>CM039673.1:503971983-508771983 GCA_022496015.1 Hordeum marinum | reverse complement strand
TTCCTCTAGCTTTTCTAGTCTTGCATTAAGCTTCTGCATGTCGCTTAGCTCCGCTTTCCTCTTTATCTGTCGGCTTCTGTAACTGCCTGCTTCAGCAAACCCAACCTTCCACGGAACGGAGCCTGGTGTGCCTTGTGTTCGTCTAGGGTGCTCAGGATTCCCGAGGGCCTCAGTCAGCTCGTCCTTCTCTCTGTTGGGAATGAACGTCCCTTCCTACGCTACGGTGATATACTTCTGAAGCCTCTTGACGGGTATTCCAAGTTGCTCATTCGTCCAACGGCACTTCCCTGTTTCAAGCTCCAAAGTTTCCCCAACCCCGAAGAACCAAGTCCTTGAAGGGTCTGGCTAGTTCAATGTCTCTGGTTCGACCCCTTTAGCAAGCAGGTCATTCTCAGCTTTGTCTCACAATGGTCGGGCTTTGAGGTAGCCACCTGACCCCGTGTGATGATGATACTGCTTCTTTGCAGCATTGTTCTTGTTTGTCTCAGACATTTTCTTACTCTTCTCCGATGTCTTGTAGGCCACAAATTCGGGCCAGTAATCTCTTATCTTCTCAAATCGGCCGATGAATTCTGGAGTCTTCCCTTTGTTGACAAACTTTTATTTCAACTCATTCTTCCCCCTCCTGAATAGATCCGCCATCTTCTTAAGAGCACACACCTTGACCAGTGCCTCTATAACTGGGTTATTCGGATCCTCCTCTGGCGTTAGGGTGAAATTTTCCTTCAGCGAGGTCCAAAGATCCTCTGTTTGTCTATCGGTGACATAAGAAATTTCAGGGTTGTTGTCCTTAGGCTTATTCCATTGGTTGATTTTGATCGGGATGTTGTCCCTAACAATAGCTCCGCACTGAGCACCAAATGCGTCCTTGGTCCGCTTTGGTTCAATCGGTAGGCCATCGTTATCGAAGTTTGGTTCGATCCGGAGGGCTATATAAAAGAAGAAATAAGAGTTAATATATGTACATACCAAAACAACTAATGCATCAATTAGCTAGTCAACACATGCTTAATTAATATATATACGTTGCCGGACTTTGCAACATCTCCCTCCTCCGTTCAGTCACCGAAGCCATCATGATCATGTCCTTCCTCCTCCATTGTTCGATCACCGGAGCATTAATCCTCTCCTTCAAGACCACCAGTGTCGTTGAGAAACGACAAGACAGCATCAGGACCGCCTCGGATTATGTCCCCCGACAACTGTTCTTGTTCCAAGTCTCTTTGATCCATAGTTTTTGCAAATATTAAAACATGACAATTAATATACTTCTCTACGATTTGGGGTGGCCTCGACAACGCTTCCAGGGTTAGGGGTGGCCCTCGGTGCTTCTAGGGTTTGGTCGGAAGAGAGGGGATTCTCTTAACCTTTTAGGGATTTAACAAAATGGCGCCATTCTGGATGTGTAGAAAATGGTCCATATTTTTCCTAATCTCATCTACCCTTCTATATGTCATGTTTTCTAGTGTCAAAGGATTCAAGAAAACCACGGCTTCGTCATTAGCCGGAAGTAATAGTCGCATAATGGTATAAAGCTCTCCAAAATTGTTTTAGAACGGAGTCCCGGATAGGATAATTAGCTTCTTGGTACAAAGTTCAGCAAGAGCCTTCCGAATATCGCTATTTGGAAGGCCGTTGCTGAAATTCATACCAAAAAGCAAATTATTCTATCCGGAACTCCATTCCAAAATAACTTTGAAGAGCTTCGTAGCATCATACAACGGTTACTTCCGGCTAATGATGAAGCCATGGATTTCTTCAATACTTTGACACACAACATGACATATAGAAGAATATATATATATATATATATATATATATGGGATCAGAAATTTTTTGGATCAACTTGTGCACATCCATAATGGGGGCATTCTTGATAAATCTATATTACCGGAGTTATCAGGGAGGAAGTAACAGGCGCATAATGGTACAAATTTACCGGAGTTTTCTTCTAGGGGTTTGGGTGGCCTCAAGAGTTTGTCAGGTAGGGGAGGGAGGGGGTAGGAGATTGACCACACTTTTTTGTCTAGGGTTTGCGTGGCCTCGAGAGTTGGTCGCCCAATATGTCTGACGTCCCCCTCATGTTGAATTTACCGGAGTTTTCTTCTAGGGGTTTCGGTGGCCTCGAGAGGTTGTCGGGTAGGGGCGGGAGGGGTAGGAGATCGAGGGCGACGACGACATACATGGAAAAAATGCTATCCATCCAGACATACATAGCCACATACATACATGAAAAAATACATATATGAACAAAAAAATGCTATGAAAAAAATACATATAGCCACATATATGAAAAAATACATATATGAACAAAAAAATGCTATGAACAAAAAAACATCATATATACATCCATCCATACATACATATAGCCACATACATATATACATTATATATGAACAAAAATATTCATCATATAAAAAAATCAACATATATATATATATATGTATGTATGTATATATATATATTGCACAGAGCCGGGGCGGCGGCGGCTCACACCGGGGCGGTCGGCGAAGGCGCCGGCGCCGGCGGGGGCGGCGAGGGCGCCGGCGACGGCGGGGGCTTGCCGGGGCAGGGGCGCGACCAAGCGCGCTCGGGGGCAGGGCAGGGCCGCAGGCTCGGGGCAGGGTAGGGCCGTGGGCTCGGGGGCGGCGAAGGCGCCGGTGATGGCAACGACGGGGCAGGGGCGTGGCGACGGCGACGGCGTGGGCGGTGGACGGTGTCGGGGAAACCTGGCGGCGTCGAGGAGCTCGGCGTTGTCGGGCGAAGTGACGATGAAAACTGCGAAATTTCACAAGTGTTGCTTATATACACTAAGTATTGGTCCCGGTTGGTGTCACCAACCGGGACCAATGCCAACATTTAGTCCTGGTTGGTGCAACCAACCGGGACGAAAGGTCTCTTTTCGTCAGCCCAAAGGGCGGGAAGCAGAGACCTTTGGTCCTGGTTGATGGCATGAACTGGGACCAATGCCCACCTTTGATCCCGGTTGGTGCCATCAACCGGGACCAAAGGTCTCTTTTCGTCAGCCCAAAGGGCGGGAAGAAGAGACCTTTGGTCCCGGTTGGTTGCACCAACCGGGACCAAAGACCTTTTCCCATTATTTTTGTTTTGTTTTTTGCTTCATTTATTTTTGTTTTATTTTTTGCTTTATTTATTTCTAGTGTTTTATCATTATATTCTTTTTTCTATTAATGTTTTGAACAAAAAACACTTTGATAATTTTAGTTGCATAGTTTTGTAAAAGCTTCTCAGTTCATTCTTTTTGCTATTAGTTCATTCTTTGAGCTAAATGGCCCTGAAATTGAAAAGCACTTCAAATGAACTCTAAAAAGGTTGAAAGCTGTCATGGTATCATCATTTCACTCACATAGCATGTGCTAAAAAGTTGAGAGGGTTACGGCAAAAACATGATGCACTTCATGTACAAAACGGACAATCTCTTTTGAAGTACCACGGTTTCGAACGAAAACTCATTTGTTACAAAGGGATTTCATTTTTTTGAACTTATTTAAACTCCGGACTTTTGTGTGTTCAAAATGAACCATTCAAAGCCACATCATCAATTTTCAACCCTTTCTGACTTCATTTGGTATTTTTCATGCATTTACTGATATATTTTTTAGCTAAATGACCTGGAAATTGAAAAGCACTACAAATGAACTCTGAAAAGGTTGAGGGAGACCAATCTTCTTAAGGTCAGGAATGATGTCAACACAAAATCCAATGACATCCTATGTTTGATGGCCCATGGAGATGCTTCCTTCTGGCCTAGCACGGTTACGAACATATTTCTTTAAGACTCCCATGAACCTCTCAAAGGGGAACATATTGTGTAGAAATACAGGGCCCAGAATGACAATCTCGTCGACTAGATGAACTAGGACGTGCGTCATGATATTGAAGAAGGACGGTGGGAACACCATCTCAAAACTAACAAGACATTGCACCAAATCACTCTTTAACCTTGGCATGATTTCTGGATCGATCACCTTCTGAGAGATTGCATGAGGAATCCACATAGCTTCACAATGGCTAATCGAATGTTTTCTGATAAAAGCCCCCTCAATGCAACCGGAAGCAGTTGCGTCATAATCACGTGGCAGTCATGATACTTTAGGTTCTCAAACTTTTTCTCTGCCATATTTATTATTCCCTTTATATTCGACGAGAAGCCAGATGGGACCTTCATACTGAGCAGGCATTCAAAGAAGATTTCCTTCTCTTCTTTGGTAAGAGCGTAGTTGGCAGGACCTTCATACTGCTCTGGATGCATGTCGTCTTTTTCATGCACACATTGTTATTCCTCGCGTGCCTCCAGTGTATCTTTTGTCTCCCATACACTCCCAAGAAGCCTAGCGGGTTCACGCAAAGATTCTTCGTCACATGCATCACGTCGATTGCAGAGCGGACCTCTAGGTCTTTCCAATAGGGTAGGTCCCAAAATATAGATTTCTTCTTCCACATGGGTGCACGTCCCGCATCGTCAGTCGGAACAGATAGTCCGTCAGGACCCTTTCCAAAGATTACTTGTAAATCATTGACCATATCAAGTATGTGATCACCAGTACGGAGGGCAGGCTTCTTCCGATGATCTGCCTCACCTTTGATATGCTTTCCTTTCTTTTGACGTTGATGGTTGGTCGGAAGAAATCGATGATGCCCCACATACACATTCTTCCTCAATTTGTCCAAATATATACTGTCGGTGTCATCTAAACAGTGTGTGCATGCGTGGTATCCCTTATTTGTCTGTCCTGAAAGGTTACTGAGAGCATGCCAATCGTTGATGGTTACAAACAGCAACACATGTAGGTCAAATTCCTCCTGTTCGTTCTCATCCCACACACGTATACCTCTTCCATTCCATAGCTATAAAAGTTCATCAACTAATGGCCTTAGGTACACGTCAATGTCATTGCCAGGTTGCTTAGGGCCTTGGATGAGCACTGGTATCATAATGAACTTCCGCTTCATGCACAACCAAGGAGGAAGGTTATACATACATAGAGTCATAGGCCATGTGCTATGCTTGCTGCTATGCTCCCCAAAAGGATTAACGCCATCTGCACTTAAACCAAACCATACGTTCCTTGGGTCACTTGTAAAGTCGCTCCATTTTCTCTCGATCTTTCTCCACCGCGACCCGTCAGTGGGTGCTCTCAACTTCCCGTCTTTCTTACGGTCTCTTATGTGCCATTGCATCAACTCGGTATGCTTTTTTTTCTTAACAGATGTTTCAACCGTGGTATTATAGGAGCATACAACATCACCTTGGAAGGAACCCTCTTCCCGGTGCGCTGGACCTCAACATCACCAGGGTCATCTCTTCTGATCTTATACCGCAATGCGCCGCATACCGGGCATGCGTTCAAATCCTCGTACGCACCGCGGTAGAGGATGCAGTCATTAGGGCATGCATGTATTTTCTACACCTCCAATCCTAGAGGGCATAGAACCTTCTTTGCTTCGTACGTACTGCCGAGCAATTCGTTATCCTTTGGAAGCTTCTTCTTCATTATTTTCAGTAGCAAACTAAATCCCTTGTCAGAACGCCATTGTCTGCCTTCCATTACAGCAATTCTAGTGTGGTACCGAGCTTTCTGTTGTCATCTTCGCAATTTGGGTACAACCCTTTTTGTTGATCCTCTAACATGCGATCGAACTTCAACTTCTCCCTTTCACTTTCGCATTCTCTTTGTGCATCAACAATGACCCGGCGAAGATCATCATCGGGCACACATCGTCTGGTTCCTCTTGATCTTCAGCTTCCCCCATTGAGCATCACCGTATTCAGGGGGTGGGTAGTTGTCATCGTCCTCTTCTTCTTCGTTGTCTTCCATCATAACCCCTCTTTCTCCGTGCTTGGTCCAAACATTATAATGTGGCATAAAACCCTTCTCAAGCAGGTGGAAGTGAAGGGTTTTAGAGTTGGAGAAAGCCTTCGTATTCTCACAGACAGTATATGGACAATGCATAAAACCATTCTGCTTGTTTGCCTCAGCCGCTTCGAGAAAATTATACAGGCCCTTAATATACTCGGAGGTGTGTTAGTCACCATACATACATTGCCGATTCATCTGCGTGCGTTATATAATAAAGTGTATTAAAAACCATTACAACATATCATGAATAGAGAAGTGACCAAATTAATAGAAAAATTCATCATCACATTAAAGCCAAAGTACAATAGTGACCAAAATAAATACATACAGTTCATACATAGTTCTCATTATTGCATAACATATAGCTCTCTAGAGCATCTAATTAAAACATACATTGAAACTATGTAAAAAAATTAAATGCAATAACAAATGCGATCATAACCGCTACTAAGGTACCAATTGATCCAATGGCACGACGATACCAAGCCTCGGTATAAATGACATATTTTCTAATCTTTCTAACGTTCAAGCGCATCTCATCCATCTTGATCTTGTGATCGTCGACGACATCGACAACATGCAACTCCAACTTCATCTTCTCCTCTTCAACTCTTTGCCATTTTTCTTTCAAGTCATTATTTTCTTTTTCAACCAAATTTAACTTCTCGACAAGAATTTCTACGTGGGTTGGAATTTCCGGTTCACATATCCCCTAGATTAAAAAATCTATGTCATGTTGGTCAGCATAATTGTCATAAACACTAAATAAAACAAATAGTTATAAAAGATAATATATACCACATCTGAATCATAGACAGGACAAGGGCCGACGGAGGCGGATACCAAAACCATCGCACTATATAATAACAAACAATAATAAAAGTAAGAAAATTACACAAGTATCTATCTAAATCATACAAGTAAGAACTTTTTTCTTTTAGAAAGAAGATAAGAAGAAGAGGCTAACTACGATGGTGCCGGCGCCGAGATGGGCGCGGATGATTGGCGGCGGTGAGGACGGGGACGGGACAGGACGGATCGCCAAACCTAGACAAATCTTGAGGAAAATGGAGGTTGGACAAGGAGCTTCGAGAGAAGAAAGCTTAAGTGTGGCTTGGGCATTTCATCGAACACCTCATGTGCATAGGAGGTGAGCTAGAGCACCACAAAGCTCTCCCACGGCCGGCCAAAAAAACAGAGCAGTGCACTGCTCTGCTCGCGGGCAGGGGGTATATATAGGCCAAACCATTGGTCCCAGATTGTGGTTGGAACCGGGACTGAAGGACAACATTTGGTCCCGGTTCCAGCCACAAACCGGGACCAATGGTTGTGGGCCAGGAGCGAGGCTCATTGGTCCTGGTTCGTATCTGGAACCAGGACCAAAGGGGTCAGACGAACCGGGACCAATGGCCCACGAGGCCTGGCCGACGCCCTAGCCTCACGAACCATGACCGATGCCCCCATGGGTCCCGGTTCGTGAGTGAACCGAGATTAATAGGCTTTTCAGACTGGACCAAAGCACTGTTTTCTACTAGTGCCAGGCTCCCTCCATCTCTCATATAAGTAATCCCTAGCCCTTCAATCAATCAATCAAAGAAAAGCAAAAAGAATATAAATCCTAGCCGTCCGCCTCGCCGCCAGAGCCCTAGTGGAAGATGATGAAATCAACCATCGGCGCCGTAGATTGTGGAGGCATAGCAATAGAAGTATCATCATCCAAGAAGGATGATGCTCACCAGAGGACGAGGAGGGAACATAAGGGTGTTCTGTAGCTTCACCATCTGCCTCTTGTGAGTGCACACTACTCCGCTCGTCATCTTTCTATATTCTTTTAGTAATTTATTGTGATTTTTAGTAAGGGGATTAATGACCACATGATATATGTGGTAAGCAACCTAAATTATTCTAAAAGTAACGGGATCGATAAAGTTTCCATTAACTCTATCATCGCCCTTCTCACCTTATAGGCTTTTTTTTGAAAGGAGGATCACCCTTGGCCTCTGCATCCTGAATGATTCATGTAGCCATATTATTAAGAAAAAGGAAAAAAAAGAAATCTTATAGACATCAGCCCCCGCCGAATGAACATGCAATGCACACATGGTGATCCATATTAGTACTAGTTGGTTGATTCACTTTTTTCCAATCATGATCGATGGCTCAAATTATGTTGGAAATAACGAGTGTAGTCTACCAACTACACACTTATTTATTTGACGAGGACGAATTACTCTCGAAAAGGAATTTATTGATTCTCAACCTTTTGGGGGGATCATAGGGTGTTGACTTACTTAACGATAAAAAGATAGAATCTAGACTAAACTATCAATCATGACATAATTAACAGATACGATTTGTGAAGTTCTTTGAAATTGGTGGACACGCGCTGCTCTTAGCGAGCAGTGCTCAAGCATCTCGATTTGAATCCGAGCGGGAGCACACACCATCAGCAATGCGATATGATAGAATTTTGTTTTCTAACATGTAGATTGACATAGTTTTGTAATTTAATCATATGATCTAGGTCCCTCTAATTATCCAATTACCAATGTGCCTAGGAAGTCTTCCCATCAGTAAACACAAGATCGTTGAAGGCGCGCGTTGCGGCGCCCATATATTTTGCTCTTGTAGTTATTTGGGGTATAAAGCAATTTGTATACCATGTTCTGCGGTATTATGCTTTCTTGCGTTTGTGATTGCTTCTTAACTTTTTAAACTACTGGTACATAATTGAAGAGAGGAATCTGATTTGACCGCAGGAAAGTAGTCTATTGAGCTTCTATTTTCTTAGGCCTAATGTACTTGTAGTTGCTTTGAGTTTGGGTTTCAAGCACCATCTATTTTTTTCAGTAGAATGAGGGACATTTTCATACATATATCAAGAAAAGAAAAAGGAAAGTTTGGCTAGATAAACATAAATAGGTAGCTAAACTTCTGTTGAGCTGTACTTTGTAGTTGGTTTGAGTTTGTGGTTCTCAAGCAGCCATCTTTTTTTCTTCAATAGAATGATAGGCATTATGGCCGTAAACGAACGGCCAAAAATGCGGCACCTTGCCATGGCCGTCAATTTTGGCAGGAGATTTATAGGGATTTACATTGTGAAAAATCATTTCTTCTTAAAATCCCACGATACATTTTCAATGTAAAATGTAGAGGCTCTGGCGAATGTTCCTTTTTGCGCGCAGCAGCAGGAGGTGTGTATGTGTTGGGAGGTGAGGGTGATAGTTCAAGAGAATGAAATTAGGGTATAGATGACACAAATATTTACATACCACTTCTTTATATAATCTTGGATAGTCTACAAAAATTCTCAGTTAGCCAGTTTTGAATCTTGAGAGTGCTATTTAACATCTTTCCAAAACAGTGAACTTGACAAAAAAATCAGGATAGGCACAGTCAGAGCAGGAAAGGAATATGGCATATAGACGTGCAACTATCGATGGATTAATTTTGATAAATAATATATGGGGTTGTTTATGATGAAACTTAATAAACTGAAAAAAAATACTATATCTTATTGAGACATCGCAAATGGAGTTGATGCGTGACATCAAAATATCAAATAAACATGTTCAAAGTTGTGAAATACATGTTTCAAGTATAGCAAAGAAGTGACTGCATGTATACCCAAACTGTACAACTGAAGAAAGCACCAGCACTGATGATGAAAAGTAACCTGCAATAAATCATTGTAACAGGCAATCCAACAAACAAATCTGTGTCAAGAAATTGTTCCTTCTATTTGTTGCATTTCCACATGTACCTGGTTTTGAAGAGGTGTCACTTTATGTATGCAGAGATAATGATCGTTTGAGTTCAGTGACGTCTCTTGGAAAAATTATCATGAAGCAGATTGTTAGCACATTGAAAAGCGATATGTGATTTGAACACATACATTATGTTACCAGTTTTTTTTATTCCATATGCACTTACATGACCTGGATCCATTGTAAAAAGGCCAGCAATGGAATCCAACCAAACTACATGAGCAAGCTTTGTAGCCCTGCAAGTATTTTCCCTGGTTTTGTTGCTGGAATAGTCTACGTGTACGGGACTGAAACGGTTTTGATTAATTCACGAAATAGCTGATTCTGATTATTCGATTGCAGGATGCTGACAATTAATATGGCTAATTTGCTGCACCTCACATAAAGAATTTTCTTATAAATCTTTTATGGAAGCTGCATATTTAGATCTGACCTGGACGTCTTCTCTAAATATGTTGTGGAAGCTGCATATTTATTTCTGACCTGGTCGCCTTCTCTAAATATGTTGGTGAAGTGGAATCAAGCCTGCAGTTTCTTGTTTAGTATTAAGCTTGCGGTAGCAGCTTGGCAAACACTTTCTCGTGCACAATTTGTTTTATAACGAAGAGATTATGTATATTTGCTGAATATGCTGGGCCAAAAAAAAACAAATTTTGGAGAGAACAGCAGAAGATGTACCTGATGCATACGTAACAGGAAGGAGCACAGTTAATCACAAGGAAATATGTTAATCTATCCAGGAGTGACAGGTGAAACTCACATAGGGATGCTGCAGTCGAACTGAAGAGTGGTTTGCCCCTGCTTTTCCTGCGTGAAAAACATACATTCAGGAGAACATTCGACCAAAATCCATACGTACTGAACTCTCTCACGAATGAACCAGGCAGAAGCCCACGAAATCAGGCAAGTAGTGGACTCAAAGGAAACCAACGAAACGAGAGAAGGGGCGACCTCAATAGGTAGGAGCAACACCAATTATACATTGGATTAAATCGATAGATTATCCTGCACATCAAGGATCACTCTAATCCATCAACCCACCGAGATACTAAATACATCGGATCCAGGAATATCAATAGGTTATCCTTCTCATCAATGGCCACGGTAATGCATCAACCCACCGAGATACTAAATACAGTGGATCCAGGAATATCGAAATGACGAGTGCAATCTACAAACAGAAGCTGCACGAGTTAGCAGATCAAATAGTAGCAGCACACGTGGCAGCAGAGTCTTCAACGGGTTAGATCAGGAAGAAGCTAGATCGACTGAGCGCCGTGAGTACGCGGTGGCGGAAGTGGTGCTGCCAGAACCGGCGCCGCCGCATGGACTCGACTGGATCGGCCTAGCATCGTGGCACAGCCCGAAACGTTGGGTTTAAGCGGCGGCGGCGGCGGCTTACCAGGGTTCCCGCTGGAGAGAGACGAGAGGCCAAGGACAGGAAGGGGAGCGCCGCCACCGGCCAGCTAACAGTCGCAGTAAGCGCTACCGCATGAGGTCGGGGTCGGAGGGGAGACGGTACCGCACGGGGTGAACTGACGAGTTGCAGTAGACGCCGCCACACGGCTGCAGGGTAGGAGGGAGCCATCATCGCACGTGGTAGAGGTCACGGGGATGGCGCCGCACGGGGCAGAGGTCATGGGGATGGCGCCGCCGCCGCGCCATGAGCCATGGCCGTCTCCTCCGTTAGGGTTCACGATGTGTTTTTAGAATATCGTGAGGCAATGCGTCAAGAATTTTTTTTGAGACAAAGGCAATGCGTGAAATGGAAATATGCAACAGGACTACATGGGCTTTTGCGGGTGTTGGGCCCAACAAACCAGAATACTGCGATTCGGCCACCGGAGTAGCTGCGCATAGGACATCCAGCCCACTAAGCATCAAACTACGAGATTAGTCACCAATCGAACGGCCAGAAACGGCCTGTAATTTGAATCTAACGGTTAGAATTGTTAAATGCGTGAGAGAGTAGGGATTAGGTTTAGTTTTACTGTCCTTAATATATGACGTGTTCCATTATTAATTAGCTTCCTCAAGTATACAATTTCCTTAAGTACATTCTAGCAAGCATAATTAAAGTCCATGAATCATAGCAGTTCCATGTAACACATATGTAATTTCATATTAAGGCATTCTGAATACTAATAATTCCAACCAATTGGAATATAGTTGCACGACGGATTTCCTACAACTAGACATTAAAAAGAAGCTTATGATCAAACTGTATTGCTGTCGCACGCAGGATACTCTAAGTGACATGATGTCATTGTTAAGCTTCAAGGAGGCTGCGCGCATGAGCCTACTGTCGAGCCAGTGGAGACATCTCTGGGGATCATGCATCAGAGATTTGGTCTTCACTAGGGAGACAATGTGCTGCCCCACGGCCATGAGCGGAGAAGAATAGGATTGAGAAGCTTTCAGCAGGAATGTTGAGTCCGTGTCATTGCGCCGGTTGCGGTTCCTATGTGTGCACAACTGATTCGATGTGCACAAGCTTGAGGTGCAAGCTCCGAACCTCAATACCTTCATGTTTGGCAGCTTGGAGGCCCGTCCAGTGCCATTTATGCTTGATGGATGTGTAGAGATACATGAGGTGACCATCAAGTTGCCAACATATATGAGTGACTTTTTTTCTGACGCATCAACGGTGGGCTTACGCCGGCCTGAACATATATTATCACTGCATCAAACACTTACAGAGAGTAGCATATAGGTACAAGGATAGAGAATGGGGGTGGGGGTGTTTAGGTAGCCTACAATCGCGCGGCAAGATGAAACAACATAGAAGCCCAGTTACGGAGCAGACTTTGTTTCTGAGCATTAATACATCTATTAGACCAAAGCATCAAGTTATCTGCCGCCGCCATGGCGATGTAGTGAATACCCTGAGTTTCATTTCTGAAAACCTTGGCATTACGTCTTTTTCAGATGTTTCAGAGCAACGCCATGACCACGGTAGAGCGAGCTTTATCGTATGTGGCCGCCTGCCAAATGTGGAGAAGGCTGTATATGCCGAATATGCTACTTTGACTGACCTTTTTGACTATGCCTTTGCGGATCATGGTATGCCGAATGCGCCTAAGCTCTCCTTGGAACTTGCAATTGATGCCAAGGTGATCCTTTTGTTTTTATATATACGTTAACAAAAAAAGAATATCTTCCATGTTAGTTTTACTAGTTTACTTTCAACTACTTCTAAAAATTGGGCCTTGCCCTTTTTAGTGTCGATCCATGGTAATCGATTAATCGTTGTTCGTGTTCTGATCTTCTCATGTTTCTTTTTGTCATGGTTGTGTGCGTTCATGTCATGCAGGTGCCTGGATGTGCAAAATGCCCTAGCAAGTTTGTCAACCTGAAGCATCTTATATTGACCGTGGATGTCCTTGTGCGTGATCGGCATACAAGTGGCATGTTTGGCTTGCCTTTTGGAATTAAGCCCGGTTTTGAAGCATCTTGAACTACATGTAGGTGATCCATCTCTTTGATGTTTTAATTTTATGATCGAGCGAAACATCATCCATATACCTAATGGAGTGTAAGTAAGTTATAAAGTCTGGGCTTTCCGCTTTACGTTGTAGTATATCCTGTCATGATATGTTTTTCCCATCGTGCATCCTAGTTAATGTTAAGCTGTATTAAACATGACTATGCATATTGTACACTCAATTTTCTGTCATGCACAGTAGTGCAGTGCCTTAGAGCATCTCCAACGAGCGTCTAAAAACTGCTCCGCGCGTTAAAAGATTTCTTTTTTGGGTGTCGGACAGCTCCAACAGACGCTGTAAAATAGTGCGCGCGTTAAAAACTTTTGGTCACGCGCAGAAAAACGCTATCGAACGCAGCATATTTTGAGCGTCGGCTTGCGCGCGCTTCATAGTTTACACTGCACGCTTTTTGAACATCCTTTTTTGGGTAGCTGCTAAAACAATGTTGGTCCGCGCATAGTAAATGTGCTACAGTGGCGCGCTAAAACTTTTATTGGGCGTGAATTTTTTATGTCACTATTGGAGATGCTCTTAGCATGCTAGATTGTATTACTACTTCTTATTAGCATCATGTAATTTCAGAATAAGATTGATTGTTTAATTCAGATCATCTAAAGGGAGTTGACGGCATTGTTCTGATCAATCAAGAATAATAGTTGCTTTATTGTTGTTGTTGTTATTGTTGTTGTTGTTGTTAATTTTAAATGGATGTTTTTATGAAATAAGAGATTAATTGTGGTGCTTGTTTTGTTTACTGCTTTGATAATGCAGCTGGCATGCATAGTCAGAACAGGAGAGATGTCGCGTCCGATAGAGGAGTTGCCCCCGGCCCGTGAGCCGCATTATCATCTGAAGACATTACTGATGACGGGAGTCTACGGCTACAACAACTTCATCCTGGCACTGCATTATGCTCGAGCCGCCATGGCGCTCAAGCGCATGGTCGTCGATCCGGAGGCAAAGAAGAGGTATGTCTTGAGGTTGGATGGCATACTCACCATCTTGTAACGTCGACCTGCCTTTTCTAGAACAATGATATCATGACTCGTTTGTAAAATAGGCAATGTTTTCTATTCAGAAGTTCAGAACCACAGATTAATTGCTACACCCCATGAAAGTGAACCTACCAGCTGAATTTGTTTGGTTAGAGACTAATTTTGTCAAGCCAAAATGTGGCAAGTCACAAAATGCTGTTGAAAAACTGGAGGCCAAACTTTGACAAAAGTTAACAATTTTTTTTAACTCTATGACAAATGGGCCACATGGATAATAAAGTGTGACAAGCCAAACTATGACAAAAACCAAACGCATATAAGTAAACTGTGACTGTCGAATTTTGACTTAACAAAATGTGGTTGGGAACCAAACATTCCACGTAAATGACTGCTTATAAACTACTACTTGTACTCCTTCGTTCCTAAATGTTTATCTTTTTAGAGATTTTACTATAGACTACGTACGGATGTATATAAACATAATTTATAGTGTAGATTCATTCATTTTGCTTCGTATGTAGTTCATAGTAGAATATCTAGAAAAACAAATATTTAGGAATTGATGGAGTACTATGCACTGCATGCACACACCGGAATTGTGCATGTCATAAATCTCGCATTAACAGGCACTGGAAACGCCTGTCATATTGACCATTGAACCAACCATTGTTAAATGGGATCCACGTAACAGTTGAAACCCCCCGAACGAGAGCGCCTACAAAACCCTCCCAGTTCACGCCCCTTTTCCCCAAGATCACCAACAGCGAGACCGATAATCTCCTTCTCTTCAGCTGCCGCAACGCACCGGCAACCATGGCGACACCCACAAGCCGGTCGGTGGCAGCGATCGCCGTCCTGACGCTCGCCGTGGCTACCCTCACCGTCGCCCAGGCGCCGCCGAAGCGGAGCGGCCAGGAGGTCCACCTGTTCGAGGTGACGGTTGACCTGGTGGACGGCGCGGACGACGACTACAACTACCGCCTGCTCGCCGCCGTGCTCGGCAGGTCGGTCGCCTGGCTTGCTTCCTTCTGATTCTGAATTTCCACAGCTCCCAGGGTCCATTTCTACTCCATTTCCTGACGCTTCTCGCTCGTGTTGTCTCTCTGGTAACCTGAAGCGTCGAGGCCGCACGGAGCGTCATGTTCGAGACCTATCCCGGCACGTTCAGCGCCTACCTCACCAACAACCAGGCCCGTAGACTATCAAGTGAGTGAATAAAATCCTGGCTCATCTCATCCTAGGAATCCAGGGATATTTGATGTGTATATATGTATACATTTTGGCTGAGCAGGAGTCAAGGGGGTGCTGGGAGTTCGGCAGAGGGACGATCCCGTGCCTACCGGCGGAAAATGATACCAGCGGCGTGAAGAGGAAACATACGGATACATGAGAGCATCAAATGAAGCTTTCTTTTTTTCTTTCTGTCACAATAAAAAGTGCCGCGGCCATTGCAAAATAAGGATGCTTGAAAACATCATGTTATACTGAACAAATTCCAGCAAGCTTTGCTGTTATAAACCTCTCGCACAAAACAGACGCTTCTCAACGTAAAAATAAAACAGGATGATCTCTTCTCCGGGGTTCAGAGGTTCACTGATACCCGGTAACATGTTCGGTTTCAAAAAAGAGTTGTAAGTGTGACTGTCAATACTACCTGAAACTGTTAAACGTCAGTGGACAAAAACCTGTTCGCCGTAGGCAAAAACCAGGGCTTGCCCCGGGATCATCTCACAAAAAATTCTGATTCATGATCGTCGCTCTTCTTTGATCCAGTCTCTCTAAACGAAGTCGGGGTCGACGGTGTGCTGCTTGCACCCTCGGGGGCCATAGTGCTCCTTGCTCTTGCGCACCACTGTGTGGCACAGGGCGCAGTAGTGAACCCGGCATGTCTCGCAGAAGATGTGATTGTTGTTCCCAACCTGCTTAGATCAGAGACTCTTCATCCACCAGAATCATCAAGAGAAGAAAAAAAAAACTAGAGCTATTTTTGAGAACACACTTCTGAAAATATCACTGATCCATACATGATATATGGAAGCCACCAAAATTTTACCTTGAAATTCGGCTGGCGGCAGCCCGGGCACGGATGCGCTCTGGACAGTGCCAGTTTCAGCTCTTTCTGCATGTTTCTGACGACATCATTCACCTCCACCTTCACTCTTAGCTTCTCCCTATCGATTTTGCATTGTTCACTGTCAAAAGGGAGCATTGGTTCAAAATTAGTATCCGGAGAGTAGCTATGCTACATGATACTTGACAGATCAGACTTAACCAGGGGACATCACAAGAAATATATACCTTGTATGACCTTGACTTGATGCCTTGCCACAGGCATAACAGAACGACTTCTCACAGTTTCTGCAAAGCATCTGGTCGCAGCCTGACACGCGTGAGATGGCAAAGCCACAATGCGGACACATAACAGAAGAACGGAGTATTTCCTTGATGCTAAATATATCACTAGCCGAGACTTTACGTCCAGCACTGCCTTTGCTCAAGTTGCGTGCCTTCTCACGCTCCTGTATAAAAACAAATAGCAAAATAAACAATGTGATCTCAATACTGTTCTCATTGCATTGAAAGAGTCACACAAATGATGAATATCAATAAAACAAATGATGGAACTTGGAATGCCCATCTTGCTGGAAATGGCACCACGTTTTGCAATAACCTTAAAGTAAAATGATGTGATCTTCTGAAAACAGAATTAGTTTATGAGTAGTTACTGTATCCAGAATACAGATATATTATATGCAAGTAGAGCTATAGCTTTTTCTAGAATATACAGAAAGGTCTGTACATCTTTCTATTAAGAAGAATGCCATGATGCGTAGCTAGTACATTATCTTGTAATGGATTTTTCTTGAGTAATTTCCACTTAGACCAGGTATTGTGTTGCTAGTTGCATTTTGGACCAGGTATGTTTAAATGTTGTACATAACACCAGATCTGGTCGGTTTAGCAAAAACCCAACACTTTACCAGCTCAGTCCCACCTGTCAGATTCCACAGTGGCATCAGATCAGGTACCGCATGACATTCAAAGTGCCATGCTAAGTTCTCTAATGATAATTCGGTAGGGAAAATACGACTAAACACTGCACAGACATTTTCATGTCCGGAACTTCACTAGATTCCATGATTCACCATTCAACAGTGAAGAGTTAAAGAAAAGTGTGGTTATAGTTCTGAAGAAATGAACAAGTTATCTATTCTATGAAATATCCAATTATATGCTGGAAGTTAGCTCTCATATTAAACATAACAGCTAAAACTTACAACAGAATATGCACCGTTAGATGGATTTAAATCAGAACATGGACAGTTAGCTAACACTTGATTTTTTTAAAAATGTAGTGTTTATATGGATTTTGAACCTGTACAGAAATAAGTTTTTCTTCTGGAGTCATGCATCTCTCCCCTACGTGGCGACGATTTCTGCAGCGGACGCAGAAGGTGAAGAGGCAATTGGAGCACTGGGCGCTGTCCTCATCTGCCAGGCAAGCTGTTTCACATCTTGGACAGTAAGCTACATCAGCCCTTGAGTCTAGAGTCTTCTGAAATACCAATCTTTCCCACCGTTCAAAACCTGCATCTCCAAGCAACTTCTTCAATAGTTTAGGAGGAACAGAACATCCACATTTGTCATCAGGGCACACCAATTTCAGGACTGATCCTTCCTTGACATGCATCTTTGAGTATGTCTCCATGCACCTCCAGCAAAAGTAATGACGGCATGGAAGTTCTACGAAGTCGATTCCTGAGGAGAATCAAAAGAACAAAGAAACAGATTAAACTTTTAGATATTCCAGATTCTAGACATGATGGAATTTGGATTGTTCATGAGGATGTACCTCAGCAGCATGACACATGAACATGATTAATGGTGCTAATGTTACAATTATAGAAACTGTGTAAGGCAGCTTATAAATATTTATTTTGTACAGGGAAAGTAAGCTTATCATTGAGTAAGGGATTAGCTTCATAGGCATCTGGGCTTACCTGGGTTCCTGCAGAACCTTTAACTTGTATTTCCTAACTATATATGTAGTAAAGGGGCCATGGCCCAAATTGTTAGTTTCGCCTAGGTATGGGGTGCAAAATAATTATACATTTCTTATCAGGTTTCTTATGAGGCTTAACTTGTCTACTAACTAGTTGAAAAAAGTTTGAACTAAAGCCGAATTGTAGTTACTTTTTCTAATGATTGTTTGACTGTAGATATATGTTGATTTTATATAAAAGCGGCATGGTATGCAAAAATAGATATACCCAGCAATATCCCAGAATGTAGAGTATTTGAATTCTAATAATCAGGTATTATACCCCAGAACCAAAATTTCCAAAACTATACCAAAATTTGGTTTGGATTTGTGCATAAATCATGGTGCCCTGACTCCATGGAGCACCAATTCAGTGTCCAATATATACTGTATCAGTAGTGCTCTCCCTTACTGTTTCAAAACAACAAATTTAAGTTATGATGGAGATGTAGTTGTGAAATGAGCACCAAGGAGAGTATCCAAGCATCAAAGGGAGCATCTGAATTACCTGGTTGCTCACTGAAACAAATTGTGCAGACATGGAGGCCACGAAGAAATGTTTCAAGGCATTGCTCTTCATCATAGCTGATCAACCGTTGAACAACATCCTCTACAGACAGAATCTCTCCAACAACCCGAGCATCAACATGAGCCATCGTACTATCAGACTTACGTATGATTATCCCGCCATCAAAACCAAGATGAGAGAGCGTAGAGCTCTGCAGCCACTGCACCCACTCAAAAACAACTTCTTGTCCAGACTGCTGTGCCCAAATCGAGTCAAGCATGTGACAAAGGGTCGAGACCTTCGCACTATCCAACCACTGTACACAGAGAGAGAAGTATGGAGGATGATGGCTCGGGTATGAAGGAGGCATAAGACATGTCAGTGATATTGGAGCCAAGTGCTTGACACTGAATGTGAACTGGTCGTCTGGGTAATCATCAACACTCTGGAGTTCTGTGGACACACTGATACCATCTGGAATTTCACAGTGCACATGGATCTGCAAAGAATGGAAAACAAGCAAGGAAATGAGTATCGCAGATTTTGTTGATATTTTTGTAAATGATGAGTCCTGGAAGTCTGGAAACAATAATTTCCTCGAGAAAATAAATATAGGAAAGCAGATATACCTGGAAAGAGCGTGGTACAGACTTCTCACCAAAAATATCTAAATTGTCTCCATAAATTGCCTCAAGTGCCAGTATCTGTGCAATCATATATCAGAGAAAAAGTACATCAGAAGAAAGCCTCGAAATTCACTGAGTTTTCTATTCATCTAATTTGAGAACTAGTTTGATTCTTCCACCAATTCCACATTCTTAATGGAGCCTACAAGTGTCACTCTAATTCTGCAACCATCTTTTCTAGACCATTGACATGGAGCTGTGTGCAATATGCACGCTTTTCAGTTCCAAAGGCGGTTTAGCTAACCATTTCAATCTCACAATCAGGTTGCAGCAATTCCAAATCACAACTTATGCATAACATACGAGGCCTACAAAACTGGCCTGCACGATTGGCCATGGTCATATCATGGTTACATACCAACATTAACATGGTCAATGATGAAAAAACATGGTCAATGATCCCTCTCCCCTGCACCAAGCCACCATCTTCTTCCTCGCGATGGCCCCCTCCCTGCTCGCCTCCACCTCCCTTCTACGGTTCTACCTCCTCCCGTCCACCACCCATCTGGGCGCCGGTTAGCCCCTCCCCCCCTCGTCCCTTCTTCCTAGCGTGCCTTCTGCATTCATCGGACATCCCTAAGACTATGAACGATGACTGCTAGAGACCGGACCGTGGATCCCTAGATTGAAAGAAAGTGCTGATTTTTCTAGACTGGGCCTCTTCCGCACCCAACCAAGTTACGACTCACGAGCACAACTATGCCGCAATATATTCAGGTGGGGATCCTCCCCCCGCCCCCCCCCCCCCCCCCCGGTGATCGTTCAAAAAAAAAAACTCACGAGCACAACTATGCCGCAATCGGACACTAGAACTGCCGCAATCCAGAGAGGGGTCAGCGATGCGGTTCCCACAGGGGGTTCATCTGTGAAGAGCGGGCAAAGAAGCAATCGATTCGAGCAGGCAGTAGCAGTACCTCGTCTTGCTGCAGCTGGTCGTTGGAGCGCAGCTGCTCTTCCGGCAGATCGGGGCCCTCCCCCTCCTGGAGGTCCCGGAGCAACATCTCGCGCAGCATCCTCGCCGCCTCCTGCGATGGTGAGAGGCCGCCCTCTCCGAGGGGGGCGTGGTTAGGGCTCTCCATCGGCGGGCTGGGGGGTGGCGGCCGGCGGCCGGGGTGGTCTTTCTTTTTTTCAGTTCTGCTCCGGCCGAGGCAGTCTTGGGGCGTGGGCGTGGGTGTTGGCGCACGATTGGAGCAGCGCTTTTGGAACCATCTGTCCACGCCTCATTTTAGTTTACTCCGGTACTACGGGCAATCATTGGAAATTTATACCCTCCGTGCCAAAATATGAGAGCATCTACAACCCGACCACGCAGGCCGTCCGATCAATGATCGGTTAAAAATCCTAAACAGACCTCAAATGTCCGAATTGACCGCTACCCCTCATGTCCAGTCTAAATATGAGGTGGGTATGAGGGAGCCCGGACGCACCACCGACCCCACCGCCACGTCAGGCCGGCTCACCACTGAACCCACAAAATACCCCATTCTGAAAACCCTAGACATTCGACACTTCACTCCCCGTCCACTTCACTTCCAATCCCCCACCCTTCAATCCGATGGACGATGATGAAAGCGGCTCCGACGGATCAAACGCCGATGTGGAGGAGGTGGCCCTTCGCATCGCGTTGCGTCGGTCGCTGCAAGACCAAGGCGACACCGACGGCGATGGATCTGCATCCTTTGGGACCATCGCACGTCGACGGAGCGTCGACAACGTCGCAGGCCCTTCTCGCGAGGCGCGTAGCTCCGCCCACTCTCGCTACGGGCGCTTCGCTCCATGTCAGGTACAACGCCCACCTCCACCACCTTCTGCTCCGAAAGCGGTGCCCGTCCACTGCAGGGTCCTCGTGCCAGGATGGGGCGCATGAGGACGTCGGAGTCCGAGGCGCGTGTAGCCAGGCGCAAGTGGGAGTGGGCGAGGGATAGGGGGAGGCACTGGTCGCGCGATGTTTGACCTCGAGCGCGCCGACCGACCCCGAGGACACTCCTCGCGGACGTACTGCGTCGCTCGCTGACGACGACGGAGACGGATGCGCACCGCCCCTGCTGCGAGAATGCTGATGCGCTCCAACTGGTCATCCAGTTATCGGAGCGCGGGGAAGAGAAAGAGGCGGCGGCGAAGGCGAAAGCGGCCCGCCACGCGAAGGAACAGGGTCTCCTGCTCTGCAGGCTGTCCGGCATGCAGTGCAGCTCCGACGAGGACGACAAGGACGCCTCCACCTCTGGCTCCAATGACGACGATTACAACGCTCCATCGCACGCCGACGCCTACAAGGAGGATGAGCACAACCGTGTGGACGACCAGAAGGGGAAGGGGGCGGCAAGGACATGGTGATTTCCTTCGCTATTTCCCGTTTTGTTTATATTGTAGTATGCTTAAGTAGTTTGTAGTATGGATTTGTCGATGAACTGCTCTTTTTGTTCGGCTATGCAATCTGATCCGATGAAGTGTGTTTGATCTACTATCTTACGTAGTGTTGCATGAATTGGATGGATATAATGCTTCGGATATGAGGGACACGGATGTGGAAGGCAAGAAATGAGGCGCGCCCGGTCAGTGTCCGCGGACGCGTCCATGCGCGTACGCGGGCATATGAGGGTCCATATTAGGGCGCGTTTGGTTACCCGGATGCAACCAAACCAGGCTCACGCAGGATGTGCGTGGCCTGTTTGGTTGGCTAGGTTGCATGCGATTCGTGGCCCGCACGAACCTTAAAGTAGGCCTGAGCCTAACCATTTCTCGCGAGCCTGGCTCGGCGCGGCCACGCATACGAGGAGGTTGCACGCCTTTGGCAGCGCAGGAGACGGAGGGGGCGTCTCATAACTCCCCTCCCACTCTCCTGTCTGTTGGGGAATGTTGCATGGGAAACAAAAAATTTCCTACGCACACGCAATATCTATTCATGGTGATGAGCATCTATGATAGGGAGAGTGGATCTACATACCCTTGTAGATCGCTAAGCGGGAAGCGTTAAGAAACGCAGTTGATGTAGTCGAACGCCTTCGCGATCCAAATCGCCGAGCGTCTCGCGATCCCATCACGATTCGTCCCACGATCCAATCACGATCCGTCCCGCGATTCAATCACGAATCGTCTCGCGATCTTGATCACGGTCCTTCGATGTAGCGCTGAACGAACGACACCTTCGTGTTCAGCACATGTACAGCTCGATGACGACCTCCGCCTTCTTGATCCAGCAAGAGGGAGCGGAGAGATAGATGAGTTCTCCGATAGCACAACGGCGTTGCGGCGATGGTGGTGGAGTAATTCAAGCAGGGCTTCGCTTAAGCACTGCTGAACCCGATCTAGAGGAGAAACTACGGACTAGAGGAGAGGGTAGCACGTGGCTGAAAATCTGTATGCAAAAACCCTAAAACCTCTAGTATATATAGGAGGAGGAGAGGAGGAGGCTTGGCAGCAAGGGCGAGCCCTTTTGGCTTCGGCCGAAGTGGAGGGAGGAGTCTGACTCCTCCACTCCTAGTCGTATTAGGACTCCTTCCTTATATTAGCCCTTTTCCACCTTTTCCACTTTGGATTTCCTTCCCAGCCGCATGGGCCTATGTGGGACTTCGGCCAGCCCACTAAGGGCTGGTATTCATCCTCCCACAACCCATGTAGCCTATTGGGTCAAAATATCCCTCCCAATGGTCCCCCGGTACCCTCCCAGCACTCCCAGTACACTACTGATGAGCTCGGAACTTTTTGCCTGACCAAAACAGGACTTCCTATATATCAATATTTACCTCTGGACCATTCCGGAGCTCCTCGTGATGTCCGGGATCTCATCCAGGACTTCGAACAACCTTCGGTCACCATGATGCATAACTCTATACTACCGAAACGTCACCAAACCTTAAGTGTGCAGACCCTGTGGGTTCGAGAACTATGTAGACATGACCGAGACACCTCTACGGTCAATAACCAATAGCGGGGCCTAGATGCCCATATTGATTCCTACATATTCTACGAAGATCTTTATCGGTCGAACCTCTATGTCACGGATTCAGTTAATCCTGTATGATGTTCCCTTTGTTCTTCGGTATGTTACTTGCCCGAGATTCGATCGTCGGTATCTCCATACCTAGTTCAACCTCGTTACCGGCAAGTCTCTTTACTCGTTTCCGTAATACAAGATCCCGTGGCTAACACTTAGTCACATTGATTGCAAGGCTTATTGTGATGTTGTATTACCGAGTGGGCCCTGAGATACCTCTTCGTCACACGGAGTAACAAATCCCGGTGTTGATCCATGCCAACCCAACAGACACCCTCGGAGATACCTGTAGAGCACCTTTATAGTCACCCAGTTACGTTGCGACGTTTCATACACACAAGGTACTCCTCCGGTGTCAGGGAGTTGCATGATCTCATGGTCATAGGAACAGATACTTGACATGCAGAAAACTATAGCAATAAACTGACACGATCATATGCTACGTTTATAGTTTGGGTCTTGTCCATCACATCATTCTCCCAATGATGTGATCCCGTTATCAAACGACATCTCATGTCCATGGCTAGGAAACCTTAACCATCTTTGATCAACGAGCTAGTCTATTAGAGGCATACTAGGGACATGGTGTTGTCTATGTATCCACACATGTATCTGAGTTTCCAATCAATACAATCTAGCATGGATAATAAACGATTATCATGAATAAGGAAATATGATAATAACCAATTTATTATTGCCTCTAGGGCATATTTCCAACATTGTCACCGCCCCGCACTGTTCCCACCGCTAGCACGCCTCTCTGCCTTACCGCCCCTCCCTCTCCTCTCCTCCGATGGCTCCGCCTCGCCCACTGCCGCGCCGTCCTCTGACCCCCGTCGACCAGCGCATCACCAGCATCCACAACCGCAACATGGCCGAGATCCAGAACTCGGTCAAGGACCTCGCGTTGGCGCTGCGAGCGCCGTCCCCCATCTATTGCCGGCCACCACGAGGGCCAGCCAATGCGGTGTCGGCTATTCCTGCTCTGCCGTCATTTCCGAAACTCGTGGTCGTGGGCTCGGCGTCAACGCCGTCCGCCACTTCTTGGGACCCCATTGGGCAGGGGGGTTTTCTTGACCCCCATCCAAGGGTTTTCTCCTGTCGGCGCGCCGTCCTCCTCGACCTCTGGCATGGCCATGAGCACGGGGCCGATGCCGCCGGCCATCGCCAGGGCCGGCTCCTCCTTTGCTCTGCCACCTCTCTTCTTCCCACCCAACCCGGCCTTAGTTTGCTGCGACTGCGCAAGCTCCGGTGAGTCAAAGAATCCCCAATGCTTGCTCGTAGATGTAGATGAGGGGTTTCTTTCTTAGGCATGTGCTAGTACTTTTATAGGATTCGAGTAGATCCAATTCGATGCGATCCCAATCGAATCGAATCCGACTGATCTGTTCTTGTTTGCTATAGTCTGTGCTTAGGGATAATGTTCTTCTGTTGGTGCTTTCCTAGGATCTGTGTTCATGCAAATGGCATGTTGATGTTCAAGCTAGGATCATGTTCATGTTGCTATTCATGTTGCTGCATACATGTTCAAGCTAGGGTTTGTGTTGCATGGTCTAGATTGTTATACGTGCATGTAGTAGGACCATTTTAGGATGTTGTCCAATGTGCATGGGTGCACATGGGTGCTATTTCTAGATGTTTCCATGCTTAGGATAATGCACTGATGAGTGGCAGTTGCAGAAGACCGGATGCCACTGTTTAGTGGCATTTGCTCAAGAGCAAGTGCCATTGATAAGTGGCATTTGGCAAAGAGTTTGTGCACTGATCAGTGGCATTCGCTCTTGGGCAAATGTCTCTGATTTGTGCCATTTGTTGTAGTGCTAGTGCAACTGATCAGTGGCATTTGCAAAAGAGCTAATGCCACTGATCAGTGGTTGTTCATTTTGCAAGAACCTCTAATACTTGTCATCTTACCTGACAAGATATTGAAGAGTGACTGGGACGTGGCGGGTGGAGGAGCTCAGGTGGTGGCCGGAGCTGAGGGCGCCGAGGATCTCATCCCCATGAATAGGTGGCTCAAGAGGGTGGACCTTCCTGGCAGGGACGCCTTCATGAGCCTGGCTCGTTCAAGGGGACGATCTCTGAGGACCGGCCACGAGGAGGGGGCCCGGGAGCCGCTGTGCTTCTACCAGCAGATCAAGGATGCCGAAGACCTCACCATGTGAGGGAGTCCTGGATTAAGGGGTCCTCAGATGGACAATCTATTGCTTATGGTCCGAACTTTATGGGCCGCAAGGTAGGCATTGGATGATCAGGGTTACCATCGCCAGGATGGAAGCCTCGAGGAGCCATGATGTATCCTCCAAGTCGTCGATCGTAGATAGGCATGTTTATCTCTTCGGCATGTAACCGGCCATGTGTAAACCCTAGACACCCTCGGCGTCTATATAAGTCTGAGGGTTTTAGGGTGTAGATATAGAACAACTCATCTAGGGTTAGCTATTTGATCTCGAGGTAGATCAACTTTGTAACCCCCCATACCATCAATACAACCAACCAGGACGTAGGGTATTACCTCCATAGGAGGGCCCGAACCTGGGTAAATCTGTGTCCCCTTCGTCTCCCATTACCATCGATTCTAGTCTCACAGTTCGGGACCCCTACCCAAGATCCGCCACTTTTGACACCGACATTGGTGCTTTCATCGAGAGTTCCTCTGTGAGCGCCTAAGGAATCGATGGCTTGCCTCATCATGAGCAACGAGACCTGCATCCAGGGGATTCTCACCTCCGATCAGAATCTTGCAGGCGGTGACATCTTGTCACGCGCCAACCCGATCAGCCACCATGGCCAGATCGGGAGCTTTTCCCTCGATCAAAAGATCAAGTTTGGAACCTCAGACTTTGTCGCTGATTCGCGGGGAATACTTGTTCTAATGGAACCCTCGACCTTGAGGAGAAGCCTGTAAGTCCGGACGCCTCGACGCCGAAGACATGAGGCCCCACTGCTATACGGATCATGGATCCACTTTGGCACGGCTCCAGAATGGTCATGCCACTCATATAATCCACTCACTTCAGCGACACGCATCCTACCATCGCCTCGTTCTTTAAATGAGTTGTTCGATCAAATCGAAGCCATGCGTATGTCGGATGACCAGGTTTCGGTTTATGACCGGCTCAGGATCAGGCCCGATGATAGGGAAATTCATGTCCCTCCGATCACCCACCTTGTCGCTCCATTGAGTGCTCGGCCGAGGATTCATCCCGACAATCGGAACTGAAAACAGCCTACACCCCGGTCTTTGATCACCGAGAGTTCATCGGCAAATCAGATGCCGGAAACCACCCTCGAGCCTGATCATCATCGGCTCAGGAACTACCACACGATTCAGAATCTGTAATTCCAAACACTCAATGTGGTGTGGAATCAATTTTTTTCCCACCCACCACCCAAGACGATCATCCCAGTATCGCACCAAAGCCCGCGTCGTCGGATTTTCAGGATATCAAGCAATTACAGGAAGAATCAGTCCATCACTTTTGGGCTCGACTTCTACTCGCTAGAAGCAGAGAAAAATGTCTTAGTGACCAAGAGATAATGCCAATTTTCATTCGCAATTGCCATGATGAAGGGATTCTTAACTCCCTGGCCCGCAGACACATTCATCACTTTTCGGAGTTATCCAATTTGGTACAGAAATAATGTGCCATGGAAAGCACTTAGCAATCTGAACGGTTGTTTTCAGGACCAACTTTCCCCAAGCACCCTAGCGAAGATCAGAAAAATAGGGTACCTCCAAAGCGGCCAGCAAGATACGAACCCGCCGAAAAAAGAAATAGACCTTCTTCAAGGGTCGGCACTGTCCATGATGTACTAATGGATAAACCTTGCCCTATATATTCCGTGTTGCTAAACACAAGCCCGACTCATAGCCTTAGAGCTTGCTAGGTCATTAGGCAAGTGGCAAAAAGCGGCGAGGCTATCCTTGAAACACCTCCGTCGAATGGGCGCTCCCCATCTTCTCCCGAATACAATGCTGAAGTCCCGACAGTCCATGAAACGTTCCCCTCAAGGAACAAGAGGAAAAGGGCTCTTAGAGAACTCGAACAGGTCTACCATGTGGCAGCAACTAGTGCATGGGCAGACATACCGATTACCTTCAGATATACTAACTAGCCGGCCATTCTTCCCTGTCACTCACCGGTCGCACTAGTCTTGAACCCCCATTATCAATGGATAAGGTGCTAATGGACAGCGGCAGTGGTTTAAACCTAATATATGAAGGCACCTTGGAAAAAAAGCAATTCGACCGATCTCGTATCGAACATAGCAATACAACTCTCCGGGGAATCATTCCGGGGAAAGAGGCACGTTGTTCTGGACGTATCGTCCTGGATGTAGTGTTCGGCACGCTCGAAAACTACCGATCCGAAGAACTTCTCTTCCACACTGTACCCTTCCCAAGCAGCTATCACACCCTATTGGGATGTGACGCCTTCACAAAGTTCTGGGCTATACCCCATTACAGGTACATGAAACTTAAAATGCCACGACCAAATGGAGTGATCACGATCTCCCGTGATCCGAACATAGCCCTTCGGGCCGAAAACAAAACGGCAACACTCGCCCTCGAGGCATTAGCTGAGACTTTCACTGCAGAAGAACTGACCACACTACAGTCAATAGTTAACAAGGATGATGTGATCCTTAGCAAAAGACCCAAGTCCACGTCCTTCAAACCCATAGAGGAAATCGTCAAGTTTCAAGTACATCCGACGGACCCCAATAAGACAGCGTCCATCGGAGCCCAGCTCGATCCCCTTGTGGATGAGGCACTGCGGAATTTTCTTCGAGAAAATTGGGGCATTTTTGCCTGGCATCCTTCCGATATGCCCGGAATCCCACGACGGGTTGCCAAACACAGTCTGAACATTATCGCAGGCTTTAAACCCATTAAACAGACTCTGCGTTGCTTCTCCGAACCCAAACGGCAAGCTATGGGGGAAGAATTAGCTAAATTACTAGAGGCCGGTTTTATTCGGGAGATCAAGCACCCCGAATGGTTGGCAAACCTGGTGATGGTACCAAAGAAATACAAGTCTTCGTGGTTGTGTGTCGATTTCAAATACCTCAACAAAGCCTACCCTAAGGACCATTTCCCCTTACCACGCATAGTAGCGATCATTGGCGCCATAGCCAAACATGATTCATTGTGTTTCCTCGACGCTTACTCTGGATACCATCAGATTAAAATGAAGGAATCCGATTAAGCATCAGTCGTATTCATCACCCCCTACGGGCCATTCTGCTTCAACATGATGCCTTTTGGGCTAAAAAACGTTGGGTCCACATACCAGGGCATGATCTAGATGTGCCTCGCGACACAGGTCGGTAAGACAGTTGAGGCATACGTGGACGACGTGGTAGTCAAAACCAAACACGTCAGCCATCTGATCGACGACCTACGGCAAACCTTTGCCAGTCTACGCGAGTATGACATACGACTCAATCCGGAAAAATGTGTATTCGGAGTTCCTTATGGCAAGCTGCTTGGATTCATCATCTCCCATAGAGGAATGGAAGCAAATCCAGCTAAGATCCACACCCTATCGAAACTTGCAATTCCTACACAGCTCAAGCATGTCCAAAGGTTAGTTGGGTGCGTAGCGGCGTTAAGCCGCTTTATCTCCCGCCTCGAAGAGAAAGCTACCGCTCTATAAGTGATACATCTCCAATGTATCTATAATTTTTGATGATGGCATGCTATTATATTATCTGTTTTGGATGTTTTATATGCATTAATATGCCATTTTATATTATTTTTGGGACTAACCTATTAATCTAGAGCCTAGTGCCAGTTTCTGTTTTTTCCTTGTTTTTGAATTCCTTGATATGGAATATTAAACGGAGTCAAAACGGAATAAAACCTTCGAAAGAAATTTTTTTGTTAGGAAACAAATCGATCAAGCTTGGAGTGCACGGCAAGGGAGGTGCCAGGGAGCCACAAGCCTGCTAGGTGCGCCCCCCTAGCCGCGCCTAGCAAGCTTGTCGCCTCCCGACAGGTCTCCTAACCCTAATCTTTGGCTTATAAATTCCCAAATATCCCCCAACACCAAAAAGATCCACACAAATACTTTTCCGCCGTCGGAAGCCTCCATTCCCGAGAGATCCAATCTTGGAGCCTTTTCCGGTAATCTGCCGGAGGGTGTTTCGATCATGAAGGGCATCTACATCAACTCCATTGCCCCTCCGATGATGCGTGAGTAGTCCACCACAGACCTACGGTCCATAGCTAGTAGCTAGATGGCTTCTTCTCTCTCTTTGATCTTCAATACCATGTTCTTCATGATCTTCATGGAGATCTATCCGATGTAATCCTCTTTTGTGGTGTGTTTGTCAAGATCCGATGAATTGTGAGTTTATGTTCAGATTATCCATGAATCTTATTTGAATCTCCTCTGAATACTTATTTGCATGATTTCATATCCTTGCAAGTCTCTTCGAGTTATTGGTTTGGTTTGGCCAACTATATTGGTAATTCTTGCAATGGGAGAAGTGCTTGGTATTGGGTTCAATCTTGCGGTCTCCTCACCTAGTGTCATAGTAGGGGTAGCGAGGCATGTATTGTATTGTTGCCATTAAGGGTAATAAGATGGGGTTTTCATCATATTTCTTGAGTTTATCCCTCTACATCATGTCATCTTTCTTAATGCGTTACTCTGTTCTTCATGAACTTAATACTCTAGATGCAGGCAGAAGTCGGTCGATGTGTGGAGTAATAGTAGTAGATGCATAATCGTTTCGGTCTACTTGACACGGACGTGATGCCTATATGCATGATCATTGCCTTGGATAACTACATGATTATTCGCTTTTCTATCAATTGCTTGATAGTAACTTGTTTACCCACCATGATATTTTCCCTCAAGAGAGAAGCCTCTGGTGAAACCTATGGACCCCGGGTCTACTTTCCATAATATACTTTCGGATCTATAAACCAAAAATACCAAAAGTACTTTGCCGCACTTTATTTACCTTTTACTTTCTGTTCTCGTCTACATCTATCTCTTTCGGATCTAATCCTTGCAAATAATCATGAAGTATTGACAACCCCTTTATAGCGTTGGGTGCAAGAGTTTGATTGTTTATGTAGGTGCATCCATTGATGACTTGCTTGTTCCTCCTACTGGATTGATACCTTGGTTCTCAACAACTGAGGGAAATACTTATCTACTTCGCTGCATCACCCTTTCCTCTTCAAGGGAAAACCAATGCAAGCTCAAGAGGTAGCAAGAAGGATTTCTGGCGCCGTTGCCGGGGAGGATACATAGCAAGTCAAGACAAGATCTCTCCCATCAACTTGCCAATTTTGGTTTCGTTGCCAAGGAGATCTATATCAAGCCTACCAAGTACCCATAACAAACTCATCTCTTGTATTTTCATTATTTGCCATTTGCCTCTCGTTTTCCTCTCCCCCACTTCTAAAATGATTTTTCAGAAAATACCAAAAAGATTTGCCTTTTTGTTCACCCTCTTTCGTTTGCCTTTTGTTTGCTTGTGTGAGAGTTTGTTTGTTCGTCTTTATGGCTCCACCCAATGATTTTAATCCTTATCTCAAAAAGTTGGAAGATATTGAGGATACTGCAAAAAAATTCATGTCGCTTCAATTTGACCATAATAACTTCTTTAGAAACGAGCTCAAAGAACAAAAGAGTATGCTTGAATACATGAACAAGGAACTTGATGATACATCTAAAGAGATTTTTGGATTGAAATCTCAATTTGCCCATCTTGAAGATTTAGTAGGCCAAATTTTTGATAAACAAGCTACCTTAGTCAATAGGATGGCTGCTAAGCCAGAATCTTTTAATAATGATGAAGATCTTTAAGTGATTGATGTGACTCCTATTGAATCTTTGTTTTCCAATATAAATCTTGATAATGATGGGACTGGAGATAAGTCAACTTTAGTTAAAAGGTGTCCCAATGATTCGGAGTCTATAGATCTTAATGCTAAGATTGATAAAATGGGATTGAAGAGGTCAAAACTTTAAATGGCAATGAACCCACTGTCGGTGTCAAAACCGGCGGATCTCGGGTATGGGGTCCTGAACTGTGAGACTAGAATCAACGGTAACAGGAGACGAAGCGGACACAGATTTACCCAGGTTCGGGCCCTCCTATGGAGGTAATACCCTACGTCCTACTTGGTTGTATTGATGGTATGGGGGGTTACAGAGTTGATCTACCTCGAGATCGAATAGCTAACCCTAGATGAGTTGTTTTCTGTCTACAGCCTAAAACGCTCCAGCTTATATAGATGCCGGGGATACCTAGGTTTTACACATAGTCGGTTACATGCCGAAGAGATAAACAGGCCTATTCTCTACATCAAACGTGGAACACAAGCCATACTTCCCGAAGCTTCCATCTTGGAGATAAGGTCTTCAATTAGTCCGGTGTTCGGTAAGTGGCCCATATAGTCCGGCCCATAGAAATTGGTCGGCCTCCTGAGGACCCCCTAATCTAGGAATCCCTCAGTAGCTCCCAAACTTGCCTCGAATGCCAAGGGTCTTATCTTCCATTGCTTCACTTGATCAGAGTCTTTGGCTTCCGAGGTGAGTTCTTCCCGCTGAACTTAGTTTGGCCTTTGATGGCAAGTAGCCTTCCGAATAGGGGTGCTTCCGAACACTGTGAATAGGTCAGCTTTGAAGGTCAAATGTCAAGGGGTAAGACGACGTGTACTGGCAACTTCTCTGATGAAAGGTCACAACCCACCACGACCGCTAGGCTAGTTACCAAAGCTCGATTCGCAGTTTGAGGCAGTTTTAACCAACACGATCTATCGGTTTGATGATCGTGCCCCGTTTTACACGGGATATGTTTAATCATGTGCATGCAAGCTCGCACGTCTTGGGAAGTGGAGAGATTCATGGTGCAACGGGGGAGTCCAAATCGATAAGACTCATAAAAGGGGAAGAAAACCCCAAAGCCTATTCACGCTCCCCATTAGCCTTCTCCGCCTTTCATTCCTCTGCTCCTCCGAAGCACAGATCTAAATCTTTCCCCTCCCACCTTCGAACTCCTCAATACCAGGCGCTGGCTCCAATGGCCTGTGGGAGGCCTCCAGAGTCACCGATAAGGACATCCAGGACCTCAAGAAGGCCGGATACCTCCCCACTGGTATCCCTCACCACGCGCCATAGGAGGTCCAAGTGATCCCCACCCCCAAACCAGGCGAAATGATGGTCTTTATCCCCCACTTCATTAGGGCGTTGAGCTTTCCACTCCACCCCTTCATCAGGGGGCTGATGTTTTTCTTCGGCCTCGACTTCCACGACCTCCCACCGAACTCTTTCATGCATATATCGGCGTTCATCCTCGTCTACGAAGCTTTCCTGTGGGTCGAGCCACACTTCGGGCTTTGGCTCCAAGTGTTCAACGTCAAGCCTAAGTGCGTCGGCGGCAAGCATGCTGATTGCGACAGGGCTGTCATCGGCAAGCTCACCCGCATCATGTGGCCGTCGGGCACCTTCATTGACACCATCAAGGTGTGGCAGAAGGAGTGGTTCTACATCACCGAGCCGCAAGAAGAAGGTCAACATCCCCTGCCACATTCAGGTCCGGTCCCCCCACCATATTGGCTTCACGACTGGAAAAGGGCCTCAGCTCTGGACCGAGCAAGGAGGTGAGCGACCTGCAGAAGCGCATCGGCTCCATGATCGAGAAGGACACCAAGTTGACCGACGTGGTCCAGGTCATGCTCCGAAGATGCGTCCTCCCCTACCAGCGCCAGGATACTCCCTTGTGGGATCATCAGCTCGATGATGTGCCCATGATCCTGAAGCTTTTCCGCACTACGCGAGAGAAGCTGTGGAAGACGCTCTTCAAGTTGGAGAAGAGCTAGCCATCCGAGGAGGAAGACAAGGGACTGCACGCCGCCAAGCCCGCCTCCGAGGTACGACATCAACTTTGCTTGCTCGGATTTATTTTCCATAGAAGGGACTTATAACACTTTTTACGATCACCCACTATAGTCATGGCTGAAGAAGGCCGTGAATATCAACAGTCCGACACCTCAGCCTGAAGACGCGAGGTTCGAGCTATTAGCAGCGATGCTCGTGGTGAAGCCGTACAAGGCCCCCGAGAAGAAGGAGAAGAAGAAACTAGGCCGGGGCGGCCTTCACATCAGGGACCAGTCAAATTCTGTGTCCGGGGAGACAAATGCCTCCTCGAATCAAGAGGGGCATGAGGAGGCAGAGGAATAGGAAGAGCAGGAGGAAGAGGAGGAGGTCGAAGTCGAGGGGAAGGCAATTACCCCCTCGCAAGAAAGAGGGCGGCATCATCGGACGCCCCAAAGGAGGTATCCCCTCCCACCCAGAAGAGAGCGCATCCGGTGCAAGTGGTCTTGTCTGACGATAGCTCGGATTCAGACACCGAGTCCGATGACGTCGAGGTGGTCCCACGAAGGAACCTTAGGGTCAACCCCCCGCCCGAAGCTTAGGTTCCGAAAACCTCTTGTTAGTCCCTTAACAGGTTAAGAGTTTTATTAATATGTAGGTGCTTATCGATTTTGCAGCCCCCCGCGTGTCCTTCCCACCGATCAAATATCAGATGGGGAGACCCCACTCACCGAACTAGCGGAGAGCGGGAATGCCTCGCATCCCGCCACTCCAGGTGCCGCGAAGGACACCACGGAGGTGTCAGCCCAGCGTGCTCCTATGGAGCCGGGCACCGGTGGCGCGCGCGGGGGGGGGGGGACATAATGGCCGAGGCTAACACCTCGGTCATCGAAGATCGGGGGGATGTACCCCGCCCGGATACCAAGGAGGCCAGAAGAGCGGCAGTTCACTACCTTCAGAGGGCATCTCCGGAGTGCACCATGCCTCCGAAGGCACCGACTCAAACCCCGGTTAGTGATCGGGTTATCCGATCACCACCGGTGCCACCGGCCCATGGGTGGCTGGTCATGGAGGAGGCTGTGTCGAGAGCCTCCATCTCCGAAGAGCACCTCACCCTTATGGAGTGTGGTGTTACAGAGCATTCAGTCCATAGACAACGGACCGAAGGAGGCCTTTAAAGGTCTCCTGACGGGTTTTCAAGTAAGTCACATGATGCTCTTATTTGCTAAGTTTTTATTTATTATTATATACGTGGCAGCCCCTGAGCCCTAGGTGAGTTTGAAAAAACTTACCTAGGGGTCAAGCATGAATCCGATTCCGAACTTAGATACACATTATGTGTTCGGAATATTAGATTAGTCCTTTAATAAGGTCGGAAATATCGTTGGATTGGCTATAGTTCGGAAGTATAGACCCCATTTAACATGTAAACTATATGTGTAATGCGGGCTTCATCATCAGCGGCGGCCATAAATGGCGCCGAGCTGGACGAACTGAATCGGAAAGTAAAATGCTCCGAGGATGAAGTTGATTGCCTCAACAGAAGATTCGACGAGGTACAAGGTAGGTCAAAACAAAATCCGAGTACCTTTGCCCGAACATTTTTGCCCGAACACTATAATACAGTTATTCATAGTGTTTAATGCTTATGCAACCTCGGTGAAAGAAGTGGAGAGGCTCAAGCCTGAGCTTCAACAAGCGAAGGACCAAGCGGCTGTCGAGATGGCGGCGGCCAAAGAAGCGGCTACCGCCCTTTCCGCTCTGCGAGCTACCAGCGACAAGCATGAAGCTCGTGTGTGATACGTCTCCAACGTATCTACTTTTCCTAACGCTTTTTCCTCTTGTTTTGGACTCTAATTTGCATGATTTGAATAAACTAACCCCGGACTGACGTTGTTTTTAGCAGAACTACCATGGTGTTGTTTTTGTGTAGAAATAAAAGTTCTCGGAATGGAATGAAACTTTGCGAGGATTTTGTATATCAATAATAAGAATTTCTGGAGCCAAGACCTGCTAGAGAGGGGCACCTGGGTGGGCACAACCCACCAGGGCGTGCCCCCTCTCCTGGCGCGCCCAGGTGGGTTGTACCCACCTGGTGGCCCCATAGACCCAGATCCGAGTGCTATAAAATCACATTATTCCATGAAAAACCAGGGAGAAAGAATTATCCTGTTCTTCATCTAGAGGCCAGATCTCGAGTCCGTTTGGGGCTCAGGAGAGGGGGATCTTCGTTCTTCATCATCACCAAACCTTATCCATCGCCAATTCCATGATGCTCCCCACCGGGAGTGAGTAATTCCTTCGTAGGATCGCTGGCCGGTGAGGAGTTGGATGAGATTCATCATGTAATCGAGTTAGTTTTGTTAGGGCTTGATCCCTAGTATCCACTATGTTCTTAGATTGATGTTGCTATGACTTTGCCATGCTTAAAATTTGTCACTGTGGGCCCGGGTGCCATGAACTCAGATCTGAACCGTTTATGTTATCATCATTATATCCATGTTTTAGATCCGATCTTGCAAGCTATAGTCACCTACTGTGTGTTATGATCCGGTAACCCCGGAGTGACAATAACTAGGACTTCTTCCGGTGATTACCGTAGTTTGAGGAGTTCATGTATTCACTATGTGTTAATGCTTTGTTCCGGTTCTCTATTAAAAGAAGGCCTTAATATCCCTTAGTTTCCAGTATGGACCCCGCTGCCACGGGAGGGTAGGACAAAAGATGTCATGCAAGTTCTTTTAATAAAGCACATATGACTATTTACGAATACATGCCTACATTATATCGATGAACTGGAGCTAGTGCCATATCGCCCTAGGTTATAACTGTCTCATGATGAATATCATCCAACAAGTCACCGATCCAATGCCTACGAATTTATCCTATATTGTTTCTGCTAAGTTATTACTACTATCACTGTTACCATTAATGTTACTGCTGTCACTACTATCAAAAGTATCATATTACTTTGCTACTGATTACTTGCTACAGATAATTAATCCCCATGTGTGGTTGAATTGACAACTCAGCTGCTAATACCTTCAAATATTCTTTGGCCCCCCTTGTGTTGAATCTATGAATTTGGGTTGAATACTCTACCCTCGAAAACTGTTGCGATCCCCTATACTTGTGGGTTATCAAGACCTCTTTCTGGCGCCGTTGCCGGGGAGCATAGCTATATTTGTTGAGTCACTTGGGATTATTATCATATTATCACTATGAAGAATCTGAAGGATCCTAAGACTAAGATATTTCCCTCAAGGACGAGGGGAGGTAAGGAACTGCCATCCAGTTCCGCTTTAGATTCACCTTCTGTTATGAGTAAACTTGCAACACCACCACATGCTATTAATTCTGATATGTCGCAAGTTATTGATGATGCTACTTCTGTTATGGATAATGCTTATGATGATGCTAGTACCTTGCTTGATAATGATGATGTGCCACTTGGTGAATTTCTTGATACAAATTGCTAGAGTTATACAACATGATGTTGTTGAATCTGATGATGAGCTTGAAACTGAATCTCCTGAAACACCTGCTAGAACTAGCCTTCCTAGATATGAATTGCCTAAGGTACCGGAAGGTTATGTTATGAGTGAAGAAACAACTAGAGATATTCTTGCTTGCAATGATAGAGATGATCTAGAGAAATTATTACACAAGTATAAAGAAAAATCTCTGAATGCTAGAATGAAGTGTGATCCTAAGTTTGCTACTTCACCTATCTTTATTGATGATAAGTATTATGAATTCTCTGTCGACCCAGAGTTAATTACTTTGGTTGAATCTGATCCTTTCCATGGTTATGAAACTGAAACTGTTGTGGCGCATCTTTCTAAGTTGAATGATATAGCCACCCTTTTTACTCATTATGAGAAAACTTGCTATTACTTTATTCTCAAATTATTTCCTTTCTCATTAAAGGGTGATGCTAAAGCTTGGTACAATACTCTTGCTCCTGGTTGTGTGCGTAGTCCCCAGGATATGATTTATTACTTCTCTAAAAATATTTTCCTGCTCATAAGAAACAAGCTGCCTTACAGGAAATATTTAACTTTGTGCAAATTAAAGAAGAGAGTCTCCCACAAGCTTGGGGGAGGCTTTGCCAATTACTTAATGCTTTGCCTGATCATCCTCTTAAGAAAAATGAAATACTTGATATCTTCTATAATGGACTAACCGATGCTTCTAGGGATTTCCTAGATAGTTGTGCTGGTTGTGTTTTCAGGGAACGAACTGTTGGACAAGCTCAATAATTATTGAATAACATATTGAAAAATCATGATGATTGGACTACTCCTGAACCACTGCCTAAACCCACTCCGAAGATGAGGGGTATATTATATCTCAGTCCCGAAGATATGCAAGAGGCAAAGAAGTCTATGATGAAAAAAGGTATCAAAGCTAAGGATGTTAAAAATTTACCTCCTGTTGGAGAAATACATGGGCTTAATACACCACCACTGCCTAAGGTGGTAGAGGTAAATTCTTTAATGAAGTTCAATGATAATGATAATCCTCACAATATGCATCCTAGTCAATGCCTTTATGAGTTTGAAAACTATATTAGAAAACAAGATCACTTTAATGCAAATGTTATGAAACAATTGAAATATAATTCTGATATGATTGCTCGCTTGAGTGACTTATTATTTAGAATCTCAAATGATGTTAGAGGTGTTGGAAAACATGCTTCTATGGTTCAAACTCAGTTAGAACAAGTTGCTAAATCTAAAAGAGAATTGCTTGATGAAATGAATCATAATATGCATGGCTTTGCTGTTAGAGTTGCAACTAGAGGAGGTAAAATGACTCAGGAACCACTTTATCCTGCGGGACACCCAAAAAGAATTGAACAGGAATCACAAAGAGCTAACACTAGTGCACCAAGTCCTTCTAAAAAGAAAAGGAAAAATAAAAATAATATGACTTTGCATACTTCTAGTGAACCTGAAATTGAGAAACCTCCTGATAATGATAATGCAACTTCTATCTCAGATGCTGAAACTCAATCTGGTAATGAACACTCACCTAGTGATAATGAAAAGGATAATGATGAGGTTCATGAAGATACTCAAACAAATGATAAATAACCAGATAATGATGTTGAGATAGAACCACCTATTGATCTTGATAACCCACAACCTAAGAATAAAAAATATGACAAAAGAGACTTTGTGTCTAGAAAACACGGTAAAGAAAGAGAACCATGGGTTCAAAAATCTATGCCTTTTCCACCCAAGTCAACTAAAAAGAAAGATGATGAAGAATTTGAACGTTTTGCTGAAATGGTGAGGCCAGTCTTTCTGCATACTCGCTTCACTGACATCTTGAAAATGCCTCTTTATGCAAAGTATATGAAATACATCATCACAAATAAGAGAAAAATATAGGTAGCTGAAATCTCCACTATGCTTGCTAATTACACTTTCAAAGATGGAGTATACCTACAAAACTTGGAGATCCGGGAATACCAACTATACCTTGCTCTATCAAAAAGAAATATGTTAAAACTGCTTTGTGTGATTTAGGAGATGGTGTTAGTGTCATGCCTTTCTCTTTATATAAAATACTTGATTTGAATAAACTCACACCTACTGAAATATCTTTACAAATGGCTAACAAATCAACTGCCATACCTATCGGTATCTGTGAGGATGTGCCCGTTATTGTTGCTAATGTTACTATTTTGACTGACTTTGTTATACTTGACATGCCTGAGGACGACAACATGTCGATTATCCTTGGTAGAGCCTTCTTGAATACTGCAGGGGCTGTTATTGATTGCAATAAAAGCAAGGTCACTTTCCATATCAATGGTAAGGAGCATATGGTGCAAGTGAATGGCATTAATGTTATTTAAAAATCTCCGACAATCACTATTGGAAGTTTTCAAATACCTCTACCTACTATCAAAAAGAAATGTGAAGTGCTTCTTGTTGGGGAAATGCATATCCCCATTGAGGTAAATTAGTGATTTACGAAAGTTCTTCGGTTTCATGTAATCGAAAGTGGTTGTTAATAAGACCTGATAAACCTTATTAATGAATCATTTTTGAGCGGTATGAAGTTGATGAATTTAGTAAGCACTACCTTTTGTCCACACTTTTTCATTGTATCATCCATGCTTAAATTTATTTTCTTGCTTTCTTCTTGTGTGTTTAAAAAACTTTAGAAAAACCAAAAAAAATTAGTTGTAGTCAATTTACTTTCTATGTATGCTTGGTAGTAATATTAAATAGAAAACCCAAAAAGATTTCCTCGTTCATCTTTTGCTTGTTGGGAGATTTCCCGTGTAAATAGTTTTTCTCGTTTTTGCTTTTTATTTGCTTGTTCAAGAAAACCAAAAACTGCACAAATATTTCAGCGTGTTTCTCTAAAAATTCTTTTCCTTTTATTCGAGTCTTACCTAGGAGAAGGCCATGATGAAAATGTTGAGTGGCTCTCATATGAATAATTGTTGAACTAATAAAGAGCACATTTTACATTGTCTTCTCTTGTTGAATAAAATGTTTGCAGATTCTAGCTTAGTCCATGACACTCTTGCACTATTATTATTTTCATATCGTTCGGTCATGCAAGTGAAAGGCAATAATGACGATATTCGATGAACTGGTCGCGTCGAGAGAAACTGGTATGAACTCGACTTGTTCTGTTTGTGTAAATATGTTTAACCTAGTATTCATGATTCAGCCCATTATGATTAAACATGTTTGCAATGACAATCAGAGATTATAGTTTCTCATGCCATGCATAAGTAGCTGGGAGTTGATAATGATTTATCTTGGATATCAACATAGCGTTAAAATGATTGTGATGTAGTATGATAATATGGTATCCTCCTCTGAATGTTCGAGTGGCTTGACTTGGCACATGTTCATGCATGTAGTTGAATCAAAACCAACATAGCCTCTATGATATTTAAGTTCATGGTGTTCATATCCTACTCATGCTAGTGTCCAATGTTACTTATGCATAATGCATGGTTATGACAGTTGTTGCTCTCTAGATGGCTGCTTCTCAATCTAATTGCTAGCCTTCGCCTGTACTAAGTGGGAACTCTGCTTGTACATCAAAAACCTTGAACTCAAAAGTTATTCTAGATGAGTCCACCATACCTACCTATGTATGGTATTAACCTGCCGTCCTACGTAAATTTGCATGTGCCACCTCTAAAAACTTCTAAAAATTATCCATTTTGTGTGCCTGGATCGTTCATGGAACGACAGGAGGTGGTCAGTATCTTCCATGCTAAGCGGGTTATTCTCAAGTCGAGTGTTTATTCACTCGCCATCGCACGAGAAAAGGGCGGTAATAGGGATGCCCAGTCCCAAACTGCAAAATACAACAAGATTTAATCGCTCGAATAAAAAAAGAACTCCCATTGGAGCCAAAACCCTTTATTTTTATCGCTTGGGAACCGCCACTAGCGTGCTTAGCATGGACGATGTTGATAATTGATTGTCGTGAAGTAAATGAGAAGGGTGCATGCCTCAAAATATCATTTATCTCTGTTTTAAAAATTGAGCTCTGGCACCTCTGCAAATCACTGCTTCCCTCTGCGAAGGGACTATCTATTTACTTTTATGTTGTGTCATCACCTTCTAAAACAAGCGCTAGAAACTGAGAAGAGCACAATTGTCATGATTTATGCATTGTGTGTAGCTAATGATGGGTGCATCATGACTGGATCTTTTCTACCATGAATTACAATGTTTAGTCACTGCTTGAACTTTGGAGGTGCTCTGCATTTATGTTTTGCGGTCTCAAAAAGGGCTAGCGAGATACCACTATTGCCATATTATATCATGGTTGTTTGACAACGTGTTGCTGTTTGAGATATCTTATTATTGCTCGCAAGCTGATTATGTCATTGATACGAGTCATTATAACCTTTAAGAGTTATTGTCGACATGGTTAGTTTTAATGTTGGCTGAAAACCCGGGTGCTGTTTAAGCTTATTTATGCAAACAAGAGCAAAATAGTTCGTAAAAGTTTTTCTTTTTCACTTTTAGTTTATCAACTGAATTTCTTGAGGACAAGCAAAGGTTTAAGCTTGGGGGAGTTGATACGGCTCCAACGTATCTACTTTTCCTAACGATTTTCCTCTTGTTTTGGACTCTAATTTGAATGAAACTAACCCCGGACTAACGCTGTTTTCAGCAGAACTACCATGGTGTTGTTTTTGTGCAGAAATAAAATTTCTCGGAATGGAACGAAATTTGTGAGGATTTTTTATATCAATAATAAGAATTTCTGGAGCCAAGACCTGCCAAAGAGGGGCACTTGGGTTGGGCACAACCCACGAGGGCACGCCCCCTCTCCTGGTGCGCCTGGGTGGGTTGTACCCACCTGGTGGCCCTGCAAACCCTGATCCCGTTGCTATAAAATCACATTATTCCAAAAAAAACCAGGGAGAAAGAATTATCGCAATCCATGAGACGGAGCTGCCGCCACCTCCTATTCTTCATCGGGAGGCCAGATCTGGAGTCCGTTTGGGGCTCCGGAGAGGGGGATCTTCGTTCTTCGTCATCACCAACCCTTCTCCATCGCCAATTCCATGATTCTCCCCACCGAGAGTGAGTAATTCCTTCGTAGGCTCGCTGGTCAATGAGGAGTTGGATGAGATTCATCATATAATCGAGTTAGTTTTGTTAGGGCTTGATCCCTAGTATCCACTGTGTTCTTAGATTGATGTTGCTATGACTATGCCATGCTTAATGCTTGTCATTTGGGCCCTGGTACCATGAACTCAGATCTGAACCATTTATGTTATCATCATTATATCCATGTTTTAGAGCCGATCTTGCAAGTTATAGTCACCTACTACGTGTTATGATCCGGTAACCCCCGAGTGACAATAACCGGGACTTCTTCCGGTGATTACCGTAGTTTGAGGAGTTCATGTATTCACTATGTGTTAATGCTTTGTTCCGGTTCTCTATTAAAAGGAGGCCTTAATATCCCTTAGTTTCCAGTATGGACCCCGTTGCCACGAGAGGGTAGGACAAAAGATGCCATGCAAGTTCTTTTAATAAAGCACGTATGACTATTTACGGAATACATGCCTACATTATATTGATGAACTGGAGCTAGTGCCATATCGCCCTAGGTTATAACTGTCTCATGATGAATATCATCCAACAAGTCACTGATCCAATGCCTACGAATTTATTTATATTGTTTCTGCTAGGTTATTACTGCTATCACTGTTACCGTTACTGTTACTGTTGTCACTACTATCAAAACTATCATATTACTTTGCTACTGATTACTTGTTGTAGATAATTAATCCCTAGGTGTGGTTGAATTGTCAACTAAGCTGCTAATACCTCCAAATATTCTTTGGCTCCCCTTGTGTCGAATCTATAAATTTGGGCTGAATACTCTACCCTCAAAAACTGTTGGGATCCCCTATACGTGTGGGTTATCAGTGTGGTGGAGGTCTAGCAGGAGCTCAAGGATGCCAGCCAGAAGTGCGAGGCCCTTAATAAGAAGGGCAAGGAGAGCACGACCGAGCTTTCCACCCTGAAGAACGATATTCAGAAGGAGCGGGTGGATAGGCGGTTCTATGAGGAGCTGGTCTGCCAAGTGAAGGACATAATGGATGGTAAGTCATACTTACTACAGTGTGTCTTCGGGGATAGCAAATTTAGATTGCTTACCCAGGTGTGGCGTTCCTCAGGCGCCTCCTCCGATTTCCCGAAGAGTGTGGTGGACGCCAATCAGTTGTTCGCCTGGAGGGAAGAAGGAGATGAAGATAGGCTATTCTAGGCACAGTTCAGAGCCTCCGAGCACTCTCCTCTTCTGGTGGAGCAGCTGAAGCAATTGATGGAGCTGCACCTAATGGCGGAGCCGGCCATGAAGGACCTCTGCATCCGCCTATGGCCCGATGAGCCACTGCCAGACAACTACTTTGGCCTGGTTTAGAAGTTAGTTGCTGCTTCGCCCCGCCTCGACACCGTGAAGCACTCCTTCGGCATCGAGGGAGTCTGGATGGCTCTTGCGAAGGCCAAGGTGCACTGGCCGCGGCTGGATCGGATGAAGGTAGACACTACCCCGCCGCCTCCCGGGAAGGAGCATAGATGCCCCGAGCTGTACTTCGCCGGGGTGATGGAAGGTGCTCGGGCGATAGCTTCTCAGTGTTCGGGCAATAATGTGTTCGAATAAATTGTAATGTGTTCGAAGAATTTTCAAAGTTTTAATGTTATAAGTTATTATGCTTTGATGTCTTTGCATTCCTTTATAACTCCTGTGTGGCCATTTGAAACTGAAAGATGCGAGTCGTCGGCTTCATCCCACATGTAGTATCTGCCAATGCACTATATTCCTTAGCCAAGTGATCGGAACCCGAAGGCGGTAGAGTGCGGCGGACTAGGCAATCAGACTATAGTGCTTTATTTCTTTCACTTAGCCGTAGGGGCGCAAAAAGGACTGTGGGGGGCTAAAGACTAACTCCTGGAGTGTGTGATGTTCAGATGAACCGCGGCTAAGGCCAGCATCACATGGTTTGCATGTATAGCAAACCCTTCACACAACGCGGAGTATCCTCTAATGAAGAGGGAAGTATAACACTTCAAGATCGGATTCACAGACTGGCTGTCGCATACTATGATGGACAGTTTTTAGCTTTCTCCCCTGAGGTACTTGACCAGACTATCTGGAAACACAATCGCAGGGGTTCTCCCTTTGCCCTTTTAGCCGAACGAGCCGAACGTAAAGGGGAAAGCACAGGAGCCGGGCAACCCAACTATTGATCCAAGATATAGTTTGGAACTAATGCATACAAAGTGAATTCCAAGACGCCGAACACATAATAAATTGTACGTACGGCGATTTTGTTTGTAAGCTCGAGCCCCCGGTGTATTATTTGGTTGCATCGCAATATACTAGACCGGTTTACGAGAATAGGAAGAAAAGGGAAAATATGTGCCAAAGAAAAGGACCGACGAGACAAACATGTGTAACGCTGTTATATTTTTCCCAACAGCTCTTATAGCTTGGTTTGCCGAGGCAACTATTTACATGTATTTGAAAAAAGAGAAATTATATAGGAGTCGTTGTACCAGGGGTCTTCGATTGGTGACCTTACGTCTTCGATGTGCCTTGTCTAATTGACTCCTGCTCTTTGGTACACTTCAATGGGTGGTACTATTCGGCGGACGGGTCTTGCAAACAAGGTCTTGAGAAGCCGCCGAATTGTAGATGAGCTTGATGCCATTAGCAGGCCTTTTAATGGTGCTTATATTTTGTCCGAAGGCGTGTTTATGGTAATAGTTCGGTCCAGCCGAACACGTACATTTGTTCCCCCACTACCACCCATGGAATTTTGAGTGCAAAGTTGTGACTTCTTGGCACATACTTTGCTGGTACTAGGGGCATGCAATAGGGAGCAAATCCCTATTTATGGGGAGAGGAAGGATCTGAGAGTTTGTCCTGAAGCCGAGCTCGCTTCCCAACCTTGCGCGCCTTTACGGCGGATGTCAGAACCTGCCGATCGTCTTTTTAATTGAATTCAGCCGCTAGTGCCAGCGCATGTTCCTCAGTTCGGAGAGAGCGCTCAGTGTTGCCGTTAATAGTGATGACGCCTTTGGGGCCGCGCATCTTGAGCTTGTGGTACGCATAGTGAGGGACGATGTTGAAGAGAGTGAACGTTGTCCGGCCGAGCAGGGCATGATAGCCGCCGCAGAATGGCACAATGTCAAAGATCAAGTGTTCACTGAGTAAGTTATCAGGCTAGCCGAACACAACTTCCAGGGTTATGGAGCCCGTACTGTTGGGAGACGTAGTAGTAAATCAAAAAATTTCCTACGCGTTCACCAAGATCCATCTATGGAGAAACCAGCAACGAGCAAGGGGAGAGTGGATCTTCATACCTTTGAAGATCGCTAAGCGGAAGCGTTACAAGAACGCGGTTGATGGAGTCGTACTCGCAGCGATTCAGATCGCGGTAGATCCGATCAAGTGCCGAACGGACGGCACCTCCGCGTTCAACACACGTGCAGCCCGGTGACGTCTCCAACACCTTGATCCAGCAAGGAGGAAGGAGAGGTTGGGGAAGGGATCCAACAGCAGCACGACGGCGTGGTGGTGGTGGAGTAGCAAGGTATTCCGACAGGGCTTCGCCTAAGCGCTGCGGAGGAGGAAGAAGAGAGGTAGGGCTTTGCCGTGAGAGAGAGAGATCAAATCCTCTCTCAAAACATCCAAAACCTCAAGTATATATAGGAGGAGGGACGTGGAGGGCTGGCTTGGCCTCTACTCCAAAGAGGAGATGGCCGGCCGAATTAAAGGGAGAGTCCACCTCCCACAAGGGAGGTGGATCTCCTCCTTTTAAATCCTTTTTGCCTTATCTCCTTATCTCCAGCCGCATGGGCCTTTAGCAAAAGTCTTGCCCAGCCCAATAAGGGCTGGCACACTTTATCTAACAGCCCATGTGGTCCTTTGGTCGTCACACCCCTCCCGGGGGTCCTCCGGCACCCTCCCGGCACTCCCGGTACACTACCGATGAGCCCGAAAACTTTCCGGTGACCAAAACTGGACTTCCTATATATCAATCTTTACCTCCGGACCATTCCGGAGCTCCTCGTGACGTCCGGGATCTCATCCGGGACTCCGAACAACCTTCGGTAATCACGTATACCATTTCCCTATAACCCTAGCGTCATCGAACCTTAAGTGTGTAGACCCTACGGGTTCGGGAGACACGTAGACATGACCGAGACACTTCTCCGGCCAATAACCAACAGCGGGATCTGGATACCCATGTTGGCTCCCACGTACTCCACGATGATCTCATCGGATGAACCACGATGTCGGGGATTCAATCAATCCCGTATTCAATTCCCTTTGTCTATCGGTATGATACTTGCCCGAGATTCGATCGTCGGTATCCCCATACCTTGTTCAATCTCGTTACTGGCAAGTCTCTTTACTCGTTCCGTAATACATCATCCCGTGGCTAACTCCTTAGTCACATTGAGCTCATTATGATGATGTCTTACCGAGTGGGCCCAGAGATACCTCTCCGTCACACGGAGTGACAAATCCCAGTCTCGATTCGTGCCAACCCAACAGATACTTTCGGAGATACCCGTAGTGCACCTTTATAGCCACCCAGTTACGTTGTGACGTTTGGCACACCCAAAGCATTCCTATGGTATCCGGGAGTTGCACAATCTCATGGTCTAAGGAAACGATACTTGACATTGAAAAGCTTTAGCAAATGAACTACACGATCTAGTGCTATGCTTAGGATTGGGTCTTGTCCATCACATCATTCTCCTAATGATGTGATCCCGTTATCAACGACATCCAATGTCCATGGTCATGAAACCGTGACCATCTATTGATCAACGAGCTAGCCAACTAGAGGCTTACTAGGGACATGTTGTGGTCTATGTATTCACACATGTATTACGGTTTCCGGTTAACACAATTATAGCATGAACAATAGACAATTATCATGAACAAGGAAATACAATAATAACCATTTTATTATTGCCTCTAGGGCATATTTCCAACAGTCTCCCACTTGCACTAGAGTCAATAATCTAGTTCACATCACCATGTGATTAACACTTACATCACCATGTGATCATATCATCATGTGATTAACACCCAATAAGTTCTGGGGTTTGTTCATGTTCTGCTCGTGAAAGAGGTTTTTAGTCAGCGGGTCTGCGACATTCAGATCCGTGTGTACCTTGCAAACTTTCCATGTCATATTTGTAGATACTACTCCCATGCTCCACTTGGAGCTATTCCAAATGGCTGCTCCACTATACGTAGCTGGATTTCTACTAAGAGTCATCCAGATTGGTTTTAAAGCTTGCATCATCGTAACACTTTACGATGAACTCTTTATCACCTCCATAATCGAGAAATATTTCCTTAGTTCTCAAGTTACTAAGGCTAACTTTGACCGCTGTCCAGTGATCCACTCTTGGATTACTCTTGTACCCCTTGACAGACTCATGGCAAGGCACACACAGGTGCGGTACACAGCATGGCATACTATATAGAGCCTATGGCTAAAGCATAGGAGATGACACTCATCTTTTCTTTATCTTCTGCCGTGGTCGGGTATTGAGTCTTACTCAATTTCACACCTTACAATACAGTCAAGAACTCCTTCTTTGACCCATCTATTTTGAACTCCTTCAAAAACTTGTCAAGGTATGTCTTCGTCGAAAAAACTTATCAAGCGAATTGATCTATCCCTATAGATCTTGATACTCAATAAAATAGTAGCTTTATCTGGGTCTTCCTTTGAAAAAAAACTTTTCAAACAACCCTTCATGCTCTTCCAGAAATTCTACATCATTTCCGATCAATAATATGTCAACTACATATTCTTATAAGAAATTCCATAGTGCTCCCACTCACTTTCTTGCAAATACAAGTTTCTCATAAACTTTGTATAAACTTAAACACTTTGATCACCTCATCAAAGCATATATTCCAACTCCGAGATTCTTGCTCCAGTCCATAGAAGGATCGCTGGAGTTTGCATATTATTAGCATCCTTAGGACTGACAAAACCTTCTGGTTGTATCACATACAACTCTTCCTCACAAAAACCATTACGGAAACCTTGTTTTGTCATCCATCTGCCAGATTTCATAATCGAAAAATGCAGCAACTGCTAACAAAATTTTAATAGACTTTTAGCATCGCTACAGATGAGACAATCTCATCGCAGTCAACTCCTTGAACTTGGCGGAAACTTCTTTGCGACAAGTCGAGCTTTATAAACGGTGACATTTCACCATTAGCGTCTATGATTATCTCAAAGGTCCATTTGTACTCAATGACCCGCCATTCAACAGGCAAGTCTACCAAAGTCCATACTTGGTTTTCATACATGGATCCTTTCTCGGATTTCATGGCTCCTAGCCATTTGTTGGAATCCGGGCCCACCATCGCTTCTCCATAGTTCGTAGGTTCATCGTTGTCCAACAACCTGATTTCCAAGACAGGGTTGTCGTACTACTCAGGAGCAGTACGCGTCCTTGTCGACCTACGAGGTTCAATAGTGACTTGATCCGAAGCTTCATGATCATCATCATTAACTTCATTTTAAACTGAGTAGGCTCTACAGAAACATCTTTCTGTGTTGCGCTATTCTCTGGTTGAAACAAAGGTTCAACAATGTTATCAAGTTCTATCTTCCTCCCACTCAATTCTTTCGAGAGAAACTCTTTCTCAAGAAAGGACCCATTCTTAGCAACAAACACATTTTGCGCTTGGATCTGAAATAGAAGGTATACCCAATGTCTCATTAAGGTATTCTATGAAGATACATTTGTCTGCTTTGGGTTCGAGCTCGCTAGCTGAAAAACCCATTTTCACATAAGCGTCGCAGCCCCAAACATTAAGAAATGACAGCTTAGGCTTCTGTCAAACCATAATTCTCACGGTGTCATCTCAACAGACTTAGATGGTGCCCTATTAAAGTGAATGGATTTGTCTTTAATGCATAACCCCATAATGATAGTGGTAAAACGATAAGAGACATCATAGTACTCACTATATCCAATAGAGCACGACTACGACGTTCGAACACACCATCACACTATGGTGTTCCAGGAGGCGTGAGCTGTGAAACAATTTCCACATTGTCTAAAATTGCATACCAAACTCGTAACTTAGATATTCACCTCCATGATCATATCATAGACATTTATCTTCTTGTCACGATGATCTTTAACTTCACTCTGAAACTCCTTGAACCTTTCAAACATTTCAGATTCGTGTTTCATTAAGTAAATATCCCCATATTTACTCAAATCATCAGTGAAGGTAAAGAAAAACAACGATATCCACTGTGTGTTTCAACACTCATTGGACCACATACATCAACATGTATTATTTCCAATAAGCCACTTGCCCGCTCCATCATATTGGATGACGGGGTCTCAGTCATCTTGCCCAAGAGGCATGGCTCGCATGTCTCAACCGATTCGAAATCGAGTGAGTCAAAAATCCATCATCATGGAGTTTCTTCATGCGATTTATACCAATATGACATTTAGCGGCAGTGCCACAAGTATGTGGTACTATCATTATTAACTTTATATCTTTTGGTACCAATGTTATGAATATGTGTACTACTACGATCATGATTCAATAAACCATTCCGAGTGGGTGCATGACCATTGAAGGCATTATCCATGTAAACAGAATAACCATTATTCTCTAACTTATATGAATAACCGTATCGCACTAATCATGATCTAATCACGTTCATGCTCAACGCAAACACCAAATAACATTTATTTAGGTTTATCACAAATCCTGAAGGTAGAGAGAGCGTGCGATGGTGATCACATCAATCTTGGAAATACTTCCAACACACATCGTCACCTTTCACCTAGCTAGTCTCCATTTACTCCGTAGCTTTTATTTCGAGTTGCTAACACTTAGCAACCGAACCGGTATCCAATACCCAGGTGCTACTAGGAGTACCAGCAAGGTACACATCACTAACACGTATATCAAATATACCTCCATTGACATTACCAGCCTTCTTATCTACCAAGCATCTTGGGTTTTTCCGCTTCAGCGAACATTCTCCTCATAACAGAAGCACTTAGTCTCGGGTTCGGGCTCAACCTTGGGTTTCTTCACTAGAGCAACAACTGGCTTGCCATTCCTGAAGTTTTCCCTTCTTGCCCTTGCCCCTTTTGAAACTAGTGGTTTAACTTAACCATCAACACTTGATGCTCCTTCTTGGTTTCTACCTTCGTGGTGTCAAACATCACGAACAACTCAGGGATCATCTTATCCATCCCTGGCATGTTATAGTTCATCACGAAGCTCTAGTAGCTTGGTGGCAGTGACTTGGAGAACTGCATTAATCACTATCTCATCTGGAAGATTAACTCCCACTTGATTCAAGTGATTGTAGCACCCAGACAATCTGAGCACACGCTCACCGATTAAGCTATTCTCCTTTATCTTGCAGACAAAGAATCTTGTTGGAGGTCTCATACCTCTCAACATAGGCACGAGCCTGAGATCACAATCTCAGCTCCTAGAACATCTCATATGTTCCGTGACGTTCAAAACGTTTTGGAGCCTCAATTCTGAGCCGCAATGCATGACGCATTGAACTATCACGTAGTCACCAAAAAGTGCCTGTCATATGTTCACAACATCTACAGACAACACTTGAGGGAGTGGTGCAGTTAGCGGTACATCAAAAACATAAGCTTTCTGTGCAGCAATGAGGACAATCCTCAGATCACGGACCCTGTCCGCATTATTGCTACCATCAACTTTCAACTTACTTTTCTCTAGGATTGTATCAATAAAACTGTGGAGCTACAGCGCGAGCTATCTACGACATAATTTGCAAGGACATTTTTAGACTAAGTTCATGATAATTAAGTTCACTTAATCAAATTATTAATGAACTCCCACTTAGATAGACATCTCTCTAGTCTTCCAAGTGATACATGATCCATGTCAACTAGCCCGTGTCCGATCATCACGTGAGACGGACTAGTCATCCATGGTGAACATCTCTATGTTGATCGTATCTTCTATACGACTCATGTTCGACCTTTCGGTCTTCCGTGTTCCGAGGCCATGTCTGTACATGCTAGGCTCGTCAAGTCAACCTAAGTGTTTCGCATGTGTAAATCTGGCTTACACCCGTTGTATGTGAACGTTAGAACCTATCACACCCGATCATCACGTGGTGCTTCGGAACGACGATCCTTAGCAACGGTGCACAGTTAGGGTGAACACCTTTCTTGAAATTTTATTGAGAGATCATCTTATTTACTACCGTCGTTCTATGCAAATAAGATGTAAACATGATAAACATCACATGCAATCAATATAGTGACATGATATGGCCAATATCATCTTGCTCCTTCGATCTCCATCTTCGGGGCACCATGATCATCACTGTCACCGGCACGACACCATGATCTCCATCATCATGATCTCCATCATTGTGTCTTCATGAAGTTGTCTCGCCAACTATTACTTCTACTACTATAGCTAACGTTTAGCAATAAAGTAAAGTAATTACATGGCGTTTATGATTGACACGCAGGTCATACAATAATATAAGACAACTCCTATGGCTCCTGCCGGTTGTCATAGTCATCGACATGCAAGTCGTGAACCCTATTACAAGAACATGATCAATCTCATACATCACAATGCATCACATCACATCCTTTTGGCCATATCACATCACACGGCATATGCTGCAAAAACAAGTTAGACGTCCTCTAATTTGTAGTTGCAAGTTTTTACGTGGTTGCTATAGGTTTCTAGCAAGAACGTTTCTTACCTACGTCAAAACCACAACGTGATATGCCGATTGCTATTTACCCTTCATAAGGACCCTTTTCATCGAATCCAATCCGACTAAGGTGGGAGAGACAGACACCCGCTAGCCACCTTATGCAACTAGTGCATGTCAGGCGGTGGAACCGGTCTCACGTAAGCGTACGTGTAAGGTTGGTCCGGGCCGCTTCATCCCACAATACCGTCGAATCAAGATAAGACTAGTAACGGCAAGCATATTAACAAAATCGACGCCCACAACTGCTTTGTGTTCTACTCGTGCATAGATTCTACGCATAGACCTAGCTCATGATGCCACTGTTGGGAGACGTAGTAGTAAATCAAAAAATTTCCTACGCGTTCACCAAGATCCATCTATGGAGAAACCAGCAACGAGCAAGGGGAGAGTGGATCTTCATACCTTTGAAGATCGCTAAGCGGAAGCGTTACAAGAACGCGGTTGATGGAGTCGTACTCGCAGCGATTCAGATCGCGGTAGATCCGATCAAGTGCCGAACGGACGGCACCTCCGCGTTCAACACACGTGCAGCCCGGTGACGTCTCCAACACCTTGATCCAGCAAGGAGGAAGGAGAGGTTGGGGAAGGGATCCAACAGCAGCACGACGGCGTGGTGGTGGTGGAGTAGCAAGGTATTCCGACAGGGCTTCGCCTAAGCGCTGCGGAGGAGGAAGAAGAGAGGTAGGGCTTTGCCGTGAGAGAGAGAGATCAAATCCTCTCTCAAAACATCCAAAACCTCAAGTATATATAGGAGGAGGGACGTGGAGGGCTGGCTTGGCCTCTACTCCGAAGAGGAGATGGCCGGCCGAATTAAAGGGAGAGTCCACCTCCCACAAGGGAGGTGGATCTCCTCCTTTTAAATCCTTTTTGCCTTATCTCCTTATCTCCAGCCGCATGGGCCTTTAGCAAAAGTCTTGCCCAGCCCAATAAGGGCTGGCACACTTTATCTAACAGCCCATGTGGTCCTTTGGTCGTCACACCCCTCCCGGGGGTCCTCCGGCACCCTCCCGGCACTCCCGGTACACTACCGATGAGCCCGAAAACTTTCCGGTGACCAAAACTGGACTTCCTATATATCAATCTTTACCTCCGGACCATTCCGGAGCTCCTCGTGACGTCCGGGATCTCATCCGGGACTCCGAACAACCTTCGGTAATCACGTATACCATTTCCCTATAACCCTAGCGTCATCGAACCTTAAGTGTGTAGACCCTACGGGTTCGGGAGACACGTAGACATGACCGAGACACTTCTCCGGCCAATAACCAACAGCGGGATCTGGATACCCATGTTGGCTCCCACGTACTCCACGATGATCTCATCGGATGAACCACGATGTCGGGGATTCAATCAATCCCGTATTCAATTCCCTTTGTCTATCGGTATGATACTTGCCCGAGATTCGATCGTCGGTATCCCCATACCTTGTTCAATCTCGTTACTGGCAAGTCTCTTTACTCGTTCCGTAATACATCATCCCGTGGCTAACTCCTTAGTCACATTGAGCTCATTATGATGATGTCTTACCGAGTGGGCCCAGAGATACCTCTCCGTCACACGGAGTGACAAATCCCAGTCTCGATTCGTGCCAACCCAACAGATACTTTCGGAGATACCCGTAGTGCACCTTTATAGCCACCCAGTTACGTTGTGACGTTTGGCACACCCAAAGCATTCCTATGGTATCCGGGAGTTGCACAATCTCATGGTCTAAGGAAACGATACTTGACATTGAAAAGCTTTAGCAAATGAACTACACGATCTAGTGCTATGCTTAGGATTGGGTCTTGTCCATCACATCATTCTCCTAATGATGTGATCCCGTTATCAACGACATCCAATGTCCATGGTCATGAAACCGTGACCATCTATTGATCAACGAGCTAGCCAACTAGAGGCTTACTAGGGACATGTTGTGGTCTATGTATTCACACATGTATTACGGTTTCCGGTTAACACAATTATAGCATGAACAATAGACAATTATCATGAACAAGGAAATACAATAATAACCATTTTATTATTGCCTCTAGGGCATATTTCCAACACGTACATCGGGCTTCAACGCCTGGAATCACTCCTTTGAAAGTAGTGTTACTGGGTTTGATCCTTGACAGATCTATGCCCATCTTTTTCACCGTGTCTGAGTAAATCAAATTCAGGCTACTTCCTCCGTCCATCAGGACCTTTGTGAGGTGGTATCCATATATAATGGGATCTAGGACGAGGGTCGCTGAACCTCCATGATGGATACTGGTCGGGTGATCGTACCGATCAAAGGTGATCGGATATGCCGACCATGGGTTATACTTTGGGGCTACGGGCTCTACGACGTAGACCTCCCGAAGGGCGCGCTTCCTTTCCTTGTTGGGTATATGGGTGGCATATATCATATTCACCATTTTGACTTCTGGAGGAAATTTCTTTTGTCTGCCACCCATCGGACCCCGAGGCTCATCCTCATCCTCGCTACGTGAGTTCTTGCCTTGGTCTTTGGGTGGGAGCTTGCCGACCTGCTTAAACACCCAACAATTACGATGTGTATGATTGACGGGCTTCTCCTGAGTCCCATGGATTTGGCAAGGCTTTTCCATGATTTTCTCCAACGGGGTGGGTCCATCACGATTGCCTTAAGGAGGCTTCTTCCGCTGCCCAGGTTAGGAGTTGCAGAAGCCGGCGTTAACGGCCGTGTCATCGGCATCACTATTATTGTGCCGGCGCTTGTTCTTGTTGCGCTTTTGTTTCCCATTGCCATCCCGATCTTCGGAGGTTCCGGGGTCTTTAGAGTTGTGAATGCATCTTGCTAGCTAGTTTTCATCACTCGTGCAAAAGCGAGTCATCAGGGAAGTAAGGGCGGACATGGTCCGAGGTTTATCCTGGCCGAGTTGGCGGGCTAGCCATTCGTCCCGAATATTCTGCCGGAAAGAGGATATTGCCTCGACATATGGGCAATCAACAATTTTGTTCTTTTTGGTCAAGAACCGGTTCTAGAATTGTCGTGCAAATTCTCCGGACTTCTGAACGACGTTACTTAGGTCGGAGGAGTCTAGCGGCCGAACATTGGTTCCCTGGAAGTTAGAGCGGAACGCATCCTCCAGGTCTTCCCAGCATCCAATGGAGTTTTGGGGAGGTTGTTGAGCCAGTGCCAAGCTGTCCCCTTGAGTTTAAGGGGGGGGTATCTGATGGCGTGGAGATCATCTCCTCTAGCCATGTGGATGTGGAGGAGGAAGTCCTCGATCCATATGGTTGGGTCAGTTGTCCTATCATACTGTTTGATGTTTACGGGTTTAAACCCTTCTGAGAACTGATGCCGCATCACCTCATCTGTGAAACATAGCGGGTGAGCGGTGCCTCGAACCTAAGCTATGTCGCGCCTTTAATTGGCATCTGTTCTAGCTTGGTCTATTAGCTCTTCGGTCGAGCCATGGTCTGTACCCATCCCGTCTACTGGTTGAGTATCCTCTGGATCCGTAGATTCATCTTGTACGACCTGCTTTGTGATCTAGGTCATCTCGCAGGTCGAACCTGTCATTAGGCTCAAGTGCCTGCTTTCCCCGTCTTGATGGTATTGCTGGCCTATAACCTGCGTCGTCAGCCGTCCAATCACACCCGCGAGGAGCGCGGTCTGGCTTGTCGTAGGGAGTATGTTTCGGAGACGGGGTATTAGTGAGCTCGTCGTCAAATTGCGTCAGCAGCCTTCTTCGTGGATAGCTCTTGGTCTGTTCCGACAAACCGGTACCATTTTCTTCCTTAGCTAAAAGGACTCTTGTCCATCGATCATTGAGGTCATCCTGTTCGGCTTTACGTTGCCGTTCTTTAATTTTCAGACTGCGAGCCGTTGCTATGAGATGCTATCGGAACAGCTCCGGATCCTCATGGCTATCAGGGATGTCCAAGTCATCGACTTTCGGATATTCTCCTTCTCTATAGGGGGAGGTAGTTATCATCCTCGAAACCGTTGAGGTCGTCGGGGTTGTGCTCGTCCTTAGGCACTTCTTGATCCTCTAACGGGTGTTCACGGGCATCAGGGTTGCCGTGGCCCTTGGGGGTAACTCTGTCCCCAGTGCCGATAATAGCTTTCCTTCCCTTTTTGCCTTTGGACCTTTTATGCGGTTTCCTACGCCTTGATGGTGCGTCGCCCGATTTGTCACCGTCATTATTAAGCGTTTTGTCACCATTAGGAGTGTCCACCACGTAGACGTCGTATGTAGAAGTGGCGGCCCATCGCCCAGTATTAACGGCAGTGGCGGCCCATCGCCCAGTATTAACGGCAGTGGCGGCGCGGTCCTCTTCATCCATGTATTCTGCCTCATCGAAGGCGTAGTCTAGCATGTCGGTTAAATATTTAATAGTGGTTATCAATGTTGGAAATATGCCCTAGAGGCAATAATAAATTAGTTATTGTCATATTTCCTTGTTCATGATAATCGTTTATTGTCCATGCTATAATTGTATTGATCGGAGACTTAGATGCATGTGTGGATACATAGACAAAACCATGTCCCTAGTATGCCTCTAATAGACTAGCTCGCTGATCAAAAGATGGTTAAGGTTTCCTAGCCATGGACATGAGATGTCATTTGATAACGGGGTCACATCATTAGGAGAATGATGTGATGGACAAGACCCAAACTGCAAACGTAGCATATGATCGTGTCAGTTTATTGCTACTGTTTTCCGCATGTCAAGTATGTGTTCCTATGACCATGAGATCATGCAACTGACAGATATCGAAGGAGTGCCTTGTGTGTATCAAACGTCGCAACGTAACTAGGTGACTATAAAGGTGCTCTACAGGTATCTCCGATGGTGTCTGTTGAGTTGGCATGGATCGAGACTGGGATTTGTTACTCCGTGTGACAGAGAGGTATCTCAGGGCCCACTCGGTAATACAACATCACAACAAGCCTTGCAAGCAATGTGGCTAAGTGTTAGTCACGGGATCTTGTATTACGAAACGAGTAAAGAGACTTGCCGGTAACGAGGTTGAACTAGGTATGGAGATACCGACGATCAAATCTCGGGCAAGTAACATAACGAAGAACAAAGGGAACGTTATACGGGATTAACTGAATCCTTGACATAGAGGTTCGACAGATAAAGATCTTCGTAGAATATGTAGGAACCAATGTGGACGTCCAGGTCCCGCCATTGGTTATTGACCGTAGAGGTGTCTCGGTCATGTTTACATAGTTCTCAAACCCGCAGGGTCTGCACACTTAAGGTTCGGTGACGTTTCGGTAGTGTAGAGTTATGTATGGTGGTGACCGAAGTTTGTTCGGAGTCCCGGATGAGACCCCGGACGTCACGAGGAGCTCCGGAATGGTCCAGAGGTAAAGATTGATATATAGGAAGTCCCAGTTTGGTTTCCGGAAAAGTTTTGGGCTCATCGGTAGTGTACCGGGAGTGCCGGTAGTGTACTGGGAGGCCTCCGGGAGGGGTATTTCGACCCCAAGAGGTCCATGGGCTGTGGGAGAATAATAACCAGCCCTTAGTGGGCTGGGAAAACAGCCACAAAGGCCCATGGCGTAGGAGAGAAAGTCGTAAAGCAAAAAGTGGAAAATCAGCCAATAGGAGGCAATCCTACTCCAACTAGGATTGGAGGTGAAGTAGGATTGCTTCCCACCTCCTATTTCGGCCGACCCAAAGGCCTTGGCTGCCTCTCCGCTCCTCTCCTCCTATATATACTAGTAGATTGGGTGGTTTTTGGATAGAATTTCCGGCCACGTGCTACCCGTTCCACCGGTGCATAGTTTCTCCTCTAGATCGGTTTTCTGCAGCGCTTAGGCGAAGCCCTGCCGGAATTGCTCCACCACCATCACCGGAGCGCCGTCATGCTGCCGGTGAACTCTCTCTCCTCTCCACCTCCTCTTGCTGGATCGAGACGGTGGAGATCATCATCAAGCTGCACGTGTGCTGAACGCGGAGGTGCCGTCCGTTCGACGCTAGATCGGAAGGACCGGGATCGAGATCACGAGACGGCTCGTGATGTGATCACGGAACGTATCGTGATGAGTTCGCGGGATAGATCGTGATCAAGATCGTGAGATCGGATCGTGATGAGTTCGTGGGACGGATCATGATGTGTTCGCGGGACGGTTCATGATCTGATCGCGGGACGCTCGGCGATTTGGATCGCGAAGAAGTTCGACTACACCAACCGCGTTTCTTAACGCTTCCCGCTTAGCGATCTACAAGGGTACGTAGATCCACTCTCCCTCTCGTAGATGCTCATCACCATGGATAGGTTTGCGTGTGCGTAGGAATTTTTTTTGTTTCCCATGCGACGTTCCCCAACAATCAATTGGGTGGTGGGTGGGTCGAAAAATTCATGTCGACCCATACTGTAGCCGATCTAAACAAAGATCGGGTCTGGATCGTCGGAGATTTCCATTGACGAGATCCGATCTAGAGTTTCGTCGAACACCGAGCGATCGATCGGATCATACTATTATGAACTTTCGGAGTTAACCTCCGATGTGTCTGAACGGGAAGGAGGTTCGGCAAGAACGAGCGTCCGACCTTCCAGTACTAAGGCCGAATCCGGACCGGGAGTGGGTACACCGTCGTGGTTAACCCCATTGGTGTAACCGAAGAGTGAACTCGAGGTTAAAACCTCAGAGTCTTCGGGTGTGGCAGGTGAGGCCGCAAGCCCGGTTAGTGACAAGTTGCCCCGAGAGTCTACGGAGAACTCTAGATTCCCAAATTTGACCTCTCGACTAGGGGCAAAGCTCTCGACATGGCCTAGATGGCCGGTCGGGTCAGCGTGCACCACAATGGTGCGAAAGGCGAAGATATGTCCGAGGACGAAAGTGTCCATGTTGCGGACCTCTTCGTTCATGCTAAGGCGGTCCATCGATTCCTTGGGTGCTCACAAAGGAACTCTCAATGAAAGCACCAACGTCGGTGTCAAAACCGGCGGATCTCGGGTAGGGGGTCCCGAACTATGAGACTAGAATCAACGGTAACATGAGACGAAGGGGACACAGATTTACCCAGGTTGGGGCCCTCCTGTGGAGGTAATACCCTACGTCCTGCTTGGTTGTATTGATGGTATGGGGGGGTTACAGAATTGATCTACCTCAAGATCGAATAGCTAACCCTAGATGAGTTGTTTTCTGTCTACAGCCTAAAACCCTCCGGCTTATATAGATGCCGGGGATACCTAGGTTTTACACATAGTCGGTTACATGCCGAAGAGATAAACATGCCTATTCGCTACATCAATCATGGAACACAAGCCATACTTCCCGAAGCTTCCATCTTGGAGATAAGGTCTTCAATTAGTCCGGTGTTCGGTAAGTGGCCCATATAGTCCGGCCCATAGAAATAGGTCGGCCTCCAGAGGACCCCCTAATCCAGGACTCCCTCACCCACTCTTTAGGATTTCAAGGACTTTAATTATGATAGTTTCTCTTTTATTTATTGTATTTTCTTGTTGCAATCCATGATGAATTCTCCTCATGCTTATAGTCAAAATAAGGCTTTTACTAAACATATAGTTGATGCTATGATGAAATCTTTTGAAGAAAAAATTGAGTTAGAAGTTTCTATACCTAGAAAGATTTATGAAAAGTGGGAACCTACTATCAAGATTAAAATCAAATATTATTAGTGCCATGCTTTGTGTGATTTGGTTGCTAGTGTTTCCACGATTCCGAAAACTTTATGTGATGTGCTAGGTTACCATGATCTTGATGATTGCTCTCTAAATTTCCATCTTGCGGATTCCACTATTAAGAAACCTATGGGAAGGATTAATGATGTTATTATTGTTGAAAATAGGAATTATTTGCCCTTAGATTTCATTGTTCTTGATATTGATTGCAATCCTACATGCCCTAATATTCTTGGTAGACCTTTCCTTAGACCAATTGGTGTAATTATTGACATGAAAGAAGGAAACATTAGATTCCAATTTCCATTAAGGAAATGCATGGAACACTTACCTAGAAATAAAGTAATATTGCCTTATGAATCTATTATAAGAGCTACTTTTGGATTGCATACCAAAGATGACAATACCGAGATCTATTGTGTTTTGCCTAGCTAGGGGCGTAAACAATAGCGCTTGTTGGGAGGCAACCCAATTTTATTTTTGTGTTCTGTTTTTGCTTATGTTTTTGAGTGTTTACCAAATTATTATTTCTTTAGTAATTGTGTTTTGGTTCTTAAATTTGTGTTTTATCCAAGTAAAACGTTTGGGCTGATCTATGGTAGTTGTTGATTTGATCTTGCTGAAAAAACAGAAACTTTTGCGCTCAGTCCAGGATTTTTCTAATGTTTTCAGAGCATCGAATGGGTCTGAAATTTTTACGCAAGATGGATATATAAACTTTGCAGGTTGTACTAATTTTTCATAATGTTTTGAGTAACATAATTATATGAAGTTTTCAGATTACTACATGCTGTTCTGTTTTTGACAGATTCTGTTTTGTTTGAGTTGTTTGCCTATTTTGATGAATCTATGGGTTGTATCATGTGGTATGAGCCATGGAGAAGTTAGATTATAGTAGGTATAACACCAATATGAGTAATAATGAGTTCACAACATTACCTAAAGTGGTGATTTATTTTCTTATACTAACGGATCTCACGAGTTTTCTGTTAAGTTTTGTGTTGTGAAGTTTTCATGTTTTGGGTAAAGATTTGACAGACTATGGAATATGGAGTGGCAAGATCCTAAGCTTGGGGATGACCAAGGCAACCCAAGTAATATTCAAGGATTCCAAAGAGCCTAAGCTTGGGGATGCCCCGGAAGACATCCCTTGTTTTGTCTTCAATCCATCGGTAAATTTACTTGAGGCTATATTTTTATTCACCACATGATATGTGTTTTGCTTGGAGCGTCTTGTATGAGAATAGTCTTTGCTTGTTAGTTTGCCACAATCATCCTTTCTACACACATCTTTTATAGAAATACTTGAACTCTCGTACCTCACTTATATTATTTTGTGATTTTATAAAAACAGCATGGTAATTGGTCTAGGTTATGAATGTAGTCCTAATATGATAGGCATCCAAGAGGGGTATAATAAAAACTTCCATATTAAGTGCATTGAGTATTTATGAGAAGTTTGATTCATTGTATAAAGTTTTGAGATATAAATATGGTAATGTTAAGAGAAATGTTAGTAAGTAAGTGTGATTTGGTAAAAATACTTGTGTAAAGGTTTTTGATTCCCGTAGCATGCACGTATGGTGAACCGTTATGCAAGGAAGTCGGAGCATGACTTGTTTATAGATTGTCGACGTTTGTGTGAGGGCTGGGGGCACACGTGTCACAGCCCTAGATTAATACTTGTAGATAGTGCATTAGCATTAGTGGCATCATGTTTAAATTCAAGTGAATATGAAATGGTGGATTAACAAAAACCCTAGCACCTCACCTAACCACACAATTCAAATAGTTGTGAATTTTCAATGAATCTACAATGCCTTCAAAAAATGTTCACTATTATTAGAAAATGTTGGCAACAAAATTTCAGGTGACATTTGAATTTTCACAATAGTGTTAGCATTTTAAAGATGAGTCCTAATGCTACTGAAATTGTCAAATAAAGCATTTCAATTATTTTAGTCAGTTAAAAATGCTGAAACATTTTTAGGAGGTTTGAAATATTCAAACTACACTCCAGAAAATGTGTTGGTATTTTCGTGCTAGGTAATTGTGGCCCAAACAAAAAAATGAAACAAATGTCAGAAATAAATAAGAGAGGCAAATTAGAAAAGAGAGAGGGAGTACCTGGAGCTCACCTAAGATCCAGGGGCAGGTCGGCCCATCTGGCCGTGCTACTAGTCCCCTACCTCTGCCAGAAGGCAGACGCGAAGGGAGGCACGGCGAGTGTGGCCAGAGCGCCACGCACCTGCCTGCATGTCCCTCCCCGTCGCGCTGGCGAGGGGATAACCTCGCAGAGCCGTCGGGATCAAGCCCTCTCTTGCTCTTTTCGCTCTGTGCTCCTCCCCTTGTACCTGTCCGCCAGCCGCCGTGGATCCTCGGCGTCGATTTGCACCGTCCCGATCGACCCCGAGCCTGCTGGCCAGCTCATCGGAATCGCTGTGAGCCCCTCTTGCTAACCCCTCATCCCTGGTGCTCGCGCTCGTCCATAGCCCCCATCCCCGTCGAGGACGAAAGCTTCCATTGCCAGAGCTCGAGCTAGCCATTGCTCCGGTGGGTGGCACCCATGTTTGAGCACGCCGGTGTGCTCAGGAGCCCGCTAGGAGTCCGTGGGTAGCCTTGGCTCCTCTCGAAGTGCTCCTGCGCCTTGGCTCCGTCGACCTTCATGCTCCGGCGGCCGCCTTCGTTGTTGCTACCGTTGTTGAAGGCCTCCCCGCGATTTTCTAGTTGCTCCTCTCAATGAGCGGCATCGCCAGCTCACCGTAGGGCCAAACCGCGCTTATAACCATCGCCGAACGGTGGTTTCCGAAGTCACCACCGTAGTTTATGGTCGCCGGTGACTCATCGCCGGCGTGGCTAACGTGGCGCCGTCATTAGGGCCTAATTAACCACTAACAACCTCCCGTAGCCGCTGACAGTGGGCCCCGGCCCGAGTCAAACCCCGGGTCCACTCGGGATTAATCCGTGAGTCACTGACTATAGGGTCCCACGTGCCAGTGACACTAACCAGCCCTGAGAGACTGACGATTGGTCCCACTAGTTAGGTTTGACTTTGACCAGGCCATTGACCTGCTGACCTCACAGTGATGTCATGATTGTTGGAAATATGCCCTAGAGGCAATAAATAAAATGTTTATTATTATATTTCCTTGTTCATGATAATCGTTTATTATCCATGCTATAATTGTATTGACTGGAAACACATTGCATGTGTGGGTAAATAGGCAACACTGTGTCCCTAGTATGCCTCTAGTGAACTAGCTCGTTGATCAGAGATGGTCAAGGTTTCCTAGCCATTGGAATGTGATGCCATTGGACAACGGGATCACATCATTGGGATAATGATGTGATGGACAAGACCCAAACTACAAACGTAGCGTATGATCGTGTCAGTTTATTGCTACTGTTTTCTGCATGTCAATGTATATGTTCCTATGACCATGAGATCATGCAACTCACGGATATCGGAGGAGTGCCTTGTGTGTATCAAACATCACAACATAACTGGGTGACTATAAAGGTGCTCTACAGGTATCTCCGATGGTGTCTGTTGAGTTGGCATGGATCAAGACTGGGATTTGTTACTCCGTGTGACGGAGAGGTATCTCGGGGCCCACTCGGTAATGCAACATCACAATAAGCCTTGCAATCAATGTGACTAATTGTTAGTTGCGGGATATTGTATTACGGAACGAGTAAAGAGACTTGCCGGTAACGAGGTTGAACTAGGTATGGAGATACCGACGATCGAATCTCGGGCAAGTAACATACCGAAGAACAAAGGGAACGTTATACGGGATTAACTGAATCCTTGACATAGAGGTTCGACCGATAAAGATCTTCGTAGAATATGTAGGAACCAATGTGGACATCCAGGTCCCGCCATTGCTTATTGGCCGGAGAGGTGTCTCGGTCATGTCCACATAGTTCTCGAACCCGCAGGGTCTTCACACTTAAGGTTCGGTGACGTTTCGGTAGTGTAGAGTTATGTATGGTGGTGACCGAATGTTGTTCGGAGTCCCGGATGAGATCCCGGAGGTCACGAGGAGCTCCGGAATGGTCCGGAGGTAAAGATTCATATATAGGAAGTCCCAGTTTGGTCGCCAGAAAAGTTTCGGGCTCATTGGTAGTGTACAGGGAGTGCCGGTAGTGTACCGGGAGACCTCCGGGAGAGGTATTTCGACCCTAGAGGGTCCATGGGCTGTGGGAGAATAATAACCAGCCCTTAGTGGGCTGGTGGCACAGCCACAAAGGCCCATGGTTCCAGGAGGAAAAAATACCAAAAGGAAAAAGGTGGAAAAGGCAAAAAGGGGCTATATAAGGAAGGAGTCCTAATCCTACTTGGAGTAGAAGGAGGAGGAATCCTCCCTCCTAGCCGGCCGAACCAGCCAGCCTTGGAGGCCAAGGCTGCCTCTCCTCCTCCTCTTCTCCTATATATACTAGAGGGTTTCAAGGGTATTGCACAAGTTCTTTCTTCCACGTGCAACCCTAACCTCCAGTGCATAGTTTCTCCTCTAGATTGGTTTTCTGGGGTGCTTAGGGGAAGCCCTACAGGAATAACTCCACCACCATCACCGGAGCGCCGTCACGCTGCCGGTGAACTCTCCCTCCTCTCTACCTCCTCTTGCTGGATCAAGACGGTGGAGATCATCATCAAGCTGCACGTGTGCTGAACGCTGTGGTGCCGTCCGTTCGGTACTAGATCGGAAGGATCGTGATCAAGGCCACGGGACATTCGTGATTGGATCGCGGGGCGGATCATGACGAGATCGCGGGACGGTTCCTGATTCGTTCGCGAGACGGTTCGTGATTAGATCGCGGGATGCTCGGCGATTTGGATCGCGAAGAAGTACGACTACACCAACCGCGTTTCTCAACGCTTCCCGCTTAGCGATCTACATGGGTACGTAGATTCACTCTCCCTCTCGTAGATGCTCATCACCATGGATAGGTTTGCGTGTGCGTAGGAAATTTTTTGTTTCCCATGCGACGTTCCCCAACAGTGGTATCAAAGCTAGGTTGATGGTTCGATGAGATCTCGAGTAGAACACAAAAGGTTTGTGGGTGTTGATGCTTAGATTGCTTCCTCCCTTGGTCGTGTTTTCGTTCAGCGGTATTGTGGGATGAAGCGGCCCGAACCAAGCTTACTTGTACGCTTACGAGAGACCGGTTCCCTCAACTGCACTTGTTGCAAAAGATGGCTAGCGGGTGTCAGTTTCTCCTACTTTAGTTGGATCGGATTCGACAAAGGCGGTCCTTGAGAAGGTTGAAAATCAACTTATGTATCACCGTTGTGGTTTATGCGTTGGTGAGAATCGTTCTTGCTAGATATCCGTAGCAGCCACGTAAAACTTGCAACAACAATTAGAGGACGTCTAACTTGTTTTTGCAGGGTATGTTGTGATGTGATATGGCCTATTACATGATGAGATATATGTGATGTATGAGATGATCATGTGATGTATAGAATTTCACGACTTGCATGTCAATGAGTACGGCAACCGGCAGGAGCCATAGGGTTGTCTTTAATTATTGTATGACCTGCGTGTCGATCATTAAGCGCTATGTAATGCTTTACTTTATCGCTACGGTAGCAATAGTAGTAGAAGTATGTCGGGTGTGACAACCCCGATGGCGACACGTTGATGGAGATCAAGATGATGGAGATCATGGTGTCGTGCCAGTGACGATGGAGATCATGCCGATGTTTTGAAGATGGAGATCTTAAACACAAGTTCATGGCCATATCATGTCACTTATGAATTGCTTGAGATGTTAATCCTTTTGTGCACCTTGTTTTTCTTAGTACGCCGGTAGCATTATAAGGTGATCCCTCACTTAAATTTCAAGATAAATTGTGTTCTCCCCGAGTGTGCACCGTTGCGAAAGTTCGTCGTGTCGAGACACCACGTGATGATCGGGTGTGATAGACTCTACTTTCAATTACAACGGGTGCAAGCTAGATTTGCACGTGCAGAACACTCGGGTTAAACTTGACGAGCCTAGCATGTACAGACATGGCCTCGGAACACAAGAGACCGAAAGGTCGAACATGAGTCATATAGTAGATATGATCAACATAATGATGTTCACCATTGAAGCCACCTTAACTCACGTGATGATCGGACTTGAGTTGGTGAATTTGGATCATGTGACACTCAGATGACCTGAGGGATGTCAATTTGAGTGGGAGCTTTAGTAATTTGATTAACTAAACTCATTATCTTGAACAATAGTCTAAGTAACCTTTGCATATTTATGTTGTAGATCAATGGCTCGCGCAGTAGCACCCCTGAATTTTAATGCGTTCCTAGAGAAAGCTAAGTTGAAAGATGATGGAAGTAACTTTGTTGATTGGGCCCGTAATCTGAGGATTATCCTCACGGCTTCCCAGAAACAATATGTCCTTGATGCACCGCTTGGTGACCAACCAGAAGACATGACATCTGAAGATGTTAAGAACGCTTGAGAGGCTCGTGCAGGAGACTACTCAATAGTTCAGTGTGCAATATTGTATGGCTTAGAACCGGGACTTCAAAGACATTTTGAACGTCATGGAGCATATGAGATGTTCCAGGAGTTGAAGTTTATTTTTCAGAAGAATGCCTCAGATCGAGAGGTATGAGACCTCCGATAAGTTCTATACTTGCAAGATGGAGGAGAACGGGTCTATCAGTGAGCATATACTCAGAATGTCTAGGTATTCAAACCGTCTAGCTGAGTTGGGAATTACCCTACCGCAAGAGGCGATCATTGACAGAGTTCTTCAATCACTGCCACCTAGTTACAAGAGCTTTGTGATGAACTATAACATGCACGGGATGAACAAGTCTTCATCTGAGCTGTTTGCGATGCTAAAAGTCGCTGAGTCTGAAATCCAGAAAGAACATCAAGTGTTGATGGTCAATAAAACCACTAGTTTCAAGAAAAATGGCTAGGGCAAAGGCAAGAAGGGTAAAACCAAGAAGGATGGCAAAGCAGTTGCTACTCCTACAAAGAAGCCTAAGCATGGACCTAAGCCAGAAACTGAGTGCTTTGATTGCAAAGGAACTGGTCACTGGAAGCGGAACTGCCCCAAGTACCTGGCGGACAAGAAGGCGGCCAAAGACAAACAAGGTATATATGATATACATGTTATTGATGTGTACCTTACTAGTTCTCGTAGTAGTGCCTGGGTATTTGATACTGGTTCGGTTGCTCACATTTGCAACTCAAAGCAGGAACTACGGAATAAACGAAGACTAGCAAAGGACAAAGTGACGATGCGCGTGGGAAATGGTTCCAAGGTTGATGTGATCGCCGTCGACACGCTCTCTCTTCGATTACCATCAGGATTAGTGATGAACCTGAATAATTGTTATTTAGTGCCTACGTTAAGCATGAACTTTATATCTGGATCTTGTTTATTGCGAGACGGTTACTCATTTAAATCAGAGAATAAAGGTTGTTCTATTTATATGAGTGATATCTTTTATGGTCATGCACCCAATGTTAGGGTTTTATTCATATTGAATCTTGATAGTGATGACACACATGTTCATAACATTGATGCCAAAAGATGTAGAGTTGATAATGATAGTACCACTTTCTTGTGGCACTGCCGTTTAGGTCATATTGGTGTAAAACGCATGAGGAAGCTCCATGCTGATGGACGTTTGGAGTCACTTGATTTTGAATCACTTGACACATGTGAACCATGCCTCATGGGCAAGATGACTAAAACGCCGTTCTCTGGAACAATGGAACGGGCAAGTGACTTATTGGAAATCATACATACTGATGTGTGCCGTCCAATGAATGTTGCAGCGCGCGGTGGATATCATTACTTTCTCACCTTCACTGATGACTTGAGTAGATATGGGTATATTTACTTGATGAAACACAAGTCTGAAACGTTTGAAAAGTTCAAGCAATTTCAGAGTGAAGTTGAGAATCATCGTAACAAGAAGATTAAATTTCTGCGATCTGATCGAGGAGGTGAATATCTGAGTTATGAGTTTGACAGTCACTTAAGACAATGTGGAATTGTTTCACAGTTGACACCGCCCAGAACACCACAGTGTAATGGTGTGTCTGAACGTTGTAATCGAACCTTATTAGATATGGTGCGTTCTATGATGTCTCTTGCCGATTTGCCACTATCGTTTTGGGGTTATGCATTAGAGACAGCTGCAATCACTTTAAATAGGGCACCATCAAAATCCGTTGATACGACGCCATATGAACTGTGGTTTGGCAAAAGGCCAAAGTTGTCGTTTCTTAAAGTTTGGGGATGTGATGCTTATGTCAAAAAGCTTCAGCCTGAAAAGCTAGAACCCAAAGCAGAGAAATGCGTCTTCATAGGATACCCGAAAGAGACAGTCGGGTATACCTTCTATTTCAGATGCGAAGGCAAAGGGTTTGTCGCAAAGAACGGAACATTTCTTGAGAAAGAGTTTCTCTCGAAAGAATTGAGTGGGAGGAAAATAGAGCTTGATGAGGTTATTGAACCTTTACTTCAACCAGAAAGTAGCGCAGCAGAGAAAGATGTTTCTGTGGAACCTACGACGGTAGAGGAGGAAGTTAATGATGATGATCATGAAGCTTTAGATCAAGCTACTATTGAACCTCGTAGGTCGACAAGGACGCGTACTACGCCCGAGTGGTACGACAACCCTGTCTTGGAGGTCATGTTGTTAGACAACAATGAACCTACGAGCTATGGATGAGCAGTGATGGGCCCGGATTCCGAGAAATGGTTAGAGGCCATGAAATCCGAGATGGGATCCATGTATGAAAACAAAGTATGGACTTTGGAAGTACTACCTGAAGGGCGAAAGGCCATTCAGAACAAATGGATCTTTAAGAAGAAGATGGGCGCAGACGGTAATGTCACCGTCTATAAAGCTCGACTTGTGGCAAAGGGTTTTTCACAAGTTCAAGGAGTTGACTATGATGAGACTTTCTCACCCGTAGCGATGCTTAAGTCTGTCAGAATCATGTTGGCAATAGCTTCTTATTTCGACTATGAAATTTGGCAGATGGATGTCAAAACGGCTTTCCTCAACGGTTTCCTTGAGGAAGAGTTGTATATGATGCAACCCGAAGGTTTTGTCGATCCAGAGAATGCTGACAAAGTTTGCAAACTCTAGCGATCCATTTATGGACTGGTTCAAGCATCTCGGAGTTGGAATAAGCGCTTGGATGAAGTGATCAAAGCATTTGGGTTTATACAAGTGTATGGAGAAGCTTGTACTTACAAGAAAGTCAGTGGGAGCTCTATAGCGTTTCTAGTGTTATATGTGGATGACATATTGCTGATTGGAAACAATATAGAAATGCTGGAAAGCGTGAAGGAATATTTGAATAAGAGTTTTTCAACAAAGGACCTAGGAGAAGCTGCTTTCATATTAGGCATTAGGATCTATAGAGATAGATCGAGACGCTTAATAGCACTTTCACAAAGCACATACCTTGATAAAGTTTTGAAGAAGTTCAAAATGGAACAGTCCAAGAAAGGGTTCTTGCCTGTGTTACAAGGTATGAAGTTGAGTAAGACTCAATGCCTAGTGACTGCAGAAGATAAAGAAAAGATGAGTGTCATCCCCTATGCTTCAGCCATAGGCTCTATCATGTATGCACTGCTGTGCACAAGACCAGAAGTCAGCCTTGCCATAAGTATGGCCGGAAGGTTTCAAAGTGATCCTGGAGTGGAGCACTGGCAAGCGGTCAAGAATATCCTGAAGTACCTTAACAGGACTAAGGAGATGTTTCTTGTTTATGGAGGTGATGAAGAGCTCGTCGTAAATGGTTACGTCGATGCAAGCTTTGACACTGATCCGGACGACTCTAAGTCGCAAACCAGATACGTATTTATTCTTAACGGGGGAGAGGTAAGTTGGTGCAGTTCCAAGGAGAACGTGGTAGCTGATTGTACGTGCGAAGCGGAGTACATCGCAGCCTCGGAGGCAGCGAAGGAAGGTGTCTGGATGAAGCAGTTCATGACAGATCTTGGAGTAGTGCCTAGTGCACTGAATCCAATAAACCTGTTCTATGACAACACTGGTGCCATTGCTCTAGCCAAGGAACCAAGGTTTCACAAGAGGACCAGACACATAAAGCGACGCTTCAACTCCATCTGGTTCTACATCGAGGAGAAGGACATAAATATTTGCAAAGTGCACACGGATCTGAATGTTGCAGACCCGTTGACTAAACCTCTTCCAAGGGCTAAACATGATCAACACCAGAACTGTATGGGTGTTCGATTCATTACCATGTAAATCACATAGTGATGTGAACTAGATTATTGACTCTAGTGCAAGTGGGAGACTGTTGGAAATATGCCCTAGAGGCAATAAATAAAATGTTTATTATTATATTTCCTTTTTCATGATAATCGTTTATTATCCATGCTATAATTGTATTGACTGGAAACACATTGCATGTGTGGGTAAAGAGACAACACTGTGTCCCTAGTATGCCTCTAGTGAACTAGCTCGTTGATCAGAGATGGTCAAGGTTTCCTAGCCATTGGCATGTGATGTCATTTGACAACGGGATCACATCATTGGGAGAATGATGTGATGGACAAGACCCAAACTACAAATGTAGCGTATGATCGTGTCAGTTTATTGCTACTGTTTTCTGCATGTCAATGTATATGTTCCTATGACCATGAGATCATGCAACTCACGGATATCGGAGGAGTGCCTTGTGTGTATCAAACGTCGCAACATAACTGGGTGACTATAAAGGTGCTCTACAGGTATCTCCGATGGTGTCTGTTGAGTTGGCATGGATCGAGACTGGGATTTGTTACTCCGTGTGACGGAGAGGTATCTCGGGGCCCACTCGGTAATGCAACATCACAATAAGCCTTGCAAGCAATGTGACTAATTGTTAGTTGCGGGATACTGTATTACGGAATGAGTAAATAGACTTGCCGGTAACGAGGTTGAACTAGGCATGGAGATACTGACGATCGAATCTCGGGCCAGTAACATACCGAAGAACAAAGGGAACATTATACGGGATTAACTGAATCCTTGACATAGAGGTTCAACCAATAAAGATCTTCATAGAATATGTAGGAACCAATCTGGACATCCAGGTCCCACCATTGGTTATTTGCTGGAGAGGTGTCTCGGTCATGTCTACATAGTTCTCGAACCCGCAGGGTCTGCACACTTAAGGTTCGGTGACGTTTCGGTAGTGTAGAGTTATGTATGGTGGTGACTGAAGGTTGTTCGGAGTCCCGGATGAGATCCCGGATGTCACGAGGAGCTCCGGAATGGTCCGGAGTTAAAGATTCATATATAGGAAGTCCCAGTTTGGTCGCCGGAAAAGTTTCGGGCTCATCGGTAGTGTACCGGGAGTGCCGATAGTGTACCGGGAGACCTCCGGGAGAGGTATTTCGACCCTAGAGGGTCCATGGGCTGTGGGAGAATAATAACCAGCCCTTAGTGGGCTGGTGGAACAGCTACAAAGGCCCATGGCTCCAGGAGGAAAAAATACCAAAAGGAAAAAGGTGGAAAAGGCAAAAAGGGGCTATATAAGGAAGGAGTCCTAATCCTACTTGGAGTAGAAGGAGGAGGACTCCTCCTTCCTAGCCAGCCGAACCAGCCAGCCTTGGAGGCCAATGCTGCCTCTCCGCCTCCTCTCCTCCTATATATACTAGAGGGTTTCAAGGGTTTTGCACAAGTTCTTTCTTCCACGTGCAACCCTAACCTCCAGTGCATAGTTTCTCCTCTAGATTGGTTTTCTACGGTGCTTAGGCGAAGCCCTGCAGGAATAACTACACCACCATCACCGGAGCGCCGTCATGCTGCCAGTGAACTGTCCCTCCTCTCCACCTCCTCTTGCTAGATCAAGACGGTGGAGATCATCATCAAGCTGCACGTGTGCTGAACGCGGAGGTGCCGTCCGTTCGGTACTAGATCGGAAGGATCGTGATCAAGGCCACGGGACGTTCGTGATTTGATCGCGGGACGGATCATGACGAGATCACGGGACGGTTCCTGATTGGTTCGCGGGACGGTTCGTGATTAGATCGCGGGATGCTCGGTGATTTGGATCGCGAAGAAGTACGACTACACCAACCGCGTTTCTCAATGCTTCCCGCTTAGCGATCTACATGGGTACGTAGATTCACTCTCCCTCTCGTAGATGCTCATCGCAATGGATAGGTTTGTGTGTGCGTAGGAAATTTTTTGTTTCCCATGCGACGTTCCCCAACAATGATGATGCAGTAAATGTTTCTAGAATTAAAACAAATCAATAAATGATTCAATATTTTCAGAAAATATTTTAAACTTCTAAAAATCATAGAGGTTAATCTATAACTCGGATGAAAATAATTTATATATGAGAAATGATTAGAAAAATTCAATGAATCTGTTTATGCCATGATCATGCATGTTTGAGCAAGTTAACATCACCAAATAGGACAATTCATGATTAGGATAAATTAACAAATAGTGTTGGAGTTGGAATTTAGTATATATTTGAATTCCACTTCACTTAATATGACTACCTATAGCACTAGGTCAATTCAGTACCTTAAAATGCCATTTCATGCATCATGTTTGTTACATCACCTTGGATGTGTTCTTTTCTCTATTTGTCGGTGTTGTTCCCTCTCGGTAGACGTTGTTCCGACGATGAAATCAATGCCACCGATGAAGACCTTTACCATCTTCAGAAGTGTTAGGCAAGCAAACCCCCTTGAGCATATTGATATGAACCCACTCTCTCACTCCTGCTCTCTTTTACTGCATTAGGACAACAAAGATTCAACTGTTACATGTCCTCCGTAGTTGAACCCATTCCTTTGCATGACCTGTCTTTGGCATAGTAAATAGTTGAAACCACTTAGCATGAGTAGCAACTGATTGAGCCTTGTTGCGCTTACTCATCCATGCTTGCTTAATTACTTTGCCTGCTATGCTTAGAGTCGTGTCGTGTCGGGTCTGATCCATCCGGGCGATGAATCAGAATGGTAGTGTTCAAGTCCTACGGTGTGAGAGCTAAGTGTGTGAACATGATTTGGTAAAGGTAGCGATGAGAGGTCATGTAGGAGTACATGGCGGGTTGTCTCATTGGGACTGTCCTTAAGAACTGAGTTATGTGTATGTTATCCAAGACAAGATAATACCACACATCGGGCTCCGGTAACTCGACCCCTCTCGGCTTATTAATCACCTAGACCTATGTCCAGGAGTTGCAACTAGTTTTTGGTGTTTGTAGGAAAAGTGTTGGCGGCCGTGCATAGCGCTGCCCGACGGGGTGGACTGTGATGCGGTTAGGCACAGTGGCATGGTGTACCAAGTGGCACCCAAACGGTGGGCTTAGGAACCCTACGCACATTGTTTGAGGCCGTAGCGGAAACTTCGGCCGGACTTCCGTGTGGGTTAAGTCTCAAATAGGCGATAAACCTGGACTAGGGTCTTGTGTGGTTGACGGTCGTGGCCGACGCCCACGCCAGTGCTTCCGCTTGAAGGTTGCCGAGATGCATGATGTGCATATGGTGATAAGTGGCGAGAGCGTGTGTGAAGAAGTATACCCTTGCAGGGTGAAATAATCTAGTCGAATACCCGCGTCCTTAGATATGGACTACTTGGAGAACTTATGTGGTTCATAGACAACTTGAAGTGGATACTCTAAAATACGCAAGATAAGCGTGAGTGATATGGATGGCCTTCTCGTAGGGAGATGGAAGTGGATCCATAGTGGTGTATTGTTTTGGTGAATATGTGGACTCATGTGCGCTATCCCACCTCAAAGAAAGCACTTGTAGTCGTAGTACAGGTTAGCCAAGAGTCAGAACTGGCTTGCTGCAATAAACTCCACTACCCCCTTCATTGATACTGATGCATATCTAGTTAGTTCTGATGTAAGTCTTGCTGAGTACCCTTGTACTCACGTTTGCTTAATTTATGTTTTTGCAGAGGAGACGCCAGTCTCTTTAGTGGTATTTACACCATGAAGTTCGATGTCGACCGGATTAGCTTGGGAATCCCAGACATAGGTCTAGTTCCTTTGGTAGGGTCATTGTAGCTTTTCAGGCTCCTCTAGCCACTTTTGTAGATGTCTGTACCGAGACATGATTAACTTCCACTTGTTGTTTGAATGCTCTGAATGTTGGGTCTAGTGACCTCAGTTTGTAATATCTTATTGTGTTGACTCTTCCGAGCCTTCTAAATAAATGTTGTAATGTTGTATGGTTATGTTGTGATGTCAGAGTTGTATCTATGCATATCGGGCATGTCGTGCATACGTGTGACATGCAACGGTATGTATGGGTTCGACACCTAATTGTGTGCCTTAGTAGTACTGTTTACGGGGAAATGCCTCTTTGTGCTTCCACCAAGCCTTGGTAGCTTGCTACTGCTCCGGACACATTGATTGACCGGCATGTATCCTTCTTTACTGCTGTGTCTATCCCTTTGGGGAAATGTCTCGCAGTGTAATGGATTCCCTATAGCCTGCTACGACTCGTCTACGTGCAGTGATGACATTTATGTCCCACGTCGTAATGGAGTCCTTGTAGCTTGCTATGACTCGTCTACACACGCTAGAGATCGACACCTGCATTGTTGGGTTACGTATGCCTGTCCCTGTACGGATGTGCCACTTGGGTTCTACGACTAGTCATGTTGGCCCGGGTTCTTTGACATTTGAATGCTAGCGACACATTCACATGTGTGAGTCAAAAGATGCAAACGGTCCCGACCTAGGTAAGGTGGCAGCCGTGGAGATAATCATGCGTGAGACCGCAAAGTGATGTGATGTGTTACAGGCTGGATTCTTATGGCTTAGGATCGGGGTCCCGACAGCTTTGGTATCAGAGCTTGACTGCCTGTTGGATTACAAAGCCAAACTGGTCGATGTTGAGTCTAGAACTGCTTTAGTTATATAAGGGAATTGATTGTGGAAGGGAACGTAAGGCTCTTTTTACTTCTTTCGTTGTGTCATTCTAATTCTGAGTCACCCTCTTCTTTTTTACGGGGATTAAGAACCAGGCCTTCTGATCTATCTATTAGGATGACGAGTTACTATGCTGGAGACGTATAGGAAAGATGTTGTCTTTCTGGATCGATGTCTCTATAAGAATTCAATGTCATGTTGTTGGTTTTCTTGTGCAGGTTGCCTCATATTTCATGCCCGTACAGCCATTATGCTGTCCAAGGTTTCTAAATTATCTGATGCAATTGCAAAACTCTTTCATCTTGAGTCAATGTCTTTCAGGCCAGACAAAGCACACTAATTGTTGAGTTGAGGTGCTATATTCCCTCGACGTGTTTGATGAAGGTGTTTAGAAAACCATGTTGTTTCAGTGAACCACCCAACAGTCTAGTTGTGTCTTTTGTTTCCAGTGTGATAATTCTGGCCATCATTATCAAAAGCATGTTGTGATGCTACTCAGTCAATAGGTATTCTGTATCTGGGTTCTTGAACCCAGGAATCATTCTGCTCACTTCTGTTGATAGTATTTGCTTATTCTCTTAGGATGCTTAGTAACCTTGTTATAATCCTCAAGGTTTGTGGTATATCATTCTTCCAATACCATGAATCAATTATGGCGGAAGTTCTTTGTGAACGAAAGATCACAACATGAGTGCTCTTGATGAGTTCTCCATCCCATAGTTGTGACTCTGCCAATCCTTCATTCTACATGGATTATCTGGAAGAGACATGTTGAACTCTGTTTGACATATTCAATCCATGCATCTACAACTCAAGAAAAATCATGTGCTCTTGAGTTGTCCCTATTCAATTGTATTCTGACCTTCAGCTATCAGTGGATAGTCAAGGGTATGTCATGCATTGTCTTATCGATGTCGACTATTCTTGTGGTCTGTCAAGCCATTCTATTTCAGAATGACTAGGAGAAGCAAACTCCCGTACCTCGTCCATTCTTGGATTGGGTCAAAGCAGTTGTATTTTGCAGATCAAAATGCCAATTCAGCTTTTGCTCTGTTCTACCTTGAGGTATTACTCTCTTCATGTCAAGATTGTCATGAGAACTACACTCCCTTTTCTGAAATCTTGATGTAGTGATACTTCTCGCCATCATCATTCATTCCCCGGTCTCTGTGTTGTCTGTAACCAGAACACCGACAAGAGAATCGTGATGCAACTTTGTTGCTTGGTAGTTAATGGACAATAATCTCACACTTGGTGTGATAGTCATTGAATTGTCATACTAAGATTGATTGTGCTACCTAGTCCATTTTCCATGGTGCACTTTTCGGTCAATGAGTTAGGATTGTGTCAATCCTTCGCTCTGTTGATCGTATCATCTTGCCTTGAAAAGCAACATTGTTCTTGAGCTTGACAACCTATCGGTGGATCGTGATTTTCCGAATATCTTCTTGGAAGTATTACCAAGGTGTTCCTTGACCGTTATGTTGGGTTCGTGAGCAAGATGGTTTTTCTATAAACCATCCCTTCTCCAAGAATTTGTGTTGGATACCCCTGAATTAGTTGGTTAAGCCAAACAACAACTTGGAGAGCTGGAAGATAGAAGCTTGATCTAACTTAGCTCATGTTAAAGGGATATCTTGTGTTTTTGTGCTTGTGCATGTAGAAGAAAGATGATATCTTCATCGATTGATCCTTGTGACAAACTAATGCACCTATCATCTTGTACAACCATTGATTTGAGTATGGGCTATCATCAAATCAAAATCAGAACCAAAGATTTTCCTAATGTTGTTTTTACTCGTGGAGGTATCCTCGAGCATACACCGTTACATCTTTTGGTCTAACCAATGCTATCACCTTGTTCTCGTAAGTTGTGGAATTCTATCCATTTGGATACCTCGACGAATTGTTGTTGAGCTCATCAGCAACATACTTTTCTATTCCATGATTCATGATGGACATTAAGCTGGTGTTGAAAATTTTGTAGGCAATATCTTCGTGTCAGGTACATGAAGTATATGTTTGGTGTAAGAAGTGACTTACTCAAAGTTCATGTGCATTTGGTGCAAGTTGCCGCCGTCACTTTGGGAAAAGTTATTTTGTCTCCTCTAGGATCATCCCAAGTCAACCATGCACGTGCGAAGTATTCTATGGCGTGATAGGCTCGCTACCTCCATTCCGTATGAATTTCCTAGCACATCAAGCCACCGATTGTCTTGTTAAGGAAAAGAAGTTAAGTGTTACTCTTGAAGGGCCCTAACGGACGTGCACAATACTTCGCTACCTCCAATGATTGTTCCATCCAGAACTCGGTAGTGTTTTGTTGTAAGATTTCTATGTGGTCACAATTGTCTTGGACAATGTGTTCACATGTGTCTTTCAATCCAGCTCATGTTTTGGAGTTGACGCCCGTAGTTCATTTCCTGTGAATCTTGCAACGTCATCTCTTTGATTTGTGTTGCAACCATTCACTTTCAGACATGCTGAGTCTGGACTATCCTGACACCAACCATATCCGAATCTCGGGCAGATATGATGGTTGGGACATTTCCCCAAGAATTATAATATTGGTCTCTGTGTAACCCGGCAAAGGGATGTTGTGGCTAACATACCTATCCGGAAGACCTAGTATTATAATAACTTGTATCAACAATTTAGCCACTTCCCCGTGAGGTTTTGTATGACTTGCTCTAGAAGTTATTCCTCATGGACCCTTTGAGATTCCAAAGTCCGACATTTACTTGATGTTCTAGATACCAAACATTACCTATAATTGGGTTACGCTATTTCATCAAGGAGAACATTAGAAGCGGAGTGCTAAATGTCTCTCGGTCGATCATCTAGATTTTGTTCCCTTGGCACAGCTAAGGTGAAATCTGAGAAAGTGATGTCTTCCTTTGCATCTGCATCCTCCATTGTTATTCATCATTGTAGTATGATGTGCTGCCAGGATCCTTGGCACGGATGTTGATAAAACCCTAAAGAATATGGAAATGCTTAAGTTCTTGAGAGCATGCTCAGACACTGGGTTATACTCTCGGTATTAATTGGAATGTGCCTTCCGTTGCTGAGTTGTTTTATAACTCTAGTTTCCCTCCGATCTAAGTATGCCATTCTTTGAATTCCTTCCAACAATCGTTTGCGAATTGCCTTAGGCTGGTATGAAGAGTTTCAATGATCTCTGTATCAAAAGTAATTCTTTTTGCCACCTAAGGGATAATCCTACGAGTCACCTTCCCTAAGGTGCCCGTTATGGTATGGAGGGCAACTAACTCCTCGCTAATTTGAAACCTCATCACCATCTGTTTTGTTGTGGAATTATTGCCTACCAATTGGACCTCCATCATCTGCCTCATTCATTGTTCTCGATATGTGTTTTGTGTCCCAGCTCAAGAGATGTTATTACGTCTCATTCCATGAGTTGGTCATGAGCCGCTCGATCTTCGTAAAGATCGATTCTTGTAGAGCTTTCTATCCCTATTGTCTTTCTGTTGGATGAAGATCCCGAAGGCAAAGAAGTCAGGATCAGCATAATGCAATGAATCAACAGCTGCGACGAGGGCACGTCGACCAAGAAGGTTGTGGTAGCTAGTGTCCCCTTTGTTCTCTTACCCTACGCTTGAATCTCGGGGCGAGATTCTTGTTTAGTGGGGGTGAGTTGTCATAGCCCTAGATTAATGCTTGTAGATAGTGCATTAGCATTAGTGGCATCATGTTTAAATTCAAGTGAATCTAAAATGGGGGATTAACAGAAACCCTAGCACCTCACCTAACCAAACAATTCAAATAGTTGTGAATTTTTAATGAATCTAAAATGCCTTAAAAAAATGTTCACTATTATTACAAAATGTTGGCAACTTCATTTCAGGTGACATTTGAATTTTCACAATAGTGTTAGCATTTTAAAGATGAGTCCTAATGCTACTGAAATTGTCAAATAAAGCATTTCAATTATTTTAGTCATTCAAAAATGTTGAAACATTTTTAGGAGGTTTGAAATATTCAAACTACACTCTAGAAAATGTGTTGGTATATTTGTGCTAGGTAATTGTAGCCCGAACAAAAAAAGGAAACAAATGTTAGAAGTAAATAAGAGAGGCAAATTAGAAAAGAGAGAGGGAGTACCTGCAGCTCACGTAAGGCCCAGGGGAAGGCCGACCCATTTGGGCGTGCCAGTCGTCCCCTACCTCTGCCAGAAGGCAGAGGCAAAGGGTGGCACAGTGAGCGTGGCCAAGGCGCCACACACTTGCCTGCATGTCCCTCCTCGTCGCGCTGGCGAGGGGATAACCTCGTAGAGCCGTCGGGATCGAGCCCTCTCCTCCTCTTTTCGCTCTCGGCTCCTCCCCTCGTCCCTGTCCGCCGGCCGTCGTGGATCATCGCCGTCGATTTGCGCCGTCCCGGTCGTCTTTGAGCCCGCTGGCCAGCCCATCGGAATCGCTGTGAGACCCTCTTGCTAACCCCTCATTCCTGGTGCTCGCACTCGTCCCCTAGTCCCCATCACCACCGAGGCCAAAAGCTTCCATTGCCGGAGCTCGAGCTAGCCGTTGCTTCGGTGGGTGGCACCCATGTTTGTGCATGCCGGTGTGCTTAGGAGTCCGTGGGTAGCCTTGGCTGCTCTCGAAGTGCTCCTACACCTTGGCTCCGTCGACCTCCGTGCAGTGGCGGCCGCCTTCACTGTTGCTGTCGTCGTTGAAGGCCTCCCCGCGATTTTCTGGTTGCTCGTCTCGTTGAGCGGCATCGCCAGCTCGCCGTAGGGATAAACCACACTCGAAACCATCACTGGGCGGTGGTTTCCGAAGTCACTGCTATAGTTTATGGCATGGTTGACGTGGTGCCGTCATTAGGGCCTAATTAACCACTAACAACCTCCCACAGATGCTGACAGTGGGCCACGGCCTGAGTCAAACCCCGGGTCAACTCGGTATTAATCCCCGAGTCACTAATTACAGGGTCCCACCTGCCAGTGACACTAACCAGCCCTGTGAGACTGACTAGTGGGTCCCACTGGTCAGGTTTGACTTTGACTAGGCCATTGACCTGCTGATCTCATAGTGACGTCATGATGACAAAGTAAATGTTTATGGAATTAAAACAAATCAATAAATGATTTAATATTTTCAAAAAATGTTTAAAACTTCTAAAAATCATAGAAATTAATCGATAAGTCGGATGAAAATAACTTATATTTGAAAAATGATCAGAAAAATTCAATGAATCTGTTTATGCCATGATCACAGGTTTGAGCAAGTTAACATAACCAAGTAGGACAATTCATGATTAGGATAAATTAATAAATAGTGTTGGAGTTGGAATTTATTATATATTTGAATTCCACTTCACTTAATATGACTACCTATATCACTAGGTCAATTTAGTACCTTAACATGCCATTTCATGCATCATGTTTGTTGCATCACCTCAAATGCGTTCTTTTCTCTGTTTGCCGGTGTTGTTCCCTCTCGGTAGACGTTGTTCCGACGATGAAATCAATGTCACCGATGAAGACCTTTACCATCTTCAGAAGTGTCAGGCAAGCAAACCCCCTTGAGCATATTGATATGAACCCACTCTCTCGCTCCTGCTCTCTTTTACTGCATTAGGACAACAATGATTTAACTATTACATGTCCTCGGTAGTTGAACCCATTCCTTTGCATGACCTGTCTTTGCCACAGTAAATAGTTGAAACCACTTAGCATGAGTAGCAACTGATTGAGCCTTGTTGTGCTTACTCATCCATGCTTACTTAATTAGTGTGCATGCTATGCTTAGAGTCCTGTCGTGTCGGGTCTAATCCATTTGGGCGGTGAATCGGAATGGCAGTGTTCATGTCTTATGGTGTGAGAGCTAAGTGTGTGAAGACGATTTGGTAAAGGTAGCGATGAGAGGTCATGTAGGAGTACATGGCGGGTTGTCTCATTGGGACCGTCCTTAAGAAATAAGTTCTGTATATGTAATCCAAGACAAGATACTACCACACATTGGTCTCCGGTAACTCGATCCCTCTCAGCTTATTAATCACCTAGACCTCTATCCAGGAGTTGCAACTAGTTTCTGGTGTTTGTAGGAAAAATGTTGGCGGCCATGCATAGCGTTGCCCGACGGGGTGGACTATGATGCAGTATAGGCACAGTGGCATGGTGTACCAAGTGGCACCCGAACGGTGGGCTTGGGAACCCTACGCACATCGTTTGAGGATATAGCAGAAACTTCGGCCAGACTTCTGTGCGGGTTCAGTCTCAAATAGGTGATATACCTGGACTAGGGTCTTGTGTGGTTAACGGTCATGGCCGACGCCCACGCCAGTGCTTCCGCTTGAAGGTTGCGGAGATGCATGACATGCATATGGTGATAAGTGGCGAGAGCGTGTGTGAAGTAGTATACCCCTGCAGGGTGAAATAATCTGTTTGAATAGCCGCGTCCTCGGATATGGACTACTTGGAGAACTTATGTGGTTCATAGACAACTTGAAGTGGATACTCTAAAATACGCAAGATAAGCGTGAGTGCTATGGATGGCCTTCTCGTAGGGATACGGAAGTGGATCCATAATTGTGTATTGTTTTGGTGAATATGTGGACTCTTGTGCGCTATCCCACCTCAAAGAAAGCACTTGTAGTTGTAGTACAGGTTAGCCAGGAGTCAAAGCTGGCTTGCTGCAATAAACTCCACTACCCCCTTCATTGATACTGATGCATATCTAGTTAGTTCTTATGTAAGTCTTGCTGAGTACCCTTGTACTCACGTTTGCTTAATTTATGTTTTTGCAGAGGAGACGTCAGTCTCTTTAGTGGTATTTACGACGTGAAGTTCGATGTCGACCGGATTAGCTTGGGAATCCCAGATAGAGGTCTGGTTCCTTTGGTAGGGTCGTTATAGCTTTTCAGGCTCCTCTAGCCACTTTTGTAGATGTTTGTACCCAGACATGATTAACTTCCGCTTGTTGTTTGAATGCTCTGAATGTTGGGGCTTGTGACCTCAGTTTGTAACATCTTATTGTGTTGGCTCTTCCGAGCCTTCTAAATAAATGTTGTAATGTTGTATGGTTATGTTGTGATGCCAGAGTTGTATCTATGCATATAGGGCATATCGTGCGTACGTGTGACGTGAAACGGTATGTATGGGATTCGACACCTAGTTGTGTGCCTTAGTAGTACGCTTTACGGGGAAATGCCTCTTTGTGCTTCCACCGAGCCTTGGTAGCTTGCTACTGCTCCGGACACATTGATTGACCGGCATGTATCCTTCTTTGCTGCTGTGTTCCCTTCAGGGAAATGTCTCACAGTGTAATGGAGTCCCTATAGCCTGCCACGACTCGTCTACGTGTAGTGATGACATTTATGTCCCACGGCGTAATGGAATCCTTGTAGCTTGCTATGACTCGTCTACACACGCTAGAGATCGACACCTATATTGGTTGGTTACCACTAGTAGAAAACATGCCTTTTGTCCCGGTTCGTTAGGGCCTTTAGTCCCGGTTCTAAAACCGAGACTAAAGGGTCGGGACTAAAGGCCTCTACTTTTAGTCCCGATTGGGTTACAAACCGGAACTAAAGGGGCTCCGCGTGGCAGCTTTCTAGAGTGGGACCTTTAGTCCCGGTTGGTGTTACGAACCGGTACTAAAGGTATTTTTCAAAATAATTTTTTATTTTATTTTTTTATTTTTCTGATTGTCAAATCTTTGAGTTATTTGACAATTTAATCCCGAATCACCCCTCCTCACTGCTCTGGATTTATTTGACAATTTAATCTCTAATCACCCCTCATTCCAAATCGTCAAACTTCCCGGCCGGTCACCCATCCTCTCACTACTCCAACCCCAGCATGCTTAACTTTCTAGTTCTATCACCCCTAGTTTCCAAGTCTGCACTTGCTGTTTTCTTGACAATACTAAGCTATCAATCCTATTAACCCTTAGGTCTTGATGTAACATGATTTAATTTTTTCAACAAAAATAATAAAAAGCTCAAAATAAAATAAGTAATAATAATAATGAATTAAAATGAAATTAGAATAAGTAATAATATTATTTATACATTTTTTGTAATTTATTCATTTAATATGGCATAATTAATATCTTTAAATCTGTAAATCGAAATTCGACAAATAATATATCTATTATTATTAGAAAAATGTGAGGAATCCAAATATGACATCATTTATTTTAAAAAATTAATTTTCCATAACACTTTTTTCCAATATTATTATTACTTATTCTAATTTTACTTTTTCATAATACCTTTTTAATTTTGTTTCAACTCCATACTTTTTATGCGTTCCACATGCACCATCCAAAGCCACATCATCAATTTTCAACCATTTCCCACTTCATTCGCTATATTTCATGCATTTATTATTTTTTTCCAACTAAATGACCCTGAAATTAAAAGCACTACAAATGAACTCTGAAAAGGTTGAAACTTAGCATGGTATCATCATTTCACCCACATAGCATGTGCTAAAAAGTTGAGAGGGTTACGGTAAAAACTAGATGCACTTTGTGTACAAACTTGACAATCCCTTTCAAAGTACAGATTTTTGGCCGAAAACTCATCTCTTACAAAGGCATTTCATTTTTTTTAACTTATTTAAACTCCAGAGTTTTTGTGCGATCAACATGAACCATTCAAAGCAACATCATCAATTTTCAACCATTTCCCACTTCATTCGCTATTTTTCATGCATTTATTAATTTTTTTGAGTTAAATGACCCTAAAATTGAAAAGCACTACAAATGAACTCCGAAATGGTTGAAACTTGGCATGGTATCATTATTTCACCCACATAGCATGTGCTAAAAAGTTGAGAGGGTTACGGTAAAAACTAGATGCACTTCGTGTACAAACTGTACAATCCCTTTCGAAGTATCAGGGTTTTGGACGAAAAAACATCTGTTACAAAGGCATTTCATTTTCTAAACTTATTTCAACTCTAGACTTTTTGTGCTTTCATCATGCACCATCTAACATGTGCCTATGAGCAAAAAGAATTCAATTTAAAACTATTTTTAAACTCAAGTCATTCACAATTTAGGGTTTGAAGAAATTTGAACAAATTCAAATCTAAACCATTCAAATTTGAAAAATAATTTCACAAACACAAACTAGACAAAATTTTGAATCTAATGCAAAAAGAATCACTCAAAAACATCAAATATCCTAAAAGATATAAGCAATTTAAAACAGAAACTAAAAACAGAAAACAAATAGAAAAAAAATTAAAACCCTTTAGTACCGGTTTGTATCTCCAACTGGGACTAAAGGTCTAGCCTTTAGTCCCGGTTGGAGACACCAACCGAGACTAAAGCCCCAACCCCTTTATTCCCCGTTCGTGTCTCCAACCGGGACTAAAGGCTTCACTTTTAGTCCCGGTTGGAGACACGAACCGGGACTAAAGGTTATCGGCCCCTTTAGTCCCGGTTGGCGTCTCCCACCGGGACTAAAGGTCCCATCTGAACCGGGACTAATGCCCGACCGGCGCCCTGGTTGCTCGAACTGGGACTAATGCTCACATTAGTCTCGGTTCGTAATGCAACCGGGACTAATGTGTAGATCGAGCTATGATGAATGCCCCATTTTCTACTAGTGTACGTATACCTGTCCCTGTACGTATGTGCCACTTGGGTTCTATGACTAGTCATGTTGGCCCAGGTTCTTTGACATTTGAATGCTAGCGACACATTCACATACGTGAGTCAAAAGACGCAAATGGTCTTGGCCCAGGTAAGGTGGCAGCCGTGGAGATAACCATGCGTGAGACCGCAAAGTGATGTGATGTGTTACATGCTGGATTCTTATGGCTTAGGATCGGGGTCCTGACAGCGCGATGGTTAACTCCTACCAACCACCCCCCTAGGAGCATGTGTTTAATACTTTGTTTCAGTGACTAATAGACTTTTGCAATAAGCATGTGTTTTCTTTATGACTAATGTTGAGTCCATGGATTATACACACTCTCACCCTTCCACCTTTGCTAGCCTCTCTATTACCATGCAACTTTCGCCGGTATATCAAATACCTTCCTCAAAACAGCCACCATATACCTTCCTCAGAACAGCCACCATATATCTTTCCTCAAAACAGCCAACATACCTACCTATTATGGCATTTCCATCGCCATTCCGAGATATATTGCCATGCAACTTCCACCGTTTCCTTTTATGACATGCACCATCACTTCCATACTACATATAGATTCATATTTTGTCATACATATCTATTGGGGAATGTTGCATGGGAAACAAAAAATTTCCTACGCACACAAAGATCTATCCATGGTGATGAGCATCTATGAGAGGGAGAGTGGATCTACATGCCCTTGTAGATCGCTAAGCGGGAAGCGTTAAGAAACGCGGTTGATGTAGTCGAATGTCTTCATGATCCAAATCGCCGAGCGTCCAGCGATCCCGTCACGATCCATCTCGCGATCCAATCACGATCCGTCCCACGATCTCATCACGATCCGTCCCATGATCCAATCACGAATCTTCTCGCGATCTTGATCATGGTCCTTCCGATCTAGCGCCGAACGGACGGCACACCGCGTTCAGCACACGTACAGCTCGATGACGATCTCTGCCTTCTTGATCCAGCAAGAGGGAGCGGAGAGGTAGATGAGTTCTCCAGCAGCACGACGGCGTTGCAGCGATGATGGTGGGTTGTGCCCACCTCGTACATCGATTGGAGATCTACTTCGGATGCAAGGAAGCTTATATCCAGAAAAAACCGTGTTAAAATCTCAACACAATTGGAGTTACGGATCTCCGGGAATATAAGAAACGATTTTCGGTCAGATCCGGGGAACGCGAAACAGAAGAGAATAGAGAGGGAGATCCAATCTCGGAGGGGTCCTGCCCCTCCGCCGCCATAGGAGACCATGCACCAGAGGGGCAATTATCCTCCCCATAAAGGGGGGAGGCCAAGGAAGAAGAAGTAGGGGGGCTCTCTCCCCCTCGCTCCCTGTGGTGCCGGAGTGCTGCCGGGGCAAGGATCGAGATGGTGATCTACATCAACAATCTTGCTACCATCAACACCAACTCTCTCCCCCTCTATGCAGTGGTGTAACATCTCTTTCCCCGCTGTAATATCTACTTAAACATGGTGCTCAACTCCATATATTATTTCCCAATGATCTATGGTTATCCTATGATGTTTGAGTAGATTCGTTTTGTCCTATGGGTTAATCATGATCTTGGTTGGTATGATTGTATATTTTATTTATGGTGATGTCCTATGGTGCCCTCCGTCTCGCACAAACGTGAGGGCCCCCCGCTATAGGGTGTTGCAATATTTTATGGTTCGCTTATGGTGGGTTGCGAGAGTGACAGAAGCTTCAACCCGAGTAAGTGGGTTGCGAGAGGACTTGATACTTAATGCTATGTTTGGGTTTCATGACCTTAATGATCTTTAGTAGTTGCGGATGCTTGCTAGGGTCCAATCATAAGTGCATATGATCCAAGTAGAGAAAGTATGTTAGCTCATGCCTCTCCCTCATATAAAATTACAAGTATGATTACTGGTACTTGTTATCGATTGCCTAGGGAAAAATAACTTTCTTGTTGACACAAACCCTTTTACTAAATACCTAACTTTTATTATCTTGCAAAGTACTTCTAGTTTTATTCTTGCAAAATAGTTCTAGCATCACTCCAACAAAATAGTTTCATACTTGTATTAGGTAAAGCAAACGTCAAGTGTGCGTAGAGCTGTATCGGTGGTTGATAGAACTTGAGGGAATATTTGTTCTGCCTTTAGCTCCTCGTTGGGTTCGACACTCTTATTTATGGAAGAAGGATACAAACGAACCCCTATACTTGTGGGTTATCAAGACCTTTTTTTGGTGCCGTTGCCGGGGAGTTATAGCGTGGGGTGAATATTCTCGTGTGTGCTTGTTTTCTTTATCACTAAGTGGTTTTTATTCCCTGTTCTAAGTTGTTCTCTATCTTTAGTTATGGATATGAAACACGAAGCACCAAAAAATATAGTTTTACTTTCCACTTATGGAGATGGGGAACCTCCTAAAACCCTCGATGCTCATTATGTGAAAGATATTATGCACTACTTTGATAATCCTAAGAAAACCCCATTCAACTATATAATGGGAGTAACATTGGATCAACATGAATACTTTAGGGATTATCGGTTGACTCATAAAGGGAAATTGTTATGGGATCAAATTCATATATTGAAGTGGTTGTTTGGAATCTATGCTCTAGATATGATTATACTTGTTGCTCTAGGATGAATACTCCACATCTTCCCTTTTCATGCAAATTTAATGATAATGAAACCTTAGCTTCTTATGATAATGGTATATATGATTATTATGATGTGGAACGAATAGAAGAATTTGCTGCTTTTAAGGGTGCTTGTGAAATTGAATCTTTGTTTAAAAAGTTTGAAGATTTTGATGATTGAGTTTATAGACCTGAAAATCTTGCTATCCTTAAATATTGCTATGATAATTATAAATACAATTACGATATTTATGTGTTTATTGAGAAAGTCTACGCTGTCCAAGAAGAGACTAATATTTTGTAGGAGTCTATGGAAGAAGAAATGGATGAAACTGCGAGCTCATTGGATGAAAAATATGATGAGGAGAGTGAAGAACAAACAGAGGAAGAGCGGATTAGCTACCCGTGCCCACCTTCTAATGATAGAAACTCTTCAACTCATACATTATTTAATGCCCCTTCGTTCTTACTGGAGGATGAATGCTATGATAATTGCTATGATCCCGTTGATTCATTTGAAATATCCCTTTTTGATGGACGTGATGCTAGTTATGCTTGTGGCCAAGATGCCAAGATGAATTATGTTTATGTATATGAACTTGCTATAGTTCCTTATGTTAAGAATGAAATTGTTGCAATTGCACCCACACATGATAGTCCTATTATCTTTTTGAATTCTCCCAACTACACTATACCGGAGAACTTTGCTCTTATTAAGGATTATATTGATGGGTTGCCTTTCACTATTTCACATGATAATTTTGATGAATGTAATATGCATGTGTTTTCTGCTCCTACTTTCAATTATTACGAGAGAGGAACTACATCTCCGCCTCTTTATGTTTCCAACACGATAAAATTGCAAGAAACTACTTATACTATGCATTGGCCTTTATTTGATGTGCATGAATTGTTCTTGTATGACATGCCGATGCATAGGAAGAGAGTTAGACTTCGTCATTGATTTATATATGTTTCTTTGTTCTCACTACTAAATGCTAAATCATTGTTTATTCAAATTGGTTTTGATATACCTTGGGATCCGGATGGATCCATTACTTGAGCACTTTATGCCTAGCTTAATGGCTTTAAAGAAAGTGCTGCCAGGGAGACAACCCGAAAGTTTTAGAGAGTCATGTGCTTCTATTGAGTGCTTTTATAAAGTTTAAAAAAAATATAGAGGGGAAATTAAAACTTTTTCAAAAAGAGAAGCGATTGAAAGGTGATGCATTGCAGAAGTGAGGGTCGACCTTGAACACTTGTGTTCATGCTCATGGAAACAACGTAGAGTTTTTCATGAATATTTTCAAAATAATAATTATCCCCTTGTAAAATTCCATTTTATTATAAAAATAATGTACCAAGGTTTCCTTTAAGATGATTAGATTGCCTGTTGGTTTGTGCGGTGCAAAACAGAAACTTTGGCTATAGTGCGCGATTTCTCATTTTTTACTGGAACGTCAAATGGTTCTGAAACTTTTTGTAGTGCCTTTATATACAATATTTTTTTATTTTTCCTAATTTTTCAGAATTTTGAGAGTTACACAATTATGGTGTATGTTCAAATCTTTACAGACTGTCCTGTTTTCACAAATTGCTGTTATAGCTTCATTATTTGCGTATGTTTGAATTCTTGTTGAAGGCTCCTTGACTTGGGGCCATAGAATTGTGATAGAATAAAGTGGTTAATGTTTGTTTATAATTATAAAATAATGTTACAACAGTACATTATGGGATATCATTGCCATATTCACTAACCCCTCCACCAAAAGTTCGGTTAAGTTTTGTGTGGATGAAGTGTTGGAAGATCGAGGAGGTCTCGATGTGAGGAGAAGGAGGAGAGGCAAGAGCTCAAGCTTGCGGATGCCCAAGGCACCCCAAGTAAATATTCAAGGATACTCAAGTGTCTAAGCTTGGGGATGCCCCGTAAGGCATCCCATCTTTCTTCGACAGGTATCGGTATGCTTTCGGATTGGTTTCGTTCACATGATATGCGTAAATTCTTAGAGCGTCTTTTGTGTTTATTTTTCACTTTTATTTTATGCACCATTCTGGTATGAGATAGTACATGGTTGACTGATAGAATTCTCATTGCACTTCACTTATATCTTTTGAGTATGGCTTTATCAAATGCTTCATCTGCTTGACTTATATCATTTGAAGTTTGGATTGCCTGTTTCTCTTCACATAGAAAACCATTACTTGTAGAATGCTCTTTTGCTTCACTTATACTTATTATAGAATGGTCTTTTTTAGAAAGAATTAAACTCTCTTGCTTCACTTATGTCTATTTAGAGAGTCATCAGGAATTGGTCATTTGCATGGTTAGTCATAAAAGCCTGTATAAAACTTATGGATCACTGAATAAGATATGTTTGATTCCTTGCAATAGTTTTGCGATATAGAGATGGAATATATGGGAGTTACTAGTAAACAGTTGTGGTTACTAAGAATATTGATGTTAAGGTTTGTGATTCCCGAAGCATGCACATATAGTCTCTCGTTATGCTATGAAGTTGGATCATGATTTATTATTGATTGTCTTCCTTTGCGTGGAGGTCGGGATCGCGCGATGGTTAAATCCTACCAACCCTTCCCCTAGGGGTATGCGTAGTAGTACTTTTATTCGAGGGCTAATAAAATTTGCAATAAGTATATGAGTTCTTTATGACTAATGTGAGTCCATGTATTATACGCACTCTTACCTTTCCGCAATTTGCTAGCCTCTATGGTACCGTGCATTGCCCTTTCTCACCTCAAGACGTGCTGCAAACTTCGCCGGTGCATCCAAACCCCGTGATATGATATGCTCTATCACACATAAGCCCTATTATATCTTCCTCAAAACAGCCACCATACCTACCTATTATGGCCCTTCCATAGCCATTCCGAGATATATTGCCATGCAACTTCCACCGCTTTCGTTTTGATGACTTGAGCATTCATTGTCATATTGCTTTGCATGATCATATAGCTGACATAGTAGTTGTGGCTCAGCCATCGTTCATCATTTTCCATACATGTTATGCTAAATCATTGCACATCCTGGTATTGCCAGAGGCATTCATATAGAGTCATACTTTGTCATAGGTATCGAGTTGTAATTTTTATTTCTTTTGAGTTATAAGTAAATAGAAGTGTGATGATCATCATTATTCATTATTAGAGCATGTCCCAGTGAGGAAAGGATGATGGAGACTAGGATTCCCCCACAAGTCGGGATGAGACTCAGGACAATGAGAGAAAAAAAGAAAAATAAAAAGGGAAAAAATGAAAAAAGAAAAGAAAAAGAAAAGAAAAAGAAAAGAAAAAAACAAAAAATAAAGAAAGAAAAATAAAAAAAGAAGAAAAAAATAAGAAAAAGAGAGAAGGGGCATGCTAGTTCCACACTTGTGCTTCAAAGTAGCACCATGTTTTTCATATAGAGAGTCTCCTATGTTGTCACTTTCATATACTAGTGGGAATGTTCCATTATAGGATTATATGCACACCCACTTAGTTTCATATTGAGCTTTCATACACTTATAGCTCGTAGTGCATTCGTTGCATGGCAATCCCTACTCCTCGCATTGATATCAATTGATGGGCATCTCCATAGCCCGTTGGTTAGCCGCATCGATGTGAGACTTTCTTACTTTTTTGTCTTCTCTATATTTACCCCTATCATCATACTCCATTCCACCTATAGTGCTATATCCATGGCTTGCGCTCATGTATTGCGTGAGGGTTCAAAAAGCTAAAGCACGTTAAAAGTATGAACTAATTGCTTGGCTGACACCGGGGTAGTACATGATAAATACTTTGTGTAAAGACAGAGCATGATAAGACTATATGATTTTGTAGGGATAGCTTTCTTTAGCATTGATATTTTGAAAGACATGATTGTTTGTTCGGATGCCTGAGTATTGATGTCTTTATGTCAAATTATAGACTATTGCTTTGAATCACTTATGCCTTAATATTCATGCCATGATTAGATATATGATCAAGTTTATGCTAGGTAGCATTCCACATCAAAAACTATCTTTTTTTTATCATTTACCTACTCGAGGACGAGCAGGAATTAAGCTTGGGGATGCTGATACGTCTCCGTCGTATCTATAATTTTTGATTGTTTCATGCCTTATACAACTTTCACATATTTTTGGCAACTTTTTATATGATTTATTGGACTAACCTATTGATCCAGTGCCCAGTGCCAGTTCCTGTTTTTTTGCATGTTTTTTGTATTGCCGAATATCCATATCAAACGAAGTCCAAATGCAATAAAATTTTATAGAGAATTATTTTGGAATATTTGTGATTTTTTGATGTTGGAATCACCGCAAACGGAGGCCCACACAGGGCACAAGACACGAGGATCCGACCCTTGAGCCAGGCACGTGGTGGTGGGTTGTGCCCACCTCGTACGTCGGTTGGAGCTCTACTTCGGGCGCAAGGAACCCTATATCCAGAACAAAATCGTGTTAAAATCTTAGCTAAATCGGAGTTATGGATCTCCGGGAATATAAGAAACGGTTTTTGGCTAGATCTGGGGAACCCGAAACAGAAGAGAACAGAGATAGAGATCCAATCTCGGAGGGACTCTTGCCCCTCCGCCGCCATAGGAGACCATGGACCAGAGGGGAAATTCTCCTCCCCATCTAGGGGGGCAAGGAAGAAGAATAAGTAGGGGGCTCTCTCCCCCTCGCTCCTGGTGGTGCCGGAGTGCCGCCGGGGCAACGATCGAGATGGCGATCTACATCAACAATCTTGCTACCATCAACACCAACTCTCTCCCCCTCTATGCAGAGGTGTAACACCTCTTCTCCCAGCTGTAATATCTACTTAAACATGGTGCTCAACTCCATATATTATTTCCCAATGATCTATGGTTATCCTATGATGTTTGAGTAGATCTGTTTTGTCCTATGGGTTAATCGTGATCTTGGTTGGTATGATTGTACATTTTGTTTATGGTTCTGTCCTATGGTGCCCTCCGTCTTGCGCAAATATGAGGGGCACCTGCTGTAGGGTGTTGCAATATGTTCATGGTTCGCTTATGGTCGGTTGCGAGAGTGACAAAATCTTAAACCCGAGTAAGTGGGTATGGCATATGTGAGTAAAGAGGACTTAATACTTAATGCTATGGTTGGGTTTCATGACCTTAATGATCATTAATAGTTGCGGATGCTTTCTAGGGGTCCAATCATAAGTTCATATGATCCAAGTAGAGAAAGTATGTTAGCTCATGCCTCTCCCTCATATAAAATTACAAGTATGATTACCGGTACTTGTTATCGATTGACTAGGGACAAATAACTTTCTTGTTCGCACAAACCCTTTTACTAAACACCTAACTTTATTATCCTTCAAAGTACTTATAATTTTATTCTTGCAAAATAGTTCTAGCATCACTCCAACAAAATAGTTTCATACTTGTTTTAGGTAAAGCAAACGTTAAGTGTGCGTAGAGTTGTATCGGTGGTCGATAGAATTTGAGGGAATATGTGTTTTGCCTTTAGCTCCTCATTGGGTTCGACACTCTTATACCTGTCACCGGAAAAGTTTCACTTGAGCGCCACCGTTGGCGCAGTACAGTTACATCGCAGGCGACGATGATGGGGTGATTCAACGAAGCACATAGTAGCGACGGGTGGATTGCAACCGCTACCATCACCAGAAAATGTCGTTGTTACAAGGCCGGTGGAGAGCTGTATGACGCCAAGTTGCCGACTGCTGCGATTGCTGTGGAGTGATCGAGATGAACCTCCATCAACGGCTGCAACACGAGAGCCTACAATACGGGTTGCAACAGTGACGCTGTGCTGACGCGGCCTGACGGTGCGGTGGTCAGGGCTAGTTTTGTGGAGGACGGCGGGGAGCTACCGACTTGGAGGATGGTGGGGAGCTCGAGTTGTGCTGCTATGAAGGACGGTGGGGAGCTGCATTTGTGAACATAGGTAGAAGACGACCGCCCTCTAGAGATAAGGCAGGGAATGAGTGGCTCTGAAGGCCACGGTGCATGATCCCCCCCAAACGAGTGATGTCCAACAGAGCAGATGATTTCTTCCATAGATCATCTTGGATTATTCTAAACGTTTCTCCAAAATAAGTGTCTCCACTTCATACTAGGTTTAGTACAAATTTTTATTAAAGTTGAGACATTTATTTTGAGATTGAGGGGGTAGGATTTTTTTAACTTATCGAATTACTTTTCATGTGAGACACGTTGAATCAGAGGTTGCGGCGGTTTGGTTGTATACAAGGTGGGCTGGCTCGCATTGGTACGGACCTTAAAACATCTAGTATGGAAACCCTTAAATTGACACTTTCCAGCAAGTCAGGATGAATATGACGCAAAGAGGATGCAGCTTACATGCGAGGGAGCAAGCCAAAATCAAGTGAGGATGGCGGGAGATGGAAATCGGTTGCTGCGGGACGGTGCCAAATCTAGCCTGACCTCCCTCCCATTTACTGGGTCACCAACAGGTCTAGGACAAGCACTTCCTCTAGCCTCACCACCACCAATGACGGCGACTCAGATCTGCGCAAGCAAGGGAGGAGGAGGTGGCGTACGCAGCAGCAACACTCTCCGGAAGCAGAACCTACTGCTCCCCTTCCTGTTGGGTGTCACCTGGTCGTCCTTGACTCAGTCATGGCCCTCCTTCTTCGTCATCATCTCCAATGCTGGTAAGCAACAACCCCCTACGACAATTCTTCAGATTGATTTGGTCTTCCCGCCTCATGTTATTCATCACCTTTTTTAACACTTGTTGACACAAGGGGGATAATTACACCAAGTTTTGATAGATTTGCTATCTACCTTCCATTTGGTTGTGTTTTCTCTCAAGTTTACAACATTTGTTTTTCGCTTTGACATTCATTGTTGTAAAACTCTCGTTAAATTTCTATGTTTGTAATATTAATAACCTGTTCTGCTGCGCCATATGTCTTTCGAGAATCTGTTTTGCAGGTGGAAAGATTATCAGAAGTTACGAATGTTTGCAGTAAACTATTATTGAAATTCTTTCAGGAGTGCAAAATCATTATGTTTAAAGATTTAAAATGTCTCTCCAACAAGTTTACTCTAACATATGTAGGAAATTGATATTTAAAAATCTATCTCTACATATATTGAAGGGGAGCCCTTTTTTATCTTCAATATACAGTAACACTAGTTCACTTTCGACTGATACCTTACTACTCTGATGATTATCTATCCTTACTTCAAAGGTTATCTATTTTGTCAACACTAGTTCACTCGGTGGATTGTTAGTGCAGTAATTTGTCTCCTTATGCTTTGGATATTGTTGTTACAAAACAATGTGGGACTAATTTGTTTTCTAGTGCTCACAGGGTATTAAAGTCCCTAAAATCATTCGGAGATTGGTACAAGCTCTGAAGATAATCTCTTGCATGGCAGCGAAGATTATCATTGATGACTATGTTGTTGGAAATAACCCCTAAAAATTGCTGATGCAAAGTAATTGGTTCAGTTTGTCCGAAGGAATTGACTACAGCCAAGAAGTTTGAAGACGAAGTGAAGGCGTACCTTTCACTTCTTTGTTCTTCTTCTATTTCTTGGGTCATAGGACCATCGTACTATTGTTGGTGTCAAATCTGACATATCTTGTAGTAGGGGTCCTAAGCTAGGCGTATTGGAGCGATGGTAACATGGACACAAGATTTTACCTAGGTTTGGGCTCTCGCAAGGAGATGATACACTAGTATCTACCATGAGATTGTTGTAATGAATGAGATTGTCTATTAACTAGCCTGGCCTCGGTTTATATAATGCACCATAGGCCTAGGGTTTAGAGGAGTCCTTGTCTTGTGTGCCAAGTCTTGTGGAATCTCCCTTGTATGCACCATGGACTGTCTGAACTGGCCCATTAGTGAATCATCCTGGGGGTCCTTGGCCCGACCCACTAGTCGGGAGACGACGTGGTGAGTACCCCCTAGTCCAGGACACCGTCAGTAGCCCCTGAACCGGTCTTCAAGTTGGGGACACTCCTCGGTTCTTACAAACAACTCTTTGTCTTCGATCGTTGGTCTTGAAAACTGGTTCAACAAATCTTCCCATGTCCAATCTTGAGGATCGCCGAGCTGAATCCAAAGAGTTCACACGTCGGTCATCCGAGGAGCCCTTTAAGTTTTTGTCCTTTATCGACACCTTGTTATTTTTTATGCCACACTTAGGGTCTGAAGTGTTTCCCGTGTGGCGGTGTCTTCTTGCGTCCGAGCTCCAACGTCGGACTACATCCGAGGTGTCTTTTTTGCATCCGAGCTCCAACATCGTACTATACCTGAGTTATCTTTTTGCAGCCGAGCTCCAACGTTGGTATGTATCCAAGGTGTCATAGATTACCTCGGTCTTGAAAAAGTTGAAGGTGTTCATCTGAGCTTAATGCCAGAAATGCCCTTTATGGAGCCAGCCACTTGCATCCGAGCTTTATGCCGGACTGCTTCCAAGGTGGTGCACCACCTCGGTCTCGGGCTGTTTTTTGCGAGATTTTTTCTGATCACCGCAATTTATTTACTACGGAGATGTATAACCAGTAGCCCTCAAGGTGTGTGTCGGTCTAAAACTCAAGATGCACTTGAAGGAAATAATAAAACCACAGATCCTAGTAGCCCATCAGACTTAGGTCGATTTGTGAAATCAGCCTGAGGATCAAGTCCTTGCTCGGGCATACTTAGAAACAGAAAAGCGGTGCGCCATAGTTTCCGAGAGTCAGGTTGGGTGTGGCCGACCAACCCGAGGATCGAATCTCCTTGGAAACTGTATTGCACTTTGAATTTGTTGCATTGAGTACGTAATTGCAGTAGCCCCCGAGACTTAATTTGGGCATGGGTGGTCGAATTAAGGATCGATATTTGTTTGACACAAAATTTGTCACGTTCGACACAATTTATGTATAATGATTCTATGTATCCAAGTACTTTACATCATTAATGCTCAGATCCGCATTGTACAAGACTTTGTTGACCGACCATCCATTTCAACCTCCTCGGCCAGTAGTAGAGGAGTGTTTGTCCTACTTTATAAAGCCTTTACAAGGGCAAATATTTACGACAAACAAGGCAATCCGGCCATACGGTTTTATAAACAAAGGTAAGCGGAGAGATATGTTATATTACTACTTAACGTAAGGAACATCTTCTCGGAAAAATAGTTCATTTATAAGTTCCTTTTCCCACGATATCATGTTGACCATGATCGTGAAACCTCAACTCTGATCAATGTTGTGGAAAATATTGAGGATTTAGTTTGGCGAATGTTCCCGAACATTGTGGTCTTTAATGAACCAAAATTTTCATTTCCATCGTTGCTGACCAATTATATTCTTAAGATGGCTAGCTTTTGGCTTCACCCAGTCTGAGGTACTAACCCTGATGACCCGGAAGTAATAATCACAAAGGTGCTCCCTTTACCCCCTGGCCAAACAATTGGGAACATAAGGGGTAAGTACAGGAGCCAGGCAACCTAGCTTGGCCAAAATCAGAAGTCAAATTGATGCATATTTATGGCTTTATAACGATGATTAGAGAAGGCAACACTCGCATATTGAATACAAATGCTTTTATGATATATGCTATTTTGACTCCTTTGTAACCGTTTATCATTTGAGAGTGGCCCATCGTTGGCTTCTACCCCTTCGTAGATGTTATGCAGGGTGTTTCCGCAATAACAAGACAACCCTTAGCCGACGTCTCGGTTCCCGGAGACGGTTGTGTTAGCGGAAATGAGGCAATCAGATATCTAGGCTTTATAACTTCATTTAGTCATAAAATCTTAAAGTTTAGGAGGCCTGTTACTAGCCCCCGGTTAGTGTTCAACGTCAGTCGAGGTCAAGCCATCAACACTCTGGCCAAATTTATGAAAGGCCCATGGGGTAACCTCTATCGGTCTATAGTTTGATAGAGTCATCGGATCGCTGACCAGTATGTGCTCATTGTGATAGTCAGTTTTTGTCTTTCTCCATTGAGGTACTTGACCAGTTAAATCAAAAGTGCAATCATAGTGGTTCCTGTCGGTGTCAAAACCGGCGGATCTCGGGTAGGGGGTCATGAACTATGAGACTGGGATCGATGGTAACATGAGGCGATGGAGACAAGGTTTACCCAGGTTCAGGCCCTCCTATGGAGGTAATACCCTATGTCTTGCTTGATTGTATTGATGGTATGTAAGTTACAGAGTTGATCTACCTCGAGATTGAATACCTAAAGCCTAGATGAGTTTTCCTCTCCCTACAACCTAAAATCCTCTGTATTATATAGACGCTGAGGATACCTAGGGTTTACACATGGTCGGTTACACACCGAAGGAAAAACATGCCTATCTACGGTCGTCAACTTGGAGGACATGCCATGGTTCCTTGAAGCTTCCACCCTGGCGACGGGGCCCTTGATCATCCAGTGCTCACCTTGTGTCCAATATAGTCCGGCCCATGAGAAAGAGGTCAGCTATCCGAGGACCCCTTAATCCCATACTCCCTCAGTAGCCCTCGGACTAGCCTTCAATGCCGATGTATATCCGGATAATCTTCATAATCTTCAGCTTGCAAGGCGAGTCCCCTACTCCCTTTTGTTTCACAACTGACTAGTCATCGGTGAAATCCCAAGCGTCACGAGCTCGCCAGGTCCATTATAATAACTGCCAACCTTCCTTGATTTTCACGCGTCGTGGGGAGACAAGTGGTTAAGTGATTTTTTACAATGCTGCCCTTCCGCAATGGAGGCACCAACCATTTAAACAAATAGAATTGTGGTTTAGACCACATCCTCCTCCTCCTCCCCATCGTAAAACACTCCTAGCGAAAGATTACCACGAAAAACATGGCGAGCACTCCCTGCTCTTCCTCGCACCCCTACGGCTCCCGTCCCAGGGACTGGACTAGCTACTTTGTATCCCTCCTGCGACTGCGCAATCTGGAGACCCCAGGGTACCTCCCTTCTTTGGATCTGGCGATGACCCATGCAGGTTTATCTTCTTACAACAACAAAGTTTTCGCAGAGAATTTCCCCAATCTATAAAGAGGGGAACGCATATGCTTCATACCCTTTCTTCTGCGGGGTCTCGGATTTCCCATTCACCCGTTCTTGAGAGGATTACTGGAATTTTATGGGATCTAGTTCCACCATCTTACCCCGGGGTCTATCCTATACAACTCGGGCTTTGTCGCCCTCTTTGAGATGTTCCTGGGCTGCGAGGCACACTTTGATCTATGGAGGAAGTATTTCTGTGTTGTCCCTCGAACTCGAGACAAGACAATCTTGGAGGTCGGCGGAGCCGAAGTATGCCACATAGTAGGGACGGGGTATTCGATGGGAACACCGAAGGAGTCCGAAGAATGGACTTCGGAATGGTTTTATATCGAAGACACCCCCCTGTTCGATCCAGCTAGGAGGGGTCTTCCCGAATACTATGATGCCCCTTTGAAGAAAAGGTACAACTGACGGCCAAAGAGTTCCTCCCAAGAGGATAGCGTCGAAGTGCAACGCTTGGCAGCCCAAGTGAGGATACTTGCTTACCACAATCTGACCATGATTGACGTCATGGACGCCACCATCACCCGGTGCGTGCAGCCTCTTCAATAGAGGATACATCCCTTGTGGTGTTACAATGGGACAAGCAACACCACACGCTCCCGAAGATTGGGTCCTGCCGATCAGACGACGTTGGCCGCCGCACTTGCAGACCTATATAAAGGACAACAAGAAGACTTTATTCGGCGATCGACTAAGGAAGGATATTCGAGCCACAATCCCATCGAATGGGTAAGCCCTTATCCTCTGTTAACATAATTCGGGGTTTCATTTCGTCCCTTACTTGACCGAAGTCGTTAACTTCACGTGAACAGGATTGGAGAAGCTTCATCGAGACAGTTAATTGTCCGACTCCCCATCCCGAAGACTATTCCCATGATGCTGATCCGGGTTTTCATGAAGACCCGGATCTTTTAATTGAATTTGAAGATGGATTCTTCTACCAGGAGAGTCTCGACCGCTCCAAGGAGGCTATCATAGCCGATTACCCTGGATCGTTCCCCGTTCGTGCAACAAACAAGAAGAAGAAAAAGTCGTCCCGCAAAAGGCAAGCATCCAACAATGCCCCGAATGCGTTGGCTCCCACTCCCAAGCATCGTCGATCCGTGCGTCATGCGTCAGCGGAAGCAGTGCCCGAATTGGTAAGCAATAGGGACCCAACGAATAAGCCGGCGACGAGGACGAATTCTCCTACTCGCTCCACCCAAATGTATTTTGTTCGGTTGTTTGCTTACTATCACAAACGATAGTGCCTTACAACAGTTATTATATTGAAATACTCAGGCGAAATGCCTAGACTTCTCCCATCGAAGGGGTTGTCAGGGTGTCTGGCGGTGCTCAAAATTCTAGGGCTACGGCACATGCCGAACCCTCTACGGAGGTCCCTATGGCCAATCCGGCTCCTGCCGGTTCTGGTGACGCTATGTCTGTTACCGGATCAGAAGTAGGAAGCGCCATGAATCATTGGCAACGAAGAGAGGCCATGCGCCACCTAGTATTCTCCGAACAAGAGTTCGGTGCTCTACGTACAACGGACACGCACATTGGTACTGAGCGAGCTGGGTTCGGAGAGGCCATGAAATTTGATATCGGCCAGCATGCAGGTAAGTAATCGGTCTTATAGAATACGAACACTCGTGTAAACCCAACAGCCCCGAGCCTTAAATTGGTTCGGAATGACTGAATTAAGGGTCTCTGACTTGTTTTATTGCTAATGCATGCTTCAAAGCAGCAGAGCGAGCAACTGGCCAAGGAGCTAAAAGACAACCGAACACATGTTGAATTTGTAAAGGCCGAGCTGGAGCAAGTGAAGATCTTTACTCGGGAGGCTCATGGTGAGTATGTATGTGCTTATATTATTATTTTATTCCCGTGTTGATGCAAGGATACTTTTTAGCAGCTAAATCAATAGGGCAAATGCAAAAAGATTTAGATGCAGCCCAAGAATCTCAGCGATATGCTGAGTCCCACCACGAGGCCGCATGTCGTGTTTTGAACCGTCTCCAAGCAGAGAATAAACAACAAGCCGAAGAAATTGAGAGTTTGAAAACTCAATTGGCCTAGGCCCAAGGAGAAAACCAAAAACTACAGAGGGGCATGTTCGGTAGGTGTGATTCTATCAACGAGAAGTACTTCTTATAAATGAAGCATAATGGGCATGCCTTTGATTCATGTGTAGTTCTTCTGATTGGGCAGCCCAAAGAAGAGATCGGATCCAACCGGGGGAACCTTCTGAAGGAAAGTTGCACTCTTGATGAGAGTGCTCGGAAGGCTATGAAAAGCATGGTAAAGGCACTATGGCCTGCCAAACAACCACCGAAAGGAATGACCTAACTAGTCGATCGATTCATAGGAGCCCGAAGTACGTTCGAGTTGTGGAAGACATTGGCTTGCCAGGAGGGAGCAAGGGAAGCGTGGGCGATGATCAAGACCCACTATATCGGACTTAACCCCGAGCGTATGGTTCGGGTTGGTCCGATAGGGTCAGATGGACAAGAAGTGCCACTCCACCTGGTGTACGACCAGGTGATTGATACGTCCAGTTTGCATCATGCTTTTATATTGATATTTATTGCATTACGGGATGTTATTACACATTATGGTACAATACTTACGCCTTTTCTCTCTTATTTTACAAGGTTTGCATGAAGAGGGAGAATGCCGACAGCTAGAATTCTGGACTGCAAAAGGAGCAAATCTAAGAAACCTATTCTGTACAACTCCAAAAGTCCTGAAAATTTACAGAGAATTATTTTGGAATATATATATAAAAAACTGGGTGAAACAGATACCAGAGGGGGCCCACCAGGAGGTGGCAAGCATGCCAGGCGTGGTGACCCCCTGGCCGCGCCTAGCAGGCTTGTGACCCACCTGGCAGGTCCCCGATGCCCATCTTCTGCTATATGTAGGGTTTTGACCTGGAAAAATCATAAGTAAGCTTTCAGGACGAAGTGTCGCCATCTTGAGGCAGAACTTGGACGGAACCAATCTAGAGCTCAAGCAGGGCTATTTTGTCGAGGAAACTTTTCTCCCGAAGGGGGAAATCATAGCCATCGTCATCACCAGCGATCCTCTCATCAAGAGGGGGTCAATCTCCATCTACATCTTCACCAGCACCATCTCTTCTCCGAACCCTAGTTCATCTCTTGTATCCGATCTTTTGTCCCAAACCTTAGATTGGTACATGTGGGTTGGTAGTAGTGTTGATTACTCCTTGTAGTTGATGCTAGTTGGTTTACTTGATGGAAGATCATATGTTCAGATCCTTAATTAATACTCCTCTGATCTTGAACATGAATATGCCTTGTGAGCAGTTCCATTTGTTCCTGAGGACACGGGATAGGTCTTCTTATAAGTAATCATGTGAATTTTGTATTCATTCAATATTTTGATGAGATGTATGTTGTCTCTCCTCTAGTGTGTTATGTGAACGTCGACTACATAACACTTCACCATTATTTGGGCCTAGGGGAAGGAATTGGGAAGTAATAAGTAGATGATGGGTTGCTAGAGTGATAGAAGCTTAAACCCTATTTTATGCGTTGCTTCGTAAGGGGCTGATTTGGATCCATATGTTTTATGCTATGGTTAGATTTGTCTTAATTATTCTTTCATAGTTGCGGATGCTTGCAATAGGGGTTAAGCATAAGTGGGAGGTTTGTCCAAGTAAGGGCAGCACCCAAGCACCGTTCCACCCACATATCAAATTATCAAAGTGACGAACGTGAATCAAGTGAGCATGATGAAAACTAGCTTAACAGAAATTCCCATGTGTCCTCGGGAGCGCTTTGCTTTATATAGGAGTTCGTCCAGGCCTGTCCTTTGCTACAAAAAGGATTGGTCTACCTTGCTGCACCTTTGTTACACTTGTTACTTTTTACTCGTTACGAACTATCTTATCACCAAACTATCTGTTACCGATAATTTCAGTGCCTGTAGAGAATACCTTACTAGAAACCGCTTGTCATTTCCTTCTGCTCCTCGTTGGGTTCGACACTCTTACTTATCAAAAGGACTACGATAGATCCCCTATAATTGTGGGTCATCAGGACTATTTTCTGGCGCCGTTGCCGGGGAGTGAAGCGCCTTTGGTAAGTGGAATCTAGTAAGGAAAAAATTATATAGTGTGCTGAAATTTACTGTCACTTGTTACTATGGAAAGTAATCCTTTGAGGGGCTTGTTCAGGGTATCTTCACCTCGACCAGAAACACAAAGAATTGCCCCTCAACCTACTAAACCTACTAAAAATATTTATTATGAAATCCTTCAGGTATGATAGAGAAACTGCTGGCTAATCCTTATGCAGGAGATGGAACACTACATCCTGATTTGCATCTAATCTATGTGGATGAAGTTTATGGATTATTTAAGCTTGTAGGTCGGCCCGAGGATCACGTCAAGAAGAAGTTCTTTCCTTTATCTTTGAAGGAGAAGGCATTGACATGGTATATGCTATGTGATGATATTGGATCATGGAGCTACAACCGATTGAAAATGGAATTTCATCAGAAGTTTTATTGTATGCATCTAGTTCATTGTGATCAGAATTATATTTATAATTATTGGCCTCGTGAAGGAGAAAGAATCACTCAAGCTTGTGGGGAGGCTTAAGTCAATGTTATATTCATGCCCCAATCATGAGCTCTCGGGAGAAATTATTATTCAAATTTTTTATGCTCGGCTTTCTCGTAATGATCAATCCATGCTCGATACTTCTTGTGTCCGTTCCTATATGAAGGAAGATATTGACTTCAAATGGGATTTATTGGAAAGAATTAAACACAACTCTGAAGATTGGGAACTCGACGAAGGTAAGGAGTTAGGTATGAACCTTTAGTTTGATTGTGTTAAATCCTTTGTAGACACCAATGCTTTTCGTGAATTTAGCACTAAATATGGACTTGACTTTGAGATGGTAGCTTCTTTTTGTGAATCTTTTGCTGCTCGTGTTGATCTCCCTAAGGAGAAGTGGTTTAAATATCATCCTCCCATTGAGGTGAAAGTAGTTGAACCTATTAAAGTTCAAGAGGAAACTATTACTTATAATGTTGATCATGTTATTCCTACAGCTTACATTGAAAGACCACCTTTCCCTGTAAGAATAAAGGAACATGCTAAAGCTTCAACTGTGGTTCATAAGAGTTGTGCTAGAACACCTACACCCCCTGAGAAAATTAAAGTTGATCCTAGTATTGCTATGGTTAAAGATATCTTGGTTGATAATATTGATGGGCATGTTATTCACTTTTGTGATGAGGCCGCTAAAATTGCTAAACCTGATGCTAAAGATAAACATAGACCTGGCATGCCTGTTGTTTCTGTTAAAATAGGAGATCATTGTTATCATGGCTTATGTGATATGGGTTCTAGTGTGAGTGCAATGCCCTTTACCTTGTATAAAGAGATTATGAATTATATTGCACCTGCTGAGTTAGTGGAAATTGATGTTACAATTAAGCTTGCTAAGGGCCAATTCTTTTGGTACCTTTTTAGGGCTTCTAGAATAAGTTGCCCCCTAGCCAGATTATTATAGAAGCCCAACTAAATTTTTTTTGTTAGAAACCTACTATTTAAGTCTTAATTAGTAGGCTTCTAAAAGAATAATTTTGGTTGGGCTTCTAGAATAAGCTGGGTAGGGGCAGCTTACTTGAGCTTATTCTAAAAGCTAGCAAAAGAACTGGCCCTAATAGAGATACTATATAACCAGTTGAGATTATTAGAGATGTTGAAGTCTTGTGTGGGAAAATAAAATATCCTACTGATTTTCTTGTTCTTGGCTCACCACAAGATGATTTTTGTCCCATTATATTTGGTAGACCCTTCTTGAATACCGTTAATGCCAGGATAGATTGCAAGAAGGAAATTGTTACCGTAAGTTTTGGGGATACGTATGATGAGTTCAATTTCTCTAAATTTCGTAGACAACCCCATGATAAAGAATTGCCTAGTAAGGATGAAATTATTGGTCTTGCTTCGATTGTTGTGCCTCTTGCTGATCCTTTAGAACAATATTTGCTGGACCATGAAAACGATATGCATATGAATGAAAGGAATGAAATAGATAAGATTTTCTTTGATCAACATCCTATTTTGAAACACAACTTGCCTGTTGAAATACTTGGGGATCCTCCTCCACCCAAGGGTGATCCCGTGTTTGAGCTTAAACAATTACCAGATAGTCTGAAATATGCTTGTCTTGTTGAAAAGAACATATATCATGTTATTATTAGTGCTAACCTTTCAGAGCATGAAGAACATAGATTATTGAAAACTCTGAGGAAGCACCGTGCTGCTATTGGATATACTCTTGACGATCTTAAGGGCATTAGTCTCACTTTATGTCAGCATAAAATTAAAATGGAGCCGGATGCTAAACCAATTGTTGATCACCAACAACGGTTAAATCCTAAAATGAAGGAAGTGGTAAGAAATTAAATATTAAAGCTTTTGGAGGCAGGTATCATTTACCCTATTGCTGATAGTAGATGGGTGAGCCCCATTCATGGTGTCCCTAAAAAAGGAGGTATTAGCGTAGTTCCTAATGATAAAAATGAATTGATCCTGTAGAGAATTGTTACATGACATAGAATGGTAATTTATTTTAGGAAATTAAATAAAGCTACTAGAAAATATCATTACCCTCTACCTTTTATTGATCAAATTCTAGAAACACTATCCAAACACACACATTTCTGCTTTCTAGATGGTTATTCTGGTTTCTCTCAAATACTTGTGTCAAAAGAGGACCAAGAGAAGACCACCTTTACCTGCCCTTTTGGTACCTTTGCTTATATATGTATGCCTTTTGGTTTATGCAACGCACCTACTACCTTTCAAAGATGTATGACTGCTATATTCTCTGATTTTTGTGAAAGGATTGTTGAGGTTTTCATGGATGATTTTTCTGTTTAGAGAACTTCTTTTGGTGATTGTTTGAGCAACCTTGATCGAGTTTTGTAGACATATGAAGAAACTAATCTTGTCTTGAATTGGGAGAAGTGCCACTTTATGGTGAATGAAGGTATTGTCTTGGGACATAAAATTCCCGAAAGAGGTATTGAAGTTGATAAGGCTAAAGTTGATGCTATCGAAAAAATGTCGTGTCCTACAGATATCAGAGGTATAAGAAGTTTCCTTGGTCATGCTGGTTTCTATAGGAGATTTGTTAAAGACTTCTCTAAGATTTCTAGGCATCTCACTAATCTCTTGCAAAAATAGGTTCCATTCATTTTTGATGATGATTGTGTAGAAGCTTTTGAAATTCTTAAGAATGCCTTGATTTCTGCACCTGTTGTCCAATCACCTGATTGGAACTTACCCTTTGAAATCATGTGTGATGCTAGTGATTATGCCGTTGGTGTTGTTTTGGGGCAAAGAGTTGATACGAAATTAAATGTTATTTATTATGCTAGCAAAACTCTAGATAGTGCTCAAAGAAACTATGCTACCACTGAAAAGGAATATTTAGCAGTTGTGTTCGCATGTGATAAGTTTAGACCTTATATTGTTGATTCTAAAGTAAGTGTTCACACTGATCATGCTGCTATTAAATATATTATGGACAAGAAATATGCTAAACCTAGACTTATCAGGTGGGGTCTTCTGCTACAAGAATTTGATTTGCATATTGTTGATAGAAAGGGGGTTGATAACCTCGTAGCAGATAACTTGTCTAGGTTAGAGAATGTTCTTGATGACCCACTACCTATTGTTGATAGCTTTCCTGATGAGCAATGAGCTGTCATAAATGCTTCTCGTAATGCTCCTTGGTATGCTGATTATGCTAATTACATTGTTGCTAAATTTATATCACCTAGTTTCACATACCAACAAAAGAAAAAGTTCTTCTATGATTTAAGACATTACTTTTGGGATGACCCACACCTTTGTAAAGAAGGAATAGATGGTGTTATTAGACATTGTGTACCTGAGCATGAACAGGAACAGATCCTACACAAGTGTCATTCCGAGGCCTACGGAGGACACCACGCTGGAGTGCACATAATGTATTACAATCTGGTTTTATTGGCCTACTCTCTTCAAGGATGCTCGTAAGTTTGTCTTGTCATGTGATGAATGTCAAAGAACTGGCAATGTTAGTAGACGTCAGGAAATGCCTATGAATTACTCTCTTGTTATTAAACCATTCGATGTGTTTTTTTATTATATGGGACCTTTTCCAACATCTAAGGGGTATACTGATATTTTAGATTCTGTTGATTATGGTACTAAGTGGGTAGAATCTATTCCAACTAGTAGTGTTGATCATAACACCTCTATTAAGATGCTTAAAGAAGTTATTTTCCCTAGATTTGGAGTCCCTAGATATTTAATGACTGATGGTGGTTCACATTTTATTCATGGTGCTTTCCATAAATTGCTTGCTAAGTATGATGTTAATCATAGAATTGCATCTCCTTATCATCCTCAGTCTAGTGGTCAACTAGAATTAAGCAATAGAGAAATTAAATTAATCTTGCAAAAGACGGTTAATAGATCTAGGAAGAATTGGTCTAAGAAACTTGATGATGCAGTATGGGCTTATAGAACTGCTTACAAAAACCCTTTGGGTATGTCTCCATATAAAATGGTTTATGGTAAAGCATGTCACTTACCTCTAGAGATAGAGCATAAATCTTATTGGGCAATCAAAGAGCTCAACTATAATTTCAAACTTGCTGGTGAAAAGAGGTTATTTGCCATTATCTCACTTGATGAATGGAGAACCCAGGCCTATGAGAATGCCAAGTTGTTTAAAGAGAAAGTTAAGAGATGGCATGATAAAATGATACAAAAGCGAGAATTCGATGTAGGTGATCATGTCTTGCAATACAATTCTCATTTAAGATTTTTTGCAGGGAAACTTCTCTCTAAATGGGAATGGCCTTACATTGTAGAGGAAGTATATCGTCCTGGTGCTATCAAGATCAACAACACCGAAGGCACAAATCGAAAGGTGGTAAACGGGCAAAGAATCAAACATTATATCTCAGGTACTCCCATAAAAGTTGAAACCAATGTTATTAATACCATAACTCCGGAGGAGTATATTAGGGAGACCTACCAGAACGTTTCAGACTCCGAAAAGGAATAGGTATGTGGTACGGTAAGTAAACTGACTCCAAAACTTTCCCAATAGCAATTTTACTCATGTTGGAATATTTAAAAAAAGGAAAATCAAAAGTAGTCCGAAGGACGCACGAGGAGGCGACAAGCCTGCTAGGCGCGCCCACCCCCTGGTCGCGCCTAGGGGGCTTGCCACCACCCCGTGAGCTCTCTGAAATCCGTTTTCTTGTGGACTACCTCTTCGGATTGGCAAAACTTCATTATATAATCTCCCAAAGGTTTGCGCTTTTGTATCACGACAATACCTCTTGTTTTTGTTTTGAGCTATTTCTGTAGCAGATTTAGAGCCAGATGTCGTCCCAAGAGTCTGATGGGGAGAGCTATATATCGCATTATCTTGCCAATCCCAAGCTCTAGGGGGACCTAGATACTTATGGATTATTCTCGGAGGAGGAACAAGAAGACATGTATGGGGAGGAAAGCTCAGATGAAGAGGAGACCCCTCTGCCTCAACTAGGAGATATGCACGTGGAGATTAGGAAATCAAGCCTCCCAAACACAAGAAGAAAACCCAAAGTTCTATTTATCCCTTCCCGTTTTCTACAAGAGAGCAAGGAAGAATTATGTCAAAAGATATTGAAGCTTGAGCAGGAAGTAGATGACCTAAGGGAACAAAAATTTATGCTTAAAAGGAAACTGGACAAGCTTCCAATCTCATCAATAACTCCACCACCATCACCTCCGAAGAAGGACATCTAAGCACATGGGTATGGGCACTCCCCTTGGCTTGTGCCAAGCATGGGGGAGGCGCCCCGGTATCGTATCACTATCACACATTTTTCTGTCTTCCTTTTACTTGTTTTCCTTAGTTCGATCCCTTTTTATTTTTGTTTTGATCTAGTAGAATAAAGTTCTAGTATGATCTAGATTTTAGTTTTTGCTTTTTGCTCCCCTTATGTAAGCAAGTCCGAGAGTTATATAATAAAAAGTATTTCTGATGTGAAGGCTCTGCTAGCTTACTATGCTCATGAGAGCAATAAATAAAAGAAAAATAGAATAAAAGCAAAGAGTATACATAATGATCTTATGGGGAGTGATGACTTCACATATAAGAAGTGTGTCGATTGAAATTTGTTGGGGGTTAATGAACATAGTGATTGGTCATTGGTGCAATTGAAAAGTGATAAATAAAGAGAGATTCACATATAAATATATTATCTTGGACATCTTTTGTGATTGTGACCACTCATTAAAATATTGCGTGCTAAGAAGTTGATATTGGACAAGCAAGACAACATAATGGTTTATGCTTGCTTGCTTCCAAATAGAAGTTATATGGTTATAGATCCTTCAACATGTAGTGCTTGCTTCCACCTCAATTAGCCAAAACTTCCGCACCAAGTAGAGATACTACTTGTGCATCCAAACACCTCAACCTAGTTTTGCCATGAGAGTCCACCATACCTACCTATGGATTGAATAAGATCCTTCAAGTAAGTTGTCATCGGTGCAAAACAAAAGGTAAAAAAAATTGCTCCTAAATATGTGTGATCTTTTATTGTAAGGGAAATAAACGTTGTACGAACTTGTGATGGTAAAGAAATAAAAGCCATGAAGTGCATAATAAAGATTGCTATCACAAAGGGCAATACAACACGGCATTCCTTTGCACTAAGGGTTTGTGCATCCCAAAATAAAAAGCACATGACAACCTCTGCTTCCCTCTGCGAAGGGCCTATCTGTTACCCTTTTACCTTTTTAGTACTTATCCTTATGCAAGAGTCATGGTGGTCTTCACCACTTCCTATATTTCGCCTTTCTCTGTTGGCAAGCATTATGTGTTGGGGAATGATCTAGACACATATATCCACTCGGATGTGGGTGATCATGAGTTATTATTGTTGACAACACCCTTGAGGTGAATAGTTAGGAGGCAAAATTATAAGCCCCTATCTTTCTCTGTGTCCAATTAAAACTTTGATCCCATGAGTACCGTGTGAGTGTTAACAATTATGAAAGACTAAAATATGATTGAGTATGTGGGTTTTCTTTAAAAGCTCGTATATTGACTCTTTCCGATGTTATGATAAATAATTTCTTCAATGACTAAGATCATAGTTTGTTGGTTGTCAATAGAGTTCTTGGTTTATACTTTATCTTGTGAATGAATTTTTACTCTAGCATAAGAAATCTTATACAATAAGTATTGTTGTTCTAAAGATGTTCATGATGCCCTAATGTCCATATTGTATTTTATCGACACCTCTATCTCTAAACATGTGGACATATTTATCGATCTCGGCTTTCGCTTGAGGGCAAGCGAGGTCTAAGCTTGGGGGAGTTGATACATCCATTTTGCATCATGCTTTAATATTGATATATATTTCATTATGGGTTGTTATTACACGTTATGGTACAATACTTATGCCTTTTCTCTCTTATTTTACAAGGTTTACATGAAGAGGGAGAATGTCGGCAGCTAGAATTCTGGACTAGAAAAGGAGCAAATCTGAGATACCTATTCTACACAACACTAAAAGTCCTGAAAATTTATGAACAATTATTTGGAATATATAAAAAATACTGGGCAAAACAGATACCAGAGGGGGCCCACCATGAGGTGGCAAGCCTGCCAGGCGTGGCCACCCCCTAGCCGCGCCTCGTAGGCTTGTGACCCACCTGGCAGGTCCCCGATGCCCATCTTCTGCTATATTGAGGGTTTTGACCTAGAAAAATCATAAGGAAGATTTCTGGATGAAGCGCCGCCGTCTTGAGGCGGAACTTGGACAAAACCAATCTAGAGCTCCTGTAGGGCTGTTTTGTCGGGGAAACTTCCCTCCCGAAGGGGGAAATCAAAACCATCATCATCACCAACGATCCTCTCATCGAGAGGGGGTCAATATTCATCAACATATTCACCAGCACCATCTCTTCTCCAAACCCTAGTTCATCTCTTGTATCCAATCTTTGTCCCAAACCTTAGATTGGTACGTGTGGGTTGCTAGTAGTGTTGATCACTCCTTGTAATTGATGCTAGTTGGTTTACTTGGTGGAAGATCATATGTTCAGATCCTTAATGATAATTAATACTCCTCTGAGCTTGAACATGAATATGCTGTGTGAGTAGCTCCGTTTGATCCCAAGGACATGGGATAAGTCTTGTTATAAGTAATCATGTAAGTTTGATATTCGTTCGATATTTTGATGAGATGTATGTTGTCTCTCCTCTAGTGGTGTTATGTGAACATTGAATACATAACACTTCACCATTATTTGGGCCTAGGTGAAGGCATTGGGAAGTGATGATTGGTTTCTAGAGTGATAGAATCTTAAACCCTAGTTTATGCGTTGCTTCGTAAGGGGCTGATTTGGATCCATATGTTTCTTGCTATGGTTAGATTTATCTTAATTCTTATTTTGTAGTTGTGGATGCTTGTGAGAGGGGTTAATCATAGGTTGGTGGTTTGTCCAAGTAAGGGCAGCACCCAAGCACCGGTCCTCCCACATATCAAATTATCAAAGTAACAAACGCGAATCAAATGAGCATGATGAAAACTAGCTTGACAGAAATTCCCAAGTGTCCTCGGGAGTGCTAAGCTTTGTATAAGAGTTCATCCAGGCCTGTCCTTTGATAAAAACAGGGTTGGTCTACCTTTCTGCACCTTTGTGACACTTGTTACTTGTTACTCGTTATGAACTATCTAATCATCAAACTATCTATTACCGATAATTTCAGTGCTTTGAGAGAATACCTTACTGGAAACCGCTTGTCATTTCCTTCTGCTCCTTGTTGGGTTCGACACTCTTACTTATCGAAAGGACTAAGATAGAGCCCCTATACTTGTGGGTCATCAGTGATGCCTGCCGCCCATCTCTCACAAGAAGACTGCTCCCTAGACACTATAATAGACAATCTCGATCAACAGCCAAATGTATAATTACATATAACTATGTACGAACAATCGAGTTGTTTCTCCATCTATGTTGTAAACTTTGTCTTAAACCGGCCATCGGCTTCTACCTCCCGCGCGAAGAGCCCAGGAGTGTTCCTCGTAATTTACCACCCTCAAAGAGTGAATTATGTTTGAGGAACCACGCAATCCGGCCATTTGGTGCAAACAGATAGAAAGAACATAGGGAAATATGTTATATTACTGCTTAGCGTAAGAAACATCTTCTGGAGATAATAGTACCTCTATCGATACCTTTCCCCAGGGTGCTACGAGGATTGTAGGTTGAAGGCTGCATACTGCCAGTATGTAGCTAAGGGCTATTGAGATAGGAGGAGCCCAAATAATGGTGATAACAACCATAGTAATATAAATTGCTTCCGTCACAGCCGACCAATTGTCTACTTAAGATAGCTAGCTTTCGGATTCAGCCGTCCGAGGTACGTGTCCGGATGACCCGGTCGTAACAATCGCAGAGGTGCTCCCTTTACCCTCTAGCCAAATAATCAGGAACGTAGATGGTAATCATAGGAGCGAGGCAACCCATCTTGGCAAAGTCTTAGTTCGAACTGATGCATATGATATCCTAAACACGACAAAGCAAACATGTGTACACAAGAAGTGTGAAGGAATGCTTATAATATAAAAGCGTTAGCTTCAGAAAGAAGCCCCCAGGTGCTATGTTCGGACTTGACACTTAAAGGTGTAAGCCGAAATTCTTAGTACAAGATCAGATTAGCCCAACATAAGGAGAAAAGGAAAACTTCAACCCTACCAGACAACAAAGTGGGAGGGGAAAGAAAAAACAAAAAAACAAAAGGGTATAGAGTGTGACGACACCGATCTTATCCGTAGAAGCATCGAAGACGAGATGCATTCTATGGGTTTGATTCCAAGCGGTTGTCCGACGGGCTCCGAAGATGGTAAGCTCCTTCCGAGAGTACTTTGTCGATTATGAAGGGCCCCTCCCATTTGGGGTGAAGTTTATGCTTCTGCTTCTTCGGGAGCCGTAAGACGAGTTCGCCCACATTCACTACAGGAATCAGGCACTTTGCCATCAGCCATCTCGGACGGCAAAGGCATGCATGCCGGACGGCAAAGGCTTTGCCGTCCGCCAGCAGACTGCCAACCGTCCGACAATAAGCCACGGTAAAGGGCGCTTTGCCGTCTGCTGGTAGACGGCTAAGACCTTTGCATCTTTGTCGTCTGCCAGCTGACGAGAAAGGGCATGGACGGCACACGTGGCAGCTTAGGTCCATTAAGGGCTTAAGGGCATGAACTAAGGTCTTTGCCATCTGCCAGCAGACGGCAAAGCACCTGTTTCTTTGCTGGCCTAGGTGGGTTCTTTGTCGTCTACTGGCAGACGGCAAAGACCTTAGTTCTTTGCCGTCTGCCAGCAGACGGCAAAGAACCCACCTAGGCCAGCCTAGTGCTACCCTAGGTTGCATAGGTAGCTGCCACGTGGTAGCTTTGCCATCTACTGGCTGACGGCAAAGCTCTTTGCCGTCAGCCAGCAGATGGCAAAGTTGCTATATAGCCCCTGCTTTTTCTATTTTTCTTAAAATCGTTTAATTTGACAGAATTTCACATATATATACAACATATCAACAATACAAGTTTCCAACAAGCATACCAACAATAAGTTTCAACAATCATACCAATAATAAGTTTCCAATAACATATCTAACATACAAGTTTCCAACAACATATCCAACAGACAATGGTTTCCAACAACATATCCATACATACATATCCAAAACAAGTTTACAACAAGTTTCCATAAACAAAAAGGAAGCACAAGTAGAAGAGTACATTCCATCAATGCAAGCTTCCTCATCTATAGCAAATCTGCAAATTAGGAAAGATGAAAGTTAGAAGAAGAAGAAGACTAGCTAGAAGAAAAAGAAGAAAAAGAAGAAAAAGAAGAGGAAAAAGAAGAAGAAGAAGAAGAAGAAGAACAAGAAGAAGAATTTATCTTCTCTTTCTTTTTCTCCTCTCCTCTTCTTTATCTTCTTCTTCTTCTAACTAAGGTAGGTAAAAATGCCATTTTTTAGCTAAGGTAGGTAAAAATGCTAAGTGTGTCGGTCATTTTAGAGCTAAGATAGGTAAATAGGTCATTTTGGAGCTAACCTAGGTAGTTATGCCATTTTTTTAGCTAACTAAGCATATTTATTTGTTTTGGAGGACAAAATGGTAAGTGTAGGTCATTTTAGAGCTATCCTAGTTAAAATCGGTCATTTTGGAGCTAGGTAAGGTTATATTGTAATTTTGGAGGAAAATAAACTAATTATAAAATAGTTTGGAGCTAAACCAAGGTTATTATGCCATTTTTTACCTAAGTAAACTAATTATGTCATAAATGAACTAGGTAAGCTAAGTATAGATTAATATTTAGCTATCCAAGGTAGTTATGACATTTTTCAGCTAACTAAGCATATCAAGTCATTTAGGAGGAAAAAATGGTAAGTATAGGTCATTTTATAGATATCCTAGGTAAAGTATGTCAGTTCGGAGCTAAGTAAGGTTATTATGTCATTTTTGAGGAAAATAAGCTAAGTAAGATCATTTTGGAGCTAAACCAAGGTTATTATTCCATTTTTTACCTAAGTGAGCTAATTATGTCATAAATGAACTAGCTAAGCTAATTATAGATCATTATTGAGCTATCCTAGGTAGTTATGCCATTTTGTACCTGAGTGAGCTAATTATGTCATAAATGAACTAGCTAAGCTAGCTATAGATCATTATTGAGCTATCCTAGGGAGTTATGCCATTTTCTAGCTCACTAAGCATATCAAGTCATTTTGGAGGAAAAAATGCTAAGTCTAGGTCATTTTATAGCTATCCTAGGTAGAATATATCATGTTGGAGGTAAATAAGGTTATTATGTTATTTTTGAGGAAAATAAGCTAAGTATAGGTCATTTTGGAGCTAATTAGGTCATTTCTTAAGCTAAGTATGCATTTGTTAAGCAAAACACTTGGGAAAACTTACCATCATCACAGAGGTAAAGGACCAGTCGGGTTTGCGCTAGGGTGAGTCGTAGAAGGAACGGTCGGGGTTGCGGCAGACGCAGAAGGATTGGTCGATGCTTGTCGAGAGGCACGTTGCACCAAAGATCATTTGCAAGCAATGTCTCCTTAGCATGATGCAACTCAAATGCGAATACTAGTAACTAATGACCATTCGAATGAAACTCACCGTGGGTGTTATAGCAATATGGGGCATCGACGGAGGGGTCTAACCATTGTTCTGGCAGACGGTCTGCACATTTTGTTTTCACAATTCATTCATATTAGTTAGTGATGAAACGAACATTACGTGCATTATTTGGCTAATATGCAAGAGAAACTTACCATGAGGAGCTCGTATAGGGCCCGGTGAGACACGTCGTTCTGGTTCCTCTCCTCCTCCAAGAGTCTAACCATCCTCTCCTCCATGTCCCTCTCCCTTTGCGCCGCCTGCCTGTTTGCCTCCGCCAGAAGCTCCTGGGCTCTAGCCTCAATGGCGAGCTCCATTGGCCGTGGACGAGGCCTTATCTCAGGATCAGAGCTCGTCTGGCACTTCTTGATCTAGGACAACGTATCAGTCCATACCCAATGGCTATCCAGCCATGAGGCCTCCTGCCACCAGATATCATCACGAGCTCTGGATTAAAAGGACTCTCGCTCGGGTTGAAGTCCTCCCCTTTCCTCTCCTTCCCCTCATCTCTGTACCTCAAGAGCTTGTTGTGGGAGGAGATGTTGCTGAAGCTCTCTGGATGATCGAGGTCATCCTTAGAGAATGCCTTGGCCTTCTTGTACGAGGCAGTATGGGCCATGGCATAGAGGTCGAACAGAGGTGGCACCTCCTTCTTGTTTTCTCGTGCCTAAAAGAGAAGAACAAAATATTAGTTAAGGGCTCAAGCTAGCATGAATAATTAAATTGCATGAATCATGAAGCAAACCACATACCCAGTGATCCCCGTACTCAAACAGGTTGGAGCTCCCTTGATGGTGTGGCAGACCTCTCATTTGGGCACGCTTATCCTTGGCCTTGTTGTGTTCGGCTAGCCATTCGGGAGAGCACGACTCATCCACCAATGCCTCCCAACAGTCCATCATATCCGCACACCATCTCAGGGGCACCTAAGTTAGACAAGAGAAATTTCAGCCCTACGCCTACAAATCAAATCAAAGAAACTAAGTACAAGGCCTTAACAATAGATAATTACCTTCATTAACTTCTCCTTACTTAGATAATTTTTGCGGCACTTCTTCTTGGCCCTCTTAATGTTAGTCGAGGTGTTGTAGTCTTGAATAGCCTGCACCCAAGCCTCGTGCCGTAAGTTTTGAAGTAAGCGCTTGCACTCGGCTTCGAGAACAACAGCCACTTTCGCCTCGTGTTCCTCAAGACACCTATAGAAGGTGTGCAATCAAACAAGACAACACTGATTAGTACAATCACTAGATGTTGTTGATTTTTAATTCTGTAAAGGAGAAATTACCCAAAAGCGACGGATCACAATGTCAGCCACCGTCTCGCACAAGACACCGTCGACCATCTCCTCCGGCGGGGCCGGTGCAGCCACGTACAGCTCTCAGGTCATTGCTACCTGTGGATCCTCACCCTCACCGGGCAACTGGACCGTCCCCGGGAAGTGGTGTTGAAGAAGCACACCAAGGACCTGGTTGGGCCTGCAGACACCACGCTCGTGTTTCCAACCCCTGCAGTATGACAAGGCCAACACATTAGATATTAATTTGAAGAAAGATGAAGGCAAAAGGTTAAAAAAGAGTAAATGCACTTACTTTTCCGCATTAGGCGCAATCAACCACCTCTGCTCGCGGGTCGTCGGCACGGGCGGGAGCTTTGTACAACCACACTGGTAGACCTTCTTGCCCTCCTCAACCAGCTCGCCCTCGCTATAGGTGTCCTCAGACAAGTTGTCCATGCCACCATCAGCATGACCACTAGCCTCCGGAGTCACGTGGGACGAAGACTCTGGGACCCGAGTCTCCTGGGACGAAGACTCTGGGACCGGAGTCTCCTGGGACGAAGGCTCGGTGACCCGAGGCTCGTCAACCCGAGGCTCGTGGACCGGAGTCCGAGACGGGTCCAAGTCAGACGGGTCCACTTGAGACGGAGCACTCCTGTGGTTGGGAGAATCAGCAGGGGGTGGCGGCGAGGAAGCCGCAGCAGCCTTCCTACCTCTAGCACCCCTCTTCGTCTTCCCTCAACCTCTCCCGGTCGAAGAAGAAGCGTCCGCCGGTGTCTACATGTAGTGTACTAGCGCTCTCCGGAGTTGCTAGGGTGGAATAATAGCACCCCTCCCAGCACGTGCCGAGGAAGGAGGCTCAGAGCGCTCTCGACCCGAGCCCACCATCTGTCAACACCTGCAATGACAAAGAGTGAACGAAATTAGTTCAACATAAAAAAATTGAATACCTAATAACATGAACTAATTAATAATATATATGTACATAATAATAATTGAATACCTCACATTACTAATATTAATCTTCATCGTTTATATATGCTCTAGGATCAATAAATGCATAATCATCATCACTATCAGTAATGACGTGATCATCAGCATCGGCAATAAATGCATCAACATGTGGAAGGCCTCAATGTAATCGGTCAAGCATTGTCAGGTCATCCACAGCAGTAACCTCTTATTCTTCCGTCTCTTCTTGTTTTGGCTCAGGGGTGAAGTCGGGTTCACTGTCGCTGTCGACCTCAATGTTCTGGGGTGAAGTAGAGCGGTTCTTGAAACATTTTTTGGAAACACGTGTTTCTTGCAAGAATTCTCCTTCATATGTGTCTAGGTTAATGTGAGGTTCCTAATCATCTTCATTGAGGGGAGGTGGTCTAAAATGTTGCGGCACATCATAAAAGACATCCCAACCTTTCAAATTTGGATCCGTTTGGTAGGCCGACGATAGATAGAAAACTTGGTTCGTCTGTTGAGCCGTAAAATAGACATCGGGAACATCTAAATGGGTGTTTTGTTTGATTTCGACTAGCCCTATATTTTCATGAGTCCTTCTAGTCTCCTTCGGCTGGAACCAATAACATTTGAAGACTACGACGTTTGGTTCGGTCGGCCATAGATAGCTCTTTGCCAAAAGTACGAAAGTGATACCCGTTGATGTCATATTTGTCAAATGAACGGACCTTATAGTAAAAACCATTAGCGACTTGTCTCAATTCGGAGTCCATAGACTCTGCATTAGCCTACAAGTTTAATACGAAAGGATTGTTGCATTAGCCACAAACTAGGTGAAGAAATGAAATCGTTTAATTAATGGAAATTACCGTTTGCTTGAACCAAGAGATGAAACCGGGATAGATGCCTCCATGCTTTACCAGAAGCTCATACTCTTCGATGGAATCCTTTTGGATCACCACTCCATCCGAGAATTTGGCAACGTACCGACTGTATCACATATTTGGGAATAAGAGCATTTCAAAGGAATTAGAAGTTGCGAAACAATGTATCGAGAAATTACTCGACGTACGGCCACACTTCTGTTAGGTTGTTCAAGATATACAACGAATTGGTCCGCCATTCTTCGACATCCAACGCTATTGATTTCGAAGCACCGGCAGGTGCAAGCTTCCCTTTTAATAGGTTGAGGTTGGATTGACCTTTTTCACGGTCGCCATCATTGTACCGAGGCTTCGGATTATGCAAATGACGATTCTTGGCTTTGTAGTGTGTTGTCACGAAGTTTGTCACCTCCTCAGTGATGAATGCCTCGGCCATCGATGCTTCAACTCTACATTTATTTTTACATTTTGCTCGAAGCGTCTTCTGCATCCTCTCAGTTGCGAAGCACCAACGATTTTCCACGGGCCCCCCAATCTCGCCTCGTTCGGGAGATGCAAAATCAAATGCTGCATTGGATTAAAGAAGCTCGGTGGAAAGATCTTTTCTAACTTGCAGATCAACTCTGGCGCCAACTCTTCCAGTTCGTCTAGCACGTCAAGCGATAGTTCTTTCGCACAAAGAGCATGGAAGAAATAGTCGAGCTCTGCCAGTACTAGCCATTCATCCTCAGGGATAAAGCCACGCAACATCACCAGCATTACCCGCTCAAGCCATATGTGCCAATCATGACTCTTGAGACCAAATATTTTCAATTTGTCAAGACTCGCTCCCCTCTTAAAATTCGCTGCATACCCATCGGGGAACATCAACTGCATTTTCACCCACAAGATCATTTCCCTCATAACTGGCCTTCCAAGATTGAACCATGCCTTTGGCTTCCTCCAGTTCTTCTTTCCTTTCGGTTGTCGAATGTTTTGTAACGGTCTATCACATAGAGCCTCCTGGTCGACTCTAGCCTTAGGAAATGATTGAAGACACCTATAGCTAGCAAGTTTCATCGGCACGAAGACCGGAACAGAGGAAATGAAGGGGGCAAGAGGAGATGTCATTTGTGCTAACCCATGAACGAAGGGGCGGAGCTCGTCGAACGCACGGGGAGGTCGTCGCACACCAGACCCTTGCAGCGACGAAACAACTGCACATTTAAGTCCACCTGATCAACATAAATATGATGTTCTGTGTAACAAAATCGAAAAATATATGACATGTCGGCCCCTAGAAGGCCGAAGAGCACCTTTTTCGGGATCGGGGTGTTGGGGGTGTCGTGTCGGGGTAGGGGTGTTGTGTCGGGGTTGGGGGTGCCGTGTCGGGGTGTCGGGGTGTTGTGTCGGGGGTTGGGGTCTCTGTGGTGTCGTGTCGGGGGCAGGGTGCAGTGTCGGGGTCGGGGGTGCCATGTCGGGGTCGGGGTGCTGTGTCGGGGTCGCGGTGTTGGGGTCGGGGTAACGTGTCGGGGTCGGGGTCGGGATGGCAAATCCTCGACCCCTCGACCCCTCGGTGACCCTCGACCCCTGGACCCCTTTTCCCCTCGACACCTCGATCCTCGACCCCTAGACCCTCGACTACTTTTCCCCTCGATCCTTGACCCCTCGACCACTCGGCGACCCTCTTTTCCCTCGGCAACCATCTTTTACTAATTTCCCTACTTCTTTTTTTTCATCTTCTACTTCTACTTGTTTTTTTTCATGTTCTTCGTGTTTCTTCTTCTTCTTCTTCTTCTTCTTCTTCTTCTATTCTTTTCCTCCTCCTCCTCCTCCTCTTCTTCTTCCTCTTTATTTTCCTTTTTCCTCTCCATCTTTTTATTCTTCTTCCTTCTTTTCCTTCTTCCTCTTGTCTTCTTTTTCTTCTTCATTTTCCTTATTTTCTTTTTTCCTCTCCACTTCTAATTTTTCTTCTTTTCTTATTTTTTTAATCTCATAAAACGTACTAATAATATAAAATATGACTAACCTAAAATATGACTAAATATAAAAAAACTAACCAACAACCTACTAACCAAAAATCTACTAACCTAAAAAAGCAACTAACCAAAATTACTAACAGTACAACCTAAACCAACTAACCTAAATTACTAACAGTACCTAAATAAAAAATAGCAAGAAAAAAAGTAAGAAAGATAGGGGAAGAACCTCACCAGGGGTGCGGCTGGACGGAGCGGCGCCGGGCAGCGGGGGGCGGCTGGACGGAGAGGGGCCGGGCGGCGTGGGGGCGGGGTGTCGGGGCGGCTGGGCGTCCGCAAGGCTTGGGCGGGGCACCGGGGCGGCTGCAAGGCCTGGGCGGGGCGCCGGGGCGGCGGGTGGCCTTGGGGGTCGGGGCGGTGGGGGTCGGGGGCGGCAGGGGCGGTGGGGGTCGGCGGCGGGGGCGGCTCGGGCACGGGGACGGCGCGGGTGAGGTGAGGGCAGAGAGACAAAGGGGATAGAGAGAGGGGTGGGGCGCGGGCGTTAGCCGGTTTTTTGTTCGATCAAAGCTCTTTGCCGTGTGCTAGCAGACGGCAAAGAGCCTAGCTAGTGGGAGGGAACGACCGTTAGGTTGGCCACTTTCTTTGCCGTCTGCTAGCGGACGGCAAAGAAGCATTGCCGTCTGCTAGCATACGGCAAAGAAAGTGGACGTTAGGTTGTTCTTGTTAGTGGGCCACCCTCCCTCTTTGTCATTTGCTAGCAGATGACAAAAAAGCTTTGCCATCCGCTAGCAGACGACAAAGAGCTGGCTGACGACAAACATGATCTTTGCCGTCAGGTCTCTGTTTGTCGTCAGTTTTGTTTAAACTGATGGCAAAGACCTTCTTTGCCGTCAGCTAGCAGATGGCAAAGAGCTGGCTAACGGCAAAGATCCTGATTCCAGTAGTGACTGTACGTTTTTGCCCTGACCTCCCTACTCTGGTAACGTCGAGCCTGGTGTTGGTAAAAAGTAGAGCGAGCCGGAGCTATGTCGCGCTCTCCTTCTAAGGCATCAAGGTTGTCCTGCCGATCTAACTCAGCCTCCTTTTCCTCGTACATGTGCACCCTTGGTGCGTCGTGAATAATGTCACAGGAGAGCACTGCTTCTGCCCCATAGACCATAAAGAACGATTTGTATCCTGTTGATCTATTCGGGGTGGTGCGCAGGCCCCATAGAACGGAGTCGAGCTCCTCCACCCAATGACAGTAGGACTCCCGAAGAGATCGGACCAAACATGGCTTAATGTCGCTCATGATGAGACTATTTGCTTGTTCGACCTGTCCATTGGTCCGTGGATGATATACTGATGCGTAATCGAGCTTTATGCCCATTTTTGTGCACGAGTCTTTGACCTCTTTGGCCGTGAAATTGGATCCATTGTCGATTTTTATACTGTGCGGGACACCATAACGGTGTACGTCGCTGGAGATAAAGTCAATTACTGGTCCGGACTTGGTCGATTTGATAGGTTTTGCCTCTATCCATTCGGTGAACTTGTCAACCATGATCAGTAGGTATTTATTATTCTTGGTCCCCCCCTTTAAGGGGTCCGACCATGTCCAGCCCCCAAACCGCGAAAGGCCAGGTAATCGGGATAGTCCGAAGAGCTGTTGGGGGCATATGACTTTGATTTGCAAAAATTTGGCACCCCACGCAATATTTGACAAGTGTCTGGGTGTCTGCCCGAGCAGTGGGCCAGAAGAAACCAGCTCGGAAGGCCTTTACTAACTAAGGCTCGTGTCGCGGCATGGTGGCCGCCCATGCCTGCGTGGACTTCGTCTAGAAGCTCCCGTCCTTCCTCCTTAGATATGTACTGCTGTAATATACCAGTTGTGCTTTTCTTGTACAAATCTCCCTCGTGCACTTTATAGGCTTTGGATCGCCCAACTATTCGCCGCGCCTCTGTCCGATCGATGGGGAGTTCCTTACGAAGAAGGTAGGCCATGAAGGGCTCGGTCCATGGTGTGATTATTTCCATGAACTCGTGAGCTGAAGGTGTTTCATCCGTAATGGAGCCGCCGATGATTTGGTCATCTAGTTCGTTTATAGGGGGAACAACCTCTTCTGCCGTATTTAGATTGGTGCCCGTATGATCGTCCTGCCAAACCACGGATGGCTTGAAGAGCCGTTCCAGGAAAGTGTTTTTTGGGACAGGGTCGCACTTAGTCCCCATGCGGGCCAGTATGTTAGCGGCTTGGTTGTTGTCGTGAGCAACGTGGTGAAATTCCAACCCTTCGAACCGTGTGGATATTTTTAGGATGGCATTTCTGTATGCTGCCATTTTTGGGTTTTTGGCGTAAAATTCGCCATTGATTTGGGAGATGGCCAAGTTGGAGTCTCCCCGTACCTCTAACCGCCGTATGCCCATTGATACTGCCATCCGAAGACCGTGTAAGAGCGCTTCGTATTCGGCTGCATTATTGGAGTCGGCATACATGATTTGCAACACGTATCACACATTTTCTCCTTTGGGGGATGTGACGATAACTCGAGTCCCTAGTCCGGCCAAGGTTTTAGATCCATCAAAGTACATTATCCAATGGGAGTATGTACTATATTCTTTGGGGAGCTCGGCCTCTGTCCATTCAGCCAGAAAATCTGCCAGTACCTGAGATTTTATGGCATGGTGTGGCTTGTAGGTTATTTCAAAAGGAAGGAGCTCAATATTCCACTTGGCTATGCGGCTGGTGGCGTCCCTCTTTTTAATTATGTCATTCAGGGGTACTTCGGATGCCACCGTTACCGCACACTCTTGGAAGTAGTGTGTGAGTTTTCGTGATGCCATAAATACCGTGTAGGCTATCTTCTGGTAGTGCGGATATCTATACTTGCACCATGTTGGTACTTCTGACACGTAGTAGACCATCTTCTGAGTCCGTAATTTGTGTCCCTCTTCCTCTCGTTCGACGACGAGCATTGCGATGTCGAGTTGGTTAGTAGCTGATATGTATAATAACATGGGCTCACTAGTGCCACGTGCTGTAAGTATGGGGTTGCTTGCCAGCAGTGTTTTAATTTCTTCTAATGCAGCCGCTGCTTCATTGATCCATTCAAAGTTGTTGGTCCGTTTGAGCAGCTTATAGAGCGGTAAAGCCTTTTCTCTAAGGCAGCAGATAAAGTGGCTTAATGTCGCCATGCAACCAGCCAACCTCTAGACATGCTTTAGCTTTGTGGGAATTGCAAGTTCTGATAGAGCGCGGATCTTCGCTGAATTCGCTTCTATTCCTCTATGGGAGACGATGAATCCGAGCAGTTTCCCGGCTGGAACTCCGAATACACATTTTTCAGGATTGAGTCGTATGTCATACTCGTGTAGGCTGGCAAAAGTTTGCCGTAGGCCGTCGATCAACTAGCTAACATGTTTGGTTTTGATTACCACGTCGTCCACGTATGCCTCGACTGTCTTACCGACTTGTTTCGCAAGACAAGTCTTGATCATGCGCTAGTACGTGGCCCCAGCATTTTTTAGCCCAAAAGGCATCATGTTAAAGCAGAATGGCCCGTAGGGGGTGATGAATGCGATGGCTGCTTGGTCGGATTCCTTCATCTTGATTTGATGGTATCCGGAATAGGCGTCGAGGAAACACAATGAGTCATGTCCGGCTGTGGCATCAATGATCTGGTCTATGCATGGTAAGGGGAAATGATCCTTGGGGAAGGCCTTGTTAAGGTCTTTGAAGTCGACGCATAGCCACCAGGATTTATCCTTCTTTGGTACCAACACCAGGTTTGCCAACCATTCGGGGTGCTTAATATCCCGAATGAATCCAGCCTCTAGTAGCTTAGCTAATTCTTCACCCATAGCTTGGCGTTTGGGTTCGGAAACGCGGCACAGAGTCTACTTAACGGGCTTGAAGCTTGAAATGACGTTCAGACTATGTTTTGCCAACCGCCTTGGGATTCCAGGCATATCGGAAGGATGCCACGCGAAGGTATCCTAGTTTTCCCGTGAAAATGTATGCAGTGCTTCCTCCACTATGGGGTCGAGTTGAGCTTCGATGGACGCTATTTTGTTGGGGTCCGTCGGGTGCACTTCAATTTTAATGATTTCCTCTGCGGGTTTGAAGGACGTAAATTACAGCCTTTTGCTAAGGATCATGTTGTCTTTGTCAACTATTGACCGCAGTGCGGTCAATTCTTCTACAGCAAAGGTTTCGGCTAACGCCTCAAGGGCGAGGGCTATATTCGTATTACTGACAATTGTGATTACTCCATTTGGTCCTGGCATTTTGAGAAATTCATGTACCCGTAATGGGGTATAGCCTGGAATTTTGTAAATGCATCACGACCCAATAGGGCGTGGTAGCCGCTGGGGAATGGCACGATATGGAAGAGGAGTTCTTCGGATCGGTAGTTTTCGAGCGTGCCGAACACTACGTCTAGGACGACACGCCTTGAACAGCATGCCTCTTTCCCCGGAATGATTCCCCGGAAAGTCGTGTTGCTATGCTCGATGCGAGATTGGTTGAACTGCATTTTTTCCAGGGTGCCTTCGTAGATCAGGTTTAGATCGCTGACACCATCCATTAGCATTTTGTGAAACCTGTAGCCATCGACGATGGGGTCCAGGACTAATGAGGCCGGTGAATGACTGGGAAGGATGGCTGGTTGGTCGGTATATCCAAAGGTAATGGGTATGTCTACCCATGCACTTGTTGCTGCCACATGATAAACCTGTTCGAGTTCTTTAAGAGCTCTTTTCCTCCTGTTCCTCGAGGGGAACATTTCATAGATCTTCAAGACTTCGACAATGTATTCGGATGATGACATGGGACACCTACTCTGCGGTGGCGCCTCAAGAATGGCCTCGCCGCTTTTCACGATCTGCCCGACGATCCAACAAGCTCTAAGGTTGTGAGTCGGGCTTGTGTTCAGCAATACGGAATGTATGGGGAAAGGTTTGTCCAATACTCCGTCAAGGATAGTGCTAGCCCCTGTAAGGGGCCTGTTTCTTTTTTCGGCTGGTTCGAATCTGGCTGGCCGCTTTGGCGGTATCCTCTTTTTTCGATCTCAACTAGCTTGTTCGGGGAAGGTTGGTTCCGAAAACAATCGTTCGGCTTGCCAATCGCTTTCCATGGCACCATATTTCTTTACAAAGTCGGATAGCTCAGCAAAGTTACGAATGTCTCAGCGAGCCAGGCTGTTAAGAATCCCTTCATCATGGCAATTGCGGTTGAAGGTTGTCATTATCTCTTGGTCACTAAGACCTTTTTCTCTGCTTCTAACGAGTAGGAGTCTAGCCCAAAAATGATGAACTTACTCTCCAGGTAATTGTATAATATCCCGTAAGTCCGAAGACATGGGCTTTGGTGCGATACTAGGATGATTGACTTGGGTGGTGTTTGGGAATTTTTTTGACACCACGCCACACTGTGTGTTTGGAATCACGGAGTCCGAATTGTGTAATATATCTGGGACCGATAATGGTCCGTCTCCGGGGCAAATTCCGGCATCCGGTTTGTTAACGAAGTCTTGGTGATTGGAGACCGGGGTATAAACCTTTTTTAATTCCGGTTGGTGGGACAAGCCCTCAACGGGACACTCGACGGTAGCGAGAAGGTGGGTGACCGTGGGGATGTGAATCTCCCTATCGTGGGGTTTAATCCCGAGCCGATCATAGACCGGAACCTGGTCATCCGACATACGCATGGCCTCAATCCTATCGAACAGCTTGTTTAAAAACGAGGCGACGGCAGGATGCGTGTCGCTGAAGCAAGTGGAGTTAATATGCATGATGGAGGTTCCGGAGCCGCGCGAATGCGGATCCGGGTCCTGCCTAGCCATGGTGGGTGCGTTCACATCGGTCGGATTGGGCGTTCTTGTTGGAAATATGCCCTAGAGGCAATAATAAAATGGTTATTATTGTATTTCCTAGTTCATGATAATTGTCTATTATTCATGCTACAATTGTGTTAAACAGAAACCGTAATACATGTGTGAATACATAGACCATCGCATGTCCCTAGTGAGCCTCTAGTTGGCTAGCTCGTTGATCAATAGATGGTCACGGTTTCATGACCATGGACATTGGATGTCGTTGATAACGGGATCACATCATTAGGAGAATGATGTGATGGACAAGACCCAATCCTAAGCATAGCACAAGATCGTGTAGTTCGTATGCTAAAGCTTTTCAATGTCAAGTATCATTTCCTTAGACCATGAGATTGTGTAACTCCCGGATACCGTAGGAATGCTTTGGGTGTGCCAAACGTCACAACGTAACTGGGTGGCTATAAAGGTACGCTACGGGTATCTCCAAAAGTGTCTGTTGGGTTGACACGAATCAAGACTGGGATTTGTCACTCCGTGTGACGGAGAGGTATCTCTGGGCCCACTCGGTAAGACATCATCATAATGAGCTCAATGTGACTAAGGAGTTAGCCACGGGATGATGTGTTACGGAACGAGTAAAGAGACTTGCCGGTAACGAGATTGAACAAGGTATGGCGATACCGACGATCGAATCTCGGGCAAGTACCATACCGATAGACAAAGGGAATTGTATACGGGATTGATTGAATCCCTGACATCGTGGTTCATCCGATGAGATCATCGTGGAGTACGTGGGAGCCAACATGGGTATCCAGATCCCGCTGTTGGTTATTGGCCGGAGAGGTGTCTCGGTCATGTCTACGTGTCTCCCGAACCCGTAGGGTCTACACACTTAAGGTTCGATGACGCTAGGGTTATAGGGAAAAGGTATACGTGATTACCGAAGGTTGTTCGGAGTCCCGGATGAGATCCCGGACGTCACGAGGAGCTCCGGAATGGTCCGGAGGTGAAGATTGATATATAGGAAGTCCAGTTTTGGTCACCGGAAAGTTTTCGGGCTCATCGGTAGTGTACCGGGAGTGCCGGGAGGGTGCCGGAGGACCCCCGGGAGGGGTGTGACGACCAAAGGACCACATGGGCTGTTAGATAAAGTGTGCCAGCCCTTATTGGGCTGGGCAAGACTTTTGCTAAAGGCCCATGCGGCTGGAGATAAGGAGATAAGGCAAAAAGGATTTAAAAGGAGGAGATCCACCTCCCTTGTGGGAGGTGGACTCTCCCTTTAATTCAGCCGGCCATCTCCTCTTTGGAGTAGAGGCCAAGCCAGCCCTCCACGTCCCTCCTCCTATATATACTTGAGGTTTTGGATGTTTTGAGACAGGATTTGATCTCTCTCTCTCTCACGGCGAAGCCCTACCTCTCTTCTTCCTCCTCCGCAGCGCTTAGGCGAAGCCCTGTCGGAATACCTTGCTACTCCACCACCACCACGCCGTCGTGCTGCTGTTGGAGCCCTTCCCCAACCTCTCCTTCCTCCTTGCTGGATCAAGGTGTTGGAGACGTCACCGGGCTGCACGTGTGTTGAACGCGGAGGTGCCGTCCGTTCGGCACTTGATCGGATCTACCGCGATCTGAATCGCTGCGAGTACGACTCCATCAACCGCGTTCTTGTAACGCTTCCGCTTAGCGATCTTCAAAGGTATGAAGATGCAATCTCTCCCCTCTCGTTGCTGGTTTCTCCATAGATATATCTTGGTGAACGTAGGAAAATTTTGATTTACTACTACGTCTCCCAACAGTGGCATCATGAGCTAGGTCTATGCGTAGAATCTATGCACGAGTAGAACACAAAGCAGTTGTGGGCGTCGAGTTTGTTAATTTGCTTGCCGCTACTAGTCTTATCTTGATTCGGCGGTATTGTGGGATGAAGCGGCCCGGACCAACTTTACACGTACGCTTACGTGAGACCGGTTCCACCGCCTGACATGCACTAGATGCATAAGGTGGCTAGCGGGTGTCTGTCTCTCCTACCTTAGTCGGATCGGATTCGATGAAAAGGGTCCTTATGAAGGGTAAATAGCAATTGGCAAATCACGTTGTGGTGTTGACGTAGGTAAGAAACGTTCTTGCTAGTAACCTATAGCAGCCACGTAAAAACTTGCAACTACAAATTAGAGGACGTCTAACTTGTTTTTGCAGCATGTGCCTTGTGATGTGATATGGCCAAAGGATGTGATGTGATGCATTGTGATGTATGAATTGATCATGTTCTTGTAATAGGATTCACGACTTGCATGTCGATGATTATGACAACCGGCAGGAGCCATAGGAGTTGTCTTATTTATTGTATGACCTGCGTGTCAATCATAAACGCCATGTAATTACTTTACTTTATTGCTAAGCGTTAGCCATAGTAGTAGAAGTAATAGTTGGCGAGACAACTTCATGAAGACACAATGATGGAGATCATGATGATGGAGATCATGGTGTCATGCCGGTGACAGTGATGATCATGGTGCCCCGAAGATGGAGATCATAGGAGCAAAATGATATTGGCCATATCATGTCACTATATTGATTGCATGTGATGTTTATCATGTTTACATCTTATTTGCTTAGAACGACGGTAGTAAATAAGATGATCTCTCAATAAAATTTCAAGAGAAGTGTTCACCCTAACTGTGCACCGTTGCTAAGGATCGTTGTTCCGAAGCACCACGTGATGATCGGGTGTGATAGGTTCTAACGTTCGCATACAACGGGTGTAAGCCAGATTTACACACGCGAAACACTTAGGTTGACTTGACGAGCCTAGCATGTACAGACATGGCCTCGGAACACGGAAGACCGAAAGGTCGAACATGAGTCGTATAGAAGATACGATCAACATGAAGATGTTCACCATGGATGACTAGTCCGTCTCACGTGATGATCGGACACGGGCTAGTTGACATGGATCATGTATCACTTGGAAGACTAGAGAGATGTCTGTCTAAGTGGGAGTTCATTAATTTGATTAAGTGAACTTAATTATCATGAACTTAGTCTAAAATTGTCTTTACAATCTATGATGTAGATCCAATGGCCAACGCGAATGTCACCCTCAATTTCAACGCGTTCCTAGAGAAAACCAAGCTGAAAGATGATGGAAGCAACTATGCGGACTGGGTCCGTAGCTTGAGGATCATCCTCATAGCTTCCAAGAGATTGTATGTCCTAGATGCACCGCTAGGTGACGCACCCGTTCTCCCAGCGGAACAAGATGTTATGAACACTTGGCAATCACGCTGCGATGATTACTCCCTTGTTCAATGCGGCATGCTTTACAGTCTAGAACCGGGGCTCCAAAAGCGTTTTGAGCAACACGGAGCATATGAGATGTTCCAGGAGCTGAAACTGGTTTTTCAAGCTCATGCCCGGGTCGAGAGATATGATGTCTCCGACAAGTTCTTCAGCTGTAAGATGGAGGAGCATAGTTCTGTCAGTGAGCACATCCTCAAGATGTCTGGGCTACACAGCCGCTTGACTCAGCTGGGGGTTAATATCCCGGATGACTCGGTCATTGACAGAATCCTCCAGTCGCTTCCACCTAGCTTCAAGAGCTTTGTGATGAACTACAACATGCAAGGTATGGAGAAGTCCATTCCTGAGTTGTACTCGATGCTGAAATCAGCGGAGGTCGAGATCAAAAAGGAGCATCAAGTGTTGATGGTGAATAAGACCACTAGTTTCAAGAAAGGCAAGGGTAAGAAGAACTTCAAGAAGGACGGCAAAGCTGTTGCCGCGCCCGGTAAGCAAGTTGCCGGGAAGAAGAAGAAAGATGGACCCAAGCCTGAGACTGAGTGCTTTTATTGCAAGGGTACCGGTCACTGGAAGCGGAACTGCCCCAAGTATTTAGCGGATAAGAAGGACGGCAACATTAAAGGTATATGTGATATACTTGTTATTGATGTGTACTTGACCAGCGCTCGTAGTAGCTCCTGGGTATTTGATACCGGTGCAGTTGCTCACATTTGTAACTCCAAGCAGGAGCTGCGGAATAAGCGGAGGCTGGCCAAGGATGAGGTGACGATGCGTGTCGGGAATGGTTCCAAGGTCGATGTGATCACCGTCGGCACGTTACCTCTACATCTACCTTCGGGATTAGTTTTAAACCTTAATAATTGTTATTTAGTACCAGCTTTGAGCATGAACATTGTATCTGGATCTCGCTTGATGCGAGATGGCTACTCATTTAAATCCGAGAATAATGGTTGTTCTATTTATATGAGAGAAATGTTTTATGCTCATGCCCCGCTGGTCAATGGTTTATTTTTGATGAATCTCGAACGTGATGTTACACATGTCCATAGTGTGAGTACCAAAAAGTGTAAAGTTGATAACGATAGTCCCACTTACATGTGGCACTGCCGTCTTGGCCATATTGGTGTCAAACGCATGAAGAAGCTCCATGCTGATGGACTTTTGGAGTCACTTGATTTCGAATCATTTGACACATGCGAACCATGCCTCATGGGCAAGATGACCAAGACTCCGTTCTCCGGAACAATGGAGCGAGCAACTGACTTGTTGGAAATAATACATACCGATGTATGCGGTCCAATGAGCGTCGAGGCTCGCGGTGGCTACCGTTATGTTCTCACCCTCACTGATGACTTGAGTAGATATGGTTATGTCTACTTAATGAAACACAAGTCTGAAACTTTTGAAAGGTTCAAGGAATTTCAGAGTGAGGTCGAGAATCAACGTGACAGGAAAATAAAATGCCTACGATCTGATCGTGGCAGAGAATATTTAAGTCACGAGTTTGGCACGCACCTTAGGAAATGTGGAATTGTTTCACAACTCACGCCGCCCGGCACACCCCAGCGAAATGGTGTGTCTGAACGACGTAATCGCACTCTATTGGATATGGTGCGATCTATGATGTCTCTTACCGACTTACCGCTATCATTTTGGGGATATGCATTAGAGACTGCCGCATTCACTTTAAATAGGGCACCGTCTAAATCCGTTGAGACGACACCGTATGAATTGTGGTTTGGAAAGAAACCTAAGCTGTCGTTTCTAAAAGTTTGGGGATGCGATGCTTATGTGAAGAAACTTCAACCTGAGAAGCTCGAACCCAAAGCGGAAAAGTGTGTCTTCATAGGATATCCCAAGGAGACTATTGGGTATACCTTCTACCTACGATCCGAAGGCAAAGTCTTTGTTGCCAAGAATGGATCCTTTCTCGAGAAAGAGTTTCTCTCGAAAGAAGTAAGTGGGAGGAAAATAGAACTTGATGAGGAAATTGTACCTCCACTCGAACCGGAGAGTAGCGCAGCACAGGAAGTTGTTTCTGTGGAGCCTACACCGGCTAGAGAGGAAGTTAATGATGATGATCATGAAACTTCAGATCAAGTTGCTATTCGAAGGTCCACCAGGACACGTTCCGCACCAGAGTGGTACGGCAATCCTGTCCTAGAGATCATGTTGTTGGACAACGGTGAACCTTTGAACTATGAAGAAGCGATGGCGGGCCCGGATTCCAACAAATGGCTTGAGGGCATGAAATCCGAGATAGGATCCATGTATGAGAACAAAGTATGGACTTTGGTGGACTTGCCTAATGATAAGCGAGCCATTGAAAACAAATGGATCTTTAAGAAGAAGACTGACGCGGACGGTAATGTCATCGCCTATAAAGCTCGGCTTGTCGCTAAGGGTTATCGACAAGTTCAAGGAGTTGACTACGATGAGACTTTCTCACCCGTAGCGATGCTAAAGTCAGTCCGAATCATGTTAGCAGTTGCCGCATTTTATGATTATGAGATCTGGCAAATGGACGTCAAAACGGCATTCCTTAATGGCTTCCTCAAGGAAGAACTGTATATGATGCAGCCGGAAGGTTTTGTCGATCCTAAAGATGCTAACAAGGTATGCAAGCTCCAGCGCTCCATCTATGGGCTGGTGCAAGCATCTCGGAGTTGGAACATTCGCTTTAATGAGGTGATTAAAGCGTTTGGGTTTGTACAGGTTTATGGAGAACCTTGTATTTACAAGAAAGTGAGTGGGAGCTCTATAGCATTTCTTATACTGTATGTGGATGACATGCTGATAATGGGAAATAATATAGAACTCTTGGAAAGTATCAAGGCCTACTTGAATAAGTGTTTTTCAATGAAGGACCTTGGAGAAGCTGCTTACATATTAGGTATTAAGATCTATAGAGATAGATCGAAACGCCTCATTGGTCTTTCACAAAGCACATACCTTGAAAAGATATTGAAGAAGTTCAATATGCATCAGTCCAAGAAGGGGTTCTTGCCTGTGTAGCAAGGTGTGAGATTGAGTACGACTCAATGCCCGACCACGGCAAAGGATAGAGAAGAGATGAGTGTCATCCCCTATGCTTCAGCCATAGGCTCTATCATGTATGCCATGCTGTGTACCAGACCTGATGTGAACCTTGCCATAAGTTTGGTAGGGAGGTACCAAAGTGATCCCGGAGCGGAACACTGGACAGCGGTCAAGAATATCCTGAAGTACCTGAAAAGGACAAAGGACATGTTTCTCATATATGGAGGTGCCGAAGAGCTCGTCGTAAAGGGTTACGTCGACGCTAGCTTCGACACAGATCCGGACGACTCTAAGTCGCAAACCGGATACGTGTATATTTTGAATGGAGGGGCAGTCAGCTGGAGTAGCAGCAAGCAAAGCGTCGTGGCGGCATCTACATGTGAAGCGGAGTACATAGCTGCTTCGGAAGCAGCAAAGGAGGGAGTCTGGATGAAGGAGTTCATCACTGACCTAGGAGTGATTCCAAATGCGTCGGGCCCGATGACTCTACTCTGTGACAACACTGGAGCTATTGCCCTTGCGAAGGAGCCCAGGTTTCACAAGAAGACAAGACACATCAAGCGCCGCTTCAACTCCATCCGTGATTACATTCAGGAGGGAGACATAGATATTTGTAAAGTGCATACGGATCTGAATGTCGCAGATCCGTTGACTAAACCTCTCTCACGAGCAAAACATGATCAACACCAGAACGCTATGGGTGTTCGATTCATCACAATGTAACTAGATTATTGACTCTAGTGCAAGTGGGAGACTGTTGGAAATATGCCCTAGAGGCAATAATAAAATGGTTATTATTGTATTTCCTAGTTCATGATAATTGTCTATTATTCATGCTACAATTGTGTTAAACAGAAACCGTAATACATGTGTGAATACATAGACCATCGCATGTCCCTAGTGAGCCTCTAGTTGGCTAGCTCGTTGATCAATAGATGGTCACGGTTTCATGACCATGGACATTGGATGTCGTTGATAACGGGATCACATCATTAGGAGAATGATGTGATGGACAAGACCCAATCCTAAGCATAGCACAAGATCGTGTAGTTCGTATGCTAAAGCTTTTCAATGTCAAGTATCATTTCCTTAGACCATGAGATTGTGTAACTCCCGGATACCGTAGGAATGCTTTGGGTGTGCCAAACGTCACAACGTAACTGGGTGGCTATAAAGGTACGCTACGGGTATCTCCGAAAGTGTCTGTTGGGTTGACACGAATCAAGACTGGGATTTGTCACTCCGTGTGACGGAGAGGTATCTCTGGGCCCACTCGGTAAGACATCATCATAATGAGCTCAATGTGACTAAGGAGTTAGCCACGGGATGATGTGTTACGGAACGAGTAAAGAGACTTGCCGGTAACGAGATTGAACAAGGTATGGCGATACCGACGATCGAATCTCGGGCAAGTACCATACCGATAGACAAAGGGAATTGTATACGGGATTGATTGAATCCCTGACATCGTGGTTCATCCGATGAGATCATCGTGGAGTACGTGGGAGCCAACATGGGTATCCAGATCCCGCTGTTGGTTATTGGCCGGAGAGGTGTCTCGGTCATGTCTACGTGTCTCCCGAACCCGTAGGGTCTACACACTTAAGGTTCGATGACGCTAGGGTTATAGGGAAAAGGTATACGTGATTACCGAAGGTTGTTCGGAGTCCCGGATGAGATCCCGGACGTCACGAGGAGCTCCGGAATGGTCTGGAGGTAAAGATTGATATATAGGAAGTCCAGTTTTGGTCACCGGAAAGTTTTCGGGCTCATCGGTAGTGTACCGGGAGTGCCGGGAGGGTGCCGGAGGACCCCCGGGAGGGGTGTGACGACCAAAGGACCACATGGGCTGTTAGATAAAGTGTGCCAGCCCTTATTGGGCTGGGCAAGACTTTTGCTAAAGGCCCATGCGGCTGGAGATAAGGAGATAAGGCAAAAAGGATTTAAAAGGAGGAGATCCACCTCCCTTGTGGGAGGTGGACTCTCCCTTTAATTCAGCCGGCCATCTCCTCTTTGGAGTAGAGGCCAAGCCAGCCCTCCACGTCCCTCCTCCTATATATACTTGAGGTTTTGGATGTTTTGAGACAGGATTTGATCTCTCTCTCTCACGGCGAAGCCCTACCTCTCTTCTTCCTCCTCCGCAGCGCTTAGGCGAAGCCCTGTCGGAATACCTTGCTACTCCACCACCACCACGCCGTCGTGCTGCTGTTGGAGCCCTTCCCCAACCTCTCCTTCCTCCTTGCCGGATCAAGGTGTTGGAGACGTCACCGGGCTGCACGTGTGTTGAACGCGGAGGTGCCGACCGTTCGGCACTTGATCGGATCTACCGCGATCTGAATCGCTGCGAGTACGACTCCATCAACCGCGTTCTTGTAACGCTTCCGCTTAGCGATCTTCAAAGGTATGAAGATGCAATCTCTCCCCTCTCGTTGCTGGTTTCTCCATAGATATATCTTGGTGAACGTAGGAAAATTTTGATTTACTACTACGTCTCCCAACAGTTCTAGACCGTCCGACGGTGACGACTCCGTTGAGGTGGGGCCCAATATATTCGGTGTCGAGGCATCTAGACTTATAGGCTCCTCCTCAAGGGTCAATGGTTCCATCAAAACAAATTCTCCCTGTGAATCAGTGATGAACTCTAAGGTTCCGAAGTTCATTCTCTGATCAGGGGAAAAGTTTTCGATCTGACCAAGGTGGCAAATCAGATCGGCGTGCTACAAGACGTCACCGCCTGTGAGAGTCTGATCAGAGGCTAGAATCCCCTGGGTGCAGATCTCATTGCTCGTGACAAGGTGAGACATCGATTCCTTTGGCGATCAGAATGGAGCTCTCAATGAAAGCATCAATGTCGGTGTCAAAACCAGTGGATCTCGGTTTAGGGGTCCCGAACAGTGATACTGGGATCGATGGTAACAGGAGGCGAAGGAGACAAGGTTTACCTATGTTCGGTCCTCCTATGGAGGTAATACCCTATGTTCTGCTTGATTCTATTGATGATATGTAGGTTACAGAGTTGATCTACCTCGAGAGCGAATAGCTAAACCCTAATGAGTTGTCCTCTCCCTACAACCTAAAACACTCCGGCTTACATAGACGCCGAGGGTACCTAAGGTTTACACATGGTCGGTTACACGCCGAAGGAAAAAACATGCCTAAGTACGATCGTCAACTTGGAGGACATGCCATGGTTCCTTGAGGCTTCCACCCTGGCGACAGGGCCCTTGATCATCCAATGCTCACCTTTTTGGCCCATATAGTCTGGCCCATGAGAAAGAGGTCGGCTATCCGAGGAACCCTTAATCCAGGACTCCCTCAGTCCCCCCTTTGCACACCTAGCCAAACAAAGCTGAATGAAGGAGGCCATCACAGGAGTAGGGCAACCCAACTATTGACCGAAGACACAATTCGAAACTGATGCTTATAAAGCAATATTCGAAAACGTTTTGCTGAGGACTACTCGGAGTACCTTGGCTTTTGGTGGGTTCGGCTCTAGTCGGAGTCCCCCGTTGGTATTGCCGATACTTTAAAGGGATCTGACATTGTACTACGAGAGCTATGATGAAGACACACAGTATCCCCCAAACTCGGGTTGGGTGCGGCCATCCAACGTGAGGATCAAATCTCCTCGGGAATTAGTCCAGATGTCATGTGCGTTTCACCAATGCCGAGGTGTAAGTCGGCAGGAAAGATACCAAGTTTGGTTCGGAAAAGATCTCCCGAGCAAAATTATTATGCAGGGAACTTCGGTCATGAGGATGTCCTACGTCCTAAAAGAAAAACATACAAATAGCTTTAAAGTGTCATAAGCTTGAAAAGCCAATAAATCTTATGTAAAAACTTCGACGTCCGAACTAAATCAAGTTTTTTTGTGCCACTCCAAAATTGGTCTTAAAATTAATACGTGCTTCGGTCATGTTTTAACATGATACATTCAATCTCCAGACTCCGAGCGGGCAAGCCTTTGGCTTCAACCTTTATATCCCGAAGGCGGAGTATTTCTCCGAGGCCTGTTTAGCAAACTAAGCTCGAGCGTCTTTAAAAAGAAACCAGGCTATCCGGCTATTGACTACACACTAGTGTCGAAAAAAATGAGTAGTAGAAAAATACATTGCAATGACCAAGAAGAAAACACATTTATTATAAAATGGCTCATATAAATTAAAGAGCCACCGGTTAAATCGGGTAGAGACATTTTTAACAAACAATTTTTATGTTTAACAAGAAATATAATGTTTGGTTGAACCGAATAAAAAGTAAAATTTCTAAGTGAGCTGGCCACGAAAACGACTTAGCTGGTTAATATGCTCGGTGCGGTCTAGGGTTGTGGTGCGACGGAGACGTAGTCCTTGGCCTGGCCGAAGTCCCAGCCGCCAAGTCCGAGGTAATCGAGCGAAGAGCTCGGTCCGAGAAGTGGCAACGTCACACGGTTGCTGCGGCGAGGCGAAGCCCTCGGTTTAGCCGAAGAGACAGAGTAGTTCGGCAGTCTGACGGCGAAGCCCCCACGTCAGTCGACCATGTCGATGATGCAATTTGGTTGATGGAGGCGGGACGACGGTGTCGGTACGCTGAGGTGATCGCGTGATGCAGCCAAACTCGATTACGGAGTGGTAACACTAAGATGCCGACACAGGGACACGCGCCGAGGCGATCCCATAACTTTGCCGGTAGAGGCGCGACGACGACGTAGGCTCGCCAACGGCATGGTGTAGTCGAGGTCAATCATCTGCATGCATGAAATAGCACAAGCTAGATAATAATACTTAAAAATATTTACAGAATTAATTTACGCGGAGTAAATAATTCGAGCAATATCGCCTGGGCGCCGTGGTAGCCTTGTCAAAGTGGCAGCATTGGGATGACGACGCAGGTCAAAAATCCATGGGACGACGGTTGACCAGACACGACAGTGCCGTGACCGAGGTGGTCATGGGACTGAAGCCGCGTGTAAGGGACGTTGGCACCATATTGCTCATCAATTTTTCCTTGTATGGATATCAATCAGGCCCCGGTTGATGTGATGATTGATTGGTAGCAAAGAGGTGGAGTGCTTCACGTAGGACTCCCAGTGGGTTTGTACTCATGGTAGTCCTAGGCGCTTTGAATGTTCCGCATGCCCCAGCGCCGTTGTACCTTTTTATACGATTATTTGTCCTCCACGTGAACTAGTAGAATGGAGTAATTAAACAGAAATTGCAAACTAGCATCCGAACAGCGGCAATGTCACTAAAAAAGAAAAGAAGAGTAGCAGATCCTCCCTGTGCATGCGCTGTTTGAGGAGGGCTGATCCAGGCTCATCATGGTCGCTTGGGAGCCAATATCAAGGAGGCCTCTGCTCGGCCGACGAAGACACTTTCAACATGGACGGGCCGATCTCTTGATGCTTAGCGGCTGTCTGGCGCATAGACTCTGATCCGATCTAAGATCGAAACCAATCCTGGATGACTCTGCAAAATAAAATTGCAACCCGACAACAATAATTCTTAACGAAATAAATTTGCTGAAACAGATCTAACTAAAAAATAGCACCTGATTATCCCATCGATCCGTAACGATCGCCCAGCTGGCTCTCAATGAAAGAACCAATGTCAGTGTCAAATCTGACATATCTCGTAGTACGGGTCATAAGATAGGCGTATTGGAGCGATGGTAATATGGATACAGGATTTTACCCAAGTTCGGGCTCTCTCAAGGAGATAGTACCCTACGTCCTGCTTTTGATTATATTGATATGGGGATAGTACATAGTACATGTATCTACCACAAGATTGTTGTAATGAATGAGATTGTCTATTGACTAGCCTAGCCTCGGTTTATATAATGCACTGTAGTCTTAGGGTTTAGAGGAGTCCTTGTCTTGTGCGCCAAGTCTTATGGAATTTTCCTTGTATGCATCATGGGCTGTCTGAACTGGCCCATTAGTGAATCATCCTGGGTTCCTTGGCCCGACCCACTAGTCAGGGGACGACGTGGTGAGTACCCCCTAGTTTAGGACATTGTCAACTATGAAGAGGGGTATAGTGTTCAAAATTTAGGTTCACTCATGCTAAACCCAAATCCTAAGTGAGATGATAGAAACCTCTTAGTGCTCCGACGAGTACTTGACAGCAAGAGACAAAGTTATTCTTCGCCGTGAGAGATTTCTTCGAACCGAGGAGTTGGCATTTCTTCCTCCGCAAGTCATGTTGTCGTTGTGCTCAAAATCCAGCCATTGAGAAACCACTCACTGGTGATTTTCACATAGATTTGCGCATAGTGTTGCTATGGTGGTTGACGTCGGGGACTTATAGCTAGCCACTCACCAGTGACGGGAAGCCGATGGGGAAGATGCGGGAAGCGGTGGTGTCGATTGCGGGACATGTGTATAACACTATTAATTTCTGCACACAGCGTGTGGTAGTTGGTATGAGCTACTAGCACACGTCTTGTTTCATCAACCGTGTGTTCTCGTTATTACTATCACACACGATTATTTTAATTACGCCATGTGCTTGACATGGCTTGAGACTGTGTTGGTATTTCCCCAAAGAGGAAGCGATGATGCATCACAGCTACAGTAAGTATTTTTCTCAGTTATGAAACCAAGGTTATCGAACCTGTAGTAGAGCCAAGCAACACTATGTAAACGACATCGGCACACAAAGAACAAATACTTGCAACCCGACGTGTAAGAGAGGTTGTCAGTCTATCCTCGGTAAAAGATAGATTGGTTTGTATGAGATTGGATAAATAGATCGCACAAGAACACAAACTAAAAGACACAAATAAAAAGTGCATCAAGGTATTTTGGGGTTTTTGGAATAATAGATAGGAAAACAAATGCGGAAAAAGATAGATCGAAAAGCAATATATTAAAAGGATAGACCCAGGAGTCGTAGACTTCAATAGTGTCTTCACTCAAGAAAATAGCACACGGTGGGTAAACAAATTACTGTTAGGCAATTGATAGAAGTTCAAATAATCATGACGATTTCCAAGGCAATGATCAATATATATGCATCACGTCTAAGATTAGTAGACCGAAACGATTCTGCATCTACTACTATTACTCCACACATCAACCACTATCCAGCAATGATCTAGTGTATTAAGTTCATGGAGAAACGGAGTAATGCCATAAGAATGATGACATGATGTAGACAAGATCTATTCATGTAGGAATAGACCCCATCTTGTTATACTTAATAGCAACGATACATGCGTGCCTCACTGCCCCTTCTATCACTAGGAGAGGACAATGCAAGATCGAACCCATGACAAAGCACCTCTTCCCATGGCACGAAAATTTGATCTAGATGGCCTAATTAAACCAAAGATTCAAAGAAGAAATACGAGGCTATAAATAATCATGCATGTAAGAGATCAAAAGAAGACTCAAATAATATTAATGGATAGAAACTGACCATGAACTCAAACTTCATCGGATCCCAACAAGCACACGGCAAAAAGTCATTACATCAAATAGATCTCCAAGAAACCATTGTATTGAGAATCAAAAGAGAGAGAGGAAGCCATCTAGCTACTGCCTACAAACCCGTAGGTCTATGGTGGACTACTCATGCATCATCGGAGAGGCACCCACGAGGATGATGAACCCCTCCGTAATGGTGTTAGATTGGATCTCATGGTTCTGGAACTTGCGGTGGCTGGGATTGTGTTTCGTCTCCTCTTCTAGGGTTTCTAGAATTTTAAGGATTTATAGAGCTGAGAGGCGGTGGAGGAGACCTCCATGGGCCCCGCAACCCATCAGGACGCGCCAAGGGCCTCTGGCGTGCCCTGGCGTCTTGTGGGCCGCACGGACCTCCCCCCAGGTGCTTCCTTGGCTCTCAAGTTGTTTTCTGCTCCAAAAAGTTCATGGCATTTAGACTTCGTTTGGTATAGATATTCTGCGAAGTAAAAAAACAAGCAAAAATAGTAACTGGCACTAGGCACTATGTCAATAGGTTAGTCCCAAAAATGATATAAAGTTGCTATAAAATGATTATAAAACATGCAAGAATGATAATATAACAACATGGAACAATAAAAAATTATAGATACATTGGAGACGTATCAGCATCCCCAAGCTTAATTCCTGGTCAACCCTGAGTAGGTAAATGATAAAAACAAAATTATTGATGTGGAATACTGCGTAACATGTTCATCACATATTCTTTTCTTTTGTAGTATGGACATTTGGACTTTTAGATGGTTCACAATAATAGTCTAGTTTTGACATTAAGACTTTAATACTCAAGCATACCAACAAGCAACCATGTCTTTCAAACTATCAACACGAGTGAAAGTTTTCCCTAGCCCATCATGCTCAATCATTGATCCATTCATGAAACACACTCGAATATTAGCTACACCCAATGCACAAGTATGATCATAGTGCCCCCCTAGTTGGTGCTTTGTAAGAGATGACGGAGACTCAAATAAAAGTAAAAATTGCATAAAGTAAATAGATAAGCCCTTCGCAAATGGAAGTAAGGATTTGTAGAGGTGCTAGAGCTGAATGCTTAAACTGAGAGAGAAAAATATTTTGGGTGGCATGCCTTTCCTATCAACGAAAATTATCGAGAATTTTCAATATTTCCATGCTAGATATATCATAGACGGTTCCCCAACAAAAAATAAAGTTTATTACTTTTCCACCATTCTTTCACAATCCATGGCTAATCGTATCCACACCAAAACTTTCCAAGGAATTTATTATTTCACAACATAAAGTAAATTACTTTTTCATTTCGAGTAGGGATGGCAGTTTTGCCCATCTGTATGGGTACCTGCGGGTACCCTACCCAAAAACAACGGGTATGGGCATTACTTGGAGAGATTTTATACCCATGGATAATGGGTATCCATAACCACAAAATATACGGGCAGGGTATGTGTACGAAATTATGCCAATGGGTAACCAAATGGATACCCCAAAAAAGTTAGTAAATGAAAATAACTCCTACGACATGTGGGGTCAACACCCAACTCGTTGGCACACCCTAAGTCTCGATTCCTTAAACTGGCCATAGCTCATAGACTCGTAATTACATGCTCGCCACTCCTTTTACATCCTATGTGACTCTTGCAAAAGATGAAATCTCGACTCTTCACTATTGGACTTCTGTCCAACTCTCGACCTAGCGACCTCCCATTCCCACCACCACCGTCTCATTGCATCGGACTTTCACCAACCGCCGCTCATACTCCATTTATGCATTTAATAGGTCACCACCATAGAAGTTTGTGTTAGTGTTGTACTGCTCTCCCATCATCACTTGAATTTGAAAGTCATTTATCTAGCTTTAAAAAATGCTATATATTATACCCATTGGATACCCATTGGGTATAGGATACCCGATGGGTATGGGCATGGGTTCCAATTTATGCCCATGGATATTGAAATAGGTGGGTACAGTATGTTCTCGCGGGTATGAGTTTGGGCAGAAAAAGGTTGTACCCGCCCTTACACTACCCATTGCCATCCCTATTACCGCCATACTCTCGTGCAATGACAAGTGAATAAGCACTCATCTTGAGAATAACACATCTAGCATGGAAAAATATCGGCCACCCCCTAGCGCTTCATGAGCAATACGAGCACACAAAAAGGAAATTCATTTTGAAAATTAGAGATGACACATACAAATACCGCATATACGTAGGTATGGTGGACTCATATGGCAAAAGTGGGTTTAAGGATTTTGGATGCACAAGTAGTATTTCTACTTAGTACAAGTGGAGGCTAGCAAATAGATTGAGAAGCAACTAACCAACAAACAAAAATTCTCATAAAAGGGCATTAAGCATAACTAACACCGAATAAAGCACCATAAGTAGGATGTAATTTCATTGCATAACTATTGACTTTCGTGCTTGCATAGGGAATCACAAACCTTAACACCGATATTCTTACTAAAGCATAATTACTCAACAACATGACTGACATATTAATGTCATCATGTCTCAAAACTATTACAAGGAATCAAGATTAATTTGTCCAATGATCTTCATGAAAGTTTTTTGGGACAAATACATTTTTGCCCCTAGTTGGAACCTACCCATGTGTTTTGCCCTTACTTTTCGACTCTACTCAATTTTGCCCTTAATTTTGCCTCGGAGGTCGCCCAAATGCCCTTTGACCGTTTTACCAATACTTTGAAAATTCATAACAAATTCATATGAACTCAAAAAAATGCAAACAAGATATCAAAATGTTCAGAAAAACATTACCTTTATGTACATGTCATTTTCATTCAGGAAAAAGTACCATTTAAACTACCCATGGTTATTAATGTTATTAACATTTTTAAAAATAAAAAGGTAAAAATAATACTATTTCATGAATTAAATTACATGCAAATGTAGGTGATGTTTTCTAAACATGTTGATATCTTATTTGCATTTTTGTGATTTCATATGAACTTGTTATGAAGTTTCAGTTGACTTTGACCATTATTTTGAAACTTCATATCAAGTTGATATGAACTCAGAAAAATGCAAATAAGATATCACGATGTTCGGAGAACATCACCTACATTTGCATGTAATTTTTATTTATGAAAACACTATTGTTTATACCTTTTTATTTTCATAATGTTGATAACACTGATAACCACGGGTAATTTAAATGGTACCTTTTTGTGAATGAAAATAACATGTAGATAAAGGTAATGTTTTTCTGAACATTTTGAGTTCGTATGAATTTGTTATGAATTTTCAAAGTATTGGTCAAACGGTTTGAGCGACCTCGGAGGCAAATCTCACGGCAAAACTGAGCAGAGTCGAAAAGTAAGGGCAAAACCCGTGGGTAGGTTCCAACTAGGGTAAAAATGCAATTGTCCAATTTTTTATTATATCCCTCTTTAATATCTATCCCTTTGGGAGTAGTTTCATATATTGTCATTGCTTTTGACAAGCTCAAATAAATTTAATTGAAGAACATGAGCATAAAAAATCATCTCTCAAAATAATATAAGTCAAGCATGAAAGAATTTCTTCAAAATTTACTAACTCTAAAATTAATCTAATTGAAGCATGAGCGTATTTCTTCAAAAATTTAAAGCACACCACGCTCAAAAAGATATAAGTGAAGCACTAGAGCAATTCCATAGCTCAAAAAAATTAAGTGAAGCATATAGAGCAATTCTAACAAATCATAGCATAATTTTGGAACTCTCAAATAGGTGTGTCTAGCAAGGATACTTTTGAGAAACTAAAAAGCAAACCAAGCAAATACTCATATAATACAAGACGCTCCAAGCAAAACTCATGTATGTGACATAGCATCCCCAAGCTTAGGCTCTTTGGATATTATATTGGGGTGGAATAGCATCCCCCAAGCTTAGGCTCTTTTCTCTCCTTATTCCTTCATCCACAGTAATCTCACCCAAAACTTGAAAACTTCAATCACACAAAACTTAACAAAACCTTCGTGAGATCCGTTAGTATAATAAAGCAAATCAGCACTCTAAGTATTGTTGCAAACCTATTCATATTTTATTATTTCATTATATATACTGTATTATAACTTTACCATGGCTTATATCCTCCAATACAAACCATAGATTCATCAAAATAAGCATTCAATGCAACGAAAACAGAATCTGTCAAAAACAGAACAGTCTGTAGTAACCTGTACTCCAACCATACTTCTGTAACTCCAAAATTCATATTAGGATAATGTAAGCAATTTATATATATCAATATTTCGTAAAAAATGAGAATTTGTTCTCGCTTCCATGATTTTTGAAAATTCTGCTACTGGACGCAGAAGTGAATGTTTTTCAACAAGATCAAATCAACTATCACCCAACATGATCCCAAAGGCTTTACTTGGCATAAACACTAATTAAAACATAAAAAACACAATCATAATAGTAGCATAATTGTGTAAACACTCAAGAACAGAAATAAAGAGTCAAAAATAAATTTTATTCATTGGGTTGCCTCCCAACAAGCTCTTTCTTTATAGCCATTAAGATATGCTTGAGATTTCAATGACGCCCTAATGAAAGATAATAATAGCAACATAAAGAGAGCATCATGAAGCATATGGAAAACACACTTAAGTCTAACATACTTCTTATGCATAGGAATTTTATAAGAAAACAAATTATCAAGGCAAGCAAAAACTAGCATATGGAAGGAACAAGAAAGAGACAATAGCAATCTCAACAGGAAAAGAGGAAATTTAGTATCACGAAAATTTCTACAACCATAATTTCCAATCTCATAATAATTACATGTATGATCATAATCAAATTCAACAATATATCTATCATAAACAATACTCTCTTTATGATCAACATGCATCAAGTTTTTATCATCTTCCAAAATAGTGGGATTATCATCAACTAAAGTTATGACCTCTCCAAACCCAGTTTTATCAAAAAATTCATAAGATTGAACACTCTCCAAATATGTGGGATTATTTTTACCTAAAGTTGACGCTCTCCCAAACCCACTTTCGATATTATAGCAAACATCATTATCAATAACATAATCAACATGAGGCTTAAATAAATTTTCAAGATCATAATAAGCATTATCACTCCAATCATGATCATTGCAATAAGAACTGGACATGACAAAATTATCATCCTCAAGCTTGTAGTTTTGCATATCTTTAACATAATTGACATTAATAGAGTTTATAGTAACATGATTGCAATCATGCTTTTCAATCAAGGAGCTATCATGAATCACCTTATAACATACTTCTTTCAACACTTCATCAAAATATTCAGATTTATGATTTTCAAACAAAACTTCATATAGATAATCAAGCACACTCAACTCACTAGCAGTTGGTTCACCATAAGTTGGTATTTTGAAATGATTAGCAAGTGGATGAGGATCCATATCAATAGATTTTTAGCAAGCGAAGGTGCAAGCAAATAGAAGGCACATGGCAACACAAGCAAAGATAGGACACAAGAAAAAGGCAAATGGAAAATATAATTGTATTTTGGTAAAACCTTTTTAGAAGTGGGGGAGAGGAAAAAGAGAGGCAAATGGAAAAGGAGATGATATTTGTGATTAGAAACCTGGTAGATGTTGATGATGTGTCCCCGGCAACAACGCCATAAATTCCTCTGACATGGCTTGGGACTGTGTCGGTATTTCCCCAAAGAGGAAGGGATGATGCAGCACAGCTACGGTAAGTATTTACCTCATTTACGAAACCAAGGTTATCAAACCAGTAGGATAACCAAGCAACACAATGTAAATGGTATCTGCACACAAAGAACAAATACTTGCAACCCGACGCGTAAGACAGGTTGTCAATCTCTCCTCGGTAAAAGATAGATTGGTTTGTATGATATTGGATAAATAGATCGCACAAGAAGACAAAATAAAATATGCATATAAAAAGTGCAGCAATGTATTTTTGGGTTTTTGGAATAATAGATCTGAAAGCAAATACAGAAAAAGCTAGATTGGAAAGCAATATATTAAAAGAGTAGACCCCGGGGCCGTAGGTTTCACTAGTGGCTTCTCTCAAGAAAATAGCACACGATGGGTAAACAAACTACTGTTGGGCAATTGATAGATGATCAAATAATCATGACGATATCCAAGTCAATGATCAATATACAGGCATCAACTCCAAGATTAGTAGACCGAAACGATTCTGCATCTACTACTATTACTCCACACATCAATCGCTATCCAACATGCATTTAGTGTATTAAGTTCATCGAGAAAGAGTAATGCAATAGGAACGATGACATGATGTAGAAAAGATATATTCATGTATGAATAGAGCCCATCTTTCTATCCCTAATAGCAAAGATACATGTATGCTTCGTTGCCCCTTCTATCACTGGGAGAGGACATCGCAAGATCCAACCCATCGCAAAGCACCTCTTCCCATGGCAAGAAAAAATGTTCTAGTTGGCCTAACTAAACCAAAGATTCGAAGAAGAAATACAAGGCCACAAATAATCATGCACATAAGAGATCAATAGAAGATTCAAATAATATTCATGGATAGAAACCGATCAAGAACTCAAACTTCATCGGATCCCAACAAACACACCACAAAAAGTCATTACATCAAATAGATATCCAAGAGACCATTGTATTGAGAATCAAAAGAGAGATAGGAAGCCATCTAGCTGCAGCCTACAGACCCGTAGGTCTATGGTGGACTACTCACGCATCATCGGAGAGGCATCCATGAGGATGATGAACCCCTTCGTGATGGTGTTAGATCTGATCTCGTGGTTCTGGAACTTGTGGCGGTTGGAATTGTGTTTCATCTCCTCTTCTAGGATTTTTGGAATTTCTAGGATTTATAGAGCTGAGAGGTGGTGGAGGAGACCTCTATGGGCCCCACAACCCATTAGGACGCGCTAGAGGCTTCTGGTGCACCCTGGTGTTTTGTGGGCCCCATGGACCTCCCCCAGGTGCTTCCTTGGTGCCCAAGTTGTCTTCTAGTCCAAAAAAATCTCCAAAAGTTTTTGTGGTATTTAGACTTCGTTTGGTACTGATATTCTGCAAAGTAAAAAACAAGCAAAAAGCAACAACTGGCACTGGGCACTATGTCAATAGGTTAGTCTAGAAAATGATATAAAATTGCTACAAAATGATTATAAAACATTCAACAATGATAATATAATAGCATGCAACAATCAAAAATTATAGATATGTTGGAAATGTATCAGTGCTCGTCAGAGCACACAATTCCCAACACAATATCTTATATGGTGGCACGTGTTATCACACACGTGTTTGCATAAGGAACCATATGTGTAACTTTCAAATCATCACACACGAGTACTCACACCATGCAACGTGTGCAATAGTCCTAGCCATCGCAAACAGTTTGTTTCTATAAACAGTTACAAAAAAACATATAAGCTTAGAACATTGCAACCGTGCGCATTACGACTACATATCACAAACGTAAGTTTGCCTCTAACTGTGTGCCCACTATATATCACACATGGTCTACGTATCATCATCGTCCCTGATGGATGGCATGTCGCACTCGTTACATTTTCTAGCACATGATTTTATTTTATTAGTGTTTGTGATGATAAATCACATAGTTTGGTTAAATGGTCTCTGATACATGTGTCGTCTTAGGACATTTCTACAGTAGTGTTGGGTTCAATATCGCACACGTAATGTCTATCAGAAGATTCGTTGGAATCCCATAAACAACATTATGTCATCTTGCTTAAAGCAACTAGAGATATTCACACTTAAGGTCCAGATGCTGCAAAGGAATCTCAATCTATGGACGAGCTATTTAGCTATAAGATACGGAGAGTATCTCGGCCTACTGGTATTACTAGCAAAATGGCTCGTGCGTCTCAACAGGAGAAAATAAATCATCATCTCTCATGGCAATGACCACATTTTACTGCATCGTTAAGATACACTATCACTCTCATGTCCGTGAAAATCGTGAAGAATTTTTGAAAATCATGAACATTTTTTAAAACTCATGAACACAATTCACGAATGTTTTCTAAAATCATGATAATTTTTTTAACTCATGAACATTTTATACTATTTACAAACATTTTTAAAAAATGTGAACATTTTCGAAAATATTGTTCTTCATTCGGCGAACATTTCAAGATTCGATGAACGATTTTTTGGAAATTGGTGGAAAACAAATTCGGAATTGATGAACATTTTTTAGAATGCATGATCTTTTTTTAATCAACAAATAATTAATTAATCAATATTTTTTTTAATTTATGAACAGTTCTTAAGTTTTTAGGATATTTTTTAATTCATGAACATTTTTTGATTTGGCAAAATTTTGTTAAATTTCATTAACATTTTTTATACACTAACTATTTAAAAACATCATGGTTGTTTTTTATTTTCGGAACATTTGTTTTAAAATTTGAGAATATTATTTAGAAAACACAAATATTTTCTGAATCTACAATGATTTACAAATTAGTAAACATTTTATTTTAATATTCTCAATTTTTAATTTTCGAATTGTTTTTTAATTCCAAAAAATCTAAAAGTGTGAAAACATAACAGAAAGAAAAACACAAATTAATAATGAAATTTAAAAGTAGGTCGCGGGTACATGGGCCGGCCCAAACGGACGCGTTGTGTCGTCTCCTAGCGCGTAGAGCGTAGTATATGTGATTCCTACTCGGCCGGCCCATTCCGAGATTCCTTTTTGTAAAACTTTTTTTATTAATTATAGGTGGCATTGGTGGGTAATAATGCAACTTTAAGGCAATTTCGATTATGGACGACCAAAAACAATTCGTGCTTTATTATTAGGTTGAGATGGACAAGATGATTGGGTCAAGATGATAATGCTTTGTTTGTCAAGATGATAATTGTTTCAAGATGATAATGCTTTGTGTGTCGTCAGTGGAGTACAGAGTAAGATATAATTCTGTGGAAACAGAAACTTTTAAACCCTCTCGTGGCTTGCGATAGGGAGATCTGCTCTCCCCCTACTTGTTGCTCTTGTGTACGGAGGGATTGACATCCCTGTTATCACATCCTGAACACAATCGAGACTTACTGGGTGTGAAGGTATGTCGAGATGCACCATCAGTTACTAATCTCCTTTTTGTTGATGATTCACTTATTTTGATGAAAGCAAATGTCCAAAATGATGCCTCTTTGAAATCAATTCTAGATATATATTGTGCTGCTTCTGGACAGCTGGTTAGTGCAAACAAATCAAGTATCTTTTCAGTTCAAGCACCGATGTGAATATGAGAGCCGATGTTTGTACTTGCCTAAACATCATGATGGAGGCTCTGAATGATAAGTACTTGGGTCTTCAGGCTACCTTGGGACTTGATAAGAGTGATAGCTTCCAATATTTGATTGATCAGTTAATTCTGAAACTTACTGGGTGGAAAGAAAAATGTCTTTCCTCAGGAGGTAACGAGGTGCTAATTAAGTCAGTTGCTCAAGAAATACCAACTTATGTGATGTCCGTCTTTAAAATTCCTAAAAAAATTGCAAATGAATAAAAGATGTGATATCTTGTTTTTGGTGGGGTGATGATGAAACACATAGAAGGATGCACTGGTTTTCTTGGTGGAAGATGTGTATTCCGAAGAAAAATGGTGGCATGGGGTATAGAGATATTCACTGCTTTAACCTTTCGTTATTGGCTAATAAAAAGGCTTGGTGTCTTATTGATAACTTGGATTCTTTATGTGCTCAGATTCTTAAAGCTAAATACTATCCATATGGAGATCTTATCAATGCAGTGTTGAAGAAGAAAGCTTCCTATACATGGAAAAGTATCATGTCCGGAGTTGAAAATTTGAGGCGTGGGTATATTTGGTGAGTTGGAGATGGAGAACAAATTAAGATATGGGAGGACCCATGGATCCCTCAGTATCCTTCTAGAAAGGTAATATCCCCGAGAGGGAATCATATTATGTCTCGTCTTAGTGATCTAATTGACCCTGCAACTGGACATTGGGATGAACAATTGGTTAGACAAACCTTACGGCACGTGGATGCTCAGAAAATTCTCACTATCTCACAACCACTGCACGAGATGGCAGATTTCTTTGCATGGAACCCAACTAAAATAGGTGGTTTTACTGTTTGGTCAGCCTACAAAGTGGAATGGGAAAACCAATTTGGAATTAAATTGCAACAATCTGCAGTATCCTCGTCTCCAACAGATGTTTGGGATTCGGTTTGGAGCCTCCTTTGTCCAGCAAAAATCAAAATATTCATATGGCGGGCTCTTCACGAAGCTATATCATGTCGGGCGATCTTGGCAAACAAACACCTAAAGATTAATCCATGTTGTCATGTATGTAAACTAGGTCCTGATAACATCAAGCATTTGTTGTTTGAATGTACCTTAGTTGTGCAAGTCTGGAAGCTGCTTGGGATTTATGATATTATCAAAAAAAGCAACTAAGGTGGACAGGGCCGGCGAAGCAATCTTGGAACATTTGTTATGCCTTCCTGAGCAGGACATCAAAGTTCTCGAGCTTCCCAAGTTAAAGGATACAATAGCCATTGTTGCATGGTACTTATGGTTTGAACATCGCAAGTTGACCCATGGGGAAGCGACTTGAAATGCTGCCCAAATCAACTTGGCGGTGAGAGGGTTAGCGACTAATTTCATTTTTTCTTGGAGTCCAAAGGCCAAGGTGAAATCGGTTGCATGGTTGAAACCAAGGTATGGTTATACTAAATTGAATGTAGATGTTGGTTTTGATAATGATTCACTTGTTGGAACGGTTGGGGCTGTTCTATGCGACCATGAAGGAAAATTCATTGTGGCGGCTGATGGGAAAATTGTATACATGTTTTGACTCGTTTACTGCGGAAGCTATTGCTGTGAGATTCAGGATGAATCTAGCTCGAACCGTTGGTTGCAGTAATATTGAGATCAACTCGGACAATTAGGAGGTGATCACAACATTACAAAACGGTTATTCTTCTTCAGTGGCAACTGCCATTTTTGACGACTCTTATTTTATGTCTCTAGATTTTAATCATGTTATTTTGGATCATTGTAATAGAGAGAGTAATTAGGTAGCTCATGAACTAGCTAGGCTTGCTAGATTTTCTCCTACTTGGTTGGAATCCATGCCCTATGTGTTGATTCCCTTGATTGTAAACGATGCAACGATTGTTATGACTGAATAATCATTTTGACTATCAATAAAAAGGTAGAGGTGGACAAACTACCTATGTAAAATCAACACATTCATATGTTTGGCATGATAATAAAATATTCCATTATGTACTTTTTCACATGATTATGTTACTTACCTCACTTTTGTGTATTGGAGATATGCACTTGGTGTACCTGAACCGATTCAAGTTTTTAGCATAACAATCAGCTTTCAAGAACTTTTACACTCTTGTTTTTAGTTTCATTTTATCCCAAATAGAAAATAATATCTACCATATTATATTTAATTGTCTTGTACAACTAGAAAGTCTAGCAAGGTTGACACCCTTGTTAGCTCTGTTGGATACACAACTAAAGTTTTATTTGTGTTCTAGAACATTAAACTGTTATAGGATACCAATACCTCGACATGTTGATACCTTGGTTTTTTATAGAGTGGAAACTTGATGTGTACTAAAAACCCCTACACTTTGGAGCCAACAAGACTATTTGCCATTAGCCGGCTTCTCCATTCCACTCCTCCCCTCGCTACCAGCAGAGACCGTGGCCGGACGAAGCTCAAGCGGTGCTGGTGGCATTGAGGATGCTCGTCCTCACCCCACTTGGATTGATGGCTAGCACATGATGACTATCTGGTGCCCGGCTGTGGGGTCTATGGTGGTCTCCAACAAGGATGGTGAACAGATTGGTGGTGCAACATGGCTGCGCTAGTGAGGCATCCTTGCCGAGTACACCTAGAGGGAGGTTGTGGACGCATGCGGTGGCGGTTGGGGACGGCGAGCTACCCTAGGCACACGCATGGGACGACGCCTTCTCCTCACTCTGCCTACATTTGTGTAGGTCTAGGTTATGGCTCTGCCTCATTCCTCCGACGAGCTTGCATGGGCTAGGACATACGAGTTGGGCCTCCTCCTCGGATCTCACCATGGATAAGGGGCATGGATCTGCCGCATGTGGGCCACAGTCTCATCCAATCCTCCCGGTTGGTGTCTTTTCACTGCTGGTAGCTGGCCTCTGCCCAGCTAGGCAAGGGTGTAGTCGGGTGGTGCCAACGGGTTTGCTTCTTTTAAATAGGAAGGTGTTGGGCTGCCAAGTGCAAGGGTTTTCAGCAAACAGTAGTTCCCCTCGAGTGATCTCAAGGTTTATAGATTTCACAGGAGCTACGCGATTACAATCAACGATTGGTTCGTGCACACACAAACCAAAACCTTTTTTTGCGCCCCCAACAGACTACTAGGTTGTCCACGTCACTTGCTTTGCTAGTTACAAAAGAAATAAAATGCAACAGTGAAAAAAATATGTTTGGTTTTAATGAGGATGTAAAATAAGAAATTAAAAATACGTTTATGGAGATTGAAAGCTTTATGAAAAAATATGGAACGGGGCTCATAGGTTCACTATGGTCTCTCTGAAAAAGATAGGCAACGCTGTGGTGGGAGCCACCAATCGGGACTAAAGGTTGGTCATGGCTGTGGTGGGAGTTTAGTCCCACCTCGCCAAGCGAGGGGCGCTCGCACCGATTTATAAGCCCACCCCTCTCTGCCTTGTTGAGTTCCTCTCAAATTGAAAATATATGCCCTTTATGGTGAAATTTGACCTCAAATCAAACTGAATTCCAGTCTGATTTCAGGTCGAATTTTCCCTACATAAGCGCATCTATGTTCATTTTTGCTATTTATTATGTTATTTCAATTTTTTAAACATATTTTAACTCAAGACTTTTTCTGCATTCAATATGCACAATTCAAAGCCACATCATCACTATTCAACCCTTTTCTGACCTTTTACTATTTTTCATGCGTTTCATGATTTATTTTGAGCTAAAATGACCCTTAATTGAAAAGAAGTGCAAATGAACTCTGAAATAGTTAAAAGTTGGCATGGTATCATCATTTCACCCACATAGCATGTTATAAAAGTTGAGAGGGTTACGGCAAAAACTGGATGCACTTCGTGTACAAAATGGAGAATCTCTTTCGAAGTATTAGGGTTTCGGACGAAAACTCGCCTGTTACAAAGGCATTTCATTTTTTTAACTTATTTGAACTCCATACTTTTTGTGTGTTCAAAATGCACCATTCAAAGCCACATCATCAATTTTCAATCCTTTCCGACTTCATTTGGTATTTTTCATGCACTTACTCATTTTTTCAACAAAATAACCGTGAAATTGAAAAGCACTTCAAATGAACTTTGAAATGGTTGAAAGTTGGCATGGTATCATCATTTCACCCACATAGCATGTTATAAATAGTTGAGAGGGTTACAGCAAAAACTGGATGCACTTCATGTAAAAAATGGACAATCTCTTTCGAAGTATCAGGGTTTCACACAAAAACTCGCCTGTTACAAAGGCATTTCATTTTTTAACTTATTTGAACTCCATACTTTTTGTGCGTTCAAAATGCACCACTAAAAGCCACATAATCACTTTTCAACCCCTTTCTGACCTCATTTGCTATTTTTCATGCACTTACTAATTTGTTTCATCAAAATGACCCTGAAATTGATAAGCATTTCAAATGAACTCTGAGAAGGTTGAAAGTTGGCATTGTATCACCATTTCACCCACATAGAATGTTATAAAAAGTTGAGAGGGTTACGGCAAAAACTGGGTGCACTTCGTGTACAAAATGGATAATCTCTTTCGAAGTATCAGGGTTTCGGAAGAAAACTCGCTAGTTACAAAGGCATTTCATTTTTTAACTTATTTGAAATCCATACTTTTTGTGTGTTCAAAATGCACCATTCAAAGCCACATCATCCCTTTTCAACCCTTTCTGACTTCATTTGCTATTTTTCATGCATTTACTGATTTTTTCAACAAAATAACCCTGAAATTAAAAAGCACTTCAAATGAACTCTGAAAAGGTTGAAACTTGGCATGGTATCATAATTTCACCCACATAGAATGTGCTAAAATGTTGAGAGGGTTACGGCAAAAATTGGATGCACTTCGTGTCCCATATGGACAATCTCTTTCGAAGTATCAGGGTTTCGGACGAAAACTCGCCTATTACAAAGGCATTTCATTTTTTTAACTTACTTGAACTCCATACTTTTTGTGTGTTCAAAATGCACCATTCGAAGCCACATCATCACTTTTCAACCCTTTCTGACTTCATTTGCTATTTTTAATGCACTAACTGATTTTTTTCAACAAAATAACCCTGAAATTGAAAAGCACTTCAAATGAACTCTGAAAAGGTTGAAAATTGGCATGGTATCATAATTTCAACCACATAGCACATGCTAAAAAGTTGAGAGGATTACGGCAAAAACCTGATGCACTTCGTGTACAAAACGGACAATCTCTTTCGAAGTATCAGCGTTTCGAACGAAAACTCGCTTGTTACAAAGGCATTTCAATTTTTTAACTTATTTGAATTCCATACTTTTTGTGTGTACAAAATGCACCATTCAAAGCCACATCATCACTTTCCAATCCTTTCTGACATCATTTGCTATTTTTCATGCACTTACTGATTTGTTTCAGCAAAAATGATCCTGAAATTGATAAGCACTTCAACTGAACTCTGAAAAGGTTGAAAGTTGGCATTGTATCATCATTTCACCCACATAGCATGTTATAAAAAGTTGATAGGGTTACGGCAAAAACTGGATGCACTTCGTGTACAAAATGGACAATCTCTTTCGAAGTATTAGGGTTTCGGACGAAAACTCGCCTATTACAAAGGAATTTCATTTTTTTATATTATTTGAACTCCATACTTTTTTTTGTGTTAAAAATTCACTATCCAAATCCAAATCATCACTTTTCAACCCTTTCTGACTTCATTTGCTATTTTTCATGCATTTAATGATTTGTTTCAGCAAAATGACCTTGGAATTGATAAGTAGTTCAAATGAACTCTGAAAAGGTTGAAAGTTGGCATTGTATCATAATTTCACCCACATAGAATTTTATAAAAAGTTGAGAGGGTTACGGCAAAAACTGGATGCACTTCGTGTACAAAATGGACAATCTCTTTCGAAGTAGCAAGGTTTCAGACGAAAACTCGCCTTTTACAAAGGCATTTCATTTTTTTATCTTATTTGAACTCCATACTTTTTGTGTGTTCAAAATGCACCATTCAAAGCCACATCATCAATTTTCAACCCTTTCCGACTTCATTTGGTATTTTTCATGCACTTACTGATTTTTTCCAGCAAAATAACCCTGAAATTGAAAAGCACTTCAAATGAACTTTGGAATGGTTGAAAGTTGGCATGGTATCATCATTTCACCCACATAGCATGTTATAAAAAGTTGAGAGGGTTACGGCAAAAACTGGATGCACTTCATGTAAAAAATGGACAATCTCTTTCGAAGTATCAGGGTTTCACACAAAAACTCAGCTGTTACAAAGGCATTTCATTTTTTTAACTTATTTGAACTCCATACTTTTTGTGCGTTCAAAATGCACCATTAAAAGCCACATAATCACTTTTCAACCCCTTTCTGACCTCATTTGCTATTTTTCATGCACTTACTAATTTGTTTCATCAAAATGACCTTGAAATTAATAAGCACTTCAAATGAACTCTGAGAAGGTTGAAAGTTGGCATTGTATCACCATTTCACCCACATAGCATGTTATAAAAAGTTGAGAGGGTTACGGCAAAAACTGGGTGCACTTCGTGTACAAAATGGATAATCTCTTTCGAAGTATCAGGGTTTCGGACGAAAACTCGCCTGTTACAAAGGCATTTCAATTTTTTAACTTATTTGAACTCCATGCTTTTTGTATGTTCAAAATGCACCATTCGAAGCCACATCATCACTTTTCAACCCTTTCTGACTTCATTTGTTATTTTTCATGCACTAACTGATTTATTTCAGCAAAATAACCCTGAAATTGAAAAGCACTTCAAATGAACTCTGAAAAGGTTGAAAGTTGGCATTGTATCACCATTTCACCCACATAGCATGTTATAAAAAGTTGAGAGGATTATGGCAAAAACTTGATGCACTTCGTGTACAAAATTGGTAATCTCTTTCGAAGTATCAGCGTTTCGAACGAAAACTCGCTTGTTACAAAGGCATTTCATTTTTTTAACTTATTTGAATTCCATATTTTTTTTGTGTTCAAAATGCACCATTCAAAGCCACATCATCACTTTCCAATCCTTTCTAACATCATTTGCTATTTTTCATGCACTAACTGATTTGTTTCAGCAAAATGACCCTGAAATTGATAAGCACTTCAATTGAACTCTGAAAAGGTTGAAAGTTGGCATTGTATCATCATTTCACCCACATAGCATGCTATAAAACGTTGATAGGGTTACGGCAAAAACAGGATGCACTTCGTGTACAAAATGGACAATCTCTTTCGAAGTATTAGGGTTTCGGACGAAAACTCGCCTGTTACAAAGGCATTTCATTTTTTAACTTATTTGAACTCCATACTTTCTGTGTGTTCAAAATGCACCATTCAAAGCCACATCATCAATTTTCAACCCTTTCCGACTTCATTTGGTATTTTTCATGCACTTACTGATTTTTTCCAGCAAAATAACCCTGAAATTGAAAAGCACTTCAAATGAACTTTGGAATGGTTGAAAGTTGGTATGGTATCATAATTTCACCCACATAGCATGTTATAAAAAGTTGAGAGGGTTACGGCAAAAACTGGATGCTCTTCATGTAAAAAATGGACAATCTCTTTCGAAATATCACGGTTTCACACAAAAACTCACCTGTTACAAAGGCATTTCATTTTTTTAACTTATTTGAACTCCATACTTTTTGTGCGTTCAAAATGCACCATTAAAAGCCACATAATCACTTTTCAACCCCTTTCTGACCTCATTTGCTATTTTTCATGCACTTACTAATTTGTTTCATCAAAATGACCCTGAAATTGATAAGCACTTCAAATGAACTCTGAGAAGGTTGAAAGTTGGCATTGTATCACCATTTCACCCACATAGCATGTTATAAAAAGTTGAGAGGGTTACGGCAAAAACTGGGTGCACTTCGTGTACAAAATGGATAATCTCTTTCGAAGTATAAGGGTTTCGGACGAAACTCGCCTGTTACAGAGGCATTTCAATTTTTTAACTTATTTGAACTCCATGCTTTTTGTGTGTTCAAAATGCACCATTCGAAGCCACATCATCACTTTTCAACCCTTTCTGACTTCATTTGTTATTTTTCATGCACTAACTGATTTTTTTTAGCAAAATAACCCTGAAATTGAAAAGCACTTCAAATGAACTCTGAAAAGGTTGAAAGTTGGCATGGTATCATAATTTCACCCACATAGCATGTGCTAAAAAGTTGAGAGGATTACGGCAAAAACTTGATGCACTTCGTGTACAAAATGGACAATCTCTTTCGAAGTATCAGCGTTTCGAACGAAAACTCGCTTGTTACAAAGGCATTTCAATTTTTTAACTTATTTGAATTCCATACTTTTTGTGTGTTCAAAATGCACCATTCAAAGCCACATCATCACTTTCCAATCCTTTCTGACATCATTTGCTATTTTTCATGCACTTACTGATTTGTTTCAGCAAAATGACCCTGAAATTGATAAGCACTTCAACTGAACTCTGAAAAGGTTGAAAGTTGGCATTGTATCATCATTTCACCCACATAGCATGTTATAAAAAGTTGATAGGGTTACGGCAAAAACTGGATGCACTTCGTGTACAAAATGGACAATCTCTTTCGAAGTATTAAGGTTTCGGACGAAAACTCGCCTATTACAAAGGAATTTCATTTTTTTTATATTATTTGAACTCCATACTTTTTTTGTGTTAAAAATTCACTATTCAAATCCAAATCATCACTTTTCAACCCTTTCTGACTTCATTTGCTATTTTTCATGCATTTAATGATTTGTTTCAGCAAAATGACCTTGGAATTGATAAGTAGTTCAAATGAACTCTGAAAAGGTTGAAAGTTGGCATTGTATCATAATTTCACCCACATAGCATTTTATAAAAAGTTGAGAGGGTTACGGCAAAAACTGGATGCACTTCGTGTACAAAATGGACAATCTCTTTCGAAGTAGCAAGGTTTCAGACGAAAACTCGCCTTTTACAAAGGCATTTCATTTTTTTATCTTATTTGAACTCCATACTTTTTGTGTGTTCAAAATGCACCATTCAAAGCCACATCATCACTTTTCAACCCTTTTTGACTTCATTTGCTATTTTTCATGCATTTACTGATTTGTTTCAGCAAAATAACCCTGAAATTGAAAAGCACTTCAAATGAACTCTGAAAAGGTTGAAAGTTGGCATGGTATCATCATGTCACCCACATAGCATGTTATAAAAAGTTGAGAGGGTTATGGCAAAAATTGGATGCACTTCGTATACAAAATGGACAATCTCTTTCGAAGTATCACGGTTTTGGACGAAAACTCGCCTGTTACAAAGGCATTTCATTTTTTTAACTTATTTGAAGTCCATACTTTTTATGTGTTCAAAATGCACCATTCAAAGTCACCTCATCACTTTTCAACCCTTTCTAACTTCATTTGCTATTTTTCATGCATTTACTGATTTGTTTCAGCAAAATAACCCTAAAATTGAAAAGCACTTCAAATGAACTCTAAAAAGGTTGAATGTTGGCATGGTATCATCATTTCACCCACATAGCATGTTATAAAAAGTTGAGAGGGTTACAAAACCTGGATGCACTTCATGTACAAAATGGACAATCTCTTTCGAAGTATCTGGGTTTCGAACGAAAACTCGCATGTTACATAGGCATTTCATTTTTTAAATAACCTAAGAATTACCAAATTGGATATAATGATAAAACATGATAATATTAAATAGTAGAAAAAGAATCACTGGAAAATCTATTTTTAAAGTAAAGTTATTCACAAACTAGTGATTCACACAAATTTCAAATAGTTTAAATTTAAACTATTCGAATTTGAAAACTACTACCACTAACAGAAAGTTTATAATTTTTATGACCTAACGCAAAAAGATTCACTCATTAACTCTCAATAAAGCACAAAAAACTCAGAAACAAAAGAATATAAATAAAGAAAAAATGAAAAAAATGAAAAATAATTAAAAAATAGGCCGCCTATTGGGCCGCCACGGCCTGCATACGACTAGAAACCCATCTTGGGCCAGGATGCAGGCCCGCAAGGCCAAGTAGGCCCAATAGGGCTGCACAGGTTCGATAGGCCCACATAGGCCTGCTTAAATAGGAGCTCGAGGGAGCAGCTGCAGCGTGGCTTATACACCAGTGCGGCTACCCCTCGCTTGGCAAGGTGGGACTAAACTTCCACCGCAGTGCCCCGTGCCAGGAACTGGCCTTTAGTCGTGGTTGGTGGCTCCAACCGCGACTAAAGGGTTTCACTTCCCGCCGCCCACGCCCACTGGAATTCACCTTTAGTCGTAGTTGGTGGCTCCAACAGCGACTAAAAGGGGGTCTTTAGTCGTGGTTGGAGACACCAACCGCAACTAAAGGTCCTCCTATATAAGCAATACTTGAACTTTTTTCATTTTCCCTCTGCTTTCTTCGTCTCTTCGACCACAGAGGAGGTCGCCGCCCACGTTGTCGCCGCCCCAACGCCGTCGCTGCCCATGCTATCATCGCCTCTAACGCGCCGCCCATGCCGTCGCCACCCCACACGCGCCGCCCCCATCGCGCGCCGCCCGGCCCCGCCTCCTTGAGCTCGCGCGCCATCACCATCGTCGTTGTCTCATTGTCCGTCGCCCCGCTGTGAGCCCCTGACTCGCCTCTGGATTTTTTTAATAATTAGATGAATTTTAGATATAATAGATGTTAATTAGATGTATATTAGTTGTTAATTAGATGAATTTTGAATGTTAATTAGATGTTAATTAGATGTTAGGTGAATTAGATATTAATTAGATGGTAGATGTTAATTAGATGTATATTAGTTGATTTTTGATTGTTAATTAGATGTTAATTAATTAGATGTTAGATGAATTAGATTTATATTAGATGTTAGATGTATATTAGATGTTAATTAGATGTATATTAGATGAATTTTGAATGTTAATTAGATGTTATATGAATTTCAATTAGATGTTAATTAGATGAATTCTGAATGTTAATTAAATGTTAGAGGATTTTTTTCATAAGAATTTTTTTCTCGGAGTCAACGATGCCTGGCCCCCATCCTCGTCGTTGACTCGTTCGCGACGACGTCCTGCTTCAGAGGGGCAACGTTCAGGACTGTGGCCCGCCTGGCTGGCACTGGGAAGTGCTACCTTCAAGGGCGTGCAGCTTGGTGAGGACCCCGGGTCCCGTCATTGACCCGGACTTCTTTGGTGGCGTTCACGTGGGCCACTTTTGGTGCGGAGGCAGCCGGCCCCTCCAAAGGTGGTACATCGCCGTGTCAGGGAGGAGGACGAGCACGTTCATCGATACATGGATGCGTTGGACGTCAGGTTCTCCAATACCTCGCAGGTTCTTCAGGGATCTCACCCGAGCAATGATCCTGTCATAGTTCCTTCTCTTTGGGTGTCCACCGCCTGCCGCGCGAGACGTCAACTGGATCTGTAGTAGTGATATTATATAATCAATAATATTTGAGATGTATTACTAATAATATTCGAGATCTATTCGAGATTATATTCGATAATATTTGAGATGATTTATTCGAGATTATATTCGATGATGCATATTATGTACTATGATTCAGTTTTCCTTATTGATTGCATGCATTCTAATTTGCATACTAAATTTTTTATCTTTCTTCTGGGTTAGTTAAATATAAGCTATGGACAATACCGACAAAGAAGGAGAAGAGGCTCTGTTCGACATCATACGCTCCACGAGCCCAGAGCATGAACAAGAAGATGATGACGGCTCGCAATATCTGAACAATTCTGGTGAGGGTTGTATGTTTGACGAAGAAGAAAGAATAGATGAATTCAACAACGATGTTGACGAAGAAAATGTTCTTCAAATAACAAAGACTGGTGAGGTATATTTATTATATAAGACATCCGGTGATCATTACATGTCTTAATTGACTTGTATATATGTATTAACGAATCGATCTTTCTTCTTTTAGGCCTCCGGATTGAGCAAATCTTCTACAAGTCAGAGGGTAAAGCAAGGCCCGGCCAGAAAGTTGGACGCTGGCATAAAGTTCAGCATCGATTCCATCAATACATCAACTAGCGAACCGCTTGAACCTAAGAAAAATGCAACCAAGTTCAAGAATCAATGCGGAGTTATTGTCAGGGACCTAATCCCGATCTCCACACAAGAATGGAAAAAGCCAGCAAAGGGTGATCGACAAGGAGTTACTTTTGTCGATGAAAGAGCAAAATATGTGCTTTGGACCGAGCTGTTGTCATATTTCATACTACCAGAAAACTTGACAGATGCAGATCCGGATAAAGTCAGAAACTATGCTCTTAAAAAGATGGCGATCGCATTCAACACCTTCAAGAAAAATGCATGGGCTACGTACGTCAAAGCAAACAAGACGACTCCAAAATTCGAGGGAGCACTGGTGAAGGCAAAATATCACTGGGACGATTTCGTGAAGTTCAAGGAATCGGAAGTAGCTAAGGAACGGTCAAGAAAGAACAAGATTAATGCTGCGAAAAAGGAGTGGCACCATACTTTGGGGCCCGATGTCTACCATACGGCCCTGCCTAAGTGGGATCAATCCGAGAAAGATATGATTAGTGCAAATGTCACTCCAGTTACACTGACCTGGCCCCCGAGGTGCAGGACATGGTTTTACGCGCATGAGGGGAGTTGGACCCAAAGACAGGGGCTATTATGGTGAAGGCAAGTCTTAAAAAAGTGACAGATGAAATTCTGATGAAAATAGAAGAAGCTCGAACGGGGGTGTTCATGCCCAACAGAGAGGACGACGAGCTTACGCGCGCCCTGAGGAATCCTGAACACCTAGGAAGAACACGAGGGAAAGGTGTTGTTCCGTGGTTTGAGGGGTTTGCTGGTTGGAACGACGACTATAGAAGACGTGCGAGAAAGAAGATACAGGAGGAGCGTAAGAAGAAGGAGGAAGCACTCCGCCTTGAAGGCCTCGAATCAAAGCACTTGGAGTTGGAATCCAGAGTCAGGTGGCAGCAGGAGCAGATCGACTCACTCAGCCAGGAAAGGGCGTCTCAGCAGTAGCATGAGCAGATCGATCCATCATTGGATACCACCATACCATCTATGCCGAGAAGCAGCGTGGGTTCCGCCCCGACAGATATTGATGATGATGCACTGCTAGCTAGGTACCTTGTGGATGATATCGAAGACAGGACTAACTGTGAGCTACACATGAAAGTGAAGAACTTATCCATGAAGGTGGCGGACGGCTATGCTTTAGCAAATACCCCAGAAGCAACCTTCCATTGCAATCCCATTCCAGCTGGCTATGCTCGTTTCGGTGTTGATGAAGTGATGTCAGCATATCACGAGCTACAACTTGACATTCCTGGAGGTGACGAGGAGAGAACACTAGGAGAGGCCATACATCATATCATTCTATGGAAAAGGATTGAATCGTCTTTCCAAGGTCACTGACTCCTCCTCCTCCAAGTCCTCCGCCGCGTCAGTCGACTTCGACTCCTCCTTCAAGTCCGACATGATGTCAGCCAACTCCTCCTCCTCCAAGTCTGGCACCGCGTCAGCCTCCTCCTCCTCCAGGTCCGGCACCGCGTCAACCTCCTCCTCCTCCTCCAAGTCCGGCACCGCGTCGGCCGACTCCTCCTCCAGGTCCATCATGGCGTCAGCATGCTCCGTTGACTCAACATGCTATGTTGCCGAAGCAACAATGGAAGAGAGGGGCCGCAACTACAAGGACTAGAGGTACAACAAATACGGTCCAAGCAGCCTGAAGCCTCTTCCGAAGTTGCCTTACCACCTGACCGACGAGGAACTCGACATCATAGTGGATGCCAATTTGAAGGCCCATTTTGGACCGAAACTGCCCTAGCCGCCAAAGGAGAAAGTACCTGAGCATGTCTCACAACACTTCATTGATATGGCTAACCAGCTCAGAAGGACAGTGACTATGTGCAGTCTATCAAGAAGTCATATCTTGCAAGAAAAAAGGAGTCGAGCTCGAGCTCGAGCCAAGGAGTTGGCAAAAAAGCAGGAAAATTATCCCCCGGCTGGGAGAACATGCAGTGCAATCGATCCTCCCGCTCATTGTACAAACACCTGTGAGTACCGCCGGTCGGCCAAAAGTAACCGAAGACCATATAAGGCAGGCTAAAGAGGTCGGTGTCACTGTTGAACAACTCCTAGGCCTTGAGGAAATGCCCGTGCTTAAAGAGGCAGAAGTAAAATATCAATATGCCCGCGGCAAACCTCTGGTCAAGCCTGAAGATGTCAAGCTTCTATCAACGAGAATGTATGAATTGAATACGTGGTACATGCAAATAACAACAAATACCAATGAAGAGTCTCTCATGGTGAGAGTCCAAGAGAGGCATTACTTCCATAAAAACGATGTGTGGATTCATTATGCAGAGTTGTTTCAGTTATTCAATCAAGACGCACTCGACAAATCTTTAGTCAGTTGCTATTGTCTGTAAGTGATTTCTTTCTATAATTTAAAGTCTCTAGCTAGTTGTGCTCTCGTTCATTACCTGGAATTATTCTTACTAGATTCGCTTCTATGGTATTGTGCAGAATGAAGATGCAAGAAATGAAACAAGATGGACGCTATGGCATTGGGTTCATTGACCCAAATACGATTAATCAAAAGATATGGAAAACTTCATATTTGAGAAAAGACACAAAGAAAAAATGCTAGAATTTTTGATCCATCTAAACACCCAATCACAAATATCACTTCCTTACAACTTCAGGTGAGTGTTACTATATATATATATATATATATATATATATATATATATATATATATATATATATATCTTGTACTACATACTCTATTTTTTGCTTACTAGATGTTAATAAGTGTTGTTGATGAGTTATGCAATTACCACTGGATCTTGTTAATCATTGAAGTTGACAAGGGAAAAGTTGAAGTACTCGACTCGCTATTACAGGATGCATCCAAATACGCAATCGTGAGGGGGCTGCTTGACAGGTAATTTCAATCATTATCGCACTATGTCGGCCTCTATAATTACTTCATTTCCTGATATCAACTAGTTAATAACTCATTTATTCATTTTCTTTGCCAGTGGGCAGGGCTTGAGCCAAGTTCATCAAACAGGTCTTAGGCGACTGGGCACCACAACTGAAATGGGTGCGATCCAAGGTAATTAAGTACTACTAGCTAGTTAGCTACGTCCGTGCATCTCTTTAATTGAAGATTCAATATCATTATCATGCTTGATTTATTATTATCTGATTGAATTTTATTCTCATAAAGTGCATGGTGCAAGAGCAGGGGACTAGTTTATGCGGATACTACGTTTGTGATTATATTCGCATGATCACGTCTGAAAGGAGCAGAAACGAAAGAAATCTTTGGGTACGTTTGCCAGAACACTATCCATAATTTTTTTATCATGATCTATCTAATATATATATACACAACTAATATATTCATCTTGGTCTCCATCTTGTAGCTAACGGAGGTGGGTACGAGCAATTCAAGAAGAATTAGCTGGATTTCTGCTCGACCAGGTCATAGATCCCAAAGAAGAATACCTGTCGGGGATATACCCCGCGGTATGACCCGGCCTGGCGACTCACAAGAGACCCGGTAAAGACATGATAATTTATTGGTGAACCGGCAGGCGGGTCGTAGGACGACCAAGCCCAAAACCCGGCGTGTGAGCCGGCGCAAGGCGGCTCATAGGAGGAGGTCCAAAGGAAAGAGGGTTCCCTTACAAAGGAAACAAGACCCGGAGTAGGATTCGTGAAAGACTAGTCCTAGTCCTACTCCTAGTAGGACTCAATCTGTAAACCTACCCTCTCCACTTATATAAGGAGGAGTAGAGCACCCCTAGATGGATAGATTCACAAGTCCACAAGTTTAGACAGACACAAGAGATTAGAGATAGACAGATTAGAGGCTCTCGTGATTAGAGGTCGCAAACAGCACCCTTGTAACCGAGAGATCTCCTTCATCATCAATACCAGACAAGCAAGATGTAGGCTTGTTCCTCCATCGGAGGGGCCGAACCTGGGTAAACTCCGCGTCTCTCGATTTCGACCAACCCCTTCAAGCTGCCACATTGTTGCATTTCTGCCCCGAACCTAAGTTCGTTCATCCGGACATCTGCCGTGACAAATCCACGGTAGTTGGCGCACACCGTGGGGTTGCACGATGGTGTTGTGTTCTTGAAGGGGTCTTTTCCAAGGATCAAAGATTTTACAATTCGCCGGATCAGCAAGAGCTGATACAGAAGGGTCTACGTCAATCCTAAACCTCGTCAACTAAGATCGAAGAAAAAGAAATTTTTCACACCACAACGGATGATCTCTACAATTTGTTTTCCTCAATTTATGTTGGCCGTCAAGCGATGATACACAAGGCAGTGAAGCTTGCAGGATCCAAGATGCGTGTAATTCTGCCCGTATGTACCTACCAAAGAAAATTGAAAGTCGTCGGTTATTTCCAGTCAAAAGACAGACGGTCGAATTGGCCGCTGCAGGTTCGATCCGATCTGTAGAAAAACCAAATTGGAAAGCATAAGGAATCAAGAAACAAAGTGGAAAAAAAGGGGGGTAAAAGAATCCCATGACCTGGAGGAAAACACGTATACGGATCGGTCAAACCGGCTGCAACCTGGAGGAGGACTCGGACGTGGATTCTCCAGAGAGCAACCACCGCTGCCGCGACCACCGATCCGCAGCAGAAACGGCTTCTGCTGACCACGGCGCTTCACCTCGACGCCACCGCCGATCTGTCGCGCCTCGGCGGCTCGCCAACCCGCCCATCGTCGTCCGTACCTACTATCGTTGCCCGTCCGGTGGCTCCTTTCCAACACGCGTACACGCTTGCGCGGCCTCGCTACCGCCACGTCGCTGGGCTTGATAGCCAGCCGCCGCCGCTCCTGCCGGGTGTGCCGCTCGGCACTGCCGCTTCTGAGCCGCCCCATTGTGCCGCCGCTCCTGCATACGAGCCACCTTGCGCTGCCAGGACGTCGTTTCCTCCAAGAAGCCTTCGCTTCCATGGCACCCACAGCTCTGCCCCGCCGGTCTCCGCCTCTGGGCGCTGAAGTCTCCACCGGCATCTCGCAGCAGCTGCCGCTCGCTGCTGCCGCCACGCCATGAGTCGCGCCCGCTGCTCAAGCTCTGCCTCACCGCGTGTCGCCATCTCCGCGCGCTGTTGCCGAAACGCCACTCCTGTCGCGCCCTGTTGATGTGGATCTGACCCGCCTCCGTCAGCGCCTCTCCGAGTCGGGCTCGGGGTCGACTTTGTCCACGTCGCCTCGCCATGCCTCGAGTCACACCGCCGCGAGCCACGTCGTCCCGTTCCTGGCCAATCAGACGCGCCCAGCTGCTGCCGCCGATGACAACCGCGCCCTGCCTCCACCACCGAGGACTCGCTCTGCTGCGCTGGCCTCTGTCGTCACGGTTCCACCTCCACACCCGCCGGCTCGCCGCTGCGGCCTCGCCTCTATGTCAGCCTCATCTTGGCCTTGAGCCACCCTCGCCAGTGGCCTATCTCACATGGACAAATAACGGGTCAGTAACATTAGTTGAGCAAAATCATAGTTATATGCAAGGGGAGAAGTTTGACTCGGACAAATAAAAAAGAGAAGCTCAGTCAAAATTAGATGTGCATCCGTTTCATCTGATTACTTCCGCTATTATCCGATGTCGGTGTCTGTATTCTTCCGACGAAAAATCCTGGTGGTATTCATCATATCTATTTTTTCATACATATTAACCCATTCGAGAACAATTACTCCGTCTCTTGCAATATTTTTTATGCAAGACAATTATTCATGTGGCATGATACCGCGGAGTCAAAGCGCACACCAGCATGTTGCGTTGCTTGATGGACACGCGTGAGTCGTCGCCCTCGCGGATAGTCTACATCAAGACATCGGCTGATACGCCGCGGCAGTCTCTCACGACCGCGTCGGCTTACAATGTCGCGACCATCTCTCACGACTACGCCGCCTCTCACGACCATGCCGGCTTAGAATGCCGCGACCGTCTCTCACGACCGCGCCGGCTTACAATGTCGCGTCCGTCTCTCATGACCGCGCCGGCTTACAATGTCGCGGCCGTCTCTCACGACTGCGTCGGCTTACAATGCCGCGGCCGCCTCTCATGACCGCGCCGGCTTACAATGCCACGGCCGTCTCTCACGACCGCGCCGACTTACAATGTCGCTGCCGTCTCTCGCGACTGCGCCGTCTTCAAATGCCGTGGCTGACTTCTACGTCTATATCAACACGCCAGTGTCGCGCCTGCTCACTTGAGCTGCCCAATGGACGCTCATGAACCGCCACCCTGTGGTCTAGTCTACATCAAAGATATCAGTGCTTGCTTGTACGAGCCGCCCGACAGACAGGCGCACAAGTCACCGCCATTGCAGTTTGGTTACACTTCAACAACCAGCCGGAACGAACCATTGACCGGATCATTGAAACAAATCATGTGGGATCATATATAACCCGCCACGGCCAACCTCAACTTTCAGTGGAGATTCTCAAGCCGCCTCTTCGAGTCAACTTAAGACTCGGGGGCTACAGACATGGCAAGACACATTTGGTCATTTTCAACGAGAACCCCGGGTCATGGCACAATTAACCTGATCCTGGGGGCTACTACATTTTTTGGCGGATGATTAAAAGTTGCCCAAGAGGACGAACCGCCGTGATGCACCATTCAAACATGGGTGCCCGGATTTATTGGATCATCATAAAGGCACTTGGAGCTTCTGCCGTTTTCTTCATACAAGATGGTGTTTTACAAGATGGCAGCTTACAAGATTGTGCAAAAAGTTGACTCCGTCAAAAAAAGGTCGTTTGGGGGCTTCCAACCCACTGGGTTTAGCTTACATACCCTCTTGATCGGCTCTTAAGCCATCGCAAGCTCGGATTAAACCTGCCTGTAAGTTGATGCTGCTCAGCTATGTGACCCACCGAACTCTTACCCGTTAATCTCGCCTAGAGACCCTGAGCCGGTTCAAAGAAATTGACGGCCAATCTCGATAGAGACCCTATACCGGTTAAGGTTAAACCGGCGGTTCTTGTCATGTGAGGGCCGGCTTACGGAAAGCGAGGATAAACCCTCTCATCTATTGCCGACTCTCTGTTATGTCACGTGAGAGGCAGTTTATGGGCTACTAGGGATACTCATGCCCTGCTGTGTCTCTGGCTGAAACGCTGCGCTCATCAATCTTCGCCTGGAAAACGAGCATTGTTATGAGTTCAAGTAGCGAGTCCTTTCAGCGGAACCAGCGTCCGTGTCTCTTTCTGGTTCGTTGCGCTCATCAATTCTCGCTTGGAAACCGAGTGTTGCTCTGAGTTTCAAGCAGTGAGTCCACCCAGAAGAACCGGTGGATGTGTCTCTTTCTGGTTCATTGCGCTCTTATCAGTTAATCTCGCCTAGAGACCCTGAACCGCTCAAAGGAGTTGACGGTCAATCTCGTTAGAGACCCTGCACTAGTGTGAGTTCAAGCATCGAGTCCACCCAGAAGAACCATCATATGAGTTTTTGAAAATAAAAATGAAGAAAAGCTTGAGTCATACATTGCATCTTGCATTATATCATCCTACATTGCATCATCACATCAAACATTGCATCATACATAGCATCATAAATAGCACCATACATTGCATTATATATTGTCATCATATTCACATGTCATGCCGGCTTATCAAGCCGGATCAGAGCAATGTTATGAAAGATATAACATCTCCAGGTTGTGCTTTTTAAGCCGTCCTTATAACAATGCGGAAAATATTTTGTCTTGTTTTTGCAGGTTTTATCTCTTAAGATGAGCCGCTGTTAAGTATGATGAAAAACTTCTGCAAGGAACAAATGGATCTTTAATAGCCAACTTGGCTGGATCTTCATGGTTTATCATAACCAGTATTGGGGTTTTTAAGCCAGCTCGGAGAATTCATTATTTTTCAAAGAGCTGCCCTATCAGATATAATGCCGTGTCATCTAATTGACCGGTTCTCGGATTTCTTCAATTGTGCTCTGTAGTAATCTACAACACTCATGGATTTCTCCAATATATATTTTCCGGGTTGCATCGCAACCACGAGCAGGGATTTCATGTCAAAGACAAAGGAATTATTCCAGGATATTCATTCCGGGTTATATTACAACCACGGTCAAAGATTCATTCAGCAAATTGTGGTGAGTCATATTATTCTCACATAGTCCCGAGTCACCGCACGCGGACAACCCGGCACTTGGGGGCTACACTATTCAAGTTCAGTTTATATCAAATATGCAGGTCCCATGTCACTGCAAGCACGCACCACGACACTTGGGGGCTAATGCAAGCCGGTTTTTCAAATCATTACATTGTCAGCAAGACCATATTATCTAAAGGAGATGAGCCGGCCTTTCTATATTTTTCTAAGTCCCAGCCCAGTAATTCTTACTGACCCGGCACTTGGGGAATACACCGCTCAGATCAAATTTTATAAAGTCCCAAGTCGCCGCAGGCGTGTGACCTGGCACTTGGGGGCTACAGTATTTAGATGTTTAACAGATTATGAGGTTCAAATTGAAGACCCGGCGCATCACATTCTGATGAGCCGGCCCTTGGGGGCTACACATGCTGAAGTTTCACAAGGTATAAGACGGTTATAAGTCCCAGGTTGCTGCAGGCAGGACAACCCGACACTTGGGGGGCTACGCAGTCCAAAATATTATTGCAAAGCACCAAGTTATCATGGATAATCTTGGAGCTTGGGGCTACAGGTAATATGGACATATCAAAAACTTTGAGAAGAATTTTTAAGATGTTAATTATGGAGTTCAGTTGTTAGACCCGACGTCACCAACATTCATGACCCGGTGTTATCAAAAGATCATAACCCGCCGGATTTTATATAAGCCGCCCTGCTTCACAACAATGGAAGTCCGTTTTACATCAAACAGATTTTCATCCCAATATTTTTAGCACGTCAGTGGATTCTAGTTATTTGACCCGGCGTCACCAACGATAATGAGCCGGCATCATCAATGATTATGACCCAGCGGAGATGACCCGCCAAGAGCATTGAAAGCTGACTCAATGGCATATGGGTGGTCTATTCTCAATATTTGTCAAAGGACATTGACAAGCAAGATGATTATCAAGATGACCCGTTCATATGCAGAAAAGACCCGGATTTCTGAGGAGCCATTTTATAAGTCGACCAAAGGAGCAAGCCGGCTACTTAACATATTTGTTACTCTTATTTCAGGAGCTTACCATGAATAAATTCAAGTTAACCTGGGGGCTAATGTCGGGGATATACCCTGTGGTATGACCCGGCCTGGCGACTCACAGGAGACCCGGTGAAGACATGATATTTTATTGGTGAACCGGCAGGCGGGTCGTAGGACGACCAAGCCCAAAACCCGGCGTGTGAGCCGGCGCAAGGCGGCTCACGGGTGGAGGTCCAAAGGAAAGAGGATTCCCTTGCAAAGGAAACAAGACCCGGAGTAGGATTCGTGAAAGACTACTCCTAGTCCTACTCCTAGTAGGACTCTATCTGTAAACCTACCCTCTCCACTTATATAAGGAGGAGTAGAGCATCCCTAGAGGGACAGATTCACAAGTCCACAAGTTTAGACACACACAAGAGATTAGAGATAGACAGATTAGAGGCTCTCGTGATTAGAGGTAGCAAACAGCACCCTTGTAACCGAGAGATCTCCTTCATCATCAATACCAGACAAGCAGGATGTAGGTTTTTCCTCTATCGGAGGGGCCGAACCTGGATAAACTCCGCATCTCTCGATTCCGACCAACCCCTTCAAGCCGCCACATTGTTGCGTTTCTGTCCCGAACCTAAGTCCGTTCACCCGGACATCTGCCATGACAAATCCACGACAATACCATTACAAGATCTCCAGGGATTAGCTGGATTTCTACGGGGCCTGCATATATATATATATATATATATATATATATGTATATATATATATATATGTATATGTATATATATATATATATGTATATGTATATATATATATGTATATATATATATATACGCGGTTCTACGAGAAATTCTATTTATATTTATATATATGCGCATGCATAACGTATGTACAGTATGTACGTAGTAGCGTAATATATGTTTGAAATGAAAATTAATTAAATGAAAAATAAAAAATAAAAAATAAAATTGAACCATAATTAATTCATAAACCCCTAAAGAATTAAAAGGAAAAATAAAACAAAACTAAACAAACTAAATACTTTTAGTCCCGGTTAGTGTTACCAACCGAAACTAAAGATCCCCCAGCCCACGGCGCCGTTAACGCCACGTGAAGAGCCTTTGGTGCCGGACCATGTTGAACCGGCACTAAAGGGGGTAGGCTTTAGTCCCCACCCTTTAGTGCCGGTTCGAGAACCAACCGGCACTAAAGGCCCTTACAACCCACGACAATAGACTGGTTTTGCACTAGTAATAACACTAGACAATATTCGTTACAAAGAAGTTTTAGAATTGTTTGACTTTATTTTTCAATTAGGGTGTGCCTAAGCCTAGGTTCATTTTGTTTTTTTCGATGGATCTTTAAGGAATCTGTTAGAGGTGCTCCAATTCCCCGTACAAAAACGAGATACTGCTAAAAAAAATTTGAAGAAAAATAGCAGTATCTCGTATACTGCTATTGGTAGTAAAGAAGTTATTGATGTGTAGAATACGCTTTCATTGAGGAGAAGTGCCGGGGGTGTTAGCAGTTAGGTAAAGGGATGACGAAGTTTAGTATCGAGAGATCTTTACAATGTATTCCCTCTGTCCGGAATTAGTTAACTCAAAAAAGATGTATCCTTTGAAATAGTTTTTTGTCCCGGTTTATAAATAAAACACTGAAATCAAAGTTCATAGTGGAACGATACAATATGGTGAAGAGAGCCCCTTACAAAACAGATCAAAAGATAAAACATGAACTTAGAACAAGCCTAACACCTTGTCGAGTACCGAACAAAGTCCCCTGAGCTCAATGACAACGCGCCCTAGAGGATGACGACGCGAAGCGTAGCCGCTACCAAGTCTGAGAACAGACAAAGGTTTTCACCCTGAGCCCTGGCACACAAACGAGAACCACGACGCAGTCTTCAAGAAGCAAGCGACGGCCACGCCGGCGCGAGAAGCGTGGAGCTTTCACTCGAACACTCACCTGTACCACCGAGAGGAGTCCCAACCACCACCCCAACGAGGGCCAACTTGTCCACCCCAGATCTGGGCCTAACCAGAGCAGGCCTGAGCGCGCCACCACTACATCCCTAGTCGACCACATGACCAAACGATGAAGCCACCACCGCCGTCCCTACACCCATGCCCTTGGATATCACCGACCATCCACATCACGACCACCCAACCACAGTAGTAGGAGTGAAAGGGGACACCTTTCACTCCCATCCTGCCAGCAGTCATCGGGTTTGGGTCGGCACCACCACAGTAGGAAGCGCCGATGCTTGTGCCCCCAGCCGGTCCCGGTGGACCAGGGGAGACACAACACAGTGACTAGCGATAGCCACCGCCGAGCACTCTCGAACGCCACCATGTCCATGGCGATCGGTGTCGATCCACATGCTGACACAACAACGCCCGGAGAGCAATCCTCGGACCGATGCCACAACAAGCACCAAGCAAGAAGAGCACAACACGAAGGCATGCAACACGAACCAAGTCAACCCCTCGTAGCTGAGCACCACTGGGCATCGTCCACCACCACAACTGCGGTAACGTACCGAAGCCACTCCTCGGGTCACCGGTCATCGGATCTCGTGCCTGCCACAAGACCCGACCCACGCTCACCACCCAAGGCCGCCTAGAGGACCAACCGATCCACCTAGGATACTTGCGCCGCCCCCGACACCAGCCCCTATGAAAACCAACATCTAGGAGGCGCGCCACCGCCAAAGACCACCAGATCCGTGTTGTCGGCCGACCTTCAACGAAAAATCTGGCCGGATCCAACCGGGCGTCCGTCCACACGCAACCTCCCGAGACGGGAGCACCACACCCGCTGCGTTGCATGCGGGATGCAGGACGCCGCCACGCCGTCACCAGCCGGCCGCACCACGCACATGTCGTCGCGTCGTTGGGCTCCGCGACCGTCCAACACTACCACCCGAGGGCGCCACCCCGCGACGGCCTCCCACGAGTAGAGGTGGGGGAAGAGCCTCGCCACCGTGCCAACCGGGCTTAGCCCGTCAGCGCATGCCAGCGGCTGCAGGGAGGAGGGGAGGGAGGCGGGTCGGCCTGGCTGCTAGGGTCCCCCCCCCCCCCCCCCGACGGGCGCACGTGGGCACGCGACAGGAGGGGAGAAGGGGGGTCCCTCTCAAGTTGCCCAAAAAGATGTATCTAGCAAGGAAGTATTAAGATATGTGAGCGCACAAATGGAAGCAAAGTATACCTATTTTTTCCAATAATAAATAAATAAATAAGTGTTCAAGTTTCTTCCCGGAAAAGTTATGTTAAACTGAATCTAGCAAACTTTATAGTGTTGAAGACCGTTTGCATAACTGTTTCTTCTCAACATAAATAAAATGATTCTCTGGGTTCAGAGATTCACTAATAATCGATGACATGCTCGGTAAATATGAAACTGTCGGCACAACTATTGCTATTTAAGAATTGAAACCATATAGTACTTCTAAATGAGGAACGGCTTCACCATAGCCGAAACCAATTCTTGCCCTATGATAGCCTCACAAGGATTTTGATTGAGAATCATCGTTCTTCTTTGGTCTAGTTTGAGTGATCTCGAGGTCGGCAGTGTGCTGCTTGCACCCTCGAGGGCCATAGTGCTCCGAGCTCTTCCGCACCACCTTCCGGCACAGAGCACAGTGATGAACCTGGCATCCCTCACAGAAGACGTGGTTGTTGTTTCCCATCTGCCCACATCAGAGACAGAGAGTCCTCATTAACCAGAATCGAATGAAAAATAAACTACAGCTATCTTCAGTTCACAGTAAAAAGGATCACCGATCCATATGATATTGGGAAGCCACCAAAACTTCACCTTGTAAGTTATCAGGTGGCAATTCGGACATGGATGCGGTTTGTATCCTCCCACGTTCAGTTTTCTCCGTAGCTCTTTGATAGTGTCATCCAAATCTGCCTTTGCTGTCCGCTTCTCACAATCTATTCTGCATTGTTCACTTCAAAGGGGAGCATAGGTTCAGATTTAGTATGCAGAGAATAGCTACCAGACAGAATATTTGATAGATCACATTTTTATCAGAAGAATGTACCTTGTATGAGCAGGAGTTAGTGGCTTGCCACAGCCATAGCAGAACAACTTACCACAGTTCTTGCAAACCATGTGGTTGCAGCCTGACACACGTGTGATGCCGGTACCACAATGCGGACATGGAACACAAGAACGGAGTATTTCCTTGATACTAGATATTTCATTCACCAATTTACTAGGTCCAGTATCACCTTTGTTTAAGTGACGTACCTTTTCACGTTCCTGTAAAAAAATAGCATACTGAACTTCGAGCGTCTATTCTTTGTTTAATAGTAAAAGAATGTGTTCTGCTGAAAACAAAATTAGTTTAATGAATGGTTCATATATCCAGAATATAGATATATTATATACAAGTAATAGAGTTATATTTGTTCTAGAATGTGCAGAAGGCCTTGGCATCTTTGCATTAAGAAGAATGCCTTGATGAGGCATCAAATAGAGTGATCATGTAATGTATTTTCTTTGAGTAAACTGCAATGTATGCCCGTATATTGTGTTGCTAGTTGCATCTTCAAATGTTGCACATAACACCAGTGGGCTGCAAAATTTTGCACTTTGGACCAGGTTTGGTCGGTTAGCAATCAATCGACCACACCTGGCATCTGATTGGGCAACGTATGGCATCAAAACCAAGTGTCGTAGAGGATACAGAATGAGCTAGTAGATAATACTTGCTACAAAAAAGGGAATATGCAGTGTTTAGAGGGATTCTGAACCTGCAAGGAGAGAAGTTTTTCTTCTGGAGTAAGGCATCTCTCCCCTACGTGACGACGATCTCTGCAGTGGGTGCAGAAGCTGAAGAGGCACTTGGGGCACTGGGCGTTGTCCTCATCTTCCAGGCAAGCTGTCTGACATCTTGGACAGTAGGCTACATCAGCCATTGCGTCTAGAGTCCTTTGAAGTATCAATCTTTCCCACCTTTCAAAATCTGCCTCTCCTAGCAGCATCTTTAGTAAACTAGGTGGAACAAAACCTCCACATTTATCATCAGGGCAAACCAGTTTCATGACTGATCCTTCCTTCACATGCATCCTTCAATATGTCTCCATGCAATTCCGGCAAAAGTAATGAAGGCATGGAATTTTTATGAAGTCGATTCCTGGTAGTAATCAAAAGATACAGATTTAACTTCTAAATGTTCCAGACTCAGGACATGATGGAACTTGGATTATTCATGCTCATCTTGGCAATTATAGAAATTTTGCAAAGAAGCTCAATAGTTAATTTTTGCAGGGAAGATAAGCTTCTCATTGGATAAGTTATGTTTAGGTGTTTGAGCTGTATCTTGGATCCAGCAGAACATTCTAAGTTACTTTGATTTACTCACAATATATGCAGTTAGCAGGGACACCATGCACCAAATTCGTTAGTTCCGTCTAGGTATGGGGCACAAAAGAATTCGGAATTTCCTTTGTCAGGTATAACTTGTATACAAACTAACTTAAACAAGTTTGAACTAATATTAAAATTGTATTTGTTTTTTATAGTGACTATTTGACAGGGGGCATGTGCTGATTTTATATGAAAACAGTATGGTATACGAATTGATATACCCTGCAATATCCAAATTCGAGTGTTCTCTTAGAAATGTATGTGCATTGCTAAGTATGTTAATTCTTATAATCGGGTATATACCCCAGGAATAGAATTTCCAAAAAATATATCCAACTTTTGGATTGGATTTGTGTATTTGAAACCATGGTGCCCTGACTCCATGGAGCCCCAGAACGGTGTCAAATACATACCTATAATATCGCTAGCACTCTAACTGTTCGAGAACAACAAACTGAAGTTAGAAGTATGAAAGAGCTGGAGTTGAGAAATAACGAACAGTAAGTCTTGCAAAAGTTAATCTAATACTCCCTCTGTAAAGAAATATAAGAGCGTTTAGATCACTAGAATATTGATCTAAACGCTCTTATATTTGTTTGCGGAGGGAGTACATAACATGGTACAACTACGAGCACTGGTGGGAGTACACGAGCATCGATGGAGCATCTGACTTACCTTTGTACTCACTGAAACAGATCATGCAAACATGAAAGCCATGAAGAAACGATTCTTGGCATTGCTCTTCATTGTAGCTGATCAACTGTTGAACAACATCCTCTACAGGCAGAGTCTCTCCAACAACGCGAACATCCACATGACCCATGGTACTATAAGACTCCTGTATTACTATTCCGCCATCAAAACCAAGATGAGAGAGCGTAGAGCTCTGCAGCCATTGCACCCACTCAAAAACAACTTCCTGTCCAGGTTGCTGCGCCCAGAGCGAGTCGAGCATGTCACAGAGGGAGGAAATCTTCACACTATCCAACCATTTTACTGCGAGCGTAAAGTATGGAGAATGATGGCTAGGGTAAGATGGAGGCATAAGGCATGTCAGTGATATTGGAGCCAAGTGCTCGACACTGAATTTCTCAAAGAACCGGTTGTTTGGGTGATCATCGACAGCCTGGAGAAGTTCCACCGACACATTGATACCATCTGGGATTTCGCAATACACATAGATCTGCAAAGAATTGAAGACGAAAATGAAAGAGTAACACATTTTTTTGTTGATTTTTTGGCAATTGCTGAGTCCTGGGAGTCTGAAACCAGTTAAAACAGCAATAATTTCCTCAAGAAAGAATACCTGGAAATACCGCGGTGCAGAATTTTCACCAAAATCGTTTAAATTGTCTCCATAAATTGCCTCCAGCGCCAGCATCTATGCAATCATATATCAAAGAAAAATTATACATCGGCGGAGTTTCAAAATTTACCGTAGTATCCATTCATCTAAATTTGAGAAAACTAATAATCACCATGTGTTTTTTAATGCATGTTTTTGGCACAAAACTTTCTTCAGTTTAAGTCACGCGGAATGCCATATGTATAGAAGTACAACATATCCATATTGGTGGATTGTTTGTTTAATCAATTCCATCATTATTTTTCCATTCTAAAGGGAGAACTTGGAAGTGTCACTCCAATTCATTAACCATCTATGCGCTAAACTTGGCATTCCAAAGCCCGTTTAGCTGATTGGCAGCGTACCAACCATATCTCACGATCTTACGATAAAGTTTCAGCTATTCCGAATCACAATCGACACAGCCTGCAGGTTGTTGTTCATGGACACATTAATCATGATTTGCAACGGGTGCTCGCAATTTCCAGCTTGCGAACAGTGAACCGCGAGAGGGATTCCCGATGCAGTTCCGAAAATATGACCCGAGGGTTAATCCTAGCGAGGTAGCAGTGGCGGTACCTCGTCTTGCTGGAGCTGGTCGTTGGAGCGCAGCTGCTCGTCGGGCAGATCGGGCTCCTCCCTCTCCTTGCCGTCCCGGAGCGCCATCTCGTGCAGTATCCTCACCAACTCCGGCGGCGGCGAGAGGGCGCCGCCTTCTCCGAGGGAGCCACCGTGAGGGCTCTCCATAAGCGGGCCGCGGGTGGCGGCCGGAGCGGCCTTGGTAGTTGGTATGGTGCGCGTACTACGGAGGGACTTGGTGTGTGCTCTCGCCCCGATTTGGTGTGCGTGTAAAGTAAACGGTTGAATACGAATTGCTTATGAAATCATGTCTATAGTCGGACGGATTCATCAAAACACGAGTTCGATTAGAGTATCACCGGTGTGAAGATGCTGAAAATTGGAAACATTTGAGCCAAAATTATTCGGAAACGTTATAGACCTGACGTTAGATTTTTTTGGCTCCCCACGTGAACGTCTTCGTAACCGTCACAAATCCTGAAGCGGGTTTCCTCGACACATCACAGGTTACCGTCTACTCCCCCCCCCCCTCCCATAATATATACTCCCTTCGTACCAAAATAACTGGGTCAACTTTATACTACCTCTAATACAAAGCTATATTAAGTTTGAGAGTTGAGATACTTAATTTAGGACCGAGGGAATATTATCTATCTACTATTTCTACAAAAACATGAAACAATAAATTCAAATTATAACCTGAACCGTCTAAAATCTCCGTTAATGAAATTGATCTCACTAAAAAAACATTAATCCTCACATCGCTTCTCTCACCCTGCACGTCCTCTGTTGCCCTGCCAACTGCTCCCGTGTTCGTCGCTCAGCCCCACCTCCCCCTTCACGTCGCCAGCTGCCTGGCCCAGCCGCACCCGCCACTCAGCCCAGTCTTCACTTCACGCCGTCAGTCGCTCGGCCCAACCGCACCTGCCGCTTGGCCCTTTCGCACCCGCCGCTCGGCCCCGCCTCCCTTCACACCACAGCCACTCGGCCCAGCCGCTCAGCCCAGCCGCACCCGCCGTCCTACCCTGCCGCCCCTTCTCGAAGCCACCCGCCCAGCACCTTCGCCCCTTCTCAAATCTCCGCCCTTCTCCAAATGCCTGGGCCACTATCCTCTCCCAAACACGACGCTTGGGCAGTTTGCCGCTCGCGGCCGCTCGCCACCTCTCCCACGCCTAGTGTGTCGCCTCAACGACTGGACGCGCCGGCGGGCCGAGAGACCTACGCCTCCACACGTCAACAGACTGGCATACCACCGTCTCTACGCATCGGCGAACCTTTGCCTCAGCCTGTGTCGCCCCCACCTGTTTACCGACACGGACAGACCTCCTGCTGTTGGGAAACGTCGCATGGGAAACAAAAAAATTCCTACGCACATGCAAGATCTGTCCATGGTGTGAGCATCTACGAAAGGGAGAGTGGATCTACATACCCTTGTAGATCGCTAAGCGGGAAGCGTTAAGAAAAGCGGTTGGTGTAGTCGAACGTCTTCGCGATCCAAATCACCGAGCGTTCCGCGATCTCATCACGATCCGTCCCGCGATCCAATCACAATCCATCCCGCGAACTCATCACAATCCGTCTTGCGATCCAATCACGATCCGTCCCGCGAACTCATCACGATCCGTCCCGCGAACTCATCACGATCCGTCTCACGATCTTGATCACGGTCCTTCCGATCTAGCGCCGAACGGACGGCACCTCCACGTTCAGCACACGTACAGCTCGATGGCGATCTCCGCCTTCTTGATCCAGCAAGAGGGAGCGGAGATGTAGACAAGTTCACCAGCAGCGTGATGGCGCCGCAATGATGATGGTGGAGCAATTCCGGCAGGGCTTCGCCTAAGCACTGTAGAAATCAGATCTAGAGGAGAAACTATGCACTGGAGGAACGGGCAGCACGTGGCTACAAATTCTGTGCCAAAACCCTAAAACCTCTAGTATATATAAGAGGAAGAGAGGAGGCTTGGAGCAAGGGAAAATCCTACTAGGAGGCTTCGGCCAAAGCTAGCGAGGAGAGTCCTCCTCCTCCTCCAATCCTAGTAGCATCAGGACTCTTCCTTTTTTGCCTTTTTGCCTTTTTCCACCTTTTTCTCTTTGGGCTTTTCTTCCCAGCCGCATGGGCCTTGTGTGGGACTTCCACCAGCCCACAAAAGGCTGGCATTTATTCTCCCACAGCCCATGAAGCCTCTTGGGTCGAAATACCCCTCTCGATGGTCTTCTGATACACTACCGGCACTCCCGGTACATTACCGATGAGCCCGAAACTTTTCCGGCGACCAAAATAGGACTTCCTATATATCAATCTTTACCTCCAGACCATTCCGGAGCTCCTCGTGACGTCCGGGATCTCATACGGGACTCTGAAAAACCTTCGATCACCACCATACACAACTCTATACTACCGAAACGTCACCAAACCTTAAGTGTGCAGACCCTGCGGGTTCGAGAACTATGTAGACATGACCGAGACACCTCTACGGTCAATAACCAATAGCGGGACCTGGATGCCCATATTGGTTCCTACATATTCTAGAAGATCTTTATCGGTCGAACCTCTATGTCAAGGATTCAGTTAATCCCGTAAGATTTTCCCTTTGTTCTTCGGTATGTTACTTGCTCGAGATTCGATCGTCGGTATCTCCATACCTAGTTCAACCTCGTTATCGACAAGTCTCTTTACTCGTTCAGTAATACAAGATCACGTGACTAACACTTAGTCACATTGCTTGCAAGGCTTGTTGTGATGTTGCATTACCGAGTGGGCCCTGAGATACCTCTCCGTCACACGGAATAACAAATCCCAGTCTTGATCCATGCCAACTCAACAGATACCCTCGGAGATACCTGTAGAGTACCTTTATAGTCACCCAGTTACGTTGCGACGTTTGATACAAACAAGGCACTCCTCCGGTGTCAGTGAGTTGCATGATCTCATGGTCATAGGAACATATACTTGACATGCAGAAAACAGTAGCAATAAACTGACACGATCATATGCTACGTTTGTTGTTTGGGTCTTGTCCATCAAAACATTCTCCTAATGATGTGATCCCGCTATCAAATGACATCTCATGTCCATGGCTAGGAAACCTTAATCATCTTTGATTAACGATCTAGTCTATTAGAGGCATACTAGGGACATGGTTTTGTCTATGTATCCACACATGCATCTAAGTCTCCGATCAATACAATTATAGCATGGATAATAAACAATTATCATGAACAAGGAAATATGATAATAACTAATTTATTATTGCCTCTAGGGCATATTTCCAACAGTCTCCTGCTTGCACTAGAGTCAATAATCTAGTTCACATCACCATGTGATTCGCATTGTTATGAATCTAACACCCACTGAGTTCTGGGGCTCGATCATGCTTTGCATGTGAGAGAGGTCTTATAGTCAACGGGTCTGCGACATTCAGCTCCGTATGTACTTTGCAAATCTCTATGTCAAACTGTAAACACTGCTACCACACTCCACTTGGTACTATTACAAATGGCTGCTCCACTATACGTATCCGGATTGCTACTAAGAGTCATCCGGATTAGTGTTAAAACTTGCATCGACGTAACTCTTGACGACGAACCCTTTATCACCTCCATAATCGAGAAATGTTTCCTTAGTATTTTAGTCACTAAGGATAATATTGACCGCTGTCCAGTGATCCACTCCTGGATCACTCTGTACCCCTTGACGGACTCATGGCAAGGCACACATAGGTGCAGTACATATCATGGCATACTACACACAACCTATGGCTAAGGCATAGGGGACGACATTCGTCCTTTCTCTTTCTTCTGCCGTTGTCGAGCTTTGAGTCTCACTCAACTTCACACCTCGCAAATCAGGCGAGAACTCTTTCTCTGACTGATCCATTTTGAACTCTTTCAAAATCTTGTCAAGGTATGTACTCATTGAAAGTCTCATTAAGCATCTTGATCTATCTCTATAGATCTTGATGCTCAACAATTAGGTAGCTTTATCTAGGTCTTCCTTTGAAAAACTCTTTTCAAACAACCGTTTATGCTTTCTAGAAATTCTACATCATTTCCGATCAACAATATGTCATCCACATATACTTATCAGAAATTCTATAGTGCTCCCACTCACTTTATTGTAAATACAAGTTTCTCGTAAACTTTGTATAGACTCAAAAACTTTGATCACCTCATCAAAGTGTATATTCCATCTCCGAGATGCTTGCTTCAGTTCATAGAAGAATCACTGAAGCTTGCACACCTTTTAGCATCCTTAGGAATGACAAAACCTTCTGGTTGTATCACATACAACCTTTCCTCAAGTAAACCGTTAAGGAAACGATGTTTTGATATCCATCTGCCAGATTTCATAATTGAAAAATGCAGCAACTGCTAACATAATTCCAACAGACTTTAGCATCGCTACGAGTGAGAAAGTCTCATCGCAGTCAACTCCTTGAACTTGTCATAAACTTCTTTGCAACAAGTCGAGCTTTACAAATGATGACATTTACCATGAGCATATGTCTTCATTTTAAACATCCATTTGTACTCAACGACCTGCCATCCAACGAGCAAGTCTACCAAAGTCTATACTTGGTTTTCATACATGGATCCTTTCTCGGATTTCATGGCCTCTAACCATTTGTCGGAATCCGGGCCCATCATCGCTCCTCCACAGCTCGTAGGTTCATCGTTGTCCAACAACATGACCTCCAAGACAAGTTTGTCGTACCGCTTAGGAGCAGTACACATCCTTGTCGACCTACGATGTTCGATAATAACTTGATCCGAAGCTTCATGATCATCATCATTAACTTCCTCTTCAACTAACGTAGGCTTCCTAGAAACAAATTCCTCCGTTGCGCTACTCTCTGGTTGAAATAGAGGTTCAATAACCTTATCAAGTTCTATCTTCCTCCCACTCAATTATTTCAAGAGAAACTTTTCCTCAAGAAAGGACCCAGTTTTAGCAACAAACATTTTATGCTTAGATCTGAGATAGAAGGTTCACCCAACTGTTCTTAGGGTATTCTATGAAGATGCATTTGTTCGCTTTGGGTTCGAGCTCATTAGGTGAAAACATTTTCCACACAAGCGTTGCAACCCCAAACATTAAGAAATGACAGCTTAGGTTTCTATCAAACCATAATTCACACGGTGTCATCTCAACGGATTTAGATGGTGCCCTATTTAAAGAGAATGTAGTTGTCTCTAATGCATAACCCCAAAACGATAGTGGTAAAAGGATAAGATACATCATAATTCGCACCATATCCAATAGAGCACGACTATGACGTTCGGACACACCATCACACTATGGTGTTCCAGGTGATGTAAATTGTGAAACAACTTTCACATTGTCTTAAGTTGTATACCAAACTCGTAACTCAGATATTCACCTCCATGATCATATCACGGACATTTTATCTTCTTGTCACGATGATCTTAAACTTCACTCTGAATTTGCTTGAACTTTTTCAAACGATTCAGACTTGTGTTTCATTAAGTAAATATACACCATTATCTACTCAAATCATCACTGAAGGTAAGAAAATAACGATATCCACCGCATGCTACAAGACTCATTGGATTGCATACATCAACATGTATGATTTCCAATAAATCACTTGTCCGCTCCATCAAACCAGAAAACGGGGTCCTTAGTCATGTTGCCAAGAGGCATGGTTCGCATGTCTCAACCGATTCGAAATCGAATGAGTCCAAAGATCCATCAGCATGGAGTTTCTTCATGCGCTTTATACCAATATGACTTTTAGCGGAAGTGCCACAAGTATGTTGTACTGTCACTATTAACTTTGTATCTTTTGGCATCAATGTTATGAACATGTGTATTACTATGATCAAGATTCAACAAACCATTCTCACTGGGTGCATGACCATTGAAGGTATTATTCATGTAAACAGAATAACCATTATTCTTTAACTTAAATGAATAACCGTGTTGCAATAAACATGATCTAATCACGTTCATGCTCAACGCAAAACACCAAATAACATTTATTTAGGTTCGTCACTAATCCCGAAGGTAGAGAGAGCGTGCGATGTTGATCACATCAACCTTGGGAACATTTCCAACACACATCGTCACCTCACCCTTAGCTAGTGCTCCGTTTATTCCGTAGCTTTTATTTCGAGTTACTAACATCCGTCGACGTTGCCAGCCTTCTTATCTACCAAGTATCTAGGGTTGTTCCGCTTCAGCGACCGCTCTCCTCATAATCGAAGCACTTAGTCTCGGGTTTGGGTTCAACTTTGGGTTGCTTCACTGGAGCAGCAACTGACTTGCTATCCATGAAGTTTTCCCTCCTTGCTCCTGCCCTTCTCGATACTAGTGGTTTGACTAACCATCAACACTTGACGCTCCTTCTTGATTTCTACCTTCGCGGTGTCAAACATCGCGAACAGCTCAGGGATCATTATTTCTATCCCTGGCATTTTGTAGTTCATCACCAAGTTCTAGTAGCTTAGTGACAGTGACTTGGAGAACTATATCAATCATTATCTTATCTGGAAGATCAACTCCCACTCGATTCAAGCGATTGTAGCACCCAGACAATCTGAGCACATTCTCAATGATTGAGCTATTCTCTTTCATATTACAGGAAAAGAATCTTGTTGGAGATCTCATATCTTGCAACACGGGCATGAGCCTAAGATCCTAATTTCAGCTCTTAGAACATCTCATATGTTCTGTGACGTTCAAAACATTTCGGAGCCTCAATTCTAAGCCGTAATGCATGACGCACTAAACTATCAAGTAGTTATCAGAACGTGCCTATAAGATGTTCACAACATCTACAAACAACACTAGAGGGGTTGGCGCATCGAGCGGTGCATTAAGGACATAAGCCTTTTGTGCAGCAATGAGGACAATCCTCAGATCATGGAGCCAATCCGCAATATTGCTACCATCATCTTTCAACTCTATTTCTCCAGGAACATATAAAAATTCAAGGGAGCTACAGCATGAGCTAGTAATCTACAACACAGTTTGCAAAGACACTACTGACTATGTTCATGATAATGAGTTCAATTAATCATATTACTTAAGAACTCCCACTCAAATTGACATCACTCCAGTCATTCGAGTGATACATGATCCAAATTCTCCAACTCAAGTCCGATCATCACGTGAGTTGAGGTGGTTTCAATGGTGAACATCATCATGTTGATCATATCTACTATATGACTCATGTTCGACCTTTCGGTCTCTTGTGTTCCGAGGCCATGTATGTACATGCTAGACTCGTCAAGTTTAACCCGAGTGTTCTGCATGTGCAACACTGGCTTGCACCCGTTGTATGTGAACGTAGAGTCTATCACACCCGATCATCACGTGGTGTCTCGACATGACGAATTTTCGCAACGGTGCACACTCGGGGAGAACACAATTTATCTTGAAATTTAAGTGAGGGATCACCTTATAATCCTACCATCGTCCTAAGCAAAACAAGGTGCATAAAAGGATTAACATCACATGCAAATCATAAGTGACATGATATGGCCATGAACTTGTGCTTTTGATCTCCATATTGAAAGCACCGGCATGATCTCAATCGTCACCGGCATGACACCATGATCGCCATCATCTTGATCTCCATCAATGTGTTGCCATCGGGGTTGTCGCGCCCACCATGCTTCTACTACTATTGCTACCGTTTAGCAATAAAGTAAAGCATTACATAGCGCTTAATGATTGACACGCAGGTCATACAATAATTAAAGACAACCCTATGGCTCTTGCCAGCTGCCGTACTCATCAACATGCAAGTCGTGATATTCTATACAACACATGATCATCTCATACATCACATATATCTTATAAGGTAATTGGTCATATCACATCACAACATACTCTGCAAAAACAAGTTAGACGTCCTCTAGTTGTTGTTGCAAGTTTTACGTGGTTGCTACGGGCATCTAGCAAGAACAGTTCTCACCTACGCAAAACCACAACGGTGATACATAAGTTGCTTTTCAACCTTCTCAAGGACCGCCTTTGTCGAATCCAATGCAACCGGTCTCTCTTAAGCGTATGAGTAATGTTGGTCCGGGCTGCTTCATCTCACAATACCATTGAACCAAAATCCGACCAAGGGAGGAACCAATCTAAGCATCAACGCCCACAAACCTTTTGTGTTCTAATCGAGATCTCATCTACACATAGACCTAGCTCATGATGCCACTGTAGGGGAACATTGCGTGGGAAACAAAAATTCCTACGCGCAAGCAAGATCTATCCATGGTGATGAGCATCTATGATAGGGAGAGTGGATCTACATACCCTTGTAGATCGCTAAACGGGAAGCGTTAAGAAACGCGGTTAGTGTAGTCGAACGTCTTCGTGATCCAAATCGCCGAGCGTCCCGCGATCTCATCACGATCCGTCCCACGATCCAACCACAATCCGTCCCGCGAACTCATCACGATCCGTCTCGCGATCCAATCACGATCCGTCCCGCGAAATCATCATGATCCGTCCCGCGAACTCATCACGATCCGTCTCGTGATCTTGATCACGGTCCTTCCGATCTAGTGTCGAACGGACGACACCTCCGCTTTCAGCACACGTACAGCTCGATGATGATGTCCGCCTTCTTGATCCAGCAAGAGGGAGCGGAGAGGTAGATGAGTTCACTGGCAGCGTGACGGCGCCGCGGTGATGGTGGTGGAGCAATTCCGGCAGGGCTTCGTCTAAGCACTGTAGAAATCAAATCTAGAGGAGAAACTATGCACTGGAGGAACGGGCAGCATGTGGCTAAAAATTCTGTGCCAAAACCCTAAAACCTCTAGTATATATAAGAGGAAGAGAGGAGGCTTGGCGCAAGGGCAAATCCTACTAGGAGGCTTCGGCCGAAGCTAGGGAGGAGAGTCCTCCTCCTCCTCCTCCAATCCTAGTAGGATTAGGACTCTTCCTTTTTTGCCTTTTTGCCTTTTTCCACCTTTTTCTCTTTGGGCTTTTCTTCCCAGCCGCATGGGACTTGTGTGGGACCTCCACCAGCCCACAAAAGGCTGGTATTTATTATCCCACAACCCATGGAGCCTCTTGGGTCGAAATACCCCTCCCGATGGTCTCCCGGTACACTACCGTCACTCCCGATACATTACCGATGAGCCCAAAACTTTTTCGGCAACCAAAATAGGACTTCCTATATATCAATATTCACCTCCGGATCATTCTAGAGCTCCTCTTGACGTACAGGATCTCATCCGGGACTCCGAACAACCTTCGGTCACCACCATACACAACTCTATACTACCGAAACGTCACCAAACCTTAAGTGTGCAGACCCTGCGGGTTCGAGAACTATGTAGACATGACCGAGACACCTCTACGGTCAATAACCAATAGCGGGACCTGGATGCCCATATTGGTTCCTACATATTCTATGAATATCTTTATCGGTCGAACCTCTGTGTCAAGGATTCAGTTAATCCCATAAGATGTTCCCTTTGTTCTTCGGTATGTTACTTGCCCGAGATTCGATCGTCGGTATCTCCGTACCTAGTTCAACCTCGTTACCGGAAAGTCTCTTTACTCATTCCGTAATACAAGATCCCGTGACTAACATTGAGTCACATTGCTTGCAAGGCTTGTTGTGATGTTGTATATATTATCGAGTGGGTCCTGAGATACCTCTCCGTCACACGGAGTAACAAATCTCAGTCTTGATCCATGCCAACTCAACAGACACCCTCGGAGATACCTGTAGAGTACCTTTATAGTCACCCAGTTATGTTGCGACGTTTGATACACACGAGGCACTCCTCCGGTGTCAGTGAGTTGCATGATCTCATGGTCATAGGAACATATACTTGACATGCAGAAAACAGTAGCAATAAACTGACACGATCATATGCTACGTTTGTAGTTTGGGTCTTGTCCATCACACCATTCTTCGAATGATGTGATCCCGTTATCAAATGACATCCCATGTCCATGGCTAGGAAACCTTAACCATATTTGATCAACGAGCTAGTCTATTAGAGGCATACTAGCGACATGGTTTTGTCTATGTATCCACACATGCATCTAAGTCTCCGATCAATACAATTATAGCATGGATAATAAACTTTTATCATGAGAAAGGAAATGTGATAATAACTAATTTATTATTGCCTCTAGGGCATATTTCCAACACCTGCTTGATGCGTCGGCGGACCTCCGCCTCGACCTCATCCTCCCCCAACCAGCTGAATGAGCCTCACTTTGATTTTTTTTCTGGTCTGGATCCCTTCCCCTCTCTATGTATGTCTTGTTGTGTGCGTCCATGCTCCGTGTGGGTGTTGTCCTTGTGCTTGTGTGTGTTCTGTGTTTGGACCGCTGGCACGCGTGTGCTCTGGTATCGTTTTCTCCTCGGGGGCATCATTCTTGGAGGTGTACACGTGCTCGAGGGGCTAGTCTGTGTCTTCTTTTGTGGAGCGGTGCTTCATCTTACACATTAATGGCGGCGGATCTCGGCGGCGTGGCTCAGTGGAGACTCGGCGTCCGATGCACGGAGATGGACTCGCGTAGGAGGAGGACGTTGGCTGCCGCCATGGTGGCGTCGATGGCAGATAGGCCTAATGAGGTCGGTGCGTTAGGTTCTTCTCAGAAGATGGATTGGTGGAAGACGACGGCGACGACACATGAGAGTTCGTCGGACCGGTTTGTACCACAAACCCAGTATGTGGCTTGGTTGGGACCTCCAGTTTTAGATGTTAAGATTTTGTGCGATGTATGTTTGGTATTAGGCTTGGACTATCGGCACCCTTCATCAAGTGGATAGGAGTAGCAACAAATTTTTGTTAAGATGGTGTCACTAGACGGGAAAGTATCTGGTGCACTAGTGCTTGTGGTGCTACCAGTGCACCGGACATTGTATCGCATTGGAAAATGTTTCAAAAAATCTGAAAAAATGTAGTACATTGACACAACATTGATCTCTTTTTTATTGTAGAATGTCAACTCAAAATTCAAAACATTGCATGATATACAAAAATGATATATTTAGCATCAATGTGATATTGGGCCAAATCCAAAGCCCAACTTATGTTATGTACTATTCAGTGTCTACTTTGTGATTTTTGTACCTCGAGCAATGTTTCGAATTTTGAGTTGAAATTTTGTGACAATATAAACCGATGTTGTGTGAATGTGTTAAATTTTTTAGAAAAAGAATCAAACGTTATTAAATGCGATATGATAGTCCGGTGCACCAGTAGCACCACACGCCTTGGTGCACGAGATACTTTTTCGACTTCAGACTACCTAATGTACTACTTTATACTCCCTCCATTCCTTTATATAAAGTGTATTTATTTTTTCAAAAGTCAAAAGAGATCATGTTTGACCGAGTTTTTAACACAATATGTCAATATCCACAATACAAAATTTATACCATTTGATCTATCATGAAAAGTAGTTTTATATTTTATCAACTTGGTATTGTAGAGGTCGTTAGTTTATTCTATAATCTTGGTCAAATATTCAAATAGTTGACTTACACGGAAAACAATACACCTTACATTCTGGAACGGAGGGAGTATGTTTTTTGTGAATAATTAACAAAATAGTTGGATGCATTTTCTAGATGCAAAGGCCGGGGAAAATCCTCCTTCTTAAAAAAATCCAACGTGAGCATTTGCCCTTTTAGTTAAGTTTGCCCTTTTAGTTGAACTTGTTTTCAAACAAGGATATGGGGCTGGAAGTCCTTGGCTCTTTCCAAATGAGTTTCAGGTACTTAGTTTGAGTACTAATTTATTTTTTTGGAGACAGTTATCTAGATCAGCTTTTGGATATATGTACAAGAGCAATTCTGCTTTGCATTATCTTATTTTCATTTAAATGTTTTTGTGTTTCACTTATGTTTTTTGAAATATTTCTGTATTTATAGTTTAAACTCTCATCCAACATATTGTTAGAGTCATCTGTCTGTGTGATCTGAGTACATAGCATAAAAAATACTATAATTTTGGTTAGGATTTAAAAAAATACTATTTTTTCGCTGATGACTACTAAATCCGGGGTTGGCTGTTTAAAAAACCTAAATCACAAGTCCTTATCAGTTGATCACGATTATAACATTTGGGCCCCACTGGTAAGATAACTGTTTGTTTGGCCGTTTACTTTGACCGTTAACTTACATGAGGGTCCCATACGCCAGCTTCCTCTTTCTTCTTCCTCTCTTCCTAATCCCTCCTCTTCTCCTGTGATCTCTCCCGAGCTAGCGATCCCTCCCGAGCTGGCCATCCTCTGCTTCCCTCCTAAGCCGGCGACCACCCTCCCCTCCCTAGCCTCCCATGGTTGTGGTACGAGCTCGCTGGAGCTCCTTGTGTTGGAGGTGGCGACGAGGAGGCATACCAGAGGTCGGCCTCGTTGCTGCGGGGGTCGCCACCATGCGGCCAGGCCGCATGGGGCTCCGGTCCGGGTCATCGCGCACCATCGGGAGCTGCCTGGGGGCCGCCGCCCACCATGGGACTCCGCTCGGTTCACCATGCCGTTGCCTGCCATCGGGAGCTGCCTGGGGGTCGTCACTGTTGAAAATATGAGCAAATTACTAAAAGATTTAATCCGAATAAGCAGCAAGTAGATCATGACAGCAAAAGTATAGAATAAACTAATCATGCAGACTAGCATAGTTAACGAATAGAATGAATCTGCGGCACAGACTAGATATAGAAATTCTAGTATGATCTCAAACAGGGAGGACAAGATTACATACGGTGCAGCAAGAGTAGAACCGCCAGTGTTGACGTTGTCGCCCATGTCGTTGAGGAAGAGGTTGCCGAGGTCGGGGAAGAAGTCGTCGCTGCCAGCAGTCATGCGAGTGCGCTCCCCAAAAACCTGATCGCCCCTCTCCCGTACAGGATCACGAGAGGCGGGGTTCCGAAGGCCTCCTGTCCCTTCTCGCAGTGCACGTCGGAAGGAGGGATGGAGAAGACTTGGATGGCGGCTCAATGATCTGGAACGGTGCGAAACCATATGTTGTGGCGGCGGCTAGGGTTGGCAGGGACCTCGCGTATATATATGTATATATATATATGTATATATATGTATATATATATGCGCAGTGGTGGAGAGACGTGGGATAGACCCACGTCCGAGTCGGTTAAAGTCCATGATCCGACGTCTCAGATCGTGACGCCTCTATTAAGGACTCTCCGTTCCTGACCGGAAAAAATAAGCATGTAGGTATGAGCTTGGCTTGCCTCAATCCCGCAACCCACAGCGCGTTGTGACGAGGCGTGGTGTGGCGAGGCGAGTGAGGAGGAGGAGTGCGCAAGGGCCTCTTCTCTTCTCACTCTCTTACAAGTGCTAGAAGAGCTCACCTTATAAAGAGGTGTTGCTCTCTCTCCACTAGCGGTATGGGACTAAACTTTAGTCCCAACCACACCACTCAAACAGCCAACACACATGAGCCATGAGAATTTCAGATTTTTGGATGGGCTTTGGGCCAAAGGCCTCATAGCAAAATCTAGCAATCCCCCACAAAGTCTCATTGGCACATCTCATCATTGCTTAGTTCCAAAACATTGTTTATATACCGGTTCTTGATGGAGACTGTTAAGTTGAACTTCCATTTAGAAATTTATGCTACACTAGATCACAACTTGAATAGTGGACTATGCCTTGAACTATAAGTTTTCTGCGAGTCTAGTTTCACACAAATCCTTGACCGATATTGGGCTGCCGCAAGGCTTTCCCGCAGGTGGAGCGTATACGTTGTACTCCAAGGCCTTTCATGAATTTACTAGAGAACACCCGATTCTCACAGATTGCGACGTTTATAGTCGAATTCATATAGGTGTGTTTCTCAGGAGATGTCATGCAGGACAACATCTCTGCTTACCCAAATAAGCCACTTGGAACATATTAAGATAGGTATCAACCTGCCATGCAGACTACGAGAGTATTGCATCTTCATGGAGTGGGATAGCAAATATAGGGATACTCTCCTTCTAGCTATCCAACAGCTTGTCTCCCACTTCTACTTCATGGGATCTCCGATCACATAGAGTGGGTTACCACTATGGACAACTCATATGGTGGGTCTCAAACCCATCTCCGTCGATGCATTTCCTATCACATTACGTGATAAACCCTTTGTGAAGGGATCTGCCAACACTAGTAAAAAATGGCCCATTTGTCCCGGTTCCAGAGGCCCATTAGTCCCGGTTATGGAACCGGGACTAAAGGGTCGAGACTAAATCCCTAAACCTTTAGTCCCGGTTCACATACAAACCGGGACAAAAGGGGCTCCATGTGGCCTCTGCGGGGAGCCCAGGCAGGAGGACCTTTAGTCCCAGTTGGTAACACCAACCGGGACCAAAAGTTGATGGGTTTTTTTGTGAAAGAGGGGGGGGGGGTTAGGGGGTTTGGGAGGGTTAATTTAGGGGTTTCATATTGTGTTATCTAGCTAATTAATAGAGAGAAGTGTCCTCTCTTTCTCCGTGCTTGGTCGATGATGCTAGCTACTATACATATAGAGAGAACTTGACGCTAGCTAATAAGCAAATGAAGGAAACCATTAATTACACAAGATCTAAAAACTCATCATCATCATCTTAATCATACAAAGTTAAAGTCTCATAACACACACAAAAAATGACATAGTCCTCGCTCATAGGACCTACTCCTCCCTCCTAGGTAAAATGACATAAAAAGAATAACACCTATGTCTCCATGATGAAGCAAAGAGATCCAACTGTCTCCAACTTGTGGCTTGCGATCCTTCCTTATTTGTCCCCATGCTTCAATTTGGAGCCTTCTTGGTGGTTTGCGCTCAGTCGAGTATGCAAAATATAACTCAGGATGGAAGGGGCTTTTTATTGTCATATTACCTTCGGGTTGCATCAACGGTGGCGCAACTTCATATGGCAATTTCTGTTGAAGAACATAATAGTAGCCTAGTTAGCAATGTAATCAATACCATTTACGCAAACAATACTAGTGTACTTAATTAGCAACTCTTACCAAGATATTTCGGCGAATGTCATCCGCCCTCAACCTATGCACTAGTGTCCTGTACAATGTATAATTTGGGTCAGTTCCCAAATTATACGGGAAGACGTCCCTATCAGCTATGACACCAATAACAAAGTAGATAAGATCATCCTTCTCCTCCCAAGTTAGATGTGATCCATAAGTGTAGTGTGTTGTGTCGATTATGTTCTGTATTTCACTCGAAGAAAGGAAATAAGCTGTAAAATAAAAATTAACAATTTTAGTATGGATGAACACCAAATATTTTTATATATAGAATGGAAATTACTTGACAAATATGCATGGTTGACAAACTCACATGGAGGTAAAACAGGAAGCATATCGACATCCACCCAAATGTCGATGTTTCCTTCAATATGATCTTCAGGACGAAGATCAAAAGTTATTTCCATATCCTCCTGAAGTCCATATGCCTTACAAAGAGCTTCTCAATTTGAGCACCCTAATTATGTGTTATTAAGTGCATTCATTACTTTCACAAGAAATGTGTGACCATGTTTGGTCCTCAGGTTGGTTGTCCTCGTCTAGAAACTCTCGTGAGGTTGGTTACCATTGTTGCGTACCGTAGAAATATCAAAGTCCTTGTAAAGCTTCATGGTGAAGAACATGCCGTCTCGCAGACCAAGCTGGTCACAAAGACCCTTATCTTCACCACAAAATTCACACGCTTGGATCCTATTATCGTCTGATGATGACAACATTTCCTGTGTTCATAATTCAAGAATTACGGCACAGAAGAGAAAAAAGAGGAGGCGCCCCCCACGACAATAGTCGGGATTCCTCCATCAAGAACACACATGAAAGTCACACAAGGAGCAACAACAAAGCGAAAGTCACACACGCATTATACCAATAGAATATCACTAATACATTTATAATGAACTCGAATATAATATCACTAATACATCATCTCGAATAATCCAGTTATCAATGCATCATCAAATATTAACTGATACATCTCGAATATTATCATATAAGATCACTAATATTCCCTTCGATCGATTTTACGAAGGAAACTACCAGGAAACTGATCAACACACAGATCACTATTACTCAATATGCAACGGGTTGACTTTAGGTCTGTCGAGTCTTTCTTCCTAAACTCTCATCTCACGTATATGGTGGGCACTCCCTCTGATATTGCGACCGACGGTGATGGTGGCTCCTCCATTCGTCCCCGAGTGCATTAAACCAAAATGTCTAGCACATGGGAACGAAGGAGAAGCGACCCCACGACAACCATGGGGATTCTTCCTCTCTCATATTTCGACCGTCGGTGATGGTCACTACTCCTCCTTTGTTGGAAATATGCCCTAGAGGCAATAATAAATTAGTTATTATCATATTTCCTTGTTCATGATAATCGTTTATTATCCATGCTATAATTGTATTGATCGGAGACTTAAATGCATGTGTGGATACATAGACAAAACCATGTCCCTAGTATGCCTCTAATGGACTAGCTCGTTGATCAAAGGATGGTTACGGTTCCCTAGCCATGGACATGAGATGTCATTTGATAATGGGATCACATCATTAGGAGAATGATGTGATTGATAAGACCCAAACTACAAACATAGCATATGATCGTGTCAGTTTATTGCTACTGTTTTCTGCATGTCAAGTATATGTTCCTATGACCATGAGATCATGCAACTCACGGATATCGGAGGAGTGCCTTGTGTGTATCAAACATCGCAACATAACTGGGTGACTATAAAGGTGCTCTACAGGTATCTCCGATGGTGTTTGTTGAGTTGGCATGGATCGAGACTGGGATTTGTTACTCCGTGTAACGGAGATGTATCTCGGGGCCCACTCGGTAAGGCAACATCACAATAAGCCTTGCAAGCAATGTGACTAATTGTTAGTTGCAGGATCTTGTATTATGGAACGAGTAAAGAGACTTGCCGGTAACGAGGTTGAACTAGGTATGGAGATACCGACGATCGAATCTCGGGCAAGTAACATACCAAAGAACAAAGGGAACGTTATACGGGATTAACTGAATCCTTGACATAGAGGTTCGACCGATAAAGATCTTCGTAGAATATGTAGGAACCAATGTGGACGTCCAGGTCCCACCATTGGTTATTGACTGTAGAGGTGTCTCGGTCATGTCTACATAGTTCTCGAACCCGCAGGGTCTGCACACTTAAGGTTCGGTGACGTTTCGGTAGTGTAGAGTTATGTATGGTGGTGACCGAAGTTTCTTCGGAGTCCCGGATGAGATCCTGGACGTCGCGAGGAGCTCCGGAATGGTCCGGAGGTAAAGATTCATATATAGGAAGTCCCAGTTTGGTTTCCGGAAAAGTTTCGGGCTCGTCGGTAGTGTACCGGGAGTGCCGGTAGTGTACCGGGAGACCTCCGGGAGGGGTACTTCGACCCCAAGACGTCCATGGGCTGTGGGAGAGTACCGTGATCGAGATTGCGAGACAGTTCGTGATGAGATCGCGGAACGGATCGTGATGAGTTCGCGGGACAGATCGTGATCAAGATCATGAGATGGATCGTGATGAGATCGCGGGACGGATCATGATGAGTTCACGGGACGGATCATGATTGGATCACAGGACGGATCGTGATGAGATCGCGGGACGCTCGGCGATTTGGATCGCGAAGATGTTCGACTACACCAACCGCGTTTCTTAACGCTTCCCGCTTAGCGATCTACAAGGGTATGTAGATCCACTCTCCCTCTCGTAGATGCTCATCACCATGGATAGGTTTGCGTGTGCGTAGGAAATTTTTTGTTTCCCATGCGACGTTCCCCAACAGTGGCATCATGAGCTAGGTTGATGGTTCGATGAGATCTCGAGTAGAACACAAAAGGTTTGTGGGCGTTGATGCTTAGATTGCTTCCTCCCTTGGTCGTATTTTGGTTCAGCGGGATTGTGAGATGAAGCGGCCCGGACCAACATTACTCGTACGCTTACGAGAGACCGGTTCCCTCGACGCAACTTGTTGCCTAGATGGCTTGCGGGTGATAGTTTCTCTCACTTTAGTTGGATCGGATTCGACAAAGGCGGTCCTTGAGAAGGTTGAAAAGCAAACTAGTGTATCACCTTTGTGGTTTATGCGTAGGTAAGAATTGTTCTTGCTAGATACCCGTAGCAGGCACATAAAACATGCAACAACAATTAGAGGATGTCTAACTTGTTTTTGCAGGGTATGTTGTGATATGATATGGCCAATTACATGATGTGATATATGTGATGTATGAGATGATCATGTGATGTATAGATTATCACGACTTGCATATCGATGAATACGGCAGCCGGCAGGAGCCATAGGGTTGTCTTTAATTATTGTATGACCTGCGTGTCAATCATTAAGCGCTATGTAATGCTTTACTTTATCGCTATGGTAGCAATAGTAGTAGAAGCATGCAGGGCGTGACAACCCCGATGGCAACACATTGATGGAGATCAAGATGATGGAGATCATGGTTTCATGCCGGTGACGATGGAGATCATGCCGGTGCTTTCATGATGGAGATCAAAAGCACAAGATCATGGCCATATCATGTCACTTATGATTTGCATGTGATGTTAATCCTTTTATGCACCTTGTTTTGCTTAGGACGACGGTAGCATTATAAGGTGATCCCTCACTTAATTTCAAGATAAATTGTGTTCTCCCCGAGTGTGCACCGTTGCGAAAGTTCGTCGTGTTGAGACACCACGTGATGATCGGGTGTGATAGACTCTACGTTCACATACAACAGGTGCAAGCCAGATTTGCACATGCAGAACACTCGGGTTAAACTTGACGAGCCTAGCATGTACAGACATGGCCTCGAAACACAAGAGACCGAAAGGTCGAACATGAGTCATATAGTAGATATGATCAACATGATGATGTTCACCATTGCAGCCACCTCAACTCACGTGATGATCGGACTTGAGTTGGTGAATTTGGATCATGTATCACTCGAATGATCTGAGGGATGTCAATTTGAGTGGGAGTTCAATATGATTAATTGAACTCATTATCATGAACATAGTCAAAGTGTCTTGCAAATTATGTTGTATATTACTAGCTCACACTGTAGCTCCCTTGTATTTTTATATGTTCCTAGAGAAATAGAATTGAAAGATGATGGTAGCAATATTGCGGACTGGGTCCGTGATCTGAGGATTGTCCTCATTGCTCACAGAAGTTTTATGTCCTTAATGCACTGCTCGGTGCGCCGACCCCTCTAGCGTCGTCTGTAGATGTTGTGAACATCTGACAGGCACGTTCTGATGACTACTTAATAGTTTAGTGCGTCATGCATTACGGCTTAGAATTGAGGCTCCAAAACGTTTTGAACGTCACGGAACATATGAGATGTTTCTAAGAGCTGAAATTAGGATCTCAGGCTCGTGCCCGTGTTGCGAGATATGAGATCTCCAACAAGATTCTTTGCCTTCAAGATGAAAGAGAATAGCTCAAGCGTTGAGCATGTACTCAGATTGTCTGGGTGCTACAATCGCTTGAATCAAGTGGGAGTTGATCTTCCAGATAAGATAGTGATTGACATAGTTCTCCAAGTCACTGTCACTAAGCTACTAGAACTTGGTGATGAACTATAAATTGCCAGGGATAGAAATAATGATTCCTGAGCTGTTCGCGATGTTTGACACTGTGAAGGTAGAAATCAAAAAGGAGCGTCAAGTGTTGATGGTTAATCAAACCACTAGTTTCGAGAAGGGCAAGAGCAAGGAGGGAAACTTCATGGATAGCAAGTCAGTTGCTGCTCCAGTGAAGCAACCCAAATTTGAACTCAAACCCGAGACTAAGTGCTTCTATTATGAGGTGAGCAGTCGCTGAAGCGAAACAACCCTAGATGCTTGGTAGATAAGAAGGCTGGCAACATCGATAGAAATATATTTGATATACGAGTTATTAATGTGTACCTTGCTAGTACTCCTAGTAGCACCTGGGTATTGGATACCGGTTCGGTTGCTAAATGTTAGTAACTCGAAATAAAAGCTACGGGATAAACGGAGAACTTGCTAAGGGTGAGGTGAGGATAAGTGTTGGAAATGTTTCCAAGGTTGATGTGATCAACATCGCACGCTCTCCTTACCTTCAGGATTAGTGACGAACCTGAATAAATGTTATTTGGTGTTTTGCGTTGAGCATGGACATGATTAGATCATGTTTGTTGCAATACGGTTATTCATTTAAAGCTAGAGAATAATGGTTATTGTATTTACATGAATAATACCTTCAATGGTCATGCACCCAGTGAGAATGGTTTGTTGAAATCTTGATCGTAGTAATACACATGTTCATAACATTGATGTCAAAAGATACAAAGTTAATAATGATAGTACCACATATTTGTGGCACTACCGCAGAATGTCATATTGGTATAAAGCGCATGAAGAAACTCCATGCTGATGGATCTTTGGACTCATTCGATTTCGAATCGGTTGAGACATGCGAACCATGCCTCTTGGGCAAGATGACTAAATGATCCCATTGGATGGAGAGGGCAAGTTATTCATTGGAAATGATACATGTTGATGTATGCAATCCAGTGAGTCTTGTAGCGTGCAGTGGATATCGTTATTTTCTTACCTTCACTGATGATTTGAGTAGATATAGTGTATATTTACTTAATGAAACACAAGTCTGAATCGTTTGAAAGGTTCAAGCAAATTCAGAGTGAAGTTTAAGATCATCGTGACAAGAAGATCAAAATGACTGCGATATGATCGTGGAGGTGAATATCTGAGTTACGAGTTTGGCATACAACTTAAGACAATGTGAAATTTGTTTCACAACTAACGCCACCTGGAACACCATAGTGTGATGGTGTGTCCGAACATCATAGTCATGCTCTATTGGATATGGTGCGTGCTATGATTTCTCTTATCGTTTTACTACTATAATTTTGGGGTTATGCATTAGAGACAACTACATTCACTTTAAATAGGGCACCATCTAAATCCGTTGAGATGACACCGTGTGAATTATGGTTTGACAGAAACCTAAGCTGTCATTTCTTAATGTTTGGGGCTGCGATGCTTGTGTGGAAAATGTTTTCACATAATAAGCTAGAACCCAAAGCGGACAAATGTATCTTCATAGAATACCCTAAGAACAGATGGGTATGCCTTCTATCTCAGATCCGAGTGCAAAGTGTTTGTTGCTAGAACTGGGTCCTTTCTCGAGAAAAAGTTTCTCTCAAAAGAATTGAGTGGGAGGAAGATAGAACTTGATGAGGTTGTTAAACCTTTGTTCAACCAGAGAATAGAGCAGCGCAGAAAGATGTTTCTGTGAAGCCTACGTTAGTTGAAGAGGAAGTTAATGATGATGATCATGAAACTTCAGGATCAAGTTACTATCGAACTTCGTAGGTCGACAAGGATGTGTACTGCTCCTAAGCGGTACGACAACTCTGTCTTGGAGGTCATGTTGTTGGACAACGATGAACCTACGAGCTATGGAGAAGCGATGATGGGCCCGGATTCCGACAAATGGTTGGAGGCCATGAAATCTGAGATAGGATCCATGTATGAAAACCAAGTATAGACTTTGGTAGACTTGCTCGTTGGACAGCAAGTCATTGAGTACAAATGGATCTTCAAAATGAAGACAGACGCTGATGGTAATTGTCACCATTTGTAAAGCTTGACTTGTTGCAAAGATGTTTGTGACAAGTTCAAGGGGTTTACTGCGATGAGACTTTCTCACTCGTAGCGATGCTAGAGTCTGTTGGAATTATGTTAGCAATTGCTGCGTTTTCAATTATGAAATCTGGCAGATGGATGTCAAAACATTGTTTCCTTAACGATTTACTTGAGGAAATGTTGTATGTGATACAACCAGAAGGTTTTGTCAGTCCTTAGGATGCTAAAAGGTGTGCAAGCTTCGGTGATCCTTCCATGGACTGAAGCAAGCATCTCGGAGTTGGAATATACGCTTTGATGAGTTGATCAAAGTTTTTGAGTTTATACAAAGTTTACGAGAAACTTGTATTTGCAACAAAGTGAGTGGGAGCACTATAGAATTTATGATAAGTATATGTGGATGACATATAGTTGATCGGAAATAATGTAGGATTTCTGGAAAGCATAAATGGTTGTTTGGAAAGTGATTTTCAAAGGAAGACCTGGATAAAGCTACCAAATTGTTGAGCATCAAGATCTATAGAGATAGATCAAGATGACTTGATGAGACTTTCAATGAGTACATACCTTGACAAAGATTTTGAAAGAGTTCAAAATGGATCAGTCAGAGAAAGAGTTCTCGCCTGATTTGTAAGGTGTGAAGTTGAGTGAGACTCAAAGCTCGACCACGGCAGAAGGAAGAGAAAGGACGAACGTCGTCCCCTATGCCTTAGCCATAGGCTCTGTATAGTATGCCATGCTGTGTACCGCACCTGTGTGTGCCTTGCCATGAGTCTGTCAAGGGGTACAAGTGTGGTCCAGGAGTGGATCACTGGACAGCGGTCGAAATTATCCTTAGTAACCAGAGGACTAAGGAAATGTTTCTTGATTATGGAGGTGATAAAGAGTTCGTTGTAAAGAGTTACGTCGATGCAAGCTTTAACACCTATCCGGATGACTAGTAGTAGCAATCTGGATACGTATAGTGGAGCAGTCATTTGGAAATAGTACCAAGTGGAGTGTGGTAGCAGTGTTTACGGTTTGACATAGAGATTTGCAAAGTACACACGGATCTGAATATCGCAGACCCGTTGACTATAAGACCTCTCTCACATGCAAAGCATGATCGAGCCCCAGAACTCATTGGGTGTTAGATTCATAACAATGCGAATCACATGGTGATGTGAACTAGATTATTGACTCTAGTGCAAGTGGGAGACTGTTGGAAATATGCCCTAGAGGCAATAATAAATTAGTTATTATCATATTTCCTTGTTCATGATAATCGTTTATTATCCATGCTATAATTGTATTGATCGGAGACTTAAATGCATGTGTGGATACATGGACAAAACCATGTCCCTAGTATGCCTCTAATGGACTAGCTCGTTGATCAAAGGATGGTTAAGGTTTCCTAGCCATGGACATGAGATGTCATTTGATAACGGGATCACATCATTAGGAGAATGATGTGATGGATAAGACCCAAACTACAAACATAGCATATGATCGTGTCAGTTTATTGCTACTGTTTTCTGCATGTCAAGTATATGTTCCTATGACCATGAGATCATGCAACTCACGGATATCGGAGGAGTGCCTTGTGTGTATCAAACGTCGCAACGTAACTGGGTGACTATAAAGGTGCTCTACAGGTATCTCCGATGGTGTTTGTTGAGTTGGCATGGATCGAGACTGGGATTTGTTACTCCGTGTAACGGAGAGGTATCTCGGGGCCCACTCGGTAATGCAACATCACAATAAGCCTTGCAAGCAATGTGACTAATTGTTAGTTGCGGGATCTTGTATTACGGAATGAGTAAAGAGACTTGCCGGTAACGAGGTTGAACTAGGTATGGAGATACCGACGATCGAATCTCGGGCAAGTAACATACCGAAGAACAAAGGGAACGTTATACGGGATTAACTGAATCCTTGACATAGAGGTTCGACCGATAAAGTTCTTTGTAGAATATGTTGGAACCAATGTGGACGTACAGGTCCCGCCATTGGTTATTGACCATAGAGGTGTCTCGGTCATGTCTACATAGTTCTCGAACCCGCAGGGTCTGCACACTTAAGGTTCGGTGACGTTTCGGTAGTGTAGAATTATGTATGGTGGTGACCGAAGTTTGTTCAGAGTCCCGGATGAGATCTCGGACGTCACGAGGAGCTCCGGAATTGTCCGGAGGTAAAGATTCATATATAGGAAGTCTCATTTTGGTTTCCGGAAAAGTTTCGGGCTCATCGGTAGTGTACCGGGAGTGCCGGTAGTGTACCGGGAGTGCCGGTAGTGTACCGGGAGACCTCCGGGAGGGGTACTTCGACCCCAAGAGGTCCATGGGCTGTGGGAGAGTATTAACCAGCCCTTAGTGGGCTGGGAAAATAGCCACAAAGGCCCATGGCGCAGGAGAGAAAGTCCTAAAGCAAAAGGTGGAAAATCAGCCAACAGGAGGCAATCCTACTCCAACTAGGATTGGAGGTGAAGTAGGATTGCTTCCCACCTCCTATTTCGGCTGACCCAAAGGCCTTGTCTGCCTCTCCTCTCCTCTCCTCCTATATATAGTAGTGGATTGGGTGGTTTTTGGACAGAATTTCCGGCCATGTGCTACCCGTTTCACCGGTGCACAGTTTCTCCTCTAGATCGGTTTTCCGCAGCGCTTAGGTGAAGCCCTGTCAGAATCACTCCACCACCATCACCGGAGCACCGTCACGCTGTCGGTGAACTCTCTCTCCTCTCCACCTCCTCTTGCTGGATCAAGATGGTGGAGATCGTCATCAAGCTGCAAGTGTGCTGAACGCGGAGGTGCCGTCCGTTCGGCGCTAGATCGGAAGGACCGTGATCGAGATCGCGAGACAGTTCGTGATGAGATCGCGGAATGGATCGTGATGAGTTCGCAGGACAGATCGTGATCAAGATCGTGAGACGGATTGTGATGAGATCGCGGGACGGATCGTGATGAGTTCACGGGACGGATCGTGATTGGATCGCGGGACGGATCGTGATGAGATCGCGGGACGCTCGGCGATTTGGATCGTGAAGATGTTCGACTACACCAACCGCGTTTCTTAACGCTTCCCGCTTAGCGATCTACAAGGGTATGTAGATCCACTCTCCCTCTCGTAGATGCTCATCACCATGGATAGGTTTGCGTGTGCGTAGGAAAAATTTTGTTTCCCATGCGACGTTCCCCAACATCCTTTCCCTAGTGCATTACAAATATCTAGCACAAGGAAAAGAAGGAGAAGCGACCCCCACGACAACAGTCAGGATTCTTCCTCTCTCATATATATATATATATATATATATATGGTGGACACTCTCCCTCACTAAAAGACACACAAGGAGCCCAAACAGACCTAAAGTCAATCCGTTCCATATATCGAGCAATGACATAGAAAGATTCCCTATGTTTGCCGGAATGACTGGCAAATCACAAATACATTTGTAATGAACTCGAATATAATATCACTAATACATCATCCCGAATAATCCAGTTAATGCATCATCATATATTAACTAATACATCTCGAATATTATCATATAAGATCACTAATACAGATCGAATATCCTAGAATCCAAAGTGGAGGACGGTGAACTCGGTTCACTAGCGGTCTTTGAGTCTCCGGCGGTGTACACCCAAAGATAAGGAACCATCACTGGATCATAAATCGGGTGAGATCCCTGAAGAATCTGCCAGGTATTATTGAACCTGGCATCCAACGCCGCCATGTAGCGATGGACGTGCTCGTCCGCCTCCCTGACACGGCGACGTACCACCTTCGCGGGGGCCGCTCCCTCCATAGTGAAAGTGGACCACGTGACCGCCACCATAGAAGCTCCGGGTCGACGACGAGACCTAGATTCCTCACCAAGCTCCAAGCCTGGGAAGGTAGCATCTCCTAGTGCCAGCCCGGCGGAGCCCAGTCCCGGACATGGCGCCTATTAAGTAGGCTCTCGCAGACCACTCGACGACGAGGATGCGGGCTGGTCATCGTCGATGTCGAGACAAATTCCTATGAGAACGTTTCATTATCGTTTAATCACTAATTTTTCCAAAAACCAAGAATTTTTCTGTAATCTAACATACACATACTAATTTTTCCTAGGACTCCTAATAATTAAATAAAACATAAAACAACTAAAACAAAAAACGCATCATAAACAAAATCAACTAATCTGGCAGAACATATAGCCACATACATATATACATTATTTATTATATATACCCACATACATTTATACATTATATATGAACAAAAACATTCATCATATAAAAAATTCAACATATATAAAAAATAATGCACAGAGTCGGGGCGGTGGTGGCTCACAGCGGGGGCGGCTACGGGGAGGCGATGGGGCGGCGGCGGCTCACAGCAGGGGCGGCGAGGGGTTGGTGATGGGGGAGGGCGGCGATGGGGAGGCGACGGGGATGGGGCGGCCATGGGGGCGGCGGGGGAGGGGCGGCCACGGGGGTGGCGGGGGCGGCGACTGTTGGGGAACGTTGCATGGGAAACAAAAAATTTCCTACGCACACGCAAGATCTATCCGTGGTGATGAGCATCTACGAGAGGGAGAGTGGATCTACGTAACCTTGTAGATCGCTAAGCGAGAAGCGTTAAGAAACGCGGTTCATGTAGTCGAACATCTTCGCGATCCAAATCGCCAAGCGTGCCGCGATCCAATCATAATCCGTCCCGACCAAGTACCGAACGGACGGCACCTCCGCGTTCAGCACACATACAGCTTGATGACGATCTCCGCCTTTTTGATCCAGCAAGAGGGAGAGGAGAGGTAGATGAGTTCTCTGGCAGTGTGACAGCGCTGCGGTGATTATGGTAGAGTAATCTCAGTAGGGCTTCGCCTAAGCACAGCTGAGACCGATCTAGAGGAGAAACTACGGACTAAAGGGTAGGGTTGCACGTGGCTGAAAATCAAGTGCCAAAAACCCTAAAACCTCTAGTATATATAAGAGGAAGAGAGGAGGAGGCTTGTCCCAAGGGCCAAGCCATCTAGGCTTCGGACGAAGGGAGGAGAGGAGGAATCCTCCTCCAATCCTAGTAGGAATAGGACTCCTTCCTTGTTTAGTCTTTTTGCATTTTCCCACCTTTTTCTCTTTGGACTTTTCTTCCAAACCGCATGGGCCTTGTGTGGGACTTCCACCAGCCCACTAAGGGCTGGTATTCACCCTCCCACAGACCATGTAGCCTCTTGGGTCGAAATACCCCTCCCGATGGTCCCCTAGTACACTACCGGCACTCCAGGTACACTACCGATGAGCCCGAAACTTTTCCGGCGACAAAAACATGACTTCCTATATATCAATCTTTACCTCCAGACCATTCTGGAACTCCTCGTGACATCCAGGATCTCATCCGGGACTCCGAACAACCTTCGGTCACCACCATGCATAACTCTATACTACCGAAACGTCACCAAACCTTAAGTGTGCAGACCCTGTGGGTTCGAGAACTATGTAGACATGACCAAGACACCTCTACGGTCAATAACCAATAGCGGGACCTGGATGCCCATATTGGTTCCTACATATTCTACGAAGTTCTTTATCGATCGAACCTCTATGTCAAGGATTCAGTTAATCCCGTATGATGTTCCCTTTGTTCTTCGGTATGTTACTTGCCCGAGATTCGATCGTTGGTATCTTGATACCTACTTCAACCTTGTTACCGGAAAGTCTCTTTACTCATTCCATAATACAAGATCCCGTGACTAACACTTACTCACATTGCTTGCAAGGCTTGTTGTGATGTTGTATTACCGAGTGGGCCCTGAGATACCTCTCCGTCATACGGAGTAACAAATCCTAGTCTTGATCCATGCCAACTCAACAGATACCCTCGGAGATACCTATAGAGTACCTTTATAGTCACCCAGTTACATTGCGACATTTGATACACACAAGGCACTCCTCCGGTGTCCGTGAGTTGCATGATCTCATGGCCATCGGAACATATACTTGACATGCAGAAAACTGTAGCAATAAACTGACATGATCATATGTTACGTTTATAGTTTGGGTGTTGTCGTGGATTTGTCACGGCAGATGTCCGTGTGAACGGACTTAGGTTCGGGGCAGAAGCGCAACTATGTGGCGGCTTGAGAGGTGTTGATCGGAATCGAGAGACGCGGAGTTTACCCAGGTTCGGCCCCTCTGATGGAGGTAAAAGCCTATGTCATGCTTGTTTGGTATTGATGATGAAGGAGATCTCTCGGTTAAAGGGATGTTGTTTATCTAAGACCTGTCTATTGAGACGTCTAAAAACTTGACCCTATCGGGGTGACCCGCCCCTCCTTATATAAGCTGAAGGAGCGGCTTACATGTAGAGTTTAAGTCGGATTGAGACAACCTATTATGACTTCCCATCGTGGGCTTCTCTTCATGGGCTTCTGAGTCACCGGGCGCCTTACACTGGGCGGCTTACACCGGAGACTCATCTTCAAGGACTTACAACTGGAGAGTCATCTTCAGGGACTTACAACCAGTGAGTCATCCGGGGACTTACAACTAGTGAGTCATCTGGGGACTTACAACCGGAGAGTCATCCAGGGACTCACAACTGGAGATTCATCCAGGGACTCACAACCGGAGAGTCATCCAAGCACTCAAAACTGGAGAGTCATCCAGGGACTCACAACCGGAGAGTCATCCAGGGACTCACAACCGGAAAGTCATCCAGGGACTCGCAACCGGAAAGTCATCCAGGGACTCACAGCTGGAGAGTCATCCAGGGACTCACAGCCGGAGAGTCATCCAGGGACTCACAACCGGAGAGTCATCCAGGGACTCACACCCAGAGAGTCATCCAGGGACTCACAGTCGGAGAGTCATCCAGGGACTCACAACTGGGTCAGAACTATCATCGGGTTATAACTGTCTCCCGGGTCATACCGCGGGGTATATCCCCGAAATTAGCCCCCAGGTTAGCTTGAATTTATTCATGGTAACCTCCTAAAATGAGAATAGTAAATATGTTAAGTAGCCGGCTTGCTCCTTTGGACGGCTTATGAAGTGGCTCTTCAGAACTCCGGGTTTTTCCATATGCCATTGAGTCGGATTCCAACACTTTGGTTCAATGAAAATCTTGAAAATAAGAAGTCTTCATGACGTAGATCCCGACTTCCATTGTTGTGAAGCAGGGCGACTTATATAAACTCCAGCGGGTTATGATCTTTTAATAACGCTAGGTTATGAATGTTGGCGACGCCAGGTCTAACAACTGAACTCCATAATTATCATCTTGAAAATTCTCCTCAAAGTTTTTGATATGGCTATATTACCTGTAGTCCCCAAGCTTTGAGATTATCCATGATAACTTGGTGCTTTGCAATAATATTTTGGACTATGTAGCCCCCAAGTACCAGGTTGTCTTGCCTGCAGCAGCCTGGGACTTATAACTGTTTTATACCTTTATGAAATTTCAGCGGGTGTAGCCCACAAGGGCCGGCTCATCGGAATGTGATGCACCGGGTCTTCAATTTGATCCTCATACTCTGTTTGAACAGCTCAATATTGTAGCCCCCAAGTGTCGGGTCGCATGCCTGCGGTGACTTGGGACTTTTAGAAAATTTGATCTGAGCAGTGTAGCCCCCAAGTGTCGGGTCAGTAAGAATTACTGGGCCGGGACTTACAAAAATATAGAAAGTCCGGCTCATCTCCTTGAGATAATAGGGTCTTGCTGATAATGTAATGATTTGAAAACTGGCTTGCATTATCCCCCAAGTGTCGTGGTGCGTGCTTGCAGCGACATGGGACTTGCATATTTGATATAAACTGAACTTGAATAGTGTAGCCCCCAAGTGCCGGGTTGTCTGCCTGCGGTGACTCGGGACTATTAAGAATAATATGACTCACCACAATTTGTTGAATGAATCCTTTACCGCGGTTGTAATATAACCCGGAATGAATATCCTGGAATAATTCCTTTTTCTTTGACATGAAATCCCTGCTCGTGGTTGCGATGCAACCCGACAAATATATATTGGAGATATCCATGAGTGTTGTAGATTACTACAAAGCACAATTAAAGAAATCCGAGAACCGGTCAATTTGATGGCAGGGCATTATATCTGATAGGGCGGCTCTGGAGAAATAATGAATTCTCCAAGCTAGCTTGAAAACCCCAAATCCCCAATCATTTAGTACGTGTTATGATAAACCATGAAGATCCAGCCAGGTTGGCTGATCCATTTGCTCTTTGCAGAAGTTTTTCATCATACTTAACGGTGGCTCATCTAAAGAGATAAAACCTGCAAAATAAACAAGATAGAATATATTCTGCTTTGTTGTGAGGGTGGCTTAAAAAGCACAATCCGGAGATGTTATATCTTTCTTGATTTGTTTTTTGAATTATTATTTTCAACAACTCATGTGTCGGTTCTACTGGGTTTACCCGCCACTTAAAAATCCTTAGCGGTATAGGGTCTCTGTGGTGATTGGATGTCAATTTCTTTGAACTGGGTTATAGATGATCCCGTTTTGTTTCAATAATTCGGTCGATGGTTCGTCCCAGCTGGTTGTTGAAGTGAACCAAACTGTAATGGCGGTGACTTGTGCGCCTGTCTGTCGGGCGGCTCGTTTCAACGAGCACTGCACCGATATGTTGATGTAGATCAAACTGTGGGCGGCGTCTTGCGCACGTCCGTTGGGCGGCTCATGCAAGCGGTCGCGGTCCTGGCGACTTGATGTAGACCGTACCATAGGAGCGGCGGCTTGTGCGCGTCCGTTGGGTGGCTCATGCAAGCGGTCGTAGTCCCAGCGACTTGATGTAGGCCGGACCACAGGAGCGGCGGCTTGCGCGCGCCCATGAAGCAGTGCGATACGGACAAAGTTCGGTGCGGAATGATGCTAGTAGCGTGCCCTCCGTATCCGTCACACGAGAATTTCTCTTGAAGTGAATAATTGTCTTGCATAAAAATGATCACGAGCCAGTAATTGTTCTCAAAAGAATAACAATGTATAAAAACTTGAGCAGATAGATTTCACCTGATATGTTTTATCGGAAAGTATTAGCCGTGGAGTTGATGATGACTTCAGCCAACAGGGGAGCGTGTGGGAGCAGATATGAGTCCAATCCCGACCGGGCGGCTCAAACCAGACAGTGAGGGCGGCTCACGCACGGTTATTTTTGCGTACGCACCCCGGCAAGGCAAAACGGCTTGGTGTGGTGAGGTCGCGCCGGCCCAGAGGCAGCATCTTGAGAACATGGTGACGTGCGGCAGATTCTAAGCACGATGCCGGCGAGGGAAGTGGTGCGATAGGTTAAGCAGGCGGCAGCTCAGACGCGAGCTCACAGCAATGGGGGTGGAGACGGCGGCTTAAGCCGGCTGGAGCACAGCAGAGCCAAGGCTGGCGGCTCAAAGCAGATCCCCCAGGTCGAATTGACCAATCCATTTTTAAACGTCTCCTCACCTTTTTCCTTATCCAAAATCCTCCCTCTCTTCCTTCCCCATGCAAGGGGAGTGGTCAACGCAGGGGCTGGCTTAGGTGGCAGGGGCGGCTTTGGCCCGGTCGGTGTTTGAGGCCGCAAAGGTAGCGAGGTGAGGCGGCGGCTTAAGCCGGCTGGAGCACTGCGCAGCAAGTGCGGCGGCTCATATGCGGAAGCGAAGCAGCGGGTGGGTCCATGGTCGGAACGAGGCCGGCAGCTCGGTGGCTCCACGAGGTAAGCGTCTCAGCGGTGAGGCCCGGCATGAACGAGCAGGACCATCGGGACGACGGGTGTAGGATGCAGCGGACGGGGGTAGAGCCATGGCGACGACTCGGTCCTTGAGGCGCGGTGGCGGAACCTCAGCCCGGGCAGCTCAGCAACACCGGCCCGCGGCGGCTCGGAGACGCCGGCCCGTGGAACACGGTGGTTTTAGGCCAATGGCAAGGCCGGCTCAGCGGCTCGATGAGGCGGAGCAGCATGTGCAACTTGGAGACGCGCGAAGCCGGCTCGGATGCGTGGCGGCGACCAGCGGCTCATCCGGATGCTCCGACGGGGCAAGGCGGTGTTGGAAATATGCCCTAGAGGCAATAAATAAAGTCTTTATTATTATATTTCCTTGTTCATGATAATCGTTTATTATCCATGCTATAATTGTATTGATTGGAAACACATTACATGTGTGGATAAATAGACAACACTTTGTCCCTAGTATGCCTCTAGTGAACTAGTTCATTGATCAAAGATGGTCAAGATTTCCTATCCATTGACATGTGATGTCATTTGATAACGGGAACACATCATTAGGAGAATGATGTGATGGACAACACCCAAACTACAAACGTAGCATATGATCGTGTCAGTTTATTGCTATTGTTTTTTGCATGTCAAGTATATGTTCCTATGACCATGAGATCATGCAACTCACAGACATCGGAGGAGTGCCTTGTGTGTATCAAACGTCGCAACGTAACTGGGTGACTATAAAGGTGATCTATAGGTATCTCCGAGGGTGTCTATTGAGTTGGCATGGATCAAGACTAGGATTTGTTACTCCCTGTGACGGAGAGGTATCTCAGGGCCCACTCGGTAATACAACATCACAATAAGCCTTGCAAGCAATGTGACTAAGTGTTAGTCACAGGATCTTGTATTACGGAATGAGTAAAGAGACTTGCCAGTAACGTGGTTGAACTAGGTATGGAGATACCGATGATCGAATCTCGGGCAAGTAACATACCGAAGAACAAAGGGAACATCATACGGGATTAACTGAATCCTTGACATAGAGGTTCGACCGATAAAGATGTTCGTAGAATATGTAGGAACCAATATGGGCATCTAGGTCCCGCTATTGGTTATTGACCGTAGAGGTGTCTCGGTCATGTCTACATAGTTCTCGAACCCGCAGGGTCTGCACACATAAGGTTCGGTGACGTTTTGGTAGTATAGAGTTATGTATGGTGGTGACCTAAGGTTTTTCGGAGTCCCGGATGAGATCCCGGACGTCACGAGGAGCTCCATAATGGTCCGGAGGTAAAGATTGATATATAGGAAGTCCTGTTTTGGTCGCCGGAAAAGTTTCGGGCTAATTGGTAATGTACCGGGAGTGCCGGTAGTGTACCGAGAGACCACCGGGAGGGGTATTTCGACCCTAGAGGCTTCATGGGCTGTGGGAGAATAATTACCAGCCTTTTGTGGGCTGGTGGAAGTCCCACACAAAGCCCATGCGGCTAGGGAAAGAAAGCCCAAGGAGAAAAAGTGGAAAAGGCAAAAATAGGATGAATCCCTAGTCCTACTAGGATTGGAGGTGGATTCCACCTCTCCCACCTGGTTCGGCCTCCTCCTTGGAGGCTTGGCCCTTGGTCCAAGCCTCCTCCTTTCTTCCTCCTATATATACTGGTGGATTTAGGGTTTTTGCATAGAATTTTTGGCCACATGTTGCCCGTTCCTCTAGTGCATAGTTTCTCCTCTAGATCGGATTTCTGCAGTGCTTAGGCAAAGCCTTGCCCGAATAGCTCCCCCACCATCATCAGAGTGCCGTCATGCTGCCGGAGAACTCTTCTACCTCTCCGCTCCCTCTTGTTGGATCAAGAAGGGAGAGATCGTCATCGAGCTGTCGTGTGCTGAACGCGGAGGTGTCGTCCGTTCGGCGCTAGATCGGAAGGACCGTGATCAAGTTCGCGGGATGGATCATGATCAAGTTCGTAGGATGGATCGTGATTGGATCATGGGATGGATCGTGATTGGATCGTGGGATGGATCGTGATTGGATCGTGGGAGGATCGGCGTTTTGGATCGCGAAGACGTTCGACTACACCAACCGCGTTTCTTAACGCTTCCCGCTTAGCAATCTACAAGGGTACGTAGATCCACTCTCCCTCTCGTAGATGCTCATCACCATGGATAGATCTGTGTGTACGTAGGAAAATTTTTGTTTCCCATGCAACGTTCCCCAACAGTGGCATCATGAGCTAGGTCTATGTGTAGATGAGATCTCGAGTAGAACACAAAGAGTTTCTGGGCGTTGATGCTTAGATTGCTTCCTCCCTTGGTCGTGTTTTGGTTTAGCGGTATTGTGAGATGAAGCGGCCCGGACCAACATTACTCGTACACTTACGAGAGACAGGTTCCCTCAACTGCAACTTGTTGCATAGATGGCTTGCGGGTGCCAGTTTCTCTCACTTTAGTTGGATCGGATTCGACAAAGGCGGTCATTGAGAAGGTTGAAAAGCAACTAGTGTATCACCGTTGTGGTTTTTGCGTAGATGAGAATTGTTCTTGATAGATACCCATAGCAGCCACGTAAAACATGCAACAACAAGTAGAGGACGTCTAACTTGTTTTTGCAGGGTATGTTGTGATGTGATATGGCCAATTACATGATGTGATATATGTGATGTATGAGATGATCATGTGATGTATAGATTATCACCACTTGCATGTCGATGGGTACGGCAACCGGCAGGAGCCATAGGGTTGTCTTTAATTATTGTATGACCTGCGTGTCAATCATTAAGCGCTATGTAATGCTTTACTTTATCGCTAAACGGTAGCAATAGTAGTAGAAGCATGTTTGGCGTGACAACCCCGATGGCGACACGTTGATGGAGATCAAGATGATGGAGATCATGGTGTCTTGCCGATGACGATGGAGATCATGCCGGTGCTTTCTAGGTGGAGATGAAAAGCACAAGTTCATGGCCATATCATGTCACTTATGATTTGCATGTGATGTTAATCCCTTTTATGCACCTTGTTTTGCGTAGAACGACGGTAGCATTATAAGGTGATCCCTCACTTAATTTCAAGATAAATTGTGTTCTCCCCGAGTGTGCACCATTGCGAAAGTTCGTCGTGTTGAGACACCACGTGATGATCAGGTGTGATAGACTCCACATTCACATACAATGGGTGTAAGCCAGTGTTGCACATGTAGAACACTCGGGTTAAACTTGATGAGCCTAGCATGTACAGACATGGCCTCGGAACACAAGAGACCGAAAGGTCAAACATGAGTCATATAGTAGATATCATCAACATAATGATGTTCACCATTGAAGCCATCTCAACTCACGTGATGATCGGACTTGATTGGTGAATTTGGATCATGTGATACTCAGATGACTTGAGGGATGTCAATTTGAGTGGGAGCTTTAGTAATTTGATTAACTAAACTCATTATCTTGAACAATATATAGTCTAAGTAAACTTTGCATATTTATGTTGTAGATCAATGGCTCGCGCAGTAGCACCCCTGAATTTTAATGCGTTCCTAGAGAAAGCTAAGTTGAAAGATGATGGAAGTAACTTTGTTGACTGGCCCCGTAATCTGAGGATTATCCTCACGGCTTCCAAGAAATCATATGTCCTTGATGCACCGCTTGGTGACCAACCAGAAGACATGACCTCCAAAGACGTTAAGAACGCTTGGGAGGCACATACTAGAGATTACTCAATAGTTCAGTGTGCAATATTGTATGGCTTAGAACCGGGACTTCAAAGACGTTTTGAACGTCATGGAGCATATGAGATGTTCCAGGAGTTGAAGTTTATCTTTCCGAAGAATGCCCGGATCGAGAGGTATGAGACCTCCGATAAGTTCTATGCTTGCAAGATGGAGGAGAACGGGTCTATCTGTGAACATATACTCAGAATGTCTGGGTATTCGACTCGTCTAGCGGAGTTGGGAATTGCCCTTCCGCCAAAGGCGATCACTGACAAAGTTCTTCAATCACTGCCACCTAGTTACAAGAGATTTGTGATGAACTATAACATGCACGGGATAAACAAGTCAGTCATCGAGCTGTTTGCGATGCTAAAAGTCGCTGAGTCTGAAATCCAGAAAGAACATCAAGTGTTGATGGTCAATAAAACCACTGGTTTCAATAAAAATGGCAATGTCAAGGGCAGGGGCAAGAAGGGTAAAACCAAGAAGGATGGCAAAGTAGTTGCTACTCGTGTAAAGAAGCCCAAGCATGGACCCAAGCCAGAAACTCAGTGCTTTCAATGCAAGGGAACTGGTCACTGGAAGCGGAACTGCCCCAAATACCTGGCTGACAAGAAGGCGGCCAACAACGACAAGGTATATATGATATACATGTTATTGATGTGTACCTTACTAGCTCTCGTAGTAGTGCCTGGGTATTTGATACCAGTTCGGTTGCTCACATTTGCAACTCAAAACAGGAACTACGGAATAGATGAAGGCTGGCAAAGGATGAAGTGATGATGCGCGTGGGAAATGGTTCCAAGGTTGATGTGGTCGCCGTCGGCACGCTCTCTCTTCGATTACCATCGGGATTAGTGATGAACCTGAATAATTGTTATTTAGTGCCTGCGTTAAGCATGAACATTATATCTGGATCTTGTTTATTGTGAGATGGATACTCATTTAAATTAGAGAATAAAGGTTGTTGTATTTATATGAGTAATATCTTTTATGGTCATGCACCCAATGTGAGGGGTTTATTCATATTGAATCTTGATAGTGATGACACACATGTTCATAACATTGATGCCAAAAGATGTAGAGTTGATAATGATAGTACCACTTTGTTGTGGCACTGCCGTTTAGGTCATATTGGTGTAAAACGCATGAGGAAGCTCCATGCTGATGGACTTTTGGAGTCACTTGATTTTGAATCACTTGACACATGTGAACCATGCGTCATGGGCAAGATGACTAAAACGCCATTCTCTGGAACAATGGAACAGGCGAGTGACTTATCAGAAATCATACATACTGATGTGTGCGGTCCAATGAATGTTACAACGCATGGTGGATATCGTTATTTTCTCACCTTCACTGATGAATTAAGTAACTACGGGTATATTTACTTAATGAAACACAAGTCTGAAACGTTTGAAAAGTTCAAGCAATTTCAGAGTGAAGTTGAGAATCATCGTAACAAGAAGATTAAATTCCTGCGATCTGATCAAGGAGGTGAATATTTGAGTTATGAGTTTGCCAGTCACTTAAGACAGTGTGGAATTGTTTCATAGTTGACACCGCCCGGAACACCACAGCGTAATGGTGTGTCCGAACATCGTAATCGAACCTTATTAGATATGGTGCGTTCTATGATGTCTCTTGCTAATTTGCCACTATTGTTCTGGGGTTATGCATTAGAGACAGCTGCATTCACTTTGAATAGGGCACCATCGAAATCCGTTGAGACGACGCCATATGAACTGTGTTTTGGCAAGAGGCCAAAGTTGTTGTTTCTTAAAGTTTGGGGATGTGATGCTTATGTCAAAAAGCATCATCCTGAAAAGCTGGAACCCAAAGCGGAGAAATGCGTCTTCATAGGATACCCAAAAGAGACAGTCGGGTACACCTTCTATCTCAGATCTGAAGGCCAAGTGTTTGTCACTAAGAACGGAACATTTCTTGAGAAAGAGTTTCTCTCGAAAGAATTGAGTGGGAGGAAAATAGAGCTTGATGAGGTTATTGAACCTTTACTTCAACCAGAAAGTAGTGCAACGCAGAAAGAAGTTTCTGTGGAACCTACGACGGTAGAAGAGGAAGTTAATGATGATGATCATGAAGCTTCGGATCAAGCTACTATTGAACCTCGTAGGTCGACAAGGCCGCATACTACTCCTGAGTGGTACGGCAACCCTCTCTTGGAAGTCATGTTGTTGGACAACAATGAACCTACGAGCTATGGAAGAGCAGTAATGGGCCCGGATTCCGAGAAATGGTTACAGGCCATGAAATCCGAGATGGGATCCATGTATGAAAACAAAATATGGACTTTGGAAGTATTACCTGAAGGGCGAAAGGCCATTCAGGACAAATGGATTTTGAGGAAGAAGACAGACGCAGACGGTAATGTCACCGTCTATAAAGCTCGACTTGTGGCAAAGGGTTTTTTACAAGTTCAAGGAGTTGACTACGATGAGACATTCTCACCCGTAGCGATGCTTAAGTCTATCAGAACGGATTATGAAATTATGAAATTTGGCAGATAGCTGCTTATTTCGATTATGAAATTTGGCATGATGGATGTCAAAACGGCATTCCTCAACGGTTTCCTTGAGGAAGAGTTGTATATAATGCAACCAGAAGGTTTTGTCGATCCAGAGAATGTTGACAAAGTTTGTAAACTCCAGCGATCCATTTATGGGCTGGTGCAAGCATCTCGGAGTTGGAATAAGCGCTTTGATGAGGTGATCAAAGCGTTTGAGTTTATACAAGTTTATGGAGAAGCTTGTATTTACAAGAAAGTGAGTGGGAGCTCTATAGCGTTTCTAATATTATATGTGGATGACGTGAAGTAATATTTGAACAAGAGTTTTTCAAAGGACTTAGGAGAAGCTACTTTCATATTAGGCATTAAGATCTATAGAGATAGATCAAGATGCTTAACAGCAATTTCATAGAGCACATACCTTGATAAAGTTTTGAAGAAGTTCAAAATGGATCATTCCAAGAAGGGGTTCTTTCCTGTGTTACAAGGTGTGAAGTTGAGTAAGACTCAATGCCCAGTGACTGTAGAAGATAGAGAAAAGATGAGTGCCATCCCCTATGCTTCAGCCATAGGCTCTATCATGTATGCAATGCTGTGTACAAGACCGGATGTCAGCCTTGCCATAAGTATGTCGGAAGGTTTCAAAGTGACCCTGGAATGGAACACTGGGCAGCGGTCAAGAATATCCTTAAGTACCTGAAAAGGACTAAGGAGATGTTTCTCGTTTATGGAGGTGATGAAGAGCTCGTCGTAAGGGGTTATGTCAATGCAAGCTTTGACACTGATCCGAATGACTCTAAGTTGCAAACCAGATACGTATTTATTCTCAACGGGGAAGCAGTAAGCTGGTGTAGTTCCAAGCAAAGCATGGTAGCCGATTCTACATGTGAAGCGGAGTACATCGCAGCCTCGGAGGCGGCAAAGGAAGGTGTCTGGATGAAGCAGTTCATGACAGATCTTGGAGTAGTCCCCAGTGCACTGAATCCAATGAACCTGTTCTATGACAACACTAGTGCAATTGCTCTGGCCAAGGAACCAAGGTTTCACAAGAGGACCAGACACATAATGCGACGCTTCAACTCCATCCGCGATTACATCAAGGAGAAGGACATAAATATTTGCAAAGTGCACATGGATCTAAATGTTGCAGACCCATTGACTAAACCTCTTCCAAGGGCTAAACATGATCAACACCAGAACTGCATGGGTGTTCGATCCATTACAATGTAAATCACATAGTGATGTGAACTAGATTATTGACTCTAGTGCAAGTGGGAGACTATTGGAAATATGCCCTAGAGGCAATAAATAAAGTGTTTATTATTATATTTCCTTGTTCATGATAATCGTTTATTATCCATGCTATAATTGTATTGATTTGAAACACATTACATGTGTGGGTAAATAGACAACACTTTCTCCCTATTATGCCTCTAGTGAACTAATTCGTTGATCAAAGATGGTCAACGTTTCCTAGCCATTGACATGTGATGTCATTTGATAATGGGGTCACATCATTAGGAGAATGATGTGATGGACAAGACCCAAACTACAAACATAGCATATGATCGTGTCAGTTTATTGCTACTGTTTTTTGCATGTCAAGTATATGTTCCTATGACCATGAGATCATGCAACTCATAGACATCGGAGGAGTGCCTTTTGTGTATCAAATGTCGCAACGTAACTGGGTGACTATAAAGGTGCTCTACAGGTATCTCCGAGGGTGTCTATTGAGTTGGCATGGATCAAGACCGGGATTTGTTACTCCGTGTGACGGAGAGGTATCTTAGGGCCCACTCGGTAATACAACATCACAATAAGCCTTGCAAGCAATGTGACTAAGTGTTAGTCACGGAATCTTGTATTATGGAACGAGTAAAGAGACTTGCTGGTAACGAGGTTGAACTAGGTATGGAGATACCGACGATCGAATCTTGGGCAAGTAACATACCGAAGAGCAAAGGGAACATCATACGGGATTAACTGAATCCTTGACATAGAGGTTCGACTAATAAAGATCTTCGTAGAATATGTAGGAACCAATATGGGCATCCAGGTCCCACTATTGGTTATTGACCGTATAGGTGTCTCGGTCATGTCTACATAGTTCTCGAACCCGCAGGGTCTGCACACTTAAGGTTCGGTGACGTTTCGGTAGTATAGAGTTATGTATGGTGGTGACCGAAGGTTGTTCGGAGTCCCAGATGAGATCCCGTACATCACAAGGAGCTCCGGAATGGTCCAGAGGTAAAGATTGATATATAGGAAGTCCTGTTTTGGTCGCTGAAAAAGTTTCGGGCTAATCGGTAATGTACCGGGAGTGCCGGTAGTGTACCGGGAGACCACCGGGAGGGGTATTTTGACCCAAGAGGATTCATGGGCTGTGGGAGAATAATTACCAGCCTTTTGTGGGCTGGTGGAAGTCCCACACAAAGCCCATGCGGCTAGGGAAAGAAAGCCCAAAGAGAAAAAATGGAAAAAGGCAAAAATAGGATGAATCCTAGTCCTACTAGGATTGGAGGTGGATCCCACCTCTCCCACCTGGTTCGGCCGAATCCTTGGAGGCTTAGCCCTTGGGCCAAGCCTCCTCCTCTATTCCTCCTATATGTACTTGTCGTGGTTTTATCACGGCAGATGTCCGGGTGAACGAACTTAGGTTTGAGGCCATCGCTAACGGGGTGGACTCAAAGAGGTTAGTCAGGACGAAAGACACGGATTTACCTAGGTTCGGCCCCCTCAAATCGAGGTAATAGCCTACGTCCTGCTTGTGTTTGTATTGCTTGTGTATCAATTACAAGGAGCTAGAAGCTTGACCTAGTTCTCGATTGCCCGCCTCTAAGTCGCCCCGGGTCTGCCTTTATATAAGAGGTCAGGACCACCGGGTCGTACAATTGCTAACCGAGTCTCTTTCTATCTTCCTGTCCAAGCCGTCTATGAATCGGCTTGCATGCCCAGGTCTTCTTCGTCTGGGCCATTTGTAAGGCCCACACCTTGAGCCGCCTATCTTCCTGGGCCACTAGTCTTATGGCTCATCTTCGGGCCGGCTCACGAGCTAGCAACATGACCCGGAGCCTCCGAGCGGGTCATATCGTGGGATCATATCCCCAACATTAGGCCCCGGGTTGAATTGAGCTTGCTCACTTCATCCTTCTCTTCCGTTTTTGGCGAGTCACCCAGAAATGACCCGGCGTGACGTCATGAGATCAGCTGACGTATCACCAAATCTTTCATTAGCTGTTATCCCGAGAATCGAGGCGTCCGCCTCGATCAAACGGTGTCATCGCGTGGATTTTTGCGCCTTCCTTAACCCCCTTTTAAATATGACCCGTGCGGGTCGGAGTTTCCCATCCTCCCGCTCGTGCCTCTTCTTCTTCGTCTTCTTCATGTCACCACCCCAGCGTCTTTGAGCTTCGCTCCGGCGCCGTCCGTACGTCGTCCCCAACTTGGCTGCTGCATCACCCTGAACGTACCAGAGATTCGTCCACCTCTGCTGCGCCATCTCCGGTGAGTTCTCCTGCTCCTTAGATTGCCGCTGCCGTAGTAGGGTTTCCACCGGGGGCTCCGCCGCCGCCGCTCGGGCTCCGGCACCACCAACGCGAGTGTATCTCGATGCCGCTAACGCCTTTAGAATGCGCCCTTGCTTCGCCGCTGCGCGCGGGCCGGCCGCGCGTAATGCGCGGACCACGATGGCTCCAGTCTATTTCCTTTTCTTCCGCTGTTCATCGCTAGGTCAGGATAAAATTTATTTTCTCTGCTTTTGTAGATCCGTAGACGTAGCAATTTTTTGCGGAATCTGTTTTTTAGGACTTAGCCAATTTTCAATCTTCCTTCCGCTGTATGAGTCGCTAAGCCTCGCCCGACTCTTGTTACCCGGACAGAAGGATGATATCATAGAGTCCTTAAATCTTTATGCCGCCGCAGATTCCTGCTTGTTCTTGATTTGCCGTCTTTATCTCCTTTGTACAGTAGTTAAGCCGCCGTCATGTCTCATGCGTCCAACTCTTGCAACTGGGTTGGCTCCTGCGTCACGGAAGAATATTTAGCAGATCTTGTCGAAGCGGGCACTCTCCATCCCAAAGAGGTTCTTCACCAGCGGGCTCCGAGTAATGAGACCCGGCCTGCACCCAAAAAAGGAGAAGTAGTCATTTTCACCGACCACATTGAGCGAGGGTTCATGCCGCCCGGCTCTAAATTTTTCCAGGACATTCTTCATTTGTATAAGCTGCACCCTCAGGACTTGGCCCCCAACTCTATTTCAAATATATGCAACTTCCAAGTGCTCTGCGAGGATTATCTGCAGTCCAGGCCGTCTGTTGGGTTCTTTCGGGAATTCTTTTATGCCAACCACCAAACCGAGATGAAGGGCGGTCAAAGTCTAGAGCTTGGAGGGATCTCTATTCAGCGTCGTGGAGACATCATTTTTCTGGCTACGCAAATGCCGAGTCACCCAAAGGACAGGAATAAAACCTGGTTCTACTGCAAGGATACCTCTCCTGAGGGTGAACACCCCTTGCCGGGCTATCGTCCTTCCCGACTCAAGACAGATTCAGAGCTTCCGGGCCGGCTCACAGCCTCGGAGCGTGCCAGATTTAAACCGGCTCATACCAACTTCAAGGCGCTCATGGCCAATGGACTAATAGGAATAGACTTGATCCGCTGCTGGGTTTCTTGGCGGGTCATGCCCTTAAGCCACAAGGGCCGGCTTATGTGTGAATATGAAGGCAAGTACGGCAGTTCCTTGTGCTTCAGTAAATCAATGTTGATCGAAGATGACATCACTATGACCATCCGGAGCCTTGTCCACGAAGCCTCTGACTCTTGCAGCGCCATCGGGCTGGCGCCTTTCCGCGTCAATCATCCGGCTCCGGACGTAAGTTAATCTCTTCCCATCCGTCTCTTGGATGTTGCTTGTACTTTGTTGATTTATTACTCCTTCCCGGGGTCACTCCTGTAGGGCGACTCAGACTTCTGGAAGAAGGAATACGTTGCTCCTCCAAAGAAATCCAAGAAGAAGGTCGCGACTAAGAAGGCTAAAAAAGATGCCCCGCAAGACAATTTGTTTGACCCTCCACCATCATCCAGCTCAGAGGTAAAGTTTTAACTGCCTTGTTTGATTTTTTACCTTCCTACTTTATTAATGCTTGTTTTACTCGCAGGATGAAGTGGAAACCAATCGTGCCAATGCTCCTGAGGTAAATTACATTTCTTCCGACTCAGAATGTTTCGTCCCCCGAAAGCCGCGGCGGGTTATCAGAAAAGTTCCTCTTTCTCACCCTCTTGCTTATCTGGCTCCCGATTTTCTCTTAAAAAAGCAACAACAAGTCAAGCATCGACAGACTCGAAGCACCGGCTCTACTGAGCTCATGTCCAGGCTACCAAACTCTCCGGCTCCAAAGAAACGCCCCGCCGAGGTTTAAGTCTCTACTTTTCTTTTGACTTTCCTTTGTAAACTTGATACCCTTCTGTTATATTCTTTGTAGAAATCTCCTTCCTCCGGCGACTCTTTGGTGTCAATTCTACCACCGCCAAGATTAATCCGTTGTAAGCATTCCTTACTATGATATCTGGATATCCGGCTGTTAATATGATAGCAACATCTTCAACTGTTGATCCTTCTATTTTGCAGTGCTCAAGCTAAACGTCGCAAGACCAACAAGCCCTCCTCCGGCCCAGTTATCGAAGAGCCGAAGCCTGAACAACCGGAGGAGACTCAACCAGAAGAAAACCCGTCGGCTGCCTCCACTGAGCCGGCCGCTGAAGATGTCATCATGGAGAGCCCTCCAAGGGCTCCTTCAAAGTCGGCGACTCCTGCCAAGACCCCTGAAACTCCCGATGTTGTTATCACCGGGTCTGGTCATCAAACGCCTCCGTCTCACATGTTAACCAAACATATAGAGCCGGCTGAAGCCTCGAAGAAGTTGAACTTTGACTCTTCGTACAAGAAGATGACAGCCGAAGAGCTCCACGCCGGGTATATAAACCGGGTTACCACCAGCCGGGATCTAGAACTTCGGTTGGTCTCTTCAATGAAGACAAAATATGAGGTACCTTTCCTTCTTACCATATCCTTACTTAGCCCCCAAGAGCCGGTTTAACGTACTCAATCGTTGAGCCAGGTCTTTCTGTGACCTCTGTACATATTGTCATGCCAAATTCCCTTATAATTGCTTTAGCTTAGTACTGTAGATAAAGTGAACCGCCAATCGTAGCCCCCAAGAGCCGTCTTAGATTATATTTGAGTCAGGTCTTTAATACAGACAGCTTGAAGATATAATCATGGCCCCAAGGGCCGGCTCAAACTTGATCAAGTTGAGTTGGTGCTTCCATTATTAGTACATTGAAGAGCCATAGTGTAGCCCCCAAGTTCTGGATTAGCTTCGAAGGAGATGAACCGAAACTGCATTGCATACTCTTTGAGAGATCAAATATACATTAGCCCCCAAGTGTCAAATATATTGCTTGCAATCTGTTTGAGACTTGCATAAATTTGCTTTTAACACTTGTCCTGTATTTTGATGACTTATCCTGTATTTTGATGTATTATAGGAAGCTTTAAATGACGCCGGGTCTCAGTTGACAGATCTGAAGGCCAACCTGGCGGCTTAGCAAGAAGCCTGAAGCATTGCTGACGAAAAGTGCCGGCTTCTCTCTGAGGAGCTGGCCAATGTCACTATTGAGCTTACCTCTTTAAAAGAGACGGCTGAATCTGAAAAGGCCGCTCTGACCAAATGGGCGGACGACGCTGAGCAGTGGCTTACAGCTGTGGCGGAGGAACTCCAAGGCCTAAAGCAGCACATAGCGAAGATGCCAGCCGCCCTATTTGGTAAGTTTCTGTTTTACTTTGTACTTTTAACATTGCTAGTGAAAAACTGGCGATTCATTAACTTTATCCGACTTATCCAGGTCCCAAGAGCCGACAGTTGGCTTCCGATAGCCTTCTGCCACTGAAGGCCATCTACACCTTTGCGGAATAGCTATACTGCAGCGCCATCTTCACGATCAAGAGCGTGCAATATAAGGAGAAGATCCCCACTGCTCTGAAAGGGGTCTTGGAACTCTTCTCCACCATGCCAAAACAGATTGAAGAACTGAAGAAGTCCACCTTCCGCCAAGGAGCCGTCGCTGGATTGAGCCAGGCTTTGGCCTTCGCCCCCGAGCTAACGCCGACTGAAATGATGGATGGTTACCCGTCCAAAAGAGATGACGGCTCAGAATTCACCGAAGAAGATTACATCCGGTGTGTCAAAGAGTCGCGTTATCTGGCCTCTATACTGGCGGATGAAGCTGACTTGAGCACTTATCAGGCGGCTTATGACGCAGAGGAGAAGAGGATCCGCGGGCCTCTCTACGAGTGGAAGGATCTGACACCCTCCCGTAGTAAGGACCTCTTCCCTTGTGAGCTTGACGCGTCCCCGTTCCTTGAAGGGTCTTTCGCTGCCCTGGCTGACTATAATTGGGAATTGGGAAATCTCCAGATAAAGCCATCAGAAGAACCGGAGCGGGATGAGCCGGCCAATAGCTGAAAGTTGTACTTTTAATCTTTCTGAGCACCGACTCATGTAATGACCCGCCGTGAGCGGTTGAAAACTTGGCAATGCCTTTTGCTCCTTCTGAGAGTAGTTTTTCTAAAGCATGACCCTGCCGTTTGGCGGTTGTATAAATCTTTCACCTCTCTGTGTGCACTTTCCTTCTCTCTGTGTTTCAATTTTAATGTGTTACCGGCTCTCCATGGATATACCTTGAGCTTTTCTGATGAGGGGTGTCTATTTTTGAAGACGCCATTCCGTGTCCAGAATATTAGAGCCGGATAATCTCTTTGAAAAACTCAATTTTTGTCAACCGGAGCAACATGGCTCTGATTCTTGTCGGATGAATCCATTAAGGAGCTGATTGTTGTAGGATAATGTAAGCTATACCTGATGGTAAGAAGCCTCTATCGACAACTGCGGCTATTGATGAACCGGAACTTTTGAGGAGAATTGCGGCTGTGTAGCCCCCAAGTTCCGGGTAGTTCTGCCTGCAGCAACCTGGGACTTATAATTGCCTTTGCTCTAACCCGGCTTGATAAGTTGGCATGATACAATATGTGATGATGATATTTCTTTCCTCAAAAAATCCATATGATGGTTCTTCTGCATGGATTCGAATGGTTGAACTCATACCAGTTCAGGGTCTCTATCGAGATTGGCCGTCAATTTCTTGAACCGGCTCAGGGTCTCTAGGCGAGATTGGTCGTCAATTTCTTGAACTGGCTCAGGGTCTCTAGGCGAGATTGGCCATCAATTTCTTGAACCGGCTCAGGGTCTCTAGGCGAGATTGACTAGTAAGAGTGCAGCGAACACCGGCTGTCAATGGGAGATGTAAGCTATACCTTAAGGCAAGAAGCCACCATCGACAGCCACGGCTAATAATCAGCCTGAGACGGCATAAAGCCGGCTGTTTGAAAGGAGAAGTAAGCTATACCCGAAGGCAAGAAGCCTCTTTCAACAGCTATAGTTGATAAACAACTGAGTTTTGGCATAAACGCCGGTTGTTAGGGTGAGATAAGCGAACCCGTCGGTAAGAAGCCCCCTTCGACAACCGCGTTTAATAAGTAACCGGAAGTGGCATAAAGCCGGCCATTAGGGTGAGATAAGCGATACCCGTCGGTAAGAAGCCCCCTTCGATGGCCGCAGTTGATAAGCAACTGCAATTTGGTGTACACGCTGTTGTCTTAGGGTCCTGTAAGCTATACCATGGTAAGAAGCCTCCATCAACAATAGCACTTAATGTAAACAAACTAGGCATAAAGCCAACTTTGCAAGGGAGAAGTAAGCTATACCCGGAGGCAAGAAGCCTCCTTGCAATAGTTTAATAACAGCTGGCTGTGCAAAGGAGAAGTAAGCTATACCCGAAGGCAAGAAGCCTCTTTGCAATAGCGCTTGATAAAGCATAAAGCCGGATCAGCTGTTTGGACGGCGAATAAATTGCTTTAACTCAAATTTTTTGAGCCGAAAAAATTTCATCTTGATTGCACAAAGGTATACATAAGAGTGGAGGCCCTTGTCTTTGTGGGGATGCTAGCTTTTACTCATGTAAGCATGATATATACAATGATAGCGGCTTTCAATGCCTGCTAAGTAAAGTATGGTCGCAAATGTGTGATATTCCATGGCCGCAACGTCTCTTGACCTGCGGTTTCCGATTCATCTCGAATATCAATGAGGTAATATGACCCATTGTTAAGGTTTTTGTTGATCACAAAAGGCCCCTCCCATGGTGGAGATAACTTATGCATTCTAGATTGGTCTTGAATCAGCCGGAGCACCAGGTCTGGAACGTCCGGGTCTTCACCCTGCAGCTATGATAGCGTCGGAGGTCTTATTGATAAATTGCCGACCTGGCTGCTGCTAACTCTTGTGCTTCATCCAAGGCGTCCAACGCATCTTGTCATGCTACCTCATTGTTCGTCTCAACAGAAGCCGCCACCCTTGATGAGTCGTGCCGGATATTGCTGGGTAGAACCGCCTCAGCACCATACACCATGAAGAAAGGCATGAAACCTGTAGATCTGTTAGGGGTAGTTCTGATGCTCCATAAGACGGAGCACAATTCCTCAACCCAACATCCAGGTTTCCGCTTCAAAGGGACCATGAGTCGCGGTTTGACTCCTCTTAAGATTTCCTGATTGGCTCGTTCCGCCTGACCATTAGACTGTGGATGTGCCACAGCTAAAACATCAAGTCGGATATGCTCCTTCTCACAGAACGCTTTCATAGCTCCTTTGGATAGATTTGTTCCATTGTCTGTAATGATACTGTGCGAGTAACCAAAGCGATAGATCAGCTTCTTAATAAATTGAACCATTGTAGCCGCGTCACATTTGCTGACCGGCTCTGCCTCTACCCACTTAGTAAATTTATCAACCGCCACCAGAAGGTGCGTTTTCTTATCCTTGGATCTCTTGAAAGGTCCTACCATATCAAGCCCCCAGACCGCAAACGGCCAAGTGATTGGTATCATCCTCAACTCTTGAGCCGGAACGTGAGCATGTCGGCCAAACTTCCGACAGCCGTCACACTTACGGACTAAGTCTTCTGCATCCTTGTGAGCCATCAACCAGAAAAACCCATGTAGAAAAGCCTTGGCCACTAAAGATTTTGACCCGGCGTGATGTCCACAGTCGCCAGCATGAATTTCACTCAAGATCTGTCGGCCCTCCTCCGGTGAAACACAGCGCTGAAAAACACCCGTCACACTACACTTATGTAACTCACCATTGATAATCGTCATAGACTTAGAATGCCGGGTGATCTTCCTGGCCAGATCCTCCTCCTGAGGTAACTCGCCGCGTGTCAGATACGCCAAATAAGGAATAGTCCAGTCTGGGATAGCATGCAGAGCCGCCACCAATTCCGCTTCCGGGTTAGGAATAGCTAGATCCTCCTTAGAGGGTGACTTGACAGTCGGATGATGCAATACATCCAGAAAAACATTAGGTGGTAACGGCTTTTGTTGAGAGCCTAACCGTGACAAAGCATCAGCCGCCTCATTCCTGCGATGATCAATGTGATCCACCTGGTATCCTTTGAAGCGACCGACAATGATGCCAACCGCCTGTCGATAAGCCGCCATCCGCGGATCCTTGGAGTCCCAAGTACCTGAAACTTGCTGAGCCACCAGATCTGAGTCGCCTAAACATCTGACCCGGCTTAAATTCATCTCTTTAGAGACTCTAAGACCATGGAGCAGTGCTTCATACTTAGCTGCATTATTAGTACAAGGGAACATTAACCAGAGCACATAACAAAACTTGTCACCCTTGGGGGAGGTGAGAAAACTCCTGCACCGGACCCTTCTAGCTGCTTGGACCCATCAAAGTGTATAGTCCAATACGTGTTATACGCCTTCTCTTCGGGGGCTTGACATTCGGTCCAATCATTTATGAAATCCACCAAAGCTTGAGACTTAATTGCTGTACGAGGAACATACTTGATGTTAAGAGGACCCAGCTCTAAAGCCCACTTGGCAATCCTCCCTATAGCTTCTCTATTTTAAATGATATCTCCCAATGGGGCGGAACTGACCACTGTTATCTGGTGCCCCCAAAAGTAATGTTTTAACTTGCGGTTGGCCATGAAAACTCCATATACTAACTTCTGCCAATGCGGATACCTCTGCTTAGACTCTGCCAAAACTTCACTAATGTAATAAACTGGCCTTTGCACAGGATACTCCTTCCCTGCCTCCTTGCGCTCAACCACAATTGCTACACTGACCGCTCTATTGTTAGCCGCCACAAAAAGGAGTAATGGCTCTTTCTCAACCGGAGCAGCTAACACTGGCGGCTCAGTCAACTGTTTTTTAAGAGCTTCAAGTGCTTCGGCTGCTGCTTTGCTCCACTTAAACTTGTCTGTCTTTTTCATCATCTGGTATAAGGGAATGGCTTTCTCCCCAAGCCGGCTTATGAAACGGCTCAATGCAGCAATCCGTCCTGCAAGGCGCTGAACATCATTAATACACGTCGGCTCCCCTAAAGAAGTGATAGCCTTAATCTTATCCGGGTTAGCCTCGATGCCCCGCTCAGAAACCAAGAAACCCAAAAGCTTTCCTGCTGGAACACCAAAGACACACTTCGTCGGGTTAAGCATCATCTTGTAGACCCGGAGATTGTCAAAGGTTTCTTTCAAATCCTCTAGGAGAGTTTCCTTCTTTCTGGATTTAACCACCATGTCATCTACATAAGCATGAACATTTCGGCCAATCTGACTATGGAGGCAGTTCTGCACACATCGTTGGTAAGTTGCCTAGGCACTCTTGAGCCCAAAAGGCATGGAGACGTAACAGAACGCCCCAAAAGGTGTAATAAATGCGGTCTTCTCCTGATCTTTTGTTGCCATCTTAATCTAATGATATCCTGAATATGCATCCAGGAAGCATAAACTTTCACATCCGGTTGTAGCATCAATAATTTGATCGATACGAGGGAGTGCAAAAGGGTCAGCCGGGCAAGCCTTGTTAAGGTCCGTGTAATCTATACACATATGCCAAGTGCCGTTCTTTTTTAGCACTAGCACCGGGTTAGCCAACCACTCCGGGTGAAAAACTTCCACTATAAAGCCTGCGGCCAAGAGCCGGGCAACTTCCTCCCCAATAGCTTTACGTGTCTCTTCATTGAACCGTCGTAGAAACTGTTTGATCGGCTTAAACTTTGGATCCACATTAAGATTGTGCTTAGCGAACTCTCTCGGTACACCCGGCATGTCAGAAAGCTTCCATGCAAAGATGTCTCAATTCTCACGGATGAATTCGATGAGCGCGCTTTCCTATTTGGGATCCATGTGAGCCCCAATGATAAACTGCTTGGATGAATCGCCCGGATTGAAGTCTACTACCTTGGTATCATCCGCTGAAAACTTGAGTGGCAGCTCAACTTCTATCGTGGGCTTTTTCAGCGGGGTCATATCCTCCAGGTCAACGTTCTCCTTGTAGAATTTCAGCTCCTCCTGAGCACAACTAGACTCTGCATACGCCGCATCTCCTTCCTCGCACTCGAGAGCCGTCTTCCTATTACCGTGAACGGTAATTGTACCATTTAAGCCGGGCATTTTGAGTTACAGATAAACATAGCAAGGCCTAGCCATAAATTTGGCATAAGTCGGCCTCCCAAATAGTGCATTATAGGGACTTTTGATTTTGACCACCTCGAACCACAAGGACTCCACCCTGTAATTATGCTCATCGCCAAAAGCTACTTCCAATGAAGTCCGGCCCACCGAGTATGCTGATTTACCCAGGACCACACCATGAAAGACGGTGGAGGATGGTTTAAGATCTTTGTCAAGCAACTTCATCCGCCGGAAAGTGTCATAGTAAAGGATGTTGATGCTGCTACCTCCGTCCATAAGCACTTTATTCACCATATAGCCATTCACCTGAGGGGCCACAACTAGAGCCAGTCGGCCCGGGTCATCTACCCGCGGCGGGTGATCCTCCCGGCTCCACATTATGTCATACTCAGACCACGGTAAATATCGCGGGAGAGCCGGAGCAACCGCATTAACCGCTCGCCTCCGCAACTTCTCGTCTCGTTTATTGTGACCGGTCATGAATACATGATACTATCCAGAACTGAGCTGCTTCAGGTTACTCTGAAACCCGGACTGATTGCGCTGCTGCTGATTGTTGTTATTGTTGTTGTTGCCAGGATGATGTTGGTGCCCCCCTTGGTTATTCTGACCCGGATGCCCGTTTCCTGAACCGCCCATGCCGAATCCAGCCCCTGATCTGCCGTGCCCTAAGCCGCCAGGCGGTCCACCGCCCTGGTTATTACGCGGTTGGGAATGCTGGTTTTTGAATCTCTACATGATAAAGCAATCACACCACGCATGTAATGCCGGCTTGTCCGGCGTGCTATGCTCCGGACAAGGCTTCCTAAGCACTTTTTCTAAATTAAAAGGGCCTCTGTTCCTTGGCCTGAACTTTCCACCCCCCTTGGGATGATTCTGTCCTGTGTTGGTATTTGCCCTAGCTCTGACCTGCTATCAGCGCTCTTTCGCTTATTCTGATTCCCATTGTTCACAAAACCTTTTCCTTGATTGCTTTTCTTCCCTTGATTAGCTTTCTCATCATCCGAGCCTGGATCCTTGGTATTATCTGAGTTGGCATACTTCGTCAAGGCCGTCATGAGCTCTCCCATATCCTAACACGTGCGCTTGAGCCGGCCGAGCTTCTGCTTCAATGGAACAAAATGACAGTTCTTCTCTAAAATAAGCACTACTTGAGCCGCCGTGATCTGCTCTGAAGAGTGAATAATGGTCGACACCCGCCGGACCCAATGATGAGCTGACTCATTCTTCTATCGAACACAGTGGTCCAAATCAACAATGGTCATAGGCTTCTTACAGGTCCCCTGGAATTTTTTAATAAACTTCGCTCTCAGCTCCGCCCATGAGCTTATCGTGTTAGGCGGCAGACCTTTCAGCCATGTACGAGCCGGACCCTCAAGCATCACGATGAAATATTTTGCGCATACCGCCTCACTGACGTCCAGCATCTCCATGGCCAGCTCATAACTTTCAACCCATGCCTCAGGGGGTAGATCAGCTATGTAATTCGGAACCTTTCGAGGCCCCTTGAAATCTTTCAGTAGTCGTTCGCTTGTCATAGCCGGAGTTAAACATGGCACTCCTACATCTCTGGTACTAACTACTCCCATTGAGACGGAAAGCGCCGGCTCTGGACGGGTTGCCGCTATCTCCGCCTCTCGCCTGTCTCTCGCCTGATCCGTGTGGGCTTGTGCATCAGGAGCCGCCCGCTCAACCTCAGGCGGTCCACGACGTGGATGACTGCTGGAACATGCCAGCGACTCGTAGTGTCGGCTGAAGCTTCGACTGGGGAGAGGGGTGGAGTGAACCCGGCTCCGGCTGTGATCATACCTCTCTTGCTGGGCCATGGCCGTCTGTAAATATGCAATGGCGTTTAGCACATCCTTCACAAAGGGTGTTTCATCTGGGATGGGAATCGTCTCAAGCCGGGCGGCCGCTGCCACCATGTTTTCGGTCGGGTTAGAGTAGTGACCTGCCGGCGTTAGAAAAGCCCTAGATGAGATCTGGTTATGCTGGGGTGGATGAATCTCCGGGCGTTCCATCGGGTGGCTTTCCAGCACGCCCGTAACCCGCCCCGCACCGGGGGTGTTAAAAAGGTTCCTCGCTTCGTAACGTTCTGGCAGACGGGATTGATGCCTCCTCCGTTGCACCGCGGCCGCTGACCTTTGCTCTAGCTCCAGACGGAAAGCATCGGCCTTGATACGCTCCGCTTCCTCTTCCATCCGGGCCTTCAGCTCGGCCATCCTTTGTCGTTCCTCTGTCATTCGGCCCTTGATGCGTGCCACCTCTAAATTCCTGGCTGCTTGATTATCCGGAGTTACTTCTGTGGCCATGAGAGCCGTAAGCTCGTCCATCAATTCCACTAGAACCTGAGACGGCAGCAGCAGGCTATCACCCGCTGCGGCGGCTCCCGCCGCTGTCTCACCGGCGGCTGCAGCCGATCCTGCCATGAACACTACCGCATGAACCGGGGGTCTCAGATCATCCAACTCAAAGCCCTCTACCTCAGAATAGGTGTCGTAGCAGCCCCCAAGGCCACTGTTACTGAGCCGATACACTGATTCTGTCTCCCCACTGGAGGACTCATCTTCTGAGCAAACGAGAGTTCCCTGTGACCCGGATGCTTCCAGGTCCATAACTTGAGTGAAGCCTACAAGAACATGCTTTTGACCTGGGTGGTCATGGGCAGGCCGCACAACACTCATAGATTGGAGACGCCGAGCCAACTCGACGATGTTGGTGCAGATGTCCGGCCCGGGTGTAGATCCATCAACCTTTCCGATGAAAACCTGGATCCCGCCGAACGGAACCCGGAATCCATATTCCACAGAGCCGGCATCAAGCCCCCAGCCAGCGTCGTCGATATAGAGCTGGCCGCGGCGACTCTTGCTCATCCTTCCAACCACGTATCCTTCGAGCCCTGGGAGAGAGCCCTTTGAGAACTCAACACCACCAAGCATGAGCCCCACGGTGGGTGCCAACTGTCGTGGTTTTATCATGGCAGATGTCCGGGTGAACGGACTTAGGTTCGAGGCCATTGCTAACGGGGTGGACTCAAAGGGGTTAGTCAGGACGAAAGACACGGATTTACCCAGGTTCGGCCCCTCAAATGAAGGTAATAGCCTACGTCCTGCTTGTGTTTGTATTGCTTGTGTATCGATTACAAGGAGCTAGAAGCTTGACCTAGTTCTCGATTGCCTGCCTCTAAGTCACCCCGGATCTGCCTTTATAAAAGAGTCAGGACCACCGGGTCGTACAATTGCTAACCGAGTCTCTTTCTATCTTCCTGTCCAAGCCGTCTATGAATCGGCTTGCACGCCCGGGTCTTCTCCGTTCGGGCCGTTTGTACGGCCCACACCTTGAGCCGCCTATCTTCTTGGGCCACCAGTCTTACGGCTCATCTTCGGGCCGGCTCACGAGCCAGCAACATGACCCGGAGCCTCCGGGGCGGGTCATATCGTGGGGTCATATCCCCAACAATACTGGTGGCTTCAGGGTTTTTGCCCAGAATTTTTGGCCACGTGTTGCCCGGCCCTCCAGTGCATAGTTTCTCCTCTAGATCGGATTTCTATAGTGCTTAGGCGAAGCCCTGCCGAAATACCTCCACCACCATCACTAGAGCATCGTCATGCTGCCGTAGAACTCTTCTACCTATCTGCTCCCTCTTGCTGGATCAAGAAGGCGGAAATCGTCATCGAGCTTTACGTGTGCTGAACGCGGAGGTGCCGTCCATTCGGCGCTAGATCGGAAGGACTGTGATCAAGTTCGCGAGACGGATCGTGATCAAGTTCACGGGACGGATCGTGATTGGATCACGGGACGGATCATGATTGGATCACGGGACACTCGGCGATTTGGATCGCGAAGGCGTTCGACTACACCAACTGCATTTCTTAACGCTTCCCGCTTAGCGATCTACAAGGGTACGTAGATCAGCTCTCCCTCTCGTAGATGCTCATCACCATGGATAGATCTGCGTGTGCATAGGAAAAAATTTGTTTCCCATGCAACGTTCCCCAACAGGCGGAGCCACAGTAATGGCGGCTCGGAGTTCAGCGCGGCAGGCGAGACGAGGCCGAGTCTGGCTCGACGTGCGACGGCGGATCCCGTTTGAGGCGGAGCTTGCTCCGGTTGCAGATTTTGATGGTGGAGGCCGGCTCCCGGCGGCCGAGGCGGGTGAAGCAAGGCAGTTTGATCGAGGGAGGCAATCAAGGGTGGAGGCAGGGCCGGAGCAGGCTTGCTAGAGGTGTAGCACTAGCGACTCAACTCGGCGGGTTGCAGGTCGACGGGCGGCGGCTCGCAGACTTCCGGCGAGCCGGACGGGTGGCTTGGGGCAAAGAAGGTAGCGTGCAGGGGCGACGTGGAAGGAACAGTCGATGTGGAGCAGCAAAGTCAGCGGGAGACCGAGTCGCAGGCCGGGCGAGGCCATGGTAGCAGCGGCTGAGATCGATTCGGGGACGACTTTCCCATCTTTTTCTTTCGTGTCCGATCCTGGTCTTCACATTGGCAATCTTTGTTTTTCTTGGAACTTCCATGACTCAGGGTGGGGCCTCTAACCGAGCATATGGCAGTATTTTATTTGTTGTTCTACTGAAACTTGGATCGTATTGTAGACACCTTTTTGGTCTTGGCGCATCATGACTCCGAAATAGTTTCGTGCATGAAATTCTTTGCTCTCTTCCCACGAGGTTGAAGTAGATTTTGATGTTAAAAACAAACCGACCGCCTGTCCAAGGTTGATCTTTCCGCAAGTTTCTCTAGGATCTCCCTCCAAGAACACAACACCACCGTGCGTGGCCCCACGGTGGGCGCCAATTTTCGTGGATTTGTCACGGCTGATGTCCGGGTGAACGGACTTAGGTTCGGGGCAGAAGCGCAGCTATGTGGCGGCTTGAGAGAGGTTGATCGGAATCGAGAGACATGGAGTTTACCCAGGTTTGGCCCCTCCGATGGAGGTAAAAGCCTACGTCCTACTTGTCTGGTATTGATGATGAAGGAGATCTCTCGGTTACAAGGGTGTTGTTTTCTACCTCTAATCATGAGAGTCTCTAATCTCTTGTTTATCTAAGACCTGTCTATTGAGACGTCTAAAAACTTGAACCTCTCGGTGTGACCCGCCTCTCCTTATATAAGCTGAAGGGGCGGCTTACATGTAGAGTCTAAGTCAGATTGAGACAACCTATTGTGACTTCCCATCGTGGGCTTCTCTTCATGGGCTTCTGAGTCACTGGGCGGCTTACACCGGAGACTCATCTTCAGGAACTTACAACTGGAGAGTCATCTTTAGGGACTTACAACCGGTGAGTCATCCGGGGACTTACAACTGGTGAGTCATCCAGGGACTTACAACTGGTGAGTCATCCGGGGACTTACAACTGGAGAGTCATCCAGGGACTCACAACCGGAGAGTCATCTAGGGACTCACAACCGGAGAGTCATCCAGGGACTCACAATCGAAGAGTCATCTAGGGACTCACAACCGGAGAGTCATCCAAGGACTCACAGTCGGAGAGTCATCCATGGACTCACAACCGTAGAGTCAGCCAGGGACTCACAGCCGGAGAGTCATCCAGGGACTCACAACCGGAGAGTCCTCCAGGGACTCACAGCCGGAGAGTCATCTAGGGACTCACAGTCGGAGAGTCATCCAGGAACGCACAGCCGGAGACTCATCCAGGGACTCACAACCGGGTCATAACTATCACCGGGTTATAACTATCTCTCGGGTCATACCGCGGGGTATATCCCCGATAGATCTTGTCCATCCCATCATTCTCCTAATGATGTGATCTCGTTATCAAATGACATCTTATGTCAATGGCTAGGAAACCTTGACCATCTTTGATCAACGAGCTAGTCTACTAGAGGCATACTAGGGACAAAGTGTTGTCTACTTATCCACACATGTAATGTGTTTCCAATGAATACAATTATAGCATGGATAATAAACAATTATCATGAACAAGGAAATATAATAATAAACACTTTATTTATTGCCTCTATGGCATATTTCCAACAGTCTCCCACTTGCACTAGAGTCAATAATCTAGTTCACATCACTATGTGATTTACATTGTAATGAATCGAACACCCATGCAGTTCTGGTGTTGATCATGTTTAGCCCTTGGAAGAGGTTTAGCCAACGGATCTGCAACATTCAGATCCGTGTGCACTTTGCAAATATTTATGTCCTTCTCCTCGATGTAATCGCGGATGGAATTGAAGTGTCGCTTTATGTGTCTGGTCCTCTTGTGAAACCTTGGTTCCTTGGCCAGAGCAATGGCACCAGTGTTGTCACAGAATAGAGTTATTGGATTCAGTGCACTGGGCACTACTCCAAGATCTATCATGAACTGCTTCATCTAGACACCTTCCTTCGTCACCTCCGAGGTTGCAATGTACTCCGCTTTGCATGTAGAATCGGCTACCACGCTTTGCTTGGAACTGCACCACCTTACTGCTCCCCCGTTGAGAATAAATCCGTATCTGGTTTGTGACTTAGAGTCATCCGGATCAGTGTCAAAGCTTGCATCGACGTAACCCTTTACGACGAGTTCTTCATCACCTCCAGAAACGAGAAACATTTCCTTAGTACTTTTCAGGTACTTAAGGATATTCTTGACAGCCATCCAGTGCTCCATTCCAGGATCACTTTGAAACCTTCTGGCCATATTATGGAAAGGCTGACATTTGGTCTTGTGCACAACATTGCATACATGATAGAGCCTATGGCTGAAGCATAGGGGATGACACTCATCTTCTCTCTATCTTCTGTAGTCACTTAGCATTGAGTCTTACTCAATTTCACGCCTTGTAACACAGGCAAGAACCCCTTCTTGGACTGATCCATTTTGAACTTCTTCAAAACTTTATCAAGGTATGTGCTCTTTGAAAGTGCTATTAAGCGTCTCGATCTATCTCTATAGATCTTAATGCCTGATATGAAAGCAGCTTCTCCTAGGTCCTTCACTGAAAAACTCTTGTTCAAATATTCCTTCACGCTTTCCAGCATTTCTATATTGTTTCCAATCAGCAATATTTCATCCACATATAATATTAGAAATGTTGTAGAGCTCCCACTCACTTTCTTGTAAATACAAGCTTCTCCATAAACTTGTATAAACCCAAACGCTTTGATCACCTCATCAAAGTGCTTATTCCAACTCCGAGATGCTTGCATCAGCCCATAAATGGATCGCTGGAGTTTGCAAACTTTGTCAGCATTCTCTGGATCGACAAAACCTTCTGGTTGCATCATATACAACTCTTCCTCAAGGAAACTATTGAGGAACGCTATTTTGACATCCATCTGCCAAATTTCATAGTCGAAATAAGCACCTATTGACAACATGATTCTGACAGACTTAAGCATCGCTACGGGTGAGAAGGTCTCATCGTAGTCAACTCCTTGAACTTGTGAAAAACCCTTTGCCACAAGTCGAGCTTTATAGACGGTGACATTACTGTCCGCGTCCGTCTTCTTCTTAAAGATCCATTTGTTCTGAACGGCCTTTCGCCCTTCAGGTAATACTTCCAAAGTACATACTTTGTTTTCGTACATGGATCCCATCTCGGATTTCATGGCCTCTAACCATTTCTCAGAATCCGGGCCCAACATCGCTCCTCCATAGCTCGTAGGTTCATTGTTGTCCAACAACATGACCTCCAAGACAGGGTTGCCGTACCACTCAGGAGCAGTACGCGCCCTTGTCGTCCTACGAGGTTCAATAGTAACTTGATCCGAAGCTTCATGATCATCAACATTAACTTCCTCTTTAACTGTCATAAGCTCCACAGAAACATCTTTCTGCGCTGTGCTACTCTCTGGTTGAAGTAAAGGTTCAATAACCTCATCAAGCTCTATTTTCCTCCCACTCAATTCTTTCGAGAGAAACTCTTTCTCAAGAAATGTTCCGTTCTTAGCGACAAACACTTTGCCTTCGGATCTGAGATAGAAGGTATACCCGACTGTCTCTTTTGGGTATCCTTTGAAGACGCATTTCTTCGCTTTGGGTTCCAGCTTTTCAGGCTCAAGCTTTTTGACATAACCATCACATCCCCAAACTTTAAGAAACGACAACTTTGGCCTCTTGCCAAACCATAGTTCATATGGCGTCTTCTCAAAGGATTTCGATGGTGCCCTATTTAAAGTGAATGTAGCTGTCTCTAATGCATAACCCCAAAATGATAGTGGCAAATCAGCAAGAGACATCATAGAATGCATCATATCTAATAAGTTTCGATTACGACATTCGGAGACACCATTACGTTGTGGTGTTCCAGGCGGTGTCAATTGTGAAACAATTCCACACTATCTTAAGTGACTGTCAAACTCATAACTCAGATATTCACCTCCTCGATCAGATCGTAGGAATTTAATCTTCTTGTTACGATGATTCTCATCTTCACTCTGAAATTGCTTGAACTTTTCAAACATTTCAGACTTGTGTTTCATTAAGTAAATATACCCATAGCTACTTAAGTCATCAGTCAAGGTGAGAAAATAACGATATCCACCACGTGCTGTAACATTCATTGGACCGCACACATCAGTATGTACGATTTCTAATAACTCACTCGGTCGTTCCATTGTTCTAGAGAACGGCGTTTTAGTCATCTTGCCCATGACGCATGGTTCACATGTGTCAAGTGATTCAAAATCGAGTGACTCCAAAAGTCCATCAGCATGGAGCTTCCTCATGCGTTTTACACCAATATGACCTAAATGGCAGTGCCACAAGAAAGTGGTACTATCATTATCAACTCTGCATCTTTTGGCATCAATGTTATGAACATGTGTGTCATCACTATCAAGATTCAATATGAATAAACCCCTCACATTGGGTGCATGACCATAAAATATATTACTCATATAAATAGAACAACCTTTATTCTCTGATTTAAATGAGTAACCTTCTCGCAATAAATAAGATCTAGATATAATCTTCATGCTTAACGCAGGCACTAAATAACAATTATTCAGGTTCATCAATAATCACGATGGTAATCAAAGAGAGAGCATGCCGACGGCGATCACATCAACCTTGGAACCATTTCCCACGCGCATTGTCACTTCGTCCTTTGCCAGCCTCCGTCTATTCTATAGTTCCTGTTTTGAGTTGCAAATGTGAGCAACCGAACCGGTATCAAATACCCAGGCACTACAACGAGAGCTAGTAAGGTACACACCAATAACATGTATATCATATGTACCTTGTTTGTTGTTGGCCGCCTTCTTGTCAGCCAGGTACTTGGGGCAGTTCCGTTTCCAGTGACCAGTTACCTTGCAATGAAAGCACTCAATTTCTGGCTTGGGTCCAACCTTGGGTTTGTTTGGAGGAGGAGCAACTGCTTTGCCATCCTTCTTGGATTTACCCTTCTTGCCCTTGCCCTTGCCATTCTTCTTGAAACTAGTGGTTTTATTGGCCATCAACACTTGATGTTCTTTTTGGATTTCAGACTCAGCGACTTTCAGCATCTCTAACAGCTCGGCGACTGGCTTGTTCATCCCGTGCATGTTATAGTTCATCACAAAGCTCTTGTAGCTAGGTGGCAGTGATTGAAGAACTCTCTATGTGATTGCCTCTGTCGGAAGGGGCATTCCCAACTCCGCCAGACGAGTCGAATACCCAGACATTCTGAGTATATGTTCACTGATAGACCCGTTCTCCTCCATTTTGCAAGCATAGAACTTATCGGAGGTCTCATACCTCTCGATCCGGGCATTCTTCTAAAAGATAAACTTCAACTCCTGGAACATCTCATATGCTCCATAACTTTGAAACACCTTTGGAAGTCTTGGTTCTAAGCCATACAACATTGCACACTGAACTATTGAGTAATCTCTAGATCGTGCCTCCCAAGCGTTCTTAACGTCTTCGGATGACATGTCTTCGGGTTGGTCACCAAGCGGTGCATCAAGGACATATCATTTCTTGGAAGCCATGAGGATAATCCTCAGATTACGGGCCCAGTCCACAAAGTTACTTCCACCATCTTTCAACTGAGCTTTCTCTAGGAACGCATTAAAATTCAGGGGAGCTACTGCGCGAGCCATTGGTCTACAACATAAATATGCAAAGGTTACTTAGACTATTGTTCAAGATAATGAGTTTAGTTAATCAAATTACTAAAGCTCCCACTCAAATTGACATCCCTCAGGTCATCTGAGTGTCACATGATCCAAATTCACCAACTCAAGTCCGACCATCACGTGAGTTGAGGTGGTTTCAATGGTGAACATCATCATGTTGATCATATCTACTATATGACTCATGTTTGACCTTTCGGTCTCTTGTGTTTCGAGGCCATGTCTGTACAGGCTAGGCTCGTCAAGTTTAACCCGAGTGTTCTTCATGTGCAACACTGGCTTGCACCCGTTGTATGTGAACGTAGAGTCTATCACACCCGATCATCATGTGGTGTCTCGACACGACGAACTTTCGCAACGGTGCACACTCGGGGAGAACACAATTCATCTTGAAATTTAAGTGACAGATCACCTTATAATGCTACCGTCGTCCTAAGAAAAACAAGGTGCATAAAAGGATTAACATCACATGCAAATCATAAGTGACATGATATGGCCATGAACTTGTGCTTTTGATCTCCATCTTGAAAGCACCGGCATGATCTCCATCGTCACCGGCACGACACCATGATATTGATCTCCACCAATGCGTCGCCATCGGGGTTGTCGCGCCCACCATGCTTCAACTAATATTGCTACCGTTTAGCGATAAAGTAAAGCATTACATAGCGCTTAATGATTGACTCAGGTCATACAATAATTAAAGACAACCCTATGGCTCCTGCCGATTGCCGTACTCATCGACATGCAAGTCGTGATATTCTATAAAACACATGATCATCTCATACATCACATATATCTCATCATGTAATTGGCCATATCACATCACAACATACCGTGCAAAAACAAGTTAGACGTCCTCTAATTGTTGTTGCATGTTTTACGTGGTTGCTACGGGTATCTAGCAAGAACAATTCTCACCTACGCATAAACCACAACGGTGATACATAAGTTGCTTTTCAACCTTCTCAAGGACCGCCTTAGTCGAATCCGATCCACCTAAAGTAGGAGAAACAGACACCCGCCAGCCATCTTTGTGCAACGAGGTTACACGTCAGTTGATGGAACCGGTCTCTCGTAAGCGTACGAGTAAGGTTGGTTCGGGCCGCTTCATCCCACAATACCGCTGAACCAAAACACGAACAAGGGAGGAAGCAATCTAAGCATCAACGCCCACAAACTCTTTGTGTTCTACTCGAGATCTCATCTACACATAGACCTAGCTCATGATGCCACTGTTGGGGAACGTTGCATGGGAAACAAAAAATATTCCTACGGACACGCAAGATCTATCCATGGTTATGAGCATCTACGAGAGGGAGAGTGGATCTATGTACCCTTGTAGATCTCTAAGTGGGAAGCGTTAAGAAACACGGTTGATCTAGTCGAACGTCTTCATGATCCAAATCGCCGAGTGTCCCGCGATCTAACCACGATCCGTCCCGATCTAGCACCGAACGGACGGCACCTCCGCGTTCAGCACACATACGACGTGATGACGATCTCTGCCTTCTTGATCTAGCAAGAGGGAGTGGATAGGTAGGCAAGTTCTTTGGCAGCGTGACAACGATGCGGCGATGGTGGTCGAGTAATCTCAACAGGGCTTCGCCTAAGAACAGTTGAAACCGATCTAGAGGAGAAACTATGGACTAGAGGGTAGGGTTGCACGTGGCTGAAAATCTATGTGCCAAAACCCTAAAACCTCTAGTATATATAGGAGGAGAGGAGGAGGAGGCTTGGCGCCAGGGCCAGCCCCTCTTTGGTTCAGCCGAAGTGGAGAGGAGGAGTCCTGCTACTCCACTCCTAGTAGGATTAGGACTCCTTCCTTATTTCCACCTTTTTTCCTTTTTCCACCTTTTCTCACTTTGGAATTTCTTCCCAGACACATGGGCCTTGTGTGGGACTTCTTCCAGCCCACTAAGGGCTGGTATTTGTCCTCCCACAGCCCATGTAGCCTCTTGGGTCGAAATAACCCTCCCGATGGTCCCCCGGTACACTACCGGCACTCCCAGTACACTACCGATGAGCCCGAAACTTTTTTGGCGACCAAAACAGGACTTCCTATATATCAATCTTTACCTCCGGACCATTCCGGATCTCCTCGTGACGTCCGGGATCTCATCCGGGACTCCAAAAAACCTTCGGTCACCACCATGCATAACTCTATACTACCGAAACGTCACAAAACCTTAAGTGTGCAGACCCTGCGGGTTCGAGAACTATGTAGACATGACAAGACACCTCTACGGCCAATAACCAATAAAGGGACCTGGATGCCCATATTGGTTCCTACATATTCTATGAAGATCTTTATCGGTCGAACCTCTATGTCAAGGATTCAGTCAATCCCGTATAATGTTCCCTTTGTTCTTTGGAATGTTACTTGCCCGATATTCGATCGTCGGTATCTCCATACCTAGTTCAACCTTGTTACCGGCAAGTCTCTTTACTCGTTCTGTAATACAAGATCCCGTGACTAACACTTAGTCACATTGCTTGCAAGGCTTGTTGTGATATTGTATTACCGAGTGGGTCCTGAGATACCCCTCCGTCACATGGAGTAACAAATCCCAGTCTTGATCCATGCCAACCCAACAGACACCCTCGGAGATACCTGTAGAGTACCTCTATAGTCACCCAGTTACGTTGTTACGTTTGATAACAAGGCATTCCTCCGGTGTCCGTGAGTTTCATGATCTCACGGTCGTAGGAACATATACTTGACATGCAGAAAAACTATAGTAATGAACTGACCCGATCATATGCTACGTTTATAGTTTTCTTCTTGTCCATCCCATCATTCTCCTAATGATGTGACCCCGTTATCAAATGACATCTTATGTCAATGGCTAGGAAACCTTGACCATGTTTGATCAACGAGCTAGTCTACTAGAGGCACACTAGGGACAAAGTGTTGTCTATCTATCCACACATGTAATTTGTTTCCAATCAATACAATTATAGCATGGATAATAAAAAATTATCATGAAAAAGGAAATATAATAATAAATACTTTATTTATTGCATCTAGGGCACATTTCCATAAGGTCCTACTGTCATAATCATGGTTAAATGTAAAGCACTCGATCATTAGGGTTTTTTGAAACAGGCGGCCTCAGACTTGGTAGTTATCAGCGGAAAAAATATCATGGTTTTTGTTGGAAATATGCCCTAGAGGCAATAATAAATTGGTTATTATCATATTTCCTTGTTCATGATAATCATTTATTATCCATGCTATAATTGTATTGATCGAAAACTTAGATACATGTGTGGATACATAGACAACACCATGTCCCTAGTATGCCTCTAATAGAATAGCTCGTTGATCAAAGATGGCTATGGTTTCCTAGTTATGGACATGAGATGTCATTTGTTAACGAGATCACATCATTAGGAGAATGATTTGATGGACAAGACCCAAACTACAAACGTAGCATATGATCGTGTCAGTTTATTGCTACTGTTTTCTGCATGTCAAGTATTTGTTCCTATGTCCATGAGATCATGCAACTCACTGACACCGTAGGAGTACCTTGTGTGTATCAAACATCGCAAAGTAACTAGGTGACTATAAAGGTGCTCTACAGGTACACCGAGGGTGTCTGTTGGGTTGGCATGGCTCAAGACAGGGATTTGTTACTCCATAATGGAGAGGTATCTCAGGGCCCACTCGGTAATACAACATCACAATAGGCCTTGCCAGCAATGTGACTAAGTGTTAGCCACGGGTGTTGGGGAACGTTGCATGGGAAACAAAAAATTTCCTACGCGCATGCAAGATCTATCCATGGTGATGAGCATCTACGAGAGGGAGAGTGGATCTACATACCCTTGTAGATGGCTAAGCAGGAAGCGTTAAGAAACACGGTTGGTGTAGTCGAACGTCTTCGTGATCCAAATCGCCGAGCATCCCGCGATGTCATCATGATCCGTCCCGCGATCCAATCACGATCTGTCACGCGAACTCATCATGATCCATCCCGCGATCTCATCACGATCTGTCCCGCGAACTCATCACGATCCGTCCCACGAACTCATCACGATCCGTCCCGCGATCTCGTCACGATCCGTCTCACAATCTTGATCACGGTCCTTCCGATCTAGCGCCGAACGGACGGCACCTCCGCATTCAGCACACGTACAGCTTGATGACGATCTCCGCCTTCTTGATCCAGAAAGAGGGAGCAGAGAGGTAGAAGTGTTCTCGGGCAGCATGACGGTGCTGTGGCGATGGTGGTGGAGCTATTCCAACAGGGCTTCGCCTAAGCACTGCAGAAAACCGATCTAGAGGAGAAACTATGCACTAGAGGAATGGGTAGCACGTGGCTGAAAATTCTGTGTCAAAACCCTAAAATCCTCTAGTATATATAGGAGGAGAGGAGGAGGAGGCTTGGCTGCCAAAAATCCAGCCCTTGGGTCGGCCAAAGTGGGGAGGAGAGGAGGACTCCTCCTCCAATCCTAGTAGGACTAGGGTTCCTCCTTTTTTTGGCCTTTTTCCACCTTTTTCCCTTTGGGCTTTTTCTCCCAGCTGAATGGGCCTTGTGTGGGACTTCCACCAGCCCACAAAAGGCTATTATTTACTCTCCCACAGCCCATGAAGCCTCTTGGGTCGAAATACCCCTCCCGGTGGTCTCCCAGTACACTACGGCACTCCCGGTACATTACCGATTAGCCCGAAACTTTTCCGGCGACCAAAATGGGACTTCCTATATATCAATCTTTACCTATGGACCATTCCAGAGCTCCTCGTGACGTCCGGGATCTCATCCGGGACTCCGAACAACCTTCGGTCACCACCATACATAACTCTATACTAACGAAACGTCATCGAACCTTAAGTGTGCAGACCCTGCGGGTTCGAGAACTATGTAGACATGACCGAGACACCTCTACGGTCAATAACCAATAGAGGTACCTAGATGCCCATATTGGTTTCTACATATTCTACAAAGATCTTTATCGGTCGAACCTCTATGTCAAGGATTCAGTTAATCCCGTATGATGTTCCCTTTGTTCTTCGGTATGTTACTTGCCCGAGATTCGATCGTCGGTATCTCCATACCTAGTTCAACCTCATTACCGACAAGTCTCTTTACTCGTTCCGTAATACAAGATCCAATGACTAACACTTAGTCACATTGCTTGCAAGTCTTGTTGTGATGTTGTATTACCGAGTGGGCCCTGAGATACCTCTCCGTCACACGGAGTAACAAATCCCAGTCTTGATCCATGCCAACCCAACAGACACCCTCGGAGATACCTGTAGAGTACCTTTATAGTCACCCAGTTATGTTGCGACATTTGATACACACAAGGCACTCCTCCGGTGTCAGTGAGTTGCATGATCTCATGGTCATAGGAACAGATACTTGACATGCAGAAAACAGTAGCATTAAACTGACACGATCATATGCTACGTTTGTAGTTTGGGTCTTGTCCATCCCATCATTATCCTAATGATGTGATCCCGTTATCAAATGACATCTCATGGCAATGGCTAGGAGACCTTAACCATCTTTGATCAACGACCTAGTCTATTAGAGGCATACTAGGGACATGGTTTTGTCTATGTATCCACACATGCATCTAAGTATTCGATCAATACAATTATAGCATGGATAATAAACGATTATGATGAACAAGGAAATATGATAATAACTAATTTATTATTGCCTATAGGGCATATTTCCCACAACGGGTTCTTCTATTACGGAACGAGTGAAGAGACTTGCCGGTAACGAGGTTGAACTAGGTATAGAGATGCCGACGATCGAATCTCAGGCAAATAACATACCGAAGAACAAAGGGAACAACATTAAGGATTAACTGAATCCTTGACACAGAGGTTCGACCGATAAAGAACTTCGTATAATATGTAGGGACCAATATGGGCATCCAGGTCCCGCTATTTGTTATTGACCGTAGAGGTGTCTCGGTCATGTCTACATAGTTCTCGAACCCGCAGGGTCTGCACACTTAAGGTTCGGTGACGTTTTGGTAGTATAGAGTTATGTATGGTGGTGACCGAAGGTTGTTCGGAGTCTCGGATGAGAACCCGGACATCACGAGGAGCTCCAGAATGGTCCAGAGGTAAAGATTGATATATATAGGAAGTCCTGTTTTGGTCATCGGAAAAGTTTCGGGCTCATCAGTAGTGTACCGGGAGTGCCGGGAGGATGCCCGGGGACCATCGGGAGGGGTATTTCGACCCAAGAGGCTACATGGTCTGTGGGAAGAGGTATACCCTCCCTTAGTGGGCTGGCCTAAGTCCCACAAGAGGCCCATGCGTCGGGAGTGGAAGGAGAAGGAAAAAAACCAAGGTGGGAAGGAGGAGTCCTAGTCCTACTAGGATTGGAGGAGGACTCCTCCTCTGCTCCTTGCGCAAGGCCAAGGGCTGGCCCCTTGTGGGCCAAGCCTTCTCCCTCCCTCCTCCTATATATACTAGAGGTTTTTGAGGGTTTTGAGACACAGAAAAACAGCCACATGTTGCCCTCTTCTCTAGATTATAGTTTCTCCTCTAAATTGGTTTCAGCGGTGCTTAGGCAAAGCCCTACTGGAACAGCTCCACCACCATCGCTGCAACACCATCACGCTGCCAGAGAACTCATCTACCTCTCTGCTCCCTCTTGCTGGATCAAGAAGGCGGAGATCGTCATCGAGTTGTATGTGTGAAGAACATGGAGGTGTCATCCATTCGGCACTAGATCGTAAGGACCGTGATCAAGATCGCGAGATGATTCGTGATGGGATTGCGGGACGGATCATGATGGGATCGCAGGACAGATCGTGATTGGATCGCTAGATGGATCGTGATGGGATCGCGGGACGCTCGACGATTTGGATCGCGAAGACGTTCGACTACATCAACCGCGTTTCTAAATGCTTCCCGCTTAGCGATCTACAAGGGTATGTAGATCCGCTCTCCCTCTCGTAGATGCTCATCACCATGGATAGATCTTGCGTGTGCGTAGGAAATTTTTGTTTCACATGCAACGTTCCCCAACAGTGGCATCATGAGATAGGTCTATGTGTAGATGAGATCTCGTGTAGAACACAAAGAGTTTGTGCGCATTGATTCTTAGATTGCTTCCTCCCTTGGTCGTGTTCTGGTTCAACGGTATTGTGGGATGAAGCGGCCCGGACTAACCTTACTCATACGCTTACGACTTACGAGAGACATGTTTCATCGACTGACGTGTAACTTCATTGCACAAAGATGACTGGCGGGTGTCTGTTTCTCCTACTTTAGTTGGATCGGATTCCACAAAGGCGGTCCTTGAGAAGGTTGAAAAGCAATTTATGTATCACCGTTGTAGTTTTGTGTAGGTGAGAATTGTTCTTGCTAGATACCCGTAGCAGCCACGTAAAACTTGCAACAACAATTAGAGGACGTCTAATTTGTTTTTGCAGGGTATGTTGTGATGTGATATGGCCAATTACATTATGAGATATATGTGATGTATGAAATGATCATGTATTGTATAGAATATCATGACTTGCATGTCGATGAGTACGACAACCGACAGGAGCCATAGGGTTGTCTTTAATTATTGTATGACCTGCGTGTCAATCATTAAGTGCTATGTAATGCTTTAATTTATCGCTAAGCGGTAGCAATAGTAGTAGAAGCATGGTGGGCGTGACAACCCCGATGGCGACACGTTGATGGAGATCAAGATGATGGAGATCATGGTGTCATGCCAGTGACGATGGAGATCATGTCGATGCTTTAAGGATGGAGATTGAAAGCACAAGTTCATGGCCATATCATGTCACTTATGATTTGCATGTGATGTTAATCCTTTTATGCACCATGTTTTTCTTAGGACGACGGTAGCATTATAAGGTGATCCCTCACTAAAATTTCAAGATCAATTGTGTTCTCCCCAAGTGTGCACCGTAGCGAAAGTTCTTCGTGTCGAGACACCACTTGATGATCGGGTGTGATAAGACTCTACGTTCATATAAAATGGGTGCAAGCCAGTGTTGCACATGCAGTACACTCGGGTTAAACTTGACGAGCCTAGCATGTACAGACATGGCCTCAGAACACAAGAGACAGAAAGTCGAACATGAGTTATATAGTAGATATGATCAACCTGATGATGTTCACCATTGAAACCACCTCAACTCACGTGATGATCATACTTGAGTTGGTGAATTTGGATCATGTATCACTCGAATGACCGAAGGGATGTCAATTTGAGTGGGAGTTCTTAAGTAATATGATTAATTGAACTCATTATCATGAACATAGTCAGTAGTGTCTTTGCAAATTATGTTGTAGATTAGTAGCTCACGTTGTAGCTCCCTTGAATTTTTGTATGTTCCTAGAGAAATAGAGTTAAAAGATGATGGTGGCAATATTGCGGACTGGGTCCATGATCTGAGGATTGTCCTCATTGCTGCATAGAAGGCTTATGTCCTTAATGCACCGCTCGGTGCGCCACCCCCTCTAGCGTCATTTGTTGATGTTGTGAACATCTGACAGGCACGTTCCGATGACTACTTTATAGTTTAGTGCATCATGCTTTACGGCTTAGAATTGAGGCTCCAAAAACGTTTTGAACATCATGGAACATATGAGATGTTCTAAGAGCTGAAATTGGGATCTTAGACTCGAGCCCGTGTTGTGAGATATGAGATCTCCAACAAGATTCTTTGCCTGCAAGATGAAGGAGAATATCTCAACCGGTTAGCATGTGCTCAGATTGTCTGGGTGCTACAATCTCTTCAATCGAACGGGAGTTGATCTTCCAGATAAGAAAGTGATTGATATAGTTTTCCAAGTCACTGTCACTAAGCTACTAGAGCTTCATGATGAACTATAAAATGCCAGGGATGGAAATAATGATCCCTGAGCTGTTCGAGATATTTGACGCCGCGAAGGTAGAAATCAATAAGGAGCATCAAGTGTTGATGGTTAGTAAAACCACTAGTTTCGAGAAGGGCAAGGAAAAGGAGGGAAACTTCATGGATGGCAAGTCAGTTGCTGCTCCAATGAAGCAACCCAAAGTTGAACCCAAACCCGAGACTAAGTGCTTCTATTATGAGGAGAGCATTCACTAAAGCGGAACAACCCTAGGTACTTGGTAGATAAGAAGGCTGGCAACCTCGACAGAAGTATATTTTGATATACGTGTTATTGATGTGTACCTTGCTAGTACTCCTAGTAGCACCTGGGTATAGGATACCGGTTCGGTTGCTAAATGTTAGTAACTCAAAATAAAAGCTACGGAATAAACAGAGACTAACTAAGTGTGAGGTGACGATGTATGTTGGAAATGTTTCCAAGGTTGATGTGATCAACATCGCATGCTCTCTCTACCTTCGGGATTAGTGGCAAACCTAAATAAATGTTATTTGGTGTTTGCGTTAAGCATGAACATCATTGGATCATGTTTATTGCAACATGGTTACTCATATAAGTTAGAGAATAATGGCTATTCTGTTTACATGGATAATACCTTCAATGGTCATGCACCTAGTGAGAATGGTTTGTTGAATCTTGATAGTAGTAATACACATGTTCATAACATTGATGCGAAGAGATAAAAAAGTTAGTAACGATAGTACCACATACTTGTGGCACTGCCGCTAAATGTCATATTGGTATAAATCGCATGAAGAAAATCCATGTTGATGGATCTCTGGAATCATTAAGTTTCGAATCGGTTGAGACATGCGGACCATGCCTCTTGGGCAAGATGGCTACAGACCCCGTTTTGAGTATGATGGAGCGGGCTAGTAACTTATTGGAAATGATACGTATTTATGTATATGGTCCAATGAGTGTTGTAGCATGCGGTGGATATTGTTATTTTTCTTACCTTCACTGATGATTTGAGTAGATATAGTGTATATTTACTTATTGAAACACAAGTCTGAAGCGTTTGAAAAGTTCAAGCAGAATCAGAGTGAAGTTTGAGATCATCGTGACGAGAAGATAAAATGTCTACGATATGATCATGAAGGTGAATATCTGTGTTATGAGTTTGGTAGGCAACTTAAGACAATGTGAAAGTTGTTTCACAACTCACGCCACCTGGAACACCATAGTGTGATGGTGTGTCCATATGTCGCAGTCGTGCTCTATTGGATATGGTGTGAATTATGATGTCTCTTATCGTTTTGCCACTATCATTTTGGGGTTATGCATTAGAGACAACCACATTCACTTTAAATAGGGCACCATCTAAATCCGTTGAGATGACACCATATGGTTTGGCAGAAACCTAAGCTGTCATTTCTTAGAGTTTGGGAATGCGACACTTATGTTTGATAAGCTCGAACCCAAAGCGGAAAAATGCATCGTCATAAGATACCCTAAGAACAGTTGGGTATACCTTCTATCTCAGATCCGAGTACAAAGTGTTTGTTGCTAAAACTGGGTCCTTTCTTGAGAAAAAGTTTCTCTCAAAAGAATTGAGTGGGAGGAAGATAGAATTTGATGAGGTTGTTGAACCTTTGTTTCAACCAGAGAGTAGTGCAACGCATAAATATGTTTCTGTGGATCCTACGTTAGTTGAAGAGGAAGTTAATGATGATGATCATGAAGCTTCGGATCAAGTTACTATCGAACCTCATTGGTCGACAATGACGTGTACTGCTCCTGAGTGGTATGACAACCCTGTCTTAGAGGTCATGTTGTTATACAACGATGAACCTACGAGCTATGGAGAAGCGATGATGGGCCCGGATTCCGATAAATGGTTAGGCCATGAAATCCAAGAAAGGGTCCATGTATGAAATCCAAGTATGGACTTTGGTAGACTTGCCCATTGAACGACAGGTCGTTGAGTACAAATGGACCATTAAGATGAAGACAGACGCTGATGGTAAATGTCACCATTGATAAAGCTCAACTTATCGCAAAGAAATTTCCGGCAAGTTCAAGGAGTTGACTGCGATGAGACTTACTCACTCGTATCGATGCTAAAGGCTGTTGGAATTATGTTAGCAGTTGTTGCGTTTTTTCAGTCATGAAATCTGGCAGATGGATGTCAAAACATCGTTTCCTTCCTTGAGGAAAGGTTGTATGAGATACAACCAGAAGGTTTTGTCAGTCCTAAGGATGCTAAAAGGTGTGCAAGCTCTAGTGATCCTTCTATGGACTGGAGCAAGCATCTCGGAGTTGGAATATATGCTTTGATGAGGTGATCAAAGTTTTTGAGTGTATACAAAGTTTATGAGAAACTTGTATTTACAATAAAGTGAGTGGGAGAACTATAGAGTTTCTGATAAGCATATGTGGATGACATATTGTTGATCATAAATGATGTAGAATTTCTAGAAAGCATAAATGGTTTTTTGAAAAGAGTTTTTCAAAGGAAGACCTGGTTAAAGCTACTTAATTGTTGGGCATCGATATCTATAGAGATAGATCAAGACGTCTGATAAGACTTTCATTGAGTATATACGTTGACAAGTTTTTGAAAGAGTTCAAAATGGATCAGTCAATGAAAGAGTTCAAAATGGATCAGTCAAAGAAAGAGTTCTTGCTTGATTTGTAAGGTTTGAAGTTGAGTGAGACTCAAAGCTCGACCACGACAGAAGAAAGAGAAAGGACGAACGTCGTCCCCTATGTCTTAGCCATTGGCTCTGTATAGTATGCCATTCTGGGTACCGCACCTATGTGTGCCTTGCCATGAGTCCGTCAACGGGTACAAAACTGATCCAGGAGTGGATCACTAGACAACGGTCAAGATTATCCTTAGTAACTAAAAGACTAAGGAAATGTTTATCGATTATGGAGGTGATAAAGAGTTCGTCATAAAGAGTTACGTCGATGCAAGCTTTAACACCAATACGAATGACTCTTAGTAGCAATCCGGATACATATAGTGGAGCAGCCATTTGGAATAGCTCCAAGTAGAGTGTAGTAGCAGTATCTACAGTATGACATAGAGATTTGCAAAGTACACACGGATCTGAATGTCGCAGAACCGTTGACTAAAAGACCTCTCTCACATGCAGAGCATGATCGAGCCCCTGAACTCATTGGGTGTTAGATTCATAACAATGCGAATCACATGGTGATGTGAACTAGATTATTGACTCTAGTGCAAGTAGGAGACTGTTGGAAATATGCCCTAGAGGCAATAATAAATTGGTTATTATCATATTTCCTTGTTCATGATAATCGTTTATTATCCATGCTATAATTGTATTGATCGGAAACTCGGATACATGTGTGGATACATAGACAACACCATGTCCCTAGTATGCCTCTAATAGACTAGCTCGTTGATCAAAGATGGCTATGGTTTCCTAATCATGGACATGAGATGTCATTTCATAACGGGATCACATCATTAGGAGAATGTTGTGATGGACAAGACCCAAACTACAAATGTAGCATATGATCGTGTCACTTTATTGCTACAGTTTTCTGCATGTCAAGTATCTGTTTCTATGACCACGAGATCATGCAAATCACTGACACCGGAGGATTACCTTGTGTGTATCAAACATCGCAACGTAACTGGGTGACTATAAAGGTGCTCTACAGGTATCTCCGAGGGTGTCTGTTGGGTTGGCATGGATCAAGACTGGGATTTGTTACTCCGTGTGACGGGGAGGTATCTCAGGGCCCACTCGATAATACAACATCATAATAAGCCTTGCAAGCAATGTGACTAAGTATTAGCCACGGGATCTTGTATTACGGAACGAGTAAAGAGACTTGACGGTAATGAGGTTGAACTAGGTATAGAGATGTCGACAATCGAAACTCGGGCAAGTAACATACCAAAGAACAAAGGGAACAGCATACGGGATTAAATGAATCCTTGACATAGAGGTTCGGCCGATAAAGATCTTCGTAGAATATGTAGGAACCAATATGGGTATCTAGGTCCCGCCATTGGTTATTGACCGTAGAGGTGTCTCGGTCATGTCTACATAGTTCTCGAACCCGCAGGGTCTACACACTTAAGGTTCGGTGACATTTCGGTAGTATAAAGTTATGTATGGTGGTGATCGAAGGTTTTTCGGAGTCCCGTATGCGATCCCAGACATCACGAGGAGCTCCGGAATGGTCTGGAGGTAAATATTGATATATAGGAAGTCCTGTTTTGGTTACCGGAAAAGTTTCGGCCTCATCGGTAGTGTACCGGGAGTGCTGGGAGGATGCTGGGGACCATCGGGAGGGGTATTTCGACCCAAGAGGCTACATGCGATGTGGGAAGAGGTATACCAGCCCTTAGTGGGCTGACCTAAGTCCCACAAGAGGCCCATGCGGCTGGAGTGGAAGGAGAAGAAAAAAAAACAAGGTGGAAAGAGTTTCCAAGTGGGAAGGAGGAGTCCTAGTCCTACTAGGATTGGAGGAGAACTCCTCCTCTCCTCCTTGCGCAAGGCCAAGGGCTGACCCCTTGTGCGCTAAGCCTGCTCCCTCCCTCCTCCTATAAATATTAGAGGTTTTGGGGGTTTTGAGACACAGAAAAACAGCCATGCGTTGCCCTCTTCTCTAGATCGTAGTTTCTCGTCTAGATTGGTTTCAGCGGTGCTTAGGCGAAGACCTGCTGGAATAGCTCCACCACCATCGCCGTAACGCCGTCGCGCTGCCGGGGAACTCATCTACCTCTCCGCTCCCTTTTGCTGGATCAAGAAGGCGGAGATCGTCATCGAGCTATACGTGTGCTGAACGCGGAGGTGCCGTCCGTTCGGCACTAGATCGGAAGGATCGTGATCAAGATCGCGAGACGATTCGTGATGGGATTGCGGGACGGATCGTGATGGGATCGTGGGATGGATCGTGATTGGATCGCTAGATGGATCGTGATGGGATCGCGGGACGCTCGGCGATTTGGATCACGAAGACGTTCAACTACATCAACCGCGTTTCTAAACGCTTCCTGCTTAGCGATCTAGAAGGGTATGTACATCCACTCTCCCTCTCGTAGATGCTCATCACCATGGATAGATCTTGCGTGTGCGTAGGAATTTTTTTGTTTCCCATGCAACTTTCCCTAACCCAAATTGTAGTAGTTTTATGCTATTTACTCGTGTGATGTAGATCAACTTGTTTGGTTTAACTCTGTAATTGATAAAATGTTTTGAATTCATAGTCATGTAGTAGCAGCCCTGACTAGAGAGAAGAACTTAAACAAATTTGGAAGAAATAGTTGTCTCTCTCGAAACAAGTTTTTGCCTCGCTTTATATATAAAGCAACAACACCGAACATGCATGGCCAAATGATCTCATAGTGGAGAGTTGCCTCCTATGCAAAGCGGATCAAAGCCAAATGATCTCATAGTGGAGAGTTGCCTCCTATACAAAGCGGATCAAAAGATACAACAAGAAGCCTATAGCTAGCCTACCACCTCACCTAGGACCGACCGACGACGACACAACTCCATGACAATGACCCCAAGAGGGTAGCAACGCAACACGTCGCCGTTGCCAAGCCTGAGAACAGACAAGGGATTTTATCCAAAGCCCTGGAACATGAACGGAACCCACAACTAGGCCTTCATGAAGGGAACGACACCCATGGGCGTCGCTGTTACTAGCGTCAAGCGCAAAGCTTTGGTTGGGAACTCGTCATTACCACCACCAGGAGACGCCCCAGTCAACACCACGACAAGAGACGGGTAACCATACGAGATCTGAACATCACTACAGCATGCCAGAGCCTCCCATCCCTACGCCCTTATCATCCACACAGCCAAGAGGTGCAAGCACCACCGCCACCATGAAGCCTGTCGGAAAAAGGCGACCGTGAAGCCCACCATTGAGGGTTGCCGCCGTGGCGTCCTCCGACGACTCAACACCGACACCAAAAGTCGTGGCCGCCTCCCCAATCAAGCAACAAGTCTTCACCTCGACCTGGACAGACAGAGCCTCAAGCTATCGCGAAAGAACAACCAACCCCGAGAAGGGGACCATGTGCAATCCCTGCCCTGGCGGCGAGCCTGAACCATCGACAAACTGACAACGAGCGCTACCCGGACAGGAGGGGTCGCTCCGTCAGATTTGACAACTTCAGATCCAGACAGGAGGACCTCATGACAGCCGGCACCTCCGGCCACCCGGTAGTAGCCGGTATCTTCGGCCGTCAAGCACCCAACTCCAGCTCCGTCGACTCCCCGCGACTCGCTCCGCCTCCACTCACCACCATCGAGGGCCTCCGCACCAACCTACCGCAACCCGCCGTCACGCGCACGTGGTCGAAGATCGTCACCGCCACCCGACAACGCCAGGCAAGCGCCACCACCACCACGCCAGAGCCACCCTCATCCAAGAGCACAAAGGGGAACGCTGACCGCGGCCCAAGCCATCCCGCAGCTCGCGCCACCCGACGGTCGCCCTGGAAGTCGCCACCGCAAGCCTCCCGAAGCTGCCCCTGGTCCGCACCGCTATCACCGCCACCACGCAGCTGCAACCTCCGACGGAAGAGTCAGCTGACCGCATCCCAGGCCAACCGCAGCCCTCGGCCCCATGGAGCAGCACCGCCGCCACCCCGGTCCGGACCAGGACCACCACCCGTGCCGTCAGCACGGTCCAGCCACCTCGGCCACCAACGGAGCACCTGCCGAGTCATAGTGCCATTCCTTTCAAATATGCACACTTTCATAGTACAAATAACTTCACATGCGATGCTTCACAACCAGCTCACATGTATCAGACAAAGTACAGTAACATAGGAACAGCCGGTTCTTGTATTTACAAGTCAATTTCTTGCCACTTAGTTAGCAATCCAAGATACAAAACATCACGACAACTCTCTTCAACCTCAGATCAGCATGACACGAAGACAAGTGATTGAAGAGATGCGCCGCCGCGCGGCGGCGGTGGCCAAGACGACGACGGCGTGCTCGCAGACTGCTGCAGTAACGACTGCGGCTGGAGACGATGACATAGAGAGAAAGGAGGTGTTTGTCGGGGTTGCGGAGGGCCGTCGGTGGGGATGTTGCCGCGGCAACTGCGTCGGCTGCGAGTTGGACTGTCAATTCGGGCTGGTCTTGGGCTATGGGTTGGTCTTGCTTCTGATTTAGGTGGATGGTCCTCCGTCACCTCGTGCGTGCACGCTCGCTGCAGCGCTGCCACGTATCATTGTTCAGGCCTCTAAAGAAACGTATAATTATACAAGCATGCGATGCAAATGTGTCGTACATATACCATGCCGATCCAACGATTTTTTTTACGTGCTACGCGTTTGTCATCTGATTATTTTAAAAGATCAATCAGGTCGCGATCCATCAAATTTGTTGCACCGAACAAATCGAGCATGTCTTCATCATTACAAGTCCACAACACAGGTCTTGTTAGAGAATTATTTTCGCAACATAAGTCTTGTTGTAAAAATTTCTACACTAACGTTTTTAGCGATTTTGTTTCAACTAAGGTTTCGTTGCAAAAAAATGTTGCAACTAAGATCTTATTGCAAAAAAAAAAATCCGAAATAAAGGTTTTGTTGCAAAACATAAACCCAATGTAGACCATTGTGACTTGTATATGTGTTAGAAACATATAATAATTCATGTTGCAAAAGCGCTATATACATAGACGCGTGTCATCTATATCTATACTATTATTAAACAAACGAACATATTTATCTCTAAATACACCCAGCCTATCATACACATAACAACGAGAATCAATCACAGCCTCACGATCGGACCACTTATGATCTAACCATCAAGATCAGACTGACCATCAATCAAAACTGCATTTAGCAATTTGCCCTAGCAGACGAAAACTCTGGCAGACGAAACCGTTCCACGCCCAGCGTTCACCCCGTTTGGTTGGGGTAATTAGAATTAGGGAATGAGAATTAAAGGGGTACGAAATTTTAAATCTATTGTTTGGTTAGGGAGATTGAAAATTTATAAATAAATAGGCATGAGACTTGAGACTCTAACTCCCACCGTTTTATTAACAAGGAAGGGGGTGGGAGTTGGGAGGGAAATGTTTAAGTGAATCAATTTTAACCTTTCATCATAACTTATGTTTACTTCACTGGTCTAGTCCCTCGTTAATTCTCATTAAACAAAAAGGGAATACAAATTCTTTTCAAATTTCCACACATAATTCGACCCATCCCATATCTAATCTCAATACAATCCCTACATTAAACTCTCATTCCTTTTTCCAAATATTGCCAAACACGCTGATACATCATTTCCCTAATCCAAGGAAGAAAAACAAACACAACCCGATCGTAAACATATACCTCATTGCAGGCTAGCGATGCAGTCAATGCGGAGCGGCGGCGGCAGCTCGACGCAGGAAACGATGACGGCCAAGGCGTGGGCTCCGGTGAGGCTGGAGTGGATCTGACGGATTGCATCCGGTTCGGGTCGACGACGGGCGGCTCCGGCGAGTCGGAGGGACGGCGGTGGCTGAGCTACTCGATGGCCTGTTGCGGTTCCAGGGAGAGAGAGCTTCGAAGGTGAGGAGTAGATAGAGAAGAACAGAAGGAAGGGAGAGGAGGAATGGCAGGGGCGCGCGCGGCCTCAACGGTGAACCTCCGGTGGCGACGGTTTCCGGCAAGAGGCGGCCTCCCTTCCAAATTAGATCCAAAATCTCCACCGGAGGCCATGGCGGGGCTGTGCGCCGGAGGGCATTTCCCGGCATTGTCTGCATCCATCGTTCCTTGGGGTTGCGCCGGGAGGAGTAGCGACGGGGCCAATGGCCGCCGTGCGCTCCAGGATGGAGGCTGCCGGTTCATCGAGGGCGGGGCAGCCTCCGGCTGTCGGGGCCGAGGCCCGCGTGCGAGCTGATCTAGGCACGGACGCTGTGCTGGCCATCGACGGGACTGCCGCCGACAACACGCTTTCCCGCGGGGTCCCGCACGGGAGATGCGGCCCTGGCAGTGGCTGCACGGGTCAGCTCGTAGCCTGCGTGCACTTTGGCGGTGTCAAAAATGAGGCCGGCGCACACCACACCACTATCAAGATCAGATGCCTTCAGCCCTTCACTGGCCGGTAAGACTTTTCTGCAACTCCCATCTTCTCTTTTCACTTTTCTCTCTTGCGATCAGCCCATCTAAATCATGACCAAAATTCAGTTTAGATTTAGCGCATTAATGGTTCATCTTTTGAAGGTTGCTCAATGTATTTCCTCTGTCCCAAAATAAATGTCTTAACCTTAGTACAATTTTACACTAAAGTTAGTATAAAGTTTGAGACGGAGGGAATATCTGATATGATGGCGTGTACTTGAGTTAAAACGTGAACACTGGCAGCTAAGCTACTGTTTAGGAATCCAATACTTATGCTAAGAGAATTATTTTGCTAGGGATACGATGAGAATTTAAAAACCATTTGTTTATTGTTTTGAAGTAGCTGTACAAATCTCGCTTTCTTGACTGACAGAATCAGAACAAATCTCAATTTATGTGTAAGACACATCTCTGCATTCTTCAGTGACGCAAATAAAACAATAATAATACCCCTCATGAATATGATTTCACCACAAAGAATTGAGATTACAAAAAGTGGAACTACCGGAGAGCAATAGATAAACCAATATTTCTTTGCAAGCAAATGGAGCTTTTGGTGCAAATTCGAAGCATGACATATCTATGCGTATCTGACAAACTTGAAAATTCAGTGGAAAGGCTAATTGTTATCTTCCTTTTTCCATGATACTCCGTTTACCATACGCCCTAGGAAACCCCCACCCCACGCTCCTCATATCACGAGTGGTCAAGGCTTTTCCGATCTTCTCATTGTAGAATAGCAGATCGGATATTTGTGTTCATGTCTAAGCTATAGAAGAGCATGGAGTACACAGATGGTTGTTCATGCAGCTGCAGCAGTAGGCATGGGGGTATGAAAGTGAGTACCAGACTAGCACTTTGCATGAGTCATGGGTCTCACTGATTGGTGTACACACGCTTTGACTGAATATTGCATCAGCAATACTTGTGTTCAACTTATCAAGAAATCTGTCCATCATATCTTCTTGAGTAGCAGAAGAATGCAGAGAAAACCGTGCATATCTTCTTGCTTTGACAGATTTTATGCATTCAAAAATAATTGTAACTGCATTCGCATTATCAGAGAACGCCAAGCGAAGGTTGCATGGACGTGTGAATCACTAAACATGCCTCATCGTTCTTCTATATATGCGTCAAAGTCAAACTCTACAATACAAATCAAACCAAGATACTTAGCATTAGTGAGATCCATAGATCAGCTAGGTAAGTACAAAGCTACGAATATTCATGTATCTATGTAAGTTTTGTGAAAGTTTTCCTGATTTTCCTACTTGTTAGTCTGTAAGTACGTTACTCTCGAAAGAACTTGTACACCCGACGTCTTTTCCTTACCCTAGCCGCCGTCATGAGCCAGGGGACTAGGGAGGCGATCTTCTTTCACCGATCTCAACCGGCCATGGCGCTGGCCCCCTCTCCATCAGCTGCTGCTCCGACGACAGGAGAGAGGGGGACCATGAGATAATTACTTATGTTGTTGCTCTATGCATACAGTGCTAAATTATAGTGATCCTTGAAACTCATTTAAATTATAGGTTGAATTATAGTATTATCAATGCTATTAGAATGCATGATATGCTTGTGAATTCTCACATTTGATTGTAATATTTGTCAAAACGAGCATTGCACGTACACGTTACTAGTACAGGGAAGGAGGCGTACCCAGTCGTTGCGATTCGCCGGCTCATGGTTAGCTTTTCCTTTTCTACCACACATATTATATTATAATCAGTAAAACATAGTATAATTGTACACATACATGCAAAAACTATCGAAAGGACATGACACATGTCCCATAAACATTATAGAAAAAAAACCACATAAAAGAATATTACAAATAAATCTATTAAAATCCCTGCAAATAACTAACTCTGAAATCGCCATCGATCATCAATATCGTTGAGACCCACAATGATGGAATAGGAGTAGCGCCAGCAAACCACAATATAGATCGATATCGTTGTTAGATCTTGTGTAATTAATAGTTTCCTTCATTTGCTTATTGGCTAGCGTCGAGTTCTCTCTATATGTATAGTAGCTAGCAGCGTCGACCAAGTACGGAGAAAGAGATGTCACTTCTCTCTATTAGCTAGCTAATACAATATGAAACTCATAAATTAACCCTTCAAAACCCCTTAATCCCCTCCTAAAAAAACCAGCTCCTGCCAGATGTTGACGCATGAATGCTTTTTTATCTCGATTGGTGTTACCAACCGGAACTAAAGGTCGTCCTGTCTGGGCTTCCCGCAGCGGCCACGTGGCGTCTCTTCTGTCCCGACTAAAGGTTTTGAGCTTTAGTCTCAACCCTTTAGTTCCAATTACAGAACCGGACCTAACGAGCCTTTAAAACCGAAACAAATAGGCCGTTTTTTACTAATAGTCATCGAAGCAGCGTCCTGGAGAATAAACCTGAAAAGGAGAAACGATTCGAATCAAGCTTGGAAGGGGAAACGATTTTGTGATCTGTATCGCCGACGCACGCATCGCTGCCTAAGGGCCTGCTACCCCGCCGGTCGATGTTGGGCGACGACGCAGGCATCCTCCACTGCCCCACGGACGGCATCCCTCGCGGCCCTACTCGTTGAAGGGCATCTCAACTGTAGCCCGCCGTCTGTAGCCGCCTTCCTTCGGGCTTCGCCGCTGCCTACCTCGGGCTTCACCCTGGTGGCAGAGCAGGGCATCATCTTCACGGGTGGCCGTTGTGCCTCTACGCCGGCGAGGGAGATACAAGCAAGAGCGAGTCAAAAAGTCTACAATTGGCAGATCTGTGCCATGCACGTGAGTCAATGATCCGACACACCACTTTAAAAGTTTCCATATTTTCATCTATATATATTATTAAAAGAGCAAACATGAATTACCCTAAACTTACCAAACTTAGTGTACACATGAAAACTAGCACCCTTGGATCTAGCCCACTTAATCTATCTACTATCTATCTATCTACTACCCCTACAAATAAAAAAGGGCTAATCCAACTCACCATCTCAACCGTTTAATTATACCATCAACGGCCTGGAAATCTTTGTTAACGAAAGTACCTCGCTAACGAAAACGCTCAGCTCCGCCTCGCACGCCCCCACGTCCTAAACGGCTAAACGCTACACCTCCCACGGCCTAATCGCTAAAACGCCAACCACTCAGCGCCGCCCTCGCTCGCTCTGCCCCCGCCGGCACCGGCCGCCACAACCGCCGCTCAACGCCGTCCCCGCCCGCTCTGCCTCTGCCCGCACTGGTCGCCGTACCCGCCGCTCTGCCGCCGCCCGCACCGTTCGCCGGTCGCTCGGCCCCGCCACCTGCCCGCACCGGTCGCCGGTCACACCTGCCTCTCATCCTCCGCCCGCACCAGTCGCCGGTCAGCCCCCGCCCGGTCGCTGGTCGCCGGTCGCTCGGCCCGCCCCGAGATGCAGGACAAGGGCGCCGGACAAGGACAGGACAAGGGTGAGGTGCAGGACACCGTCCGCCTCTGCTCACAAGGACGGTGCACACGCCCTCGACGCCTCGGCCTGGGACTGCCGTCGCGGACGCCGGCATCTCTGGGTTGCTGTTGCTGCCTACTGCATACGTATGAATCCTCCCGTTACTTTGTTCGACCCCACTCGGCCTTGCATCAAGCTCATATAGTTGACCAAGATTGCAGTAGTGGGCTGTAGAACATGGTTCACAGAGCTGCAACTTTCACATCGCAATTTCGAGCTGGGATGCCCCCGTTTAGTTTTCTGAACATGCTTTGTTATTAGTCAGGTTGCATTTTCTGAACATGCTAGGATGACCATGTGTTTTCTGAACATGTTGCATTTTTTAGATGAGTGACCTTGGAAAAATATAGTGCAAGACAATTGTATTTTTATTGTTCACTATCCATCACAAATCTGGGCGTGAAATTTATGCCTCTTTCGTGTCTGCATTAGTAGCTTTCTAACTCCTAACGTAGCAAATTTAATGACCGTTTTGTTATCCAAATCTCTGTACCTAACAAAAACTTGTGCATCTCTCGTTCAGGCTCCATGGAAAACGATTGTGAATAGATAAGCTACATCTCTAGCCTGTTTGGCTGCCTCTTTCGTAGGCAACAAATTGATATCATCCAAATATTAAAGATCCGGTGAAAAGAGCATATTATGTATTAAAGGGTCCAAAAAAACAACTGTAAAATTTGACTAAAAAATAAAGTAATTTTTAGTTATGACGTGTCCAGGCTTTGATAATTCGCTAGCTCCGCCACTGCATTATTATTCTCAGTAATATGGTTGAACATTCATTACCTCGTGGTTGGTACTTGATCCCAGCCTCCCAGCCTTAAATCTGAATTTGTTCTGTATAGGAGAGTGAATTGTATGAGAGTGTGTTTCCAGGCTTAAATCTGAAATTGTTCTGTATACTATATGTTCATGCAGTGCGTATTGTATAACCAATCGATGTGCAGACGATGGCATGATCTGGAAGGGTAATCAGTGCCGCCACCAAAAGGCTCGGTAGTGCTGATCGCCGGAGCTACACTACCAGCAATGCCATCCAAATCCTCGGTGACGCTCAAGGTATATACAATGTACACACAAAGGGCTACATGTAATTATCTAATTATTGGATGCACCAGATTAACGTGCTGAATGAATCACATGTGAGGCTATCAGATACAAAGAGTACTTTTCTTCTCTCCGCTGGTCCATGTGAGGCTATCTGCTTTGTTTCTTCCTTTTGGGCGATCCTCTTGGCTTTGCCCAGTAATACATGTTGGTTGCAGTTCGATTTTGTGTGGCAGCCCGAGAACAAGGTTTAGGGTTCTGATTTTAGGGATTAGAAGTTTAAGTTGGTATGATAGTATGCATACAAGTTCAGGGTTTAGAATAAACTTAATGCAAACCTTTTTTACTAAAGTCACACGTGTGTTGCACGTGCACAGTTACTAGTATATAAGGGATTACAGGTCCAGTTAAGTACGGCATATGCATTAATTGTAACATTCCATATATGCAAGCATGACAAGCCTGCGATGTGATTTGTAATCGCACAGTTATGGTACAGTGCATATATCTTTTCCTATATCCCTCCCTAATAATAAAGCGGCTATCGCTTCTGGTTCGTACGTCGTCGTTAGTATTGCAAAAAGGTCCCTGTGTTTTATCAAAATCAACCCGCGGTCCTCTAATAAGTGGACAAAACATTCCGTTTTTTATAAAAGAGCCCCTGGACAACGTCACTCCGGCCCGGCCACTCCGGCGCATCTCGCATGCGCGGCAGCGTCCGCTCCTCCCTCCGTCTCCTCCTCCCTCGCCGCCGACCGTTTGCGTCCTCCGGGCAAAGCCCCTGCGCCTGTGCTGCTCCTCGTACGCGGCGGTCCGGTGGTTGCGCTCCGCGAAGCGGAAGCGGATGCTGGGCGGGGAGAAGAGGGGCGGGGGCAGGGACGGGGAGGGACAGGGCGGGAGCGGTGATGGGGAGGGACAGGGGCGGCGAGGGTGGAGGCTGAGGAGTCCGCGGGGAGGGAGAGGGGCGAGGGCAAGGACGGGGAGGAAGAGGAGCGGCGAGGGTGGGGTGGAGGCGGAGGAGGAGTCGACAGGGAGGGAGAGGGGCGGTGACGGATGCGGCGTCTTGCTCTGGTGACGACGACGTCCTGCAAATCTAGAGAAAGAGAGAGAGACAATGCGTGAGGGAGAGAGGAAGAAAAGAGGAGAAGGGGCACAAGGTGAGGGCGGGAGTAGCCGGCGGTGGCGGCCCCGGTACCCGTCCGACGGGTAGGGAGACGAGCTCCTGTTGAGGCGGCGAGGATCAGTGCGGGCTGGTTCCTCCGGATCGAGCTCTCCCAAGGCGTGCAGTTGTGGGCGTCTGATGAGTTGGTTTGGCGCCCCCTACTCAGATCTGCATGCCCCTGGTGATTGGAGGTAGGCTAATCACTCTCCTCATTAAAACTAGATGGTTTGCTTCTTTGATCTGGAAAACATAAAGCCCCAACGATATGTTTCAACACGTTTCTAGGCCTTGATTTGATGCAAAAAGGATCTGATTTTCTTTCCGCTTATGTTCTGGATTTCATCTTTTCTCCATTCACTGATTTACTCATACACGACTCCTGACTTGCTGCATGTGGCTGCTAATCTTTCTACTGCAGGTTCGTTGAGTTGCTTGATGACACAAAAGAATTGAAATATGGAGTTATGCAATTACAGCAACAAGGACGAATGACCAGCTTCACAGGTTAAGCCTCGTACTGTAATTTGCATTCAGGTATGTGCAGTAATAGTGTCATATTTGTCAGTAGCCTGCTAGCTGTTTTCAGATTTTTTAGACATGATTGACTGCTTCTACATAAAAGGAGTTTGTTCTAATTTGCTTTCATTCTTTAACTGGATGATAATAGAACAAGCTCTGCAATTATTGTAATCATTAAGCACATGTGAGTCCTTCCACAGTCATGTTTCGTGACAACTGATGCAAGTGGTAATTGAATTGAGCTAAAAAAATGGCAGCTTAGTGATTGCTACTACAAGACATGTAGGTTTCGTGAGATGCCACGTCCTACTTAGTTAGTGCATAGTATTCAAGCTTACATAAACTAACATGACTCTGCTATTTTTGGTATGCGTGAAGTAATTCAAGCTTGCCCAAACTAAGATCACAAGAAAAGTATACATGCTTATGAAAATTGGCCCCGTGAGTTCTAAAAGTGTGCTGCACAATGCTATTTTGTTAATTGCGCTCTATCGAATCAAAACTTGAATATTCCTATTTATTGTAAATAAATCCTGTTGTTGCTACTTTGTTCAAAAATCATGCGCTTCTTAATTTTGTGTGTGCTGCTTGCTGTCAAAACATTAAACTTGACATGTGCTTGATTATATGATTATTCTTTTATCTGGTTGATGATCTTGGCTCCAAGTCGTTGTCAACTGGAGCTCCATCTGGATTCGGGATTCATTGTCATATGGGATGCTTTTGTGCTTATTATGATTATTCCTTTATCTGGTCCTACGTAGCTACTGCAGTTCAGCAGCTTTATTTCACAAGTTCGCAACATGATATTCAGGTAGTTAAGCTGCTGGTATTATAGTTCTAATTTACTTTCGTCTCATAACACTTGGTCTCGTAAACAGTTTATGTTATTTTCCATAAAGTTTGTTTTAGCAGAACAATCCGAAGGTTACAAAGGCATTATCTTCCTTGTACGGGCTGCTGGTAACCGTGCCAGTTGGCAACAAGCAACATTACGTATGTTCTTGATAAAGTAAATTTCCAAGCTTCTAATTTATGTGAAAGAGAACAATGAACCCAATTCTAATGTTATTACTTGAATTCTTTGCCAGGAAGGAAGTTCCTTGTAAGTAACACACCTCTCAAGGCCTTGGTTTATGCAGAGAAACTATCTTAGCTGAAGGTGAAGTTCTTCTACACACCAATGTAAATGTGAAGGTACTATGTTAGCTGAAGCTGAAGGTGCTATGTTAGCTGAAGTGGTTGCTAAGTTTGTTTCAACCAATGAAGATGAGATTTGATGCTGAGTTGTTCTTGCAAGACTGAAGGGCATGTTTTCTGAACATATACTAAAACAAATACAAGTTAGTTTGTTTTAGTGTGATTCTTCCCAGCAAGAAGCACTACAACTGGAGGTAGAGGCTAGAACTTTTCTATCATGTACGCCAAGATACCATAAGTTGATGCAAATTTTGACAGCAATGCGTGTTCAATGGTGATCACCTTCATTATCAGTCTTGCTGGTCATGGACTAAAAATAATCATGTCATGTTATGTCTAAACTTGATATGTATGTATATCTATGTTGTGCCTGAGATGCTCCAGTTTGGCATGCACCAAAATTTTTGTGCCTAGGATGGTTGAGTAACTCAAATATATGTGTTGTATGTGCTTGTAATCCCACGCACAAGTCTTTTCATGTATTATGATTTGAATGATATAATCATAACTGAGCTATGAAAATCGTACAAGAAGGGTATCGTGTGTGCAGCATGGTTCTTCATGTATGACTGACATGCATTTGTTTAGACCTTGGTGTGTGCCTCCATGCTATCATCGAGTTGACCGTTTTTATGCTGTTGTGCCACACTGGTGAATATTTTGATGAACACATTAATTTTCTCTCCGCTTGCAACGCACGGGCATTTGTAATACTCTTACTGTGATACTGCTATTACTTAGTAATTTTAAGATCAATTCTTTCGACTTACAACTATATGTAGAGTAGAGGACCCGACCTTGCATGTGACCGGTTTAATTTGTTTACTGAAGAAATTAGTTTAAAAAAATCACAGTTTTACACATGTTCACACTATTTTTGTTTCAAAAAATATGTTTACACTTTTTTAAAAAATAAAAAAATCCAAAAAATATTTTTTACTAAAAAAAGTCATTTAGAAATGTACAACAAAACCAAAACATTCTTTAAAGAAAAAAGATCTGTTATTTTTTTTGTTTTTCTAGAGAAATGTTCTAATTTTCATAAACGTTTGAGATTCTTAAAGAACTGTTCCATTTTTATGTAAACCTTAACTTCGATTCAAAATAAGGAAATTCTCCTGTTTTCCAGAAAAACCAAAAAAAGATTGACAAACTATTCCATGCAAAACTGCTCTTGCATGTGATGAAGAACGCTAAGTCGGCTTCTTCATGTCCTAACTTGATTCTACAAAAAGCAATAATCGGTTTTACCTTATTAACGATGTTAATTAAAATCAGATATATAAAATAGTGCACAATGGAGTATAAAGCTGGTTGTGCCTCTTTTTTCGCCCGTTGCACCGGGCATTTGTACTAGTAATAATAAAGTGGCTATTGCTTTCATCGGGTTCACCGTTACGTATATTTTACAGAAAAGTTTTTCTATTATTGGATAATTAAACTCGCAGTCCCTATTTTAATGGATCTGGAAAACATTTTGTTTTGATAAAACACCCCTGGATGTTTATGAACTCCGCCGTGCTGTTTATCCACGAGGGTGCGGCCCGGTGGCGCCGGAGGTTGCTGCCGACGATGCTCCTTGGCTAGGGCGGGGCGCAGCAGCGTCCGCGATTTGGATCGGGTCCGCGGCGATTTGGATCGGGGCCATGACGACGGCTGACCAAGGGCACAATTGGATTGATTGCTACGTCGGTACGTGCGTGCCTAGCTGAGCCGTGGCTTCGGTGTGGCTTAGGGTCCCCTGTCCTGCTATTTCCTCTGTTCTAATCCATGGAGGCAAGATGCAGCAACAGCTTGATCCTTCATCCGTGCGACCCCGTGAAGGAGGAGGGAGGTTGGGGAGGTTGTTGCTTGGGCGCTCTCTCTCTCTCTGCAGCCTCAACTTTGAAACCTTTGCTTCATCAATGTAAACGCAAACACAGAGATAGGTTGATCCAATGGCTAATCAGCTAAGATATTGATCTGATTGATTAGAAGATAGTATGAAATGAATACGCAGGAAGAAAACAAGCATGCCGGTAACAACGCGAGGTGCCGGCAGGCCGACAACAACATGAGAGTGACCAGGACAAGTAGTAAGGCAGAAACTAAAAAAACTAGCGTTCTGTACTTTGCTTCTCCTCACCGGTAGAGGCATGATTAGCTATTGCCATTTCGTTTTCTTTATACAGTGATAAATGTTCCAAGCAATCCTTGCGTACAATGTACATACATAATTTTTTAGTACTATTTTATTACATGTTCATATCTAAGAAAGCTTGTTCTAACTTTGTGGTTTCTATGCAGTATAAAGTCGTTCGACCTGATATTTAGTATAGGGTGATCATACTTATGATTGACATCCAATTGACATGGTTCCTACCGTGGATAATCCTGCATATGCATGAACATACAGTAATTTCTGATGTTCTATTTATCAACTTTTGCCCTATATATAATTTCAAATATGGGTGCAATTTTCTGTCAGTTAATTTGACCATCTGGTTTTGTAAATATTTTATCTGGGAGATGCTTAAAACTGTCATCATGTAGCTCTACTTTACCATTTTTATTACTGGTGGGGTTTAGCGGAGGTATGCCTACTTCTCTGTCCGAAAAAGAAATTTCAAAAAAAAGAAACAAAATCATTTGGAGTCTCAAGACTCCTATTGCTTTGGGTGACACATGGGTACGTCGGCTCCTATTGCTTCGGGTGACACATGGGTAAGCCGGTTTCTATTGCTTTGGGTGACACATGGTACGCCGGTTTCTATTGCTTTGGGTGACAAAAACGCATTTCCTAGGTGATGAATGTATATCAAACACATTATCTTTATTCATATAAAAAAGTTATATGGTACATCAATGCCTTAGATATTATTTTTAAGTGTGTGCCTTAGATATTTAGGGAACAATGATTTACATTGTTTATTTCATAATATGGTAGATTAATATTTATTTTTTCGTTGCAACGCACGGGCATTTAGTGGAGTTATATGAAATTTGATTAGAAAAATATGTAGAATCTGAATATGATATTATTTTATATGTTAACCATTTTAAATACTATTTGGTTTGCTATCTTAATCAACACTACATTATCTGTTTTTCTTTCATATCGGTATCGTTTCGGCTCGGAAATAAACTCATTAGCAAAATTAGGATTGAAGATGGAATTGAAGGTAAATTTTCTAGAAACACTCAATAAATACGGACATGCATGCATGACACAAAATAAAAAAAGGGGCCCAATAAAGATGGGATGTGCCCTACAAAAGAAATAAAAAAGAGAATGCCGAAATTGCACATACAAAATAAATATGTGTGCAGTTTGCAAAACAGATTAAATGAGAGGTGCAAACCATATCAAATGTGGCAATCTATGGTGATGGCTGGGCTTAAAGACAAAATAAATGCGACACCAACAACTTCTTTCGGACAGGTTGTAAACAACAAGGAAAATTCTAAGATTATAGACCATCTTTTGCAGATTAAGAGTATGTGGTATTTTTTTCTTCCGTTACAACGTACGGGCACTTTTGCTAGTTTATATATACATGCCTCGTGTGAGATACTATTGATAAGGAATGCGTACAATCACCTTTAAGTATGCGGTGATTAGTAACCAATACCCTTTTGAGTGCTCCACCTTATACCGGTGCTAAGGTTGTCATGCAGACTAAAAATATGATGTGGCAATGTTATTAAGAGGAAAGAGATGAGTTTGATGACCCAGGGAGAAACAATGTCATGCGCGGGAACCAGGGCAAAACACTTAAATGAAAGAAGTCACAAATGCATGCAAGAGTTTAGTTGATAAATCATTTAATAAAGTGAGCTTAGCAACAACAAGTTAAGCACCTATGCATTTGGGGCCTTAGTGTCCAGGCAGAGTACCTCCCCCCGGTCTTCGGTGACCGAGGCGTTAGCCTCGGCCATTATGTTGTCTCCCTCGCCGCCGGTGCCAGGCTCCATAGGAGCATGTTGGGATGACACCTCCACGGTGTCCTTCGCGGCGTCAGGGGTGGCGGGATGCGAGGCATTCCCGCTCTCCGCTAGCTCGGCGGGCGGGGTCTCCCCGTCCGATATTTGATCGGTGGGAAGGACGCGCGGGGGGCTGCAAAATCAATAAGCACATGCGTGTTAATAAACTTTAAACCTACTGAAAAATGAGCAAGGGGTCTTCGGATCCTAACCTTTGGGCGGGGGGCTTAACCCTGAGGCTCCTTCGTGGAGCCGCCTCGTGGTCATCGGATTGAGTGTCCGAGTCCGAGCTATCGTCGAACATGATCACCTGCACCCGATGCGCTCTCTTCTGAGCAGGAGGCGACACCTCGTTTGGGGCGTCCGATGACGCTGCCCTCTTTCTTGCGAGGGGGGACTACCCTCCCCCTCGACTTCGGCCTTCTCCTCTTCCTCCTCCTCTTCATCTTCCTCCTCCTCGTCCTCCTCTTGATTTGAGGAGGCGTTCGTCTCCCCGGACACAGTCTCTGACCGGTCCCTGATGCGAAGGCCGCCCCGTTCTGGCTTCTTCTTCTCCTCCTTCTTCTCGGGGGCCTTGTACGGCTTCACCACGAGCATCACCGCTAACAGCCCGGACCCAGCGTCTTCGGGCTGGGGTGCCGGGCTATTGATAGTCGTGGACTTCTTCAGCCATGACTGCGGAGGGTGATTGGAAGGAGTGTTAGAAGTCTTCTCTATGGAAAATGAAGTCGAACAAGCAAAGTTAAATACCGTACCTCGGAGGCGGGTTTGTCAGCGTGAAGACATTTGTCTTCTTCTTCGGATGGCCAGCTCTTCTATGATTTGAAGAGCGCCTTCGACAACTTCTCCTGCGTAGTGCGAAAGAGATTCTGGATTGTGGGCGAGTCTTCAAGGTGACGAGCCCACAAGGGATATCCTGGCGTTGGCAGGGGTGGATGCCTCTTCGGAGCATGACTTGGACCACGTCGGTCAGGGTGATGCCCTTCTCGACCTTGGCGCTGATACGCTTCTGCAGGTCACCCACCTCCTTGCTCGATCCCCAGCTAAGGCCCTTTTCGAGCCACGAAGCTACTCTAGTGGGGGCGGATCTGAATGGGGCAGGGGGATCTGACCATCCTCCTGTGGTTCGGTGATGTAGAACAACTCCTTCTGCCATACCTTGATGGTATCAATGAAGGTGTCGCACGGCCATACAACGCGGGTGAGCTTGCCGATGACAGCTCCGCCACAGTCCACGTGTTTGCCACCGACACACTTCGTCTTGACGTTGAAAACCTTGAGCCAGAGCCCGAAGTGTGGCTTGACCCGAAGAAACGCCTCGCAAACGAGGATGAAAGCCGATATATGCATACAGGAATTCGGCGGGAGGTCGTGGAAATCAAGACCATAGAAGAACATCAAACCCCTAACAAAGGGGTGGAGTGGAAAGCTCAGCCCCCGTATGAAGTGGGGGATGAAGACCACCCTTTCGCCTGACTTGGGGGTGGGGATCACCTGACCCTTCTCCGGCGCGTGGTGCGGGATGTCGGTGGAGAGGTATCCGGCCATCTTGAGGTCTTGGATATCCTTGTCGGTCACCATGGATGCCTCCCACTTGCCGTTGGAACTGGAACCCGCCATAGGTGAGCTCGGAGGTGGGTAGCGGAAGATTTAGATCTAGCCGTCGGAGGCTCAGAGGAAGGGGAAGTAGAGGAGGCGGATGAGGAGCGTGATTATCTTTGGAGTTTCTTCTTCCCTTTTTATGGGACTTACCATTTGGGCTCCCTCCGTCGTGTCATGAATCCCTCCGCTTCCCGAGACGTGCGTGCGGTTGCACACACATGATTAAACATATCCCGTGTGAAACGGCACATGATTTTCACATTGAACGATCGTGTTGATGGAATGACCTCGAGCCACACATCGAGTTTTTGTAGCTGGCTCAGTGGTCGTGGTGGGCCATGGCCTTTCATCAGAGAGGCCGTCGGGGTACGTTATGTTATCCCATGACGTTTGGCCTTCAAAGCCAACCCATTCACAGTGTTCGGGCACACCCATGTTCGGAAGCTACTTGTCATCGGAGACCGAACTCAATTCAGCGGAAGGAACTCACCTCGCAAGCCGAAGACTCTGATTGTATGAAGCAATTGAAGTTAAGACCCTTGGCGTTGGAGGCAAGTTTGGGGGCTACTGAGGGAGTCCTGGTTTAGGGGGTCCTCGGGAGGCCGAGTCATCTCTATGGGCCGGACTGTGTGGGCCAATTACCGAACACGGGATTCATTGAAGACCTTATCTCCAAGACGGAGGCTTCGGAGAGTACGGCTTGTGCTCCATGTTTGATGTAGCAATTAGGCATGTTTATCTCTTCGGCGTGTAACCGACAATGTGTAAACCCTAATACCCTTGGCGTCTATATAAGCCGCAGGATTTTAGGGTGTAGGGACAGAACAACTCATCTAGAGTTAGCTATTCGATCTCCAGGTAGATCAACTCTGTAAGCCCCATATCATCAATACATCCAAGTAGGACGTAGGGTATTACCTCCATAGGAGGGCCCAACCTGGGCAAATCTGTGTCCCCCTCGTCTCCTGTTACCATTGGTTCTAGTCTCATAGTTCGGGACCCCCTACCCGAGATCCGCCGGTTTCGACACCGACAGCGGGCGCTGGGTATGGAGGGAGGTGGAAGACGAGGAGTGAGCGCTCGAGTGCTTCCGCGCGCGGGAGCGGGCGCACGAAATTGTTGGGGAACCTTGCATGGGAAACAAAAATTTTCCTACTCACACGCAGATCTATCCATGGTGATGAGCATCTACGAGAGGGAGAGTGGATCTACATACCCTTGTAGATCGCTAAGCGGGAAGCGCTAAGAAACGCGGTTGGTGTAGTCGAACGTCTTCGCGATCCAAATCACCGTGCGTCCCGCGATCCAATCACGATCCGTCCCGCGATCCAATCACGATCCGTCCCGCGATCCAATCACGATCCGTCCCGCGATCCGATCATGATGCGTCCCACGAACTTGATCACGATCCGTCCCACGAACTTGATCACGATCCTTCCGATCTAGTACCGAACGGACGGCACCTCCGCGTTCAACACACGTACAGCTTGATGACGATCTCCACCGTCTTGATCCAGCAAGAGGGAGTGGAGAGTAAGAAGAGTTCTCTGGCAGCCTGACGGCGCTCCAACGATGGTGGTGGAGCAATTCCGGCAGGGCTTCGCCTAAGCACTGCAGAAAACCGATCTAGAGGAGGAACTATGCACTAGAGGAACAGGTAGCACGTGGCTGAACAAAAAACTAGTGCAAAAACCCAAAACCCTCTAGTATATATAGGAGGAGAGGAGGAGAGGAGGCAGCCTTGGCCTCCAAGGCTAGCTGGTTTGGCTGAACCTACTAGGAGAGGAGGATTCCTCCTCCAATCCTACTAGCACTAGGATTGCTCCTTTTTGCCTTTTTTCCACCTTTTCCTATTGGATTTTTTCTTCCAGCCACATGGGCCTTGTGTGGGAGTTTCCACCAGACCACTTAGGGCTGATATTCACTCTCTCACAGCCCATGAAGCCTCTTGGGTCGAAATATCCCTCCCGGAGGCCTCCCGGTACACTACCGGCACTCTCGGTACACTACCGATGAGCCCGAAACTTTTCCGGCGACCAAAACAGGACTTCCTATATATGAATCTTTACCTCCGGACCATTCCGGAGCTCCTCATGACATCCGGGATCTCATCCGGGACTCCTAACAAACTTCGGTCACCACCATACATAACTCTGTACTACCGAAACGTCACCAAACCTTAAGTGTCTAGACCCTGCGGGTTCGAGAACTATGTAGATATGACCGAGACACCTCTACGGTCAATAACCAATAGCGGGACCTGGATGTACACATTGGTTCCTACATATTCTATGAAGATCTTTATCGGTCGAACCTCTATGTCAAGGATTCAGTTAATCCCGTATGATGTTCCCTTTGTTCTTCGGTATGTTACTTGCCCGAGATTCGATCGTCGGTATCTCCATACCTAGTTCAACCTCGTTACTGGCAAGTCTCTTTACTCGTTCCGTAATACAAAATCTCGCAACTAACACTTAGTCACATTGCTTGCAAGGCTTATTGTGATGTTGTATTACCGAGTAGGCCCTGAGATACCTCTCCGTCACACGGAGTAACAAATCCTAGTCTTGATCCATGCCAACTCAACAGACACCCTCGGAGACACTTGTAGAGCACCTTTATAGTCACCCAGTTATGGTGTTACGTTTGATACACACAAGGTACTCCTCCGATATCTGTGAGTTGCATGATCTCATGGTCATAGGAACATATACTTGACATGCAGAAAACAGTAGCAATAAACTGACACGATCATAAGCTACGTTTGTTGTTTGGGTCTTGTCCATCACATCATTATCCTAATGATGTGATCCCATTATCAAATGACATCTCATGTCCATGGCTAGGAAACCTTAACCATCTTTCGATCAACGAGCTAGTTCACTAGAGGCACACTAGGGACATTGTGTTTGTGTATGTATCCACACATGTATCCACATTTCCAATTAATACAATTATAGCATGGATAATAAATGATTATCATGAACAAGGAAATACAATAATAAACACTTTATTTATTGCCTCTAGGGAATATTTCCAACAGTCTCCCACTTGCACTAGAGTCAATAATCTAGTTTCACATCACTATGTGATTTACATTGTAATGAATCAAACACCCATGCAGTTCTGGTGTTGATCATGTTTAGCCCTTGGAAGATGTTTAGTCAACGGGTCTGCAACATTCAGATCCGTGTGCACTTTGCAAATATTTATCTCTTTCTCCACGATGTAATCGCGGATGGAGTTGAAGCGTCGCTTTATGTGCCTGGTCCTCTTGTGAAACCTTGGTTCCTTGGCCAGAGCAATGGCACCAGTGTTGTCACAGAACAGGTTCATTGGATTCAGTGCACAGGGCACTACTCCAAGATCTGTCATGAACTGCTTCATCTAGACACCTTCCTTCGCCGCCTCCGAGGCTGCGATGTATTCCGCTTCGCACGTAGAATCAGCTACCATGCTTTGCTTGGAACTGCACCAGCTTACCGCTCCCCCGTTAAGAATAAATACGTATCCGGTTTGCGACTTAGAGTCATCCGGATCAGTGTCAAAGCTTGCATCGACATAACCCTTTACGACGAGCTCTTCATCACCTCCATAAACGAGAAACATTTCCTTAGTACTTTTCAGGTACTTAAGGATATTCTTGACCGCTTGCCAGTGCTCTCCATTCCAGGATCACTTTGAAACCTTCCGGCCATACTTATGGCAAGGCTGACATCGGGTCTTGTGCACAACATTGCATACATGATAGAGCTTATGGCTGAAGCATAGGGGATGACACTCATCTTTTCTCTATCTTCTGCAGTTACTGGGCATTGAGTCTTACTCAACTTCACACCTTGTAACACAGGCAAGAACCCTTTCTTAGACTGTTCCATTTTGAGCTTCTTCAAAACTTTATCAAGGTATGTGCTCTGTGAAAGTGCTATTAAGCATCTCGATCTATCTCTATAGATCTTAATGCCTAATATGAAAGCAGCTTCTCCTAGGTCCTTCATTGAAAAACTCTTGTTCAAATATTCCTTCACGCTTTCCAGCATTTCTATATTGTTTCCAATCAGCAATATGTCATCCACATATAATACTACAAACGCTATAGAGCTCCCACTCACTTTCTTGTAAATACAAGCTTCTCCGTAAACTTGTATAAACTCAAACGCTTTGATCACCTCATCAAAGCGCTTATTCCAACTCCGAGATGCTTGCACCAGTCCATAAATGGATCGCTGGAGTTTGCAAACTTTGTCAGCATTCTCTGGATCGACAAAACCATCGGGTTGCATCATATACAACTCTTCCTCAAGGAAACTCTTGAGGAACGCTGTTTTGACATCCATCTGCCAAATTTCATAGTCGAAATAAGCAGCTATTGCCAACATGATTCTGACAGACTTAAGCATCGCTACGGGTGAGAAAGTCTCATCGTAGTCAAATCCTTGAACTTGTGAAAAACCCTTTGCCACAAGTCGAGCTTTATAGACGGTGACATTACCGTCCGCATCTGTCTTCTTCTTAAAGATCCATTTGTTCTGAATGGCCTTTCGCCCTTCAGGTAATACTTCCAATGTCCATACTTTGTTTTCATACATGGATCCCATCTCGAATTTCATGGCCTCTAACCATTTCTTGGAATTCGAGCCCATCACTGCTCCTCCATAGCTCGTAGGTTCATTGTTGTGCAACAACATAACCTCCAAGACAGGGTTGCCGTACCACTCAGGGGTAGTACGCGGCCTTGTCGACCTACGAGGTTCAATAGCACCTTTATCCGAAGCTTCATGATCATCATCATTAACTTCCTTTTCTACCGTCGTAGGTTCCACAGAAACATCTTTTTGTGCTGCGCTACTTTCTGGTTGAAGTAAAGGTTCAATAACCTCATCAAGCTCTATTTTCCTCCCACTCAATTCTTTCGAGAGAAACTCTTTCTCAAGAAATGTTCCGTTCTTAGCGACAAACACTTTGCCTTCGGATCTGAGATAGAAGGTATACCCGACTGTCTCTTTCGGGTATCCTATGAACACGCATTTCTCCGCTTTGGGTTCCAGCTTTTCAGGCTGAAGCTTTTTGACATAAGCATCACATCCCCAAACTTTAAGAAACGACAACTTTGGCTTCTTGCCAAACCATAGTTCATATGGTGTCGTCTCAACGGATTTTGATGGTGCCCTATTTAAAGTGAATGCAGCTATCTCTAATGCATAACCCCAAAACGATAGTGGCAAATCAGCAAGAGACATCATAGAACGCACCATATCTAATAAGGTTCGATTACGACGTTCGGACACACCATTACGCTGTGGTGTTCCAGGCGGTGTCAACTGTGAAACAATTCCACACTGTCTTAAGTGACTACCAAACTCATAACTCAGATATTCACCTCCTCGATCAGATCGCAGGAACTTAATCTTCTTATTACGATGATTCTCAACTTCACTCTGAAATTGCTTGAACTTTTCAAACGTTTCAGACTTGTGTTTCATCAAGTAAATATACCCATATCTACATAAGTCATCAGTGAAGGTGAGAAAATAACGATATCCACATGCGCTGTAACATTCATTGGACCACACACATCAGTATGTATAATTTCCAATAAGTCACTTGCCCGTTCCATTGTTCCAAAGAACGGCGTTTTAGTCATCTTGCCCATGAGGCATGGTTCACATGTGTCAAGTGATTCAAAATCAAGTGACTCCAAAAGTCCATAAGCATGGAGCTTCCTCATGCGTTTTACACCAATATGACCTAAACAGCAGTGCCACAAGAAAGTGGTACTATCATTATCAACTCTACATCTTTTGGCATCAATGTTATGAACATGTGTATCATCACTATCAAGATTTAATATGAATAAACCCCTCACATTGGGTGCATGACCATAAAAGATATTACTCATATAAATAGAACAACCTTTATTCTCTGATTTAAATGAGTAATCGTCTCGCAATAAACAAGATCCATATATAATGTTCATGCTTAACGCAGGCACTAAATAACAATTATTCAGGTTCATCACTAATCCCGATGGTAATCGAAGAGAGAGCGTGCCGACGCCGATCACATCAATCTTGGAACCATTTCCCAAGCGCATCGTCACTTCGTCCTTTGCCAGCCTTCGTTTATTCCGTAGTTCCTGCTTTGAGTTGCAAATGTGAGCAACCGAACCGGTATCAAATACCCAGGCACTACTACGAGAGCTAGTAAGGTATACATCAATAACATGTATATCATATATACCTTGTTTGTCGTTGGCCGCCTTCTTGTCAGCCAGGTACTTGGGGCAGTTCTGCTTCCAGTGACCAGTTCCCTTGCAATGAAAGCACTTAGTTTCTAGCTTGGGTCCATGCTTGGGCTTCTTTACAGGAGTAGAAACTGCTTTCTGCTTTGCCATCCTTCTTGGTTTTACCCTTCTTGCCCTTGCCCTTGACTTTGCCATTTTTCTTGAAACTAGTGGTTTTATTGACCATCAACCCTTGATGTTCTTTCTAGATTTCAGACTCAGCGACTTTTAGCATCGCAAATAGCTCGGCGACTGACTTGTTCATCCCGTGCATGTTATAGTTCATCACAAAGCTCTTGTAACTAGGTGGAAGTGATTGAAGAACTCTATCAGTGATCGCCTCTGGCGGAAGGGAAATTTCCAACTCCGCTAGACGAGTTGAATACCCAGACATTCTGAGTATATGTTCACTGATAGACCCGTTCTCCTCCATCTTGCAATCATAGAACTTATCGGAGGTTTCATACCTCTCGATCCGGGCGTTCCTCCGAAAGATAAACTTCAACTCCTGGAACATCTCATACGCTCCATGACGTTCAAAGCGTCTTTGAAGTCCCGGTTCTAAGCCATACAGTATTGCACACTGAACTATTGAGTAATCTCCAGTACGTGCCTCCCAAGCGTTCTTAACGTATTCGGAGGTCATGTCTTCTGGTTGGTCACCAAGCGGTGCATCAAGGACATATGATTTTTGGGAAGCCATGAGGATAATCCTCAGATTACGGGCCCAGTTAACAAAGTTACTTCCATCATCTTTCAACTTAGCTTTCTCTAGGAACACATTAAAATTCAGGGGTGCTACTGCGCGAGCCATTGATCTATAACATAAATATGAAACTTTACTTAGACTATTGTTCAAGATAATGAGTTTAGTTAATCAAATTACTAAAGCTCCCACTCAAATTGACATCCCTCGGGTCATCCGAGTGTCACATGATCCAAATCCACCAACTCAAGTCCGATCATCATGTGAGTTGAGGTGGCTTCAATGGTGAACATCATTATGTTGATCATATCTACTATAGGACTCATGTTCGACCTTTCGGTCTCTTGTGTTCCGAGGCCATCTCTGTACATGCTAGGCTCGTCAAGTTTAACCCGAGTGCTCTGCGCGTGCAACACTGGCTTGCACCCGTTGTATGTGAACATAGAGTCTATCACACCCGATCATCACGTGGTGTCTCAACACGACGAACTTTCGCAACGGTGCACATTCGGGGAGAACACAATTTATCTTGAAATTTAAGTGAGGGATCACCTTATAATGCTACCGTCGTACTAAGAAAAACAAGGTGCATAAAAGGATTAACATCACATGCAATTCATAAGTGACATGATATGGCCATGAACTTGTGCTTTAGATCTCCATCTTGAAAGCACCGGCATGATCTCCATCGTCACCGGCACGACACCATGATCTCCATCATCTTGATCTCCATCAACATGTCGCCATCGGGGTTGTCACGCCCTGCATGCTTCTACTACTATTGCTATCGTTTAGCGATAAAGTAAAGCATTACATAGCGCTTAATGATTGACACGCAGGTCATACAATAATTAAATACAACCCTATGGCTCCTGTCGGTTGCCGTACTCATCGACATGCAAGTCGTGAAATTCTATACATCACATGATCATCTCATACATCACATATATCAGATCATGTAATTGGCCATATCACATCACAACATACCCTGCAAAAACAAGTTAGACGTCCTCTAATTGTTGTTGCATGTTTTACGTGGCTGCTACGGTTTCTAGCAAGAACGATTCTCACCTACGCATAAACCACAACGGTGATACATAATTTTCTTTTCAACCTTCTCAAGGACCGCCTTTGTCGACTCCGATCCAACTAAAGTGAGAGAAACTGCCACCCGCAAGCCATCTAGGCAACAAGTTGCGTCGAGGGAACCGGTCTCTCGTAAGCGTACGAGTAATGTTGGTCCGGGCCGCTTCATCTCACAATACCGCTGAACCAAAATCCGACCAAGGGAGGAAGCAATCTAAGCATCAACGCCCGCAAACCTTTTGTGTTCTACTCGAGATCTCATCTACACATAAACCTCACTCTGATACCACTGTTGGGGAACCTTGCATGGGAAACAAAAAATTTCCTACGCACACGCAGATCTATCCATGGTGATGAGCATCTACGAGAGGGAGAGTGGGTCTACATACCCTTGTAGATCGCTAAGCGGGAAGCGTTAAGAAACGCGGTTGGTGTAGTCGAACGTCTTCACGATGCAAATCGCCGTGCGTCCCGTGATCCAATCACGATCCGTCCCGCGATCCAATCACGATCCGTCCCGCGATCCAATCATGATCCGTCCCGCGATCCGATCACGATGCGTCCCACGAACTTGATCACGATTCGTCCCACGAACTTGATCACGATCCTTCCGATCTAGCGCCGAACGGACGACGCCTCCGCGTTCAGCACACGTACAGCTTGATGACGATCTCCACCGTCTTGATCCAGCAAGAGGGAGTGGAGAGGAAGAAGAGTTCTCCAGCAGCCTGACAGCGCGCCGGCGATGATGGTGGAGCAATTCTTGTAGGGCTTCGCCTAAGCACTACAGAAAACCGATCTAGAGGAGAAACTATGCACTAGAGGAACGGGTAGGACGTGGCTGAAAAAAAACTAGTGCAAAAACCCAAAACCCTCTAGTATATATAGGAGGAGAGGAGGAGAGGAGGCAGACTTGGCCTCCAAGGCTAGCTGGTTCGGCCGAACCTACTAGGAGAGGAGGATTCCTCCTCCAATCCTAGTAGGACTAGGATTGCTCCTTTTGCCTTTTTTCCACCTTTTCCTATTGGGTTTTTTCTTCCAGCCACATGGGCCTTGTGTGGGAGTTTCCACCAGCCCACTAAGGGCTGATATTCACTATCCCACAGCCCATGAAGCCTCTTGGGTCGAAATACCCCTCCCGGAGGCCTCCCGGTACACTATCGTCACTCACGGTACACTACCGATGAGCCCGAAACTTTTTTGGTGACCAAAACAGGACTTCCTATATCGGAATATTTACTTCCGGACCATTCCGGAGCTCCTCGTGACGTCCGGGATCTCATCCAGTACTCCGAACAAACTTCGGTCACCACCATACATAACTCTATACTACCGAAACGTCACCAAACCTTAAGTGTGTAGACCCTACGGGTTCGAGAACTATGTAGACATGACCGAGACACCTCTACGGTCAATAACCAATGGCGGGACCTGGATGTCCACATTGGTTCCTACATATTCTACGAAGATCTTTATCGGTCGAACCTCTATGTCAAGGATTCAGTTAATCCCGTATGATGTTCCCTTTGTTCTTCGGTATGTTACTTGCCCGAGATGCGATCGTCGGTACCTCTATACCTAGTTCAACCTCGTTACTGGCAAGTCTCTTTACTCGTTTCGTAATACAAAATCTCGCAACTAACACTTAGTCACATTGCTTGCAAGGCTTATTGTGATGTTGTATTACCTAGTGGGCCCTGAGATACCTTTCTGTCACACGGAGTAACAAATCCCAGTATTGATCCATGCCAACTCAACAGACACCCTCGGAGACACCTGTAGAGCACCTTTATAGTCACCCAGTTACGTTGTGACGTTTGATACACACTGGGTACTCCTCCGATATCTGTGAGTTGCATGATCTCATTGGCATAGGAACATATACTTGACATGCAGAAAACAGGAGCAATAAACTGACACGATCATAAGCTACGTTTGTTGTTTGGGTCTTGTCCATCACATCATTCTCCTAATGATGTGAACCCGTTATCAAATGACATCTCATGTCAATGGCGAGGAAACCTTAACCATCTTTCGATCAACGAGCTAGTTCACTAGAGGCACACTAGGGACATTGTGTTTGTCTATGTATCCACACATGTATCCACGTTTCCAATTAACACAATTATAGCATGGATAATAAACGATTATCATGAACAATTTCTAGTAGCTTAGTGATAGTGACTTGGAGAACTATATCAATCACTATCGTATCTGGAAGATCAACTCCCACTCGATTCAAGCGATTGTAGCACCCAGACAATATGAGCACATGCTCAACGATTGAGCTATTCTCCTTCATCATGCAGGCAAAGAATCTTGTTGGAGATCTCATATCTCACAACACGGGCACGAGCCTGAGATCCCAATTTCAGCTCCAAAACGTTTTGGAGCCTCAGTTCTAAGCCATAATGCATGACGCACTGAACTATCAAGTAGTCATCGAAACATGACTGTCAGATGTTCACAACATCTATAGACGATACTAGAGGGGGTGGCGCACGGAGCGGTGCATTAAGGACATAAGACTTCTGTGCAGCAATGAGGACAATCCTCAGATCATGGATCCAGTCCGCAATATTGCTACCATCATCTTTGAACTGTATTTCTCTAGCAACATAGAAAAATTCAAGGGAGCTACAGCGTGAGCTAGTAATCTACAACATAATTTGCAAAGACACTACTGACTATGTTCATGATAATGAGTACACTTAATCATATTACTTAATAACTCCCACTCAAATTGACATCCCTCCTGTCATTCAAGTGATACATGATCCAGATTCACCAACTCAAGTCCGATCATCACGTGAGTTGAGGTGGTTTCAATGGTGAACATCATCATGTTGATCATATCTACTATATGACTCATGTTCGACCTTTAGGTCTCTTGTGTTCTGAGGTCATGTCTATACATGCTAGGCTCGTCAAGTTTAACCCGAGTGTTCCGCATGTGCAACATTTTGCACCCATTGTATGTGAACGTAGAGTCTATCACACATGATCATCGCGTGGAGTCTCGACACGACGAACTTTCGCAACGGTGCACACTCGGGGAGAACATAATTTATCTTGAAATTTTAGTGAGGGATCACCTTATAATGCTACCGTCATCCTAAGCAAAACAAGGTGCATAAAAGGATTAACATCACATGCAAATCATAAGTGACATGATATGGCCATGAACTTGTGCTTTTGATCTCCATCTATAAGGCACCGGCATGATCTCCATCGTCATTGGCATGACACCATGATCTCCATCATCTTGATATCCATCAATGTGTCTCCATCGGGGTTGTCGCACCCATCGTGCTTCTACTACTATTGCTACCGTTTAGCGATAAAGTAAAGCATTACAAGGCGCTTAATGATTGACACGCAGGTCATACAATAATTAAAGACAACCCTATGGCTCTTGCCGGTTTCCGTACTCATCGACATGCAAGTGGTGATATTCTATACAAAACATGATTATCTCATACATCACATATATCTCATCATGTAATTGGCCATATCATATCAGAACATACCCTGCAAAAACAAGTTAGACGTCCTCTAATTGTTATTGCAAGTTTTACGTGGCTGCAATGGGTATCTAGCAAGAACAATTCTCACATATGCAAAAACCACAACGGTTGTACATAAATTGCTATTCAACTTTCTCAAGGACCGCCTTTGTCGAATCCGATCCAACTAAAGTAGGAGAATCAGACACCCGCCAGCCATCTTTGTGCAACAAAGTTACACGTAAGTCGATGGAACCGGTCTCTCGTAAGCGTACGAGTCAGGTTGGTCTGGGCCGCTTGATCCCACAATACCGCTGAACCAAAACACGACAAGGGGAGGAAGCAATCTAAGCATCAACGCCCACAAACTCCTTTGTGTTCTACTCATGATCTCATCTACACATAGACCTAGCCTAGATGCCATTGTTGGGGAACGTTGCATGGGAAACAAAAAATTTCCTACGCACACACAAGATCCATCCATGGTGATGAGAATCTATGAGAGGGAGAGTGGATCTACATACCCTTGTAGATCGCTAAGCGGAAGTGTTAAGAAACGCGGTTGATGTAGTCGAACGTCTTCGCGATCCAAATCGCCGAGCGTCCCATGATCCCATCATGATCCATCTCGCGATCCAATCATGATTCGTCCCGCGATTCCATCACGATCCGTCTCGCGATCTTGATCATGATCCTTCCGATTTAGCGTCGAACTCACGGCACCTCCGCGTTCAACACACGTGCGGTTTGATGACGCCTTCACCTCCTCGATCCAGCAAGCGATGGTGGAGTAGTAGATGAGTTCCGGCAGCAGAACGGCATGGTGATGGCGGTGGTGAAGATAAATCTCCACAGGGCTTCGCCAAGCACAACGGAAACTATGACGAAGGATGAACTAGAGGGACGGGGTTGCCGGCACACGTCTTGGGGATTCTTGATGTGTTCCAAGTGCTAGCCCCGTCCCTTTATTTATATGGTGAGCCCTGGGGTCGAAACTTGGAGAAAATCCTCCTCAAGGTCGGTTTGCCTGCAAGGCAAGAGTCCTCCTCGGACTCCAGGACCAGACGCCAAGGTCCTCAGCGTTTGGCCCTAGACGCTAGGGTCCCTGGCGTCTGTCCCCTGGCCTCCACAAAACACCTTTTGGACCTTCCTAAAGCCTCATGGGCTTTACCCCTCGGCCCAAATAAAGTGTTCTTGTACCCCGAACATTTTGGGAAACATCCAAAACTATTCCGAAGAATTCCGGAACTCTTCCGGAGACTAAACACTATTATCCCATATATCAATCTTTACCTCCGGACTATTTCGGAGCTCCTTGTCATGTCTGGGATCTCATCCGGGACTCCGAACAACTTTCGATCACCAACATAATAACTCAACTATACTTATATTGTCACCAAATGTTAAGTGTGTAGACCCTGCAGGTTCGAGAACTATGCAGACATGACCGAGACACCTCTACGGCCAATAACCAATAGCGGGACATGGATGCCCATATTGGTTCCTACATATTCTACGAAGATCATTATCGGTTGAACCTTTATGTCAACGATTCAGTTAATCCCGTATAATGTTCCCTTTGTTCTTCGGTATGTTACTTGCTCAAGATTCGATCGTCGGTATCTCTATACCTAGTTCAATCTCGTTACCGGCAAGTCTTTTTACTCGTTCCATAATACAAGATCATGTGGCTAACACATTAGTCACTTTGCTTGCAAGGCTTGTTGTGATGTTTTATTACCGATCAGGCTCCGAGATACCTCTCCGTCACACGGAGTAACAAATCCCAGTCTTGATCCATGCCAACCCAACAGACACCCATGGAGATACCTGTAGAGCACCTTTATAGTCACCCAGTTACATTGCGACGTTTGATACACACAAGGTACTCCTCCGGTGTTAGTGAGTTGCATGATCTCATGGTCATAGGAACATATACTTGACATGCAGAAAACTGTAGCAATAAACTGACACGATCATATGCTACGTTTATAGTTTGGGTCTTGTCCATCACATCATTCTCCTAATGATGTGATCCCGTTATCAAATAACATCTCATGTTCATGGCTAGGAAACCTTAACCATCTTTGATCAACGAGCTAGTCTACTAGAGGCATACTAGGGACACAGTGTTGTCTATATACCCACACATGTATTTAGTTTCCAATCAATACAATTATAGCATGGATAATAAACGATTATCACGAACAAGGAAATATAATAATAACTAATTTATTATTTCCTCTAGGGCATATTTCCAACAGTCTCCCACTTGCACTAGAGTCCATAATCTAGCTCACATCGCTATGTGATTTGTTATGAATGTCACACCCAATTAATTCTGGGGTTCGATCATGTTTTGCATGTGAAAGAGGTTTTAGTCAACGGGTCTGCGACTTTCAGATCCGTGTGTACTTTGCAAATCTCTATGTCATACTGTAGACACTGCTACCACGCTCCACTTGGAGCTATTCCAAAAGGCTAGTCCACTATATGTATCCAGATTACTACGCAGAGTCATACGGATTGGTGTCAAAGCTTGCATCGACGTAACCCTTTACGACAAACTCTTTATCACCTCCATAACCGAGAAACATTTACTTAGTCCTTTAGTTACTAAGGATAATCTTGACCATTGTCTAGTGATCCACTCCTGGATCACCCTTGTACCCCTTGACAGACGCATGGCAAGGCACACACATGTGCGGTACGCAGCATGGCATACTATATAGAGACTATGGATTAACCATAGGGCACGACCTTCGTCCTTTCTCTTTCTTCTGCCGTTGTCGAGCTTTGAGTCTCACTCAACTCCACACCTTACAAATCAGTTAAGAACTCCTTCTTTGACTGATCCATTTTGAACTCTTTCAGAATCTTGTCTAGGTATGTACTTATTGAAAGTCTCATCAAGCATCTTGATCTATCTCTATAGATCTGGATGCCCAATATTTAGGTAGCTTTATCCAGGTCTTACTTTGAAAAACTCCTTTCAAACAACCGTTCTTCGCTTTCCAGAAATTCTACATCATTTCCGATCAATAATATGTCAACCACATATAAATATCAGAAATTCTATAGTGCTCCCACTCACTTTCTTATAAATACAAGTTTCTCGTAAACTTTGTATAAACCCAAAAACTTTGATCACCTCATCAAAGCATATATTCAGACTCCGAGATGCTTGCTCCAGCCCATAGAAGGATTGCTGGAGCTTGCACACCTTTTAGCATCCTTAGGATTGACAAAACCTTCTGGTTGTATCTCATACAACCTTTCCTCAAGGAAGGAAACGATGTTTTGACATCCATCCGCTAGATTTCATAAATGAAAAACGCAACAACTGCTAACATAATTCTGACAGACTTTAGCATCGCTATGAGTGAGAAAGTCTCATCGTAGTCAACTCCTTGAACTTGTCAGAAACTTCTTTGCGACAAGTCAAGCTTTATAAATGGTGACATTCACCATCAGCGTCTGTCTTCATCTTAAAGGTCCATTTGTACTCAACGACCTGCCGTCCAATGGGCAAGTCTACCAAAGTCAGTACTTGGTTTTCATACATGGATCCTTTCTCGGATTTCATGGCCTCTAACCATTTGTCGGAATCTAGGCCCATCATCGCTTCTCCATAGCTCTTAGGTTCATCGTTGTCCAACAACATGACCTCTAAGACAGGGTTGTCGTACCACTCAGGAGCAGTACGCGTCCTTGTCGACATACGAGGTTTGATGGTAACTTGATCCGGAATTTCATGATCATCATCATTAACTTCCTCTTCAACTAACGTAGGCTCCACAGAAACATCTTTCTGCGTTGCACTACTCTCTGGTTGAAACAAAGGTTCAACAACCTCATCAAGTTCTATCTTCCTCCCACTCAATTCTTTCGAGAGAAACTCTTTCTCGAGAAAGGACCTGTTTTCAGCAACAAACACTTTGCACTCAGATTTGAGATAGATGGTATACCCAGCTATTAGGGTCTTCTATGAAGATGCATTTGTCCGCTTTGGGTTTGAGCTCATTAGGTGAAAACACGTTTTCACATAAGCGTCACAGCCCCAAACATTAAGAAATGACAGCTTAGGTTTCTGCCAAACCAAAATTCATACGGTGTCATCTCAACAGACATAGATAGTGCCCCTTTTAAAGTGAATGTGGTTGTCTTTAATGCATAACCCCTAAACGATAGTGGCAAATCGATAAGAGACATCATAGTACGCACCATATCCAATAGAGCACGACCATGACGTTCGGACACACCATCACACTATGGTGTTCCAGGTGGCGTGAGTTGTGAAACAACTTTTACATTGTCTAAAGTTGTATGCCAAACTCATAACTTAGATATTCACATCCACGATCATATCATAGACATTTTTATCGTCTTGTCACGATGATTTTAAACTTCACTCTGATTTTGTTTGAACTTTTGAAATGATTCAGACTTGTGTTTCATTAAGTAAATATACACTATATCTACTCAAATCATCAGTGAAGGTAAGAAAATAACGATATCCACCACATGCTACAACACTCATTGGACCGTATACATTAGCATGTATCATTTCCGATAAGTTACTAGCCCGCTCCATCATGACGAAACGGGGTCTTTAGTAATCTTGCCCATGAAGCATGGTCCGCATGTCTCAACCGATTCGAAATCGAATGAGTCCAAAGATCCATCAGCATGGAGTTTCTTCATGCGCTTTACACCAATATGACATTTAGCGGCAGTGCCACAGGTATGTGGTACTATCATATTAACTGTGCATCTTTTGGCATCAATGCTATGAACATGTGTATTACTACGATCAAGATTCAACAAACCATTCTCATTGGGAGCATGACCATTGAAGGTATTATTCATGTAAACAGAATAACCATTATTCTCTCACTTAAATGAATAATCGTATTGCAATAAACACGATCTAATCATGTTCATGCTTAACGCAAACACCAAACAACATTTATTTAGGTTTGTCACTAATACCGAAGGTAGAGAGAGCGTGCGATGTTGATCACATCAACCTTGGAGACATTTCCAACTCATCATCACCTCACCCTTAGCTAGTCTTCGTTTATTCCGTAGCTTTTATTTTGAGTTACCAATATTTAGCAATCGAACCGATATCCAATACCCAACTGCTACTAGGAGTACTAGCAAGGTACACATCAATATCACGTATATCAAATATACTTCTGTCGACGTTGCCAGCCTTCTTAACTACCAAGTATCTAGGGTTGTTCCGCTTCAGCGACCGCTCTCCTCGTAATAGAAGCACTTAGTCTCGGGTTTGGGTTCAACTTTGGGTTGCTTCACTGGAGCAGCAACTGACTTGTCATCCATGAAGTTTCCCTCCTTACCCTTTCCCTTTTCGAAACTAGTGGTTTTACTAACCATCAACACTTGATGCTCCTTCTTGATATCTACCTCCGTGGTGTCAAACATTGCGGATAGCTCAGGTATCATCATTTCCATCCCTGGCATAATTATAGTTCATCACAAAGTTCTAGTAGCTTAGTGATAGTGACTTGGAGAACTATATCAATCACTATCTTATCTAGAAGATCAACTCCCACTCGATTCAAGCGATTGTAGCACCCAGACAATCTAAGCACATGCTTAATGATTGAGCTATTCTCCTTCATCATGCAGGCAAACAATCTTGTTGGGGATCTCATATCTCACTACACGAACACAAGTCTGAGATCCCAATTTTAGCTCTTAGAACATTTCATATGTTCCATGATGTTCAAAATGTTTTGGAGCCTCAGTTCTAAGCCATAGCCATAATGCATGACGCACTAAACTATCAAATAGTCATCAGAACGTGCATGTCAGATGTTCACAACATCTACAGACGATGCTGGAGGGAGTGGCGCACCGAGCAGTACATTAAGGACCTAAGCCTTTTGTGCAACAATGAGGACAATCCTCAGATCGTGGACCTAGACCGCAATATTGCTACCATCATCTTTCAACTGTATTTCTCTAGGAACATATAAAACTTCAAGGGAGCTATAGCGTGAGCTAGTAATCTACAACATAATTTGCAAAGACGCTACTGACTATGTTCATGATAATGAGTTCAATTAATCATATTACTTAAGAACACCCACTCAAATTGACATCCCTCCGGTCATTCGAGTGATACATGATCCAAATTCACCAACTCAAGTCCGATCATCACGTGAGTTAAGGTGGTTTCAATGGTGAAAAAATCATGTTGATCATATCTACTATATGACTCATGTTCGACCTTTCGGTCTCTTGTGTTTTGAGGTCATGTCTGTACATGCTAGGCTCGTCAAGTTTAACCCGAGTGTTCCGCATGTGCAACACTAGATTGCACCTATTGTATGTGAACGTAGAGTCTATCACACCCGATCATCACGTGGTGCCTCGACACGACGAACTTTCGCAGCGGTGCACACTTGGGGAGAACACAATTTATCTTGAAATTTTAGTGAAGGATCACCTTATAATGCTACCGCCGTCCTAAGAAAAACAAGGTGCATAAAAGGATTAATATCAGATGCAAATCATAAGTGAATGATATGGCCATGAACTTGTGCTTTTGATCTCCATCTATAATGCACCGGCATGATCTCCAGCGTCACTGGCATGGCACCATGATCTCCATCATCTTGATCTCCATCAACGTGTTGCCATGGGGGTTCTCGCGCCCATCGTGGTTCTACTACTATTGCTACCGTTTAGCGATAAAGTAAAGCATTACAAGGCGCTTAATGATTGACATGCAGGTGATACAATAATTAAAGACAACCCTATGGCTCCTGTCGGTTGCCATACTCATCGACATGCAAGTCATGATATTCTATACAAAACATGATCATCTCATACATCACATATATCTCATCATGTAATTGGCCATATCATTTCACAACATACCCTGCAAAAACAAGTTAGACGGCCTCTAATTGTTGTTGCAAGTTTTACGTGGCTGCTATGGGTATCTAGCAAGAACAATTCTCACCTATGCAAAAACCACAACGGTTGTACATAAATTTATATTCAACCTTCTCAAGGGCCGCCTTTGTCGAATCCGATCCAACTAAAGTAGGAGAAATAGACACCCGCCAGCCATATTTGTGCAACAAAGTTTGTTGGGGAACATTACATGGGAAACAAAAAAAAATCCTACGCACACGCAAGATCTATCCATGGTGACGAGAATCTATGAGAGGGAGAGTGGATCTACGTACCCTTGTTGATTGCTAAGAGGGAAGCGTTAAGAGACATGGTTGATGTAGTCGAACGTCTTCGTGATCCAAATCGCCGAGCGTCCCGCGATCCAATCACGACCCATCCCGATCTAGCACCGAACGGACGGCACCTCCGTGTTCAGCACACGTACGGCTTGATGACGATCTCCGCCTTCTTGATCTAGCAAAAGGGAGCGGATAGGTAGACGAGTTCTCCGGCAATGTGACGGCGCTGTGGCAATGGTGGTGGAGTAATCTCAGCAGGGCTTCGCCCAAGTACAACTGAAACCGATCTAGAGGAGAAACTGCGGACTAGAGGGTAGGGTTGCACGTGGCTGAAAATCTATGTGCCAAAACCCCTAAAACCTCTAGTATATATAGGTGGAGAGTAGGAGGTGGCTTGGTGCGAGGGCCAGCCCCTCTTTGGTTCGACTGAAGTGGAGAGGAGGAGTCCTCCTCCTCCACTCCTTGTAGGATTAGGGCTCCTTCCTTATTTCCACCTTTTTGCCTTTTTCCACCTTTTCTCACTTTGGAATTTCTTCCCAGCCGCATGGGCCTTGTGTGGGACTTCGGCCAGCCCACTAAGGGCTGGTATTTGTTCTCCCGCAGCCCATGTAACCTCTTGGGTCGAAATACCCCTCCTGATGGTCCATCGGTACACTACCGGCACTCCCGGTACACTACCGATGAGTCCGAAGCTTTTCCGGCGACCAAAACAGGACTTCCTATATATCAATCTTTACCTACGGACCATTCTGGAGCTCCTTGTGACGTCCGGGATCTCATCCGAGACTCTGAACAACCTTCGATCACCATCATGCATAACTCTATACTACTGAAACGTCACCAAACCTTAAGTGTGCAGATCCTGCGGGTTCGAGAACTATGTAGACATGATCGAGACACCTCTATGGTTAATAACCAATAGTGGGACCTGGATGCCCATATTGGTTCCTACATATTCTACGAATATCTTTATCGGTCGAACCTCTATGTCAAGGATTCAGTCAATCCCGTATAATGTTCCCTTTGTTCTTTGGTATGTTACTTGCCCGAGATTCGATCGTCTGTATCTCCATACCTAGTTCAACCTCGTTACGGGAAGTCTCTTTACTTGTTCCGTAATACAAGATCCCGTGACTAACACTTAGTCACATTGCTTGCAAGGCTTGTTGTGATGTTGTATTACTGAGTGGGCCCTGAGATACCTCTCCATCACACGGAGTAACAAATCCCAGTCTTGATCCATGCCAACCCAACAGACACCCTCTTAGATACCTGTAGAGTACCTTTATAGTCACCCAGTTATGTTGTGACGTTTGATACACACAAGGCATTCCTCTGGTGTCCGTGAGTTGCATGATTTCGTGGTCGTAGGAACATATACTTGACATGCAGAAAAATTGTAGTAATGAACTGACACGATCATATGCTATGTTTATAGTTTGGGTCTTGTCCATCCCATCATTCTCCTAATGGTGTGATCCTGTTATCAAATGACATCTTATGTCAATGGCCAGAAAACCTTGACCATCTTTGATCAACAAGCTAGTCTACTAGAGGCACACTAGGGACAAAGTGTTGTCTATCTATCCACACATGTAATGTGTTTCCAATCAATACAATTATAGCATGGATAATAAACGATTATCATAAACAAGGAAATATAAGAATAAACACTTTATTTATTGCCTCTAGGGCATATTTCCAATAGTCTCCCACTTGCACTAGAGTCAATAATCTAGTTCGCATCACTATGTGATTTACATTGTAATGAATCAAACACCCATGCAATTCTGGTGTTGATCATGTTTAGCCCTTGGAAGAGGTTTAGTTAACGGGTCTGCAACATTCAGATCCGTGTGCACTTTGCAAATATTTAAGTCCTTCTCCTCGATGTAATCGCGGATGGAATTGAAGCGTCGCTTCATGTGTCTGGTCCTCTTGTGAAACCTTAGTTCCTTGGCCAGAGCAATGGTACCAGTGTTGTCATAGAACAGAGTCACTGGATTCAGTGTACTGGGCACTACTCCAAGATCTGTCATGAACTGCTTCATACAGACAACTTCCTTCGCCGCCTTCGAGGCTGCGATGTACTCCACTTCGAATGTAGAATCGGCTACCAGGCTTTGCTTTGAACTGCACCAGCTTACCGCTCCCCCGTTGAGAATAAATACGTATCCGGTTTGCGACTTAGAGTCATCCGGACCAGTGTTAAAGCTTGCATCGACGTAACCCTTTATGACAAGCTCTTGATCACCTCCATAAACGAGAAACATTTCCTTAGTCCTTTTCAGATACTAAGGATATTCTTGACAGTTGTCCAATGCTCCATTCTAGGATTACTTTGAAACCTTCCGACCATACTTATGGCAAGGCTGACATCAGGTCTTGTGCACTGCATTACATACATGATAGAGCCTATGGCTGAAGCATAGGGGATGACACTCATCTTCTCTCTATCTTCTGTAGTCACTAGGCATTGAGTCTTACTCAACTTCACACCTTGTAACACAGGCAAGAACCCCTTCTTGGACTGATCCATTTTGAACTTCTTCAAAACTTTATCAAGGTATGTGCTTTGTGAAAGTGCTATCGAGCGTCTCGATCTATCTCTATAGATCTTAATGCCTAATATGAAAGCAGCTTCTCCTAGGTCCTTCATTGAAAAACTCTTGTTCAAATATTCCTTCACGCTTTCCAGCATTTCTATATTATTTCCAATCAGCAATATGCCATCCACATATAATATTAGAAACGCTAAAGAGCTCCCACTCACTTTCTTGTAAATACAAACTTCTCCATAAACTTGTATAAACCCAAATGCTTTGATCACCTCATCAAAGCGCTTATTCCAACTCCGAGATGCTTGCACCAATCCATAAATGGATCGCTAGAGTTTGCAAACTTTGTCAGCATTCTCTGGATCGACAAAACCTTCGGGTTGCATCATATACAACTCTTCCTCAAGGAAGCCATTGAGGAACGTTGTTTTGAAATCCATCTGCCAAATTTCATAGTCGAAATAAGCAGCTATGGCTAACATGATTCTGACAGACTTAAGCATCGCTACGGGTGAGAAGGTCTCATCGTAGTCAACTCCTTGAACTTGTGAAAAACCCTTTGCCACAAGTCGAGCTTTATAGATGGTGACATTACCGTCCGCGTCCGTCTTCTTCTTAAAGATCCATTTGTTCTGAATGGCCTTCCGCCCTTTAGGTAATACTTCCAAAGTCCATACTTTGTTTTCATACATGGATCCCATCTCGGATTTCATGGCCACTAACCATTTCTCGGAATCTGGGCCCATCATCACTCCTCCATAGCTCGTAGGTTCATTGTTGTCCAACAGCATGACCACCAAGACAGGGTTGCCATACCACTCAGGAGCAGTATGCGCCCTAGTTGACCTACGAGGTTCAATAGTAACTTGATCCGAAGTGTTGGGGATATAACCCCGCAATAGGACCCGCCCTTAAGGCTCTGACTCATGCTGATGGCTCGTGAGCCGGCCCAAGGGTGAGCCATAAAACCTACGGCCCAGGAAGTTAGACGGCTCAAGTTGTGGGCCGTAAGGTGGCCCGGACGAAGAAGACCCGGGCATGTAAGCCGCTCGGGGACAGCTTGGATGAGAAGATAGAGGAATACTTAGAGAGACAATGAGACTCGGTTCAGCAATTGTAAGACCCATGGTCCTGACCTCCTATATAATGGCAGACCCGGAGCGACTTAGAGATCAGGTGATCGAGAACTAGGTCAAGCCTTAGCTCCCTTGTAATCGATTCAACAAGCAATACAAGCACAAGCAGGACGTAGGCTATTATCTCGACTTGAGGGGCCGAACCTGGGTAAACCCGTGTCCTTCGTCCCAATCAACCCCTTTGAGTCCATCACATTAGTGATGGCCTCGAATCCAAGTCCGCTCACCCGGACATCTGCTGTGATAAATCCACGACAGTTGGCGCCCACCGTGGGGCTTGCGCTTGGTGGTGTTGAGTTCTCAAAGGGCTCTCTCCCAGGGCTCGAGGGATACGTGGTCGGAAGGATGAGCAAGAGTCGTCATGGCCGGCTCTACATCGACGATGCCGGCTGGGGGCTTGATGCTGTGTGTGTGGAGTATGGATTCCGGGTCCCGTTTGGCGGGATCCATGTTTTCATCGGAAAGGCTGATGGATCTACACCCGGGCCGGACATCTGCACCAACATCATAGAGCCGGCTCAGCGTCTCCAATCTACAAGTAACGTATGGCCTATTCGCACCAATTCGGGTCAGAAGCATGTCTTCGTAGGCTTCATGCAAGGTAGGGATCTGGAAGCTTCCGGGTCACAGGAAACCCTTGTCTATTCAGAAGATGAATCTTCAAGTGGAGAAACAGAATCAATGTACTAGCTCCACAACGGTGGCTTTGGGGGCTGTGACAATGCATACTCTAAGTCGGATGACTTCGAGTCGGATGCTTTAAAACCTCCGGTTCATGCGGCGGTGTTCATGGCCGGATCAGCCCCAGCCGCTGGTAGTACAGCTGCTGGAGCCGCCGCTTCGGGTGATAGCCCACCGCCGCCGGCTCAAGTTCTTGTGGAGCTGATGGATGAACTTATGGCTCTCATGGCCACTGAAGTGACACCAGATAATCAAGAAGCTCGGAATATAGAGATCGCACGGATCAAGGGCCGGATGGCAGATGAACGACAAAGGATGGCTGAGCTAAAGGTCCAGATGGAAGAAGAAATAGAACGTATCAAGACCGATGCTTTCCATCTAGGGCTGGAGCAAAGGTCAACAGCGGCGGTACACAGGAGGAGGCATCAGTCCTGTCTACCAGAGCGTTATGAAGCAAGGAACCTCTTTAATACCCCCGGCGCGGGGCGAGCCGCGGGCGCACCCAAGAGCCGCCCAACGGAGCTGCCAGCGACTCATCCGGCCCAACATAACCCAATTTCAGCTGGGGGCTTTCCAACACCGGCGGGTCATTATTCTAACCCGGCCGAGAACATGGTAGCAGTTGCCACCCGGCTTGAGACGATCCCTATCCCGGATGAAGCACCCTTTGCAGAGGATGTGCGGAACACCATCGGGTACTTGCAGACAGCCATGGACCAGCAAGAGAGATATGCTCACAGTCGGAGCCGCGTCCATTCAACCCCTCTTCCCAGCCGTAGCTTTAGCCGGCGCTACGAGTCACCAACAGGTTCCAGCAGTAACCATCGCAGGGAAATTCCAACGCGTCACCGACCGCGAAGAGATACACAGACACGTGTAGACCATGCCGGAAGCCCGCAAGAGGCGCTAGCTAGGCTGGCTTGCCAAGAGCACGGGCCTTCCGTTTCCATAGGGGCAGGTATAATCCTCAGGATGGGGGGGCTGTCGTGTTTATTGCCGGCTCTCCAGAGCGAGCGGTTACCGAAAGACTTTAAAGGTCCCCACAAGGTCCCGAATTACACCGCTGATTTACCCCCAGAGGCCTGAGTGGAAAGCTATGAGCTGGCCATGGAGATGTTGGATGTTAGTGAGGCGGTTTGCGCCAAATATTTTATCATGATGCTTGAAGGACCGGCTCGTACATGGTTAAAAGGGTTGCCACCCAATACCATCAATTCATGGGCGGAGCTCAGGGCTCGGTTCATCAAAAACTTTCAAGGGACGTGCAAGCAACCTATGACCATTGTGGATCTTGATCACTGTGTCCAACAGGAAAGCGAGTCGACTCATCATTGGGTACGGCAGGTCTCGACAATTATCCACTCATCAAAGCAGATCACGGCGGCTCAAGCGGTGTTGATTTTAGAAAAGAATTGTCATTTTGTTTCTTTAAAGCAGAAACTTGGCTGGCTCAAGCGTACGTGTCAGGACATGGGGGAGCTCATGACGGCTCTCACGAAGTACGCCGACCCAGACAACACGAAGGATTCGGGTTCTGATGAGGAAAATGCTAGTCAAGGCAAGAAGGGCAACCAAGGCAAGGGCACAGTGAACAATGGTAACCAGAGTAAACATAAAAATCTAGAGGTCGGGTCAGAACTGGTGGCCAACACAAACGCCCAGCAAAATCACCCCAAAGGCAACAGGAGGTTTGGGCCACCCTCAAACGGGGATAATTTTTTCCTCGAACATGGAAGAGATGCTTAAGCAACCTTGTCCGAATCATAGTTTGCCTGATAGACCGGCGAATCATACATGGGAGAGTTGTTCTTTTATGCAGAGGTTCAAGCGGTATGTCACACAGCCTAACCGTCGCGGGGGCGGCCCGCCAGGCGGCCCAGGACGTGACGGGTTAGGAGCTGGATTTGGTTCTGGCGGGTTAGGAGCCAGTTTTGGCTCTGGCGGTTTGGCATCCGGTCATTCGGTCAGGATAATCACGGGGGACAGCAGCCGCATCCTGGTAATAATAATCAACAACAGCAGCGATAGCGGAATCAGTCTGGCTTTCAGAGTAATCCGAAGCAGCTCAGCTCCGGGCAATACCATGTATTCACGACTAGCCTCAATAGACGGGACCAGAAGTTACGTAAACGGGCAGTCAATGCGGTTACGCCGGCTCTTCCACAGTATCTAAAATGGTCTAAATATGACATAACATGGAGCCGTGAAGATCACCCGCCACGCGTTGATGACCCGGGGCGGCTGGCTTTGGTTGTGGCCCCCCAAGTGGGTGGATATATGTTGAACAAGGTGCTCATGGATGGCGGCAGCAGCATAAACATCATGTATTATGACACCTTCCGGCGGATGAAGTTGCTCAACAAGGACTTAAAACCTTCATCCACTGTTTTTCATGGTGTGGTGCCGGGTAAGTCGGCGCATCTGGTGGGCAGGATTTCTTTGGAAGTAGCTTTTGGCGATGAATACAACTACAGAGTGGAGTCCTTATGCTTTGAGGTGGTGAAGGTCAAGAGCCCTTATCATGCCTTGTTTGGACGGCCGGCTTATGCTAAGTTCATGGCTCGGCCCTGCTATGTTTATTTGCAGCTCAAGATGCCCGGCTTAAACGGTACCATCACCGTTCATGGTAACCGAAACATGGCTATTGAGTGTGAAGAAGGGGATGCAGCTTACGCAAAGTCCAGTTGCGCTCAGGAGGAGCTTAAGTTTTATAAGGAGAATGTTGATCCAGAGGATATGACCCCCCTGAAAAAGCCCACCACGGAGGTTAAACCGCCCCTCAAATTTTCAGCAGATGATACCAAGACAGTAGATTTCAATCCAGGCGACTCATCTAAGCAGTTCATCATTGGAGCCCATATGGATCCCAAATAGGAAAGCGCGCTCATCGAATTCATTCGTGAGAATCGGGACATCTTTGCATGGAAACCTTCTGACATGCCGGGTGTATCGAGAGAATTCGCTGAGCACAACCTTAATTTGGATCCAAAGTTTAAACCGATCAAACAGTTCCTGCGGTGGTTCAATGAGGAGAGGCGCAAGGCTATTGGGGAAGAAGTTGCCCGGCTCTTGGCTGCTGGTTTTATTGTTGAAGTTTTTCACCCGGAATGGTTGGCTAACCCAGTGTTGGTGCTCAAAAAGAACGGCACCTGGCGTATGTGTGTGGACTACACGGACCTTAACAAGGCTTGTCTGGCTGATCCTTTTGCCTTCCCTCGAATTGATCAGAACATTGATGCTACAACCAGATGTGAAAGTTTATGCTTCCTGGATGCTTACTCGGGTTACCATCAGATCAAGATGGCAGTGAAAGACCAGGAGAAGACGGCGTTCATTACACCCTTTGGGGCGTTCTGTTATGTCTTTATGCCTTTCGGAGTCAAGAGTGCCCAGGCAACTTATCAACGATGTGTGCAGAACTGCCTTCACAGTCAAATTGGCCATAATGTTCATGCTTATGTAGATGACATCATGGTCAAATCCAAAAAGAACGAGACTCTTTTGGAGGATCTAAAGGAAACCTTTGACAATCTCCGGGTCTACAAGATGATGCTTAACCCGACCAAGTGTGTTTTTGGTGTTCTAGCAGGGAAGCTTTTGGGTTTCTTGGTCTCTGAGCGTGGCATCGAGGCTAACCCGAACAAAATCAAAGCTATTACTTCTCTAAGAGAGCCGACTTGCATTAACGACGTTCAGCGCTTAGCAGGACGGATTGCTGCGTTGAGCCGGTTCATAAGCCGTCTTGGAGAGAAAGCTATCCCTTTATATCAGATGATCAAAAAGACAGACAAGTTTGCCTGGAGCAAGGCAGCGGGTGAAGCACTTGAGGCGCTTAAGAAATAGCTCACTGAGCCGCCAGTGTTAGCCGCTCCGGCTAAGAAAGAACCGTTGCTCCTTTATGTGGCGGCTAACAACAGAGCGGTCAGTGTTGCAATTATGGTTGAGCGCAAGGAGGCTGGGAAGGAGTATCCCGTGCAAAGGCCGGTTTATTATATCGGTGAGGTCCTGACAGAATCTAAGTAAAGATATCTGCACTGGCAAAAGCTGGTATACGGGGTTATTATGGCCAACCGCAAGTTAAAGCACTACTTTCTAGGGCACCAGGTAACTTTGGTCAGTTCTGCTCCGTTGGGAGATATTATCCAGAATAGAGAAGCCACAGGGAGGATTTCCAAATGGGCCCTAGAGCTGGGACCTCTTAATGTAAAGTATGTTCCTCGCATGGCGATCAAATCCCAAGCTTTGGTAGATTTCATCAATGATTGGACAGAGTGCCAAGCTCCCGAAGAAAAGCCAGATAATACATACTGGACTATACATTTTGATGGGTCCAAGCAGTTAGAGGGGTCCGGAGCAGGGATTGTCCTGACATCCCCAAAGGGTGACAAGTTTTGTTACGTGCTCCGGCTGATGTTCCCTTGCACTAACAATGTGGCTGAGTACGAGGCTTTGCTTCATGGTCTTAGATTAGCCAAGGAGATGAATTTAAGCCGGGTCAGGTGTTTGGGCGATTCAGATCTAGTAGCTCAGCAGGTTTCTGGCACTTGGGACTCCAAAGACCCACAGATGGCGGCTTATAGGCAAGCGGTTGATATTATTGCGGGTCATTTCAAAGGGTATCAGGTAGATCACATTGATCGTCGCAAGAACGAGGTGGCTGATGCTTTATCACGGCTAGTTTCCCAACGTAAGCTGGTGTCGCCTAATGTTTTTCTGGACGTCTTATATCATCCGACTGTCAAGATACCATCAGAGGAGGATTTGGTTGTTCCTAACCCGGAGGCAGAATTAGTGGCAGCTCTACATGTTATCCTAGATTGGACTATTCCTTATTTAGACTATTTAACCCGGGGCGAGTTACCAGAGGATGAAGATCTGGCTAGAAAGATCACCTGCCGTTCTAAGTCCATGACGATAATTAACGGTGAGTTGCATAAATGCAGTGTAACAGGGGTTTTTCAATGTTGTGTTTCACCAGAGGAGGGCCGGCAGATCTTGAGTGAGATCCACGCTGGAGATTGTGGGCACCATGCCGGCTCGAAATCTTTGGTGGCCAAGGCTTTCTGGCATGGGTTCTTCTGGTTGATGGCTCACAAAGATGCAGAGGACTTAGTCCGTAAGTGCGACGGCTGTCGGAAATTTAGCCGGCGTGCTCATGTTTCGGCTCAAGAATTAAGGATGATACCAATCACTTGACCATTTACGGTCTGGGGGCTGGACATGGTAGGGCCTTTCAAGAGGTCCAAGGACAAGAAAACGCACCTCCTGGTGGCGGTTGATAAATTTACCAAGTTGGTAGAGGTAGAGCCGGTCAGCAAATGTGATGCAGCTACAACAGTTCTGTTTATCAAAAAGCTAATCTACTGCTTTGGTTACCCGCATAGCATCATCACTGATAATGGTACAAATCTATCCAAGGGGGCTATGAAGAAATTCTGTGATGAAGAACATATCCGGCTTGATATATCAGCCGTGGCACATCCAGAGTCAACGGTCAGGCGGAGCACGCCAATCAGGAAATTCTAAGAGGAATTAAGCCGTGACTTATGGTTCCTTTACAACGAACGCCCGGGTGTTGGGTCGAAGAATTACCTTCCGTCCTATGGAGCATTAGGACCACCCCTAACAGGTCCACGGGTTTCACGCCCTTCTTTATGGTGTACGGTGCTGAGGCCGTCTTACCCAGCGATATCTGACATGACTCACCAAGGGTGGCGGCTTACGTTGAGACAGACAACGAGACGGCATGCCGAGATGCATTGGATGCTTTGGAAGAGGCGCGAGAGTTAGCAGCAGCCCGATCGGCAATTTATCAACAAGACCTGCGCCACTATCACAGCCGCAGGGTCAAGACCCGGACGTTCCAGGAGGGCGACTTCGTGCTTCGGCTGATTCAGGACCAGACAAATATGCATAAACTATCACCTCCATGGGAAGGACCCTTTGTGGTCAGCAGAAATCTCAACAACGGGTCATATTACCTCGCCGATGTACGAAACGACTCAGATACGGCGGGTCAGGAGACCCGTCGGCCATGGAACATCATGCATCTCCGGCCTTATTTCACGTAAGGGTGTAAAGATCTACCATTGTACACCATCATTGTACATACCACAGTTATATGAATAAACAAGGAAGCCTTTGCTATTTCATAAGAGAAGATTAAGCAATATTCCGGTTGATACATCAACTATGGTCGGTGAACGACAGTAGATGCCTAGTAGCCAGGCGTTATACCACAAAATCCGGCTCAAAACAATGAGTCGCGGCGAGGGCGGCTTCTCGCCTTCGGGTGCAGCTTCTAACGCCTATCCACCGGCGCTTGGCGTCATATTGCTGAACGGTGGTAGACACCTATTAAGCTAGGCATTTTGCCACAAACAAAAAAAACCGACTAAGGCAATTAGTCGTGGCGAGGGCGGCTTCTCGCCTTCGGGTGCAGCTTCTAATGCCTATCCATCGGCGGGTTATGCCGTAATTGCTGAGGGGGGCTTCTTACCGACGGGTATCGCTTCTAACACCCTATCAGCCGGCTCTATGCCATCTTCGGCTAACCAGTTTAGCCGTGGTTATGAGAGGTTTTTTACCGACGGGTAGCTAACGTCTCATGACCCGCGAATGGCGGCTTTCTGCCTCCGGGTAAAGCTTCTAATGCCTATTAGCCGGCCTAAGGCCATGTAAAAACAGCTAAGATAACTTAGCTGCAATGAACGGCGGCTTCTTACCTTCGGGTACAGCTTCTAACGCCTATTAACTGTTCTCATAAAAATCCAGCTAAGGAAAAATTAGCCGCGGCGAGGACGGCTTCTTACCTTCGGGTACAGCTTCTGATGCTTATCCACCGGCGTTTACGCCATATTGTTACCTCTGGGTGTATCTTCTAAAATGCCTTATCGGCCAGGCTCTATGCCATTTCCGGCTAACCAGATTGGCCGTAATTATCAAAGAGGGAGTCACCGCTTCTGGGTGTGGCTTATATAATTTTTTGCTGCAGGTGTCTTATATGATGACAAGGCAACTGTAAATAACTCAAAGCGCACAAACACAAATGGCAGACCAAAAGCCGGATCATCTTATAAGACAAATTTCAGACAAGTTTTCATCTAGCTATTACACTCCCAGAGGAGATCAAAATTTCGGACAAAGTGTTTTCAACCGTCACACGGCGCGTTAAGCTGATACAAAGATCTTAAAGCAGCAGCTAGTTAGCTGGCGGGTCATCCTGCGCCGGCTCTTCTGGGGCCATGATCTAGAGGTTGTCCAAATCCCAATTGCAGTTTGTTAGAGCCGCAAAAGAGCCCTCAAAAAAGGGTGATGGGTCAAGATCTGGAGCAAAGAGGTCCTTACTCCGAGCAGGCGTTAATCTTTGGACTCGTATAAAGGACCCCGGACTCTCTTCTGCTCCGGATCATACGCCGCTTGATAAGTTGACAGATCAACCTCCTCCACCAAGACATAAGCTAACACCCGGGACTCTTTCATACATCGTCCGTAGTCAGCATCAGTAAACTCCGAGCCGTCATCTTTTCTTGAAGGGAAGCCCTCCATCATCTCGGCGGCTGTCAGGCCCGGAGCAAAGGCCAAAGCACGGCTGATGCCCGCAATGGCCCCTTGGCGGGCGGCTGATTTCTTGAGTTCGGAGATCTGTTTTGGCATGGTGGAGAAGAGCTCTAAGACACCCCTGAGAGTCGCCGGAATTTTCTCCTTGTATTGCATGACCTTGATAGTGCAGATTGCACCATAGTACAACTCCTCAGTCAAGGTATAGATGGCCTTCAACGGCAGCAGGCTATCAGAGGCCAACTGCCGGCTCCTAGGACAATTCAGATGAGTCGCCAGTCTAAGTAAAAGAGGAAACCATTTGAAACACAAAGTTATCAGAAGCTTACCAAATAGGGCGGCTGACATTTTGCTTATGTGGCGCTTCAAGCCTTGGAGTTCATCCACCACAGCTATCAGCCGCTGGTCGGCGTCATCCGCCCGTTGGGTCAAGGCGGTCTTCTCAAAATTGGTTGACTCCTTAAGGGCAGCAAAATCAGCCTTGATTGTGGCCAGCTCTTCAGAGAGAAGCCGACACTTTTCATCAGCGATGCTGCGGGCTTCTTGTCGAGCCGCCAAGTTGGCCTTCAGATCCGTCAATTGTGACCCAGCTTCGTTTAAAGCTTCCTGTGACACGTCAAAATACAGGATAAGTCACTAGAATGGAAGACATGTCAAATAAGGAAAGTTAAAGACAAAATTATGCAAGTCTCAAAGCAGATTGCAAGCAATATGTTTGACACTTTGGGGCTAATGTATATTTGATCTTCGAGCTTACAACACAGTTCCGGCTCATCTTCATCAAAGTTAATCCGGAACTTGGGGGCTACGATATGGCTCTTCAAATTTGCTTATAATGAAAGCTCCGACTCAACGTCATCAAGTTTGAGTCGGCCCTTGGGGCTACCATTGGTTGTTCACGTTATCTACAGTGAAGATCCTACCCAACTCTAACATGTTGAGCCGGCCCTTGGGGACAAAGGCCTTGAATTTTCTATAGAGGATCAGGAAAGACCTGGTTCACCTCTTAACTAGATTGAACCGGCCCTTGGGGGCTAAGTAAGGTTATAGCAGCAAGAGGAATACCTCATATTTTGTCTTCATCAAAGTTACCAGCCGAAGCTCCAGATCCCGGCTGGTGGTAAGCCGGTTTGTATACCTGGCGTGGAGTTCTTCGGCCGTCATCTTCTCAAGGGAAGAGTCGAAATCCAGCTTCTCGGAGGCCTCGACAGACTCTTTATGCCTGGTCAGCACATGAGCCGGAGGGGACTGGAGAGAAGAACCGGTGATCATAACCTCCGGGGTTGCAGTGGCCTTGGCAGGATTTGGCGGCTTTGAAGGACCCCTTAGAGGGCTCTCCGGGATGATATCTTCAGCAGCTGGCTCGGTAGAAACAACTGGCGGATCTACATCTGGTTGTGGCTCCTCCGATTGTTCCTGTTCCGTCTCTTCAGCGGCAGGACTGGGGGAGGGCTTATTGGTCTTCCGACGCTTGGCTTGAGCACTGCAAGATAGGAAAGTGAGGATCCAAAGGATATTACTACCCTACAAAGAACCGATATTATAGTGTAAAGGCACTTACAATGGATTGATCTTCGGAGGAGGCAGAACGGTCGCCGAAGAGTCACCGGAGGAGGGCGACTTCTGAGATGAAATTCAAGAAGAATGAGACGGCACTAAGATTATAAAGAGAAATGAATCAAACAAGAACACATACCTCAGCAATCCGGACATAAGCTCAGTAGAGCCGGCGCTCCAGGTCTGGTGACGTTCAGCCTGTTGTTGCTTTTTCAAAAGAAAATCGGGAGCCAAGTAAGCGATAGGATGAGAAACAGGAACTTTTCTCGCAACCCGTCGCGGCTTTTGGGGGACAAAATACTCTGAGCCGGAAGAGACATAATTTACTCAGGGGCATTGGCACGGCTGGTCTCCACTTCATCCTGTGAGTAAAAAACAAGCATTGGTAAAACAGGAAGGCAAAGAATCAAGCAAATAACTAAAATTTTACCTCTGAGCTGGATGACTGTGGCGGGTTGAACCACTCCTCTCTTGGGGCGTCTTTCTTTGGCTTCTTGGCTGGGGCCTTTGTTAGTGCATCTAGTACCCCTTAGTGATTTTGGTGTATTGAAGACTTATAGGTTAAGGCACTAATGTGTTTGTGAGTGTACACAGGCTCTATAAGTCGATGAGGAGTTTGATATATTCGGAGATTATCGACCCCTAAAAATGTATGTCTTCAAGTGAAGACTTTGGTGAAGACTTTGTGAAGACTTTGAAAATGAAGAAGTTGGTGTGACCTTGAAGATATGTATGAGGAATATGAAGCGTGCAGACTTTTGCTTTCATAGTTTCATTTCCTTTATTTGAGTCATAGGAAACACCGTACTGTTAAAGGGGGCCGAGGTAATACTAAGGAAAATTTCCAACTGATGCTCAACTCCAAAATCCTCAACCCATACAATCCTTCGAGGGAAGCCTTTGGAAATCTCTTACAGTTCAGACAAGTTTTTCAGTGACAGAGACAAAGTTCTTCTGGTCTCTGAGGAAATTGATCTGACTGAGGAGTTAGGATTTCGCCAGTGCAAATTGCCTACAAGTGAGGATCATGATAAGCTGAGGACTTTCATAGTTCGAAATTCCGACCGTTACTGTGCTTAGCGCCAGCTGTCCCCAATCATTCTTATCCACATAACGGTCATATTATTGGGGGCATTTATGTCTTATCATGTTAGGTTGCACCCTGGCTATAAATAGCCGACCCCCACAACCACTAGCTGGTTGGCTGCTCCGAGAAAGAACTGACAACTTGTCATTTGAGAGCAACCCATGCTCTAAGGACTTTGAGAGAAAATCATCAGTGAGGAAAAACCCACAACCGAACCACAAAGCCCATTGTGATTGAGCATCACTGAAGAAATTCTTGTGTGGAACCGACGCTTGTTACCTTTGAGGACTATGCATCCTCCAGACGGTTAGGCGTCATGGTCTAGTGCTCCTGCAGTCAATTGGGGACCATGAAGTGACCTTGGTCTAGAGCATCCAACAGTAAATTGTGGATCGCCGGGTGACCAGTTTGTGAGGGTTTTGGAAGTCTACCCTGAAGACTTACCACGAATGTTGGGCGAGGACTGTGTGACCTTAGATCAAGGAGAATACAGTAAGGACTATGTGTCTTGGGACTGTGTGTCCTCTGGTTTAAATACCAGGCCGCTCCAAACCAGACGTACGACTGTCACAGCAGTTGGAACTGGGTCATCAAACCATTGTCTTCATCGAGCTACCTGGTTCTACTTCCTCAACCTCCTTATTCCTCATAAACCTGTTGATGAAATTGATTGTTACTGTTTGAAGAATTTGACTGAAGACTTTCGCAAATTCCTCACCTCAAATTCCTCAAGTTGCCTTGTTCATCACTGCTTATCCTGTATCATGCTACTCTCTATTTGTGCATGTTTCATTTCATCATGAAGACTATGTTGTCACTATGTTCCTCATGCACTTGAGTACTTATTCTGCTGCTAGTTATTCATCACATTTCAAATTCCTCAAAGTTGAAATTCCTCAAGTGATGAATTTGTAAAAATCGCCTATTCACCCCCCCTCTAGTCGATATAACGCACTTTCAATTGGTATCAAAGAAGGTACTCCCTCGCTCTGTGTGATTTTGGTCTAACCACCTGGAGTATTAGTTATGTTGAGTGTAGGTATGATCAAGGTTTCTGCGGGCTGTCCTACCTTCGATTGGGTGGACTACCCCTACTGGAAGAACAAGATGCGTATGCACCTTGAAGCTATTGACAACGATCTCTGGTATATTGTGGAAAATGGTGTGCCCTCTGTCGCTCCCACTGTCACAGCTGCTGATGTGAAGAGATTCAAGCAACTCGATTCTCAAGCGAAGAATATCATCTGTGGCCATCTGAGCAAAGGTCAGTATGGCAGAGTAAGTGCTTTGGAATCTGCTAAGCTTATCTGGGATAGGCTGTCCAAAGTCAACGAAGGTGTTTCCACTCAACATGACTCTCATGTTGATGTTCTTCGCAATCTCTTCAACCTCTTCAAGAGACTTGACAATGAAAATGTTCAGCAAACATTCGATCGCCTCACTAGTATATCCAATGAACTTCAAGCACTGGGTGCCACTGATATCACTGACCATGAAGTGGTGAAGAAACTGCTACGATCTCTCGATTCCTCATTTGATACTCTCGTTCTGATGATTCAAGAACGTGGCGATTATAAAGCTCTTGATCCTGCTTATATTCTTGAGAGACTCAGTACTCATGAATTCCAACAAGCTGAGAAAAGAGACCTCTACGGGCCAAGCTATGGAAGATCTCGTGCTCTGAAGGCAAAAGCAATTTCCTCATCTAAATAAGAAGATTCTGACAGCAGCCTTGGTGATCCTGAAGAACTAAGTCAGGAACTAGCTTTGCTTGTGAGGAAATTCCAGAAGTTCTCAAGAAGAGGTGGATTTGGAAAGTCATCAAAAAGTGGCTTGAGGAAATCAGATTCCTCAGAAGATTACAAAAAGAGAACATGTCATCGTCGCAAGAAGCCTGGCCACTTTATCTATGATTGTCCTCTCTGGGAAAAAGACTCAAAGAAGAAGAAGAAATACAAGGATGATAGTTCTGATGACTCGAAGAAAAAGAAGAAATCTTCAAAGTCCTCATCTACAAAGTCCTCATCTTCAAAGTCCTCAAAGCACAAGAAGAATGGTTCCAGAAAGGCTCGAGCATTCATCGGCAAGGAAATGGATTCTGAGGAAGAATCTGAAGAATATGAAGAAGATGAAGAATCTAAGGAGGAATCAGAATCTGGTGTCGCTAGCCTTGCTCTCGCTACCGCCTTCGTCAGCAAGTCTATCTTCAACGATGAAGAAGACGACTACTCCAACGACTCTGACATCGGCAATGATGATTATGCTCCCACTTATTGCTTCATGGAAAAAGGCTCAAAGGTACACAAACATCATTCCTCATCTGAATCAAGTGAAGATGAATCTGATGAATATGTGAAACCTAGCTATGCTAAACTTGTTAAAATTGCCACTAAGCAACAAAGTGCACTTGAAAAGCTTCAGAAAATGCTAGACAAAAGCGATGATCTGTTAAACCGTGAAGTGGATCGGACTCAAACTCTGCTTGTTGATCTTAAAAGTCTTCAGACAAAGTATGATAACCTTCAGAGTCATCATAACGACCTCTTAGCCGATCATGAGAAGCTTTCATATGAATTTCTTTAAAGAAAGCAAGATCTTGAAAAGCTGAGGGTGTCACATGAGGATCTCCAAAGGGAAAACGATTCCTTACTGGCTCAACAGATCAGTACCGCTCAGGAAGAATTTGTTCCACCCTGTTTGAAATGCATCGAATGTGAAACTGCTAATTCTTCACCTGAATGTTCAAATGCTTTTACTGCTGCAAATCCTTCAACTATTCCAGTGGTTTCGAATTCCTCATCTGAGGATACCACAAGTATTAGTGATGACAATGCAGGGTTGAAGGAATTGTATGTGACAGGCATGTACAAAAGTTTAAAAGGGCATCAAACCCTTTGTGATGTCCTCAAGAAGCAGATGCTGAATAGGAACCCCAGGAAAGAGGGTATTGCCTTTGTGAGGAAACTCAACGTTGATGGATCCTACTAGACACCTGAGCAGTACCCCAAAACCTCATGGGTTGCTGCAAAAGGATCTCATGTAGATCCATCCACTTTATCTGGCTTTACTTGTGAAACTTCATATTCCTCTGATGAGTCACTTGACTACAATTACAGATTCTTCAAAAATCAGAGAAGTGAAGTATTTGCTAGATATGTTGGAACTAACTGCAGGAATGGTTCTCCTATGAAGAAAATTTGGGTTCCCAAGAGCTACGTACAAAATCTTCAAGTGAATGTCCTCACGACACCACTCATGAAAAATCGGAACCCCAGATCAAAGTCCTCACTTGGACCAGATTCCTCAAATGGTCAAAATCATCATTCTCGTGCTAATGCCTCTGTTTCGTAGGGAAAACCTAAGAGCTATGAATATGTGCATTATTCTTCAAACCATTATGTTCATAAGTCCTCAAAGAATTTCTCTGCTTATTCATTTGAATACTCTAACCCTCGCCCTATGAAACGAAGTGCACTTGCTTCCATGCCTCCCTTCTCACATGGTGCTCGCAGAATGATGAACTCTTTGCCACCCCTCCAGATGTGGGTGGTGAAGAAACAAACTAACATCTTATGCAGGGTTAGGTCTCCAGATGAATTTGAACATCTGATAAACTTGCTGGAGACCTGAGGAAATGCTTGAAAGGACGCAAGCTAACCATGATGAAATGAATTCTTCATTTCTCACGTCCTCACTCTACTTGCTTACTATCTTATGTGATGAAATTTTGTCCGATGAAATTGATATCATATTCTTCACTCTGAAGCATATGAGTTCATAAGTTGTACTAATTCATCTGCAGGATGATACTCTAAAAGCTACTGAGTGGGTTCTCGATAGTGGATGCACAAACCACATGACGGGTGACAAGAATCTACTGATGAATTTGCCACTCACTCCATCTCCTCTGAACCAGATCACCTATGCAGACAAAGGAAAAAAGCAAGGTATTGGGACTTGGTAAGGTTGCTATCTCAAAGGACCAAACCATGGACAAGGTGATGCTTGTTGAATCCCTCGGGTTCAACCTTATGTCTGTCTCAATGCTTTGTGATCTTGATATGGTTGTCGTATTTGGAAAATATCGTTGTGTTGTCATCATGGAATCTGATAATTCCAAAGTCTTAGAAGGCTTTAGGAGAGGAGACTTGTATATTGTTGATTTCTCTACAGGTCCTCAGCCTGCCACTTGCTTACTTGCAAAGTCTTCAGAAGGCTGGCTGTGGCATCGACGACTCGGACATGCTGGTACGAGGAACCTGCACACACTCGTGAAGAAAAATCACGTCGTTGGCATCGAGGGTGTCAAATTCCTCAAGGACCACCTCTGCGGTGCATGTGAATCTGGGAAGATGACCAGATCCAAGCATCCCTCGAAGACAATCATGACCACAACTCGACCCTTTGAATTGCTTCACATGGATCTATTTGGCCCCACTCATTACTCCGTACTAACAAAGGCATCAAGTTTGTATGGCTTTGTCATTGTTGATGATTACTCTCGTTACACATGGGTGCATTTTATTCTATACAAAAATGAAGTGCAGGACATCTTCAAACGATTTGCTTCAAGGGCCTCCACCAACTTCGGCGTCAAGATCAAGCATATCAGGAGTGATAATGGGACTGAGTTCAAGAACACCAATCTTGATGAATATCTTGATGAACTTGGTATTACTCATGAGTTATCTGCCCCTTATACTCCTCAGCAGAATGGCATCATGGAGCGCAAAAACAGGACTCTTGTTGAGATGTGAGATGGCTCGCACAATGCTTGACGAATACAAAACCCCTCGTCACTTCTGGCCTGAAGCTATTGATACTGCATGCCACATCATCAACAGGGTATATCTTCACAAATTCCTCAAGAAGACTTCATATGAGCTCATGACAGGCAAGAAACCCAATGTAAGTTATCTCAAAGTCTTCGGTGCAAAATGCTGGATCAGAGATCCTCACCATAGTTCTAAGTTTGCACCGAAAGCACATGAAGGTTTTATGCTTGGTTATGGAAAGGACTCGCACACCTACAAAGTCTTCAACACCTACCATCACAAGGTGGTTGAAACTGTAGATGTGCGGTTCGATGAAACTAATGGCTCACAAAGAGAGCACCTGCCTTCTATGTTAGATGAACAATCTCCTGAGGAATCCATCAAGCTGAAGGCAACTGAAGATGTCATACCCACTGAGGAAATCATTCCAACAAATGAAGACTCTCATGCTGATATACCTGAAGAAAATGGTGCTGATGAAACTCCTCAGCCTCATCAACCTACTCATCCAAGAGTAGCAAATGAAGTGTAGATTGACAAAATCATCGATGACATCAATGCACCAGGTCCTCTCACACGCTCAAAAGCTTCACATCTAACTAACTTTTGTGGGAACTTTGCCTTTGTCTCTATCTTAGAGCCCACCAAAGTTGATGAAGCATTAAGGAGCCCGAATGGATTCAAGCTATGCAAGAGGAATTGCATCAGTTCAAGCTCAACAACGTGTGGAAACTTGTCAAGTGGCCAGATCCTCGCAAGCATAACATCATAGGTACCAAGTGGATCTACCGCAACAAGCAAGATGAAAATGGTCTTGTGGTGAGGAATAAGGCTCGACTTGTAGCTCAAGGCTATACACAGGTTGAGGGAATTGACTTTGATGAAACTTTTGCACCTGTTGCTAGACTTGAAGCTATTCACATATTACTGGCTTACGCTAACCATCATAATATCATCTTATATCAAATGGATGTGAAAAGTGCATTCCTCAATGGTAAGCTTGAGGAAGAAGTATATGTTGCTCAACCCCCAGGTTTTGAAGATCCTAAGCATCCTGACAAAGTCTTCAGACTAAACAAGGCCCTCTATGGCCTCAAGCAGGCCCCTCGGGCGTGGTACGACACTCTGAAGGAATTCCTCATGAAGAAAGGCTTCAAACCCGGTTCACTCGACCCTACTCTTTTCACGAAATCCTATGACAATGAACTATTCATATGCCAAATATATGTTGATGATATTATCTTTGGATGTACTGACAAACGTTACAGTGATGAATTTGCCTATATGATGAATGAAGAATATCAAATGTCTATGATGAGAGAGTTGAAATTCTTCTTAGGTCTTCAAATTCGTCAGCAAGACAATGGCATCTTCATCTCACAAGAGAAATACCTCAAAGATGTTCTGAGGAAATTCGACATGCAAGAGTGCAAAGGTGTCAAAACTCCAATGCCTTCAAAAGGCCATCTCTGCACTGATGAAAATGGTAAAGATTTCGATCAGAAGGCATACCACTCCATGATTGGCTCCTTATTGTACCGATGTGCATCTAGGCCTGATATAATGCTAAGTGTTTGCATGTGTGCTCAATTCCAAGCAACACCGAAGGAATCATACCATAAGGCTGTGAAACATATTCTTCGATACTTAGCTCACACACCAACACTTGGATTGTGGTATCCCAAGGGCTCAAATCTTCACCTCATCGAATACTCTGATGCTGACTATGCTGGAGATCATGTGGATCGCAAGTCAACCTCAGGAACATGTCATTTCCTCAGACGATCCTTAGTCTGTTGGTCCTCGAAGAAGCAGAACTGCGTTTCACTCTCCACTGCACACGCTGAGTACATTGCTGCTGGCTCGTGTTGTGCTCAGTTACTATGGATGAAGCACCCTCAAGGACTACGACATCAAGCTGAAGAATGTGCCTCTTTACTGCGACAACGGGAGTGCCATCAAGATCGCGTACAACCCAGTTCACCACTCCAAGACCAAGCACGTCCAAATTCGTCATCACTTTCTTCGAGATCATGTACTCAAGGGCGACATCTCCATCAATCACATTCCCACTAAAGAACAACTGGCCGATATCTTCACAAAGCCCTTGGATGAAAAGAGATTTTGCAAGTTGCGGGCGCTACTTGAAGAAAAACTGTGTACCTCTTCAGAATCTTCAAGAGTTCATATTCCTCAAGTGAAGAAAATGTCTGATGGAAAGAAACCTCAAAAAGGAGGGAAAAGCTAGATGTGCACACTGCATTTGAGATCCCTGGGGATCTGTATGATGAATATTGCACACCTAACAAAGAAACTCATGGAAAGGAGACGACCAAGCAAAGGAAGATCCGTCTACAAAAGATTGAGAGGAGATGGGCCAAAGAATGGAGAGAATATCGTTATGTAACTCCAAAATACATGATGAAATTCGTTGTGAAACCACCTTGTAGCAGACCTCCTCTTGCTCCAAACCAAACTGCTGATCCTACTAGCCTCAAAACTGGTGAGGACTTTCCTGGCATGTGGGAAAAGCAACAAGCCAAGTTGGCGAGGAAAGACAAGAGGCAGTGAAGAAATTCAACGAGGATTTTGTTACTGCTGCCTCTGCCGAAGCTTCTGCTAGTGCTCCGAAGAAAATGGTAAAGAAATCTGCTCTAAAGATTGGTTCTTCAACATCAAAATCCTCAGTGCAAATTCCTCAAGGTCAAAGGCCCCAGCCCAGAAAACCTTCAATACCTGGAACTGTTGCTGCTCAGTCATCTGCAACAGCCAAAATGTCCTCAACCCCAGTGCATCTGGCAACATGCAAAAGGACTGAGGGTTTCACCATAGTTCCGAAGCTCACTGCAAGCCCCTCCACAACTGCAAAGTCTTCAACCAGTCCCTCTATGCTTAAACTGAAGAAGACAGACGGACATGGTCAAAGACCAAGTCATCACACCAGCAAGGCTCTGGTTACAGTCCCCTCACGTTCTGAGGACAATGATAGTGATGATGATGAAGCTGATGATGAGGAATTGGTAGAAATCATCAGACAAAGTGAGCACAGGGCTGCTAAAGCAAAAGGTAGCTCTGTTCCTCTCATGCTGGATCCCAAGATGATCCTTAACTTCATTGATATATGGCATGAGGACCCAAGCACTCCACTCTCCTCACTAAATCTGCCTCCTGAAGTGGATCATGTCCTCACCCACTTCATCTCTGAAGAACAATGGAAGAGAGAGCAAGCTCAGAGAGCTAAGAGGAACAAGACTCGCAAAGAAAAGTTTATGTGCGAAAATGTGATGAATTTGACCCCAAATCAACTCGTCACAGTTCAGTTCGGGATTCGCACTCTCTCTAGATCAACAGAAATATGATGCTGAATGGAAGGGCACCAAGGTCAGACTTGTCAGGGTTGCTCAAGCAGCTGTAAAGGATCACAACACCAGGGTTGCAGCTCGATCGCAACCACAAAAGCCTCAGTCTGAAGAAATTGCTCAGACTACAGATGAAATTCCTTAGGCTGCTGATGAAAATGCTCGGCCTGAAGAAAGTGCTGTAGAAAATGCTTCTGCACCAGAAGCAACTGTCAGTGCTGTTGAGGAAACTCAGACCACTAAAGAACATGTCAGGACAACCTCCAATGTTGTGCCTGAAGAATTTGATAGGCCAGCTGAAGAATCCGCTGTGCCTAAGGAAACTGAACCACCCAGGGCGGTTGCATCAGTCGTTCCTGAAGAAACTGATACTGCTGAGGAAAATCCCCTCAAAAGAAAAGCATCAACTTCTGAAGCCCCTGTGTTGAAGAAGTTGAAAACTTTGACAAGTTCCTCAGCAACACCACTTGATGCAACTCCAATTTCCTCTGCACCAGCCTATGCTACTGTGCCAATTTGGGAAGCATATGACATTCCTCAAGAAGAAGAGAATCATTCGGCTGCTTCCTCAGAGCCTCTTGATAAGGAAATTGTCATTGATGACACTGCATCAACTCCCAAGGTATCATCGCCCCAGCTTCTGCTAACTGCTGGCGCTGAAGAAATTGATGAAGAAGTTGACATTGGTGACACTACTCCTGTCATCAATGATGAATATTGGGAATCTGCACATCCCAATTCACCCGAGGCAACTCCCCTGATGTTGATTCCTCAGTCACCTGCACAAACTGAGGAAATACCTGAAGATTCTGAACACCTGTACCTTCCAGATCCTGAAGAAATTCCAGCTGCAACAGCTGAGGAAATTGATGCTCCGACCACTACTGAGGAACCAGCTCTTCAAGTCACTCAGATTGATGTTCCTTCCATGCCAACGGAGATCAAGGGGCGTACATGGACAAATCTTCAACCCAAGCCAAGACTGCCTCTCAAAGGCTCTGTTCGTCCCAAATTCCTCAAGACCAATTTCTTTGATGAACACATGTTCTTCTCTGGACCAAACCCCTATGACTCTGCAAGGGCTGGTCGCAACAGGTTTTGGACTGCCACTCAACTGAATTACTATGCTTCAGTCCTCTATGAGAAGAAGAAAGTCTTCGAGCACCATCAGATTCCTCACGCGGACATGGAAAGTCTTCCATCATTTACTCATGTGCTTCAAGTTCTATATGATGCTGGACTTCTTCCATTTTGTGTTGATATCTGCGATTGGAATGAGGAAATCATCCTTCAATTATATGCCATGTTGCATATCAGCGGAGATTCCTTAGATATCAACTCTTGGATATTGGACTGGATGACTGGCACAACACACTTCACTGCTCAAGCCTCTGAATTGCTTTAGTGTGTCCCAGTCCAAATTCCCTCAAAAGAAGCCCGCAAGTTGTTTGATGAACCTCCTCTACACAATCAACTGATGAATGTGCTGATGAAGACATTGCCATCTGGAAAGCCTCAATGCCAAGTCTTCTTAGTGAAGGATCTGCTCTATGTGCCTCGCACAGTCTATCGCATATTGACAAACACACTATGTCCCTCAGAAGGGTGACAACTCTGAAGAAGAAGAAGTTGAAGGAATCATGAAGAATATGCTCTTCAACGTCATCCATGGTATTCCCATTAACTTGCATGATTTTTTCATGAGGACTTTGGCCAGTGCTGTTGTCGCTCCATTTGAGCACAAGCCATATGCACCCTGGATTATGAAATTCATCAGGGATAAGTCCTCAGTGCACTACAAAGCTGATTTCCAGAAACACTTCAATTTCCTGCCACCCATTGAAGTCATCAAGAGTACAATTTCATCAGTTGAAGGGAAAGGCAAGTCTGTTATTAATGAAGGAACACGTCCCCTGGATGGACAGTTTCACAAGGCCGCTTCCTTCTCCACAAATGATGACACTACCACACAAGACTCTGATGCAAAGGCCTCAGCTCCCAAAGAGTGTGCCCCTCGATTGATGACTGATTGCGAACTTCTTATAAGTCTTCATCAGAAGGTCGATCGCAATCATAAGTGGGTAAAGCATCAACTTGGGTATATTGTGTAGAATATGACTGTAACACAGAACACTGTCAAGAGGAACCACTATTATGCTCATGAAAACCTCAAGCGATCTTGGGCTGTGCTAAATCACATCATGTCTTCTGAAGAAATGGATGAGCTGAACCTTGAAGAATATCCTGACTTCGCTCGCTGTCCTCAAAAGAAGTTCAAGTTCCTCTGATGGTCACCAGTTCATATTCTTCATCTCGCGAGCGCGATGAAGATGAAGACATTGAAGATACTGTTGTTGGCCCTGCATCACCAATCGACCCCGACAAAGCTGGCGCTCCTTCTTCACCAACAAGATGAAATTTCTCATGGGGTGTTAGTCATCACTTTTTCTTCCCTTTTGGTCTTCGATGACAAAGGGGGAGAAAATTTGAGTTAGTCTTCAAGCGGGTCTATATATATGGGCTATTTTTTGTTTAAGTTACAACTCTCGCTCCTGTGAAGTTTTTGGTTATTGAGTTGTAAACTTAAGTCCGATGGTGGTCTGACACTTTTGAACTATTTCCTCGCATGTGTATTTCCTCAAATACCTTAATGCATGCATGCTGAATTCCGTCAAACACCATTTTCCTCACGCATTTCAAATTCTTCATTTCATATATTCAAATGCGTGTATGAATTACAAGATATAGGGGGAGTTCTCCATGTTTTGAACCTGCCATGTCCATTTGCAGCCCAAAGCAAATTCCTCAAATATGCACATCTTCAGGGGGAGTTCTTCTATATCTTGCAATCAAATTCCTCAAAATCTATACTTTCACTTCATATGTTTATCCCCGTTGAAAACTAAACCTATTTGTCATCAATCACCAAAAAGGGGGAGATTGTTAGTGCATCTAGTGCCCCTTAGTGATTTTGGTGTATTGAAGACTTATAGGTTAAGGCACTAATGTGTTTGTGAGTGTACACAGGCTCTATAAGTCAATGAGGAGTTTGATATATTCGGAGATTATCGACCCCTAAAAATGTATGTCTTCAGACTTTGCTGAAGACTTTGTGAAGACTTTGATGAAGACTTTGTGAAGACTTTGAAAATGAAGAAGTTGGTGTGACCTTGAAGATATGAACGAGGAATATGAAGCGTGAAGACTTTTGTTTTCGTAGTTTCATTTCCTTTATTTGAGTCATAGGAAACACCGTACTGTTAAAGGGGGCCGAGGTAATACTAAGGAAAATTTCCAACTGATGCTCAACTCCAAAATCCTCAACCCATACAATCCTTCGAGTGAAGCCTTTGGAAATCTCTTACAGTTCAGACAAGTTTTTCAGTGACAGAGATGAAGTTCTTCTGGTCTCTGAGGAAATTGATCTGACTGAGGAGTTAGGATTTCGCCAGTGCGAATTGCCTACAAGTGAGGATCATGATAAGCTGAGGACTTTCATAGTTCGAAATTCCGACTGTTGTTGTGCTTAGCGCCAGCTGTCCCCAATCATTCTTATCCACATAACGGTCATATTATTGGGGGCATTTATGTCTTATCATGTCAGGTTGCACCCTGACTATAAATAGCCGACCCCCACAACCACTAGCTGGTTGGCTGCTCCGAGAAAGAACTGACAACTTGTCATTTGAGAGCAACCCATCCTTTGAGGACTTTGAGAGAAAATCATCAGTGAGGAAAAACCCACAACCAAACCACAAAACCCATTGTGATTTAGCATCACTCAAGAAATTCCTGTGTGGAACCGACGCTTGTTACCTTTGAGGACTGTGCATCCTCCAGACGGTTAGGCGTCATGGTCTAGTGCTCCTGCAGTGAATTGGGGACCACGAAGTGACCTTGGTCTAGAGCATCCATGTTGGGGAACGTCGCATGGGAAACAAATGTTTTTCCTACGCACATGCAAACCTATCCATGGTGATGAGCATCTACGAGAGGGAGAGTGGATCTTCGTACCCTTGTAGATCGCTAAGCGGGAAGCGTTAAGAAACGCGGTTGGTGTAGTCGAACTTCTTCGCGATCCAAATCGCCGAGCGTCCCGCGATCCAATCACGAACCGTCCCGCGAACACATCATGATCCGTCCCGTGAACTCATCACGATCCGTCTCACGATCTTGATCACGATCTGTCCCGCGAACTCATCATGATCCGTTCCGTGATCACATCACGAACCGTGTCGCGATCTCGATCACGGTCCTTCCGATCTAGCGCCGAACGGACGGCACCTCCGCGTTCAGCACACGTGCAGCTTGATGACGATCTCCACCGTCTCGATCCAGCGAGAGGAGGCGGAGAGGAGAGAGAGTTCACCAGCAGCATGACGGCGCTCCGGTGATGGTGGTGGAGCAATTCCGGCAGGGCTTCGCCTAAGCGCTGCAGAAAACCGATCTAGAGGAGAAACTATGCACCGGTGTAACGGGTAGCACGTGGCCGGAAATTCTGTCCAAAAACCACCCAATCCACTAGTATATATAGGAGGAGAGGATAGGAGAGGCAGCCAAGGCCTTTGGGTCGGCCGAAATAGGAGGTGGGAGCAATCCTACTTCACCTCCAATCCTAGTTGGAGTAGGATTGCCTCCTATTGGCTGATTTTCCACTTTTTGCTTTAGGACTTTCTCTCCTGCGCCATGGGCCTTTGTGGCTGTTTTCCCAGCCCACTAAGGGCTGGTTATTATTCTCCCACAGCCCATGGACCTCTTGGGGTCGAAATACCCCTCCCGGAGTGTTGGAAATATGCCCTAGAGGCAATAATAAAATGGTTATTATTGTATTTCCTTGTTCATGATAATTGTCTATTGTTCATGCTATAATTGTGTTAACCGGAAACCATAATACATGTGTGAATACATAGACCACAACATGTCCCTAGTGAGCCTCTAGTTGACTAGCTCGTTGATCAATAGATGGTCACGGTTTCATGGCCATGGACATTGGATGTCGTTGATAACGGGATCACATCATTAGGAGAATGATGTGATGGACAAGACCCAATCCTAAGCATAGCACAAAGATCGTGTAGTTCGTTTGCTAAAGCTTTTCAATGTCAAGTGTCATTTCCTTAGACCATGAGATTGTGTAACTCCCGGATACCGTAGGAATACTTTGGGTGTGCCAAACGTCACAACGTAACTGGGTGGCTATAAAGGTACGCTACGGGTATCTCCGAAAGTATCTGTTGGGTTGGCACGAATCGAGACTGGGATTTGTCACTCCGTGTGACGGAGAGGTATCTCTGGGCCCACTCGGTAAGACATCATCATTATGAGCTCAATGTGACTAAGGAGTTAGTCACGGGATGATGTATTACGGAACGAGTAAAGAGACTTGCCGGTAACGAGATTGAACAAGGCATGGGGATACCGACGATCGAATCTCGGGCAAGTACCATACCGATAGACAAAGGGAATTGTATACGGGATTGATTGAATCCCCGACATCGTGGTTCATCCGATGAGATCATCGTGGAGTACGTGGGAGCCAACATGGGTATCCAGATCCCGCTGTTGGTTATTGGCCGGAGAAGTGTCTCGGTCATGTCTACGTGTCTCCCGAACCCGTAGGGTCTACACACTTAAGGTTCGATGACGCTAGGGTTATAGGGAAATGGTATACGTGATTACCGAAGGTTGTTCGGAGTCCCGGATGAGATCCCGGACGTCACGAGGAGCTCCGGAATGGTCCGGAGGTAAAGATTGATATATAGGAAGTCCAGTTTTGGTCACCGGAAAGTTTTCGGGCTCATCGGTAGTGTACCGGGAGTGCCGGGAGGGTGCCGGAGGACCCCCGGGAGGGGTGTGACGACCAAAGGACCACATGGGCTGTTAGATAAAGTGTGCCAGCCCTTATTGGGCTGGGCAAGACTTTTGCTAAAGGCCCATGCGGCTGGAGATAAGGAGATAAGGCAAAAAGGATTTAAAAGGAGGAGATCCACCTCCCTTGTGGGAGGTGGACTCTCCCTTTAATTCGGCCGGCCATCTCCTCTTTGGAGTAGAGGCCAAGCCAGCCCTCCACGTCCCTCCTCCTATATATACTTGAGGTTTTGGATGTTTTGAGACAGGATTTGATCTCTCTCTCTCACGGCGAAGCCCTACCTCTCTTCTTCCTCCTCCGCAGCGCTTAGGCGAAGCCCTGTCGGAATACCTTGCTACTCCACCACCACCACGCCGTCGTGCTGCTGTTGGAGCCCTTCCCCAACCTCTCCTTCCTCCTTGCTGGATCAAGGTGTTGGAGACGTCACCGGGCTGCACGTGTGTTGAACGCGGAGGTGCCGTCCGTTCGGCACTTGATCGGATCTACCGCGATCTGAATCGCTGCGAGTACGACTCCATCAACCGCGTTCTTGTAATGCTTCCGCTTAGCGATCTTCAAAGGTATGAAGATCCACTCTCCCCTTGCTCGTTGCTGGTTTCTCCATAGATGGATCTTGGTGAACGCGTAGGAAATTTTTGATTTACTACTACGTCTCCCAACAGTGGCATCATGAGCTAGGTCTATGCGTAGAATCTATGCACGAGTAGAACACAAAGCAGTTGTGGGCGTCGAGTTTGTTAATTTGCTTGCCGCTACTAGTCTTATCTTGATTCGGTGGTATTGTGGGATGAAGCGGCCCGGACCAACTTTACACGTACGCTTACGTGAGACCGGTTCCACCGTCTGACATGCACTAGATGCATAAGGTGGCTAGCGGGTGTCTGTCTCTCCTACCTTAGTCGGATCGGATTCGATGAAAAGGGTCCTTATGAAGGGTAAATAGCAATTGGCAAATCACGTTGTGGTGTTGACGTAGGTAAGAAACGTTCTTGCTAGTAACCTATAGCAGCCACGTAAAAACTTGCAACTACAAATTAGAGGACGTCTAACTTGTTTTTGCAGCATGTGCCTTGTGATGTGATATGGCCAAAGGATGTGATGTGATGCATTGTGATGTATGAATTGATCATGTTCTTGTAATAGGATTCACGACTTGCATGTCGATGATTATGACAACCGGCAGGAGCCATAGGAGTTGTCTTATTTATTGTATGACCTGCGTGTCAATCATAAACGCCATGTAATTACTTTACTTTATTGCTAAGCGTTAGCCATAGTAGTAGAAGTAATAGTTGGCGAGACAACTTCATGAAGACACAATGACGGAGATCATGATGATGGAGATCATGGTGTCGTGCCGGTGACAGTGATGATCATGGTGCCCCGAAGATGGAGATCATAGGAGCAAAATGATATTGGCCATATCATGTCACTATATTGATTGCATGTGATGTTTATCATGTTTACATCTTATTTGCATAGAACGACGGTAGTAAATAAGATGATCTCTCAATAAAATTTCAAGAAAGGTGTTCACCCTAACTGTGCACCGTTGCTAAGGATCGTCGTTCCGAAGCACCACGTGATGATCGGGTGTGATAGGTTCTAACGTTCGCATACAACGGGTGTAAGCCAGATTTACACATGCGAAACACTTAGGTTGACTTGACGAGCCTAGCATGTACAGACATGGCCTCGGAACATGGAAGACCGAAAGGTCGAACATGAGTCGTATAGAAGATACGATCAACATAGAGATGTTCACCATGGATGACTAGTCCGTCTCACGTGATGATCGGACACGGGCTAGTTGACATGGATCATGTATCACTTGGAAGACTAGAGAGATGTCTATCTAAGTGGGAGTTCATTAATAATTTGATTAAATGAACTTAATTATCATGAACTTAGTCTAAAAATGTCCTTGCAAATTATGTCGTAGATAGCTCGCGCTGTAGCTCCCCAGTTTTATTGATACAATCCTAGAGAAAAGTAAGTTGAAAGTTGATGGTAGCAATAATGCGGACTGGGTCCGTGATCTGAGGATTGTCCTCATTGCTGCACAGAAAGCTTATGTTTTTGATGTACCGCTAACTGCATCACTCCCTCAAGCGTTGTCTGTAGATGTTGTGAACATATGACAGGCACTTTTTGATGACTACGTGATAGTTCAGTGCGTCATGCATTACGGCTTAGAATTGAGGCTTCAAAATGTTTTGAACGTCACAGAACATATGAGATGTTCTAGGAGCTGAGATTGTGATCTCAAGCTCGTGCCTATGTTGAGAGGTATGAGACCTCCAACAAGATTCTTTGCCTGCAAGATAAAGGAGAATAGCTTAATCGGTGAGCGTGTTCTCAGATTGTCTGGGTGCTACAATCACTTGAATCAAGTGGGAGTTAATCTTCCAGATGAGATAGTGATTAATGCAGTTCTCCAAGTCACTGCCACCAAGCTACTAGAGCTTCGTGATGAACTATAACATGCCAGGGATGGATAAGATGATCCCTGAGTTGTTCGTGATGTTTGACACCACGAAGGTAGAAATCAATAAGGAGCATCAAGTGTTGATGGTTAAGTGAAAACCACTAGTTTCAAAAGGGGCAAGGGCAAGAAGGGAAAAACTTCAGGAATGGCAAGCCAGTTGTTGCTCTAGTGAAGAAACCCAAGGTTGAGCCCGAACCCGAGACTAAGTGCTTCTGTTATGAGGAGAATGTTCGCTGAAGCGGAAAAACCCTAGATGATTGGTAGATAAGAAGGCTGGTAATGTCAATGGAAGTATATTTGATATACGTGTTAGTGATGTGTACCTTGCTGGTACTCCTAGTAGCACCTGGGTATTAGATACCGGTTCGGTTGCTAAGTGTTAGCAACTCGAAATAAAAGCTACGGAGTAAATGGAGACTAGCTAGGTGAAAGGTGACGATGTGTGTTGGAAGTATTTCCAAGATTGATGTGATCACCATCGCACGCTCTCTCTACCTTCAGGATTTGTGATAAACCTAAATAAATGTTATTTGGTGTTTGCGTTGAGCATAAAAGTGATTAGATCATGATTAGTGCGATACGGTTATTCATATAAGTTAGAGAATAATGGTTATTCTGTTTACATGGATAATGCCTTCAATGGTCATGCACCCACTCGAAATGGTTTATCGAATCATGATCGTAGTAGTACACATATTCATAACATTGGTACCAAAAGATACAAAGTTAATAATGATAGTACCACATGCTTGTGGCACTGCCACGTAATGTCATATTGGTATAAATCGCATGAAGAAACTCCATGATGATGGATGTTTTTTGACTCACTCGATTTCGAATCGGTTGAGACATGCGAGCCATGCCTCTTGGGCAAGATGACTGAGACCCCGTCATCCAATATGATGGAGCGGGCAAGTGGCTTATTGGAATTAATACATGTTGATGTATGTGGTCCAATGAGTGTTGAAACACACAGTGGATATCGTTGCTTTTCTTTACCTTCACTGATGATTTGAGTAAATATGGGGATATTTACTTAATGAAACACGAATCTGAAATGTTTGAAAGGTTCAAGGAGTTTCAGAGTGAAGTTAAAGATCATCGTGACAAGAAGATAAATGTCTATGATATGATCATGGAGGTGAATATCTAAGTTACGAGTTTGGTATGCAATTTTAGACAATGTGGAAATTGTTTCACAGCTCACGCCTCCTGGAACACCATAGTATGATGGTGTGTTCGAACGTCGTAGTCGTGCTCTATTGGATATAGTGAGTACTATGATGTCTCTTATCGTTTTACCACTATCGTTATGGGGTTATGCATTAAAGACAAATCCATTCACTTTAACAGGGCACCATCTAAGTCTGTTGAGATGACACCGTGAGAATTATGGTTTGACAGAAGCCTAAGCTGTCATTTCTTAATGTTTGGGGCTGCGACGCTTATGTGAAAATGGGTTTTTCACCTAGCGAGCTCGAACTCAAAGCAGACAAATGCATCTTCATAGAATACCCTAATGAGACATTGGGTATACCTTCTATCTCAGATCCAAGCGCAAAAGGTGTTTGTTGCTAAGAACGGGTCCTTTTTGAGAAAGAGTTTCTCTCGAAAGAATTGAGTGGGAGGAAGATAGAACTTGATAAGGTTGTTGAACCTTTGTTTCAACCAGAGAATAGCGCAACACAGAAAGATGTTTCTGTAGAGCCTACTTAGTTGAAAAGGAAGTTAATGATGATGAACATGAAGCTTCGGATCAAGTCACTATCGAACCTCGTAGGTCGACAAGGACGCGTACTGCTCCTGAGTAGTACGACAACCCTGTCTTGGAAATCATGTTGTTGGACAACGATGAACCTACGAACTATGGAGAAGCGATGGTGGGCCCGGATTCCAACAAATGGCTAGGAGCCATGAAATCCGAGAAAGGATCCATGTATGAAAACCAAGTATGGACTTTGGTAGACTTGCCTGTTGAATGGCGGGTCATTGAGTACAAATGGACCTTTGAGATAAACATAGACGCTAATGGTGAAATGTCACCGTTTATAAAGCTCGACTTGTCGCAAAGAAGTTTCCGCCAAGTTCAAGGAGTTGACTGCAATGAGATTGTCTCATCTGTAGCGATGCTAAAAGTCTATTAAAATTTTGTTAGCAGTTGCTGCATTTTTCGATTATGAAATCTGGCAGATGGATGACAAAACAAGGTTTCCGTAATGGTTTCTGTGAGGAAGAGTTGTATGTGATACAACCAGAAGGTTTTGTCAATCCTAAGGATGCTAATAATATGCAAACTCCAGCGATCCTTCTATGGACTGGAGCAAGCATCTCGGAGTTGGAATATATGCTTTGATGAGGTGATCAAAGTGTTTAAGTTTATACAAAGTTTATGAGAAACTTGTATTTGCAAGAAAGTGAGTGGGAGCACTATGGAATTTCTTATAAGAATATGTAGTTGACATATTATTGATCGGAAATGATGTAGAATTTCTGGAAGAGCATGAAGGGTTGTTTGAAAAGTTTTGTTTTTCAAAGGAAGACCCAGATAAAGCTACTATTTTATTGAGCATCAAGATCTATAGGGATAGATCTATTCGCTTGATAAGTTTTTTCGACGAAGACATACCTTGACAAGTTTTTGAAGGAGTTCAAAATAGATGGGTCAAAGAAGGAGTTCTTGACTGTATTGTAAGGTGTGAAATTGAGTAAGACTCAATACCGGACCACGGCAGAAGATAAAGAAGAGATGAGTGTCATATCCTATGCTTTAGCCATAGGCTCTATATAGTATGCCATGCTGTGTGCCGCACCTGTGTGTGCCTTGCCATGAGTCTGTCAAGGGGTACAAGAGTAATCCAAGAGTGGATCACTAGACAGCGGTCAAAGTTAGCCTTAGTAACTTGAGAACTAAGGAAATATTTCTCGATTATGGAGGTGATAAAGAGTTCATCGTAAAGTGTTACGATGATGCAAGCTTTAAAACCAATCCGGATGACTCTTAGTAGAAATCCAGCTACGTATAGTGGAGCAGCCATTTGGAATAGCTCCAAGTGGAGCGTGGGAGCAGTATCTACAAATATGAAATGGAAAGTTTGCAAAGGTACACACGGATCTGAATGTCGCAGACCCGCTGACTAAAAACCTCTTTCACGAGCAGAACATGAACAAACCCCAGAACTTATTGGGTGTTAATCACATGATGATATGATCACATGGTGATGTAAGTGTTAATCACATGGTGATGTGAACTAGATTATTGACTCTAGTGCAAGTGGGAGACTGTTGGAAATATGCCCTAGAGGCAATAATAAAATGGTTATTATTGTATTTCCTTGTTCATGATAATTGTCTATTGTTCATGCTATAATTGTGTTAACCGGAAACCATAATACATGTGTGAATACATAGACCACAACATGTCCCTAGTGAGCCTCTAGTTGACTAGCTCGTTGATCAATAGATGGTCACGGTTTCATGGCCATGGACATTGGATGTCGTTGATAACGGGATCACATCATTAGGAGAATGATGTGATGGACAAGACCCAATCCTAAGCATAGCACAAAGATCGTGTAGTTCGTTTGCTAAAGCTTTTCAATGTCAAGTGTCATTTCCTTAGACCATGAGATTGTGTAACTCCCGGATACCGTAGGAATACTTTGGGTGTGCCAAACGTCACAACGTAACTGGGTGGCTATAAAGGTACGCTACGGGTATCTCCGAAAGTATCTGTTGGGTTGGCACGAATCGAGACTGGGATTTGTCACTCCGTGTGACGGAGAGGTATCTCTGGGCCCACTCGGTAAGACATCATCATTATGAGCTCAATGTGACTAAGGAGTTAGTCACGAGATGATGTATTACGGAACGAGTAAAGAGACTTGCCGGTAACGAGATTGAACAAGGCATGGGGATACCGACGATCGAATCTCGGGCAAGTACCATACCGATAGACAAAGGGAATTGTATACGGGATTGATTGAATCCCCGACATCGTGGTTCATCCGATGAGATCATCGTGGAGTACGTGGGAGCCAACATGGGTATCCAGATCCCGCTGTTGGTTATTGGCCGGAGAAGTGTCTCGGTCATGTCTACGTGTCTCCCGAACCCGTAGGGTCTACACACTTAAGGTTCGATGACGCTAGGGTTATAGGGAAATGGTATACGTGATTACCGAAGGTTGTTCGGAGTCCCGGATGAGATCCCGGACGTCACGAGGAGCTCCGGAATGGTCCGGAGGTAAAGATTGATATATAGGAAGTCCAGTTTTGGTCACTGGAAAGTTTTCGGGCTCATCGGTAGTGTACCGGGAGTGCCGGGAGGGTGCCGGAGGACCCCCGGGAGGGGTGTGACGACCAAAGGACCACATGGGCTGTTAGATAAAGTGTGCCAGCCCTTATTGGGCTGGGCAAGACTTTTGCTAAAGGCCCATGCGGCTGGAGATAAGGAGATAAGGCAAAAAGGATTTAAAAGGAGGAGATCCACCTCCCTTGTGGGAGGTGGACTCTCCCTTTAATTCGGCCGGCCATCTCCTCTTTGGAGTAGAGGCCAAGCCAGCCCTCCACGTCCCTCCTCCTATATATACTTGAGGTTTTGGATGTTTTGAGACAGGATTTGATCTCTCTCTCTCACGGCGAAGCCCTACCTCTCTTCTTCCTCCTCCGCAGCGCTTAGGCGAAGCCCTGTCGGAATACCTTGCTACTCCACCACCACCACGCCGTCGTGCTGCTGTTGGAGCCCTTCCCCAACCTCTCCTTCCTCCTTGCTGGATCAAGGTGTTGGAGACGTCACCGGGCTGCACGTGTGTTGAACGCGGAGGTGCCGTCCGTTCGGCACTTGATCGGATCTACCGCGATCTGAATCGCTGCGAGTACGACTCCATCAACCGCGTTCTTGTAACGCTTCCGCTTAGCGATCTTCAAAGGTATGAAGATCCACTCTCCCCTTGCTCGTTGCTGGTTTCTCCATAGATGGATCTTTGTGAACGCGTAGGAAATTTTTGATTTACTACTACGTCTCCCAACACGGAGGTCCCCCGGTACACTACCGGCACTCCCGGTACACTACCGATACTCCCGGTACACTACCGATGAGCCCGAAACTTTTCCGGCGACCAAACTGGGACTTTCTATATATGAATCTTTACCTCCAGACCATTCCGGAGCTCCTCGTGACGTCCGGGATCTCATCCGGACTCCGAACAAACTTCGGTCACCACCATACATAACTCTACACTACCGAAACGTCACCGAACCTTAAGTGTGCAGACCCTGCGGGTTCGAGAACTATGTAGACATGACCGAGACACCTCTACGGTCAATAACCAATGGCCGGACCTGGACATCCACATTGGTTCCTACATATTCTACGAAGATCTTTATCGGTCGAACCTCTATGTCAAGGATTCAGTTAATCCCGTATAACGTTCCCTTTGTTCTTCGGTATGTTACTTGCCCGAGATTCGATCGTCGGTATCTCCATACCTAGTTCAACCTCGTTACCGGCAAGTCTCTTTACTCGTTCTGTAATACAAGATCCCGCAACTAAAAATTAGTCACATTGCTTGCAAGGCTTATTGTGATGTTGCATTACCGAGTGGGCCCCGAGATACCTCTCCGTCACACGGAGTAACAAATCCCAGTCTCGATCCATGCCAACTCAACAGACACCATCGAAGATACCTGTAGAGAACCTTCATAGTCACCCAGTTACGTTGCGATGTTTGATACACACAAGGCACTCCTCCGATATCTGTGAGTTGCATGATCTCATGGTCATAGGAACACATACTTGACATGCGGAATACAGTAGCAATAAACTGACACGATCATATGCTACGTTTGCAGTTTGGGTCTTGTCCATCACATCATTCTCCTAATGATGTGACCCCGTTATCAAATGACATCTCATGTCCATGGCTAGGAAACCTTAACCATCTTTTGATCAACGAGCTAGTCTATTAGAGGCATACTAGGGACATGGTTTTGTCTATGTATCCACACATGCATCTAAGTCTCCGATCAATACAATTATAGCATGGATAATAAACGATTATCATGAACAAGGAAATATGATAATAACTAATTTATTATTGCCTCTAGGGCATATTTCCAACAGTCTCCCACTTGCACTAGAGTCAATAATCTAGTTCACATCACCATGTGATTCGCATTGTTATGAATTTAACACCCAATGAGTTTTGGGGCTCGATCATGCTTTGCATGTGAGAGAGGTCTTATAGTCAACGGGTCTACGATATTCAGATCCGTGTGTACTTTGCAAATCTCTTATGTCAAACCGTAAACACTGCTACCACACTCCACTTGGTACTATTTCCAAATGGCTGCTCCACTATACGTATCCAGATTGCTACTACTAGTCATCCGGATAGGTCTTAAAGCTTGGATCGACGTAACTCTTTACGACGAACTCTTTATCACCTCCATAATCAAGAAACATTTCCTTAGTCCTCTGGTTACTAAGGATAATTCCGACCGCTGTCCAGTGATCCACTCCTGGACCACTCTTGTACCCCTTGACAGACTCATGGCAAGGCACACATAGGTGCGGTACACAGCATGGCATAATATAGAGCCTATGGCTAAGGCATAGGGGACGACATTCGTCCTTTCTCTTTCTTCTGCCGTTGTCGAGCTTTGAGTCTCACTCAACTTCACACCTTACAAATCAGACGAGAACTATTTCTCTTGCTGATCCATTTTGAACTCTTTCAAAATCTTGTCAAGGTATGCACTCATTGAAAGTCTCATCAAGCATCTTGATCTATCTCTATAGATTTTGATGCTCAACAATTAGGTAGCTTTATCCAGGTCTTCCTTTGAAAAACACTTTTCAAACAACCTTTTATGCCTTCCGGAAATTCTACATTATTTCCGATCAACAATATGTCAACCACATATACTTATCAGAAACTCTACAGTGCTCCCACACACTTTATTGCAAATACAAGTTTCTCGTAAACTTTGTATAAACTACAGAAACTTTGATCACCTCATCAAAGTGTATATTCCAACTCCGAGATGCTTGCTTCAGTCCATAGAAGGATCACTGAAGCTTGCTCATCTTTTAGCATCCTTAGGACTGACAAAACCTTCTGGTTGTATCACATACAACCTTTCCTTAAGTAAACCGTTAAGGAAACGATGTTTTGACATCCATCTGCCAGATTTCATAATTGAAAATGCAGCAACTGCTAACATAATTCCAACAGACTTTTAGCATCGCTACGAGTGAGAAAGCCTCATCGCAGTCAACTCCTTGAACTTGTCACAAACAACTTTGCAACAAGTCGAGCTTTACAAATGGTGACATTCACCATCAGTGTCTGTCTTCATTCTAAAGGTCCATTTGTACTCAACGACCTGCCGTCTAACGAGCAAGTCTACCAAAGTCTATACTTGGTTTTCATACATGGATCCTATCTCGGATTTCATGGCCTCCAACCATTTGTCGGAATCCGGGCCCATCATCGCTTCTCCATAGCTCGCAGGTTCATCGTTGTCCAACAACATGATCTCCAAGACAGAGTTGTCGTACCACTTAGGAGCAGTACACATCCTTGTCGACCTACGAAGTTCGATAGTAACTTGATCCTGAAGCTTCATGATCATCATAATTAACTTCATCTTCAACTAACGTAGGCTTCACAGAAACATCTTTCTGCGCTGCGCTACTCTCTGGTTGAACAAAGGTTTAACAACCTCATCAAGTTCTATCTTCCTCCCACTCAATTCTTTCGCGAGAAACATTTCCTCGAGAAAGGATCCGTTTAAGCAACAAACACTTTGCACTAGGGTCTGAGATTGAAGGTTCACCCAACTGATCTTAGGGTATTCTATGAAGATGCATTTGTCCGCCTTGGGTTCGACCTCATTAGGTGAAAACATTTTCCACACAAGTGTCACAGCCCCAAATATTAAGAAATGACAGCTTAGGTTTCTATCAAACCATAATTCACACGGTGTCATCTCAAAGGATTTAGATGATGCCCTATTTAAAGTGAATGTAGTTGTCTCTAATGCATAACCCCAAAAATTATAGTAGTAAAACGATAAGAGACATCACAGTATGCACTATATCAATAGAGCATGACTATGATGTTCGGACACACCATCACACTATGGTGTTCCAGGTGGCGTTAGTTGTGAAACAAATTTCACATTGTCTTAAGTTGTATGCCAAACTCGTAACTCAGATATTCACCTCCACGATCATATCGCGGTCACTTTTATCTTCTTGTCATGATGATCTTTTAACTTCACTCTGAATTTGCTTGAACCTTTCAAACGATTCAGACTTGTGTTTCATTAAGTAAATATACACTATATCTACTCAAATCATCAGTGAACGTAAGAAAATAACGATATCCACTGCATGCTACAAGACTCACTAGATTGCATACATCAACATGTATCATTTCCAATGAATCACTTGCCCGCTCCATGCAACGGGGTCCTTTAGTCATCTTGCCCAAGAGGCATGGTTCGCACGTCTCAACCGATTCGAAATCGAATGAGTCCAAATATCCATCAGCATGGAGTTTCGTCATGCGCTTTATACCAATATGACATTTAGCGGCGGTGCCACAAGTATGTGGTACTATCATTATTAACTTTGTATCTTTTGACATCAATGTTATGAACATGTGTATTACTACGATCAAGATTTCAACAAACCATTCTCACTGGGTGCATGACCATTAAAGGTATTATTCATGTAAACAGAATAACTATTATTCTCTGACTTAAATGAATAACCATGTTGCAACAAACATGAGCTAATCATGTTCATGCTCAACGCAAAACACCAAATAACATTTATTTAGGTTCGTCACTAATCCTGAAGGTAGAGAGAGCGTGCGATGTTGATCACATCAACCTTGGAAACATTTCCAACACACATCGTCACCTCACCCTTAGCTAGTTCTCTGTTTATTCCGTAGCTTTTATTTCGAGTTACTAACATTTAGCAACCGAACCGGTATCCAATACCCAGGTGCTACTAGGAGTACTAGCAAGGTACACATCAATAACTCGTATATCAAATATACTTCTGTCGATGTTGCCAGCCTTCTTATCTACCAAGTATCTAGGGTTGTTCCGCTTCAGCGACCTCTCACCTCATAATAGAAGCACTTAGTCTCGGGTTTGAGTTCAACTTTGGGTTGCTTCACTGGAGCAGCAACTGACTTGCTATCCATGAAGTTTCCCTCCTTGCTCTTGCCCTTTTCGAAACTTGTGGTTTGATTAACCATCAACAGTTGACGCTCCATCTTGATTTCTACCTTCGCGGTGTCAAACATCGCGAACAGCTCAGGGATCAATACTTCTATCCCTGGTGTATTATAGTTCATCACTAAGTTCTAGTAGCTTTAGTGACAGTGACTTGGAGAACTATATCAATCACTATCTTATCTGGAAGATCAACTCCCACTTGATTCAAGCGATTGTAGTACCCAGACAATCTGAGTACATGCTCAACGATTGAGCTATTCTCCTTGATCTTACAGGCAAAGAATCTTGTTGGAGATCTCATATCTCGCAACACAGGCACGAGCCTGAGATCACAATCTCTGCTCCTAGAACATCTCATATGTTCCGTGACGTTCAAAACGTTTCGGAGCCTCAATTCTAAGCCGTAATGCATGACGCACTACACTATCAAGTAGTCATCGAAACGTGCCTGTTAGATGTTCACAACATCTATAGACGACGCTAGAGGGGGTGGCGCACCGAGCGGTGCATTAAGGACATAAGCCTTCTGTGCAGCAATGAGGACAATCCTCAGATCACGGACCTAGTCCGCAATATTGCTACCAACATCTTTCAACTCTATTTCTCTAGGAACATATAAAAATTTAAGGGAGCTACAACGCGAGCTAGTAATCTACAACATAATTTGCAAAGACACTTTGACTATGTTCATGATAATGAGTTCAATTAATCATATTACTTAAGAACTCCCACTCAAATTGACATCCCTCCGATCATTCGAGTGATACATGATCCAAATTCACCAACTCAAGTCCGATCATCACGTGAGTTGAGGTGGCTGCAATGGTGAACATCATTATGTTGATCATATCTACTATATGACTCATGTTCGACCTTTCGGTCTCTCGTGTTCCAAGGCCATGTCTGTACATGCTAGGCTCGTCAAGTTTAACCCGAGTGTTCTGCGCGTGCAAATCTGGCTTGCACCCGTTGTATGTGAACGTAGAGTCTATCACACCCGATCATCACGTGGTGTCTCAACACGACGAACTTTCGCAACGGTGCACACTCGGGGAGAACACAGTTCATCTTGAAATTCAAGTGAGGGATCACCTTATAATGCTACCGCCGTAATAAGCAAAACAAGGTGCATAAAAGGATTAACATCTCATGCAATTCATAAGTGACATGATATGGCCATGAACTTGTGTTTAAGATCTCCATCTTCGAAACACCGGCATGATCTCCATCGTCACCAGCACAACACCATGATCTCCATAATCTTGATCTCCATCAATGTGTTGCCATTGGGGTTGTGGCACCAGCCCTGCTTCTACTTCTATTGCTACCGCTTAGCGATAAAGTAAAGCATTACATAGCGCTTAATGATTGACACGCAGGTCATACAATAATTAAAGACAACCCTATGGCTCCTGCCGGTTGCCGTACTCAACGACATGCAAGTCATGAAATTCTATACATCACATGATCATCTCATACATCACATATATCTCATCATGTAATTGGCCATATCACATCACAACATACCCTGCAAAAACAAGTTAGACGTCCTCTAATTGTTGTTGCATGTTTTACGTGGCTGCTACGGGCATCTAGCAAGAACGATTCTCACCTACGCATAAACCACAACGGTGATACATAGATTTCTTTTCAACCTTCTCAAGGACCGCCTTTGTCGAATCCGATCCAACTAAAGTGAGAGAAACTGTCACCCGCAAGCCATATAGGCAACAAGTTGCGTCGAGGGAACCGGTCTCTCGTAAGCGTACGAGTAATGTTGGTCCGGGCCGCTTCATCTCACAATCCCGCTGAACCAAAATATGACCAAGGGAGGAAGCAATCTAAGCATCAACACCCACAAACCTTTTGTGTTCTACTCGAGATCTCATCGAACCATCAACCTAGCTCATGATGCCACTGTTGGGGAACGTCGCATGGGAAACAAAAAAATTTCCTACGCACACGCAAACCTATCCATGGTGATGAGCATCTACGAGAGGGAGAGTGGATCTACGTGCCCTTGTAGATCGCTAAGCGGGAAGCGTTAAGAAACGTGGTTGGTGTAGTCGAACTTCTTCGCGATCCAAATCGCCGAGCGTCCCGCGATCCAATCACGAACCGTCCCGCGAACACATCATGATCCGTCTCGTGAACTCATCACGATCCGTCTCACGATCTTGATCACGATCTGTCCCGCGAACTCATCACGATCCGTTCCGTGATCACATCACGAACCGTCTCGCGATCTCAATCACGGTCCTTCCGATCTAGCGCCGAACGGACGGCACCTCCGCGTTCAGCACACGTGCAGCTTGATGACGATCTCCACCGTCTCGATCCAGCAAAAGGGAGCGGAGAGGTAGATGAGTTCCCCGGCAGCGCGACGGCGTTGCGGCGATGGTGGTGGAGCTATTCCGGCAGGTCAATAACCAATGGCGGGACCTGGACGTCCACATTGGTTCCTACATATTCTACGAAGATCTTTATCGGTCGAACCTCTATGTCAAGGATTCAGTTAATCCCGTATAACGTTCCCTTTGTTCTTCGGTATGTTACTTGCCCGAGATTCGATCGTCGGTATCTCCATACCTAGTTCAACCTCGTTACCAGCAAGTCTCTTTACTCGTTCTGTAATACAAGATCCCGCAACTAACAATTAGTCACATTGCTTGCAAGGCTTATTGTGATGTTGCATTACCGAGTGGGCCCCGAGATACCTCTCCATCACACGGAGTAACAAATCCCAGTCTCGATCCATGCCAACTCAACAGACACCATCGAAGATACCTGTAGAGCACCTTTATAGTCACCCAGTTACGTTGCGACGTTTGATACACACAAGGCACTCCTCCGATATCTGTGAGTTGCATGATCTCATGGTCATAGGAACACATACTTGACATGCGGAAAACAGTAGCAATAAACTGACACGATCATATGCTACGTTTGCAGTTTGGGTCTTGTCCATCACATCATTCTCCTAATGATGTGACCCCGTTATCAAATGACATCTCATGTCCATGGCTAGGAAACCTTAACCATCTTTTGATCAACGAGCTAGTCTATTAGAGGCATACTAGGGACATGGTTTTGTCTATGTATCCACACATGCATCTAAGTCTCCGATCAATACAATTATAGCATGGATAATAAACGATTATCATGAACAAGGAAATATGATAATAACTAATTTATTATTGCCTCTAGGGCATATTTCGAACAATCCAGCAGTAAATTATGGATCGCCGGGTGACCAGTTTGTGAGGGTTTTGGAAGTATACCCTGAAGACTTACCACGAGTGTTGGGCGAGGACCGTGTGACCGCTCAAGGAGAATACGGTAAGGACTGTGTGTCCTGGGACTGTGTGTCCTCTGGTTTAAATACCAGGCCGCTCCAAACCAGACATACGACTGTCACAGCAGTTGGAACTGGGTCATCAAACCATTGTCTTCATCGAGCTACCTAGTTCTACTTCCTCAACCTCCTTATTCATCATAAACCTGTTGATGAAATTGATTATTACTGTTTGAAGAATTTGACTGAAGACTTTCGCAAATTCCTAACCTCAAATTCTTCAAGTTGCCTTGTTCATCACTGCTTATCCTGTATCACGCTACTCTCTATTTGTGCATGTTTCATTTCATCATGAAGACTATGATGTCACTATGTTCCTCATGCACTTGAGTACTTATTCCGCTGCTAGTTATTCATCACATTTCAAATTCCTCAAAGTTGAAATTCCTCAAGTGATGAATTTGTAAAAATTGCCTATTCACCCCCCCTCTAGTCGATATAACGCACTTTTAGCCTTCTTCTTGAGCTTCTTCAGAGGAGGGACGTACTCCTTCTTCTAGAAATCAGAGTCGGACTGCGAAAATAACCCGGAGAATAATAAATTAGCAAGGTACAAGCAACATCCAAGATACGGATGGGAAAGAAATTAACTCACATCTGGAGCCGGATTGTTGACGCTGAAAGGCGCTAGGCCAATGGCGCTGCATGAGCCGGAGGCTTCATGGACAAGGCTCCGGATGACAGTGATAATGTCATCCTCTGGCAAGGTTGATTTGCTGAAGCACAAGAGCTGTCATATTTGCTTTCATATTCACACATAAGCCGGCTTCTACGGTTTAAGGGCATGATCCACCATGAAATCCAGTAGCGAATCAAATCCAGACCGGTCAAACCGTTGGCCATGAGTGCCTTGATCTTGGCGTGAGCTGGCTCATACCTGGCACGCTCTGAAACTGAGAGCCGGCCAGGAAGCTCTGAGTCTGTCCTGAGCCGGGAGGGGCGATAACCCAGCAATGGGCGCTCATCTTCAGGAGAGGTGTCCTTGCAGTAGAACCAAGTCTTATTCCAATCCTTTGGATGACTCCGCATCTGTGCAGCCGGAAAAATGATGTCTCTACGTCGTTGAATGGAAATACCTCCAAGTTCCAGACTCGGACCGCCTTTCATTTTGGTTTGGCGGTTTGCGTAGAAGAACTCTCGAAACAATCCCACAGACGGCTTGATTTGTAGGAAGGCTTCGCAAAGCACTTGGAAATTGCATATGTTTGAAACGGAGTTGGGGGCCAAGTCTTGAGGGTGAAGTTTGTACAAATGGAGAATGTCACGGAAAAATTTAGAGCCGGGCAGCACGAACCCTCGCTCGATATGGTCAGACAAAACCACTACCTCTCCTTGTTGGGGAGAGGGCCGAGTCTCGTCACCTGGAACCCGCCAGTGAAGGACCTCCTTGGGAGGAAGAGTGCCCGCGTCAACAAAATCCGCTAAGTACTCTTCTATGATGCTAGAGCTGACCCAGTTGCATGAGTTGGAAGCACGGGACATGGCGGCGGCTTAAAAACTGTGCAAAATTCAAGATACGGCAAGTTAAGAGCAAGCAATATCTGAGACGGCTTACGATTTTAAGGGCTCTACAAATACTACGCCACAGTCCGGCTAACCAGAGCTGGAGAGGTCTGGCGGTTCAACAAGGAAAGGAGGAGCAAAAATCGGCTAAGTCCTGAAAAAACAGGTTTCACAAACTACCGCTGGAATTAAGGATATACAAAACAAGAAAATAGGTTTTTATTTCCAGACCTAGCGAAGAACAGGCAGAACAGAAAAGAGTGAGACAAAGCTGCGATGGTCCACGCATTGCGCACGGCTGCGTTGTGCATGGCGGCACGGCGGAGACGCGCGCTAAGGACGTCGACGGCGTCGGAAATACCCTAACGGTGGCGATGGAGAAACACGAGCGGTGGCGGCGGACGTTCCCGCAAACCCTACTATGGCGGCAATGGATCTAAAGGGAGAGCTAGGACTCACCGGCGATGGAGCGGCGGACGCGGAAGAGATTCTGGTACGAGTCAGGTTGATGCGGCGGCCTGGTTAGTGAAGCTGCGGAGACGGCGCCGGAGGAGGAGTACGCTGGAGCGACGATGACAGGAGGAAGAAGAAGAAGAATGAGCGGGAGAAGGAAGGTTTCCGTCCGCACAAGTCTTATTTAAAGAGGAGACGAGGCAGGCGCGAAAATCTAGGCGACAGAAACGATTTGACCGAGGCGGACGCCTCGATTTTTGGGTTAACCACTTAATAAAAGATTCGGTGGTACGTCAGCGGATCTCATGACGTCACGTCGGGTCATCATCAGGCGACCCGCCAAGAGCCAAAAAGAGAAGGATGAAGTGAGCAAGCTCAATTCAACCTGGGGCCTAATGTTGGGGATATAACCCCGCAATATGACCAGCCCTTAAGGCTCCGGGTCATGCTGATGGCTCATGAGCTGGCCCAAGGGTGAGCCATAAAACCTACGGCCCAGGAAGATAGACGGCTCAAGTTGTGGGTCGTAAGGTGGCCCAGACAGAGAAGACCTAGGCGTGTAAGCTGCTTGGGGACAGCTTGGATGAGAAGATAGAGGAAGACTCGGAGAGACAATGAGACTCGGTTAAGAAATTGTAAGACCCGTGGTCCTGACCTCCTATATAAAGGCAGACCCGGGGCGACTTAGAGATCAGGTGATCGAGAACTAGGTCAAGCCTTAGCTCCCTTGTAATCGATTCAACAAGCAATACAAGCACAAGCAGGATATAGGCTATTACCTCGACTTGAGGGGCCGAACCTGGGTAAACCTGTGTCCTTCGTCCCAATCAACCCCTTTGAGTCCATCACATTAGCGATGGCCTCAAATCCAAGTCCGCTCACCCGGACATCTGACGTGATAAATCCATGACACGAAGCTTCATGATCATCATTATTAACTTCCTCTTCAACTGTCGTAGGCTCCACAAAACCATCTTTCTGCGCTGCACTACTCTCTGGTGAACTAAAGGTTCAATAACCTCATCAAGCTCTATTTTCCTCCCACTCAATTCTTACGAGAGAAACTCTTTATCAAGAAATGTTCCGTTTTTAGCGACAAACACTTTGCCTTTGGATATGAGATAGAAGGTATACCCAACTGTCTCTTTCGGGTATCCTATGAAGACGCATTTCTCCGCTTTGGGTTCCAGCTTTTCAGGCTGAAGCTTTTTGACATAAGCATCACATCTCCAAACTTTAAGAAACGACAACTTTGGCATCTTCCCAAACCATAGTTCAAATGGCGTCGTCTCAACGGATTTTGATGGTGCCGTATTTAAAGTGAACACAGTTGTCTCTAATGCACAACCCCAAAACGATAGTGCCAAATCGGCAAGAGACATCATAGAACGCACCATATGTAATAAGGTTCGATTACGACGTTCGGACACACCATTACGCTGTGGTGTTCCAGGCGGTGTCAACTGTGAAACAATTCCACACTGTCTTAAGTGACTGCCAAACTCATAACTCAGATATTCACGTCCTCGATCAGATCATAGGAACTTAATCTTCTTTTTACGATGATTCTCAACTTCACTCTAAAATTGCTTGAACTTTTCAAATGTTTCAGACTTGTGTTTCATTAAGTAAATATACCCATATGTACTTAAGTCATTAGTGAAGGTGAGAAAACAACGATATCCACCGCGCGCTGCAACATTCATTGAACCGCACACATCAGTATGTATGGTTTCCAACAAGTCACTTGCCCGTTCCATTGTTCCAGAGAACGGCGTTTTAGTCATCTTGCCCATGAGGCATGGTTCACATGTGTCAAGTGATTCAAAATCAAGTGACTCCAAAAGTCCATCAGCATGGAGCTTCCTCATGCGTTTTACACCAATATGACCCAAACTGCAGTGCCACAAGAAAGTGGTACTCTCATTATCAACTCTACATCTTTTGGCATCAATGTTATGAACATGTGTATCATCACTATCAAGATTCAATATGAATAAACCCCTCACATTGGGTGCATGACCATAAAAGATATCACTCATATAAATAGAACAACCATTATTCTCTGATTTAAATGAGTAACCATCGCGCAATAAACAAGATCCAGATATAATGTTCTGTTGGGGAATGTTGCGTGGGAAACAAAAAAATTCCTACGCACACACAAGATCTATACATGGTGATGAGCATCTACGAGAGGGAGAGTGGATCTACATACTGTTGGGGAACATTGCATGGGAAACGAAAAAAATTCCTGTGCATACGCAATATCTATCCATGGTGATGAGTATCTATGAGAGGGAGAGTGAATCTACATACCCTTGTAGATCGCTAAGCGGGAAGCGTTAAGAAACGCGGTTGGTGTAGTCGAACGTCTTCGCGATCCAAATCGCCGAGCATCCCGTGATCTCATCACGATCCATCCCGCGATCCAATCACGATCCGTCCCGCGATCGCATCACGATCCGTCTCGCGATCTTGATCACGGTCCTTCCGATCTAGCGCCGAACGGACGGCACCTCCGCGTTCAGCACACGTACAGCTCGATGACGATCTCTGCCTTCTTGATCCAGCAAGAGGGAGCAGAGAGGAAGATGAGTTCTCCGGCAGTGCGACGGCGATGCGGCAATGGTGGTGGAGCTATTCCAGTAGGGCTACGCCTAAAGCACCGCTGAAAACCGATCTAGATGAGAAACTGCAATCTTGAGGAGAGGTAGCACGTGGCTATTAGGGTTAGCTTTTTCCTCTAAATCCTCTAGTATATATAGGAGGGAGGGAGGGGGGAGGCAACCTCAAACCCTAAAGGTTTGGTCGAAATTGGAGGTGGAGGAGTCCTACTCCAATCCTATTAGGAGTAGGTTTCCTCCTTTCCACTTGGAAACTCTTTCCACCTCTCCACCTTTGGATTTTTTTCCTTCTCAAACCACTCCAGCCACATGGGCCCTTAGAGGAGGCTTCGGCCAGCCCACCAGGGGCTGGTTTACTTCCTTCCACAGCCCATTTAGCCTCTTGGGTCGAAATACCTCTCTCGATGGTCCCCCGGTACACTACCGGCACTCCCGGTACACTACCGATGAGCCCGAAACTTTTTCGGCGACCAAAATGGAACTTCCTATATATCAATCTTTACCTCCGGACCATTCCGGAGCTCCTCGTGACATATGGGATCTCATCCAGGACTCCGAACAACCTTCGGTCACCACCATACATAACTCTACACTATCGAAACGTCACTGAACCTTAAGTGTGCAGACCCTGCGTGTTCGAGAACTATGTAGACATGACCGAGGCACCTCTACGGTCAATAACCAATAGCGGGACCTAGATGCCCATATTGGTTCCTACATATTCTACGAAGATCTTTATCGGTCGAACCTCTATGTCAAGGATTCAGTTAATCCCGTATGATGTTCCCTTTATTCTTCGGTATGTTACTTGCTCGAGATTCGATCGTCGGTATATCCATACCTAGTTCAACCTTGTTACCGGCAAGTCTCTTTACTCGTTCCATAATACAAGATCCCATGACTAACACTTAGTCACATTGCTTGCAAGGCTTATTGTGATGTTGTATTACCGAGTGGGCCCTGAGATACCTCTCTGTCACACGGAGTAACAAATCCCAGTCTTGATCCATGCCAACCCAATAGACACCCTCGAAGATACCTGCAGAGCACCTTTATAGTCACCTAGTTACGTTGCGACATTTGATACACACAAGGTACTCCTCCGGTGTCAGTGAGTTGCATGATCTCATGGTGATAGGAACAAATACTTGACATGTAGAAAACAGTAGCAATAAACTGACACGATCATATGCTACATTTGTAGTTTGGGTCTTGTCCACAACATCATTCTCCTAATGACGTGATCCCGTTATCAAATGACATCTCATGTCCATGACTAGGAAACCATAGCCATCTTTGATCAACGAGCTAGTGTATTAGAGGCATACTAGGGACATGGTGTTGTCTATGTATCCACACATGTATCTGAGGTTCCGATCAACACAATTATAGCATGGATAATAAATGATTACCATGAACAAGGAAATATGATAATAACCAATTTATTATTGCCTCTAGGGCATATTTCCAACAGTCTCCCACTTGCACTAGAGTCAACAATCTAATTCACATCACCATGTGATTCGCGTTGTTATGAATCTAACAACCAAGGAGTTCTAGGGCTCGATCATGCTTTGCATGTGAGAGAGGTCTTATAGTCAACGGGTTTGTGAAATTTAGATCCGTGTGTACTTTTCAAATCTCTATGTCAAACTGTAAACACTACTACCACACTCCACTTGGAGCTATTCCAAATGGCTGCTCTACTATACGTATCCGGATTGCTACTAAGAGTCATCCGGATTGGTGTCAAAGCTTGCATCGACATAACTCTTTACGACCAACTCTTTCTTACCTCCATAATCGAGAAACATTTCCTTAGTATTTTAGTTACCAAGGATGATCTTGACCGCTATCCAGTGATCCACTGCTGGATCACTCTTGTACCCCTTGACAAACTCATGGCAAGGCACACACATGTGCGGTACACAGCATGGCATATTATATAGAGCCTATGGCTAAGACATAGGGGACGATGTTCGTCCTTTCTCTTTCTTGTGCCGTGGTCGAGCTTTGAGTCTCACTCAACTTTACACCTTACAAATCAGGCAAGAACTCTTTCTTTAACTGATCCATTTTGAACTCTTTCAAAATCTTGTCAAGGTACGTACTCATTGAAAAGCTCATCAGGAGTCTTGATTTATCTCTATAGATCTTGATGCCCAACAATTAAGTAGCTTTATCCAGGTCTTCTTTTGAAAAACTCTTTTCAAACAAGCCTTTATGCTTTCCAGAAATTCTACATCATTTCCGATCAAAAATATGTCAATCACATATACTTATCAGAAATTCTATAGTGCTCCCACTCACTTTATTGTAAATACATGTTTCTCGTAAACTTTGTATAAACTCAAAAACTTTGATCACCTCATCAAAGCGTATATTCCAACTCTGAGATGCTTTCTCCAGCCCATAGAAGGATTGCTAGATCTCGCACACCTTTTAGCATCCTTAGGACTGACAAAACCTTCTCGTTGTATCTCATACAACCTTTCCTCAAGGAAGGAAATGATGTTTTTGACATCCATCTGCCAGATTTCATAATTGAAAAATGCAGCAACCGCTAACATAATTCCAACAGACTTTAGCATCGCTACGAGTGAGAAAGTCTCATCGCAGTCAACTCCTTGAACTTGTCGGAAACTTCTTTGCGACAAGTCGAGCTTTATAAATGGTGACATTTACCATCAGCGTCTGTCTTCATCTTAAAGGTCCATTTGTACTCAATAACCTACCGTCCAACGAGCAAGTCTACCAAAGTCTATACTTGGTTTTCATACATGGATCTTTTCTCAGATTTCATGGCCTCTGACCATTTCTCGGAATCCGAGCCCATCATTGCTTCTCCATAGCTCGTAGGTTCATCGTTGTCCAACAACATGACCTCCAAGACAGGGTTGTCATACCACTCATGAGCAGTACGCGTCCTTGTCAACCTACGAGGTTCGATAGTAACTTGATCCAAAGCTTCATGATTATCATCATTAACTTCCTCTTCAACTGACGTGGGCTCCATAGAAACATCTTTCTGTGCTGCGCTACTCTCTGGTTGAACAAAGGTTCAAGAACCTCATCAAGTTCTATATTCCTCCCACTCATTTCTTTCAAGAAAAACTCTTTCTCGAGAAAGGACCCAGTTTTAGCAACAAACACTTTGTACTCGGGTCTGAGATAGAAGGTATACCCAACTGTTCTTAGGGTATTCTATAAAGATGCATTTTTCCGCTTTGGGTTCGAGCTTATCAAACATAAGTGTCGCATTCACAGACTCTAAGAAATGACATCTTAGGTTCCTGCCAAACCATATGGTGTCACCTCAACGGATTTAGATGGTGCCCTATTTAAAGTGAATGTAGTTGTCTATAATGCATAACCCCAAAATAATAGTGGCAAAACGATAAGAGACATCATAGCCCGCACCATATCCAATAGAGAACAACTATGACGTTCGGACACACCATCACACTATGGTGTTCCAGGTGGTGTGAGTTGTGAAACGACTTTCACATTGTCTAAAGTTGTATGCCAAACTCGTAACTCGGATATTCACCTCCACGATCATATCACAGACATTTTTATCTTCTTGTCACGATGATCTTAAACTTCACTCTAAATTTGCTTGAACTTTGCAAACGATTCAGACTTGTGTTTCATTAAGTAAACATACACTATATCTACTCAAATCACCAGTGAAGGTAAGAAAATAACGATATCCACCGCACGCTACAAGACTCATTGGATTGCATACATCAACATGTATCATATCCAATAAATCACTTGCCCGCTCCATCAATCCGGAAAACGGGGTCCTTGGTCATCTTGCCCAAGAGGCATGGTTCGCATGTCTCAACTGATTCGAAATCGAATGAGTCCAAAGATCCATCAACATGGAGTTTCTTCATGCGCTTTATACCAATATGACATTTAGCGGCACTACCACAAGTATGTGGTACTATCATTATTAACTTTGTATCTTTTGGCATCAATGTTATGAACATGTGTATTACTATGATCAAGATTCAACAAACCATTCTCACTGGGTGCATGACCATTGAAGGTATTATTCATGTAAACAGAATAACAATTATTCTCTAACTTAAATGAATAATCGTGTTGCAATAAACACGATCTAATCACGTTCATGCTCAACGCAAAACACCAAATAACATTTATTTAGGTTCGTCACTAATCCCAAAGGTGGAGAGAGCGTGCAATGTCGATCACATCAACCTTGGAAACATTTCCAACAGACATCGTCACCTCACCCTTAGCTAGTCTCCGTTTATTCCGTAGCTTTTACTTCGAGTTACTAACATTTAGCAACCGAACCGGTATCCAATACCCAGGTGCTATTAGGAGTACTAGCAAGGTACACATCAATAACACGTATATCAAATACACTTGTGTCGACGTTGCCAGCCTTCTTATCTACCAAGTATCTAGGGTTGTTCCGCTTCAGCGACCGCTCACCTCATAATAGAAGCACTAAGTCTCGGGTTTGGGTTCAACTTTGGGTTGCTTCACTGGAGCAGCACCTGAATTTCCATCCATGAAGTTTCTCTCCTTGCCCTTGCCCTTCTCGAAACTAGTGGTTTTACTAACCATCAACACTTGATGCTCCTTCTTGATTTCTACCTTCGCGGTGTCAAACATCGCGAATAGCTCAGGGATCATTATTTCTATCCCTGGCATTTTATAGTTCATCACCAAGTTCTAGTAGATTAGTGACAGTGACTTGGAGAACTATATCAATCACTATCTTATCTGGAAGATCAACTCCCACCCGATTCAAGCGATTGTAGCACCCAGACAATCTGAGCACATGCTTAACGATTGAGCTATTCTCCTTCATCTTGCAGGCAAAGAATCTTGTTGGAGATCTCATATCTCACAACATGGGCACGAGCCTGAGATCCCAATTTCAGCTCTTAGAACATCTCATATGTTCCTTGACGTTCAAAACGTTTTGGAGCCTCAATTCTAAATCGTAATGCATGACGCACTAAACTATCAAGTAGTCATCGGAATGTGCCTGTAAGATGTTCACAACATCTATAGACGACGATAGAGGGGGTGACACACCGAGCAGTGCATTAAGGACATAAGCCTTCTGTGCAGCAATGAGGACAATCCTCAGATCACGGACCCAGTCCGCAATATTGCTACCATCATATTTCAACTCTATTTCTCTAGGAACATATAGAAATTCATGGGAGCTACAACGTGAGCTAGTAATCTACAACATAATTTTGCAAAGACACTACTGACTATGTTCATGATAATGAGTTCAATTAATCATATTACTTAAGAACTCCCACTCAAATTGACACCCCTCCGGTCATTCGAGTGATACATGATCCAAATTCACCAACTCAAGTCCGATCATCATGTGAGTTGAGGTGGTTTCAATGGTGAACATCATCATGTTGATCATATCTACTATACGACTCATGTTCGACCTTTCGGTCTCTTGTGTTCCGAGGTCATGTCTATACATGCTAGGCTCATCAAGTTTAACCCGAGTGCTCCGCATGTGCAACACTGGATTGCACCCGTTGTATGTGAACATAGAGTCTATCATACCTGATCATCGCGTGGAGTCTCAACACGATGAACTTTTGCAATGGTGCACACTCGGGGAGAACACAATTTATCTTGAAATTTTAGTGAGGGATCACCTTATAATGCTACCGTCATCCTAAGCAAAACAAGGTGCATAAAAGGATTAACATCACATGCAAATCATAAGTGACATGATATGGCCATGAACTTGTGCTTTTGATCTCCATATTGAAAGCACCGGCATGATCTCCATAATCACCGGCATGACACCATGATCTCCATCATCTTGATCTCCATCAACGTGTCGCCATCGGGGTTGTCGCGCCCACCATGCTTCTACTACTATTGCAACCGTTTAGCAATAAAGTAAAGCATTACATAGCGCTTAATGATTGACACGCAGGTCATACAATAATTAAAGACAACCCTATGGCTCCTGCCAGTTGCCGTACTCATCGACATGCAAGTCGTGATATTCTATACAACACATGATCATCTCATACATCACATATATCGCATCATGTAATTGGCCATATCACATCACAACATACCCTGCAAAAACAAGTTAGACATCCTCTAATTCTTGTTGCATGTTTTACGTGGCTGCTACGGGTATCTAGCAAGAACAATTCTCACCTATGCATAAACCACAAAGGTGATACATAAGTTGGTTTTCAACCTTCTCAAGGACCCCCTTGGTAGAATCCGATCCAACTAAAGTAGGAGAAACAGACACCCGCCAGCCATCTTTGTGCAACGAAGTTACACGTCAGTCGATGGAACCGGTCTCTCGTAAGCGTACAAGTAAGGTTGGTCCGGGCCGCTTCATCCCACAATACCGTTGAACCAAAACACGGCCAAGGGAGGAAGCAATCTAAGCATCAACGCCCACAAACTCTTTGTGTTCTACTCGAGATCTCATCTACACATAGACCTAGCTCATGATGCCACTGTTGGGGAACGTTGCATGGGAAAAAAATTCCTACGCACACACAAGATCTACCCATGGTGATGAGCATCTACGAGAGGAAGAGTGAATCTACATACCCTTGGAGATCGCTAAGCGGGAAGCGTTAAGAAACGCGGTTGGTGTAGTCGAACGTCTTCGCGATCCAAATCGCCGAGCATCCCGCGATCTCATCACGATCCGTCCCACAATCTAATCACGATCCATCCCGTGAACTCATCATGATCCGTCCCGCGATCTCATCACGATCCGTCTCGCGATCTTGATCACAGTCCTTCCGATCTAGCACCGAACGGACGGCACCTCCGCGTTCAGCACACGTACAGCTCGATGACGATCTCCGCCTTCTTGATCTAGAAAGAGGGATCCGAGAGGTAGATGAGTTCTCCGACAGCGCGACGGCGTTGCGGCAATGGTGGTGGAGCTATTCCAGCAGGGCTTCGCCTAAAGCACCGCTGAAAACCGATCTAGAGGAGAAACTGCGATCTAGAGGAGAGGTAGCACGTGGCTATTAGCGTTAGCTTTTTCCTCTAAATACTCTAGTATATATAGGAGGGAGGGAGGGGAGGAGGCAGCCTCAAACCCTCAAGGTTTGGTCGAAATTGGAGGTGGAGCAGTCCTACTCCAATCCTATTAGGAGTAGGATTCCTCCTTTCCACTTGGAAACTCTTTCCACCTCTCCACCTTTGGATTTTTTCTTTCTCAAACCACTCCAGCCCCATGGGCCCTTAGAGGAGGCTTTGGCCAGCCCACCAGGGGCTGGTTTACTTCCTTCCACAGCCCATTTAGCCTCTTGGGTCAAAATACCTCTCTCGATGGTCCCTCGGTACACTACCGGCACTCCCGGTACACTACCGATGAGCCCGAAACTTTTCCGGCGACCAAAACAGGACTTCCTATATATCAATCGTTATCTCCGGACCATTCCGAAGCTCCTCGTGATGTCCAGGATCTCATCCGGGACTTCGAACAACCTTCGGTCACCACCATACATAACTCTATACTACCGAAACGTCACCGAACCTTAAGTGTGCAGACCCTACGGGTTCGAGAACTATGTAGACATGACCGAGACACCTCTACGGTCAATAACCAATAGCGGGACCTGGATGCCCATATTGCTTCCTACATATTCTACGAAGATCTTTATCGGTCGAACCTCTATGTCAAGGATTCAGTTAATCCCGTATGATGTTCCCTTTATTCTTCTGTATGTTACTTGCCCGAGATTCGATCGTTGGTATCTCCATACCTAGTTCAACTCATTACCGGCAAGTCTCTTTACTTATTCCGTAATACAAGATCCTATGACTAACACTTAGTCACATTGCTTGCAAGGCTTATTGTGATGTTGTATTATCGAGTGGGCCCTGAGATACCTCTCCGTCACACGGAGTAACAAATCCCAGTCTTGATCCATGCCAACCCAACAGACACCCTCGGAGATACCTATAGAGCACCTTTATAGTCACCCAGTTACGTTGCGACGTTTGATACACACAAGGTACTCCTCTGGTGTCAGTGAGTTGCATGATCTCATGGTCATAGGAACAAATACTTGACATGTAGAAAACATTAGCAATAAACTGACACGATCATATGCTACGTTTATAGTTTGGGTCTTGTCCATCACATCATTCTCGTAATGACGTGATCCCGTTATCAAATGACATCTCATGTCCATGACTAGGAAAACATAGCCATCTTTGATCAACGAGCTACTCTATTAGAGGCATACTAGGGACATGGTGTTGTCTATGTATCCACACATGTATCCGAGTTTCCGATCAACACAATTATAGCATGGATAATAAACGATTATCATGAACAAGGAAATATGACAATAATCAATTTATTATTGCCTCTAGGGCATATTTCCAACACATACCCTTGTAGATCGCTAAGCGGGAAGCGTTAAGAAACGCGGTTGGTGTAGTTGAACGTCTTCGTGATCCAAATCGCCGAGCGTCCCGCTATCCAATCACGATCCATCTCGCGATCTCATAACGATCCGTCCCGTGATCTCATCACGATCCGTCCCGCGATCTCATCATGATCCGTCCCGCGATCCAATCACGAATCGTCTAGCAATCTTGATCACGGTCCTTCCGATCTAGTACCGAACGAACGGCACCTCCGCGTTCAGCACACATACAACTCGATGACGATCTCCGCCTTCTTTATCTAGCAAGAGGGAGCGGAGAGGTAGATGAGTTCTATGGCAGCATGACGGCGCCGCGGCGATGGTGGTGGAGCAATTCCGGCAGGGCTTCGCCTAAGCACTGCAGAAAACCGATCTAGAGGAGAAACTATGCACTAGAGGAACGGGTAGCACGTGGCTGAAAATCAAGTGCCAAAAACCCTAAAACCTCTAGTATATATAAGAGGAAGAGAGGAGGAGGCTTGTCCCTCAAGGGGCCAACCCTTGGCTTCAGCCGAATCAAGGAGGAGAGGAGGAATCCTCCTCCAATCCTAGTAGGACTAGGTCTCCTTATTTTGGTCTTTTTGCCTTTTTCCACCTTTTTCTCTTTGGGCTTTTCTTCCCAGTCGCATGGGCCTTGTGTGGGACTTCCACCAGCCCAATAAGGGCTGGTATTCACTCTCCCACAGCCCATGTAGCCCTTGGGTCGAAATACCCCTCCCGATGGTCTCCCGGTACACTACTCGCACTCCCGGTACACTACCGATGAGCCCGAAACTTTTCCGACGACCAATATAGGACTTCCTATATATCAATCTTTACCTCCGGACCATTCCGGAGCTCCTCGTGACGTCCGGGATATCATCTGGGATTCCGAACAACCTTTGGTGACCACCATACATAACTCTATACTACCGAAACGTCACCGAACCTTAAGTGTGCAGACCCTACAGGTTCGAGAACTATGTAGACATGACCGAGACACCTCTACGGTCAATAACCAATAGCGGGACCTGGATGTCCATATTGGTTCCTACATATTCTACGAAGATCTTTATCGGTCGAACCTCTATGTCAAGGATTCAGTTAATCCCGTATGATGTTCCCTTTGTTTTTCGGTATGTTACTTGCCCGAGATTCGATCGTCGGTATCTCCATACCTAGTTCAACCTCGTTACCGACAAGTCTCTTTACTCGTTCCATAATACAAGACCCCATGACTAACACTTAGTCACATTGCTTGCAAGGCTTATTGTGATGTTTTATTACCGAGTGGGCCCTAAGATACCTCTCCGTCACACGGAGTAACAAATCCCAGTCTTGATCCATGCCAACCCAACAGACACCCTCGGAGATACCTATAGAGCACCTTTATAGTCACCCAGTTACGTTGCGATGTTTGATGCACACAAGGCACTCTTCCGGTGTCCGTGAGTTGCATGATCTCATGGTCATAGGAACATATACTTGACATGCAGAAAACAGTAACAATAAACTGACACGATCATATGCAATGTTTGTAGTTTGGGTCTTGTCCATCACATCATTCTCCTAATGATGTGATCCCCTTATCAAATGACATCTCATGTCCATGGCTAGGAAACCATAACCATCTTTGATCAATGAGCTAGTCTACTACAGGCATACTAGGGACATGGGGTTGTCTATGTATCCACACATGTATCTAAGTTTCCGATCAATACAATTATAGCATGGATAATAAACGATTATCATGAACAAGGAAATATGATAATAACCAATTTATTATTGCCTCTAGGTCATATTTCCAACATGTTCATGCTTAACGCAGGAACTAAATAACAATTATTCAGGTTCATCACTAATCCCGATGGTAATCGAAGAGAGAGCATGCCGACAGCGATCACATCAACCTTGGAACCATTTCCCACGCGCATCGTCACTTCGTCCTTCGCCAGCCTTCATCTATTCTGTAGTTCCTGTTTTGAGTTGCAAACATGAGCAACCAAACCTGTATCAAATACCCAGGCACTACAACGAGAGCTAGTAAGGTACACATCAATAACATGTATATCATATATATACCTTGTTTTATGTTGGCCGTCTTCTTGTCAGCCAGGTACTTGAGGCAGTTCCGCTTCCAGTGACCAGTTCCCTTGCAATGAAAGCACTCAGTTTCTGGCTTGGGTCCAGCATTGGGTTTCTTTGCAGGAGGAGCAACTGCTTTGCCATCCTTCTTGGATTTACCCTTCTTGCCCTTGCCCTTGCCATTCTTCTTGAAACTAGTGGTTTTATTGACCATCCACACTTGATGTTCTTTCTGGATTTCGGACTCAGCGACTTTCAGCATTGCAAACAGCTCGGCGACTGACTTGTTCATCTCGTGCATGTTATAGTTGATCACAAAGCTCTTGTAGCTAGGTGGCAGTGATTGAAGAACTCTGTTAGTGATCGCCTCTGTTGGAAGGGGCATTCCCAACTCCGCCAGACGAGTCGAATACCCAGACATTCTGAGTATATGTTCATTGATAGACCCGTTCTTCTCCATTTTGTAAGCATGGAACTTATCAGAGGTCTCATACCTCTCGATCCGAGCATTCTTCTGAAAGATAAACTTCAACTCCTGGAACATCTCATATGCTCCGTGACGTTCAAAACGTCTTTGAAGTCCCGGTTCTAAGCCATACAACATTGCACACTGAACTATTGAGTAATCTCCAGAACGTGCCTCTCAAGCGTTCTTAACGTCTTCGGATGACATGTCTTCGGGTTGGTCACCAAGCGATGCATCAAGGACATATGATTTCTAGGAATCCGTGAGGATAATCCTCAGATTACGGGCCCATTCCACAAAGTTACTTCCATCATCTTTCAACTTAGCTTTCTCTAGGAACGCATTAAAATTCAGGGGTGCTATTGCGCGAGCCATTGATCTACAACATATATATGCAAAGGTTACTTAGGCTATTGTTCAAGATAATGAGTTTAGTTAATCAAATTACTAAAGCTCCCACTCAAATTTACATCCCTCGGGTCATCTGAGTGTCACATGAGCCAAATTCACCAACTCAAGTCCGATCATCACGTGAGTTGAGGTGGTTTCAATGGTGAACATCATCATGTTGATCATATCTACTATATGACTCATGTTCGACCTTTCGGTCTCTTGTGTTCCGAGGCCATGTCTGTACATGCTAGGCTCGTCAAGTTTAACCCGGGTGTTCTTCATGTGCAACACTGGCTTGCACCCGTTGTATGTGAACGTAGAGTCTATCATACCCGATCATCACATGGTGTCTCGACACGACGAACTTTCGCAACGGTGCACACTCGGGGAGAACACAATTCATCTTGAAATTTAAGTGAGGGATCACCTTATAATGATATCGTCGTCCTAAGCAAAACAAGGTGCATAAAAGGATTAACATCACATGCAAATCATAAGTGACATGATATGGCCATGAACTTGTGCTTTTGATCTCCATCTTGAAAGCACCGGCATGATCTCCATCATCACCGGCACGACACCATGATCTTGATCTCCATCAACGTGTCGCCATCGGGGTTGTCGCGCCCACCATGCTTCTACTACTATTGCTACCGTTTAGCGATAAAGTAAAGCATTACATAGCGCTTAATGATTGACACATAGGTCATACAATAATTAAAAACAACCCTATGGCTCCTGTCGGTTGCCTACTCATCGACATGCAAGTCGTGATATTCTATACAACACATGATCATCTCATACATCACATATATCTCATCATGTAATTGGCCATATCACATCACAACATACCCTGCAAAAACAAGTTAGACGTCCTCTAATTGTTGTTGCATGTTTTACATGGCTGCTACGGGTATCTAGCAAGAACAATTCTCACCTACGCATAAACCACAATGGTGATACATAAGTTGCTTTTCAACCTTCTCAAGGACTGCCTTAGTCGAATCCGATCCAACTAAAGTAGGAGAAACAGACACCCGCCAGCCATCTTTGTGCAACGAAGTTACATGTCAGTCGATGGAACCGGTCTCTCGTAAGCGTATGAGTAAGGTTGGTCCGGGCGCTTCATCCCACAATACCGTTGAACCGAAACACGATCAAGGGAGGAATCAATCTAAGCATCAACGCCCACAAACTCTTTGTGTTCTACTCGAGATCTCATCTTCACATAGACCTAGCTCATGATGCCACTGTTGGGGAACGTTGCATGGGAAACAAAAAAAATTCCTACACACACGCAAGATCTATCCATGGGTGATGAGCGTCTATGAGAGGGAGAGTGGATCTACGTACCCTTGTAGATCGCTAAGCGGGAAGCGTTAAGAAACATGGTTTATGTAGTCAAACGTCTTCCCGATCCAAATCGCCGAGCGTCCAGCGATCCAATCACGACTCGTCCCGATCTAGCACCGAACGGACGGCACCTTCGCGTTCAGCACACGTACGGCTTGAAGACGATCTCCGCCTTCTTGATCCATCAAGAGGGAGCGGAGAGGTAGACGAGTTCTCTGGTAGCGTGACGGCGCTGCGGCGATGGTGGTGGAGTAATCTCAGCAGGGCTTCGCCTAAGCATAGCTGAAACCGATCTAGAGGAGAAACTACGGACTAGAGGGTAGGGTCGCACATGGCTGAAAATCTATGTGCCAAAAACCTTAAAACCTTTAGTATATATAGGAGGAGTGGAGGAGGAGGCTTGGCTCAAGGGCCAGCCCCTCTTTGGTTCGGCCGAAGTGGAGAGGAGGAGTCCTCGTCCTCCACTCTTAGTAGGCTTAGGACTCCTTCCTTATTTCCACCTTTTCTCACTTTGGAATTTCTTCCCAGCCGCATGGGCCTTGTGTGGGACTTCGGACAGCCCACTAAGGGCTGATATTTGTCCTCCCACATCCCATGTAGCCTCTTGGGTCGAAATACCCCTCCCGATGGTCCCCCGGTACACTACCGGCACTCCCGGTACACTACCGATGAGCCCAAAACTTTTCCGACGACCAAAACAGGACTTCCTATATATCAATATTTACCTCCAGACCATTCTGGAGCTCCTCGTGACGTCCGGGATCTCATCCGGGACTCCAAACAACCTTCGGTCACTGCCATGCATAACTCTATACTACCAAAACGTCAACAAACCTTAAGTGTGCAGAGCCTGTGGGTTCGAGAACTATGTAGACATGACCGAGACACCTCTATGGTCAATAAAAAATAGCGGGACCTGGATGCCCATATTGGTTCCTACATATTCTACGAAGATCTTTATCGGTCGAACCTCTATGTCAAGGATTCAGTCAATCCCGTATAATGTTTCCTTTGTTTTTCGGTATGTTACTTGCCCGAGATTCGATCGTCGGTATCTCCATACCTAGTATAACCTCGTTACCGATAAGTCTCTTTACTCATTCCGTAATATAAGATCCCGTGACTAACACTTAGTCACATTTCTTGCAAGGCTTGTTGTGATGTTGTATTACTGAGTGGACCCTGATATACCTCTCCGTCACACGAAGTAAGAAATCCCAGTCTTGATCCATGCCAACCCAACAGACACCCTCTGAGATACCTGTAGAGTACCTTTATAGTCACCCAGTTACGTTGTGCCGTTTGATACACACAAGGCATTCCTCCGGTGTCGTGAGTTGCATGATATCATGGTTGTAGGAGCATATACTTGACATGCAGAAAAACTGTAGTAATGAACTAACATGATCATATGCTACATTTGTAGTTTGGGTCTTGTCCATCCCATCATTCTCCTAATGATGTGATCCCGTTATCAAATGAAATCTTATGTCAATGGCCAGGAAACCTTAACCATCTTTGATCAACGCGTTAGTCTACTAGAGGCACACTAGGGACAAAGTGTTGTCTATCTGTCCACACATGTAATGTGTTTCCAATCAATACAATTATAGCATGGATAATAAACAATTATCATGAACAAGTAAATATAATAATAAACACTTTATTTATTGCCTCTAGGGCATATTTCCAACAAAGTTACACGTCAGTCGATGGAACCGGTCTCTCGTAAGCGTACGAGTAAGGTTGGTCCGGGCGCTTCATCCCACAATACCGTTGAACCAAAACACGGCCAAGGAAGGAGGCAATCTAAGTATCAACGCCCACAAACTCCTTTGTGTTCTACTCGTGATCTCATCTACACATAGACCTAGCTCAGATGCCACTGTTGGGGAACGTTGCATGGGAAACAAAAAAATTCCTACGCACACACAAGATCCATCCATGGTGATGAGAATCTACGAGAGGGAGAATGGATCTACATACCCTTGTAGATCGCTAAGCAGAAGCGTGAAGAAACGCGGTTCATGTAGTCGAACGTCTTCACGATCCAAATCGCCGAGCGTCCTGTGATCCCATCATGATCCATCTTGCGATCCAATCACGATCCGTCCCGTGATCCCATCATGATCCGTCTCGCGATCTTGATCACGATACTTCCGATCTAGCGCTGAATAGACGACACCTCCGCGTTCAACACACGTGCAGCTTGATGACGCCTTCACCTCCTCGATCCAGCAAGCGATGGTGAAGTAGTAAATGAGTTCCGGCAGCACAACGGCATGGTGACGGTGGTGGTGAAGAACAATCTCCGCAGGGCTTCCCCAAGCACAACGAAAACTATGACGGGGGATGAACTAGAGGGACGGGGTTGCCGGCACACGGCTTGGGGATTCTTGATGTGATCCAGGTGCTAGCCCTGCCCCTTTATTTATATGCTAAGCCCTGGAGTCGAAACTTGGAGAAAAATCCTCCTCAAGGTCGGCGGTCATGCATCGTCGTTTTATGGTATAGACCAAGCATAGAGGAGAACAACACCACAATAACGCCATAGAGGAGGAAAACGGCGGTCATGCATCGTCGTTTTATGGTATAGACCAAGTATACACACTGCTTTCATCGAGTGCTCCTCAGGTCTTCCATCTTGGGTTGGCGCCAACAGAGATCTTAATCCGCCGAAGCCCAATAACAAGCGGCATCTTTGGAGGTGTCACTATCCTTGGAACCATGCGAATATGGGAGTTGCAAAGCCGAAGACACAATCACATGATACATCCACAAGCATCACAATGTGGAGTGTCACTATGGATCCAGTTGCACCACACTCATTGCGCGTAGCTGCCACACGACACACCGTTACCATGTCATCACCACAAAGCGGTATAAATCACGTTGCTCGCACGAGCACATCCTTCATAGGGATTTTCTTCCCTGATCCTCCCTTGGGAATGACACACATGTCGTGATTTGGGCAATAAGGACACGGGGTCACGTTAGAGGTTAGCAAGCGACAAATTGCGTGGAAAGAAAAACTATTTCTGATCCCGGAATCCAGTATAAACTCTCTTTCGAAATTAGAGATGTATCGTTGTTGGAACGGATAGATGGTTGTTTGGCACGAGACAATGTCATTCGCACTTGTTGACAACAAATCGGAGTCATCAATTAGTCATGAAGAAGTGGTGAAGACAATTTGTTAGCTACCTTAATGGCACTTTTTTCTCGACGGCGTGCGCACCTTGGTAATCATCAGGTGTGTCATGTCGTGGCGCGGCTTAGACCTGTTGTAATGATACGTTTTTTTTCCGGTTTTACACAATTGATCGAGCACAGAACTTCTTCTATTTTTAACCCGGTTCAGAAGAGCAAGAAAAGGCGTCGTGCTTCTGAGTTCTGACTCTGAAGCCACTCCCCACACCTCTATGCACGCCGACGGCCGCGCCGCCGCGCCCGGCGGAGATGCCACCACCGACCCTTCCTCCCCGTACTTCATCGACGCCGCCCACCCGTACGCGGCGGCCGCCGCCTCCGCGCTCACCTCCCACCGCGCCAAGTCCAAGTGGTCCCAGATCGCCTCCCTGCCGCTCCCCGACCCTCTCCCCGCGTCCGCCGTTTCCGCCGTCCTCCTCCTCCTCCGTCACCGGCCCCACGTAGCCCTCAGCTTCCACCAGTTCGCCCTCCGCCGCCTCCTCCCCGCCCGCTCCCCTCCCCCGCTCAGCCTCTCCGCCTCCGCCGCGCACGTTGCGGCCGCCTCCCGCCTCCGCCGCGCGGCCATATCCGTCCTATCCTCCGCCACCTGCCACTACTCCCCCTCCCAGATCTTCAACGCCCTCGCCGCCACCTACCGCCGCTTCGCGTCGGCCCCCTTCGTCTTCGACCTCCTCCTCCTCGCTTACCTCCGCTCCCGCCGCGAACCCCTCGCGGCGGCCTCCATCGCCCGCCGCTACCTTGCCTCCGGCGCCTGCCCCCTCCCCTCCACCGTCGCGTTGCTCTTCCGCTCCCTTCCCTGCGCCGAGTCCGCCCTCGAGATGTACCACCAAATCTACACGCTTCCGGGTCCAAGAACCAACCGCGCGCTCAAACCGACGGCACAGACCTTCAACTCCCTCCTCCTCGCTTTCTACCGCCATGGCAAATCCGAAGATTTCGACATTGTGCTCGACGAAATGGACAGGTACTCCTGCAAGCACAATGTGGGCACCTACAACATTCGGATGGCCGCGTGCTGTGATGACAGGGAGATGGAGAAGGCGCGGGGATTGTGGGATGAGATGGTTCAGGGAGGGATCCAACCGGATGTCACCGCATATAACACGATGATTGGTGGGTATTGTGCTGCCGGCGAGGTGGGGATGGCAGAGGAGATGTATAAGGACATGGAGATTTCTGGGATTGAGCCAAGTGTTACAACATTTGAGTGGTTGGTTAGAGGGCATTGTAGGACAGGGGATGTTGATGCTGCGATGCTTGTTCGCGTAGACCTCAGAAGGAGGGGGTTTGGTATGGCGGCGGAGGTTGTCGAGGAGATGGTTAATAGATTATGTCAGAAGAGGAGAGTTGAGGAGGCGTTAGGTATTTTGAGGGCAGAGATGAAGAGGGAGGAGTTCTCACCGAGTCGGGGAAGCTATGAGGTGCTGATAAGGGGATTTTGTGAGGAAGGGGAAGTGGAGGTGGCGATGAGACTTCAGGCAGAGATGGCTGGGAAGGGATTCAAAGCCGGTGCTGAGGTATACCATTCTTTTGTCCGTGCTTATGAGAAGGATGAGGACCACGAGATGGTTGAGAGGTTGAGGAAAGAAATGGCAGCGATAGGCATTGAGGATGGAAGTGACCTGGATTGTATGCAATGATGCGTGTTTTAAGCTTCATATGTTGCTGTTCAGCACACTGCTAAATTCCTGTTGTACTTGTCTCATCCAATTTTGTTCATCTCCAGTCTTTACACTGTACATACGAGAGCACAAAAATCTCAAGTTGTATCCTTAGAAATATATGGAGTGAGGGTCTTCCACCTCTATTTCTGATTTTTTTTGTCAGGTTCATGACCTCTGGCTAGTTATGTTAACTACTTCAGTGATCATCTCCTGGGTTATTACCATATATTTCAACTTTTACAGCTCATATCAATCTCTTTGTCATGCATGCCATTGATATATAGTTGTTGCAGAATACGTAAAGAGATATATGATTTTGCAGGTTCGTTAACATTTGCGGTAGTTGTAGGCAAAGAGGTAATTGGCCAGCTCCCTTCATTGTTTGAGGCATGTACCACATGGAATGCAACTATGAAATTATACAAATTTCTTGGTCAATATATGTAGTGTGTGTCCATGATTCTGAAATCTAATGTTCCGGTTGGCATCGATGCTAAAAGTACAAAATATGGCGCCAAAAATAACAATATTCATTTCTATGTCACAGTTCCGCCCTAAGAGAGTTGGCAGGCACTGCATTCATACTCCGGCAAGGAAGATCCCTGAGACAATGAGCGCATCACCTAACTGACCTCTCATGATCAGTGCTTTCTATATGTTTGCTTCATTTACAGAACTGGATATTGTCAAGGGTGGAAGTGCGTGTTATATACATGCATTGGAGAGCTGGCAATTGCAAAGGACGAACTTGCCAAGAGCGAAAGGAGCAAGACAGGCAGTGAAAGGCAGTATGTTCATAGCCGTAGTCAGTGTTCTGACAGTAGGCAAAACCAGGCAGCAGGCCAGAGAAGCCAGGCGTTTTGGTATGATGTGTGTATGTAAAGTGATCAACTAATAGCACCCTGGCACTCCTTACCTTGCTGCAAAACAAATTTGCTTCTGTCATTCAAATGATTTTATGGAAATTTCAGAGGTCTGTATTCTTTAGGAATTTTCTTCTAGGCTTGGCTGTTTGATTTCGGGGTCCGTATCTTTGTAGGAATTCTCCATTAAGTCTGAACCTTTTGAAAGAAATCTTAGTTTTTTTTACTACGGTGCAATCAAACAAAGACAGCTTCATGTTTATCTGTGAATGGCATTGTGCCCCTGAACTATATTGTCTTTTCATCAGTTCAAACTTTTTGATGAACTGAAATGAAGGCAAAGCTTTCCGGTGAACTGGGGCTACATGAAACTCAGTTCTCATGAATTCAAGACCTTGCTCAAGCAATAGTATTAGTAAGAGTATAGTTGTTGGCTAGCACAACATTTATAGAATTGGTACTTGTTAAGTTCAAAGTGTTCTTCTAATCTCAAGCTCAAATGCTCCTAATATGAACAAAGAAAAAATTTTAAAAAATCTGATTATTACTATTTTGACAACAAACATTGCTTAGTCTTCTGCCAACGTGCAACTTTTAGTGATCAAATTACATTCGTGGAGGTCTGGGCAGAAATAACAAAATCAACACTCTGGAATGCTTTTAAAAAGTCTTTTTTTTTACAGAGGTACACTCTGAAATGCTCCAACTCTTTAAAAAAGACTTTTTTAAAGCAATAAGAATCTAAAAAGTCTTGTACTTCTTTACAGAAGGAGTACCTTCTTATTGCTTTTGGGTGTCTCTTCTGATCTTCTCCATCTACGTACCACAAACATTGCACTAAAGCCAAGGCAATTCCAAGCCAATAGGGATACCTGCACTGAATGGGCAGTGCAACTTGATATCGGTGTGCTAATAGTTCATCATCATACACTGACGCCATGGGTTAAAAAAAAGGCATCATACCCCTACACACGTCAAACTGCCGAAATATAGAGAAATATCCATGAACACACTGTAAAATTTATTTGCATAGACATGGAACAAATCACGACACAACACGAGTGCCAGTAAATGTCAAATAGTTTTGCAAGGTTTCACTGCAACGATTCCGCTCATGATACAAGGGGACATCTGGCATCCTGAATATGCAGATTCTTCTCAACAACAGACACGGAAACGAATGGACTAAGGACGCAGATTTATGTTCATAAACACTATAAATAACTGAGCTGCTGTCACGAGTACACGGATGTAGGAGAGTTGAAACCGAGTTTGCTGCCAATTGCTGGTAACGCCAAGGCAAATGCACCTTGGGACCAGTGTGTATGCACATACAGAGAACCTTCGGAAATTGCACTTGCACCAAGGCTGCAGATATGGGGGAGCCAGCGTCAATCGTCTGCGGTATGTTGCTTGCATCCCCTGGGACCAAAATGCTGCGACGTCTTGAGGACGACCTTCCGGCACAATGCACAGAAGTGCCGTTGGCATGCCCAGCAGTAGAGATGGTTGTTGTTTCCGATCTGCACCAAGTTACCAAAGCAAATACAGGGATAAGATCTATGAATTTACATCCAAAAAAAATAATGCGAACTCACTAGGAGTATGTGACCCAAACACCACGCTAATTTCATTGCTAGGTACGACTCATAGAAGTTATTTGCAACTGAATTGGAATTAAACAGTTCAAGCAAACAATCAGGACTAGAGGTAAAAAGTTAACTACGGGAGTAAAAATCCTGAATGGCAACTTCTTTTTAAGAAAAAAGTGACCACAAGTAATTGTGCATGATATACCACATTTTGGTTTCTTGGCGCAAAAGATAGGCAATTGCAACATTCCCATTATTACTAGAGATGCTGGTCCTCAGATATACCTTAACAAATAAAGGATTTTGACGGTACCTTTGGAATTGGGTTGCGGCAAGTGGGACATGGGTAACCATATTCTCCTTCAAAGATTTCAGCCTGCGCTTGTGCAACAACTTGGCGTTGTTGCCTTTGATTCATTTGCATTTCCCATCTATCAATTTCCTCCTGATCAAATACCACACAATCACCCCTGGAGGCAAAACATGATTATTTGTCAAGTCACAGCAATGCCAATGAACAAAATTAGATATTACTGAAAGAGAACTTACTTGAAATGATCATATCCACTGATTGCAGCATTACACTGGTAGCAGAAGAACCGCCCGCAGTTCCAACAGGTCATCTTATTGCATCCTTCTATCTTAGATATAGCCATCTTGCATCGTGGACACTGTTTTGCATCCTTCAAAATTTCCTTGATGCTGCGTACTTCATCCATAACCTTCTGGATATCTCCCTTCACTTGCCCAGACTTTTGACGTCTCTGTGTAAAATAAAAGTTAGCATTCCCGACAAAATGGCCCCAGATATAAACATATATGACTTTCTCCAGGAAGAATGGCATCATTGTTACTGAAGTTGGTCAAAATGTAAATTCTCGTCAACGTAATCATCTAGTTGATGGATAAAAGAAAAACACGTGTACATTAATACTTGCAGACACCTAGCCATGAAGTGCAGTAACTATTTAAAAAATGGTCAAAAGGCATTCAGATCACAATAAAATATTGGCAACTCAGAGAATCATACTTATCTATCAAGCCTACAAGTAAAACACCAGGTAACCTCTTAGATTAAGGACTCATATTTAGATCCATATCGGAATGCAATCACTTTAGAAACTTTCCATGTGAGTCACTAGTAGATACGACAACCCCGATCCTCTTAACTGCACCCGAGGCCTATCTGCTTCTGATAGCCACCATACCAGTCGCCAATCTCCATACTACCAGGTCTCACCATTGGCCAGGATGTAGTAAATCAGTAATTTCTTGGCATGAACTTGTATCTCGTCATTCGTTGGAATGGTGCTAATCTATATTCAGGTCTTACATGCTGTTCTAGAATAGAAACCAATGATTTAAGAACAGAAGACACAGGATTAAAGCCTCAGCTTATGGTAAAACATCTACATCATGTATTGCTCGAATCAAGACCTCGTTGTATGCCAGGATCCAAGAGGTACTGATTCTAGAAGATTCTGGTAAATTACATGTCAGTATCTATTGAGAACCTTGCTGCTAGTGTTAGTAAACATTTTCTATAAGTTCACACTCAGGGACTGCAGGACATGATTTACCAACCTTGCCCTACTGAGCCATATTTGGATATAATTAAACACATTGCAAAACAGGTAGGTGTGTGTAGGATTGGGGGGGGGGGGGGCTACTCCCTCGGTTCCTAAATGTAATGTGTATTATTTTGTGCACGGTAAACAAGTCATAGGTTAAAAGTTAAATTTGAGACAATAGTACCCCTAACTAACTCGGTAATAAAAAAACTAATTCAGTAATACATGCCATGATCCATGCATGGCATTCATATCTCCAATAATTCTGGATGGCTATATGGCACCCAACATGGAAAAAATAAATCGGAAAGATATTCCAGGTAATTAACTACCAAAAGGAAGCAGGATTGGAGTAACTACTCCAAGTTATAGTTGGAAGGCAGTGGATAGGGGCAGAAATGGAAATCTCATGGGAAAATAGAAATACACCTTACAATATGGAATTTTAGTAAAAACAAATACAGCTTATATAAGGAACGAAGGGAGTATTTGCTAAATGTATGTATGTGAGATAGAGTCCACCTACCTCCAAAATAATAAGTTTTTCTTCTGGAGATAAACATTCCACCCCAACATGACGGCGCTCTCTACAAAGTGTGCAGAAGCTGAATAAACAGCTTGAACACACAGCTTCATCACCTGCATCTTCCAAGCAAGCAGTTTGACATCTCGGACAATAAACTACATCAGCCATGGCATCAAGAGTTCTCTGAAGAAGCAATCCTTCCCAACGTTCAAACTCGTCCTCCCCCAGCAGCCTTTTCAATATATTGGGAGGAACAACACCTTCACATTTAGTATCAGGACACAGCAACTTCACTACAGTTCCTTCCTTGACATGCATTTTGCAATATGTTTGCATGCATTTCTGGCAAAAGAAATGGTGGCATGGAAGTTTGATGAAATCGACACCTGATGAGGTAACAAATTAGACTCAGAAATATGGGCGCCCTTAATTCAAATAACATGGATTAACAAAAATGTAATGGAGAACATCCAAGGTGGAGATGATGCATCACAAAGACCTCAGTATCGTGATTCTAAACTTTACAATTTTACAAACAAGACAATTTCACTCAGAACAGGGAAAAATTGCTATCACAAACGAGAACCTCCTACATGGCATCTACATAACTATGTTACGGTTACCATATCTAGTCATTTTCTTGTCAGAAAAAAAGGAAGAGTTTGGGAACCAAACTGTCCTGAGTAGTACTAATATCCAACCAAGAGAAGTACCAAGGCGGCAATATAAAACATTGTGGCAAGTATAACACATCACAAGAATCATATAGCACTAGCACAAACAGTTAGATGAAAATGGAAGAAAGAGTTACCGGGAAGCTCGCTGAAACAAATCATGCAGTCATGGATACCCTGCAAAAAGGCTTCATGACGCTTATCATCGTTGTATCTAATAATCCTTGGAATTGTCAAATCAGGTGGAGCATCATGTGGACAAGCACGGTTATCCCCACCGTCTTCAACACACGTTAGATCACCCTTGCTTAGAACTATCTCATTATCGAACCCTAAGTAAGAAAGGGAAGAGCTTTGGAGCCATTGCACCCACTGATATACTACTTCCATGCCCAGTTGTTCTTCCCAGATCATATCCAGCATGTGACATAATGATGAAAGCATCACTTTGTCCAGCCATTCAGTGGATAGAGTGAAAAAGGGAGGCTGATGGCTCGGGTATGACGAAGGCAGGAGACATGTCAGCAGGATAGGCGGTAAATGCTCAACTCTAAACTTGTAAACAAGATCATCAGAGGCATCTTCATCATGCGCTCCCTTATAATTTAGTGTTCCAGCACCAAAACTGAGCCTTGCCGATACATCTGTGCCATCTGGGATCTCAATATGCACGTGAACCTGCAATTACAACAACATATGAAACTCTTGCCCTTATAGTTAAGAATATGAACTGAAAATTAGTCGTGAGGGGCGTACCTGGAAAGACCGCTGGCCTTCCTTTCTATCCAACATGACTACAGTGTCACCAAAAATTGCTTCCAGGGCACATATCTGAGCATTGGATTTATATTCGATCAGACTTAAAGAAGCGATAACCGCACGTCCAATTAGAAACTAAGATAACGACAAAATAAGAGTTAACGGCATCTGAGGACACCCTCTCAATGGTGCTATTGGACAATTAATACACCTAGGCAATTGAATGTAAACGGCACGGCCTTAATTTCTCCGGTTCATTTCCTATGAATGGCATGAACCATGAACCAATGATCTTCATCCAATTGTAGAAATTTAAACTACAGAGCTCTCAGTGTGTGTGCACTACATGATCCTTTGGCAGCCACTCCACACAGAGGGGGCAAACAATTCCAGCCCTCTGTTGGACTTCAGGAATCAGTAGGTAAAGCAGCAGGAAAAAAATCATAAAGTTCACTACGGTGTCATGTCTATGGTAGAAGCTACTCAGTGATGCTTCCATATAGAGTACTGAGCAGCCAAGACAATTCAGGGGTCGCAAAGAGAGGGAGAGATAAAGCCGTCACCTCGTCCTCCTGCCTCTGATCGTTGGCGCGCACCTCCTCCTCGGTCAACTCCACCTCCTCCCGACCAATCCCCACCAGCTCCCGCAGCCTCCTCAAGGCCCCTTCCGCCCGGCCCCCACCCGCCGTGGCGCTCCTGCTCCCAGACCCAGACGACGAAGCCTCCACCGGAGCCGGAGACGGCGGTGCCGGCGCGGGGACCTCGGGCTGGGCAGGCGGCGGCGGCGGCGTCTCCACCGGAGGATCCTCGGCGGCCGCCGAGACGTCGAGGCGGTCTAGGGCCTCTGCGGCGACGGCGGCCGCCGAGGCGTCGTACGGGTACTCGTGGGCGGGGTTAGGGTCTGGGGCGGCGGCGGCGGACTTCACGTGGGGCCTCTGCGCCGGGCCGCGGCTGCCCTTGGGCTTCCACGACTTGCGAGGAGGCATAGCCGCCGAGCTCCTTGGCGGCGGTGGGTGCCGGCGTCGGGGTCGGGCTAGGTCGCGCAGGGCGGGGGTAGACGGCAGGGGGGGAGGGGGTCCGCTAGGCTGCGTTTCGCGGCGGCGCGGCCCGGAATTTGACGGCGGGGGGAGTGAGTCGGTGTGGGAGCGCCGGCCGCGGGCCGGCACGAATCTCGGGGCACGCGATTGCACAACTCTTTCCGGCTCGTCGCGCAGGCGCAGCTGGACTATGGGGTTGGGCTGGAGACCGGGGGTTTATGTGGAAGACGTATTTCTCTCGAAGAAAAATGTGGAAGGCGTATTCTCACTATTTTTTCCCCCTCTTAATATCTCTACTCCTACGGGCAGCACCGCAGCAGTGACGGAGCAGAGTTTTGACTGTTTTTGCGCAATCGTGGGTCAACGGTAAGCGGACACATCCGCGGCTGCTATGACGTGGCTGACAAGTTTTCTGCAGTTTTTCTTTCCGGGATGATGCACTGGTATGACCACAAGCCGTTGACTATTCAAAGCAAATGGTTTGTGATTTTAGTTTCACAGTGCTTAACGTAGGACGGTAGGAGTGTGGTTTTCGATTGGCTCTCGTGCTTTGCTAGTAAATTTTGGCTCACTGCTTAATTTCTTTTTTTTTGTTGCAAGAAGGCTCGCCGCTTAACTAACTACAGTATGACACGTCTCAAATATTTCATCCGTCTTAAAATGTATTTTTTCGTTCCAAAATAAATGTCTTAACTTTATAATAATTTAGCAAAGTTGAGACACTTATTTTGAGATGAAGAGAATAAGGCATTTTTTTTAAACGAATGGAATAGTTTATAGTTGGGATGCTTTATCAGAATCCAACAATTTCTTTTTCAATACTTAATTAGGTCATGTAGGGAGCTCGCTGACTTCACAAGCTAGCCAACTTTTCAAGGGAGCCAACATAGCCAGCTTCCCACAGGAGCCAAGAGAGTTCGGCAACAGAGGATAGGAGTTGTGCGAGCCGTTGTAGTCGGAGCCACCAGTCTGGGCTTTGAGCGAAGAGAAAAACATTTTCGACCAGTACTTTGGAGGAGTGGCATTGGATTGTATTTTTGAGGGACTCCTACTTCTAGTTTTAGCGAAGCTGGGCTTCCGCCGCTACTCAAAATTGCAGGTATTTTTCTTCATGAAGTGGGCCCATTTCTCGAAGCGGGAGTGTTCGGCTGGCTTCACGTAATGTTTTTAGATCTGGCCCGTGGAGAGCTTGGCCTTAGTTTGACCTACAATCCTCATTTGTTAATGTGGTGTCCTCTCTCTGGCGGTGGTGTGGAGGACTCCATCGGCGATGGGCGGTGGCAATGAGCATGTTGGGTATTTGTGTCGACGGTGGCGGCGCGGCGGACTCCGTTGACGGTGAGCTAACGTGGCACTTATTGGAGAAATATTTGGGAGAGGTCAAGTTTTCTAATATACTAAGGGAGTTGGGTTGTTTTATTGGAAGATCTCAATACTTGTTTTGTACATCTGTATTCTGTCGGGTGGCTTGATTTTGTATACCTAGAGTATATTTCAGGTAAACATTAACTTCATGTGGGGCAGTTAAGAAAAATGTTTTGTGAAGGAAAGTATAGCTGGTTTCACAAGATAAGGGGCCTGTTGCGCATCATTGATTCATTGTTGATGTATTGTGGTATCGCGTTACGGTGAGACACATCCAATTTCTTTTTTGCAACTCTTGCGTGACCAACCGTATGCAAAATTGAAAAGACAATGTCGTCTGAGTGACAACGTCGACTCTTGTTGTCTCTGTCGGCCAGCGTGACCTGAGGAAGGAATGAGGGCTCCTATATCTTGCTTGACTCCAGTTGGAAGGTAGCGTCGCCTCAAGCGAGCTTACTGTGGGCCGGCCCAAGTAGTGTTAGGTTTGTTCTTTTGTTCTTTTCATTTTTTCAATTTATTTGTACACTTTAAAGATTTAAATTATACTCCCTCTGTAAACTAATATAAGAGCATTTAGATCACTAAAGTAGTGATCTAAAATTCCTCAAAACAAATAGTGATCTAAACACTATTATATTAGTTTACGGAAGGAGTATGTTTTAAAAACTAAGTTACTTAAAACATTCATCACACATTTAAAAAAAATGTCAACACGGTGTATAAAATGTTCACACAACTTTAGAAATGTTAATAGTAAAAATGCATGTGACATTTTAACAAAAATACTCACTCTTTCAATAAAAACAATCTTCGTGTAGTTTAATAAAAAACACACCATTCAAAAATAATGTATGTGACATTTGAAAAAGTGCCAACGTGTTTAAAAATTATGTTCTTGATATTTTATAAAAATGTGTATACAATGTAAAAAATGTCCCCATAGTTTTTCAAATGTTTCATGCCATTAAAAATATGTTCAACATGTAAATGTATTTAAGAAATATTTAACATGTCTTATTTTTTTTTAGAAATGTGTTATTTTAAAAATGTTAATCATCTATTAAAAAAATACTTAACATGTATAAAAAAATGTTCCACGAGTACATGCAAAATGCACGTGCATCCAAAAAAAGTAGACATGTGCTGAAAAACCATATTTAAAAATAAAATAAGGAAAAGCACAGATGACTGATGCAGAAACGCTGGAAAACCGATGAAACGAACTGGAAACCAAAAAGGAATAACCACAGGAAAAAATAAACAGAAAACCAAAAAATGTGGAAACCCGACAGAGAAACACACAAGAAAAAAAACCCCACAAAAGGTTCGAAAACTGGTTCATACTGATGAACAGAACCTGGAAAAAACGTACAACTGGGCTGACCCACTAAGGGAACTCCTGGGCGACTTCTACGTTCCAGGTCGCATTAAGCGACGTATAGCTCTGGCGGAGGGGGAGGTATGTGGGCCAGGACCAGTCGGTTAGTTCAATTTAACAGAGAAACGAGGCCGCTACAACTGGAGGCCCAAGCCCAAGCAATCGTCACGCTGCGCATCGGCGGACATTCTTCGGCCAATTCGCTCGACCCGGACCAAAACCCTAGCCGCCGGGGGCGGCCAGCTCCGTCGCGGCGTCGGCGGACGCCGTTGCGAGGAGACGGAGGCGGAGGTGCGAGGCTAGGGAGCTGGATGGGATTCTTGATTCATCTGAGGCCAAACTGAGTGATGTTTCCACCTTAATATCTCAGACATGATATGCCAAACATGTCGTTGGTAAGTTCATGCATTGCAGTTCTATGTTGATGTACTTTCTCGATTAACTGTTAGTATTAGTTTATTACTGTACTTCTGAGTTGGTTCATGTTGTCTGTGTCTTGGGCTCATTTGATTCAAAGGAATTATATAGGATTTTTGGAGGATTGAAATCCTTAGGAAATTTTCTACATTGGTCTTTCGATTCATAGGATTGGATCCCATAGGATTTTTTCTATGAATCTTTTGTACTACATTTCATAGGAAATCTAACATTCACTCCAACCTCTTTTTACAATTTCGTTGTTTTTCAACACTCCTTGTGTTAATCCTATAGGGTTCAAATGGACATACAACTCCAACCTTTTCCTATTCCTGCGTTTTCAAAATCCTGCGAATCAAAGAGGCCCTAAAGTAGAGTTTGTGCTAAGATAACCAAACTACACTTAAGAAAACCACAATGCTTCCTTGATATTTGAACAATTAACTCTGCTTTTCCCTGCCACGTTATAACTAGCAGAGCACATAGCTGCTTTTCAAGTACAAACGTCAACTCCACATAGTTTTATGCAGCCCATACTGGTTCTGATCTGCTTCTCGGTCTTGCAGGTTCTTTTTATGCGTTGAGCGCATCCATATACCCTGAATCAGCTTGAATCCAATTTGAGCTTGAAGGAAGCTGATACTTGGCCTGCCGAGGTATGTCCATAAAAATTCTATGTCATGTTTTTATTGGTCCAAAGGGTACACCCAAATTTTAATTCCTCCAATGTACTCCAAAATTCAGCCTCAAGATGCCCGTGGCCGCGAGAAGGCCGCAACTGAGTCGTGCAAGCACTACACTACACCAAAGGACTTTGTCACTCACTGCCCTGTTGGCCGTTTCTACACTACACCCGTCTTAAGTATACCGAGAATAATTGAACACTTTAAAGTGTTTTATACTTTAAATAATTGAACACTTTATAGTGTTTTATACCGAGAATAGCACGGTGGTAAGACTTTCAGGAGTGGGACTCCTAACCAGGGCTCGGACTTGCCAAAGAAGGCCCCTCGCCGAGTTTGTTCCATGTGCGATTGTGCGTGTTAGGTCGTCAATTGGGCTGTGGCGGTGGGTGGAGCTGTTGCCCTCGACGCAAAAAGCAATGCTTTCCGGTTTCTTCCCCAAAATTTTGTTTAGTGTTTTATACTATATGAACATTGGATTAAGCTAGTTTAAAACAAACAAATAGTGTAATACTTACCGCAAGCTTGTGTATGCGGTCATATTCTGGATATGAATATGTGATGTAAATGGTTGGCCTAGGCTCAATATATTCTGCTGAAGGTGGATTGCGAAGTTCCATTCAGATGGGAATTTTGGGGGTAGCCTGGGCTTTTGTTTTATCATCTAACCATTTTGCCCCCAAAAATTTAAAATCAACCCTTTTTGCCTTGCACTCATTTGACACACCATTGTTGCATCCCCAAAATTGCCTCCTTTTGAGAACCATCGAAATCATATGCAATACTTGACAATGCATGACGGCAAATGGCAACAGCATCATACAATTATCCAAGAAATATAAGAAGTAACACAGTGAATAACAAGATACAAAATACTTGCTCTGAACTTATTTTACACTGGGGGGGGGGGGGGGTGCTTTGTTCTTACGCCGTTTCTTCACGAGCTTGCTCAGTGCTTTTCTGTGCCTTGATATACTCTGTGATTGCTTCAGCGAGGTTAGCTAGTGCACTGGTACTGGCAAAGGATGCGTTGCCTGTCTTCTCATCATCAACTTCATATTCGATGGTTGACCTTATTGCAGATGTTTTTTTGGTTTGCCCTGTAATCTCAATTCTTATCAAATATTTCTGAAATCCATGATCTAGAAGGCCTCCTTCTACTACTATGACCTCCTTGACATAGTTTTCATGGTCAATCTTGATGAACTTTTCCTTTTGATATTCTAATGGAGCAATCCCTAGCAACATGAACCACCAAAATCAAAACCACTGAAGCTGATGCATATAGTACGAAGCCAAAAAAAGGCATAACTGAAGTGCATGTGTTCAGGTTCTAACCATGAGAAAAGGTGAGATGCAAAACTGTCCCGACACCGCCATCTCCTTCAACAAGCTCGACCTTTTTGAAGATATCGGGAAGCAATTGAGGGACTACCTGGCTAATACGGAGACCTCGATACATCTCCCATACCTCCGCTGCGGGGAGGCCTGTCTCAAACTCATGGCAAAGGCTACCTTTCATTGCTTCCGTGAGCTCTGGGTGGAATGCCAAAGATTGCACGGTGAGTTCTAGCTTCTTGGTACACAGACTTATAGATCATTACATTCTTAAAATATGTGGCTGACAGATTGAGGTGACACCCCCAGAACATGACAAGTCTGAATAGACAATCCTCTGTTTTATATGCTATAGTTAACAATAAGGTGCCAGGCCTGCCAGGTTGCCATCAATTTGAGTTACATCTTATCTTTATTTGGCTTGACTGGTCATAGCAACAAAATGCCTATGCGTGAGTATCTTTTTCGAGGAAAGGAAGCAGTGCTGCTTTAATTGTTTATATGATGTAACCAGCCATAAGGTGCCATGTCACCATCAGTCTAAGTTGTATCTTGTCCTCGTTCGGTTTAAACGGCCTCAAGAACAAAACGCCTATGAATGAGACTCTTTTCCTAGTATGTGATGATACATCATGAAATTTAAGGTAAATTATATTATCAAAAAGGGTTACCCCAGCTTCATTAACAAAAGCAAATTAAGGTACATGGGCTGCACAATATCTGTGTATCACTATGGGTGGCGTTCATATGCTCAAACATACTATCCTATTATGCTTCATCATTAATTGCTCTGAGCAATCTTCTGCTACTTGACGTATCCTGCAAAATTTTCAGCAGTAGCGGTCAAAGGTGCGGTACTGACCATAGCTTCAAGCTTGCGGCGCCCTCATCTATCTCGTACTCAATAGCCGATCTTGTTATTGAAGAACTGGGTCCTTTCCCAATGATCTTGGAATCTGACCTGGGCTTCAGAATGTCTCGGTCGTTCGTTTCTGCTTCCTTGGCCAGGAATCCCTAGCAAGCAGCAAGCAGTTACTTGGCCAGTATACTCATTCCCAGCATCACTCTGGTCTCTGGCCAGTCACGTTTGCAGCTTGCAGTGTTAAACTTTGGCGGAGTAGAAATGACAGAGTTTTCAGCAGAATACAGACTTCCACTGCATTGATCAAAGCCAGGATCTGCGACAACCTCAGGTTGTGGACCTGCCGTTCAAGGAAGGATTCAGAAAAGACCATGCTTCTCGCCTGGGTCAACAAATTTACAGTCATATAGGGCATATTTTCCAGTTTTCAGTTCAGCCTTCGGCCAGTTCTTTTGTGGTTTCTATTCTGTTCTTGTTTGTTTGGTTCTTCGTTCCATCTTTTGGCTGTTCCCAGACCCCCAGCCTGTGCCCCTCTTTGTACTTCCCACCCCCTGCGGCTTTTCTGAATATAAGGCAGGGAGCTCTACCTTCTCTAAAAAATAACAAATTAAGTGTTTTATACTGAAATGTCGTTGTTGTTTTTTGAATAAATACATAGAGTCCAAGTCAGTTTAGAAAAAGAAGTAAATACAATACTTCATGCAAACTTGTATGTGAGATCATATTTTGCAAAATTTGGATGTGAATATGTGATGTACACAATTAGATTAAGCCCAAGATTTCCTGCTGAAGGTTGATTGTGAAATTCCATTCAGATGACTTTGGTAATCTGGCCTTCTGGCAAAAGGGTAGCCTGGGTTTTTGTTTTATCAGCTACCCATTTTCCCAAAAACATGAAATCAACCCTTTTTGCATCGCACTCATTTGATGCACCATTATTGCGTCCCCAAAACTGCATCCTGTTGAGAACCATCGAAATCATAGACAAAAGTTAACTACACATGACTGTAAACTGCAACAAGATCATATAATCATCCAATAAATATACAGTGAATAACAAGTCCAAGAACCACAAACAGCAGTACAACGAATAACAAGCTATAAAGAAAGTTGCTTTGAACTTATTTTACACTGGGGGGATGCTTTGTTCTTACAATGTTTCTTCATGAGCTTGCTCAGCGCTTTTCTGTGCCTTGATATACTTTGTGATGGCCTCAGCAATATGAGCTACACCACTGGTACTGACGAAGGATGCGTTATCTGTCTTGTCATCATCAATTTCATATTCAATGGTTGATCTTATTGTAGATGTCTCATCTGTTTTCCCTATAATCTCAAATCGTACCAAACATTTCTGAAATCCATGGTCTAGAACGCCTCCTTCTACTACCAGTGCCTCTTTGACATAGTTTTCATTGTCAATCTTGATGAAATTTTCTTTTTGATATTCGAATCCAGGAAGTCCTAGCAACGTCAATCACCAAAATGAAATCACCTGAAGCCGAAGCATATATTATGAAAGCCAAAAACGGGCATAACTGAAGTGTATGCGTTGAGGTTCTAACCAGGAGAGTAGGTGAGATGTAAAACTGTTCCGACTCCGCCATCTCCATCCACAAGCTCAACCTTTTTGAGCATATCGGGAAGCAATTCAGGGACTAACTGGCCGATACGGAGGCCTCCATAGATCTCCCATACCTTGGCTGCAGGGAGGCTCGTCTCGAACTCATGGCAGAGGCTCTCTTTCATTGCTTCTGTGAGTTCTGTGTGGCTTGCCGAAGATTGCACAGTGAGTTCTAGCCTCTCGCCACATAGATTTTTTACGTGTAGAACATAAGTCATCACTGTTGTTGGAATATGTGGCTGACAGGCTGAGATGTCACCACCAGAACATTACAATTCTGAATAGACAATTTTACGTTAAAAGAAATCTGGTGTTTATATGAGATAGTCAACCAGAAGGGTGCCATGCATGTTGCCATCAATCTGAGTTGTATCTTGTCTTTATTTTGCTTAACTGGCCATAACCGCAAAATGCATATGCATGAGAATATTTTCCAAAATTAATTCCAAGTATGTACTCCCTCCGTCCCATAATATAAGAGCGTTTTTTACACTATACTGATACATAATGAAAATTTTGGCACTACTTTTTTAATCAAACCTTCATTAACGAAAAAAAGTTAAGGTACAATTTTTCCGAGAAAAGGAGCATCAGGGCTCCCAATTTCATTGTCATGAAACTGATAAAGTTAAGGTACATGGACCACGAAATAACTATATATCAACTATGTGATATTCATATATGATCAAACATACTATCCTAATATGTTTGATCATTAGTCATTTATTTTTTTCAGGGAAAACACACAACGTGGAATCAGACATTATTTCTCTGGTAGCATTGATAAAGTTTGCTCTGAGCTGTTGCAGGAATTAATTGCTCTGAGCGGTCTTCTGCTCCTTGAGGTACCCTGCAAATTTCTCAGCAGTTGCAGCCAGAGGTCCGGTGCTGACCATAGCTTCAAGATGGGGGTGGGTCGCATCGTCTATCTCGTACACGATTGTCGATCTTATCACCGAAGAACTGGGTCCTTTGGCGATGATCTCGAACCTGACCATGTAATAGAGGAACCCCAGCTTCAGAATGTCTCCCTCGATCGTCTGTGCTTCCTTGATGTAGTTGTCATTGTCAACCTTGATGAATTTCTCCCGGTATGTCTCCAGGCCAGGGATCCCTAACAAAATTAGCAAACCGTCGTCAGTATGCCCATCGACGACACCAGGATTCAACTAAGAGGTCATTTCAGGATGTCTCACCTGGAGCAAATGTGAGCTGTAAGATGGTGCCAACACCACCGTCGCCGCTCACGAGCTCTATCTTGGCGAGCACCTGAGGAAGAAGTTCGGGCAGCAGCTCCGCCGCACGGAGCGTGCCGTAGAGTCCCCATAGCTCGGCGGCGGGCACGTCGGCCTCGAACTCGTGGACCTTGTTCCCCCTCATCGCCATGGACTTAATGGACTATGTGTGTGTGTGTGCGCGCGCGCGTGTGACAAGAGAAGTGGCAACCAACCAGCTGAAGCAGTTGAGTGTGTGACGGTGTTTACAACTGATTAACTGTATATATAGGCAGGTCAGGCGTTGTAAGTGGTAACTCAACACGGCTTAAAGTCTTGGCTCGGAATCTCAAAGGCGAAGATGCTACGGCGACAACGAGGAATGCACTTTTGGCTGTAGTTATCCTGGCATTGTTTTGCCACAAGTTAAATATTGGGTGGCTCCCCTTGGAGGCAAATAAAGTATTTGCGTGGTTTGCAGGCCTGAAGTGTACTATATTATGCATTTTGGCCTGCCTGGACCAGTTGACAAAGCGATTCTCCTCTAAACCCTTTTCTTTTACTAGAGTACTATTTTGGAGAGTGGGCGTAGCTACGCGTCCTCCCTCCGACAGACGTTTAGTAAATATCCATCACCTCGATAACCGTTGAATCTTCACACGCGCAGCCATTCGATCTAACTCCTGGCATGCGGCTCGGTCGCCTCAGACATATTAATTCCTGAAACAATAAACTAGTTTCAGAAACAACAGCTTTGTTGCGTCCCTGACAGACCTGCGTCCAGCGCGGCGGCGCCCGCAACCACCGCAAAAACGGTTGCCGCCGGCGTGGTAGACCTCCATGGCACACCACATCGCGCGCGAGATGGTCGGATCGGACGTCAACCTAGCGGACCGAGGACCCCTGCTTGGAGAACGGGCCCGACCATCTTTCTCAGCTCCCGCCGCCGTCGGGGGGCTTCCGCCGCGAGATGGATCTTCTAATTGGTTCAGAAATCCCTCGGTGGTGTTTCCTGAAGCTCCATCGAGCAGATCCCACCAACATTCTTCAGTGAGATACCCCTGTTTCTGAAACTCTAGCTCTGATCCACTCTGAAACATGAACACATGTGTGAAAAACGGAGCAATAAGCCTCTCAAAATTTACTTGCACATCAGCCTTTATAATTCGTGAAACTATTTGCTCTGCTCAACATGTCCAGCTTGTTTGTATCTGGAAACATGAGACACTCAGAAACTTAGTTGCATTTGTTGATGCCTCTGTTGTAGAATTCCTGTTGATTTGATTTTGTTTCATGTTTCTGTTGGATGACACTAGAAAATATTAGGTGACTGTTGAAATATGAAGTGACTGTTGCACAATAAGAATTTATGAAGTGACTATTGCACAACAATATGAAGTGAATGTTGAAAAAAATGAATCTCTGTTGGATTTGTGAAACATGATTTTTTTTGCTGATTCCAAGGAAAAATATGAAGTGACTGTTGCACAACCACTATGTTGCATGAACATGGAACTCGAACTGAAGGAGGCTATATCCAAGGCAATTTTTGTGTTCGTGATGATGAAGATTCAGAGGGTCTGTTGTTTCCAGAAGATGCAGAACAAGGTGATTCAGATGATGGAGATGTTTCGTCGCAGCCACTCCCGCCCTATGTTGGCATGGTCTTTGACACAATTGAGGATGCCAAGAAATTCTACAACGACTATGCCTTCAAGTTGGGTTTCGGGACACATATATCTACTTCAAAATTCACACAGAAGAGAGGTCAGAAGAAAGAGGATGCAGTGCTGATAAAGAGGGTTTTTGAGTGTGTGCACGCTAGAAAGCCCGTTAAAACGGAAATGAGCAGCACATTAGAGAGCATTGCAACGGGAGAGAGCAACTCTAGAAGGCAGCCTAGTGAAGGGATGGATGTTACAAGAAAACGTCAAAAAAACAGGATGCTCCGTCATGATTGTAAGGCACATATGATTGTTGGGCTAAGGGAGGAGCGATGGACAGTGACTTGTTTTGTTGCGGAGCATACACATCCATTGATGCAACAGCCGGAGCATGTTAGGTACTACCGCTTGCACCGCAGCATACCAGATGAGGATTACCAACTCTTGTTGACGATGCACGATGTGAATCTATCAAATTCAGAATGCATGGGTGTCCTTGGTAGGACACATGGAGGTGACACTAGGATACTCCCGTATGTGAAGAGAGATGTTACAAATGGACGTGCAAAGCTCCGGAGAGGGTTAACATTCCAAGACATGGATATGACAATGAAGTACTTTGAGAGAAGGAAGTCTGAGAATCCAGCGTTTTTCTTTGCGAAGCAAACAGATCCTGCAACAAACTTAGTGACTGCCTTATTTTGGGTTGATGGGAGAACAAGGGCGTTGTACCCGAAATACAAAGATTGTGTATTCTTCGATACAACCTTCTGCACCAACAGATACAACATGCCATTTGCTCCTATAGTTGGTGTAAACAACCACCTACAGACAATTGCACTTGGTTGTGCCTTGTTGCCGGACGAGACTATTGAAACATTTAAGTGGGTGTTTCAGTAGTGGATGATTGCAATGGATAACGAGCATCCTACAAATATCATGACTGACCAGGACCAAGCTGTGGCAACAGCCATCGATCGGGTGTTCCCAAACACTTGCCATAGGTGTTGCAAGTTTCATGTTTTTAGTAATGCGCGGTCCAAGTTGGGAAGGCTATTGAGCAGAGACGAGGCTTTTGCAGATGTATTTTACACTTGTATCAACCAATCCGAAACTGTTGAGGAATTTGAGGAAACATGGCAGCACATGTTGCACTGTTTTGAAGTTGCTGAGAACAAACATCTGAAGAATATGTGGCGAACAAGGCACACGTGGGCTCCAGCATATTTCAAGAACAAATTCTTCCCGTTCATGAGCACAACAGGCAGGTCTGAGGGGCTGGACTCATATTTCAAGACCCTGATTCGACCCGCTGATTCCGTTTGGAGGTTTGTGCAGCAATATGAAATGTGTCAAGAAACTATGCTTGATCGTGAGGACAATGCTGGATTCACTGGTGAAACAACAGCTCCACCACTATACTCTCGGTACATATACTTTTGAGCACTCTGGTGAATTTTTTTGTTGCTAAGCCTACTCTTTGTGTGATTTCGTCTCTGACCTATTTCTTGTGATGTTGTTGCAGGTACAACATTGAATGCCAAGATGCTGCTTTCTACACCCGCAACGTGTTTGGTAAGTTTTAGAAACAGGTGACTGCATCTACTGGCTTCGTTATCAACCAAGACATTGACTACCAAGGGCAAGGCCTCATGTTTGAGCTGAAAGCAACCTCCTATGAGAACCCAAAGCCATATTTTGTGCATGTTATGATGGATGAAGGGGTGTTTGAATGTAGCTGCCACTACTTTGAGATGAATGGGATGATTTGTGCACACATAATAAGGGCGATGGTTCATCTAAATGTGCAAGTAATTCCGCAGCAATACCTTTTGGAGAGGTGGTCTGAAGCAGCCACAACAAGCATGGGCAGGACTGGCCAGTTGCTGGACTTCGGGCACCCCTCGACGAACACACTGAAATACAACTCCTTGTGCCGAAGGTTGACATGGCTTGCCTCTAATGCATGTTGCAATGATGATGCCTACAGAATATTAGATGATGCAATTAAAGTGCTTGAGCCTGCCATAGCAGCGGCAAAGAGAGGAGCACTGCCGGATCAACAAGCAGCGCAACAGAACCCAACACCACCCACTGCAGCAACAGATACAATGAATGATGACTTGCAACAACAACAAAGCTCGAATATGCTACAAAACCCAGCTCGTGTCCCTAAGAAAGGCCGGCCAACTGACAGAGAGAAGAGAAAGAAGATGCTTGTAGAGCAGCGAGATAATGAACAAAAGAAGAAGGCAAAACAACAAGAGAATAAGGCAACGACATCGGAAAAGGCAAAAGCTCCAAAAAGGATTGTTCGCTGCAAGCACTGCAACGAATTAGGACACAACATTCATACATGTGCCCCCTAAAAGCTGCGATGGAGGCGGCTGCAGCACCCGCAAAATGCAAGTTCTGCTCTGAGGTTGGACATGAAGTCCCAGATTGTCAATACTTAAGAGCCGTCATGGCAAATGATCCAAGACTTGCCAAAGTGACGCCACTCAACATGTAGAAAAAAAATGACAGAAAACAATGAGGAGATCTCCAGCAGCCAGCCTTTTCAATTTTCCAATATTTTTTTTCCATATTTGCTTGCTGTATTCAGTTTTCCTGTAACAACCTGGTACTATCTTGTTTTCTCTCCATTTGTTTAGTTGAAGCAGTTTTGATTCAGGTTACAAGACAAAAAAATTGTTTACTGTTGTTCATTTGGCTGATTGATTCGGGTTACAGGCAAAAAGGCTTGTGTTCCAGCATGTCACATGAAAAAATTGCTTGTTTCCTGTAGAATGACCTTTGCCGTAGAATTTCCTTGTTTCCTGTTCATATTCATATTTACAAAAGCAAAAAAGCCTGTATTCAAAGGAAGTTACAGGAAAAAATGTCTTGTTTCCTGTTTGATTCATTTGGCGATTAACAAAAATGAAGGAACTATCACTTGGTGATGTTACAGGAGCATGTATTCATTTGTTCGTGTTAAATGTGAAAATGCATTCAAATGTTGATTATGCTAGAGTACAAAAGAAGCTCAAAAGGACCATGTTACAGAAACACAAAGGGTTATATGATATTTTGATATGGAACATGATACACCATGGTACAACAAAAAAACTTGATACTGAACACACATGAGGACCACCATTCCATTATATTATCATGTCTCAAACGGTATATAGCTGTGCAACACTGGAGCATCAGCGACAAAATGAATGCATGGATAAAGCTCCAACATACAAAAAAAGAAGGCCTAAACAGGGGGCATGCCACCAGCATGACACATTCTTCTCCAAAAGATATAGTTCCATGGACTACCCGATAGCTAAGTTACAAAACAGCTCGCACACACATGCACCGGAAAAAAGAAGGCCTAAACTACTAGCAATATCTTGTTGCGGACAACAGTTCACTTGAATCTATGACTTTTTGAGCAGGGCTTGGAACTCATCCTCTGAGCTGAGGGTGTTTTGCGGGTGTTTGAAGAGCTTTGCTGCAAGGTACTTCCGGTTGTTGAGCAAGGAGTTTGAGTCTTGAGCATACACAGCAAGAAAAAACATATAGTTAGAACTACTACTAGCAAAAAGGGGAAAAGGCACTATTGCAGAAAAAAAGATGATTTCACAAAATAATCGATTCTATTTTCTTTACTACTAGTGTTGCAAAGTGTTTTCTGTACTATACATGTTTCATATGTTGCAAAAGAAAAAACAGAGGAAAATGAGTTCAAAGTCATACTGTAGCAAATGACTTCAACCACTTGGCAGTCAAATTCTCCATGTATAGAATAGCAAAGATGCCACAATCATAACTGACAGGGAAGAAAGGTGGAAAAATGAGAACACAAAAAATCAAATGGAGTTGCCAAAAATGTAAAGTTGCAAAAAATACTACATTGTTGACTGCCGTGGGTAGCCTGATGGACTTAAGCAGTCAAATGTGTCAAGGTCGTGCTTTCACGGGTTTCTTTCTCTGACCAGGGTTTTGAAGTTCTCTATCTGGAATGCAATATTGATTGGTATCGCAACATTGATTTGAAAATCATGGGGATAAAAAAACAGAAACTCATTGGTACCCCATACCAGATTGCGACAAGGCTTGTCAAGGTTGCTGACATAGTCAGGGTCTTCTCTATTGGAGTCGAACACGTTGAACTGTTTAATCATGAAATTTAGAACAACAACCGCCCAATGATCTTGGTGGACAATGGTGAAGAACAACTGCAGGAATTAAAGTTGATATAATTCAAAAACTAAAACATTGTTGCGCTGAAAGTAAAACATGTTTGCAAAAAATACACAAAAAATAGATGAACAAAAGACTTACTTGGTCAAATTTCACAATGTCGTTCTTCTCGCATGCCCTGGTTAAATCTCTGATGCAAGAACTTGTCTTGAATGATGTTGGGTCCACACAAAGCTTAGACTGTGTAAAACATGGGGACAAAAAGCAAAAAAGTGAATAGATAGTAGCTATTATGAAAAAACTACTACGTTGCGTTGCGAAAACTCAAGTGACAAAAAAACAAAAACTGTGTTTTAGATGACTCACAGCCACATGAGGTGAGAATGCAAACTTCCTTGGTTTGGTTGAGCTGTACATATGCTCAATATTGAAACTTTCAATGTAAAGTGACATAACCTCATTGTTCACATGAGCCTGCTTTCTGAGCCCGTTGCTAAAATGTTTGAATGAAATATCGAAATCACCTATCCTTATGAACGAAGGGCTATTTGTTGCAAGAGAGAACAAAAACTTGGTTAGAAGTTGTGAAACTATTGCATGGGTTTTTTCTCTCAGCACACAAAAGAAAGTACAAAAAAATACTTACAGAGGCTCGCCTCGCGGTGGGTCCTTTATCCTATAATTGGTACAGTACTTCTGGTATATCGCATCGTCCGTTGCATCAATTTTTATCTTCTTCATTTTTGGCAACTTTGCTGTAATTTGTTCGGTCAGTGCAGCTCTCTTAAGTGGAGGCTTCTTCTTATCAGGGCCTCGCCCGCTGCTGACTTCCACCACCACCTCCTCTCTGGTTTCATCAACACATGCTTCTGGCAAAAAAAGGAAAAAGGAAAAGCAGAAAGAACTAGTGAGTAACAGTTTTGAAGCATCCATGTACTAAGTTTCAAAAGGAGAGCAGGGTGTGTTGCATAACAAAAAGTTGCGGGAATGACTTATACAAACCTACGAGGACTGTTGATTTTGGGGGACAAGTTGCGAGTGGATTCACATCATAAATAGGATCAGCTGAAGCAGTAGGAGAATTATCATCAAATAAAGGGTACCTCGCTCGAATCTCCAAGAAAGAATCCATATCAACAACAGGCGATTGTGGAGGTGCTTCAACTTGTACCGGATCCTGGAACAGCAAAGCATTGGGGCTACCAGGTTCAAACAATCCAAATGAAGGCCCATCTTCAAGTATTCCTGGACTCCTAATCAAATTCACGCATGGGTAGAATGTGCTACGAGGGGACATCTGTTCAGAGCTTTTTACCTTGTTGCATAAATCTTCTCCCTTTGCATTGCTGTTATCAATTCCATTGTTGTGCTCACTCTCACTCTTGTTGGCTGGTTGGGCAGCATTTGTCTTACCAACTACCACTGCTGGATCAACACTCTTTGCGCCGTCCGGTTGCTTGGGCTACTGCGGAGATGAAACAGTTTCAGTTGCATTGGTAGTTGCTGTAGTCACTTGTTTCATGCCATTCGGTTTCTTGGGCTGCTGCGCAGATGAAACAGTTTCAGTTGCATTGGTAGTTGCTATAGCACAATCCGGGTGCTTCTGCTACTGCGGAGACGAGCCACTAGCACTTGCATCACACATGCCATCAACAGGAGCTGCTGGTACATCGAAAGTGACATCTGGACCTTCAAATTTGGCTTCAGCACTCCTGGATTCAGCTTTGGATGCCTCAGACAACATCAGGGCCATTCGTTTGCAGTACATGCCCTCCAACAACCTTCCAAATGAGCTCAATGCACCCTTAAGATCTGTAGCATGGATATCTTTATGCTTGCTGTATATGGCACGCATATGTGGGGGCAGCTGCAATGCATAGAAACAAAAAATAGAGAACGGGAAAAATGACATTAGCTACATATTTTGATATTTTCTATCAAGCTAAAAGATACGATGAGGGGAAAAAGAGAGTTGCAAAAAAGAAATGCTATATGTCTCACCTCTAACTCCTCAAACGTAGGTAGCGGATGCAACCACTCCTCCAAAGAGCCACACACATCATCACCACCCGTGGTGTTATCCGGAGGTGGCTCATGCACATTCCCCTCTGTGCCATCAGCACCATCCACATTGGGAATCTGTGTTGCCGACGCACCAGCTCCACCTTGGTCATTTAACTCTGGCGGCTCCTCTATCACACTAGCTTGGTTGGATGACTGGGCAAGCTGGTCTACGTATGGAAGAAACTTGGTTGTTGCGTATGGTGTAATGGAGCTGAACTGCATTCCAGAAAACAAAACAGAGAGAGAATACATGAAAAATGTGACAAGAATCCAGAGTTGCAACTGCAACAAAAGAAACCAGAAGGTACTGTTTCGCTGCTTGAAAAAAGGATACTTACATGGCGCTTCCCGAAACCATCTTCTAGAGTGTCAACTACGACAACAGCGGTGAAATCCAAATCCTGGACAAAACAAGCACGTGGCAGAGAATAATCGATGGTATGATCAACTATACATCCTCTTGGAATGTCAATGTGGTCCATGTAAATTAGCTGCAAAAAAGAAGAAGACACATAAGCCAATGTAAAAGCAGGATGCTCCGGAAAAGAGAAAAAGGGGTTGTTACGAGAATGAAGGGAAGTACCGGAAGCATAGGTAGACAATCGCCAATCAGGAATTTCAGTTTACCTCCATTCCTCCTATCCTGGTATTTCTGAACTTCCCTCATCACATCAAACAGAATGTACTCATCCCACTCAAACTCATGGACAACACTCATGTCTCGTAAGGTGTATAAATATTCTAGAGGCATCATATTTCCTGTCCCAGGAGCTAGCACCAATGAAAGGCAAAGTAAAATCCATGACCTGTCAATGGTCTCCGCATCACCGTCATCCGCATTTGATAAAATAGCAACTGTGGTGGGTATTGGAGCCCTTTCACCAACCAAATAAACTTCACGGAAATCTGCTTTTCTTCTTTTCCCGAATTCTAGCGGCTTGCTACCGGATGGTACATTGAAAATCTTCTTAACCATATCTCTTGTAAAGTGGATCTTCTTTTGGTCATTTAACCTGCGAGACATATGAAATCAATACATGTTTCGAAAAGATAAATCGAAAAAGGGTTTTATGCAACATAAAAAGAAAATCAAGAAAAAGAGCAAACATACTTGAGCAACCGTTTCTTTGTATGAATCCTCATGACTATGAAATCAACAAGTTCTTCTGGGGGAGGACCCCAAGGAGAGATATGAAGCAAATCCCCGAAAGAGGACTTGCTTATGACATCCCTCCTTTTGCCTTTGATGGTGTTGGCTATCTCGCATAGCCGCTTTGCCGACCATCGAGTTTGGTAGATAACCATGGTACGAAAACAAACAAAAATGGAAACATTAGCTACTTCAAGCAGGCATAAACTGAATTTCAGATAGAAAAATTGCCTAACTGCCATGTCCTCAAAAGCTTCAGGAAATGCTAATATTAAAACATGAAACAAAGTTCAAGCACAGATCTAAAATCAGAAGCATAAGCTTGCTTAAGTTGCAAGAAAATGCAGTAGAAAAACTAACTCATAAAATTGAGTAGCATACACTGAATATGCAGGCTGCTGGGTTTGTTGAGGTGCAGCATTCGTTAAAATTTCAGTACAACCATATTTCAATCTGCCATTATTTACAAATTATAGCAGACTGCAATGGATTGTATCTAGTAGCATTAATAATTTATGCAGCATTCGTTAAAATTTCAGTAGCATAAAAGGTTGAGGTGCTACAGAAACAATAAAAAAGCTACCAATTACAAAACTATGAACTACAGAAGCTATGAGTCTGTGCTTGAGGACTACAGCTGAACTACAGAAGCTGAACTCATGTATTAGCTCTGAATCACTAGAGCTGAACTACAGAAGCTATGAGCTACAAAATAGAATTTCCAAGTGGTTTCAATTCCCCTTCAATTCCATTGATGTATGAAATCAGTGTACAAAAATTAGCACCAATAACACATCAGTGTACAAAAATTAGCACCAATAACTCCTGCAGCTCTATTGATTCCTGCAACTACTACCATTTCTACGGCTCTAATGATTCGCGCAGCTGCTACAAAATCCTGCAACCATAACCTAAGCACCTCCTCCTCTACAAAATTCTCCACCACCGAGTTCCTAGTTTTCGAGCGCCAGCACAAACCTAAGCGCCGGGTAGCCGCTCGCCGTGGAGCCCACCTTGACTGGAGTGACAAAACGTCGGAAAAATGAGGGGAAAGGAGGAGAAATAAGTAGGATCCAGCCGAGAACGTACCTACTTGGATTGGCACCGGCCGCCGCCGCTCCCGAAGACGTCATCGTCATCACGGTGTTGGGTTTGCCCCCGGCCGCGCCGCCGCCCTCCCAGATCGGCCGCCGCCCTCCCAGGTCCCGTGGTCGCCGCCCTCCCAACCACCGAGCGCGTGGAGCGCCAGATCCAGCTGCAGGACCGTTTTCCTGAAACAACGAGAATGTTTCAGGAACCGGTCGCGGCTACGTCATCGAACGGTGGACGTGGACACAATTTCATCCGTTAGATCTAGTCAAGATCAACGGACGAGCGGGTGGCGGGACGAGCGCGCCGATCGACCGGTAGGAGGTGAGCTTTTTTGCTTGGAGAATTGATTCCCCTATAATTAAGCACCTGGTTCCTGCTGACATGTCTGATTTATTATCTGTACCTCTCCTATCGTTTGCCGATTTGTTTGCTGCTGCTTTGCTATCATGGAAAGGGAACCAATCATTTGTGCGTCACTGTGATCCTCATGTGCTGGCCGGCTGCCGTTTTTGTGATTATGTTATGGCCTGTCTAAGCCAATCCTGGCGCCATCATTTGCTCGTCATGTAGCAGGGTACGATGCTATGCTGTGCAGGCTGGACTTGCGGTACGACAATGCGGAAAATATTTGGTTGATTCGCCGCGGCGATCTGGGGCCTTCTTTTCAATTGATTCTCGAGAGATTTGAACCAAGGGTAAGGTAATATAGTGTTTGAGGCTTGGCGCCGAAAGCAAATTCCCTTGCCTGCTCTAATTCTCTTCCGGAAAACATATGGTAGCATGGTCCACGCATGCATGGACGCATGGTCTCAAAATTGAGCATCTCCCAGAGGCCAGAGTGCTCTATTCGGGGGAAGGGATTTATCCCTGGTTTCTTTACGAAATCGTAGATGTTCCTGCAGAATATGTGAACGAAAACAATTCTGGAATCCATCTGTTTCAACAGTGGGACAATGTATATCCGACATCTCGGGTATATGAAGATCTCCTTTGGGGAGATCAAAGTTTCATTTCGCCTACAATTAATACATGAACAATATTTAAAATTACATTAGCAGTTTTGATAACTACAAAAACATTTATTAAAGTACGTGAACATTTTCAACTCAAAAAGTGTACCTGATTTTATACAATATACGTCAACGTTCTTAATTAAATTCATTTAAAAAGAATAATCACACTTTTTCGAATTTCACGAACATAAAAAATGCATTCATCTTTTCCAAAACTACGTAAATATTTTATCTCAGTATGGAGTAATATATTTTATAATATAACAATATATTTACTTAATAATATTTATTATTTAAATACATTTTTTATTATCAAAATTAACAAATAAAAATACATATTTTCTGACGGGCCGCACCAATGGTGGCCCATTAATCTCGTCTGCGGGTGACGGGGCTCCGGGTGATCTCTTCTTCATCCCTTTCAACAATGTGACGGTTTGAATAAGCTTTGTGAGGTTGCCTAAACAGAATTAATTCTTGCACCGCACAAAAAAAAAATCGCACAAAGAATTTTTGTGGGATTATAAACTATTGTAAATAAGTAACTATGCGCAGGCGCGACAGCCATAAGAGCGACGTATATGATGGTTGTGCAACGGATCAACATATACTTGAGAGAATCGGACGACGGTCTTTTTTAACCGGTTCGGCCATTGCACTGGATCGAGTGAGGTTTTGTCCCATCGAGGGTGAATCATGAGTATCGTTCCGATAATCGTCGTCGTGTCCACGACAAGTCGTCGATACAAGATAAATTTTCCTCGAGTTGCTTTTTCTCTCCGGACCTAGTATGTGGAGGAAACTTTCACTCGGCCCAATGCTCAAGTCGATCAACTCAACGGAAGTCTAAGGGGATGTTTGGTTTCCAGTCACATTTTGCCAAGCTAAAATTTGGTAACCACAATTTTGTTGGCATGTGTTAGGTTTTTGTCACGGTTTGGCTTGCCATATTTTATTGTCCTTACGGATCATTTGTCAGAGTCATTTTTTTGGTCAATTTTTGCCAAAGTTTGACGTTCGTTTTTTCAGCCACACTTTGTGGCTTGCCACACTTTGATGGTTTGCCACACTTTGACTTGGCAAAATTAGTTTTCAACCAAACGGACCCTAAGTCTCACCTTGAGTGATAGCTCTTTTCTTTCAAAACAAGACATGTCTTAGACTCATCAGCTGACTTCTATAGTCTTGATGACTTGTATAAATGACCAACAATAACCAGGGTGAGGAGGAAAAAGTACACGAAAAGAAATAAGTATATTCTAGTCTTTTTTTAGCCCATTCACTTGGCCCATGGAGAGGGGTTGCCTTGGTACATGAGGAGGAATGGCAGGAATGGGCTTGTTGGGCTGCATTTTCCCTGTGAATTTTTTGTCCTTTTGGGTGGTAATTCTATATTTTGACTTCTTTTATTCTTTCCATTCCTTCATGTACTGGTGTTCTTTGTTCACATGATGCGAAGAACTAAGAGCCCTCTATCAAGAGCCAATTCCCTCCCTTACACAACTTACTGTCATGAAAATAGATAGGAGGTGGAATAGGTGTGCAAACTTCTAGCCAAACTTTTGCGCTTGGAGCATCGAATCGATTTGTGGTTACAACAATTGAGAATCTTATAAGTAGTTTGGCTATGGATTGTAAACCCATGCATTAATCAATAAAATTCTCATTCTTCCGGCACCCCCCCCCCCCTACAACATGTTAAGTATGACCTGGCATGGTTGATTAGACTGGTCTTGGTCCCTAGATATACATAATTAAATCAGTCCTAATTAAACCAATCGCCCTGAAACCACAACCTACTAGCAGTCGCAAAAAAAAAACCTACTAGCCTAACCAGACCAAACCAGGCTATTTTCATATATAGGCTTGCTGTGAGCACTTGCATTCAGATTGTTATCTGTATGTATATGCTAGTCAAATTGTACCAAGAGTTTCATACATTAAACTCAACTAGATGGTACCTCGCGCGCTACTGCGGGAATCGGTTGCAATACATTTTAGTGAGATTTCATTGTGTGAAGTATAAATATTTAGATTAGTAACACGTGAACAAATATTTATTGAATATAAGCAGATTAATAGAATGAAAAATAGTTGCACGTAAAAAATAGAATAAAAGATATATTCCAATGCATGGTTGCATGTGCTAGCCAGTCTTTTCTCATGCATGGTTGCATGTTGAGGTGATTTTTATCTCATCTATAATTGCATGGTGATATGACATGCTTGCATGTTAAGACCCTGTTTGTTTGGGCTTTAACTTCGGCTTTTATAGCTTTTTCACTTTGGCCCACTACTAGGAATCCCCATATTTCCGACGGTGAAATCTAATAGCTGACTGTTGGGGAATGTTGCATGGAAAACAAAATTTTTCCTACGCACACGCAAGATCTATCCATGGTGATGAGCATCTACGAGAGGGAGAGTGGATCTACATACCCTTTTAGATCGCTAAGCGGGAAGCGTTAAGAAACGCGGTTGGTGTAGTCGAACGTCTTCGCGATCCAAATCACCGAGTGTCCCGCGATCCAATCACGATCCGACCCGCGAACTCATCATGATCCGTCCCGCGATCTCAATCACGGTCCTTCTGATCTAGCGCCGAACGAACGGCACCTCCGCGTTCAACACACATACAGCTCGATGACGATCTCCGCCTTCTTGATCCAGCAAGAGGGAGCGGAGAGGTAGAAGAGTTCTCCGGCAGCGTGATGGCGCTGCGGCGATGGTGGTGGAGCAATTCCGACAGGGCTTCTCCTAAGCACTGCAGAAAACCGATCTAAAGGAGAAACTATGCACTAGAGGAACGGGTAGCACATGGCTGAAAATCTAGTGCCAAAAACCCTAAAACCTCTGGTATATATAGGAGGAAGAGAGGAGGAGGCTTGGCTCCCAAGGAGCCAACCCTTGGGTCGGCCGAACCAAGGAGGATTGGAGGATTCCTCCTCCAATCCTAGTAGGACTAGGACTCCTCCTTATTTTTGCCTTTTTTTTGCCTTTTTCCAGCTTTTTCTCTTTGGGCTTTTCTTCCCAGCCGCATGGGCCTTGTGTGGGACTTCCACCAGCCCACTAAGGGCTGGTATTCACTCTCCCACAGCCCATGTAGCCTCTTGGGTCGAAATACCCCTCTCGATGGTCTCCCGGTACACTACCGGCACTACTGGTACATTACCGATGAGCCCGAAACTTTTTCGGCGACCAAAATAGTGTTGGAAATATGCCCCAGAGGCAATAACAAATTAGTTATTATCATATTTCCTTGTTCATGATAATCGTTTATTATCCATGCTATAATTGTATTGATCGGAGACTTAAATGCATGTGTGGATACATAGACAAAACCATGTCCCTAGTATGCCTCTAATGGACTAGCTCGTTGATCAAAGGATGGTTAAGGTTTCCTAGCCATGGACATGAGATGTCATTTGATAACGGGATCACATCATTAGGAGAATGATGTGATGGATAAGACCCAAACTACAAACATAGCATATGATCGTGTCAGTTTATTGCTACTGTTTTCTGCATGTCAAGTATATGTTCCTATGACCATGAGATCATGCAACTCACGGATATCGGAGGAGTGCCTTGTGTGTATCAAACGTCGCAACGTAACTGGGTGACTATAAAGGTGCTCTACAGGTATCTCCGATGGTGTCTGTTGAGTTGGCATGGATCGAGACTGGGATTTGTCACTCCGTGTAACGGAGAGGTATCTCGGGGCCCACTCGGTAATGCAACATCACAATAAGCCTTGCAAGCAATGTGACTAATTGTTAGTTGCGGGATCTTGTATTACGGAACGAGTAAAGAGACTTTCCGGTAACGAGGTTGAACTAGGTATGGAGATACCGACGATCGAATCTCGGGCAAGTAACATACCGAAGAACAAAGGGAACGATATACGGGATTAACTGAATACTTGACATAGAGGTTCGACCGATAAAGATCTTCGTAGAATATGTAGGAACCAATGTGTACGTCCAGGTCCCGCCATTGGTTATTGACCGTAGAGGTGTCTCGGTCATGTCTACATAGTTCTCGAACTCGCAGGGTCTGCACACTTAAGGTTCGGTGACGTTTTGGTAGTGTAGAGTTATGTATGGTGGTGACCGAAGGTTGTTCGGAGTCCCGGATGAGATCCCGTACATCACGAGGAGCTCCGTAATGGTCCGGAGGTAAAGATTCATATATAGGAAGTCCCAGTTTGGTTTCCGGAAAAGTTTCGGGCTCATCGGTAGTGTACCGGGAGTATCGGTATTGTACCGGGAGTGCCGGTAGTGTATCGAAGGACCTCCGGGAGGGGTATTTCGACCCCAAGAGGTCCATGGGCTGTGGGAGAATAATAACCAGCCCTTAGTGGGCTGGGAAAACAGCCACAAAGGCCCATGACGCAGGAGAGAAAGTCCTAAAGCAAAAAGTGGAAAATCAGCCAATAGGAGGCAATCCTACTCCAACTAGGATTGGAGGTGAAGTAGGATTGCTCCCACCTCCTATTTCGGCCAACCCAAAGGCCTTGGATGCCTCTCCTCTCCTCTCCTCCTATATATACTAGTGGATTGGGTGGTTTTTGGACAGAATTTCCGGCCACGTGCTACCCGTTTCACCGGTGCACAGTTTCTCCGCTAGATCGGTTTTCCGCAGCGCTTAGGCGAAGCCCTGCCAGAATCACTCCACCACCATCACCGGAGCGCCGTCACGCTGCCGGCGAACTCTCTCTCCTCTCCACCTCCTCTCCCTGGATCGAGACGGTGGAGATCGTCATCAAGCTGCACGTGTGCTGAACGCGGAGGTGTCGTCCGTTCGGCGCTAGATCGGAAGGACCGTGATCGAGATCGCGAGACAGTTCGTGATGAGATCGCGGAACGGATCGTGATGAGTTCGCGGGACAGATCGTGATCAAGATCGTGATACAGATCGTGATGAGATCGCGGGACGGATCGTGATGAGTTCACGGGACGGATCGTGATTGGATCACGGGACGGATCGTGATGAGATCGCGGGACGCTCGGCGATTTGGATCGCGAAGATGTTCGACTACACCAACCGCGTTTCTTAATGCTTCCCGCTTAGCGATCTACAAGGGTATGTAGATCCACTCTCCCTCTCGTAGATGCTCATCACCATGGATAGGTTTGCGTGTGCGTAGGAATATTTTTGTTTCCCATGCGACGTTCCCCAACAGTGGTATCAGAGCTAGGTTGATGGTTCGATGAGATCTCGAGTAGAACACAAAAGGTTTGTGGGCATTGATGCTTAGATTGCTTCCTCCCTTGGTCGTATTTTGGTTCAGCGGGACTGTGAGATGAAGCGGCCCGGACCAACATTACTCGTACGTTTACGAGAGACCGGTTCCCTCGACGCAACTTGTTGCCTAGATGGCTTGCGGGTGACAGTTTCTCTCACTTTAGTTGGATCGGATTCGACAAAGGCGGTCCTTGAGAAGGTTGAAAAGCAAACTAGTGTATCACCGTTGTGGTTTATGCGTAGGTGAGAATCGTTCTTGCTAGATACCCATAGCAGCCACGTAAAATATGCAACAACAATTAGAGGACGTCTAACTTGTTTTTGCAGGGTATGTTGTGATGTGATATGGCCAATTACATGATGAGATATATGTGATGTATGAGATGATCATGTGATGTATAGATTATCACGACTTGCATGTCGATGAGTACGGCAACCGGCAGGAGCCATAGGGTTGTCTTTAATTATTGTATGACCTGCGTGTCAATCATTAAGCGCTATGTAATGCTTTACTTTATCGCTACGGTAGCAATAGTAGTAGAAGCATGCAGGGCGTGACAACCCCAATGGCAACACATTGATGGATATCAAGATGATGGAGATCATGGTGTTGTGCCGGTGACGATGGAGATCATGTCGGTGTTTCGAAGATGGAGATCTTAACCACAAGTTCATGGCCATATCATGTCACTTATGAATTGCATGAGATGTTAATCCTTTTATGCACCTTGATTTGCTTAGTACGGTGGTAGCATTATAAGGTGATCCCTCACTTGAATTTCAAGATGAACTGTGTTCTCCCCGAGTGTGCACCGTTGCGAAAGTTCATCGTGTTGAGACACCACGTGATGATCGGGTGTGATAGACTCTACGTTCACATACAACGGGTGCAAGCCAGATTTTCACGCGCAGAACACTCGGGTTAAACTTGACGAGCCTAGCATGTACAGACATGGCCTCGGAACACGAGAGACCGAAAGGTCGAACATGAGTCATATAGTAGATATGATCAACATAATGATGTTCACCATTGCAGCCACCTCAACTCACGTGATGATCGGACTTGAGTTGGTGAATTTGGATCATGTATCACTCGAATGATTGGAGGGATGTCAATTTGAGTGGGAGTTCTTAAGTAATATGATTAATTGAACTCATTATCATGAACATAGTCAAAGTGTCTTTGCAAATTATGTTGTAGATTACTAGCTCGCGCTGTAGCTCCCTTGTATTTTTATATGTTCCTAGAGAAATAGAATTGAAAGATGTTGGTAGCAAAATTGCGGACTGGGTCCGTGATCTGAGGATTGTCCTCATTGCTGCACAGAAGGCTTATGTCCTTAATGCATCGCTCGGTGCGCCACCCCCTCTAGCGTCGTCTATAGATGTTGTGAACATCTAACAGGCACGTTTCGATGACTACTTGATAGTTTAGTGCGTCATGCATTACGGCTTAGAATTGAGGCTCCAAAACGTTTTGAACGTCACGGAACATATGAGATGTTCTAGGAGCAGAGATTGTGATCTCAGGCTCGTGCCTTTGTTGCGAGATATGAGATCTCCAACAAGATTCTTTGCTTGTAAGATGAAGGAGAATAGCTCAATCATTGAGCATGTACTCAGATTGTCTAGGTACTACAATCGCTTGAATCAAGTGGGAGTTGATCTTCTAGATAAGATAGTGATTGATATAGTTCTCCAAGTCACTGTCACTAAAGCTACTAGAACTTAGTGATGAACTATAATACACCAGGGATAGAAGTATTGATCCCTGAGCTGTTCGCGATGTTTAACACCGTGAAGGTAGAAATCAAGAAGGAGCGTCAAGTGTTGATGGTTAATCAAACCACTAGTTTCGAAAAGGGCAAGAGCAAGGAGGGAAACTTCATGGATAGCAAGTCAGTTGCTGCTCCAGTGAAGCAACCCAAAGTTGAACTCAAACCCGAGACTAAGTGCTTCTATTATGAGGTGAGAGGTCGCTGAAGCGGAACAACCCTAGATACTTGGTAGATAAGAAGGCTGGCAACATCGACAGAAGTATATTTGATATACGAGTTATTGATGTGTACCTTGCTAGTACTCCTAGTAGCACCTGGGTATTGGATACCAGTTCGGTTGCTAAATGTTAGTAACTCGAAATAAAAGCTACGGAATAAACTGAGAACTAGCTAAGGGTGAGGTGACGATGTGTGTTGGAAATGTTTCCAAGGTTGATGTGATCAACATCGCACGCTCTCTCTACCTTCAGGATTAGTGACGAACCTAAATAAATGTTATTTGGTGTTTTGCGTTGAGCATGAACATGATTAGATCATGTTTGTTGCAATACGGTTATTCATTTAAGTCAGAGAATAATAGTTATTCTGGTTACATGAATAATACCTTCAATGGTCATGCACCCAGTGAGAATGGTTTGTTGAAATCTTGATCGTAGTAGTACACATGTTCATAACATTGATGTCAAAAGATACAAAGTTAATAATGATAGTACCACATACTTGTGGCACTGCCGCTAAATGTCATATTGGTATAAAGCGCATGTAGAAACTCCATGCTGATGGATATTTGGACTCATCGATTTCGAATCGGTTGAGACATGCGAACCATGCCTCTTGGGCAAGATGACTAAAGGACCCCGTTGGATGGAGCGGGCAAGTGATTCATTGGAAATGATACATGTTGATGTATGCAATCTAGTGAGTCTTGTAGCGTGCAGTGGATATCGTTATTTTCTTACCTTCACTGATGATTTGAGTAGATATAGTGTATATTTACTTAATGAAACACAAGTCTGAATCGTTTGAAAGGTTCAAGCAAATTCAGAGTGAAGTTTAAAGATCATCGTGACAAGAAGATAAAAATGACCGCGATATGATCGTGGAGGTGAATATCTGAGTTACAAGTTTGGCATACAACTTAAGACAACGTGAAATTTGTTTCACAACTAACGCCACCTAGAACACCATGGTGTGATGGTGTGTCCGAACATCATAGTCATGCTCTATTGATATAGTGCATACTGTGATGTCTCTTATCGTTTTACTACTATAATTTTTGGGGTTATGCATTAGAGACAACTACATTCACTTTAAATAGGGCATCATCTAAATCCGTTGAGATGACACCGTGTGAATTATGGTTTGATAGAAACCTAAGCTGTCATTTCTTAATGTTTGGGGCTGCGATGCTTGTGTGGAAAATGTGTTCACATAATAAGCTAGAAACCAAAGCGGACAAATGTATCTTCATAGAATACCCTAAGAACAGATGGGTATGCCTTCTATCTTAGATCCGAGTGCAAAGTGTTTGTTGCTAGAACTGGGTCCTTTCTCGAGAAAAAGTTTCTCTCGAAAGAATTGAGTGGGAGGAAGATAGAACTTGATGAGGTTGTTAAACCTTTGTTCAACCAGAGAGTAGCGCAGCGCAGAAAGATGTTTCTGTGAAGCCTACGTTAGTTGAAGAGGAAGTTAATGATGATGATCATGAAGCTTCAGGATCAAGTTACTATCGAACTTCATAGGTCGACAAGGATGTGTACTGCTCCTGAGCGGTACGACAACTCTGTCTTGGAGGTCATATTGTTGGACAACGATGAACCTACGAGCTATGGAGAAGCGATGATGGACCCGGATTCCGACAAATGGTTGGAGGCCATGAAATCCGAGATAGGATCCATGTATTAAAACCAAGTGTAGACTTTGGTAGACTTGCTCGTTGGACGGCAGGTCGTTGAGTACAAATGGATCTTTAAAATGAAGACAGACACTGATGGTGAATGTCACTATTTGTAAAGCTCGACTTGTTGCAAAGATGTTTGTGACAAGTTCAAGGAGTTGACTACGATGAGACTTTCTCACTCGTAGTGATGCTAAAAGTCTATTGGAATTATGTTAGCAGTTGCTGTCTTTTCAATTATGAAATCTAGCAGATGGATGTCAAAACATCGTTCCCTTAATGGTTTACTTGAGGAAAGGTTGTATGTGATACAACCAGAAGGTTTTGTCAGGCCTAAGGATGCTAAAAGGTGTGCAATCTTCGGTGATCCTTCCATGGACTGAAGCAAGCATCTCGGAGTTGGAATATACGCTTTGATGAGGTGATCAAAGTTTTGATGTTTATACAAAGTTTATGAGAAACTTGTATTTGCAATAAAGTGAGTGGGAGCACTATAGAATTTCTGATAAGTATATGTGGATGACATATTGTTGTTCAGAAATAATGTAGAGTTTCTGGAAAGCATAAAACGGTTATTTGGAAAGTGATTTTCAAAGGAAGACCTGGATAAAGCTACCTAATTGTTGAGCATCAAAATCTATTGAGATAGATCAAGATGCTTGATGAGACTTTCAATGAGTGCATACCTTCACAAGATTTTGAAAGAGTTCAAAATGGATCAGCCAGAGAAATAGTTCTCGTCTGACTTGTAAGGTGTGAAGTTGAGTGAGACTCAAAGCTCGACAACGGAAGAAGAAAGAGAAAGGACGAACGTCGTCCCCTATGCCTTAGCCATAGGCTCTATATTATGCCATGCTGTGTACCGCACCTATGTGTGCCTTGCCATGAGTCTGTCAAGGGGTACAAGAGTGGTCCAGGAGTGGATCACTGGACAGCGGTCGGAATTATCCTTAGTAACCAGAGGACTAAGGAAATGTTTCTTGATTATGGAGGTGATAAAGAGTTCGTCGTAAAGAGTTACGTCGATGCAAGCTTTAACACCTATCCGGATGACTAGTAGTAGCAATCTGGATACATATAGTGGAGCAGCCATTTGGAAATAGTACCAAGTGGAGTGTGGTAGCAGTGTTTACGGTTTGACATAGAGATATGAAAAGTACACACGGATCTGAATATCGCAGACCCGTTGACTATAAGACCTCTCTCACATGCAAAGCATGATCGAGCCCCAGAACTCATTGGGTGTTAGATTCATAACAATGCGAATCACATGGTGATGTGAACTAGATTATTGACTCTAGTGCAAGTGGGAGACTATTGGAAATATGCCCTAGAGGCAATAATAAATTAGTTATTATCATATTTCCTTGTTCATGATAATCGTTTATTATCCATGCTATAATTGTATTGATCGGAGACTTAAATGCATGTGTGGATACATAGACAAAACCATGTCCCTAGTATGCCTCTAATGGACTAGCTCGTTGATCAAAGGATGGTTAAGGTTTCCTAGCCATGGACATGAGATGTCATTTGATAACGGGATCACATCATTAGGAGAATGATGTGATGGATAAGACCCAAACTACAAACATAGCATATGATCGTGTCAGTTTATTGCTACTGTTTTCTGCATGTCAAGTATATGTTCCTATGACCATGAGATCATGCAACTCACGGATATCGGAGGAGTGCCTTGTGTGTATCAAACGTCGCAACGTAACTGGGTGACTATAAAGGTGCTCTACAGGTATCTCCGATGGTGTCTGTTGAGTTGGCATGGATCGAGACTGGGATTTGTTACTCCGTGTAACGGAGAGGTATCTCGGGGCCCACTCGGTAATGCAACATCACAATAAGCCTTGCAAGCAATGTGACTAATTGTTAGTTGCGGGATCTTGTATTACGGAACGAGTAAAGAGACTTTCCAGTAACGAGGTTGAACTAGGTATGGAGATACCGACGATCGAATCTCGGGCAAGTAACATACCGAAGAACAAAGGGAACGATATACGGGATTAACCGAATCCTTGACATAGAGGTTCGACCGATAAAGATCTTCGTAGAATATGTAGGAACCAATGTGTACGTCCAGGTCCCGCCATTGGTTATTGACCGCAGAGGTGTCTCGGTCATGTCTACATAGTTCTCGAACCCGCAGGGTCTGCACACTTAAGGTTCAGTGACGTTTTGGTAGTGTAGAGTTATGTATGGTGGTGACCGAAGGTTGTTCGGAGTCCCGGATGAGATCCCGGACGTCACGAGGAGCTCCGTAATGGTCCGGAGGTAAAGATTCATATATAGGATGTCCCAGTTTGGTTTCCGGAAAAGTTTCGGGCTCATCGGTAGTGTACCGGGAGTATCGGTATTGTACCGGGAGTGCCGGTAGTGTACCGGAGGACCTCCGGGAGGGGTATTTCGACCCCAAGAGGTCCATGGGCTGTGGGAGAATAATAACCAGCCCTTAGTGGGCTGGGAAAACAGCCACAAAGGCCCATGGCGCAGGAGAGAAAGTCCTAAAGCAAAAAGTGGAAAATCAGCCAATAGGAGGCAATCCTACTCCAACTAGGATTGGAGGTGAAGTAGGATTGCTCCCACCTCCTATTTCGGCCGACCCAAAGGCCTTGGATGCCTCTCCTCTCCTCTCCTCCTATATATACTAGTGGATTGGGTGGTTTTTGGACAGAATTCCCGGCCACGTGCTACCCGTTTCACCGGTGCACAGTTTCTCCTCTAGATCGGTTTTCCGCAGCGCTTAGGCGAAGCCCTGCCGGAATCACTCCACCACCATCACCGAAGCGCCGTCACGCTGCCGGTGAACTCTCTCTCCTCTCCACCTCCTCTCCCTGGATCGAGACGGTGGAGATCGTCATCAAGCTGCACGTGTGCTGAACGCGGAGGTGTCGTCCGTTCGGCGCTAGATCGGAAGGACCGTGCTCGAGATCGCGAGACAGTTCGTGATGAGATTGCGGAACGGATCGTGATGAGTTCGCGGGACAGATCGTGATCAAGATCATGATACGGATCGTGATGAGATCGCGGGACGGATCGTGATGAGTTCACGGGACGGATCGTGATTGGATCACGGGACGGATCGTGATGAGATCGCGGGACGCTCGGCGATTTGGATCGCGAAGATGTTCGACTACACCAACCGCGTTTCTTAACGCTTCCCGCTTAGCGATCTACAAGGGTATGTAGATCCACTCTCCCTCTCGTAGATGCTCATCACCATGGATAGGTTTGCGTGTGCGTAGGAATATTTTTGTTTCCCATGCGACGTTCCCCAACAAATAGGACTTCCTATATATCAATATTTACCTCCGAACCATTCCGGAGATCCTCGTGACGTCCGGGATCTCATCTGGGACTCGAAACAACCTTCGGTCACCACCATGCATAACTCTATACTACCGAAACGTCACCGAACCTTAAGTGTGCAGACCCTGTGGGTTCGAGAACTATGTAGACATGACCGAGACACCTCTACGGTCAATAACCAATAGTGGGACCTGGATGCCCATATTGGTTCCTACATATTCTATGAAGATCTTTATCGGTCGAACCTCTATGTCAAGGATTCAGTTAATCCCGTATGATGTTCCCTTGGTTCTTTGGTATGTTACTTGCCCAAGATTCGATCGTCGGTATCTCCATACCTAGTTCAACCTCGTTACCGGCAAGTCTCTTTACTCGTTCCGTAGCACAAGATCCCTTGACTAAAACTTAGTCACATTGCTTGCAAGGCTTATTGTGATGTTGTATTACCGAGTGGGCCCTGAGATACCTCTCGGTCACACGGAGTAACAAATCCCAGTCTTGATCCATGCCAACCCAACGAACACCCTTGGAGATACCTGTAGAGCACCTTTATAGTCACCCAGTTACGTTGCGACGTTTGATACACACAAGGTACTCCTCCGGTGTTAGCGAGTTGCATGATCTCATGGTCATAGGAACACATACTTGACATGTAGAAAATAGTAGCATTAAACTGACATGATCATATGCTACGTTTGTAGTTTGGGTCTTGTCCATCACACCATTCTCCTAATGATGTGATCCCGTTATCAAATGACATCTCATGTCCATGGCTAGGAAACCTTAACCATCTTTGATTAACGAGCTAGTTCACTAGAGGCATACTGGGGACAAAGTGTTGTCTATTTGTCCACACGTGTAATGTGTTTCCAATCAATACAATTATATCATGGATAATAAACGATTATCATGAACAAGGAAATATGATAATAACTAATTTATTATTGCCTCTAGGGCATATTTCCAACAGTCTCCCACTTGCACTAGAGTCAATAATCTAGTTCACATCACCATGTGATTCGCATTGTTATGAATCTAACACCCAATGAGTTCTGGGGCTCGATCATGCTTTGCATGTGAGAGAGGTCTTATAGTCAATGGGTCTGCGATATTCAGATCCGTGTGTACTTTTCATATCTCTATGTCAAACCGTAAACACTGCTACCACACTCCACTTGGAGCTATTCCAAATGGCTGCTCCACTATACGTATCCGGATTGCTACTAAGAGTCATCCGGATTGGTGTTAAAGATTGAATTGACATAACTCTTTACGACGAACTCTTTATCACCTCCATAATCGAGAAACATTTCCTTAGTCTTTTAGTTACTAAGGATGATCTTGACCGCTGTCCAGTGATCCACTCCTGGATCACTCTTGTACCCCTTGACGGACTCATGGCAAGGCACACACAAGTGCGGTACACAACATGGCATACTATACAGAGCCTATGGCTAAGGCATAGTGGACGACATTCGTCCTTTCTCTTTCTTCTGCTGTTGTCGAGCTTTGAGTCTCACTCAATTTCACACCTCGCAAATCAGGCGAGAACTCTTTCTCTGACTGATCCATTTTGAACTCTTTCAAAATCTTGTCAAGGTATGTACTCATTGAAGGTCTCATCAAGCATCTTGATCTATCTCTATATATCTTGATGTTCAAAAATTAGGTAGCTTCATCCAGGTCTTCCTTTGAAAAACTCTTTTCAAACAACTGTTTATGCTTTCCAGAAATTCTACATCATTTCCGATCAACAATATGTCATCCACATATACTTATCAGAAATACTATAGTGCTCCCACTCACTTTATTGTAAATACAAGTTTCTTGTAAACTTTGTATAGACTCAAAAACTTTGATCACCTCATCAAAGTGTATATTCCAACTCCGAGATGCTTTCTTCAGTCCATAGAAGGATCACTGAAGCTTGCTCACCTTTTAGCATCCTTAAGACAGAAAAAACCTTCTTGTTGTTGTTGGAAATATAAGCAATTTACCATATGATTTTATCAATAGGTAAAATAAGAACACCATGGAAAGCATGACTATTATAGTAGAGATGAAACAAGTCATGTTATCTAAAAGAAAGAAGGCAAATAGCATGCACTCATGTGAAAGAGAACATAACATATGTGGCACAAAGGGTAGTGCAAGATAAACTAGGGGGAGAAACTGAAACATGATCTTGAAAAGAAAGAACACGAGCACGTACGGAACAGTGGCAGAAGTCCCGGTCTTGGGGTCGGTGTCGTCGCCAGCCATGTTGTCGAAGAGGTCGTTGACGTTGGGGAAGAAGTCATCGTTGGGGAAGAGGTCGTTGGTGTCCGGAGTGTCCGTGATGAACCGGCCAGTAGTCGCGTAGAGCGCTCCCCAAAAACCTTATCACCTTTCTCCCTGTACAGGACTCAAGAAGGTGCGGTTTCGGAGGCCTACTGTCCCGACCTACGGTGCACGCCGCAAGCCGGGATGGAGAAGGACGTAGCAGCAGCACAGTGCTCAGGAACCGGAGGCAAGAGGAAGAAGTAGTGTTGGTGCATCTCTCTGAGAGGAGCGACCTCCCTTTTATAGGTGCAAGAGAAGTAGGCGAGAGGGCAGCGACGGGAGGTGAAAAGGAGAAGGAGACGAAACGAATGGACTCCAGCCAAAGAGGCGCGCCGTTCGGATTCAGTGCTCCACTAAAATAAAGTTTCTGCTCCCGCCGCGTGACCTTTCGTATACCCATTGTGTGTGGCAAAAATTTAGACATCGGCTCGGCTCATTCCCGCAACCCGCGGCACGTCGTGGCGTGGCGAGGCGGGCGGCGGAGGAGGAGCGCGCGTGGATGTCCCTCTTGTTCTCATCCTCATACATGTGGGGAAAGAACCTCCCTTATAAAGAGGTCCAACTCCCTCTAAACTAGCAATGTGGGACTAAACATTAGTTTCACTTCTTGCCTTGCACGAATGGGCTGCGTGGGCCTCTAGGATTTATTAGGAATGCTATTGGGCTTGGCCCATAATAGACAAAATTCCAGCAATCCCCCACCAGATCCTAGAGGCACACAAAATTTGCCTTTTGGTTCTAAAACACTGTTTTATATACCGGTACTGCAGTGGAGACTGTTAAGTTGAACTTCCACCTAGAACTCTATGCTACACTAGTAAGCAACTTGAACAGTGGACTAGGCCTTGAACTGCAAGTTTTCTGCGAATCTAGCTTCACACAAAGCCTTGACCGATATTGGGCTACCGTAGGTCTTCCCTGCGGGTGGATCTTATGCGTCATACTCCGAGACCTTTCGTGAGTTTACTAGAGAGAACCCTACTCTCATAGATTGCGACATTTAACAATCAGACTCATATAGGTGTGTTCTTCAAAAGATGTTCTGCAGGACAACATCACTGCTTCAGTGAGCCACTTAGAACACATTAAGATATACATCAACCTGCCATGCAGATTTAGGAGAGTATTGCATCTTCATGGAGTGGTATTGTTGACAGTAAGGATACTCTCCTCTCAGTTGACCAACAGCTTGTCTTCCACATCTAATTCATGAGATCTCCGATCACAAAGAATAGGTTACCACTGTGACCAACTCATATTGTGGGTCTCAAACCCATCTCCCTTGATGCATTATCTATCACATTACGTGATAGACCCTTAGTAAAAGGATCTGCCAGATTTTTAGACGTTTGGATATAATCCAATTCAATAACTCCAGAGTTTCTCATTTTTCTGACAGACTTTAACCTTCTCTGAACATGTCTTGATGACTTCATGTTATCCTTTGAACTACTCACTTTCGTGATCACGGCTTGATTGTTACGGTTCATAAGAATACCCGGTACAGGTTTCTCAACAACAGGCAAGTCATTCAAGAGCCGACAAAGCCAATCTGCTTCAACCGTAGCTATATCTAGTGTTGTGAGTTCTGCTTCCATTGTTTACCTCGTTAAGATGGTCTTCTTGCAAGACTTCCAAGAAATAGCGCCACCTCCATGAGTGAATACATCCGCTCGTGGCCTTTATCTCATCAGCATCTGAGACCAGTTTGAGTCACTATACCCTTCAACCACCTTTGGGTGCCCGGTATAGTGAATTCCATAATTCGCAGTGCCCCTCAAATAACGCATAACTCTTTCTAGAGCTTTCCAATGATCATCTCCAGGTTTTGAAACAAATCGGCTCAGTTTGCTAACAGCAAAAGAGATGTTAGGTCTTGTGGCACTGGCCAAATACATGAGCGAGCCAATAATCTGAGAATATTTCAATTGGTCTCTAACAATTCTTCGATTCTTTCGAAGCAACACACTAGCATCATATGGTGTTGGAGAGGGCTTGCAGTCACTATAACCAAAGCGACTCAAGATCTTTTCCACATAGTGATATTGAAGCAATGTGATCCCACCATCATCATCCCTCAATAGCTTGATGTTTAGAATGACATCAGCCACTCCTAAATCCTTCATTTCAAAGCAACGAGATAGGAAATCCTTAATCTCCTTAATAACCTTCAGATTTGTTCCGAAAATCAGTATGTCATCAACATACAAGCAAAGGATAACTCCCTCGCCCCCACCATGGCGATAGTACACACATTTATCAGCTTCGTTTACAACAAAGCCTGCGGCTGTTAAAGTTCTTTCAAACTTCTCATGCCACTGCTTGGGTGCTTGCTTAAGTCCATACAAAGACTTCAACAACTTGCACACTTTCCCTTCCTGACCATCTACTACAAACCCATGTGGTTGTTCCATATAAATTTCCTCTTCTAACTCTCCATTTAGGAAAGCAGTCTTAACATCCCTTTGATGAATGAGAAGACCATGTGAGGCAGCAAGTGAAAGTAGAACTCAAATAGTGGTTAGTCGAACCACAGGTGAGTAAGTATCAAAGAAGTCTTCACCTTCCTTTTGGGTATAACCCTTAGCCACGAGCCGAGCCTTGTACTTCTCAATAGTACCATCAGGCCTAAGCTTCTTTTTGAACACCCATTTGCACCCTATAGGTTTGCACCCATAAGGTCGATCAGTTATCTCCCAAGTTTCATTTGCCAAGATGGAATCCATCTCACTACGGACCGCTTCCTTCCAGTAGTCAGCATCTTCAGAAGCATAGGCCTCTGAAATAGAACTGGGAGTGTCATCTATGAGATACACAAGAAAATCATCACCAAAAGACTTTGCAATCCTCTGTCTCTTGCTCCTAGTGGGAACTTCATTGTTCTCCTTCACAGGATTTTCAAAGTTTTCCATCGAAATGGCAGGTTTAGTAATTGTAATTGGTTCCTGAGTCGATGAACTAGGCATCTCCTGATTAGATGAGGTAGCCATATCCTTCATGGGAAAGATATCTTCAAAGAAAGTCGCATAATTCGACTCCATGATCGTACCGACATGCATGTCAGGTACCTCAGATTTTATAACCAAAAATCTATAACCAATGCTATGAAAAGCATATCCCAAGAAAACACAATCCGCAGTCTTAGGTCCAAGCTTCCGCTTCTTTGGAATTGGCACATTGACTTTCGCCAAACAGCCCCAGGTTCGTAGATAAGAGAGCTTCAACCTTTTCTTTTCCCATTCTTCGAATGGAGTTATCTCTTTGTTCTTTGTGGGAACTCGGTTTAGGACATGACATGCAGTCAATATCGCCTCCCCCCACCATGCCTTGGAGAGACCCAATGTGTCTAACATGGCGTTAACCAAATCAGTTAGAGTACGGTTCTTTCTTTCGGCCACCCCATTTGACCGAGGTGAATAGGGAGGCGTCCTCTCATGGATTATACCATGTTCCGCACAAAAAGAATCAAATTCATTTGAGAAATACTCTCCACCACGATCGGATATAAGCCTCTTGATCTTCCGATCAAGTTGGTTTTCCACTTCAGCTTTATAGTTCTTGAAATAGTTCAAAGCCTCATCCTTAGATTTCAGAAGATACACGTGGCAATATCTAGTGGAATCATCAATCAGCGTCATAAAATACTTCTTTCCACCTTTTGTCAAAACACCATTCATTTCACATAGATCTGAATGTATGAGCTCTAGTGGTGCAAGATTTCTCGTTTCCGCAGTCACATGAGACTTACGAGGTTGCTTAGCTTGCACACACACTTGACACTTAGATCCCTTGACAGTGGTGAAACTAGGGATTAAGTTTAACTTCGCTAGTCGCGACATGCAACCAAAATTAACATGACAAAGACGTGAATGCCATACATTTGATTCACTATTATTGCAAACATGATTAACAACTTTATTGCAAACATCTGACAAGGATAAACGAAACAGTCCTCCTGACTCATAGCCTTTACCAACGAAAGTTCCATACTTGGATATTACAAATTTATTCGATTCAAAAACAAGCTTGTAGCCATCTCTACACAGAAGAGATCCGCTAATAAGATTTTTATTGACGGAGGGGACATAATGCACGTTCTTCAGCTGCACGATCTTCCCCGAAGTAAACTTCAGATCGACCGTGCCAACACCACGAACAAAAGCACTTGAACCGTTTCCCATCAGCACGGTTGAAGTGCATGCGGTCTAATAAGAGGAAAACATAGAAATATCACCGCATACATGCACATTAGCACCTGTGTCAATCAACCAATCAGGAGAATGACGTATTGAAAGAATAGTGGGAAATATACCATACCCATCATCCTTCATGTCAATGTCTCCAATGATAACATTAGGGGTCTTGCCGCCTTTCCTAGGATTACGCTTGTCATGGCGATTAGGGCAACTGGGAGCGCAATGGTCAGGATCTCCACACACATGGCAAACACCTTTATTCTTGTCATTCTTCTTCTTGAAGTTGGTGTGCTGTACAGCCTTGTTCTTCCCATCAAATTTTGCTTTACCATCAAATTTGCCCTTGTTCTTGAACTTGTGGGACTGGAAGTTTTTCTTCTGTACCAGATTGGCACTAGATCCTCCCTCAATGCCTCGAGCACGTGTATCCTTTGCTCTTGCCTTTTCTTCGACATCAAGAGTACCTATGAGATCCGGAACGGAAAACTCTTGTCTCTTGTGTTTCAGAGAGGTAGCAAAGTTCCTCCACGTAGGAGGAAGCTTAGTGATGATGCCTCCGGTAACAAACTTGTCCAGTAACATACAATTGAAGTGCTCAAGTTCTCTAGCAAATGACTGTATCTCGTGAGCTTGCTCAACCACGGAGCGCTCTTCAGTCATCCTGTAGTCATAGAATTGTTCCATGATGTACAGCTCAGTGCCGGCATCCGAGACCCCAAACTTGGCCTCGAGTGCGTTCCACATATCTTTTCCATTATCAAAAGACGCATAAGCATTAACTATGTTCTCACCAAGAACACTTAAGAGAGCAGCCTTAAACAGGGTATCCATTTTCTGGAAAGCTTGCTCCTGTTGAGCATCATATTCTTCTGGTTTGCCAAGAGTGGCGTCATAGCAACTCATGGTTTGAAACCATAAGACTGCCCTCATGCGCCACCTCTTGTAGTGCACACCTTCAAACATAGGAGGCCTCATAGATGCAGCGAAACCACTTGGGGTAAATTGCCTATTATAATGTTTTTGGATTGTTGGAAATATAAGCAATTTACCATATGATTTTATTAATAGGTAAAATAAGAACACCATGGAAAGCATGACTATTATAGTAGAGATGAAACAAGTCATGTTATCTAAAAGAAAGAAGGCAAATAGCATGTACTCATGTGAAAGAGAACATAACATATGTGTCACAAAGGGTAGTGCAAGATAAACTAGGGGGAGAAACTGAAACATGATCTTGAAAAGAAAGAACACGAGCACGTACGGATTAGTGGCAGAAGTCCTGGTCTTGGGGTCGGTGTCGTCGCCAGCCATGTTGTCGAAGAGGTCGTTGACGTTGGGGAAGAATTCGTCGTTGGGGAAGAGGTCGTCGGTGTCCGGAGCGTCCGTGATGAACCGGCCAGTAGTCGGGCAGAGCGCTCCCCAAAAACCTTATCACCTTTCTCCCCGTACAGGACTCAAGAAGGTGCGGTTTCGGAGGCCTACTGTCCCGACCTACGGTGCACGCCGCAAGCCGGGATGGAGAAGGACGTAGCAGCAACGCAGTGCTCAGGAACCGGAGGCAAGAGGAAGAAGTAGTGTTGGTGCATCTCTCTGAGAGGAGCGACCTCCCTTTTATAGGTGCAAGAGAAGTAGGCGAGAGGGCAGCGACGGGAGGTGAAAAGGAGAAGGAGACAAAACGAACGGACTCCAGCCAAAGAGGCGCGCCGTTCGGATTCAGTGCTCCACTAAAAAAAGGTTTCAGCTCCCGTCGCGTGACCTTTCGTATACCCGTTGTGTGTGGCAAAAATTTAGACATCGGCTCGGCTCATTCCCACAACCCGCGGCGCGTCGTGGCGTGGCGTGGCATGGCGTGGCGAGGCGGGCGGCGGAGGAGGAGCGCGCGTGGATGTCCCTCTTGTTCTCATCCTCATACATGTGGGGAAAGAACCTCCCTTACAAAGAGGTCCAACTCCCTCTAAACTAGCAATGTGGGACTAAACATTAGTTTCACTTCATGCCTTGCATGAATGGGCTACGTGGGCCTCTAGGATTTATTAGGAATGCTATTGGGCTTGGCCCATAATAGAAAAAATTCCAGCAGTTGTATCACATACAACCGTTCCTCAAGTAAACTGTTAAGGAAACGATGTTTTGTCATCCATCTGCTAGATTTCATAATTGAAAAATGCAGCAACTGCTAACATAATTCCAACAGACTTTAGCATCGCTACGAATGAGAAAGTCTCATCGCAGTCAACTTTTTGAACTTGTCGGAAACTTCTTTGTGACAAGTCGAGCTTTATAAATGGTGACATTTACCATCAGTGTATGTCTTCATTTCAAAGGTCCATTTGTACTTGACGACCTGCCGTCCAACGAGCAAGTCTACCAAAGTCTATACTTGGTTTTCATACATGGATCCTTTTTCGGATTTCATGGCCTCTAACCATTTGTCGGAATCTGGGCCCATCATCGCTTCTCCATAGCTCATAGGTTCATCGTTGTCCAATAACATGACCTCTAAGACAGGGTTGTTGTACCACTCAGGAGCAGTACACGTCCTTGTCGACCTACGAGGTTCGATAGTAACTTGATCCGAAGCTTCATGATCATCATCATTAACTTCCTCTTCAACTAACATAGGCTTCATAGAAACATCATCATTAAGTTGCGGTCGAGGGAACCGGTCTCTCGTAAGCGTACAAGTTGGTCCGGGCTGCTTCATCTCACAATACCGCTGAACCAAAATCCAACCAAGGGAGGAAGCAATCTAAGCATCAACGCCCACAAACCTTTTGTGTTCTACTCGAGATCTCATCAACACATAGACCTAGCTCATGATGCCACTGTTGGGGAACGTTGCATGGGAAACAAAAAAGTTCCTACGCACACGCAGATCTATCCATGGTGATGAGCATCTACGAGAGGGAGAGTGGATCTACATACCCTTGTAGATCGCTAAGCGAGAAGCGTTAAGAAACACGGTTGGTGTAGTCGAACGTCTTCGCGATCCAAATCGCCGTGCATCCCGCGATCCAATCACGATCCGTCCCGCGATCTAATCACGATCCGTCCCACGAAATTGGTCACGATCCGTCCCATGAACTTGATCACGATCCGTCCCACGAACTTGATCACGATCCGTCCCACGAACTTGATCACGATCCTTCGATCTAGCGCCGAACGGACGGCACCTCCGCGTTCAGCACACATACAACTTGATGACGATCTCCACCGTCTTGATCCAGCAAGAAGGAGTGGAGAGTAAGAAGAGTTCTCCGGCAGCGTGACGGCGGTCCGGCGATGTTGGTGGAGCAATTCCGGCAGGGCTTCGCCTAAGCACTACAGAAATCCGATCTAGAGGAGAAACTATGCACTGGAGGAACGGGTAGCACGTGGCTGAAAATCTAGTGCAAAAACCCTAAAACCTCCAGTATATATAAGAGGAGAGGAGGAGAGGCCTTGGCACACGGGCCAAGGCCTCCTTGATTTGGCCGAAGGAGAGATGGAGAGGTGGAGTCCACCTCCAATCCTAGTAGGACTAGGATTCACCCTATTTTGCCTTTTTTTCCACTTTTCCACTTAGGCCTTTTTCCTCCAGCCGCATGGGCCTCTTGTGGATGTTCCACCAGACCACTAAGGGCTGGTTTACACCCTAATACGGCCCATGTAGCCTCTTGGGTCGAAATACCCCTCCCGGTGGCCTCCCGGTACACTACCGGCACTCCCGGCATACTACCGATGAGCCCGAAACTTTTCCGGCGACCAAAACAGGACTTCCTATATATGAATCTTTACCTCCAGACCATTCCGGAGCTCCTTGTGACGTCCGGGATCTCCTCTAGGACTCTGAACAACCTTCAGTCACCACCATGCATAACTCTATACTACCGAAACGTCACCGAACCTTAAGTGTGCAGACCCTAAGGGTTCAAGAACTATGTAGACATGACCGAGACACCTCTACGGTCAATAACCAATGGCAGGACCTGGATGTCCACATTGGTTCCTACATATTCTACGAAGATCTTTATCGGTTGAACCTCTATGTCAAGGATTCAATTAATCCCGTATGATGTTCCTTTCGTTCTTCGGTATGTTACTTGCCCGAGATTCGATCGTCGGTATCTCCATACCTAGTTCAATCTCGTTACCGGCAAGTCTCTTTACTCATTCCGTAATACAAGATCCCGCAACTAACATTTAGTTAAATTGCTTGCAAGGCTTATTGTGATGTTGTATTACCGAGTGGGCCCTGAGATACCTCTCCGTCACACGGAGTAACAAATCCCAGTCTTGATCCATGCCAACTCAACAGACACCTTCGGAGATACCTGTAGAGCACCTTTATAGTCACCCAGTTACGTTGCGACGTTTGATACACACAAGGCACTCCTCCGATGTCTGTGAGTTGCATGATCTCATGGTCATAGGAACATATACTTGACAAGAAGAAAACAGTAGCAATAAACTGACACAATCATATGCCATGCTTGTAGTTTGGGTCTTGTCCATGACATCATTCTCCTAATGATGTGATCTCGTTACCAAATGACATCACATGTCAATGGCTAGGAAACCTTGACCATCTTTGATCAACGAGCTAGTTCACTAGAGGCATACTAGGGATAGAGTGTTGTTTATTTACCCACACATGTAATGTGTTTCCAATTAATACAATTATAGAATGGATAATAAACGATTATCATGAACAAGGAAATACAATAATAAACACTTTATTTATTGCCTCTAGGGCATATTTCCAACAAATAACGATATCCACCGCACGCTACAAGACTCATTGGATTGCATACATCAACATGTATCATTTCTAATAAATCACTTGCCCGCTCCATCCATCTGGAAACGGGGTCCTTAGTCATCTTGCCCAAGAGGCATGGTTCGCATGTCTCAATCGATTTGAAATCGAATGAGTCCAAAGATCCACCAGCATCGAGTTTCTTCATGCGTTTTATACCAATATGACATTTAGCGGCAGTGCCACAAGTATGTGGTACTATCACGTGCATGTCAGATGTTCACAACATCTATAGACGATGCTAGAGGGGTTGGCGCATCGAGCGGTGCATTAAGGACATAAGCCTTCTGTGCAGCAACGAGGACAATCCTCAGATCACAGAGCCACTCCGCAATATTGCTACCATAATCTTTTAACTCTATTTCGCTAGGAACATATAAAAATTCAAGGGAGCTACAGCGTGAGCTAGTAATCTACAACACAGTTTGCAAAGACACTACTGACTATGTTCATGATAATGAGTTTAATTAATCATATTACTTAAGAACTCCCACTCAAATTGACATCCCTCCGGTCATTCGAGTGATACATGATCCAAATTCACCAACTCAAGTCCGATCATCATGTGAGTTGAGGTGGTTTCAATGGTGAACATCATCATGTTGATCATATCTGCTATAAGACTCATGTTCGACCTTTCGGTCTCTTGTGTTCCGAGGCCATGTCTGTACATGCTAGGCTCGTCAAGTTTAACCCGAGTGTTCAGCATGTGCAACACTGGCCTGCACCCGTTGTATGTGAACGTAGAGTCTATCACACTCGATCATCACGTGGTGACTTGACACGACGAACTTTCGCAATGGTGCACACTCGGGGAGAACACAATTTATCTTGAAATTAAGTGAGGGATCACCTTATAATGCTACCGTTGTCCTAAGCAAAACAAGGTGCATAAAAGGATTAACATCACATGCAAATCACAAGTGACATGATATGGCCATGAACTTGTGCTTTTGATCTCCATCTTGAAAGCACCGGCATGATCTCCATTGTCACCGACACGACACCATGATCTCCATCATCTTGATCTCCATCAATGTGTCGCCATCGGGGCTGTCCCGCCCATCATGCTTGTACTACTATTGCTACCGCATAGCGATAAAGTAAAGCATTACATAGCGCTTAATGATTGACATGCAGGTCATACAATAATTAAAGACAACCCTATGGCTCCTGCCGGTTGCCGTACTCATCGACATGCAAGTCGTGATATTCTATAAAACACATGATCATCTCATACATCACATATATCACATCATGTAATTGGCCATATCACATCACAACATACCCTGCAAAAAAAGTTAGACGTCCTCTAATTGTTGTTGCATGTTTTACGTGGCTGCTACGGGTATCTAGCAAGAACAATTCTCATCTACGCAAAAACCACAATGGTGATACACTAGTTGCTTTTCAACCTTCTCAAGGACCGCCTTTGTCGAATCCGATCCAACTAAAGTGAGAGAAACTGGCACCCGCAAGCCATCTATGCAACAAGTTGTGGTTGAGGGAACCGGTCTCTCATAAGTGTACGGGTAATGTTGGTCCGGGAGCTTCATCTCACAATACCGCTGAACCAAAACAAGACCAAGGGAGGAAGCAATCTAAGCATCAACGCAAACAAAGTCTTTGTGTTCTACTTGAGATCTCATCTACACATAGACCTAGCTCATGATGCCACTGTTGGGGAATGTTGCATGGGAAACAAAAAATTTCCTACGCACACGCAAGATCTATCCATGGTGATGAGCATCTACGATAGGGAGAGTGGATCTACATACCCTTCTAGATCGCTAAGCGGGAAGCGTTAAGAAACGCAGTTGGTGTAGTCGAACGTCTTTGCGATCCAAATCGCCGAGTGTCCCGCGATCTCATCACGATCCGTCCCGCGATCCAATCACGATCCGTCCCGCGAACTCATCACAATTCATCCCGTGATCTCAACATGATCCGTCCCGCGATCTCAATCACGGTCCTTCCGATCTAGCGCCGAACGGACGGCGCCTCCGCGTTCAGCACACGTACAGCTCGATGACGATCTCCACCTTCTTGATCCAGCAAGAGGGAGAGGAGAGGTAGAAGATTTCTCCGGCAGCGTGACGGCCCTGCGGCGATGGTGGTGGAGCAATTCCGACAGGGCTTCGCCTAAGCATTGCAAAAAACCGATCTAGAGGAGAAACTGTGCACTAGAGGAACGGGTTGCACGTGGTTGAAAATCTAGTGCAAAAAACCCTAAAACCTCTAGTATATATAGAAGGAAGAGAGGAGGAGTCTTGGATCCGAAGGAGCCAGTCCTTTGGTCGGCCGAACCAAGGAGGATTGGAGGATTCCTCCTCCAATCCTAGTAGGACTAGGACTCCTCCTTATTTTTGCCTTTTTTGCCTTTTTGCCTTTTTCCACCTTTTTCTCTTTGGGATTTTCTTCCCAGTCGCATGGGCCTTGTGTGGGACTTCCACCAGCCCACTAAGGGATGGTATTCACTCTCTCACAGCCCATGTTGCCTCTTGGGTCAATATACCCCTCCCGATGGTCTCCCGGTACACTACCGGCACTCCCGGTACATTACCGATGAGCCTGAAACTTTTTCGGCGACCAAAATAGGACTTCCTATATATCAATCTTTACCTACGGACCACTCCGGAGCTCCTCATGACGTCCGGGATCTCATCCGGGACTCCGAACAACCTTCGGTCACCACCATGCATAACTCTATACTACCGAAACGTCACCGAACCTTAAGTGTGCAGACCCTGCGGGTTCCGGAACTATGTAGACAAGACCGAGACACCTCTACGGTCAATAACCAATAGCGGGACCTGGATGCCCATATTGGTTCCTACATATTCTACGAAGATCTTTATCGATCGAACCTCTATGTCAAGGATTCAGTTAATCCCGTATGATGTTCCCTTGGTTCTTCGGTATGTTACTTGCCCGGGATTCGATCGTCGGTATCTCAATACCTAGTTCAACCTCGTTATCGAAAAGTCTCTTTCCTTGTTCCGTAAAACAAGATCCCGTGACTAACACTTAGTCACATTGCTTGCAAGGCTTATTGTGATGTTGTATTACCGAGTGGGCCCTGAGATACCTCTCCGTCACACGGAGTAACAAATCCCAGTCTTGATCCATGCCAACCCAAGAGACACCCTCGGAGATACCTGTAGAGCACCTTTATAGTCACCCAGTTACGTTGCGACGTTTGATACACACAAGGTACTCCTCCGGTGTCAGTGAGTTGCATGATCTCATGGTCATAGGAACAGATACTTGACATGCAGAAAACAGTAGCATTAAACTGACACGATTATATGCTACGTTTGTAGTTTGGGTCTTGTCCATCACACCATTCTCCTAATGATGTGATCCCGTTATCAAATGACATCTCATGTCCATGGCTAGGAAACCTTAACCATCTTTGATTAATGAGCTAGTTCACTAGAGGCATACTAGGGACAAAGTGTTGTCTATTTACCCACACGTGTAATGTGTTTCCAATCAATACAATTATAGCATGGATAATAAACGATTATCATGAACAAGGAAATATGATAATAACTAATTTATTATTGCCTCTAGGGCATATTTCCAACACCGACGGTCCGTCGGTTGATATAGTAATAGCCTACGGTAGTGGTAAGGGCCGACGGTTATTGTTAACTCACATGTATTACTGTCAATACCCGATGGTATACTCAATGTTGGGGAACGTCGCATGGGAAACAAAATTTTTCCTACGCTCATGCAAGACCTATCCATGGTGATGAGCATCTACGAGAGGGAGAGTGGATCTACACACCCTTGTAGATCGCTAAGAGGGAAGCGTTAAGAAACGCGGTTGGTGTAGTCGAACGTCTTCGCGATCCAAATCACCGAGAATCCCGCGATCCAATCACGATCCGTCCCGATCAAGCACCGAACGGAAAACACCTCCGCGTTCAGCACACGTACAGCTTGATGACGATCTCCGCCTTCTTGATCCAGCAAGAGGGAGCGGAGAGGTAGACGAGTTCTCCGGCAGCGTGACGGTGCCGTGGCAATGGTGGTGGAGCAATTCCGGCAGGGCTTCGCCTAAGCACTGCAGAAAACCGATCTAGAGGAGAAACTATGCACTAGAGGAACGGGTAGCACGTGGCTGAAAATCAAGTGCAAAAACCCTAAAACCTCTAGTATATATAAGAGGAAGAGAGGAGGAGGCTTGGCCCAAGGGCCAAGCCATCTAGGCTTCGGCCGAACCAAGAGGAGAGGAGGATTCCTCCTCCAATCCTAGTAGGACTAGGACATCTCCTTATTTTTGCCTTTTTGCTTTTTTCCACCTTTTTCTCTTTGGGATTTTCTTCCCAGCCACATAGGCCTTGTGTGGGACTTCCACCAGACCACTAAGGGCTGGTATTCACTCTCCCACAGCCCATGTAGCCTCTTGGGTCGAAATACCCCTCCCGATGGTCTCCTGGTACACTACCGGCACTCCCGGTACACTACCGATGAGCCCGAAACTTTTCCCATGACCATAATAGGACTTCCTATGTATCAATCTTTACCTCCGGACCATTCCGGAGCTCCTCGTGACGTCCGGGATCTCATCCGGGACTCCGAACAACCTTTGATCACCACCATGCATAATTCTATACTACCGAAACGTCACCAAACCTTAAGTGTGCAGACCATGCGGGTTCGAGAACTATGTAGACATGACCGATACACCTCTACGGTCAATAACCAATAGCAGGACCTAGATGCCCTTATTGGTTCCTACATATTCTATGAAGATCTTTATCGTTCGAACCTCTATGTCAAGGATTCAGTTAATCCCGTATGATGTTCCTTTCGTTCTTCGGTATGTTACTTGCCCGAGATTCGATCGTCGGTATCTCCATACCTAGTTCAACCTCGTTACCGGAAAGTCTCTTTACTCGTTCCGTAATACAAGATCCCGTGACTAACACTTAGTCACATTGCTTGCAAGGCTTATTGTGATGTTGTATTACCGAGTGGGCCCTGAGATACCTCTCCGTCACACGGAGTAACAAATCCCAGTCTTGATCCATGCCAACCCAATAGACACGCTCGGAGATACCTATAGAGCACCTTTATAGTCACCCAATTACGTTGCGACATTTGATACACACAAGGCACTCTTCCGGTGTCCGTGAGTTGCATGATATCATGGTTATAGAAACATATACTTGACATGCAGAAAACAGTAGCAATAAACTGACACGATCATATGCTACATTTGTAGTTTGGGTCTTGTCCATCACACCATTCTCCTAATGATGTGATCCCGTTATCAAATGACATCACATGCCAATGGCTAGGAAACCTTGAACATCTTTGACCAACGAGCTAGTTCACTAGAGGCATACTAGGGACGAAGTGTTGTCTATTTACCCAAACATGTAATGTGTTCCAATCAATACAATTATAGCATGGATAATAAACGATTATCATGAACAAGTAAATATAATAATAAACATTTTATTTATTGCCTCTAGGGCATATTTCCAACAGTCTCCCACTTGCACTAGAGTCAATAGTGTAGTTCACATCACTATGTGATTTACATTGTAATGAATCGAACACCCATGCCCTTCTGGTGTTGATCATGTTTAGCCCTTGGAAGAGGTTTAGTCAACGGGTCTGCAACATTCAGATCCATGTGCACTTTGCAAATATTTATGTCCTTTTCCTCGATTTAATCGTGGATGGAGTTGAAGCGTCGCTTTATGTGTCTGGTCCTCTTGTGAAACCTTGGTTCCTTGGCCAGAGCAATGGAATCAGTGTTGTCACAGAACAGGTTCATTGGATTCAATGCACTGGGCACTACTCCAAGATCTGTCATGAACTGCTTCATCCAGACACCTTCCTTCGTTGCCTCCGAGGCTGCGATGTACTCCGCTTCGCACGTAGAATCAGCTACCACGCTTTGCTTGGAACTGCACCAGCTTACCGCTCCGCCGTTGAGAATTAATACGTATCCGGTTTGTGACTTAGAGTCATCCGGATCAGTGTCAAAGCTTGCATCGACGTAACCCTTTACGACGAGCTCTTCATCACCTCCATAAACAAGAAACATTTCCTTAGTCCTTTTCAGGTACTTAAGGATATTCTTGACCGCCGCCCAGTGCTCCATTCCAGGATCACTTTGAAACCTTCCGGCCATACTTATGGCAAGGCTGACATCGGGTCTTGTGCATAGCATTGATACATGATAGAGCCTATGGCTGAAGCATAGGGGATGACACTCATCTTTTCTCAATCTTCTGCAGTCACTGGGCATTGAGTCTTACTCAACTTCACATCTTGTAACACAGGCAAGAACCCCTTCATGGACTGATCCATTTTGAATTTCTGCAAAACTTTATCAAGGTATGTGCTCTGTGAAAGTGCTATTAAGCGTCTCGATCTATCTCTATAGATCTTAATGCCTAATATGAAAGCAGCTTCTCCTAGGTCCTTCATCGAAAAACTCTTGTTCAAATATTCCTTCACGCTTTCCAGCATTTCTATATTGTTTCCAATCAGCAATATGTCATCCACATATAATATTAGAAATGCTATAGAGCTCCCACTCACTTTCTTGTAAATACAAGCTTCTCCATAAACTTGTATAAACCCAAATGCTTTGATCACCTCATCAAAGCGCTTATTCCAACTCCGAGATGCTTGCACCAGCCCATAAATGGATCGCTGGAGTTTGCAAACTTTGTCAGCATTCTCTGGATCGACAAAACCTTCTGGTTGCATCATATACAACTCTTCCTCAAGGAAACCGTTGAGGAACGCTGTTTTGACATCCATCTGCCAAATTTCATAGTCGAAATAAGCAACTATTGCCGACATGATTCTGACAGACTTAAGCATCGCTACGGGTGAGAATGTCTCATCGTACTCAACTCCTTGAACTTGCGAAAAACCCTTTGCCACAAGTCAAGCTTTATAGACGGTGACATTACCGTCCGTGTCCGTCTTCTTCTTAAAGATCCATTTGTTCTGAATGGCCTTTCGCCCTTCAGGTAATACTTCCAAAGTCCATACTTTGTTTTCATACATGGATCCCATCTCGGATTTCATGGCCTTTAACCATTTCTCGGAATCCGGGCCCATCACCTCTCCTCCATAGCTCGTAGGTTCATTGTTGTCCAACAACATGACCTCCAAGACGGGGTTGTCGTACCACTCAGGAGCAGTACGCGCCCTTGTCGACCTACGAGGTTCAATAGTAACTTGATCCAAAGCTTCATGATCATCATCATTAACTTCCTCTTCAACTGTCGTAGGCTCCATAGAAACATCTTTCTGTGCTGCGCTACTCTCTGGTTGAAGTAAAGGTTCAATAACCTCATAAAGCTCTATTCCCCCCACTCAATTCTTCCGAGAGAAACTCTTTCTCAAGAAATGTTCCGTTCTTAGCGACAAATACTTTGCCTTCGGATATGAGATAGAAGGTATACCCAACTGTCTCTTTTGGGTATCCTATGAAGACGCATTTCTCCGCTTTGGGTTCTAGCTTTTCAGGCTGAAGCTTTTTGACATAAGCATCACATCCCCAAACTTTAAGAAACGACAACTTTGGCCTCTTGCCAAACCATAGTTCATATGGCATTGTATCAACGGATTTCGATGGTGCCCTATTTAAAGTGAATGCAGCTGTCTCTGATGTATAACCCCAAAATGATAGTGGCAAATCAGCAAGAGACATCATAGAACGCACCATATCTAATAAGGTTTGATTACGACGTTCGGGCACACCATTACGTCGCGGTGTTCCAGGCGGTGTCAACTGTGAAACAATTCCACACTGTCTTAAGTGACTGCCAAACTCATAACTCAGATATTCACCTGCTCGATCAAATCGTGGGAATTTAATCTTCTTGTTACGATGATTCTCAACTTCACTCTGAAATTGCTTGAACTTTTCAAACGTTTCAGACTTGTGTTTCATTAAGTAAATATACCCATATCTACTTAAGTCATCAGTGAAGGTGAGAAAATAACGATATCCACCACGCGCTGTAACATTCATTGGACCGCACACATCAGTATGTATGATTTCCAATAAGTCATTTGCCCGTTCCATTGTTCCAGATAACGGCGTTTTAGTCATCTTGCCCATAAGGCATGGTTCACATGTGTCAAGTGATTCAAAATCAAGTGACTCCAAAAGTACATCAGCATGGAGCTTCCTCATGTGTTTCACACCAATATGACCTAAACGGCAGTGCCACAAGAAAGTGGTACTATCATTATCAACTCTACATCTTTTGGCATCAATGTTATGAACATGTGTATCATCACTATCAAGATTCAATATGAATAAACCCCTCACACTGGGTGCATGACCATAAAATATATTACTCATATAAATAGAACAACCTTTATTCTTTGATTTAAATGAGTAACCGTCATGCAATAAGCAAGATCCAGATATAATGTTCATGCTTAACGCAGGCACTAAATAACAATTATTCAGGTTCACCACTAATCCCGATGGTAATTGAAGAGAGAGCGTGCCGACGGCGATCACATCAACCTTGGAACCATTTCCCACGCGCATTATCACTTCATCCTTTGCCAGCCTTCATCTATTCCGTAGGTCCTGCTTTGAGTTGCAAATGTGAGCAACCGAACCGGTATCAAATACACAGGCACTACTACGAGAGCTAGTAAGGTACACATCAATAACATGTATATCATATATACCTTGTTTGTCGTTGGCCACCTTCTTGTCAGCCAGGTACTTGGGGCAGTTCCGCTTCCAGGGACCAGTTCCCTTGCAATGAAAGCACTCAGTTTCTGGCTTGGGTCCATGCTTGGGCTTCTTTACAGGAGTAGCAACTGCTTTGCCATCCTTCTTGGTTTTACCCTTCTTGCCCTTGCCCTTGCCATTCTTCTTGAAACTAGTGGTTTTATTGACCATCAACACTTGATGTTCTTTCTGGATGTCAGACTCAGCGACTTTTAGCATCGCAAACAGCTCGGCGACTGACTTGTTCATCCCGTGCATGTTATAGTTCATCACAAAGCTCTTGTAACTAGGTGGCAGTGATTGAAGAACTCTGTCAGTGATCGCCTCTAGCGGAAGGGCAATTCCCAACTCCGCTAGACGAGTCGAATACCCAGACATTCTGAGTATATGTTCACTGATAGATCTGTTCTCCTCCATCTTCCAAGCATAGAACTTATTGGAGGTTTCATACCTCTCGATTCGGGCATTCTTCTGAAAGATAAACTTTAACTCCTGGAACATCTCATATGCTCCATGACGTTCAAAACGTCTTCGAAGTCCCGGTTCTAAGCCATACAATATTGCACACTGAACTATTGAGTAATCTCCAGAACGTGCCTCCCAAGCGTTCTTAACGTCTTCGGATGACATGTCTTCTGGTTGGTCACCAAGTGGTGCGTCAAGGACATATGATTTCTGAGAAGCCGTGAGGATAATCCTCAGATTACGGGCCCAGTCAACAAAGTTACTTCCATCATCTTTCAACTTAGCTTTCTCTAGGAACACATTAAAATTCAGGGGTGCTACTACGCGAGCCATTGATCTACAACATAAATATGCAAAGGTTACTTAGACTATTGTTCAAGATAATGAGTTTAGTTTATCAAATTACTAAAGCTCCCACTCAAATTGACATCCCTCAGGTCATCTGAGTGTCACATGATCCAAATTCACCAACTCAAGTCCGATCATCACGTGAGTTGAGGTGGTTTCAATGGTGAACATCATCATGTTGATCATATCTACTATATGACTCATGTTCGACCTTTCGGTCTCTTGTGTTCCGAGGCCATGTCTGTACATGCTAGGCTCATCAAGTTTAACCCGAGTGTTCTGCATGTGCAACACTGGCTTGCACCCGTTGTATGTGAACGTAGAGTCTATCACACCCGATCATCACGTGGTGTCTCGAAACGACGAACTTTCGCAATGGTGCACACTCGGGGAGAACACAATTCAACTTGAAATTCAAGTGAGGGATCACCTTATAATGCTACCATCGTCCTAAGAAAAACAAGGTGCATAAAAGGATTAACATCACATGCAAATCATAAGTGGCATGATATGGCCAGGAGCTTGTGCTTTTGATGTCCATCTTGAAAGCACCGACATGATCTCCATTGTCACCGGCACGACACCATGATCTCCATCAACGTGTCACCATCGGGGTTGTCGGCCCCATCATGCTTGTACTACTATTGCTACCGTTTAGCGATAAAGTAAAGCATTACATAGCGCTTAATGATTGACATGCAGGTCATACAATAATTAAAGACAACCCTATGGCTCCTGCCGGTTGCCGTACTCATCGACATGCAAGTCTTGATATTCTATACAACACATGATCATCTCATACATCACATATATCACATCATGTAATTGGCCATATCACATCACAACATACCCTGCAAAAACAAGTTAGACGTCCTCTAATTGTTGTTGCGGTTGGTGTAGTCGAACGTCTTCGTGATCCAAATCGCCGAGCGTCCCGTGATCCAATCACGATCCGTCCCGATCAAGCAACGAACGGACGGCACCTCCGCGTTCAGCACACGTACAACTTGATGACGATCTGTGCCTTGTTGATCCAGCAAGAGGGAGCAGAGAGGTAGACGAGTTCTCCGGCAGCGTGACGGTGCCGCGGCGATGGTGGTGGAGCAATTACGGCAGGGCTTCGCCTAAGCACTACAGAAAACCGATCTAGAGGAGAAACTATGCACTAGAGGAACGGGTAGCACGTGGCTCAAAATCAAGTGCAAAAACCCTAAAACCTCTAGTATATATAAGAGGAAGAGAGGAGGAGGCTTGGCCCAAGATCCAAGCCATCTAGGCTTCGGCCGAACCAAGAGGAGAGGAGGATTCCTCCTCCAATCCTAGTAGGACTAGGACTCCTCCTTATTTTGGCCTTTTTGCCTTTTTCCACCTTTTTCTCCTTGGGCTTTTCTTCCCAGCCGCATGGGCCTTGTGTGGGACTTCCACCAGCCCACTAAGGGCTGGTATTCACTCTCCCACAGACCATGTAGCCTCTTGGGTCGAAATACCCCTCCCGATGGTCTCTCGTTACACTACCGGCACTCCCGGTACACTACCGATGAGCCCGAAACTTTTCCGGTGACCAAAATAGGACTTCCTATATATCAATCTTTACCTCCGGAGCATTACGGAGCTCCTCGTGATGTCCGGGATCTCATCCGGGACTCCGAATAACCTTCGGTCACCACCATGCATAACTCTATAGTACCGAAACGTCACCAAACGTTAAGTGTGCAGACCCTACGGGTTCGAGAACTATGTAGACATGACCGAGACACCTCTACGGTCAATAACCAATAGCGGGACCTGGATGCCCATATTGGTTCCTACATATTCTACGAAGATCTTTATCGGTCGAACCTCTGTGTCAAGGATTCAGTTAATCCCGTATGATGTTCCCTTTGTTCTTCGGTATGTTACTTGCCCGAGATTCGATCGTCGGTATGTCCATACCTAGTTCAACCTCGTTACCGGCAAGTCTCTTTACTCATTCCGTAATACAAGATCCTGTGACTAACACTTAGTCACATTGCTTGCAAGGCTTATTGTGATGTTGTGTTACCGAGTGGGCCCTGAGATACCTCTCCGTCACACGGAGTAACAAATCCCAGCCTTGATCCATGACAACCCAACAGACGCCCTCGGAGATACCTGTAGAGCACCTTTATAGTCACCCAGTTATGTTGCGACGTTTGATACACACAAGGCACTCTTCCGATGTCCGTGAGTTGCATGATCTCATGGTTATAGAAACATATACTTAACATAAACAGTAGCAATAAAGTAACACGATCATATGGTACGTTTGTAGTTTGGGTCTTGTCCATCACATCATTCTCCTAATGATGTGATCCCTTTATCAAATGACATCATATGTCAATGGTTAGGAAACCTTGAACATCTTTGAACAACGAGCTAGTTCACTAGAGGCATACTAGGGACAAAGTGTTGTCTATTTACCCACACATGTAATGTGTTTCCAATCAATACAATTATAGCATGGATAATAAATGATTATCATGAACAAGGAAATATAATAATAAACATTTTATTTATTGCCTCTAGGGCATATTTCCAACACTCGATTGGCCAACAGTGAAAATTCAACTCTTGGGTATCTAGTTTAATGTCCGATGGTTTTTTCTAGACCCATGGGGATTACATGTAATACCCGACGGTGAAATGTAATTGCCGAAGGTGAAACCAAAACTCTCGCCTATGAGTGGAAATGGTCAACGGTAAATATGTGACTCTCAGTTATTTGAGAAATTTACCCGACGGGTGATAGCAATAACCGACGGTTAATTTTCACTCTCGGCGATATATTTATATGTGCAAAGCCGATAAACATGTGGAATGGCCGATGTTATGTTCCAGATAATTGGTGTATAAGAAAAAAATTCCAATAATTAGGATGTAACATTGGATAAGTGCATTTTATTGCTTTCCATAATTAGTATGATTCTTAAAAAATGATACTAAATAAAACAAATAGGATGGTAAAAAAATTATGCACTTAGAAAGTATCATAATGAGAGAGCCCTTGAGAGTCGTGAAGAAGTAGTTGTTCCCACAACAATTTATCTTCTCCTACGGCGTCATCGCTATGAGTAGTTCTCAAGACGACAAGAGAAGAGAAACTTTATATGATGTACATCGACCAAGCTAGCCAAGATCTTAAGTGAGTCGATGATGGAAGAAAATATTTATCATTATTGACATGGAGAGGATGAAAGGCTAAATGGAAATTTTCTTAATATGTTTACGGAATATGAAAAGGGAAAATTTATTTGGTTAAGTCCACTAATATTTTTCCCCAGCACAAAACGGTTCGCTAATGTTTTTGCGTTATATATAGTATGTGACATTAAAAAACAAAAATATTTTTGGGAGCATCATTGTCCATACCGATGAAGGTGGACTCAACCAAATCGCGCTGGCGGTGGGGATGCTTCTTTAATGATGATGGAAGCGGCTCAAAAATTACTAGGTGGCAAGACGAGATATTGTCGTGTTGATGATGAAAGGTAGGCAACTTTGATTGAGACCAACTACAACATATATTCGTGAAGGAAGAGTTCTCAAGAGAGAAAGCGGCTAGGTTTTCTCCCTTATGTGACGATGTCTCCGATTACCCTCGCCTCCGAGTGCCTACCGACGATGGAGAGGTGTGTGTGCGTGGGGGCGGGACCCAGGTTTGGGGTTGGTTGTGTTGTTTGGGTTTGCCCTTGCTTCAGTTAGGGTTTAGTCTAGGTGTCTGAGAGACGGTGGCAAGTCCATGGCATCATCAGTAGTGTGGAATAATGTCACTTGTCTTGTCTTTGTTCCAGCAATATATATTGGCGGCGGCTGAGGGCATATGGAGATTTGGGCTGCCAGATATATGGTCCTAATTTTGTCTTCGTTCATGTAGGTCCATGACATCATTTGAAGCGTGAATGATGATACTTACCGTTTTGGTATGTTTTCTTCTTCTGTGTGCGACGAAGCATGGCCAACTTTGGCTTCATCAAGAAGCTAGTGGTGCAAGTCCTCCCCGGTACTTTCTGGCCATATCTGGGTTGGTTGTCGAGCTTTCTGCATCACCTTCTTCTTCGGGACGGTGATCCTATTCTTAGCTTGTTTGTGCTCCTACCGGCTGCTATGTCAATGTTACCCTACTCTGAGGGTGGTTCAAAGATTGGTATGTGTCATCGAGTTTTGCTCATGCACGGCACCAACAGTGCAAAAGGAAGCGATATACCCAAAATCATTTTTTTTAGTTTTTGTACAGACGATCTTGTAAGTGTAATATCTGGCCTTAGCTGTCTCACAAATGACAAAACAAATATACTCTTAATTTATTAGAGTTTTTTTTCAGGTAAAATTATTAGAGCTTTATAAAGGAGATAGATAATGTATTCTTCAGATTATGAATTAGCAAATAATGTCTAGAATTAAAATTTCCAAATATTTTAATTAAGAATCTAGAGTATAGTAAAAACGTAAGAATATATTTATCAAAAAGAAAACAGAAAACAAAACTATAAATACAAGTTGTACAATTTTTTTAGCAAAGCACGCGCGAGGCTTAAAAATAGAAATGCGCGCGACCCTTTAGAAAATTTCGGAGTCGCGCACGTCGCCTTCCCATTATCCGGCCACTCCCCCGTCCCCTACGCCTCAACTCTCCCGTCGCCAGCTCCCCAGATCTGCCCGTGCGTCCAACTGCCGCCACCAGCGTCGCTCCTCTCGCCAATCGGTGGTGCCTTCCTCCTCTAATCCTCCAGCCGCTCCAGAAAAAGCCCTACTAGATCCCCCACCTCCGAGCGCTGCCACTTCCCTCTATCCTCGACTCCTCCGACGCGTGCCTCCCCTGACATGACAAGGACGGCCTCTCCCTCATGCTCTACTTGTACTGCCACATATTTATTGCATAGATCGGTTTCTGCACCGCCAAGCTCTCGGACCGCTGGTCCAAGAAGCAGAGGGCATCGCTCTACGACTGCGACGATGTGGTGGCATTACCTGGAGACTCTGTTCTTCATATGTTGTAAGGATCTCTGCAGGAGGCTGATGAGGAAGGTTGTGGGCATGATTCTGTGCATCTCTGCATTTTAATAGTACGCCATTTTTGTTTTTGTTTTGCTTTAGCGGATATCTGCTCAACATCTAATGCGGACCGGCTCTCTTTCTGTCGCTGCAGCAGACTGGCACCAGAAGATTCTCTTTCCTAATCTTATTTTGGTCCACTACAGTTTTGCATTGTAAAGCAACACTAGATGGGCTAAATTACTTTGTATTTGCAGCGATTGATACCATTGACGTTTGATGCAGGTAGATGTATATCAATGAGAACATCTCTTGCCAATTTATTGAACAAATCCAGCATTCTACGTACTGTCTTGAGTACTGAATCGTGGGAGTTTTGTTTGCAGCATCAGCTCATTGGTACTGTTTTTTCTATAATATACTAGTACTTCTCTGTACATGTATCTTGGTGTGAATTTCTATCAGATATGGTTGGTCTAAAATATTGTCAGGCGTACTAGCAGACTAGTTTTGAGCGTCAGTGTAATTTTTGCCAAATACTGGATGAGTCAATGGATTGTTTGAATATTTTAGTAGTTCACAGATGCACATTATGTACTCCCTCCATTATAAAATGTTGGTTCTTTTATTCTAGAGCAGGCCATCTGTAGTAGCAATTTCTTATTTATCTTTTGGAATGCACAGAAAAATCAATGCCATAACTAATTGCATCTAGATTTGTTGCCTGAGTTGCATCAGTTGAAAAAACATTTCTCATTGTTCTAGTTACTTAATGCAAACTGAAAATGTACCTATTCCTTTGTACTTGTACTTTTAACTTGCGGACGGAGACTGTTGTGCAGTAAGTACCTCTTCTAGTTTGTCTTGAAACCATACAACAATTAGGAAGTCTTCACTTATCAATGTATACATGCAGGCAAGGGTGCCATTGCCTAAGATTAACAGATGGCTTTGACTATGGGTGCCAGTTCACTATTCTTCATGTTACTGATTTGTCTATGGTTCATTACTCATGCATGTCCACCGAATGATAGGATAGGTCCAGTTCTTGCTTTCAGCTTTCTTTTCTTGTCCGAAATTTCATATGCACTTTCTTCTTTTCTTGTCCCAATTTCATATCAGATTGGAAGACTTACTTGTCCTATTTTGCTTGGAAGAAGTTACACTTGTTAAATAATTAATTGTCCAGATTATAATCTGCTTGTGCCGTGGTGTCAAAATATAACTTATATGTTCTGTGTGAATCAGTTTGTAAAAATCTAAGTGGATTGGCAGGGATACTTATATTTGTTCCCCATTTGTCCTCATTACAGCACTATATTTCCATTTGCATAATTGTCTGGCTTGTCTTGCCACCTCCAGATTATTTCAATTGGTTATCCCTTCTTGTGATCATTGTTTTATTGTTTCTCACAAATAGTTTGATTATTTGTAGACAAATGGAAGCAATGTTGGAGGTAGTCGCAATGTTCGGAGCGATATATATGGTGGTTGGCAAAATATGGGCGCCAAAGTGTAGAACATACTTCTCTAAGTCATTCAAACAACTGAAGTTCTCAAGCTGGAGCCTTGATGGCATTTGATGTATTTGTGACATTATGTTCTAGTTACTATTTCCTTTTTTTTTCTTTTGATAGATCATTAATGTATAATGTTATTTGGATGTAACTCTTGTGGTGCTTTTGATATATTATGCGATTGTGCAAAATATAATTTCTCTTTTCTCACTTGGGTCAAATATATTGCACTGCCAGTGGTTTTGAAGTATCTCGTGATTGTGATATTTGCACTTTGTGCAACAATTTTGAAATGCTTATATTTGTAATGCCTTTGTAAATAAAAATTGCTAGCATAACTAAAGTATATAGATTGTCAAACTCTTGGTAATTATAAAAAATGATGGTGTATGAGGACCGGTCGGCTATAACAATGTCCCACGGTTTATACACACCGTCAATATTTACTAATCCCGATGGTGTTAGTCACCCTCTCGGCTATAACGAAACCTGACGGTACTACCATACTATCAACCATGTCAATACCGATGGGAGAGAAAAACCGCTAGCAAATACATAGCTGACGGGGAACGGTCGGTTATGAGCGTCGTCAATACATGGTTAGACAGATGTTGACCAAGACATGGCCGACGGCTCACCGTCGGCTTTGCACCATGGGTGAAGGTGGTAATGTGGGTGAAGGTGGTAATCGACAATACCGTCAACTATTGTGGTAATGGCCGACCAAGCATCACCGACGCGAGATTTCCGACGGTACACCGTCGGTTATAGTTTTAGCCGATGGTGAACTTTAATATCCGACGGTGATTCAACCCTCAGTTATATCGGGATATCTAGTAGTGGCCAAAAAGTCACAAAAGCTCCTAAATAGGTGCTTTTGAAGCTTTTATGGCTTTTGATGAATCAATATAACAATATTGGGCTCCAAAAGCCATAAAAGCTCCAAAAGCACCTATTTAGGAGTTTTGTGGCTTTTTGGTCAAAGTGGAAAAGCTGTAAAAGCCGATGCTAAAGCCCAAACAAATAGGGCCTAAGATAAATAAGTTAGTGGTGAGGACTCTTAGTTATATAGGGTATATAATTCTCATGTTTGATGTTATTTCTTTTTTCTTGCAAAAAAGGTCAACTTGGCCGACATATGCCTCCACTAACAGAGGATATATTTCAACGGGCCGGATAGGGCACAGTTGACTGGATTTTATGTTTGGGCCAGTCACTTTTTTATACAAACCTGGTAGCCCCGCATATTGGACCTGATCTTGGGAGCTCCTAGTCGGCGCTCGCCGCGGCAACCAGACGGGACTTCGCACAGGGCGACCCACGACTGGGCCGGACCAGTAGGCGCGCGATAACTGTAGGTTTTTTCCTTTTCTTCTTTTTTTCTTTTTTGGGTCGTTTTTCTTCCCGTTTTATTTTTTTATCAAAATGAACAAACGTTGAATTTATCAAATTTTTTTGAAAACATCAACATTTTTTAAAACATGGAACAAATTTGAAAACGCTAACAATTTTTTAATGGACGAACATTTTTTGAATCTTGAGAATGAATTTTAAACCAAGAACAATTTTGAAAAATCCTGAACAAATTTGGGACCGCGATAAATTTTTAAAGCACGAACATTTTTGAATGTCAAGAACAGAATTTAGAAATGGAGAACAATTTTGAAAACCCCGAACAAATTTGTAAGCGTGAATAATTTTTAAAAGTACAAACATTTTTAAATCTTGAGAACATATTTTGAAAATAAGAATTATTTTGAAAAATCCTGAACAAATCCATAAACATGAACAAATTTGGAAAATACGTTTTTTTTGAATTTTGAGAACAAATTAGGAAAAATAAGAACATTTTTTGAAAAACATTTAAAAAATCCAAAACGTTTCTTTTAATCCAGAACATTTTTTGGAAAATCCAGAACATTTTTATAAAAAGAAAAAACATTTTTCAAATTTGAAGAACAAACTTTGAAAATCCCAAACATATTTTAGAAAAAAAGCAGAAACAATTTCCGAATTTGAAAAACATTTTTTGAGACATATGATCGTGCAATTTTCACATATATTGTATAATATTTATATTTATACATTTACACAAACCCAACACCTAAAAAATATCCACAAAAATGAAAAACGAAAATCAACTAATAATGAAAAGGAAAAAAAAGAAGAACACATAGAAATAGAAAACATAAATTAAAGTGAGAGAGAGGGGGGCAGTGGAGTCAGCAAATTTCACCCCAAAACAAGACACACGAGGCAACAGAAAAAAATGAGCACTATTAGATCAGCAATCAACGGACAGAAAATCGACTGACCTAAATTTAATTTTCAGGCGACTTATGTATAGCTAAAGTGTATTACAACATACGACGTGTCTTCTTCCGGTATACTTTGGACATGGTCGTCCAGTCTCACACTCTCACTTACCTTTCTCCATTCGCACGAGACTCGTCTCATGCACTGCTGCCATGTGGAGGTGGTTGTAGAAGACGAGACAGAGAGGGGGTTGGCTCAGGTTAAACAGACATGAGGTGTACAGATTTTTCACCAATGAACCAAGACGACCATGACAGGTAACTAGCAGACGCCACACGTCCAAGTACATGCGCACGGCTCGGCTGCTCCGCTGCCTCACGTGCTCTCTTCTAGAGGATAAGGTGGCGGTCTTAACCTGAACGGGATGGCAACGACGTGGTTTTCCACGGGAAGAAATGGCTGCTGAGCCACGCTTCTGATGAGTTCTGACGCGTGAGCCATGGCCCATGGAAAATTTGACGACCAGAGAACAGCCGGCAATATGGTCACGAGCACTCAGGGTGTGTTTGGTAGTTATTCCCATCCTAGCATAGTTGTTTCCTTTTGAGACATACTTTTGCTTTACGTTCGATGAGATATCTAAACAATTCGAGCAACAAACCGTTACCATACCAACATAATCTGAACAACGATATATGAAGAAAAAATTAACATTTAACATAAGACATAATCACCATAATTTATATCAGTGCATCAGTAGATTCAAATTACATAAGACATAATAACCAGTGCATCACTTGATTCAAATTACATAAGACATAATAACCAGTGCATCACTAGATTCATATTACATAGCCTCATTCGAAATACGCTATAATAGTCATTACAAAAGGGATAGTGTCAACGAGCACCAACTAACATCAACTCAAAGAAGATCAGGATTGGCTTTCAAGATACGTTTGAATGCTGCTTGACGGACTTCATAATTCATCTTCACAAAGTTAAGGCCTTTTGCCTTATGTTCCGTGAGATAATCTAAAACAGCCAAGCGCTCATTTTGATCAAACACGGTAAGGTCCATGACAGTCTTGTACAAGTCAGGGTGTGTTTCAGCATGGCAAGTGTTGTTTATAGCACTTGCAATCTCACGCATAGCATCAGTCATATTGCTACACTGGAGTGAGTCCTCCTCGGTCAAACCCGATGCCCTCTTTCTCTTCTTATTTGAAGTAGGTGAAGGGTCCTGAGTGGCACTGGCAGTAGGGAGTACAACGTTAGATCCAGGAAGATGTTGCAATACCTCATCAGTTGTTCCTTGCCCCTCCATGGCATTGGGTTTATCTTTGTCTTCCACAACAATAGGCGTTCCCAGCCGCACACCGGTGGCCATTGAATAATTCCCGGTGGCTTGCTTATTAGCGAAGCAATTTTCCATATAGTTGTAGTTCTCAAGTGGGCAATTGAGCAATTCAGCATCTGTTGGATGATCCTACAACATCATTTTTTGAACAAAAGTAATTAACAGAGACATCATTTCAGCAATGAAGCATCATCAAAGACAATTCATTTCAGCAGGAAAAAATGGTTGATACATGTACATGCATACATGAGTGTGGCCCAAATAGTGTTGTTCTTCTAGAACTACCATCTTCTTGTCATCATTCCAAAGTGCCCCACTTAAACCCTTCAAATAAACAATCCTTGTCCACCTATTGCGCCACTTGCGAATATGATTGTGCACTTGAGTAATAGACACGTCATAACCAACGAAAGCAGATATCAACTTCGCAACTTTCAGTTTTTCGGCCTCTTTGAATCCTTTGTCAGTCTTGGCACCTCTTGCCGCCACCTCTAAAAAACCTTTCAACATCAACGCCGACATAGGTGGAGTCCAATTCATGACCTTGGGGGCCTTCTTGGGAAGAGCACCAACACTTGGAACCTCTTGCATCTCATCATCCATCTACAACATAAACATTCCAGAAGTTAATAACACATATCAACTCATAAAAATGAATTCCAGCGCATAAAAAATACATTTCAGCACCTAAAAAACACATTCCAGCACCTAAAAATGAATTCCAACACCTAAAAAACACATTCCGGCACATAAAAAACACATTCCAGCACCTAAAATGAATTCCAGCACATAAAAACACATTCCAGCACCTAAAAACACATTCCAACACATAAATAAAACAATACATCAATTGTTTTACAACACCAAGTCACATATCAATAGTTTTACAACACCAAGACGCATGATACATCAAATGTTTGCTGGCCCTCTATTCGCCCACATATGATTTGCAAATTCATCTCGCTTCTGAGCCCAAGAATGATTGTCATGGACAATATCATTGGGATCTTCATCATTGGGTTCTGGATCCCATGTTTCCTCGGGCGGGAAATATTCATCCTCACCGTATTGAAGTACCCAGTTGTGAAGAATTGCGCAAGCTAGCACTACTTTTACTTGGGTCTTGTAACCATGGAAAGGCTTATTGTAGACAAACTTCCAACGGTTTTTGTACGCGGCAAAAGCCCTCTCAACCGTTGTCCTCAAACAAGAGTGTCTTAAGTTGAACAACTCTTTAGCATTTTGAGGATGGTTCCCGCGACCATACTCTTTCAAGTGGTACCTCGTGCCACGGTACGGTGGAAGAAAACCCGGCCTCACAGCATACCCCGCATCAACAAGGAAGAATTTTCCTATGCACAAGCAACTATTAGCTATGGGTAGAAATATTAATATATTTAGGTAGTAGCCTCTAATTTATTACCTGTTGGAACTTTCAACCCATCTTCCCTCTCCAATGCATTTGCAAGTATGAGGGCATCATGAGCTGACCCCTCCCAACACGCAAGTACATAGGTAAACTTTAGATCAAAGTATACCGTGGCCATGACATTTTGGGTAGTCCCCTCCTTTCTACCCCTAAAGGCAGCTGAGATCCTTTTTGGGACTCTAGCAAGCACATGAGTTCCATCTATTGCTCCAACACAATCCTATTTAATAAAGACAAATGATTGTTATTCATAAGTCGGTTATCCTCGGTGTTTGTTGCCTAGATCTTCTAAACATGAGCATCATGTAAGCATACAATCCAGCCACTAGACCAGCTCCTCTCACAATTAGTTGCCTTTGTTTTCTTGCCAATTCATCCATCTGTGACAATACAAACAAAAAACTTATGTGGGTCGAAGAGGGAACTTTCAGCCTCATGCACCCTTCGTGCAGGCTACCAAACACACCCTCATATTCAGAAGCAGCACATGATCAAAACTACAAGAGCCACGGTGTCATACGTTTACTCCAAACATCGGTCATGTTTCATCGAACGCATGAGTATATTGAATGGTCTATTTGGGTTCCTAAGACTCTTGTTATTAACATGAAAGGACCCATTAAAGAAGGGGTACCTAAATCCAAGAATTGATCTACTGTAGGAGTTTGCTTTCAGAGGTGTCATGGTTGCTTGATAGTGGAGAAACAAATCATATGACCAGAAGCAAGGACTTGGTTGTGGACGTTCGACCTGATGAAACTTTGGCCACTCAAGTATCCTTTGGTGATGACACAATTTCAAAGGTATTGGATCTTGGCAAGGTGATTATCTCTCCGGACTTAACTATTGAGAGAGTTATGCTTGTTGAGACCCTTGCATACAATCTACTTTCCGTCTGTCAACTTGCACTCATGGGTTTTAGTACCTTCTTTGGCATTGATACTGTGACCCTTTTGTGGAGCAAGTCTCTTAAAGTGGACTTTGTTAGGCATGTCGAAAATGGTCTCTATGTGATTAACTCCTCAAAGCGACGCACTAAGAATGCGACTTGCCTAATGGCTCAAGTTGATGTGGGTTGGCTTTGGCATCGCTGGCTAGCCCATGTCAATATGAGATCTTTGCAAAGTCTCCTCAAAGGGTATCACGTTCGTGGACTAAAAAATGTGAGTTTTTCCAGAGATCGTGCTTGCAGTGCTTGTATCGATGCAACGCTACATGAGACATCTCACTGCTCCATGACTACTATTTACTCCAAGCAGCCCCTAGAGCTCCTTCACATGGATCTCTTCGGCCCTCCATCATTTGATAGTCTTGGAGGTAGAAGGTATTGCTTGGTGATTGTGGATGATTACTCAAGATACATCTGGGTATACTTCTTCAAGAGGAAGAGTGAGACCCAACGAACCTTCATCGACTTTGCAAATGAAGCTCAACACCAATATGATGCAAATATATTGATGATTAGAAGTGACAATGGCACCGAGTTCAAGAACTACACCTTGGATGAGTTTCTTAGTGATGAAGGAATCAAGGACCAATACTCTGCACCCTATACCCCTCAACAAAATGGTGTCGCGGAGAGGAAGAACCGGACATTGATGGATGCGGCAAGGACCATGATGGCGGAATTCAAATCTCCGGACAACTTTTGGGCCGAAGCCATCAACACCACGTGTCATGCATCCAATTGGCTATACCACCGCAAAGGCTTGAACAAGACTCCATATGAGATACTTACCGGTAACAAGCCCAACCTCAAGTACTTACAAGTGTTCGATTGTAAGTGTTTCATTTTCAAGAAAGGTGTTCTTTTGTCTAAATTTGAGTCTAGAGCTCATGATGGCATATTTGTTGGTTATGCTACAAACTCTCATGCTTACCATGTTCTCAACAAGTCCACACGACTCATTGAGGAGACGAGTAACGTAGAGTTTGATGAAAATAATGGCTCCCATGTGGAGCAAAGTGGTCTTTGTGATGTAGGTGATGAAATTCCTCCCCAAGCCATAAGAAGAATGGGTGTGGGACACTTCCTACCTGTTGAGAAACCCCTTGTGGCTGAAGGAGAAGGACAATATTCCATGCAAGTGGAACAATCACCGACGCAAGACCCACAAGCTTCCGAAGAACAAACTAAAGGCCCTCAAAATCGTGAACAAAATCAACCTCATGGTGATGATGATGTATCTCAAGATGCTCAAGATCAAGTTCGCAACCCCGAGCAAGCTCAAGATCATGATCAGGATCGAGAGCAAGCTAGTGATGGCTCTCATGCTCGTCAATACGATAGAGAGAAACCTTCCATGGAAGAGATTTTAGAAAGACGAACTGTCAAGATTGCTTCCAGGCTTAGAAGTAAACAACACATTTTAGAGAACGTCTACGGAAGCTTGAACAAAGGGGTAACTACTCGTTGTCAATTAACAAACGTTTGTGAACATCACGCGTTTGTTTCTTGCATTGAATCCCTCAAGGTACAAGAGGCGCTTGAGGACACAGAATGGCTTGAAGCCATGCACGATGAACTCAACAACTTTGAGCGCAACAAAGTGTGGCGATTGGTGCCAAGACCAAAGGAGAATCACAATGTTATTGGAACCAAATGGATCTTCAAGAACATGCAAGATGCGAATGGTGTAGTCATTCGCAACAAGGCCAGATTGGTGGGCCAAGGCCACTCCCAAGTTGAGGGTATCGACTACGGTGAAACCTTTGCTCCCGCCGCTCGCCTTGAATCTATTCGCATGTTGCTTGCATATGCATCTCATCATGATTTAAAATTATACCAAATGGATGTGAAAAGTGCTTTTCTTAATGGTCCACTTAAGGAGTTGCTATATGTCAAGCAACCCCCGGGGTTCGAGGATCCCAAGTTCCCCAATCATGTATACGTTCTCGATAAGGATCTCTATGGTCTTAAACAAGCCCCACGTGCGTGGTATGAGAACCTTACCGAGATGTTGCAAGACCATGGGTTTGAAATTGGGAAAATTGATCCCACTCTTTTCACGAAAAGGGTTAAAGGGAACTTGTTCATATGCCAACTATATGTTGATGATATTATATTTGGTTCTCCTAACAAAGCTTCTAATGATGAGTTTGCCACACTAATGACCAAAGAGTTTGAGATCTCCATGATGGAAGAGTTTAAGTTCTTCCTTGGATTCAAAGTCAAGCAACAAAGTCAAGGAACCTTCATCAACCAAGCTAAATATACTCAAGACATGCTCAAGAGGTTCAAGTTGGATGATCTCAAGCTGGCCAAGGCTAACACTCCCATGCCGCTGAAATGCCAACTTGACAGTGATCCCAATGGTAAAGCCGTGGATCAAAAGGTATATCGTCCCATGATTGGATCCCTGCTTTATCTTTGTGCATCTAGGTCAAATATTATGTTAAGTGTGGCAATTTGTGCACGTTTTCAATCTGCACCGAAGGAAAGCCACTATGTGGCGGTCAAGCGAATCTTTGGATATTTGGCTCATACCCCAAACTTTGGCCTATAGTACCCCAAAGGTGCTTCGTTTGATCTCATAGGATCCTCGAAATCAGATTGGGCGGGAGACTGTGTGGAGAGGAAGTCAACCTCTGGAGGCTGCCAATTCCTTGGTCACTCTATGGTAATTTGGTCTTCAAATAAACAAAATTGTGTTTCTCTCTCGTCCACCAAGGCCGAGTATGTAGCTACTGCAAGCTGTTGTGCACATATTCTTTGGATAAGGCAAACTTTAAAGGATTATGGTGTCAATTGTGACAACAAAAGTGCAATAAGGATCTTCAAAAACCCGGTTCAACATTGCAAGACAAAGCGCATTGACATTCGTCATCACCTCATCCGGGAGCACATCAAGCACAGAGAGATTAATCTTATCCATCTCAGTACTAATGAGCAACCTGTAGATATTTTCACGAAGCCATTGAATGAAGCAAGATTTCATGAGTTAAGGCATGGGCTAAATATCATTGATTCGAGCAATGTGGATTGAAATTTTGCACACCCCACCACACTCATCATAGTATCTTGTTTAGATTTAGGCATGGAGATAGGGGGTGTTTTTCTCTCAATGAACTCTCCCTTCCCTTATTATGCACAAATCAATCAAGTCTTTCACTTTAGTCATTTTTGATGAAACTTGTGCTTCAAAGACGAGTTTTTGTCATGGACCCAAGGTTAAAATCTTCGTGGTGGTATACCAATCAACTCAAACATAGGCGGTCTCGGCCATCGCCCCTCCTAGTGAGGCATTTGCTTTTTTGAGAGCTCTTTGCTTTGGGGCTTTGTTGGAGCAAAGAGAAAATGCTCTAAGCAAAGAGAGAAAGCTCGTAAATTGCATAATTTTTTCTTTTCCCTCTTTGCTTTGGGGCTTTGTTTGGTTGGAAGCGGTACTACACTCGACATGGCCGGTACTAACGCTCTAACAGTACTACCGCCAACGCCCGCAGTACTACCGCTTTGGGAATGCCTAGACGGTTCAAGTGGTGGGCAGGGGGAGTTCTAACTCCCCCATACCCATTCACTCTTCCTCCCCTTCGTGTTCACTCTCTCAGGCGACCAAAACGCCCCCGGAGGCCAGCTTCGAATCTCCCATTTCGTGTCGTCCTTCGCATTTCCATTCGGTGGGGTTCATCCCCTTCTCCTCCTTGCACCATGGACCCCGATATTGCCCACATTCGTTTCCTCTTTGGTTTTAATTGTTGAATCTTGTTCTAGGGCAATGCATGGGTGTTTCTTGATTTTTCGCGGGTTCTAGGCATGAGTAGGACGAGAAATGACTGCTTAATAGGGTATAGTAGATGGTCAGCTAAAGTTGTGGGTTCGACGTCACCGGTATTGCCGTTCCCATGCTAGTAAAGTTTTTCCGCCGTATGGGCGGTACTACCGCTGGTGTCTGACCGGTACTACCGCTCCGACGGTAGTACCGCTCCAGCACCACGGTACTACTGCTGGTACCATAGAACCCCCATCTTTCTGTGTTTTTATCTTCTATTCTCTCGTTTTATTGGCTTATGTAATGCATTTACATCTCTCTTCCATTTTTGTTCCGTCTTTGTGGGTTCCAGGTGATGGTAGCTCCGCTCCTGTTTGTTGCAGGAATCCAAGCCGGCCTGGAGGGTCAAAGCGGTTCTGCACATCTGAAGATGCCGAGGGTGGTTCTAGTGCTCAACCCTAGTAGCTGCATGTGAATAAGACTGTAAGCAAGAAGAAGGTTGCCTAAGAACCTGAGGAGATGACTAACAAGGAGTTTGTGGAGTTTCGCAAGCGCAATCGTTATCGCCGCCCTCAGGATGAGGCGCTGGTTGGCCATCCTTTCTGAACTAAGGAGCAATCTCTCATTTACGTGGGGGTCCCGAAGAACAAAATGAATCTCTATGTGCCTGATGCCAAGTCCATCGACACGGGGTACATGAGCAGTCGTCCTCACTTGACTACTTTGCTGAAGCTCGGGCTCTATGTCTTCAATGGGGTCTGTTTCCCATCATCGGTTTCAACAAGGACTTCGATTGGGAGATTGTGGCACAATTCTATGACACTGTTCACTTTCATGCTGATGAGGACAGAAACTTGACTTGGATGACTGGTGGCAGACTATTGCACTCAAACTGGAGGACTTTCATGAAATCTTTGGGTTATGCTGATCGGGGCCTGGATGAGCCTATTGGACCGAGGCCATACACTGAAGACACGACAATTCACAAGTCCAAGATTTTTTGCTATTCTAGGGTGGTTCAGACTGCCAAGGGTACTCGCACTAAGCTCATTCCTTTTCTGAACATTATGCATCGTATCTTCCGCAACACTCTGTTTCCTCGTGTTGGAAACAAGGATCAGGTTCACTCTTATCTTGTGAATCTTTTGCTAATGTGCATGAAGGAGAGAGTCATAGAATCGACTTTGGATGTATCCCACATCATGTGGAAGGAGCTCCGGTCTGCTGTTTTTGACAGGAAGGTGCCTATCTATGGCCCTTATCTTTTTAAGCCCATTGAGGATACCTGGACTGCTTCGTTCCCTGGTGAGCCTCTTGTGAGTGAACACATGGTGACTCATGGTATTCGTAAGCTTCATGTGAAGGAGAACCGGGGCGTTGCACCTTCTGTTCTCGAGATTGCCCCCATTGACTCCGATGATGAGCCAAAGCCAGACTACACTGACAACTCATATGCTCCACCTTGTGAGAACTTTCCATCATGGGCTGCCAAGCTCAAGATAAAAATTAAGAACCTTCTCTGCTTCTAGATCAAGGGACAGTACCAGGCCCATGTGGAGGCCAAGAAGTCTCACAGTTGTGACAAGATCATTATGTGGAAGATTGGGTGAGCAGTTGACAGCGGTTCCGAGGGCCGGATTACTAACGAGGAGGCATAGATCCAGAAGAACTGTTAGTGGGCTGAGTCAGAGGAGGATGTGCCTGCTGCCACAGATGAGGATGATGATGATGAGGAGTACTGATTGCTTTGAGCTTACCATCACTTTGACTTGCTTTACTCATCTATGCCCCTTTTGGTGCCTTGATGCCAAGGGGTTGAGAGTGTTTAGGGATTTGCTGGATTTCCTGAGTCACGAGTGTTTTATTTTATCTGTGCATTTTCTCTCTCGTAAACTCGTATATTTGCTTGCTTTGGTTTAAGTGGCCCAGACTTGTGAGTACTAATGTATGGTGTAATACGTGCTATCTACCCTATCTTGTTATGTATACATTAGTCACTTCATAAAATTGTGCTTGCTTACTTATAACTCATATTCTGTTTACGCAAAGTATATGGCCAAGTCTATAAAATATAGGGGGAGTGTTGATCCTAGTGTGTGCTCTTTGCATTCCAAAGGAATACTCAAATAGAGCACAAATCTAGGGGAACATGTCTGTATTTTGTACATGTCGGGTTTTCCTAAGTCCTACTGCTTACCATATATTGGCAAATCCCATGTTGTCATCAACTCACCAAAAAGGGGGAGATTGTAAGAGCATAATTTTCCCTAAGTAGTTTTGGTGGTTGATGAGAATACCCTTGTGGACTAATCGTGTGCATTGAGCTTTCAAAGATTATCAGGTGGCACGAGACGGTTATTGATCCCCTCAGTTGTTAAAAGAGAATACGACGTTTTTCTATCGATTTAGTGTTGGTGGACTTGAGTCATAGGAAAATCCGTACTATCAAGAGGGAGTCCGCGTTTGGAAAGGTTGGGAGAATCAATCACGTACACATTTGCACCTTCCCCTCTTTCCAGGCACAATGGAGTTGCTTCCTGCCCCTAAGGACCTTGAGTTCTAACATAAGCAGAAGTACCGCTCCTCTGGGCGGTAGTACAGCTCCAGCGGTAGTACCACCCTGCGGTACTAGGTCACTACTGCTTATTTGTTGCTCTCTGGTGTCCTCGGGTGGTTTTGTCCATAATGAGTAGAAGTACCGCTGGGAGCGGAGCGGTAGTACCGCTCGGGCGGTACTGCCGCCCTCCTCTTCTGGCCCCACTTCTGCTTATTTTTAGCTCTCTGATGTGTTCGACACTCGAGCGGATTTTGAGCGGCAGTAACCAGCAGAAGTAGCGCTCTGAGCGGTACTGTCATACTACCCTCCTCATATCCGCTAAGTCTGGGTATTCTTCAGTGATAAGCGGTAGTACCGTTGGTGGGAGCGATAGTACCGCTCCGGCGGAATTACCGCCTCCCTAACTATAGTCAAATGATTGTGATGCCTAGTACTTCTGTGCAAGCGGAAGTACTGCTCTCTCAAGCGGCACTACCGCTTATGCATGACTTGTGGGCAGAAAACAGTCGGTTTTTCATCCACTATATAAGTGGGTCTTCTTCTCTAAGGAGACTCATCTCTTTTCCCCAAAAGCTCCATTGTTGCTCCTAAGCTCATTCTAGCCCGATCTCTCTCCCTAGCCATCGATTCTTGTTGATGCTCTAGGGTTTGGAGGAGAAGGCCTTGATCTACACTTCCACGAAGAGAAATTTGATTCCCCTCACTAATCCCTTGTGGATCTTGTTACTCTTGGGTGTTTGAGCACCCTAGACGGAAGAGGTCACCTCGAAGCCATATTCCATTGTGGTGAAGCTTCGTGTTGTCGTTGAGAGCCTCCAATTAAGCTATGGAGATTGCCTCAACCTTGTTGTAAAGGTTCGGTTGCCGCCTTCAACTACACCGCTAGTGGATTGACGACATCACGCATTGTGTGAGAGCATGAGGAGAATACGATGGCCTTAGTGGCATCTTGGGGAGCATTGTACCTCCACACCGCTCTAACGGAGACATACTTCCCCTCAAAGGGAAAGAACTTTGGTAACACATCCTTGTCTTCCCCTATTCCACTTTTGGTTATCTCTTACCTTTACTTAAAGCAAGCTTACTAGTGTTGTATTATTTGCTTGCTTGTTATCTTGTCCCTTTTAGCATCATCTAGGTTGCTCACCTACTTGCTGATATGTCTCAACCGTATCTACAATTTATGAAGTATTCATGTCATGTTTACAATAATTCTATATGATTTTGGTACGATTTTATTAGAACTAACCCGGACTGACGCTGTTTCCAGCAGAACTACCATGGTGTCGTTTTTTGTGCAGAAATAAAAGTTATCGGAATGGGCTAAAAATTTATGGAGAATATTTTTGGAAAATATAAAAAATACTAGAGCAAAAAGATACCAGAGAGGAGTCTCGAGGCAGCCACAAGCCACCAGGGCGCCCCCCTAGGGGGCGCCCCTGGCTTGTGGGCCCTTCGGGAGTCCCCATGATGTGATTCCAACACCAAGTAATCCTATAAATCCAGTAACGCCCAGAAAGAAACCTAGATCGGGAGTTCCACCGTCGCAAGCCTCTATGGCCACGAAAAACAAATCGGGGCCCGTTCTGGCACCCTGCTGAAGGGGGAAACCATCATCGGAGGCCATCTTCATCATCCCTGCGGTCTCCATGACGAGGAGGGAGTAGTTCACCCTCGGGGCTGAGGGTATATACCAGTAGCTATGTGCTCTCTCTCTCTCGTGTTCTTGAGATGACACGATCTTGATGTACCACGAGCTTTATTAATATAGATGAATCATATGGAGTTTTCCCCTCTCTATCTTCTTGTAATGAATTGAGTTTCCTCTTTGAAGTTTTATTACCGGATTGAGTTTTTAAAGGATTTGAGAACACTTGATGTATGTCTTGTGATGGGATATCCGTGCTGACAATGGGATGTTCTATTGATCCACTCGACGTATGTTTTGGTGATCAACTTGTGGGTTCCGTGACCTTGGGAATCTATGCATAGGGGTTGGCACACGTTTTCATCTTGACTCTCACGTAGAAACTTTTGGACACTCTTTGAAGTTCTTTGTGTTGGATTGAACCTAATGAATCTGAAATTGTGTGATGCATATCGTATAATCAAGCCCATGGGTACTCGTGGTGACATTAGGGTTTTGGTTGATGTGTATCTTAAGGTGTTATTTTAGTATGAACTCTAGGGCTGTTCATGACACTTATAGGGATAACTCATAAGATTGATTGGAAAAGATAACTTTGAGGTGGTTTCGTACCCTACAATAATTTATTTGTTTGTTCTCCACTATTTGTGACTTTGGAGTGAACTCTTTGTTGCACGTGAGAGATTTACATATGATTCGACTATGCCAGTATTGTTTAGAGAACTTGCACTAGTGAAAGTATGAACACTAGGCCTTGTTTCTAATCATTGCAATACCGTTTGTGCTCACTTTTATCATTATTTACCTTGATGTTTTTATATTTCCATATTACAAAAACCTATATCTACCATCCATATTACACTTGTATCACCATCTCTTCGCCAAACTAGTGCACCTATACAATTTGCCATTGTATTGGGTGTGTTGGGGGGCACAAGAGACTCTTTGTTATTTGGTTGCAGGGCTGTTCGAGAGAGACCATCTTCATCCTATGCCTCCCACGGATTGATAAACCTTAGGTGATCCACTTGAGGGAAATTTTCTACTGTCCTACAAAACTGTGCGCTTGGAGGCCCAACACGAGTCTACAAGAAGAATGTTGCATAGTATACATCAAGCTTTTTTCTAGCGTCGTTGCCGGGGAGGTGAGTGCTTGAAGGTATATCATTAGATCTTGTAATCAAATATTTTAGTTTCTTGTTTTTCACTATTTTGGTTTTCTAAAATAAAACTAAAAAATGGAATTGAGGTTGCCTCATATGCTTCATCTTTTTAATTTCTTTCGTGAAAATGATGGTTTGGAAAATTGTGCTCAATTGGTAGAGGAAGAATTTATGAATATACTTAATGAGAATTCCTTGAATGATGAGAATGATTGCAATATTGCTAGTATGAATTCTCTGAATATCCATGATGCTAATGATATGCAAAGCCACAAGCTTGGGGATGCTATGTTTGATGAAGATGATATTTTTAGTCCCCCAAGTTTTGATGAGCAAATTTGTTGTGATAATGGCATGCATAGTATCTATGATTATTATGATGATGAAATGTATGCTATAAATAGTGATATTAACCATGAAACTTGTCATCATGATTTTAACATTCAATGTGGTTATGTCAATCAAGTATCTCATGATAGTTATTTTGTTGAGTTTGCTCCCACTATTATGAATGAAAAGAACATTGCTTATGTGGAGAGTGACAAAATTACTATGCTTGTGGATCATGAAGATAATGCTTTATGTGATAGTTATATTTTGGAATTCATTCATGATGCTACTTAAAACTATTATGAGGGGGGAATATATGCTTGTGGGAATTGCAATAATATCAAGTTTCCTCTCTATGTATTCAAACTTTTGAAGTTATGCTTGTTTTGCCTTCCTATGCTAGATGATTCTTGTTCTCATACATTTTTTGATCACAAAATCCCTATGCATAGGAAGTGGTTTAGACTTAAATATGATTTTCATGAGATTCATGATGCTCTCTTACATGTTTCAAATACTATTACTATACGAGCATCATTGAAATCATCATGCCTAGCTACAAGGCATTAAAGAAAAGCGCTTGTTGGGAGAAAAACCAACACTTTTAATTTCTGCTTTTGTGTGTTCACATGATTAATATACTGTAGTAATCATGTTTTGTGCCTTTTATTTCAATAAAGTGCCAATTAAAACCTTTGGGATGACTCACAAGATGAGTAGAATTGATGCTGAACCAAAACAGAAACTTTTGACTCCAGTACAGGAATATTCATTTTTTACTGAAGAGTGATAATGACCTGAAAATTTTACACAGTCTTTATATACAAAATTTTCAGGTTTTACTATTTTTCAGAATTTTTAGAGACAGGGAAGTATGGTTACACTACAGATCTTCACAGACTATTCTGTTTTTGACAGATTCTGTTTTGCATGCATAGTTTGCTTGTGTTAGCGTTCCCATAGCTTATATTCAGTGTTAAAAATTATGGGAATAGTATAATACAGCAGGTATCATATGGTAACAATTATTAATCTTGTCTTGATAGTACCTAAGTGAATGATCTATCTTTATTACACTAACCCTTCTCACAAATTTCTGTTAAGTTTTGTGTGATTGAAGTTTTCAAGTTTTGGGTGAGACACCGATATGAGGAGAATAAGGAGTGACAAGAATCTAAGATTGGGGATGCCCAAGGCACCCCCAAGGTAATATCCAAGGAAGACTCAAGCTCCTAGGCTTGGGGATGCCCCGGAAGGCATCCCCTCTTTCGTCTTCAACACTATCGGTATATCTTACTTGGAGCTATATTTTTATTCGTCACATAATATGAGTTTTGCTTGGAGCATCATTTTTTTTATATGTTATGTTTTATTTATAATCTTATTTTTATTTAAAAAGTTCCAAGAATAACCTTAGGATGCTTGCTTTGCATGTTTGATGTGTGCTGTGTATAAACATAAACTTTTGGTGTAGTGTTTGAATTTTCATATTTTAGTGGAACGTGGAAAGTTTCTGAATTTTTTACAAAGTGTTTTAATATAAATTACTTATTATTTCATAAATGTTCATAATTTTTAGAGTTAGATAAGTACACTGGTTTAATAAATTGCTACAGAATGTTCTGTTTAGACAGATTGTTGTCATAGTTTTGTTATCTACTTATCTATAGTTTCCATAACCTATATTGATAGATATAAATTGTGAAAATGGTAGTGTACAATACCTAATGTTTGAAAATTATTGTGCAACTTGTCTTGTAAGTACATTAAGTGTTGATTTGTTCTTATGTGTACTAACCTATCTCACGAGTTCTTTTTGAGTTTTGTGTGGATGAAGTTTTTGAGAATAGGTGAAACCGGGATATGAGAGGATTGAAAAATATACAAAAGCTCAAGCTTAGGGATGCATAAGGCACCCCAAGTAAATATTTCAAGAAATCTCAAGCATCTAAGCTTGGTTATGCTATGCATCCCACCTCTCTTCGTCAATTATCGGTTAGCCAATGTTGAGCCTAAATTTTTATTTGTTCACCTGATGCGTCCTATTCTTGGAGTCTATTTCCTTTTTGCTTGATGTTTAAATAAAATACTCATATCTGAAAATCTTTATTTAGAGAGAGAGAGAGAGAAAGTCCTCACATAGCTACTTAATTGTTTGACTACTCATTGATCTTCACTTATATGTTTTGGAGTAGTTTTGTCATTTACTCTCGTGCTTCACTTATATCCTATGAGTAAATGGTTGAATGAATTGAATATCATAAATCTGAAATTAAATATGCTTCATATACTTATCCCATGGGGAGTAATGACTTTACACATAATAAGTATACGCGGCAAAATTTATTGAAAGTTAGCAAAACACCGCATTGGTCACTTGAACAATTCATGAAAGAATATTGAAGGAAGAGAGATTTCACATATAAATATACTATCTTGGACATCTTCTATGATTGTGAGCCCCATTAATTATTTTCAAACTTGAGTAAATTAGTTGAAGTTGGACAAGGAATACAACGTAATGAGTTATGCTTGGGTATATTTGTATAGAAGTTATATTGCTATGGATCCTTCAACATGTGCTGCTTGCTTCCACCTCATACTAGCCAAAACTTCCACACCAAGAAGGATTACTACTTGTGCATCCAAACACCCTTAAACCCAAAGTTGTTCCATATGACTCCACCATACCTACCTATATGCGGTATTTACCTGCCGTTCCAAGTAAATTTGCATGTGCCAAACTCTAAACCTTCAAATAAAATTCTATTTTGTATGCCCGAATCGCTCATATAGTGACTAGGGGTTGTCATTATCTTCCATGCTAGGTGGGTTATTCTCACGATATGTATTGATTCACTATCGCTGGTATTCAGGATGCCTAGTTCCATGCTCAAAAATGAAATCAAAATATAATGAAACAAAACTCCCCCGGGATTGTTGTTTGTATGGCCGGTACCCGTGGATTCGGCTCGCCGTGGAGTGTGATTGATTGGTGGAGGGGGAGTAAAAACTTTACCATTACGTTTGGGAACCACCTATAATGTATCTAGCATGGAAGATACCGAGATCTCTCGGTTGTTATGTTGACAATGAAAGCATACTGCTCAAAGTTATTATTCATCTGTGTTTTAAAAGCTCGAGCTCTGGCACCTATGTTTCACTTTCTAGTACTTACCTTTATACAAGAGTCATGGTGATCTTCACCACTTCCTATATTTCGCCTTTTTCTCTTGGCAAGCATCATATGGTGGGGAAAGATCCAAGCATATATGGCCATTCAAATATATTTGATCATGAATTATTATTGTTGACAATTATCTATATGATAAATAAGTTGGGAGGTGAAACTTTAAGCCCATATCTTTCTCTGTGTTGGACGGATGCCATTTGCTCTAAAAATATGCTTTGAGAGTTAGCAATCATGGAATACTATATGATAGTTGAGTATGTGGAATTTGCTACATCAAAGCTCTTACATAGACCCTTCCTAAAAATAAGATGAATTGCAATTGTTTGGTGACTGAAAGCATAGTTTGTTAGTTTTCAAGAAACTTTATGGTCTATACTTTAACATGTGAATAGCTTGTTACTTCATCATGATAAGTTTTATGAGATGAGCTACCATTTATGATATATAATGATGCTAGAAAAAGTGTTTGGAACTATCATTGATCAAATTTATGCACCATGCTACCATTCACACTTCATAAATTATGTCTTTTATCATTGACCTACTCGAGGACGAGCAGGAATTAAGCTTGGGGATGCTGATTTGTCTCCAACATATATATAATGAAGTATTCATGCCATGTTTACAATAATTATATATGATTTTGGTATGATTTTATTAGAACTAACCCGGACTGACGTTGTTTTCATCAGAACTACCATGGTGTAGTTTTTTGTGCACAAATAAAAGTTCTCGGAATGGGCTGAAAATTTACGGAGAATATTTTTGGAAAATATAAAAAATACTAGAGCAAGAAGATACCGGAGAGGAGTCCCGAGGCAGCCACAAGCCACCAGGGCCGCCCCCCTAGGGCGCGCCCCTGGCTTGTGGGCCCCTCGGGAGTCCCCTTGACGTGATTCCAATGCCAAGTACTCCTATAAATCTAGTAACCCCCCCAGAAAGAAACCTAGATCGGGAGTTCCGCCGCCGCAAGCCTCTATAGCCATGAAAAACCAATCGGGAGCCTGTTCCTGCACCCTGCCGGAGGGGGAAACCATCACCGAAGGCCATATTCATCATCCCGATAGTCTCCATGATGAGGAGGGAGTAGTTCACCCTTGAGGCTGAGGGTATGTACCAGTAGCTATGTGTTTGATCTCTCTCTTTCTCTCTCTCTCGTGTTCTTGAGATGACACGATCTTGATGTACCACGAGCTTTATTAATATAGATGAATCATATGGAGTTTTCCCCTCTCCATCTTCTTGTGATGAATTGAGTTTTCTCTTTCAAGTTTTCTTATCGGGTTGAGTTTTTAAAGGATTTGAGAACACTTGATGTATGTCTTGCGATGGGATATCTGTGGTGACAATGGGATGTTCTATTTATCCACTCGACGTATGGTTTGGTGATCAACTTGCGGGTTCCGTGACCTTGGGAATCTATGCATAGGGGTTGGCACACGTTTTTGTCTTGACTCTCACGTAGAAACTTTTGGACACTCTTTGAAGTTCTTTGTGTTGGATTGAACCTGATGAATCTGAAATTGTGTGATGCATATCGTATAATCAAGCCCATGGGTACTCGTGGTCACATTGGAGTATCTAGGTGACATTAGGGTTTCGGTTGATGTGTATCTTAAGGTGTTATTTTAGTATGAACTCTAGGGCTGTTCGTGACACTTATAGGGATAGCTCATAAGATTTATCGGAAAAGATAACTTTGAGGTGGTTTCCTAACCTACAATAATTTCTTCGTTTGTTCTCCGCTATTTGTGACTTTGGAGTGAACTCTTTGTCGCACGTGAGAGATTTACATATGATTCAACTATGTCAGTATTGTTGAGAGAACTTGCACTAGTGAAAGTATGAACCCTAGGCCTTGTTTCTAATCATTGCAATACCGTTTGTGCTCACTTTTATCATTAGTTACCTTGCTGTTTTTATATTTTCAGATTACAAAAACCTATATCTACCATCAATATTACACTTGTATCACCATCTCTTCGCCGAAGTAGTGCACCTATACATTTTACCATTGTATTGGGTGTGTTGGGGACACAAGAGACTCTTTGTTATTTGGTTGCAGGGTTGTTTGAGAGAGACCATATTCATCCTACGCCTCCCATGGATTGATAAACCTTAGGTCATCCACTTGAGGGAAATTTGCTACTGTCCTACAAAACTGTGCGCTTGGAGGCCCAACACGAGTCTACAAGAAGAAGGTTGCGTAGTAGACATCAGTTGCCCATATAGACAACCTATTTATTTCTAACCCTAATTTGTTAAGAAAAGTTTAACAAGTGGTAGTTACCTATTCACCCCCTCTAGTCAACCATATCGATCCTTTCACCACTACATGTCGCATGTGCTCGTGATAATTCATGGCCTTACCGTATATGAAGTGAATTGGACGTCGACTTTGATAGAAAAAAATTGAATCCTTTTCATCACTTATGGGTGGCATATTGGGTAATTTAGGGTAACTTTGAGAGCAATTTTAATGATGGACGGACAGAAGTAATAGCCCCTTTAGAGCATCTATAGTCGGACATAGCAAATATGACCCCTTAAATGCCCGCGAGCATGCTCGATCAGTGACCGGGCGTGTCCTTGGTGACCCAAAAATATAGGGGATCAATCATAGTCCTTTCAATAAGTAAGAGTGTCGAACCCAATGAGGAGCAGAAGTAAATGATAAGCAGTTTTCAATAAGGTATTCTTTGCAAGTGCTGTGAGTAATAGTAGTAGACAGTTTTATAGGAAGATAATTCGTTACAAGTAACAAGTAACAATGGTGTAGCAAGGTAGCCCAATACTTTTTGTAGAAAAGGAAAGGGCTGAAATTACTCTTATATTAAGCAGGTGCTCCCGAGGACACATGTGAATTTCTGTCTAGTCATGTTCATCATGTTGAGTTGATTTTCGTTCGCTACTTTGATAATTTGATATGTGGGTTGAGCAGTGCTAAGGTGTTGTTCTTACTTGAACTAACAACCCACTTATGATTACCCCCTCTCGCAAGCATCCACAACTACGAAAGAAGAATTAAGATAAATCTAACCATAGCATGAAACATGTGGATCCAAATCAGCCCCTTATGAAGCAACACATAAACTGAGGTTTAAGCTTCTGTCACTCTCGCAACCCATCATCTACTTGTTACTCCACAATGACTTCCCTTAGGCCCATAGCATGGCGAAGTGTCATGTAGTCGACGTTCACATGACGCCAGTAAGAGAAACTAAAACATACATAATTACATATCATCAAAATATCGAACGCCTGCCAACTTCACAAGATTACTTATAACAAGACTTCTCACATATCCTCAGGAACAATAGTAACTACTCACACACCATCAACATGTTCAAGATCATAGGTATACTAATGATAATTAAGGATTTGAACATAATCTCTTCCACCAAGTAATCCAACAAGCATCAACTACGAGATGTAATCAACACAACTAGTAACCACAAGTACTAATATGAGGTTCTAGGACAAAGATTGAATACAAGAGATGAACTAGGGTTGGAGATGAGATGGTTCTAGTGAAGATGTTGATGAAGATTGGTCCTCCCACGAAGGAGGAAGAATTGGTGATGACGATGGCTTCGATCTCCCACTCCCAGAGAGGAATTTCCCCCACAGAATCTGACTGTCGGAGTGTAAAAGGGCCTTTGCCCATGTTTTCGCCTCGAGATGGCATCACTTCATCCCGAAAGGTTGCTTATGATTTTTTATAGGATAAAACACACCATATAGGAGAAGAGGGGTGTCGGAGAGCCAACAGGGGTGTAACACCCCGCTACGCCTGGCGGGATCTAGACTGGCCCCACAGACCAACACTAGTCTTTCCTACACACTTTGTCCTCACTCGTGTGCACCCGAGACCAACTTCCCAGTCGGTCACCCATCCTAGAATCGCTCCAAGCCAAGCATGCTTAACTTTTGAGTTCTTTTCGAGTGGGCTTCCGGAAAAGAAGGAATTCCTTGTTGATATGAGTAGTCTATCATTCCTATTAAGCCAGGCTCTCATAGGGGGCCCACAAGCCATCAGGGCGCCCCCCTTGTGGCCTTCTGGCAGCCCCCTCCTTTATATTTTTTTGCTCCAGAAATTCTTAAATATTCAAAAAATATTCTCCGTGAAGTTTCAGGTCATTCTGAGTCTAGTGATTTTCCTGCCTTTTTCTTTTTTTTTGGTCCAGAATTCCAGTTTCCAGATATTTCCCTCCTTATGATGTACCTTGCATATTCAGAGAGAAAATACATAAGAATTGTGTGATGATGTGGAATAATGGACAAGAATAAAGTAAATAGTAGTAAGAATTCATGATGCAAATTCGATGTATTAGTCCCCTATTTGTCCGTCTGCGCAACCACACTTCTCATTTTCTTCATCATATGTCCGGTCACTTACATGTGATTGGCGGAGAGGAAGAGAGAGAAATAAAAGAATGAATAAAGAAAGAAAAAGGTGGTCCGGGGTGGGGTCGCGTCCTACGTGGCGGACTGACCGAGCGTGTCCGCGAGTCCTCGTATCTTCCCTATATTTGAGATGGATATGAGGGTTCGCGGACAGCCCGGGCGTATAGGGACGATATGAGGAAACCAGTTGGGTCACTTTTTCCCTTCTCTCTCCTGTCCAGTCACTAACGGGACGCGTCCACAGGCGTATGAGAGGTCATTTGAGGCGTCCTGTTGTAAATGCTCTTATTAGTAGGTATAGATAGGTTCCCAAATAAGAGGCATATGGTACGTTGGTTGGTTTTCTGGTGCAAAGAGCTAGCAAACCAAGAATATCTGATGCATGGCGTGAGCATTGTGTGGCCTGTTTCGATCAACTACTGGTTCCGCTAGGTACATGGAAAATGCTACGTGGGTTTAGATATTGTGGTTGGAGAGTTCTTTACAAGAAGTATGTACCCGGGCTTCTGAAGCAAGAAGACAATGTGTGTATAAGGCTCGGAGGAGTCTGGAACATGTCGTGACAGGATCATGGATACACAAGGCATCAAGCAATGTATTGAGATGTGCATGGCGGACACGACGCATGGTGGAGCATGGTTGCAGTCGGATAACTTTGGTTGGGTCGGACTGGACGGTCTGATGGATCGACATGGATGCTGGTCAAAGCAGAAGATGGGGGTGATTTCAGCGACGACGACATATGAGCGTGATGCTGATGGTGGCCGACTTCTGGAGCGTGGAAACACATGGTCCAGGCCCGAGGGCTTGTGCGGCTTTGACAAGACTATGACACATAGTTGATTCAAGGCAGTGCACACATGAGAGCTTGAAGTCGACGGGGCCCGGGGTAGCATGGCATAGCTACATGGAGTCATGTTGAAGGTGGTGTTGGAGTCTAGTGGAAGACTTCTCTCTACGTTGATGGAGGGGCTACAACGTAAATGCATGGAGAGTTCAAGCCTATTTCAGCAGAAACGTGAGAGACACGTGGACCAGACTAGGTACCAGTGGTGTGATGAAGACGTGATACTCGATATCTGTCGGTGATGATCGGTGGTTCTCTACAGTGGGGTATGAGTGGTGTGGGTTTGCGACCTTGGGAGTCTCGACTAGGACGATAGAGGCTCGGCACGGTGATAGCGGCGAGGCAAGAGGTAAGCACGAGACACAACGACGGACCAAGGCACTGGTGGCCAGACAAATTATGCAAAGGGTGCTGAAGCAATGTTGGCGAGTACCGGATTCAAGTTGGTGACTGGGTCTATCGGTGCTAGTTGATGGATGGGAGTGAACCATGAAGAATCTGAGAAAGTGACAGAAAGTCTGAAATTGTCAAAAGCGCAGATAGTACATGCCCGTATATTATGTGATGTTTAGTGCACATGGCAAAGTGCGGATGACAAATACAGAAGGAGGCAGAGTGTTATAGATATGGGACATGTAAAAGACTATCCGAGAAAAGGGGAGACAACTGCGAATTTGACTCAGGGTGACACAGGGCGACAGTGAAATTCCTTCAAGTTTCAGACAAACGGTCAAGAAAGAGCGAGGATGTTGACTTCAGGTAACTCTTATATGTGGAATCCAACATGTGGGTTGTTCACTTTCACGCAGATCAGTGATCGGTGTGTGATGACGTTGAACAGATACTCTGGAAGTTGGGAGCTCAACCTAGAGTAATGTCGAACTTAATTTTGCTCGAGTTGACTGTGGCCAAGAAAAGAAGGGACTACAATTGTAGATGGAGTCACATGGAGTCTTGGAGTAGTAGTAGTGCTCATGGGATAAGCCCAACTCCAATGTATATGAAAGTTTGACGCACTGGACGAATTAAAGGTGGTGGAGACTATTCGTCAAGGTGGAGTTTGTTAGAGTTGTGTCCAATATTGTGTACAAGGTAGGCTCCGGTTGGACTTGTATTTGTGTTGTGTTTAGACATGATATAGAGTCGTGTCCTAATAGGACACTTGTATCCTTGACTTCTCATATATAGCGGGGGTAGACACACGATGTAACCTATGCCAAAATAACAGCATAAGCACGCGGGGGAGCCGGCGGCGTGTGTCGGCGCCCGGGCGACCATGGTGTGGTACTGTGACGGTGTCATGTGGAGGAGCGCGCATAGTCAGGCCCTGGGGATGTAGTCATATCAGTGAGCCTCGTTAACAAATTTTGGTGTCGTGCCTCGTGTGATTGCTTGGTTCTCGGTAGATCGACAGGGAGCCCCGAATCGTTTTAACAGTTGAAATGTATGTTGATAGCAGGTCGGTCCTCTCCAAACGCAGCCGCCGCCTCTCCTCCAAAAAAGCTAGGGTTCCTGCCTCTCGCCGGCGCCGCTGCAGGTCCACCTCATCTCAGGTGGCCCTAGGGCCATGGGGACGCAGTGGATCCTGGCAAGGGCTGGCGGGAGGGCTTCGTTTTTAGTCGTTTCTTTTATTTTTGTTAGGGTTTGTGCCCTACTCAGGAAGACGAGATGACGGCGGCTTCCTGAAGATGGAATAAAGGTCTCCCCATCTAGCCCCCATTCCAGCGATGCCCCAAGCATCGTTGGTGGGCGTGTGGAGGTATGTCTCTGGCGGATCTATTTTTGGTGGATTTGCTCGGATCTCGTCGTTGTTCATCTACGTTCGTGTGTCTTCGGATTGGGTCCCTTAGATCTACGTTATTCTTCATCAACGATGGTTGCTGTTCTGGTGCGCTGGTTCTACAGGGCCTTAGCACGACGACTTTCCGACTGTCTACTACAATAAGGTGTGTCCGACTCCGGCGATGGAGGGGCAATGATGGCGGCGCGCCTTCGGCTCGCTTCGGTGCTTGTAATCGTCGCTAGGTGGTCTACAAGTCTGGATGTATTTTTTATTATTTCTAATGTTCATTGTACTTCCATGATTGAAGATGAATAGATCGAAAGTTTTCTCGCAAAAAAATATATATGTTGATAATGATGGATGATGGTCACCGAAATCTGTGTTCGCGGATCGGTCTCCCTATGTCTGCCGACGAACACGGGAGAAAACTCCGTTGAAGATGACCTAAGGTATACAGAATTTCGACACCAATGAACAAGACGACCATGGCAGATAACTAGTAGACGCCACCACGTCCAAGTACGTGAGCATGGCTCGGCTACTCAGCTGCCTCACACATGCTCTTCTAGTGGATCGGTTGGCCGTCTGAACCTGACCGCCAAGGCAACGTGGTTTTCCACGGGAAGAAATGGCTGGTGAGCCACGGTCCCGACTCCCGAGTCCTGACTTGGCAATATGCTCATGACGCATGAGCGCTCAGATTCAGAAGCAACACAGGAGCTACCAAGAGCCACGGTGCCGTACGTTCATACTCCAAAAACATCGGTCATGTCTCATCGAACGCAGGCCTAACTTTTGGCACCGGTTTTCCAAGAGTATTTTACTCGGGCCTTCACCGAATTCAGGACCCAAATCATCTGGCGAAACTTCAACCAAGCCGCCACTAGGATTAGTTAAGAAAATACTGTAGTATAGTAGTAGGATGATGATCGTAGGCTATTATTTTCTTGCATCGAGAGACCAAAACATGGACGTAATTTGGAACATTATTCAGCAGTGAGATCACTGTGTCGATCAGCACTCCAAGGAAGGAACCGAGGAAGGTTCTGGATAGCCCAGGGATGGTTACCTACGTACCCCTATATTAAGGATCTACCTAACGTGCTTAACCAGACCCTCAATTACAGGTGCTAAGCTACACTACATAGAGCGATCTCATAACGAATTTTCTACTCCAGCAGCCTGCCACTTGTTGGGAGTGATTACTTTATTCTTGTTGCCTGCCTTAGCGACATGAAACGCATGCAGGAGGATATATCTCGTGTTACGTGGCCAGATCTCCGGACAACCGCCCTCTTTGACTTACGTCGTACACACGCCTTTTGTTTACAGTATCCGACACACACAAACTGTTCAACACTAGTGGCCACGACAGCAGAATGGAAGGAAAATTCGTAGCTTCGGCTGCACCTCTCTCGCGCGTGCCCTGTCAATCAGTCATGGACTCCTCTATATATACCTGACCAAGGGAAGACAGCAACATAGCTTCTGAGTTCTGACTTCTTGCCACTACATCCATCACAGCGACTAGTCGATCCTAGGTAGTGGCTAGCTAGTAGAGCGTGTTCCATATAGTCGTTGAGGAAACCAACCAGATCTGATGGGGAGGTCGCCGTGCTGCTGCCAAAACGCCGGCGTGAAGAAGGGGCCATGGACGGAGGAGGAGGACAAGACTTTGGTGGAGCACATCCAGAAGCGCGGCGGGAACGTCGGTAGCTGGCGCAACCTGCCCAAGGCCGCCGGGCTCAACCGCTGCGGCAAGAGCTGCCGCCTCCGGTGGACCAACTACCTCCGCCCCGACATCAAGCGCGGCAACTTCTCCGACGAGGAGGAGCGCCTCATCATCACCCTACACGCCGGCCTTGGCAACAAGTACGTTGTTCACGTTAAGTCCAACTACTCCACTCACGTAGCTTAGCCGCCATGCCCCATGCATGGACTGTCAGTTTCCTGGTGGACATTTTGCCATAGTTGTTAGTCTTGATGTGACACTGACATGGATAACTTATTGTTGTACCTCAGGTGGTCGACGATCGCGACGCACCTGGAGGGCCGGACAGACAACGAGATCAAGAACCACTGGAACACACACATCCGGAAGAAGCTCCTGCGCATGGGCGTCGACCCCGCCACCCATCAGCAGCTGCCGCCTGACCAGAGCCACCACCACCTCCCCAAGGCGCTCCTGTGGGCGGCGGCGGCCGCGAGCTTGGGCGGCCTGGACACCGGCGCTCTCATGCAGGCGCAGCTTCTGCAGCAGCTCCTCCAGGTCATCGGCTCCAATTCCAGAAACGACGCAACTAACCTCATAGCCAACCTGGCTGCAGCAAAAACAGTGCTGAACTCAAGCAGCAGCATCGTTCCGAACCTCCTTCCCCTGGACCAGATGAACTACCTGCAGCCAGGCTACCTCGGCAACACGTCCTATTTTGCAGAGCAGCACGTGCTGCAGCAGCAGCTGATCAACGATACGTCTCCGGGAACGAGCTCCTTTGCAGCAGCTGAACAGGCTGACCAGCTCTGCAACACTGCAGCCTCATCTGCATCGCACGATGTTGCACCTGCGGGTGACTGGTCACCCGCGCAGGAGTTCGCTGGCAGCTTGTTAGAGCCCATGGTTGACCTGCCCGGTCTAAGCTCTCTGGAGAGTGATTCTTTCTGGAAGGACATACTGGAGGACAGCTACCGTTTGTAGATTGCTCCTTCCGACTGAAACAAGTGCGTTGTGTACGACAATTTTGTACAGGGTTAGATCCACCATAGAGGTGTAGATAAGATGATAAAACATGCATTGATTTGTTTGTTTGTTTGTTCATTGTACTCCCAGTGGATTTGTCACTGAAGTTGAAGGTTGTCAATAGCTGATTACTGCTCCTTGTCGCAACTAAGATGGCAGACAACTGAAATACTTTGTCGCAATAACCGTGGTGCTTATTAGATAGAATTTGGTTCTGGTTGGAGCTTAGCAATAGTTACTACAATGGAATGTTATACTGGTTTACACAGCCCATGTTAGCTACTAATACACGAACGGACTCGAGGTGTCGTAAAGAGCTTACTACATATCATTTTTGATGTTTTTGTTTCAAGGAACCGGGCAGGACACTATCTTTTCATAAGGAGAAAAGGAGGATCTATGTACAGAGGTGACAAGTTTTTGAAGAGAACTAGCCGATACCTTACGTTTTCAATAATGTACTCACCTTCCATATAATTTCTTGTAAATACATTTTTAGGGAACAGTTTTAAGCTGTGATTTAGATTAAATAGCTGTTGTAAATACCACAGAAATAGCAAAACCACCTTTTGCAATGACTTTTTTCTGGATTCAAATTGGTTCATGATGGTTTTTTCTGCCGTAGTTTCCTAGAAACAGTTCCCCTAAGAACCATATTTTATCTTCGAACTCAATTGACGATTTTGAAGCCATAAGGACAATGCCATTTCTAATAAAACAACACTTAATGATTGTACATTTTTTTTACATGATGGCCACAGTCAACACGACATGGCGCATCCAGTTGGACAATCACTAAATGTGTTTGAAAACATAATAATTAATTAATTGTGCTAAATCCATTCATTAAAGAAAATATTGTGCTAAATCCATTGTAGTGATTTTACACAAAGATAAAACACGCTTCAGCATGTTGCTTTGTCACAAATATTAGATTCATTTGGTTAAACTATTTGCACCCTAGCGGAGAAAACGATCTACAAAAACAATTAATGGACATCAACATATGTAGAGGACTAAATTTAGAAAATGTTACAGTCTCAATCGATGGAATAGGGAAGCTTGAGATATTAATTAAGAGTGATCTAATGATCTATCAAACTTGCATTTTATGAATGTACACTAGTAGAAAACAAGGCTTTGGTCTAGCCTGAAAAGCCCATTAATCCCGGTTCACTCACGAACCGGGACCCATGTGGGCATCGGTACCGGTTCGTGAGGCTAGGGCGTCGGCCGGGCCTCGTGGGCCCTTGGTCCCGGTTCGCGTGACCCTTTTGGTCCCGGTTCCAGACACGAACCGGGACCAATGGGCCTCGCTCCTGGCCCACAACCATTGCTCCCGGTTTGTGGCTGGAACGGGACCAAATGTTGTCCTTCAGTCCTGGTTCCAACCACAAACCGGGATCAATGGTTTGGCCTATATATACCCCCTGCCCGCGAGCAGAGCAGTGCACTGCTCTGTATTTTTGGCCGGCCGTGGGAGAGCTTTGTGGTGCTCTAGCTCATCTCCTATGCACATGAGGTGTTCGATGAAATGCCCGAGCCACACTTAAGCTTTCTCCTTTGGAAGCTCCTTGTCCAAGCTCCATTTTCCTCAAGATTTGTCTAAGTTTGGCGATCCGTCCTGTCCCTTCCCCGTCCTCACCGCCGTCAATCGTCCGTGCCCACCTCGGCGTCGGCACCATCGTGGTTAGCCTCTTCTTTTTATCTTCTTTCTAAAAGAAAAAAATACTTACTTGTATGATTTAGATAGATACTTGTATAATTTTCTTATTTTCTGCTGAGGCAAACAAGCAGAATGGTTTTATGCATTGTCCATGTATTGTCTGTGAAAATACGAAATGAAATCAGTAAATGCATGAAAAATACCAAATGAAGTCATAAAGGGTTGAAAATTAATGATGTGGCTTTGAATGGTTCATTTTGAATACACAAAAAGTCAGGAGTTCAAATAAGTTCAAAAAATGAAATCCCTTTGTAACAGATGAGTTTTCGTCCAAAACCCTTATACTTCGAAAGAGATTGTCCATTTTGTACACGAAGTGCATCCAGTTTTTGCCGTAATCCTCTCAACTTTTTAGCACATGCTATTGGGTAAAATGATGATACCATGCCAACTTTCAACCTTTTCAGAGTTCATTTGTAGTGCTTTTCAATTTCAGGGTCATTTAGCTCAAAAAAATTAGTAAATGCATGAAAAATACCAAATGAAGTCATAAATGGTTGAAAATTGATGATCTGGCTTTGAATGGTGCATTTTGAACACACAAAAAGTCTAGAGTCCAAATAAGTTCAAAAATGAAATCCCTTTGTAACAGATGAGTTTTCGTCCGAAACCCTAATACTTCTAAAAAGATTGTCCATTTTGCACAGGAAGTGCATCCGGTTTTTTTCCATAACCCTGTCAACTTTTTAGCACATGCTATGTGGGTCAAATGATGATACCATGCCAAATTTCAACCTTTTCAGAGTTTATTGGTAGTGCTTTTCAATTTCAGGGTCATTTAGCTCAAAAAAAAATCAGTAAATGCATGAAAAATACCAAATGAAGTCATAACGGGTTGAAAATTGATGATGTGGCTTTGAATGGTGCATTTTGACCACAGAAAAAGTCTGGAGTCCAAATAAGTTCAAAAAAAATGAAATCCCTTTGTAACAAATGAGTTTTCGTCCGAAACCCTAATACTTCGAAAGATATTGTCCATTTTGCACACGAAGTGCATCCAATTTTTGCCGTAACCCTCTCAACTTTTTAGCACATGCTATGTGGGTCAAATAATGATACCATGCCAACTTTCAACCTTTTCATAGTGCTTTTCAATTTCCGGGTCATTTAGCTCAAAAAATCAGTAAATGCATGAAAATACCAAATGAAGTCAGAAAGGGTTGAAAATTAATGAGGTGGCTTTGAATGGTTCATTTTGAACACACAAAAAGTCTGGAGTTCAAATAAGTTCAAAAAATGAAATCCCTTTGTAACAGATGAGTTTTCGTTCAAAATCGTGATACTTCGAAAGATATTGTCCATTTTGTACATGAAGTGCATCCTGTTTTTACCGTAACCCTCGCAACTTTTTAGCACATCTATGTGGGTGAAATGATGATACCATGATAGCTTTCAACCTTTTCATAGTTCATTTGAAGTGCTTTTCAATTTCAAAGTCATTTAGCTCAAAAAATGAACTAATAGCAAAAAGAAAGAAGTGAGAAGCTTTTACAAAACTATGCAACTAAAATTATCAAAATATTTTTTCTTCAAAACATTAATAGCAAAAAGAATATAATGATAAAACACACTGCAAATAAATAAAGCAAAAAATAAAACTAAAATAAATAAAGCAAAAAACAAAACTAAAATAATGGAAATTATGCAACTAAAATTACCAAAGTATTTTTTGTTCAAAATATTAATAGCAAAACGAATATAATGATAGAACACACTGGAAATAAATAAAGCAAAAAACAAAACAAAAATAAATAAAGCAAAAAACATAAAAAATATGATAATTATACAACCAAAATTATCAAAGTATTTTTTTTTCAAAACATTAATAGCAAAAAGAATATAATGATAAAACACACTAGAAATAAATAAAACAAAAAAACAATAATAAATAAAGCAAAAAAACAAAAAAACAAAAAAATGGAAATTATGCAACTAAAATTATCAAAGTATTTTTTGTTCAAAACATTAATAGCAAAAAGAATATAATGATAAAACACACTAGAAATAAATAAAGCAAAAAACAAAACAATAATAAATAAAGCAAAAAAACAAAACAATAATAAATAAAGCAAAAAAAATAGAAAAAATGCCACCTACTAGGTCACCACGGCCTGCATACGACTAGAAACCCAACCAGTTAGTTGGGCCAGGATGCAGGCCCGCAGAAGGCCCGGTAGGCCCACAGGCAGATTTAGTGTGTATTGGCCTGCAGGCCTGCATTAGAGAGGAGATCGAAGTGGGAGGCGCAGAAGCGCTTATAAACCAGTGTCGAAGCCTCTCAGCTAACAAGGTGGGACTAAACATCCACCGCATCGCGGCTGTGCGAGGCACATGCATTTGGTCCCGGTTTATGCCACCAACCGAGACCAAAGGTGGGCATTGGTCTCGGTTCATGCAACCAACCAGGATCAAAGGTCTCTGCTTGCCGCCCTTTGGACCGACGAAAAGAGATCTTTGGTCCGGGTTGGTGGCACCAACCGGGACTAAAGGTGGGCATTGGTCCCGGTTGGTGCCACCAACCGGGACCAATGCTCTCTGTATATAAGCACACATTTGTAAATTTCACAATTTTCATCGCCACTTCGCCCGACGACGCCGAGCTCCTCGACGCCGCCAGGTTGCCCCGATGCCGTCCACCGCCCACGCCGTCTTCGTCGCCACACCCCTACCCCGTTGCCGCCGTCGCCGGTGCCCTCGCCGCCCCCGAGCCCATGGCCTTGCCCCGCCCCCGAGCACGTGACCCTACCCCGCCCCCGAGCACGTGACCCTACCCCGCCCCCGAGCGCGCCCGACCACGCCCATGCCCCGGCCTGCCCTCGTCGTCGCCGTTGCCGGTGCCCTCGCCGCCCCCGCTGTCTGCGTCGCCGATGCCCTTGCCGCCCCGCCGTCGCCGTCATCACGCCCTGCCCCATCGTTGCCGTCCCCACGCCCCTGCCCTGTCCTTGCCGCCCCCGCTGTCGTCGTCACCATGCCCTCGCCGCCCCCGCCGTCACCGTCGCCTTCACCATGCCCTCGCCGCCCCGGCTGTCGCCGTAGCCTTCGCCGACCGCCCCCGTCGTGAGCCGCCGCCGACCCGGCTCTGCGCAATTTATATATATATATATATGTTGATTTTTTATATGATGAATATTTTTGTTCATATATAATGTATATATGTATGTGGCTATATGTATGTATGGATGGATGTATATATGATGTTTTTTTGTTCATAGCATTTTTTTGTTCATATATGTATTTTTTTCATATATGTGGCTATATGTATTTTTTGTTCATAGCATTTGTCTGTTCATATATGTATTTTTTTTCATGTATGTATGTGGCTATGTATGTATGGATGGATAGCATTTTTTCCATGTCTGTCGTCGTCGCCCTCGATCTCCTACCCCCTCCCGCCCCTACCCGACAAACTCTCGAGGGAACCCAAACCCCTAGAGGAAAACTCCGGTAAATTCGACATGAGGGGGGACGTCGTACATGCATGAGAGGGAGGCGGTACGCTCGCCCGACCAACTATCGAGGCCACCCAAACCCTAGAAGAAAGAGCGTTGTTGTCGATCTACCCCCTCCCCGATAACTTCAACATGAGGGGGGACGTCGGACATGCATGAGAGAGAGGCGGTATGCTTGCCTGACCAACTATCGAGGCCACTCAAACCCTAGAAGAAAGAGCGTTGTTGTCGTCTGCCCCCTCCCCGATAACTTCGACATGAGGGGGGACATCAGACGTCGGACATGAGGGGTGATCATCGTTGTCGTCTACCCCCCTCCCCAATAACTTTGACATGAGGGGGGACGTCAGACGTCGGACATGAGGGGTGAGCGTCGTTGTCTTGTGAAATTTTTTATGTTCATATAGAAAACTCTGGTAATATAGATTTATCAAGAATGCCCCCATTATGGATGTGCACAAGTTGATCCAATTTTTTCTGATCCCATATATATATATATATATATATATATATATATATATATTCTTCTATATGTCATGTTGTGTGTCAAAGTATTGAAGAAATCCATGGCTTCATTATTAGCCGAAAGTAACCGGTGTATGATGCTACGAAGCACTTCAAAGTTGTTTTGGAACAGAGTTCCGGATAGAATAATTCACTTTTTGGTACGAATTTCAGCAACAGTCTTCCAAATAGTGATATTTGGAAGGCTCTTGCTGAACTTCGTACCAAAGAGCTAATTATCCTATCCGGGACTCCGTTCCAAAACAATTTTGGAGAGCTTCGTACAATTATGCGCCTGTTACTTCCGACTAATGATGAAGCGGTGGTTTTCCTGAATCCTTTGACACTAGACAATGTGACATATAAAAGGGTAGATGAGATCAGGAAAAATATGGACCATTTTCTGCACATCCAGAATGACGCCATTTTGTTAAATCCCTAAAGGTTAAGAGAATCCCCTCTCGCCTGACCAAACCCTAGAAGTGTCAAGGGCCATCCCTAACCCTGGAAGCGTTGTCGAGGCCACCCCAAATCGTAGAGAAGTATATTAATTAACATGTTTTAATATTTGCAGAAACTATGGATCAAAGAGACTTGGAACAAGAACAGTTGTTGGGGGACATAATCCGAGGCAGTGTTGATGCTTTCTTGTCGTTTCTCAATGACACCGATGGTCTTAAAGGAGAGGATTACTGCTCTGGTGATCGAACAATGAAGGAGGAAGGACATGATCATGATGGCTCCGGTTACCGAATGCCGGAGGAAGAAGGAGACCATGATGACGGCTCTGGTGACCGAACGGAGGAGGGAGATGTTGCAAAGTCCGGCGAGGTATATATATTAATTAAGCATGTGCTGACTAGCTAATTGATGCATTAATTGTTTTGGTATGTGCGTATATTAACTCTTATTTTCTTCTTTTATATAGCCCTTCGGATCGAGCCAAACTTCGGTAACAAAATGAGGCCCGAAGAGAAGGTTGGGCAAGGAAGAAAGGTTCACGATCACAGCACTCGCGGACGATGGCCTACCGATTGAACCAAAGCGGACCAAGGACGCATTTGCTGCTCAGTGTGGAGCTATTGTTAGGGACAACATCCCGATCAAAATCAACCAATGGAATAAGGCTAAGGACAACAACCCTGGAATTTCTTATCTCACCGATAGACAGAAAGATGAACTTTAGACCTCGCTGAAGGCAAATTTCACCCTACCGCCAGAGGAGGATCCGAATAACCTAGTTATAGAGCCACCGGTCAAGGCTTGTGCTCTTAAGAAGATGGCAAATCTATTCAGGAGGTGGAAGAATGAGTTGAAATCAAAGTTTGTTGACAAAGGGAAGACTCCAGAATTCATCAGCCGATTTGAGAAGATAAGAGATTACTGGCCCGAATTTGTGGCCTACAAGACATCGGAGAAGAGTAAGAAAATGTCTCAGACAAACAAGAACAATGCTGCAAAGAAGCACTATCACCATCACACGGGGTCAGGTGGCTACCTCAAAGCCTGGCTGTTGTGGGACAAAGCTAAGAATGACCTGCTTGCTAAAGGGGTCGAACCAGAGACATTAAACTGGCCAGACCGTTCAAGGACTTGGTTCTTCGGGGTTGGGGGAACTTTGGACACTAAAACAGGGAAGTGTCGTTGGACGAACGAGCAACTTGCAATACCCGTCAAGAGGCTTCAGAAGTATATCACCGCAGTGCAGGTAGGGACGTTCATTCCCGACAGAGAGAAGGACGAGCTGACTGAGGCCCTCGGGAATCCTGAGCACCCTGGACGAACACGAGGCACACCAAGCTCCGTTCCATGGAAGGTTGGGTTTGCTGAAGTAGGCGGTTACAGAAGCCGACAGAGAAAGAGGAAAGCGGAGCTGAGCGACATGCAAAAGCTTAATGCAAGACTAGAAAAGCTAGAGGAACTTGAGAGCCAGCGAGCTGCCGGCCAACCATCTCAACGGCATGAAGCTACCCCGGAAGCTACCCCGCCATCTTAGCGAAGAAGCAGCATGGCTTCCACAGAGCTCGTTCAGCCTGACTTCACGGCTCCTAGCTACCCCATGGATACTATCACGAAGGTTCAACATTGCGAGCTTTGGATGAAATTCCGGAACCTCACTTGCAAGGCGGCTCTCGGCTCTGTTGCACCTCCACAACCCAACAGAACTTTTCATTGCCTTCCGATTCCACACAGCTATGTTGTTGTGATGGTGGATGAAGTAATGGAGGGGTTTGATGAGCTCGAGCTTAACCACCATACAGGTGAAGGGGAGAAGAAGCTGGTTCATGCTCTGAGGAGTACATGTTTATGGCTGAAGGAGTACATCAAGCTTCCAAACTGGATGCCTCTGCCTCCTCCTCCTCCTCCGGCGAGTCAGGGCACTCCGCCTCCTCCTCCTCCTCCTCCTCCTCCGGCGAGTGATTAGGGCACTACGCCTCCTTCTCCAGATCCTTTGACGTGTGACGACACTCCGCCTCCTCCTTCGCCTACTCCGGCGCGTCGGAGAAGTACACCTCCTCCTCCGCCTCATCGGCAACGGCGAAAGACAGCCGTCGCAGCTCTGGCTCCTCCGGCACGTCGGAGCACTCCGCCTCCTTCTCCGCCTCGGCAGCAAGAGACGCCGCCGCTCCGGTGGCTAGCAGTACAAGCAGGGGCGGGAGGCAATTCAGATACGGCCCATCTCTCAAGCCTCTGGAAAAGTTACCATATGAGAGGACCGAGCAGGAAAACGAGGACATATCTCGTGCCCAACCGAGGGACCATTTTGCATAGAAAACTCCACCTCTGAAGGAGAGGTAGATCCGGTGAAAGTGAAGCGCACTATCAATGCCCTGAAGCGATGACCATCGCTAGAGCCGGATTCCAACTATGTGCGCTGTCTTAAAAAGACATATCAAGATGCACGGCGGTCGGGAAGTACTTCCAATGATGCAAGGTTAGCAAAATGAAGAAGTGGGAAAAAAATTCCCCAGCTCAGCGAACAGGAGAACCAATCGTGCCCCCCGCTCAAGGTGTCTAGAGATATCGCCACTGATCATCCGGGGATTGTGCCCGGTACCAATCCTGCTGATTACATGAGCGATGATGTACTGTTTGAGCCGTTGGAGGTGGACGAATTCAGATACCGGTACGGGCAGCCTCTCATCAAACGTGATCATCCTCCTCTAACAACGATGATGCGAAGATTCCATGATTGGTACCTGAAAACCTGCAGCGAATCTAGGAAGGAAAATGTGATGATGAGAATTAAAGCGGAGCACGACCTTGTTGGAATGGAGCAGTTGTCCATTGAATTTGACGAGTTATTCCAGTTATACAATCAAAAGGCCATCGACAAAACAATCGTGACTTCCTACTGTCTGTAAGTACTACTTCTGTAATTAAGTCTCTATATATAGCTCAGCTCTTTCACTGCATGTATATATAATCATCCTCACTATATTATGCAGATTGAAGATCGTCGAATGCAGAAAAGCACAAATCTATGATATTGGGTTCATTAACCCAAATATCATACATGAGTTTACGGTTAAACACAATGCTACACAAACCGAGGACAACTTGCTACAATCTTTGCTTGCAAATCAAAACAAAGAGACAATACTCTCTCCTTACAACTTCAAGTGAGTGTTACTGTCTTGTGCATATTCAATTTCCCTTATTATTCGAGGTTATAATAATGTAACTGATGAGTTATGCTTGTGTGTGCAACTTTCACTTTATTCTGCTAGAGATTAAGGCTGAGCAGGGAGTAGTAACCGTCTTAGACTCGAAACAAAAAAATCCCCAGGAATATGCGAACATGACTGAAATGCTCCAGAAGTAAGTTCAATAGATCATTATCGTATCATATCGGCAACTTTATTCATTTCCTGATATCAAGTAATTATTTTCTTTGTTTGGTAGGGTTTGGAAAAAGAGTTCACCGCAATTGTTCCGGCACTGCCGAGGAAGCTGCGATTTACACATCCGAAAGTAAGTACTACTAGCTAGTTCCGCGCATCTTGCATTGATTCTAGTTTCATTAATATCATTTATCATGCTTGATTATCAGTTTGATTGAACTCTATTTCTCGTAAAGTGCTTGTGGCAGGAAGCCGGGAATGATTTTTGTGGATAGTACGTTTGCGAGTTCATCTACAACGCGACGACCCCTAAGCGGGGCTACTTAGAAAAACAATATGAAGTGCATAAGCAATAATATTCACAATTTTATTTTATTACAATGATTTGTGTTGAGTTTCATTCATATATATGTATTGACCCCCCTTCTTCAAATTAGATGTGGCAGATGCGGGATGAACTCCTACCACATGATCGCATACGAGCAATTCAAGAAGAATTGGTGGGATTCTTTCTTGACCACGTCATAAATAAAGCCGGAGAATATCATATGGAATTTGACATTAGATGTTAGGGATTGTAAGAGATCTTATATTGTATATATGTAGCTAGTAGCGTCGGATAGATATACGAAAACTTGTTGTACGACCAATCTTTCGGAGAAAGAGAGGTCGATTACTTCTCTATTTATATGTTCATGACGATCTTCTGTATTTAATGGTTCCTTCATTTGCTTACTAGCTAGCGTGTCGAGTTCTCTCTATAGTTGCTAGCGTCAACCAAGCACGGAGAAAGAGAGGACACTTCTCCCTATTAGCTAGCTAACACAGTATGAAACCCCTAAATTAACCCTACAAAATCCCCGTAAAACCCACCCCTCCCCCTTTTAAAAAAAACCCAGCTCCTGCCAGATGCTGACGCGTGGATGCCTTTTGGTCCCGGTTGGTGTTACCAACCGGGACTAAAGGTCCTCCTGCTTGAGGTTCCCGCAGTGGCCACGTGAATCCGGGACAAATGGACCGTTTTCTATTAATGGTAACACCATTCCATAGTTGCATTGTCCTGTTTCTGTCTGATACCTTAATAATTAGTTGGGGCTATGAAGTTGTTTGTGCAGTATTGAAAGGTGATGGAGCTTGGACTTCAAAAGAAATGTGATGGAGCTACCTCAAGCACCTTGAGATCGGCCCGCAGCCTTCTAGAGCCGAGACGGATGTCTGCACAAAGGGTTTTACCACCGACCATGTAACATCGTCGATTAAATTTAATGACAAGATGTGCTAAGCATAAAGAAGTTATGACCTATTGATGACTTGGCGCTCTAGCTGATCGACCCCTACAAGAGCAGCAAAAGGCTCGTTTATAGTTAGCAGTTAGGTAGATTAGAGGCTTGCCCGATGTTTGAAGCCATTGACTGCTCGTGCCAACAAAATAAGGAGACAGACGAAGGATCGATGTGAGTGATCAATCGTTTGGTTATTGTGATCTTAGACCTTTAAGCAAGTCCTTTGTGTCATTTTAATGGATAATGACTGGTGGCATTTTTTAGGTAGAAGGTAAAAAGAACTCTGTTGACTCTGTTGACACAAAGGATATTGTTTCCTTTGTGTTCTTGGCGCTGAATAGGAAACGGAGTGGAACAGTTGAACTCGGTGCACGTTTTTTCAGTGCGGACTCACACGGATCGATCGAGCCGCTGGTCATATTGGGTAATTCTGGCGAACGAAGCAAAAGGTGAAAATGGTGAATGTAAACCATGCAATCATCAGGAAACCACATACGAACTGCTAAATGCTTGTGAACACGGGCAGCCGAGGAAGATTCAACGCGAAGCTAACCCTGCCTCGCCGGACCAATCATCAGGCCGGGCAAACAAACAGTAGCTAGCTAGCCGATGGATGAGTTGGTGCACAAAGGGAAGCGTATGTGACTGCCGTTTGTCCAGAGGGAGCGACATGCATGCACCCTGAGAAAACGCAGGTCGCCCTACGTGAAACGACGAGATACTTCAGTTACGTACGCATGCGCGCCGCGTTTACCGAAGCGACGACTCCAACGTGCCAACCCAACCACTACGCAGCAGCTAGCCTACACGTACGTACGTTCGTTGTGTACCGGCTGCCGGACGTAGTCTCGATCGCTGGCTCGGTTGCACAGGGAAATGTTATGCGTGCGATGCATTTTCCATGTGAAAAAAGGTCACCGGCCAAGACTTGTGCTCGACGAAGACTGTGATGGTGTGCTTTTGACTTTTAACCTGGAGGAGGATCTGGCAGCCGCTACCGGCCGGCCGGAAAGAAACGCCGGCAGTTTTGAGGATCAGACAAGCACTGCTGACAGTCAAGACGTTCTTCTTCTTCTTCTTCCAAGAATACTTCGGCTACTACTTGTGCTTGGACTTTTTGCATGGTTAGAGCATCTACAACCGGATATGTCAAATCTATAACGGTGACCGACCGTTTGATTGGTTTAGGATGCCTAGCTTTAGATGCTTTCAAGTAGTGAACAACAATGATAAAATAAAAATGTATGGAATGGAACTGGGACAGCGTATTCATACGGCCTTCTATTCTTCCATATCCACAAGGAGAAAAAATGAATGTGTAAAAAATATGATGTATCATTGATTCTTTAAAAAAAATATTTCATTGATTCTTGACTGGTTTAATATATTAAATGAGTGTCACACGTGTGACACGAGACACTTCGGCCCTTGCTGTTTTTTCAAATAAAGTTGGCATCCGAAAAGAAAAACAAATCATGGCAGAGAGAGGGTACGGGTTGAAGAGTCATAAGGTAGACAGTTTTTTTTTTTTTTTTGAAATAAGGTAGACAGGTTTTGACACCAATGAACAAAGACAACCATGGCAGATGACTAGACGCCGCCACGGCCGGGTATGTGTGCACGGCTCGGCTACTCAGCCGAGCTAGTTGTTAGGCGGGCAGATGCAGGCTCTCCTTCTCGGGTTCTCCTAGTGGATCAGGTGACGGTCTGAACGGGAAGGCAACGTTGTGACTATGGCCATGGTATCGAGATTTTGGCACGTGTTACTTGAGACCACGGGAAGAAATGGCCGGTGAGCCATGGTCTCGAGTCCCATAGAAAATTTGACAACGAAAGAACGCAAGGCTATATGGTCATGACTCATGAGCACCCTCTGTAACCAGATTTGACATATTGCGGAGGCTGCTCCGTTGTTAATGAATCAATACGTACACCTCTTGCGTATTCCAAAACAAAAGATTCAGAAGCAGCACAGGGGCCACAGCGCCGTACGTTTACTCGATAAAACATCAGTCATGCCAGGTTTCATCGGACGAAGGCCTTACTAACCCTTGGGAGCGGTTTTACCATGGGTATTTTATAATGGGATTCTTCACCAATTGACGACCCAAATCATCTGCGGAATCCTCCAATCAAGCCGCCAGTAGGATTAGTTAAGAAATACGATGTAGTATATAGTTGTAGGATAAGAATTGCAGCCATGCATTACTCAGCAGTGAGATCACTGTGTCCATCAGCACTTGAAGGAAGGAACCGGGAAAGGTTCCTCCTTGGGATAGTCCCGGGCCGGTTACCTCATCCGATCCATGCGTGGCACTAGCCCTAGCTACGTACCCCGAAATTAAGGAGCTAGCTAGCGTACTTTCACCAGATCCTAAATTACAGGTGCTAGCTACACTACACAGAGTGACCTCATAGCACATTTTCTATGCTGCAGCCTGCCACTTGTTGATAGCGATCACTTTATTTCTCCTTGTTGCCTGCCTTGCGATATGCATGCAGAGAGCCACAGAGGAAGCATTACTATGTGTGAACTGCAACATGGAGAATAAATCTGGTCATATTTGACTTACATCGTACGCACGCCTTTTTCTAAAGAGTATCCGACATACGCAAACTGTTCACTACTAGTGGCCACCAAAGCAAAATGGAAGGAAAATTCGCAGCTTCCGCTGCACATCTCGCGCGTGCTCTGTCAATCTGTCATGGACTACGACCACGCAATGGCTGTGTCCTGTCCTCTATATATACCTGACCAACGGAAGAGTACACGAACATAGATTCTGAGTTCTGACTTCCAGAACATATCCACTACATCGATCAGAGCGACCAGTCGATCCTAGTTACGACGCCGGCGAACATATCCACTACATCGATCAGATGGGGAGGTCGCCGTGCTGCAGCCATGACGCCGGCGTGAAGAAAGGGCCGTGGACGGAGGAGGAGGACAAGGCGCTGGTGGAGCACATCCAGAAGCGCGGCGGGAACGTCGGCAGCTGGCGCGGCCTGCCCCAGGCCGCCGGGCTCAACCGCTGTGGCAAAAGCTGCCGCCTCCGGTGGACCAACTACCTCCGGCCCGACATCAAGCGCGGCAACTTCACCGACGAGGAGGAGCGCCTCATCATCACCCTCCACGCCGGCCTCGGCAACAAGTACGTTGTTCACGTCAAGTCCAACTACTCCACTCACATAGCTAGCTTAGCCGCCATGCCGCATGCATGGACTGTCAATTTCCTCCAACTGGACCTTTTGCCATAGTTTGACACTGACATGGATAAATTTCTGTTGGGCGTTAGGTGGTCGACTATCGCGACGCACCTGGAGGGCCGGACGGACAACGAGATCAAGAACTACTGGAACACGCACATCCGCAAGAAGCTCCTGCGCATGGGCGTCGACCCCGTCACCCACCAGCAGCTGCCACCCGATCAGAGCCACCACCACCCCGACGGCGCCTCCGCCGCACTCCTCCCCGAGGCGCTCCTCTGGGCGGCGGTGGCCGCGAGCCTCGGCGGCCTGGACACCGGCGCCCTCATGCAAGCGCAGCTTCTGCAGCAGCTGCTCCAGTCCCTCGGCTCTAACAACAACAACACCGGCCTCTTGGCCAACCTGGCTGCAGCAAACGCAATGCTGAACCTGAACTCAAGCAGTAGCATCGTTCCGAAACCCCAGCTCCAGGACCAGATGAACTACCTGCAGCCGGGTTATCTCTGCAACATCTCCAATTTTGCAGGGCAGCACGTGGTACAGCAGCAGCTTAGCAATGATATGTCTCCGGGAACGAGCTCCTTTGCAGCAGCGGAACCGGCTGATCAGCTCTGTAACACTGCCGCTTCATATGATGTTGCACCCGCCGGTGACTCGTCGCCGGCGCAGGAGTTCGGTGGCTTGCTGGAGCCCATGATGGAGCTGCCCGGGCTGTGCTCTCTGGAGAGTGACTCTTTCTGGAAGGACTTACTAGAAGACAGCTACCGTTTGTAGCTTCCTCCTTCTGGCAGAAACAAATGTGTCGTGTATGACAGTTTTGTACAGTGTTAGATCCATCAGAACGGTGTACTACAATATGCATTGATTTGTTTGTGCGTTCATTGTAGGTCTTCCAGTAGATTTGCCAGTGAAGTTGAAGGTTGTCAATTGCTGATTTGATGTGACCGTGCTACACTTTCCTTATCAGTTAACATGTTGGCACTCGCATCACACTAGTAGAAAACAGACCTTTCGTCCGCCTCATTAGTCCCGATCCGGTTTCGAACCGGCACTAATATGCTCATTAGTCCCGGTTCGTGACGGGCATCATTAGTGCCGGTTCGTTCCGGACCTTTAATCCCGGTTCGTGCCACGAACCAGCACTAAAGGTGTGGTGGCAGGCTGGCATCAGCCTGGGGCCCCACGGAAACCTTTAGTCCCGGTTGGTGGCTCCAACCGCGACTACAGGCTAACCTTTAGTCGTGGTTGGAGCCACCAACCGGTACTAAAGGTCCCCTATATGAAACCCTTCGGCTAGCCCGAGCACAATCCTCTCTGTTCTTTCCCTTTCCTCTCCTCTCTGTTCTTCCTCTCTTCCTCGAGCTCATCCTGCATTTTTGCCAAAATTTGTCAAGACTTCGAGGCATCCCATCCATCCAAGTGTTTACTAAGGTTAGCAACTTTGTCCTTTCATCTCTCATTGCTAGATTAGCTCTTGCAATGCTCTATAAGTATAATAATTTGTGGGTTTTAGTTTGTATGTGGTAATTTATTTGATTTATGCAATTTGAGCTCAAATTAACTTCTTACTTTGCATTTGTAGGTGTGGTTTACTTAGTGCCTTCCCGTCCCCGTCCTAACCACCGTCGATCGCCCGCACCGTCCCGTCGCCGGCACCACCTTGGTGAGCCTGTTGTTCTTATCATTTTTATAAAAAAAACATGTTTGTAAGATTTAGTTAGTTACTTGTATAGTTTTCTTACCTATATGGTTGTTTGTTATACATAGTGGCATGGTTTTGAAATCCTTTCCCGGCGGCCCTCGTCCGGTTTATGATTCGGATGTGGTATATAGTCTCTTTTATAACTCTTTGTTGCATTTCGTGTTTATGTCAATTATGCCCATCAAGTTGACATAGATATTTTTATCTAGGAGGTATGTGAACCAGAGATTCCAACCGACATAGATATTCTTGTCAATAAGTTAAATTTATTGGAAAAAGAAACAAGTATTTGAAAGAAAAATTGAAAAGAGTTGAAGAAGAGAAGATGAAACTGGAGTTGTATGTTGCCGATGTCATCGATGACCACAATATCAAGATGGGTGCAATGCACTTGAAGATTAGAAAATTTAAAAGATATGCCATTGATAGTGAGGCTTGGTATCACTATGCTGTTGGATCAATTGTTACCTTAGTTGCGATGTTGATCGCATTTGTTGTTGCATTTAAATGTTTTAGCTAGAGAGTTTGTATGTTGTTTTATGAGAATAAGTGTGTATGAACTTTAGGTATGAACTTGTATTAATTTGGTATTTTCGGTGTTGTGTAATGAAGATGAGCCGGCAATGGATGTACGACGACCGATGCTCTCCCCAGTTCATTAATGGCATGCATACTTTTCTGGTTGCGGCTGAGGCAAACAAGCGGTCAGATGGTTTTATGTATTGTCCATGTGCTAGCTGTAAGAATGATCGAAATTACTATAACTCAAGAACCATTCACGTCCACCTATTTGAGTCTGGTTTCATGTACGGCTATAACTGTTGGACCAAGCACGGAGAAAGAGGGGTCCTAATGGAAGAGAATGAAGAAGAAGAGGATGACGACAGCTATCTTGGCCATGGGTTCCATGAATACGATGGTACAACAATGGGGGGAGAAGCCGAGCCGACAATGCGGGAAGGAGCTGAAGAAGAGGCATCAGATTAGCCCGTTGATGATCTTGGTCGGTGTCGTGGTTTTGTCACGGCAGATGTCCGAGGACTTCAATTCGAGGCCATTGCTAAGGTAATGGACTCAAAGGGGTTGTTGGTTGGGACGAAGGACACAAGTTTACCCAGGTTTGGCCCCTCGCGAAGAGGTAAAAGCCTACGTCCTGCTTGTGTTGTATTGATTGGAGTATCGATTACAAGGGAGCGGATTCGCTTGACCTAGCTCTCGACTAGTTGGTTTCTGTCTAAGTCGCCCAGGGTCTCGCCCTTATATAGGAGGTCAAGACCACGGGTTACACAAGTCTCATACTGACTCTTACAATGTGTATGATTCTATCTCTATGTCGCCCTGCCTTCTTGAGCAAGCCGTCTTCGGGCGGCTTATCCGCCCGGGTCTTCATGCCTTCTTTGTTCGGGCCTCACCTTGGCCCATCTTGGCCAGCCGCCAAACGTCTAGGCTTATGTCTCCAGACCCATCCTTAGTCTGGCCTATGAGCCGCCAGGTATGACCCGGCCCCACCTGGGCGGGTCTCACCATGGGGTTATATCCCCAACATTAGGCTCCAGGTTGATTTGAGCTTGCCCATTTCAACCTTCCATCTCACTTAGCGGCGAATCTCGCTCATTATCACCTGAAAGTAAGATAAAATGACCCGCCGTGACGTCATACCGGATATGTCAAAAAGATTCCCTCACGACCACAACGGATCTTTCCACTATTAAACTGACAGCCCAAAAATCGAGGCGTCCGTCTTGGTCAATCAACTTCCATCGCCTTGATTCTCGTGCCCGTTTCCACCTTTTGCCTATTAAATAGGACTCCGAAGGGTGGTCTTCATTTCTTTCTCCACTTGCGCTTCTTATTCCTCCTTCCGACGTCGTTGCTCGAGAGTCTCTTGCTCCAGTGAGGATTCCACGCCGTCGTCACACCAGGCCGCTGCATCAATCTGATCGGACCAGAGCACCGCCCGCACCTCTCGCGTCATCTTCGGTAAGTTCTTCTCCACCCCTAGATGTGTAGCCTTCGATAGGGTATTCATGGAGTTCCTCCGCCCGCTAGAACACGAGCTTTTTGCAATGTCAGATAGGATATAGATGAGTAAACTTGATAATGCCCTTTTTTTCCATTGCAGCAGATCGTAGGAAGTCAATAATAGCACAACACAGATCTGTAGTTGCCCTTCTCACTGTCTTCAAACGCCGCTAGTTCCTCTGCTCGTCGTTAGGTTAGAATAAACCCATTTTTTCTTTGTTTTGTAGATCCATAACTATATAGATAGTCTGTGAAACCTGTTTTCCATACCTAGTAACATTCGCTTTGCTTCCTTGCAAACTTAACTCGCCGTTGTACTTCCGACTCGCCTAAGCCGCTCTGGTGACTTAGCTTTATAGAGCTTGGATTTCTTCAGCCGCCCTTAGTTGTCTGTCACCTTCTAACTCGCCACACGTTGTTACCTTGCATAGTTTGAGATGCCACCATGCCTCGTGCGTCCAATACTTGTAACTGGTTCGGCTCTGCCGTGACAGAAGAGTTTCTGAAGGATTTCGTAGATGCAGGGACCTTACCAGCCAAAGATGTCATCCATTGGCGGGTTCCAAGCAATGAAACAAAGCTCACTCCTAAAGAGGGCGAAGTAGTTGTATTCACGGATCACCTTGTACACGGTTTCAGCCCGCCCAGCTCCAAATTTTTCTGAGACGTCCTTCATTTCTTCATCCTGCGCCCTCAAGACATCGCCCCAAATTCCATCTCAAACATGTGCAACTTCCAAATCCTCTGTGAAGTTTACTTACAAGAAGAGCCATCCGTTGGTCTCTTCCGTGAGTTCTTCTACCCAAACCGCCAGACGGAGGTGGCAGCTGGTCCAAGCTTAGAACTTGGCGGAATCTCAATTCAGAGAAGACGGGACGTGACCTTTCCGGTTGTTCGGATGCCAAGTCATCCCAAGGACTGGAATAAGACCTGGTTTTACTGCAAAGATACCTCTCCAGAGGGAGAGCCTTCCTTGCCGGGTTATCGTCTGAGCCGGCTCAAGACCACAACTGAACTCCCTGACCGGTTGTCAGCCTTTGAGCGGGCGAAGTATGATCCGACTCTCTCAAAGATTAAAGCCCTTATGGCCAATGGACTAACGGGGATTGGTCTAACCCGCTTCTGGATTCTTGGAGAGTCATGCCTCTGAGCCCGCGAAGCCGTCTCATGTGTGAGTATACGAGTAATGTTGACGACCCCCTCTGCTTTAATCCTACCACGTTGTCAGAAGATAACATCATGGCCGCCATCAAAAGCCTCGTTCATGAATCTCAAGGATCTTGTCGCGCCACCGGGTTAGCACCTTTCTATGCTACAAACCCGGCCCCAGACGTAAGGGCAACTCTCGATCTCCGTACTCATGTGTTAGTTGTCCATATATATATTGTAATCTCTTGACCTCTTTCGATGGCTTTTACTCTCAGACCAATTCCGGCTTTTGGAAAAAGAAGTACGTTCCTCCTCCAAAGAAGTCAAAGGAGAAAGTCGTCGGTCGAAAGAAGAAAAACGCACCTCAAGAGCAGCCTGAAGCTGATGACTCTGAGGTAGAACTTGACTCCTTGGTTGTCTCTTCATACGCCTTATTGACTGTGATATCTCACAAGACGAAATGGAGACAAGCCACGCCAACGTTCCTGAGGTAACTTATGTTTCATCCGACTCAGAACCTCTTCCACCAGAAAAGATACGGTGGGTCGTTCAAAAAGTCCCATTTTCTCATCCTCTTGCTTATTTAGACCCCAAGTTTCTTTTGAAAAAGCAACAACACCTCTCTCGACGCCAAACCCGGAGCACCGGCTCTGAAGACCTCATGGCCGGGTTGTCCAACTCTCCGGTTCAACGGAAACGACCGGCTGAGGTATCTACTCAACTTAGATTAGTTTTATCCACCTTGCCTTTATAATTTGACTCTGTCTTATATTGTCTTAATTGTTTCCAGGAATCACCTCCTTCATCTGGCGACTCTACAACAACTGCTCTGCCGCCTCTGAAGATCAACCCAGAGTACATGCCTTTCATGCTTATGTCCAAGCCTTTGTTATCTGTAAAGTTTAGACCATGACCTTCTATGTTCTCCAGGGCTCAAGCAAAATGAAGGAAGACCGGCGGGTCTACGCCTGCTCCCAAGGCTCGAGAGCCGGGGCCTGCCAAGCCGGATTCTCCTGCACCATATGCGGATCCCTCTGCAACCTCCAAGGATACGCCTGAAGAAGCTCGTCGTTTTGCCGAGCCGGCGGCCCATGACATGATTCCTGAGAGTCCTCCGAGGAGCAATTCTAAGCCGCCGGGCCCTTCGAGAGCCGTTGACGATTCGGTTACCCCGGACGTCATGATTACTGGTGCCGGCTTCCACACTCCTCAACCTCATGTGTTGACAAAGCACACTAAAAATCCTGAAGCCTCTGAGAAATTGGACTTTGAGCTCCCCACGCTGGAGAAGTTAACCACTGATGAGCTGCACACTGGTTATGTGAACCGCCTCTCCATCAGCCGGAACATGGAGCTGAAGCTTGTTAGCTTGATGAAGAAAAAATATGAGGTACTCATGCTCTCTTCTCCTTATATCCTTACGTAGCCCCCAAGAGCTGGTTTAGTATTTGCTAATGGTAAACTGGGTCTTCGAATCTTGTTAGAGGTAGAAACACTTAGCCCGTAGCCCTCAACTATCAGCTTAGAAGTAGTTGTTCGAAGAGCCATGTGTAGCCCCCAAGGGCCGGCGTAACTTGATGAAGTTGAGCCGGAGCTTCGTTGTAGATAGATCAAAGAGCCATATGTAGCCCCCAAGTGCCGGCTTAACTTGATGAAGATGAGCCAAAACTTCATTGTAGATAGATTGAAGAGCCATTTGTTGCCCCCAAGTGTCGGCTTAACTTGATGAAGATGAGCCGGAACTTCATTGTAGTCTTGGAGAACAAACAGACATTAGCCCCCAAGTGTCGAGCATATTGCTTGCAATCTGCTTGAAACTTGCATTATATTGTTTTACTCTTCAGCATCTGATAATATACCATCCTGGCGACTTAGCCCTTAATTTGCTTTTATAAGTCACATGAAGCTTTAAACGAGGCCGAGTCTGAATTGACCGGCTTAAGGAGCAATCTGGCCACTCAGCAAGCCGCCCGAAGTGAAGCAGACGAGAAGTGTCGGCTCATCGCTGAAGAACTTACAAAAGTTAAAGCTGACTTCGCCACTTTAAAAATATCTGTTGAGATAGAACAAACCGCCCTAGCTCAACGAGTAGACGATGCTGACCATCGGCTCATGGTTGTGTCCGATGAGATAAACGCCTTGCAGCGCCACATTGTGAAGATGTCTGTCACCATCTTTGGTAAGTAGTAAATACTTAGCCAATACTCTTATGTGAATACTTATATCGGCGATTTATAGCCGAAAATCCATCTTGTGTAGGTCAAAGGAGCCGTCAACTTGCTGCTGATAGCTTGCTGCCATTGAAAGCCGTCGACACCTTAACAGAGCAACTGTATTGCGGAGCTCTCTGCACAATCAAAGCAATGCTCCATAAAGATAGTATCCCCCAGACTATGAAGGGAGTCATTGAAGTGTTATCCACCCTGCCGAAACAAATCCAGGAGCTCAAGAAATTAGCCGCCAGAAAAGGAGCTATCGCAGCCATAAGTCGAGCTCTGGCTTTCGCCCTAGAGTGGACTCCCAAAGAGATGATGGACTGGTTTCCCTCCAAGAAGGATGACGGCTCAGAGTTCACGGAGGCTGACTATGCTCGTTGCATGAAGGCTTCTAGAGTCCTCGCATCAGTGTTAGCAGAAGAAGTGGACCTGTCAACATACCAGGCGGCTTACAATGCCGAGAAGAAAAGAGTACGTGACCCAACCTTTGAAGCAAAAGAATTGACTCCTGCACGCCGTAAGCACCTTTTTGCTCCTGATCTTGACCCGTCCCCCTCTTTGAAGAGGCAAACTTTGCGGCTTTAACCAACTACAACAGGGACGTGGACAATCTCCAGATCATGGAGGTCGAAGACCCGACGCAGGGTGACCCACCATCCAACTGACGATCTTGGTAATGTCGTGGATAATCCGGCCTTGTGACCCGCCGCAGGGTGGTGTAAAAAACTTTGAATGATCACTTTTGAGCTCCGCAGAGAGCATTGTAATAGGCTTGTAGTAAATTTTGTCTTACCTGAACTGTACCATCGTGCACATATGAAATCGTCCGGCTCAACGTATTACAGCTGCCTTGTGCTTTCAACTCATACCAGATGTTGTGGCGGCTCTTCGTAGTTAACCAACCTGCGAGAATAGAATAATCTTCGCATTGTTAGGAGGGCGGCTTAGGACAGCGCAACCCAAAGATGCCATATCTTTCCTGACTTGTTTTTTTAACTCATGTGCCGGTTCTTCTGGGTTGACTTGTCACTTAAAACTCCTTAGCAGTATAGGGTCTCTATTGAGATTGGTCGTCAATTTCTTTGAGAGGCTCAAGGTCTCTAAGCAAGATTAAATGACAGGAAGTGCGACATCCCAGAAGAGACACGGCAGGGCATGAGTACCCTAGTAGCCCATAAACTGCCTCTCACGTGACATTAATCCACCATTTTAACCTTAAGCAGTGCAGGGTCTTTTAAAAGATTAAATGTCTAAGCGTACGAACGAGCCACATAGCGGAGAGTCGGCAGTAGATGGGAGAGTTTATCCTTGCTTTTCTTAAGCTGGCCCTCGCGTGACAAGAGCCGTCGTTTTAACCTTTAACCAGTACAAGGTCTCTATCGAGATTGACCGTCAATTTCTTTGAGCCGGCTCAGGGTCTCTAAGCGAGATTAACTAGTAAGAGTTAGGTGGGTCACCTAACAGAGGAGCATCAGCTTACAGGCAGGTTTAACCCTGTTTGGCTTAAGAGCCGATCAAGAGGGTGTGTAAGCTAAACCCGGTGGGTTGGAAGCCCCCAAATGACCTTTGTTTTCGGAGTCAATTTCTTGTCTTAAGAGCCGATCGATAGGGTGTGATAAGCTAAACCCGATGGGTTGGAAGCCCCCTGATTGACCTTTTTTGCACAAACTGAGATATGCGAAACGGCAGAGGCCCCGGATTGCAGGGATGCCAACTTTATTCATAGATATGTATGATATGTACAATGATGTTGTACCATGTCAGATCTTGACATAGATATGTCAGTATAGTAAGGCCGTAGATGCGCTATGTTCCACGGCCGACGGGTCTCCTGCCCAGAAGTGCTTGAGTCGTCTCGGATATCAACGAGGTAATACGACCCGTTGTTGAGATTTCTGCTGACCACGAAAGGCCCTTCCCATGAAGGGGATAACATGTGTGCATCTGTCTGATCTTGAATCAACCGCAACACTAAGTCGCCTTCTTGAAACGTTCGGGTCTTGACTCTGCGGCTATGATAGCGACGCAGGTCTTGCTGATAAATCGCCGATCGAGCCGCCGCCAGATCATGTTCTTCCTCCAAGGCATCCAACGCATCTTGACGTGCCGTTTCATTGTCCGCCTCAACGTAAGCCGCCACTCGTGGCGAGTCATGAAGGATATCGCTTGGTAACACGGCTTCTGCGTCATAAACCACGAAGAAAGGTGTATAACCTGTCGATCTATTGGGAGTGGTTCTGATGCTCCATAAGACAGACGACAACTCCTCCACCCAACAACCCGGCATTTGCTGCAAAGGAACCATAAGCCGGGGCTTGATGCCTCTCAAGATTTCCTAATTAGCCAGCTCTACTTGACCATTTGACTGTGGATGAGCAACTGCAGAAACATCAAGTCGGATGCGTTCACTTTCCCAGAACGCTCGCATAGCCCCCTTGGATAAGTTCGTACCATTATCTATGATGATACTGTGAGGGTAACCAAAATGGTAGATCAACTTTTTAACAAACTGAACCGCCATAGCCGCATCACACCTGCTGACTGTCTCAGCTTCTACCCACTTGGTAAATTTGTCAACCACCACCAAGAGGTGGGTCTTCTTGTCCTTGGATCTCTTGAAAGGCCTGACCATATCAAGACCCCAAACCGCAAACGGCCAAGTAATTGGAATCATGCGCAACTCTTGAGACGGGACATGAGCACGCCGGCCAAACTTTTGACATCCATCGCACTTGCGGACCAAGTCTTCCGCATCCTTATGAGCTGTCAGCCACAAGAAGCCATGCCGAAAGGCCTTGGTTACTAGAGATCTGGAAAGTCCCACTTCGCACAAACCGAAGGAATCTTTGTAATAGTAGTGTACTTATGTGTTTTGTGCGTTCAGTATGCACTATTCGAAGCCATGTCATCAATTTTCAACCCTTTCTGACTTCATTTGCTATTTTTCATGCATTTACTGATTTTGTTTTTGAGCTAAATGACCCTGAAATTGATAAGCACTACAAATGAACTCTGAAACGGTTGAAAGTTGGCATGGTATCATCATTTCACCCACATAGTATGTGCTAAAAAGTTGAGAGGGTTACGGCAAAAACTGGATGCACTTCGTATACAAAATGGACAATCTCTTTTGAAGTATCAGGGTTTCACACGAAAACTTGTCTGTTACAACGGCATTTCATTTTTTTAAACTTATTTCAACTCCAGACTTTTTGTGCGTTCAGTATGCACCATTCGAAGCCACATCATCAATTTTCAACCCTTTCTGACTTTATTTGCTATTTTTCATGCATTTATTGATTCTTTTGAGCTAAATGACCCCGAAATTGATAATCACTACAAATGAACTCTGAAAATTTTGAAAGTTGGCAAGGTATTATCATTTCACCCACATAGCATGTGCTAAAAAGTTGAGAGGGTTACGGCAAAAACTGGATGCACTTTGTGTACAAAATGGACAATCTCTTTCGAAGTATCAGGGTTTCTGATGAAAACTCGTCTGTTACAAAGGCATTTCATTTTTTAAAACTTATTTCAACTCCAGACTTTTTGTGCGTTCAGTATGCACCATTCGAAGCCACGCCATCAATTTTCAACCCTTTCTGACTTCATTTGCTATTTTTCATGCATTTACTAATTTTTTTTGAGCTAAATGATCCTGAAATTGATAAGCACTACAAATGAACTCTGAAAAGGTTGAAAGTTGGCATGATATCATCATTTCACCCACATAGCATGTGCTAAAAAGTTGAGAGGGTTATGGAAAAACTGGATGCACTTCGTGTACAAAATGGACAATCTCTTTCGAAGTATCAACGTTTGAGACGAAAACTCGTCTGTTACAAAGGCATTTCATCAACTCCATACTCTTTGTGCATTTAGTATGCATCATTCGAAGCCACATCATCAATTTTCAACCCTTTCTGGCTGCATTTGCTATTTTTCATGCATTTACTGATTTTTTTGAGCTAAATGACCCTAAAATTGATAAGCACTACAAATGAACACTGAAAAGGTTGAAAGTTAGCATGATATCATCACTTCACCCACATAGCATGTGCTAAAAAATTGAGAGGGTTACGACAAAAACTAGACGCACTTCATGTACAAAATGGGCAATCTCTTTCGAAGTATTAGGGTTTCAAACGAAAACTCGTGTGTTAGAAAGACATTTCATTTTTTAAAATAACCTAAGTATTGCCAAATTGAATATAATGATAAAACATAGTAAAATTAAACAGAAGAAAAAATAATCACTAAAAAATCTATTTTTAAAGTAAAGTTATTCACAAACTAGTGATTCACACAAATTTCAAATAATTCAAATTTGAAAACTACTAACACTAACACAAAGTTTATATTTTTTTACATAAATAAAAAGGATTCACAAAGAAACTCTAAATAAAGAAAAAAAAATACCTCGGAAATAAATAAAGAAGAAAACAAAAAATGGAAAATAAATAAATTAAAAAAAGTCCCGCCTAGTGGGCCACAACGGCCTGCATACGACTAGAAACCCAATCTATAGTTGGGTCAGGATGTAGGCCCGCAAGGCCCAGTAGGCCCATCAGGGAATCGCAGCAGAGGTAGGCCTAGAAGGCCTGCATTAGAGAGGATCTCAATGGAGTGCCCGCGTCGGGGCTTATAAACAGGTCGAGCCGCCCCTCGACTAGCAAGGTGGGGCTAAACATCCACCACAGTGCGCCGTGCCAGGAACAGGTCTTTAGTCGCGGTCGGTGGCTCCAACCGCGACTAAAGACCCCCCTTTAGTCACGGTTGAAGCCACCAACCGCGACTAAAGAGTTTCGCTTCCCGCCGCTTCGGTTGGTGAAATTCACCTTTAGTCGCAGTTGGTGGCTCCAACCGCGACTAAAGGGGGGTCTTTAGTCGCGGTTGGAGCCACCAACCGCGACTAAAGGTCCTCCTATATAAGCAATAGTTGAACTTTTTAAATTTTCCCGCTACTTCTTCGTCTCTTCGACCACTGAACAGAGGAGATTGCCGTCGCGCACCCCCGACGCACCGCCTGCCCCGTCACCGTCGCCGCCTCCAACGCGTCGCCCACACCGTCGCCGCCCCTGACGTGCCGCCCATGCCATTGCCACCCCCGACGCTCTGCCCCCTGTTGCCGCCCCCGTAGCGCGCCGCCCCCTCCTCGAGCTCATGCACCGTTGCCGTCGCCATCGCAGTCGCCGACGACTCGCCTTGCCTCTCCGGCCGTCGCCCCGCTGTGAGCCCCTGCCGCCATGGATTTTTTTATAAATGTCAACTAGATGTATATAATGTTAATTAGATGTATAGAAATGTTAGATGAATTTTAGATATATAAATGTTAATTAGATGAATTTTGATTTTTTTATATAATGTTGTTTTTCTATAATTAGTGTTTAATTAATATATATGTTTAATTAGTATGTATGCTTAATTAGGTTTTTTTGCTTAATTAGAAGTATATAATGTCCCTAACCTATTAAAATGTTGCTTAGAAGTATATAATGTTGTATATCATATTACAGAAAAATATACATACTAAAATGTTGCATAGGAAATGATAATTGAGAAAATTTTCTGAATTTTTTTATTGAGAAAGGAATATTATTAGGGTAGTTATAACCTAGGAATTTTTTCCATAAGAATTTTTCTCGGAGTCAACGATTCCTGGCCCCCATCCTCGTCGTCGACTCGTTCGCGACGATGTCCTGCTTCAGAGGGGCAACATTTGGGACTGGGCTCCGTCGGGCTGGCACTGGGAGGTGCTACCTTCAGGGGCACGCAACTTGTGAGGAACCCGGGTCCCGTCATCGACCCGGAGCTTCTTTGGTGGCATTCGAGTGGGCCACTTTCGGTGCGGAGGCAGCCGGCCCTGCCGGAGGTGGTACGTCGCCGTGTCAGGGAGGAGGACGAGCACGTCCGTCGCTACATGGATGTGTTGGACGTCAGGTTCTCCAATACCTGGCAGGTTCTTCAGGGATCTCACCCGAGCTATGATCCTATCATAGTTCCTTCTCTTTGGGTGTCCACCGCCTGCCGCGCGAGACGTCAACTGGATCTGCAGTAGTGATATAATAATATTCGAGATGTATTAGTGATAATATTCGAGATCTATTCGAGATTATATTCGATAATATTTGAGACGATTTATTTGAGATTATATTCGATGGTGCATATTATGTACTATGATTCAGTTTTCCTTATTGATTGCATGCATTCTAATTTGAATACTAAATTGTTTTATCTTTCTTCTAGGTTAGTTAAATAAAAGCTATGGACAATACCGGCAAAGAAGGAGAAGAGGCTCTGTTCAACATCATACGCTCCACGAGCCCAGAGCATGAACCTGAAGATGATGACGGCTCGCAATATCTGAAAAATTCTGGTGAGGGTTGTATGTTTGATGAAGACGAAAAATAGATGAATTCGTCAACGATGTTGATGAAGAAAATGTTCTTCAAATAACAAAGATGGGCAAGGTATATTTATTATATAAGCCATCCGGTGATCATTACATGTCTTAATTGAGTTGTATATGTATTAACGAATCGATCTTTCTTCTTTTAGGCCTCCGAATCGAGCAAATCTTCTACAAGCGATAGGGTAGTTCGAGGCCCGGCCAGAAAGATGGACCCTGGCGTAAAGTTCAACATCGATTCCATCAATACATCAACTGGCGAACTGCTTGAACCTAAGAAAAATGCGACCAAGTTCAAGAATCAATGTGGAGTTATTGTCAGGGACCAAATCCCGATCTCCACACAAGAATGCAAAAAGGCATCAAAGGGAGATCAAGAAGGAGTTTCTTTTGTCGATGAAAGAGCAAAAGATGTGCTTTGGATCGAGCTGATGTCACATTTCACACTACTAGATAACAGATGCAGATGTGAAGAAAGTCGGAAACTATGCTCTTAAAAAGATGGCGATCGCATTCAACACCTTCAAGAAAAATGCAAGGGCTGCATACATCAAAGCAAACAAGACGACTCCAAAATTCGAGGGAGCATTGGTGAAGGCAAAAGATCATTGGGACGATTTCATGAAGTTCAAGGAATCGGAACTAGCTAAGGAACGATCGAGAAAGAACAAGATTAATGCTGCGAAAAAGCAGTGGCACCATACTCTGGGGCCAGGTGGCTACCAGACAGCCCTGCCTAAGTGGGATCAATCCAAACAAGATATGATTAGTGCAGGGGTCACTCCAGTTACAGTGCCCTGGCCCCCGAGGTGCAGGACATGGTTTTATGCGCATGTGGGGAAGTTGGACCCAGAGACACGGGCTATTATGGTGAAGGCACGTCTTAAAAAAGTGACAGACGAAATTCTGATGAAAATAGAAGAAGCTCGAACGGGGTGTTCACGCCCAACAGAGAGGACGACGAGCTTACGCGCGCCCTAAAGAATCCTGAACACCCGGGAAGAACACGAGGGAAAGACGTTGTTCTGTGGTTTGAGGGGTTTGCGGGTTGGAACGACGACTACAGAAGCCGTGCGAGAAAGAAGATGCAGGAGGAGCGGAAGAAGAAGGAGGAAGCACTCCGCCTTGAAGGCCTAGACTCAAAAGCACCTGGAGTTGGAATCCAGAGTCAGGCGGCAGGAGGAGAAGATCGACTCACTCAGCTAGGAAAGGGCGTCTCAGCGGCAACATGAGCAGATCGATCCAGCATTGGATACCATCGTCACATCTACGCCGAGAAGTAACATGGGTTCTGCCCCGGCCGATATCGATGACGATGCACTGCTAGCTAGCTATCCTGTGGATGATAACAAAGACAGGACTAACTGTGAGCTACACATGAAAGTGAAGAAATATCCATGAAGGTGGCGGACGGCTATGGTTTACCAAATCCCCCAGAAGTAACCTTCCATTGCAATCCCATTCCAGCTAGCTATGCTCGTGTCGGGGTTGATGAAGTGATGTTAGGATATCACGAGCTATAACTTGACATTCTTGGAGATGACGAGGAGAGAACACTGGCAGAGGCCATACCTCATAACATTCTATGGAAAAAGGATTGCATCGTCTTTACAAGGCCACTGACTCCTCCTCCTCCAAGTCCGCCCCTGCGTTAGTTGACTCCTCCTCAACCAAGCCCGGCACCGCATCAGTCGATTCCTCCTCCAAGTCTAGCATAGCGTCAGCCAACCCCTCCTCCTCCAAGTCCGGCACCGCGTTAGCCAACTCCTCCTCCAAGTCTGGCACGGCGTCAGCGTGCTGTTGGGGAACGTTGCATGGGAAACAAAAAAATTCCTACGCCTCACCAAGATCAGTCTAGGAGATGAGCATCTATGAGAGGAGAGATTGGATCTACGTACCCTTGTAGATTGCTAAGCGGAATCGTTAAAGAACGCGGTTGATGTAGTGGTATGTCTCCACGATCCAAATCGCAAGCCGTCCCACGAACTCCCGATCAAGTACCAAACGGACGGCACCTCCGCGTTCAGCACACATGCAGCTCAATGAAGATCTCCGCCTTCTTCATCCAGCAAGAGGGAGCGGAGAGGTAGATGGGTTCGCCGGCAGCATGACGGCGTGGCGGCGGCGGTGGTGGAGCTAATCCGGCACAGCTTCGCTAAGCGTCGCCGAATATATTAAGAGGAGAGGCTATCGGAGAGGGAGGAAGGGTTGTGTTGTGGCTTAAGGTGCGGCTGCCCTCCTCCCTCTCACATATATATAGGGGGAGGGGTGGTGTGCCCAACCCCTAGGGTTTCCCCCTTGGGGCGGCGGCCAAGGGTGGAGGCGCCCTAGGGTGGCTTGCCACCCAAGAAAGGTGGCGCCAACCCTAAGGTTGACCCTCCCACCGACCCCCAGCCGCATGGGCCTTGTGGGAGGGGCGGCCAGCCCACCAAGGGCTGGTGTTCCCTCTATCACAGCCCATGTAGGCCTTTGGGGCTGGTGGCCCCTTCCCGTGGACCCCCGGGACCCTCCCGGCACCTCAGGTACGTTATCGGTGACGCCCGAACTTTTCCAGGTAACCAACACGGAACTTCCTATATATGAATCTTTACCTCCGGACTATTCCAGAGCTCCTCGTCACGTCCGGGATCTCATCCAGGACTCCGAACAACCTTCAGTCACCAACACACATAACTCATCTATACCAAAACGTCACCGAACCTTAAGTGTGCAGATGCTGCGGGTTCGAGAACCATGTAGACATGACCGAGACATCTCTACGGTCAATAACAAATATCGGGACCTGGATGCCCATATTGGTTCCTACATTTTCTACGAAGATCTTTATCGGTCGAACCACTATGTAAAGGATTCATACAATCCCGTATGTTGTTCCCTTTGTTCTTCAGTATATTACTTGCCCGAGATTCGATCGTCGGTATCTTTATACCTAGTTCAACCTCGTTACTGACAAGTCTCTTTACTCGTTTCGTAATACAAGATCCCGTGGCTAACACTTAGTCACATTGCTTGCAAGGCTTATTGTGATGTTGTATTACCGAGTGGGCCCTGAGATACCTCTCCATAACACGGAGTAACAAATCCCAGTCTTGATCCATGCCAACCCAAGATACACCCTCGGAGATACCTATAGAGCACCTTTATAGTCACTCAGTTACGTTGCGATGTTTGATACACACAAGGCACTCCTCCGGTGTCAGTGAGTTGCATGATCTCATGGTCATAGGAACAGATACTTCACATGCAGAAAACAGTAGCAATAAACTGAGACGATCATATGCTACGTTTATAGTTTGGGTCTTGTCCATGACACCATTCTCCTAATGATGTGATCCCGATATCAAATGAGATCTCATGTCCATGGCCAGGAAACCTTCACTATCTTTGATCAACGCGCTAGCCTGCTATAGTCATACTAGGGACACAATGTTTGTCTATATGCCCACACATGTACTTAGTTTCCAATCAACACAATTATAGCATGGACAATAAACGATTATCATGAACAAGGAAATATAATAATAAACACTTTATTTATTGCCTCTAGGGCATATTTCCAACAGTCTCCCACTTGCACTAGAGTCAATAATCTAGTTCACATCACTATGTGATTTACATTGTAATGAATCGAACACCCATGCAGTTCTAGTGTTGATCATGTTCAGCCCTTGGAAGAGGTTTAGTCAATGGTTCTGCAACATTCAGATCCGTGTGCACTTTGCAAATATTTATGTCCTTCTCCTCGACGTAATCGCAGATGGAATTGAAGCATCGCTTTATGTGTCTGGTCCTCTTGTGAAACCTTGGTTCCTTGGCCAAAGCAATGGCACCAGTGTTATCACAGAACAGAGCCATTGGATTCAGTGCACTGGGCACTACTCCAAGATCTGTCATGAACTGCTTCATCCAGACACCTTCCTTCGCTGCCTCCGAGGCTGCGATATACTCCTCTACGCATGTAGAATCGGCTACCACGCTTTGCTTGGAACTGCCCCAGCTTACTGCTCCCCCCATTGAGAATAAATACGTATCCAGTTTGCGACTTAGAGTCATCCGGATCAGTGTCATTGACGCAACCCTTTACGACGAGCTCTTGATCACCTCCATAAACGAGAAACATGTCCTTAGTCCTTTTCAGGTACTTAAGGATATTCTTGACCGCAATCCAGTGCTCTATTCCAGGATCACTTTGAAGCCTTATGGCCATACTTATGGCAAGGTTGACATCGGGTCTTGTGCACAACATCGCATACATGATGGAGCCTATGGCTGAAGCATAGGGGATGACACTCATCTTCTCTCTATCTTCAGCAGTCACTGGCCATTGAGTCTTACTCAACTTCACACCTTGTAACACAGGCAAGAACCCCTCCTTGGACCGATCCATTTTGAACTTCTTCAAAACTTTATCAAGGTATGTGCTTTGTGAAAGTGCTATCAAGCGTCTTGATCTATCTCTATAGATCTTAATGCCTAATATGAAAGCAGGTTCTCCTAGGTCCTTCATTGAAAAACTCTTGTTCAAATATTCCTTCACACTTTCCAGCATTTCTATATTGTTTCCAATCAGCAATATGTCATCCACATATAATATTAGAACCGCTACAGAGCTCCCACTAACTTTCTTGTAAATACAAGCTTCTCTATGAACTTGTATAAACCCAAACGCCTTGATCACCTCATCAAAGCGCTTATTCCAACTCCGAGATGCTTGCACCAGTCCATAAATGGATCGCTAGAGTTTGCAAACTTTGTCAGCATTCTCTGGATCGACAAAACCTTCCGGTTGCATCATATACAACTCTTCCTCAAAGAAACCGTTAAGGAATGTTGTTTTGACATCCATCTGCCAAATTTCATAGTCAAAATACGTAGCTATTTCTAACATGATTCTGACGGACTTAAGCATCGCTACGGGTGAGAAGGTCTCATTGTAGTCAACTCCTTGAACTTGTGAAAAAAACCTTTGCCACAAGTCGAGCTTTATAGACAGTGACATTACTGGACGCGTCCGTCTTCTTCATAAAGATCCATTTATTCTGAATGGCCTTTCTCCCTTCAGGTAATACTTCCAAAGTCCATACTTTGTTTTCATACATGGGTCCCATCTCGGATTTCATGGCCTCTAACCATTTCTCGAAATCCGGGCCCATCGTCACTCCTCCATAGTTGGTAGGTTCATTGTTGTCCAACAACATGACCTCCAAGACAGGGTTGCCGTACCACTCAGGAGCATTACGTGCCCTTGTCGACCTACGGGGTTCAATACTAACTTGATCCGAAGCTTCATGATCATCATCATTAACTTCCTCTTCAACTGTCGTAGGCTCCACAGAAACATCTTTTTGTGCTGCGCTACTCTCTGGTTGAAGTAAAGGTTCAATAACCTCATCAAGTTCTATTTTCCTCCCACTTAATTCTTTCGAGAGAAACTCTTTCTCAAAAAAATTCCGTTCTTAGCGACAAACACTTTGCCTTCGGATCTGGGATAGAAGGTATACCCAACTGTCTCTTTCGGGTATCCTATGAAGATGCATTTCTCCGCTTTGGGTTCCAGCTTTTTAGGCTGAAGCTTTTTGACATAAGCATCACATCCCCAAACTTTAAGAAATGACAACTTTGGCTTATTGCCAAACCATAGTTCATATGGCGTCATCTCAACGGATTTCGATGGTGCCCTATTTAAAGTGAATGCAACTGTCTCTAATGCATAACCCCAAAACGATAATGGCAAATCAACAAGAGACATCATAGAACGCACCATATCTAATAAGGTTCGATTACGACGTTCGGACACACCATTACGCAGTGGTGTTCCAGGCGGTGTCAATTGTGAAACAATTCCACACTATCTTAAGTGACTGCCAAACTCATAACTCAGATATTCTCCTCCTCGATCAGATCGCAGGAATTTAATCTTCTTGTTACAATGATTCTCAACTTCACTCTGAAATTGCTTGAACTTTTCAAACGTTTCAGACTTGTGTTTCATCAAGTAAATATACCCATATCTACTCAAGTCATCAGTGAAGGTGAGAAAATAACGATATCCACCGCGCGTCTCAATGTTCATTGGACCACACACATCGGTATGTATGATTTCCAACAAATCATTCGCCCGTTCCATTATTCCAGAGAACGACGTTTTAGTCATCTTGCCAATGGGGCATTGTTCACATGTGTCAAGTGATTCAAAATCAAGTGACTCCAAAAGTCCATCAGCATGCAGCTTCCTCATGTGTTTTACACCAATATGACCCAAACGGCAGTGCCACAAGAAAGTGGTACTATCATTATCAACTCTACATCTTTTGGCATCAATGCTATGAACATGTGTATCATCACTATCGAGATTCAATAAGAATAAACCCCTCACATTGGGTGCATGACCATAAAAGATATTACTCATATAAATAGAACAACCATGATTCTCTGATTTAAATGAGTAACCGTCTCGCAATAAACAAGATCCAGATATAATGTTCATGCTTAACGCAGGCACTAAATAAGAATTATTCAGTTTCATCACTAATCCCGATGATAATCGAAGAGAGAGAGCGTGCCGACGGCGATCACATCAACCTTGGAACCATTTCCCACACGCATCACTTCATCCTTCGCGAGCCTTTGTCTATTCCGTAGTTCCTGTTTTGAGTTGCAAATATGAACAACCGAACCGGTATCAAATACATAGGCACTACAACGAGAGCTAGTAAGGTACACATCAATAACATATATATCATATATACCTTGTTTGTTGTTGGCCGCCTTCTTGTCAGCCAGGTACTTGGGGCAGTTCCGCTTCCAGTGACCAGTTCCCTTGCAATGAAAGCACTCAGTTTCTGGCTTGGGTCCAACCTTGGGTTTCTTCACGGGAGGAGCAATTGGTTTGCCACCCTTCTTGGAGTTACCCTTCTTTCCCTTGCCATGCTTCTTGAAACTAGTGGTTTTATTGACCATCAACACTTGATGTTCTTTCTGCATTTCAGACTCAGCGACTTTTAGCATCGTCAACTGCTCCGCGACTGACTTGTTCATCCCGTGCATGTTATAGTTCAACACGAAGCTTTTGTAGCTAGGTGGCAATGATTGAATAACTTTGTCAGTGATCGCCTCCAGCGGAAGGGGCATCCCTAACTCCGCCAGACGGGTTGAATACCCAGATATTCTGAGTATATGTTCACTGATAGACCCGTTCTCCTCCATCTTGCAAGCATAGAACTTATCGGAGGTCTCATACCTCTCGATCTGGGCATTCTTCTTAAAGATAAACTCCAACTCTTGGAATATCTCATATGCTCCATGACATTCAAAATGTCTTTGAAGTCCCGGTTCTAAGTCATACAACATTGCACATTGAACTATTGAGTAATCTCCATAAAGTGCCTCCCAAGCGTTCTTAACGTCTTCGGATGACACGGGAGCGGGTGGGTCACCAAGCGGTGCATCAAGGACATAAGCCTTCTAGGAAGCCGTGAGGATAATCCTCAGATTGCGGGCCCAGTCAACAAAGTTACTTCCATCATATTTCAACTTAGCTTTCTCTAGGAACGCATTAAAATTCAGGGGTGCTACTGCGCGAGCCATTGATCTACAACATAAATATGCAAAGGTTACTTTAGACTATTGTTCAAGATAATGAGTTTAGTTAATCAAATTACTAAGACTCCCACTCAAATTGACATCCCTCACGTCATCTGAGTGATACATGATCCATATTCACCTACTCAAGTCCGATCATCACGTGAGTTAAGGTGGTTTCAATGGTGAACATCATCATGTTGATCATATCTACTATATGACTCATGCTCGACCTTTTAGTCTCTTGTGTTCCGAGGCCATGTCTGTACATGCTAGGCTCGTCAAGTTTAACCCGAGTGTTCCGCATGTGCAACACTGGCTTACAGCCGTTGTATGCGAATGTAGAGTCTATCACACCCGATCATCACGTGGTGTCTCGACACGATGAACTTTCGCAACGGTGCACACTCGGGGAGAACACAGTTCATCTTGACATTTAAGTGAGGGATCACCTTATAATGCTACCGTCGTTCTAAGAAAAATAAGGTGCATAAAAGGATTAACATCACATGCAATTCATAAGTGACATGATATGGCCATGAACTTGTGCTTTTGATCTCCATGATATGGCCATGATATGACATGCAATTCATCTTTAAAGCACCGGCATGAACTCCATCGTCACTGGCATGACACCATGATCTCCATCATCTTGATCTCCATCAACGTGTCGCCATCGGGGTTGTCACGCCCATCATGCTTCTACTACTATTGCTACCGTTTAGCGATAAAGTAAAGCATTACATGGCGCTTAAAGATTGACACGCAGGTCATACAATAATCAAAGACAACCCTATGGCTCCTGCCGGTTGCCGTACTCATCAATATGCGAGTCGTGATATTCTATACAATAACATGATCATCTCATACATCATGTATATAATATCATGCAATTGGCCATATCAAATCACAACATACCTTGCAAAAACAAGTTAGACATCCTCTAATTGTTGTTGCATGTTTTACGCGGCTGCTATGGGTATCTAGCAAGAACGATTCTTACCTATGCAAAACCACAACGGTGATATGAAGATTTCTTTTCAACCTTCTACAAGGACCGCCTCAATCAAATCTAGTTCAACTAAAGTGGGAGAGACAGACACCCGCCAGCCATCTCTATGCGATGAAGTCACATGTCAGTCAATGGAACACGATCTCTTATAAGCGTACGAGTAAAGTCGGGCCGAGCCGGTTGATCCTAGAATACCGCTGAACCAAGAAAAGACTAAGGAAGGAAGCAATCTGAATATCAACGCCCACAAACTCTTTGTGTTCTACTCAAGATCTCATCTACGCATAGACCTAGCTCATGATGCCATTATTGGGGAACGTTGCAAGGGAAACAAAAAAATTCCTACGCTTCACCAAGATCAATCTAGGAGATGAGCATCTATGAGAGGAGAGATTGGATCTATGTACCCTTGTAGATCGCTCAACGGACGCATTAAAGAACGCGGTTGATGTAGTGGTACGTCTCCGCGATCCAAATTGCAAGCCGTCCCACGAACTCCTGATCAAGTACCAAACGGACGACACCTCCACGTTCAGCACACGTGCAGCTCGATGAAGATCTCCGCCTTCTTCATCCAGCAAGAGGGAGCGGATAGGTAGATGGGTTCGCCGGCAGCACGATGGCGTGGCGCCGGTGGTGGTGGTGCTGATCTGGCAGAGCTTCGCTAAGCGTCGCCGAATCAATCTAGAGGAGAGGCTACCGGAGAGGGAGGAAGGGTTGCGCCGTGGCTTAGGGTGCGGCTTCCCTCCTCCCTCTCACATATATATAGGGGGAGGGGTGGTGTTCCCAACCCCTAGGGTTTCCCCCTTGGGGCGGCGGCCAAGGGTGGAGGCGCCCTAGGGTGGCTTGCCACCCAAGAAAGTTCGCGCCAACACTAGGGTTGACCCTCCCACTAGCAAGAGGGTGCGGAGAGGTAGATGGGTTTGCCGGAAGCACAATGGTGTGGCGCCGGTGGTGGTGGAGCTGATGCGGCAGAGCTTTGCTAAGCGTCGCCGAATCAATCTAGAGGAGAGGCTATCAGAGAGGAAGGAAGGGCTGCGCCGTGGCTTAGGGTGTGGCTTCCCTCCTCCCTCTCACATATATATATAGGGGGAGGGGTGGTGTTCCCAACCCCTAGGGTTTCCCCCTTGGGGCGACGGCCAAGGGTGGAGGCGCCCTAGGGTGGCTTGCCACCCAAGAAAGGTGGCGCCAACCCTAGGGTTGACCCTCCCACCAACCCCCAGCCGCATGGGCCTTGTGGGAGGGGCTGGTGTGCCGTCTCTCACAGCCCATGTAGGCCTTTGGGTCTGGTAGCCCCTTACGGTGGACCCCCGGGACCCTCCCGGCACCCCTGGTACGTTACCAGTGATGCCCGAACTTTTCCTGATAACCAACACGAAACTTCCTATATATGAGTCTTTACCTCCAGACCATTTTGGAGCTCCTCGTCATGTTCGGGATCTCATCCAGGACTCCGAACGACCTTCGGTCACCAACACACATAACTCATCTATACCAAAACGTCACCGAACCTTAAGTGTGTAAACCCTGCGGGTTCGAGAACCATGTAGACATGACCGAGACACCTCTATGGTCAATAACCAATAGCGGGACCTGGATGCCCATATTGGTTCCTACATGTTCTACGAAGGTCTTTATAGGTAGAACCACTATGTCAATGATTCAGACAATCCCGTATGTTGTTCCCTTTGTTCTTGGGTATGTTACTTGCCCGAGATTCGATCGTCGGTATCTTTATACCTAGTTCAACCTCGTTACCGGCAAGTCTCTTTACTCGTTTCGTAATACAAGATCCCATGGCTAACACTTACTCACATTGATTGCCAGGCTTATTGTGATGTTGTATTACCGAGTGGGCCCTGAGATACCTCTCCATAACACGGAGTAACAAATCCTAGTCTTGATCCATGCCAACCCAACAGACACCCTCGGAGATACCTGTAGAGCACCTTTATAGTCACCAAGTTACGTTGCGACGTCTGATACACACAAGGCACTTCTCCGGTGTCAGTGAGTTGCATGATCTCATGGTCATAGGAACAGATACTTGACATGAAGAAAACAATAGCAATAAACTGACACGATCATATGCTACGTTTATAGTTTGGGTCTTGTCCATCACATCATTCTCCTAATGATGTGATCCCGATATCAAATGACATCTCATGTCCATGGCCAGGAAACCTTAACCATCTTTGATCAACGGGCTAGCCTGCTAGAGTCATACTAGGGACACAGTGTTTGTCTATATGCCCACACATGTATTTAGTTTCCAATCAACAAAATTATAGCATGGACAATAAACGATTATCATGAACAAGGAAATATAATAATAAACACTTTATTTATTGCCTCTAAGGCATATTTCCAACACGTGCTCCGTTGACTCAGCGTGCTCCGTCACCTAAGCAACAACGAAAGAGAGAGGCCGCAGCTACGACGACTAGCGGTACAACAAGCAAGAAATTCAAATATGGTCCAAGCCTCAAGCCTCTTCCAAAGTTGCCTGAACACCTGACTGACAAGGAACTCGAGAGCGTAGTGGATGCCAAAGTGAAGGCCCATTTTGGACTGAAACCACCCCAGCCGCCAAAGAAGAAAGTACCTGAGCATGTCTCACAATACTTTATTGATATGGCTCGACCGACTGTCAATCAGAAGGACAGCGACTATGTGCGGTCTATCAAGAAGTCATATCTTGCCGGACAAAAGGAGTCGAGCTCGAGCTCGAGCCAAGGAGTTGGCAAAAAAAGCGGGAAAACTATCCCCCAGTTGGGAGAACAGGCAGTGCAATCGATACCTCGCTCATTGTACAAACACCTGTGAGTACCGCCGGCCGGCCAGGAGTAACCGACGATCATATAATGATGGCTAAAGAGGCCGGTGTCAGTGTTGAACAACTCCTAGGCCTTGAGGAAATCAACTGGCTTAAAGAGGAGGAAGTAAAATATCAATATGCCCATGGCAAACCTCTGGTCAAGCCTGAAGATGTCAAGCTTTTACCAACGAGATTGTACAATTTGCATACGTGGTACATGCAAATAATAGCAAATACCAATACAGAGTCCCTCATGGTGAGAGTCAAAGGGAGGCATTACTTTCATAAAAAAGATATGTGGATTCATTATTCAAAGTTGTTTCGGTTATTCAATCAATACGCACTCGATAAATCTTTAGTCAGTTGCTATTGTTTGTAAGTGATTTCTTTCTATAATTTAAGTCTCTAGCTAGCTGTGCTCTCGTTCATTACCTATAATTATTCTCACTATATTCGTTTTTGTGGTATTATGCAGAATGAAGATGTATGAAATGAAACAAACTGGATGCTATGGCATTGGGTTCATTGACCCAAATATGATTAATCAAAAGATATGGAAAACTGCATATTCGAGAAAAGACACAGAGAAAGTCATGCTAGATTTTTTGAAGCACCTAAACACCCAACCAGAAATACTACTTCCTTACAACTTCAGGTGAGTGTTACTATATATATATCTTGTACTACAAATTCTATTTTTTGCTTAGTAGATATTAATAAGTGTTGTTGATGAGTTATGCAGTTACCACTGGATCTTGTTAATCATTGAATTTGACAAGGGAAAGTTGAAGTACTCGACTCGTTGTTTAAGGATCCATCCGAATACGCAATCGTGAGGGGCTACTTGACATGTAATTTCAATCATTATCGCACTATGGAGACTTCTTTAATTACTTAATTTTCCTGATATCAACTAGTTAATAACTCATTTATTCATTTTTTTTGCCGACGGGCAGGATTTGGGCCAAGTTCATCAAACAGGTCCCAGGCGACTGGGCACAATAGCTAAAATGGGTGTGACCCAAGGTAATTAAGTACTACTAGCTAACTAGCTATGTCCGTGCATGTCTTTAATTCTAGTTTCAATATCATTGTCATGCTTGATTAATTATTACCTGATTGAATTTTATTCTCGTAAAGTGCATGAGGCAGGAGCAAGGGACTAGTTTGTGCGCATACTACGTTTACGAGAACATTTGCATGATCACGTTTGAAATGAGCAGAAATGAAAGAAATCTTTGGATACGTTTGGCAGAACAATATCCATAATTTTTTTATCATGATCTAGATAATATATATACACACAACTAATATATTCATCTTGATCTCCATCTTGTAGCTGACGGAGATGCGGAGCCAGCTCATACCAAAGGCTCGGATACAAGCAATTCAAAAGGAATTAGCTGCATTTCTAGTCGACCAGGTCATAGATCCCAAAGGAAAATACCCTTACAAGATCAAGAACAAGAAACAATAATGTCTCGATATATATGTAATGATCCTTAAATTATAGTAGAAATCGTGTGTGTGTATATATATATATGTGTGTGTGTGAATGGTCGTCGTACGAGCAATTCGATGATATATATATATATATATATATATATATATATATATATATATATATATATATATATATAGGGAAAATACATCCTACGACCGGGTGTAGTTACTCGCATGTCTCATATACTATCATGTGGTAGTATATATACTAATTTATTCTTTTTAGTATGTTCATATACTATATTTAAGATATCCCAAAGTGAATTCTATGAAAAAAATTACAAGTTGACTCATATTTTTATTATATTTATAAAATACGTACATATCTATACGTAAAAAAATATATGCTCAAAATATGAGACATATTATCAAAAAATTTATATATATACTACCTAAACATTTTTATATAGTACATACTACGTATACATACACTTCAAAATGGTAGATACTATCTATAGCATACGAAACAAAAGTGGGAGTAACTACACCCGGTCGTATCAAACATTTGTCCTATATATTATATATATATATATACGAGCAATTCGATGATATATATATATATATATATATATATGGGCTATTCTGTTTCGCGTAACAGAAGCCCCCTTGAACTGACGTAGTTTACAGATTGGACTGACGATTTTTTGAACGGGTGGACAGATGTTTTCATTACGTCGAACTGATCATCTTGTTTAGTTCAAAAACATAATAATCAAACATTGTAAGAAAAAAATCGTCGGAACAGGGCGTGTAATATATCGTTGGAAAGCCCTTGACATCTAAATTACATTCATATAATTTGTTTTTATAAAATCATCATGGTTTAAGAGCAGTTTTGAAAAAAACATTTTTCTGAAAACCGAAAATGTGAATCGTATTTTGGACATAATTTTCAAACGGTTTGTCGAAATTGAGCAAATGAGATGGCGTTGGAAAGTTTGTAAAAATCCGCATCTTCCATATGCAGATTGATTTTTCAAATTATGTATAATTTAAAAGTAATTTAAAAAAGAATGAAATTTCGTGCGAAACGTATTTTTGCGTTTTTGCAAACAGTTTGTCGGATTGATGCAAATATTATGGCATTAGATAGCTATGGAAAATGCACAACTTTTGCGTTTTGAAAGTTTTTTCTAATTCTTTACGGTTTGACTTCGAATTCGAATTCGGTGAAATTTGGTTTCGAACGTGATTTTTTTGAAAAGTTTATCGAAATAAGGCAAATAATATATCGATAGAAAGCTATCAAAAATGCAAAACTTAGTCATGTTGAACGTTTTCTCAAACTTGCAACCGTTTAACAGTAATTTTGAACACAGTGAGACCCATCTTGTTGTTTTTCCATCCAAAAACAAAGTATTCATACTGATAAATGTGTGCGTTTGTATTGAGCGTTTTTCATTGAATGTACTTTACTCTGGCTTTTTGTATTGTTTTCGTTAGAAATTTTTAACCATTTGTCAGAGTTGAGCAAATTATATTATTCTGTTAATAATCCCGAACTAATGACTTGGAGCAGTTGTACTAACGCTTTCTGTCTCGTCGAACTGATCGTCGAACTGGGGCATCGCGCGGGGCCGGCGGGATGGGGCGGCGCGACGACTGCCTCCGGCGATAGGAGGCGGGTCGGGGTGGGGCGGGTCGCAGCAAGCCCAGCCTCATACTGACGCTTTCCATCTCGTCGAACTGATCGTCGAGTAAGGGCGGTGCGCGGGGCCGGCGAGCTGGAGCGGCGCGACGACTGCCTCCGGCGGTAGGAGGTGGGTCGGGATGGGCCGGGTGGCAGCAGAGTCCAGCCAGGACGCGTCGCACCCTTATAGGGGCCGGTGGTAACAGAATAGCCCTGTCATATATATATATATATATATATATATATATATATATATATATATTCGTTTTAATTCTTTATGAATATATATATGCACAACGTGTGTATAGTATGTAGTAGCGTAATATATATTTGAAATGAAAATTAATTAAATGAAAAACATAAAAGGAAAAGGAAAAGTAAACCATAATTAATTCATAAACCCCTAAAGAATTAAAAGAAAAAATAAACAAAATTAAAAAAACTAAATACTTTTAGTCCCGGTTGGTGTTACCAACCGGGAATAAAGGTCCCCCAGCCCACGGCGCCGGCGGATGCCACATGAAGAGCCTTTGGTGTCGGACCGTGTTGAACCGGAACTAACGGGGGTAGGCTTTAGTCCCCACCCTTTAGTGCCAGTTTGAGAACCGGCACTAAAGACCCTTACCAACCGCGACAATAGGTTGTTTCTACACTAATGTCAATGCAGGGACCATCTAAGTAAAATGAGATTCCGATAAGTGAAACACTTCCGTCTCAATAACCATGGTGCTTCACTGCTTATTAGATATAATTTGGTTACCGGTTTTGCTAAAGCACATCTAAATGTGATATAAGTATTGCACGTCTAAGTTCTCTATCATTGATCTTATGTAGATATTCGTGTAGGTATTTTTTTTTCTTTTTTTTCCGTTTTATGCTTTATTTAGTCATTTAGATGTGCCCTAGACACACCCGTTGGTTATAGTTGGGGCTTAGCGGTACATACTGCAATGGAATGTTATAGTTGGCTCTAGCAATCGAGATGAAAAATGTGTTTCAAAATAACAAGAACCAATTGTGCTAAATCTGATGCACTGACTAAAAAAACATGCTTCAACATGTTGCTTTGTTACAAATATCATATTCAATATGCAAAACTTATTTGCAGCCTAGCCGAGACAATTGGTCTACAACTTCGTTCTAATGAACATCAACATATGTATAGGAATAAAACTACAAAATGAGCAAATGTTACAATCTCAAACGATGCAACATGAAAGAAAGCTCGAGTTATTAATTATGGGTGATCTATCTCTCTATCAGACTTACATCTTATGGACGTAACACCATCCAATTGATGCATTGTCCTGTTTCTTTCTGATATAGTTGGGGTAGGAAGTTGTTTTTGCAGTGTTGAAAGGTGATGGAGCTAGCTCAAGCACCTTGAGACCGACGCGCAATCTTCTAGAGTCGAGACGGAAGTCTACACAAAGAGTTTACCTCCGCTCATGTAACGACATCGATTAAATTAATCTAATGGACTAGCTGCGTTAAGTCTACACAAGTGATGCCTTCATCGGCGACTTGGCGCTCTAGCTCATCCATACAATCGCAGCAAAAGGCCCGTTCATAGTTAGCAGTTAGGTAGGTTAAAGGCTTGCCCGATGCTTGAAGGCATTGACTTGTCCCAGCAGAAGAAGAGAATGCACGAAGGATTGATGTGATTGATCAATGATCACTGGGTTATTCTGTCCTTGAACCTTTAAGGAAGTCTTTTGTGTCGTTTCAATCAATGGATAATGACCGGTAGCATTTTTATAAGCAGACGTACAACGAATTGTGCTGACTTTTGCTGCTCGTGCCAAGCTGAGACTGTCCTCTCCGTTGGGTTTCTTGGTGTTGAATAGGAAACGGAGTGGAAGTGTTGAACTCGGCAAAGGCATTTTCCAGTGTGAATGACCGTAAACTGACACGTAGCAGGACCGAGCCTGTGGTGTGGTTATACTCGCCAATCATGATCAATAAGGTAAAAGGTGAATCTAAGCCAAATCAACATGAGTATATGAAATGGATTTATATACTTCTATCTCTCTCTTTTTTCCCTTCTTTTTTTGAGAATCATCTACTTCTATCTTTGGCAGAGAGTTATGTGCACGCACAAAATGATGGCGTTACATGGTCTCGGTGAAAATGATCAATGTCATTACGGACGATGGCGACCGTTGACGATGGCAGACATGGGCGGATGGTGAAATATGGTTGCTGATGTTTTACTTACCCATGCACGAAACACACCACGAACTGGTAAATGCATGTGAATGCGGGCAACCAGGGAAGATTCTACGCGAAGCTGTCCCACTGCCTCCGCTGAACCCAACCATCCCATATCTCGCCGGGGCAAAACAACGACGGTAGCTTTCTTCGCCTTAAAAAAGAGTAACTGATGGATGGGTTCGCTGATAAAGGGAAACGTATTTGACTGCCGTTCGTCCGGTCACCACCGCATGCACCTTGAAAAAACGCGACGCACGTCCCGCCGGCGAGAGATTTACCGAAGCGACGACGCCGACGTGCCAACCAAACCACTATATATGCACGCAGCTAGGCTACACGTACGCACGTATGTTGTGTACCGGCTGCCGGACGTAGTCCCGAGCGGTGGCTCCCTCGCACAGGGGAATTTTACGCGTGCGGTGCGTTTTCCATGTGAAAAAGGTCACCGGCGAAGACTTGTCCCTGTGACCGCGAGACTGTAATGATGTGCTTTTGAATTTTAACCTCGAGGATGTGCCAGTCGCTAACCGCCGCAGAGAAACGCCGGGAGGGTTTCGGGATAAGACAGGCGATGCTGATGGTCGGAGACCTTCTTCTTCCAAGAACACCCGGGCAGCGCTGCTTGTGCTTGGACCTTTTGGCTAGTCAAGTACGGGAAAAGGACTGTAAAAGTACGGAGCCGGCCGGGACGGCGTATCCATACCGGCCCCTCTTCCATATCCACCAGCAGAAAAGGAGAACGTAATGATGTCTCGTCGATTCTTGTTCCAGGAAAGTTTCCTTGATTCTTTAGTGATTCGATAAAGTAACACATCTTCTCTTCTTTCATTTGTCTTTGCGAAAATGGCACATTTTTCTTTCAAAATACAAACAAAATATTTGCCTTGTTGATTAATTAAGAAGAAGGAAATGCTCGGTTAATTAGGGAAACCAAGCGAAACACTCCCATGTCGCTCTTCTGTGGGCGACCCGGGAACCCTAGCCACCACCAGCTCCCAACCTCTCACTGTAACCTACTCCCCTCGCTGCCACTAGGGGGTGATGCCGGGCAAAGCCTGTCCGGCATTGCCGGCGGTGCGGTTGTTTGTTCGTCCCCCTCTCTCACAATTCGAGTGGCGCAGGAGCTCAGCTATGTGGAGAGGGTTGGGCTCGGTGCATTGACGTACTGACGTTGGGCTTCAGAGGTGCTAGGCGTCTTAGTGGTGGAGGCGCGAGGTCACAATGCTCGTGGAGGGATGTGCAGGAGCGGCTACAGTGAGGCGGGCTTGCACGGATATGGTTGCCTGGAACGGTGCGACGACGTTGGGGTACAAAGGTGAAGGGGCACAAGTGTTGAGAATATGTCCTAAAGGCAATAAATAAAGTGTTTATTATTATATTTCCTTGTTCATAATAATCGTTTATTATCCATGCTATAATTGTATTGATTGGAAACACATTACATGTGTGGGTAAATAGACAACACATTGTCCCTAGTATGCCTCTAGTAAACTAGCTCATTAATTAAAGATGGTCAAGGTGTCCTAGCCATTGACATGTGATGTCATTTGATAAAGGGATCACATCATTAGGAGAATGATTTGATGGACAAGACCCAAACTACAAACGTAGCATATGATCGTGTCAGTTTATTGCTACTGTTTTCTATATATGTTCCTATGACCATGAGATCATGTAACTCACGGACACCGGAGGAGTGCCTTGTGTGTATCAAACGTCGCAACGTAACTGGGTGATTATAAAGGTGCTCTACAGGTATTTCTGAGGGTGTCTCTTGAGTTGGCATGGATCAAGACCGGGATTTGTTACTTCGTGTGATGGAGAGGTATCTCAGGGCCCACTCGGTAATACAACATCATAATAAGCCTTGCAAGCAATGTGACTAAATGTTAGTCGCGGGATCTTGTATTACAGAACGAGTAAAGAGACTTGCCGGTAACGAGGTTGAACTAGGTATGGAGATACCGACGATCGAATCTCGGGCAAGTAACATACCGAAGAACAAAGGGAACATCATACGGGATTAACTGAATCCTTGACATAGAGGTTCGACCGATGAAGATCTCCGTAGAATATGTAGGAACCAATATAGGCATCCAGGTCCCGCTATTGGTTATTGACCGTAGAGGTGTCTCGGTCATGTCTACATAGTTCTCGAACCCGCAGGGTCTGCACACTTAAGGTTTGGTGACATTTCGGTAGTATATAGAGTTATGTATGGTGGTGACCGAAGGTTGTTCGGAGTCCTGGATGAGATCCCGGACGTCACGAGGAGCTCCGGAATGGTCCGGAGGTAAAGATTGATATATAGGAAGTCCTGTTTTGGTCGCCGGAAAGTTTCGGGCTAATCGGTAATGTGCCGGGAGTGCCGGTAGTGTACCGGGGGACCATCGGGAGGGGTATTTCGACCCAAGAGGCTACATGGTCTGTGGGAGAGTGAATACCAGCCCTTTGTGTACTGGTGAAAGTCCCACACAAGGCCATGCAGCTGGGAAGAAAATCCCAAAGAGAAAAAGGTGGAAAAAGGCAAAAAAGGCGAAAATAAGGAGGAGTCCTAGTCCTACTAGGATTGGAGGAGGAATCCTCCAATCCCACTAGGTTCGGCCAAACCACCTTGGATTGGAAGCCAAGGCTGCCTCCTATCCTCCTCTCCTCCTATATATACTAGAGGGTCTTAGGGTTTTAGGGTTTTTGCACAGAATTTTCAGCCACGTGCTACCCGTTCCTCCAATGCATAGTTTCTCCTCTAGATCGGATTTCTGCAGTGCTTTGGCGAAGCCCTGCCGGATAGCTCCACCACCATCGCCGGAGCGCCGTCACGCTGCCGGCGAACTCTTCTTCCTCTCCGCTCCCTCTTGCTGGATCAAGACGGCGGAGATCGTCATCAAGCTACACGTGTGCCGAACGCGGAGGTGCCGTCCGTTCGGCACTAGATCAAAAGGATCGTGATCAAGTTCGCGGGGCGGATCGTGATTGGATCGCGGGACGCTCAGCGATTTGGATCGTGAAGACGTTCGACTACACCAACCGCGTTTCTTAACGCTTCCCGCTTAGCGATCTACAAGGGTATGTAGATCCACTCTCCCTCTCGTAGATGCTCATCACCATGGATAGGTCTTGCGTGAACGTAGGAAATTTTTTGTTTCCCATGCAACGTTCCCCAACAGTGGCATCGTGAGCTAGGTCTATGTGTAGATGAGATCTCGAGTAGAACACAAAAGGTTTGTGGGCGTTGATGCTTAGATTGCTTCCTCCCTTGGTCGGATTTTGGTTCAGCGGTATTGTGAGATGAAGCGGCCCAGACCAATATTACTCATATGCTTACGAGAGACTGGTTCCCTCAACCGCAACTTGTTGCATAGATGGCTTGCGGGTGCCAGTTTCTCTCACTTTAGTTGGATCGGATTCGACAAAGGCGGTCCTTGAGAAGGTTGAAAAGCAACTAGTGTATCACCATTGTGCTTTTTGTGTAGATGAGAATTGTTCTTGCTAGATACCCGTAGCAGCCACATAAAACATGCAACAACAATTAGAGGACGTCTAACTTGTTTTTGCAGGGTATGTTGTGATATGATATGGCCAATTACATGATGTGATATATGTGATGTATGAGATGATCATGTGATGTATAGATTATCATGACTTGCATGTCGATGAGTACGGCAACCGGCAGGAGCCATAGGGTTGTCTTTAATTATTGTATGACCTGCATGTCAATCATTAAGCGCTATGTAATGCTTTACTTTATCGCTAAACGGTAGCAATAGTAGTAGAAGCATGTTGGGCATGACAACCCCGATGGCGACACGTTGATGGAGACCAAGATGATGGAGATCATGGTGTCATGCTGGTGACGATGGAGATCATGCCGGTGCTTTCAAGATGGAGATCAAAAGCACAAGTTCATGGCCATATCATGTCACTTATGATTTGCATATGATGTTAATCCTTTTATGCACCTTGTTTTGCTTAGGACGATGGTACCATTATAAGGTGATCCCTCACTTAAATTTCAAGATGAATTGTGTTCTCCCCGAGTGTGCACCGTTGCGAAAGTTTGTCATGTTGAGACACCACGTGATGATCGGGTGTGATAGACTCTACGTTCACATACAACGGGTGCAAGCGAGTGTTGCACATGCAGAACACTCGGGTTAAACTTGATGAGCCTAGCATGTACAGACATGGCCTCGGAACACAAGAGACCGAAAGGTTGAACATGAGTCATATAGTAGATATGATCAACATGATGATGTTCACCACTAAAGCCACCTCAACTCACGTGATGATCGGACTTGAGTTGGTGAATTTGGATCATGTGACACTCAGATGACCTGAGGGATGTCAATTTGAGTGGGAGCTTTAGCAATTTGATTAACTAAACTCATTATCTTGAATAATAGTCTAAGTAACATTTGCATATTTATATTGTAGATCAATGGCTCGCGCAGTAGCACCCCTGAATTTTAATGTGTTCCTAGAGAAAGCTAAGTTGAAAGATGATGGAAGTAACTTTGTTGACTGGGCCCGTAATCTGAGGATTATCCTCACGGCTTCCCAGAAATCATATGTCCTTGATGCACCGCTTGGTGACCAACCACAAGACATGACCTCCGAAGACGTTAAGAACGCTTGGGAGGCACGTTCTGGAGATTACTCAATAGTTCAGTGTGCAATACTGTATGGCTTAGAACCGGGACTTCAAAAACGTTTTGAACGTCACAGAGCATATGAGATGTTCCAGGAGTTCAAGTTTATCTTTCAGAAGAATGCCTGGATCGATAGGTATGAGACCTCTGACAAGTTCTATGCTTGCAAGATGGAGGAGAACGGGTCTGTCAGTGAACATATACTCAGAATGTCTGGGTATGTGACTTGTCCAGCAGAGTTGGGAATTGCCCTTCCGCCAGAGGTGATCACTAACAGAGTTCTTCAATCACTGCCACCTAGTTACAAGAGCTTTGTGATGAACTATAACATGCACGGGATGAACAAGTCAGTCGCCGAGCTGTTTACGATGCTGAAAGTCGTTGAGTCTGAAATCCAGAAAGAACATCAAGTGTTGATGGTCAATAAAACCACTAGTTTCAAGAAAAATGGCAAGGTTAAGGGCAAGGGCAAGAAGGGTAAAACCAAGAAGGATGGCAAAGCAGTTGCTACTCCTGTAAAGAAGCCCAAGCATGGACCTAAGCCAGAAACTGAGTGCTTTCATTGTAAGGGAACTGGTCACTGGAAGCAGAACTGCCCCAAGTTCCTGGCTGACAAGAAGGCGGCCAACGACAAACAAGGTATATATGATATACATGTTATTGATGTGTACCTTACTAGCTCTCGTAGTAGTGCCTGTGTATTTGATACCGGTTCGGTTGCTCACATTTGCAACTCAAAGCAAGACCTACGGAATAGATGAAGGCTGGCAAAGGATGAAGTGACAATGCACGTGGGAAATGGTTCCAAGGTTGATGTGATCGCCGTCGGCACGCTCTCTCTTCAATTACCATCGGGATTAGTGGTGAAACTGAATAATTGTTATTTAGTGCCTGCATTAAGCATGAACATTATATCTGGATTTTGTTCATTGCGAGATGGTTACTTATTTAAATAAGAGAATAAAGGTTGTTCTATTTATATGAGTAATATCTTTTATGGTTATGCACCCAATGTGAGGGGTTGATTCATATTGAATCTTGATAGTAATGACACACATGTTCATAACATTGATGCCAAAAGATGTAGAGTTGATAATGATAGTACCACTTTCTTGTGGCACTGCCGTTTAGGTCATATTGGTGTAAAACGCATGAGGAAGCTCCATGCTGATGGACTTTTGGAGTCACTTGATTTTGAATCACTTGACACATGTGAACCATGCCTCATGGGCAAGATGACTAAAACGCCGTTCTCTAGAACAATGGAACGGGCAAATGACTTATTGGAAATCATACATACTGATGTGTGCGGTCCAATGAATGTTACAGCGCGTGGTGGATATCTTTATTTTCTCACCTTCACCGATGACTTAAGTAGATATGGGTATATTTACTTAATGAAACACAAGTCTGAAATGTTTGAAAAGTTCAAGCAATTTCAGAGTGAAGTTGAGAATCATCGTAACATGAAGATTAAATTCCTGCGATCTGATCGAGGAGATGAATATCTGAGTTATGAGTTTGGCAGTCACTTAAGACAATGTGGAATTGTTTCACAGTTGACACCGCCCGGAACACCACAACGTAATGGTGTCCGAACGTCGTAATCGAACCTTATTAGATATGGTGCGATCTATGATGTCTCTTGCTGATTTGCCACTATCGTTTTGGGGTTATGCATTAGAGACAGCTGCATTCACTTTAAATAGGGTACCATCAAAATCCGTTGAGATGACACCATATGAACTATGGTTTGGCAAGAGGCCAAAGTTGTCGTTTCTTAAAGTTTTGGGATGTGATGCTTATATCAAAAAGCTTCAGCCTGAAAAGCTGGAACCCAAATCGGAGAAATGCGTCTTCATAGGATTCCCGAAAGAGACAGTCGGGTATACCTTCTATCTCAGATCCGAAGGCAAAGTGTTTGTCGCTAAGAACGGAACATTTCTTGAGAAAGAGTTTCTCTCGAAAGAATTGAGTGGGAGGAAAATAGAGCTTGATGAGGTTATTGAACCTTTACTTCAACCAGAAAGTAGCGCAGCGTAGAAAGATGTTTCTGTGGAACCTACGACAATAGAAGAGGAAGTTAATGATGATGATCATGAAGCTTCGGATCAAGGTACTATTGAACCTTGTAGGTCGACACGGGCACGCACTACTCCTGAGTGGTACGGCAACCCTGTCTTGGAGGTCATGTTGTTGGACAACAATGAACCTACGAACTATGAAGGAGCAGTGATGGGCCCGGATTCCGAGAAATGGTTAGAGGCCATGAAATCCGAGATGGGATCCATGTATGAAAACAAAGTATGGACTTTGGAATTATTACCTGAAGGGCGAAAGGCCATTCAGAACAAATGGATCTTTAAGAAGAAGACAGACGCAGACGGTAATGTCACCGTCTATAAAGCTCGACTTGTGGCATAGGATTTTTCACAAGTTCAAGGATTTAACTACGATGAGACCTTCTCACCCGTAGCGATGCTTAAGTCTGTCAGAATCATGTTGGCAATAGCTGCTTATTTCGATTATGAAATTTGGCAGATGGATGTCAAAACAGCGTTCCTCAACGGTTTCCTTGAGGCAGAGTTGTATATGATGCAACCAGAAGGTTTTGTCGATCAAGAGAATGCTGACAAAGTTTGCAAACTCCATCGATCCATTTATGGGCTGGTGCAAGCATCTCGGAGTTGGAATAAGCGCTTTGATGAGGTGATCAAAGCGTTTGAGTTTATACAAGTTTATGGAGAAGCTTGTATTTACAAGAAAGTGAGTGGGAGCTCTATAGCGTTTCTAGTATTATATGTGGATGACATATTGCTAATTGGAAACAATATAGAAATGCTGGAAAGCATGAAGGAATATTTGAACAAGAGTTTTTCAATGAAGGCCCTAGGAGAAGCTGCTTTCATATTAGGCATTAAGATCTATAGAGATAGATCGAGACGCTTAATAGCACTTTCACAGAGCAGATACCTTGATAAAGTTTTGAAGAAGTTCAAGATGGATCAGTCCAAGAAGGGGTTCTTGCCTGTGTTACAAGGTGTGAAGTTGAGTAAGAGTCAATGCCCAGTGACTGCAAAGGATAGTGAAAAGATGAGTGTCATCCCCTATGCTTCAGCCATAGGCTCTATCATGTATGCAATGCTGTGCACAAGACCGGATGTCAGCCTCGCCATAAGTATGGCCGGAAGGTTTCAAAGTGATCCTGGAATGGAGCACTAGGCAGCGGTCAAGAATATCTTGAAGTACCGGAACAGGACTAAGGAAATGTTTCTCGTTTATGGAGGTGATGAAGAGCTCGTCGTAAAGGGTTATGTCGATGCAAGCTTTGACACTGATCCGGATGGCTCGAAGTCACAAACCGGATACGTATTTATTCTCAACGGGGGAGCGTTAAGCTGGTGTAGTTCCAAGCAAAGCATGGTAGCCGATTCTACATGCGAAACGGAGTACATCGCAGCCTCGGAGGCGGCGAAGGAAGGTGTCTGGAAGAAGCAGTTCATGACAGATCTTGGAGTAGTGCCTAGTGCACTGAATCCAATGAACTTGTTCTGTGATAACACTGGTGCCATTGCTCTGTCCAAGGAACCATGGTTTCACAAGAGGACCAGACACATAAAGCGACGCTTCAACTCCATCCGCGATTACATCGAGGAGAAGGACATAAATATTTGCACAGTGCACTCGGATCTGAATGTTGCAGACCCGTTGACTAAACCTCTTCCAAGGGCTAAACATGATCAACACCAGAACTGCATGGGTGTTTGTCGTGGTTTTCTCACGGGGGGTCTCGCGAGACGACAGATGCCATAGGTAGGCTTATCGAGGTGAGAGCAAGGCTGTCGTGGATGATCCGGGATGGGTATGCGAATAGCACGCAATGGTTTACCCAGGTTCGGGGCTCTCCAAGGAGATAATACCCCTACTCCTGTATGTCTGTATATATGTGGTATATCCGATACAGGCTTGCTCCTAGAGCTGTATCTGGGGAGGGAGAGGGAGCTGGCTGCTCCCTTCCATGGCCTCATGTGTGAGAGTAAGTGGGGAAAAGAGAGGAACGGGGGAGAGCTTGGACGGCTTGCTTGCTCGCTTGCTTGCCTGCTCGCTTGCTTGCTTCTTGCGGTGAGCTCCCCTGGCGCCTCTTATATAGGAAGGCCCAGGGGACAAGGGGTGGCCCACTTGGCCTGATTACACTGTTGAAGGTGACATGTGATATGACTCGTGATGCAAGATACAGTGCGCCAATATTGGGGCAGGGTGACATGATGCATCAAGGTGCACAGTGGGGCACTATTGGCCAATAGTGCCCGTCTGTAGCAGGGTGGCCGGCTCTGCAGTCCATCAGCCACAGTGTTGTCAGCTCGTGTCCGACGGGACGCCTGAAGCTGACTTCATCAGGCCGTAGCTGGCAGCCGGACAGGAGCAGCCAGACTGGAGGAGCCAGACAGGAGCAGCCGGACAGGAGCAGGCGGACAGGAGCAGCCGGCCGAGTGGAGCAGTCAGCCCAGGCAGGCGGGCACCCTGTCTGACTCGCCGTCTTTGGGGTATCCGGGGATCATCCCCCCGACAGTAGCCTCTGAGCCTCCGGGCGACTCGAAGAGTCGGGCGGAGGTTTTTCGTCGCCGTTGTTGTTGCTGCAGAAGTCGTCGATGAGGGTCGGCTGCGGGTTGAGGATGACGCGGCTTGCTTCCAGCGGGGGCGCAGCAGCGCACCCGCTGGGCGTAGCCTCCGAGCCTCCGGGCGACTCGAGGAGTCGGGCGGAGGGTCTTTGATATTGTTGGAGTAGATGGTGGCATCGAGGATCCCGAGGGCAGCCAGCGGTGGGCCTGCAACCGGCGTGGCATTTTTCCAGTGGGGGCACACAAGCGCACCCACTGGGTGTAGCCTCCGAGCCTCCGGGCAACTCGAAGAGTCGGGCGGAAGGTCCTTGCCGTTGCTGAAGTAGACGACGGCGTCAAGGATCCTGGGCGTGGACGCGGAGTCAGCCGGCTGTCAGGCGCGAAGCGTTGCCGGGCACGGACGGAGGGTCTACCGGCTGATGGGCATGGAGCCCTGCCGAAGGCGGACGTGAGGTCCGCCGGCTGTCGAGCATGAGGCGTTGCCGGGCACGGACGGAGGGTCCATCGGCTGATGGGCGTGGAGCCCTGCCGAAGGCGGATGCGGGGTCCGCCGGCTGTCGAGCGCGAGGCGTTGCCGGGCGCGGACGGAGGGTCCGCCGGCTGATGGGCGTGGAGCCCTGCCGAAGGCGGACGCAGGGTCCGCCGGTTGTCGAGCGTGAGGCGTTGCCTGGCGCGGACGGAGGGTCCGCCGACTGTGGAGCGCGAGGCGTTGCCGGGCGCGGACGGAGGGTCCACCGGCTCATGGGCGCGATGCGTTGCCGGGCGCGGACGAAGTGTCCGCCGGCTGATGGGCGTGGAGCCCCGCCGAAGGCGGACGTGTGGTCCGCTGGCTATCGAGCGCGAGGCACTGCCGGGCGCGGATGGAGGGTCCATCGGCTAATGGGCGTGGAGCCCTGCCAAAGGCGGACGCGGGGTCCGCCGACCGTCGAGCGCGAGGCATTGCCGGGCGCAGACGGAGGGTCCGCCGGCTGATGGGCGTGGAGCCCTGCCAAAGACGGACGTGGGGTTCGCCGGTTGTCGAGCGGCGCAGACAGAGGGTCCGCCGGCTGATGGGCATGGAGCCCTGCCGAAGGCGGACGGGGGGTCCACTGGCTGTCGAGCGCGAGGCGTAGCTAGGCACGGACGGAGGGTCCGCCGGCTGATGGGCGTGGAGCCCTCTCGAAGACGGACGCGGGGTCCGCCGGCTGTCGAGCGCGAGGCGTTGTCGGGCGTGGACGGAGGGTCCACCGGCTGATGGGCATGGAGCCCTGCCAAAGGCGGACGCGGGGTCCGCCGGCTGTCGAGCGCGAGGCATTGCCGGGCGCAGACGGAGGGTCCGCCAGCTGATGGGCGCGAGGCGTTGCCGGGCGCGGACAGAGGGTCCGCCGGCTGATGGGCGTGGAGCCCCGCCGAAGGCGAACGTGGGGTCCACCGGCTGTCGAGCGCGAGGAGCTGCCGGGCACGGACGGAGCGTCCGTCCGCTGATAGGCGTGGAGACCTGCCGAAGGCAGACATGGGGTCCGCCAGCTGTCGAGCGCGAGGCATTGCCGGGTGCGGATGGAGGGTCTGCCGGCTGTCGAGCGTGAGGCACTGTCGGGCATGGACAGAGGGTCCGCCGGCTGATGGGCATGGAGCCCTGCCGAAGGCGGACGTGGGGTCTGCCGGCTGTTGAGCACGAGGCGTTGCCGGGCGTGGACGGAGGGTCCGCTAGCTGATGGGCGTGGAGCCTTGCCGAAGGCGGACGCGGGGTCCACCGGCTGTCGAGCCCGAGGCATTGCCGGGCGCGGACGGAGGGTCCGCCGGCTGATGGGCGCGAGGCGTTGCGGGGCGTGGACGAAGGGTCCGCCGGCTGATGGGCGTGTTTACCTGCCGAAGGCGGACGTGGGGTCCGCCGGCTGTCGAGCGCCAGGCACTGCCGGGCGTGGATGGAGAGTCTGCCGGCTGATGGCCATGGAGCCCTGCCGAAGGCGGACACAGGGTCCGTCGGCTGTTGAGCGCGAGGCGTTGCCGGGCGCGGACGGAGGGTCTGCCGGCTGATGGGCGTGGAGCCTGCCGAAGGCGGAGGCGGGGTCCGCCGACTGTCGAGTGCAAGGTGTTGCCGGGCACGGACGGAGGGTCCGCCGGCTGATGGGAGCGAGGCGTTGCCGGGCGTGGACGGAGGGTCCGCCGGCTGATGGGCGTGGAGCCCCGCCGTAGGCAGACGTGGGGTCCGCCGGCTGTCGAGCGCGAGGCGCTGCCGGGCGCGGACGGAGGGTCCGCTGGCTGATGGGCGTGGAGCTCTGCCAAAGGCGGATGCGGGGCCGTCGGCTATCGAGCGCGAGGCGCTGCCGGGGTTGGACGGAGAGTCCGCCGGCTGATGGGTGCGGAGCCCTGTCGAAGGGTAGCCTCCGAGCCTCTGGGTGAGGAGGTTCCTCATGGACGATCGTGCAAAAGACAAGGTTAAGTCGGCACAGGTATATCAAATATTTGATGTTGGTAGTGCACGAGCTTTATGCGAAGGGTGCCGACTCAGTTTCGCCCGAGCCCCCTTAAGTCTTTTTCATGTTCTCTCCGCTCTTTGGCTTTTGCTCTTGCTAGCCAGACAGCCGGGAGCCGGTCTGTAGCTTAGATGAAGAGTGGGCCGCGGAATGGAGCGTACAATATTTGGACTCTGGGAGCGAAAAAAACCAGGTCGCCCAAGCCGTTTTCTCCCCGGATGCTTTTCGCGTGTGGTGACCTCCAGCTTTTGCTCTTGCTAGCCGGACAGCCGCGGTGCGGTCTGTAGCTGAGACGAAGAGTGGGCCTTTGGTCCCATGCACGCTACTAAGCCGTCCCGTGGGAACGAACGTATCGGGCCAAGCGGCCAGCCCCGGGCCGAGATTAGCAGGCACCGGGGTGAACAGTAAAGTGTAGAATAAATGTCGAGATGGCCCCCGAGGGCCGCTCGGGGTTATATGTTTTGTGTGTACGGTGCAAGGGTATGCACGTGGAGATCGCACATTGCTTTTGGGTGCCGGCAAGGCGGTTTTGTCGTCGACGTGGTCCTGCTGACGCGCACGAAGCGCTGCCGGGCACGGACGCGAGTCCCGTCAGCTGGTGGGCGCGGAGCCCTGCCGGGCATGGACGCGGAGTCCACCGGCTGGCGGTTTCCAGCGGGGGCGCACCAACGCACCTGCTGGGTGTAGCCTCCGGGCGACTCGAAGAGTCGGGCGGAGGGTCTTTGCTGTAGCTGAAGCAGATAGTGGCATTGAGGACGCCGGGCGCGGACGCGGGGACCGTCGACCGATAGGCGCGAGGCACTGCCGAGGGCGGATGCGGGGTCCGTCGACTGGTGTGTGCGGGGCACTGCCGAGGGCGAACGTGGGGTCCACTGGCTGATGCGCGCGAGGCGCTGCCGAGGCCGAACGTGGGGTCCGCCGGCTGTTGAGCGCGCGAGGCGCTGCCGAGGGCGGACGCGGGGTTCTCCGGCTGGTGTGCGCGAGGCACTTCCGAGGGCGGACGCGGGGTCCGCCGGCTGGTGTGCGCGAGGCATTGCCGAGCGCGGACGAGGGGACCGTCGACCGATGGGCGCGGGGCCCTATCGAGGGCGGACGCGGGGTCCGCCGGCTAGTGTGTGCAGGGCACTGCCGAGGGCAGATGCAGGGTCCATCGGCTGATGTGCGCGAGGCGCTACCGAGGCTGGACGCGGGGTCTGGTGTGCGCGACGCGCTGCCGAGGCCGGACGCGGGGTCCGCCGGCTGGTGTGTGCGAGGCGCTGCCGAGCGCGGACGCGGGGACCGTCGACCGATGGGCATTGGGCCTTGTCGAGGGTGGACACGGGGTCCGCCGGCTAGTGTGTGCGGGGCATTGGCGAGGGCGGATGCGGGCTCCACCGGCTATTGCGCGCGAGGAGCTGTCGAGGCCGGACGCGGGGTCTGTTGTGCGCGAGGCGCTGCCGAGGGCGGACGCAGGGTCCGCCGGCTGGTGTGCGCGAGGAGCTGCCGAGGGCGGACGCGGGGTCCGCCGGCTGGAGTGCGCGAGGCGCTGTCGAGGGATAGCCTCCGAGCCTCCGAGCAAGGAGGTGCATTGCTTTTTTTGACATCGCTGAGATGGTTTGGCGAAGACAGTCGCGCGTGGTTTGGCGCTTGCGGAACGCGCCGGCACACCCGCTGGGTGTAGCCTTCGAGCCTCCGGGTGCTCGAAGGGGGGTCCTGGGAGGTCGGGTCCGACCGAACGGACAACGTAACGGGACGCGGCCGAGCCGTCCTGGCACAGCCGGCCAGGCGTCGATGCGGGCATGACCGTTGGCGAAGTAGCGTCGCGGGCGGACGGAGGCGTCAGGCGGCCTTTTTCTTTTCTTCTTTTTTTTCAGCTCTGCCGGCTGTGGGCAGCTGGACACAACTTGTTTTGCCGGCTCCCACTTTTCCTTTTTCTGCACGAGTAGGCAGTCGGCCCACACTTTTTTGCTCCGGGAGGCGGCCGCACATGAGCGATCGGAGCGGCACGGGAGCCGGCCAGGCCGCGAGCCGGCGAGAAGCCTCGTGGCCGCGTCGGGCCCTAGAGTGGCAGCCGGCCGAGGCGTGTGAGCCGGCGCGGCATGCGGGGCACGAGCCGGCCAGGCCTCGGGTGGAGCAGGGGGCCGAGCCGGTGTGGGCCACGGCCGGTCGGACGAAGCGGGCGCGGGGGTGCCGACAGGTGGAGGCAGCGCTGGCAAGAGGTGTCCGTCCGGGTCGGAGGTGGAGCCGGTGGAGCAGCGCGCGGGGCGACCCGGCCGCGGCGAGGCGGGGCCCGGCGCGAGGCGTGGTGCAGGACAGGGCCGGCCGGCGGGACACCGGTCGGGAGGAGCCGGCGGCGCGTGGGTGTAGCCGGACGGAGGCTGGGCAGGCGCGGGCGAAACCGCACGCGGGAGGCCGAGGCTCGGGAGTGGCCGTCGGGCGTAGCAGCCAGGCGCACGGGACGGGAGCCGGCCCGGAGCAGCATTTGGCCGGAGATGAAGACGCGGGGCGGGAGCCGGTGCGGGAAGATGGCAGGGCCGACGTGCGCGGGTCCCTCGTTACGGAGTGGAGCAGGCGACGAGGCGGGACCGCCGAGGCACTTGCGGGAGTGTGTCGGAGGCGCGGCAGGCCGAGCCGGCGGGCGGCCTGGTCTCGGGCGAAGAGGTGGTGGACGCAGCCGGCGCGCGTCGCGACGAGGTGAAGAGGGGAGGTGCGGCAGTCCGACCCGGAAGCGGGCGTGGACGCGTGAGGTGGAGCCGGACCGGGCACGGCTGGGCGGCACGTGGTGGGGCGGTGGGGCCGGATGTGCGGAGCCGGCCTGGAGCGACGGGCCGCTGGCACACCACGGGGCGGAGTTGGAAGCGCTGGTGCGACGGGCTGCCGGCACACCACGGGGTGGAGCCGGAAGCGTTGGTGCGACGGGCTGCCGGCACACCACGGGGCGGACGGAGCAGGGCGTGCTGCCACACGGTGCCGGAGCGGGACGGGGCGGAACACCAACGCACGGAGGCACGACAGTAGCCGGCCGCAGTGGCGGCCCGGCAGCGTGGCGCAACAGTCATGGAGGTAGGGCACACATGGCCTGGGCGGCGCACGGCGTAGGCCCAGGGTGCACGGTCTGGGAGCCGGACCGGGCCGATGGGCGCGCGGGCGGGCGAGGTGGAGCCACCGGCGCGGGGCGGCCAGCCGACCCGGTGCGGGTGCCGGCACAGGCGGCGGAGGAGCCGGCGCGAAGGAGCGCGGGCAGATGCGCACGCGCATCCGGGCGTTGGGTTGCTGCGCGACGGGGCTCGGGCGACGTCGCGTTCGTGGACGAAGGTAGACCGCGGAGCCGCCGTGGGCGCTGTGCGCAGGCTCACGCAGGCACGGCCAGGGGGCAATGACGAGCGACTGGGGTGGAGCAACGCGTGCGAAGACGAGCACGGGTGGAGCAAAGGTGGAACTACGACGGGTGAGACGGCACGGACGCGTCGTCCCATAAGGTCGGCGGTGCATCGAAGCAAACTCGTCGTGGGCGAAACCGATGGCGGGGCCGCGCGGTCCCGCGCAGCCGCCATGGGGGCGTGTTGGCATCGAGCCCCCATGTGCCGCCGATGAGACGGCGGTAGCGCCGCGATGGTGATGATGAGGCCGGGGGCGAGGACACGCCGTCTCGCGCGGTAGTCCTGGGAGCGTGTAGGTGTCGACCTCCTAGGCACCGCCGGTGAGACGGCAGTAGTGCCGCGGCGGTGACGACGAGGAGGATCCCGCCCGAACCGCGGTTCCACCAGCAGCTTGCCCCACGGTGGGTGCCAACTTTCGTGGTTTTCTCATGGGGGGTCTCGCGAGACGACAGATGCCATAGGTAGGCTTATCGAGGTGAGAGCAAGGCTGTCGTGGATGATTCGGGACGGGTATGCGAATAGCACGCAATGGTTTACCTAGGTATGGGGCTCTCCGGGGAGATAATACCCCTACTCCTATATGTCTGTATATATGTGGTAATTCTGGTGCAGGCTTGCTCCTGGAGCTGTATCTGAGGAGGGAGAGGGAGCTGGCTGCTCCCTTCCATGGCCTCACATGTGAGAGTAAGTGAGGAAAAGAGAGGAACGGGGGAGAGCTTGGACAGCTTGCTTGCTCGATCGCTTGCTTGCTTCTTGCGGTGAGCTCCCCTGGCGCCTCTTATATAGGAAGGCCCAGGGGACAAGGGGTGGCCCACTTGGCCTGATTACACTGTTGAAGGTGAAATGTTATATGACTCGTGATGCAGGCTACAGTGTGCCACTATTGGGGCAGGGTGACATGATGCATCAAGGTGCATAGTGGGGCACTATTGGCCAATAGTGCCCGTCTGTAGCAGGGTGGCCGGCTCTGCAGTCCGTCAGCCATAGTGTTGTCAGCTCGTGTCCGACGGGACGCCTGGAGCTGACTTCATCGGGCCGCAGCCGGCAGCCGGACAGGAGCAGCCGGACTGGAGCAGCCGGACAGGAGCAGCCGGACGGAGTAGCCGGACAGGAGCAGTCGGCCGAGTGGAGCAATCAGCCCGGGCGGGGGGCACCCCGTCCGACTCGCCGTCTTTGGGGTATCCGGGGGTCACCCCCCGATGGTGTTTGATTCATAACAATGTAAATCACATAGTCATGTGAACTAGATTATTGACTCTAGTGCAAGTGGGAGACTGTTGGAAATATGCCCTAGAGGCAATAAATAAAGTGTTTATTATTATATTTCCTTGTTCATGATAATCGTTAATTATCCATGCCATAATTGTATTGATTGGAAACACATTACATGTGTGGGTAAATAGACAACACATTGTCCCTAGTATGCCTCTAGTGAACTAGCTCGTTAATCAAAGATGGTCATGGTTTCCTAGCCATTGACATGTGATGTCATTTGATAACGGGATCACATCATTAGGAGAATGATGTGATGGACAAGACCCAAACTACAAACGTAGCATATGATCGTGTCAGTTTATTGCTACTGTTTTCTGCATGTCAAGTATAAGTTCCTATGACCATGAGATCATGTAACTCACGGACACCGGATGAGTGCCTTGTGTGTATCAAACATCGCAACGTAACTGGGTGATTATAAAGGTGCTCTACAGGTATTTCCGAGGGTGTCTGTTGAGTTGGCATGGATCAAGACTGGGATTTGTTACTCCGTGTGACGGAGAGGTACTCAGGGCCCACTCGGTAATACAACATCATAATAAGCCTTTCAAGCAATGTGACTAAATGTTAGTCGTGGGATCTTGTATTACAGAACGAGTAAAGAGACTTGGCGGTAACGAGGTTGAACTAGGTATGGAGATACCGATGATCGAATCTCGGGCAAGTAACATACCGAACAACAAAGGGAACATCATACGGGATTAACTGAATCCTTGACATAGAGGTTCGACCGATGAAGATCTTCGTAGAATATGTAGGAACCAATATGGGCATCCAGGTCCCGCTATTGGTTATTGACCGTAGAGGTGTCTCGGTCATGTCTACATAGTTCTCAAACCCGTAGGGTCTGCACACTTAAGGTTTGGTGACATTTCGGTAGTATAGAGTTATGTATGGTGGTGACCGAAGGTTGTTTGGAGTCCTAGATGAGATCCCGGATGTCACGAGGAGCTCCGGAATGGTCCGGAGGTAAAGATTGATATATAGGAAGTCCTGTTTTGGTCGCCGGAAAAGTTTCGGGCTAATCGGTAATGTGCCGGGAGTGCCGGTAATGTACCGTGGGACCATCGGGAGGGGTATTTCGACCCTAGAGGCTACATGGTCTATGGGAGAGTGAATACCAGCCCTTTGTGGGCTGGTGGAAGTCCCACACAAGGCTCATGCGGCTGGGAAGAAAATCCCAAAGAGAAAAAGGTGGAAAAAGGCAAAAAAGGCAAAAATAAGGAGGAGTCCTAGTCCTACTAGGATTGGAGGAGGAATCCTCCAATCCCACTAGGTTGGGCCGAACCACCTTGGCTTGGAAGCCAAGGCTGCCTCCTCTCCTCCTCTCCTCCTATATATACTAGAGGGTTTTAGGGTTTTAGGGTTTTTGCATAGAATTTTCAGCCACGTGCTACCAATTCCTCCAGTGCATAGTTTCTCCTCTAGATCGGATTTCTGCAGTGCTTAGGCGAAGCCCTGCCGGATAGCTCCACCACCATCGCCGGAGGGCCGTCATGCTGCCGACGAACTCTTCTTCCTCTCCGCTCCCTCTTGCTGGATCAAGACGGCAAAGATCGTCATCAAGCTGCACGTGTGCTGAACGCGGAGGTGTCGTCCGTTCGGCACTAGATCGGAAGGATCGTGATCAAGTTCGCGGGACGGATCGTGATTGGATCGCGGGACGGATCATGATTGGATCGCGGGACAGATCGTGATTAGATTGCGGGATGCTCGGCGATTTGGATCGCGAAGACGTTCGACTACACCAACCGCGTTTCTTAACGCTTCCCGCTTAGCGATCTACAAGGGTATGTAGATCCACTCTCCCTCTCGTAGATGCTCATCACCATGGATAGGTCTTGCGTGAACGTAGGAAATTTTTTGTTTCCCATGCAATGTTCCCCAACAACGAGTGCCATGTTGGTGCAAGGGTATGTGGGACCTCGCAGAGTTAGGCAGGCCGGCACGAATCTGGCTGCCTCCCTATGTAGTGGCTCGGTGGAGCTTGTCTCTCGACAAGGTGGTGTGTAATAGTCTGGGACCGACGCTCCACAAGATTCCCTTTTATTTTCATTCTTGTCTATGTTTCATTTGGTTGTCGCATTCATCATCGCATCATTCGCATCATCTGCATAGCATCATCACTTGTTTTTGAAAACTTGCATCCGTTCATGTTCGCCGGTTCTCTCCGTTGTCGTCGCTGACAATTTTGAAACCAACCACACACGCACACGCCCGTGGCATCGAGAAAAATATTATTTTAAAGTGCGTATAAAATATTCCTGGATTGGATCGAAAGTTGGCGTGCGGTCCTATTATATTGTAGGTGGACCGACTGCCAAATTTCGTCGCATTCCGAGTTCGTTTCATACCCGAACGGTTAACCGTAGCAGTGTGGTCATCAGTTTAATTATCAGTCGTTTCGGTGTTTTAAAACCTCGTGTCTGGGCCACAAACCTCCCTCTCATCTCCACTTAGCCCATATACACAGCCACCGTAGCCCACCCAGCCCCCCTCCGCTTCCGGACCGTCGGATCGACATCCTACGGTCCGAAAACAGACAAAAAACCATCAACCCTAGCCTCCATTGCTATATATAGACCCACCTATACCTAATCCCTAAATTCTAGGGAGCTTGTCCCCTCAGCCGCCAACCCGCAGCTGCCAGCTCCCCGTCCATCGCGCGGGCCCGCCGAAGCCCATCCAGGCGAGCCCAGGCCCGATCTGGGCCAAGCGCCGTCCGCGAGCTCCCGCAGCCTCCCCACACGGCGTCGCGTCCCGCTGCTCCCCACAGCCGCGCCTCCTCGCAGGTCGCCACCATCGGAGCCCCGTTGCTGGCAGGTCACCATCCCTCCGTTCCTTCTCCTCCTCTCACAACTCTCTCTCACCCTTGCCTCATCTCTCTCTGTGCCTCTCGATGTAGGAGCTGCCGCCGTCGTCATCGCATGAAGGGCGCTGCCCCGGCCAGATCCGGGCCGGAGATGACCGGAGGCGATGTCGTCCGACCCATTCCCAATGACCCCGCCGGAATCCGTACCGGAGGGCCTCCCTCAAGCCACGCCACTGCGCCCATGGCACCTCCTCCTCTGGTTCGGGAGCGGGACGGAGCCGCCGCTTCGCCCGTTGACCGACTCTCGTGGGCCGCCGCCTCCCCCGCCTCGCGCAAGGCCCAGCCACTCCACCGACCGGGCCAAGCCCATGGTTGAGCTGCCCTTGCCCAAAGCCTTGTACGTTGATTAGCTATCTGTCACCCATGACCACAGTGTTGGGGAACGTTGCATGGGAAACAAAAAATTTCCTACACACACGCAAGATCTATCCATGGTGATGAGCATCTACGAGAGGGAGAGTGGATCTACATACCCTTGTAGATTGCTAAGCGGGAAGCGTTAAGAAACGCGGTTGGTGTAGTCGAACGTCTTCGCGATTCAAATCGCCGAGCATCCCGCGATCTCATCACGATCCGTCCCGCGATCCAATCATGATCCGTCCCGCGAACTCATCACGATCCATCCCGTGATCTCATCACGATCCGTCCCACGAACTCATCACGATCCGTCCCGTGATCTCATAACGATCCGTCTCACAATCTTGATCACGGTCCTTCCGATCTAGTGCCGAACGGACGACACCTCCGCGTTCAGCACACGTACAGCTCGATGACGATCTCCGCCTTCTTGATCCAGCAAGAGGGGGCAGACAGTTAGATGAGTTCTCCGGCAGCGCGACGGTGTTGCAGCGATGGTGGTGGAGCTATTCCAGCAGGGCTTCACCTAAGCACCGGTGAAAACCAATCTAGAGGAGAAACTACGATCTAGAGGAGAGGTAGCACGTGGCTATTAGGGTTAGCTTTTCCCTCTGAATCCTCTAGTATATATAGGAGGGAGGGAGGGGCGGAGGCAGCCTCAAACCCTCAAGGTTTGGTCGAAATTGGAGGTGGAGGAGTCCTACTCCAATCCTATTAGGAGTAGGATTCCTCCTTTCCACATGGAAACTCTTTCCACCTCTCCACCTTTGGATTTTTTTTCCTTGTCAAACCACTCCAGCCGCATGGGCCCTTAGAGGAGGCTTCGGACAGCCCACCAGGGGCTGGTTTACCTCCTCCCACAGCCCATGTAGCCTCTTGGGTCGAAATACCTCTCCCGATGGTCCCCCGATACACTACCGGCACTCCAGGTACACTACCGATGAGCCCGAAACTTTTCCAACGACCAAAACAGGACTTCCTATATATCAATCTTTACCTCCGGACCACTACGGAGCTCCTCGTGATGTCCGGGATCTCATTCGACACACCGAACAACCTATGGTCACCACCATACATAACTCTATACTACCGAAACGTCACCGAACCTTAAGTGTGTAGACCCTGCGGGTTCGAAAACTATGTAGACATGACCGAGAAACCTCTACGGTCAATAAACAATAGCGGGACCTGGATGCCCATATTGGTTCCTACATATTCTACGAAGATCTTTATTGGTCGAACCTCTATGTCAAGGATTCAATTAATCCAGTATGTTGTTCCCTTTGTTCTTCGGTGTGTTACTTGCCCGAGATTCGATCGTCGGCATCTCCATACCTAGTTCAACCTTGTTACCAGCAAGTCTCTTTACTCGTTCCGTAAAACAAGATCCCGTGGCTAACCCTTACTCACATTGTTGCAAGGTTTATTGTGACGTCGTATTACCGAGTGGGCCCTGAGATACCTCTCCGTCACACGGAGTAACAAATCCCAGTCTTGATCCATGCCAACCCGACAGACACCCTCGGAGATACCTATAGAGAACCTTTATAGTCACCCAGTTACTTTGCGACATTTGATACACACAAGGCACTCCTCCGGTGTCAGTGAGTTGCATGATCTCATGGTCATAAGAACAAATACTTGACATGCAGAAAACAGTAGCAATAAACTGACACGATCATATGCTACGTTTGTAGTTTGGGTCTTGTCCATCACATCATTCTCCTAATGATGTGATCCCATTATCAAATGACATCTCATGACCATGACTAGGAAACCATAGCCATCTTTGATCAACGAGCTAGTCTCTTAGAGGCATACTAGGGACATGGTGTTGTCTATGTATCCACACATGTATTTGAGTTTCTGATTAATACAATTATAGCATGGATAATAAACGATTATCATGAATAAGGAAATATGATAATAACCAATTTATTATTGCCTCTAGGGCATATTTCCAACAGTCTCCCACTTGCACTAGAGTCAATAATCTAGTTCACATCACCATGTGATTCACATTGTTATGAATCTAACACCCAATGAGTTTTGGGGCTCGATCATGCTTTGCATGTGAGAGAGGTCTTTTAGTCAACGAGTCTGTGACATTCAAATCCGTGTGTACTTTTCAAATCTCTATGTCATACTATAGACACTGCTACCACACTCCACTTGGAGCTATTCCAAATGGCTGCTCCACTATATGTATCCGGATTGCTACTCAGAGTCATCCGGGTTGGTGTTAAAGTTTGCATCGATGTAACCCTTTACGACGAACTCTTTATCACCTCCATAATCAAGAAATATTTCCTTAATCCTCTAGTCACTAAGGATAATCCTGACCGCTGTCCAGTGATCCACTCCTGGATCACTTTTGTACCCCTTGACAGACTCATGGCAAGGCACACACCTGGTGCAGTACATAGCATGTTATAATATAGAGCCTATGGCTAAGGCATAGGGGACGACATTCGTCCTTTCTCTTTCTTCTGCTATTGTCCAGCTTTTTGTCTCACTCAACTTCACACCTTACAAATCAAGTGAGAACTCTTTCTCTGACTGATCCATTCTGAACTCTTTCAAAATCTTGTCAAGGTATGTACTCATTGAAAGTCTCATCAAGCATCTTGATCTATCTCTATAGATCTTGATGCTCAACAATTAGGTAGCTTTATCCAGTTCTTCCTTTGAAAAACACTTTTCAACCAACCGTTTATGCTCTCCAGAAATTCTACATCATTTCCGATCAACAATATGTCAACCACATATGCTTACCAGAAACTCTATAGTGCTCCCACTCACTTTATTGTAAATACAAGTTTCTCATAAACTTTGTATAGACTCAAAAACTTTGATCACCTCATCAAATTGTATATTCCAACTCCGAGATGCTTGCTTCAGTTCATAGAAGGATCACTAAAGCTTGCACACCTTTTAGCATCCTTAGGACTGACAAAACCTTCTAGTTGTATCTCATACAACCTTTCCTTAAGGAAGGAAACGATGTTTTGACATCCATCTGCCAGATTTCATAATGGAAAAAATGCAGCAACTGATAACATAATTCCAACAGACTTTAGCATCGCTACGAGTGAGAAAGTCTCATCGCAGTCAACTCTTTGAACTTGTCGGAAACTTCTTTGTGACAAGTCGAGCTCTATAAATGGTGACATTTACGATCAGCGTCTGTCATCATCTCAAAGGTCCATTTGTACTTGATGACCTGCCGAACAACAAGCAAGTCTACCAAAGTCTATACTTTCTTTTCATACATGGATCCTTTCTCGGATTTCATGGCCTCTAACCATTTGTCGAAATCCGGGCCCATCATCGCTTCTCCACAGCTCGTAGGTTCATCGTTGTCCAACAACATGACCTCCAAGACAGGGTTGTCGTACTGCTCAGGAGTAGTACACATCCTTGTTGACCTACGAGGTTCGATAGTAACTTGATCCGAAGCTTCATGATCATCATCATTAACTTCCTCTTCAACTAACGTAGGCTTCACAGAAACATCTTCCTGCGCCGCACTACTCTCTGGTTGAACAAAGGTTCAACAACCTCATCAAGTTCTATCTTCCTCCCACTCAATTCTTTCGAGAGAAACTCTTTCTCGAGAAAGGATCCAGTTTTAGCAACAAACATTTTATGCTTGGATCTGACAAATAAGGTTCACCCAACTGTTCTTAGGGTATTCTATGAAGATGCATTTGTTGGCTTTGGGTTTGAGCTCATTCGGTGAAAACATTTTCCACACAAGCGTCGAAGCCCCAAACATTAAGAAATGACAGCTTGGGTTTCTATCAAACCCTAATTCACACGGTGTCATCTCAACGGATTTAGGTGGTGCCCTATTTAAAGTGAATGTAGTTGTATCTAATGCATAACCCCAAAATTATAGTAGCAAAACGATAAGAGACATCATAGCACGCACCATATCCAATAGAGTACGACTATGACATTCAGACACACCATCACACTATGGTGTTCAAGGTGGCATGAGTTGTGAAACAACTTTCACATTGTCTAAAGTTGTATGCCAAACTCGTAACTCAGATATTCACCTCCACGATCACATCGCAGACATTTTTATCTTCTTGTCACGATGATCTTAAACTTCACTCTGAATTTGCTTGAACCTTTCAAACGATTCAGACTTGTGTTTCATTAATTAATTATACACTATATCTACTCAAATCATCAGTGAAGGTAAGAAAATAACGATATCCACCGCACATTACAAGACTCATTGGATTGCATACATCAACATGTATCATATCCAATAAATCACTTGCCCGCTCCATCAATCCGGAAAACGGGGTCCTTAGTCATCTTGCCCAAGAGGCATGGTTCGCATGTCTCAACCGATTCGAAATCGAATGAGTCCAAAGATCCATCAACATGGAGTTTCTTCATGCGCTTTATACCAATATGACATTTAGCGACACTGCCACAAGTATGTGGTACTATCATTATTAACTTTGTATCTTTTGGCATCAATGTTATGAACATGTGTATTACTACGATCAAGATTCAACAAACCATTCTCACTGGGTGCATGACCATTGAAGGTATCATTCATGTAAACAGAATAACCATTATTCTCTAACTTAAATGAATAACCGTGTTGCAATAAACACGATCTAATCACGTTCATGCTCAACGCAAAACACCAAATAACATTTATTTAGGTTTGTCACTAATCTCGAAGGTAGAGAGAGCGTGCGATGTTGATCACATCAACCTTGGAAACATTTCCAACACACATCGTGACCTCACCCTTAGCTAGTTCTCCGTTTATTCCGTAGCTTTTATTTCGACTTACTAACAGTTAGCAACCGAACCGGTATCCAATACCCAGGTGCTACTAGGAGTACTCGCAAGGTAGATATCATTAGCACGTATATCAAATATACTTCTGTGATGTTGCCAACCTTCTTATCTACCAAGTATCTAGGGTTGTTCCGCTTCAGCGACCGCTCTCCTCATAATCGAAGTACTTAGTCTCGGGTTTGGGTTCAACTTTGGGTTGTTTCACTGGAGCAGCAACTAACTTGCTATCCATGAAGTTTCCCTCATTGCTCTTGCCCTTCTCGAAACTAGTGGTTTAACTAACCATCAACACTTGACGCTCCTTCTTGATTTCTACCTTCACGGTGTCAAACATCACGAACAGCTCAGGGATCATTATTTATATCCCTGGCATTTTATAATTCATCACCAAGTTCTAGTAGCTTAGTGACGGTGACTTGGAGAACTATATCAATCACTATCTTATCTGGAAGATCAACTCCCAATCGATTCAAGCGATTGTAGCACCCAGACAATCTGAGCACACGCTCAATGATTAAGCTATTCTCTTTCATCTTGCAGTCAAAGAATCTTGTTGGAGATCTCATATCTCGCAACATGGGCACGAGCCTGACATCCTAATTTCAGCTCTTAGAACATCTCAGATGTTCCGTGACGTTCAAAATGTTACAGAGCCTCAATTCTAAGCCGTAATGCATTACGCACTAAACTTGTTGGGGAACGTCGCATGGGAAACAAAAAATTTCCTACGCACATGCAAACCTATCCATGGTGATGAGCATCTACGAGAGGGAGAGTGGATCTACGTACCCTTGTAGATCGCTAAGCGGGAAGCGTTAAGAAACGCGGTTGGTGTAGTCGTACTTCTTCGTGATCCAAATCGCCGAGCGTCCCGCGATCTAATCACGAACCATCCCGCGAACCAAATCACGAACCGTCCCGCGATCTCGTCACGATCTGTCCCGCGATCCGGTCACGAACATCCTGTGGCCTTGACCACGATCCTTCCGATCTAGTACCGAACGGACGGCACCTCCGCGTTCATCACACGTGCAGCGTGATGATGATCTCCACTGTCTTGATCCAGAAAGAGGATATGGAAAGGTAGAAGAGTTCGCCGGCAGCATGACGGCGCTCCGGCGATGGTGGTGGAGCAATTCCGGCAGGGCTTCGCCTAAGCACCGCGGAACTATGATCTAGAGGAGAAACTGTGCACCGGTGGATTGGGTAGCACGTGGCGGAAATTCTGTCCAAAAACCACCCACCCCACCTGTATATAAAGGAGGAAGGAGGAGGCAGCCTTGGTGCAAGGCCAAGGCCTCTAGGAGTCGGCCGAAGTGGAGGGGAGCAATCGCCTCCACCTCCAATCCTAGTTGGAGTCGGATTGCTCCCTATTGGCTGATTTTTCCTCTTTTTCCTTTAGGAATTTCTTCCCAGGCGCCATGGGACTTTGTGGCTGTTTACCCAGCCCACTAAGGGCTGGTTATTATTCTCCCACAGCCCATGGACCTCTTGCGGTCGAAATACCTCTCCCGGAGGCCTCCCGGTACACTATCGGCACTCCCGGTACACTACCGATGAGCCCGAAACTTTTCTGGCGACCAAACTGGGACTTCCTATATATGAATATTTACCTCCGGACCATTCCGGAGCTCCTCGTGATGTCCGGGATCTCATCCGGGACTCCGAACATCCTTTGGTAACCACCATACATAACTCTACACTACCGAAACGTCACCGAACCTTAAGTGTGCAGACCCTGCGGGTTCGAGAACTATGTAGACATGACCGAGACACCTCTACGGTCAATAACCAATGGCGGGACCTAGACATCCAGATTGGTTCCTACATATTCTACGAAGATCTTTATCGGTCGAACCTCTATGTCAACGATTCAGTTAATCCCGTATAACGTTCCCTTTGTTCTTCCGTATGATACTTGCCCGAGATTCGATCGTCGGTATCTCCATACCTAGTTCAACCTCGTTACCGGCAAGTCTCTTTACTCGTTCTGTAATAAAAGATCCCGCAACTAACAATTAGTCACATTGCCTGCAAGGCTCATTGTGATGTTGCATTACCGAGTGGGCCCCGAGATACCTCTCCGTCACACGGAGTAACAAATCCCAGTCTCGATCCATGCCAACTCAACAGAAACCTTCGGAGATACCTGTAGAGCACCTTTATAGTCACCCAGTTACGTTGCGACGTTTGATACACACAAGGCACTCCTCCGATATCCGTGAGTTGCATGATCTCATGGTCATAGGAACATATACTTGACATGCGGAAAAAGTAGCAATAAACTGACACGATCATATGCTACGTTTGTAGTTTGGGTCTTGTCCATCACATCATTCTCCTAATGATGTGATCCCGTTATCAAATGACATCTCATGTCCATGGCTAGGAAACCTTAACCATCCTTAGATCAACGAGCTAGTGCACTAGAGGCATACTAGGGACATTGTGTTGTCTTATTTACCCACACATGCAATGTGTTTCCAATCACTACAATTATAGCATGGATAATAAACGATTATCATGAACAAGGAAATATAATAATAAACACTTTATATATTGCCTCTAGGGCATATTTCCGACAGTCTCCCACTTGCACTAGAGTCAATAATCTAGTTCACATCACTATGTGATTTACATGGTAATGAATCGAACACCCATACAGTTCTGGTGTTGATCATGTTTAGCCCTTGGAAGAGGTTTAGTCAACGGGTCTACAACATTCAGATCCTTGCGCACTTTGCAAATATTTATGTCCTTCTCCTCGATGTAAAATCGGATGGAGTTGAAGAGTCGCTTTATGTGTCTGGTCCTCTTGTGAAACCGTGGTTCCTTGGCTAGAGGAATGGCACCAGTGTTGTCACAGAACAGGTTTATTGGATTGAGTGCACTAGGCACCACTCCGAGATCTGTCATGAACTGCTTCATCCAGACACCTTCCTTCGCTACCTCCGAGGCTGCGATGTACACCGCTTCACACGTAGAATCAGCTACCATGCTTTGCTTGGAACTGCACCAGCTTACCGCTCCCCTGTTAAGAATAAATACGTATCCGGTTTGCGATTTAGAATCGTCCGGATCAGTGTCAAAGCTTGCATCGACGTAACCCTTTACGACGAGCTCTTCATCACCTCCATAAAAACATGTCCTTAGTTCTGTTAAGGTACTTAAGGATATTCTTGACCGCTTGCCAGTGCTCCACTCCAGGATCACTTTGAAACCTTCCGGCCATACTTATGGCAAGGCTGGCATCGGGTCTTGTGCACAGCATTGCATACATGATAGAGCCTATGTCGGAAACCCCGATCCTAAGTCATATGATTCCATACAGTAACAAGCCACATCACTTTGCGGCCTCACGCACGGTACTCCACGGCTGCCACCTTACCTTGGCCGGGACCGTTTGCGTCTTTTGGCTCACGTATGTGAACATGTCGCTGGCAATCACACAACAGAGAACCTGAGCCGACATGACTAGCCATAGAACCCAAGTGGCACATCCGTACGGAAACAGGCATACATAACCCAGCAATGCAGGTGTCGGTCTCAAGCGTGTGTAGACGAGTCATAGCAAGCAACAAGGACTCCATTACATCGCGAGACACGAATGTCATCACCGCACGCAGACGAGTCGTAGAAGGCTACGGGGACTCCATTACACTGCGAGACATTTCTCCGAAGGGACAGACACAGCAGCAAAGAAGGATACATGCCGGTCAATCAATGTGTCCGAAGCAGTAGCAAGCTACCATGGCTCGGTGGAAGCACAAAGAGGCAGTTTCCCGTAACGAGTACTACTAAAGGCACACGACTAGGTGTCGGATCCCATACATACCGTTGCACGTCACACATACGCACGACAGGCCCGATATGCATAGTTACAACTATGGCATCACAACATAACCATACAACAACATAACTTTTATTTAAGAGGCTCAGACGAGCCTTGCATAATATGTTCTTACAGATAGGGGTCACACGACCCGGCACTCAAGTCATACAAACATAGTCATACAAACCAGTGGAAACTTAAGCTGTCTGAGTATAGACAGCAAAATATAAAAGAGGCACATGGCCTGACTATCTACAGCCCACCACATGGGTAAGATCGTAGCTGGGACACCAGCTATTCGGCATCGTCAACGTCTAGATAAAACCCACCTGATGAGTCCTGGTTTTCTTCTGCAACATTAATTAAGCAAGGATGAGTACAATCATACTCAGCAAGTCTTTAAAACAGACCTAGTCTATTTATGCTCATGTATCAACAAAGGGGTGGAGGAGTTTATGCAGAAAGCCAGCTTTGACTCATGGCTAACCTACACTACTCAGTTTTAAATTCTTTGTTACAATTTCAATTATCGCACACGATTCCACTAACTCCATCTCAATACACCACCATGGACTCACCTTCCCCTTCCGGAAGAGTGCCATCCACGATACTCACACTTGTCTTGAGATTTTTAGAAGTCTCCATTTGATTATCTATGAACAACATAAGTTCTCCAAGTAGTCCATATCCGAGGACGCGGCTATTCGAATAGTTTCATAACCCTGCAGGGGTGTACTTCTTCACACACGCTCTTGCCACTTATCGTTGTGTGCCATAAACCATGCACCTCGGAAACCTTCAAGCGGATGCCCAGCGAGGAAGTCGGCCACGACCGTCAATCACATAAGACCTCTAGTCCAGGCTACCGCCTATTTGAGACTGACCCGCACAAAAGTCCGGCCGAAGTTTCCGCTACGGTCCCAAACGATGTGTGCAGGGTTCCCAAGCCCACCATTCGGGTGACCCTTGGTACACCGTGCCACTGCCTACCGCGTCGTAACCCACCCCGAGGGTCAGCGCTACGCACGGCCTCCAGCATGCTATAAACACCAGAAACTACTTGCAATACCTGGACCAAAGACTAAGCTAAGCATAGCAACTCTAAGCATAGCACAACTCTAAGCATAGCAAGCATAGAAGGCAAGGTAAGCTAAGCACAGCATGGCACAAACATCTACCAGGTATGCTAGGTTGCAAGGTTTAGCTATTTACTGTGACAAGATCAGGTCATGCATAAGATTAGGATCATCTACCGTGAATGACTGACACGTGATCGTTTGTCCTAATGCAATAAATAAGATCAGGAGCGAGAGAAGGGGATGTTATTGAAATGATCAATGGGGTTGCTTGCCTTGCTGGGTTGCGTAAGAGTTCTCTCCTTCGTCGGGGTACGGAGTAGTATCCTCCGGATTAGGGCCTACCGCAACGCAGATGAAACATTCAATACAAGCAGATGCAACAATATGATGCATGATCATGGCATGATAGTATGCATGGATGAGCTAATGTAACTAGTGATCATGTCAATTTGAAATGCATTTGAATATAGGTTCAAAGTTGTTCTCATTTCAAATTCTATATATTGACCTAATGCTAAAATGTCCATGTTCACCTATTTAGGTTGCTCTACCATGCATGAGAATATCAACATTGAATTCATTGGATTTTTCTGATAAATTTTCATATATAAATTATTTTCATCTCAGTACAGATTAATTTATATGGTTTTTCAAAATTTTAAATGATTTCTGGAATTATTTTTAAATAGGAAATGGACTTATTGCATCAGCATGATGTCATGATGACATCAACTGGTCAGCTGACCCGACCCAGAGTCAAACCTGACATGTGGGGTTCACATGTCATTGACTCATTTACTTAACTATTAAAATTAACACTAATCCTAACTAATTGTCAAGCCTGGGCCAACATGTCATTGTCTAATTAACATAATTAATTAAAACAATTAACTTTTTACTAATCAGAGGTTAACCAGAGGATGGCCCCACCTGCCAGGGGTCAACCCCCGTGGTCAACCGACCAGGTCACCGGCGTTGAGCCGCCGGCGACTCCAGGAACGGCGGAGGGGCTCGGAAATCCTCCTCCGGCAACCAAAACCACGGCGGATGGGCTCAAACTACTGCCCATGCACGCGCACGTCCATTTGGGCACGGCCCCGAGGCTGGGGAGGCCTGGAACGTCGCCGGCGACGACCTTGGCGGACGGCGGCGCTCGGGCTCTGACGGAACCACGGCTACAGACCACAACAGCACACGTTCTAAGCACCTACGACTCCTACAGGACTCTACGAACTCGATGACATCCTCAGAATGACCTACTGGTCACCAGAGTTGTCATCGGCGATGAGAACGGCGGCGACCGGAGCTCGGGCTCGAGCCAGAGCTTAGCTACGGGCCTCGAAATCGAACAGAAAGAGAGGGGAAATGCTCGGGGCTCACTGCGGGTGCTGAGGCGACGAACTGGAGCTCGGGGACGGCTTGATGGCGAGGAATCGACGACGGCGACCTTCTGACCGGAGGAGGAAGAAGAGGTCAGGGTTCCCTCGATGGAGCTCCGGGCGGCGATTCCTTCGGCGAGGAGGACCAGGGGGTCGAGGCGGAGCTCCTGCCTCCTCTACAGCATGGGGGATGGACGAAGGTGAGCAAACGGCGGCGAACTATGGGGCGGCCATGGCGAAGCGGAGAGGAGAAGAGGAGAGAGCAGGGGAACGAAGGGAGAGAGCGGCGGGGAGGCGCGTCGATGCTTATCCCCGGTGTCGCGTTGGCGAGGGAGGGGCCAGGCAGGCAGGTGGTGTGGCGCCACCGGCGTGAGCGCGCGGTGACCACGCGCCATGCCGACTGGACGCCAGGAAGACGAAGACCCTCCTGGGCCAGATGGGCCACCAGGTAACTCCCTCTCTCTCTTTTCTTTTTTCCTTTATTTCTGTTTTCTGATTTCCTCTGACATTTGTTTATTTCTTGCAGGTCCAAAATACCCCTTCAAATAATTCTAAAAACTTTTATAATTCAAGTTTGAATATTTCTAACTTGTATCAAAAGTTTCAGATTATTTTGAAAGCAGTGATAATGATAATATTTTTATTTGTCATTTTCAGAGACTTAATTCAATAATTTAAAATATTTCAAATGTTCAAATAATTGAAATGGTCCCTGGTATATCCATGCCCTTAATTATCAGACATAGGGAACATTTTTTATGGGCATTTTGGATTTGTCGAAATTTCATTTGTTTGGAATTCCTTTAATTCATAAAATGCTTAGGGTTTCTTTCTTTCTCCCCATTTCATATTGATGCAATGATGATGATGATGATGCAAACACAATGCTAGCCTAGACACTTGCTAGGGTTGTGACAACTCACCCCCACTCAAAAGAATCTCGTCCCGAGATTTTGAAGTCGTCGGGAAGAGCGCGGGGTACTCTAGTCGAAGACAATCTTCTCTTTCCCATGTCGCCTCCTTTTCAGAATGATGTGACCACTGAACCTTAAGAAACTTGATGTTCCGACGCCGAGTGGTATGCTCAGCTTGATCAAGAATACGAACAGGGTATCCTCGGTATGTAAGGTTATCTTGGAGATCAAGCGCTTCGTGGTCCACTTCTCGGACAGGGTCTGAAAAGCAATGCCTGAGGTGTGAGACGTGGAAGACATCATGAACTTTGGAAAGATGCAGCAGAAGTTCCAATTGGTAGGCAACCTCTCCTCGTTTAGCAAGAATGCGAAAAGGTCCAATGTAACGAGGAGCCAACTTGCCTTTGGTACCGAATCGATGGGTACCCTTCAGAGGTGTAACCCGAAGGTAAGCCTTCTCGTCAACTTCATAAGTCACAGACTTATGATGACGGTCATATTGACTCTTTTGATGGAATTGGGCTGTTTTCAACTTTTCACGAATAATGCGAACTTGCTCCTCTGCATCCTGGATCATGTCCGGACCAAAGAGTTGCCTCTCTCCGGTTTCTGACCAGTTAAGAGGTGTTCGGCATTTTCGTCCATAGAGAACATCAAAAGGGGCTTTGCCCAAGCTTGATTGATAACTGTCGTTATATGCGAATTCAGCAAATGGAAGGCAGTTCTCCCAATTCATACCGAAAGATATAACACAAGCTTGGAGCATGTCTTCAAGAATTTGATTGACTCGCTCAACTTGACCACTTGATTGAGGGTGGAAAGCAGTGCTAAAGGATAGATGAGTCCCCATGGCAGTTTGAAAACTTTCCCAAAAACAAGAAGTAAAGATACTTTCGCGGTCTAAGTTAATCTCCAAAGGAACACCATGAAGAGAAACTATTCGAGAAACATATAACTCCGCTAGTTGACTAGCAGTAATGCTTTCACGAACAGGAAGAAAATGAGCCACTTTGGAGAGGCGATCAATGACTACGAATATAGCATTGTTCCCTCTCTTGGTCCTGGGAAAACCGGCGATGAAATCCATACCGACCTTATCCCATTTCCATTCAGGAATAGCTAAAGGTTGAAGGGTGCCAGCATGCCTTTGATGTTCTGCTTTCACACGACGACAAACGTCGCAATTAGCAACATACTGAGCAATTTCTCTCTTCATCCTAGTCCACCAGAACCTCTGGCATAGGTCCTGATACATTTTGGTACTACCCGGATGAATTGTGAGAGGAGAGTCATGAGCCTCCTTAAGGATCAATTGTCGCAGATGTTGTTTCTTTGGGATCACCAAGCGATTCTCAAAGAAGACAACCCCCCGATCATCTTCCAAGAAGCATCTAACATTACCCTTCTTAATGTATTTCTTGATCCGAGATATCCCGGCGTCATGTTTCTGGGCTTCTAGTATTTGATCCAAAAGAGTAGGTTTCGCCACCAGGTTGGATAGGGATCCTTGAGGAACAATGTGAAGATTTAACTTCCGGAATTCCTCATAGAGAAGCGGTTGACCTTGTTGTAACATCAGATTGTTACAATAAGACTTACGACTTAGTGCATCAGCCATGACATTGGCTTTCCCCGGGGTGTAAGTTATCCCTAAGTCGTAATCTGTAATCAACTCTACCCAGCGTCTTTGCCTGAGATTCAAATCCGGCTGGGTGAAGATATATTTCAGACTTTGGTGATCGGTGTATATCTCGCAATGATTACCCAGGAGGTAATGTCGCCATGTCTTTAGTGCATGGACTACAGCTGCAAGTTCAAGATCATGTGTTGGATAATTATCCTCATGTGAACGCAACTGTCGAGATGCGTATGCAATCACATGACGATCTTGCATAAGAATGCAACCTAATCCTTGTCGTGAGGCGTCGCAGTAGATAATAAAGTCCTTAGAAAAATCTGGTGGCACCAGAACGGGAGCAGAGGTCAGTCGTCTTTTCAACTCCTGAAAACTATGCTCACATTGTGGGGTCCAGTCGAACTTTTTATCTTTCTTGAGGAGTTCAGTCAGAGGTTTCGCAACCTTGGAGAATTTCTCAACAAAGCGGCGACAATAGCTCGCTAAGCCAAGGAAACTCCGAACTTGCTTAACCGATTCAGGTTGAGTCCAATCAAGGACGGCCTGAACTCTCTCGGGGTTGACAGCAATACCTTTGCCAGAGATCACGTGGCCCAGATAGGTCACTTCCGGCAACCAGAATTCACACTTGGAGAATTTGGCATATAGGCGATGCTCTCGAAGTTTCATCAATACCAGCCTTAGATGCTTGGCATGTTCCTGTTCGTTCTTCGAGTAGATGAGTATATCGTCGAGGTAAACCACGACGAATTTGTCCAAATACTCCATGAAGATCGAATTCATCAGACGAGAGAAAGTGGCTGGAGCATTGGTTAAACCGAAGGACATGACGGTGTACTCGTATTGGCCATAACGAGTGACAAAAGCCGTTTTTGGAATGTCCCCATTTCTAATTCTGATTTGATGGTATCCCAAACTCAAATCCATTTTGGAAAAGACAGAGGATCCGGCGAGTTGATCATACAAATCGTTGATCCTGGGGAGCGGATACTTGTTTTTGATAGTGACCAAGTTCACTGGTCGGTAATCCACAACCATCCGATCCGATCCATCCTTCTTCTTAACGAAGAGGACGGGGCAAGCCCAAGGATAAGAGCTAGGACGAATGAAACCTTTCTTCAAAGCCTCATCGAGTTGGGTTTTTAGCTCGGCTAGTTCTAAGGGTGCCATCTTATAAGGTCTTCTGGCTATTGGGACTGTCCCTGGGATAAGTTCTATCACGAATTCAACATCTCTGACAGGTGGAATACCTGGCAGTTCTTCTGAAAGACATCCGGGAAATCACGGACTACCAGAATATCTTCTAGCTCGGGGAGAGGGCTAGCATTTAGGGAATAGAGTTGGCGCTTGGTTGTTCGAGTAGAGACATTAACTATCTCACCCGAGGGATGTGTAAGTTGAACATTCCTAGAATGAGTATCAATCTTGGCATAGTGGACTTTCATCCAATCCATACCTAGAATGATATTGATGTCCGAAGACTTAAGAGCTATCAAAGATGCTAGGAATACTAGTCTATCCACCAGAATTTCATTGTCATGGCTCACTCTAGAAGTTTGCCACTTTGAACCAGGAGTCTAAACTACTAAAGGAGTGGGCATGTCACAGAAAGACATGTTATGCAGCTATGCATAACCTTCTGAGATGAATGAATGAGATGCCCCAGTATCAAATAGAACAGATGCTGGATGGCTATTAACAAGAAGCGTACCTAGAATGACATCAGGATCTTCAAGGGCTTCTTCGGCAGACACATAATTCACTCGCCCACGGGCAGGGGTTGGCTTCACATAGAAAGCTTTCCCTGGTTTTCCGCGTCCAGCGGGCTTAGCATTGTTCTGGGGACATTCACGAGAATAATGTCCCGGTTCTCCACACTTGTAGCATACCACTGTAGCACGAGGGGCGACATTTGTTTGTGGTCCTCCAAATGGTCTAGGTGGAGGGTTGAACTGAACCGGACGAGGTGCCTGGAAGGATGGCCTCGCGGTGTATCTTGGCGGAAAGCTGCATTGGGCACCCACACTCGGCGTTTGTTAGGGCCTGAACCCGTTGCAGGGTTGAAGTCACGGTTATGCTTCCTCGAAGCCTCGTAGTCTGTTTGTCCGGACTCAGCATTGATGGCCTTATTGACGAGAGCCTGGAAGGTGGTGCACTCGTGCAGACGAAGATCTCGGCGAAGCTCAGCGTTAAGTCCCTTGCGGAACCTAGCCTGCTTCTTAGCATCAGTTGAGACTTCCTCTGGAGCATAGCGAGCAAGATTACCAAACTCGCGACTGTATGCATCCACTGACAATCTGCCCTATGTGAAGGCACAGAATTCCTCTCTCTTGCGATCCATCAACCCTTCCGGGATGTGATGGAGACGAAATGCGGCGATGAACTCTGCCCATGTTGGTGCAGGTCCCTGGGGACGCATAGCCTCATAGCTTTCCCACCACAGGTTGGTAGGTCCCTCCAGAAAGTATGTCGCAAAGGTCACCTTATTGGCCTCTGAAACATTTGAAGCTCGGATCTTACGTGACATGCTAGTCAGCCAATCATCCGCATTGAGGGGGTCGATCGAATGATGATACTTAGGCGGACACAGCTTGATAAAGTCACCAAGTGACACTCCATCATGGTGATCATTGCGGGGAGCACGAGCTGTGTTCTGTTCAACTCTCTCTAACAGCCTGTTGGTCTCCCTCTTATTCCGTTCAGCTTCTAGCATCACCTCCGCCAGAGATGGTGCATGTGGCAGCTCGTCTTGCCTTGGTTGGCTACTCTCGCCCTGCTTGGGAGCAGACATGGGGTTGTTCCTCGTTGACACCATCCTGAGGAAAACAATCCACAGCTTAGACATAGAGAACAACAACTCTAAGACATGAGTTAAGGAATGCACTGATCAACATGTCATGTAGGATAACACCAATCAACATGGTAAAACAACTACCATATGAACATCAGGTTTCATCCACACCATGACTTAGTTTAGTACAAACCCAAGCTGAAAACAACTACGGAGAGATGACACAACTCATCGAAGGCATTACAAGCTTCCTATACATTATCTATCTACACCTCCGGAACTCAACTCTCGACCTTTATCATACCCCACCAGACACGCAGGACTGTGGCGATACAACTACTACCATACTAGCTCTAACATCCACGCACTCAAACATCACTGTAGAATGCCTCGTACAGGTTACCCCCGTGACCTGGGAGCTGAACCTGAGGATCTGGAAACACTCTAGCCTGGGATCCCTGGAAACCATAAGGACACGGGTGTGGCCTTGATCCCCTTGTCGGCGGCAACAACGGTCCTCGAAGAGGGGTGATGCCTCCAACATCAGGCCAGTCTACGTGTGCTGGCAAATGAGCCCGTGATGGGGTCAGCATCTCCAAGTCTCCATAGCCTGTTTGCATGACAGGTGCCAACTGCGTCAAGGCTGTCCAACGGCGTGCACGGGTAGCATAGAGCTCCATGCGAATGGCACGTGCATCACGATCCCTGTTCTCCAACATCTGAGCAGTCACCTACAGCCTAGGGTCCTCATGAGAATGATCAAAGTAGGCTGCACTAAGATATCCATCCTCTCCTCCCATGGAAGCAGGAACGTAGCAGAACTCCGTGTTCTGTAGCAGACCATGGTGAAACCTCATGATAGTCAGCATGGTGTATGCGGCTTCCTGAACGGCCATATCTATGGTAACTCCCAATCCATGAGTCCAGTGAAGCGGCTCTGCAGCTCCAGGATATGAAGGATATATCCTAACGGTACACAGATACTGACTCTGGTTGAAATCTCGATACTGCTCCTCCACTGTGTACTCTGGGTACCAACGATATCCAGCCTCCATCATCACTCTAACCAACATGGCCGTGTGACCCGGCACATCAATGCACCTGGTCAGACGGACCACCTGACGGAAAGGACGAGAGGGCATCTGAAATAGAGAATGATGCAAAGACATTAGAGATCCTAGCAGAAATTGGACAGCATAACGGCTGTAATTGCTCAAGAAATTTTTTGAGACAATTGAAAAGAGATTGGAAAGGCATGACCACTCAACTATCTAGACTCAAATCTCTTCTCCATCTGTTTGTCACACCAACAACACTTGAGTAACTGCACTCACGTACAAGCAAGCTCGCTATGAGTCCATGGCTAGTAACTCGTCATCCTAAGCAATAGATGAGAATCCTAGTTCCTATCCCCGTAGAAAAGATGAGAATGACCCAGCATAGAATAACTTGGGAAGAGGAGTAAAGAGCCTTACGTTCCCTTCCACAATCAATTCCCCTACTTATCTATAGTGTTTCTAGACTGACCTTTGGCCGGTTTGGCTTGGTAGTCCTACAGTCAGTCAGGCTCTGATACCAACGCTGTCGGAAACCCCGATCCTAAGTCATATGATTCCATACAGTAACAAGCCACATCACTTTGCGGCCTCACGCACGGTACTCCACGGCTGCCACCTTACCTTGGCCGGGACCGATTGCGTCTTTTGGCTCACGTATGTGAACATGTCGCTGGCAATCACACAACAAAGAACCCGGGCCGACATGACTAGTCATAGAATCCAAGTGGCACATCCGTACGGAAATAGACATACATAACCTAGCAATGCAGGTGTCGGTCTTAAGCGTGTGTAGACGAGTCATAGCAAGCTACAAGGACTCCATTACGTCGCGAGACACGGATGTCATCACCGCACGTAGACGAGTCATAGCATGCTACGGGGACTCCATTACACTGCGAGACATTTCCCTGAAGGGACAGACACAACAGCAAAGAAGGATACATGCCGGTCAATCAATGTGTCCGGAGCAGTAGCAAGCTACCATGGCTCGGTGGAAGCACAAAGAGGCAGTTTCCCGTAAAGAGTACTACTAAAGGCACACGACTAGGTGTCGGATCCCATACATACCGTTGCACATCACACGTACGCACGACATGCCCGATATACATAGATACAACTATGGCATCACAACATAACCATACAACAACATAACTTTTATTTAAGAGGCTCAGACGAGCCTTGCATAATATGTTCTTACAGATAGGGGTCACACGACCCGGCACTCAAGTCATACAAACATAGTCATACAAACCAGTGGAAACTTAAGTTGTCTGAGTACAGACGGCAAAATATAAAAGAGGCACATGGCCTGACTATCTACAGCCCACCACATGGGCAAGATCGTAGCTGGGACACCAGCCATTCGGCATCGTCAACGTCTAGATAAAACCCACCTGATGAGTCCTGGTTTTCTTCTGCAACATTAATTAAGCAAGGATGAGTACAATCATACTCAGCAAGTCTTTAAAACAGACCTAGTCTATTTATGCTCATGTATCAACAAAGGGGTGGAGGAGTTTATGAAGAAAGCCAGCTTTGACTCATGGCTAACCTACACTACTCAGTTTTAAATTCTTTGTTACAATTTCAATTATCGCACACGAGTCCACTAACTCCATCTCAATACACCACCATGGACTCACCTTCCCCTTCCGAAAGAGTGCCATCCACGGTACTCACACTTGTCTTGAGATTTTTAGAAGTCTCCATTTGATTATCTATGAACAGCATAAGTTCTCCAAGTAGTCCATATTCGAGGACGCGGCTATTTGAATAGTTTCATAACCCTGCAGGGGTGTACTTCTTCACACACGCTCTCGCCACTTATCGTTGTGTGCCATAAACCATGCACCTCGGCAACCTTCAAGCGGATGCCCAGCGAGGAAGTCGGCCACGACCGTCAATCACATAAGACCTCTAGTCCAGGCTACCGCCTATTTGAGACTGACCCGCACAGAAGTCCGGCCGAAGTTTCCGCTACGGTCCCAAACGATGTGCGCAGGGTTCCCAAGCCCACCATTCGGGTGACCCTTGGTACACCGTGCCATTGCCTACCGCGTCGTAACCCACCCCGAGGGTCAGCGCTACGCACGGCCTCCAACATGCTATAAACACCAGAAACTACTTGCAATACCTGGACCAAAGACTAAGCGACTGATAAGTCGAGAGGGGTCGAGTTACCGGAACCCAATGTGTGGTAGTATCTTGTCTTGGATCACAAACACGGAACCCAGTTCCTAAGGACGGTTCCAATGAGACAACCCACTATGTACTCCTACATAGCCTCTCATTGCCACCTTTACCAAATCGTATTCATTATATGCTCAGTACATCGGACAACGCTGTTTCACTCAGTTCATCACCCAGATGAATCCGGCCTGACACAACTCTAAGCATAGCAAGCATAGAAGGCAAGGTAAGCTAAGCACACCATGGCACAAGCATCTACCAGGTATGCTAGGTTGCAAGGTTTAGCTATTTACTGTGACAAGATCAGGTCATGCATAAGATTAGGATCATCTACCGTGAATGACTGACACGTGATCGTTTGTCCTAATGCAATAAATAAGAGCAGGAGCGAGAGAAGGGGATGTTATTGAAATGATCAATGGGGTTGCTTGCCTTGCTCGGTTGCGAAAGAGTTCTCTCCTTCGTCGGGGTACGGAGTAGTATCCTCCGGATTAGGGCCTACCGCAACGCAGATGAAACATTCAATACAAGCAGATGCAACAATATGATGCATGATCATGGCATGATAGTATGCATGGATGAGCTAATGTAACTAGTGATCATGTCAATTTGAAATGCATTTGAATATAGGTTCAAAGTTGTTCTCATTTCAAATTCTATATATTGACCTAATGCTAAAATGTCCATGTTCACCTATTTAGGTTGCCCTATCATGCATGAGAATAGCACCATTGGATTCATTGGATTTTTCTGATAAATTTTCATACATAAATTATTTTCATCTGAGTTACAGATTATTTTATATGATTTTTCAAAGTTTTAAATGATTTCTGAAATTATTTTTAAATAGGAAATTGACTTATTGCATCAGCATGATGTCATGATGACATCAGCTGGTCAGCTGACCCGGCCCAGAGTCAAACCTGACATGTGGGTCCACATGTCATTGACTCATTTACTTAACTATTAAAATTAACACTAATCCTAACTAATTGTCAGGCCTGGGCCCACATGTCATTGTCTAATTAACATAATTAATTAAAACAATTAACTTTTTACTAATCAGAGGTTAACCAGAGGATGGCCCCACCTGCCAGGGGTCAACCCCCGTGGTCAACCGACCAGGGTTACCGGCGTTGAGCCGCCGGCGACTCCAGGAACGGCGGAAGGGCTCGGAAATCCTCCTCCGGTGACCAAAACCACGGCGGATGGGCTCAAACTGCTGCCCATGCATGCGCACGTCCATCTAGGCACGGCCCCGAGGCTAGGGAGGCCTGGAACATCGCTGGCGACGACCTTGGCGGACGGCGGTGCTCGGGCTCTAACGGAACCACGGCTACAGACCACAACAGCACACGCTCTAAGCACCTACGACTCCTACAGGACTCTACGAACTCGATGACATCCTCAGAATGACCTACTGGTTACCGGAGTTGTCAACGGTGACGAGAACGGCGGCGACCGGAGCTCGGGCTCGAGCCAGAGCTTAGCTACGGGCCTCGAAATCGAACATAAAGAGAGGGGAAATGCTCGAGGGCTCACTGCGGGTGCTGAGGCGACGAACTGGAGCTCGGGGACAGCTTCATGGCGAGGAATCGACGACGGCGACCTTCTGACCCGAGGAGGAAGAAGAGGTCAGGGTTCCCTCGATGGAGCTCCGGGCGGCGATTCCTTTGGCGAGGAGGACCAAGGGGTCGAGGCGGAGCTCCTGCCTCCTCTACAGCATGGGGGATGGACGGAGGTGAGCGAACGGCGGCGAACTATGGTGCGGCCATGGCGAAGCAGAGAGGAGAAGAGGAGAGAGCAGGGGAACGGAGGGAGAGAGTGGCGGGGAGGCGCGTCGATGCTTATCCCCGGTGTCGTGTTGGCGAGGGAGGGGCCAGGCAGGCAGGTGGTGTGGCGCCACCGGCGTGAGCGCGTGGCGACCACGCGCCATGCCGACTGGACGCCAGGAGGACGAAGACCCTCCTGGGCCAGATGGGCCACCAGGTAACTCCCTCTCTCTCTTTTCTTTTTCCTTTATTTCTGTTTTCTGATTTCCTCTGACATTTGTTTATTTCTTGCAGGTCCAAAATATCCCTTCAAATAATTCTAAAAACTTTTATAATTCAAGTTTGAATTTTCTAACTTGTATCAAAAGTTTCAAATTATTTTGAAAGCAGTGATAATGATAATATTTCTAACATGACCTCCAAGACAGGGTTGCCGTACCACTCGGGAGTAGTACGCGCCCTTGTCGACCTACGAGGTTCAATAGTAGCTTGATCTGGAGCTTCATGATCAACATCATTAACTTCCTCATCTACCGTCGTAGGTTCCACAGAAACATCTTTCTGCGTTGCGCTACTTTCTGGTTGAAGTAAAGGTTCAATAACCTCATCAAGCTCTATTTTCCTCCCACTCAATTCTTTCGAGAGAAACTCTTTCTCAAGAAATGTACCGTCCTTAGCGACAAACACTTTGCCTTCGGAACTGAGATAGAAGGTATACCCGACTATCTCTTTCGGGTATCCTATGAAGACGCATTTTCTGCTTTGGGTTTTAGATTTTCAGGCTCAAGCTTTTTGACATAAGCATCACATCCCCAAACTTTAAGAAACGACAACTTTGGCCTTTTGCCAAACCACAGTTCATATGGCGTCGTCTCAATGGATTTTGATGGTGCCCTATTTAAAGTGAATGCAGCTGTCTCTAATGCATAACCCCAAAACGATAGTGGCAAATCGGCAAGAGACATCATAGAACGCACCATATCTAATAAGGTTCGATTACGACGTTCAGACACACCATTACGATGTGGTGTTCCGGGTGGTGTCAACTGTGAAACAATTCCACATTGTCTTAAGTGACTGCCAAACTCATAACTCAGATATTCAGCTCCTCGATCAGATCGCAGAAATTTAGTCTTCTTGTTACGATGATTCTCAACTTCACTCTGAAATTGCTTGAACTTTTCAAATGTTTCAGACTTGTATTTCATCAAGTAAATATACCCATATCTACTCAAGTCATCAGTGAAGGTGAGAAAGTAACGATATCCACCGCGTGTTGCAACATTCATTGGACCGCACACATCAGTATGTATGATTTCCAATAAGTCGCTTGCCCGTTCCATTGTTCCTGAGAACGGCGTTTTAGTCATCTTGCCCATCAGGCATGGTTCACATGTGTCAAGTGATTCAAAATCAAGTGACTCCAAAAGTCCATCAGCATGGAGCTCCCTCATGCGTTTTACACCAATATGACCTAAACGGCAGTGCCACAAGAAAGTGGTACTATCATTAACTATACATCTTTTGGCATCAATGTTATGAACATGTGTGTCATCACTATCAAGATTCAATATGAATAAACCCCTAACATTGGGTACATGACCATAAAAGATATTACTCCTATAAATAGAACAACCTTTATTCTCTGATTTAAATGAGTAACCGTCTTGCAATAAACAAGATCCAAATATAATGTTCATGCTTAACGCATGCACTAAATAACAATTACTCAGGTTCATCACTAATCCTAATGGTAATCGAAGAGAGTGCGTGCCGATGGCGATCACATCAACCTTGGAACCATTTCCCACGCACATCGTCACTTCGTCCTTTGCCAGTCTTCGTTTATTCCGTAGTTCCTATTTTGAGTTGCAAATGTGAGCAACCGAACCGGTATCAAATACCCAAGCACTACTACGAGAACTAGTAAGGTACACATCAATAACATGTATATCATATATACCCTGTTTGTCGTTGTCCGTCTTCTTGTCAGCCAGGTACTTGGGGCAGTTCCGCTTCCAGTGACCAGTTCCCTTGCAATGAAAGCACTCAATTTCTGGCTTAGGTCCATGCTTAGGCTTCTTTGTAGGAGTAGCAACTGCTTTGCCATCCTTCTTGGTTTTACCCTTCTTTCCTTTGCCCTTGCCATTTTTATTGAAACTAGTGGTTTTATTGACCATCAACACTTGATGTTCTTTCTGGATTTCAGACTCAGCGACTTTCAGCATCGCAAACAGCTCGGATGATGACTTGTTCATCCCGTGCATGTTATAGTTCATCACAAAACTCTTGTAACTAGGTGGCAGTGATTGAAGAACTCTATCAATGATCGCCTCTTGCGGAAGGACAATTCCCAACTCAGCTAGACGGTTTGAATATCCAGACATTTCTAGTATATGCTCACTGATAGACCCGTTCTCCTCCATCTTGCAAGCATAGAATTTATCGGAGGTCTCATACCTCTCGATCCGGGCATTCTTCTGAAAGATAAACTTCAACTCCTGGAACATCTCATATGCTCCATGACGTTCAAAACGACTTTGAAGTCCCGGTTCTAAGCCATACAATATTGCACACTGAACTAATGAGTAGTCTCCAGCACGACACTACTGACTATGTTCATGATAATGAGTTCAATTAATCATATTACTTAAGAACTCCCACTCAAATTGACATCCTCTGGTCATCCGAGTGATACATGATCCAAATTCACCAACTCAAGTCCAATCATCACGTGAGTTGAGGTGGTTACAATGGTGAACATCATCATGTTGATCATATCTACTATATGACTCATGTTCGACCTTTCGGTCTCTTGTGTTCCGAGGCCATGTCTGTACATGCTAGGCTCGTCAAGTTTAACCCGAGTGTTCTGCACATGCAAATCTGGCTTGCACCCGTTGTATGTGAACGTAGAGTCTATCACACCCGATCATCACGTGGTGTCTCGACACGACGAACTTTCGCAATGGTGCACACTCGGGGAGAACACAGTTCATCTTGAAATTCAAGTGAGGGATCACCTTATAATGCTACCGCCGTACTAAGCAAAACAAGGTGCATAAAAGGATTAACATCTCATGCAATTCATAAGTGACATGATATGGCCATGAACTTGTGTATAAGATCTCCATCTTCGAAACACCGGCATGATCTCCATCGTCACCGGCACGACACCATGATCTCCATCATCTTGATCTCTATCAATGTGCTGCCGTTGGGGTTGTGGCGCCAGCCCTGCTTCTTCTTATATTGCTACCGCTTAGCGATAAAGTAAAGCATTACATAGTGCTTAATGATTGACACGCAGGTCATACAATAATTAAAGACAACCCTATGGCTCCTGCCGGTTGCCGTATTCATCGACGTGCAAGTCGTGAAATTCTATACATCACATGATCATCTCATACATCACATATATCTCATCATGCAATTGGACATATCACATCATAGCATACCCTGCAAAAACAAGTTAGATGTCCTCTAATTGTTGTTGCATGTTTTACGTGGCTGCTACGGGTATCTAGCAAGAACGATTCTCACCTACCCGTAAACCACAACGGTGATACGTAGATTGCTTTTCAACCTTCTCAAGGACCGCCTTTGTCGGATCCGATCCAACTAAAGTGAGACAAACTGTCACCCGCAAGCCATCTAGGGAACAAGTTGCATCGAGGGAACCGGTCTCTCGTAAGCGTACGAGTAATGTTGGTCTTGGTCGTTTTATCTCACAATCCCGCTGAACCAAAATCCGACCAAGGGAGGAAGCAATCTAAGTATCAACGCCCACAAACCTTTTGTGTTCTACTCGAGATCTCATCGAACCATCAACCTAGCTCTGATGACTGTTGGGGAACGTCGCATGGGAAACAAAAAATTTCCTACGCACACGCAAACCTATCCATGGTGATGAGCATCTACGAGAGGAAGAGTGGATCTACGTACCCTTGTAGATCGCTAAGCGGGAAGCGTTAAGAAATGCGGTTGGCGTAGTCGTACTTCTTCGCGATCCAAATCGCCGAGAGTCCCGCGATCTAATCACGAACCGACCCGTGAACCAATCACGAACCGTCCCGCGATCCGATCACGAACGTCCCGTGGCCTTGATCATGATCCTTCCGATCTAGTACCGAACGGACGGCACCTCCGCGTTCAGCACACGTGCAGCGTGATGACGATATCCACCGTCTTGATCTAGCAAGAGGAGATGGAAAGGTAGAAGAGTTCGCCGGCAGCGTGACGGCGCTCCGGCGATGGTGGTGGAGCAATTCCGGCAGGGCTTCGCCTAAGCACTGCGGAACTACGATCTAGAGGAGAAACTGTGCACCGGTGGATTGGGTAGCACGTGGTGGAAATTCTGTCCAAAAACCACCCACCCCACTTGTATATAAAGGAGGAATGAGGAGGCAGCCTTGGCGCAAGGCCAAGGCCTCTAGGAGTCGGCCGAAGTGGAGGGGAGCAATCCTACTCCACCTCCAATCCTAGTTGGAGTAGGATTGCTCCTGATTTTTCCTCTTTTTCCTTTAGGAATTTCTTTCCCTGCTCCATGGGCCTTTGTGGCTGTTTCCCCAGCCCACTAAGGGCTGGTTATTATTCTCCCACAGCCCATGGACCTCTTGGGGTCGAAATACCTCTCCCGGAGGCCTCCCGGTACACTACCGGCACTCCCGGTACACTACCGATGAGCCCGAAACTTTTCCGGCGACCAAACTGGGACTTCCTATATATGAATCTTAACCTCCGGACCATTCCGGAGCTCCTAGTGACTTCTGGGATCTCATCCGGGACTCCGAACAACCTTCGGTCACCACCATACATAACTCTACACTACCGAAACGTCACCGAACCCTAAGTGTTCAGACCCTACGGGTTCGAGAACTATGTAGACATGACCGAGACACCTCTATGGTCAATAACCAATGGCGGGACCTGGACGTCCACATTGGTTCCTACATATTCTATGAAGATTTTTATCGGTCGAACCTCTATGTCAAGGATTCAGTTAATCCCGTATAATGTTCCCTTTGTTCTTCGGTATGTTACTTGCCCGAGATTCGATCGTCGGTATCTCCATACCTAGTTCAACCTCGTTACCAGCAAGTCTCTTTACTCATTCCGTAATACAAGATCCCGCAACTAACAATTAGTCACATTGCTTGCAAGGCTCATTGTGATGTTGCATTACCGAGTGGGCCCCGAGATACCTCTCCGTCACACGGAGTAACAAATCCCAGTCTCGATCCATGCCAACTCAACAGACACCATCGGAGATACCTGTAGAGCACCTTTATAGTCACCCAGTTACGTTGCGATGTTTGATACACACAAGGCACTCCTCCCATATCCGTGAGTTGCATGATCTCATGGTCATAGGAACATATACTTGACATGTGGAAAATAGTAGCAATAAACTGACACGATCATATGCTACGTTTGTAGTTTGGGTCTTGTCCATCACATCATTCTCCTAATGATGTGATCCCATTATCAAATGACATCTCATGTCCATGGCTAGGAAACCTTAACCATCCTTTGACAACGAGCTAGTTCACTAAAGGCATACTAGGGACATTGTGTTGTCTTATTTACCCACACATGCAATGTGTTTCCAATCACTACAATTATAGCATGGATAATAAACGATTATCATGAACAAGGAAATATAATAATAAACACTTTATATATTGCCTCTAGGGCATATTTCCAACAAAACTATCAAGTAGTCATCAGAACGTGCATGTCAGATGTTCACAACATCTACAGACGACGCTAGAGGGGTTGGCGCACCGAGCGGTGCATTAAGGACATAAGCCTTCTGTGCAGCAATGAGGACAATCCTTAGATCACGGACCCAGTCCGCAATATTGCTACCATCATCTTTCAACTCTATTTCTCTAGGAACATATAAAAATTCAAGGGAGCTACAACGCAAGCAAGTAATCTACAACATAATTTGCAAAGACACTATTGACTATGTTCATGATAATGAGTTCAATTGATCATATCACTGAAGAACTCCCACTCAAATTGACATCCCTCCCGTCATTCGAGTGATACATGATCCAAATTCACCAACTCAAGTCCGATCATCATGTGAGTTGAGGTAGTTTCAATGGTGAACATCATCATGTTGATCATATCTATACATGCTAGGCTCGTCAAGTTTAACCCGAGTGTTCTGCACGTGCAAATCTGGCTTGCACCCGTTGTATGTGAACGTAGAGTCTATCACACCCGATCATCACGTGGTGTCTCGACACGACGAACTTTCACAACGGTGCACACTTGGGGAGAACACAATTTATATTGAAATTAAGTGAGGGCTCACCTTATAATGCTACCGTCGTCCTAATCAAAACAAGGAGCATATAAAAGGATTAACATCACATGCAAATCATAAGTGACATGATATGGCCATGAGCTTGTGCTTTTGATCTCCATCTTGAAAGCACCGGCATGATCTCATTCATCACCGACATGACACCATGATCTCCATTATCTTGATCTCCATCAACGTGTCGCCATCGGGGTTGTTGTGCCCACCATGATTCTACTACTATTGCTACTGTTTAGCGATAAAGTAAAGCATTACATACTGCTTAATGATTGACACGCAGGCCATACAATAATTAAAGACAACCCTATGGCTCCTGCCGTTTGCCATACTCATCGACATGCAAGTCGTGATATTCTATACAAAACATGATCATCTCATACATCACATATATCTCATCATGTAATTGGCCATATCACATCACAACATACCCTGCAAAAACAAGTTCGACGTCATCCAATTGTTGTTGCATGTTTTACGTGGCTGCTATGGGTATCTAGGAAGAACAATTCTCACCTATGCAAAAAACACAACGGTGATACATAAGTTGCTTTTCAACCTTCTCAAGGACCGCCTTTGTCGAATCCGATCCAACTAAAGTAGGAGAAACAGACACCCGCCAGCCATCTTTGTGCAACGAGGTTACATGTCAGTCGATGGAACCGGTCTCGAGGTTGGTCCGGGCCGCTTCATCCCACAATACCGCTGAACCAAAACATTACCAAGGAAGGAAGCAATGTAAGCAACAACGCCCACAAACTCTTTGTGTTCTACTGGAGATCTCATCTACACATAGACCTAGCTCATGATGCCACTGTTGGGGAACGTTGAATGGGAAACAAAATTTTCCCTACGCACACGCAAGATCTATCCATGGTGATGAGCATCTACGAGAGGGAGAGTGGATCTACATACCCTTGTAGATCGCTAAGTAGGAAGCGTTAAGAAACGCGGTTGGTGTAGTCAAACGTCTTCGCGATTCAAATCGCCGAGCATCCCGCGATCTCATCACGATCCGCCCTGCGATCCAATCACGATCCGTCCCGCGAACTCATCACGATTCGTCCCGTGATCTCATCACGATCCGTCCCGCGAACCATCACGATCCGTCCCGTGATCTCATCACGATCCGTCTCGCGATCTTGGTCACGGTCCTTCCGATCTAGCGCCGAACGGACGGCACCTCCGCGTTCAGCACATGTACAGCTCGATGATGATCTTCGCCTTCTTGATCCAGCAAGAGGGAGCGGAGAGGTAGATGAGTTATCCAGCAGCGCGACGGCGTTGCGGCGATGGTAGTGGAGCTATTCCAGCAGGGCTTCGCCTAAGCACCGCTGAAAACCAATCTAAAGGAGAAACTACGATCTAGAGGAGAGGTAGCACGTGGCTATTAGGGTTAGCTTTTCCCTCTAAATCCTCTAGTATATATAGGAGGGAGGGAGGGGAGGAGGCAGCCTAAAACCCTCAATGTTTGGTCGAAATTGGAGGTGGAGGAGTCCTACTCCAATCCTATTAGGAGTAGGATTCCTCCTTTCCACTTGGAAACTCTTTCCACCTCTCCACCTTTGGATTTTTTTTCCTTCTCAAACCACTCCAGCCGCATGGGCCCTTAGAGGAGGCTTCGTCCAGCCCATCAGGGGCTGGTTTACCTCCTCCCACAGCCCATGTAGCCTCTTGGGTCGAAATAGCTCTCCCGATGGTCCCCGGTACACTACCGGCACTCCCGGTACACTACCGATGAGGCCGAAACTTTTCCAGCAATCAAAACCGGACTTCCTATATATCAATCTTTACCTCTAGACCATTCCGGAGCTCCTCGTGACATCCTGGATCTCATTCGGGACTCCGAACAACCTTCAGTCACCACCATACATAACTCTATACTACCAAAACGTCACTGAACCTTAAGTGTGCAGACCCTGCGGGTTTGAGAACTATGTAGACATGACCGAGAAACCTCTACGGTCAATAACCAATAGCGGGACCTGGATGCCCATATTGGTTCCTACATATTCTACGAAGATATTTATCGATCGAACCTCTATGTCAAGGATTCAATTAATCCAATATGTTGTTCCCTTTGTTCTTCGGTGTGTTACTTGCCCGAGATTCGATCGTCGGCATCTCCATACCTAGTTCAACATTGTTACTAGCAAGTCTCTTTACTTGTTCTATAATACAAGATCTCGTGGCTAAAACTTAGTCACATTGCTTGCAAGGCTTATTGTGATGTTGTATTACCGAGTGGGCCCTGAGATACCTCTCCGTCACACGAAGTAACAAATCCCAGTCTTGATCCATGCCAACCTGACAGACACCTTCGGAGATACCTGTAGAGCACCTTTATAGTCACCCAGTTATGTTGCGACATTTGATACACACAAGGCACTCCTCCGGTGTCAGTGAGTTGCATGATCTCATGGTCATAGGAACAAATACTTGACATGCAGAAAACAATAGCAATAAACTCACACAATCATATGCTACATTTGTAGTTTGGGTATGGTCCATCACATCATTCTCCTAATGATGTGATCCCATTATCAAATGACATCTCATGTCCATGACTAGGAAACCAGAGCCATCTTTGATCAATGAGCTAGTCTATTAGAGGCATACTAGGGACATGGTGTTGTCTATGTATCCACACATGTATCTGAGTTTCCGATTAATACAATTATAGCATGGATAATAAACGATTATCATGAACAAGGAAATATGATAATAACCAATTTATTATTGCCTCTAGGGCATATTTCCAACATACAGTTCGGGCCCTATTGCAGATTCGGCCCGTTGTAGTTTTTATTACGTTCTGCGAATTTCGAAATTATCCAGAGAAAAACTATTTTACAGATAAGTTATCCATCTTCATGCATCAATAACTTTTTAACCCTGCATCGTATGTAAAAACTTTATACATGTAAAATGACTAGAATTTCATGCAGATTCACAATATCCAACTCTCGCATATGTTTAAAATGATTAACTTGTTGTTTCCATTGTTTTTGCATTAATGCCATGTCAAAATGAATTGTTTAATAACTTTAAAACCGTAGCTCCGTTAAAAATGTTTTACATATGTAACTTGACTAGAAAAATGTATAGAATCTCATGGCACACTTTATATTGCTGTTTAGCAACTATAAAACATGTTTAGTACAGATCTAGACTAAAATCATAATATGCATATGGGGTTGTTTCGGAAATGCTATTTGATGCTTCCGCCCTCGCTTAAAATGCCTAGATGATGTAGTTTGTTATTGCTTCACGTCTTGCCATGTTTAACAACATTTAATGTTGCCAAGTAAATAAATGAGACTCAACTAAATATTTGATCGTGGAGTTTCGTCAATATGCAACATATTGAGCTTCACTTAATGTGTAGTATTTGATTGAAGTGATTTTCCATGTCATGCCTTGCATAATTAAACCGGACATGCGCATCATATTTGTTTGCGTATCATGTCATGTATATGTTGTGTTATATCATGTGTTGATTGTTTGTTCCGGATTGTTCCTTCTTGATAGAGTTCCGAAAGCGTTCGGAGTGTGAGGATTCGTTCAACTACGTTGGCTCGTCTTCTTCATGGACTCGTTCTTCTTCCAAGCGGGATCTCAGGGAAGATGACACATTTTCCTGCATACCACTACTATCATTGCTATGCTAGTTGTCCCGCTTTTATCGTTATGCTTCGCTACCTACCACTTGTTTTTCAAGCCTCCCAACATTGCCATGAAAAGCCTCTAACCCTCCACCTTCCTAGCAAACCTTTGTTTGGCTATGTTACTACTTGCTCAGCCCTTCCTATGGCGCTTCTAGCTGTAGGTGCAATTGCTTCCATGTGTCAACATGGACATTTTTCTTATATCACAATATTATTGCTATTTAATTTAATGCACATATACACTTGGTAAAGGATGGAAGGCTTGGCCTTTTGCTCGGTATTTTGTTCCACTTTTATCGTCCTAGTTACTTGTGAACCGGTGTTATGTTCCATAATTGAGCGCTCCTAACATGCTTGTGGTTGTTATGGGGACCCCTTGATTTTCGTTTTGGGATAAAACTCTTCTGGCAAGGCCCAACTTTGGTTTTACCATTCGCCAACCTAATAAAAAATTGCATAGGGACTTTCCGGACCCCGTGGATAATTAATCAACAACCCGGGCCAGTGCTCCTCATGAGTGTTGGTCCAAAATAGAGCCACTTATGGGGCCACCTCGGGGCAACTCAAGGGATTTCTATCAGGTCGTCGTATGTAGTGTTCATCCGGTCGTGTCTTGAGAACGAGATACGCGGCTCTTATCGGGTCCGTCGACACGCGGTCTTGCTGGACTTGTTTTACCTTTGTCGAATGTCTTGCGTGAGAAACTCCGATCTTATTCGGGCTATCTCGAGGTGTCGGATTTCCTTTGGAATTGCCTAGGATGATCACGAGATCTGTGGTCGAGGTTATTCCCACGGCGTGTGGTTAATTTGTGATGGATGAGTTGAAGCACCCCTGCAGGGTTAAATCTTTCGGAAAGCCGTGCCCGCGGTTATGTGGAAAACTTGGATATTTTGTGTAACACCTGGTCATAGCAAACTTGAAGTAAATTCTAATAAAATACATCAACCGTGTGTGTAATCGTGACTGTCTCTTCTCGTGAGTCCTTATCCGAGAGAGAACACGATGGGATTATGTTTGACGTAAGTAGGTGTTTAGGATCAGTTAGTGATCATTACTAGTTCACGTCCGTTATGTGTAGATAACCATACTTTACTTTCTGTATTCGTCAGTTAGCCTTTCAAATAAATTCTTAGTCACTTGCTGCAGCCTTACCACTTAACCATACCTCACCCATTAAGCTTTAATAGTCTTGATACCCTTGGAAATGAAATTGCTGAGTCCCTATGGCTCGCAGATTACTACAACAATAGTTGCAGGCACAGGTAATGCAATGATTTGACGTGAGCGCGATGCTTGTTTGATTTGGAGTTCTTCTTCTTCTTCTTCATCGATCTAGGATGGGTTCCAGGCGGCAGCCTAGGATAGCAAGGATGGATGTCATTTTGTCATTTGTTTTCGTCCGTAGTCGGACCCTCCTCTTCTGTATGATGTTTGAATATGTTGTTGTATTGATGTGATCTTGATGTAGCTTGTGGCGAGTGTAAGCCAATTCCATATACTCATCTCTTCTGTAAATGTACTTGTAATGATATCCATTCTTGCAACATGACGAGATGTGCTTCTATCCCTGTCGAGTCCCTCGTGCCAAGATAAGGATAGGAGCGCATATTGGACGTGACATGGTGCCCCAGGATCACCAGGATGTGGGGCGTAGTGTCTGTGCACTGGTGAGGGGTCATGGTCTGCGCGGCTTCTGGCAGATATCCAATCCAGCGCAATACTTGGCGGCTAGGGGGCGAGGACATACTCTTGTGCTCTGGAGCCAGCAGGTGGTGTGCGGCTTTGGCCATAAGTCAGAAGTAGCAGTCTTTGGTAGAGGACCGCAAGATGCGCGCGTGGATGTTGAATGTGCTCCGACATGCTGCCCAGGAGCTGGGGGTGGTGACTAATATGGCTGTGTGGGCAGTGTGGTGGTGACAAGTCCCACGGCTCGGGCAGACAAAGTGTGAGGCAACGCCATATGAAAGCTCTAATTTGCCTTTGACTCTTGGTCGAAGTTGGAGGTGAGAGTCATCTTGGAGAAGTCGTCGAGGCATGGTGCTTGCTCTCTGCGCGTACCACTCCTAGGGAAACCTCTATTCTCGTCGGGATCATACAATAGTGGTGTTCTCCGTCATGCTTCCCCTTGGGGGCATCATTCTTAGAGTGGTCATTGTCTCAAGGGAACTAGTGGTTACATGAGGATGTTGGGGGTCATTGCAGTGGCGGTCGGTGGAAGACAATGGTGCTGGTGTCGTGGCTTATGTGGCAACAACGGTGAGCGTGAGAGATGTCGGGGTCGCGACAGTTGTTGCGGTAGTCGGCACTTCTCCGACGTGTATGTGAGATTGTCACAGGCTGCTTGTTGTGGCGAAGTCGGAGCTGGAGTGGCGGGCCCCGACATGGACGATGACCAGCAAAAGGAGGTTTGTTTGTTGATCTTCTACGACATGAACCTTGCATAGTTCTCCTCCGTCTCCATCAGAGTCAAAGTTGTGATGTCACTGTTGCGGGTGGCTACGTGTTTGGCATGGAGCTTCATGTCACTCCGCAGGACCTCTTTGGTGGAGGCGTGGTCTATGGCCGTTTGCGATGAAATCGGAATCGCTTACTCGAAGGGAAGGGATGAGATGATGCTTGTTCAGGGATTCATACCCAGGCCTCTTGCTTACAACCTTGCATGCATACAAACCTAGCCACCAATAAAAAATACGTACAGAATTTTACGTAATGAGCTTACGTGCTTACTTGTCCTATTCTTACTCATCTAGCTAACCACCCATTCCTAATTAACCGGCCCCCCTGATTTCAACGGTGTGCCCTGGCGGCAATTACGTAAAGTTTTCGTAGCTTTCCGTAGGTGTAGCATTGCTCAACCATCAACTCAGGCCACAAGATTTGTTGTGCATGTGGATGAAAAACAACCTCTTGAGCATTCTCTATAACTAGTTTGGGATAGATCACTGATCAATCGATTCTGCGCGCTCAACTTGCAGTGTTTTTTTTTCTTCCCACGTGCAAGTCATGCTTATGGGGTGGTTGTACTCCTAGCCCGTCAAGGATCAAACCCCACGTTTGATGTTATGTATGTCATTAATACGGATTATTATTGTAGCAGGGGATGTTGTTCCTATTGATAGCAAGGTTTCAACAACGATTTTGACATTCTTGAGGCTCTGTGACTCTATCTAGTCTTTAGTAGGTGTTTCATACAGGTGAGAAAGTTTTCTTCATCAAAATTTGACAAACGATAGAATGATCGGTTCTATATGGCAAACTCGCAATATGGCCAGCTCTGAATTCCGGAGCATATGGGCTAGAAGAGCACCTTGGCTTACAGCATGGTTTACTTGGAAATCACCAGTTATATACTACCTCCATGTCAAAATGTAGTGCATAATAGATTTTACCTGACTCAAGCTTTATAAAGTATGGTCGAGTTTATAAAAATATATCAATTTTTACACTATGAGATATATACGTACAATATGAAAATATATTTCACAATGAATATAGTTATACTGATTTGATAGTGTAGTTCTTTTTTTGCGTAAATTGATATTGTAGGTGTTGATAACTTTTTCACAAAATATGGTTAGCATTCATAAAGTTTGGTTTGAGACAAATAAAACTAATATGCACTATATTTTAACATTAAAGGAGTACAGTTTTCTCTGAATATTATAAGTGGATTTTTCACCAACTCGTAGGCTAAAATCATTTGTGGAAACCTCAAAGCCTCCAGCAGGATTTGTTAAGACTTACTCCAAAACTGGGACCCAATTTAAACATGGCACCGCGGACATTGGTACAATTATTAAACTATCCATAGTGAGGAATAACTTAGACTACTTACATTACTACTAGTCTATGTTACTAAATCCTAGGGTCGAGAGTAACGTATGTATGATGTCATGTAACACTTTATTTATTAAATTATAAACTTATCTTGTCTTGGTATGTGTGATGTTATCCATAGCATGAGTAATTGACTATGTTACTTAAATCATCTCTCTCCATATTAAATCATTGTCACATAAAGCAAACTTGATGAGTTAGACCTTATGTTTTATTGAAGTTACTCTCACTATGAACAGTCTTAGGATGGCCATAGTGGGGGTAACTTAGGTGGTGTCATGCACTTGGAAATAGCAAACGTACTGATGTGACAGATAATTAAAGAAGAGGAAGAGGGTTATAGTAATATAGATAGATACCGTATCATGTTAAATGATATACTACTTTGTGCCATTCGTGGTAATAAACATGATCATACATGATACTACTCCATGATACTGTGCACCATGAAGGTAATATCGTACACTAATATCGTATGTATGATACTAGTATATGATACTCCGCACTTATGATACTAGTATCATAGACCGGATCAGCCTGCGGAAGGTTCCTCCTTGAAGACACCTCCGGGTTCGTTATTGCATTCTACCGTGGCACTAGCTACCCAAAACCTAGCGCACGTAACTAAGAGCATCTACAGCCGGACCCCTCATACTCTCCTCAAACGCTCGGTCAGCTCGCCCGGTCATTGACCGGTCACGAAAAAATGACCCAGACAGACCCCCCCATACCCATCTCAGACGCCCAGACTGACCAGCACACCTCATATCCATCTCAAATATGAGGACAATATGAGGGGTTACGGACGCGCCCGGGCACGCCCAGTCAGTCTGCCACGTAGGACGCGACCCCACCCCAGACCATCTTTTCTCTTTCTTTATTCATTCTTTTCTTTCTCTCTCTTCTTCTCCACCAATCGCGTGCAAGTGACCGAACATATAAAGAAAAATATGAGAGATGCGGCTGCACGGACGAAAAAATAGGGATTCAAAACGGACACACCCGGTCACTGACGGGGCGTGTCCGCGGACGTTTGAGGAGCCGGATTTTCAAGTCGTGGCTGAAGATGCTCTAACCAGGTCCTGGATGACATGTGCTACACTACATAGATAGTCCTCACATACAAGTGCATCTTCTATATGCCGCAGCCTGCCACTTGTTGGCCACCACCTTATCTATTTTTCCTTGTTGCCTGCCTCGCGACATGCGTACACCCAAATGGAAATGGACCGTGTGTGAAGTGCGGCATGCAGGAGCATATATCTGGTCTTACGTGGCCAAATCTCCGGAGCAACTACCCTCTTTGACTTACATCGTACGCACGCCTTTTGTTTAGAGTATCCGACGTACACAAACTGTTCGATGCTAATGCCCACGACAGCAGAATGCAAGGAAAATTCGCAGCTTTCGCAGCACCTCTCGCGCGTGCCCGTCATGGGGTACGACGGAATGGCTGCTCTCCCGTCTGCACCACGACCTCTATATAAACCAGCCCGAGGAAGACAAGAAACATAGTCGCATACCTACAGCTTGCTTCTGACCACCGCATCTATCACAGCGCCCGAGCCCGATCAACTCTAGCTTACTAGCAGAGGAGAGGAGGCCGCCGTCGGGAAGAAGAAGATTTGTGATGGGGAGGTCGCCGTGCTGCTGCCACGACGTGGGCGTGAAGAAGGGGCCGTGGACGGAGGAGGAGGACAAGGCGCTGGTGGAGCACATCCAGAAGCGCGGCGGGCACGTCGGCAGCTGGCGCGGCCTGCCCAAGGCCGCCGGCCTCAACCGCTGCGGCAAGAGCTGCCGTCTCCGGTGGACCAACTATCTCCGCCCCGACATCAAGCGCGGCAACTTCTCCGACGAGGAGGAGCACCTCATCATCACCCTCCATGCCGGTCTCGGCAACAAGTACGTACCCAGTCCACGTCCAAATCCAACTACTCCTCCACACACACCACCACTCGCACAACAGCTTAGCCGCCATGCACTGTCAGTTTCTTCACCGTTGGCTTTTGCATAGTTGTTAGTCTTGAAGTGACACTGACATGCATGGATGATATTTTGGTGGACGTTAGGTGGGCGACGATCGCGACGCACCTGGAGGGCCGGACGGACAACGAGATCAAGAACTACTGGAACACGCACATCCGCAAGAAGCTCCTGCGCATGGGCGTCGACCCCGTCACCCACCAGCAGCTGCCACCCGACCACCACCTCGACGGCTCCTCCGCCTCGCTCCTGCCCGAGGCGCTCCTCTGGGCAGCAGCGGCCGCGAGCCTGGGTGGCCTAGACACCGGCGCACTCAGGCAGGCGCAGCTTCTGCAGCAGCTCCTCCAGACCATCGGCTCCAACAACGACGCAAATAACCTCATCGCCAACCTAGCTGCAGCAAACTCAGCGCTGAACTCAAGCAGCAGCATCGTTCCAAGCCACCTGCTCCAGGATCAAATGAACATGTTGTCTGGGGCGAACTGCGTGCAGCCTGGCTACCTCTGCAACACCTCCAGTTTTGCAGAGCAAGACGTGGTGCAGCAGCAGCTGATTAATGATAGGTCTCCGGGAACGATGTCCTTTGCAGCAGCTGAACCGGCTGATCAGCTCTGCAACACTACTGCTGCATTCGCATCGCATGATGTTGACATGCTGCCCGTGCAGGAGTTCGCCGGCTTGATGGAGCCCATGGAACTACAACTACCCAATCTGTGCTCTTTGGAGAGCGATTCTTTCTGGAAGGACCTACTAGTGGATGGCTACCGTTTATAGTTTCTGTTTCGGGATGAAATAGATGTGTTTGTGTATGATAGTTCTGTACATAATCTATAACGTTTGATCTTTCATGCAAGCAGGCCTGGTACATGCAGAGATGTAGTGTTAGCTCCATCATATATAGAGGTGTAGATGAGATGATACAACATGCATTGATTGCTTATGTGTTTATTATGATTCTTGCAATAGATTCGGGTTTTGTCATTGTGGCTGAAGGTTGTCAATTGCTGATTTGAAGTGAATCATGATGTCAATTAACATATTTGTCATTCGGCAGCTATAATGAGATTGCAGACAACTCAAAATGCATAGGCTACCCATCTTGCAGGACGGTGTGGAGAACATACACGGTCCATCACAATTACCGTGGTGCTTACTCTACTCCCTTTGTTCCTAAATATATAACGTTTTGACGGTTCATTTTAGGAACTGAGGGAGTAGGCCACATTCGGTTAGTGAGGCCTTAATGAAAGAGTAGTGAAATTTTATACTCTTTGTTCCTTTCTGTAAGATGTATTAAAAAATTTAAGTCAAACCTTTCAACTTTGAGCAAGTTTATAAAAAAACGACATCGACAATACCAAATTAATTTAGATTGGTGATGAAATATATATATCCAATTTTTTTATAGTATTGTAGATATGGATATTTTTTTATAAACTTGGCTAAAGATAGAAATGTTTGACTTCTTCAAAATACACCTTATAAAAGGGAAGATGGGGGTACTGGTATTATAGGGACCACATGAGTGTTGCTATCCATGAACAAATTTCAAGAAAGCTTGGGCAAACCTTACTTTAAACCAAATATTTGGTACCAAAATGACACACTCCGAAACATAAATAGGGCAAACAAAACCAAAATGACACACTCCGAGCCTAACAGTTGAAGTACTTTGGACATGATGGCCACTATAAGAGTGACACGGTGCATACAGTTGGCCACGTCGTGTGTAGACCAAAATTGAAGCTTACATTGTAAGACGTGTCAAGTGTAGAGCGGGTAAAGTCTAACCCTTATCCATTCTAGTTGGTTCCACAAGTCTCTAGCATCACTTGTAGCACGCTGTTTTAATTCTTACTTCCCATGGATATGAGAGAACCAAGTGCAACATCATATCCCTAGCCAACTCGGCCCTAAGAAAAGGTAACAATATTGACATCGGGCCAGGCGCCCTCACCGCATTGGATGATAAGTGGACCGGTATTGTCACGTCATGCCTAGCCACACGATTTTTTTTGAAAAATACAATAGTGATTATTGATGATAAATCTTATTGAAATTGTCATGGGAAGTTAAATATGCTTCAACACACCATTGTGTCACGAATGTCCAAATAATTTTGTTGAACTACTCCCTCGATCCCCAAATATGCCGCATATAAATTCAATTAATAAAAGGTCAATTAATTTGTAAGGTCGATGGAATATATGGAGTAAAATATCAACAACAACAACATTGAATAACATCGCACAAAACTATATTGAATAAATACAATATGAGAATATATTTAATGATGGATGTACTACTATTGATTTGGTTTTGTTTATCTTCATTTTTTTTTTTGCATATTCTCGGTTAGATTTAGAAAATGTTGACTTTTTGACTCCATATATATCCCTACAACTGTTTATAGATGGAGGGGGTACTTTAATCCTTCACATAACCCAGGTACTCCGGTTGGGAGGGTAGGAGTACCGGTTGAATCAAACCGTCCATTTACAAGGGTAACTTAGACTTTTGGCTAATCCTCCTTGCATAAAACGTTTTCTCTCTGTCGCCTGCCTGATGATTATCACGGTACATGCAATTTCTAGACATATTCATTTCTTTAATTCATCAGTAGAAAAGAAAATCAAAACCTGATAGTAGTTCATAAACATCTGGATATTGATAAACGAGCTGCTCTCGGGATCAACAAAATTGACGACGTCCGCGGGTTAGAATCTTGAAGGCCTTAGACATGGACGAACACTGGCTAAGGCCGCTTGTGTAGCTACGAGGGTGTCGGCCTGCGTCTTCCCCTGGGGAGAAGGAGGGGACGATTAGAGAGATGTGAGCCTTGCCAACGATGGTTGCCGCGCCGCACCATTGGCCGCGTGGTTGAGGGAGAGGCTAGCGCCCGAGGTGGAGGAGGAGATGTGTGCCTCGCCAACGACGGCTGCCGTGGAGCCCCCCTCCTCCTGTCCCGCTCCTTTTTGTTGGCCGTGTGGTGGAGTGAGAGGTCGGTGCATCGAGTGGAGAAGGAGGGGCTGCCTTTGGCGGCCCTTGGTCGCCTGCGTGGGTGAGGGAGAGGCCGATGCCGGCGTCTGAGGGGATGAGCGCGGAAGCTACGAATCGTTTAGGCTAGGTCGAGGCAAGTTGATTCATTATCCGGGATTAAAAATGTAAATGAAAGACCTAAATACCCTTCAGTTGGAGGTACTCCACGCGCTTTTGGGTTAGTACTCCATAAGATTAGTTGTGGAGTATCACATCGTACGAACCATCAGATTAACGAAATTGGACGGTCCTTGTTCATTTCTGGGTACCGTAAAAGTCCTCACAAAAAAAATATTTGTACTCCCTCACATAAAAGAATCAACCTACAATTTTTTTAATAAATAATGCATGAACCAATAAAATGATCAAACATACTATACTCTTAATCCATATATATAATATGCACGATTGAGTTTTTAAGGGTGGCAAGGTGCTTTCTCATACTCCAATTATTGAGGGGGTACTTTTACATTATTATGGACGTAACATCCAACACAATGTGATGTTTCTCTTTGATACCTATTATTATTGGTTGGGGTAGGAATTTGGCTTTTGCAGGGTTGAAGCTGATGGAGCTCATCAAGAGCCTTGATACTGACATACGGCCTTCTAGAGCCGAGGCGGAAGTCTACACGAACAGTTTACGGCATCCGAAGATATAACGGCGTCGACTACACCTAATGATCGATCATCTGTGCTGAGTCTACATGAGTGATGACTTCATCAACAGCAAAAGGATCGTTTATAGTTAGAGTTAGGTAGGCAAAGGCTTGCCCGATGTTTGAAGCCATCGACTTGTCCCAACAGAAGAAGAAAAGCACGAAGGATTGATGTGAGTGATCAATGATCATTGGGTCATTCTGACTTTAGACCTTTAAGGAAGTCCATTGTGTCGTTTCAATGGATAATGACCGGTGGAATTCTTTAAGCAGAAGGTGAAACGAACTCTGTTGACTTTGGCTGCCCGTACCAAGTTGAAGCATCCTATCCGTTGGTTTCTTTGTGTTGAAAAAACTAGGAAACGGAGTGGAACCGTTGAACTTGGTACTAGTAGATGCTTCTTTGGTGTGAATGTTCGAGGTGACAGGCATCGGGACCGGCCCAGCTGTATTCAGATTCTAAAGGTGAATCTAGACCGAATCCAGGTGAGTAGTAAACCGACTATAGGTGAGTATATATTTGGAATGGCCTTATCTACATGCACCTTCGCCAGCACTGTTCCTTAACAATTGTGTGGAAGAAACACATGTTGGTTTTGCCTGAAGAAATATGTATATATAGGTTCGTACCTTTAGTTCACTACTACAGCCCCGTGGAAAAAGAAAACCTGACGCATACGGCATACGGGTACGTACGCGTAATAGGCTGTACGTACGTACGTAGATTTTGTATACATACGCAGAAATGATGGCGTTACATTACAATGTCTCGGTGAAAATGATCAATGGCATGACGATGACCTCGACGCTTGACGACGACGGGAGACAGGACCGATGGCGAAATGTCGTTGCTGATGTTCTACTTGCCCATGCACGAAGCCGCATACGAACTGTCAAATGCTTGTGAACGCGGGCAACCGAGCAAGATTCTACGCGAAGCTACCCCCTTGAGCTCATCTCGCCGGGCTAAACAACAGTAGATTTGCGGGCAAAAGCTATAGTAGCAGCTGATGGCGATCAGTTGACGCATAAAGGGAAACGAGTTTGACGGTCGAGCGCTCGTCCGATCCGGTCGCCAACGCATGCACCTTGAGAAAACCGCAGGGCGCAGGTCGTCGTACGTACGCGACGCACGTCTCGCCGGCGAGATCTCACGTACTTACGTACGTAGGCATGCACGCCGCGTTTACCTAAGCGACGACGCCGACCTGCCAACCAAACCACTATGCAGCAGCCTACACATGAACCGGCCGCCGGACGTAGCCCTCGGTTGCACAGGGGAACGTCCAAGAAATCAATGCGTTTTCCATGTGGGATCGAGGCCAAGTCCTTGGGTAAGATGCGCCTTTTGATTTTGTACCCGGCCGCAGCCGCTACCCGCCGGAGAGAAACGCCGGGAGCCGGGAGGGGAAGCGCGCAGGACAGGACAGGACAAGCGATAGATGGTGACAGTGGGAGACTTGTTTTTCCTCCAGCAGGCGATATGCTCCGCACTTGTGCGCCATCTTTTGCGCGGTCAAGTTCGGGACAGGGACGGCGCATCCATGTATGGAGCCGGAAGGAGGGAGGGAGGGAGGGGCCTGCTGCCTGGCTGCTGCTGGTCGACTTTATCCGGGCCGGGTCGTCTAGCTAGCTTTCCAGCAAATCTACCGCGTAAAGTTGGTCGGAGCCTCCGGCGACGGAACGCCCAACACGCCTCAATTAGCTCCAGTCCACCCGGGAGAAAACAAAACACATGATGTGTGGCTCCACGGTGGTGATCGTCCCTTGATTGTTTCGAGGTCACAAGGCGAAGAAGGAACATGACGAGATCTGTTTTGGCCGACACGGGCGACTCGGGCGATCCGCGATGGCGGATCTCCTTCGTCGCCGATCTCATGATGACGTCGCTGTCCTTCGACGACGGTGTGTTTCTTCTACACCGCGATGCTCTCCGATTGGTGCTCCTGGATACGCGCGGCGTCACGGTCAACGCTCGCTTCCTGCGCGCATCGAAGGCTTTCGACATAGGTGACGTGATTGCTTTCCCTTGTCACTTTCCCAAGGTCTGAGATCGGCTGCCGGCGGTGAGTAGTGCTCCGGCGGAAGCGACGTCGGAGTGTGGGCACGATGAGGCAGTATACGGGAGACTGTGGGGCGCCAGCCCGACGGTTCGAGCTGGATCAAGGTGGGCCCTACCTCCACCAATCGGGCGGCCATGGCGGATGCACGACACGTGGGGGGCATCCAAGCCTCCATTTTCGCGGAGGTGCTGGTATAAAATCCCGTCCCTCCCCACCGGTGCTTGACCTAGACGATTCCTTCGCTCACTTTTGGGTGGCGGCGGAAAACCCTAGATCTAGAACTCCAGACTCCTTTGGGTGGTGGAAGGGCAAGGTGGGCGAGGACCCGCGGTCGTTTGCTACGGTAGCTGCCTCTCCTCACATGCGGTCAACGGGGGGTGCGGCTACCGTGGAGATCGGCATGAAGAACATGGTCGCGGTCGCCAGCCCGGACGTGGCGGTGGCCGCAGAGGAGATCACAGTAAGTTCTCTTGGAAGAGGAACAAGGGCGGCCGTAGCAATTCGTCTGCGTCCAACGTCGCCTCGGCCTCTGACGACACCTCTCGTTGGGACGCTGCGGCGACGGGTAAGCAGCAGCAGGATCAGGATGGAGGAGTCTGGGTGCCAAAAGCCTAGGGTTCCTCTGAATCTGGTGGTGATGGCGTGGGCCGCCCAATCTCTCCTCCTCCGCATCGCCCTCAAGGAAAGTAGAACATCAATCAGGTGAATCCTACCAAGAAATCTGATCCCTGTCCCATTTGCAAATCACATGAATATCCTCCTACTTGTTGCCCGCAAGCCTTTTGTGAGAGATGTAGTAAGATGGGTCACCTTGAATCTGTGTGTCGGGAGTTCCTCCCTTGGGAGTGCATTGCTCCGATGTGTGCGTTCCAGTCCAAGGGGCAAGGGTTCTACTACATACATGACTCATGTACTGCTAACCAAATGAAAGAGAGGTCCAATAACATAGTGGTTACTATTGTGGAGGGGGAAACATCTACTCGTCAAATGGAACTTGATTTAAACGATTACCTAGCTACTGGTTGGCGCTGCTCGGCCCATGCTATCGGTCATGGGGTTTTGTTGTCAGATTCCCTAACCCTCGTGCAGTAGCGTAGATCTGCTATGTGGGAAGGGTTGTACTTAAGACCAGTGGGGCTGTTATCCATGCTACCAAATGGTCATCGGATGTTCGCTCCAAGTGGGTCATGAAGGTTGCCTGGGTTAAAATCAGTAATGTACCTATGGATAAAAGAAGTGAAAGAAACCTGGCTTGTGTTGCTGTTGGGAGACGTAGTAGTAAATCAAAATTTTCCTACGTTCACCAAGATCTATCTATGGAGAAACCAGCAACGAGAGGGGAGAGATTGCATCTTCATACCTTTGAAGATCGCTAAGCGGAAGCGTTACAAGAACGCGGTTGATGGAGTCGTACTCGCAGCGATTCAGATCGCGGTAGATCCGATCAAGTGCCGAACGGACGGCACCTCCGCGTTCAACACACGTGCAGCCCGGTGACGTCTCCAACACCTTGATCCAGCAAGGAGGAAGGAGAGGTTGGGGAAGGTCTCCAACAGCAGCACGACGGCGTGGTGGTGGTGGAGTAGCAAGGTATTCCGACAGGGCTTCGCCTAAGCGCTGCGGAGGAGGAAGAAGAGAGGTAGGGCTTCGCCGTGAGAGAGAGAGATCAAATCCTATCTCAAAACATCCAAAACCTCAAGTATATATAGGAGGAGGGACGTGGATGGCTGGCTTGGCCTCTACTCCAAAGAGGAGAGGGTCGGCCGAATTAAAGGGAGAGTCCACCTCCCACAAGGGAGGTGGATATCCTCCTTTTAAATCCTTTTTGGCCCTATCTCTTATCCCTAGCCGCATGGGCCTTTAGCAAAAGTCTTGCCCAGCCCAATAAGGGCTAGCACACTTTATCTAACAGCCCATGTGGTCCTTTGGTCGTCACACCCCTCCCGGGGGTCCTCCGGCACCCTCCTGACACTCCCGGTACACTACCGATGAGCCCGAAAACTTTCCGGTGACCAAAACTGGACTTCCTATATATCAATCTTTACCTCTGGACCATTCCGGAGCTCCTCGTGACGTCCGGGATCTCATCCGGGACTCCGAACAACCTTCGGTAATCACGTATACCATTTCCCTATAACCCTAGCGTCATCGAACCTTAAGTGTGTAGACCCTACGGGTTCGGGAGACACGTAGACATGACCGAGACACTTCTCCGGCCAATAACCAACAGCGGGATCTGGATACCCATGTTGGATCCCACGTACTCCACGATGATCTCATCGGATGAACCACGATGTCGGGGATTCAATCAATCCCGTATTCAATTCCCTTTGTCTATCGGTATGATACTTGCCCGAGATTCGATCGTCGGTATCCCCATACCTTGTTCAATCTCGTTACTGGCAAGTCTCTTTACTCGTTCCGTAATACATCATCCCGTGGCTAACTCCTTAGTCACATTGAGCTCATTATGATGATGTCTTACTGAGTGGGCCCAGAGATACCTCTCCGTCACACGGAGTGACAAATCCCAGTATCGATTCGTGCCAACCCAACAGATACTTTAGGAGATACCCGTAGTGCACCTTTATAGCCACCCAGTTACGTTGTGACGTTTGGCACACCCAAAGCATTCCTACGGTATCCGGGAGTTGCACAATCTCATGGTCTAAGGAAACGATACTTGACATTGAAAAGCTTTAGCAAATGAACTACACGATCTAGTGCTATGCTTAGGATTGGGTCTTGTCCATCACATCATTCTCCTAATGATGTGATCCCGTTATCAACGACATCCAATGTCCATGGCCATGAAACCGTGACCATCTATTGATCAACGAGCTAGTCAACTAGAGGCTCACTAGGGACATGTTGTGGTCTATGTATTCACACATGTATTATGGTTTCCGGTTAACTCAATTATAGCATGAACAATAGACAATTATCATGAACAAGGAAATACAATAATAACCATTTTATTATTGCCTCTAGGGCATATTTCCAACAGTTGCTTCCTTGGTGGGGGTTCCCCTTCAGATTGATGCGGCTACTCTCCATCACCCTGCATCTGCTCGAGTTAAAATTGGTTGTAGGAGTGTGGATGCTTTTCCTGCCATTGCGGAATCTATTTTAGGGGGTGAGAGATCCTGACAGAGAGACAAATGTTGTTCGTACCTCACAGAATCCTGAAAGGAAGTCTCCTAGAAAAAATGATGCAGTCATGAAAAAACAAGTTGAGCTAGGGGCATCCTCGTCTGGTCTGGGGGGGAACTCCTGCTATTCCCCGGAATGTGGTGAAACATGATCAAATCCATGAATCTCATGGGAGCATGGACTCGGATGAGTCGCTCCACACCACACTGCTTATTGATACTATGGCTGTGGAGTTTGAGAAAAATGGCAAAACGGTAAGTCAAAAAATGAAAGATATGCACAAGAAACCTGGTGATGATAGAAAATCCTTCGCTAATATGGTAAAAAAAATTCCTCGAGTGGTGGAGCTGAATGCAAACTATGAAACTGGTGGATATGGTTCCAATGATTACAGAGTTGAATCACCTGATTCCTTGATGGAACTTGAGGTGATACCCACTCACCCTTTGTTTACTAAAGAAAACTTGCGCTTTAGCCTTCGGAATGTACAGAACAAGGTAGAGAAAATTGAAGACAAGGCCAAGGTTGTTGCAAAGAAAATGGATAATGAAGGTACTTCTCGCTTTACCAACTCCTTTGATGCACTATCTAATCCTGAGTTGATTATCACTGTTGTTAAAATGGGGGTACATATCCCAGATACTGATTTTGCTAATATTGATGTTCTTAGAGAACTTGAGGCTATTAGAAATTAGAACATAATGATGAACTTGTCGAGCAATGTGGTAATATGGAAAAAAATATGATGCTCACCAATGCAAAAGGGGACCAGACTCCTTTTGATTTAAACTAGCGGAGGAAAACAGTTTAGAGGATGGGGATTTTACTGTGGTTAGATCCAGAAAGAAAGAGATAGGAAGCACAATAATGTTGTTGTTACCAGACTTGTCACTCGAAGTAAAAAAACTTAGCCTCCTTAAAGAAAGATGAGGGTAAACCTACTCTGCCTCCTAGTAGGTTTACCAAGAAGGGAAAGAAAACCTCGGTTGTTAAATGAATGACATCTTCTAGAATTGTTGAGGAGCAGGCAAGAGAAGAATGGCTACCTGCTTCTCTAATATCATTAAAGATCATTCCCTTGACTTTATAGGCATTTAGGAGACCAAGAAGAGTAACATTCCCTCTAAATTCTTACGTAGAGTTGACCCCTTGGATAGATTTGTGTGGAGCATTGTCCCCTCCGTAGGTAGATCGGGTGGTATCCTTTGTGGGGTTAGGAAAGAGACTCTTGAAATTGTCTCCTGGTCGACTGGGAATTTTTATATATGGGCTACAGTTTATGATATTAATAAAAAATGTGTGTGGGCTCTTGTGGTAGTGTATGGGGCGGCCCAAGATGACCGCAAGGAAGAATTCCTTTAAGATATGTCACATACCTATGCTAATCTAAATATGCCTTATATCATAGGTGGGGACTTTAACATCATTAGAGGGGTGGATGAGAAAAACAAAATCCTGGTCATTCTCAATATATTGACAGGTTCAATGCTATCATTGAATCCTTGAGTCTGTGAGAGATCCACGTGGGAGGTGGCAAGTACACCTGGACTAATAAGCAAAGACATCCTACCTTGGAGAAGTTGAGAAGATTTGTTCCCTCTAGTTTATGTCTGAAAACTAGTCAGGGACGTTTCAGATCACAATCCCCTGTTGCTCTCGACTAATCCTAATAAACCAGGGCCGACCCGTGCTCGTGAGTTCAGGTTCGAGCTTTGTTGGTTGAAAAATGATGAATTTTCCCCAAAGCGAAAAATATTTGGGAGCAACATGTGCGTTCGGAGGACCCCGTTGGTATCCTAAATATTAATCTTAAACGCATCAAAGAATACTTCAAAGGGTGGGGATCCAATACCTTTGGCCATGATAGGAAAAAAGGTGAGCATTAAAAAGGAGTTGGAAGATATAGAAAAAATGGAAGAGGATGGCCCGTTAGAACCTGAGATGTATGAAATAAGGACCTTCCTTTGTGCAGAGATGAGCGAGATCCTGAGTAACAAAGAGCTTTTTTGGTTACAGCACTCTAACGAGCGCTGGTTACTCAAAGGGGATCAAACTACTGCCTACTGCCACCGGGTAGCTAATGGGAGGAAACTAAAAAAATATGATTCACTCCTTCACCGATGGGGAGGTGACCATTGAGGGCACTCCGAACCTTCTCGCCCACGCCACGAGTTATTATAAGGAACTTTTTGGCCCGACTAGGGGGAATATGTTCCATCTATCTCCTAATACTTGGTCTGACGATGAAAAACTAAGTGTGGATGATAATACCCTTCTTACTTGCGAGTTCTCGGAAGAAGAGGTGAAGAAAGCCATGTTCTCCATGGATAGTAATAGATCTCCCGGACCCAATAACATCCCAGCTGAGTTTTACAAACATTGCTTGGATTTTGTGAAACCTGATTTGTTGCGCCTATTTGATGCTTTCCACAAGAACACGCTTGATGAGGCACTCTTGAACTACGGTTTAATCACCCTAATCCCTAAACTGAATGGTGCAAAAAAAATACAGCAATATAGGCCCATTTGTGTGTTGCGTTGCCCCTATAAGTTGATTACTAAGGTGTTAAATGATAGAGTGGCTTTTTATACTAATATTCTTATCAGTAGGCATCAAAATTCCTTTATTAAACATAGATATATTATGGACGGTATCTTAACACTTCATGAGATTTTACATCAAACTCAGCGCAAGAAGAAAGTGGGGATCGTCCTGAAGTTGGACTTTGAGAAAGCTTATGATAAGTTAAACTCGGAATTTCTCTTGGAATTCCATTGTAATCATGGTTTTGGGACCACCTGGTGCAGTTGGGTGAAGAATATCCTTTATAACGGTACTGTGAGTATAAAACTTAATAATGAGAAGGGCCCTTATTTTTAGAGTTACAAAGGAGTGTGTCAGGGGGCCTTTTCCCCTTTCCTTTTTAACCTGGTTGTAGAAACACTCTCTAAGATGATTTTGAATGCCCAAAAGGAGCATTTAATCACTGGCCTGGCACCGGATCTTATTAATAATGGGGTGTCCATCCTCCAATACGCGGATGATACGGTTATTTGTTATGAGCATGACAAAAAACGGTTGTTAACCTCAAACTGCTATTGTATATATTTGAACTCATGTCAGGGCTCGAAATCAACTTTATGAAAAGTGAGATTCTGTGAGTTGGGGGGATGATGACACTCTGAAGTTTTATGCTGAACTGTTCAACTGCCAGATCGGACACTTTCCCATGAAGTACTTGGGGGTACCTGTTAGTTACTCCACTCTCCCTAGCTTGGATTGGTTATTTGTTGATGATAGATTCCTTAAATGTTGTGAATCCTGGATAGGTAATGCCGCATCCTCAGGGGGAGGGGAGGGTAGGCTAACTCTTATGGACTCCTCCCTTACCAGTATTGTCTTTTACTATATGTACATGTTCTTATTACCTAAGATGGTGATCTACAAGTTACACAAACACCGTAAGAGATTCTTTTGGCAAGAGCATGAAGGGCGCAAAAGATATCATCTGATAAAATGGTCCCGCATCTATAGATCAAAGAAAAAAGGGGGTTTGGGGGTTAAAGATCTTCACAGACAGAACATTAGCCTTCTCACCAAGTGGTGGGGGAAGTTCGAAACACAACAGGGGTTGTGGCAAGATGTAGTGAGAGCCAAATATTTCAAGTAAGATGATGTTTTCTCATTTAAAAGCAAATTCAGTGACTCGCCAATTTGGAAAGCCATCATGAAAGTGAAAGGACGTTACTTGGCTGGCAGGGGGCTTACCCTAAACTCTGGCAACTTGGCTAGACTGTGGTTCGATTCTCTTTGTGGTAGCCCCCCTCTTAAAGATACTTATGCTGACCTGTTTAACATTTGTAATCGGCAAGAGATCACGGTGGCTTAGTTCAGAGCTGGGATTGAGGATAGTTGAAAGTGCAATAATGCCCTTAATCATATTTTGATATTGTTGACAACATACATATAGGGAGCTAATCTGTTTCATCAAGTCTATCTCACGTTTAGTTCCCAAGATATTATGGTGCGGACCATGGCTGGCATATTGAGGATGCTTGAACTATGGAAAAACAAGATAAAATGTTCTATCTATTTTGGTTTACTCTTGAGTATAGGGATCTCGCACTATTAAGAGGGGATCAGTGGCTCTCGCGATAGACTTGCTCAAAATCTAGAGAAAAACCTTTGGTTGAGTTTCTAGCCTTGATTTTGTTCTTGTCCGGACGTCCTAAGACCTCCGGTCGTCCGGCCTCCGGACTTCCGACAACCTCTGGAAATCCGGAATGAAGCCAGTAGTTTATCAGCATGTTTTCCTCGGATTTCCGGTCCTTTCGGTCGTCCGGGCCCCGGACGTCTGTGGGTGGTCAGAAATCCAACAGCACCCCTCCAGAACCAAAACTGCTGGATGTCCGGTCCCTTTCGGACGTCTATAATTCTGTGAAGCTGACCTACTCTCTCTAAAGCTGTCAGACGACCGAATCCTGTCGGACGTCCGGTGCCTCCACTTGGCCCAGACGACCGACGCATGTGGGACGTCAGGTGCTTCCTCTTGGTCCGAACGACCGACACCTGTCGGATGTCCGGCTCTTGCGCAGCTTAAGTGGCTTCCAACGGCCATTTTCCTCCTCCACTATATATAGTCTTCTTCCACCTCGGGTGGGAGTTGTCCAACATAGTCAAAAGACTTCAAGAACACCTTTCTTTCTCTCTCTCACTACTCCTCACCAAATCCTAGATCCCAAGAGCATTTGTGAGGATTCTTAAGTGTTGTTCCAACCAAAAGATAGATCGTCTCTCTCTCCTCCTCTCAACCAAAGCAATTTGTGATTCGAGCAAGTTTTGAGCGGTTCCCTTGATCTTGTTACTCTTGGAGGTTGCAGACTCCTAGGCGGTAGGAGTTCTTCGGAGAGGAATCAAACCATTGTGATTACCCCCCTGAAAGTTTGTGAAGGTTTGAAGGCCACCTCAAGGCCTACCACTAGTGGTTGAGAAACGCCTTCGTGGTGTTGTATCAAGGAGAGAATAGGGTGAGCCTTTGTGGCGTTGGTGTGCCTTCGCGGTAACATCCACCTCTCTAAACGGTGACATGGCTTCCCTCCAAGGAAGTGAACACCGGGATACATCCTCGTCTCCCGGAGTTGCGGTTATTCCTAACCCTAGCTTATTATTTGTGGTTACTTGTTTCCTTACGTGTTTCACTTACTTCATATTGTTGGTTTGTTTATCGATCTAGTTGCTAAACTTGTATACCACACTGGTCATCATATCACTCTTGAAATTGTTAGGCTACATTTCATATTCCGCTTTATTGCCTAAAATTGCTAAGTAACGATTAAAATTTGGAATTTTACCTATTCACCCCCTTCTAGGTCCATCTCGATCCTTTCAATTGGTATTAGAGCCTCGTGCTCTAATCATGTGGCTTAACCGCCCTAGAGCAAGATGAACCCCGCTGGGACTCCCCTTGTCATGTATCCGAAGGATAAGGGCACGGCTTCCACGGAAGTCAAGTCTTTTACTTCTGAGGATCTGGAACGGGACCTTGCTAAGAAAAAGGAGGAGCATGATGCTTCTCTTGACGCCTTGGTCCAAATGAGATTAGCCACATTAACCACGATGCTTGCACCGCTTTCTGGTGGTGCGACCTCGAGGCCAACTATGTCTACTCCTTCACTTGGCCAACAAACTCCTAGCAATGATCACTCTAGTGTTCCATGGCTTTATGCAAGACCTCAAGTTGAGAAACCTAAATATAATCCTGTAGTAAAACCTCCTTTGCTTGATGACAGTTCTGATTTTGCTTTGTGGAGAGTTGGTATGCAGGACCATCTTAGGTACGCCAATGATGAAATGTTGGAAATCTTGGAGCATGGCTATAACCCTGTCGACCCAAAGAATCTCACTCCAAGAGAGACATATGGCAAGAATCTCAGCGACACCGCAATCATGTGCATAACAAAAGGAATGAATGATAAGCAAAGGAGACCCTACATACATATCACAAGTGCCAAGGAATTATGGGACAACATTGTAAGGACCAAGACCGGTACCTCCACTCTCCAGCTTGCTCAGTATGAAATTGCCAAGGGTAAATTGCAAAACTTTTGTATGGAGAAAGGTGAATCCCCCAAGCAGCTCCTTGAGTGTCTAATGACTCTCTCTGCTGACACTGAGTCTTGTGATTGTGAAAAGACACAAGATGGTTTCAACTTGACTAAGTGATTTCTCGTGGACAAACTACTACATGCTCTTGCCCCATATCATCACCAAAAGGTGTGGGACATAAGACAACATCATGGATTCAAGGAAATGACTCCGGTTGACATCATATCCACTTTCTAATTATTTGAAGAGTCAAAGGCAAATGCTACAAAACATCTTGCCATGCATGGTACCTCAGCATCAAAGATCAATCTTGCTTTGAAGGCCCAGCATGTATGTGAGGAAGATCAAAGTGAAGAAGAAGAAGATGATGATGAACAAGATGGTGATGAGATTGAATCTGATGAGAGCCCTTTATATGAAGACATTTCCCTCTTTGTCAAGATGTTTACCGCGGGAAAATTCAAGGGAAAATTCCAGACGAAGAAAGTGAGAAAATGCTACAACTGTGAAGAAACCAACCACTTCTCCAACGATTGCCCTTATGAGAAGAGAGAAGATAAACCAAGGTTTTTCAACACCTTTCCTAAGAAGAAGTTGCCAAATCCTATGAACTCCAAGCTCAAGAAAAGATACGGGAAAGCAATGGTTGCTCATGAAGAATACGATCCAGATGATGTTGGTGGTGTAGCCGGAGTATCTCAAGATTCTCAAAACACCTTGAGGCTAGTCAACAAGAGTGGTGAGGTTGTCACCTACAACTATATGAAAGACTACAAGGGAAACGCTGACAAGTGCTTAATGGCAAAGGCCGTGATAGAAGATGGAGAGGACTAAAACTCTCCTGACAAGGTCAAGGTAACCCCATGCTCAAATCCTCCTCTTTTCACTCCGTCTACTTCTTGTGATGAGGATCTTGATGTGGAGGATAATGATGATAATGATATAGATGATCCTATGCTTGCTAAACTAAATAAGGTCATGTGCTCCCTTAAAGGAAAGAAGCTCACTATGTTTCGTATGCTTATGGAGATGGTGAGTAAGCACACCGCTACCATTAAGGAACTCGAAACCCTCATCACCGAGTAAAAGGAGAAGTATGAAATCCTTGAGCAGAAAGTCCAATATGAGGAAGCACGAAATGATGAACTATGCTTAAAATTAGTGCAAACATTGATGATCATGCTAAAAAACTTGCCTCCTTGAAAAAGGCCAAGAACTCTTGCAAGGAGTTGATGAATGATAAAAGTAAGCTTGTGGAATCTCATGTTTCTCTCTCTAAGGATTGTGAGCTTCTATCTGTGTCCCTCAAGACTAAGGAAGAGGAGCTCACTCTTCTTACAAAGAGCTTTGAGATGCTCAAACTTACTTATCTTGAAACTCTAGCCAAGGTTTACTCTTCACCTATTATCAATGTTGATGCTTGTACTACTAACTCTAGTGGTGACCTAGCATCTATTCTTGAGGAAAACCGCTTTCTAAAGGCACAACTCGAAAAGGGACTCATGACATGTGCTCAAGGACAAAAGAACCTTAATGAGGTGTTGAGCCAACACAATGAGGTGTTTGCCAAGGAAGGGCTCGGGTTTGACCCAAGCATAAGCAAGAAGAAGACACCTCCTCATAAGTGCTCCACCCCTCTCAAAGAGACATTTGTACATGAAGGGCACAAGGAGAAAGCTAAGGTTGTGAGTGGGAAGGCCACCAGGGGCTTTCCCACTTTCAACAAGCCAAAAGAGTTCATGCCTCCATCTGATGTACTTTGTAAAACAAAGGATGGAGACGTTTATGCAAAATTTGTTGGTCCTCGTAATGCATTCTGGTTTTATGCTATTTGGGTCCCTAAGACCCTTGTGACTAACTTGATAGGTCCCATTGAAAAATGGGTGCCTCTAACCAAGTCATAAAATTGTGTGTAGGTTGCTTTCTCTGGTGGAGTCAAATGGGTGATCGATAGTGGATGTACCAACCATATGACCGAAGATAGCAGACTGCTTTTTGACTTCATGGAAGCTATTCAACCATTTATGAGCATTGTGTTTGGTGGAGGATCAAAAGGAAAGGTACTTGGGTTGGGCAAGGTGGCTATCACAAATGACATGTCTCTTGCAAATGTCATGCTTGTTCAATCCCTTAAAATACCATTTGCTTTCCGTTCGCCAATTGGCTTCAGTTGGTTATGATACACTATTTGGACTAACAGATGTGAAAGTCTTTAAGAGAGATACTCTCTAAGTGGCATTTGTTGGAAAGTTGGATGGCAACCTTTACACGGTTGATTTCTCGAAAGAGAGAAGATTCCATGCAACTTGTCTAATGGCCAAGGCCTACAAGGGGTGGCTATGGCATCGCTGACTAGCCCATGTCGGCGTGAGAAATCTTCAAAATCTCTTAAAGGGTAATCACATCCTTGGACTAACCAATGTCTCTTTTGAGAAAGATCGTGTGTGTAGTGCATGCATAGATGGGAAGCAACATCAATCCAAGCACCCACCCAAGAATATTGTATCTACTTCAAGTCCTTTAGAGCTCCTTCATGTGGATCTTTTTGGGCCTCCGTCATGGGACAGTCTTGGTGGGAAAAAGTATGGACTTGTCATTGTTGATGATTACTCAAGATATACATGGGTGTTTTTCCTCAAGTCCAAGGACGAGGCGAAGATCACCTTCACTGATTTTGCCAAGCAAGCCCAACACAAGTTTGACAAAGAAATCTTGGCAATGAGAAGTGATAATGGCTCTGAGTTCAAGAACTACACCTTGGAAGAATTTCTTAGTGATGAAGGGATTGAGCATCAATATTCTGCACCCTACACTCCTCAACAAAATGGTGTAGCCAAGAGAAAGAACCGTACACTTGTGGAAATGGCCAGGTCCATGTTGGATGAATACAAGTCACCACATAGTTTTTGGGTTGAGGCTGTCAACCCCGCATGCCATGCATCGAACCGGCTCTTCCTTTGCACCATATTGGAGAAGACTCCATATGAGCTCCTGGCCGGGAACAAGCCAAATGTCAAGTACTTTCGTGTATTTGGGTGCAAGTGTTTCATCCTCAACAAAAGAGAACGGTTAGGAAAATTTCAATCAAGAACAGCTAAGGGGATATTTGTTGGTTATGGATCAAACTCTCACGCCTATAGAGTCTACAACAAATCCAATGGATGTGTTGTAGAAACTTGTGACATGGTGTTTGATGGATTTAATGGCTCCCATGGGGAGCAAGTTGATCTAAGTGATGTAGGTGGAGAAGATCCCTCTCAAGATATTTTGTCCATGGGTGTTGGTGCTCTTCTTCCAATGGAACAAGAATCTCATGATGATGAAGAAGAAGATGAAAGTTTCTATCATCCTCAAACCACTCCAACACCCATACCTCCTCAAGATTCTATTGCTCAAAATATACCCATTGTTCAAAATCAAGAAGGAGAAAAAGTCCCTCACCATGATCACATTCAAGAACAAGATCATCACCAAGAGCAAGAACAAGAAAGTGCAATCTTTGATGATGAACCTCAACAAATGCAACATAAAGAAGAAAATCTTCCACCACACATTAATGATCCATATGTTGAGGATGTGGATGATGGAAATGAAGTTGAACCTCGTGAAACCCTAACCTCCATCATGCCACGGGGGCCGGTCGTGTTGATGTTGATCAAATTCTAAATAGCATATGGAAGGTAGTGTCACTCGTAAACAATTGAAAAACTTTGTGCTCACTTTTCATTGGTCTCTAGTGTTGAGCCACTCAAGGTACAAGATGAATTGATGGACAATTATTGGCTCGTTGCTATGAAAGAAGAGTTGAACAGTTTTGAACGCAACAAAGTATGGTCATTAGTCAAGAGACCAACTAAGGAACACAATGTCATTGGAACAAAATGGATTGTCAAGAACAAGAAATATGAGAATGGCGTAATCATCCGCAACAAGGCAAGGTTAGTGGCACGAGGGTACTCACAAGTTGAAGGTTTGGACTTTGATGAGACCTTTGCTCCTGTTGCCCATCTTGAATCTATTTGTATCTTATCTGCATATGCTGCTTTCAATGGTTTTAAATTACATCAAATGGATGTTAAGAGTGCTTTCCTTAATGGTCCTCTACAATAAGAAGTATATGTGCCACAACCACCTGGGTTTGTTGATCCCGATCACAAAGACTATGTGTATAAACTTCACAAGGCTTTGTATGGCCTCAAACAAGCACCTCGTGCTTGGTATGATCATCTTAAGAAGTTTCTACTCGATGATGGCTTTGTGAGAGGGGTGATCGATCCCACTCTTTTTACTAAGAGGGAAAAATGTGATTTGATCTTATGCCAAATCTATGTAGATGACATCATTTTTGGTTCGCCTAACGTTTATTTGTGCAAGAAGTTTGTGGATTCCATGACCAAGACCTTTGACATGTCACTCAATGCGGACTTGAAGTTCTTTCTTGGATTTAAAATACAACAATTTCAAGAAGGAATTTTCTTGTCTCAAACAAAATACCTCAAGGAAATTCTAGAGAAGTTTGATATGACAAATGCTAACCCTTGTAAGACACCCATGCCCACAAAACTTGTTCTCACTGAAGACACCAACGATATTCCTTTTGACCCATCTATATACTGCTCTATGATTGGTTCATTGCTTTATATTTTTGCATATAGACCAGACATCATGTTAAGTGTAGGCATATGTGCAAGATTTCAAGCTTCCCCTAGGGAAAGTCATCATAAGGTGGTTAAGAATATTCTTAGATACTTTGTTCACACCCCACAGTTGGGTCTATGGTACCCCAAGGATGCCAAGTTTGATCTCATTGGGTACACGAATGTGGATTGGGCCAGAGACAAAGTGGGAAGGAAGTCTACTTCTGGGGCATGTCAATTTCTTGGACGCTCCTTGGTAAGTTGGTCCTCGAAGAAGCAAAATTGTGTCTCCCTCTCAACCACTGAAGCCGAATATATTGCAACCGCAAGTTGTGCAACACAACTGCTATGGATGCAAACTTTGAAGGATTATGGTATCACCTATAGACATGTGCCTCTTCTATGCGATAATGAAAGTGTCATCAAGATTGCTGAGAACCCTATTGATCACCCTCACACAAAACAGATTGATATTAGGTATCACTTCTTGCTAGATCATGTGCAAAAGCGGGGCATTTATCTTGATCATGTTGGCACAGATATGCAACTTGCAGACATTTTCACCAAACCATTGGATGAAGCAAGATTTTGTCAACTTAGGCGTGAACTTGGTATCTTGGAGCTTCATAACATTATGTGAAATCTTATACATCTACATACACTTACTTCATGTCTTGTCTAGATGTAGGCATGTATTTAGGGGGAAACATTCAATTCATGAGTTCTCTCACCCTATATGATGCATAAATAAACCAAACACTCTCAAAGTGTTCCTTGCTCACTCGTGTGACTTGGTACTTTAAATGATGGAGTTGTGGTGATGGGCTCAAGGTTCATATCTTCGCAGTGCCATGCCACATTTACTCAAACATGGTGGCCTAAGCCACCCCCCCCTCTATGAACAATGATCGAGCAAATTACCTAAATTATCTAGGGTCAACATTGTTTGGTTTGTTCATGCGCACTATATTATATATACTGTCGTGTATCATCAATTTGCCATGTGCATCACTGGAACTGCCTCCTATCTTCTCTTGGCCTGTCCCTGTTTCTGATAGTTTTCTCGGACGTCCGGCATCCTCCGGTCGTCTGGTCTCCGGTCGTCTGACGTGTTTCGGTCGTCCGTGCCTTGGGACTCCCCAGGCCTGGCTACTCCTGTCTGGCGAACCCTCCAGTCCTCGGACGTCTGATGCCTCTCGGTCGTCCGGCACTTTCCAGCCCTCGGACGCTTGACACCTCTCGGTCGTTCGGGCCTTCAGGCTCACTTATATAAAATGGGGCGGGCTCGCGTGGTCGGGCAGTTTCCCTAATCCACCGAGATGCCCCCATCTCCGCCTGCTCCCCAGCGCCACCGGGTCGCCGCCGGTCCACTCCGACCGCCTCTCGGCCGTCTACTCCTCTGTTTCTTCTTCCCAGGGTAAATCCATCCCTCCTATTCCCTCTTAACCGATCCATTTCTCTTAAAAACTTTAGAAACCTATGGATCTAAGCACTTTCTCTCCCGTAGCTCACTTTGTTCAAAGGGAGGGCATCTCCCAGTGCCCAAGGTCAAGCACACCGGGCACAAGGCCCCCGTGGGACCCTCTGCTCGTCCCTCCCGTCATGATGGCTCCGGGGACTCTCAAGAACGGGATCGTCCCCGCAAGAAGCACCTCGCCAAGTGTCCCATTCATTATGTCGTGTCTTCTATGGAGGGCTCCGACTACGAGGAAGAGATGGAGTATGACGAATGGGCTGAATTTGTCAGCGTGCGCACAAATGCCCCAAAGCTCGGTACTCGGAGGCCCTCGTACATGCCTCCTCCGCCTTCGGATCAGCCTCAAGGTGATGCTCGTCGCATCTCTCTTGAGCCTCCTCTCCCTCTTGGTCGCAAGATAAAGGACTACACCAAAGTCCCTAAATCCGCTTATCTTAAGTTTCGTCACGACACTGATCAGTTCGCTGTTGAGCATGATTCCATGGATTCTCATTTTTGCACCAATGTTCAGGCAGACATTTTCACCACTGTCATTGTTCCAAAGGGTCTGTCTGTTCATCTCTATATTGACTTAGAGCATATTCACACTCACCCGATGAAATATCCGGGTGCCATTGAACTCATTGAGTCTTCTGGACTTGCTGTCCCGTTTGCTTTTAAACATAATTTCAACCATGCTGCCATTCATCAGTTCTATGCCACATGTTTCCTTGGTCCTAACAAGACCGCCACTTGGATGACCTCTGACGCCGAGCTCACCGCTACTTATTCTCATTTTGTTGCCGCTCTTGGTTTTCCTGACATTGGGTTCAAAATCCATAAGGATGATCCCTATCATGCGCCCAAATCTATTAATGCGTGTATCTATCTTCTAAAAAACCCTCCTGAACTTGACGAGGAAGAAAGGGGCAAGGATTTAAATAAAGTTTCTTTTTGGAGGTCTCCTTTCTACATCATCTTTCAGTGTGTCATTCGCACCATCTATCCCAAGATGGGTGACAGGGGGACTTGTAGCGGGTATTGTATTGACCTCATGACTCGTCTTAATGATCATCATAAAGGGAAGATCAATGTCCCCCACTTTCTATGGCATGAGATTTGCCTCGCTAGTCTTCAATACAAGCGAGCATTTCCTCATGCTCCTTTTATCCAAGATCTCATTGAGCATGTGGCCCCTTTCCCCATTGCTCGAACTCATGTCCATGACAAATGGGTCATTCCATCTCATATGGCAAATGATTGGGCTCCCAAGAAATCCTCCTCTGCTCCTGCTCGACGGGCTGCTGCTCGATCTTGTCTTGCTCCCTCTGGGTCAGCCTCTTTCGGTCTCTTTGCTCGTTTTATTGGGAAGGCCCATTCTGCCATGATGAAGGCCTTCTTCTTTCAGTGCGCTCAAAACCACGATGTGGTCACTCGCATGATCTCCTCTAAGAATGCCTATAAGGATCGTCTGAGAGCCACTGGGGCACCTAATGTGAGTGAGGATGAGCGTCCTCTTGAGGCTCCCCCTTCCAACTTTGGCTTCCCTTCTGGCCCTGAATGGGCTGAATTCCTTGACGAGGCAGGAGGCAGTGGCACCCATGGCGATGCTGATGATGATGATGATCTCTGATTGCGTGGCTGGTTGTTCTATTCCTTCCCCTTTTCGGTCCTTGATGCCAAGGGGGAGGAGAATATCTAGTGATTGATTTGTTAGTCTTCATGGCACAATGTGTTATGTTATGCAATGCTATTTGTATGGTGTGAACCATCATGAACCATTATGCGATCTGTGAGTGTTGTGTTATCATGAGATGTCCTTTTATGTCAACATATTATGTTTGATGCGCTCATTATCAAGTAAGGGGGAGCTCCTGCCCATAATTATTTACTTACTTTCACTATGCATACAATAAGGGGGAACTCTGTAACAAATCTATCCTAAAGCTTTCTAAGTCTACTATATTTATGAGAGCTATATGTATGTTGTCATCAACTACCAAAAAGGGGGAGATTGAAAGTGCAATAATGCCCTTAATCATATTTTGATATTGTTGATAACATACATATAGGGAGCTAATTTGTTTCATCAAGTGCATCTCGGGTTTAGTTCCCAAGATATTATGGTGCGGACCATGGATGACATATTGAGGATGCTTGAACTACGAAGAAACAAGATAAAATGTTCTATCTATTTTGCTTTACTCTTGAGTATAGGGATCTCGCACTATTAAGAGGGGATAAGTGGCTCTCGCGATAGACTTGCTCACAATCTAGAGAAAAACCTTTGGTTGAGTTTCTAGCCTTGATTCTATTCTTGTCCGGACGTCCAACGAACTCCGGTCATCCGGCCTCCGGACGTCCGACAACCTCCGGAAATTCGGAATGAAGCGAGTAGTTTATCAGCATGTTTTCCTCGGATTTCCGGTCCTTCCGGTCGTCCGGGCTCCGAACGTTCGTGGGTGGTCAGCAATCCGATGAATTCCCTCCAAAACCAAAACTGCCGCATGTCCGGTCCCTTTTGGACGTTCATGTCCTTCTGCGTAGCTAACCTACTCTCTCTAAAGTTGTCGGATGATTGAATCCTATCCGACGTCCGGTGCCTCCACTTGGCCCGGACGGCCGACGCATGTCGTACGTCCGGTGCTTCCTCTTGGTCCAGACGACCGACACCTGTCGGACGTCCGGCTCCTACATAGCTTAAGTGGCTTCCAACGGCCATTTTCCTCCTTCACTATATATAGTCTTCTTCCACCTCGGATGGGAGTTGTCCAACACAGTCAAAAGACTTCAAAAACACCTTTATTTCTCTCTCTCGCTACTCCTCACCAAATCATAGATCCCAAGAGCATTTGTGAGGATTCTTTAATGTTCTTCCAACCAAAAGATATATCGTCTCTCTCTCCTCCTCTCAACCAAAGCAATTTGTGATTCGAGCAAGTTTTGAGCGGTTCCCTTGATCTTGTTACTCTTGGAGGTTGGAGACTCCTAGGCGGTAGGAGTTCTTCGGGGAGGAATCAAACCATTGTGATCACCCCCCCAGAAAGTTTGTAAAGGTTTGGAGGCCACCTCAAGGCCTACCACTACTGGTTGAGAAACGCCTGCGTGGTGTTGTCAAAAGGAGAGAATAGGGTGAGCCTTCATGGCGTTGGTGTGCCTTCGTGGTAACATCCACCTCTCTAAACAGTGACGTAGCTTCCCTCCAAGGAAGTGAACACCGGGATACATCCTCGTCTTTCGGAGTTGCGGTTATTCCTAACCCTAGCTTCTTACTTGTGGTTACTTGTTTCCTTACGTGTTTCACTTACTTCATATTGTTGGTGTGTTTATTGATCTAGTTGCTAAACTTGTATACCTCACTGGTCATCATATCACTCTTGAAATTGTTAGGTTGAATTTCATATTCTGCTTTATTGCCTAAAATTGCTAAGTAACAATTAAAATTTGGATTTTACCTATTCACCCCCCTCTTGGTCCATCTCGATCCTTTCAATAGTTTCTTCAGGAGGCAACTTCATCCCTAGATGTTGAGCCGATGGGAAAACCTTAAGGAAGTAGTGGGGGCCTGGAAGGTCTCGAACACTCCTGATCAAATCATTTGGACCCTGGGAAAAAAGAAAAAAATCTCTACCAAATCCATTTATGTATATTTAGAGAGGCATGTTACAGGCTATGATTATAGATGGATTTGGAATTCGAAAATTCCTTCAAAGATCCAGATTTTCCTATGGCAACTATTCCAAGATGCCATTCTAACTAGAGATGTGATGAAGAGAAGAAAGTGGGCATGTAACCCTAAATGTTCTTTCGGTAACGAGCGAGAAACCTCACAACACTTCTGTTTTACTTGTCAAGTAGCTAGAGTTGTCTGGAGAATGGTCGGATGTGTACTTGGTACCAGCTTATGCCCAAAACATATCTGGCAATATTTTTCTTGGTATTATGTGTTCCTTCCTGACGGGCCAGATTTTACACATTCGGCCTAGCTGCGTTTGTTGGGCAATATGGAACTGTCGTAACCATGCCACCTTTGAGAATAAGAAGTTGAGATCCCCTGACGGGGGGATAATCCCGGGGTAGCCTTAGCCGGGCCTTCACTCCAACTTTTCAAAGCGACCATAGGGCGAGCCGCCTCCCCCTCCGGTCCGGCTCCGCGTAGCCGGCTGCGCAGGCTAGCCGGCTGGGAGCTGAGACGCCTGGCTCTCTGGCCCGCTACAGGTACCGCGGTCAGGGCACGCATGGCTACAGTGGCCCCCATCGTGTCGGAGGTCAGCACCTGCATGGCCACAGTGGAGGCCACAATGCCTCTGACCCGGGCCGACCTCGACCGGGCATCGGCATAGTGCCGGCACGCCCTCAACTACTCCATTACCTACCCCAGCATGGCTACAGCATGACCGGCAGTACCGCTGACCGTGCTCGGCTGCCGCAAGACGACGCCCCAAAGGACGACCCATGCCCTGACGTGACGGGCGAGGGGGCCTACCATGTGGGGGTCCCTCCAACTCTTGATGGGACCCCGCAGCCGGCAGGCCCTACCAGCGACTAGACCCCTCAAACGGGGGCCCCATGGCCAGCTAGAGAGATCGCCAGCTGGGGCCCTCCGGCACCTTCTACTGATATTGTAATTCAGGGGGTTGGCCTACAAAACCCCCCGGAGCTCCCCCATGCATGGGGGCGACCGATCAACCCACACACACTCGCGCACACCTTCATGTAGAGAGGCAGGGCGAGCAGGCTAGCACCTTCTTCCTCCTCTACTCATACAACTCAAGGAGCACCATTGTAGGCCCCTCCGTTTATCAACCAGACTAGCAGGACTAGTGGTGTTACCTCCCGCAGAGGGCCCCGAACCTGGGTACATCGTGTGTCTCATGTTGTTTGTCCCCGATCCCACTCCCGGAGTCCACCTTCGTCCATCGGCCCCAACCACTCTCGATAAGCCACCCCATGGCATCTGTCGTGAGAAAACGACGACAGTTGGCGCCCACCATGGGGCCGAACGTGATGCCGGCCAGAGTCATACTCCGGGTGGGACCCCTCACCGACTCCATCGGGCGCCTCACGTCCAGACAGATCAGCACGCCTGTGGGGGCTGCCCTCATAGGCACTCCCGCGGCTCTTGGTCGTGGTTCCACCCGCCTTGAGGACGGAGACATTGCCTCCTCCCCCGAGCCAAGCCACATTGACGCTCCGCTCGACACCAGCGGCCTCTGCAGGCTTTTCGCTGAGTTGTGTCTCGGCGATGCACCAGCATCGGGCAAGTACCCAATCATAGTGCTCGACTGCTGCGACCCACCCCCATGTGTGGGCGGAACCGCCACAGGAAATGCATGTGACTTCCATGCCGTTGCGGAGGTGCTGACCACCGCCTCCTCCACGTCCTCCGGTCGCGCCAAGGCGGAGGCGCGAGCATCCCTTGCTTCTGCCGGTGCTAGCGTCTCTGACCCCATCGGCTCCACCCTTAGGGGTCTGAGCACCCCCATCGTGCCGACATCCAACCCAGCCACGCCTACGAACGAGCTGGAAGCGGCGCACCAACTATTGCTCGCGGAGGCTACCTCCTCACCATAGCCAAGCGCCGGATGGAATTTGCGTGGCATGAGTATTACTCTATCTACAGCCTCACCCCGGCTGGCAATGAGCCCAGTCAGCGGAACGACGTCCATGGTCGTAGCCGCGGGGTCACAAAAATCCTCAGTGGCCAGCTTCCCACCTACGGTACGCCTACGGCCGACATGAGGGCTGCCCAGGTGTCTTACACCAACCTAGCCAGCTTGGAGGGCGAGCAGCACGCCCAGCAGGACCAACACATCCAGGACCTCATTAACACCGCCAACACGCAGCAGGCCCGGCTCGATCACATCAACCTCGGCTCCTAGATCCCGCCTCCCGGCAGAGCCGGCGCGCCGACTGCAGACCAGCGTCTCCTGGCCCAACAAGCCTCTTCCCACCTAGGCTCCGCCTGGCACAGCGGAGGCTCCCGCAGCGTATGTTCCCAGCACGGGAACAAGCCGCCGGTTGTTCCCAGCTGGCGCGCTGACGCGCCGAAAGGAGACGGCCGACTCCTGCGCGTGCACACCCCGCCTCCACGATAGGAGCACGCGCATTCTCCCACCCCGTCGGTTCGCCCCGAGCACGTGGCTCGCCTTGGCACGTGCGTCCCTCGAAGCGAGAACGATGCTCGTACCCGCATTGACTAGCTAGCACAGTCGGCTCTCCTTGAGGAGAAGGGCTCGATTGGTCCGACATGTTTCGGCCCTCAGATCCACAACGAGCCGTTCCCAACCGGCTTCACACTCCCTCACGACACTCCGAAGTATAACGACGCCACCAAGCCGGAGGACTGGCTGATCAACTACACCACCGCAGTCGGCATAGCCAGGGGAAACAAGCGCGTAGCCATGCGCTACACCCCCCTCATGCTGATCGCCTTGGCCCGGACTTGGCTAAACAGCCTGGCGGCCGGCAGCATCAACACCTGGACGCACTTTAAAGAAGCGTTCGTTCGCAATTTCACCGGCACCTACAAGCAGCCCGGTCACCCCCGCGAACTAGCTATGTGCGTTCAGGGCCCAGACGAGGCCCTCCGCGACTACCTCACCTGATGGACCGAGCTCGGCAACTCCTGCGAAGGGGTGTGCAAGGTGCAGGCCATCCAGTACTTCATCGAGGGCTGCCTCGACGGAACCCACCTCAAGCACAAGCTCATGTGCTCCGAGCTGGCAACCCTGGCGGACCTCATGGTCAAGGCAGACAAGTACACCACACCGCCTCCGCAATGTTAGTCAAAGTCAGCATGCCCGGCAAGGCAGCTCCGCCACCGGCCACGTCACGACCGGATGCCGACAACCGACAGCCGCAAAACCACAAGCACAAAACCGACCAGCCGGATTCCCGCTATGGGAGCCGGCAGGTCGCTACTGTCGAAGAGGAGCAACAGGCTGCCTAGGCTCCCAGCCAGCGTCAGCGGACTGGCAAGGCCGCCTGGCATCCCAACCTTACCTTTGAGCAGATGCTCGATGCGCCCTCCAAACACCACTCTGGGGCCAAGCCGTCTGTAAGAGCACATTTCTCCATGTGTGGTTTTGGTAATTGATGACACCCCTATGGACTAATGGTTGCCTTGAGTTATATTCGACGGATTTGTCCATAGGAACTTATTGAAGTCCATCTGTTGGGTTTCAAGGAGTTTAATGATGACCAATGTGGTATTCAAGGTTTATCCAAAGATTGGTCATGTGAGAGTTGAGCTTATTGCAAGCATGTCTTGAAGAAGGATATTGTGTGAGCATTCATGATTACCTTCAAGACATCATCTTTATGAAGAGAGAAGATAAGATACAAGGTTGATCAAGTCTAAGTCAAAGAGTGAATCAAGTGATCAACACACAAAGCATGCAAGATGTACCGAGAGGGATCAAGTGATCCCATGGTATGGTAAGCATTGTCCAATACGCTTTGTGTACTAACCCATGTTCCTTGTGAGAGCTCTTTGTGGGGTTAGGCATATGTCCATGGGATTGCATCAAGAGGAAGATCCCATACAACCCATGGAAGATGACATCAAGTGATGATTGTTATCAAGGTTGCAGTGTGCAAGTTCAAGTGAAGCATCAGGAGAGATCAGGCTTGAAGCTTTCCGTCCATTGTGATGTCAATGGACTTGTGAAGATGTGCCAAAGAGTATCTCACCCATAGTGGAGTATGGGGGAGCAATCATCTATTCATCAATCCAACTCAATCAAGAAAGGTGGTCCATCTTGAGGAAGTCAAGATCGTCATCATCTAGCTCAAGTGGACTATGCACAAGGCTAAGGTTTGACCTTGATAGGGTTTTATATTTTACCAGTCTCATAGTGGTAGTTGGGAGACTGGGTTATAGGGTAGGTAACCGTGCTATCAAGGGGGCTCTCAAGTGAGTAGCTTGATCGTATCGTTCGTTGAGATCTCAAACCATTGCATTCTTGGCATCATCATATTTCTTGGTTCTTGGTTGATTTTTTCTCTTTGAGGTTTCTTGAGCTTATGGTCAAATTCATGACAAGCTCAAGTTCATTGAAAACGGAGTCCATATGCATATTCTATGATATTTTTTATGTTGGAGTTATTGCCAATTCTTCATTGAAAGAGGTTTCTCATCTCTATACCTTTGGCATTTTTATACTGCCTCTTCTTAAGAAAACCAACAATCTGTTGGATAGCTCTTGTCAACCCGAATCCAACAAGCTTGAGTTTGCTCAATTTGGAGCTCATTTGCAAAAGTTGTGGTAGTTCTGGTTTTGTCTGTGTTCTTCCATTTTCCTAGTTGTAGGTGCTGCAGTTCAGTGGATAGCGGTATTACCGCTCCTCGGAGCGGTAGTACCGCAAGTGGCACGGAAGTAGTTTTTTTACTTCCGCCCCGAGGGCGGGAGTACCATGAGTTGCACGGAAGTAATTTTTTACTTTCGCCCCTTGGGAGGTAATACTGCAAATGACTTCCGGTACTACCGTGCCGGACTTTTTCGCAGCTTCGCCCTCAGCAGAGGTAGGCACAGAAGTAATTTTTTACTTCCGTGCATCTCCAAGTGTCAGTATCTACCGACCATGTGGTAGTACCGCATGGGCTCGCGGTAGTACCGCTCCGGCGGTTCCGTGGGAGCGGTAGTACCGCATGTCGCAGGTGTAGTACCGCAAGCCCTTGCGGTAGTACCGTGATATTTTGGGGTAGTAACGCGACGCGTGGGGCTGACGGTGGAGATAACGGTTGGATCCTTTCCCCCCTACAAAAGGGGGTCTTCTTTCCCAATGGATCTTATCTCTTGACCTCATGTTCTTCCCCCATTGTTGACCTTCTTTGAGCTTGCTATCTCTCAATCCCTTCAATGATTCTTGCTAGTTCTTGAGGGAAAAAAGAGAGGAGATCTAGATCCAAATTTCCACCAATCACTTTCTCCTCTAAGTGAGGGGAACCCCTTGGATCAAGATCTTGGAGTTCTTCATGTTCTTCTTCGTTCTTCCTCTCATTTCCCTCCCTAGCATTAGTTGTTTTGGTGGGATTTGTGAGAGAAGGATTTGGGCACTCCGTGTGCCCTTGCCATTTCATTTGGTGCATAGGTTTGAGTTCTCCACGGTGATACGTGGAAGTGAGAAGTTGAGAATCTATTACTCTTGGGTGTTTGAGCACCTTAGAGCTTGTTCCTCTTGGGTGCTTTGGCGCCCTAGATGGTTGGTGGTGCCTCGGAGCTCAATCATTGTGGTGTAAAGCTCCGGGCAAGCTTCGGGGTCTCCAATTAGGTTGTGGAGATTGCCCCGAGCATTTGAGGTCACCTCGAAGCCACAATCCATTGTGGTGAAGCTTCGTGGTGTCGTTGGGAGCCTCCAATCAAGTTGTGGAGATTGCCCCAACCTTGTTTGTACGGGTTCGGTGACCACCCTCAAGGGTCCCTTAGTGGAATCACGGCATCTTGCATTGTGTGAGGGCGTGAGGGGATTACGGTGGCCCTTTTGGCTTCTTGGGGAGCATTGTGCCTTCACACCACTCCAAATGGAGATTAGCATCCTCAAGGGTGTGAACTTCGGGATACATCGTCGTCTCTGCGTGCCTCGGTTATCTCTTACCCGAGCCCCTTTACTTATGCACTTTACTTTGTGATAGCCATATTGTTTCTTGTTATATATCTTGCTATCACTTAGTTGTCTATCTTGCTTAGCATAAGTTGTTGGTGCACATAGGTGAGCCTAGTTGTTTTAGGTTTTGTGCTTGACTAATTAAACGATAGTTTTACTCCGCATTTGTTCAAGCCTAAACCGTAATTATTTTAAAGCGCCTATTCACCACCCCCCCCTCTCTCGAGGCGACATCCACGTCCTTTCACCGTCAACACACATGCATCGGCAGTGTAGCTTCTCGCAGCGGCTGGCCCACGGCGAGGGACTTCCCATCCCTCTCCCACTACCACCCCGAGATTTGGCCCCGGCTACGGCACCGGCTCCGACCCCGCGCGGCGACCTCCTTCACGATCAGTTCCCTGACCAGGACGGGGCCTATGTTGTCTTCATCGGTGAGGAGACGGACAAGCACACCCAGCGCTGGCTCCAACGCGAGGTGAACGCCACTGTGTCCTTGACCCCTCAGTTCATGCACTGGTCCGAGAAGCCGATCACCTAGAGCCGGACGGACCACTTGATGGTGATGCCGAACCCCGGCAGACATGCCCTCATCCTCGATCCCACCATCGCCTCCGAGAGGCTCACCTACCGGTTCTCGCGGGTGCTGGTCGACGGAGGCAGCAACATCAATACCCTCTACCGCGACACCCTACTCAAGCTAGGGCTAAAGGAGAAGGGCCTGCAAACGAGCCGGACGATTTTCCACGGCATCGTGCCCGGGCAGTCCTGCTCCCCCATCGGCAAGATCCGGCTCGATGTCCTCTTCAGCAACAAGCATCATTTCCACCACGAGCCGATCTGCTTCGAGGTGGTGGACATCGACAGTCACTACCACATGCTGTTGGGCCATCCGGCCCTAGTCAAGTTTGTGGTGATACCCCACAACGCCTACCTCAAGCTCAAGATGTCAGGCCCGAAGGCCGTCATCACCATCGACGACAAGTACAAGATGTACATGGCATGCGCATGCGACGGCAGCCGATTGGCCGAAGTTCTGGTGATCACGGAGGAGAGGCGACAACTCAACTGGCTCGTGGCTCACGTTGCCGAGCAGCCGGCAGTACCGGCTCCTCCATCCCAGACGGCCGACGGGGCATGCTTCCAGCCGTCCAAAGATACCAAGAAGGTGTCGCTCGACCCGGCTAACCCCGGGCAGTGCGTCACCATCAGTGTCAACTTCAGCAGCAAATAGGAAGGCAAGCTCGTCGACTTCCTCTGTGAGAATCGGGATATCTTTGCATGGTCTCCCAAAGATATGTCGGGTGTCCCGAGGAAGTACGCCGAGCACAAACTCCATATGCGGCTGAATGCGAAGCCGGTAAAGCAACCCCTACGCTATTTCTTAGAGGAGAAGTTGCATACTATAGGAGAAGAGTTAGCCCGGCTGCTCGCAGCCGGATTCATCATGGAAGTGTTCCACCCGGACTGGTTAGCCAACCCAATCCTGGTGCTGAAGAAAAACAAGGCTTGGCGCATGTGTATCTACTACACTATCCTGAAAAAGGCGTGTCCCAAGGACCCGTTCGCCCTGCCTCGGAGCGATCAAGTCATTGACTCCACGGCCGGTTGCGATCTGTTGTCCTTTCTGGACGCCTACTCCGGTTTCCACCAGATCAAGATGGACCCAGCTGACCGGCTGAAGACCTCCTTCATCACCCCTTTCGGGGCCTACTGCTACATCACCATGTCCTTCGGTTTGAAGAATGTAGGCGCGACCTTCCAGTGCTACATGCAGAAGTGCCTCCTGCCGCAGATCAGCAGGAACGTCCACGTCTACATTGACGACATTGTCGTCAAAACCAAGAGGCATTTCAGCCTCCTCAACAACCTTCGGGAGACCTTTGCCAACCTGCGCGAGTACAAGGTCAAGCTCAACCAGAATAAGTGCGTTTTCCGTGTCCCGGATGGCCAACTCCTAGGTTTCTTCGTGTCCGCTCGCGGCATCGAAGCTAACCCAGAGAAGATCAGGGTGATCGAGCGTATGCCCAAGCCAACCCGGCTCCGCGACGTCCAGAAGTTCATCGGCTGCCTTGCCTCGCTCAACCAATTCGTCGGCCGGCTGGGAGAGAAGGCCCTAACCCTTTTATGGGCTCCTGTGGAAGAGGGCACTAATCGATCCGGACCACGACTCCATGAGGAAGCCGGCCAAGTTCGAGTGGACCGACCAGGCGGATGAAGCATTCCGCAGCCTCAAACGGGCTCTCACCAGCGCGTCCATCCTGGACGTGCCGTCTAAGAAGGAGCCCCTGCTCGCCTACATCATGGCGACTACACGCGTCGTCGGCGTTGTTCTGGTAGTGGAGCAATTGGATGAGGGCAAGGCGCTACCAATCCAATGCCACGTCTACTACCTTAGCAAGGTCCTCTCCGCTTCCAAGAAAAACTACCCCCACTACCAGAAGATGTGCTACAACATATACTTCACCGCCTAGAAGATCAAGCGATACTTCCAAGAGCATACCGTCATCGTGGTGAGCACGGCGCCGCTGGGCGAGATCATGAGTGGACGGGATGCCACCGGCCGGATCGCCAAATGGGCAATCGCCCTCGCCGACTACGAGATACGATATGAGTTGCGCACCGCCATCAAGTCACAGCCGATGGTCGACTTCCTTGACGACTGGGTTGAGACCTAGTTCATGTCGCCTACCCCTGACTCTACACATTGCTGCATGCACTTCGATGGCTCAAAGATGCGAACCGGCCTGGGAGCCGGCATCGTCTTATCATCTCCAAAGGGAGACGAGCTCAAGTATGTGCTCCAAATCCACTTCACCGCCTCCAACAACGTGGCCAAGTACAAGGCCCTCATCCATGACCTCTGGCTCGCCAAGGAAATTGGCATCCGGCGCATCGTGTCCTTTGGCGACTCTGACCTCGTGGTGCAGCAGGTCCCTGGCTAATGGGACGCCAGGGACGCCAACATGGCCAGCTATTATTTTATTGTTCCGTGGCTCAACGTCTCCTTTGAGGGTCGTGAGTTCCACCACGTCCCTCGAGCGGACAACAAGGCGGCGGATGCCTTGGCAAAAATTGACTCCACCCGCCAGGCCATTCTGGCCGGCATGGAAAGCACATTTGCTCCCTTGGTGGTTGTAGTAATTAATAACAACATATGAGTCATTGAACTAATGTTTTCACTAAGTATATTTCAGGAAAGTTCAATGACAGGGATAGCAAAAGGACTGTGGAATTACCCCAAGATGCAAGGAAATAGGTTTGCCAAGCTTCAAGCAAGAGGACTCTACATTTTACATTTGTGAGAAAACACTTTTGAGTCCATAGGAAAGCCAATACTATTAAAAGGGGGTAAAGTTTTGATTGTGAACAATAGGCTCAAACGTGCACAAGTGACAGTCACCAAAACATCCACAAACTCTCCCACCAAAGTCTGTCCAAAGCCAAATATGCAAAATCGATGCAACCAACATTCCTATCCCCGTGCCACCGATTCTAAACCCTAAACGAACTCAGCCAAACCCTAACACTTCGGTGCAGCCGACACTGCACTCGGTGCCATCGAGTTGGGTTGCCAAGTTTCTGTTACGCAAGTTCACATTTTCGGTCCATCCGAAAATGGTAAATTGGCATCACCGAGATTGGAAAATCTGACCGTTAGTCACCTTGTCGGTGCAACCGAGAATTGTATATCGGTCCCTTCGAGATTCAGAAGTTGCCACTTTTGGTCACTTTGGTACCACCGAGATTTACACATCGTTGTCACCGAGTCTGACTTATTGTGTGTAATGGTTGGATTTTTGGGGATGCCTATATATACCCCTTCACCACCAGCCACTCGATAGAGAAGCACTCAGAACTATTCCATACCTATCCTGCTCAGTTTTCTGAGAGAGAACCACCTACCCTTGTGTTGAGGTCAACATCTTCCACTCCAACCATATGGATCTTTATTTCTAGCCTCCCCAAGTTGCTTTCCACCAATCCCATCTCTTCTACCAAGCCAAATCTATGAGAGAGTGATTGTGTGTTGAGGAGTCTATCATCTTGAAGCACAAGAGCAAGGAGTTCATCGTCATTACTGAGCCTATTATCTTTTGGAGGGTGGTGCCTCCTAGATTGGTTAGGTGTCGCTTGGGAGCTTCCTACTTTGTGTCGTGGAGTGAACCAAGAAGTTTGTAAGGGCAAGGAGATCGCCTACTTCATGAAGATCTACCCATAGTGAGGCTAGTCCTTCATGGACGGAAGACGCATGGAATAGTCAAGGTTGCTTCTTCGTGGAACCCTCCGTGGGTAGAGCCCTCCGTGAACTCTCGCGACCGTTACCCTCCGTGGGTTGAAGACTCCATGCACATGGACGTACGATGGCACCACCTACCGGAACCACGGGAAAATCATCGTTTCATCACTTGTGTTTGCTTTCCTAACCCTCTCTTTACTTACATGTGCAATGTCTTTATTTTCCACTACTACACTCTTAGACATGCATGTGTAGGGTCTTACTTGATATGCTATGAATGCTAAAACTTGCTAAGAATTAAAATTGGGAAAAGGCAAAACTTTTATTTGATCAAGTAGTCTAATTACCCCCCCCCCTCTAGACCTACTTTCGATCCTACAAGTGGTATCAGAGCTTTGGTCTCCATTGCATTGGTTTCACAACCTAGGATAAGTATGGCATCTAGTGAGGGAGAATATCATCATATAGGTATGTACTTTGATGGCACTGATTTTGCTAGTTGGAAGCAGAAAATGAAAATGCATTTTCTTGGTCATAATCATGTCGTTTGGGTTGTTGTTCGTGTTGGCTTGCAAGGTGAATTCTCTATGGATGGAAAGGAACCGGATCGTGAAGCGTCTGCGGATGAATTGAAGAGGTTGCAACTCAATGCTCAAGCATGTGACATTATCTTCAACTGCCTATGTCCTGAAGAATTCAACAAAATTAGCCGCCTTGAACATGCAAAAGACATTTGGGATACTTTGGTTGATATGCACGAAGGAACTGAGTCCGTGAGAGAATCCAAGTTAGATGTTCTTCAAGGTGAACTTGACAAGTTCAAGATGAAGGATGGTGAAGGAGTCACTGAAATGTACTCTAGGCTAGCTCTCATCACCAATGAGATTGCTGGCTTAGGAAGCGAAGGAATGACTAACAAGTTCATCATCAAGAAGATACTTCGAGCTTTGGATGAGAGATATGACACCGTGTGCACATTGATCCAAATGATGCCCAACTACAAAGATCTCAAACCAACGGAAGTGATTGGTAGAATTGTTGCTCATAAGATGACACTCAAAGACAAGGAAGACCTTCATCACAAGTCTAGCAGTGCTTACAAAGCCACAAGTGATACTCCCGCTACGTCAAGGGACAACCTTGTCACAAATGAAGAGATAAGCCTCATGGTGAAGAAATTCAACAAGTTCTACAAGAATAGAAGCAAAGATCGCAGCTCCAACTCAAGGCACAAAGAGAAACGTTCGTCAAGTCGTGACCGAAACTGCTACAATTGTGGGAAGCCCAGACACTACTCCAATGAGTGCTCGGCTCCCTACAAACAAAGAGAAGAGTCACCAAGAAGACGAAGCTCAAGAGATGAATCACCTTGAAGAGAGATAAGGAGTAGAGATGATCGTTATGAACGAAGACCCTCAAGGAGAAGTAGGGACTCGGAGAAGAAGGACAAGTACACCAAGAGCTACTCAAGAAGAAAGCATCAAGATCATGTTGGTGAATGGGTTTGCAGCTCCGACTCCGACAACCACTCGGAGAGAAGCTATCACTCCAACTCCGACTATAGTCAAGATGATGGTGTTGTCAGAATTGCACTAGTGACAACCAACTCCTATAATCTATTTGATTCACCAAATGAAGGAGGTGGAGGTTGCTTCATGGCTAAAGGCCCGAAGGTATCTCACCCCGAATATCTTGATTTCGTTAGTGATGAAGATGATTTGCTTTACGATGATGACTTGCTATGTGATAAAACTATTGATATTAATCATAATGAACTTGATACTTCTCATACTAGTCAAGAGAAGTCAACTGACGATGATAAGATGAATAGAAGAACTAACTAAAGAACGCAACACTCTTAAGTTAGCTCATGAATCTACTCTTGAAGATCATAGAGAGCTTGTAAGAACTCCTCAGAAGCTACACTTCGAGAAGCTCAATTTGGACCAAGAACATGAATTTCTTAAAGCTATCAATGACGATCTCCGAAAGAAGACTTCATCTTATTTTGCCAAATGACTACTCTTGTCTACATTTATGCCACAAGTCAAATCTAAACAAACTAGTAACAAAGGAAAGAAAGGTTCTTCATCTAGAAGCAACAATAAAAATGCTAAACCCAATGATGTTGCTCCTATTAGTTCTATTGATTCCACTAATGATGATTCTCTTAGCCAAGTTACACTTGAGAAAGAAAATTCTTTATTGAAAGGAATTATAGAGAAAGGTATCTACAAGAGTCTTGAAGGGTACAAACAATTTGATGAGATTGTACGCAAGCATGGAGGATACCGGAAGAATCAAGGTGTTTGCTACATCAATGCTAATGGAGTTGAATGGGAAGAAGGTCAATATCCTGAGCCCAAGTTTGTTCCTCAAAAGGAGAAGTATGAAAATACTCTTCCCAAGGGGACAAACACTCAAGATGGCCTTCCACCACCAAGACACCAAGCTCAAGGGCAAGAACGAGCTCCAAGAGGACTTTGACTCTTATGAAGATGAACCCCAAGCTTTGGCGAAGTGGGTTCCCAAGGCTACTACAAGCTCAACTTCTACAATTGCTACTTCAACACCAAGGATCCCCATCAACTTGATGTGGTTTCCCAAGAAGAAGAACTAGAGAGTTATTGAGGGGTGACTCCGCCAATGAAATTCACTCATATTCATTATTGGCAAGATCTATTTGTAATCAACATCAACCCTATGCAATAGATCAAGGAGTCACACATTCCCTCAAAGGTAAGTAAGGGACAAGGTAACCAACAAATCAATGGACATCATTACACATGCTTTGCACTCCATGTCCATAGATATCCTTGTATTTTTGTCTTGTGTGTTGGGACTAACCCATGTAGGTGAGAAGAGTAAGGAAACAACAAGGATGCTCCCAACTCTTGGTGATCTTCATCAACCTTGAGAATACACCACTACCTCACCAACATGAAGTCTTCATCGACAAAACCCAAGGTTAGTTTATCCCTCTTATGGGGGGATGTCACATCAAGGGGGGCTTTACTCTAAGACTTTAGTCAAAGCATCTCTTAGTATGTGACAACACTAAATGCTTTATGTAAAAGTGGTAACCCCACTTGTGCTTAAACGATGAGTATGACCTATGATCAAGTACTCTTACTTGGCTCCAAAGTCAAATACTCATATATAGATGACTTTGTCATTGCCCAAGTTCTTGTTAGATGCTAGAGTGTTTGTGCATGTTTGCCATGATTTCATTTGACATCTTACTGTGTGAGCATGTTGGTCTACATTTATTTTCTCATTCGAGGATATCCAATTGTTGATATTTGTCTTTTAATTTATCTTTTGACAATTGGATATACAAGAATGCCTAGGACCACTTCTTTAGCTATCTATGCTTTCTCACCTCATACTCTATTCATCCTACATCACAAATTTTGAATAAGTGCTTTTCGATCCCTGTGTGTGTGGAGCACTCGGAGTTCCGTATCAACAAGGACTGACCATTAAAACCTCCCAAGTGCATCTTGGTGGAACCAACCACAAAATCTCGGTATCACCGAATGCCTAGGGTTTATCTAGTTTTCAATCTCGGTACCATCGATTCCATTTTCGCGGTTACACCGAGTTTCCCTGTCAACTAACAGTTGAGGAACTCAATGACACCGAAAAGTTAGGATCGGTGTCACCGACAGCGGTGGGTATATAAGCTGTGGACCTCGACGCTTTGAATTTCAATCTCATTTGTTGCGCCTCAAAACCCTAAGCTGCTGTCTACGAGACCTCTGGCCGTCGCCCTTGTCTCCTTGCGCTCCTCCGCCACTGGGGATCGCCGTCGTCGATGAAATCCTCTTCCACGTTGCCGCTGTAGGGGATCCGCAGCAAGCTAGGGTACGGATTCGATCTCTGTTGCGCTCCTCGTCCGAGTCTTGCACATTAGATTCAAGTTTGTCTATAAGACACCCTTTGCACGCATTCCTATCCACTCGAAATCTCCATAGTCTAGCGAATGATGAATTTTCTAGGGTTTTGCCGTCCGCCCAATAAATCTCGGTGGAACTGAAACAGTCATATCGGTCTCACCAATGTGAAATTTTGTGTTGCTGAGAACTAACTCAGTGGAACCGAGTTCCTCTTTTCGGTCTTACCGAAAAGGGTGCCAAGGTTCGGTTAAGTGAGTCAGTCAGTCTCGGCGCCACCAAAAAATTTCTTTCGGCTGTACTGATATTTATTTGACAGAATGCAAAAATCTTGAAAATTTATTGTTCAAATTTCAAAAACCAGCCTCATTTTGTGATGACTCATCTACTTCTGCTCTCCTATACTCTATTCACAGGGTCAACATGTCAGATGCAGAGGACAGTCAAAATTTGGCACAACAGGGAGTTGACATGAGTTCAGGCACAAGCCTAGAGCCCAGTTCTTTTTCATATCCAAGCACCCCCAGCTCTCATGGGTTTCCCAAGACTGCCACTAGGACAAGGAAGAAGTTAAATTCTGATGAAGAAGACTCTGACTTCATTCCTGAGGAGATTCTTGCTAAGAAGCAAGAAAAAGTTGTTAAGAAGTCAGCAACTGAAGCTACTTCTTCCAGAAGAGTTGTCAGCAAAATTTATGCACCTGCTGAAACTTTCAAAGCACATGAGAGTGCTAGGGCAACAATGTCAATTGAGATCCCCGGGAAGGCAATGCCTAAGAAGGCAGGGGAGAAGAAGTCCGGAAAGAGGATTATCCATGTGATTGGCAGGCCTACCTCCATGTATGAAGATCCAGAGGAGGCTGTTGGTGTTGCTGCTGAGGAAGAAGAGGTAGAACATGTTGATAAACCCCTCCCAAGAAGAAAGCCAATAAGCTTATGGATGATGCTATGCCAAATACTGGCACTTCCAAGAGCACCAAGCCTACTTCCAAGAAAGCTGCTGCACAGAAGTCCAAGAGGACTACTAGAGACATCCGAGCTTCTGAGAAGAACAAGGGGACTGCCTCCAGACTTGAAGATGATGATGACTTGACTACTTTGATGAAGCTCGGACCACATCTTCCAGTACATGATGCCAGCCACTTAGTTGCTGAAGACATGAAGAAGAGGAAAGACTAAGGATTGAGAGCCTGGGGAGCCATAGATCCTTATGCTCGGAGGAAGAAAACTTTTGTTGACTACAGGTTCTACACCAGAGAGCAACATGACTTTTATGAGACGGTGTTGCTTGACAAGAGCCCAGCTGTTAGCGATATGAGGTATGTTGATTGGAAATTCATTAAGGATAATGTGGACTACTTCCCAAGTGTCCAAGATAATTTCCGTTGCATTGGTCTGGATGAATTCATTGACAGAGAGCTTACTGCATGGAACGATGAGATGATCATGCAATTCTACTGCACTTCTCATTTCTACGAAGATGGTAGAATTGTATGGATGACTGAAGGTGAAAGGTATGAATCCACTATTGAGGAGTGGGCTGCACTTCTAGGAGTTCTAGAAGCTCAGGAAGGTGATCTGGATGTATACTAAGAACCCAAGGCAAGTCACAATGCCATGAAGGATATGTATACTCCTATCCCCGCAGACAAGGTGCAATCACACAAGCTAGGATCCATCTACTATCTTCAAGCAAGCCTCCAAACCATGAACACTATTTTGAGGCACATCTTGATGCCCAAGTCAGGAGATGACAAGATGATCCGAGGCTACTCCATCAACATGTTGATTCACCTTGACAGGAACACCCGGATCAGAGTCATGGATTTGATTGTTGAGACAATCAAGAGGGTTGTTGCTGATCAAAAGCACTCTTGCTGTTATGCACCCTACATCCAGTTGCTTGTCAACTCTCACTTGGAGAAGCACATTTTTGCTCTCGATCGTCCACATCTGCCCCTACAGCCAGATCTCGAGGATAATATTGTGATGATGGACCCAGATCATCCCACATCTGCTACAGCACAGGCAAAGGCAGAAGCAGTTCAAGCCGCTAGTGCTCAAGCACCCAGATCCAGAAACGAGCAAATGGATCTTCTGATCTCAGCTGTTCAGGGCATGCAGAAGGATATCAAGGGGATTCTGGACAACCAGAACAGTCTTGTGAGGATCTTTGAGACAAGGATCAAGACTCTTGGTGACAAGGTGGACAAGTAGTCAAAGACAGTTATAGAGCTTCAGAAGGAAGTTGACTCTGTGCACATCCCTCGGGACTCTTCTACTTCTTTAGACAATGATGATGATGATGAGGAGGATGGATCACCTCTCAAGCCGAGCACACAGTTCACTACTCATTCTAGAACAGTCACAGTGCCTGCACCAGACTTGAGGCCCTCTTCATTAGCTCTTGCTACTGTTAGCACAACTCCTGCTCCATCAGCTCTAGTTCCTCCCATGACCACTCCAACTCCATCCACAACATCTACAGAGATCTTCGTCGATGCCGTTATCTCGACTCCTTCATCGACAACTGGAGGAGATCATCCCAAGAACGATTAGATATATGCCTTTGAATTTTTTGGTAACTTGTTGCCAAAGGGGGAGAAGTGTATATAGATCATTAGGCTTCGAGAGAGAGAGAGAGCATTTGGTGTTTGTTGCTTTTTCAAAACAATTGCTTTTGGTTACCGTGATACTCTTTTGTTTTGCTTGTGATACACGCTTGATGATGTGTGATGTAACTATTTGCTATCATCTTAATGCTCATGTGATGATCATTCATCTTTGGTTGATTGTGTTGTGCTATGACATTCATTCCAATTACTCTCGCACACCACCAAGTGGTATGTGACATGTAAGAAGTAACCCATGTACCTAATCAATTGTGCATTTGCATTCAAACACAAATTTAAAAATAATGCACAAATTTAGGGGGAACTCTTACTTATCACATACTTCTCAAAGCGATGATTATATTCCAAGATTATATCTTTGTCGAAGCTTTGATCTATATGTTGTCATCAATTACCAAAAAGGGGGAGACTAAAAGCACATTTGCTCCCTTGGTGGTTTTGGTAATTAATAACAACATATGAGTCATTGAACTAATGTTTTCACTAAGTATATTTCAGGAAAGTTCAATGATAGGGATGGCAAAACGACTGTGGAATTACCCCAAGATGTAAGGAAATAGGTTGGACAAGCTTCAAGTAAGAGGAGTCTACATTTTACATTTGTGAGAAATCACTTTGAGTCCATAGGAAAGCCAATACTATTAAAGGGGGTAAAGTTTTGATCGTGAACAATATGCTCAAACATGCACAAGTGACAATCACCAAAACATCCACAAATTCTCCCACCAAAGTCTGTCCAAAGCCAAATATGCAAATCGGTGCAACCAACATTCCTATCCCGGTGCCACCGATTCTAAACCCTAGACAGACTCAGCCAAACCCTAACACTTCGGTGCAGCCGACACTGCACTCGGTGCCACCGAGTTGGGTTGCCAACTTTCTGTTACGCAAGTTCACATTTTTGGTCCATCCAAAAATGGTGAATCGGTGTCACCGAGATTGGAAAATCTGACCATTGATCACCTTGTCAGTGCAACCGAGAATTCTATATCGGTCCCTCCGAGATTCAAAAGTTGCCACTTTTGGTCACTTCGGTTCCACCGAGATTTACACATCGGTGTCACCGAGTCCGACTTATTATGTGTAATGGTTGGATTTTGGGGGATGCCTATATATACCCCTTCACCACCAGCCACTCCATAGAGAAGCACTCGGAACTATTCCATACCTATCCTACTCAGTTTTCTAAGAGAGAACCACCTACCCTTGTCTTGAGGTCAAGATCTTCCACTCCAACCATATGGATTTTGATTTCTAGCCTCCGCAAGTTGCTTCCCACCAATCCCATCTCTTCTACCAAGCCAAATCTGTGAGAGAGTGATTGCATGTTGAGGAGTCTATCATCTTGAAGCACAAGAGCAAGGAGTTCATCGTCATTACCGAGCCTATTACCTTTTGGAGGGTGGTGCCTCCTAGATTGGTTACGTGTCGCTTGGGAGCCTCCTACTTCGTGTTGTGGAGTGAACCAAGAAGTTTGTAAGGGCAAGGAGATCGCCTACTTTGTGAATATCAACCCATAGTGAGGCTAGTCCTTCGTGGACGGAAGCCGCATGGAATAGTCAAGGTTGCTTCTTCGTGGAACCCTTCGTGAGTAAAGCCCTTTGTGGACTCTTGCGACTGTTACCCTCCATGGGTTGAAGACTCCATGAACGTGGACGTACGATAGCACCACCTATCGGAACCACGGGGAAAATCGTCGTGTCATCACTTGTGTTTGCTTTCCTAACCCTCTCTTTACTTACATGTGCAATGTCTTTATTTCCGCTGCTACACTCTTAGACATGCATGTGTAGGGTGTTACTTGATATGCTATGAATGCTAAAACTTGCCAAAAATTAAAATTGGGAAAAAGGCAAAACTTTTATTTGGTCAAGTAGTCTAATCACCCCCCCCTCTAGACCTGCTTTCGATCCTACACGGCATCTCCCTCGAACAGCTACACAAGCCATCAATCAAACCCTCCATCGAGTCGGATTCCATCTTCGTGCTTGCAGATCCTGTCGGCTCCTCGCCGGTCCCGACGGCTCTGCTGGCTCCTCTGGCTCCATCAGCCCTGCCGGTTATGTCTGCCATGCTAGCCCCAGCTGCTGATGTTCCGATGGCTATCGGCTCCGAACTCGCAGCCATCATGATGGATGTCGACCAGCCGGCCCCGTGGACTAACGAGTCTGGCCCGGGGGCTCCGGTCGCCCAGGATCCCCAACTTGAGACGGAGTCGGCCCAGTCTTGGATCCATCATGGGCGCAACCAATCTTGGCTTTCCTCCTACGCGACGAGCTCCCCCGATGAGGACAGGGCCCGGCAGATCCAGCATCGGGCTCTCGCCTACATCATCATCAACCGCGAGTTGCTCCACCACAGCACGACCGGCGTGTACCAGTGCTGCGTCGATCCCGAGAAGGGCCAGGAAATCCTCCGAAATATCCACCAGGGCGAGTGCGGGCATCACGCAGCCTCGAGGACCCTGGTGGCCAAGGCGTTTCGTCATGGCTTCTACTAGCCGACTGCCCTAGAAGAGGCGACGCAGCTCGTCGACACGTGCGAGGGATGCCAGCATTTCCGCGCACATAGCCACCTGCCGACTGTGGCACTCAAGACCATCCCTCTATCGTGGTTATTTGCCGTGTGGGGGCTCGACATGGTGGGGCCATTCTAGACTGCTCGTGGCGGCATGACGCACCTACTGGTGGTCGTCCACAAGTTCACCAAATGGATCGAGGCCAGTCCAATCAAGAAGTTGGTGGCCCACTACCGTCCGATTCATCGAAGACATCACAGTCCGCTATGGCGTCCCACATAGCATCATCACCGATAATGGCACCAACTTTGCCAAGAGCGCGCTAGCAGATTTCTACGCCAAGCAAGGCATCCGGCTCGACTTGGCCTCCATCGCCCACCCGCAGTCGAATGGCCAGCCCGAAAGGGCAAACGGCTTGATCCTGGCTGGCATCAAGCCCCAGCTCATGGCACCACTCGCCAGGTCAGACGGCTGCTAGATCGAAGAATTACCGGCCGTCTTGTGGAGCCTCAGGACCACGCCCAACCGATCAACCGACTTCACACCTTTCTTCCTCATGTACAGGTCCGAGGCTGTCATCCCCACAAAATCGAGTTCAACTCGCCTCGCGTCACCCTGTACACGGAGGCTGATGCAAAGGAGGCAAGGGAAGATGGCATCGACCTCCTCGAGGAGGCCCGTGAGCTAGCACTTAGCCGAATGGCTATCTACCAGCAGAAGCTCCGACACTACCACAACAAGTGGATCCAACCCCTCTCCTTTCGTGAGGGGGACCTGGCGCTCAAACGGATCCAGCGAACCACCGGCCAGCACAAGTTATCCTCCCCATGGGAGGTCCCGTTCATCGTGAGCAAGGCGCTACACAACAACGCGTACTATCTAATAGACGCCTAGAAGCTGTAGAAGCGCAAGAGAGATGCCTCCGACGAGGAGACGGAGCGCCCGTGGAACGCAGCGCTCCTTCGTCCGTTTTACTGCTAAAGACCAGTGTGTGTATGTACCCTCCCTTTTGGGGCTTATGAATTCAATAGGTGCCCCAAACACGCCCCTTTCATTTCCTTCCAAAGTAGTTCGCCACACACGCCGGCTCCCGGACCCGGTCCCGGGGGCTCGCCGGCTAGCCTTGGCATCGCTCCCCGAAGCCAGTCAAGTAATGTGAACTAAAGAAAACCCTCCCACCCCTTCTAGCTATAGACCGGCTCCCGACTGTCCGGCTAATGGGTTCTCAAGATAGTAAACTTAGCGCACACGAAAACGGTCACAAGGGGGTCGCCAGCTAGGGCTAGTCGAAGCACTTTTCTTAGCCTCTGTCACTCACCTTAGCCAAAATGTTCTTGTGGCTCCTAAACTCATGACCGAATCCCCCGAGGCGTATGCCCCGTCCTAGCTACAGATCGGCTCCCGCATGTCTGGCTGGCGGGGCCGATGCCAAAGGGACAAGGTTTTGGGCAGACGGAGCCAAAAGGACAAAAAAAGCTAAGGCCGAGCCGGCACACATAAAAAAACTTTGGCAACCAAAAGCATAAGCTTATATATACAAAAATCATAAACGACACACTGCCACAAGTTCATTACATTTACACCCGAGTGGGTGGGATTGTAACCTATCAAAATGCAGGAAAGTAAAAAGGTCCTAAATAGTGGCAGTGTCGTCTTCTCCCCCGGCATTCTCCGTGGCGGCTAAGGTAGAGGCCCCGTCCTTGGCCACAACACAATCCGCACCGGCCCCCGTCTCCAAGTCTTGAGCCGGCTCAGAGTCGATGTAGTCGTCGGTGTTGGATTCGGCATCTTCGTCGCCCGTCTAGGCGGCGCTACCCTCCAGGTCGTCAAGGGCAAGCGTGAACGGGTCTTCCGGGATCACTTCACTGTATGTCGTGCGGTCCGGGACGTACTCGTCCCACGAGGCGAAGGACGCGAGGTGACTGGCCCTCATGGCCAGTGCGTCGGAAACCGCCTCTAGCTCTATGTCGGTGTCGGCGCTCGGCTGTAAGCAGCCCCAAGTCCAGCTCGGGGTACCATGACCTCGCGATGCGAAACACCATGGCCGCTTCGGCGTGCGCGGCGGAGGCCCTCCAGGCATTCACCCGCGCGGTCCTGAATTCCAGCCATCTCGACAGCCGGCTCATGGAGTTTGGCTCCACCGCGTTTGGCGACAGGGTGTGAACCAACGCCTTCCCTACCGCCTAGACCGCTTCATGGCCCGGAACACCTCGGTCAAGCGCACCCTGGCGGCAATCCCCATCTCATCCAGGGTCCAGGCGACGAGCTGCCCGACGGCGACCCCCCTGCGCCCGCTGGTCCTCACGGTGGGCCTCCACGGCCTCCTCCGCAATGTCCTGTGTACCTGGGAAAAGCCCTCAGGGAGAGGGGGATGCGGGATGAACAACGAAGAAAACCAAGAACCCTAAAAGTAACGCACGGAGAAAAATAAGACAACAAAACTTACCGGGCAGAAACTGGTCCACCTCATGCCCTTGATCCTGCAGCGTGGCCTCCCTGGATGACCAATCCTGAAGCCGGCGCTCGTGCTCGGCCTGGGCTGTCTGCACCTCCTCGACCGCCTTCGCCAGTGAGGCATCCTTGGCCTCCAACTCCCGGCGGAGAGCCGTCTCTCGCTCCCCCGACTCCCGGCGAAGAGCCGCTTCCCTCTCCTTCAGCTCTCGATGGTGGGCCGCCTTGAGCTCATCCTTCTCCGCCTGCATCCGATCTGCCTCCTAGCGGAGCCGGTCGCACTCCGCAGTCAGGAGGTCCCACCGTTCACCGAGCTGCACCACCTAACGACGGAGGTTGGCCGTCTTGACATGGGTAGCTGCTAGGGACGAAGACGCCTCTGTCAAAAACCAAACAAAGAAAGGGATTTAGCCGCCTTCGGAGCAGTCGGCCCGAATCCCGGGGGCTACACCCAGTGGGTGCGCTCGTGCGCCCCCACTCGAAAGTCGCAAGGGCCTTACCTTGTGGATCCGCGGACAGGACGACCAGCCGGCTCTTGGCTCCACAGTACAAGCCCAGCACCGTGTTGTATGCGGCCACCCGACGGTCGTGTGTAGCCTACAAAGAACACAGAAACAAAGGTGTCATTAGACTCGACCCGCTTGCGTCCTAACCGGTCCGAGTCTCGGGGGCTACGCCCAGTGGGTGCGCTGGCGCGCCCCCACTGGAAAAAAACAAGGCAAAACACGAGACTTTGAGCCCTTAGCGCGATGGATTGCTCGAGGTGCACCGGCCGGTCGCTGGCGGCCCGAGCCTCTTGTGCTGTCTAGGTGTGGCAGGTGGCGAATTCCATGATGACAGCACCCACCATGGCCCCAAGGGCGCTCGGCATGTCGCTGATAGCCGGGCCACCAGCCGCGGCCCAGGTCTCCTACGGCCTACCCCCATTGGCGGGCCCGGGCGCACCTCTCTTCGCGGTCACCAGGGGACCCGCTCTTCTCGGCACCATGGTTCTGGGTGCCCCAGCTGACAAACCCAGGGTAGCCGCCCCTCCGGACGCCGCGGTTGCGCTCCCTAGCACTCCGCCTCCGACTGCACCGCCCCGGTGATGGGGAACGTTGCATAGGAAACAAAAAAAATCCTACGCTTCACCAAGATCAATTTAGGAGATGAGCATCTATGAGAGGAGAGATTGGATCTACGTACCCTTGCAGATCGCTAAGTGGAAGCGTTAAAGAACACGGTTGATGTGGTGGTACGTCTCCGCGATCCAAATCGCAAGCCGTCCCGCGAACTCCCGATCAAGTGCCGAACGGACGACACCTCCGTGTTCAGCACACGTGTAGCTCGATGAAGATCTCTGCCTTCTTGATCCAGCAAGAGGGAGCGGAGAGGTAGATGGGATCGCCGACAGCACGACGGCGTGGCGGCGGTGGTGGTGGAGCTGATCAGGCAGAGCTTCGCTAAGCAGAGTCGAATCAATCTACTAGAGGAGAGGCTATCGGAGAGGGAGGAAGGGTTGCATCGTGGCTTAGGGTGTGGCTGCCCTCCTCCCTCTCACATATATATAGGTGGAGGGGTGGTGCGCCCAAACCCCTAGGGCTTCCCCCTTGGGGCGGCGGCTAAGGGTGGAGGCGCCCTAGGGTGGCTTGCCACCCAAGCAAGGTGGCGCCAACCCTAGGGTTGGCCCTCCCACCAACCCCCTTGCTGCATGGGACTTTGTGGGAGAGCGGCCAGCCCACCAGGGGCTAGTGTGACCTCCCTCACAGCCCATGTAGGCCTTTGGGGCTGGTGGCCCCTTCAGTGGACCCCCGGGACCCTCCTGGCACCCCGGGTAAGTTACCGGTGACGCCCGAAATTTTCTCGGTAACCAACACAGAACTTACTATATGTGAATCTTCACCCCCGGACCATTCCGGACCTCCTCGTCATGTCCGGGATCTCATCCGAGACTCCGAACAATCTTCGGTCACCAACGCACATAACTCATCTATACCAAAATGTCACCGAACCTTAAGTGTGCACACCCTGTGGGTTCGTGAACTATGTAGACATGACCGAGGCACCTCCATGGTCAATGACCAATAGCGCGACCTCGATGCCCATGTTGGTTCCTACATGTTTTACAAAGATCTTTATCGGTCGAACCTCTATGTCAAGGATTCAGACAATCACGTATGTCGTTCCTTTGTTCTTCGGTATGTTACTTGCCCGAGATTCGATCGTCGGCATCTCTATACCTAGATCAATCTCGTTACCAGCAAGTCTCTTTACTCGTTCCGTAATACAAGATCCCGCGATTAACACTTAGTCACATTGCTTGCAAGGCTTGTTGTGATGTTGTATTACCGAGTGGGCCCTGAGATACCTCTCCATCACACGGAGTAACAAATCCCAGTATTGATCCATGCCAACTCAACAGACACCCTCAGAGATACCTGTAGAGCACCTTTATAGTCACCTAGGTATGTTGCGATGTTTGATAAACACAAGGCACTCCTCCGGTGTCAGTGAGTTGCATGATCTCATGATTAGAGGAACAGATACTTGACATGTAGAAAATAGTAGAAATAAACTGACATGATCATGTGCTACGTTCATAGTTTGGGTCTTTTCCATCACATCATTCTCCTAATGATATGACCCCGATATCAAATAATATCTCATGTCCATGGCCAGGAAACCTTAACCATCTTTGATCAACGAGCTAGCCTTCTAGAGGCATACTAGGGACACAATGTTTGTCCATATGCCCACACATGTATTTAGTTTCCAATCAACACAATTATAGCATGGACAATAAACGATTATCATGAACAAGGAAATATAATAATAAACACTTTATTTATTGCCTCTAGGGCATATTTCCAACAGTCTCCCACTTGCACTAGAGTCAATAATCTAGTTCACATCACTATGTGATTTACATTGTAATGACTCGAACACCAATGCAGTTCCTGTGTTGATCATGTTTAGCCCTTGGAATAGGTTTAGTCAACGGGTCTGCAACATTCAGATCCATGTGCACTTTGCAAATATTTATGTCCTTCTCCTCGACATGATCGCGGATGGAATTGAAGTGTCGCTTTATGTGTCTGGTCCTCTTGTGAAACCTTGGTTCCTTGGCCAAAGCAATGGAACCAGTGTTGTCACAGAATAGAGCCATTGGATTCAGTGCATTGGGCACTACTCCAAGATATGTCATGAGCTGCTTCATCCATACACCTTCCTTCGCTACCTCCGAGGCTATGATGTACTCCGCTTCGCATGTAGAATCGGCTACCACACTTTGCTTGGAACTGCACCAGCTTACCGCTCCCCCATTGAGAATAAACATGTATCTAGTTTGCGACTTGGAGTCATCCGGATCAGTGTCAAAGCTTGCATCGACGTAACCCTTTACGACGAGCTCTTGATCACCTCAGTAAACGAGAAACATTTCCTTAGTCCTTTTCAGGTACTTAAGGATATTCTTGACCACTGTCCAGTGCTCCATTCCAGGATCACTTTGAAACCTTCCGGCCATACTTATGGCAAGGCTGACATCGGGTCTTGTGCACAACATCACATACATGATAGAGCCTATGGCTGAAGCATAGGGGATGACACTCATGTTTTCTCTATCTTCTGTAGTCACTGGGCATTGAGTCTTACTCAACTTCACACCTTGTAACACAGGTAAGAACCCTTTCTTAGACTGATCCATTTTGAACTTCTTCAAAACTTAATCAAGGTATGTGCTTTGTGAAAGTGCTATCAAGCTTCTCGACCTATCTCTATAGATCTTAATGCCTAATATGAAAGCAGCTTCTCCTAGGTCCTTCATTGAAAAACTCTTGTTCAAGTATTCCTTCACGCTTTCCAGCATTTCTATATTGTTTCCAATCAGCAATTTGTCATCCACATGTAATATTAGAAACGCTACAGAGCTCCCACTCACTTTATTGTAAATACAAGCTTCTCCAAAAACTTGTATAAACCCAAACGCTTTTATCACCTCATCAAAGCGCTTATTCCAACTCCGAGATGCTTGCACCAGTCCATAAATGGATCGCTGGAGTTTGCAAACTTTGTCAGCATTCTCTGGATCGACAAAACCTTCTGGTTGCATCATATACAACTCTTCCTCAAGGAAACCATTGAGGAACGCTGTTTTGACATCCATCTGCCAAATTTCATAGTCAAAATATGCAGCTATTGCTAACATGATTCTGACGGACTTAAGCATCGTTACGGGTGAGAAGGTCTCATCATAGTCAACTCCTTGAACTTCTGAAAAACCCTTCGCCACAAGTCGACCTTTATAGACGGTGACATTACCGTCCACATTCGTCTTCTTCTTAAACATCCATTTATTCTGAATGGCCTTTTGCCCTTCAGGTAATACTTCCAAAGTCCATACTTTGTTTTCATACATGGATCCCATCTCGGATTTCATGGCCTCTAACCATTTCTTGGAATCCGGGCCCATCATCGCTCCTCCATAGCTCGTAAGTTCATTTTTGTCTAACAACATGAGCTCCAAGATAGGGTTGTCGTACCACTCAAGAGCAGTTCGCGCCCTTGTCGACCTACGAGGTTCAGTAGCAATTTGATTCAAAGTTTCATGATCATCATCATTAACTTCCTCTTCAACCGTCGTTGGCTCCACCGAAACATCTTTCTACGCTGCACTACGCTCTGGTTGAAGTGAAGGTTCAATAACCTAATCAAGTTCTACTTTCCTCCCACTCAATTCTTTCGAGAGAAACTCTTTCTCAAGAAATGTTCCGTTCTTAGCGACAAACACTTTGCCTTCGGATTTGAGATAGAAGGTATACCCAATTGTCTCTTTTGGGTATCCTATGAAGACGCATTTCTCCGCTTTGGGTTCCAGCTTTTCAGGCTGAAGCTTTTTGACATTAGCATCACATCCCCAATCTTTAATAAACGACAACTTTGGCTTCTTGCCAAACCACAGTTCATATGGCATCGTCTCAATGGATTTCGATGGTGCCCTATTTAAAGTGAATGCAGCTCTCTCTAATGCATAACCCCAAAACGATAGTGGCAAATCGGCAAGAGACATCATAGAACGCACCATGTCTAATAAGGTTTGATTATGACATTCAGACACACCATTACGCTATGGTGTTCTAGGCAGTGTCAATTGTGAAACAATTCCACACTATCTTAAGTTAGTGTCAAACTCATAACTCGGATATTCCTCCTCGATCAGATTGCATGAATTTAATCTTCTTATTACAATGATTCTCAACTTCACTATGAAATTGCTTGAACTTTTCAAACGTTTTAGACTTGTGTTTCATTAAGTAAATATACCCATATCTACTTAAGTCATCAGTGAAGGTGAGAAAATAACGATATCCACCACACGCCTCAATGTTCATCGGATCGCACACATCAGTATGTATGATTTCCAACAAATCACTCGCCCGTTCCATTGTTCTAGAGAACGGCGTTTTAGTCATCTTGCCCATGAGGCATGGTTCACATGTGTCAAGTGATTCAAAATCAAGTGACTCCAAAAGTCCATCAGCATGGAGCTTCCTCATGCGTTTTACACCAATATGACCCAAACGGCAGTGCCAAAAGAAAGTGGTACTGTCATTATCAACTCTACATCTTTTGGCATCAATGCTATGAACATGTGTATCATCACTATCGAGATTCAATAAGACTAAACCCCTCACATTGGGTGCATGACCATAAAATATATTACTCATATAAATAGAACAACCATTATTCTCTGATTTAAATGAGTAACCGTCTCGCAATAAACAAGACCCAGATATAATGTTCATGCTTAACACAGTCACTAAATAACAATTACTTAGGTTTATCACTAATTCCGATGGTAGTCGAAGAGTGAGCGTGCCGATGGCGATCACATCAACCTTGGAACCATTTCCCACGCGCATCGTCACTTCATCCTTAGCCAACCTCCGTCTATTCCGTAGGTCCTGCTTTGAGTTGCAAATGTGAGCAACCGAACCGGTATCAAATACCCAGGCACTACAACGAGAGCTAGTAAGGTACACATAAATAACATGTATATCATATATACCTTGTTTGGTGTTGGCTGCCTTCTTGTCGGCCAGGTACTTGGGGCAGTTCCGCTTCTAGTGACCAGTTCCCTTACAACAAAAGCACTCAGTTTCTCACTTGGATCCAGCCTTGGGTTTCTTGATGGGAGGAGCAACTGCTTTGCAACCCTTCTTGGAGTTACCCTTCTTGCCGTTCCCATGCTTCTTGAAACTAGTGGTTTTATTGACCATCAACACTTGATGTTCTTTCTGGATTTCAGACTCAGCGATTTTCAGCATCGCAAACAGCTCAGCAACTGACTTGTTCATCCTATGCTTGTTATAGTTCAACATGAAGATCTTGTAGCTAGGTGGCAATGATTGAAGAACTCTGTCAGTGATCGCCTCCGGCAGAAGGGGCATCCCTAACTCCGCCAGATGGGTCGAATACCCAGACATTCTGAGTATATGTTCACTGATAGACCCGTTCTCCTCCATCTTGCAAGCATAGAACTTATCGGAGGTCTCATACCTCTCGATCCGGGCATTCCTCTTAAAGATAAACTCCAACTGTTGGAACATCTCATATGCTCCATGATGTTCAAAACGTCTTTGAAGTCCCGGTTCTAAGCCATACAACATTGCACATTGAGCTATTGAGTAATCTCTAGAACGTGCCTCCCAAGCATTCTTAACGTCTTCGGATGACACGGAAGCGAGTGGGTCACCAAGCGGTGCATCAAGGACATAAGCCTTCTCGGAAGCCGTGAGGATAATCCTCAGATTATGGGCCCAGTCAACAAAGTTACTTCCATCATCTTTCAACTTAGGTTTATCTAGGAACACATTAAAATTCAGGGATGCTACTACGCGAGCCATTGATCTACAACATAAATAAGCAAAGGTTACTAACACTATTCTTCAAGATAATGAGTTTAGTTATTCAAATCACTAAAACTCCCACTCAAATTGACATCCCTTGGGTCATCTGAGTGATACATGATAAATATTCACCAACTCAAGTCCGATTATCACGTGAGTTAAGGTGGTTTCAATGGTGAACATCATCATGTTGATCATATCTACTATATGACTCATGCTCGACCTTTCGGTCTCTTGTGTTTCGAGGCCATGTCTGTACATGCTAGGCTCGTCAAGTTTAACCCGAGTGTTCCGCATGTGCAACACTGGCTTGCACCCGTTGTATGCGAACGTAGAGTCTATCACACCCGATCATCATGTGGTGTCTCAACACGACGAACTTTTGCAACGGTGCACACTAGGGGAGAATAGAATTCATCTTGAAATTTAAGTGAGGGATCACCTGATGGGGAACGTCGCATGGGAAACAAAAAAATTCCTACTCACACGCAAACCTATCCATGCTGATGAGCATCTACGAGAGGGAGAGTGGATCTACGTACCCTTGTAGATCGCTAAGCGGGAAGCTTTAAGAAACGCGGTTGGTGTAGTCGAACATCTTCGCGATCCAAATCGCCGAGCGTCCCGCGATCTCATCACGATTCGTCACGTGATCCAATCACGATCTGTCCCGCGAACACATCATGATCCGTCCCGCGAACTCATCACGATCCGTCTCACGATCTTGATCACGATCTTTCCCGCGAACTCATCACGATCCATTCCGTGATCACATCACGAACCGTCTCGCGATCTCGATTACGGTCCTTCCGATCTAGCGCCGAACGGACGGCACCTCCGCGTTCAGCACACGTGCAGCTTGATGACGATCTCCACCATCTTAATCCAGCAAGAGGAGGTGGAGAGGAGAGAGAGTTCACCGACAGCGTGACGGCGCTCCGGTGATGGTGGTGGAGCAATTCCGGCAGGGCTTCGCCTAAGCGCTGCAGAAAACATATCTAGAGGAGCACCGGTGAAACGGGTAGCACGTGGCCATAAACTGTGTCCAAACAGCACCCAATCCACCAGTATATAAAGGAGGGAGAGAGAGGAGGGATGGAGCAAGGAAAAACTCCAATAGGAGTCGGCCAAACTAGAGGGGGAGGAGTCCTACTCCTCCTCCACTCCTAGTAGGAGTAGGACTCTTCCTTTTTAGCCTTTTTTCCACCTTTTCCTTTAGGACTTTTGCCTCCTGCGCCATGGGCCTTGGTGTGGCTGTTTTTCCATCCCAATAGGGGCTGGTTATTATTCTCCCACAGCCCATGGACCTCTTGGGGTCGAAATACCCCTCCCGGAGGTCCCCCGGTACACTACCGACACTCCCGGTACACTATCGATGAGCCCGAAACTTTTCCGGCGACCAAACTGGGACTTCCTATATATGAATCTTTACCTCCGGACCGTTCCGGAGCTCCTCGTGACGTCCGGGATCTCATCCGGGACTCCTAACAACCTTCGGTCACCACCATACACAACTCTACACTACCGAAACATCACCAAACCTTAAGTGTGCAGACCCTGCGGGTTCGAGAACTATGTAGACATGACCGAGACACCTCTACGGTCAATAACCAATGGCGGGACCTGGACGTCCACATTGGTTCCTACATATTCTACGAAGATCTTTATCGGTCGAACCTCTATGTCAAGGATTCAGTTAATCCCGTATAACATTCCCTTTGTTCTTCGGTATGTTACTTGCCCGAGATTCGATCGTCGGTATCTCCATACCTAGTTCAACCTCGTTACTGGCAAGTCTCTTTACTCGTTCCGTAATACAAGATCCCGTGACTAACACTTAGCCACATTGCTTGCAAGGCTTGTTGTGATGTTGTATTACCAAGTGGGCCCTGAGATACCTCTCCGTCACACGGAGTAACAAATCCCAGTCTCGATCCATGCCAACTCAACAGACACCATCGGAGATACCTGTAGAGCACCTTTATAGTCACCCAGTTACGTTGCGACGTTTGATATGCACAAGGCACTCCTCCGATATCCGTGAGTTGCATGATCTCATGGTCATAGGAACATATACTTGACATGCAGAAAACAGTAGCAATAAACTGACACGATCATATGCTATGTTTGTAGTTTGGGTCTTATCCATCACATCATTCTCCTAATGATGTGATCCCGTTATCAAATGACATCTCATGTCCATGGCTAGGAAACCTTAACCATCCTTTGATCAACGAGCTAGTCCATTAGAGGCATACTAGGGACATGGTTTTGTCTATGTATCCACACATGCATTTAAGTCTCCGATCAATACAATTATAGCATTGATAATAAACGATTATCATGAACAAGGAAATATGATAATAACTAATTTATTATTGCCTCTAGGGCATATTTCCAATAGTCTCCCACTTGCACTAGAGTCAATAATCTAGTTCACATCACCATGTGATTCGCATTGTTATGAATCTAACACCCAATGAGTTCTGGGGCTCGATCATGCTTTGCATGTGAGAGAGGTCTTATAGTCAACGGGTCTGCGATATTCAGATTCGTGTGTACTTTGCAAATCTCTATGTCAAACCGTAAACACTGCTACCACACTCCACTTGGTACTATTTCCAAATGGCTGCTCCACTATACGTATCCAGATTGCTACTACTAGTCATCCGGATAGGTGTTAAAGCTTGCATCGACGTAACTCTTTACGACGAGCTCTTTATCACCTCCATAATCAAGAACATTTCCTTAGTCCTCTGGTTACTCAGGATAATTCCGACCGCTGTCCAGTGATCCACTCCTGGACCACTCTTGTACCCCTTGATAGACTCATGGCAAGGCACACACAGGTGCGGTACACAACATGGCATAATATAGAGCCTATGGCTAAGGCATAGGGGACGATGTTCGTCCTTTCTCTTTCTTCTGCCGTTGTCGAGCTTTGAGTCTCACTCAACTTCACACCTTACAAATCAGCCAAGAACTATTTCTCTGGCTGATCCATTTTGAACTCTTTCAAAATCTTGTCAAGGTATGCACTCATTGAAAGTCTCATCAAGCATCTTGATCTATCTCTATAGATTTTGATGCTCAACAATTAGGTAGCTTTATCCAGGTCTTCCTTTGAAAAACACTTTTCAAACAACCTTTTATGCCTTCCAGAAATTCTACATTATTTCCGATCAACAATATGTCAACCACATATACTTATCAGAAACTCTATAGTGCTCCCACTCACTTTATTGCAAATACAAGTTTCTCGTAAACTTTGTATAAACTACAAAAACTTTGATCACCTCATCAAAGTGTATATTCCAACTCCGAGATGCTTGCTTCAGTCCATAGAAGGATCACTTAAGCTTGCTCATCTTTTAGCATCCTTAGGACTGACAAAACCTTCTGGTTGTATCACATACAACCTTTCCTTAAGTAAACCGTTAAGGAAACGATGTTTTGACATCCATCTGCCAGATTTCATAATTGAAAATGCCGCAACTGCTAACATAATTCCAACAGACTTTTAGCATCGCTATGAGTGAGAAAGCCTCATCGTAGTCAACTCCTTGAACTTGTCACAAACAACTTTGCAACAAGTCGAGCTTTACAAATGGTGACATTCACCATTAGTGTCTGTCTTCATTCTAAAGGTCCATTTGTACTCAACGACCTGCCGTCTAACGAGCAAGTCTATCAAAGTCTATACTTGGTTTTCATACATGGATCCTATCTCGGATTTCATGGCATCTAACCATTTGTCGAAATCCGGGCCCATCATCGCTTCTCCATAGCTCGTAGGTTCGTCGTTGTCCAACAACATGATCTCCAAGACAGAGTTGTCGTACCACTTAGGAGCTGTACACATCCTTGTCGACCTACGAAGTTCGATAGTAACTTGATCCTGAAGCTTCATGATCATCATCATTAACTTTCTCTTCAACTAACGTAGGCTTCACAGAAACATCTTTCTACGCTGCGCTACTCTCTGGTTGAACAAAGGTTTAACAACCTCATCAAGTTATATCTTCCTCCCACTCAATTCTTTCGAGAGAAACATTTCCTCGAGAAAGGATCCGTTTAAGCAACAAACACTTTGCACTAGGATCTGAGATTCAAGGTTCACCCAACTGATCTTAGGGTATTCTATGAAGATGCATTTGTCCGCCTTGGGTTCGACCTCATTAGGTGAAAACATTTTCCACACAAGTGTCACAGCCCCAAATATTAAAAAATGACAGCTTAGGTTTCTATCAAAACATAATTCACATGGTGTCATCTCAATGGATTTAGATGATGCCCTATTTAAAGTGAATGTAGTTGTCTCTAATGCATAACCCCAAAAATTATAGTAGTAAAACGATAAGAGACATCACAGTATGCACTATATCAATAGAGCATGACTATGATGTTCGGACACACCATCACACCATGGTGTTCCATGTGGCGTTAGTTGTGAAACAAATTTCACATTGTCTTAAGCTGTATGCCAAACTCGTAACTTAGATATTCACCTCCACGATCATATCGCGGTCATTTTTATCTTCTTGTCACGATGATCTTTAAACTTCACTCTGAATTTGCTTGAACCTTTCAAACGATTCAGACTTGTGTTTCATTAAGTAAATATACACTATATCTACTCAAATCATCAGTGAAGGTAAGAAAATAACGATATCCACTACACACTACAAGACTCACTAGATTGCATACATCAACAAGTATCATTTCCAATGAATCACTTGCCCGCTCCATCCAACGGGGTCCTTTAGTCATCTTGCCCAAGAGGCATGGTTCGCATGTCTCAACCGATTCGAAATCGAATGAGTCCAAATATCCATCAGCATGGAGTTTCTACATGCGCTTTATACCAATATGACATTTAGCGGCAGTGCCACAAGTATGTGGTACTATCATTATTAACTTTGTATCTTTTGACATCAATGTTATGAACATGTGTACTACTACGATCAAGATTTCAACAAACCATTCTCACTGGGTCCATGAACATTGAAGGTATTATTCATGTAAACAGAATAACCATTATTCTCTAACTTAACTGAATAATCGTATTGCAATAAACATGATCTAATCATGTTCATGCTCAACACAAAACACCAAATAACATTTATTTAGGTTCGTCACTAATCCTGAAGGTAGAGAGAGCGTGCGATGTTGATCACATCAACCATGGAAACACTTCCAACACATATCGTCACCTCACCCTTAGCTAGTTCTCCATTTATTCCGTAGCTTTTATTTCGAGTTACTAACATCTAGCAACCGAACCGGTATCCAATACCCAGGTGCTACTAAGAGTACTAGCAAGGTACACATTAATAACTCGTATATCAAATATACTTCTATCAATGTTGCCAGCCTTCTTATCTACCAAGTATCTAGGGTTGTTCCGCTTCAGCGACCGCTCACCTCATAACAGAAGCACTTAGTCTCGGGTTTGAGTTCAACTTTGGGTTGCTTCACTGGAGCAGCAACTGACTTGCTATCCATGAAGTTTCTCTCCTTGCTCTTGCCCTTCTCGAAACTAGTGGTTTGATTAACCATCAACACTTGACGCTCCTTCTTGATTTCTACCTTCGCGGTGTCAAACATCGCGAACAGCTCAGGGATCAACATTTCTTTCCCTGGCATTTTATAGTTCATCACCAAGTTCTAGTAGCTCAGTGACAGTGACTTGGAGAACTACATCAATCACTATCTTATCTGGAAGATCAACTCCCACTCGATTCAAGCGATTGTAGTACCCAGACAGTCTGAGCACATGTTCAACGATTGAGCTATTCTCTTTCATCTTGCAATCAAAGAATCTCGTTGGAGATCCTATATCTCGCAACTCGGGCATGAGCCTGAGATCACAATCTCAGCTCTTAGAACATCCCATATGTTCCGTGACGTTCAAAACGTTTCGGAGCCTCAGTTCTAAGCCGTAATACATGACGCACTAAACTATCAAGTAGTCATCGAAACGTGCCTGTTAGATGTTCACAACATCTACAGACGACGCTAGATGGGGTGGCGCACCGAGAGGTGCATTAAGGACATAAGCCTTCTGTGCAGCAATGAGGACAATCCTCAGATCATGAACCCAGTCCGCAATTTTGCTACCAACATCTTTCAATTCTATTTCTCTAGGAACATATAAAAATACAAGGGAGCTACAGCGCGAGCTAGTAATCTACAACATAATTTGCAAAGACACTTTGACTATGTTCATGATAATGAGTTCAATTAATTATATTACTTAAGAACTCCCACTCAAATTGACATCCCTCCGATCATTCGAGTGATACATGATCCAAATTCACCAACTCAAGTCTGATCATCACGTGAGTTGAGGTGGCTGCAATGGTGAACATCATCATGTTGATCATATCTACTATATGACTCATGTTCGACCTTTCGGTCTCTTGTGTTCCGAGGCCATGTTTGTACATGCTAGGCTCATCAAGTTTAACCCGAGTGTTCTGCATGTGCAACACTGGCTTGCACCCGTTGTATGTGAACGTAGAGTCTATCACACCCGATCATCACGTGGTGTCTCAACACGACGAACTTTCGCAATGGTGCACACTCGGGGAGAACACAATTTATCTTGAAATTAAGTGAGGGATCACCTTATAATGCTACCGTCGTCCTAAGCAAAACAAGGTGCACAAAAAGGATTAACATCACATGCAAATCATAAGTGACATGATATGGCCATGAACTCGTGCTTTTGATCTCCATCTAGAAAGCACCGGCATGATCTCCATCGTCACCGGCATGACACCATGCTCTCCATCATCTTGATCTCCATCAACGTGTCGCCATCGGGGTTGTCACGCCCTGCATGCTTCTACTACTATTGCTACCGTTTAGCGATAAAGTAAAGCATTACATAACGCTTAATGATTGACACGCAGGTCATACAATAATTAAAGACAACCCTATGGCTCCTACCGGTTGCCGTATTCATCGACATGCAAGTCGTGATAATCTATACATCACATGATCATCTCATACATCACATATATCACATCATGTAATTGGCCATATCATATCACAACATACCCTGCAAAAACAAGTTAGACGTCCTCTAATTGTTGTTGCATGTTTTACGTGGCTGCTACGGGTATCTAGCAAGAACAATTCCCACCTACACATAAACCACAACGGTGATACACTAGTTTGCTTTTCAACCTTCTCAAGGACCGCCTTTGTCGAATCCGATCCAACTAAAGTGAGAGAAACTTTCACCCGCAAGCCATCTAGGCAACAAGTTGCATCGAGGGAACCGGTCTCTCGTAAGCGTACGAGTAATGTTGGTCCGGGCCGCTTCATCTCACAATCCCGCTGAACCAAAATACAACCAAGGGAGGAAGCAATCTAAGCATCAACACCCACAAACCTTTTGTGTTCTACTCAAGATCTCATCGAACCATCAACCTAGCTCATGATGCCACTGATGGGGAACGTCGCATGGGAAACAAAAAATTTCCTACGCACACGCAAACCTATCCATGGTGATGAGCATCTATGAGAGGGAGAGTGGATCTACGTACCCTTGTAGATCGCTAAGCGGGAAGCGTTAAGAAACATCCAGCAAGAGGAGGTGGAGAGAAGAGAGAGTTCACCGGCAGCGTGACGCCACTCCGGTGATGGTGGTGGAGCAATTCGGGCAGGGCTTCGCCTAAGCGCTGCAGAAAACCGATCTAGAGGAGCACCGGTGAAACGGGTAGCACGTGGCCATAAACTGTGTCCAAACAGCACCCAATCCACCAGTATATAAAGGAGGGAGAGATAGGAGGGCTGGCGCAAGGAAAAACTCCAATAGGAGTCGGCCAAACTAGAGGGGAAGGAGTCCTACTCCTCCTCCACTCCTAGTAGGAGTAGGACTCTTCCTTTTTAGCCTTTTTTCCACCTTTTCCTTTAGGACTTTTGCCTCCTGCGCCATGGGCCTTGGTGTGGCTGTTTTTCCAGCCCAATAAGGGCTGGTTATTATTCTCCCACAGCCCATGGACCTCTTGGGGTCGAAATACCCCTCCCGGAGGTCCCCCGGTACACTACCGGCACTCCCGGTACACTACCGATGAGCCCGAAACTTTTCCGGCGACCAAACTGGGACTTCCTATATATCAATCTTTACCTTCGGACCATTCCGGAGCTCCTCGTGATGTCCGGGATCTCATCCGGGACTTCGAACAACCTTCGGTCACCACCATACACAACTCTACACTACCGAAACGTCACCAAACCTTAAGTGTGCAGACCCTGCGGGTTCGAGAACTATGTAGACATGACCGAGACACCTCTACGGTCAATAACCAATGGCGGGACCTGGACGTCCACATTGGTTCCTACATATTCTACGAAGATCTTTATCGGTCGAACCTCTATGTCAAGGATTCAGTTAATCCCGTATAACGTTCCCTTTGTTCTTCGGTATGTTACTTGCCCGAGATTCGATCATCGGTATCTCCATACCTAGTTCAACCTCGTTACTGGCAAGTCTCTTTACTCGTTCCGTAATACAAGATCCCGTGACTAACACTTAGCCACATTGCTTGCAAGGCTTGTTGTGATGTTGTATTACCAGGTGGGCCCTGAGATACCTCTCCGTCACACGGAGTAACAAATCCCAGTCTCGATCCATGCCAACTCAACAGACACCATCGAAGATACCTGTAGAGCACCTTTATAGTCACCCAGTTACGTTGCGACGTTTGATACGCACAAGGCACTCCTCCGATATTCGTGAGTTGCATGATCTCATGGTCATAGGAACATATACTTGACATGCAGAAAACAGTAGCAATAAACTGACACGATCATATGCTATGTTTGTAGTTTGGGTCTTATCCATCACATCATTCTCCTAATGATGTGATCCCGTTATCAAATGACATCTCATGTCCATGGCTAGGAAACCTTAACCATCCTTTGATCAACGAGCTAGTCCATTAGAGGCATACTAGGGACATGGTTTTGTCTATGTATCCACACATGCATTTAAGTCTCCGACCAATACAATTATAGCATGGATAATAAACGATTATCATGAACAAGGAAATATGATAATAACTAATTTATTATTGCCTCTAGGGCATATTTCCAATATCACCTTATAATGCTACCGTCGTCCTAAGCAAAACAAGGTGCATAAAAAGATTAACATCACATGCAAATCATAAGTGACATGATATGGCCATGAACTTGTGCTTTTGATCTCCATCTCCAAAGCACCGGCATGATCTCCATCGTCACCGGCATAACACCATGATCTCCATCATTGTGTCGTCATCAGGGTTGTTGCGCCCACCATGCTCGTACTACTATTTCTACCACTTAGCGATAAAGTAAAGCATTACATAGCGCCTAAAGATTGACACGCAGGTCATACAATAATCAAAGACAACCCTATGGCTCCTGCAGCATGAGGCACGGCCGGCGCTGCAGCGGTTGCACCTGGCGCGCCACCATCGTGGCCAAGAGGTTCGTGGCTGTCAGCCCCTCTGTCCTGGTCATCACCACCAGGCGCTCGCAGAGCCGGTCTGCCATCTCGGGCGACTGGGGCGAAGGCGTCCTCCAGTTTATTATCGCTACCGGCGACTGTCGACGAAGTCGGGAAGGTTGATGCACTCCTCCTCCGGCTTCACGTTCTTCACGTAGAAGAACCCTTTGTACCAGTTCTTCACCGAATCCTACAAGGGGAGATGCGGGAACCCGACTCTGGTGCGGAAGTGGATCAGAGCGGCTCCGCAAGCGGTCATGACCTTCTGACCAGTTGTCGGGCTCTTTAGCATCTGGCGCTTGAGGTAGAAGAGCCGTCACCAGAGGTCGAGGCGCGGCTCCACCCCTAGGAAGCCCTCGCAGAGGGTGACGAATGTTGCCAGCTTCAAGATGATGTTGGCGGCCGGGTGGTGCGGCTGCAGACCGAACCGTGTAAGGAATCGCCGGAAGAATGCGCTCGCCGGCAGGCCAAACCCGCGGAGGAAGTGTTCAACGAAAACCACCACCTCGCCATCTCGCGGGGACGACGCGTTCTCCGCCCCGGCGATGTGCGCCTCCAGGAGCTCTGTCAGCGGCAGCTTGCAGCGATGACGGAGGTGCTCGACGAAGTGCTCATCGACATCGTTGTCGTCCCAAGCCCCCTTGGTCGCCATTGGCCTCAAGGGTTTCGTGGCCGCGGCGGCGGGCCACGAGTGCTCGACCATGGTGCGGCTCCGGGTGACAGCGGGCAGCGACATGGCGAGCGCGTGACCTTCTCTCTCTCGGTATGGGGAGGGGAGGGGCAACGAAGACGAAGCATTGGGGTGGAGGAAACGAATGCGCCGTTCTGCTCCTCCCTCCCCCCCCCCCATTTAAACCCCCGCATGGAGGTAGTGGGGAGTGGATCCATCGCGCACAATCCCCACTACTTCCGCTACGTGCGGGAAGGGCATTAACACGTTCCCGAAATGCCAATTGACGGCCCGGGCCACAGAAGATCCGCGCGTGGGGGCCAAGGCCATGGCTGAAGTGGGCCTCACCCCATGGACCGGTATTTTCCTCCGCATGGCTTGTCAGGTCGCGTCCCCCACGTGGCGCGTCTCCTCTGCTCGTCGTGGCATTCGAGGCGTCTTGCGAAGCGTCGGCCGGCTACGGAGCCAGCCGCCGCGACCCCGCACCTTCTAGGTCTTGGGTTGCGCATGATACAGGAGCAGGAGACTCAAGCCAACGAGGTCCGCCGTGGCCCACCGGAGGGCCTCCCCTGCTTCGGGGACTACTGACGGGGGGATAACCCCGGGGTAGCCTTAGCTAGGCCTTCACTCTAACTTTTCGAAACGACCACAGGGCGAACCGCCTACCCCTGTGGTCCGGCTCTGCGCAACCGGCTGGGGGCGGAGACGCCTGACTCTCTAGCCAGCGGCGCTGCAAGTACCATGGTCATGGCACACATGGCTACAGTGACCCCCATCGCATCGGAGGTCAGCACCCGCATGGCCACAGTGGAGGCAACAGTGCCTCTGACCCGGGCCGACCGCGACCGGGCGTCGTCATAGTGCCGGCACACCCTCAACCACTCCATTACCTGCGCTGGCATGGCTATAGCGCGGCCGGCCGTACCGCTGACTGTGGCCGGCTGCTGCAAGACGACGCCCCGAAGGACGACCCGTGTCGTGATGTGCCGGGAGAGGAGGCCTACCATGCGGGGCCCATCCATCTCCCGACGGGGCCCACAGCTGGCGGGCCCTACCAGCGCCAAGACTCCTTAGCCGGGAGGCCATGGCCGGCTAGAGAGACCGCCAGCTGGGGCCCTCCGTCACCTTCTGCTCATATTGTAATCCAGGGGGTTGGCCTATAAAAGCCCCTGGAGCTCCCCCATGCACGGGGGTGACCGATCAACCCACACCCACCCGCGCACACCTTCACGTAGAGAGGAGGGTCGAGCAGGCTAGCTCCTTCTTCCTCCTCTACTCATACAGCTCAAGGAGCACCATTTGTAGCCCCCCTCGGTTTATCAACTAGACTAGCAGGACTAGGGGTTTTACCTCCCACAGAGGGCCCCGAACCTGGGTACATCGTGTGTCTCACGTTGTTTGTCCTCGATCCCGCTCCCGGAGTCCACTGGCATCCATCAGCCCCAACCACTCTCGATAAGCCATCCCATGGCATCTGCCGTGAGAAAACGACGATATCCCCTTTTGACATAGTCTACTCTGCATGTGGTTATCTTACCTATTGGGCAGGTCTGCTAGCTGGAGATGATCGGGAGGCGATGGAACGTGGGGCAAAAATGTTGAGGATCAACGCTTCGAACATGATGCGCATTTGCGCGGCTCCAGGTATAGCAACTGATGACTGATGGTGCAAATCTCCCCCCACTTGAAGTCTGGGACGCGCGGACAGCTGCTGCTCTTTTAGCACTTCTTATCTCTCGGCCCCTGCGCGGGCTTTTGTTGGTAGCTCAGTTATGAGCTTATTTCTGCACTTTTCCTTGCTTTTATCTCTCCTGGTGTGTTCGAATAGTTAGTTTCTCCTAAACTGTTCTGGTTACATTAGTTGGTTCTATTTGGTGTTTATAGGTTTTTGCCCTGCGGTAGGCTGCTCGATGACGAGTGCCTATGGTGGGTTTCCCAGGAATGTTTTGAACCCACTCCCCTTTTCGGTTTCCTTGTGTTGGCCGGTTTAACTATGTATTTTCGTTATGATAAGTAATGGAAAGGGGTTCGCCCGGTTCAAAAAAAATGAGTACCTCTGATAGGCTGAATTGACAAATCTTGAGGTTGACCAAGTCAATCCAGGAAAAATGAAACGACTCATGCCACATCTATGAATTGAATCTAGGTGCCACCACAAAAAACATAACCATCTCGATGAAGCTTATCTTTGTCTTCCTTTTCCCTACTGGACCACATGGCAAAGTGACGCAGAAGTACGTGAGTTTGGCAACCGATCGTGGTCACTGGTTAGTTGCACCAAACCTGTGGTTGGATGATTAGAGGGACAATGGTATCCCCAGCCCACCAGGGTTCAAATCCTGGTGCTTGTATCATTCCTGAATTTCTTTCAGGATTTCCGGCGATGTGCATTCAGTGGAAGGAGACGTTCCCATTGACGACGAGGCACCTACGGTGACTCCGTAAATCTCACGTGATATGCCAGCTCGGTCTCTCGGAGGTGCTCATAGAGGTAGGGTGTGCATGTGTGCATTCATAGGGATGAGTGTATGCGCGTGTATATGAGTGCTTGCGTCTGTACTGTGTCTTTAACTTCGAATCGGACTCGATCACGTAGCAGACTAGACTGTCCGAGTGTTGTAGCGTCTCTCCAGGCCGTATACTATCTCAGATGTAATGACCTTAAAAGCAAAGTTGACCGTTTCGAAGTTACGGACAACTTTCATGTTGAACACTTTTCCATCCGAGGCCATTTTGAACTTTCACTCGACCGAAACTTTCACTCGACCGATACTTTTCACTCGACCGGTACTTTTCACTCGGACGGTGACTCTCACTCGGATGGCAATTGCACTCGGCCAGTACTTTCACTGGACTGGTACTTTTCACTCAGATGGCAATTTCACTCGGCCAGACGGAAAACTTTTCACTCGACCGGACGGCAAACGTTTCACTCGGCCGACAAACTTTCACTCGGAAGTCCCGAGTAAAACTCCAGGCTGATTTTGTTTTGCCTCTCCAGGTCGCATATGAACTCGTATTGAGAAGACTTATATATCAAAATCAATCGCCTCGATGATGCAAAACTTTTTCATGTTGAAAGGTTTTCCGTCTGAGGACTTCTTGAGGGTCGAATGACTCGCGCGGCCCATCAGACACGTGTCTGGTGGGGCGCGCCATATTTTGCCTCCTGTGAGGGTTGCATTCCGATGGCTCTAACTTTTGCATACGACCTTTGATTGAGACGATTTATATATCAAATCGATCAGCTCGACGAGACGAAGACAATCAATATAGAACATTCCTTCATTCGAGTTTGTCTTGGAGGCGTAATCGACAAAAAAGCACTCAGAACATCTACATGACAATCCATGTGTAATTTGGCCCTGGAAATGATGCCGAATGGTGATGGCCTAAACATCAAGGTTTTTTCATTTGGCAATATGAACTTTCTTGTAAATAAAACCTTTTCATTTGAGTGCATCTTTACTGCATTTTTCACCGTGCCAAAATCAAGTGTCAACACATGCCCCCTTGTTTTTCGGCAAAGCATGTCGAAAAATAATTTGCACCACGTTTTTCTAAGGACGATGTCAACACCCCATCGGCTGTGCATGCTAAGGATGACAATTATTATCGGCCATATGCCCAAGCACTCTTTGGGGATATTAGAACCGTTCAAGAATACACCATTCTGGGTGGCAATCCACATGGATTTGAAATCACCCAGATCGCAACTTGATGCTTTAGGACCAGTCGGGTCATCACAAAGATTTTCAATCGAAAATACCGACTGTATTTCACTCGGTTTGAACCTTGGCAATATTACCTAAATGATGATCCACTCGAATTCAGCTGAGATAGTAGCCTAATGCTTGTTGTACCAACATGACGATATCTCAGGACGATAAAAAAATATCGGCCATGCATCATCATCTCAAAGGATTTGGGGAACCTGCCCACCAAAGTGTGAACAGCTGAAATAAATCATAAATTTCAGATAGAGATAAATTGTTGGGCACAAAGTCTGATGGGACGGTTGAAGAACATGGATGATGCACTGTCTAGAGTCTCGTATTGTGACATGAAAATCGTTGTTTATGCCTACCGGCTTCACGCTTGTCCTCCCTTACTCCTGCAACGGGAGCTGTCACATCATTCTTGCCTTGACGGCTTCCTTTGGGGACCCAGGCCATGTTCCTCTTCTCCAGCTCATAGCTAAGCCGCTTCAGCTTCTTCTCTTGCGAATATGATAAGCCGAGTGGGCATCTCGGCTGTGGCTTTGTTTTATGCACGAGCAAGTTTTTCTTGGCTTTGGGAACCTCCAACTTGGCCTGTTGAAATTCAGCAATTGGATCCTTGAAAGTTACACGCTTCATCTCCTTGCCTTTAGTAGCCAACGTAGATTCAGCTGGCTTTTTGTCGTCCGGTGTCAGATCTGAAAGAGCACATTTGCTTCCATCCTTTTTTACTCGGTAAATTTGCTTGACCACGTCCATCTTTTTCGCCAAGCTCCGGACTGATTCTTTTTGGTTGAGTCGGTCTTTAACATGTGGTTGTTGAACAAACAATGATCCTCTCGGAGCTGCATAATTTTGGTGAGGTGGTTTAGAATATGATGGACGGTGATCCCTCAATTTATACATGTCCCTTGATTGATATGAATAATAGTCGGCATGAGGAGGTACGTATGACATCGGCATTGGTGGCCCAAAAGGAGGATATAGAGTCAAATTCTTCCTTCGCTAATCCCAGTATTAAAATTTATTCCTTGGGGGTGACTTCGATGCCTTTGTTTCACTCGGCCGATAAGCACTCTTCGCCTCTCTTATATTCTGATTTTTTTCCAATAACTGCGCGAAAGTGACTTTCGGCTTTTTACCTTTGTGCTTACCATGGCCTTTGTTTTCTTTGGTTTTGAGTGCATCGGTCTTTGAATTTTCTTGTTGCCCACCAGTGCTAGATGTGTTAGTTGTAACTTTGATGGAATTCCTGTCTTCAATATTATTGCTGATGCATTCACTTGAAGATTTGATCCCATCATCATTAGTGTATACCTGTCCATCTTTGTATGAGCCAGCTTGAGGTAGCTGAGTCAACACTTGATCACCATCAAAACCAATCTGAGTCGACTGGCCGCATGCTTGTGCCTCAACGAGCTCCAATCGTCCTCTGTTGGCCGATTGTGTGGCTTGATGAACCACATTGTTGTCTTTGACATTCTGTTCAAACGAACATTTCACTTGTTCTTGTTTTGATAGCTCGGCATCATGATCAATTATAATAATAGGATTAGTCGATGATTCACCGACGATGTGATCACATATGCCCGGACTGAAGGTAGACTGCTCATCCATTAACTGATATTGTGATACCGGCTCTGAAACAAAACAACCGAGTGGTGCCGACTTAACGTCATCTGACTCGGCTATGCATTGATTTTCATCCTCCTTTCCCAATGCTCTTGAATCGGCTATCTTGGAGGACTTTGGACCTGGCTTTATGTTTCTTTAACCAAAATAATTACAGAATATACCTCTCATCTGAGACCAAATGTTAGCTAGGCATAAAACAAACAAAGTTGTCCATATGAATATAAAGTTTAGCCGACATGACGGGAACAACTTTGGTTGTGATAAGTTGTCACTATTAGCTTCTGTGAATGGTGTCATGTGTTGATCAGCATGAATAGTGACATGATTATTCCAAACAAACAGATTACTCATCTCGATTGGTCTTTCAAAATTAATTAGAATCTTGCTAATGGGTGGATCAACAATATGATTTTGACCGAATCGAAAATTGAGTAAACTATCATCTAGGTGTACCTTTGTGAAGACGTTGGGAGGAGAAGATGGTTGCATAACTGGAACAATATCTTGCTCCACTTCTAAATAATTCTCCAATGCCCCTTCCTCTTCTTCTGGATCTCGTGCATCATCACTTGGATTTCCCGTGTAGATTTCACTCGCACTATCCGAATGGATCCCACTCAGACGCTCTTTATTAGCTGAACTTTGCTCAGCAACATGTTCTTGTTCTTGATGTTCATCGTTAATCGAACTGTGTTTGGCCATATTACTTTTTTCTTGACGCTCATCAATTTCTTTAGCACGAAATTCATAGGGCAACATGTAAGCTCCCTCACATCCAGCAAAATCGAGCACGGCCAATTTGCTACATTTGTCGTTCCTTTGCTCGGTGAAGCTTGCATCATCTGTTTTGGTACCCTCTGCAATAACTGGCTCGATGCACTCGACATTAGCCGGTGATGCACTCGAATGACTCAATGCACTCGCCTGACTTGATGCACTCGGCCTTAACTGGTTTGATGCACTCGGTTGGCTCGATGCACTCGATATTGACTCTATGCACTCGACCTTGGCCGTCTTGGTGCTCAATCCGGTTTCAACCGAATCCATCATTGTCTTGGCTTTAAAGGAACCGTTTGACTCGGCTGTAGACGACTTAGTCATATTTGACTCGGTTTCTACCGAATCAACCGTATTAACCGAGTGAATCCTTTTTGTTGTTTGGCTTGCAAAACTTTTGTTTTATCTTGCCTCAACATCGCAGAGGGACCAACATGGTTGTTGCATAAAGGAAGGGACTTGACGTATTCTTGCAAATCTTCCTCCTCATGCTTTTTCTTGATTGCTTCATAAGCATGTCGATATTCTGCTGGTAACTCCCCAAGAGTCGACGTGGTAAAATTGTTGACGCAATTCCTTGTGAGCTTTGGATTGACCTTGTCCATTCGGGCCACATATTTTTCTTTAAATTCGTCCCTGCTTGGATCGGCTTGTCCCCCAATGCTTTTAGGATCTTTCGGCAATGAACTGATGTTGCCGAATTTTTGCAATTGTATAGGGGGTGTATGACACGCTGCAATGATGGGTGAAGACATATGCAATGTTGTTGAACCATATTTCCTCTCGCCAATTTGGTCAATTGGAAACACATTGTCTTCTCGTAAAACCTTAGCTCTTATTGCCTCATAATCAGGTACCAAACCCTTATCATGTTACTCAAGGCAAAGAGCAGTAATCTGCTTATTTTGGGCTAAACTTTCTAAAGTAGCCAAAGCCACCTCATCTTTTGCAATATTACCCACGGATGCTCCTATAGAATCTCCACTCACTCGGCAATAACCATGAAGGTGAGTCGAGTCATGAATATTTTTATTTGCATATGCTGCTGAACAATTAACCCCGCGAGGTGTGGTATATGATGAGTGCGGATAACCGGCCAAATAGCTAATGGAAGCATGGCCGATTCCCCCATCCATCGGCATGTTTGGGGATGAACCCGCATATTGCGAGTCGGCTGTCGATGGACAAAACTATGAAACACCCTCCTGTGCATGAGGTGTCTTATATTGATCACTCAAACTCATCGTGTTGTTCACCGGCATATTGAAGGGAGTTGCCGATGAACGAAAGTTCGGATCTATAAGTTGCATGTCACAATTATGTAATTCCCAAGCTTCTTCAACAGGATACTCAGTCGGCCTTTGCTCGTTAGGGCTAGACGACATGGTATGCCCATCAAAGGATCTAGCGACAACAATATAATGTCTATTTGCATCTACATAAGCAGATTTATGATACATTTTACCGTGTAGATTGCAGCCGCTTGATGATGCTCTCCTCATAGCAAGAACGGGCTGGAGACCATTCAAAGCTTAGTCCCCAACGGAGTCGCCAAAAAGTGTGTTGACACACGAACACATCACTGTGTACCCTCGACGCCGGGGTGATGCACCGCAGCTCACGTCGAAGGAGGACCGACCGGCAGCGCGATACGCGAGATAGCCGGCGAACGCTTTTGCAGAGCCAAAACCCCGCACGCCCGGGAGGGACCCCATTAGGGCGCGCGGCGGCTATGGGCTGCCCTAGGTCGACCTGATCGCTCCTAGGGCCTCGTGGATCGCTGCCCTCCAAGATAAGAATGAACGAAGAACGAGTAAGAAGATACAAGGGTAGGAGATAAAAGTAGATGAACACGAAAGTGTAATTGATAGATTTGTTTGATTGTGTGTTGTTCAATCGGCCATCACCCACAACATATATAAGAGGTGTCTGGACTTCCCATACAAGCAAAGGATTCATCTAGGCTTTCTTTACAAGAAAATTACATCAATTCACGTCCTAGAGTCCTAGTTCTAGTACCACTCGGATTCAGCCCAAATCTGGCCCAATCTTCTGTCTTGCTTCTTGCATGGGCCATGGAATCTGCATATAACCTTCGATGGAGACGGTCCAAACATCAATTTTGTGTGCCTCGACGAGGCCAACAATCCGTATGTTGATCACTTTCCCAAATAAAGCCATCTTGAATACTCCACGCGGTCAGCTTTAACTTTGAATCGGACTCGATCACGTAGCAGACTGGACTGTCCGAGTGTTTTAGCGTCTCTCCGGGCCGTATACTATCTTAGATGATAATGACCTTAAAAGCAAAGTTGACCGTTTCGACGTTACGGACAACTTTCATGTTGAACACTTTTCCATCCGAGGCCATTTTGAACTTTCACTCGACCGGAAATTTCACTCGACCGAAACTTTCACTCGATCGGTACTTTTCACTCGACCGGAACTTTCACTCGACCGGTACTTTTCACTCGGACGGTGACTCTCACTCGGATGGCAATTGCACTTGGCCAGTACTTTCACTGGACTGGTACTTTTCACTCGGACGACAATTTCATTCGGCCGGACGGATAACTTTTCACTCGACCGGACGGCAAACGTTTCACTCAGCCGGCAAACTTTCACTCGGAAGTCCCGAGTAAAACTCTAGGCTGATTTTGTTTTGCCTCTCCAGGTCGCATACGACCTCAGATTGAGAAGAATTATATATTAAAATCAATTGTCTCGATGACGCGAAACATTTTCATGTTGAAAGGTTTTCCATCCGAGGACGTCTTGAGGGTCGAATGACTCGCGCGACCCATCAGACACGTGTCTGGTGGGGCAAGCCATATTTCGCCTCCTGTGAGGGCTGCATTCTGATGGCTCTAACTTTTGCATACGACCTCGAATTGAGACGATTTATATATCAAAATTGATCACCTCGACGTGATGAAGACAATCAATATAGAACATTCCTTCATTAGAATTTGTCTTGGAGGCGTAATCGACAAAAAAGCACTCAGAACATCTGCATGACAATCCAAGTGTAATTTGGCCCTGGAAATGATGCCGAATGGTGATGGCCTAAACATCAAGGTTTTTTCATTCGGCAATATGAACTTTCTTGTAAATAAAACCTTTTTGTTTGAGTCCATCTTTATTGCATTTTGCACCATGCCAAAATCAAGTGTCAACAATGTTACAAACAGAAGGAGTCATAAGACCCAACATTCAGAGCATACAAACAACAAGCAAAAGTTACATGTCTGAGTACAGACATCTACAAAAGTGGCTAGAAGAGCCTGAAAAGCTACAACGACCCTACCATAGGAGCCAGACCTCTGTCTGGGTTACTAAGCTAATCCGTCGATGTCAACGTCAGAAGAAACATAACTGAACTCAACGTCTATCTCTGCAAAAATGTATATAAGCAACAGTGAGTACAAAGGTACTCAGCAAGTCTTACATCAAAACTATCTACATATGCATCATGTATCAATGAACGGGATTGTGGGGTTTACTGCAGAATGCCAGCTTTGACCTTTGGCTATCCTAGTCTATGACAAAGTAACCAACGTATCACTACTCTCTTGTCTCCCTACGAGAGAGCACACACGAGTCCACAGGTTCACCATCTCAATACACCATTATGGATCCTCTCTCGTCTTCCTACGAGAAGCCATCCATAGCACTCACACTTGTTTGGTGCATTTTATAGTTTTCACTTAAAGTTGCCAATGAACAATGCAAGTATCCAAGTAGTCCATATCCACGGATGCGGCTATTCGAATAGATAATTTATCCTGTAGAGGTGTACTTCGTCACACATGCTCCCGCCACTTATCTCCATGTGCACGTAAAAAGGCACCTCCGCAACCTTCAAGCGGAAAGCGAGGGAGTCGGCCACGGAAGTTAACCTTCAATGACTCACGTCCAAAGCAGTCGCCTATCTGAGTTGGAACCCATAATGGAAGTCCGGCCGAGGTTTCCAACATGGCCTCAAACGTTGCGAGTAGGGCCCCAAGTCAGTCCCGATTGGGCCGTTCATCCACTTCGTAGGCCGTGCCACACCTATCAATGTTTTGAACTACTGCGACTCCTGGACTGACAATAGGGTAGGTTAATAGGCCGAGAGAGCTCGAGTTACCGGAGCCCATTGTGCGGTAGTAACTAATCTTGGAACACAAACACGGAACTCAGCTCCTATGAGCGGTTTCAACAAGACAACCCACCATGTACTCCTACATGGCCTCTCATCGCTACCTTTACCAAAACAGGTTCATCACTTAACTCTCATCATCATGACACATTCATTTCACTCCGGTTCATCTCCCAGATGAATCAGACCTGACACAACTCTAAGCATAGCAAGCATAACAGGGTTATAACAAAACATGGCTCAAGCATCTACCAGGTATGCTAGGTTGCTTGGTTTAGCTATTTACTGTGACAATGACAGGTCATGCTAAGGAGTGGGTTCATTTATCGCAACACAAGTAGCAGTTGAACACGTTGTCCTAATGCATTGAAATGAGAGAAAGAGCAAGAGATGGGATTGTATCGGATATGCTCCAGGGGGGGTTGCTTGCCTGTTTATTAGAGGAACTCAGCTGTTCTTCGATGTCGTCGATAACTATGTCTCGCAAGTCTATCGACAAGATCAAACAAGGTACAATTTAAGCAAGGAAAATGCTTCACAATGATGCATGATAATAGCATGCCAATATCTTACTGATTTGAGCTAATGTATCTATCAACATGTTAAATGAAGATGGTTTGAACCCAAGGTTCAAATTCAACTCCATAAGTGAAGTGGCCTATTGTGTTTTGAACAAAATGTCAAAGTTTGGCTATTTAACTTGCTCTAACATGCATGAAAATGCCACCATTAGATTCGTTGGATTTTTCTGACAAATTTTCATATATAAATTATTTTAATCTGACTTACAGATTATTTTCTATGAATTTTTGAAGTTTATAATATTTTCTGGAATTTTCTGATTTATTTTAAATCTAGAAATTCATTATCTGCATCAGCATGACATCATCACGATGTCATCTAGTCAAAGCCGCCAGGTTAGGGTCAAACCTGACGACCCGGACCCACACGTCAGTGACACGGGGCTAATCCTCGCGGTGACCGGGGGTTTGACCCACTATGGGGCCAACGTCAACGTCTGTGGGCTAATTAGGAGGGGGATTAGGCACTAATCGGCCGGCCACGTCGGCGCCCGCCGGAGCGGGGCCGGCGGCGACCAAATCCAAAGTGGAGGCTCGCCGGAAGCCGCTAGGGGGCTCGGTTCGACGCGCGGAAAGCACTGGGAGGGAGCCCGTGCTCGACCGCATCTACCGAAGGGGTCAGGAGGGCACGGAGCTGCCGGACGGCTCGCCGGTGAGCTCTCTCGCAGTGGCGCCCGTACGGTCACGATGAGGGGGATAGCAAGAGGGCGGGGGAGACCACGGGGAGAGGGGAAGAGGCACCACCAGCTCACCACGGGCTCGATGGCGGTGACTGCGGGCTCGGGGAGGCCGGAGCGGCGGCGAATCGACGGGGCGAGCTCTGGTGGCCGGCGGGGAAAAACGGCGGTGGCTCGGCGATGAGGAGCTCCCGGTGGCTTCTGGCTCCACAGGGAGGACCAGCTCGAGGCGGCAAAGACACTCGACGGCTCAGAGAGGCAAGGGGGTGGCCGGAGGCCGAGGCGGCAACGAGCAGCGTCGATGGAGGAGCTCGGGCAAGGAGGAGAAACAGAGGAGAGGGAGAGAGCAGCAGGGGGCGCCGTGTGTTGGGGAACGTCGCATGGGAAACAAAAATTTTCCTACGCACACGCAAACCTATCCATGGTGATGAGCATCTACGAGAGGGAGAGTGGATCTACATACCCTTGTAGATCGCTAAGCAGGAAGCGTTAAGAAACGCGGTTGGTGTAGTCGAACATCTTCGAGATCCAAATCGCCGAGCGTCCCGCGATCTCATCACGATCCGTCCCGCGATCCAATCACGATCCGTCCCGTGAACTCATCACGATCCGTCCCGTGAACTCATCACGATCCATCCCGCGATCTCATCACGATCCGTCTCACGATCTTGATCACGATATGTCCTGCGAACTCATCACGATCCGTTCCGCGATCTCATCACGAACCGTCTCGCGATCTCGATCACGGTCCTTCCAATCTAGCGCCGAACGGACGGCACCTCCGCGTTCAGCACACGTGCAGCTTGATGATGATCTCCACTGTATTGATCCAGCAAGAGGAGGTGGAGAGGAGAGAGAGTTCACCGGCAGCGTGACGGCGCTCCGGTGATGGTGGTGGAGCAATTCCGGCAGGGCTTCGCCTAAGCGCTGCAGAAAACCGATCTAGAGGAGAAACTATGCACCAGTGGAACGGGTAGCACGTGGCCGGAAATTCTGTCCAAAAACCACCCAATCCACTAGTATATATAGGAGGATAGGAGAGGAGAGGCAGCCAAGGCCTTTGGGTCGGCCGAAATAGGAGGTGGGAGCAATCCTACTTCACCTCCAATCCTAGTTGGAGTAGGATTGCCTCCTATTGGCTGATTTTCCACTTTTTGCTTTAGGACTTTCTCTCCTGCGCCATGGGCCTTTGTGGCTGTTTTACCAGCCCACTAAAGGCTGGTTATTATTCTCCCACAGCCCATGGACCCCTTGGGGTCGAAATACCCCTCCCGGAGGTCCCCCGGTACACTACCGGCACTCCCGGTACACTATCGATGAGCCCAAAACTTTTCCGGAAACCAAACTGGGACTTCCTATATATCAATCTTTACCTCCGGACCATTCCGGAGCTCCTCGTGACGTCCGGGATCTCATCCGGGACTCCGAACAAACTTCGGTCACCACCATACATAACTCTACACTACCGAAACGTCACCGAACCTTAAGTGTGCAGACCCTGCGGGTTCGAGAACTATGTAGACATGACCGAGACACCTCTACGGTCAATAACCAATGGCGGGACCTGGACGTCCACATTGGTTCCTACATATTCTACGAAGATCTTTATCGGTCGAACCTCTATGTCAAGGATTCAGTTAATCCCGTATAACGTTCCCTTTGTTCTTCGGTATGTTACTTGCCCGAGATTCGATCGTCGGTATCTCCATACCTAGTTCAACCTCGTTACCGGCAAGTCTCTTTACTCGTTCCATAATATAAGATCCCGCAACTAACAATTAGTCACATTGCTTGCAAGGCTCATTGTGATGTTGTATTACCGAGTGGGCCCTGAGATACCTCTCCGTCACACGGAGTAACAAATCCCAGTCTCGATCCATGCCAACTCAACAGACACCATCGGAGATACGTGTAGAGCACCTTTATAGTCACCCAGTTACGTTGCGACGTTTGATACGCACAAGGCACTCCTCCGATATCCGTGAGTTGCATGATCTCATGGTCATAGGAACATATACTTGACATGCAGAAAACAGTAGCAATAAACTGACACGATCATATGCTATGTTTGTAGTTTGGGTCTTATCCATCACATCATTCTCCTAATGATGTGATCCCGTTATCAAATGACATCTCATGTCCATGGCTAGGAAACCTTAACCATCCTTTGATCAATGAGCTAGTCCATTAGAGGCATACTAGGGACATGGTTTTGTCTATGTATCCACACATGCATTTAAGTCTCCGATCAATACAATTATAGCATGGATAATAAACGATTATCATGAACAAGGAAATATGATAATAACTAATTTATTATTGCCTCTAGGGCATATTTCCAACAGTCTCCCACTTGCACTAGAGTCAATAATCTAGTTCACATCACCATGTGATTCGCATTGTTATGAATCTAACACCCAATGAGTTTTGGGGCTCGATCATGCTTTGCATGTGAGAGAGGTCTTATAGTCAACAGATCTGCGATATTCAGATCCGTGTGTACTTTGCAAATCTCTATGTCAAACCGTAAACACTGCTACGACACTCCACTTGGTACTATTTCCAAATGGCTGCTCCACTATACGTATCCAGATTGCTACTACTAGTCATCCGGATAGGTGTTAAAGCTTGCATCGACGTAACTCTTTATGACGAACTCTTTATCACCTCCACAATCAAGAAACATTTCCTTAGTCCTCTGGTTACTAAGGATAATTCCGACCGCTGTCCAGTGATCCACTCCTGGACCACTCTTGTACCCCTTGACAGACTCATGGCAAGGCACACAGCATGGCATAATATAGAGCCTATGGCTAAGGCATAGGAGACGACGTTCGTCCTTTCTCTTTCTTCTGCCGTTGTCGAGCTTTGAGTCTCACTCAACTTCACACCTTACAAATCAGACGAGAACTATTTCTCTGGCTGATCCATTTTGAACTCTTTCAAAATCTTGTCAAGGTATACACTCATTGAAAGTCTCATCAAGCATCTTGATCTATCTCTAACATAATTCCAACAGACTTTAGCACCACTACGAGTGAGAAAGTCTCATCGTAGTCAACTCATTGAACTTGTCACAAACATCTTTGCAACAAGTCGAGCTTTACAAATAGTGACATTCACCATCAGTGTCTGTCTTCATTTTAAAGATCCATTTGTACTCAACGACCTGCCGTCCAACGAGCAAGTCTACCAAAGTCTACACTTGGTTTTCATACATGGATCCTATCTCGGATTTCATGGCCTCTAACCATTTGTCGGAATCCGGGCCCATCATCGCTTCTCCATAGCTCGTAGGTTCATCGTTGTCCAACAACATAATCTCCAAGACAGAGTTGTCGTACCACTTAGGAGCAGTACACATCCTTGTCGACCTACGAAGTTCGATAGTAACTTGATCCTGAAGCTTCATGATCATCATCATTAACTTCCTCTTCAACTAACGTAGGCTTCACAGAAACATCTTTCTGCGCTGCGCTACTCTCTGGTTGAACAAAGGTTCAACAACCTCATCAAGTTCTATCTTCCTCCCACTTAATTCTTTCGAGAGAAACATTTCCTCGAGAAAGGATCCGTTTAAGCAACAAACATTTTGCACTAGGATCTGAGATTGAAGGTTCACCCAACTGATCTTAGGGTATTCTATGAAGATGCAATTTGTCCGCCTTGGGTTCGACCTCATTAGGTGAAAACATTTTCCACACAAGTGTCACATCCCAAAATATTAAGAAATGACAGCTTAGGTTTCTATCAAACCATAATTCACATGGTGTCATCTCAACGGATTTAGATTGTGCCCTATTTAAAGTGAATGTAGTTGTCTCTAATGCATAACCCCAAAATTATAGTAGTAAAACGACAAGAGACATCATATTACGCACCATGTCCAATAGAGCATAACTATGATGCTCGGACACACCATCACACTATGGTGTTCCAGGTGGCGTTTAGTTGTGAAACAACTTTCACATTGTCTTAAGTTGTATGCCAAACTCGTGACTCAGATATTCACCTCCACGATCATATCGCAGTCATTATTATCTTCTTGTCACGATGATCTTTAAACTTCACTCTGAATTTGCTTGAACCTTTCAAACGATTCAGACTTGTGTTTCATTAAGTAAATATACACTATATCTACTCAAATCATCAGTGAAGGTAAGAAAATAACGATATCCACTGCACGCTACAAGACTCACTAGATTGCATACATCAACAAGTATCATTTCCAATGAATCACTTGCCCGCTCCATCCAACGGGGTCCTTTAGTCATCTTGCCCAAGAGGCATGGTTCGCATGTCTCAACCGATTCGAAATCGAATGAGTCCAAATATCCATCAGCATGGAGTTTCTACATGCGCTTTATACCAATATGACATTTAGCGGCAGTGCCACAAGTATGTGATACTATCATTATTAACTTTGTGTCTTTTGACATCAATGTTATGAACATGTGTAATACTACGATCAAGATTTCAACAAACCATTCTCACTGGGTGCATGACCATTGAAGGTATTATTCATGTAAACAGAATAACCATTATTCTCTAACTTAAATGAATAACCGTATTGCAATAAACATGATCTAATCATGTTCATGCTCAATGCAAAACACCAAATAACATTTATTTAGGTTCGTCACTAATCCTAAAGGTAGAGAGAGCGTGCGATGTTGATCACATCAACCTTGGAAACACTTCCAACACATATCGTCACCTCACCCTTAGCTAGTTCTCCGTTTATTCCGTAGCTTTTATTTCGAGTTACTAACATTTAGCAACCGAACCGGTATCCAATACCCAGGTGCTACTAAGAGTACTAGCAAGGTACACATCAATAACTCGTATATCAAATATACTTCTGTCGATGTTGCCAGCCTTCTTATCTACCAAGTATCTAGGGTTGTTCCGCTTCAGCGACCTCTCACCTCATAATAGAAGCACTTAGTCTCGGGTTTGAGTTCAACTTTGGGTTGCTTCACTGGAGCAGCAACTGACTTGCTATCCATGAAGTTTCCCTCCTTGCTCTTGCCCTTTTCGAAACTAGTAGTTTGATTAACCATCAACACTTGACGCTCCTTCTTGATTTCTACCTTCGCGGTGTCAAACATCGCGAACAGCTCAGGGATCAATACTTCTATCCCTGGTGTATTATAGTTCATCACTAAGTTCTAGTAGCTTTAGTGACAGTGACTTGGAGAACTATATCAATCACTATCTTATCTGGAAGATCAACTCCCACTTGATTCAAGCGATTGTAGTACCCAGACAATCTGAGTACATGCTCAACGATTGAGCTATTCTCCTTCATCTTACAGGCAAAGAATCTTGTTGGAGATCTCATATCTCGCAACACAGGCACGAGCCTGAGATCACAATCTCTGCTCCTAGAACATCTCATATGTTCCGTGACGTTCAAAACGTTTCCGAGCCTCAATTCTAAGCCGTAATGCATGACGCACTAAACTATCAAGTAGTCATCGAAACGTGCCTGTCAGATGTTCACAACATCTATAGACGACGCTAGAGGGGGTGGCGCACCGAGCGGTGCATTAAGGACATAAGCCTTCTGTGCAGCAATGAGGACAATCCTCAGATCACGGACCGAGTCCACAATATTGCTACCAACATCTTTCAACTCTATTTCTCTAGGAACATATAAAAATACAAGGGAGCTACAGCGCGAGCTAGTAATCTACAACATAATTTGCAAAGACATTTTGACTATGTTCATGATAATGAGTTCAATTAATCATATTACTTAAGAACTCCCACTCAAATTGACATCCCTCGGGTCATTCGAGTGATACATGATCCAAATTCACCAACTCAACTCCGATCATCACGTGAGTTAAGGTGGCTTCAATGGTGAACATCATTATGTTGATCATATCCACTATATGACTCATGCTCGACCTTTCGGTCTCTTCTGTTCCGAGGCCATGTCTGTACATGCTAGGCTCGTCAAGTTTAACCCGAGTGTTCTGCGCGTGCAAATCTGGCTTGCACCCGTTGTATGTGAACGTAGAGTCTATCACACCCGATCATCACGTGGTGTCTCAACACGACGAACTTTCGCAACGGTGCACACTCGGGGAGAACACAATTTATCTTGAAATTAAGTGAGGATCACCTTATAATGCTACCATCGTCCTAAGCAAAACAAGGTGAATAAAAAGGATTAACATCACATGCAAATCATAAGTGACATGATATGGCCATGAACTTGTGTTTAAGATCTCCATCTTCGAAACACCGGCATGATCTCCATCGTCACCGGCACAACACCATGATCTCCATCATCTTGATCTCCATCAATGTGTTGCCATTGGGGTTGTGGCGCCAGCCCTGCTTCTACTTCTATTGCTACCACTTAGCGATAAAGTAAAGCATTACATAGCGCTTAATGATTGACACGCAGGTCATACAATAATTAAAGACAACCCTATGGCTCCTGCCGGTTGCCGTACTCAACGACATGCAAGTCGTGAAATTCTATACATCACATGATCATCTCATACATCACATATATCTCATCATGTAATTGCCAATATCACATCACAACATACCCTGCAAAAACAAGTTAGACGTCCTCTAATTGTTGTTGCATGTTTTACGTGGCTGCTATGGGTATCTAGCAAGAACTATTCTCACCTACGCATAAACCACAACGGTGATACATAGATTGCTTTTCAACCTTCTCAAGGACCGCCTTTGTCGGATCCGATCCAACTAAAGTGAGAGAAACTGTCACCCGCAAGCCATCTAAGCAACAAGTTGCATCGAGGCAACCGGTCTCTCGTAAGCGTACGAGTAATGTTGGTCTAGGCCGCTTCATCTCACAATCCCGCTGAATCAAAATCCGACCAAGGGAGGAAGCAATCTAAGCATCAACGCCCACACACCTTTTGTGTTCTACTCGAGATCTCATCGAACCATCAACCTAGCTCATGATGCCACTGTTGGGGAACGTCGCATGGGAAACAAAAAATTTCCTACACACACGCAAACCTATCCATGGTGATGAGCATCTACGACAGGGAGAGTGGATCTACATACCCTTGTAGATCGCTAAGCGGGAAGCATTAAGAAACGCGGTTGGTGTAGTCGAACATCTTCGCGATCCAAATCGCCGAGCGTCCCGCGATCTCATCACGATCCGTCCCGCGATCCAATCACGATCCGTCCCGTGAACTCATCACGATCCGTCCCGCGATCTCATCACGATCCGTCTCACGATCTTGATCACGATCTATCCCGCGAACTCATCACGATCCGTTCCGCGATCTCATCACGAACCGTCTCGCGATCTCGATCACGGTCCTTCCGATCTAGCGCCGAACGGACGGCACCTCCGCGTTCAGCACACGTGCAGCTTGATGACGATCTCCACCGTCTTGATCCAGCAAGAGGAGGTGGAGAGGAGAGAGAGTTCACCGGCAGCGTGACGGCGCTCCGGTGATGGTGGTGGAGCAATTCCGGCAGGGCTTCGCCTAAGCGCTGCAGAAAACCGATCTAGAGGAGAAACTATGCACCGGTGGAACGGGTAGCACGTGGCCGGAAATTCTGTCCAAAAACCACCCAATCCACTAGTATATATAGGAGGAGAGGAGAGGAGAGGAAGCCAAGGCCTTTGGGTCGGCCGAAATAGGAGGTGGGAGCAATCCTACTTCACCTCCAATCCTAGTTGGAGTAGGATTGCCTCCTATTGGCTGATTTTCCACTTTTTGCTTTAGGACTTTCTCTCCTGTGCCATGGGCCTTTGTGGCTGTTTTACCAGCCCACTAAGGGCTGGTTATTATTCTCCCACAGCCCATGGACCTCTTGGGGTCGAAATACCCCTCCCGGAGGTCCCCCGATACACTACCGGCACTCCCGGTACACTACCGATGAGCCCAAAACTTTTCCGGAAACCAAACTGGGACTTCCTATATATGAATCTTTACCTCCGGACCATTCCGGAGCTCCTCGTGACGTCCGGGATCTCATCCGGGACTCCGAACAAACTTCGGTCACCACCATACATAACTCTACACTACCGAAACGTCACCGAACCTTAAGTGTGCAGACCCTGCGGGTTCGAGAACTATGTAGACATGACCGAGACACCTCTACGGTCAATAACCAATGGCGGGACCTGGACGTCCACATTGGTTCCTACATATTCTATGAAGATCTTTATCGGTCGAACCTCTATGTCAAGGATTCAGTTAATCCCGTATAACGTTCCCTTTGTTCTTCGGTATGTTATTTGCCCGAGATTCGATCGTCGGTATCTCCATACCTAGTTCAACCTTGTTACCGGCAAGTCTCTTTACTCGTTCCATAATATAAGATACCGCAACTAACAATTAGTCACATTGCTTGCAAGGCTCATTGTGATGTTGTATTACCGAGTGGGCCCTGAGATACCTCTCCGTCACACGGAGTAACAAATGCCAGTCTCGATCCATGCCAACTCAACAGACACCATCGGAGATACCTGTAGAGCACCTTTATAGTCACCCAGTTACGTTGCGACGTTTGATATACACAAGGCACTCCTCCGATATCCGTGAGTTGCATGATCTCATGGTCATAGGAACATATACTTGACATGCAGAAAACAGTAGCAATAAACTGACACGATCATATGCTATGTTTGTAGTTTGGGTCTTATCCATCACATCATTCTCCTAATGATGTGATCCCGTTATCAAATGACATCTCATGTCCATGGCTAGGAAACCTTAACCATCCTTTGATCAACGAGCTAGTCCATTAGAGGCATACTAGGGACATAGTTTTGTCTATGTATCCACACATGCATTTAAGTCTCCGATCAATACAATTATAGCATGGATAATAAACGATTATCATGAACAAGGAAATATGATGATAACTAATTTATTATTGCCTCTAGGGCATATTTCCAACACCGTGGTACTTCCAGGCGAGGCCAGCAGCAAGCAGGCAGGAAGGAGGTGGCCGGGCGCGTGGCCGAGCGCGCCGAGCACACTCCCTCGTGCCTTCTGGCACGAGGTTGAGGATGACTGGCCACTGGGCCAGTTGGGCCAGCTGGGCCGCAGGTAAGCCAGGTAATCCTCTGCTTTTCTTTTTATTTTCTGTTTTTGTTTTTATTTCTGACATTTGTTCTGGCAAAATAAAATATCAAGCCATTTTATAAAATCCTGAAAATTATTATATGAGCTAGACATAAATGACTTATGCCACATAATGAAATTCAGAATTATTTGACATATATTTCATATATATAAATATATATATCCAATGCAAATAGAGTTAATTTAATTCAAAATCCCAATATAAAATATTTCTGTGATCCCAAAATATTGGTTGACAATTTTTACTCAATCCAATATTTTATTAGAGAACTAGGAACATTTTCTCGGAACTATTTGAAGCAATTTTTATAATGCTTATTTTGACAAAATTTTGAATTATGAGGGTTGATCATTCCTCATTGCATCTTCATTTGAAAATAAAAATGCATGCATGAATGCACTTGCAATCATAAAGAAACTAGGATTGTGACAACTCACCCCCACTAAACAAGAATCTCATCCCAAGATTCAGGAGTAGTCGGGAAGAGTGCAGGGTACTCAAGCCGAAGACGATCTTCGCGCTCCCAGGTTGCTTCATCCTCGGAATGATGCGACCACTGAACCTTCAAAAACTTGATGCTACTACGTCGAGTGCTACGCTCGGTTTCGTCAAGAATACGAACATGATATACTCCATATGTGTACGCTCGGTTTCGTCAAGAATACGAACATGATATACTCCATATGAGAGATCATCTTGAAGATCAAGCGTTTCATGGTCTACTTCGCGGATAGGATCCTTGAAGCAACGCCTAAGTTGAGGAACGTGGAACACATCATGAACTTTGGAAAGCTGCAGGGGTAGTTCCAATTGGTAGGCAACCTCTCCTCGTTTAGCAAGAATGTGAAAAGGACCAATGTAACGAGGAGCCAATTTGCATTTGATACCGAAACGATGGGTACCCTTGAGAGGTGAAACCCGAAGATAAGCCTTCTCGTCAACTTCATAACATACTTCCTTATGACGACGGTCATATTGGCTCTTCTGACGAGATTGGGCGGTTTTCAAATTCTCACGAATGATGCGAACTTGCTCTTCTGCATCCTAGATCATATCCGGTCCAAAGAATTATCTTTCACCGGTTTCTGACCAGTTTAATGGCATTCAACATCTTAGTCCATACAGAACTTCGAAAGGAGCTTTGCCCAGACTAGACTGAAAGTTGTTGTTATAAGCAAATTCGGCAAATGGAAGACATTTCTCCCAGTTCATTCCGAATGAGATAACATAGGCTCTGAGCATATCCTCAAGAATTTGATTGACTCTTTCTACTTGACCACTTGACTGAGGGTGATAAGTGGTGCTAAAGGAGAGATGGGTTCCCATAGCATTCTGGAAACTTTCCCAAAATCGAGAAGTGAAAAGACTTCCACGATCTGAATTGATCTCTAGAGGAACACCATGAAGAGAAATTATTCGAGAAATATACAAATCTGCTAACTAACTAGCAGTTATACTTTCTCGAACTGGAAGGAAATGAGCAACTTTTGAAAGGCGATCGATAACCACGAAGATGGCATCATTCCCTTTCTTAGTCTTTGGAAAGCCGGTGATGAAATCCATACCGACCTTGTCCCATTTCCACTCGGGAATAGCCAAGGGCTAAAGGGTGCCAGCAGGCCTTTGATGCTCTACTTTAACGTGATGACAAACATCACAGCTAGCAATGAATTGAGCAATTTCTCTCTTCATCCGGGTCCACCAAAACCTCTAGCGTAGGTCCTGATACATGTTAGTACTACCGGGATGAATCGTGAGAGGAGATTCATGAGCTTCCTTGAGAATCAGTTCTCAAAGTTGTTGCTTTTTGGGAACCACCAAGCGGTCCTCAAATAAAACAACACCTTGATCATTTACCAAGAGAGAACGAGCAACTCCCTTGGCGATGTTGCTCTTGATACGAGAAATTCCCATATCCTGCTTCTGGGCAGCTATGATCCGATCCTCAAGAGTTGGTTTCGCCACCAAGGTAGAAAGGAATCCTCGAGGAACAATGTGAAGGTTTAACTTACAAAATTCCTCGTGGAGAAGTGGTTGACTTTGTAGCAACAAGAGGTTGTTACAATAGGATTTACGACTTAGTGCATCAGCCATGACATTGGCTTTACCTAGGGTGTAAGATATTCCTAAGTCGTAGTCCGTAATCAACTCAATCCACCATCTTTGCCTGAGATTCAAATCCGGTTGGGTGAATATATATTTGAGACTCTGGTGATCACTAAATATTTCACAACGATTACCCAGAAGGTAATGTCGCCAAGTGACTAGTGCATGGACTACTGCAGCAAGTTCCAGATCAGGTGTTGGATAATTTTCCTCATGTGGACGCAACTGTCAGGATGCGTAGGCAATCACATGACGATCTTGCATAAGAATGCAACCTAGACCTTGTCGCGAAGCATCACAGTAGATAACAAAGTCCTTTGTGACATCCGGGGGTACAAGTACCGGGGCAGTAGTCAGTCGTCTTTTCAACTACTGAAAACTTTCCTCACATTTTGGAGTCCACTCGAACTTCTTATCTTTCTTGAGGAGTTCAGTTAGAGGTTTGGCAACTTTGGAGAAGTTCTCAATGAAGCGGCAACAATAGCTCGCTAAGCCAAGGAAACTCCTAACTTGCTTCACCGATTCAGGTTGAGTCCAATCAAGGACAGCTTGAACTCTCTCGGGATTGACAGCAATACCTTCCGCAGAAATTACGTGACCCGGATAGGTCACTTCTGGCAACCAGAATTCACACTTGGAGAATTTGGCATAAATGCGGTGCTCTCGGAGTTTCATCAATACCAGCCTAAGATGCTCAACATGTTCTTCTTCGTTCTTCGAGTATATGAGGATATCATCGAGGTAAACCACGACAAATGTGTCCAAATACTCCATGAAGATCGAATTCATTAAGCGGGAGAAAGTGGCTGGGGCATTGGTTAGAGCGAAGGACATGACGGTGTACTCGTATTGGCCATAACGAGTGACAAAAGCCGTCTTTGGAATGTCCCCATTCCTGATTTTGATTTGATGATAACCTAATCTCAAATCCATCTTGGAAAAGACTACGGATCTAGCAAGCAGATCATACAGATCGTTGATCCTGGGGAGTGGATATTTGTTCTTTATCGTGACCAGATTAACCGACCGATAATTGACAACCATCCGATCCGTACCATCCTTCTTCTCGACAAAGAGGACAGGACAAGCCCATGGAGAATAACTAGGACGGATGAAACCTTTCTTCAAAGATTCATCAAGTTGGGTCTTAAGCTCAGCTAGCTCTTGGGGAGACATCTTATAGGGCCTTCTAGCAATTGGAGCGGTTCCTGGAACAAGTTCTATGACAAACTCTACTTCTTTGTCAGGTGGAACACCTGGCAATTCTTCTGGAAGCACATCCGGGAAGTCACGGACTACCGGAATGTTTTCAAGGTCTAGGAGAGGGTTGGCATTGAGGGAATAAATCATACCCTCTAGAATGCGGTTTTGGATATTGACTATCTGGCCAAAAGGATGGGTAAGCTGAACAGACCTAGAGAAACAATCAATTTTGGCATGATGAGCTGTCATCCAGTCCATCCCCAGAATGATATTGATGTCTGAAGTTTAAGGGCTATTAGAGAGGCAAGAAACACTAAACCAACAACAAGGATTTGGTTACCATGGCTTACTACATTAGTTTGCCATTTGGAACCTGGACTTTGAATTACTAGTGGATAGGGCATAACCTCGAAAGCAATGTTATGCAAGGAGGCATAACATTCAGAGATGAAGGAGTGGGATGCTCCCGAGTCAAACAAAACTGAGGCTGGATGAGAGTTGACATGAAGCGTCTTAAGCATGACATTAGCATCATCTTCAGCTTCTTCTGCAGTTACATGGTGCACACATCCATGAGTATAAACAACTGACCTGACATTGGGCTTCTTGGTTGGCGGCTTGCAACGAACAACACCACTTGTTGAAGAAGGTGGAACATTTGCTCGCAAAGGGCAATTTTTCGAGTAATGTCCAGGCTGACTGCACTTGAAGCATGCCCCATGAATGGGACGTGGATCCGGGTTGAGCACTCGGTTGATGAGGTTCTTCTGGGGAGCACATGGCATCGACAGACGAGGCGTCACATAGGATGGCCTCGGTGCATACCTCGAAGGAAGAGTGGCATTCGGGATCCATATCCTACGCTTCTCGGATGTAGACGTTGAATATGATCCAACATCATGGTTGTGCTTGCGAGATTCCTCGTAGGTCATCCTGCTCGTCTCTGCTTGGATTGCTTTGTTCACAAGAACTTGGAAGCTAACGAACTCATGCAGACTAAGGTCATGACGGAGCTTCGGGTTAAGGCCTTTCCTGAACCTTGCTTGCTTCTTGGCCTCTATGGATACTTTTTCTGGGGCATAACGCGCGAGGCGTTTAAATTCACGGCTATAGGCATCCACATCCATCTTGCCTTGGGTCAAAACACAGAACTCTTCTTGCTTACGATCTAGCAGAGCCTGTGGAATATGATGCTCTCGAAAAGCCTCACAAAATTCCTTCCATGATGTAGCTTGGCCTGTAGGACGCATGGCCTAGAAATTCTCCCACCATAAACTAGCAAAACCTTCAAGGTGATATGTGGCATACATGACCTTATCTCCTTCAACCATGTTTGCATAACACAGCTTGTTGTTGATACTTTGGAGCCAATCATCTGCGTCTAGTGGCTCCATGGAGTGATGGAAGGTGGGCGGTTGCAACTTGATGAAGTCTCTGATGGATAACAGCTCATTGCAATGATGCGTTGTATTCTGCTCGATGTGCTCCAACAAACGGTTGGTGGCACGCTTGTTCCTCTCAACTTCTAGCATGACCTCCGTCAACAAAGGCGGGTTGGGAGGATCTTCTTCATCCCTACCATCTCCATGGTTCTGACTATGACCAATAGATCTTCGATTGACTGGCGACATCCTGAAGAAAATAGCCAGGGTTCAGAATCAAGGGAGAATACTAACACAAAAAGAATCCTAGGTGAACTCGGACAGCATAATGGCTATACGGGCATGAAATATGAGACAACATGCACAAGATTTGGCTAGCATAATAGCTCAACATCATGGTTCAGGGCATAGAGAACATATGCATCGCTTCTCATAACTCTGATGGGACAAAACTTGTCAAACAACCATTCTATGAGTCTGTGGTCTAGTAACTCGTCATCCTAGCAGTTAAGTAGAGGAGCCTACTTCTTAATCCCCGTAGAAAAGAAGAGAGTGACCCAGAATAGAGTAACTGGAGGAAAGGAGTAAAAGAGCCTTACATTCCCTTCCACAATCAATTCCCTTATATATAACTAAAGCATTTCTAGACTCAACATCGACCAGTTTGGCTTCGTAAACCTACAGGCAGTTCACCTCTGATACCAACGCTGTTGGGACCCCGATCCTAAGACATATGAATCCAGTCTGTAACACGTCACACCACTTTGCGGCCTCACGCATGGTAACCCACGGCTGCCACCTTACCTTGGCCAGGACCGTTTGCGCCTTTTGGCTCACGGATATGAACATGTCGCTAGCATTCACACATCAGAGAACCCGGGTCGACATGACTAGTTATAGACCCAAGTGGCACAACCGTATAGGGACAGGCATATTTAACCCAGCAATACAGGTGTCGGTCATCAGTGTGTGTAGATGAGTCATAGCAAGCTACAAGGACTCCATTACGCCGTGGGACATAAATGTCATCACTACATGTAGACGAGTCATAGCAGGCTAAAGGGACTCCATTACACTGTGAGACATTTCCCTGAAGGGACAGACACAGCAGCAAACAAGGATACATGCAGGTCAATCAATGTGTCCGGAGCAGTAGCAAGCTACCAAGGCTTGATGGAAGCACAAAGAGGCATTTCCTTGTAAAGAAGGCTACTAAAGGCACACAATTAGGTGTCGAATCCCACGCATACCAATGCATTTCAATCATACACACACTATGCACGATATGCGTAGATACAACTTGGCATCACAACAAAACTATACAACATAACATTTATTTAGAAGGCTCCGGGAAGCCAACATAGTATAATGTTACAAATAGAAGGGGTCACAAGACCCAACATTCAGAGCATACAAACAACAAGCGGAAGTTACATGTCTGAGTACAGACATCTACAAAAGCGGCTAGAAGAGCCTGAAAAGCTACAACGACCCTACCATAGGAGCCAGACCTCTGTCTGGGTTACTAAGCTAATCCGTCGATGTCAACGTCAGAAGAAACATAACTGAACTCAACGCCTATCTCTGCAAAAATGTAAATAAGCAACAGTGAGTACGAAGGTACTCAGCAAGTCTTACATCAGAACTATCTACATATGCATCATGTATCAATGAACGGGATTGTGGGGTTTACTGCAGAATGCCAGCTTGGACCTTTGGCTATCCTAGTCTACGACAAAGTAACCAACGTATCACTACTCTCCCGTCTCCCTACGAGAGAGCACACACGAGTCCACAGGTTCACCATCTCAATACACCATTTTAGAGTTTCAACTTAAAGTTGTGTATGAACAATGCAAGTATCCAAGTAGTCCATATCTACAGAAGCAGCTATTTGAATAGATAATTTACCCTACAGGGGTGTACTTCGTCACACATGCTCCCGCCACTTATCGCCATGTGCACGTAAAAAGGCACCTCGGCAACCTTCAAGCGGAAGCCCAGCGAGGGAGTCGGCCACGGATGTTAACCTTCAACGACTCACGTCCAAAGCAGTCACCTATCTGAGTTGGAACTCATAATGGAAGTCCGGCCGAGGTTTCCAACATGGCCTCAAATGTTGCGAGAGGGCCCCAAGCCAGTCCTGATTGGGCCATTCATCCACTTCATAGGTTGTGCCATACCTATCAACATTTCGAACTACTGCGACTCCTGGACTGGGAACAGGGTAGGTTAATAGGCCGAGAGAGCTCGAGTTACCGGAGCCCAATGTGCGGTAGTAACTAGTCTTGGAACACAAACACGGAACTTAGCTCCTATGAGCGGTTTAAATGAGACAACCCACCATGTACTCCTACATGGCCTCTCATCACTACCTTTACCAAAACAGGTTCATCACTTAACTCTCATCATCAGGACACATTCATTTCACTCTGGTTCATCTCCCAGATGAATCAGACCTGACACAACTCTAAGCATAGCAAGCATAACAGGGTTATAGCAAAACATGGCTCAAGCATCTACCAGGTATGCTAGGTTGCTTGGTTTAGCTATTTACTGTGACAATGATAGGTCATGCGAAGGAGTGGGTTCATTTATCGCAACACAAGTAGCAGTTGAACACGTTGTCCTAATGCATTGAAATGAGAGAAAGAGCGAGAGATGGGATTGTATCGGATATGCTCAAGGGGGGTTGCTTGCCTGTTTATCAGAGGAACTCAGCTATTCTTCGATGTCGTTGATAACTACGTCTCGCAAGTCTATCGACAAGATCAAACAAGGTACAATTTAAGCAAGGCGAATGTTGCACAATGATGCATGATAATAGCATGGCAATATGTTACTGGTTTGAGCTAATGTATCTATCAACATGTTAAATGGTTTGAACCCAAGGTTCAAATTCAACTCCATAAGTGAAGTGGCCTATTGTGTTTTGAACAAAATGTCCAAGTTTGGCTATTTAACTTGCTCTAACATGCATGAAATGCCACCATTAGATTCATTGGATTTTTCTAATAAATTTTCATATATAATTATTTTAATCTGACTTACAGATTATTTTCTATGAAGTTTTGAAGTTTATAATACTTTCTGGAATTTTCTGATTTATTTTAAATCTAGGAATTCATTATCTGCATCAGCATGACATCATCATGACGTCAGCCAGTCAAAGGCGCTAGGTTAGGGTCAAACCTGATGATCCGGACCCACACGTTAGTGACACCGGGCTAATCCCTGTGCTGACCGAGGGTTTGACCCACTGCGGGGCCTAGCGTCAACAGCTGTGGGCTAATTAGGAGGGGGGATTAGGCACTAATCGGCCGGCCACGTCGGCGCGTGCCGGAGCGGGGCCGACGGTGACCAAATCCGTGGCGTAGGCTCGCCGGAAGCCGCTAGGGGGCTCGATTCGACGCGCGGAAAGCACTAGGAGGGAGCCCGTGCTCTACCACATCTACCGGAGGGGTCAGGAGGGCACGAAGCTGCCAGACGGCTCGCCGGCGAGATCTCTCACGGCGACGCCCGTACGGTCACGACGAGGGGGCAGCTAAAGGGCGGGAGAGACCATGGGGAGAGGGGGAGATGCACCAGCAGCTCACCGTGGGCTCGATGGCGGTGATTGCGGGCTCGGGGAGGCCGGAGCGGCGACGAATCGACGGGGCGAGCTCCGGTGGCCGGGGGTGAAAAACGGCGGCGGTTGGGCGATGAGGAGCTCCCGACGGCTTCTGGCTACATGGGGAGGACCAGCTCGAGGCGGCGGAGACGCTCGACGGCTTAGAGAGGCGAGGGGGTGGCCGGAGGCCGTGGCGGCAACGAGCGGCGTCGAGGGTGGCGCTCGGGCGAGGAGGAGAGACAGAGGAGAGGGAGAGGAATGAGAGGGAGAGAGCAGCAGGGGGGGGCGTCGTGGCACTTCCAGGCAAGGCCAGCAGCAAGCAGGCAGGGAGGAGGTGGCCGGGCGCGTGGCCGAGCGCGCCGAGCACACTCCCTCGTGCCTTCTCGCACGAGGTTGAGGATAACTGGCCACTGGGCCAGTTGGGCCAGCTGGGCCACAGGTAAGCCAGGTAATCCTCTGCTTTTCTTTTTATTTTCTGTTTTTGTTTTTATTTCTGACATTTGTTCTGGCAAAATAAAATATCAAGCCATTTTATAAAATCCTGAAAATTATTATATGAGCTAGACATAAATGACTTATGCCACATACTGAAATTCAGAATTATTTGACATATATTTCATATATAGAAATATATATATCCAATGCAAATAGAGTTAATTTAATTCAAAAGCCCAATATAAAATATTTCTGTGATCCCAAAATATTGGTCGATAATTTTAACTCAATCCAATATTTTATTAGAGAACCATGAACATTTTCTTGGAACTGTTTGAAGCAATTTTTATAATGCTTATTTTGACAAAATTTTGAATTATGAGGCTTGATCATTCTTCATTTCATCTTCATTTAAAAATAAAAATGCATGTATGAATGCACTTGCAATCATAAAGAAACGGGCTGTGACACCTTGACACTCACGCTAGCGGTCAAATAATTTGTACATCACTTCCTAGGAGCGTTTTTGGGAAGCTTCTACCTATCAGATCAGACAGATTCTAGAAACGTTAGAACAGTATTTTTCAATTTGTTATATGTACTGGATTCATTAGTTCTCTTTTTTTTAGGGGGGTGGGGGTTGTCTTTTTTTGCCTTTTCCTCTTTTTCTTCACTTTTTCAAATAGTCGACTTTTTATTAATACAAGTTGAAAAAAATTCATATACAGGTTGAAAAAAATCGATACACGTTGAACATTTTTAAAATACATGTTGAACATTTTATTTGAATATATATGTTGAATGTTTCTCAAATGCACACCAGAAATTATTGCGTACAAGTTGAAAATTATCCAAATACGTGTTAGACATTTTTCGAATACATGTTGAAGATTTGTCAAATGCACACTTAACATTTTTTATATACATGTTGAACATTTTTTTTATGAATGCATGTTGAGCATTTGTCAAATGTTGAACATTTTTTTTCTGAATGCATGTTGAACATTTTTTAAGCATACAATGGACTTTTTTGTGAAAGAATAATTTTCTTTGATGACATGAACATCCTATATGTAGCTAAGAGAGTCACCCCTACTAACATGTTTTTCTTGACATGCGGCCTGTGCATACACTAGTTTAGTTTCGGCTTTGATATTAACATGTGTGGCCACTAAAACTAATCATTTCAGGCTCGGACCTTTCTTCGTGGATTTGGCTCCTTATTTCAGCTTTTTTACTTTCACCTTTGTTGCAAACATAGAGGGTTGTCGACTTGATTCTTGTGGTATGTATGTGGTTGCAGGATCCCTATCAAAATAGAATATATTATTTTCTCTATGTCATTGCCGATTTCAGTATTAACAATTTTTGTACCCCTCCAACCTCATATTTTTACTCCCTTTCTGTTTAACTTGGCTGCAGAAAGTCTAGCCAAAATGGTCATGAATTCGTAGAAAAACAACTTAGTTAAGGGCCTGGCCTCTGACCTCATTCCTAATGGTATGGCTATTATGTTGGTAGACGTAGTAGTAAATCAAAAAAATTCCTATGATTCCCAAGATCCATCTATGAAGAAACCAGCAACGAGTAAGGGGAGGAGTGCATCTTCATACCTTTGAAGATCGCTAAGCGGAAGCGTTACAAGAACGCGGTTGATGGAGTCGTACTCGAAGCGATTCAGATCGCGGTGGATTCCGATCTTAGCGCCGAACAACGGCGTCTCTGCGTTCAACACACGTGCAGCCTCGTGACGTCTCCTACGCCTTGATCCAGCAAGGAGGAAGGAGAGGTTGAGGAAGAGCTCCGACAACACAATTATAGCATGAACCATAGACAATTATCATGAACAATGAAATACAATAATAGCCATTATATTATTGCCTCTAGGGCATATTTCCAACAGTCTTTCATTTGCACTAGAGTCAATAATTTAGTTACATTGTGATGAATCGAACACCCATAGAGTTCTGGTGTTGATCATGTTTCGCTCGTGAGAGAGGTTTAGTCAACGGATCTGCGACATTCAGATCCATATGTACTTTACAAATATCTATATCTCCCTCCTGAATGTAATCATGGATGGAGTTGAAGCGGCGCTTGATGTGTCTTGTCTTCTTGTGAAACCTCGGCTCCGTGGCAAGGGCAATAGCTCCAGTGTTGTCAAAGAATAGAGTCATCGGGCCCGACGCATTGGGAATCACTCCTAGGCCGGTGATGAACTCCTTCATCCGGACTCCTTCCTTTGCTGCTTCCGAAGCAGCTATATACTCTGCTTCACATGTAGATGCCGCCATGACGCTTTGCTTGCTGTTGCACCAGCTGACTGGCCCTCCGTTCAAAATATACAAGTATCCGTTTTGCGCCTTGGAGTCGTCCGAATCTATGTGAAAGCTAGCATCGACGTAACCCTTTACGACGAGCTCTTCGGCACCTCCATATAAGAGAAACACATCCTTTATCCTTTTCAGGTACTTCAGAATATTCTTGACCGCTGTCCAGTGTTCCACTCCGGGGTCACTTTGGTACCTCCCTACCAAACTTATGGCAAGGTTCACATCAGGTCCGGTACACATCATGACATACATAATAGAGCCTATGGCTGAAGCATAGGGGATGACACTCATCTTTTCTCTATCCTTTGCCGTGGTCGGGCATTGAGTCGTACTCAATCTCACACCCTGTAACACAGGCAAGAACCCCTTCTTGGACTGATCCATATTGAACTTCTTCAATATCTTGTCAAGGTATGAACTTTGTGAAAGACCTATGAGGCGTTTCGATCTATCTCTATAGATCTTAATACCTAATATGTAAGCAGCTTCTCCAAGGTCCTTCATTGAAAAATATTTATTCAGGTAGGCCTTTACACTTTCCAAAAGTTATATATCATTTCTCATCAATAATATGCCATCCACATATAATATGAGAAATGCTACAGAGCTTCCACTCACTTTCTTGTAAATACAGGGTTCTCCATAAACCTGTATAAACCCAAACGCTTTAATCACCTCATTAAAGCGAATGTTCCAACTCCGAGATGCTTGCACCAGCCCATAGATGGAGTGCTGGAGCTTGCATACTTTGTTAGCATCTTTAGGATCGACAAAACCTTCCGGTTGCATCATATACAGTTCTTCCTTAAGGAAGCCATTAAGGAATGCCGTTTTGACGTCCATTTGCCAGATCTCATAATCATAAAATGCGGCAATTGCTAACATGATTCGGACAGACTTCAGCATCGTTACGGGTGAGAAAGTCTCATCGTAGTCAACTCCTTAAACTTGTCAATAACCCTTAGCGACAAGCCGAGCCTTATAGACGGTCACATTACCATCCGTGTCAGTCTTCTTCTTAAAAATCCATTTATTTTTAGTGGCTCGCTTATCATCAGGCAAGTCCACCAAAGTCCATACTTTGTTCTCATACATGGATCCTATCTCGGATTTCATGGCTTCAAGCCATTTGTTGGAATCAGGGCCCGCCATTGCTTCTTCATAGTTCGAAGGTTCACCGTTGTCCAACAACATGATCTCCAGGACAGGGTTGCCGTACCACTCTAGTGTGGAACGTGTCCTAGTGGACCTTCGAAGTTCAATAGTAACTTGATCTGAAGTTTCATGATCATCATCATTAACTTCCTCTCTAGCCGGTGTAGGCTCCACGGAAACAACTTCCCGTGCTGCGCTACTCTCCGGTTCGAGTGGAGGTACGATTACCTCATCAAGTTCTATTTTCCTCCCACTTACTTCTTTCGAGAGAAACTCTTTCTCGAGAAAGGATCCATTCTTGGGAACAAAGACTTTGCCTTCGGATCTGAGTTAGAAGGTATACCCAATAGTCTCTTTGGGATATCCTATGAAGACACACTTTTCCGCTTTAGGTTTGAGCTTCTCGGGTTGAAGTTTATTCACATAAGCATCGCATCCCCAAACTTTTAGAAACAACAGCTTAGGTTTCTTTCCAAACCATAATTCATACGGTGTCGTCTCAACGGACTTTGATGGTGTCCTATTTAAAGTGAATGCGGCAGTCTCTAATGCATATCCCCAAAATGATAGCGGTAAGTCGGTAAGAGACATCATAGATCGCACCATATCCAATAGAGTGCAATTACGACGTTCAGACACACCATTTCGCTGAGGTGTGCCAGGCGGCATGAGTTGTGAAACAATTCCACATTTCCTTAGGTGCGTGCCAAACTCGTGACTTAAATATTCTCCGCCACGATCAGATCGTAGGCACTTTATTTTCCTGTCACGTTGATTCTCTACCTCACTCTGAAATTCCTTGAACCTTTCAAAGGTTTCAGACTTGTGTTTCATTAAGTAGACATACCCATATCTGCTCAAGTCATTAGTGAGGGTGAGAACATAACGGTAGCCACCGCGAGCCTCGACGCTCATTGGACCGCATACATTGGTATGTATTATCTCCAACAAGTCAGTTGCTCGCTCCATTGTTCCAGAGAATGGAGTCTTGGTCATCTTTCCCATGAGGCATGGTTCTCACGTGTCAAGCGATTCGAAATCAAGAGACTCCAGAAGTCCATCAGCATGGAGCTTCTTCATGCGTTTGACACTAATATGACCAAGGTGGCAGTGCCACATGTAAGTGGGACTATCGTTATCAACCTTACACTTTTTGGTACTCACACTATGAACATGTGTAACATCACGTTCAAGATTCATCAAAAATAAACCATTAACCAGCGAGGCATGACCATAAAACATTTCTCTCATATAAATAGAACAACCATTATTCTCAGATTTAAATGAGTAGCCATCTCGCATCAAACGAGATCTAGATACAATGTTCATGATCAAAGCTGGTACTAAATAACAATTATTGAGGTTTAAAACTAATCCCGAAGATAGATGTAGAGGTAGCGTGCCGACGGTGATCACATCGACCTTGGAACCATTCCCGACGCGCATCGTCACATCGTCCTTTGACAGTCTCCGCTTATTGCGCAGCTCCTGCTTGGAGTTACAAATGTGAGCAATTGCATCGGTATCAAATACCCAGGAGCTACTACGAGCGGTGGTTAGGTACACATCAATAACAAGTATATCACATATGCCTTTAACGTTGTCGGCCTTCTTATCCGCTAAGTACTTGGGGCAGTTCCGCTTCCAGTGACTGGTACCCTTGCAATAAAAGCACTCAGTCTCAGGCTTGGGTCCATTCTTGTTCTTCTTCTTCCTGACAACTTGCTTACCGGGCGCGGTAACAGCTTTGCCGTCCTTCTTGAAGTTTTTCTTACCCTTGCCTTTCTTGAAACTAGTGGTCTTATTCACCATCAACACTTGATGCTCCTTTTTTATCTCGACCTTCGTTGATTTCAGCATCGAGTACAACTCAGGAATGGACTTCTCCATACCCTGCATGTTGTAGTTCATCACAAAGCTCTTGTAGCTAGGTGGGAGCGACTGGAGGATTCTGTCAATAACCGATTCATCCGGGAGATTAACTCACAACTGAGTCAAGCAGTTGTGCAACCCAGACATTTTGAGTATGTGCTCACTGATAGAACTATTCTCCTCCATCTTACAGCTGAAGAAATTGTCGGAGACGTCATATCTCTCGACCCGGGCATGAGCTTAAAAAACCAGTTTCAGCTCCTGGAACATCTCATATGCTCAGTGTTGCTCAAAATGCTTTTGGAGCCCCGGTTCTAAACTGTAAAGCATGCCGCACTGAATAAGGGAGTAATCATCATAGCATGACTGCCAAGCGTTTATAACATCTTGGTCCGCTAGGAAAATGGGTGCGTCACCTAGCGGTACATCAAGGACATACAATCTTTTGGAAGCTATGAGGATAATCCTCAAGCCATGGACCCAGTCCGCATAGTTGCTTCCATCATCTTTCAGCTTTGTTTTCTCTAGGAACGCGTTGAATTTCAGGGTGACATTAGCGTTGGCCATTGGATCTACACTATAGATTGTAAAGACAATTTCAGACTAAGTTCATGATAATTAAGTTCACATAATCAAATTATTTAATGAACTCCTACTTAGATAGACATCTGTCTAGTCATCCAAGTGATACATGATCCATGTCAACTAGCCCGTGTCCGATCATCACATGAGACGAACTAGTCATCCATGGTGAACATCACCATGTTGATCGCATCTACTATACGACTCATGTTCGACCTTTTGGTCTTCTGTGTTCCAAGGCCATGTCTGTACATGGTAGGCTCGTCAAGTCAACCTAAGTGTTTCACGTGTGTAAATCTGGCTTACACCCGTTGTATGCGAACATTGGAACCTATCACACCCGATCATCACATGGTGCTTCGGAACAACGATCCTTAGCAACGGTGCATAGTTAGGGTGAACACATTTCTTGAAATTTTACTGAGAGATCATCTTATTTACTACCGTCGTTCTAAGCAAATAAGATGTAAACATGATAAACATCACATGCAATCAATATAGTGACATGATATGGACAATATTATCTTGCTCCTTTGATCTCCATCTTCAGGGCACCATGATCATCACTGTCACCGGCACGACACCATGATCTCCATCATCGTGTCTTCATGAAGTTGTCTCGTCAACTATTACTTCTACTACTATGGCTAACGATTAGCAATAAATTAAAGTAATTCCATGGCATTTATGATTGACATGCAGGTCATACAATAAAATAAGACAACTCATATGGCTCCTGCCGATTGTCATACTCATCGACATGCAAGTCGTGAATCCTATTACAAGAACATGATCAATCTCATACATCACAATGCATCACATCACATCCTTTGCCCATATCACATCACAAGGCATATGCTGCAAAACACAAGTTAGACGTCCTCTAATTTGTAGTTGCAAGTTTTTACGTGGCTGCTATAGGTTTCTAGCAAGAACGTTTCTTACCTACGCCAAAACCACAACGTGATATGCCAATTGCTATTTACCCTTCATAAGAACCCTTTTCATCGAATCCGATCCGACTAAGGTGGGAGAGACAGACACCCGCTAGCCACCTTATGCAACAAGTGCATGTCAGGCGGTGGAACCGGTCTCACGTAAGCGTACGTGTAAAGTTGGTCCAGGCCGCTTCATCCCACAATACCGTCGAATCAAGATAAGACTAGTAACGACAATCATATTAACAAGATCGACGCCCACAACAACTTGTGTTCTACTCGTGCATAGATTCTACGCATAGACCTAGCTCTGATACCATTGTTGGAAGACGTAGTAGTAAATCAAAAAATTCCTCGATCACCAAGATCCATCTATGGAGAAACCAGCAACGAGTAAGGGGATGAGTGCATCTTCATACCTTTGAAGATCGCTAAGCGGAAGCGTTACAAGAACGCGGTTGATGGAGTCGTACTCGCGGCGATTCAGATCGCAGTGGATTCTGATCTTAGCGCCGAACAACGACGCCTCCGCGTTCAACACACGTGCAGCCCGGTGACGTCTCCTATGCCTTGATCTAGCAAGGAGGAAGGAAAGGTTGAGGAAGAGCTCCAGCAGCACGACAGCATGGTGACGGTGGAGCTGCGTGGTCTCTGGCAGGGTTCGCCAAGCACCACGGAGAACGAGGAAGAGGAAGGGTAGGGCTGCGCCGAGAGAGAGAGAGAGAACTCATGTGTCTGGCAGCCCCAAAACCCTCCACTATATATAGGAGGAGGGGGAGGGAGGGCGCAGCCCTAGGGTTCCCACCCTAGGGGCTACGACCGGCCCTAGATGGCCATCTGGCCGGCAGCTAGAGAGGGAGATGGGAGGGCGCAACCCTAGGTGGGCCTTAGGCCCATCTGGGCCTAGGGTTTCCCCTCCCTCCCACCTTTCCTGCGCCTTGGCCCAGGGTGGAGGGCGCACCAGCCCACTCTGGGGCTGGTCCCTTCCACTCTCGGCCCACGCAGCCCTCTAGGGCTGGTGGCCCCACTTGGTGGACCTCCGAAACCCTTCCGGTGGTCCCGGTACGTTACTGGTAATTCCCGAAACACTTTTGGTGGCCAAATCCTCACTTCCTATATATCATTATTTACTTCCGGACCATTCCGAAACTCCTCGTGATGTCCGGGATCTCATACGGGACTTCGAACTACCTTCAGTAACCACGTACACTATTTCCCTATAACCCTAGCATCATCGAACCTTAAGTGTGTAGACCCTACGGGTTCGGGAGACACGTAGACATGACCGAGACACCTCTCCGGTGAATAACCAATAGGGGGATCTGGATACCCATGTTGGCTCCCACATGCTCCATGATGATCTCATCGGATGAACCACGATGTCGGGGATTCAATCAATCCCGTATACAATTCCCTTTGTCTACCGGTACGATACTTACCCGAGATTCGATCGTTGGTATCCCTATACCTTGTTCAATCTCGTTACCGGCAAGTCTCTTTGCTCGTTCCGTAATACCTCATCCCGTGGCTAACTCCTTAGTCACATTGAGCTCATTATGATGATGTCTTACCGAGTGGGTCCAGAGATACCTCTCCGTCACACGGAGTGACAAATCCCAGTCTCGATTCGTGCCAACCCAACAGACACTTTCGAAGATACATGTAGTGTACCTTTATAGCCACCCAGTTACGTTGTGACGTTTGGCACACCCAAAGTATTCCTACGGTATCCGGGAGTTGCACAATCTCATGGTCTAAGGAAATGATACTTGACATTGGAAAAGCTTTAGCAGACGAACTACACGATCTTGTGTTATGCTTAGGATTGGGTCTTGTCCATCACATCATTCTCCTAATGATGTGATCCCGTTATCAATGACATCCAATGTCCATGGTCATGAAACCGTGACCATCTATTGATCAACGAGCTAGCCAACTAGAGGCTCACTAGGGACATGTTGTGATCTATGTATTCACACATGCATTATGGTTTCCGATTAACACAATTATAGCATGAACAATAGACAATTATCATGAACAAGGAAATACAATAATAACCATTTTATTATTGCCTCTAGGGCATATTTCCAACATATTCTACAATACACTGATGACACAATGTTATGTATAGAAGATGATATCGATAAGGCCGTGAACCTTAAACTCCTACTTTACTTGTTTGAGCTCATGTCAAGGCTCAAAATTGACTTTCAGAAGAGCGAGGTCCTTTGTGTGTGTGTGGGGGGGGATTCCGTCCTCCAGAAATATGATGAGTTGTTTGGTTATCAGGTTGGTCATCTCCCCATGAAATATTTGGGGGTGCCGGTGAGGTATTCCTCCTTGAGAAATGTTGGCTCAGAGTTTGTTGCGATTAGGTATTTGAAAAGTTGTGATGCCTGGATTGGTAGCTCGGTTTCCTCCGAAGGGAGATTGACTTTATTAAACCCATCCTTGTCCAGCATCGCATATTATTATATGTCGATGTTTCTCCTCTCTAGAACCTTTATCGAGAGATTAGACAAATATTGCCGCAAATTTTCTGGTGTGGGGGGCATGGGTAAGAAAACATACCACCTAGTCAAGTTGTCTTGCATTTGTGGGTCCAAAAAAGGGTGGGCTTCGGGTCAAGGACTTGCATAAGAAAAATATTTCTCTCCTATCTAAATGGTGGTGGAAATTGGATACGGGAGAGGGGCTTTGGCAAGATGTAACGAGAGTTAAGTATCTAAAAAAGAACTTTGTTGCCTATGTTAAGGGGAAATTTAACGGTTCCCCTGTGTGGACGGCGTTACTTAAAGTGAAAGAGAATTATATGTCAAAGAGGACAGTAATCATTAATTATTGAGATGTTGATAAGATCTAATGTGACCCTATTGGTGCGCAACATCCATTGTGTGTTACTTACCTAGACCTATTTAGCATGGATTATAGGGCGTAACGGGGCGTTACAGTGTGATTATAGGTGGATTTGAAAGGCTAAATTGCGTGAAAATCTAGATCTACTTACGACAACTTTTTCATTTTTACCCTTTCCCCTTTTTCCCCTTTTCATTTAGATCTAAATCTAAATCAGATCTAGATCTTCTTTATTTTTACTTTTTTTCTCATTTTTTGAACGGTGTTGTTTGATTTTTTTTATTTTTATTTTTTCCCGTTTTCCCCTTTATGTTTCTTTTTTGTTCATTTTTTTGTTTGCTAAATGCACAGACTTTTTTTAATTTCATTTTTGTTTCTAAATTCGTTAACTTTTCTACAAATTTGTGTTTTTTTTCAAAATCGATGATTTTTTTCAAATTCGTGATATTATTTCAATATCTATGAATTATTCAATTTGATAATTGTTTTTATAGAACGACAAGTGTTTTTTCAAACTCATGAAGTATTTCCAGTATCAATGACGTTTGTTTCAGAATAGATGATTTTTTTAAATTGATGAACTTCTTTTAAAATTTGTGAAATTTTCCAAAAGCAATGAGCTTTTGTAAAAATTGGTGAACTATTTTTCAAATCCCTGAATTTCTTTTCCAAGTTGCGGGAACTTTTTTCAAATTCATGATTTTTAAAATTTTGCAAACTTTTCTGAATAGTCAACGATTAACTAGGGCCATGGTCAGTGGTAAACAACGTCCCGTCTACTAGCAACCAAGTGAACGAGGAATTAAAAACAGAACAAACCAAGAACTTTATTTAACCGACCGATCCCGGATGGCCCATGAGCGGGAGGACATGGGCGCCAGTATCGCTAACTGATGCGTACGGCGCCAATTAGAAGCACCCCAAAGAATGCCATCTTTTCTTAAGAACAAGAAGAATGTCCCCCATGCGGAATTCCAGCTCATGGTTCGACAGGCAGGATAGAAAGTAAATTTCACGGGTTTTCCATACACTGTCAAGGCTACATCTCGGTTATTGCGAGACCAAAGAGCAACTCGCCTCTGGTGGTTAAGCTAGCAGCCGACCCAATTACGTGTGCAACGTAGCTTCTTAGGAGCATCTTTCAAATGCTTCCATGTATCGGTTCAGACCGATATTAGAAACTTCCAAACGGTTTTTTTATTTTCTTTCTGTATTGGTTTTCATAAGTTTTCTTATTTTTTCAACTTATTTGGTTTAATTTATTTTTGTTTCCCTTCAAATTTGCAAGTACATGCTGACTTTTTTTAATACAAGCTGAACATTCTTCATGTACACGCTGACTATTTTTGAATACATGGAGAAAAATTGACAAATCCACATGGATCAGTTTTTATATACATGTTGAACTTTTTTTTGAGTACATGCTGAACATGTGTCAAATGCACATTGAACATTTTTTAAATAATAAGCGGTGTTTCTTTCAACACACATTTAACATATTTGATAAATTCCACAAACATTTTCTAAAAACACACGGAATACTTCGTAAGTCTCCTGATTATTTTTGAAATGTCACAATTTTTTTAGTGATATGATTGTTTTCAAATTTAGTGATTAAAATTTTATATTGTATAAAAATTTTCTATAAAACTCCATGGATATATTTTGAAATGAAAGAACCTTTTTTTAATGTGATAAACAATTTTTGAAAGATATGAACATTTTTTACAAATTATGCGATCGATGTTTCTACATGACATGAACAATTTAAATTCATGGAGATTTTTATAAATTAACCAGAGTATTTTTAAAATATAAATGTTTCTATGTTTTGGAAATATATACAGATAATAAATAAAAGAGAGAAAAAAGAAAAAAGACGAACGCAAACTGAAAATGAAAGAAACGAACGAACCCTCTACTTGGCCTATTACAAACTCAGTAAGCCCAACAGGGCCACGGCCCTCAACGTGGCAACTTTTTTGCGTCGCTGCGTCAGGGTCCCACGTGTCGGAGAGTGCGCGACGTCTTAGGCTTCTCTCCCTCCCCGCAAACGCGCTGCCGCCACTCGAGCTCTTAAACCCTTCTCCCCCCTTCTCGCGCCGCCGCCGCCGCCACCGCAAAACCCTAGCTCCGACGACCCCGCCGCCATGGCTCTGTCGCAGGGGCCCAAGAAGAACTACCGCTGCGACCGCTCGCTGCAGCAGTTCTACACGGGCGGGCCGTTCGCCGTCGGGAGCGCGCCCCGCGGCGAAGGCGAGGGCGAGGGCGACGCGGAGGCGTTCCTCGCGTGCGCTTGCGGTAGCGAGCTGCGCGTGGTGTCCGCCGCGGACGCCTCCGCCATAGGGGAGCCCATCGACGGCGACTCCGAGGCCGTCACGGGGATCGCGCTGTCCCCCGACTCCCGCCTCCTGTTCGCCGCTGGACACAGCAAGCTTATTAGGGTCTGGGACCTCGCGTCCCGCACCTGCATCCGCAGCTGGAAGGTGCCTTTTCTAATCTTCTTGCGTTCTGTGGCGCTTCCGCGTGCTGCCCCCGGTCTGAAATGTTGCATCCTAATCCTAATGCCTAGCTCCTCGCTCCCAATTCCATATCAGTGAAACTGATAGGACAGGGTGCCTGGCTCAATACACAACGGCATTGTACAGGGGAACTGAACTGGAGCATAGGCTAGCAATTTATTGTGCTTGTGGAATTCAGCGTAGTGTATCAATTCTATGTGCTTGTGAAATTGAGCATATGTTAGCACTTTTGTGTCCGTATGAATTCAAATATGGTGTTGAATGAATAGATGCCAGATCATGGTTTCGATACTAACACATCATGGAACATCACGAAACCACACTTTTGACCAACCTATGCTGTTCACCTGAGATATTCACACTAAACTGGTAGTTTCCTCCAGGAACTACTGAAAGCTGCACTTATGAAAATGCATAAATAGCTCGTTCCTTTTTTGGACAAGCAACAGAGGGCGATTGTCCACCCCACTTTTCATTACTAAAAAACTCCCCGGGGGGAGCAAGGGTGCATGTTACATCATACAGCAAACCCAAGGTCGTAATTGTTCGATCTAGAAAATTTACCTAGCTTATGTTCTTGGAAGTATTACAATAGTGTTGCAAGCATAGGTGCTAGACTCTCAGGGAGCTTCATATCCTGATACTTTGCGGTCTACTAATTGACGCTTTGCACCAGTGTTAGAAGGCATGCATATTTTTAAATATAGCTTTTGCTACATCTTTCATGAAGAGCTGTGCATCAATTCCTTTTTCATACTGGCGACAGCAGTGACAGAATGGAGGATTTACATATATAAATGTTAACATCTTCCACAGCTATAAAATTTCCATGTGAGCGCATTAGTACTGCCTTGTTTTTGTTCCTCAATATCGACATCTGAGGAATGCTCATTTGTTTTTTGTTATGTCACACAGGGACATGATGGTCCTGTTATGGCCATGTCATGCCATGCTTCTGGTGGCTTGCTTGCAACTGCTGGAGCAGACAAGAAGGTTTGCGTGTGGGATGTGGATGGTGGATTTTGCACACACTTCTTTAGAGGTCATACAGCTGTTGTGACGACCATAATGTTCCACAAAGATCCAAAGCGCCTTCTGGTGAGTATGGTATAGTGGAGATAAATTACCTACGTCTGAACAGGATCAATTGAAATTGAACTTTTTTCTTGTTGGTGCAAGTAACTCAGTATTAGCACCGCTGAGCTGTTGTTGGTTTTAGTGGTATATTCCTCCTATTTCTCCATGTATTCACGGTATTTACTGCCTCATTATTTTCTCGATGTCTAGTTATTTTCAGGAAGTGATGATGGCACAGTGCGCGTTTGGAACCTTGAAACCAAAAAATGCATTGCTGTGCTTAACGCACATTTTTCAACAGTGACTTCGTTGGCATTATCAGAAGATGGGCTAACATTGCTCAGTGCAGGGAGGGATAAGGTATAGCGTAAGGATTGAGATCTGGCTTAAGTTCCTCCTATGTTTGTAAAATTATAAGTTGATTTTTCATATTTCTATGTGTGCTAGCTTATACTTTGATGATGCATGAGTTCCATTGGTTTGTCATTGCTAGACACTGGAAAAGCTGGGGTTTGAAATTGATTGCAATTGTCATAAAATAGATGATCTTCATGGTGGATGGGGCTAGTTATGATCATGCTTTTTATTTTTCTAGACTAGATACTAACATTCCGATATTCATCAGTATATAAATTGTATTTGCAATGCATATTTCTGTCCTGAGCTACCAACAATTTGAGTGGATGAAACGTCTGTAGGTTGTGAATGTGTGGGATCTTCGGAAGTATACCTCAAAGAAGACGATACCAGCATATGAAATGATAGAAGGTGTTTCCTTCATTGGACCAGGGAGTGGCATCTTGGCTTGTTTGGGTGTCGAAGCGGCAAAGTTGAAGGAAAAAACGGATGGTTATTTTCTTACGGTTGGTGAACGTGGAATCGTGCGCATATGGTGCTTGGAAAGGTACGTTGATCTTGCATATACAGTTCTTAAATACTTCATTCATGTCCATCTAGAATGCATTTCTCAATTGCTTTTCTGGTCATTCCACAGCGCTGTCTGCGTGTTTGAGCAGCAGTCATCTGATGTAACCATCAACTCAGAAAACGAAGAATCTAGAAGGGGCTTTACAGCTACTATTATGTTGCCAGATGATCAAGGAATTCTATGTGTCACTGCCGATCAACAATTCTTGTTCTATTCTTGTACAAGAACTGATGAAGGGACTTTCCAGTTGAACCTATATAAACGTCTAATAGGTTATAATGACGAGATTCTTGATTTGAAGTTTGTTGGGGAAGAGGAACAATACCTTGCCGTGGCCACTAACTTGGAGCAGGTGGGTGAATAATTTTATATTACAGTTCTTGTGGACTTTCTGTAACCAATTTCTCACACCATTTCCTCCATTTGCAGGTCCGTGTTTATGACGTTGCATCAATGTCATGTTCTTATGTGCTGGCGGGCCACACTGAAATTGTTGTTTGCCTTGATACTTGTGTCTCTGCTTCTGGAAAGACACTGGTTGTAACTGGGAGCAAAGATAATACTGTAAGTGTGATTTCCTGCCTAAAGATATTGCTAGATTAACATATTCCCTCCGATCCATATTGCCTGTCGCTCAACCGGATGTATCTAGACGTATTTCTGTGCTAGATGCATCCATTTGAGCGACAAGTAATATGGATCGACGGGAGAGCATGTTTTGTGGGTTAACTGTTATTACTCCTTTGTCATTTTTTCCATTTTGGATGTAACATTTGGTATCTCACAGGTAAGATTGTGGGATATGGAAAAGAGAAGCTGTATTGGTACTGGTAAAGGCCACCTAGGAGCTATTGGTTGTGTTGCTTTCTCAAAGAAGTCAAAGAACTTCTTTGTTAGTGGCAGCAGGTTAGTTTCAAAATCATAACTGTTCCATTTCAGAGCTGAGTGATATTCAATTCCTCAGTGATCAATCGTTGTCCGTCTTCTAAACGTATAGTTATCTGTTAGTCTTGAGAACTGTTGAAATACCACGTTTTGGTTTGGTTTTGCATGTCTGGGCGGGGGTGGGTGTTCTAAGGAAATTGACTTTGCCTTTTGATTCAAGTTATTGTATGTAGTAGTGTAAGCATTTAACTGCCCGAGTAGTCAACTAGACATGGGAGTGTATGTAGGCAACTCGAGACCGTCTTGGTGATTCGTTCATCGGTACTAGAGAACCTCACTGGTTTTACTTGTAGATGCAAACATTTCAAAAGTGAACCAATGCCCAAGTCCAAATTCTGAAATGAGTGGAACTATACAACACTTTCAGTCTTTCTTCACCACAGTTTCTTACAAGAATGACAGTTCCCTTGTCCATTGCCCTCTATCCTTTATTGCTAATGTTCTTCTAAAATAAGTCTGCCTTATCATTAGTGACCGAACCATCAAGGTTTGGACCTGGGATGATACACTCATTGATGCTGGTGGTGAAGTTCCTCTCAAAGCAAAGGCTGGTGTAGCCGCACATGATAAAGATATTAATTCTCTGTCTGTCTCTCCTAATGACGGCCTTGTTTGCAGTGGTTCTGAGGTGAGATTGAGTATATGCTAACTTATCTTGAATGTTCTTTTGACTTGCCTCATTGAACTGTCAGATCTCATTTCCATGATTCTGTAGGACCGAACTGCAAGCATATGGAAACTCCCTAACCTAGTGTCCTCTGTTGTCCTTAAAGGGCATAAAAGGGGCATTTGGTCAGTTGAGTTTTCTCCTGTTGAACAATGTGTCATAACATCATCTGGCGACAAAACTGTCAAAATATGGCATGTTGCTGATGGCTCATGCCTGAAGACATTTGAGGGTCACACGTCAAGTGTTTTAAGAGCTTCATTCCTTTCACGTGGAACTCAGTTTGTTTCTTGTGGTAATAAGAAATAAGCACCCGTTTTATTGTATTTTTTGGGGTGTTGGGTGGTTTAACTTGGTTGACTCTCTAATTGTGATGTCCTTACTGTAGGAAGTGATGGTCTAGTGAAGCTATGGACGATAAAAACGAATGAGTGCATTGCTACGTATGACAAGCACGATGGAAAGGTATGCTCTCTGGCTCTGCCCTTTTTATCATCTGTAATGCCAGCTCAGTAGATCATCCACATTTTGTGATATTTTAGTAACATAGTTTTTTCTGTATATGTTGAAAGTCTTTATAGAGCATTGGCAGCTAAAACACTATGCATTGAATTGTTGTTACCGGCGTTTAAGAGAATTGAGTGATGAACCTATTTGTGTTCAGTGAAACAGAAACCGCTGGTGTTCTGTTCCATTCTAGAGCAGTGTGATAATGTGCTATTTGGCTGTGTGATTCATTAGCCTCGTCAGTTGCCATCATTTTTTGGTGTTAATTTGCAACTTGCTTAGCTTTATTAACCAGTTCATCTATGTTAATATGTATGATTTTATGAAAACTATCTGATATCCACCTTATTATCTAACATAAACTTTGGAAAGTTAGTTCATTAGTAAATTTGAGTACCATTCTTAGGCAATACAGTTTTTTTTTCCTTGCTCAATGCTTAGTAAGGGTTTCGCAACTGACTGCCAGTTATTCAACAGGTTTGGGCACTGGCTGTTGGCAAGAAAACAGAAATGCTTGCTACTGGTGGAACTGATTCTGATCTTAACCTCTGGCACGATTGCACGATGGAAGATAAGCAGGAAGATTTCCTTAAGAAGGCAAGTGCAATATTCTATTATACTTTCAGGATAAAGCTTTGCATGCGAGATGCTTGTCTTTGTTTAATTCTTGGGCAAACAACACTGAATTCATTCTTTACTCCTTGTAAATGGCTCCTTGGATCTATGTGCAATACTTATCTGCATTTTCCATTTGTCGCAGGAGGAGGAAGTTTTAAGAGGTCAGGAACTGGAAAATGCAGTGTCAGATTCTGACTATACAAGAGCAATACAACTCGCATTTGAGCTTAGAAGACCACGCAGGCTTCTTGAGTTATTCTCACAACTTTGCAGGTACTCATCTTTGAAGGTCACTTTGTTCTTATTTTATAAATTTGATTGATTATTGGCCGTGCAGGAAAGCTGATCCAGAGGACCCTATTGAAAAAGCCCTTCTTGGTCTCCCAAAGGAAGGGCTTCGCGTGCTTCTTGAGTATATACGTGAATGGAATACAAAGCCCAAGTTTTGTCATGTTGCACAGTTTGTGCTTTTTCGGGTGTTGCGGAGCTTGCCTCCCACTGATATCCTGGAGGTATTTACTTTCGCGTTTTGAGGAGTTCTAAAGAGCACACCGATAATCTGTTACAAAGTGTTACTCTTTTCCTGAGATATTTTGTTTGTTCATGCAGATAAAAGGCATCAGTGAGCTCCTCGAGGGCCTCATCCCATATTCGCAAAGGCACTTCAGCAGAGTCGATAGACTTGTACGCAGCACATTTTTGTTGGACTACACCTTGACCCGTATGTCTGTTGTAGACCCAGATGTAGACGCGGGCATAACCAAAGATGTTACAAACGACTTGGCAATGGACAATGTTGAGATCGTGCCAGCAGAGGCTGCACAGGAGACCCCGGAGAAGCCGGGCAAGAAGAGAAAATCCAGCAAGACAACCCCATCAAGCAAGAAAAGTAGTAAGAAGGTGAAGGCTTCTTCAAATGCTGTTTCTGTTGAGGCTTAAACAGTTAACGCTGACAGGTTCTCTCTTGGCACCACCAATTTTGTAGCCGCTGTTGTAGCTGCCTGCCGAATCATATTTATCTTGCTCCGCGACAGACACTGTACAGAATGTATTCTTTGCCGAGTCGAAAAGACATGTTCGCTTCAGGCGTGTACGAGTAATGCGCTAAATTTTCCGATGGAGTTCACAGCTAAGCCTTAGTTTCAGAAATTTTTGCAGTCCATCTTATCCGCTGGGTTGGTTTGGCTTGATTGTTCTCCACGGAGGCAGTGCGTGCCCCAGCCATGAAGTTGCTTGCTCCACTTGCGATTGTTGGATCTGCGATCTGGACGCCGTTATACATGCTTCATAATTCCCGTCCTAGTCACCTTTTATGGCTGAGTGGGAGTGAGGTGGAACAATCGTGTCCCTCGTTTTTGCAAGTTGTGATATAATATTTCATAGCAGTTATATAACGTAAAACTTTTTGGGGAAAAGCATCTTATGTTTAGTTGTCATCACCTTTTGGTTGTCCCCGGCCACGAATTTGATCGACAGTAAAATGGTGGTGCTTTCGGTTAAGCAACAGGAGTTGCTGATACTGCTATGCTGCCAGAATAAGGATATTGTTGTGAGAGCGGCTATTTGGCTCCCGGGCTCATCTGCACCTGACTGATGAAAAAAATCAAAATAAATAGGAAAAATATTCAAAAAATTCCATTTTTTGGGGTGATAGATATTTTTGTGCGTGAGGTTCGTTTCAATTTGAATGTATTTAGACATCTGAGCATCTCTTGGCAAAAAGACAAATCGGGGTCTGTAAAAAAGGTTTACTGTTCACGAACTTTTGTAAAACCCGATTTGTCTTTTTTACCGAGAGCTGTTCGAATGTCCAAATAAGCTAAAAATTTGGAGCGGACCTCACGCATAAAAAAAACTACCACACAAAAAAATTTGAATTTTTTCGAATTTTTCTACTATTTTTTTTGATTTTTTTCGTCAACGGGAGCATCTGAGCTCGAGCTCCGAAACGAATTTTCGTATTGTTGTGAGAATTTCACAGGACTTGGAGAGAAGCTGCTTCTGAGCCTATCAACGTCCGGTATGATTCAGGAATGTGACGTTTAGATATGCCAGACAACAACCGATGGTCCTCCCCTGCTTTGTAAACACTCAACATCGCCAGCGTAACCCCAAAGATGGTTTCTTCCACCGCCAATTAAGCATATGCCATCCAGGGTCTTTCACCGGAAAAACAGAGCACGTTCCATTCAGGATGCTTGGACGTTATGTCAAGCTCACGACGTAACTTACAGAGATGTGCAAGTATTGAACCTAGTTTGTCCATGCTACGCCGTCTAAAAAGAAGACATTGCAACGAACCAAGAAATACCATATGTGACATGCCACCGGGTGGCAGGTCCGGTTAGCAATCTCATGCCTTGAAATTGACATATGCAATCATACCGTATGTGACATGCCCACAGGAGACATGGGGTCTGAAATCCAAACTTGTTTCCATTTCCATGAAAAGGAAAAAATCTGAACTTAGAAAACACTACCAGCATAACGCAAATCACATACTTTCAAAAAAAATAATAAAAAAGTATCACTCATGCCAATGCAAAAATGGGTCCATCGTTCGTCACCATGGGAGACATATGTATGACTCGGCTGCACGCGGGACTGTCTGTGAGCTTCCCACCTCAACGCACTCAGTAACAATAGTATTTTATTGGATAGAGGATAGCCCAAAAACTTGTAAGGGTTGTACAAGCAAAAGTGGGATCCGGCTTGGAAAAATATGTCTCCTTTACTGCTATTTTTTATGGAAAACACAAAGGTATTCTATTTCAAATTGCTATGAGACCTATGCATTGTAAAATTATATTGATGATCTGCAGAAAATCAAGGCGTTCAAAATTGGATTCTACATAGAACGCATTAACTTAAGTACCAACATTGAAGATAATGCACCAGCGTTACACTCGAAACCAATGCATCGAGGCACACCAACATCTCAAAAATGTTGGGGCTCGATGTCGACTATACGATGTTGAATAGGTGACTACTAATTAATAATTTTCTTAGTTGATTTTGAGACTCTGCGGAATAGTTAATTATCTAGTAATGCAACTAAGTGGAACACTCTAACATCCTATATGATGAACTAACACAAACAAGCAACACACACAAGGAAACGAGCTAGCAACTTATAGCAGAAAGTAAAGCAAGTGAGCAAAAAAAAAGTGATGAAGGCGAAGGATTTATTCCAAAGTTCACATTCTTGGGAGAATGCTATGACCAATGAATGCCCTCAGTGACATTGAATGTCTCACCATTCTTCTTCGAGGGCCTCAGCAAACGGATGCCCAAGCCCCAATCATCTAGCTTGGAGGCTTTTGGGCCACTCCAATCATCTAGAAGTTTCCACAACTCCAACAACGTGTTTGGTTCGTGGGAATTAGAGATGATGAATGACAGTTGAGGGATGAGGAGATTAAAAGTCCTTTGATTGATTAGAGGGAATGGGAATTTAAGTGTGAAGGGGAATGGAAGTTGAGAAGGCCAATTCCCACTATTTTCTTTCCCGAGGGTACCTTGTTGATTCATGGGTAGAGTTCTGTCCCAATATAATTCCCAATTTATACCAAACAAGGGAATGGGAGTAAAAATTTTACTTCTCATGTCTAATCCCTATACAATTTCCCACATGCAAACTCCCATTCCCCTGCCCCAATGGTTACCAAATAGGCCGAGACTAAGAAGATGTGCGGAGTAAAAGGGGGGAGTGGAATTCTGGCTTCGTCAAGAAGTATAGATTGTGATCTCCTCTATCTTCTGATGTCTTGCAAGTGCACAAAACTAATGTAACACTTTCGTGATAAGTAAACTGTTGAACCCATAGGGAGCTGATAGGAAGGTACCACAAATCCCGCAACTAAGTTGTCACTTCACGCAACTATGTATGCACCCAAACCAGAGTTTGCAAATAGTCTACTCTATAGGTTGCTAGGAAAACAAGATAAAAAGGTGTTTAACTATACTAAGAACAAGAAGGTAATCAGTAATAAAAATATACTATGTGAGTGGTGAAGGTGTTTGATTAGTAAAGCGTTTGGAGGGTTCCGGAATCACTACCACATATATGAGCTATAGTATCCTCTAGTCGCTGGTCAAATGCATAAGTGGGCGGAGCTGGGTACAGTACACGTTATACTCGAAGTAGACTTCATGCCACACATGCCACCATCATAGTCTCCTCCGTAGGGTTACAACTCATATAAATAAGGGTTTACCCCGTGGACGCAGCCTCTCTAAGGGTTTTGCGTTTAACCCCTATCAATTGCAATGGCGAGGAACCGAGGCTTTACTACCTCGAATTACCCGAGTATCATCCCCGACCCTAACAACGACTGTAATATACTTCACGGCAACAACGCACAAATGTGAGTGAGAGATCCTCCCAACATTCGCGAAGGCTACTAACTCGAATCATGAACATGTAATATTGGATCATATTAAGAATCATAAAGGGTTCAACCATATCCTCAAGAACTAGTGCAATTACTCGAACATGTTAATGGTACACATAGAGGTGAGGATCAAGTTACAAGCCGGTGAAGGGAGGAGGCATGGCGGTGATGATGGTGATGGACGCCGGCGATGGTGGTGATGGAGATGGCGCCACCGGCATGGTGGAGAGGGCACCTACCCAAAGGAAATGCTCACGTGGTGGAGCCTACTCTTCTTCCTCTTGATCTTGTCCCTCTTCTATGGTGGTGGATCGAGCAACAATGGAGATGGAGATGGAGATCTATGTGGTCATACTGAATGAGATGTGTTATGTCGGCTAGGGTCGAGGATGACTTATATACAGGGCTGTCCCTGGGGGGCAGGGGGCGGCCGCCTCGGGCCCCCGAAATCCAAGGGGCCCATGCCAGGTATGTGGTATGCAGCTAGCCCATGACCATGGCCATGTACACAGCCTTGCGGTAACAGGCTAACAGCCTTGATTTTTTCTATGCGAAACACTCTAGCTAACAGACACGTTACATAATTAGTAGCCCACAATAGTCCATCGCCAGAATCCTGTCGACTACTCTAGTAGAATGGCTAGTTTTGTTTTATTTCCCTCATGAGTCGCATATCTTGTTCTTTGCTACGATCCCAAAATCCCTACTACCCTAGTAAATCTGATCCCCGATCTCGGTTGCGGCCTCGCCGACGCTGGGAGGTTTCTGCCGGAGCCATGACTGCCGCAGTACGCCGACAATGTCCGCTCACATGCACATCATTGAGTGTGTCCCACAGACGCCAAGTACACATTGTACCATTGTTGCGTCGAGCATACGATCATTCGCCGACGCCGATCTAACCGATTTGAGGTATATCACTTACCATTCCCTATATGCATATTGTTAACTAAGTACTGCAAGTACATGGTGCATACCATACACTGTCCAACATTCGATGCAAAAGAGAAAAAAAACCATATCCCTTTTGATATCATGTCCTCTACAAAGTATGTTTCTGGTAGAAAAAATAAAGGAGGGGACGACATGTGGTGGTAGAATCATAGACATTAGCTATTGGTTTCTTTTTTCGAAAGTAATGTTTGATCATTGCCTCATTGGTGCTTCGACGAACCCAAATGACAATTGATGAGTTGGGTCTTGTGATACTTCCCAGCTTCCTGTCAATGAAGAGGAACCAACTAAAGGGAACTCTAAATCTTAACAAGAAAGAAACATTGACATCAACATCAGCAATAACAATATATGCACTTCCTTTTGCTGGAAAACTGTGTATACATTAGTCATTTTTTTACCGGTAACATCTTGTCCATAGTTTTTTCTTATTACTGTTATGACTTTATATACTAGGGGGGGGGGAGTTTTGGTTTTGCCCCGGGTGTCGGATTTTGGGCTCCACAAAACCCAAAGAAGTTGGAACACAGGGGCGTGTGCGAAAATCCCTAGCGGCCTCACCCCACCTAGCTCACTACTCAATGATTTCTACGACGAACTTGCACGATGATGAGGAACAAGATGCACACGGTGATTTACCCAGGTTCGGGTCGCTGTGAAGTGTAAAACCCTACTCCTGCTTTGGTGGATTGCCTCACGAGGAGGTTTGTGGATGAACTAGTATAGTGGTGAGTTGCCTCATGAGGGCGTTCTGGTGATGTTGCCTCTCTTCTGTTGCCTCTCTATTTTCTCTCTCTCTCTCTCTCTCTCTCTCTAAGGTGCATCCTAACCTCTCTTTATAGTGCCCCGGGTCCTCTTCCCTTATCACTATGGCGGGAAGGGATCCCACAACGGCCAAATTTGAAGGGGACAAGAGTACATCTCTATCCCGATGTAGGGTGGTCTTCGCCTGCAAAGTAGCTGTTGGTGATGCAGAGGTGGGCTCGGCGATGACATTCATTCTGTAAGGCTCGTGGTCGTGGTCTTGTTCCACTGGAATGGAAACCTTTGGGGGCGCTTTGGGAACCCACGTACGTCCTTGCCCCCTTTGCACCAAAGGAGAAACTGTACCGCCTGGTGTGCTGGCGCCCGCCTGTCCCACTTGGCGTCATCCCTAGCCTCCCGAGGCCAGGCGCTCCATAGAGATCTCTGCCGCTCCAGAGGGGGGCATGAGGAGGCCCATTATTTGCTGGTCTTGGTGCTGCTTCCTTCACAAGCTTAGGGCTCTCGAGGGCCTTGCCTTGAGTGGGGTCTCGCCAGGCCGTGCCTGGCTGACGAGGTGGCCATGCCGTGGGCCACAGGCACGTAGATCTTCATACCCTCGTTCCCAGAATGCCGACACCGGGCCCCTGAAATTTTAGGACCGGTCCTGCTTATATAAGGAGCCTCCCTAGCCTCCTATCTTGACGGGCTTCATCCAAGGACTCTAGATCAGTAAAATCCTCTCCTAGTCTCTTCTTTACGAGCCAACCGTCTCATGGGATTGAACGAGGACGAAATCGGTGAAGAATCCCGTTTGGAAGGGCAACTTTGGAGTTGTCTGCACGTCAAATGACCGCGTGCGGCCGCATGAAAGGCCATCTTTCAATCTTTCCTCCTCCAGCAAAACGGCCACCATTTCTTCATACGAACTTGGAGTTTGACGTTCTTGGGATTGTTGGATTTGGATGAATGCGTCGATCCATTCATGGTCTTGGATCATGATTTGGAGCACTTTGGAAAAAATCACTTTTTCCGACCTCCAGAATAGCTAAGTATGACACCTGGGTAAGTTCGCATTGAACCCATACTTGGTCCTTTCATCGTGATTGGTCCTAGGTTGCTCTAAAACACATATAGAATCAAGAAAACTAAGAAAACTAAGAAAATACTTAATGTGCAATGCTCACAAGGGAAAGTGTAAATACCGCTATTCATGCATAATGGACAACTATTTGTTTCAATGTGACATGGTATATAAAGATAACATGCAACAAATGAGCTCTAAAAATTCATAAAATATAGAGCCATCAATCTCCCCGCGCTTAAACCTTGCTCGTCATCAAGTAAAAAGGTTAACTATCAAAAGCTCATTGCTACCAACTCTAAACCTTACATTGAACCAAACCCCAAAAGTGATATCCATGATCATCGTGCAAGCATGCAAAAGTCACCGAGCAAGGGACTAGTACAAATTATCCTCTTAGTTCCATTGCCACGGAGGTCAAGAAAGAGAAATTGTTTTTGTGGAGCCCAAATTCCCATTGCCAAAGGTTTAGAAAGAAAGTCAATATTATGTTGGGAACAAAGAAATGACTATGATACACAAAAGAAATGAAGCATTAGCGATTGCTTTAAAACCACCAACCTGGGGCATACCAGGTACAATAGCAGGATCGTTTGTTTGGGTTATTAAACCGCTCAACTACCTATGCAGCAGTGAGCACAAGCCTATGACTCACACTTAAGAGAAAGATAGAAAATTGTTGGGGTTTTGAGAAGTCAAAAGTAAAGAAAGTCTTGCATCAACACAACCGACCACTAGGCAATGAAGAAGGCCTTATGATTGATATTAATGCAATGGATAGGGATCGACATGCAACTAGGATGCACATGGAGCTATGAATATATGAAAGCTTTCCTATGGACTAAGTGAGGGTGCATCCAACTTGCTTGCTCATGAAGAACTTGAGCTTTTGAGGATGCTCATCATCGAAATATGCAAGCCAAGTTCTATAATATAGGTTCCAGGCCCGTACCGTGGACGTGTGTAGGGTGTACGCCTGTACAGGCCCCCAAATCAGTGGGGGCCCCAGAGTTGTATGTACTTAGTACTAGTATTCTTTGTAATTAGCAAATATTAGTGTAAAACGGGTTGGACAATGATGCAGCATGCCAGTCGGGCCTCACCATGAATTAACTCAGCTGACCCCCAACTTATGTTCCCAATAATACTTTATGATGGCAAGAAGTAACTATTGGGCCCTCTCCTCACTCACGTCTCTTTCTCCTTTTCTCTTCGTCTTCTCCACAAGGCAGCCGTCGTTCCTCTTTCCCAGATTACTTCTTCAATCTCCACTAGCTAACGTTCCACTCCGAATCTCTTGGCTATTAATTTTTCGTGATTTCCCCCAAATTACCCGCTGCAATGAGTAGTGGAACAGGTGACGTTTCACTCCCGATCTCCATCTATTTATTTGGTTCGTGTTCTGTCCTTCTCAATTCTCAAATCAGCACTTCATCAGACCTGCAAATCAGTGTTTCACACGAGCTCCTTTGTTTCCAGTTGCTGCCTTGCCGGCCCTGCTACCTGTGTGTGTTAGAATCAAGTGGAGTCTGGATCCCTGGAGCTCCTGCTTGTCACAGAGATTCGAGTGCTCGGCAGGCTGGACGAGGCTACGAGTTCTTGGTCTCAAAAGCAACACGTGTCTCCTCCCCCGACCTGCTTCTCACATCACTTGGCAAGCCAGGTTGTTTTCGTTCCTTTTTTTGCCACATGTTCAGTTTTAGGTCACAATATTTGTTGCTTAGTTTACTTTCTATAATGTCCTTTAGAATTAGAAAGTGCCCATCAAGATGAAAAACGTCAGAAAAGGAAAAAAAGAGATACTGGATGAATCTCTAAAAGGTGGTCTTGATAAGTTTGTTGTTAATAAACCAAACATTTCTTCTGAAAATCAAAGTGCAGATGGTAATACTACTGATGTACATGATGATGACACCCATAGGAAACTCAGGGAGAAGAGATTAATGTTGATAGTAACATGGATGAGGTACATGTTGAGAATAATAATCCTGATGAAGCAAACCATTGTGATGATGCACCTGCTAATGTTGATGTTTTTTGCAACCTGATATATTTGATCCTAGAAATTGGGATGGCCTTGATCCTAAAGCAATTGATAATTTGGTAGAGAAGGGTCCGAAGAGGCCATCTATCCAAAAGGTTCATAAATATAAACTTGGTAGTTGATTTTCTGTTATGTTATATAGTAGAATTTTGCCAAATGGAGAGAAGTGTAATAGAGAGTGGCTTGTCTATTCTAAAGAGCTCAATAGAGTATTCTGTTTTTGTTGCAAAATATTTGGGCAGGGGCGTGCCAAAGGTCATTTGGCTAACAAGGGATTTAGTGACTAGATACACCTTAGTATCAGACTTAGAGAGCATGAAGCTGGAACTAGACATCTTCAAAATATGGTCACTTGTCATGAGTTGCGTCTTAGGCTGCAAAAGAATAAAACTATTGATAGTGTCGCTCGACAACAACTTGAGAAAGAAAAGGACCATTGGCGTAAAGTATTGCTTAGAATTCTCTTGATTATTAAATTTCTTGCAAAACATAATCTATCCTTTCGTGGTACTAATTCCAAATTGTATCAAGATATCAACGGGAATTTCTTAGGCTTGGTAGAAATGTTGGCTGAGTTTGACCCGGTTATTCAAGAACATGTTCGACGCATAACAAATGATGAAACTCATATTCATTACCCCGGTCATGGCATCCAGAATGAGTTAATACATTTGATTTCTTCTATAATTAAATATGAGATCATAAAAAAAATAAAAGATACAAAATATTTCTCGGTGATACTTGATTGTACCCCTGATGCAAGTCACCAAGAACAAATGTCTTTGATTATACGATATGTTGACGCGTCTTCAAGTTCTATTTATGTTGTAGAATCATTTTTAGGATTTTTTGATGTAAATTATACCACTGGAAAAGGACCTTTTGATGTTTTGTAGGACGAATTAAAGCAACTTGATCTAGACATAGACAATGTGAGAGGGCAGAGCTATGACAATGGATCAAACATGAAAGGTAAGAATCTGGGAGTTCAAACGCTGCTTTTGAACATAAATCCTAGAGCTTTTTATTCTGCATGTGTGTGTCATAGCCTTAATTTAACACTATGTGATATGGCCAAGAATTATGGTAAAGCTAAGGACTTCTTTGGAATCATGCAACGTATCTACAGAACATTTGCTAATTCCACTAAGAAATGGAAGATTTTGAAAGATAATATAGGAGAGGGAATGACTCTCAAATCAGATTCATCTACTCGCTGGGAGAGTCGCATGAATAGTGTCAAAGCTATTAGGTTTCAGATTTCAGACATACGAGAATCTCTACTGCAAGTAGCTAATGTCGATAAAGATCCTACAACTAGTAGTGGAGCTAATTCTTTAGCAAATAATGAACTTGGTGATTTTGAATTCGTAGTAGCAATAATAATTTGGTATGATATATTGGCTGCGGCAAATTTGATTAGCAAGGACTTACAGTCAAAATATATGCTTATTGATGTTGCCATTGAAAAAGTGCAAAGCTTGATTACCTTTTTCAAAGGTTATAGAGACACTGGTTTCACTACTGCATTAAAAATAGCAAGGGAAATAGCACTCGAAATAGATATCGACCCCGTATTTCAGATTTTTTTTTTGTGAAATTAAAAGAAAAAAAACAATTTGATGAGAAGCCTGATGATGTGTTAGTCGCCTCACAATCTGCACAAGAGTCATTTAGGATAAAGTACTTCTTACCCGTTGTTGATCAAGCTATTGCTTCACTTACTACAAGATCTGAGCAATATAAATCACACGAAAAAACTTTTGGTTTCTTGTTTACTTATCATGAATTAAACTTATTGGATTATAAAAATCTGAGGTCTTCTTGCACTAGCCTTGAGACTGCACTAAAAAGTGGTGACAAATTGTACATTGATGGTAATGATTTATGTGTTGAGTTAAAGTTACTCGAAGATTTCATTCCAAAGGAAAAAAATATGGGACCTATTGAAATTTTAAATTTTCTGAAATGCTTGAATTGTTTTCCTAATGCAACTATTGCATATAGAATTTTATTGACCATCCCAGTAACTGTTGCATCGGCGGAGAGATGTTTTTCCAAACTAAAGTTGTTGAAGTCCTATTTGCGTTCTACAATGACACAAGAAAGACTTAGTGGGCTGGCTTTGATAGCAATTGAAAATGACATCTTGGAGAATGTACCTTACGAAGAACTCATTGAAGAATTTATCTCAAGGAATGCAAGCAGGATGTCACGCTTCTATTAAATAATGTATTATTTTTGAGTTTATAGAATCACTTTTGCGACAAGATGTTATTCAAAAGATTGTACAATGTATCGACATGATACAATATATAATAATAATATCAATTAGAGCTTGTTTTTCTCATTGTCACTTGTTATGCTGAGGGCCCATTTTCTGACTTCGCACCGGGCCTCCATTTTTTCTGGTATGGCCCTGATAGGTTCCCCACTAGTATGAAACATGAAGCACACGTGTATACTAAAAAAGACAATGGTGTTGCCACTTCTCTCTTCCTCTCCTTTTTCATTTTTTTCTTTCTTTATTTTTATTTTTTGGGACCTCTGTGGTGCATCTTTTATTTTCTATCTCACTTTTTTTAGGATTACCACCTTACAAAGATGAATGATACACTTTACAATAACTCACTTTGGCTGAATGTAATCATAACTCAAAACTAAAAACATGAGAGAAACTCTATATGATGAATGCCTCTTATAGTGAACAAGTATGTGCAATGATCTGCCATAGCATAAATATCAAAAAACGGACAAGCCATGAAAATATCGAGCTAGACATACTATGATCATGCAAGGCACATGCAAACATTTCTCTAATCATGTAATGTAATATGTTTTGGGGAACGTCGCATGGGAAACAAAAATTTTCCTACGCTCACGCAAAACCTATCCATGGTGATGAGCATCTATGAGAGGGAGAGTAGATCTACATACCCTTGTAGATTGCTACGCGGAAGCGTTAAGAAACGCGGTTGGTGTAGTTGAATGTCTTCGCAATCCAAATTGCCGAGCGTCCCGCGATCCAATCACGATCCGTCCCGATCAAGCACCGAACGGACGACACCTCCGCGTTCAGCACACGTACAGCTTTGATGACGATCTCCGCCTTCTTGATCCAGCAAGAGGGAGAGGAGAGGTAGAAGAGTTCTCCGGCAGCGTGACGGTGCTCCGGCGATGGTGGTGGAGCTATTCCGGCAGGGCTTCGCCTAAGCGCTGCAGAAATCCGATCTAGAGGAGAAACTATGCACTGGAGGAACGGGTAGCACGTGGCTGAAAATCTAGTGCCCAAAACCCTAAAACCTCTAGTATATATAGGAGGAAGATAGGAGGAGGCTTGTCCCTCAAGGGACCAGCACTTGGTTCGGCCAAATCAAGGAGGAGAGGAGGACTCCTCCTCCAATCCTAGTAGGACTAGGATTCCTCCCTATTTTGCCTTTTTTCCACCTTATCTCTTTGGATTTTCTCTCCCAGCCACATGGGCCTTGTGTGGGACTTCCACCAGCCCACTAAGGGCTGGTATTCAATCTCCCACAGCCCATGTAGCCTCTTGGGTCGAAATATCCCTCCCGATGGTCTCCCGGTACACTACTGTCACTCCCGGTACACTACCGATGAGCCCGAAACTTTTCCGGCGACCAAAATAGGACTTCCTATATATCAATCTTTACCTCCAGACCATTACGGAGCTCCTCGTGACGTACGGGATCTCATATGGGACTCCGAGTAACCTTCGGTCACCACCATACATAACTCTATACTACCGAAACATCACCAAACCTTAAGTGTGCAGACCCTGCGGGTTCGAGAACTATGTAGACATGACCGAGACACCTCTACGGTCAATAAAAAATAGCGGGACCTAGATGTCCATATTGGTTCCTACATATTCTACGAATATCTTTATCGGTCAAACCTCTGTGTCAAGGATTCAGTTAATCCCGTATGATGTTCCCTTTGTTCTTCAGTATGTTACTTGCCCGAGATTCGATCGTCGGTATCTCCATACCTAGTTCAACCTCGTTATCGTCAAGTCTCTTTACTCATTCTGTAATACAAGATCCCATGACCAACACTTAGTCACATTTCTTGCAAGGCTTATTGTGATGTTGTATTAACGAGTGGGCCCTGAGATACCTCTCCGTCACACGGAGTAACAAATCCCAGTCTTGATCCATGCCAACTCAACAAACACCTTCAGAGATACCTGTAGAGCACCTTTATAGTCACCCAGTTATGTTGCGATGTTTGATACACACAAGGCACTCTTCCGGTGTCCGTGAGTTACATGATCTCATGGTCATAGGAACATATACTTGACATGCAGAAAACAATTGCAATAAACTGACACGATCATATGCTACATTTATAGTTTGGGTCTTGTCCATCACATCATTCTCCTAATGATGTGATCCTGTTATCAAATGACATCACATGTCAATGGCTAGGAAACCTTGACCATCTTTGATCAACGAGCTAGTTCACTAGAGGCATACTAGGGACAAACTGTTGTCTATTTACCCACACATGTAATGTGTTTCCAATCAATACAATTATAGCATGGATAATAAACGATTATCATGAACAAGGAAATATAATAATAAACACTTTATTTATTGCCTTTAGGGCATATTTCCAACAATCTCCCACTTGCACTAGAGTCAATAATCTAGTTCACATCACTATGTGATTTACATTGTAATGAATCGAATACCCATGCAATTCTGGTGTTGATCATGTTTAGCCCTTGGAAGAGGTTTAGTCAACGGGTCTGCAACATTCAGATCCGTGTGCACTTTGCAAATATTTATGTCCTTCTCCTCGATGTAATCGCGGATGGAGTTGAAGCGTCACTTTATGTGTCTGGTCCTCTTGTGAAACCTTGGTTCCTTGGCCAGAGCAATGGCACCAGTGTTGTCACAGAACATGTTCATTGGATTCAGTGCATTGGGAACTACTCCAAGATCTGTCATGAACTGCTTCATCTAGACACCTTCCTTCGCCGCCTCCGAGGCTGCGATGTACTCCACTTTGCATGTAGAATCGGCTACCACGCTTTTCTTGGAACTGCACCAGCTTACCGCTCCCCCGTTGAGAATAAATACGTATCCGGTTTGTGACTCAGAGTCATCCAGATCAGTGTCAAAGCTTGCATCGACATAACCCTTTACGACGAGCTCTTCATCACCTCCATAAACGAGAAACATTTCCTTAGTCCTTTTCAGGTACTTAAGGATATTCTTGACCCCTGCCTAGTGTTCCATTCCAGGATCACTTTGAAACCTTCTGGCCATAATTATGGCAAGGCTGACATCGGGTATTGTGCACAACATTGCATACATGATAGAGCCTATGGCTGAAGCATAGGGGATGATACTCATCTTTTCTCTATCTTCTGCAGTCACTGGGCATTGAGTCTTACTCAACTTCACACCTTGTAACACAAGCAAGAACCCCTTCTTGGACTAATCCATTTTGAACTTCTTCAAAACTTTATCAAGGTATGGGCTCTGTGAAAGTGCTATTAAGCGTCTCGATCCATCTCTATAGATCTTAATGCCTAATATGAAAGCAGCTTCTCCTAGGTCCTTCATTGAAAAACTCTTGTTCAAATATTCCTTCACACTTTCCAGCATTTCTATATTGTTTCCAATCAGCAATATGGCATCCACATATAATATTAGAAACGCTATAGAGCTCCCACTCACTTTCTTGTAAATACAAGCTTCTCCATAAACTTGTATAAACTCAAACACTTTGATCACCTCATCAAAGCGCTTATTCCAACTCCGAGATGTTTGCACCAGCCCATAAATGGATCGCTGGAGTTTGCAAACTTTGTCAGCATTCTCTGGATCGACAAAACCTTCTGGTTGCATCATATACAACTCTTCCTCAAGGAATCATTGAGGAACGCTATATTGACATCCATCTGCCAAATTTCATAATCTAAATAAGCAGCTATTGCCAACATGATTCTGATAGACTTAAGCATCGCTACGGGTGAGAATGTCTCATCATAGTCAACTCCTTGAACTTGTGAAAAACCCTTTGCCACAAGTCGAGCTTTATAGACGGTGACATTACCGTCCGCGTCCGTCTTCTTCTTAAAGATCCATTTGTTCTGAATGGCCTTTCGCCCTTCAGATAATACTTCCAAAGTCCATACTTTGTTTTCATACATGGATCCCATCTCGTATTTCATGGCCTCTAACCATTTCTCGGAATCCGGGCCCATCACCGCTCCTCCATAGCTCGTAGGTTCATTGTTGTCCAAGAACATGACCTCCAAGACAGGGTTGCTGTACCACTCAGGAGTAGTATGCGCCCTTGTCGACCTACGAGGTTCAATAGTAGCTTGATCTGAAGCTTCATGATCGTCATCATTAACTTCCTCTTCTACCGTCATAGGTTCCATAGAAACATCTGTCTGCGCTGCGCTACTTTCTGGTTGAAGTAAAGGTTCAATAACCTCATCAAGCTCTATTTTCCTCCCACTCAATTCTTTCGAGAGAAAATCTTTCTCAAGAAATGTTCCATTCTTAGCGACAAACACTTTGCCTTCAGATCTGAGATATAAGGTATACCTGACTGTCTCCTTCGGGTATCCTATGAAGACGCATTTCTCCGCTTTGGGTTCCAGCTTTTCAGGGTGAAGCTTTTTGACATAAACATCACATCCCCAAACTTTAAGAAATGGCAACTTTGGCCTCTTGCCAAACCATAGTTCATATGGCGTCGTCTCAATGGATTTCGATGGTGCCCTATTTAAAGTGAATGCAGCTGTCTCTAATGCCTAACCCTAAAATGATAGTGGCAAATCAGCAAGAGACATCATAGAATGCACCATATCTAGTAAGGTTCGATTACGACGTTCTGGTGTTCCAGGCGGTGTCAACAATGAAACAATTCCACACTGTCTTAAGTGACTGCCAAACTCATAACTCAGATATTCACCTCCTCGATCAGATCACAGGAATTTAATATTCTTGTTACGATGATTCTCAACTTCACTCTGAAATTGCTTGAACTTTTCAAACGTTTCAGACTTGTGTTTCATTAAGTAAATATACCCATATCTACTCAAGTCATCAGTGAAGGTGAGAAAATAACGATATCCACCACGCACTGTAACATTCATTGGACCACACACATCAGTATGTATGATTTCCAATAAGTCACTCGCCCGTTCCATTGTTCCAGAGAATGGCGTTTTAGTCATCTTGCCCATGAGGCATGGTTCACATGTGTCAAGTGATTCAAAATCAAGTGACTCCAAAAGTCCATCAACATGGAGCTTCCTCATGCGTTTTACACCAATATGACCTAAACGGCAGTGCCACAAGAAAGTGGTACTATCATTATCAACTCTGCATCTTTTGGCATCAATGTTATGAACATGTGTATCATCACTATCAAGATTAAATTTGAATAAACCCCTCACATTGGATGCATGACCATAAAAGATATTACTCATATAAATAGAACAACCTTTATCATTTGATTTAAATGAGTAACCATCTCGCAATAAACAAGATCCAGATATAATGTTCATGCTTAACGCATGCACTAAATAACAATTATTTAGGTTCATCACTAATCCCGATGGTAATCCAAGAGAGAGCGTGCCGATGGCGATCACATCAACCTTGGAACCATTTCCCACGCACATCGTCACTTCATCCTTTGCCAGCCTTCGTCTATTCCGTAGTTCCTGTTTTGAGTTGCAAATGTGAGCAACCGAACCGGTATCAAATACCCAGGCACTACAACGAGAGCTAGTAAGGTACACATCAATAACATGTATATCATATATACCTTGTTTGTCGTTGGCCGCCTTCTTGTCAGCCAGGTACTTGGGGCAGTTCCGCTTCTAGTGACCAGTTCCCTTGCAATGAAAGCACTAAGTTTCTGGCTTGGGTCCATGCTTGGGCTTCTTTACAGGAGTAGCAACTTCCCTTGCAATGAAAGCACTAAGTTTCTGGCTTGGGTCCATGCTTGGGCTTCTTTACAGGAGTAGCAACTGCTTTGCCATCCTTCTTGGTTTTACCCTTCTTGCCCTTGCCCTTGACCTTGCCATTTTTCTTGAAACTAGTGGTTTTATTGACCATCAACACTTGATGTTCTTTCTGGATTTCAGACTCAGCGACTTTTAGCATCGCAAGTAGCTCGGCGACTGACTTGTTCATCCCGTGCATGTTATAGTTCATCACAAAACTCTTGTAACTAGGTGGCAGTGATTGAAGAACTTTGTCAGTGATCGCCTCTGGTGGAAGGGCAATTCCCAACTCTGCTAGACGATTTGAATACCCAGACATTTTGAGTATATGCTCACTGATAGACCCGTTCCATTTTGCAAGCATGGAACTTATCGGAAGTCTCATACCTCTCGATCCGGGCATTCTTCTGAAAGATAAACTTCAACTCTTGGAACATCTCATATGCTCCATGACGTTCAAAATATCTTTGAAGTCCTGGTTCTAAGCCATACAATATTGCACACTGAACTATTGAGTAATCTCCAGAACATGCCTCCCAAGCGTTCTTAACGTCTTCGGACGACACGTCTTCTGGTTGGTCATCAAGCGGTGCATCAAGGACATATGATTTCTGGGAAGCCGTGAGGATAATCCTTAGATTACGGGCCCAGTTAACAAAGTTACTTCCATCATATTTCAACTTAGCTTTCTCTAGGAACGCATTAAAATTCAGGGGTGCTACTGCACGAGCCATTAATCTACAGCATAAATATGCAAAGGTTACTTAGACTATTATTCAAGATAATGAGTTTAGTTAATCAAATTACTAAATCTCCCACTCAAATTGACATCCCTCGGGTCATCTGAGTGTCACATGATCCAAATTCACCAACTCAAGTCCGATCATCACGTGAGTTGAGGTGGTTTCAATGGTGAACATCATCATGTTGATCATATCTACTATATGACTCATGTTCGAGCTTTCGGTCTCTTGTGTTCCGAGGCCATGTCTGTACATGCTAGGCTCGTCAAGTTTAACCCGAGTGTTCTGCACGTGCAACACTGGCTTGCACCCATTGTATGTGAATGTAGAGTCTATCACACCCGATCATCACGTGATGTCTCGACACGACGAACTTTTGCAACGGTGCACACTTGGGGAGAACACAATTCATCTTGAAATTTAAGTGAGGGATCACCTTATAATGCTACCGTCGTCCTAAGCAAAACAAGGTGCATAAAAGGATTAACATCACATGCAAATCATAAGTGACATGATATGTCCATGAACTTGTGCTTTTGATCTCCATCTAGAAAGCACCGACATGATCTCCATCGTCACCGGCACGACACCATGATCTCCATCAACGTGTCGCCATCGGGGTTGTCGCTCCCATCATGCTTCTACTACTATTGCTACGTTTTAGCGATAAAGTAAAGCATTACATAGAGCTTAATGATTGACACGCAAGTCATACAAGACACCATGATCTCCATCAACGTGTCGCCATCGGGGTTGTCGCTCCCATCATGCTTCTACTACTATTGCTACGTTTTAGCGATAAAGTAAAGCATTACATAGAGCTTAATGATTGACACGCAAGTCATACAATAATTAAAGACAACCCTATGGCTCCTGCCGGTTGCCGTACTCATCGACATGCAAGTCGTGATATTCTATACATCACATGATCATTTCATACATCACATATATCACATCATGTAATTGGCCATATCACATCACAACATACCCTGCAAAAACAAGTTAGACGTCCTCTAATCATTGTTGCATGTTTTACGTGGCTGCTACGGGTATCTAGCAAAAACAATTCTCACCTACGCATAAACCACAACGATGATACATTAGTTGCTTTTCAACCTTCTCAAGGACTGCCTTTGTGGAATCCGATCCAACTAAAGTGAGAGAAACTGGCACTCGCCAGCCATCTATGCAACAAGTTGCAGTTGAGGGAACCGGTCTCTCGTAAGCGTACGAGTAATGTTGGTCCGGGCCGCTTCATCCCACAATACCGCTAAACCAAAACACGACCAAGGGAGGAAGAAATCTAAGCATCAATGCCCACAAACTCTTTGTGTTATACTCAAGATCTCATCTACACATAGACCTAGCTCATGATCCCACTGTTGCGGAACGTCGCATGGGAAACAAAAATTTTCCTACGCTCACGCAAAACCTATCCATGGTGATGAGCATCTACGAGAGGAAGAGTGGATCTACATACCCTTGTAGATTGCGAAACGGGAAGCGTTAAGAAACATTCTTGGTGTAGTCAAACGTCTTTGCGATCCAAATTGCCGAGCGTCCCACAATCCAATCACGATCCGTCCCGATCAAGCACCGAACGGACGACACCTCCGCGTTCAGCACACGTACAACTTGATGACGATCTCTGCCTTCTTGATCCAGCAAGAGGGAGCGGAGAGGTAGAAGAGTTCTCCGGAAGCGTGACGGTGCTCCGGCGATGGTGGTGGAGCTATTCTGGCAGGGCTTCGCCTAAGCACTGCAGAAATCCGATCTAGAGGAGAAACTATGCACTGGAGGAACGGGTAGCACGTGGCTGAAAATCTAGTGCCAAAACCCCTAAAACCTCCAATATATATAGGAGGAAGATAGGAGGAGGCTTGGCCCTCAAGGGACCAGCCCTTGGTTCGGCCAAATCAAGGAGGAGAGGAGGACTCCTCCTCCAATCCTAGTAGGACTAGGATTCCTCCCTATTTTGCCTGTTTTCCACCTTATCTCTTTGGGTTTTCTCTCCCAGCCACATGGGCCTTGTGTGGGACTTTCACCAGCCCACTAAGGGCTGGTATTCAATCTCCCACTGCCCATGTAGCCTCTTGGGTCGAAATACCCCTCCCGATGGTCTCCCGGTACACTACCGGCACTCCCGGTACAGTACCGATGAGCCCGAAACTTTTTCGGCGACCAAATAGGACTTCCTATATATCAATCTTTACCTCCGGACCATTCCGGAGCTCCTCGTGACGTTCGGGATCTCATTCAGGACTCCGAAAAACCTTCGGTCACCACCATACATAACTCTATACTACCGAAACATCACGAAACCTTAAGTGTGCAGACCCTGCGGGTTCGAGAACTATGTAGACATGACCGAGACACCTCTATGGTCAATAACCAATAGCGGGACCTGGATGTCCATATTGTTTCCTACATATTCTACGAATATCTTTATCGGTCGAACCTCTGTGTCAAGGATTCAGTTAATCCCGTATGATGTTCCCTTTGTTCTTCAGTATGTTACTTGCCCGAGATTCGATCGTCGATATCTCCATACCTAGTTCAACCTCGTTATAGGCAAGTCTCTTTACTCATTTCGTAATACAAGATCCCATGACCAACACTTAGTCACATTGCTTGCAAGGCTTATTGTGATGTTGTATTAACGAGTGGGCCCTGAGATACCTCTCCGTCACACGGAGTAACAAATCCCAGTCTTGATCCATGCCAACTCAACAAACACCTTCAGAGATACCTGTAGAGCACCTTTATAGTCACCCAGTTACGTTGCGACGTTTGATACACACAAGGCACTCTTCCGGTGTCCGTGAGTTACATGATCTCATGGTCATAGGAACATATACTTGACATGCAGAAAACAGTAGCAATAAACTGACACGATCATATGCTACGTTTGTAGTTTGGGTCTTGTCCATCACATCATTCTCCTAATGATGTGATCCCATTATCAAATGACATCACATGTCAATGGCTAGGAAACCTTGTCCATCTTTGATCGACGAGCTAGTTCACTAGAGGCATACTAGGGACAAAGTGTTGTCTATTTACCCACACATGTAATGTGTTCTCAATCAATACAATTATAGCATGGATAATAAACCATTATCATGAACAAGGAAGTATAATAATAAACACTTTATTTATCGCCTCCAGGGCATACTTCCAACAATATGATGGTAGTGCATGGCGATATGCACGGAACGGCTATGGAAATGCCATGTAGGTAGGTATGGTGAATTTTTGTGGAGATGAGATGTTTTATGTGTAGCAGAACGAGAGAAAGTCCTCCCACAAGTTTGGATGTACCTGTGAAGTATATGCCAATTCTCGATGTGAGAGCGGGCAATGCATGGCACCGTAGAGGCTAGCAATAAAACATGAATAGAAGTGCAAAGGCTTCGAACTTGCTTTAGTCATAAAGAACTCAAACACTATACAAGAGTATCTCGGTGTCATGTTGCATAAGACTCGATATCTAAGCACCCCAAGGGGATAGCTTAGCGAAGATAAACCCTGTTATGCATCCTTGATCAATCAAAGATGCTAGGTTCATTAGCAAAAATCCTCTACAATCATTCAAATGCTAATCAAAGCCACCACTAGAGTCCCAACTTATGTGATTAGGTGAAAGAAAGGTGATAGTTCATAGGACTCCTTTACTGGGTTATTGATAAAAGAAGATGTCACTATTTTTTAGAAGGTAAGAAGATTTCCACAAGCTAACTTAAACAAATGCAAAGCAAGCATGTGAAAACAACGAGACATGCTAATGCATAAAAATAATATGATCAAGAGAATTACACAAGACACTACTAATGCGAAAGTAACCCCCCCACGTTTAGAACTTTGCAATACTAAACTAGGGAAAATTACAAAAGTAAAAAGAAACTTCAGTTACTAAAAGAGAGCACAAGAAGTGGTTACCTCACCAAGCTTATGTCTGAGCAAGGGTTAGAAACTTTTTACCGTTGAGGTGCATAGGACCTCTTTTCTAATATACATGGACCTTGCTACATGTGATCTCCTTGTTGTTGTACGGTGGATGCCCTTCGATAGAACCTGCTGAAAAAATATTTTTGTGGTTTTTTCATTTTTCAAAAAAAATGTAGCACAAAGGATTAGCAACACAAGTGATAAAACATAAGACTCACATCGATCGGTTCATCAACCTAAGCACCACACTTAAATTGACAAACCATTTCTAGGAGTGAAGTCTGCTCCTAATTTGGAATGAAGTGCGTGTGAGACAAGACACAAACACAAGTGTGCAGATCCTAGGTGCATAAATAAAAAGGGAGATCCTCACTTAAGGTGAGAAACTCAATACTATGCAACTTTTATTGAGCTAGGTTCGTATTAGGAAATATTACTAGGCACTTGTTGGTGAAGTTCATCATGATGAAGCAACCAAGTGACTTGTGTGGATTATTATACGGTTGGCACCATACCGTACTCGTCACCACAAAAGGTCCAAGCCCCTATGTGTGTGTCAAAACCGGCAGATCTCGGGTAGGGGGTCCCGAGTTGTGGACCTTAGATCAATGGGTAACAGGGGACGAATGAGACAGTGTTTACCTAGGTTCGGGCCCTCGTGAGGAGATAAAACCCTACGTCCTGCTTGGTTATATTGATGTAGATGAAAATTACAAAGGTTATCTACCTCGAGATCGTCTAAGCTAAACCCTAGATGAGTTCACGTGTCCTCTACGAATGGGACCCTCTCGTTTATATAGACACCAGGGGTACCTAGGGTTACACATCACCGACCTACAACTGGAGATAGGTACGCAGATCTCATCCTCAAAGCTTGGAGGCCACGCTAATATCTGGAGCTCTCCTTCTTTTGATTACGGCATCAACTCATAGTTTGGCCTTCCGCAAAGTGGCCCGACAAGTCAGCCCATGAGGGATGACCCGACGACCCGAGGACCCCCTAGTCCCGGACTCCCTCAGTAGCCCCCAAACTAGCCTCCAATGTCGGGGTATATAGTCTTCGTCAGCTCCGTGTACCCAAAGTATCCGCCTTGCAAGGCGAGTTCCTTCAGTCCTTCAGTTTTATAGAACAACAATGCGGTCGCTAACAAGTCACCGATTGTCGAAGCGTCACGGGGCCCACAACATTTACTTTCCTGCACGAAGACCAATAGCTGCCCCCGATGAGGGAGTCCTGGATTAGGGGGTCCTCGGATATCTAACCTATTGTCTATGGGCCGGACTATATGGGCTACGCACCGAACACTGGATGGTTTGAAGGCCCAACTTCTAGGATGGAAGTTTCGAGGGCCACGGCTTGCGGTCCACGTTTGATGTAGTAATAGGCATGTTTATCTCTTTGACATGTAACCGACCATGTGTAAACCATAGGCCTCTTTGGTATCTATATAAGCTGGGGGATTTTAGGGTATAGGGACAGAACAACTCATCTAGGGTTAGACATGCGATCTCGAGGTAGATCAACTCTGTAACCCCTTACACCATCAATACAATCAACCAGGACATAGGGTATTACCTCCATAGGAGGTCCCGAACCTGGGTAAACTTGTGTCCCCTTCGTCTCCTATTACCGTCGATCCTAGTCTCACAGTTCGGGATGCCCTACCCGAGATCCACCGGTTTTGACACTGACATTGGTGCTTTCATTGAGAGTTCCTCTATGAGAGAGATGGGATCGACACCTCGCCTTTTCATCAACGAAGAGGTCCGCAACATGGATGTTTTCGTCCCCGGGCAGATCTTCGCCTTCGGCAGCGTTGTGCTGCATGCTGGTTCCACCGGTCATCTAGGCTGCGTTGAGAGCCTCTCCCCTGATCAGGAAGTTAGATTTGGAAACCTAGAGTTTTCTGTCGACTCTCGAGGCGACTTTTCACTAATTGGGCTCACGACTTTGCTCGTAACCCCCAAGGACTCTGAGGCCTTAAACTCGAACCCTTTGTCGGACACGCCAATGGGGTCACCCATGGCGGCAATCCAATCTCTAACCCTGGCCTGGCCATCAAGCCATATGACCGGACATGTGTTCCCACCGAACACTCCCCATTGGTGGGCTTCATGGGGGTTGACTCCACGAGTACTGAACAACTGGATCCAATCGGGCCCTTAGCGATCAACGAGGCCTTGGAGCAATTCTCATCGTTGAAAATCACTGACGATCCAGCCCCGATCTATGTCTGGCCCGGTTACAGTTCGGGCAGGGACGAATTTTTCGACCCACACACCACCCACTTCATAGCCACCGTCGAAGACTTAACCGACGTGCTAGACTATGCCTCCGAGGAGGCAGAATACATGGATGAAGAGGACCATTCTCCCACCCCCGTTAACACCGGGAGTTGGACCGCCACTTCTACGTACGACGTTTACATGGTGGATACTCCTGCCACCAACGGTGAGAACACGCCTCACAACGACAATAAAAAATCGAGCAATGCGCCATCAAGGCACCGGAAATCACATAAGCGGTCCAAAAGCAAAAAGGGAAGAAGAACTATTATCAACAGCAGGGATGGTAACGTCCCTACCGATCATGATCATCCCGAAGTGCCCGAGCACCCGTTCGAGGGTCCGGAGAAACCCGCAGACCAAAACGACCCCGATACCGTCAAGGACCTCGAAGGCGACGATTACCTTCCCCCCATCGAGGAAGAAGACCTACCAGAAGTCGATGACTTTTACATCCCTGATAACCTCGAGGATCAAGAAGAAATCAGGCAGCGGCTCATAACAACGGCTCGCAGCCTGAAGGCCAAAGAGTGGCAACTCAAAGCCGAATAGGCCGACCTCACTGATCGATGGACGAAAGTCTTCTCAGCCGAAGAAGCATACGACACTGGTTTGTCAAACCAGCCCAAAAGCTACCCTCGGAGGCGGCTGCTGCCACAATTCGATGATGAGCTCACTGACACTTCGTCGCCACATCGTACCGCATCTGACGAGCCGGACCGCCCTTCTCGTGGGCGCGACAGAGCGGCCAAAGACACCGGTTATATACCGGCGATGCCTCGAAGACAAGGTAAGGAGCCATTCAAGCCCAATAACTGGTTCGACCTGCGCGGCGACTTAAATCACAGAGCAGTCCGTACGAGATCCATCTACGGATCCAGAGATTACTCACCGGATAGAAGAGGAGAATATAGACCATGGTTCGACCAAAATGATAGAGGCCAGGAATGCAACCGGTCCCATACAAACGCCGAATACATGCGGGACATAGCTCGGGTCAGAGGCGCCGCTCACCCACCGTGCTTTACAGATGAAGTAATGCGGCATCTGTTCCCCGAAGGGTTTAAACCCATAAATATAGAACAGGATGACGGGACCACTGACCCAACCGTATGGATCGAGGACTTCCTCCTCCATATCCATATGGCATGAGGAGATGATCTCCATGCCATAAAATACTTACCTCTTAAGCTTTAGGGGCCAACCCGACACTGGTTAAACAGTCTCCCCGAAAATTCCATAGGATGCTCGGAAGACTTGGAAGACGCGTTTCGCTCTAACTTCTAGGGAACCTATGTCCGACCGCCGGACTCTTTCGACCTCATCAACGTCGTCCAGAAGCCCGACGAGTTTGCCCGACAGTTCTGGAATCGGTTCTTGACTAAAAAGACCCAAATCGTCGACTGTCCGAATACGGAGGATATAGCCTCCTTCCCGCACAATATTTAGGATGAGTGGCTGGCCCGCCAGCTAGGCTAGGACAAACCTCAGACTATGTCCGCCCTTACCTCCCTCATGACTCGCTTTTGCGCGGGCGAAGATAACTGGCTGGCAAGACGCAACCACAATTCTGAAGATCCTGTGGCATTTGAAGCCCAGGATGGCAACTCAAAGCCGAAGCGCAATAAGAACAAACGCCAACACAATAGTAACGACGCCAATGACACAACGGTCAACGCCGGATTCTGCTACTCTCGACCCGGCAGCAGAAGAAGCCCCCTAAAGGCAATTGTGACGGACCCACTCACCTCGAGAAGATCATGGACAGGACTTGCCAAATCCATGGAACTTTGGAAAAGCCAGCCAATCACACACACCGCAACTGCTCGGTGTTTAAACAGGCCGGCAAGATACAACCCAAAGATCAGGGCAAAAGTTCACGCATCGAGGACGAAGATGAGCCTCGGGGTCCAATGGGCAGTGGTCAGAGGAAATTCCCTCCCAAAGTCAAAACGATGAATATGATATATGCCACCCACATACCTAAGAAAGAGAGGAAGCGGGCCCTTCGGGAGGTCTATGTTGTGGAGCCCGTAGCTCCTAAGTATAACCCATGGTCAGCATATCCGATCACCTTTGACCGGCGCGACCATTCGACCAGTATCCGTCATGGGGGCTCGACTGCCCTCGTCCTAGATCCCATTATAGATGGGTATCACCTCAGCAAAGTCCTAATGGACAGAGGAAGTAGTCCCAATCTGATTTACTCGGACACGGTGAAAAAGATGGGTATAGATCCATCACGGATCAAACCCAACAGCACTACCTTCAAAGGGGTGATCCCAGGTGTTGAGGCCCGATGTACGGGCTCCGTAACCTTGGAGGTTGTGTTCGGCTCGCCCGATAATTTCCGGAGCGAGGACTTGATCTTCAACATCATGCCCTTTCACAGCAGCTATCATGCGTTGCTCGGCCGGACAGCGTTTTCTTGGTTCAACGCAATCCCGCATTACACATACCTCAAGCTCAAGATGTCGGGCCCCAAGGGGGTCATTACAGTAAATGTCAATACTGAGCGCTTCCTTAGAACAGAGGAACATGCATTGGCACTGGCTGCCGAATTCAGCTACATAGTTGACCGACAAGCTTCGGCATTCGCCATAAAGGCACCAAAGGCCGGGAAGCGAGTTCGAATTCAGACCGAACACTTCGACCCTCTATAGGGACTCGCCCCCCACCGACAACCTCGGGACCGGAAGTATGTGCCGTGGAGGCACAACTTCACACTTAAGATTCCATGGGTAGCGGTGGGGAACTTACAATAGTGATTCGGTTGTTCGGAACTGTTACCATCAACACGTCTTCGGACAAACTACAGGCACTCTTAAAAGAGCCTGCCTAGGGCGTAAAGCTCACCTTTAACACTGCGGCCTGTCAAGATTTTGTTCGCAAAATCCTCCCGCACCAACACCCATCAAGGTACACCCCAAAGCAGGAGTCAAATAGCAACAGGGCATATCGAAGGCATCTGGTCACCAATTGAAGACCCCTGGTACAATAGCTCCTATGGGAGTTTATTCCTTATCTCATACTTGTAAACAACTGCTTCGGCAATCCGAGTAATAAGAGTTGTTGAGGAAATGCGAAATTACATGGCGCACGTACGCCTTATTTGTCCTTTTTTTGGCACACACCTTTTTTCCTTTCCTCCCTCTTCTCGTGAATCTGTTCAGTGTGACTCAAGGTCACCCGCTAATAGACCGGGGGCTCAATTCCAAACACAAATCGCCTTAACCATTGTGTGTTCGGTGTCTTGGCATTCGTTTTATATGCATCGGTTCCAAACTATGTCTTTGGTCATTAAGTTGGGTTGGCCGGCTCCTGTGCTTGCCCCTTTACGTTCCACTCGTTCGGCTAAAAGGGCAAAGGGAGCACCCCTGCGATTGTGCTTCCGGATAGTTCGGTCAAGCACCTCATTGGAGAAAGCCGAAAACGGACTGTCATAGTATGCGCGATCCGATCTGTGAAACCCAAGTTAGAAGTATTACACTTCAACCCTCGTAAGCGGTCATTCCGTGTTGTACTAGGAAGTTTCCCTTTGTGCAAATACTATGATGACGGATTCGGCCTTGGCCCGTCCGAACATCGCAAAAACTCCGGTGGCTAATCGTACGCTTCCCGCAGTCATTTTCGCGCCCCTTTGGTTAAGTAAAAGAAATAAAGCATAATAGTCCGATTGCCTAGTCCTCCGCACTAAACCGCCTTAGGGTTCCTATAATTTGGCTAAGGGACATAGTGCATTGACACAGACACCCCATGTAGTAACTACGTGGGGGCTGAAGCCGACGACTCACATCTTTCAGTACTAAACAACCATACTGGAGTTATAAAGGAATGCAAAACCATACAAGAGTGGATACCCATATCATTGAAAGTTATCACAAATGTTTTTGGACATATTACAAGCTCACTCAAATATTTGTTCACCCGAACACTGTGACGCTATCACCCGCGCACCCTCCATCACTCCATCAAAGTAAAGCTTGAGGCGTCGGTGCTCCTTTCCGGGCGGCGGCGGGTTGGTGGCGACCTTCATCGGATCGACCCCCGGCCAGTGCACTTTGGCCTTGGCAAGGGCCATCCAGACTCCTTCGATGCAAGAGGAGCGCTTAATTGCGTCGAGGTGGGGCATAGCATCAACCAGACATTGCACCAGGCTGAAGTAGCTACTTGGGAGTTGCTCACCGGGCCATAAGTGGATGTAGAGGTCTTTGATGGCCGGCTCCGCCATCCGGTGCATCTCCATCAGCTGTTTCAACTGCTCCACCAGAAGAAGAGGATGCTCAGGGGCTCCGAACTACACCCAAAACGTCCGAGCTTCGTCTTCCTCTCCCCGCGTGGCAAGCAACTGATTGGCGTCCGCGATGCTCTTCTGGAGATCGGTGGCCACGCCTGCGGATCGCCACACCTGGGTCAGCAATTCAAATTTGCTATTGCCGAATATGCACTTTAGGGAGTACGGCTTACCATCAGCTATCTCCTTGGCCTGCCGAACTTGTTCCTTGAAGAACTGTCGATCCATCCGCTCCTTCTGGAGATCGGACCTCAGGGAAGACAGTTCGACCGAGACCGCTTTGATCTTTTGCTCCAAGCACTCACACTTATTGCTAGCGTCCTTGAGCTCATCTTGTATCTCCGCCACACGAGCCTGGTGTTTATCGCTGGTGGCTCGTAGGGCGGAGAGAGAGGTGGCCGCCTCTGTGCAGCCTCTTTGGCCGTCGCCTTCTGCACGGCTGCTTCATCTTTGGCACGTTGAAGCTCGGCCTTGAGATTCTCGATCTCTTTCGACGAGGCTGCAACATGATAAAACCTTATATAAATAGAGTCTGCATCGACAGAATTTGGGGGAATAGTAAAATTCAATTCGAACTTACCCTGTGCCTCATCGAACCTCTTGTTGAGGGCTTCCACCCCATCCTTGGCGCGCTGGATCTTCCGATGTAGCTCGTCCAGTTCGGCGCCGTTTTTGGTCGCCACCGATGACGAGGCCTACACCGCACATAATGCATACATTACATTGACACTTACTTCCCGAATACAGAAATGACCCCTAGGCGAGTTTTCTCACCTCACCTAGGGCTCGGGGGATGCCATGTATACAATACGACTAAATGAAAACTTAGCAAAAACAACGGGCGACTTACTTGAAAGCCTGCAAGGAGACCCTTGAAGGCCTCCTTCAGTCCGTTGTCAATGGACTGGACGCTCTGTAGTACCGCACCCATAAGGGTGCGGTGCTCCTTTGGGATGGGGGTGCTTGATAGAGCCTCCCCCATGGCCAACCACCTGGTGGTCGGTGGTGTCGGGGATAATCAGATTTCCCGGTCACCCACCAGGGATTGGACTGGTGCCTCTGGAGGCATAGATCGCTCCGAAGATGTCCTTGTAGGGGACTGATGGCCTGTCCGTCCGGCCTCCTCGGTGTCCGGATGGGGGATTGTCCCCTGGTCTTCGGTGGCTGAAGCGTTAGCCTCGGCCACGGTAATATCTCCCTTGCCCCCTACGTCCGCCTCCATTGGAGTAGGCTGGGACGACACCTCCACAACGTCTTTCGTAGCGCCTGGAGTGGTGGGGTGCGAGGCGTCCCCGCTCTTCGCTAGTTCGGCGGGCGGGGTCTCCCCATCCGATACCACCTCGGTGGGAATGATGCGTGGGGGGCTATAGGGCCAATAGCCTGCATGTCAACAAACTCTGAATTTATTCGTTACCGGAAGGAGGATCTTCGGATCCTAACCTGGATGGAGGGGGCTTGACCCTAAGGCTCCTTCGGGGAACCTCCTCGGCATCTTCGGATGCGAAGCTCGAGTCCGAGCTGTCGTCGGACAGGACCATCCGCACTTGCCGCGCCTTCTTCGGGGCAGGAGAGGCTGCCTGCCCCGGGGCGTCCGAAGTCGCCGCTCTCTTCTTGGCGGGGGAGGTTGCCTCCCCCTCGCTCTCAACCTCCTACTCCACTTCTTCTTCCTCTTTGACCTCCTTCTGATTCGAGGAGGCGGGCGTGTTTTCGGAAGCAGCATCAGGCTGATCCTTGATGCGAAGACCAGGCTGACCTGGTTTCTTCTTCTTCTCCTTCTTCGTGAGAGCCTCGTAGGGCTTCTCCACGAGCATCTTGGCTAGCAGCCTGGTACTCTCATCTTCGGGCTGAGGAGCCGGACTGCGGGTGTTGATGGCTTTCTTCAGCCATCTCTGCATAAACATATCGGACGCAGGGTTATGAACTAATAAGGCTGGGATGAGTCGTACCTCAGAGTCCGGCTTGTCGGCATATAGGCCCTTGTCCTCCTCCTTGGCTGGTCAGCTCTTCATTGATTTGAAGAATGCCTTCCACACCTTCTCCCGCATAGTGCGGAAGAGTTTCCGTACTATGGGCACGGCGTCGAGTTTCCGAGCCCGCATGGGAGTGTCCCGGCGCTAGCAGGGGAGGATGCATCTTCAAAACATTACCTGGACCACACCGGCCAATTTGGTGCCATTCTCGACCAAGGAGCGGATCCGCTTTTGTAGATCGGCCACCTCCTTGCTAGACCCCCAGATGAGACCCTTTGCGATCCATGAAGCTAGTCTGGTCAGAGGACCGGATTTGAATGCGGCGGCGGGGTGCAGACCTTGTTCCTATGGTTCGGTGATGTAGAAACACTCCTTCTGCTACCCCTTGATGGTATCGATGAGGGTGCCAGCCAGTCCGTGTGCAGTCAGCGTGAGTTTGTCGATGACGGCACCACGCAGTCGGCGTGCTTGCTGCCGACACACTTCGGCTTGATGTTGAAAACCTGCAGACAGAGCCCAAAGTGTGGCTCGACATGCAGGAATACCTCGCAGAGGAGGATGAAGGTAGAGAGTGTTGGGGAACGTAGCATGGGAAACAAAATTTTTCCTACGCACACGCAAACCTATCCATGGTTATGAGCATCTACGAGAGGGAGAGTGGATCTACGTACCCTTGTAGATCGCTAAGCGGGAAGCGTTAAGAAACGCGGTTGGTGTAGTCGAATTTCTTCGCGATCCAAATCGCCGAGCGTCCCGCGATCCAATCACGAACCATCCTGCGAACCAATCACGAACCGTCCCACGATCTCGTCACGATCCGTCCCACGATCCAATCACGAACATCTCGTGGCCTTGATCACGATCCTTCCGATCTAGTACCGAACGGACGACACCTCCGCGTTCAGCACACGTGCAGCTTGATGACGATCTCCACTGTCTTGATCCAGCAAGAGGGGTGGAGAGGAGAGAGAGTTCACCGACAGCGTGACGGCGCTCCGGTGATGGTGGTGGAGCAATTCCGGCAGGGCTTCGCCTAAGCACTGCGGAACTACGATCTAGAGGAGAAACCATGCACCGGTGGAACGGGTAGCACGTGGCCGGAAATTCTGTCCAAAAACCACCCAATCCACTAGTATATATAGGAGGAGAGGAGAGGAGAGGCAGCCAAGGACTTTGGGTCGGCCGAAATAGGAGGTGGGAGCAATCCTACTTCACCTCCAATCCTAGTTGGAGTAGGATTGCCTCCTATTGGCTGATTTTTCCACTTTTTGCTTTAGGACTTTCTCTCCTGCGCCATGGGCCTTTGTGGCTGTTTTCCCAGCCCACTAAGGGCTGGTTATTATTCTCCCACAGCCCATGGACCTCTTGGGGTCGAAATACCCCTCCCGGAGGTCCCCCGGTACACTCCCGGCACTCCCGGTACACTACCGATACTCCCGGTACACTACCGATGAGCCCGAAACTTTTCCGGCGACCAAACTGGGACATCCTATATATGAATCTTTACCTCCGGACCATTCCGGAGCTCCTCGTGACGTCCGGATCTCATCCGGGACTCCGAACAACCTTCGGTCACCACCATACATAACTCTATACTACCGAAACGTCACCGAACCTTAAGTGTGTAGACCCTGCGGGTTCGAGGACTATGTAGACATGACCGAGACACCTCTACGGCCAATAACCAATGGCGGGACCTGGATGTCCACATTGGTTCCTACATATTCTAAGAAGATCTTATCGGTTGAACCTCTATGTCAAGGATTCAGTTAATCCCGTATAACGTTCCCTTTGTTCTTCGGCATGTTACTTGCCCGAGATTCGATCGTCGGTATCTCTATACCTAGTTCAATCTCGTTACCGGCAAGTCTCTTTACTCGTTCCGTAATGCAAGATCCCGCAACTAACAATTAGTCACATTGCTTGCAAGGCTTATTGTGATGTTGCATTACCGAGTGGGCCCCGAGATACCTCTCCGTCACACGGAGTAACAAATCCCAGTCTCGATCCATGCCAACTCAACAGACACCATCGGAGATACCTGTAGAGCACCTTTATAGTCACCCAGTTACGTTGCGACGTTTGATACACACAAGGCACTCCTTCGATATCCGTGAGTTGCATGATCTCATGGTCATAGGAACAAATACTTTGACATGCAGAAAACATTAGCAATAAACTGACACGATCATATGCTACGTTTGTAGTTTGGGTCTTGTCCATCACATCAGTCTCCTAATGATGTGATCCCATTATCAAATGACATCACATGTCAATGGCTAGGAAACCCCGACCATCTTTGATCAACAAGCTAGTTCACTAGAGGCATACTAGGGACATAGTGTTTGTCTATTTATCCACACATGCAATGTGTTTCCGATCACTACAGTTATAGCATGGATAATAAACGATTATCGTGAACAAGGAAATATAATAATAAACACTTTATATATTGCCTCTAGGGCATATTTCCAACAGTCTCCCACTTGCACTAGAGTCAGTAATCTAGTTCACATCACTATGTGATTTACATGGTAATGAATCGAACACCCATACAGTTCTGGTGTTGATCATGTTTAGCCCTTGGAAGAGGTTTAGTCAACGGGTCTGCAACATTCAGATCCGTGTGCACTTTGCAAATATTTATGTCCTTCTCCTCGATGTAGAACCGGATGGAGTTGAAGCGTCGCTTTATGTGTCTAGTCCTCTTGTGAAACCTTGGTTCCTTGGCTAGAGCAATGGCACCAGTGTTGTCACAGAACAGATTTATTGGATTCAGTGCACTAGGCACTACTCCAAGATCTATCATGAACTGCTTCATCCAGACACCTTCCTTCGCTGCCTCCGAGGCTGCGTTGTACTCCGCTTCGCACGTAGAATCAGCTAGCACGCTTTGCTTGGAACTGCACTAGCTTACCGCTCCCCCGTTAAGAATAAATACGTATCCGGTTTGCGATTTAGAATCGTCCGGATCAGTGTCAAAGCTTGCATCGACGTAACCCTTTACGACGAGCTCTTCATCACCTCCATAAACGAGAAACTTGTCCTTAGTCCTATTAAGGTACTTAAGGATATTCTTGACCGCTTGCTAGTGCTCCATTCCAGGATCACTTTGAAACCTTCCAGCCATACTTATGGCAAGGCTGACATCGGGTCTTGTGCACAGCATTGCATACATGATAGAGCCTATGGTTGAAGCATAGGGGATGACGCTCATCTTTTCTTTATCTTCTGCAGTCACTGGGCATTGAGTCTTACTCAACTTCACACCTTGCAACACAGGCAAGAACCCCTTCTTGGCCTGTTCCATTTTGAACTTCTTCAAAACTTTATCAAGGTATGTGCTCTGTGAAAGTGCTATTAAGCGTCTCGACCTATCTCTATAGATCTTAATGCCTAATATGAAAGCAGCTTCTCCTAGGTCCTTCATTGAAAAACTCTTATTCAAATATTCCTTCACGCTTTCCAGCATTTCTATATCGTTTCCGATCAGCAATATGTCATCCACATATAACACTAGAAACGCTACAGAGCTCCCACTCACTTTCTTGTAAATACAAGCTTCTCCATAAACTTGTATAAACCCAAACGCTTTGATCACCTCATCAAAGCATTTATTCCAACTCCGAGATTCTTGCACCAGTCCATAAATGGATCGCTGGAGTTTGCAAACTTTGTCAGCATTCTCTGGATCGACAAAACCTTTGGGTTGCATCATATACAACTCTTCCTCAAGGAAACCGTTGAGGAACGCCGTTTTGACGTCCATTTGCCAAATTTCATAGTCGAAATAAGCAGCTATTGCCAACATGATTCTGACAGACTTAAGCATTGCTACGGGTGAGAAAGTCTCATCGTAGTCAACTCCTTGAACTTGTGAAAAACCCTTTGCCACAAGTCGAGCTTTATAGACGGTGACATTACCGTCCGCGTCCGTCTTCTTCTTATAGATCCATTTGTTCTGAATGGCCTTTCGCCCTTCAGGTAGTACTTCCAAAGTCCATACTTTGTTTTCATACATGGATCCCATCTCAGATTGCATGACCTCTAACCATTTCTCGGAATCCGGGCCCATCACTGCTCCTCCATAGCTCGTAGGTTCATTGTTGTCCAACAACATGACCTCTAAGACAGGGTTGCCATACCACTCGGGAGTAGTACGCGTCCTTGTCGACCTACGAGGTTCAATATCAGCTTGATCCAGAGCTTCATGATCATCATCATTAACTTCCTCTTCTACCGTTGTAGGTTCCACAGAAACATCTTTCTGTGCTGCGCTACTCTCTGGTTGAAGTAAAGGTTCAATAACCTCATCAAGCTCTATTTTCCTCCCACTCAATTCTTTCGAGAGAAACTCTTTCTCAAGAAATGTTCCGTTCTTAGGGACAAACACTTTGCCCTCGGATCTGAGATAGAAGGTATACCCGACTGTCTCTTTCGGGTATCCTATGAAGACGCACTTTTCCGCTTTGGGTTCCAGCTTTTCAAGCTGAAGCTTTTTGACATAAGCATCACATCCCCAAACTTTAAGAAACGACAACTTCGGCTTTTTGCCAAACCACAGTTCATATGGCGTCATCTCAACGGATTTTGATGGTGCCCTATTTAAAGTGAATGCAGCTGTCTCTAATGCATAACCCCAAAACGATAGTGGCAAATCGGCAAGAGACATCATAGAACGCACCATATCCAATAAGGTCCGATTACGACGTTCAGACACACCATTACGCTGTGGTGTTCCGGGCGGTGTCAACTGTGAAACAATTCCACACTGTCTTAAGTGATTGCCAAACTCATAACTCAGATATTCACCTCCTCGATCAGATCGAAGAAATTTAATCTTCTTGTTACGATGATTCTCAACTTCACTCTGAAATTGCTTGAACTTTACAAATGTTTCAGACTTGTGCTTCATCAAGTAAATATACCCATATCTACTCAAGTCATCAGCGAAGGTGAGAAAATAACGATAACCACCGCGCGCTTCGACATTCATTGGACCGCACACATCAGTATGTATGATTTCCAATAAGTCACTCGCCCATTCCATTGTTCGAGAACGGCGTTTTGGTCATCTTGCCCATAAGGCATGGTTCAAATCTGTCATGTGATTCAAAATCAAGTGACTCCAAAAGTCCATCAGCATGGAGCTTCCTCATGCGTTTTACACCAATATGACCTAAACGGCAGTGCCACAAGAAAGTGGTACTATCATTAACTACTCTACATCTTTTGGCATCAATGTTATGAACATGTGTGTCATCACTATCAAGATTCAATATGAATAAACCCCTAACATTGGGTGCATGACCATAAAAGATATTACTCATATAAATAGAACAACCTTTATTCTCTGATTTAAATGAGTAACCGTCTCGCAATAAACAAGATCCAGATATAATGTTCATGCTTAACGCAGGCACTAAATAACAATTATTTAGGTTCATCACTAATCCTGATGGTAATCGAAGAGAGAGCGTGCCGACGGCGATCACATCAACCTTGGAACCATTTCCCACGCGCATCGTCACTTCATCCTTTGCCAGTCTTCGTTTATTCCGTAGTTCCTGTTTTGAGTTGCAAATGTGAGCAACCGAACCGGTATCAAATACCCAGGCACTACTACGAGAACTAGTAAGGTACACATCAATAACATGTATATCATATATACCTTGTTTGTCGTTGGCCGCCTTCTTGCCAGCCAGGTACTTGGGGCAGTTCCGCTTCCAGTGACTAGTTCCTTTGCAATGAAAGCACTCAGTTTCTGGCTTAGGTCCATGCTTAGGCTTCTTTGTAGGAGTAGCAACTGCTTTGCCATCCTTCTTGGTTTTACCCTTCTTGCCTTTGCCTTTGCCGTTTTTCTTGAAACTAGTGGTTTTCTTGACCATCAACACTTGATGTTCTTTCTGGATTTCAGACTCAGCGACTTTCAGCATCGCAAACAGCTCGGCGACTGACTTGTTCATCCCGTGCATGTTATAGTTCATCACAAAGCTCTTGTAACTAGGTGGCAGCGATTGAAGAACTCTATCAGTGATCGCCTCCGGCGGAAGGGTAATTCCCAACTCCGCTAGACGGTTTGAGTACCCAGACATTCTGAGTATGTGCTCACTAATAGACCCGTTCTCCTCCATCTTGCAAGCATAGAATTTATCGGAGGTCTCATACCTCTCGATCCGGGCATTCTTTTGAAAGATAAACTTCAACTCCTGGAACATCTCATATGCTCCATGACGTTCAAAACGTCTTTGAAGTCCCGGTTCTAAGCCATACAATATTGCACACTGAACTATTGAGTAGTCTCCAGCACGAGCCTCCCAAGCGTTCTTAACGTCTTCGGAGGTCATGTCTTCTGGCTGGTCACCAAGCGGTGCATCAAGGACATATGACTTCTGGGAAGCCGTGAGGATAATCCTCAGATTACGGGCCCAGTCAACAAAGTTACTTCCATCATCTTTCAATTTAGCTTTCTCTAGGAACACATTAAAATTCAGGGGTGCTACTGCGCGAGCCATTGATCTACAACATAAATATGCAAAGGTTACTTAGACTATTGTAGATCGGCCACCTCCTTGCTAGACCCCCAGATGAGACCCTTTGCGATCCATGAAGCTAGTCTGGTCAGAGGACCGGATTTGAATGCGGCGGCGGGGTGCAGACCTTGTTCCTATGGTTCGGTGATGTAGAAACACTCCTTCTGCTACCCCTTGATGGTATCGATGAGGGTGCCAGCCAGTCCGTGTGCAGTCAGCGTGAGTTTGTCGATGACGGCACCACGCAGTCGGCGTGCTTGCTGCCGACACACTTCGGCTTGATGTTGAAAACCTGCAGACAGAGCCCAAAGTGTGGCTCGACATGCAGGAATACCTCGCAGAGGAGGATGAAGGTAGAGAGTGTTGGGGAACGTAGCATGGGAAACAAAAATTTTCCTACGCACACGCAAACCTATCCATGGTTATGAGCATCTACGAGAGGGAGAGTGGATCTACGTACCCTTGTAGATCGCTAAGCGGGAAGCGTTAAGAAACGCGGTTGGTGTAGTCGAACTTCTTCGCGATCCAAATCGCCGAGCGTCCCGCGATCCAATCACGAACCGTCCCGCGAACCAATCACGAACCGTCCCACGATCTCGTCACGATCCGTCCCACGATCCAATCACGAACGTCTCATGGCCTTGATCACGATCCTTCCGATCTAGTACCGAACGGACGGCGCCTCCGCGTTCAGCACACGTGCAGCTTGATGACGATCTCCACTGTCTTGATCTAGAAAGAGGGGTGGAGAGGAGAGAGAGTTCACCGGCAGCGTGACGGTGCTCCGGTGATGGTGGTGGAGCAATTCCGGCAGGGCTTCGCCTAAGCACTGCGGAACTACGATCTAGAGGAGAAACTATGCACCGGTGGAACGGGTAGCACGTGGCTGGAAATTCTGTCCAAAAACCACCCAATCCACTAGTATATATAGGAGGAGAGGAGAGGAGAGGCAGCCAAGGCCTTTGGGTCGGCCGAAATAGGAGGTGGGAGCAATCCTACTTCACCTCCAATCCTAGTTGGAGTAGGATTGCCTCCTATTGGCTGATTTTCCACTTTTTGCTTTAGGACTTTCTCTCCTGCGCCATGGGCCTTTGTGGCTGTTTTCCCAGCCCACTAAGGGCTGGTTATTATTCTCCCACAGCCCATGGACCTCTTGGGGTCGAAATACCCCTCCCGGAGGTCCCCCGGTACACTACCGGCACTCCCGGTACACTACCGATACTCCCGGTACACTACCGATGAGCCCGAAACTTTTCCGGCGACCAAACTGGGACATCCTATATATGAATCTTTACCTCCGAACCATTCCGGAGCTCCTCGTGACGTCCGGATCTCATCCGGGACTCCGAACAACCTTCGGTCACCACCATACATAACTCTATACTACCGAAACGTCACCGAACCTTAAGTGTGTAGACCCTGCGGGTTTGAGAACTATGTAGACATGACCGAGACACCTCTACGGCCAATAACCAATGGCGGGACTTGGATGTCCACATTGGTTCCTACATATTCTACGAAGATCTTATCGGTTGAACCTCTATGTCAAGGATTCAGTTAATCCCGTATAACGTTCCCTTTGTTCTTCGGCATGTTACTTGCCCGAGATTCGATCGTCGGTATCTCTATACCTAGTTCAATCTCGTTACCGGCAAGTCTCTTTAATCATTCTGTAATGCAAGATCCCACAACTAACAATTAGTCACATTGCTTGCAAGGCTTATTGTGATGTTGCATTACCGAGTGGGCCCCGAGATACCTCTCCGTCACACGGAGTAACAAATCCCAGTCTCGATCCATGCCAACTCAACAAACACCATCGGAGATACCTGTAGAGCACCTTTATAGTCACCCAGTTACGTTGCGACGTTTGATACACACAAGGCACTCCTTCGATATCCGTGAGTTGCATGATCTCATGGTCATAGGAACAAATACTTTGACATGCAGAAAACATTAGCAATAAACTGACATGATCATATGCTACGTTTGTAGTTTGGGTCTTGTCCATCACATCAGTCTCCTAATGATGTGATCCCGTTATCAAATGACATCACATGTCAATGGCTAGGAAACCCTGACCATCTTTGATCAACGAGCTAGTTCACTAGAGGCATACTAGGGACATAGTGTTTTTCTATTTATCCACACATGCAATGTGTTTCCGATCACTACAGTTATAGCATGGATAATAAACGATTATCATGAACAAGGAAATATAATAATAAACACTTTATATATTGCCTCTAGGGCATATTTCCAACAGAGAGGTGCATGATGGAGTTCGGCGGAAGGTCTTGGAAGTCGAGGCCGTAGATGAACATTAAACCCCTAACAAAGGGGTGGAGCGGAAAGCTCAACCCCCTGATGAAGTGGGGAATGAACACCACCCGCTCGCGTGGCTTGGGGTGGGGATTACTTGTCCGTTCTCCGCCGCGCGATGAAGTATGTCGGTGGGGAGGTAACCGGCCTTCTTGAGGTTGAGTATGTCCTGGTTGCTGACCGTGGAAACCTCCCACTGGCCATTGGTGCCCACCATTGTTGAGCTTGGAAGTGGGGGTGGAGAAACCTAGATCTGTGCTCTGAAGGCGCAAGGGAGTAGGAGGCGGAGAAGTCGAATGGAGAGCGTGGAGGGCCTTTGGGGTTTTCTTTCCCCTTTTATGAGGTTTGTCGATTCGGGCTCCCTTTGCCACACCATGAATTCCTCCACTTCCCAAGACTCGCGAGCCGTTGCGGGCGCATGATTAAGTGTATCCCGCGTAAAACGGGACACGATCGACATGTTGATAGATCGTGTGGGTGGAACGGCCTCGAACCACGCATCGAGTGCCTCTAACTGGCCTATCGGTCGTGGTGGGCTGTGACCTTTTGTTAGATAGGTCGTCAGGAAACATTATACTTCCCCCCTGACATTTCGCCTTCAAATCCAACTTATCTCACAGGACTCAGACGTACCACTATGCAGGAAAACTACTTATCATCGGAGGCCGAACTATGGTTCGGTAGGAAGGAACTCACCTCGCAACCCGAAGACTCTGTTCGTGGAGCAATTGGAGAAGACCCTTGGCGTTGGAGGCAAGTTTGGGGGCTACTGAGGGAGTCTTGGATTAGGGGGTCCTCGGATATCTGACCTGTTGTCTATGGGCCGGACTATATGGGCTACGCACTGACACTGGATAGTTTGAAGGCCCAACTTCTAGGATGGAAGTTTCGAGGGCCACGGCTTGCGCTCCACGTTTGATGTAGTAATAGACATGTTTATATCTTCGGCATGTAACCGACCATGTGTAAACCCTAGGCCTCTTCGGTATCTATATAAGCCAGAGCGTTTTAGGGTATAGGGACAGAACAACTCACCTAGGGTTAGACATACGATCTCGAGGTAGGTCAACTCTGTAACCCCTTACACCATCAATACACTCAAACATGACGTAGGGTATTACCTCCATAGGAGGGCCCGAACCTGGGTAAACTTGTGTCCCCTTCGTCTCATGTTACCGTCGATCCTAGTCTCACACTTCGGGACCCCTACACGAGATCCGCCGGTTTTGACACCAACACCCGATCCCTGCATAAAATAAAGAAAGGTAATCCAGTAGTCCTTTAGAAAACCACTCCTTATGGATTAGGGAAAAACTCTTATTTAAGTTGATCATATCCTTCATAGGTGATATTCTTCCCCTACTCACCACCATGAATCCCTAAAGCTTGTGAGCTCAGACACATGGTGAGCGCTCCAGCTTCATCCACGCGCCCCCACGTCCCCCTTCCAGGAGACTGGGAAAGCTGCTCCATCTCCCTTCTTCAACTATGAGACCTTGAAGTGCAAGGGTACCTCCCCACCTCGGATCTGACATCCACTCGCGCTAGCCTGAACTCTGCAAACAACGAGGCCTTCGCTGAGAACTTTCCTACCCCGCATGGGGATGAGAGGATTTGTTTTGTCTCTTTCCTTCTGCGGGGTCTAGGATTCCCCATTCACCCATTCTTACGGGGCCTGCTAGAATTCTATGGGATTCAACTCCACGACCTTACCTTAGCCCCGGCTCATTCCTTCATATCTCAGGCTTCGTGGCCCTTTGCGAGATGTTTTTGGGCTGCGATCCTCATTTTGATTTTATGGCGAACATACTTCTTGTTGGAAATATGCCCTAGAGACAATAAATAAAGTGTTTATTATTGTATTTCCTTGTTCATGATAATCGTTTATTATCCTTGCTATAATTGTATTAATTGGAAACATGGATACATGTGTGGATACATAGACAAACAAAATGTCCCTAGTATGCCTCTAGTGAACTAGCTCGTTGATTGAAAGATGGTTAAGGTTTCCTAGCCATGGACATGAGATGTCATTTGATAACAGGATCACATCATTAGGAGAATGATGTGATGGACAAGACCCAAACTACAAACGTAGCTTATGATCGTGTCAGTTTATTACTACTGTTTTCTGCATGTCAAGTATATGTTCCTATGACCATGAGATCATGCAACTCACAGATATCGGAGGAGTACCTTGTGTGTATCAAACGTCGCAACGTAACTGGGTGACTATAAAGGTGCTCTACAGGTGTCTCTGAGGGTGTCTGTTGAGTTGGCATGGATCAAGACTGGGATTTGTTACTCCGTGTGACGAAGAGGTATCTCAGGGCTCACTCAGTAATACAACATCACAATAAAGCCTTGCAAGCAATGTGTCTAAGTGTTGGTCACGAGATCTTGTATTACGGAACGAGTAAAGAGACTTGCCAGTAACGAGGTTGAACTAGGTATGGAGATACCGACGATCGAATCTCGGGCAAGTAACATACCGAAGAACAAAGGGAACATCATACGGGATTAACTGAATCCTTGACATAGAGGTTCGACCGATAAAGATCTTCATAGAATATGTAGGAACCAATGTGGACATCCAGGTCCCGCCATTGGTTATTGACCATAGAGGTGTCTCGGTCATGTCTACATAGTTCTCGAACCCGCAGGGTCTGCACAGTTAAGGTTTGGTGACGTTTCGGTAGAATAGAGTTATGTATGGTGGTGACCGAAGTTTGTTCGGAGTCCCGGATGAGATCCTGGACATCACGAGGAGCTCCGGAATGGTCCGGAGGTAAAGATTCATATATAGGAAGTCCTGTTTTGGTCGCCGGAAAAGTTCCGGGCTTATCGGTAGTGTACCGGGGGTGCCGGTAGTGTACCGGGAGACCTCCGGGAGGGGTATTTCGACCCAAGAGGCTTCATGGGCTGTGGGAGAGTGAATATCAGCCCTTAGTGGTCTGGTGGAAACTCCCACACAAGGCCCATGTAGCTGGAGAAGAAAACCCAAAAGTAAAAAAGGTGGAAAAAGGCAAAAAGGAAAAAAAAGGATGAATACTAATCCTACTAGGAGTGGAGGAGGTGGACTCCTCCTCTCCTAGTTCGGACAAAGCCTAGGAGGCTTGGAGGCTTGGAGGCCAAGCTGCCTCCTCTCCTCCTCTCCTCCTATATATACTCGTGGTATTGAGGGTTTTTGCACTAGATTTTCAGCCACGTGCTACCCGTTCCTCCAGTGCATAGTTTCTCCTGTAGATCGGTTTTCTATAGTGCTTAGGCGAAGCCCTACCGGAATTGCTCCACCACCATTGTCGGAGCGCCGTCAGGCTGCCGGAGAACTCTTCTTCCTCTCCACTCCTTCTTGCTGGATCAAGATGGTGGAGATCGTCATCAAGCTGCACGTGTGCTGAACGCGGAGGTGCTGCCCGTTCGGTGCAAGATCGGAAGGATCGTGATCAAGTTCATGAGACGGATCGTGATCAAGTTCGTGGGATGGATTGTGATCGGATCGTAGGACGGATCGTGATTGGATCGCAGGACGGATCATTATTGGATCGCAGGACGCATGGCGATTTGGATCGCGAAGACGTTCGACTACACCAACCGCGTTTCTTAATGCTTCCCGCTTAGCGATCTACAAGGGTATGTAGATCCACTCTCCCTCTCGTAGATGCTCATCACCATGGATAGATCTTTGTGTGCATAGGATTTTTTTCCCATGCAACGTTTCCTAACAGTGGCATCATGATCTAGGTCTATGTGTAGATGATATCTCGAGTAGAACACAAAAGGTTTGTGGGCGTTGATGCTTAGATTGCTTCCTCCCTTGGTCGGATTTTGGTTCAGCGGTATTGTGAGATGAAGCGGCCCAGACCAACATTACTCGTATACTTACGAGAGACCGGTTCCCTCGACGCAACTTGTTGCCTAGATGGCTTGCGGGTGGCAGTTTCTCTCACTTTAGTTGGATCGGATTCGACAAAGGCGGTCCTTGAGAAGGTTGAAAAGCAAATTATGTATCACCGTTATGGTTTATGCGTAGGTGAGAATCATTCTTGCTAGAAACCCGTAGCAGCCACGTAAAAAATGCAACAACAATTAGAGGACGTCTAACTTGTTTTTGCAGGGTATGTTGTGATGTGATATGGCCAATTACATGATGTGATATATGTGATGTATGAGATGATCATGTGATGTATAGAATTTCACGACTTGCATGTCGATGAGTACGGCAACCGGCAGGAGCCATAGGGTTGTCTTTGATTATTGTATGACCTGCGTGTCAATCATTAAGCGCTATGTAATTATTTACTTTATCGCTAAACGGTAGCAATAGTAGTAGAAGCATGCAGGGCGTGACAACCTCGATGGTGACACATTGATGGAGATCAAGATGATGGAGATAATGGTGTCGTGTCGGTGATGATGAAGATCATGCTGGTGCTTTCAAGATGGAGATCTAAAGCACAAGTTAGTGGCCATATCATGTCACTTATGAATTGCATGTGATGTTAATCCTTTTATGCACCTTGTTATGCTTAGTACGACGGTAGCACTATAAGGTGATCCCTCACTTAAATTTCAAGATAAAATTGTGTTCTCCCTGAGTGTGCACCGTTGCGAAAGTTCGTCGTGTTGAGACACCACGTGATGATCGGGTGTGATAGACTCTACATTCACATACAACGGGTGTAAGCCAGTGTTGCACACGCAGAACAATTGGGTTAAACTTGACGATCCTAGCATGTACAGACATGGCCTCGGAACACAAGAGACCGAAAGGTCGAACATGAGTCATATAGTAGATATGATCAACATAATGATGTTCACCATTGAAGCCACCTCAACTCACATGATGATCGGACTTGAGTTGGTGGATTTGGATCATGTGACACTCAGATGACCTGAGGGATGTCAATTTGAGTGGGAGCTTTAGTAATTTGATTAACTAAACTCATTATCTTGAACAATAGTCTAAGTGAACTTTGCATATTTATGTTGTAGATCAATGGCTCGCGCAGTAGCACCCCTGAATTTTAATGCATTCCTAGAGAAAGCTAAACTGAAAGATGATGGAAGTAACTTTGTTGACTGGGCCCGTAATCTGAGGATTATCCTCACGGCTTCCCATAAATCATATGTCCTTGATGCACCGCTTGGTGACCAACCAGAAGACATGACCACCGGAGCGCCGTCAGGATACCGGAGAACTCTTCTTCCTATCCACTCCTTCTTGCTGGATCAAGACGGTGGAGATCGTCATCAAGCTGCACGTGTGCTGAACGCGGAGGTGCCGTCCGTTTGGTGCTAGATCGGAAGGATCGTGATCAAGTTCGTGAGACGGATCGTGATCAAGTTTGTAGGATGGATAGTGATCGGATCGCGGGACGGATCATGATTGGATTGCGGGACGGATCTTGATTGGATCGCGGCACGCACGGCGATTTGGATTGCAAAGACATTCGACTACACCAACCGCGTTTCTTAACGCTTCCCGCTTAGCGATCTACAAGGGCATGTAGATCCACTCTCCCTCTCGTAGATGCTCATCACCATGGATAGATCTTCGTGTGCATAGGAAATTTTTTGTTTCCCATGCAACGTTTCCCAACACTTCTGCCTCGTCACCTGAACTAGGGGAGGAATAATCCGGTAAGTGGGCGGAGCCAAAGTATGGCGCATAGCCAGAATGGGGTACCCTATTGGGACACCGAAGGAGACAAACGAGTGGTCCTCGGAATGGTTTTTCATTGAAGATGTCCCCTTGTTTGACCCATCTCGGAGGGGTCTGCCCGTATACTCCAAGGCCCTTTTAAATAAACAATTCAACTGGCGACCAAGGAGTCCTTCTCAAGAGGAGAGCATCGAGGTAAACTGCCTGGCCGCCAAGGTGAAGCTGCTAGCTCGCAACAAGATGGCCATCGTCGATGTGATGGCCACGGCGATCACCCGGTGTGCCCAACCACTCCAGCAACAAACGCACCCTCTATGGTGCTACAACGAGACAAGAGATTCCACCCATTCCCGATAGCAGGGGCCGAACAATCGGGAGGCGCTAGCGGTCATCGTAGCCAACCTCTTTAAAGTGGAGAAAGAAGAGTCTACCCGCCTGACAATCAAGGAAGGCTTCTCCAGCTACAACCCCATCGAATGGGTAAGTTTGATTAAATACCTGAATCCCAAATGCCTAAACTTGATTTTAATGATAAAAAAATTCCGTCTTTCTTAACATAAATGGAGACGTCGGGTCGAGACAATCAACTGTCCTGCCCCCAACCAGAGAATTACTCTCAAGATGATGATCCTGGATTCCACGATGACCCAGAGATTTCAGTGATCATTGAGGACGGAGTCTACTACTAGGAAAGTGTCGAAGAGCACAAGGTGGCCCTCACGGCCGATCATCCCCGGACCCTTCCCTTTTCGTCCGTAAGCAAACAAGAAAACCTCATACCGGAAAAGGCGCAAGCCCCCTACCATTCCAACTATACCAACTACTACCCCCAAGGGCCGTCGAACTATGCACCGAACACCCTCCCGGGCTACCCTTGTAGGGTCCGCGTCAAGTGCTGGCGGGAGACCCAAGCGAGGGGCGATAGCGGAAAACACATCATCCGCCCCGCCTAACAAAAGGTATTTGATTCGCCTCTGCCTTTCAGCCGCTATTGCCATAAGTACTCATAGTCTCTTTTATCAAAACACTCAGGGACGAGTAGAGCAGCCCGAAGACGACACCGAGGTGCCAGAAAACCACGGCTCACCCAGGCGTTCGTCCCCAGCGGGAGCCGAGGCGGGACCTCCTATGGCGGATCAACTCCCAGAAGATTCTAGGGGGGGTTCGGTTACTAATTCAGAGGTCAAAAGTGCAAGGAATCATCGGCATCGGAAGAAATCCTTGCGCCATCCGACATTTTCCGACCAAGAATTTAATGCTCGCAGTTCGGTGGACGCTCTCCGTGGAGCAGCCCGAGCAGGCCTCAAAGGAGCTGCCAGACTAATGTCTTTCAATATTTGGGTAAGTAGTCGGTTTTGACAACCGAACATAAGTCCTAACCCGATATCCCCCGGACCTTTATTCGGTCTGGACGGCTGAATTAAGGGTCTGATCATTGCATTGCATTTTATAGGATTTGAGGCAGTAAAATGAGAAGTTGTCCAAGGACCTTGAATTTAGTCAGACGGATTTGAAGGCTATCAAGGCCGAACCAGAGGAGGTGAAAAGATTCACCAGAGAGGCACATTGTAAGTAAAAAAGGTACTTTCCTATGTGCTAATAAAAGTTGGGAACACCATCTCTAATGAAGTATTGTGTTGTAGCAGCTAAATCCATAGGTCAGCTGCAGAAGGATCTAGACGCGTCTCGAGAAGCTCAAAGGTATGCTTAGTCCCATATTGAGGCTAGTCACCCCGTATTGGAGCGATGTCGTGAAGAAAAATGCCAACTTGAAGGGGAAAACCAACAACAAGCCCAAGAAATTGAAAGTTTGAAGACTCAACTAGCAAAGACACAAGAGGAGAATCAGAAATTAAAAGGCGACATGTTCTGTAAGTGAATTTCTAACCTGGAGTGTCATAGATTATTCTTTGTTGTGGTATGTAAGTAATAAATCAGATGTCATGTGTAGTCTTCCTAACCCGTCGTCCTAGAGAAGAGATCGGCTCATTTGGTAGGGATCTTCTGAAAGAACTGGCCATAGTGCACGTGCGAGCTAGGAAAGCTATGAGGAGCATTATAAGGGCACTCTGGCCGGCCGAGACACCTCCACAAGGGATGGCCGAACTAGCAGAGTGGTTTAAAGGAGACCGAAGCCATTTTGAGCTATGGAAGACATCATCTTGTTGAGAGGGGGCTCGGGAGGCATGGGACATGGTGAATACCCGCTTCACCAAACTCAACCCGGAGCACCTGACCTGGGTTGGGCCAGCAGGGCCGGACAGACAGGAAATACCCCTTCACTTGGTTTATGATCAAGTGATGCCCGTTGCTCGTCTCTCTCAGGAAGACTGTGCCCTTGATGTCGTGATAGATGATGTCGATCGACCTGTGTAACATTTTGGCTCTATATAGCTATGCACCTGGCACCTATTTGTTTCCATCCGCGTTATCAACCTTGTCTTAATCCGTCCATCGGCTTCTTCCTCCCCTGCCAATAGCCAGGCAGTGTTCCGTATTGTATATCTTGGAGTAACATGAGATCATTTTTAGAGAATTAGGCAATCCGTAAATGTGGTTTGAATAGACAAAACACACATTGGAGGGGTATGTTATTTGATGCTTAACGTAAGAAACATCTTCCGAAGAAAATAGTGCCTTCATGGGTTCCTTTCTCCTGGTTTCTGTGTTAATTGCAGATGTCCTAGCTATGTACCCATAATCGGGCAGGTAGGAGCTATGTTTGGAGAAAAATCCAGATTTGTGGTGAAGACCACTAATTATGCCTTCCTTCGTCATAGCCGGTCAGTTTGTTCCCTAAGAGTGCTAACCTTTGGCTTCACCCATCTGAGGTACGTACCCGGATAACCCGGTCATAACAATCGCAGAGCTGCTCCCTTTACCCTCTAGCCGAACATTCGGGAATGTAGAGGGTAATCATAGGAGTGATGCAACCCAGTTTGGCAAAAAACTTAAGTACAACTAATGCATACATGTGCGTAAAAAATACACGGGAAGGATGCACGCGGGTTAAATATATAATTGCTTGGCTTTTAATGAAGCCCCCACGCATTGCCGGGTAATACATGACAATCTTTTATATGTTAACAAAGGATTTGTTGCAATTTGGTTGAGCCGAACATAGCCTAGGAATGTCTAAACAATCCTATGAAAGTAAACAGGGAAATTTATAAAGGTGCGGATTCAAAAGTTTTCAAGAGGAGGTAGCAACACTGGTCTATCCGTAGAAGCGTCGGAGGCGAGCTGCATTCCATGGGTTTGGTTCGAGGCAGCTGTCCTGTGGGTTGTGGAGGCGATAAGCTCCTCCTATCAACACTTCGTCAATTACGAAGGTTCCCTCCCATTTGGGGTTGAGTTTATGCTTTTGTTTCTCTGGGAGCCATAAGTGAGTTTTCCCACGTTATATGTGTTCGCTCGAAACTCCCTTCTTTGATATTCCCAAGCCTCTGCTGATAAAAGGCGGATCGAGCCCGAGCTATGTCGTGCTCTCCGTCCATGGCGTCTAAGTTGTCCTGCCGATCTAATTCGGCCTCCTTTTCTTCGTACATGCGCACCCTAGGAGCATCATGGATGATGTCACATGGGAGGACCACTTCAGCACCGTATAACATGAAGAACGTGTGTACTATGTTAACCTGTTTGGGGTGGTGCGTAGTCCCCATAACATGGAGTCGAGCTCCTCCACCCAATGGCAGTGAGATTCTTGAAGTGTCACGCCCAAGATGCACGCCTATCCATATTAAGGCACGGGGGCCTCACAAGGGATAGAGGCGCATCTCGTCGTTCGCAAGTATAGCATCATTACATCATACATACAAGAAGAGATGAGTATATGAGTTGGCTTACACTCGCCATATACTAAAATACAATTCCACACAAGAGTTCAAACATCAATATGATGACAGGGTCCGGCTACGGACGAAAACAAACGATAAAAGAAGATGCAATGATACTATCTCGCCAGTCCCGAAGATCACGACCATGGTCCTATACTCATCTGGGTAAGTCATGTACATCCTGCCACTTTCCTCGTCAAACTCCCATTGGAGCTGCATTAGATCATCCTGCACGAACTCATCTATACATGTACCTGGATTGTTGTAGTAATATCTGAGCCACAAGGACTCAGCAATCTGCGCCTGGGTACCGAGACTATTCAAGCTTAAAGGTTGGGATGGGGTATGTGTTTAGTTTGCAGCAGCACTAAGCATTTATGGTGGCTAAACTTACGTAGCATGAAGGTACATATATGGCCTACGATGAACGGTCAAATCTAGAATAACCTCTATGAGATCCTGAACACTTACTTACGTCAATCATAACCCCACCGTGTTTTCTCTCGGATCATGTTCACAAGCGGACACGATCGCGGTTACTCACACAGTTGGTGCATTTTATTAGAGTTTACTTCAAGTTAACTATAACCGAGTGTTAAACAAATATCCAAGTTGCCACATAACCGCGGGCACGGCTTTTCGAAAGATTTGACCCTACATGGGTGCTCCAACTAGTCCATCACAAATTAACCACACTCCGCGGGAATAGCCTCGACCACGGATCTCGTGATCATCCTAGGAAACTCCAAAGGAATTCCAACACCTCAAGATAACCCGAAGAAAGTCAGAGTTCCTCACGCAAGACACTCGATAAAGGTAAAACAAATCCAGCAAGACCTCCCGGCGTGTTGACGAACCCGATAAGAGCCATGTATCTCGTTCTCAAGACACGACCGGATGAACACTATGTACGGTGTCCGGATAGAATTCACTCGAGTTGCCCCGAGGTGGCCCCACAAGTGGCTCTAGTTTGGACCAACACTCATGAGGAGCACTGGCCCGGTTTGTTGATTAATTATCCACGGGGTTGCAAAGCCCTATGCAAATTTTATTAAGTTATTAAGCAAATGTAGTACCAAAGTTGTGTCTTGCTAGATAAGTTTTAATCTCAACCGAATAAACAAGGGGGTCCCCATAACAACCCCGAGCATGTTAGGAGTGCAAAGTATGGAAACATAACACCGGTAACAAGAACTATGGCGGTAACAGCGGAACCAAACACCTAGCAAAAGGCCAAACCTTACACCAATACCAAGATATATGTGTGCATTAAATTAAATAACAGATAATATTGTGATATGCCAAATCCATGTTATCACATGGATATATCCCGCACCTGCAACTAAGAACGCTATAAGAGGGGCTGAGCAGCTGTGACTTAGCCATTCAAAGGTTTGCTAGGATGTGGAGGGTTAGAGGCTATCATGTCAATTAGGAGGCTGACATTCAAGTGGTAGGTAGCGCAATTGTAATGATAAGAGCGAGACAACTAGCAAGCGAAAATAGTATCGGGATCCGGGTACGATCATCTTGCCTATTGGTTCTTTAGTGGAACAAGAAGCGGGATCCTCGTAGTTGTACTCGCCTGGCTCTTCGTACTTAGGTTCAACGTTCGCGTGTAACCAAAATAAACAGCAAGAATAAACAAACAACCATGGTGCAATGCACAAGCAAGAATGATGCATGCTTATTTGAAGAGTTTTAGCATGGCAATCCTAACTAGTTATGTTCGACATGCAAAGGATTGGTTATTAATGAATCTGGACAGAATATTATGTTAAGTTATTTAGACATGCATGAACATGGAAAATATGGATTCATCATGCGAAAATGATAAAAATGCATATGAAGAACGTAAGAAACGGAGTTACGGTTCTCACGATACGCCCACGACAAGATACGAAGGCAAAACACAAGACAAGAAAGACCTGGGCTATTCCTTGGCATTCCAAGGTAGCCACTGGATATGCAATGAAAAACCAACCACAATAGATCCAAATATCAAGCAATTGCATGGAGTATAGGTCCACAAGTCACACAACAATAAAACAAACAATCTGACACACAACATAAACATAGCAACTTTCACAGCCAATAACTTGAGCTACAGGAATCCTACAACCACAAACAAGGTATTGACAGAAACTACACAACATGCTTATCAACTTATCCAACTATACAATCTGTAAAGGAGGCACACATCAATAAGCATGAAGCTCACAAGTTGGCATGATGAAACAGATTTCTGGGACTTAGTGAAAATAACAGTTTTCTGGAATCTGAGTTAACCTGATGGCAAGTTGGCAGCAGAAACTAATGGGGTTAGAGACCACCTCATAGCATGAAAATTAACAGGATGCTAGAAGACAACATATACTTCAAAACACTAGCACTGAGCTTGAGCTAATTCACAACATATCACAAGATAGCACCTACTCTTCATGGCATAAAAAAATAACAGTTTTCTGGAATCTGAGTTAACCTGATGGCAAGTTGGCAGCATAAACTAATGGGGTTAGATACCACCTCATAGCATGAAAATTAACAAGATGCTAGAAGACAACATATACTTCAAAACACTAGCACTCATCTTGAGCTAATTCACAACATATCACAAGATAGCACCCACTCTTCATGGCATAAAAATAACAGTAGATTCTCAGACAGAAATATTTGGCATGGTTGAAAACAACAACATTTTATTGGCTACTTTAGAGCATGGTTCCCACTTATTTGCAAGTTTATCATGACAAAGATAAATATCATGGCATTCTACACATCAAAGACTAACATATCCATGTTGGCACAACCATCATAGCATGCAAGGATTAAACATGGCATAAATGACAAAATGGCACTATGAGCTAAAATGACATTTTGGAAAACTTGCTCAAAAGACCAAACCAATAGCACCAATGAATTCTTGGAATTTTTCTACCCCAAATTCATGTATCATACCCCTATAGTTACATGGAGCATCATGGCAAAAACTACATAACATAACACCATCCACTCTTATAAGTGAAAACTTACCCTAAATGCTCATGAACATAAATGAGCCAATCCAGATTTGGCAATATTGCTATAACAGGAAAAGAGCTGATTATTCCCAATAAAACAACATGACACACATCAACATAGATAGGGTATGACAAGTGGGGCATGGCCCGCTTGTCACACACACACACCCAAACCTACACACCACTACCCACACATACACACACACATGGCAAGCACACACACCTAACTACATATGCACAAGTGCATATGGCACATACACTCATGAGCACACACTCACCTATGTGTGTGGATACTCATCACACACACATATGCACACATATAAGCACAAGTGCATATATGCACATACACATGCATGTAACTCCACACTCACACACATACACTCACATACACATGTAGATAATCAGCCCACACACACACATGCACTACACCTACACATGTTTCTAATAATAGGAAAGGGAGAAAGCAAAAAAAACATAGCTATACATCACAGTTATACACATACACATACACAACACAATCTGAAAAGAAGAAATAAAAAGGAAAACAAAATAGAAAGAAGGGGGGTTTGGGATCGAACCCCAGACCTCTGGTCTGCACCCCCGAGCCGGTTGCCACTGGGCTAAGCGGGAACTACTGACTGAAGGGGGTTCTTGCACCTCATCTACTAACAGCACGGGGCCTAACCGACGAAACCGAAAGAAGCCAGCGGCGGACAGAGGAATGCGACGGCGACGAATTCCGGCGACTACGGGGCCTCTCTGACGAGGAGGAAGCTTAGCAGGGAAGAGGGAACCTTAGGAGGATCCATTCCCGGGGCTAGGGAGGCATGGCAGCGAGGGTAACGAGCGGCACGAGCTCGCTGGCGCTGTGCCATGCGAACATAGCACCGGACCGAGCTCAACGGCGATTGCGACTACGAGGGGAAGCGGAGAGGGGAGGAAGACGCGCAGGTCTTACAGCGGGCTCGATGGCGTCAAACGGGTTCGGAGAGGAGCCACGGCGTCGAGCTCCTCCACCCAATGGCAGTGAGATTCTTGAAGAGACCGGACCAGACGAGGTTTGATACCGCTCATAATGAGACCGTTGTCCTATTTGACTTGTCCATTGGTCTGCGGATGATACACTGAAGCGTAGTCGAGTTTGATGCCCAAGTTAGTGCACCAATCCTTTACCTCCTGGGCGGTAAAGTTGGATCCGTTGTCTGTTATTATGCTTTGAGGGACACCATAACAGTGTACCACGCCGGATATAAAGTCGATAACCGGTCTGGACTTAGCTAAACTTACCGGTTTTGCTTCGATCCATTTGGTGAACTTGTTGACCATGACCAGAAGGTATTTCTTTTTCTTGGTCCCCCCTTTAAGTGGTCCGACCATGTCCATCCCCCAGACAACAAAAGTCCAGGTGATCGGAAATATCCGAAGAGCCATTGGGGGTATGTGACTTTGGTTTGCGAAGAGTTGACATCCCACATAATGTTGGATGAGTGTACGGGCGTCCGCTCGGGCGGTGGACCAGAAGAACCCGTCTCGAAAGGCCTTGCTTACCAGGCCCTCGCTGCTGCGTGATGATCACCCATGCCTGTGTGCACCTCGTCTAAGAGCTCCTTCCCTTCTTCCTCTGAGATGCACCGTTGGAGGATCCCTGTGGTGCTTTTCTTGTATAGCTCACACTCGTGTACCTTGTAGGCTTTGGATCGACGTACTATGTGTCTCGCCTCAGTTTGGTCATCAGGGAGTTCTTTGCGCAGAAGGTGAGCTAGGAAGGGCTCAGTCCATGGTGCGATTACTGCCATAACTTCATGAGCCGAAGGTGTCTCTTCGACTGTAGAGCCGTCGATGATTTGTTCATCCAGTTTAGTCGTGGGGTGAACAACTTGCTTCCCACCATTGGTCCTCGCGCGAGTATTCTCGTCCTGCCATGCCATGGATGGCTTGAAGAGCCTTTCTAGGAATATGTTATTTGGTACGGGATCACGCTTCGCGCCACGGTGGGCGAGGACGTCGACAGCTTGATTGGTGTCTCCAGAGACGTGGTGGAATTCTAGTCCCTCAAACCGTGCGGAGATCTTTAAGACGGTGTTTTTGTATGCCACCATTTTTGGGTTTTTGGCGTCGAATTCGCCATTGATTTGCGATATAGCGAGATTGGAGACCCCCCATACATCGAACCGTTGTATCCCCATGGATGTCGCCATTCACGGCCCATGCAACAGTGCTTCATATTCCGATGCGTTGTTTGAATCCGCGTACATGATCTGAAGTACGTATCGGACGTTGTCTCCGGGTGGGGATGTGAGGATGATTCCAACCCCCAGTCCGTCAAAATATATTGTCCAATGGGTGTCTATGTTTTACTCTCTAGGGAATTATGCTTCTATCCATTCGGAGAGAAAGTCGGCCAACACCCGAGACTTAATAGCTCGGCGTGGCTTGTAGGTGATTTTGAACGGAAGGAGTTTGATGGCCCATTTGGCTATACAGACGGTGGCGTCTTTGTTGTTGATTATGTCATTGAGGGGTACCTTGGATGTCACTGTGATCGCACACTCTTGAAAATAGTGGCGGAGCTTGCGTGATGCCATAAACACCGTGTAGGCTATATTCTTATAGTACGGGTATCTGCATTTGCATGGGGTGAGCACCTTCGATACATAGTAGACCGGCTTTTGTATTCGGAGTTTTTCACCCTTAGCTTCCTGTTCTATGACGAGGACCGCACTGACCACTTGATTCTTTTCCGAGATGTACAATAACATTGGTTCTCCAGCGCCAGGTGCTGCTAAGGTGCGATTGCCAGCTAGCAGTGTTTTAATTTCCTCAAGGGTCGTTGCTACCTCGTTGGTCCATTCAAACTCTTTGGTCCGTTTGAGTAGCCTGTAGAGTGGTAAAGCTTTTTCTCCAAGTCGGGAGATGAAGCGGCTCAAGTCCATGACGCAGCCTGCTAGTGTTGTGACGTGTTTGAGATTCGTGGGAACCACGAGCTAGGATAGGGCTCATATCTTAGTGGGGTTAGCCTCTATTCCCCTTTGTGAGACAATAAATCCGAGTAGTTTACCGGGAGGGACTCCAAAGACACACTTGTCCGGATTAAGCCGTATGTCATATTCCCGCAAACTGGCAAAGGTTTGTCTGAGGTCATCTATCAACTGGCTGATGCGTTTGGTCTTGATGACCACGTCGTCCACATAGGCCTCGACTGTTTTTGAAATTTGTTTTGTCGGTCATATTTGAATCATGTGCTGGTCTGTGGCGCCTGCATTCTTTAACCCGAAGGGTATTGTATTGAAGCAGAATGGCCCATAGGGGGTGATGAAGGCGGCTGTGGCCTGATTGGAATCCTTCATCTTTATCTGATGTTATCCGGAGTAAGCGTCGAGGAAGTATAGTGAGTCGTGTTTGGCAGTTGCATCGATGATCTGGTCTATGCGGGGTAAGGGAAAAGGATCCTTGGGGCAGGCTTTATTGAGGTCTTTGAAATTGAAGCATAACCGCCAAGATTTGTCCTTCTTGGGCACCATGACCAGGTTCGCTAACCACTTGGGGTGTTTGATTTCTCCAATGAATCCAGCTTTAAGCAATCTAGCGAGTTCCTCGCCCATAGCTTGACGCTTTGGTTCGGAAAATTGGTGCAAAGCTTGTTTCACGGGCTTGAAGCCTTCTATTTTATTCAGGCTGTGTTTTGCTAGCCCCCATGGTATTCCCGGCATATCTGAGGGATGCCAGGCGAATATGTCCTAGTTTTCGCACATGAATGTGTGCAGTGCTTCATCATTCATGGGATCCAGCTGAGCTCCGACGGACGCTATTTTGTTGGGGTCTGTTGGATGGACCTGGAATTTTATGATCATGTCTGCAGGTTTGAAGGATGTGGACTTCGGCCGCTTGCAGAGGACCACATCGTCCTTGTCCATAATAGAGCAGAGCGTAGTGAGTTCTTCTATGGTGAGAGTCTTGGCTGGTACCTCGAGGGCTAGGGATGCTGTTTTATTCTCCGCCCGAAGAGCTCTGTTGGGGTCGCCCGTAATTGTGATCACGCCAGTGGGTCCCGACATTTTGAGCCCATAGTTCGGTATGGCCTGAAATCTTGTGAAGGCATCAGGTCCTAGGAGAGTGTGGTAGCCATTGTGAAAGGGCACGATGTGGAAAAGAAGCTATTCAGATATGTAGTTCTCGGGTGTGTGATGACCCACAAGTGTAGGGGGTCAATCGTAGTCCTTTCGATAATTAAGAGTGTCTGTTGGTGTCAAAACCGGTGGATCTCGGGTAGGGGGTCCCAATCTGTGGGTCTTGGATCGATGGGTAACAGGAGACAAGGGAGACGGTATTTACCCAGGTTTGGGCCCTCTTGATGCAGGTAAAACCCTACGTCATGCTTTGTTTGTATTGATGATGGTGTATCGAGATCGTATGTAGTTGTCTAAACCCTAAGAGCTATGCTTGTATGATGATATGATCTATGATGATCTGATTCTCCCTAATGACTAGCCTAGCATCGGCTTATATAACACACCAGAGGCCTAGGATAACAAGAGTCCTAGTCGGCTACATCGGTGGAGAGGAGTCCTTGTCTTGATCACCAAGTCTTGTGGAATCTTCCTCGTATGCATCATGGGTTGTCCGAACTGGCCCATTAATGAACCGCCCTAGGGGTCCTCGACCCGACCCACTAGTCAGGAGACGGCATGGTGAGTACCCATCTAGTCCAGGACATCGTATATGCCAACCTTGGGTAGTTATTTACTCCAATATGCCTCATATATTCCATAAAAAACCGCGAAGTTTCAGCTCATTTGAAGGTGTGCAGAATAGGTATCTCTGACATGCTTTTTTTAGGTCCAGATTTCTAGCTACCGGTATGCTCCCTCTTTGTGCAAACTTTGCAAATTATGAGAGAAAAGGCATTAGAAATACTCGATGAAGCATTATTATTCATAAAAACATTGTAAATAAAAATAGGAAATCATGATGCAAAATGGACGTATCAACTCCCCCAAGCTTAGACCTCGCTTGTCCTCAAGCGAAAGCCGATATCGAAAAGTATGTCCATGTGGTTTGAGAGAGACGTGTCGATAAAAACAAAATACGGACATAGTAGCATCATGCTTATTATTATAAGAACAACAAACTTTATCATAGACCTTTTCATATAACTTTTATTTCATAACAACATCATATAACTCCTCATGCACAAGTAACAATTCATCACAACATAGAAGTATAAAGCATAAACATTAATGGAAACCAACAAACTATGTTCTTAGTCAACTTTGCAACTATAGTTCATCATATTTTCAGGAAGGGTCTCGTTTCAGAGCCTTTTAGCAAGTCCACATACTCAACCATCATTTATTCTTATATGATTGCTAACACTCACAGCATACCCATGGGCAAAATGTTTCAACCGGACACATAGAAAGATAGGGGTTATAGTTTCGCCTCCCTACGTATTCACCTCAAGGGTGATGTCAAACATAATACTCATGCTCACCCATATCCAACTGGACATATGTTCATAGATCTTTCATCACCACATGATGCTTGGAAAAATAGAAAAATAAAAAGGAATAGGGAAGAATACTTTGACTCTTGCATAAAAGTAAATACATAAAGGTAAAAGATAGGCCCTTCGCAAAGGGAAGCAGAGGTTTTCATGCGCTTTTTAGTTTGTATGCCAAATCCCTTAGTGCAAAATAATGTCGTGTTGTATTGCCCTAGTGATAGCAGCCTTTGTTATGCAGTCCGTCGCTTTTATTACTTTGCCATCACAAGTTTGTGCAACGATCAATTTTCTCTTACACTAATTGATCCAGCACTTTTAGAAGCAATTTTTATTGCCTTAGTGCACCGATGACAACTTACTTGAAGGATCTTATTCAATCCATAGGTAGGTATGGTGGACTCTCAAAACTGAGTTTGGGTTTGGGATTTTGGATGCACAAGTAGTATCTCTACTTAGTGCGGAATTTTTGGCTAGCAAAGATATTGAGCAAGCACCACATGTTGAAGGATCTATGACAATATAACTTTTATGTGAATATGAATAAACATAACTCATTATGTTGTCTTCCTTGTCCAACGTCAACAATTTTGGCATATAATATTTAATGGGGGCTCACAATCATAAATATGTCCAAGATAGTGTATTTGCATGTGAATCTTCTCTTCCCTAATTAATTCTTTCAGGAATTGCATCATTGATTAATGCTATGTTTGTCAATCTCCAATAAATTGTACCACTTATACTTTTCTTTATGTGATGTCATTACTCACCATAAGATTAGCATATGATCCTTTTCATTTATTCTCCCTTATTATGATTGCAACAATAAAGTAAAGAGGCAAAAGCTCAAACTAAACTTTATTATATAACTCTCACTCGATTACGTAGGCAAACAGAACACGAAACTAACAATCGGAAATAGATCATACTAAACTTTTATTCAACTAAATCACGAAAAGGCTAAGGATCAAAAATAAAAGTTAAATGTGAAAAGTGATGGTGATACGATACCGGGACAGCTCCCCCAAGCTTGGCTCAAGCCAAGGGGAGTGCCCATACCAACGTACTCAAGTCTCCTTTGGTGGTGAAGATGATGGAGGTGGTGGTGATAAAGAAGTACCAGGCTTGTCCTCCGGCTTCCAAGGTAAGGGTTCACCATGAAAAGTTGATGCACGAGTCCCCTGGGTCCTGCAACTGGCAGCTAAAGTCATACCTTTAAATCTTGCTTCATATTCAAAAACTTGATTTTGGAGATCATAAATTTGGCTTTGCAGAAAGTTGATTTGCTCGTTGAAGGTGAAGATGATGTCCTTCATGGACTAGCCATCCACCATATGATCACGGGTGAATTCCGTTATCATGGAGTGATTGGCACTAAGTCCACACTCCACCATCCCTTTGCACTTGAAGGTGGCTTGTTCTACTGCTTCAAGCATGGCCTCCACGCTTCCCGTCTTCTTAGGTCCCTGAACATCGCGGATGTGGAGCACCCCCTCACACATCTCTATGGTTTGAGGGTGCTTCATCACCTCTGACAAGTACGGGTTGAAGACCTGCTCGAAGAACTTGTCCTTGGGGGAACTTGGTGGAGCCATAGAGATCTGGATCTGACAAGAAAACAGTACAAAACAAGAACATAGAATAATTCCACTATATATATAGAGAGAGAGAGAGAATTATTTTCTTGGATATCAAGCAAACGGAAGGAAAATGGAGTTGGGAAGGTTCCCGAGGAGGGCACAACCCACTAGGGCACGCCAGGAAGGGCAGGCGCGCCCTTCTGTATCACGCTCACCTCGGTTGCTTTCCTGTCTATTTCTTATTTTCCTATTATTTATAACATTCCAAACCTGACAAAAAAATATTTTTGCGGATTTTTCGGAGTCCGTTTACTTACCCTATCACGTACATCTTCCTTTTCATGATTCTGGAGTGTTCCGGAAGGTTTCTCTTATGTGTTCCTTCGGTGTCATGGTTTGGATAACATTGCTTTCAACATTAATAGGCGTACCTCAGATATAGTGTTTAATTCTTTGCCCATTGACCACCTTCGGGTTAGTACCTTCGGCATTATTAAACTTAATAGCTCCACATCGATACACCTCTTCGATAACATAGGGTCCTTCCCATTTGGAGAGAAGTTTTCCTACAAAAAAATCTGAAACGAGAATTGTACAATAGAACATATTCTCCAACTTTGAATTCTCGCTTTTGGATTATTTGTCATGCCATCCTTCAACCTTTTCTTTAAATAATTTGGCATTTTCATAAGCTTGGGTTCTCCATTCATCTAGTGAGCTAATATCAAATAACCTCTTTTCACCGGCAAGTTTGAAGTCATAATTGAGTTCTTTAATTGCCCAAAATGCTTTGTGTTCAAATTCTAGAGGCAAATTGATAAGCTTTCCCATATACCATTTTGTATGGAGACATACCCATAAGATTTCTATAAGCTAGTCTATAAGCCTGAAGTGTATCATCTAGTTTATTAGGCCAATTCTTTCGGGGCCAATTGACAGTTTTTTTGTAATATCAATTTTATTTCTTTATTGCTAAGTTCAACCTGACCACTAGATTGAGGATGATAGGGTGATGCAATTTATGGTTAACATCATATTTAGCAAGCATTTTACAGAAAGCACCATGAATGAAGTGTGAACCATCGTCAGTCATTAAATATCTAGGGACTCCAAACCTCGGGAAGATAATTTCTTTAAGCATTTTAATGGAGGTGTTATGATCAGCACTACTAATTGGAATAACTTCTACCCACTTAGTGACATAATCAACATCAACCAAATTATGAGTATACCCATTAGAGGAAGGAAAAGGTCCCATATAATCAGAACCCCAAACATCAAATGGTTCAACAACAAGTGAATAATTCATAGGAATTTCCTAACGCTTACTCTTACCGATTCTTTGACATTCATCACAAGACAAGACAAACTTACGGGCACCTTGAAGAGAGTAGGCCAATAAAAACCAGATTGTAATACCTTATGAGCAGTTCTATCTCCCACATGATGTCCTCATAAGCATCAGAATGGCATTTCCGTAGGATCTGTTCCTGTTCATGCTCAGGTACACAATGTCTAATAATACCATCTACTTGAAAGTGCTAGTTATCGATTAGAGGGGGATGAATAGGTGATTTTTATTAAACTCTGTGAAACAGTAAATGTATTCGAATGGAGCGGAAATGTAAACATGATCAAGTAGGGATACAATCAAGATTCTAGAGAGGGCATGCAACACAGTGAATACATTCAAGCAAGTTGAGCATTATCATCATGAAGACTAAGATGAGTCAAAGACAAAGTTAGATCAAGCAATGACTTCCTAGTTCAGAGTAGGAATGTAAGAGAGTGAAGGATAGAACCGGTTGCTTGACGAAGACCCAGGATTTGTTGGACTAGTTCAAGTTGTTGTGACAATTGTATGTCTGGTTAGGGAGGCTAGGATTTAACTCATAAGGCCTCATCTTCACCTTATTCCCCTTGAGCCGAAGTCACTTAGACAATGCACAATCACTCTGCTAAGTCTTTAGGGGAGACTTACAAAACCTGTACAAACTTGGTCACTCGACAGTCCACAATGACTCTTGGACGCTCTAGACCCAAACGTCTAACAGTCTGGAAGATCACAGTCTTTGAGTGTAATAAGTCTTTAGTTCTCTCAGAACAGAAACTCTTCGGTGATGCTCAAACACTCTAGATCTAGGTGTTTAGGTGTATCCTCGCAGGATGTGTATCTCTAAAAGTCTTCGAGGTGGGTTGCTCCAAAAACGACAACAGCCGTATCTCTCTTTGAGCAACCACCTTCTTATGGTGGACAGGGTGGGCTATTTATAGCCAGCGGGCAACCTGACTTGATATGTCCGGAGTGACCCTAGGTCAATGGCCAACCGACACGTGTCACAACGGTCGGATTTTGAACTCATGTGGCAGCTTTACTTGGGCTACAAGTAAAGCTGACTCGACCAACTCTAAAACAGATTTCCTCTCATAGTCTTTGCTCGAAGACATGGGTGTGGGTTGAGCATCACGTCAGCGTCTGACTTTGAGCACATCGACCCCACTTAACAGTACGGTGGTTCCTATGACTCAGGAAAGAATAAACAAAACTACCAAAAGACTCCATCTTCGTGTAAACTTAAGTTTTACAACCCAAAATGGCAAATGATCAGAAACGAGAATTGTAAACTTAGCAAAAATAACACCCAACCCTTATGGATGTGTTTGGTAGAGTGCATGGAGAGTGCATGAGCTCAACAGTTCCCTCCTCGACCCATTTTTAGGTGTTTGGTAGCCTGCACGGGACCTCCTCAGCATGCACGACCTTAGCCCAAATACCCTCTTAGCATGCATGAAGAGAGAACACCCCAACAGCCATTCACTGGTCAGCATGCATGAGCGAAGCGAGCGATAGTGTGTTTCAAATAATGTTGAGGATTTCTACAAAATAATTTAATTTTCAAAAAAGTTCAGAATACCAAAAATTGTTCAAATTTTCAAATTTTGTTCAAATATTCAAAAAAATGACGGTATTTTCAAATATGTTAAAATTTTCAAAAATGTACATGAATTCATATCTGTCTAAATTTTCAAAAAAGTTTGATTTTTTTAATTTTCGATTTTTTTAAATGTTCAGATTTCCAAAATTTGTTTAAAATATAAAAAATATCAATATTTAGAAATGTGTTCAAATTTTCCAAAAAAAACTTTAGAAATTCAAAAAATGTTTAAATTTTCGTAAAATGTTTTTTTCATGTTTCAAAAAATTGTTCACGGATTTGAAATATTTTGTTCACTTGTTTGAAAATACCAGTTGCTATAGCACTGACCGACATGTCTAAGCAGATGCAAGCTGCCAAACAGAGTCTCAACTTAGCATGTCTTAACACATACATCGCTACCAAACAACATCAAATGCACGTACTCAACATGGTTGCACTCAGCATGTATCAGAAAAGAACAACCATGCTAAGTTGGGAATGATACCAAACACACCCTATAAGTAGACTCGTTTGAAGACTATCACCCAATGCGTCTCCCCCTTTTGTAATCGAGTGGCCAAAAAGGTATGAAGACATTGAGACAAGGGAGATGGTATTTCCCAGGTTCGGGCCCTCTTGTTGGAGGTAAAACCCTACGTCCTGCTTTGTTTGTATTGATGATGGTGTACCGAGTACAGAGTTGATCTACCTTGAGATCGTATGTAGTGATCTAAACCCTAAGAGCTATGCTCATCTGATGATATGATCTATGATGATCTGATTCTCCCTAATGACTAGCCTGGCCTCGGCTTATATAACACACCACAGGCCTAGGATAACAAGAGTCCTAGTCAGCTACGTCGGTGGAGAGGAGTCCTTGTCTTGATCACCAAGTCTTGTGGAACCTTCCTCGTATGCATCATGGGTTGTCCGAACTAGCCCATTAATGAACCGCCCTGGGGGTCCTCGACCTGACCCACTGGTCGGGAGACGACGTGGTGAGTACCCCTAGTCCAGGACACCGTCAGTAGCCCCCTGAACCGGTCTTCAAGTTGGGGACGCTCCTCGGTTCTTCCGAACTGTTCTTCATCTTCAGCCGTCGGCCTAGAAAACTGGTTCAACAAATCTTCCCATCTCCAATCTTGAGGATCACCAAGGTGTATCTGAAGAGTTGACACATCGGGCATCCGAGGAGCCCCTTTAAGTTCTCGGCCTTTATCAATGCCTTGTATTTTTTTACGCCACACCTCAGGTTTGAAGTGTTTCCCATGCGGTGGTATCCTCTCACGTCCGAGCTCCAATGTCGAACTATATATGAGGTGTCCTCTTGCATCCGAGATCCAACATCGAACTGCATCTGAGGTGCTTTTTTGCAACCGAGCTCCAACGCTGGTCAGCATCCAAGGTGTCGGAGATTACCTAGGTCTCTGAAAATTTGCAGGAGTCCATCCGAGCTTATGTTGGACTACTTCCAAGGTATTTTGTGCAGCCGGGCTTTAACACTCGTCGGCATCCGAGGTGTCATATATTACTTCGGTCTTTGAAAAGGTTGAACGAGTTCAGCCGAGCTTAATGCCGGCAATGCCCTCTATTGAGCCAATCACCTACATCCGAGCATTACACCGGACTGCTTCAGAAATAGTGCACCACCTTCATACGTCTCCATCATATCTATAATTTTTTATCGTTCCACGCTATTATATTATCTCTTTTGGATGTTTTATATGTATTAATATGCTATTTTATATTATTTTTGGGACTAACCTATTAATCTAGAGCCTAGTGTCAGTTTCTGTTTTTTCCTTGTTTTTGAGTATTGCAGATAAGGAATATTAAACGGAGTCCAAATGGAATAAAATCTTCAGAATATTTTTTATTGGACCAGAAGCAACCTAGAAGACTTGGAGATGAAGTCGGGAGAGCCACCGTGTGGCCACAAGCCACAGGGGCGTGCTCAGGGGGGTAGGGCGTGCCCCCTGGCTTGTGGGCCCACGTCAGTTCCCCTTACCCTATTTCCCAGCCTATAAATTCACAAATATTCCCTATATACCAGATGGAGCCATGAAAACACTTTTCCGCCGCCAGGAGCCTCGGTTCCCGTGAGATCCAATCTTGGAGCTTTTTCCGGTAATTTGTCGGAGGGGGATTCGATCACGGAGGGCATCTACATCAACTCCATTGCCCCTCCGATGATGCGTGAGTAGTTCACCAGAAACCTTTGGGTCCATAGTAGTAGCTAGCTGGCTTCTTCTCTCTCTTTTCTCTTCAATACCATGTTCTTCATGATCTTCATGGAGATCTACCCGATGTAATACTCTTTTGCGCTGTGTTTGTCGAGATCCGATGAATTGTGGGTTTATGTTCAGATTATCTATAAATATTATTTGAGTCTTTTCTGAATTCTTATATGCATGATTTCATATCTTTTCAAATCTTTTCGAGTTATTGGTTTGGTTTGGCCAACTAGATTGGTAATTCTTGCAATGGCAGAAGTGTTTAGTTCTTGGTTCAATCTTGCGGTGTCCTCACCCAGTGACATAGTAGGGGCAGCGAGGCACGGATTGTATTGTTGCCACCAAGGATAAAAAGATGGGGTTTTCATCATATTGCTTGAGTTTATCCCTCTACATCATGTCATCTTAAATAATGTGTTACTCTGTTCTTCATGAACTTAATACTCTAGATGTAGGTAGGAGTCGGTCGATGTGTGGAGTAATAGTAGTAGATGCAGAATCGTTTCGGTCTACTTGACACGGATGTGATGCCTAGATGCATAATCATTGCCTTGCATATCTCCATAATTATTCGCTTTTCTATCAATTCCTCGACAGTAATTTGTTCACCCACCGTAATACTTGCCATCATGAGAGAAGCCTCTAGTGAAACCTATGGCCCCCGGGTCTACTTTCCATAATGTATTTTCAGATATATAAACCAAAAATACCAAAAATACTTTGCTGCAATTTATTTAACTTTTACTTTCCGTTCTCGTTTACATCTATCTCTATCAGATCTAATCCTTGCAAATAACCATGAAGGGATTGACAATCCCTTTTAGCGTTGGGTGCAAGAGTTTGATTGTTTGTGTAGGTCCATCCATTGGTAACTTGCTTGTTCCTCCTACTAGATTTATACCTTGGTTCTCAACAACTGAGGCAAATACTTATCGACTTTGCTGCATCACCCTTTCCTCTTCAAGGGGAAACCAACGCAAGCTCAAGAGGTAGCAAGAAGGATTTCTGGCGCCGTTCCGGGGAGGAAACATAGCAAGTCAAGACAGGATCTACATCAAGCCTACCAAGTACCCATCACAAACTAATCTCTTGCATTTACATTATTTGCCATTTGCCTCCTGTTTTCCTCTTCCCCACTTCTAAAACAATTTTCAGAAAATACCAAAAATATTTTCCTTTTTATTCGTCCTTCTTCCGTTCGTCTTTTTCGTTTGCTTGTGTGTTAGATCACCTAAAACTCATGGCTAGCCTTGCTACTATCATTAGTACTCTCGAGTATGAAGTTCTTAATTTTAATCAAAGGGAGGGAGAAAACTTAAAGGATGCTTGGTATAGAATTTGCAATGCTCAAAATAGATCTACTCGTGAGCAATCTACTACCGTTCTCCTTCGCAATTTTTATGTGGGTGTTTCTCATTGGAGTAGATATGTTTTGGATACCATTATGTGAGGGAATTTTTGGGAAACAATACCTTTGATTCTTATATGCTATGATAAATTTCCCTGATTTTCCTATTTTTTCAGAATTTTTAGAGTTTCAAAAGTATTCAAAGTCTACAGATTGCTACAGATTGTTCTGTTTTTGATAGATTCTGTTTTCTTTGTTTTGTTTGCTTATTTTGATGTATCTATGGGTTGTGTCGGGGGGTATGAACCATGGAGAAGTTAGAATACATTAGGTATTAAACAAATATAATTAAATAATGAGTTCACAACAGGACCTAAGTGGTGATTTATTTTTCTTATACTAACGGATCTCATGAGTTTTCTGTTGTGTTTTGTGTTGTGAAGTTGTCAAGTTTTGCGTGAAGAGTTGATGGACTATGGAATAAAGATTGGAAAGAGCCTAATCTTGGGTATGATCAAGGCATCCCAAGCCATATTCAAGGATACCAAAAAGCCTAAGCTTGGGGATGCCCCAGAAGGCATCCCCTCTTTCGTCTTCAATCCATCGGTAATTTACTTGAGGCTATATTTTTATTCACCTCATGATATGTGTTTTGCTTGGAGCGTCTTGTATGATATGAGTCTTTGATTTTTAGTTTTCCACAATCATCCTTGAAGCACACATCTTTTTGAGAGGGACACGCTGAATCATGAATTTATTACAATACTCTATGTGCTTCACTTATATCTTTTGAGCTAGGCAATGTTGCTCTAGTGCTTCACTTATATCTTTTTAGAGCATGGTGGTGTTATATTTTATAGAAATTGTTGAACTCTCGTACATCGCTTATATTATTTGGAGAGTTTCTTAAAAAGAGCATGGTAATTTTTTTATATTATGATTTTAGTCCTAATATAATGGGCATCCAAGAGGGATATAATAAAAACTTTCATATTAAGTGCATGGAATACTATGAGAAGTTTGATACCTTGCATATAGTTTTGAGATAATAGAGATGGTAATATGAGAGTCATGCTAGTGAGTAGTTGTGAATTGAATAGATACTTGTGTTGAAGTTTGTGAATCCCGTAGCATGCAGGTATGATGAACCGTTATGTAACAAAGTCGGAGCATGATATGTTTAATGATTGTCAACCTTTGTGTGAGGGTCGGGAGTGTGCGATGGTTAACTACTACCAACCTCTCCCCTAGGAGAATGCATCTAATGCTTTGTTTGATAACTAATAGACTTTTGCAATAAGTATGTGAGTTCTTTATGACTAATGATGAGTCCATGGATTATACGCACTCTCACCCTTCCACCTTTGCTAGCCTCTCTAGTACCGCGCAACTTTCGCCGGTACATCAAACCCACCTTCCTCAAAACAGCCACCGTATAATTTCCTCAAAACAACCACCATACCTACCTATTATAGCATTTCCATAGCCATTCCGAGATATATTGCCATGCAACTTCCACATTCTGTTTTTCATGACATGCACCATCACTTTCATCCTGCATATAGAGTCATATTTTGCCCTAGGTATCGAGTTGTAATTTTCTTTTTGAGTTGTAAGTAAATAAAAGTGTGATGATTTTCATTATTAGAGGATTGTCTCGTGTGAGAAAAGGATGATGGAAGCCATGACTCCCTCACAAGTTGGGATGAGTATCAGGACTTTAATAAAAATAAAAGAGGACAATGAAGCCCAAATAAATAAGTAAAGAGGCCAAAGATGCCCACCAAAAAAGAAAAAAAAGAAAAAAGAAAAAAAATGAGAGAAAGAGAGACGGGACAATTGCTACTATCTTTTTCCACACTTGTGCTTCAAAGTAGCACCATGATCTTCATGATAGAGAGTCTCCTATTTTGTCACTTTCATATAAATAGTGGAATTTCTTCTTGCAAGACCACTTAGTTTTCTTTTTGAGCTTTCATACACTTATAGCTCTAAGTGCATTTGTTGCATGGCAATCCCTACTCATTCACATTAATATCTATCGATGAGCATCTCCATAGCCCGTTCAGACGCGTAGTTGATGTGAGACTATCTTCTCCCTTTTTCCTTGCAACCTCAACCATATTCTATTCCACCTATAGTTCTATATCCATGGCTCATGCTCATGTATTGTGTGAGAGTTGAAAAGGTTTGAGAACAACAAAAGTGTGAGACATTTATTGACTTGTTCATTGGGGTTGTGCATGATTTAGATACTTTGTGTGGGGAAGGTGGAGCATAGCTAGACCATATGATTTTGTAGGGATAACTTTCTAAGGCCATGTTATTTCGAAAAGACATGATTGCCTTGTTTGTGTGCTCGAAGTATTACAGTTTTCCTGTCAATATTAGAATATTGTTTTGAATCTTATGGACCTGAATATTCATGCCACAATAAATAATATTGCATGGATAAATATATTAGGTAGCATTCCACATCAAAAATTCCGTTTTTATCATTTACCTACTCAGGGACGAGCATGAATTAAGCTTGTGGATGCTTGATACGTCTCCAATGTATCTATATATTTTTATTGTTCCATGCTATTATATTATCTGTTTTGGATGTTTTATATGCATTAATATGCTATTTTATATTATTTTTGGGACTAACCTATTAATCTAGAGCCTAGTGCCAGTTTCTGCTTTTTCCTTGTTTTTGAGTATTGCAGATAAGGAATATTAAATGGAGTCCAAACAGGATAAAATCTTAAGAATAACTTTTCTTGGACCAGAAGCAACCCAGAAGACTTGGAGATGAAGTCGGGAGAGCCGCCATGTGGCCACAAGCCACAGGGGCGCACCTAGGGGGTAGGGCGCGCCCCCTGGCTTGTGGGCCCACGACAGGTCCCCTAACCCTATTAATCGGTCTATAAATTCACAAATATTCCCTGTATTCCAAAGAGATACACGAAAACACTTTTCCGTCGCCAGGAGCCTCGGTTCCCGTGAGATCCAATCTTGGATCCTTTTTCGGTAATCTGTCGGAGGGGGATTCGATCATGGAGGGCATCAACATCAACTCCATTGCCCCTCCGATGATGTGTGACTAGTTCACCATAGACCTTCAGGTCCATAGCTAGTATCTAGATGGCTTCTTCTCCCTCTTTGATCTTCAATACCATGTTCTTCATGATCTTTATGGAGATCTATCCGATGTAATACTCTTTTGCGTTGTGTTTGTCGAGATCCGATGAATTGTGGGTTTATGTTCTGATAATCTATGAATATTATTTGAGTCTTTTCTTAATTCTTATATGCATGATTTCATATCTTTGCAAATCTTTTCGAGTTATTGGTTTGGTTTGGCCAACTAGATTGGTAATTCTTGCAATGGCAGAAGTGTTTAGTTTTTGGTTCAATCTTGCGGTGTCCTCACCCAGTGACATAGTAGGGGCAGCGAGGCACGTATTGTATTGTTGCCACCAAGGATAAAAAGATGGGGTTTTCATCATATTGCTTGAGTTTATCCCTCTACATCATGTCATCTTAAATAATGTGTTACTCTGTTCTTCATGAACTTAATACTCTAGATGTAGGCAGGAGTCGGTCGATGTGTGGAGCAATAGTAGTAGATGCAGAATCGTTTCGGTCTACTTGACACGGATGTGATGCCTATATGCATAATCATTGCCTTGCATATCTCCATAATTATTCGCTTTTCTATCAATTCCTCGACAGTAATTTGTTCACCCACCGTAATACTTGCCATCATGAGAGAAGCCTCTAGTGAAACCTATGGCCCCCGGGTCTACTTTCCATAATGTATTTTCAGATATATAAACCAAAAATACCAAAAATACTTTGCTGCAATTTATTTAACTTTTACTTTCCGTTCTCGTTTACATCTATCTCTATCAGATCTAATCCTTGCAAATAACCGTGAAGGGATTGACAACCCCTTTTAGCGTTGGGTGCAAGAGTTTGATAGTTTATGTAGGTGCATCCATTGGTAACTTGCTTGTTCCTCCTACTGGATTGATACCTTGGTTCTCAACAACTGAGGGAAATACTTATCTACTACACTACATCACCCTTTCCTCTTCAAGGGAAAACCAACGCATGCTCAAGTGGTAGCAAGAAGGATTTCTGGTGCCGTTGTCGGGGAGGAAACATAGCAAGTCAATACATGATCTACTTGAAGCCTACCAAGTACCCATCACAAACTCATCACTTGCATTTACGTTATTTTCCATTTGCCTCTGGTTTTCCTTTTCCCCACTTCTAACACGATTTTCAGAAAACACCAAAAATATTTGCCTTTTTATTCGCCCTTCTTTCGTTCGTCTTTTTGTTTGCTTGTGTGGTAGATCGTCTAAAACTCATGGCTAGCCTTGATACTATCATTAGTACTCCTGAGTATGAAGTTCTTAATTTTAATCAAAGGGAGGGAGAAACCTTAAAGGATGCTTTGTATAGAATTTGCAATGTTCAAAATAGATCTACTCGTAAGCAATCTACTACCGTTCTCCTTCGCAATTTTTATGTGGGTGTTTCTCCTTGGAATAGATATGTTTTGGAAACCATTACGGGAGAATTTTTTGGGAAACAATACCTTTGATTCTTATAATGCTGTGACAAATTTGGTAGGTTCACCTCCACTCATGGTTAATGAAACAATCTTGACATTGGAACATGTGATGCGAAGGCTTGATATCATTGAAAATAAAGTCGCTACTATAGATCTCATTGAAAACTTGGATAAAAAGATCCATAATCATATCACTCAATATGGATCTAAGGTAGGAGTTACTCTAAAAAATCTTAGGGAAAAGGAACCCATAGTTAATGGAAAATTGGATCAAGATTCCTCTAGAATTGAAAAGCTAGAGGATATTATTACCAACTTGGGTTCCGCTTTTGACTCTGTTCAAACCACTCCAAAATTTCCTCTTTCTAAGGCTACCAAGTTTTTTTATGTTACTAAGAATAAGGGTGAATCCTCTAGTAAAGGGGGTGAAGATCTTACGATGATAAGTATTCACCCTAACTTTATTAATATTGTCCGGGAACCTATTGCTACAAGTGAATTTCTTGATTTCTTGCCTAGGAGTATGATTGTTGATAAAACCAAAGAATCTCCTAGGGTTCACAAGTGTACAATTGATGGATTTCATACCAAGGATGACAATACCTAGTTCTATTGTGTTTTGCCTAGCTAGGGGCGTTAAACAATACCGCTTGTTGGGAACCCAAATTTATTTCGCTTTCTGTTTTTTGTTTATGTTTTCGTGTGTTTTGCGCATTATTACTTCTGTAATAATTGTGTTTTCTTGTTTGAATTACTGTTTAAGCCAAGTAAGACCTTTGGGAAGATCTACGATGTTTGCAATTTGATTTTGCTGAAAATCAGAAACTTTTGCTCTCAGTCCAGGAATTTTATAATTCACTGGAACGTGCTTTTGATCTGAAATTTTTACACAAGATTGATATACAAATTTCCCTAATATACAAATTTTTACACAAGCATGAGGAAAAGGATTTGGCTTCTTAGCTGCGGAGTTGCCATTGTTGTTGCCGTTTCCATTTCCTTGCTTGTTTTGAGGGCATTCAGTGGCATAGTGCCCTGTCTTCTGACACTTGAAACAGGTGATATGGTTCAGATCCTTCTGAGATGGAGCGGGACGGTGTTGATTTCCATTCCCACTTCCATTACCATTCTTGAAGCTGCCATTGTTGGGACGATTATTCCCATTTCCTCCATGGTTATGGCCTCCATGGTTGTGCACGGGATGAGTGTGTCCTCCATACTTACCGGTCCCTCATTCGGTATTTCCTGAGTACGGGGAGTAGCGGGGCTTTTGATGAGCTCCAGAGGTAGACTTCCCTTGTGCATACTTCCTCTTGCGGTTCTCGATTTGCTGTTGTTTCCCTTCCAAGATGAGGGCCTTGTCTACCAGCTCCTGGTAGTTGCTGAAAGTAGCCACCATCAGTTGCACGCTCAACTCATCATTGAGTCCTTCCAAGAACTTCTCCTGCTTGGCTGCATCATCGGCCACATCTCCTGGTGCATAACGAGCCAACGTGCTGAAGTCATCCACGTACTGGGCCACGGAACGGTTCCCCTAGCGTAAGTTGCGAAACTCACGCTTCTTCAGACTCATGGCTCCAGCTGAGACATGAGCAGTGCGGAAAGCTTGCTTGAACTGCTCCCAAGTCACACCAGCACTTGGGTACGTGGTGGTGTAGTTCTCCCACCATGAAGCTGCTGGTCCCTCCAGTTGATGGGCGGCAAAGCGCACTTTTTTAGCCTCAGTGCATCCTGCGGTGGTGAGTTCCCTCTCCATCTTGCGGAGCCAATCATCTGCCACAATGGGCTCTGTGCTGCTGGAGAAAGTTGGGGGATTCAGTCTTAGAAAATGGGTGAGGTTGTCGCCTTGAGGTGAAGGGTGGTTGTTGTGGTTGTTGGTCTGGTGCTGAATCAACAGTTGCATCAGGGCGTTCTGTTGCTGGAGAAGTTGTGTGAGTTCTGGCGGGAAAGTGAAGTCGCGCGCACGTCGTGGAGGCATGTTGCTGTTTTCAGAGGGGTGAGAATTAGAATAGAACAATGACCTAAAAGGAAATTCACTACCCATATGCAATGCAACAAACATATCACACCAAACACTCATTTATTTATTCAACTCAAGTTTCAAACATCGAGATACAAATCTCCAAAACAAACTAAGCATCGACCTACGATTTAACGACGAAAATGAAAATACATGGGGGCATAACTAAAGTTCTCCTCAAAGGACATGGTGAAGTGGCCTCCTCCGGTGGTGCTCTCCTCATAGTCATCATCGTTGCAGATCAAGGAAGCCCTGTCTCCTTCTGGATGAAGATTTTCACCCATGTCCATCTGTTCCTCCAGAGTTGCAATGCGAGTGTTCAGCTTATCAATCCTCTCTAAGAAATCCTTCACTTCATACTCATGCTCGTACTTGGCTTCCCGTAGGTCAGCTTCGAGGTCAATCTTGCAGTTCATCAGCCTCTTGATTGTCTTCGTGTCGGCACGTACCCGAAGCTCCAAGGTCCTGATGTGCGTCTCCAAAGTCTGGATATAGGAAATGGTGGTGTCTTCAGTGGGAGTGGTTATGATATTTCCATTGGCATCCCTACGACAAACCACATTGAGTCCTGGTGAAATGGTTCCACCTCTGTATTCCTCCTGAATACGTCCAAGGGCACGATGAATCGCCATGTCTCTCCCAAGTATCCAGCTGGGTGCCACAAACTTGAAGTCGATGGGTTCCTTACGATTTCCAAAGGTCTTCCCGGGGATGTGCACCTCGATCCCATAGTGTCCGTCTTGTGGAAAGGACATGATAGGAGTCCCGGTGATGCTCGGCAAAGCAATCCTTACGTCCCTGACGATCCTCATCAGCTCCTTGCCAAAGGGCATCGTCGCGTCAAGCTGACAAAACTCCATGATGAAAACTGGGATGAAGGTGGCCATCTATAAATTTTGAAATAAATCGGAGGGAAGTTAGAAACGAGTAGATGAGAGTATAAGAACTTTAAAGACAAAAGAGAAATAAATCCTAAGGCTTTTCCAATCCTATAGGTTACGTCCTATGGTCAGCATGTGCTCTGATACCATTTCTGTAGCGACCCGACCTAAAAGGTCAAATCTCCGGTGTTTTTGTACCATCCCAAGATCATGCTAGTACACACATGGTACATCAATGTATATATCAAAGGGAAATCACAAAACATTAATTAATCGAAATCTCATATCGAGTCCTTTATTACAATAAAGATTACAATAAAGTGGCTGAAGGCCAACTCATGAGATAAACTAAACCAAAGTCTTGCGGAAGCTCCATAGGTAGTTGAGTCCATCTGACTCCAAGGGCATCTCACCAAGCATAGAGCGTGTCCTCACTCCTGGTCGGAAAAGAAATCTGCAACATGATACGTTGCAGCTGTATAGTTCAGAATATTGAATATGCCGGCAAAAGTCACAAGAGAGGGGGTAAAGTAAACATCTAGTCTATATGCATATATGGTAGGTGGGGGTAGTAAGTTTTTGCATAAAGCCAAATTTTTCCTACAATAAGAGAGGGCAAAGGCATGATTACTACAATGTTGGTTGATTAATGAGATGGTTCCACCAACCAATTCTCATTCCCAAGTTGACATTAAAATACCCACATCAATGTAATTTATTGTGTTGAGAGTTCCAGATAGTTTCATTTCCTTTGGCTCAAACTGTCCATGACCGTGTACATGGCTAATCGATTAGGTTTGGGTACTCTGTAGAGTTTTGCACACGTTCCCCACAAGATTTGATCGCCTCCGTTGGATTTCTCGCACTTCATGGTGTTTGAGAAACGGATGACCAAAACATGGTCTTCTAAAGGGTTTCCCCGAGACTCTGTCGGTGCCCATCCTTTCCTACCGTTCTTCTACATCTCATAGCACCGCCTGTCTAGGGTCACCACGATATCCAACCAAGCCAGAGCCCATAATGGCTTGTGGCTGTGCAGGTAAGCCTTGGGTCTTGAAGCATCCATCCACCTCTTTGTGCCTGGGTGGACCTTTCCGCATGAATACTGGCACTTCTCCAGCATCATCTAGGCTAACCACTGGTTTCTCCAGGGCGCCGTTCAACCATCATCCACCCAGAGGTATGTTGAAAACTCGGAGTCTTGAAGACTTGATCATCATGTAGGTCTTGAAATTATTAACTCACAACTCTCATGAATCACACAACCAACCCCGTCTACTAATAGCATAGCAAAAAGTAAATCAACGTTTCCCGAGGCCAATGTGTCAAAGGGTTGAGGGGTACCTACCACATGATACTACAACAAGTAACCAAGTTTCCAATTTACCTACTTTGCATGCAATTGGGGAGATGGAAGAACTAATGCAATAAAACATAGGTATACATGGTCAAAGTGACTTGCCTTGCTGACGATCCTTGTAATCAAGTGACTCTAGATAACAAGCTTCGCACTCCGAATGATCTAACAAATCAAACAAGAGCACACCATAAGCATAAACACAATACAATTCATTCAACAGCAAGGTAAACAAATGCTTCAACAAACAAAAGCACAATCAAAAGAAGAATCACTTAAAGTATAAGACTATAAATTTTTTGTGTCAAAATCACTATCAAGACATAACAAGTCAAAAAAATTGGTTTTGAACAACTACACATTTTAGATAACAGAAAAGTAAATATAAAATTTTATTTGAAAACAAAAAGTATTTCATTATAAAAAGTATTGTGTTAAAAGAATTACTACAAAACTTTTTCTAAACAATATAAATGGTGAAAACAAGATGTACCTATTCAAACTAGAGCACAAAACAATTTGAAAAACATATTTTATTAACAAAAAAAAATACACCTAATGTTGAATCAACAGAACCTACTGAAATCTAAAAACTAAAATAAACTAATTCAGGTTCAAATTAATTAAAAGTCAATTTTATTAAAATCTATTAAGAACTAAACAGATTTTGTTTGTGTTAAAAACAGTAACCAAATTCATCCTAAAAATTCTCAAACTATGTAGAATGATAGGTCTAACTAATACAAACAGTGGCAAAAAGATTCACCCAAAAATATATTTTTAAACTCTAGTTATACAGATTTTAGTAATTTAAATAAATTTGATTAGATTCAAAATTTAAAGTTCAAATTTTAAATCTAAGCATACAGACATAAACTACATCAAATTTCTGAACTAATGCAAAAAGAATCAAATAAAAACACCAAATATTTTAAAAGATCTGATAAAAACAAAAACAGAATACATTCTATGTTCTAAAACTGAAAAGAAAAAGAAAAAAACTTCCTATCGATCGGACAGTATCTATGTGTCATCCTGTGAGTGGCCGCGAGGGCATGCGCGTGAGAGCTAACGAGTGGACGACCGACAACTAGAGCGTACCATTTCGTTTATTAAATAGATCTAATCTCGCGCGTTGACTACGGATCCGATGGCTATGGGTGGAGGTGGAGGCTTACAGAGAGGGGGTCGGGGTCTCCGGCGAGCTCAACGGCGGCCGGTGGTCGGAGATGCTCGGGGACGGTGGTGCGGTGGTCGGGGCGGCGTCCGAAGGCTTCAAACGGCGGCGACGAGTCTCCGGCGTCGATTGGTGGAGTCGGAGGGGGCTGGGGGTGAGTGTGGCGAAGGGCACGAGCTCGGGGACGTTCGGTTGGGTGCCGAACTCCAGTGAGGTCTGGCGCAGTGCTCCGGTGAGGAAAAAAGGGGTTTGGGGTGTGGAATGAAAAGAGAAGAGGCGGGGCTTTACATAAGGGCGGTGCGGTGGTCGGGGAGGGCACGAGAGGCGAGATCCACGGAGAGGGATCTCCGGCGACGGTGTTCGGGCGTGGGGAAGGGGATGACCGCGCTGACGTCGCAGTCGGACGGTGGGTCCCACACATCAGTGAGGGTGGGGGCGTGGTTAGCACGTCGGTGGCCGACCCGGAGTGGTTTCGAAAATTAAAGACGGTGGGCCGTCCCGGTTCTATTTAAAATGTTTCCTTTTCAATTTCCAGCGCAATAGAAATTCTTTTAATGCATTCATAACATTTCCAAACATAGGAAATATATATATCAAAATGATCAGGAGAATTAATGCTATTTAATGAACATTTTTCCTCTGTCATATTGAATATCTTTTTAAATTTTATTTTCAGAAAAATGCCTAATTGATTTTAAATCCTTTTGAGATAAATTTTCAAACAACCCCCTGGTTTAATTGCTAAAATATTTCACCAAGATGCCCCTGGTGTGGAGTGTCATGTTACTCCTCTCTTTCTTTGAACATTTCCATAGGTTTTCAAATAGGTGAAACAAATACATGGGAAAATTGAAATGGCCTTTCAGAATTTCAAAAGAAGCACTTCAACAAATTCATTACATTCCAACAAGATGATGATGATGCATAGCTATATTTCATAACATTCCAAAATGAAATTTTGGGATGTCACATCACAACAGTACCTAAGTGGTGATTTATTTTTCTTATACTAACGGATCTCATGAGTTTTCTGTTGATTTTTGTGTTGTGAAGTCTCCAAGTTTTGGGGGAAGATTTGATGGACTATGGAATAAAGAGTGGCAAGAGCCTAAGCTTGGGGATGCCCCGGAAGGCATCCCCTCTTTCGTCTTCAATCCATCGGTAAATTTACTTGAGTCTATATGTTTCTTCACCACATGATATCTGTTTTGCTTGGAGCGTCTTGTATGATATGATTCTTTTCTTTTTAGTTTGCCAAAATCATCCTTTCTGCACACATCTTTTTGAGAGGGACACGCTGAATCATGAATTTATTAGAATACTCTATGTGCTTCACTTATATCTTTTGAGCTAGGCAATGTTGCTCTAGTGCTTTACTTATATATTTTTAGAGCATGGTGGTGTTATATTTTATAGAAATTGTTGAACTCTCGTACCTCACTTATATTATTTTTAGAGTTTCTTAAAAATAGCATGGTAATTTGTTTAGTTTATGATTTTAGTCCTAATATAATGGTAATCCAAGAGGGATATAATAAAAACTTTCATATTAAGTGCATTGAATACTATCAGAAGTTTGATTCCTTGCATATAGTTTTGAGATAATAGAGATGGTAATATGAGAGTCATGCTAGTGAGTAGTTGTGAATTGGAAGAGATACTTGTGTTGAAGTTTGTGATTCCAGTAACATGCACGTATGGTGAACCATTATGTAATGATGTCGGAGCATGATATGTTTAATGATTGTCAACCTTTGTGTGAGGGTCAGGAGCACGCGATGGTTAACTCCTACCAACCTCTCCCCTAGGAGCATGCGTCTAATGCTTTGCTTGATAACCAATAGACTTTTGCAATAAGTATGTGAGTTCTTTATGACTAATGTTGAGTCCATGGATTATACGCACTCTCACCCTTCCACCTTTGCTAGCCTCTCTAGTACCGTGCAACTTTCGCCGGTACATAAAACCCACCTTCCTCAAAACAGCCACCATATATTTTCCTCAAAACAGCCACCATGCCTACCTATTATAGTATTTCCATAGCCATTCCGAGATATATAGACATGCAACTTCCACCGTTCCGTTTTACATGACATGCACCATCACTTTCATCCTGCATATAGAGTCATATTTTTTTTCTAGGTATCGAGTTGTAATTTTCTTTTTGAGTTGTAAGTAAATAAAAGTGTGATGATTTTCATTATTATAGCATCGTCTCGTGTGAGAAAAGGATGATGGAAGCCATGACTCCCTCACAAGTTGGGATGAGTATCCAGACTTTACAAAAAATAAAAGAGGCCACCGAAGCCCAAATAAATAAATAAAGAGGCCAAAGATGCCCACCAAAAAATAAAGAAAAAAGAAATGACAGAAAGAGAGGGGGGACAATTGCTACTGTCTTTTTCCACACTTGTTCCTCAAAGTAGCACCATGATCTTCATGATAGAGAGTCACCTATTTTGTCACATTCATATAACTAGTGGAATTTCTTATTGCATGACCACTTAGTTTTATTTTTGAGCTTTCATAGACTTATAGCTCTAAGTGCATTTGTTGCATGGCAATCCCTACTCACTCACATTAATATCTATCGATGGGCATCTCCATAACCCGTTGACACGCGTAGTTGATGTGAGGCTATCTTCTCCCTTTTTCCTTGCAACCTCTACCATATTCTATTCCACCTATAGTGCTATATCCATGGCTCATGCTCATGTATTGTGTGAGAGTTGAAAAGGTTTGAGAACACCAAAAGTGTGAAACAATTGCTTGACTTGTTCATCGGGGTTGTGCATGATTTAGATACTTTGTGTGGGGAAGATAGAGCATAGCCAGACCATATGATTTTCTAGGGATAACTTTCTAAGGCCATGTTATTTCGAAAAGACACAATTGCATTGTTGGTGTGCTCGAAGTATTCTGTTTTGTGTCAATATTAGACTCAATGTTCACGAAATCGGTAACTGGTGGTCTTTTAATGAACCAAAATTTTCACTTCCGTCATTGTCGACCATTTATATTCTTAAGATGGTTAGCTTTCGGCTGCACCCAATCTGAGGTAATAACCCGGATGACCCGGAATTAACAATCGCACAGGTGCTCCCTTTACCCCCTAGCCGAACAATCGGGAACGTAGGGGGTAAGCACAGGAGCCAGGCAACCCAACGTGGCCAAAATCTTAAGTCAAATTGATGCATATTTATGGCTTTGTAACGATGATTACGGAAGGTATCACTTGCATATTTAATAAATTCTTTAATGCTATATGCTATTTTGACTTCTTTGTGACCATTTATCATTTGAAATCGCCCCATCATCGGCTTCTACCCCTTTGTATATGCTACGCAAGGTGTTTCGCAGTAACAAGACAACCCTTAGTCAACGTCTCGGTGCCCGGAGGCGGTTGTGTTAGCGGAAACGAGGCAATCAGATATTCGAGCTTTATAACTTTCACTTAGTCAAGGAGCATATGTTTGGGAGGCTAGTTACTAGCCTCGGTTAGTGTTCGGCGTTAGCCGAGGTCAAACCATTAAAACTTTGGCCAAATTTATGAAAGGCCCACGGGGTAACCTCTATCGGTCTATAGTTCGACAGAGTCCATGGATCGCTGACCAGTTTGCGCTCATTGTGACAGTCAGTTTTCGGCTTTCTCCACTGAGGTACTTGACCAATTTAAATCGGGAGTACAATCGCAGTAGTTCTCCCTTTGCACGCCTAGCCGAACAAATAGGAATGTAGGAGGCAATCACATGAGCAGGGCAACCCAACTATTGACCAAAGACACAATTCGAAACTGATGCATATAGAGCAATATCCGAGATGCCGAGGTGGAGGTCGGCAAGGAAGATACCAAACAACGGGCCAAAAAAGATTTCCCGAGATGAAGTATTACGTAGGGCACCTTGGTCAAGATGATGTCCCTCCTCCTAAAAAAACATGCAAATAGCTTAAAAGTTCCATAAGCTTCAAAAGCCAAAAAAATACGTAAAAACTTTGACATTCTAACTAAATCAAGTGTTTTGATGCCAATCCGAAAACTGGTCTTAAAATTAACATGTGCTTCGTTCATGCTTTAACATGATACATCCGATCTCTTAGACTTCAAGCGGGTCATCCTTTGTCTTCAACCTCCATATCCCGAGGGCGGAGTATTTCTCCGAGGCTTGTTTAGCGAACTAAACTCAAGCGGCTTTAGAGAGAAACTAGGCTACCCGGCTATTGACCAAACACTCGTGTCAAAAAAGGAGTAGTAGAAAAAGACATTTCAACGACCAAGAAGAAAACAACATTTATTATAAAATGGCTCATATAAATTTAAGAGCCCTCGGTTAACATGGGAAAATTAAGTGTTTTTAACAAACGACGCTTATAACAAGCTAAGTCTTTAACAAAAAAAATTATTGTTTAACACAAAGATAACGCTAGGTTGAACTGCACAAAATTAAAAAATGAAAAAAAAGGTTGAGCATGAAAGCGACTTAGCTGGTTAATGTGCTCAGTGTGACGTGTGTCGAGCTTGTAGTGGGTCAAGGTCCCAGCCTCGAAGCCGGTCATGAGGTAGCCGAAGAAGAGCTCGGCTTGATGATGTGACAACACAGCACTTCCGAAGGCCGAGGAGAAACCCCCGGGCGAGCGGAGCAGGCGGAGTAGTTCAGTAGTGTGATGACAAAGCCCCAGGTCCGTCAGCCATCTTGACGACACAATTTGGTTGATGGAGGTGGGACAGCGATGTAGGCATGCCAAGGTGACCGCATGACACAGCCGAATTCGATTACCTGTGCACACAAGATAGTGCAAGCCAAGAGTAATAACAAATAAAGGTAATAATATATTTTGAAAAAAAAATCTTCTACTTAGTTAATTTAAGTGAAGCAAATAAGTAAAGGAATATGGCCTGGGTGCCGAGGTGCCTTAATGAAGAGTTCGGCTTGACGAAGTGGCCATGCCGCACGGTCGATGTGGCGAGATGAAGTCCTCGGTCCAGTTAACATGGTGAAGCTGTGATCGGTGGATGCTGAAGTCTCATGCACATCGGCTAGTGATGCTGAAGTCTCATGCCAGCTGAGGTGTTGAAGCAGGTCGGCTAGTGACGCCGAAGTCTCATGCCAGGCGAGGTGTCAAAGCAGGACGGCTGGTTACGCCGAAGTCCTCAGAGCAGGTTGATCTAGAGATGACGAAGCCCCCAGTCTAGCCGAGGTGACAGAGCAGATCAGTAAGGTGACGCTAGAGCCCCATGCCAGCCGGCGTGTCAAAACAGGTCGGCGTGGTGGATGTCAGCTTGAAAAAGTAACGGCACGGCGATGTCGACCCAGGTCGGAATTTGTGACGAGGTCGATGCTGTCTTGATGACGCAATGGAGCGCCCGCCCCGTACAACCCGCGGATGACGAGGTTCGCTTGATGATTATTCGGTCCTCGCCATGCCGAACTCTTGGTCGGATTACCGAGATGATGAGAAAATTTCCTTCAAAAAGGACGTCCGAGAACCCATTCATGAAAAAGATGAACTCGGGTCGGATTCGCTTTCGCGTATAAAATAGATCCAATATTTGTTGTACTAATCGGATGTTTGCCGAAGTTTGGACGGTCGGATCGAGCTGAACTTCTGAGGGGTAATCGGTGTAGGAATTCCGCAACCGATGAACGCTGGGATTTGCCAACTGACGTCCGAGAAATATGCTGGACTCCTCGCCCTAAACTCGTCTAGATTATCATCCAGATTCGACAGGGCTTCGGTAGATTGGAGATTGCCGGAGATTCCTCCATCGGAACGCGATGAAATTTTGCAAGGTTGTTGTAGATACAATTCCGCACAATTCCACCAAAGCAATTGTCAAAGCGACGCTCGAGGAAACGGGGACGACGAACACAAATTCGCTGTCCAGAAACACCACGATCTATACACGAGCCATTGATCCTTCTAGCGATCCCAGAATGGAAGTCTCCATGAAAGCACCAATGTTGGTGTCAAAACTGGGGGATCTCGAGTAGGGGGTCCCAATCTATGGGTCTTGGATCAATGGGTAACAGGAGACAAGGGAGACGGTATTTACCCAGGTTCAGGCCCACTTGATGGAGGTAAAACCCCTACGTCCTGCTATGTTTGTATTGATGATGGTGTATCGAGATCGTATGTAGTTGTATAAACCCTAAGAGCTATGATCGTATGATGATATGATCTATGATGATCTGATTCTCCCTAATGCCTAGCCTGGCATCGGCTTATATAACACACCAGAGGCCTAGGATAACAAGAGTCCTAGTCGGCTACGTCGGTGGAGAGGAGTCCTTGTCTTGATCACCAAGTCTTGTGGAATCTTCCTCGTATGCATCATGGGCTGTCCGAACTGGCCCATCAATGAACCGCCCTAGGGTCCTCGACCCAACCCACTGGTCGGGAGACGGCGTGGTGAGTACCCCCTAGTCCAGGACACCGTCTATAGCAACCTCCGGTAGTTATTTGCTCCAATATTCCTCATATATTCCATAAAAACCGTGAAGTTTCAGCTCATTTGAAGGTGTGCAGAATAGGTATCTCTGACATGCTTTTTTTAGGTCCAGATTTCCAGCTACCGCTATGCTCCCTCTTTGTACAAACCTTGCAAATTATGAGAGAAAAGGCATTAGAAATACTCGATGAAACATTATTATTCATAAAAATATTGTAAATAACAATTGGAAATCATGATGCAAAATGGACGTATGAACTCCCCCAAGCTTAGACCTTGCGTTTCCATAAGCGAAAGCCGATATCGAAAAGTATGTCCACGTGGTTTGAGAGAGAGAGGTGTCGATAAAAACAAAATACGGACATAGTAGCATCATGCTTATTATTATAACAACAACAACAAACTTTATCATAGACCTTTTCATATAACTTTATTTCATAACAACATCATATAACTTCTCATGGACAAGTAACAATTCATCACAACATAGAAGTATAAAGCATAAACATTAGTGGAAACCAACAAACTATGTTCTCATTCAACTTTGCAACTACAGTTCATCATATTTTCAGGAAGGGTCTCGTTTCGGAGCCTTCTGGCAAGTCCACATACTCAACCATCATTATTCTTGTATGATTGCTAACACTCACAGCATACCCATGGGCAAAATGTTTCAACCGGACACATAGAAAGATAGCGGCTTATAGTTTCGCCTCCCTACGTATTCACCTCAAGGGTGATGTCAACAATAATACTCATGCTCACCCATATCCAACTGGACATATGTGCATAGATCTTTCATCACCACATGATGCTTGCAAAAAGAGAAAAATAAAAGGAATAGGGAAGAATACTTTGACTCTTGCATAAAAGTAAATACATAAAGGTAAAAGATAGGCCCTTCGCAGAGGGAAGCAGAGGTTGTGATGCACTTTTTAGTTTGTATGCCAAATCCCTTAGTGCAAAAGAATGTCATGTTTTATTGGCCCTTGTGATAGAACCCTTTATTATGCATTCCGTCGCTTTTATTCTTTTGTCATCACAAGTTCGTGCAATGCTCAATTTTCTCTTGCACTAATTGATCCAGCCCTTAGCAATTTTTATTGCCTTAGTGCACCGATAACAACTTACTTTAAGGATCTTATTCAATCCATAGGTAGGTATGGTGGACTCTCAAAACTGATTTTGGGTTTGGGACTTTGGATGCACAAGTAGTATCTCTACTTAGTGCGGAATTTTTGGCTAGCAAAGATATTGAGCAAGCACCACATGTTGAAGGATCTATGACAATATAACTTTTATGTGAATATGAACAAACATAACTCATTACGTTGTCATCCTTGTCCAAGATCACCAATTTTGGCATATAATATTTAATTGGGGCTCACAATCATAAAAGATGTCCAAGATAGTGTATTTGCATGTGAATCTTCTCTTCCCTAATTGATTCTTTCATGAATTGCATCATTGACTAATGCTATGTTTGCCAATCTCCAATAAATTTTACCACATATACTTTTCTTTATGTGATGTCATTACTCACCATAAGATTATCATATGATCCTTTTCATTTATTCTCCCTTATTATGATTGCAACAATAAAGTAAAGAGGCAAAAGCTCAAACTAAACTTTATTATATAACTCTCACCCGATTACATAGGTAGATAGAACACGAAACTAACAATTGGAAATAGATCATACTAAACTTTTATTCAGTTAAATCACGAAAAGGCTAAGGATCAAAAATAAAAGTTAAATGTGAAAAGTGATGGTGATACAATACCGGGGCAGCTCCCCCAAGCTTGGCTCAAGCGAAGGGGAGTGTCCATACCCGCGTACTCAAGTCTCCTTTGGTGGTGAAGATGATGGAGGTGGTGGTGATAAATAAGTACCAGGCTTGTCCTCCGGTTTCCAAGGTAAGGGTTCACCATGAAAAGTTGATGCACGAGTCCCCTGGGTCCTGCAACTGGCAGCTAAAGTCATACCTTTAAATCTTGCTTCATATTCAAAAACTTGATTTTGGAGATCATAAATTTGGCTTTGCAGAAAGTTGATTTACTCGTTGAAGGTGAAGATGATGTCCTTCATGGACTAGCCATCCACCATATGATCACGGGTGAATTCCATGATCATGGAGTGATTGTCACTAAGTCCATGCTCCACCATCCCTTTGCACTTGAACGTGGCTTGTTCTACTGCTTCAAGCGTGGCCTCCACGCTTCCCATCTTCTTAGGTCCCTGAACATCGTGGATGTTGAGCACCCCCTCGCACATATGTATGGTTTGAGGGTGCTTCATCACCTCCGACAAGTACAGGTTGATGACCTTCTCGAAGAACTTGTCCTTGGGGGAACTTGGTGGAGCCATAGAGATCTGGATTTGACAAGAAAACATTATGAAACAAGAACATAGAATAATTCCACGATATATATATATAGAGAGAGAGAGAATTCTTTTCTTGGATATCAAGCAAATGGAAGGAAAACGGAGTCGGGAAGGTTCCCGAGGTGGGCACAACCCACTAGGGCACGCCAGGAAGGGCAGGCATGCCTTGGTGTATCATGCTCACCTCGGTTGCTTTCCTGTTTATTTCTTATTTTTGCGGATTGTTTGGAGTCCGTTTACTTACCGTATCACATACCTCTTCCTTTTCACGATTCTGGAGTGTTCCGGAAGGTTTCTCTTATGTGTTCCTTCGGTGTCATGGTTTGGATAACATTGCTATCAACATTAATAGGTGTACCTGAGATATAGTGTTTAATTCTTTGCCCTTTGACCACCTTCGGGTTAGTACCTTCGTCATTATTAATCTTAATAACTCCACAACGATACACCTCTTCGATAACATAGGGTCCTTCCCATTTGGAGAGAAACTTTCCTGCAAAAAATATGAAACAAGAATTGTACAATAAAACATATTCTCCAACTTTGAATTCTCGCTTTTGGATTCTTTGTCATGCCATCTTTTAATCTTTTCTTTAAATAATTTGGCATTTTCATAAGCTTGGGTTCTCCATTCATCTAGTGAGCTAATATCAAATAACCTCTTTTCACTGGCAAGTTTGAAGTCATAATTGAGTTCTTTAATTGCCCAAAATGCTTTGTGTTCAAATTCTAGAGGGAAATGATAAGCTTTCCCATATACCATTTTGTATGGAGACATACCCATAAGATTTCTATAAGCTATTCTATAAGCCCAAAGTGTATCATCTAGTTTATTAGACCAATTCTTTCGGGGCCAATTGACAGTTTTTTGTAATATCAATTTTATTTCTCTATTGCTAAGTTCAACTTGACCACTAGATTGAGGATGATAGGGTGATTCAATTCTATGGTTAACATCATATTTAGCAAACATTTTATGGAAAGCACCATGAATGAAGTGTGAACCACCGTCAGTCATTAAATATCTAGGGACTCCAAACCTCAGGAAGATAACTTCTTTAAGCATTTTAATGGAGGTGTTATGATCAGCACTACTAGTTGGAATAGCTTCTACCCACTTAGTGACATAATCAACATCAACCAAAATATGAGTATACCCATTAGAGGAAGGAAAAGGTCCCATATAATCAAAACCCCAAACATAAAATGGTTCAACAACAAGTGAATAATTCATAGACATTTCCTCATGCTTACTGTTACCGATTCTTTGGCATTCATCATAAGACAAGACAAACTTACGGGCACCTTGAAGAGAGTAGGCCAATAAAAACCAGATTGTAATACCTTATGAGTAGTTCTATCTCCCACATGAGGTCCTCCATAAGCTTCAGAATGGCATTTCCATAGGATCTGTTCCTGTTCATGCTCAGGTACACAACGTTTAATAATACCATCTACTTGAAAGTGCTAGTTATCGACTAGAGGGGGGTGAATAGGTGGTTTTTATGAAACTCTGTGAAACAGTAAATGTATTCGAATGGAGCGGAAATGTAAACATGGTCAAGTAGGGATACAATCAAGATTCTAGACAAGCCTTGCAACACAGGAAGACATTCAAGCAAGTTGAGCATTATCATCATGAAGACTAAGATGAGTCGATGAAAAAGTTAGATCAAGCAATGACTTCACAGTTCAAAGTAGGAATGTAAGAAAGTGAAGGATAAAACCGGTTGCTTGACGAAGACCGAGGATTTGTTGGACCAGTTCAAGTTGTTGTGACAATTGTACGTCTGGTTAGGGAGGCTGAGATTTAACTCATAGGACCTCTCTTCACCTTATTCCCCTTGAGCCGAAGTCACTTAGACAACGCACAATCACTCTGGTACGTCTTTAGGGGAGACTTCCGAAACCCGTACAAACTTGGTCACTCGACAGTCCACAATGACTCTTGGACACTCTAGACCCAGACGCCTAACAGTCTGGAAGATCATAGTCTTTGAGTGTAATAAGTCTTTAGTTCTCTCAGAACAGAAACTCTTCGGTGTTGCTCAAACACTCTAGCTCTAGGTGTTTAGGTGTATCCTCGCAGGATGTGTATCTCTAAAAGTCTTCGAGGTGGGTTGCTCCAAAAACAACAACAACCGTATCTCTCTCTGAGCAGCCACCTTCTTATGGTGGACGGGGTGGGCTATTTATAGCTAGCGGGCAACCCGACCTGATATGTCCAAAATGACCTTGGGTTAATGGCCAATCGACACGTGTCACAACGGTCGGATTTTGAACTCATGTGGCAGCTTTACTTGGGCTACAAGTAAAGCCGACTCGACCAACTCTGGAACAGATTTCCTCTCATAGTCTTTGCTCGAAGACATGGGTGTGGGTTGAGCATCACGTCAGCGTCTGACTTTGATCACATCGACCCCACTTAACAGTACGGTGGTTCCTATGACTCAGGAAAGAATAAACAAAACTACCAAAAGACTCCGTCTTCGTGTTCATTGTCTTCGGACGAATGTCTTCATCCACCACCAATGGCTTCAGCCGTCATCAATGTCTTCGGACATTTTTGGGGGTCGACTTCGACGGCTAAACTGAAATCCAGGGACCTCTCTCTGTGTTAACCTATGAACTCTCACAAACACATTAGTCGTTCAACCACGTTTGTCTTCAATACTCCAAAACCAAACAAGGGTGGCACTACATGCACTTACAATCCCCCCCTTTTTGGTGATTGATGACAAACTGGTTGAAGTTTTCAACGGGGATAAAAATATGTGAAGATAAGGTTTTGAAGATTTTGATTACAAGATATAGAGAGGTCCCCCTGAAGATGTGCATATGAAGATTTTGCTTTGAATGCAAATGCACATGGCAGGTTGTAGTTTGTGGAGAACTCCCCCTATATCTTGTAATACAATCACTATGAACTTAATAGATATAACGAAGATAATGAAATGCACAATGAAAAATGGGCGTCTCCAGAATGGCATTGGGTGCATAAAATAACTTGAAGAAGCGCCAAAGTGTGCAGTAAACATAAAGTGTAGACGTCCATCAGAACTTAAGTTTACAACCCAAAACGGCAAATATTCAGAAACGAGAATTGTAAACTTAGCAAAAATAACACCCAACCCTTATAAGTAGACTCGTTTGAAGACTATCACCCAATGCTTCTCCCCCTTTTGTCATCGAGTGGCCAAAAAGGTATGAAGATATTTAGAACTACACATCCCCAGCAGGTGTTGATGAACACGGTGCAGTAGGGTCTTGAGTTGCTGGTGTAGAGGGGCTTGGTGTAGTGCTGCGATGCCGAGTCGATGGAGGAAAATAAGTCGCATCATCAGCTTCATCTGCAAGCCTGACGTTGACGAAAGGAGCTGTCGAAGAGTAGTCGCTGTCTTTGAGGTATGGAGTATTGCGCCATTTCTCCGTGCTAGGAGGTGGTGCACCAAATTTGTATCGTCGATGGAAGCCATCATCTCAAAGCTCATGCTCAGGTGCTAGCATAGTCAGAGTCCTCCATGAGTGATGACTGCTTTCGTAACCAACGAAGGCATTTTTGGTGGCCAAGTTGCGAACATGGTTGAGATCTTGTACAACTGAGTGCATATGGCATTGAGTCCACTCATGATGACTCTTGCTTCTGGATCAGTGAGGCTAGAAGCTCACGATCAGTGAGTGCATGCTCCCTCCTGGGCGGGCGGTGCTGAGGCACAGTGCTATCAGTGGCTTCAGTGTTGGTAGCTGCAGACCTTGGTTGGCAAAGAGCACCAATTAGTCTTACCCTTGATGGATCAGAAGGAATGAGAAGACCTTTAACATCAGCAGTGCCACCGGTGCCTTCGACGATTGGGTTCTTGCTCTTCGAAGGATATAAGTCTACTGGCACAAGTTCAATATCTAGAAGATAAATACCATGGTTGCGAGCAGACGGGAGAAACCTGGTGTTGGTTCTGTACTTGATGAAGCGCATCATCCAAGGAGCATAAATCTTCGGCTCGAGGACATTGATCCCATTGGCAACAAGGTTGTGAAGAAATAAGTCTTGAAGATTGAACATGATGCCATATACAATGTTGTAGAGCAATGTCTTCAGAGGCCCTTCAATCTTGCGTGAGGAGGTGTGCCCTTTGATTGGCCAAATGGTGTGCCAAAGAATCAGTAGAGAGTCCGGGGCAGGTACTGAAGATCATCCACAAAGAATGAAGTGGGAAATTCTGCATCTCGAGCCAAAGGCTTCATCATGGTAAGCATTTATGTCATATTGGGTTCTCGCATATGGAATAGGCTTCTGGTAGCAGCCGCATAGGCTTCAGACGAGGATCCAAGTCTACACCAGAGGCAACAAGAGGTGTTGCAGGAAAGAAATCCAGTTGTGAAACAGTGATGTGTTCATCCCTTATCATGAATTCCATTTGCCAAGTGTTCAAATCATGACCAAAGCCAGAGATGTGAAGGGTAGCATAGAACTAGAGGATGAGTTCTTCATTCCAGTCTTTGTGATCCGTGCAAAAAGGAACCAAACCCACATCTCAAAGACAATCTAGGGCTTGATCAAAACAGGGAAGACCTTTCATAGCTTCAAAGTTGAGATGCTTGTGGGGAAAGATCCTGTTCTGACCATAAAGCACACACATGTAGTACTAGCGTTGTTGAGCACTCCAGAATTTGTCAGACTGAATTTTCTCCATTTTTATGGATTGCAGTCGGAATTGAAGAATGTGTTATTTAGCCTGAATCTTTCCAACTTGAAGACCAAAGGTCTTGCTGGGCCTGACTGTCGAAGACTTGGAAGTCGAGGCATAGGGTTCATGACAGAGGGGCGGAGATCCAAGTTGAACTCATACTGAGGGCCCATCCTTGGTGGTGCAACAAGGCAAGGCCATCTTGTAGGAACCATATCTCCGTCCCTATTGCGAGCCATCACAATGTTGTCTTCGTTGTCTTTGGTGGATGGCGTGGCAGGGACAGGAGGTCCATCAGGGGATGGGGCATTGGCTTCGCCCATTGTGGAATCGGCAGCATTGTCTTCGGCTACCATAACTTCTGTTGCAGGTAGGCTGGGAGGAACATATCCAATACGCATCACATCTTCGACTGGTGCATTCGGTGAAACACGCACTTCGTCTTCAGGAATTGGAGACATGAGAGCTCGGGGACCTCTACAAAGACGCTTGAGTGGGGAAGTGTGGTTGGTAGGTTCAATCTCCTCTGGTGCAAACGGAGATTCTGTTGAAGCACACACTGGTGGGAAGAACGGAGGTGATGGTGTACCAGGTTCCTCTTCAGGAACATCTATACGGAGAGGAGTTCCAATGTCCACATATTCACTAGTTGGTTGGGGGTAGTGGACCATTGGAACATCCACTTGTAGAACAGATTCTGGCTCGACGTTGTCTTCAGGACCAATGTCTTCACGAGCATTGTCTTCAGCTGTGGTAGTGTCTTCGACACTTGGAACCTCTTAAGATTTCCGAGTCTCTCTGGAAGCAGACTCGTGCAATACAACTTGTCTTTCCAAGTTTTCAGATGTAGGGGGTGCCACTGAGATTCACGTAACAAGCATAGGATCTTGAGGAGCAGGTGTTGATGATGGAGCAGAGGGTGGTTCTGGTGTTGGGTCTTGTGCTTGTTTTGAAGGCTTAGATTATCTTGTCTTCAACCTCTTCAGAGGTTGGGCTTCAGAGGCAGTCGCCTTGCGCTTCTTGGCTTCATCTTCAGCTTGCTTTGTCTTCTTGCTAGACGAGGCAATGGTAGAGGGGCGTGGCCGTGGGTTGGAAAACCCAGTGGGGAAGACTATGTTATACCTCCTCAGACCATTCAGGAGCAGACTGTTCCGAAGACATTGAAGCTAGATGTGAGCGAGCAATGACGTCAGACACAAGCGTAGGCTGACCAAGTGTCTTTCTCTTCAGCATGTCATTCTGAGCCTGTACCATGATCCTGGCCTTTCTCTTGAAGCGCGCAAGGGCACCCTTGACAGCTTCACATCTCTTCTCAAACACAACCTTCAGGTCTGCCATCATTAGTTGATAGCCTTTGATCTGTTCGGCATTGAGCTTGTGCATATTTTGCTTGAAGAGCACTTTTTCATGACTGATCTTGGCCTGTGTTTTCTTGTCCTTCTGGGCCACAGTCAGTTCCTTGTTCACAAGACCTTGGAATGTGACATTTAAGCCAATAGGAAGTTGAAGTGCATCAATACTGATGGAGGGGTCAGTGAACCATTCATCAATGAAATGTTCGCAGATGACATTGTCAATCAGAGGTAAGTCTTCAAGCCGCTCGGCTTCCTCTTCTTTCTGCTGAATAAGCCTGGCCAAGGCTTCATCGTCAAACTCGTCATTTGACAGCTCAATCATGTTGGATGCATCCATCAAATACAGAGTAGGCTCCAGGCCATGAGAGGCAACGGTCTTTCTCTTCATACGCATGTGTAGGCGACCCTCAAATTCTGGTTCCGCGGGATTGGCGGAAGGAGACCGCGAAGCTTGTGGAGAAGACTTGACGGGAGGAGGAGCCTTTGAAGAATTAGGCTTCGAAGACTTCGACTTTGAATACTTTGGCTTTGAAGACTTTGGTTCTTCCAAAGGCTTCGGCGGCGCTTCAGGAGCATTTTCTTGCTCAACTTCCTCCTCATCTGACTCTGTGGGATGTGGGATGCCAAGGATGCTTGATGGATCGGGATGTTCTGGCATTGGGGGCCTGAACATGCATGGATAGAATCCCATCTCGATGTCGTAGCCTTTGTCTTCGGATGTAAATTTATATATATGATGCCCGTCCAAGGTGCATTCTCAGCACATTTCTCTGCATAGTCATCAGTGACAAAGCGGTAGTAGAACCACTCCACATTCCAATATCTTCGGATCCATTGGAGACGATTCTTGTGTTTGGTGTATGTCTCCTCTTTATCAGACTTCTACAACTCATAGAGATCTGGGGGAAGATCCTTAGCAGTGTTCTTGCACCTCTGCTTCCCACCCTTCTTGACTGGTTTATCATTAGCCATTGACTTCGGCAAAGGCTTCAATCGAGAGCACAAGTAGGAACACACACTAGAGGATTCCAGATGTATCTGCAAGTAGTCTGCAAACGAATTCAGACTCTGAGATCCAAGCGATTCTGCTGTGGACATGTACCTGTGAAAGAGTTAGAGACACGAGGGAAAAGGAGAGGCCATACGCATTCTCAGAAGATTTTGAAGATAAAACTGAGTTTTGAACACTTTGACTTTATACCGAAGACATTCACTTGAATAGAGAATATGGTGATTTCAGATTTGTACAAGTACAAGGATTCATACAAGTGGGGAATGAAGATGAAGAAATAACAACCAACAAATTTCAGGCCACAAAGTGAATACATTTGGCAAGGATGGATTTAGATCTAGATTCAAATCGAATGAAGATGAAGAAATAACAACCAACAAATTTCAGTAAGAAATTTGGATCAAAACGCGGGGTAAAAATAGATCTTTAATTACCGCGGTGAAGAACGGGACGAACAGCTCAACGAGGCAGAGAAGCCGAGCGGTTCAATCTTCCTCACTCTAACTTGGTGGAGGCACACAGCTACCGCAGCGGCGAGCGGAGGATGAACGCGGCCGACAAGACTATGTCGATGGAGAAGTCGTGATAGCGAAGCACTTCGTCTCCGGCGATGATGGACACCCGCGCCGCCTTTAGGGTTTTGAGCACATGGGGTGGCAGAGGAAGAGGAAAGTAATAATGGAAGGGGGTAACTCGTATTTATAAGGGAGGAGGAGTTCGAACCAATAAGACAAATATACCCCCGACTCTTCAGCTAAAGTGGTACACGTGGCATGCATGCAAACCACCTGACAACCCACTATCATAATCGAAGCAACAGCGTGGGAGTTGTTGCTAAAAACGCGGAGACAGTTTAGATTTGAGAATTAAATATGTTGTTGATTTGTCTTCGATCGATAAGGACTAAGTGAACACAGTCAACATGTGTCAATCATAGAATGCATATGACTGGATTATAACAGATTAGACGAGGTAAGAACAAAGGAGAATGTCGGGTCCGATCACATTTTCCTAGGAATAAGTTGAAGACAAAGCTATAGGACAAATGTTATAGGACAAAGCTCTAATCCAAATGTAGATCTGCAAATAGATTTCAACTGAAACGCACATCCAAACAATAAAGTTTTGTTCCGAAGACATTCAGTTCTTTGAAGACATATAAAAACTTGAGATAAAAGCAATGTCTTCGAGATTGGTTGGTGGCGTTGCCCACCATATAAGAATTTTTGACCCAGACACGATGCACAATTATTGTGGTGCTCTGAAGTCATATTGTTCGTTAATGTATTCACATTCAGTTAGTAAGTCTTCATGAGTTGAATACATACGTTACATCATGTGTTGTGCATCAAAGTCTTTAACATGCATAAGCATTAGGATGTATTCCCATTTCAAAGGACATTTGAGGATTCTAAGATATTTAGCTCACACCACAACTTGCAAAACCTCTTCTCATCCAAAGGCTTTGTGGAGATATTTGTCGGTTGATCTTCAATGTATGCATGCTTGATGTGGATGTCGCCATTCATCACATGATCCCAAAGAAAATGATTTCGTATCTGAATGTGCTTAGTCTTCGAGTGCTGAACTAGGTTGTAGGAGATCTAGATGGCACTCTTATTGTCTCAATAGAGAGGCACATGCTTCAGGTTGATGTCGTAGTCCTTGAGGGTCTGCTTCATCCAGAGAAGCTGAGTGCAACAAGCGCCAGCAGCAATGTATTCGGCTTCGGCAGAGGAGAGTGAAACACAATTCTACTTCTTCGAAGACCAACATACAAGAGACCGTCCAAGGAAATGACAAGTGCCTGATGTAGACTTCCGATCAACTCTATCGCTAGCGAAGTCAGAATCTGAATAGCCCACTAGCTCAAACTTCAAACCCTTTGGATACCATAATCCTAGCATTGGGGTGTGAGCCAGATATCTAAGTATTCACTTCACAGCTAGGTGATGTGATTCCTTTGGCGTCGCTTGAAATCGAGCGCACATGCAAACGCTAAGCATTATATCTGGCCTAGATGTACATAAATACAACAAAGATCCAATCATGGAGCGATATACCTTCTAATCAAAATCTTTACCATTTTCATCAGTGCAGAGGTTACCATTTGTAGGAATTGGCATCTTGTAGCCTTTGGCTTCGTTCATGCCAAACTTGTTGAGACAGTCCTTGAGGTACTTCTCTTGGGATATGAAGATGCCATTTGGCTGTTGTCGAATTTGAATCCCTAGGAAGAATTTCAGTTCTCCCATCATTGACATTTGGTACTTCTCTTGCATCAAATAGGCAAACTCATCACTTTATTTGTTGTTAGTACAGCCGAAACTAATGTCATCCACATATATTTAACAAACAAATAGTTCACCATCATAAGATTTGGTAAAGAGTGTGGGATCGAATGAACCAGGTTTGAAGCCTTTCTTCTTGAGGAATTCTTTGAGTGTGTCATACCAAGCTCGCGGTGCTTGCTAGAAGCCATAGAGTGCCTTGTTGAGCTTGAAGACATAGTCAGTATGCTTTGGATCTTCAAACCCTGGAGGCTGAGCAACATATACTTCTTCCTCAATCTTACCATTGAGGAATGCACTTTTGACATCCATTTGATACAAACATATATCATGATGGTTAGCATAAGCAACCAATATACGAATGGCTTTGAGTCTAGACACAGGTGCAAAGGTTTCACCGAAGTCAATGCCCTCGACCTGAGAATAGCCTTGAGCCACCAGTCATGCCTTGTTTCTGATGACTTGGCCTGACTCATCTTGCTTGTTGCAAAAGATTCACTCGGTACCAATGATGTTGTGCTTCCTCGGATCAAGACGCTATACGAGCTCCCACACATTGTTCAGCTTGAACTGGTGAAGCTCTTCCTACATGGCTTGGATCTATTCCGATGCCTCGAAAGCTTCATCTACTTTGGTGGGTTTTGTGGTAGATACAAAAGCAAAGTGTCCACAAAAGCTAGCCAATTGAGTAGCTCTTGAGCGAGTAAGTGGACCTGGTGCATTTATGCTGTCAAGCATTCTCTCAATCTGAACTTCGTTTGCCACGCGCGGATGAGCAGGGCAAAGAATTTGTTCTGGCTGTTGAGCATTGTCTTCGTCAGCAGCATTTTCTTTGGGTTCAGCATTATCTTCGTGCTGAGTGGATGGAGGAATGATGACTTCTTCAATCATGGGTTCTTCAAGCACAATTTCTACAGTACCCATTAGTCTGATAGCTTCATCGGGAGGTAGTTCATCTAGCATAGGAGGTAGGTGCTCTCTTTGCGAGCCGTTAGTTTCATCGAACCGCGCATCTATAGTTATAACCACATTATTGTGAAAGGTGTTGAAGACTCTGTAGGTGTGCGAATCCTTTTTGTAACCAAACATGATACCCTCATGTGCTTTCAGTGCAAATTTTGATGTGTGGTGTGGATCTCTTATCTAGCATCTTGCACCGAACACTTTGAAATATCTTACATTGGGTTTCTTACCTGTGAGAAGCTCATATGATGTTTTCTTGAAGAACTTGTGAATGTATACTCTGTTGATGATGTGGCATGCAGTGTCAATGGCTTCAGGCCATAGCTTCCACGATGTCTTGTATTCATCAAGCATAGTGCGAGCCATCTCAATGAGTGTCTTGTTCTTGCGCTCCATGATGCCATTCTAATGTGGTGTGTATGGAGCAGAGAACTCATGAGGGATACCAAGAGTATCAAGATAGGTTTTCGTGCCTGTGTTCTTGAATTCAGTGCCATTGTCACTCCGGATGTGCTTGATCTTACCATTGTAGTTGTTCATGCACCTAGCGAAGCGTTTGAAGACATCCTGCACTTCTGTTTTATAGAGTATAATATGCACCCAAGTGAACCGAGAATAATCATCAACAATCACAAAGCCATATTGATTTGTACTAGTAGAGAAGGTGGAATAGTGAGTTGGGACAAATAATTCCACGTGTAGTAGCTCGAAGGGACATGAGGTAGTCATGATTGTCTTCGAGGGATGCTTGGCCCTAGTCATCTTCCCGGATTCACAGGCACCCCAGAGGTGGTCCTTCTTGAACTTGACACCCTCGACGCTGATGATAAGCTTCTTCTTGGTGAGTGTGTGGAAGTTCCTCATCCCAACATGTCCTAGCCTTCTGTGCCATAGCCAGCATTCCAAAGCTTTTGCGACAAGACATGATGCAACCTATGGTCCTGCAGAGAAGTCTACCATATACAAGTCACCTCTTCGAAAACCTTCGAAGACTTTGGTTTTGTCAGAGGCCATTAGTACCACACATCGGAATTTTCCAAATATGACAAGCATATCTAAGTCACGGAGCATTGAGACACACATTAAGTTGTAGCCAAGGTATTCGACAAGCATGACATTTTCCATGTGTCGGTCCCTTGAGATGGCAACTCGACCTAGCCCCAATACTTTGTTGCTGCTCTTGTCAGCAAAGACAATGTGGTCTTTTGTTGGAGGTCGAAGAGTTTGCTCCGTCAATAGGCTTCGATCACCAGTCATGTGACTGGTGCATCCACTATCCATAATCTATTCAGTAGCTTTGGATTTGTGTTCCTACATTGAGAATTAGTATAGTTCACCCAGGCATGTAACATAACATGCACTGATGATGGTATTGTAATGCACAGCAGAACGAAGACACTAGACGATATGAACGAAAAACGTTCGCATTGATTGTCTTGCGTCCAAACAAGATAGTTTTTGGGTCTCCAGAGATAATCTTCGTGATAGGCTTCATCCTATCTGGAGACCCGATGCTGCATGAAGATGGTAGTTCTTCTTAACCACCCACATGCGAAGGGGTAGCTTCGAAGCAATAAGACGTAAGGCAACATGAAAGATTCCCTAATAGCACGTTTCACGGGAGGGTTAGTATACTCGACTGAATATGCAGAGAAATTCTTGGTTGGATGAACATTGCGGTTCATTCCATGGTGAACATATTCGTGAGTCATTTGAGTCCTTCCCTGCGAAACAGATTTGTTAGAATAATCATGTGAAGGCTTTTGTCTTCTCGAAGACATTGATCCGGTGTTTGTCTTTTTATTGAGAGGTCGTCAGGACATTCACCCAAAGCCTCTCAAGAAGACTTTTGGGAACCCAAATCTTCTTCAATGGAGAGCCATTCCTATAGTTAGTACCAATGTACCCGGCAAACACTTCACCATTTTGGCACTTGAACAGTTTATAGTTGGAATCAAAAGATTCATCAATAACGATAGGATTCGTACAGTTATAACCAGATAATGTGGAGGGGTCAACTAGGGACCTTTCGCAGCAACCCATGTGGTTTTGGGATACTGCTCAGGTGTCTAGTAAGATCCATCAACATTGATATTTCTTTCGAAACAACCTCTTTCCTAGGGTTTTTGTTCGGGATAGTCTATTTCAGGACATCGCAAAGTATCTGATGTCCCTTTAGACTCTTGTACATGCCAGTTTCAAGCAATGTCTTCAACCTGTCATTGTCATCAGTGATAGTAGTGGCTTCCTCAGATGAGGGGTTAGGTGCCATATATATAGTTTAAGATGATGAATTCTCAGAAGCCTTTGAACATTCATCAATGGAATCATTGGCTTCGCATGCAAGGCATTTTAAGCATGGAGCATTAAATTCTTCCTCAGTGGTACTGATCTGTTCTGCTAGGAGTGAGTCATTTTCCTTCCATAAATCATCATGTGCTTCCCTCAACTTCTCAAGATCAACCTTCTTCTAAAGATACTCAAGAGAAAGTTTCTCATGATCAGTTGAGAGGGCATCATGACGATGTTGGAGATCCTCAAACCTTGAACAAAGACTATGCATGTCTTCAGCCATAGTTTCGTTCAGAGTCACCTCTTCGTGTAACACGTCATCACTTTTCTCTAAGTGGTTTGCATTTTCTCCATAGCATTTTGTTGCTTATTGGACATTTTCACAAGTTTGGAATAGCTAGATTTCATGTCATCATCAGATTCATCTTCGTATTCGGAGTCATGACGTGAGGGCTTTGAGGATACCTTAGAGGCTTTAGCCATGAAGCAGTAGGCCGGAGTAGCGTCGTTATCACTGGCTTCGGTGTTTAAGAAGGAGCCATTGTCTTCGGGTTTGAAGACAGACGTAGAGAGATATGCCGAAGCCATTGCTAGTCCAGCTACTTCTGCGTCAGATTCCTCCTTAGATGCTTCCTCAGCCAGACTCAGACTGTGAACCCATCTCCTTTCCGATGAAGGCATGGGACTTTCCTGATGAACTCTTCTTTTGTGATGAAGACTTTGCACACTTCTTCTTGTTGTTGTCATCGGAGTCGTAGTTCTCGCTCTTCTTCTCATATTCCTTTTCCCATTGAGGACAATCAAGAATGAAGTGACCTGTTTCCTTCCACTTGTGACAGGTTTGCTTCTTGCCATCGTTTGAAAATATTTCACTAGACCTCTTGGAATCACGCCTTGAAGATTTTGCATAGAGTTTTGACTAGGCAAATTTCCGGAACTTCTTGACAAGCAAAGCAAGTTATTTTCCAAAGTCTTCAGTACCATTAGAACTGCATTCAGAGTTGTCTTCGGATGAAGACACAGCTATGGCCTTTAGTGCACGAGAGCGACTGTAGCTTGCTACGTAGATACCTATCTTCTCATCTTGATGGAATTCATGGGTGTTCAACCTCTCAATTATATCAGCTAGATCCGAACTTTTGAAGTCAGAGCGCTCTTGGATCATAAGTGCAAGAGTGTCAACGGAACGGTCAAGTGATCTGAGTAGCTTCTTGACGACTTCATGTTTGATGATATCAGTGGCGTCGAGTGCATTTAGCTCGTTGGAGATGTCAGTGAGGCAATCAAAGGTGAGCTGAACATTTTCATTGTCGAGTCTCTTGAAACGGTTGAACAAGTTGCGAAGCACATCAACATGGGAGTCTCTTTGAGATGAGACGCCTTCGTCCACTTTGGACACCATTCCTAGATTTCCTTAGATGTGCGAAGTGCGCTCACACCTCCATATTGTCCTTTGGTAAGATGACCACAGATGACGTTCTTGGCGGTGGAGTCGAGTTGTGAGAACCTCTTCACATCAGCAGCAGTGACACCTTCGCCAACCTCGGGAATACCTGCCATGATGACATACCAGAGGTCATTGTCAATGGCTTCGAGATGCATTCACATGTTGTTCTTCCAATAGGGGTAGTCGGTGCCATCGAAGACATGGCATGCAACGGAGACCTTGATTATCCCTACAGTTAACATAGCTAAAACTCCACGGTGGTTAAACATAAACACAGAACAAGGGAGTACCTTGCTCTGATACCAATTGAAAGTGCTAGTTATCGACTAGAGGGAGGTGAATAGGCGATTTTTATGAAAGTCTTCAAAATAGTAAATGTATTCGAATGGAGCAGAAACATAAACAGGATCAATTAGGGATACAATCAAGAGTCTAGACAGGGCATGCAACACAGTGAAGACATTCAAGAAAGTTGAGCATTGCCATCATGAAGACTAAGATGAGTCAAAGACAAACTTAGGTAGTATGAAGATAAACCGTTAATATGAATGTCTTCGGCGAAAGTCTTCAAGTAATGATCAAGCAATGACCTCACAGTTCATAGTAGGAATGTAAGAGAGTGAATGACAGAACTAGTTGCTTGATGAAGACACAAGATTTTTTGGACCAGTTCCAGTTGCTGTGACAACTGTACGTTTGGTTAGGGAGGCTGAGATTTAACTCAAAAGACCTTGTCTTCACCTTATTCCCCTTGAGCCAAAGTCACTTCGACAGCACCCAATCACTCTGGTAAGTCTTCAGGGGAGAATTCCGAAACCCCTACAAACTTGGTTACTCGCCAATCCACAATGACTCTTGGATGCTCTGGTCCCAGATGCCTAACCGTCTGGAAGATCACAGTCTTCAAGTGTAATAAGTCTTCAGTTCTCTCATAACAGAGAGTCTTCGAGGTGGGTTGCTCCAAAAACGACAATAGTCGTATCTCTCTCTGAGCAGCCACCTTCTTATGGTGGAGGGGGTGGGATATTTATAGCCAGGGGACCCGACCTGATATGACCAAAATGACCTGGGGTCAATGGCCAACCGACACGTGTCACAATGGTCAGATTTTGAACTCATGCAGCAGCTTTACTTGGGCTACAAGTAAAGCTGACTAGACCAACTCTAGAAGAGATTTCCTCTCATAGTCTTCACTCGAAGACATAGGTGTGGGTTGAGCATCACATCAGCATCTAACTTCCATCACATCGACCCCACTTAACATTACAATGGTTCCTATGACTCAGGAAAGAAGAAATAAAACAACCAAAATACTTCATATTCACGTTTCATTATGTTCGGACGATTGTCTTCGTCCACCACCAATGGTTTCGGTCGTCATCAATGTCTTCGGACATTTTTGGGGATCGTCTTCAACGGCTAAACAGTAACTCTGGGACTTCTCTCTGTGTTAACCTCTGAACTCTCACAAAACACATTAGTCCCTCAACCACGTTTGTATTCAATACTCCAAAACTAAATAAGGGTGGCACTAGATGCACTTACACTACTCCTTCTTTATAAAGATGTGGGTCATCCCAAAAGTAATGTCTAAATCATAGAAGATTTTTTTTCTTTTGTTGGTATGTGAACCTAGGTGGTATATATTTAGCAACAATGTAGTTAGTATAATTAGCATACCATGGAGTGTTCTGAGAAACATTTATTATAGCTAACTGTTTGATATGTCTCCGTTTTTTCTATAATTTTCGATTGTTTCATGCCAATATTCTACAACTTTCATATACTTTTGGCAACCTTTTATACTGTTTTTGGGACTAACATATTGATCCAGTGCCCAGTGCCAGTTCCTGTTTGTTGCATGTTTTTTGTTTCGCAGAATATCCATACCAAACGAAGTCCAAACGCGATAAAACTTACGGAGATTTTTTGGAATATATGTGATTTTTGGGGAAAATGATCAATGCGAGACGATGCCTGAGGAGGTGGCAAGCCTCCTAGGCGTGGCCCACCCCCTGGCCGCGACTGGCAGGCTTGTGGCCACCCCTTAGGTCTGTTGGAGTTGTCCTTTAGCCGCAAGAAAGCTAATTTTTGGGTAAATACCCCCTCAAAATTTTAGCCCGATCAGAGTTACAGATCTCTGGATATTTAATAAACGGTGAAAGGCTAGAATCAGGGAGCGCGGAAACAGAAGGAAACGGAGAGAGAGATCCAATCTTGAAGAGGCTCTTGCCCCTCCGCCGCCATAAAGGCCAAGGACCAGAGGGGAAACTCTCCTCCCTTATAGGGGGGAGGTCAAGGAAGAAGAAGAAGAAGGAGGGGGGATCTCTCCCACTCTCTTCCGGTGGCACCGGAACGCTGTCGGGGCTATCATCGTGATTGCGATCTACTCCATCAACTCCATCATCTTCACCAACACCTCCATCAGTTTCCCCCATCTATCTACAGCGATCCACTCTCCCGCAAGCCGTTGTACCCCCTACTTGAACATGCTGCTTTATGCTTCATATTATTATCCAATGATGTGTTGCCATCCTATGATGTCTGAGTAGATTTTTTTTGTCCTATGGGTTGATTGATGATCATGATTGGTTTGAGTTGCATGTATTATTATTGGTGTTGTCCTATGGTGCTCTCCGTGTCGCGCAAGAGTGAGGGATCCTCGTTGTAGGATGTTGCAATGTGTTCATGATTTGCCTATGGTGGGTTGCTTGAGTGACAGAAGCATAAACCCGAGTAGGTGGGTTGTTGCATATGGGAGTAAAGAGGACTTGATACCTTATAATGCTATGGTTGGGTTCACCTTAATGATCTTTAGTAGTTGTGTATGCTTGCTATAGTTCCAATCATAAGTGCATATGATCCAAGTAGAGAAAGTATGTTAGCTTAGGCCTCTCCCTCATATAAATTTGCAATAATGATTACCGGTCTAGTTATCGATTGCCTAGGGACAATTCTGCAACTCCTACCACCACTTTTTCACACTCGTTAAACTAACTTAGTTGTTTCTTTATCTTAGCAGTCCCTAGTTTTTATTTAAGTGTTCTTTATTATCTTCCAAACCTATCCCGTCACACCTATGAAGTACTTCTAGTTTCATACTTGTTCTAGCTAAAGCGAACATTAAGCGTGCATAGAGTTTTATCAATGGTCGATAGAACTTGAGGGAATATTTTTCTACCTTTATCTCCTTGTTGGGTTCGACACTCTTACTTATCGAAAGAGGCTACAACTGATCCCCTACACTTGTGGGTTATCAAGACTTTTTTCTAGCGCCATTGCCGAGGAGCAATAGCGTGGGGTGAATATTCTCGTGTGTGCTTGTTTGCTTTATCACTAAGTAGATTTTATTTTCTCTTCTAACTTGTTTTCTATCTTTGTATATGGGTAGTAAACGCAAAATACAAAAAAAATAGATGTACTTGCTACTCCAAAAGTTGAGGAACCAATAGTGTTCCGTACCACCGCGGAATATTACTTGGGTCATCTTCGATCCTCTTGTACTCGTGGTGAAAACCCAACAAGCTTAGTTGAGGGAATATCATTAAATGAGCATGCTCATTATGTGCAACACCGCATATCTCAAAAAGGGAAAGTCGTGTGTTATCAAATTAATACTTTGTGTTGCTATGCTTGGAATCTATGTGAAATTTATGACTTTACTTGTTATTCTAAAGAAGCTAAAAAAACACCTTCCCTACTAATGTGTGTTTAATGATAATGAAATATTATCTTCTTATGCGAAGGAGGCCTATTGCTATAATGATGTTGAATAAGCTGAAGAATTTGGTGCTTTTAAGGGTGCCTATGAAATTGCTTCTTTCATTGAAAAGTATGATGCTACTCTTTACAATTCTGAAAATTTTGCCATACTTACATCTTGCTATGAAAACGTTAAAGAGTTTATTGAAAGAAGGACCGCTGCCTTGGAAGAGACTAATATTTTGCAGGAATCTATGGAAGATGAAGTTGCTGAAATTCTACGCTCATTAGATGAAAAAGATGAGGATGAGATCGAAGAACGAACGGAGGAAGAGCGGATTAGCAACCCGTGCCCACCTTCTAATGAGAGTAACTCTTCAACTCATACATTGTTTAATTTCCCTTCGTGCTTACCGAAGGATGAATGCTATGTTGATTGCTATGATCCCTTGGATTATTTTGAAATATCCCTTTTTGATGAACTTGATGCTTGCTATTCTTGTGGCCATGATGCCAATATGAATTATGATTATGAAGATTGATACGTCTCCAACGTATCCACTTTTCCAAACTCTTTTGCCCTTGTTTTGGACTCTAATTTGCATGATTTGAATGGAACTAACCCGGACTGACGCTGTTTTTAGCAGAATTGCCTTGGTGTTATTTTTGTGCAGAAATAAAAGTTCTCGGATCGTCCTGAAAATTTATGGAGAATATTTTGGAATTAATAAAAAATACTGGTGCAAGAATTAACCAGAGGGGGGCCACCAGCAGGCCACAAGCCTGCTAGTCGTGGCCACCACCCCTGGTCGGGCCAAGCAGGCTTGTGGGGCCCCCGTGGCTCCTCCGACCTCCTCTCCAGCTTCATATAACCCTATTTGTCGAGGAGAAAACCAGAGATAAGAGTTCATCGCATTTCACGATATGGAGCCGCCGCCATCGCCAGTTCTTCCTCAGGAGACCAGATCTGGAGTCCGTTTTGGGCTCCGGAGAGGGGAAATTGACGCCTTCGCCATCACCAACCATCCTTCATCACCAATTCCATGATGCTCCCCACCGTTCGTGAGTACTCTCATCGTAGGCTTGCTGGACGGTGATGGGTTGGATGATATTTATCATGTAATCGAGTTAGTTTGGTTAGGGTTTGATCCATAGTATCCACTATGTTCTGAGATTGATGTTGCTATGACTTTGCTATGCTTAATGCTTGTCACTAGGGCCCGAGTGTCATGATTACAGATCTGAACCTATTATGTTTTCATGAATATATGTGTGTTCTTGATCCTATCTTGCAAATTGTAGACACCTATTACGAGTTATGATCTGCACCCCCCAGGGTGACAATAACTGGGATTCTTTCCGGTGATTACCGTAGTTTGAGGAGTTCATGTATTCACTAGGTGCTAATGCTTTGGTCCGGTTCTATATTAAAAGGAGGCCTTAATATCCCTTAGTTTCCAATAGGACCCTTCTGCCACGGGAGGCTAGGACAAAAGATGTCATGCAAGTTCTTTTCCATAAGCACGTATGACTATATATGGAATACATACCTACATTACATTGATGAATTGGAGCTACTTCTGTGTCACCCTATGTTATAACTGGTGCATGATGAATGCCATCCGACATAATTATCCATCACGGATCCATTGCCTACGAGCTTTACATATATTGATCTTCGTTCAGTTACTTTTCCGTTGCTACTGTTACAATCACTACAAACTGCTGTCATCACTTTGCCACCGTTACCGTTACTACCATATTACTTTGCTACAGATATTAAGTCTTTTAGGTGTGGTTTAATTGACAACTCGGCTGCTAATACTCGAGAATATTCTTTGGCTCCCCTTATGTCAAATCAATAAATTTGGATTGAATACTCTACCCTCGAAAACTACTGCGATCCCCTATACTTGTGGGTTATCAAGACCTTTTTCTCGCGCCCTTGCCGGGGAGCATAGCTTTAATCTTTGTGTAACTTGGGATATATATCTGTTGATCACTATGAAGAATCTGAAAGATCCAAAAACCAAGATCTATCCCTCTACTACGAGGGGAGGTAAAGAACTGCCATCTAGCTCTACACCTGATTCACCTTCTGTTATGAGTAAGTTTGCGACACCACCAGCTGCTAGTAATTCTCATATGTCGCAAGTAATTGATGATGCTACTTCTGCTATGCATGATGCTTATGATAATTTGCTTGATGATACTGTGCCATTGGGTGAATTTCTTGATGAACAAATTGCTAGAGCTAATCCTGAAACTGATAATATTTTTGAGTCTGGTGAGATTATTGAAATTGAACACTATGATTCACCTGCTAGAGCTATCTCTCCTAGATATGAATTGCCTGATATACCTGAAGGATAATTTATGGAAGGAGAGGTAGCTAGGGACTTTCTTGCTTGTCAGGATAGAGATGATCTTAAGAAATTGCTTCGCAACTGGAAGGAAAAATCTTTGAATGCTAGAATGCAATATGATCCTAAGTTTGCTACTTCACCTATCTTTGTTACTGATAAGGATTATGAATTCTCTGTCGATTCTGAGTTAATTACTTTGGTTGAATCTGATCCTTTCCATGGTTATGAATCTGAAACCATTGTGGCACATCTTACCAAATTGAATGATATAGCCACCCTATTTACTCATGAGAAAAAAATCTGCTATTACTATATTCTTAAGTTGTTTCCTTTCTCATTAAAGGGTGATGCTAAGAAATAGTTTAATTCTCTTGATCCTGGTTGTGTGCGTAATCCCCAGGACATGGTTTATTACTTCTCTGAAAAATATTTTCCTGTCCATAAGAAACAAGCTGCCTTGCAGGAAATATTTAACTTTATGCAAATTGAAGAAGAGAGTCTCCCACAAGCTTGGGGAGGCTTCTCCAATTACTTAATGCTTTACCTGATCATCCTCTCAGAAAAATGAAATACTTGATATCATTTATAATGGACTAACCGATGCTTCTAGGGACTACCTAGATAGTTGTGTTGGTTGTGTTTTTAGGGAATGAACTGTTGAACAAGCTGAATTACTATTAAATAATATATTGAGCAATGATAATGATTGGACTATTCCCGAATCACCTCCAAAGCCAACTCCGAAGAAAAGAGGTATTCTATTCCTCAGTCCTGAAGATATGCAAGAGGCAAAGAAATCTATGAAAGAAAAGGGTATAAAAGCTGGAGATGTTAAGAATCTACCACCTATTGAAGAAATACATGGTCTTGATAACTCGACGATGGTAGTAGAGGTAAATTCTCTCAGAAGATTTGATGAAAGAGATATCCCTTATAATAAGCCTACTAGCCAATGCTTGTATGAATTTGATAATTTTATTCTGAAGCAAGCAAATTTCAATGCCTATGTTAGTAGACAATTGAAACATAATGCTTATATGCTTGATCGCTTGGGTGATTATTTGAGTAGAATTGTCAATGATCTTAAGCTTATTAGTAAACATGCTTCCATGGTAACCACTCAAGTAGAAAAAGTACTTAAGGCTCAAAATGATTTGCTTAATGAGATGAATAGTAAAGACAATGATCATTCTGTTAAAGTTGTGAATAGAGGTGGTAGAATGACTCAGGAACCTTTGTATCATGAGGGCCATCCTAGGAGAATTGAGCAAGATTCTCATAGAGTTAATACCGATGCACCTATTCCTTCCAATAAGAGTAGGAAAAATAATGATGATAGTACTTTGCATGCTACTAGTGAACCTGTTATAGATATGTATGAGAATCAAAATGATATTTCTATTTCTGATGCTGAGACACAATCTGGTGATGAATATGAGCCTACTGATAACATTAATAATGATGTTCATGTTGATGCTCAACCTAGTAATGATAATGATGTGGAGAGTGAGCCTGTTAATGATCTTGATAACCCACAACCTAAGAATAAAAGAGACTTCATTGATAGGAAACATGGTAGATAAAGAGAACCATGGGTTCAGAAACCCATGCCCTGTCCTCCTAAACCATACAAGAAAAACGATGATGAGGACTTTGAGCGCTTTGCTGAAATGCTTAGACCTGTTTTTTTACGTATGCACTTGACTGATATTTTGAAAATGTCTCCTTATGCTAAGTATATGAAATATATTGTGACAAATAAAAGAAAGATACCGGAAGCTGAGGTTTCCACCATGCTTGCTAATTATACTTTTAAAGGTGGAATACCTAAGAAACTAGGAGATCCCGGAGTACCTACTATACCCTGCTCTATTAAAGGAAATTATGTTAAAACTGCTTTATGTGATCTTCGAGCTGGTGTTAGTGTTATGCCTTTCTCTTTATACCGTAGACTTGATTTGAATAAGTTGACACCTACTGAAATCTCTTAGCAGATGGCTGATAAATCAACTGCTCTACCTATCTGTATTTGGGAGGATGTACTTGTCGTAGTTGCAAATGCTACTATCTTGACGGACTTTGTTATTCTTAATATTCCCGAGGACAACAGTATGTCAATCATCCTTGGTAGACCCTTTTTGAATACTGCAAGGGCTTTTATTGATTGCAACAAGGGCAATGTCACTTTTCATATTAATGGTAATGAGCATACGGTGCACTTTCCGAAGAATCAACCTCAAGTTCATAGTATCAATTCTATTGAAAAAATTCCAACAATTATTATTGGAGACTTTGAGTTCCCTCTTCCTACTGTCAAGAATAAATGTGATATACTTATTGTTGGGGAAATGCATATCCCCATTGAGGTAACTTAGAGTTATTCGGAAATTCTTCGGTTTCATGTCATTCGAAAGAAGTTCGTTAATAAGACTTGATCAACCTTATTGATGGATTCCTTTTGGGGAGCATGAGATGGATGAATTTAGAAAGCACAACTTCCTGCACCTAACTTTACTTTCTATTACCTAGATGAAATTAAGTAAAAATGCTATTATTTTTCTGTTTTCTGAGTTTTCTGTGCAATAGAAAAATGACTTGAAATTAAAAGTTCCCAGAATCCCCTAAAAATTTAGTATGGTTTTTTCTGGAATATTTAAGAATTTTTTGCACTGGGAATGCATTAGGGGGCTGCACTAGTGGGCCACAAGCCTGTAGGGCGCGGCCACCCCCTTGGTCGCGCCTAGCAAGCTTGTGGGTCCCATGTGGCCCCTCCACTTATTCCAGCACCCATTCACTTCATCTTCCTCCATAAAAAATCCCACCATTGCACAAACCCGTGTTCTACCTCATCTTGTTGCCATTTTCAATCTCCTTGCTCAAAGCTCCATTTGCAAAACTGTTTTACGGGATTGCTCACCGGAATGTGACTCCTCCAATGGTCCAATTAGTTTTTTTTCTAGTGTCTTATATATTGCAAATTTTTGCTGCTGTGGTGACCTTGTTCTTGAGCTTGCATGTCAAATTTGTATGGTCCCAAGTAGTTTTGATGCATGATATGGTCTCTAGGCACTTCAGGGAGTAGTTGCTATGAGTTTTGTTGAGTTTTGTGCACCTTTATTTTCACTCACTAAAAATTTCAGAATTTTTCAGAAATATTGAGAAGGTTACTAAGAGGATCTTTGAGCTGGGGTGCTAAGGAAGATGAGAATGAAATGAAGGACAAACCCAAATACAATCTTCCGCGCATCGCAAAAATCCGACCATGTGAATGGCCGTGTGACACATTCTTGAGGTCGGCTGGAATTTATGAAGATTTCTATTATTTGGCCGAGAATGCAAGCATCACCGACTTCCTCAACGATAAATGTGACCAGTACCTCTTGCTCACTAATACCTTTGTGCAAAATTTTCACTTTCATCCTAGGGAAGACCCTCCTACAGTAGAATTTCATTTATATGATGTGCCTAAGAAAATGAATCTTTATGATTTTTGCAAAGTATGCAAGATACCCTATGAGGGCAGCATCAGGGAACCATGTCCTCGAGACATGGAAGATTTTATTGCCTCAGTCACTATAGGAGAAGAGAGAGGCGTGTCAAAGGCAGGAGCATCTAGTTTACATTTTCCCGTGCTAAGCTATTATTCATTATTTGTAGGAAGATGTTTAGTTGGTCACTGGGAGAGTGGTAGCCTTAGTGCTCCTGACCTCACTATTTCGTGCCATGCTTTACTTGCTGATAGAACTTTTAGTCTGGGCGCTATGGTGGCCCAACGGTTGAACACCAATCGTACGAAGGGGCCCATATCCGGAGGTATCTATGCATCTCGTTTAGCTAAACATTTCGAGATACCCATTAGGCTTCACGAAAAAGATGAGAGGCTGATACCCGCGAAGTTTTTAGATTATGACTGTATGGTAGCCCATGATTTTATTAAGAAGAATGATGATAGGAGGCTGCTTTACAACTTAGTATTTAGTCAGGGTACTTGTGAGATTATTACTCTCCCTGCTTCTTCTCTATTCGATATTCATTCAAGCAGGTACACTGTTATGCCCGATGACATCTACCAATATTGGGGTTTGGAGCAACCCCCAACACCTGAGCCAGCACCGGCTCTGGATCCATATCAAACCCTAGTTTTTCAGTGGGAGCCACAGGAGATCGCTAATCAATGGAACCCTCTGTGTCCTTCGGAGTATCTCGGATAAGCTAATTTCTAGCCATGGCCCTAGACCAACTTAGGCCAAAAGCCTAAGCTTGGGGGAGTACGTATTTCTCACCGACATTACATTCATGTTCACACACTTATTTCAGTTGTTGGTGTTCATACTTTTTCATTGTACTATCCATGGTAGTTTAATTCTTGTTTTGCTTTTTTCTTGTGTGTTTAATTAACTTTGAGGAAAATACAAAAAAAATAGTTCTAGCTTTATTTCCTAGTTGCTTAGTTGTAGCATTAAAAAGAAAAGCCAAAAAGATTTCTCGTCCTTCTTTTTTGCTTGTTGGGAGCTTTCCCGTGTAAATAATTTTCCTTTCTTTTCTTTGGGTCGTAAGGAGAAGACCACAATGATGTGTTGAGTGGCTCTCATATGCATTATTGTTTATCTTACAAAGAGCCCATATTGCCTTGTCTTCTCCTTTGGTTTATTGTTTGTAGATTCCAGCTTAGTCCAATGCACACACACTCTTATTGTTATTCACATTGTTCGGTCGTGCAAGTGAAAGGCAATAATGACGATATATGGTGAACTAACTGAGATGGAGAAAAGCTGGTATGAACTCAACCTATCTTGTTTTTGTAAATATGATTAGCTCATCGTTCGGAATTCAGCACATTATGGGTTGAACATGTTTGCAATGACAATTAGAGATTATAGTTATTCATGCCATGCTTAATTAGCTAAGAGTGGATAATGGTTCGTCTTGAGTGCCAACGTGCGCATTAAAATGGTTGTGATGTAGTATGATAGAATGGTATCCTCTTCTGGATGATTCAAGTGGCTTGACTTGGCACATGTTCACGCATGTAGTTGAAACAAATCAACATAGCCTCCACAATATTTATGTTCATAGTGAATTATATCCTACTCATGCTTGCATTCAATGTTGGTTAATCTCAAAGCATGTTGATGATTGTGTTGCTCTCTAGTTGGTCGCTCCCTAGCCTTTTGCCAGCCTTCACTTGTACTAAGCGAGAATACTGCTTGTGCATCCATCTCAATAAACCCAAAGTTGTTCCATATGAGTCCACCATATCTACCTATATGCGGTATTTACCTGTTGTTCCAAGTAAATTTGCATGTGCTAAACTTTAAACCTTCAAATAAACTTTCTGTTTTGTATGCCGAAATTGTTCATGTGGCGACTAGGGGCTGTCAGTATCTTCCATGCTAGGTGGGTTATTCTCACGATATGTGTTGAATCACTATCATTCACGAGAAAGTGGCCTGTAATCGGGATGCCCAGTTCCATGCTCGAAATAAAAAGCAAAATATAATTAAACAAAACTCCCCCAGGAATGTGTTTGTATGGACGGTACCCGTGAATTTGGCCCGCTGTGGAGTGTGATTGATTGGTGGAGGGGGAGTAAAAACTTTACTATTCTGTTTGGGAACCGCCTATAATGTATCTAGCATGGAAGATATTGAAAACCTCTTGGTCGTTATGTGAGCAACGAAAGCATACCGCTCCAAAATCATTACCTATCTCTGTTTTAAAAGCTTGAGCTATGGCACCTCTGCAACTCAATGCTTCCCTCTGCGAAGGGCTTATCTATTTACTTTATTGTTGAGTCATCATCCTCTTATAAAAGGCGCCAGTTAGAGAGCACCATTGTCATTTGTATGCCTTTCTATTAATTGATGTTGAGTGTGAGCATGACTGGATCTGTCTCACCGTGAATTACAATGTTTAGTCAGTCCTTGTTCTCCATAGGTGCTCTACATTTATGTTTTGCGGTCTTAGAAAGGGCTAGAGAGATACCATTATGTCATATTGTATCATGATTGTTTTGGTAAATTGTTGTCATCTGAAACTTGTTATTATTGCTCTCTAGTTGGTTATGCCATTGACATGAGTAAATGTGAGACCTAAATGTTATTGTGAATGTGGTTAGTTTATAATCTTTGCTGAAAATCTGAAAATAAGTTAGACATATTTACAATATCAAGATCAAACAGAGTTTGTAAAAGTTTTTATTTATCACTTTTAGTTTATCAACTGAATTTCTTGAGGACAAGTAAAGGTTTAAGCTTGGGGAAATTGATACGTCTCCAATGTATCCACTTTTCCAAACTCTTTTGCCCTTGTTTTGGACTCTAATTTGCATGATTTGAATGGAACTAACCCGGACTGACGCTGTTTTCGGCAGAATTGCCTTGGTGTTATTTTTGTGCAGAAATAAAAGTTCTCGGATCATCCTGAAAATTTACGGAGAATATTTTTGGAATTAATAAAAAATATTGGCGCAAGAATTAACCACAGGGGGCCACAACCAAGCCACAAGCCAGCTAGCCGCGGCCACCCCCCTTGTCGCGCCGAGCAGGCTTGTGGGACCCCCGTGGCTCCTCCAACCTCCTCTCCAACTCCATATAACCCTATTTGTGGAGGGGAAAAACAGAGAGAAGAGTTCATCGTGTTTCACGATAAGGAGCCGCCGCCATCGCCAGTTCTTCCTTGGGAAACCAGATCTGGAGTCCCTTTTGGGCTCCGGACAGGGGAAATCGACGCCTTCGTCATCACCAATTCCATGATACTCCCCACCGTTCATGAGTACTCTCATCGTAGGCTTGCTGGACGGTGATGGTTTGGATGAGATTTATCATGTAATCGAGTTAGTTTGGTTAGGGTTTGATCCCTAGTATCCACGATGTTCGGAGATTTATGTTGCTATGACTTTGTTATGCTTAATGCTTGTCACTAGGGCCCAAGTACCATGATTTCAGCTCTGAACCTATTATTTTTTCATGAATATATGTGTGTTCTTGATCCTATCTTGCAAGTTGTAGACACCTATTACGAGTTATGATCCGCATCCCCCAGGGTAGCAATAACTGGGATTCTTTCCGGTGATTACCGTAGTTTGAGGAGTTCATGTATTCACTAAGTGCTAATGCTTTGGTCCGGTTCTCTATTAAAAGGAGGCCTTAATATCCCTTAGTTTCCAATAGGACCCCGCTGCCACGGGAGGGTAGGACAAAATATGCCATGCAAGTTCTTTTCCATAAGCACGTATGACTATATATGCAATACATGCCTACATTACATTGATGAATTGGAGCTAGTTCTGTGTCACCCTATGTTATAACTGTTGCATGATGAATGCCATCCGACATAATTATCCATCACTGATCCATTGCCTACGAGCTTTCCATATATTGATCTTCGTTCAGTTACTCTTCCGTTGCTACTGTTACAATCACTACAAACTGCTGCTATCACTTTGCCACCGTTACCGTTACCACCATATTACTTTGCTACTAAATACTTTGCTGCAGATATTAAGTCTTTCAGGTGTGGTTGAATTGGCAACTCAGCTGGTAATACTCGAGAATATTCTTTGGCTCCTCTTGTGTCGAATCAATAAATTTGGGTTGAATACTCTACCCTCGAAAACTATTGCGATCCCCTATACTTGTGGGTTATCAAGAAAGATGAACTTGCTATAGTTCCTTATGTTAAGCATGAAATTGTTGCTATTGCACCCACACATGATAGTCCTATTATCTTTTTGAATTCTCCCAACTACATTATATCGGAGAAGTTTGCACTTATTAAGGATTATTTAGATGGTTTGCCTTTTATATTACACATGATGATATTGATAGGTATAATATGCATGTGCTTGATACTCCTACTTGCAATTATTATGAGAGAGGGACTACATCATCACCTCTCTATGTTCCCGATACAATAAAATTGCAAGAAACTACGTATGCTATGCATTGGCCTTTACTTGGTGTGAATGAATTGTTCTTGTATGACATGCCAATGGATAGGAAGAGAGTTAGACTTCGTTGTCACATGATTTATATCACTTTGTGCTCACAACTTAATTAAAAATCATTGTTAACTAAAATTGGCTTTGATATACCTTGGGATCCGGGTGGATCCACTACTTGAGTACTCTATGCCTAGCTTGATGGCTTTAAAGAAAGCGCTACCAGGAAGACAGCCCGAAAGTTTTAGAGAGTCATTTTATTCTTTTGTGTGCTTTTATATAGTTTAAAAAACAAAAAAATAAAGTGGGGAACTTAAAACTTTTTCAAAAAGAAAAGTGAAAGTGACAAAGACGAGCAACATTGAAGTGGGGGCTAGCCTTGAATTTTGTTCATGCCCATGGAAACTTTGTGAATCTTGATTACAGAAAGTTTTCAACAAAAAAAATTATCCCCTTGTATAAATCCATTGTATTATAAAAATAATGTGCCAAGATTTGCCTTTAGGATGATTAGATTGCTTGTTTGGTGTGTGAAGTGCAAAAACAAAAACTTTGGTTGTAGTGCGTGAATTTACATTTTTTTACTGGAATGTCAAAAGTTTCTGAAATTTGAACACAGTACTTATATGTAATTAATTACTTTTTTCCTAATTTTTCAGAATTTTTAGAGTTACAGAAGTATGGTGAATGTTCAGATTACTACAAACTGACCTGTTTTTGACAGATTCTGTTTTTGATGCATTGTTTTGCTCGTTTTGATGAAACTATCGATTGTATCAGTGGTATAAGCCATGGAAAATTTATATTACAGTATATAAAATTCAAAAACAAAATATGAATTGGTTTGTAACAGTACTTAATGTGGTGATTTGTTTTATTATACTAACGTATCTCACGAGGGTTTTGTTAAGTTTTGTGTGACTGAAGTTTTCAAGTTTTGGGTGAGATCAAGATAGATGAAGGAATAAGGAGTGGAAAGAGACTAAGATTGGGGATGCCCGAGGCACCTCAAGGTAATATTCAAGGACTCCCAAGAAACTAAGCTTGGGGATGCCCCGGAAGGCATCTCCTCTTTCTTCTAACAACCATCGGTAATTTTACTTGGAGCTATATTTTTCTTTGTCACATGATATGCGTAAATCTTGGAGTGTCGTGTGCTTTTCTTTTAATAATGCACCATGATGGTATGAGAAAGTCCTTGGTTGATTTATAGAAGGCTCTTTGCACCTCACTTATATCTTTTGAGTATGGCTTTATAGAATGCTTCATGTGCTTCACTTATATCATTTGAAGTTTGGATTGCCTGTTTCTCACACATAGAAAACCGCCATTTGTAGAATGCTCTTTTGCTTCACTTATATTTGTTAGAGCGTGGGCATATCTTTTGTAGAAATAATTAAACTCTCATGCTTCACTTATATCTATTTAGAGAGTTAACACGAGTTGGTCATTCACATGGTTAGTCATAAAATCCTACATAAAACTTGTAGATCACTGAATATGATGTGTTTGATTCCTTGCAATAGTTTTGCGATATAAACATGGTGATATTAGAGCCATGCTAGTGAGTAATTGTGGATTGGTAGAAATACTTGTGTAAAGGTTTGTGATTCCCGTAGCATGCACGTATGGTGAACCGTTATGTAAGGAAGTCGGAGCATGATTTGTTTATTGATTGTCAACCTTTGTGTGAGGGTCGGGAGCGCGCGATGGTTAACTCCTACCAACCTCTCCCCTAGGAGCATGCGTCCAATACTTTGCTTTGATGAATAATAGACTTTTGCAATAAGTATGTGACTCCTTTATGACTAATGTGAGTCCATGGGTTATACGCACTCTCACCCTTCCACCTTTGCTAGCCTTTCTAGTACCATGCAACTTTCGCCGGTGCATTAAACCCACCATATATCCTCCCTCAAAATAGACACCATACCTACCTATTATGGCATTTCTGTAGCCATTCCAAGATATATTGCCATGCAACTTCCACCGTTCCGTTTATTATGACACGCACCATCATTTTGATATTGCTTTGCATGATTGTAAGATAGCTAGCATGATGTTTTAATGGCTTGTCCGTTTTTGATGTCATTTGCAATGCTAGATCATTGCATATCCCGGTACACTGCCGGAGGCGTTCATATCGAATCATATTTTGTTCTAGATATCGGGTTATAATTTTTGAGTTGTAAGTAAATAAAAGTGTGATGACCATCATTATTAGAGCATTGTCCCGTGTGAGGAAAGGATGATGGAAGCTATGATTCTCTCACAAGTTGGGATGATACTCCGGACTTTATGAAAAATAAAATAGGCCAGCAAAGCCCAAATAAAAAAAGAGGCCTTAGATGCCCACCAAAAAAAGAGAGAAAAGAGAGAAGGGACATTGCTACTATATTTTACCACACTTGTGCTTCAAAGTAGCACCATGATCTTCATAATAGAGAGTCTCCATTTTATCACTTTCATATAACTAGTGGAATTTTTCATCATGATGCACGTCCACATAGTTTCTTTTTGATATTTCATATACTTATAGCTCTAGTGCATGCGTTGCATGGCAATCCCTACTCACTCACATTAATATCTATTAATGGGCATCTCCATATCCCATTGATACGCCTAGTTGATGTGAGACTATCTTCTCCTTTTTCTTCACAACCTCCACCATATTCTATTCCACCTATAGTGCCATATCCATGGCTCACGCTCGTATATTGCGTGAGAGTTCAAAAAGTTTGAGAACATAAAAAGTGTGAAACAATTGCTTGACTTTTCATCGGGGTTGTGCATCATATAAATACTTTGTGTGGGGAAGATGGAGCATAGCCAGACTATATGATATTGTAGGGATAACTTTATTTTGCCATTATATTTTGAAGAGATACAATTGCTTTATTGGTATGCTTGAAGTATAATTGTCTTAATGTCAAATGATATACTATTGCTTTGAATCACTCGTGTCTTAATATTCATGCCATGATTAGATTATATGAACAAGACTATGCTAGGTAGCATTCCACATCAAAAAATATCTTTTTATCATTTACCTACTCGAGGACAAGCAGGAATTAAGCTTCGGGATGCTGATATTTCTCCATCGTATTTATAATTTTTGATTGTTTCATGCCAATATTCTACAACTTTCATATACTTTTGGCAACTTTTCATACTATTTTTGGGACTAACATATTGATCCAGTGCCCAGTGCCAGTTCCTATTCGTTGCATGTTTTTTGTTTCGTAGAATATCCATACCAACCAAAGTCCAAACACGATAAAACCTTACAGAGATTTTTTTGGAATATATGTTATTTTGGGGAAAAAGAATCAATGTGAGATGATGCCCAAGGAGGTGGCAAGCCTGCTAGGCACGGCCCACCCCCTGGCCGCGCCTGGCAGGCTTGTGGCCACCCCTTAGGTCGGTTGGAGCTGTCCTTTTGGCGGTAGGAAAGCTAATTTTTGGATAAAGATCCCCTCAAAATTTCAGCCCGATCGGATTTACGCATCTCTGGATATTCAAGAAACGGTGAAAGTCCAGAATCGGGGAGCACAGAAACAGTAGGAAACAGGGAGAGAGATCCAATCTCGGAGGGGATCTCGACCCTCCGCCGCCATGGAGGCCAAGGACCAGAGGGGAAAATCTCCTCCCATCTACGGGGGAGGTCAAGGAAGAAGAAGAAGGAGGGGTCTCTCTCCCCCTCTCTCCTAGTGGCACCGGAACGCCGCCGGGGCCACCATCGTGACGGCGATCTACTCCAACAACTCTGTCATCTTCACCAACACCTCCATCACCTTCCCCCATCTATCTATAGCGGTCCACTCTCCCGCAAGCCGTTGTACCCTCTACTTGAACATGGTGCTTTATGCTTCATATTATTATCCAATGATGTGTTGTCATCCTATGATGTGTGAGTAGATTTTTGTTGTCCTATGGGTTGATTGATGATCATGATTGGTTTGAGTTGCATGTTTTATTATTGGTGCTGTCCTATGGTGCTCTCCGTGTCTCGCAAGCAAGAGGGATCCTTCCTATAGGGTCTTGCAATGTGTTCATGATTTGCCTATGGTGGGTTTCTTGAGTGACAGAAGCATAAACCCGAGTAGGTGGGTTGTTGCATATGGGAGTAAAGAGGACTCGATACCTTATAATGCTATGGTTGGGTTTTACCTTAATGATCTTTAGTAGTTGCGGATGCTTGCTAGAGTTCCAATCATAAGTCCATATGATCCAAGTAGAGAAAGTATGTTAGCTTATGCCTCTCCCTCATATAAATTTGCAATAATGATTACCGGTCTAGTTATCGATTGCCTAGGGACAATTCCACAACTCCTACCACAACTTTTCCACACTCATTAAATTAACTTAGTTGTTTCTTTATCTTAGCAGCCCCTACTTTTTATTTACGTGTTCTTTATTATCTTGCAAGCTATCTCGTCACACCTACAAAGTACTTCTAGTTTCATACTTTTTCTAGGTAAAGCAAACGTTAAGCGTGCGTAGAGTTTTATCGGTGGTCGATAGAACTTGAGGGAATATTTGTTCTACCTTTAGCTCCTCGTTGGGTTTGACAGTCTTACTTATTGAAAGAGGCTACAACTGATCCCCTACACTTGTGGGTTATCACTGTTCATCACGGGAACTATCATCAATAGGTAGTGGGTCATCAAGAATATTTCCTAACCTAGACAAGTTATAGGCTACGGGGTTCTTAGCTCCTTTCCTATTAGTGATATGTAAATCAAATTCTTGATGCAAGAGAACCCACCTAATGAGTCTAGGTTTAACATCTTTCTTTTCCATAATATAATGTATAGCAGCATGATCGGTGTGAAGAATAACTTTGAATCAACAATGTAAGATATAAATTTATCACAAGCAAACACAACTGCTAAAAATTCCTTTTCAATAGTAGCATAACTTCTTTGGGAATTGTCTAGAGTTTTGCTAGAATAATGGATAACACTTAATTTCTTATCAACTCTTTGTCCTAGAACAGCACCAACAACATAATCACTAGCATCGCACATAATTTCAAAAGGCAAGTTCGAATCAGGTTGTTAAACAATTGGTGTAGTCGTTAAGTATTTATTAAGTGTTTCAAAGGCTTCTACACAATCATCATCAAAAACAAAAGGAATATCCTTTTGTAAAAGATTAGTAAGAGGCCTAGAAATTTTGGAGAAGTCTTTAATAAACCTTCTATAGAAACCAGCATGACCAAGGAAACTCTGAATACCTTTGATATCTTTAGGACATGGCATTTTCTCAGTTGCATCAACTTTAGCTTGATCCACCTAAATACCTCGTTTGGAAATCTTATGCCCTAAGACAATACCTTCATTAACCATAAATTGGCACTTCTCCCAATTCAAGACGGGATTAGTTTGTTCACATCTCTACAAAACTCGATCAAGGTTGCTTAAGCAATCATCAAAAGAAGTTCCATAAACGAAAAAATCATCCATGAAAACCTCCACAATCTTTTCACAAAAATCAGAGAATATGGCAGTCATACATCTTTGAAAGGTAGCAGGTGCATTGCATAAACCAAAAGCCATACATCTGTAAGCATAGGTTCCAAAAGGACAAGTAAAGGTGGTTTTCTCTTGATAAGATTGTGATACAGGTATTTGAGAGAAACCAGAATGTCCATCCAGGAAACAAAAGTGTGTGTGCTTAGATAATCTTTCTAGCATTTGGTCAATGAAAGGCGGAGGATAATGATGTCTTCTAGTAGCTTTATTTAGTTTTGTAAAATCAATTACCATTCTATAACCAACAATAATTCTTTGTGGGATAAGTTCATTTTTATTATTAGGAACAACAGTAATACTTCCTTTCTTAGGGACACAATGAATGGGACTTACCCATCTACTATCAGCTATGGATAGATTATACATGCTTCCAAAAGCTTTAGTATTTCAGTTCTTACCACTACTTTCATCTTAGGATTCAGTCATCGTTGGTGATCAACAAAGGGTTTAGCATCAGGTCCCATATTGATCTTGTGCTGATATAGAGTGGGACTAATGCCCTTAAGATCATCAAGAGTATATCCAATAGCAGCCCGGTGCTTCCTCAGAATTTTCAATAATCTTTCTTCTTCATGTTCTGAAAGGTTAGAACTAATAATAACATGATATATCTTTTTCTCATCAAGATAAGCATACTTCAAAGTGCCACGCAATTGTTTTAATTCAAACACATGATCACCTTTAGGTGGAGGAGGACCTCCTAGAGTTTCAATAGGCAAATTGTGTTTCAGGAGAGGTTGTTCAAATAAAATTTTATCTATCTCATTTCTTTCACGCAAGTGCATATCATTTTGATGGTCTAGCAAAAATTTGTTATAGTGGATTGGTAGGAGGAATGGCAATAGTAGCAAGACTAATTGTTTCATCCTTACTAGATAATTCTTTATCACAAGGTTGTCTACTAAACTTAGAAAAATTAAACTCATGCGACAGATCACCAAACTCAACACTGACGGTTTCTTTTTGACAATCTATCTTAGCATTAACAGTGTTCAAGAAAGGTCTACCAAGGATAATGGGACAAAAATCATCTGGTGGGGAACCAAGAACTAGAAAATCAGTAGGATATTTTATTTTCTCACACAAGACTTCAACATCACTAACAATCCCAAGTGGTGTGATGGTGTCTCTATTAGCAAGTTTAATAGTAACATCAATGTCTTCTATTTCAGCAAGTGTTATTTCATGCATGATTTCTTGATACAAGTAAAAGGAATAGCACACACGCTAGCACCCAAATCACATAAGCCTTGATAACAATGATCTCTTATTTTAACTGAGACAATGGGCATGCCAACTACGGGTCTTTGTTTATCTTTTTCATCGGGTTTAGCAATTCTAGCAGCTTCATCACAGAAGTAAATAACATGCCCATCAATATTTTCTACCAAGATATCTTTAACCATAGCAACAATAGGTTCTGCTTTAATTTTTTCAGAGGGCATGGGTGCTTTAATATTAATCTTGCGAACCACAGTTGATACCTTAGCATGTTCCTTTATCCTAACAGTAAAAGGTGGTTTCTCAATATAAGTAGTAGGGACAACTGGATCAACATTGTAGGTAATAGTCTCTTCTTTAGCTATGACTGGTTATTTGATTTCTTTTTTAATAGGGGGATGACATTTAAACCACTTCTCCTTGGGGAGATCAACATGAGTAGAAAATGATTCACAAAAGAGGCTACTCTCTTAGAGTCAAGTCCATTTAGTGCTAAACTTGTGAAAAGCATCGGTGTTCATAAAAGATTTAACACAATCAAACTCAAGCTTAATACCTGACTCAATACCTTCCTCGAGTTCCCAATTTTCAGAGTTGTGTTTAATTATTTCTAAGTGATCCCACTTGAATTCAGTAGTCTTCTTCATAAAAGAACCAATACAAGAAGTATCGAGCATGGATCGATCATTATGAGAAAGCCGAGCATAAAAGTTTTGAATGATAACTTATCTCGATAGATCATGGTTGGGGCATGAATATAACATTGACTTAAGCCTCCCACAAGCTAGAGCGATGCTTTCTCCTTCACGTGGCAAAAAATTATATATATAATTCCGATAACGATGAACTAGATGCATAGGATAAAACATTTGGTGGAATTCCAATTTCAATTGATTCCAGTTCCATGATCCAATATCATCACATAGCATATACCACGTCAATGCTTTTCCATTCAAAGATAAAGGGGAAACCTTATTCTTGATCTCATCTCAGGATAAACCTGCAAGCTTAAATAATCCACAAATTTCATCCACATGTATTAAGTACATATCGAGATGTTCAGTTCCATCTCCTGCATAAGGATTAGATAGCAGTTGTTCTATCATACCTGAAGGAATTTCATAAGCAACATTTTCAGTGGGTGCAGTAGGTTGAGGCGCAACTAATTGTGGTTCCGGTCGAGGTGAAGATACCCCGAACAAACCCCCCAATGGATTGTTATCCATAGTAACAAGTGATAATAAATTTCAGCTTGTAGTATAAGTTTTTACTTACCGATTTCCGCTTACCAAGAGCGCTTCACTTCTCGAAAATGGGGCCAGAAAAGAGTCTTGATGATCCACAAGTGTAGGGAGTCAATCGTAGTCCTTTTTATAAGTAAGAGTGTCGAACCCAATGAGGAGCAAAAGGAAATGACAAGTGGTTTTTAGCAAGGTAATTTCTGCAAGCACTGAAACTCTAGGTGATAGGTAGTTTGATAGCAAGATAATTGGTAATGAGCAAGTAACGTTAACAAAAGATAAAGTGCAGCAAGGTATCCCAATCCTTTTGTGGCAAAGGATAGGCCAAAACTAATTCTTATAGTGAGAAAAGTGTTCTTGAGGGTACACGGGAATTTCATCTAGTCACTTTCATCATGTTGGTTTGATTCGTGTTCACTACTTTGATTATTTCAAATGTGGGTGGACTGGTGCTAAGGTGTTGTTCTTACTTGAACTAACAATCTACTAATGATTAACCCCCTCAAAATCATCCGCAACTACGAGAAAAGTACTAAGACAAAGTCTAACCATAGAATTAAACATGTGGATCCAAATCAGCCCCTTACGAAGTAGCGCATAAACTAGGGTTTAAGCTTCTGTCACTCTAGCAACCCATCATCTAATAACTACTCCACAATGAAGTCCCTTAGGCCCAAGGATAGTGAAGTGCCATGTAGTCAAAGTTCACATAACACCACTAAGGGAATCACAACATACATATCATGAAAATACAAAACACATGACAAATTCACATGATTACTTGCAACATGACTTGTCCCATGGACTTAAGAACAAAGGTAATGACTCACAAATAATATGCATGCTCAAGATCAGAGGGGTATTGAATAGCATAAGGGATCTTAACATATGATCTTTCACCAAATAAGCCATATAGTAATCAACTACACAAGGTAATCAACATTACTAGTCACCCACATGTACCAATCTGAGGTTCCGGTACAAAGATTGAACACAAGAGATAAACTAGGGTATGAGCGGAGATATTGATGTTGAAGGTGTTGATGAAGAATGGGCTCTCAAAGATGAGAGGGTTGTTGGTGATGAATATGGCTTTGATTTTCCCTTCCAGGAGGGAAGTTCCCCCGGCGGAATCGCTCTGCCGGAGGGCAAAAGTGCACCTGCCCAAGTTCTGCTTCGAGACGATAGCGCTTTATCCCGAAAGTCCTCCCCTAATTTTTCAAGGTCAAAACCACTTATATACCAGAAGATGAGCTCCGGAGTTGGGCCGTGCTGAGCACAACCCACCAGGGCACGCCTGGTGTCTTGAGCTCACCAGGGTGGCCCTCTCTGGTAGTTACTTGCTCCAATATTACTCATATATTCCATAAAAATACCCGTGAAGTTTGAGCACATTTCAAGATGTGGAAAATAGGTATCTCTGACATGCTTTTTTTAGGTCCAGATTTCCAACTGTTGATATTCTCCCTCTTTGTGCAAACCTTGCAAATTATGAGACAAAAGGCATTAGAAATACTCCATGAAGCATTATTATTCATAAAAACATTGTAAATAACAGTAGGAAATCATGATGCAAAATGTACGTATCAGTGTGCCGAATACTACATCGAGTGCTACTCGTCCGGTACAACGTGCTTCTTTTCCGGGGACGATTCCCTGAAAGGTAGTGTTGCTACGTTCGATGCGAGATCTGCCGAACTGCATTTTGTACAATGTATCCTCGTAGATGAGGTTTAGACCGCTACCACCATCCATTAGTACCTTGTTCAACCTGAAACCATCGACTATATGGTTTAATACCAGGGCGGCAAGTGTTCGGTCTGCGCAGGATATCGGTTGGTCCGCTTCGCCGAAAGTGATTGGAGTGTCCGTCCATAAGTTCGCTACCGCCACATGGTTAATATTATGGAGTTCTCTAAGAGCTCTTTTCCTTTGATTATTTGAACAAAAATTGCCTCATAGATTGTTAGGATCTCCGCATTCTATTCGGGTGGTGCTGTTGAACCGTTGTCCGGAGGTGAGGCCCTGAGTATGCTCTCTCCACTCTTCTTGACTTGCCTGACGACCCAACATTCTCGAAGGCTGTTGGTCGAGTTTGTGGCTAGCAAGACTAAGTGCATTGGGCATGTTTTTTCCAGTAGCCCGTCAAGGACCGTTCTAGCACGTGTCAGGGTTTTATTCCTTTTCTCGGCGGGCTCAGGTGTGACCGGCCATCGCGGGAGTGTGCACCTTCTCCGGATTCCTTTATGTTGTCCGGACCAGATCGGCTTCGTGCGCATTTGTTGTACTTGCCAAGTGCTTTCCATGGCGCAATACTTGCGCATCAAGTTTGACAACTCGGTGAAAGTTTGAATTCGATGCCAGGCTAGGGCGTTAAGGATTCCTTCGTCATAGCAATTTTGTTGGAAGGCGTTGATCATGTCCTGTTTGTTGCAGCCCTTTGCCCTATCTTTTTTGAGGAGGAATCTGGCCCAGAAGTGATGGACTGATTTACCCGGCCGTTGTTTGATTTCCTATGGGGCCAATGACGCGAACTCTTCAGCGAATCTCGAAGAATGCTCGAGTTGGGTGGTGGGTGCGGCAGAATTTCGTATCCCCCTAGGATGTGAGTCCAAGACCTCGGCAGTCACGGTCCATGTTCCAGGGGGCTTTAGCGCGGCAGACTCGGGGTCTGAGGCCTTAATAGGACTCTGCAACACTACTTCTAATTTATGTGCCGAGTCGGCGACTAACGCCGATTTAATCTCGGGATGAGCTTCGGATTCCGAATTCTCGGAGGGTCCCGGATGGTCGGCGACTGGGACGTAAACTGTTCTTAGCTCCGGTGGCTAAAGCGGTAACCCCAGGTGGGTGGGTATGAATTTATTTGTCATCGGGTCTAAGTCCGACTCGATCATAGATCGAAGATCTGACGTCGACCATGCTCATAGCTTGGATCTGGCTGAGTAGCCCGCACAACAGCGGGATCTCAACGGGATCATCTTTGTTCGAGTGTCCAGAGTCAATCCGCAGCACTCCTGCCCCGGTGTCGTTCGAGGACGCTCCCGGCTTGTATTCGGCTAAGACAAATCTGCGCGTGTCAGCCAGGTCGGGCTTTAGGGTCATATCGGAGATAGTGACTGTCCCACCGTCGGGATCTAAGGATCCCAAATATGAAGCTTTGGGGCCCATAGGCTCTGCGAAAAGATCTGGGGACTTTGTCAATACCATATCCCCCCGGGATTGGTGGTGAACTCTAGGCTCTCAAACCTGGCTTCCTGACTGGGGGTGAAGCCTTCGACCTAGCCAATGCCGCCGGCCAGATCAGTATGCAGAATGATGCTACCAAGCACGAAGACCTGCACGGGGACAAAGGCGTCCCTGTTGCAGATCTCTTCACTGATGATTAGATGCCCCCATCGACCCTTCCAGCGATCTCACGGCGGAACTCTCAATGAAATCACCAATGTCGGTGTCAAAACAGAGAGATCTCGGGTAGGGAGTCCCAACCTATGGACCTTAGATCGATGGGTAACATGGGACGAATGAGACAGTGTTTACCCAGGTTCGGGCCCTCGTGAGGAGGTAAAACCCTACGCCCTGCTTGATTATATTGATGTAGATGAGAATTACAGAGTTGATCTACATCGAGATCGTCTAAGCTAAACCCTAGATGAGTTCACCTGTCCTCTACGAATGGGACCCTCTGGTTTATATAGACACCAAGGGTGCCTAGGGTTATACATCACCGACCTACAACCAGAGATAGGCACGCAGATCTCATCCTCAAAGCTTGGAGGCCATGCTAATATCTGGAGCTCTTCTTTTCGATTACGGCATCACCTTAGAGTTCGGCTTTCTGCAAAGTAGCGCGACAATTCAGACCATGAGGGATGACCCGACAGCCCGAGGACCCCCTAGTCCTAGACTCCCTCACTCTATGAAAGTAACACGCGAAGTAAAAACATCAAGCGTATACAAACAAAGATCGTATACTTAACCGACAAAAATAAATGAATGAAAACATAGTTGTTATAGAGAAGTATTAGGTACATGGTTTTGGGGTGATAAACATTAATTGTAAAGAAAATAGTTGGTTAGAAAACACCTCGTCGACCTTAGACGTCGAAAATGAATTAGATAGAGTTATTTCTCCCTCATGCGAGCACTAGTACGGTTGGTATGATCATATGAAACGCGTTCGTGCATTCTGGTAGACGATGCCCTGCGCCACCCTCTTAAACGAGCCCGCGTACGAGCGCAAGCGCTCGTATGTAACATCATCTTTGAGTCTCGAGTTCTGCTTGTCGGTGTGGTCTTGGAATACGGGCACTCGTATGAGCGCGAGCACTCACATGGTATGTCATCTTTTTCTTTGTGAAAGTGTTCGTTGTGGCTATCAATTGAAACGACTACGCATATGAGTGCGATCGCTCGCGTGGTAGGACGTCTTTTGCTCTGGTCTTCTTCTTACTTGTGGCCACGAGCTCATACGGGTGATACGTCTCCAATGTATTTATAATTTTTGATTCTTCCATGCTATTACATAATGAATTCTAGGATACTTAATAAGCATTTATTTGTTGTTTTATATTATTTTTTAGCACTGACCTATTAACCCAGTGTCAAATGCCAGTTGTTGTTTTCTGCGTGTTTTTGGCTTTTCAGGAATACCGTACCAAACGAAATCTAAATACCCCGAAACATTTCGATGATTTTTTCTGGGCCAAAAGAAGACGTAGAAGCTTTGGAGGAAGACCGGAGGGCACACGAGGTTTCCTCAAGCCATCTGGGCACGCCTAGGGGGGTCGCGCGCTGATAGATTGGGGCCACCTCCTCGGCCCTCTGGCCTCATTCTCTAGCCTATAAATTCTATAATATCTAGGAAACCCTAGAGAATCTCCCAAAACACTTTTCCGCCACCACAAGTCTCTATTCCACCATGTGCCCATCTGGAACCCTATTCTGATACCCTGCCAGAGGGGGTCCAATCACAAAGGGCATATATATCAACCTTGTTGCTCCCATGGTAATGTGTGAGTAGTTCAAGACAGACCAACGGGTTCGTAGTTAGTAACTACATGGCTATCTCTCTCTCTCCGTGTTATTCATATTGATTGGATTTACTTTGTCTACATCATGTCATCATCCTCCAAGCATTACTCCGTTTTTACTTAATACTCTAGATGCATGTTGGATAGCGATCGATGGATGGAGTAATAGTAGTAGATGCATGCATGAGTCGGTCTACTTGTTTATGGATGTGATGCATTTATACATGATCATTGTTGTGAATAAATATTGCATAACTATGCGCTTTTCTATTAATTACCCAACAGTAATTTGTTTACCCACTGTATGCTTTATTCTAGAGAGAAGCCTCTAGCGAACACTATGGCCCGTCTCCTCACAAATATATTTACAAAAACTCTAAATACCCTCTGGCATTATTTACTTTCTTTTTATTCACAATTTATAATTATCAAATTATTATCTATCTATCACTACTAATCGCTTGCAGATAACGAGTTCAAGGGGATTGGCAACCCTCTTGCCCGCGTTGGGTGCAAGTGTTTGCTCTTTTGTGCATAGGCGCTGAAGACGGGAATTTGCGTGGTTCTCCTATTGGTTCGGTAACCTTGGTTCTCACTGAGGGAAATACTTATGTTTGTTTTTCTGCATCATCCCCTCCTTTTCGGGGGAAATCCCAACGCAGTTTACAAGTATCAACGGGCGTCAATGCGATCGGGACGGTCGTATGGAACGTTGTCTTCTCTCCTGAGCTGCAAAACTGCACGAAAATTTTTATGCTCCCTTCTCACATTACACATAGCATATAAAAATAGGAATAGGTATGTAAAAAATATAGGCTACCAACATGCTATAAATTTTACCAATGAAAACTGCACTAAACCAATTCAAATAGCAACTGCTCAAAGAAAAAATAAAAGTGACAACGCAACATGTATGCAACTAGACTTAGGACATGAAGCTAAGAAAGACACCTATAGACTTTCGGGTTACCTCTCGGGTAGTGATTTCTTTATACCCATATAGCTAGGCTTCGGTGCTCCATAAGGTTAGCCACTCGGATCCCAAGGGATATTATCCCCGAGTATGAGACCTACCTCCAACCGAGGTTGGGAGCATCTCATAGAAGAGCTTGGTCGGAGGCGCACTAGCTTACGGTACATCGGCATCATATATGCAAATTCATAATTGCTTTTGGGCGAATATCTGAAACGTTAGTGTCTACAACTTCACAATAATATTATAATCAAGAGGATGAGGAGCTGTAGGTAAGTCATAACCTTCATCATTTTCATCAAGCAACATATTTAAAAACAATTGCCATCGGCAGAAGTTTCTGGACATTGGTCATTCCATCCTTTATCTATGTGTTCCTCTGGATCATCGTTTTTCATACATTCTTCTTCTTATGTCTCTATGATATTCTCTTCATGTCCCTACATAAGGTTATGCTCCTGCGAAATATTGGCTTGCAAGATGGCGGCTATATGCTAATTATATCCCTCAAATAGACGATTTTAATCAAAATCATCCATTAAGCAAAAAATCATAGACATCATCTATCAAGCATGTATGCTTAGTTACTTCAAGTGGGACTTTTTTAGCCCAATATAAAATCTCAAATGATCTAAGCATTAACATCCTCTCCTCAATGACTTCAACTTCGTCATAACGGTAGTCGCCATGGTTGTAGGATCTTACAACCGGGTGTGGGTGATCTTTGAAAAAATAAAAATGAATGTGGTCTCTGAATCTGCATCAAAGCTTCAAGATCAAAGAGGTTACATGATCCAATACCAAAAACTACCCACCCACAGCAATACCTTTTTTGGAGTGTTGGTATTCTTCATATACCCTTCCTCTTCCATTGTCCCGTTTCATTGCAGGAACTATGTCTTCATCTGACATCTCAAAGAAATAAATTTTTATAATTTTGGGGTTAATAAAAATAGTAAGATAAATAACAACAAACAAAAATAAACTATGTGTGAGCGGATAAGTAATAACCAAGCGCTATGCTCCTCGGCAACGGTGCCAGAAAATGCTTGATGTCCTGCAAGTGCATAGGGCTATTGTAACACTTTTGTGATAAGTGAAGTGTCGAACCCATAGGGAACTGATGGGAAGGCACCACAAACCCCACAACTACGTTGTCACTTCATGCATCTACATAAGCACCCAAACCGGAGTTTGAAAATAGTCTGCTCTACCAGTTTCTAGGGAAACAAGATACAAAGGTGTTTAACTATACTAAGAACAAGAAGGTAAAAACAGTAATAAAAATATACTATGTGAGTGGTGAAGGTGTTTTATTAGTAAAGCGTTTTGGAGGGTTCTGGAATCACTACCACATATATGAGCTATAGTATCCTCTAGTCGCTGGTCAAATGCATAAGTGGGCGGAGCTGGGTACAGTACACCTTATACTCGAAGTAAACTTCATGCCATGCATGCCACCATCATAGTCTCCCCCATAGGGTTACAAGTCATGATAACTAAGGATTTACCCTATGGGCACGGCCTCTCTAAGGGTTCTCTATTTATCCCCATTCAATTGCAAAGGCAAGGAACCGAGGCTTTTACTGTCACCTTGAATTACCCCAGTATCACCAACCCTAACAAAAAATGTAATATACTTCACGGCAACAAGGCACAAATGTGAGTGTGCTCTCTTCTCAATATTTGTGAAGACTACGAACTTGAAATATGAACTGGTAATATTGGATCATATCAAAAATCATAAAGGGTTCAACCATATCCTCAAGAACTAGTGCAATTACTCAAACATGTTAATGGTACACATAGAGGTGAGGGTCAAGTTACAAGTCAGCATCAAGTCGACGAAGGGAGTAGGCATGGCGGTGATGATCGCGATGGTGGTGATGGAGATGGCGCCGCCGGCATGGTGGAGAGGGCACCGGCCCAAAGGCTGATGCTCACGTGGTGGAGCCTCCTCTTCTTACTCTTGATCTTGTCCCTCTTCTATGGTGGTGGATCGAGTAGAAATGGAGATGGATATGGATGTGTTCTTGATGAATGAGATGTGTTGTGGTGGCTAGGACCAAGGATGACTTGTATAAGGAGCCTCCCTAGCCTCCTCTCTTGATGGGCTTTATCCAAGGGCTCTAGATGAGCCAAATCCTCTTGCAATCTCTTCTTTAGGACCTAAGGATATCGTGCGATCGAATGGGGATGAAATCGATGAAGAATCTCATCTAGAAAGGCAACTTTCGGAGTTGTCTCCACGTCAAATGACCGCGTGCGGTCACATGAAAGGTCGTCTTTCAATATGCTCCAGTAAAACAACCACCATTTCTTCTATGAACTCGAAATTTGGCATTCTTGGGCTCGTTGGATTCATATGAACAGCGTTCATCCATTCCTGGTCTTGGATCTTGATTTTGAGTACTATGGGAAAGTCACTTTTTTTGACCTCCGGAATCACTAAATCTAACCCCTAGGTGACTCCATATTGAACCCATCCTTGGTCCTTTCACCGTGCTTGATCCTAGGTTGCTCCAAAACACCTTTAGACACAAGGAAACAAATAATATTAAGGAAAACTAAATAAAATATTAAATGTGCAATAATCACAAGGGAAAGTGTAAATACTGGGAATCATGCATAATGGACAACTATTTCGTTCAATGGGACATGATATATAAAGAGAACATAAAAAATGAGCTCTAAAAATGCGCAAAACATAGAACCATCATCTTCCCCTTGATTTTTTCTGAGAATGGAGCTCTAGGGAGGATCCTAAGATTTTTTAAGGTTATAAACAATGGTGGACAGAGTGTGTGAGCAGTCCCCTTCTCCATGGGGAAGAAGATGTTGGGGAACGTTGCATGGGAAACAAAAAATTTCCTACGCACACACAAGATCTATCCATGGTAATGAGCATCTACAATAGGAGATATCAGATCCACATACCCTTGTAGATCTCTAAGCGGGAAGCATTAAGAAATGCGGTTGATGTAGTCGAACGTCTTCGCGGTCCAAATCGCAAGTCGTCCCGCGATCCAATCACGATCTAGCGCCGAACGGACGACACCTCCGCGTTCAGCACACGTACAGATCGATGAAGATTTCCGCCTCCTTGATCCAGCAAGCGAGGGCGGAGAGGTAGATGAGTTCTCCGGCAACACGATGGCGTGGTGGCAGTGGTGGTGTTGTTATCCCGGTAGGGCTATGCCTAGCGCTACCGAAACCGCGAACGGAGAAGAAAACGATCTAGGGAGAGAGAGAGGGGGCGCCAAGGGCTTCGTGTGTCCTCTTGGGGAACCCCCTCCCCTCTATATATAGGTGTAGGGGCATTGAGTTCAGCCCCTCCAAGCCCTAGGCGCAGCCAATGGGGAGGAGTTGGACTCCTAGTCCAATTCCCTCCCTTTTCCACAAACAGGTGGACTTCCCACCTCTCCCAAGCCACATGGGCCTTGAGGGACTTGTGCGCCTGGCCCAAAAAGGCTAGGGCGCCTCCCCTCAGCCCACGCAAAACCTTGGGACGTGGTGAAACCCTTGGTGGACTTACGGACTCCTCCGGAAGTTTCCGGAACCTTCTAGAACCTTCCCGGTACAATACCGGAAAAACCCGAAACTTTTCCGGTAGCCAAAATATGACTTCCCGTATTTAAATCTTTACCTCCGGACCATTTCGGAACTGCTCCTAACGTCCGCGATTTCATCCGGGACTCCGAACAACCTTCCATCACCAACATACATAACTCAATAATACCTAAACGTCACCGAATGTTAAGTGTGCAGACCCTACGGGTTCGAGAACTATGTAGACATGACCGAGACACCTCTATGGCCAATAACCAATAGCTGGACCTGGATGCCCATATTGGTTCCCACATATTCTACGAAGATCTTTATTGGTTAAACCTCTATGTCAAGGATTCAGTTAATCTCGTATGCAGTTCCCTATGTTCATCGGTATGTTACTTGCCTGAGATTCGATCATCGGTATCTCTATACCTAGTTCAATCTCGTTATCGGCAAGTCTCTTTACTCGTTCTATAATAAAAGATCTCGTGGCTAACTATTTAGTCACTTTTCTTGCAAGGCTCATTGTGATGTTGTATTACCAAGTGGGCTCGGAGATACTTCTCCGTCACACGGAGTAACAAATCCCAGTCTTGAACCATGCCCACTTAACAAACACCCTCGGAGATACCTATAGAGCATCTTTATAGTCACCCAGTTACGTTGCAACATTTGATACACACAAGGTATTCCTCCGGTGTCAGTGAGTTGCATGATCTCATGGTCATAGGAACAGATACTTGACATGCAGAAAACTATAGCAATAAACCGACACGATCATATGTTATGTTTATAGTTTGGGTCTTGTCCATCACATCAATCTCCTAATGATGTGATACCGTTATCAAATGACATCTCATGTCTGTGTCTAGGAAACCTTGACCATCTTTGATCAACAAGCTAGTCTATTAGAGGCATACTAGGGACACAGTGTTGTCTATGTACCCACACATGTATCTGAGCTTCCAATCAATACAATTATAGCATGGATAATAAACGATTATCATGAACAAAGAAATATGATAATAAATAATTTATTATTTCCTCTAGGGCATATTTACAATAGAAGAGTCCTTGTAAAGGGTCCCATCAAAGTCTACCCACTGGGCCACTTATAGCACTAATCATAGTTTTGAGTAATCCGAGGTTTCAGGACGGGATTCAAACAACGTATGGAAAAGTAGAGAAGGTACCGAACCCATTTGGAGATCCTGGGCCAAGATTCGGACGCAGTATGGGAAAGCCAAAACCTACTAGACTCATCTACATGCTTTAGACTAGATTCTGGGTCGTGTTCCATCTGAGTCTTCGGTAGATCCCTTCCTGACGCTCCTGCTCTTGAAAAACATGGCCCACTAGCCAACAATCCCGGGGGTCCTTAGTCTGGCCATATTCTCGGCAGCCGACGTGGCTAGCACCCCCTAGTCCAGCACACTATCACATAGTGACATGGCATCTTGTCTGACAAATTGTGGCCGCATGTCGCTCAGCGGCCAATCGAGGCAGGCATATTCTCTTCCAGTGACACCTCTACCCACTTTGCTCTAGGGTGAGTATCTGGTATCCACCCGCTCCCCGTGCAGGAATAATACTGATTAATAGTCTAGTGTTTATATTAAGGGGCCCTAGGTTAATGGTTTTCCCCAGACCCGTGAAATCCCAGGATCGGTCATGCTTCTAGTAAGGTAATTTCCAAACTACGGACTTCTTCTAAAACACATGTTTCTTGTCTATTATTTTCTTTGACCTGGATCCCTTACCAAGTACAAAATTCAAATCCTTGGCCATCTCATAAACCATTTCACCAAATTTATGGGCCTGCTTGCCAGCTCTCTCTACTGTATTGTCGAAATCCTCCTTCTTCTCTCGTTATGAATGGATTTTTCTCAAGAACCTACGATGCCACATGTAGATAGGTTTTCGCGAGTGCTTGACATATGCACTAGTGGTCTTATCTGTGCACTATTGGAAATATGCCCTAGAGGCAATAATAAATTAGTTATTATCATATTTCCTTGTTCATGATAATCGTTTATTATCCATGCTATAATTGTGTTGATCGGAAACTCAGATACATGTGTGGATACATAGACAACACCATGTCCCTAGTATGCCTCTAATAGACTAGCTCGTTGATCAAAGATGGTTATGGTTTCCTAGTCATGGACATGAGATGTCATTTGGTAATGGGATCACATCATTAGGAGAATGATGTGATGGACAAGACCCAAACTACAAACGTAGCATATGATCGTGTCAGTTTATTGCTACTGTTTTCTGCATGTCAAGTATGTGTTCCTATGACCATGAGATCATGCAACTCACTGACATCGGAGGAGTATCTTGTGTGTATCAAACATCGCAACGTAACTGGGTGACTATAAAGGTGCTCTACAGGTATCTCCGAGGGTGTTTGTTGGGTTGGCATGGATCAAGACTGGGATTTGTTACTCCGCGTGACGAAGAGGTATCTCAGGGCCCACTCGATAATACAACATCACAATAAGCCTTGCAAGCAATGTGACTAAGTGTTAGTCACGAGATCTTGTATTACGGAACGAGTAAAGAGACTTGCCGGTAACGAGGTTGAACTAGGTATGGAGATATCGACGATCGAATCTCGGGCAAGTAACATACCGAAGAACGAAGGGAACATCATACGGGATTAACTAAATCCTTGACATAAAGGTTCGACCGATAAAGATCTTCGTAGAATATGTAGGAACCAATATGGGCATCCAGGTCCCGCTATTGGTTATTAACCGTAGAGGTGTCTTGGTCATGTCTACATAGTTCTCGAACCCGCAGGGTCTGCACACTTAAGGTTTGGTGACGTTTCGGTAGTATAGAGTTATGGATGGTGGTGACCGAAGGTTGTTCGGAGTCCCGGATGAGATCCCGGATGTTACGAGGAGCTCTGGAATGGTCCAGAGGTAAAGATTGATATATAGGAAGTCCTATTTTGGTCGATGGAAAAGTTTCGGGCTCATCGGTAGTGTACCGGGACTACCGGTAGTGTACCGGGAGACCATCGGGAGGGGTATTTCGACCCAAGAGGCTACATGGGCTGTGGGAGAGTGAATACCAGCCCTTGGTGGGCTGGTTGAAGTCCCACAAAGGGCCCATGCGGCTGGGAAGAAAAGCCCAAGGAGAAAAAGGTGGAAAAAGGCAAAAAGTCTAAATAAGGAAGGAGTCCTAATCCTAATAGGATTGGAGTAGGACTCCTCCACCTCCAATTTCGGCCAGATCTTGAGGGTTTGAGGCTGCCTCCTCTCCTCCCTCCCTCCTATATATACTAAAGGATTTAGAGGGAAAAGTGAACCCTAATAGCCACGTGCTACCTCTCCTCTAGATCGCAGTTTCTCCTCTAGATCGGTTTTCAGCGGTGCTTAGGCGAAGCCCTGCTGGAATAGCTCCACCACCATCGCCGCAACGCCGTCGTGCTACCAGGGAACTCATCTACCTCTCCGCTCCCTCTTGCTGGATCAAGAAGGCGGAGATCATCATCGAGTTGTACGTGTGCTGAACGCGGAGGTGTCGTCCGTTCGGCGCTAGATCGGAAGGACCGTGATCAAGATCGCGAGACAATTCGTGATTGGATCGCGGGACGGATCGTGATGAGATCGCGGGACGGATCGTGATGAGATCGCAGGACGGATCATGATGGGATCGCGGGATGCTTGGCGATTTGGATCGCGAAGACGTTCGACTACATCAACCGCGTTTCTTAACGCTTCCCGCTTAGCGATCTACAAGGGTATGTAGATCCACTCTCCCTCTCATAGATGCTCATCAACATGGATAGATCTTGCGTGTGCATAGGAAAATTTTTGTTTCCCATGCAACGTTCCCCAACAGTGGCATCATGAGCTAGGTCTATGTGTAGATGAGATATCGAGTACAACACAAAGAGTTTGTGGGCGTTGATGCTTAGATTGCTTCCTCCCTTGGTCGTGTTTTGATTCAGCGGTATTGTGGGATGAAGCGGCCTGGACCAACCTTACTCGTACGCTTACGAGAGACCGGTTCCATCGACTGACATGTAACTTCGTTGCACAAAGATGGCTGGCGGGTGTCTGTTTCTCCTACTTTAGTTGGATCGGATTCGACAAAGGCGGTCCTTGAGAAGGTTGAAAAGAAACTAGTGTATCACCGTTGTGGTTTTTGCGTAGATGAGAATTGTTCTTGCTAGATACCCGTAGCAGCCACGTAAAACATGCAACAACAATTAGAGGACGTCTAACTTGTTTTTGCAGGGTATGTTGTGATGTGATATGGCCAATTACATGATGTGATATATGTGATGTATGAGATGATCATGTGTTGTATAGAATATCACGACTTGCATGTCGATGAGTACGGCAACCGGCAGGAGCCATAGGGTTGTCTTTAATTATTGTATGACCTGCGTGTCAATCATTAAGCGCTATGTAATGCTTTGCTTTATCGCTAAACGGTAGCAATAATAGTAGAAGCATGGTGGGCGCAACAACCCAGATGGAGACACGTTGATGGAGATCAAGATGATGGAGATCATGGTGTCATGCCGGTGACGATGGAGATCACGCCGATGCTTTCATGATGGAGATCAAAAGCACAAGTTCATGCCCATATCATGTCACTTATGATTTGCATGTGATGTTAATCCTTTTATGCACCTTGTTTTGGTTAGGACGAAGGTAGCATTATAAGGTGATCCCTCATTTAATTTCAAGATAAATTGTGTTCACCCCGAGTGTGCACTGTTGCGAAAGTTCGTCGTGTCGAGACACCACGTGATGATCGGGTGTGATAGACCCTATGTTCACATACAACGGGTGCAAGCCAGTGTTGCACATGCAGAACACTCGGGTTAAACTTGACGAGCCTAGCATGTACAGACATGGCCTCGGAACACAAGAGACCGAAAGGTCAAACATGAGTCATATAGTAGATATGATCAACATGATGATGTTCACCATTGAAACCACCTCAATTCACGTGATGATCGGACTTGAGTTGGTGAATTTGGATCGTGTATCACTCGAATGACTGGAGGGATGTCAATTTGAGTGGGAGTTCTTAAGTAATATGATTAATTGAACTCATTATCATGAACATAGTCAGTAGTGTCTTTGCAAACTGTGTTGTAGATTACTAGCTCACGTTGTAGCTCCCTTGAATTTTTATATGTTCCTAGAGAAATAGAGTTGAAAGATGATGGTAGCAACATTGCGGACTGGCTCCGTGATCTGAGGATTGTCCTCATTGCTGCACAGAAGGCTTATGTCCTTAATGCACCGCTCGGTGTGCCAACCCCTCTAGCGTTGTTTGTAGATGTTGTGAACATCTGACAGGCACGTTCTGATAACTACTTGATAGTTTAGTGCGTCATGCATTACGGCTTAGAATTGAGGCTTCAAAACGTTTTGAACGTCATAGAACATATGAGATGTTCTAAGAGCTGAAATTAGGATCTCAGGCTCATGCCCGTGTTGCGAGATATGAGATCTCCAACAAGATTCTTTGCCTGTAATATGAAAGAGAATAGCTCAATCGTTGAGCATGTGCTCAGATTGTCTGGGTGCTACAATCGCTTGAATCAAGTGGGAGTTGATCTTCCAGATAAGATAGTGATTGATATAGTTCTCCAAGTCACTGTCACTAAGCTACTAGAACTTGGTGATGAACTATAAAATGCCAGGGATAGAAATAATGATCCCTGAGTTGTTCGTGATGTTTGACACCGCTAAGGTAGAAATCAAGAAGGAGTGTCAAGTGTTGATGGTTAGTCAAACCACTAGTTTCGATAAGGGCAGGAGCAAGGTGGGAAAACTTCATGGATAGCAAGTCAGTTGCTGCTCCGGTGAAGCAACCCAAAGTTGAACCCAAACCCGAGACTAAGTGCTTCTATTATGAGGAGAGCGGTCGCTGAAGCAGAACAACCCTAGATACTTGGTAGATAAGAAGGCTGGCAACGTCGACAAAGTATATTTGATATACGTGTTATTTATGTGTACCTTGCTAGTACTCCTAGTAGCACCTGGGTATTGGATACCGGTTCGGTTGCTAAATGTTAATAACTCGAAATAAAAGCTACGGAATAAACGGAACACTAGCTAAGGGTGAGGTGATGATGTGTGTTGGAAATGTTTCCAAGGTTGATGTGATCAACATCGCACGCTCTCTCTACCTTCGGGATTAGTGACGAACCTAAATAAATGTTATTTGGTGTTTTGCGTTGAGAATGAACATGATTAGATCGTGTTTATTGCAACACGGTTATTCATTTAAGTTAAAGAATAATGGTTATTCTATTTACATGAATAATACCTTCAATGGTCATGCACCCAGTGAGAATGGTTTGTTGAATCTTGATCGTAGTAATACACATGTTCATAACATTGATGCCAAAAGGTACAAAGTTAATAATGATAGTACCACATACTTGTGGCACTGCCGCTAAATGTCATATTGGTATAAAGCGCATGAAGAAACTCCATGCTGATGGATCTTTGGACTCATTCGATTTCGAATCGGTTGAGACATGCGAACCATGCCTCTTGGGCAAGATGACTAAGGACCCCGTTTTCTGGTTTGATGGAGCGGGCAAGTGATTTATTGGAAATGATACATGTTGATGTATGCAATCCAATGAGTCTTGTAGCATGCGGTGGATATCGTTATTTTCTTACCTTCACTGATGATTTGAGTAGATAATAGTGTATATTTGCTTAATGAAATGCAAGTCTGAATCATTTGAAAAAGTTCAAGCAAGTTCAGAGTGAAGTTTAAGATCATCGTGACAAGAAGATAAAATGTCCGCGATATGATCGTGGAGGTGAATATCTAAGTTACGATTTTGGTATGAAACTTAAGACAATGTGAAAGTTGTTTCACAAGTCACGCCACCTGGAACACCATAGTGTGATGGTCTGTCCGAACGTCATAGTCGTGCTCTATTGGATATGGTGCGAATTATGATGTCTCTTATCCTTTTACCACTATCGTTTTGGGGTTATGCATTAGCGACAACTACATTCACTTTAGATAGGGCACCATCTAAATCCATTGAGATGACACCATGTGAATTATGGTTTGATAGAAACCTAAGCTGTCATTACTTAATGTTTGGGGCTGCAACACTTATCTGAAAAAGGGGTTTCACCTAATGAGCTCGAACCCAAAGAGGACAAATGCATCTTCATAGAATACCCTGAAGACAGTTGGGTAAACCTTCTATCTCAGATCCAAGCATAAAATGTTTGTTGCTAAAACTGGGTCCTTTCCTCGAGAAAGAGTTTCTCTCGAAAGAACTGAGTGGGAGGAAGATAGAACTTGATGAGGTTGTTGAACCTTTGTTCAACCAAAGAGTAGCGCATGGCAGGAAGATGTTTCTGTGAAGCCTACGTTAGTTGAAGAGGAAGTTAATGATGATGATCATGAAGCTTCGGATCAAGTTACTATTGAACCTCATAGGTCGACAAGGACGTGTACTCCTCCTGAGCGGTACGACAACCCTGTCTTGGAGGTCATTTTGTTGGACAACGATGAACCTATGAGCTATGGAGAAGCGATGATGGGCCCGGATTCCGACAAATGGTTAGAGGCCATGAAATCCGAGAAAGGATCCATATATGAAAACCAAGTATAGACTTTGGTAGACTTGCTTGTTGGACGGCAGGTCGTTGAGTACAAACGGATCTTTAAAATGAAGACAGATGCTAATGGTGAATGTCACCATTTATAAAGCTCGACTTGTCACAAAGAAGTTTCCGGCAAGTTCAAGGAGTTTACTACGATGAGACTTTCTCACTCGTAGCGATGCTAAATTCTGTTGGAATTATGTTAGCAGTTGCTGCATTTTTCAATTACAAAATATGGCAGATGGATGCCAAAACATCGTTTCCTTCCTTAAGGAAAGGTTGTATGAGATACAACCAGAAGGTTTTGTCATCCCTAAGGATGCTAAAAGGTGTGCAAGCTTCAGTGATCCTTCTATGAACTGAAGCAAGCATCTCGGAGTTGGAATATACACTTTGATGAGGTGATCAAAGTTTTTGAGTCTATACAAAGTTTATGAGAAACTTGTATTTGCAATAAAGTGAGTGGGAGCACTATAGAGTTTCTGATAAGTATATGTGGATGACATATTGTTGATCGGAAATAATGTAGAATTTCTGGAAAGCATGAACGGTTGTTTGAAAAGAGATTTTCAAAGGAAGACCTTGATAAAGCTACCTAATTGTTGAGCATTAAGAACTGTAGAGATAAATCAAGATGCTTGATGAGACTTTCAATGAGTACATCAAGATTTTGAAAGAGTTCAAAATGGATCAGTCAGAGAAATAGTTCTCGCCTGATTTGTAAGGTGTGAAGTTGAGTGAGACTCAAAGCTCGACAACGGCAGAAGAAAGAGAAAGGACGAACGTCGTCCCCTATGCCTTAGCCATAGGCTCTGTATAGTATGTCATGCTGTGTACCGCACCTGTGTGTGCCTTGCCATGAGTCCGTCAAGGGGTACAAGAGTGATCCAGGAGTGGATCACTGGACAACGGTCAGGATTATCCTTAGTAACTAAAAAACTAAGGAGATGTTTCTCGATTATGGAGGTGATAAAGAGTTCGTCGTAAAGAGTTACGTCGATGCAAGCTTTAACACCAATCCAGATGACTCGTAGTAGCAATCTGGATACGTATAGTGGAGCAGCCATTTGGAATAGTACCAAGTGGAGTGTGGTAGCAGTGTTTACAGTTCGACATAGAGATTTGCAAAGTACACACGGATCTGAATGTCGCAGACCCGTTGACTATAAGACCTCTCTTACATGCAAAGCATGATCGAGCCCCAGAACTCAATGGGTGTTAGATTCATAACAATGCGAATCACATGGTGATGTGAACTAGATTATTGACTCTAGTGCAAGTGGGAGACTGTTGGAAATATGCCCTAGAGGCAATAATAAATTAGTTATTATCATATTTCCTTGTTCTTGATAATCGTTAATATCCATGTTATAATTGTGTTGATCGGAAACTCAGATACATGTGTGGATACATAGACAACACCATGTGACTAGTATGCCTCTAATAGACTAGCTCGTTGATCAAAGATGGTTATGGTTTCCTAGTCATGGACATGATATGTCATTTGGTAACGGGGTCGCATCATTAGGAGAATGATGTGATGGACAAGACCCAAACTACAAACGTAGCATATGATCGTGTCAGTTTATTGTTACTGTTTTCTGCATGTCAAGTATGTGTTCCTATGATCATGAGATCATGCAACTCACTAACATCGGAGGAGTACCTTGTGTGTATCAAACATCGCAACGTAACTGGGTGACTATAAAGGTGCTCTACAGGTATCTCCGAGGGTGTTTGTTGGGTTGGCATGGATCAAGACTGGGATTTGTTACTCCGTGTGACGAAGAGGTATCTCAGGGCCCACTCGATAATACAACATCACAATAAGCCTTGCAAGCAATGTGACTAAGTGTTAGTCACGAGATCTTGTATTACGGAACGAGTAAAGAGACTTACCGGTAATGAGGTTGAACTAGGTATGGAGATATCGACGATCGAATCTCGGGCAAGTAACATACCGAAGAACAAAGGGAACATCATACGGGATTAACTAAATCCTTGACATAAAGGTTCGACCGATAAAGATCTTCGTAGAATATGTAGGAACCAATATGGTCATCCAGGTCCCGCTATTGGTTATTGACCGTAGAGGTGTCTCGGTCATGTCTACATAGTTCTCGAACCCGCAGGGTCTGCACACTTAAGGTTTGGTGACGTTTCGGTAGTATAGAGTTATGGATGGTGGTGACCGAAGGTTGTTCGGAGTCCCGGATGAGATCCCGGATGTTACGAGGAGCTCCGGAATGGTCCAAAGGTGAAGATTGATATATAGGAAGTCCTATTTTGGTCGCCGGAAAAGTTTCGGCCTCATCAGTAGTGTACCGGGAGTGCCGGTAGTGTACCGGGAGTGCCGGTAGTGTACCGGGAGACCATCGGGAGGGGTATTTCGACCCAAGAGGCTACATGGGCTGTGGGAGAGTGAATACCAGCCCTTGGTGGGCTGGTTGAAGTCCCACAAAGGGCCCATGCGGCTGCGAAGAAAAGCCCAAGGAGAAAAAGGTGGAAAAGGCAAAAAGTCTAAATAAGGAAGGAGTCCTAATCCTAATAGGATTGGAGTAGGACTCCTCCACCTCCAATTTCGGCCAGATCTTGAGGGTTTGAGGCTGCCTCCTCTCCTCCCTCCCTCCTATATATACTAAAGGATTTAGAGGGAAAAGTGAACCCTAATAGCCACATGCTACCTCTCCTCTAGATCGCAGTGTCTCCTCTAGATCGGTTTTCAGCGGTGCTTGGGCGAAGCCCTGCTGGAATAGCTCCACCACCATCGCCGCAACGCTGTCGTGCTGCCGGAGAACTCATCTACCTCTCCGCTCCCTCTTGCTGGATCAAGAAGGCGGAGATCATCATCGAGTTGTACGTGTGCTGAACGCGGAGGTGTTGTCCGTTCGGCGCTAGATCGGAAGGACCATGATCAAGATCGTGAGACAATTCGTGATTGGATCACGGGACGGATCGTGATGAGATCGCGGGACGGATCATGATGAGATCGCAGGACGGATCGTGATGGGATCGCGGGACGCTCGGTGATTTGGATCGCGAAGACGTTCGACTACATCAACCACGTTTCTTAACGCTTCCCGCTTAGCGATCTACAAGGGTATGTAGATCCACTCACCCTCTCGTAGATGCTCATCAACATGGATAGATCTTGCGTGTGCGTAGGAAAATTTTTGTTTCCCATGCAACGTTCCCCAACATGTGACACATCATACCTCTCCCTTTGTTTTCTGCCCTGATGTGTTACCATGTGTTGAATGATCGTGAATAGTTTTTAGGAGTAATGCATGTAGGTCCAATAACTCTTTGTTGTATGCATCCCAATATTTTACTCTATCTCTTTCCCATAAGGTTGGTGACCTACAAAACATTCAAACTATGTGTGTGTGTGATAAATGTAAACATCATCCATCATGATTTGTACTTTTGTGTGCAAGTTGTTACTAACACAATATGAGTAATTCAAAAAGAAATTTGATGCACGATACAAACATATGTTATCCATCATTAGAGGACTATTGTTATGCATCATAAAATAAAATTTATATATTGGACGTTGTATGTGAGATGACTTTTGTGGTTGTGCAAAAAGCATCCAAAACATGATAAGAAGTTTCAGTCATCTCCTATTCACGATTTGAAGGAGCGGATTACTAAATTTTTAGGCTTATTTCAAGGCTTCAGATGTTACTCTCAATGGCATTGATGAATCAAACATTAGATAAGTTGAGTTCAAGCTTGTAATAAGAGCATAAATCGAAGCTTGACTTTTACAAAGTAGTCCACCTACACAATCATTTAATCAAATTTCTCCTCTCTAGATTGTGAAATCTTAATGTACTTCACACATTCTCCGGTATTACAAAATGACTCTATTGGATTGATTCCATATTCTACACTAATGTTAACTTGAGCAATGCATTGAACATACCTTGAATCTATTGGATATCTTATTTACTATAAAATTATGAGAAAACCATACATTGTTATAAAACAAAGAACGCGCTAACTTTCTTACATTAATATGTGTTAAAAGTACATGTGCTTTGCGACAATAAATTTGCATGCGGTAAGTGAGATGAGATCAATATGTTAAACAAGGAAATATCTCCATGTTTTCATCATTTAAGTACAAGTATTTCAGAGACTCGCGCCCTATTTAAAATTTAAAATACTAGAGCATATGTTTCTTGAGTAATTAAATGTCATATTTTGAGTTTCGTTGATGTTAGACAACTCGCTAAACAAACTTTTTTACTTAGTTTGCGTAAAATAATTTCTACTCTTTGAAGTCCCTTATTCACATAAGGTTGTTGAAAGGACGAAGATGATGACTAGACGGGGGGTGAATAGGCATTTTGAAACTTTTCTGGATTTGGCTTTATCCTAATACGGAATTAAACTAAATGGATTTTTTTCAAGCACAAATACTAAGTATGCTAGGCTCAACTAAGTGCACCAACAACCTATGGTAAACAATATAGGCACTTAAAGAAACTAGCAAGAACAAACTATATCACAAAATATAGAAATGTAGGAGCAACTAAGCAATTCTAACTAGCATAATATATATCAATATGAGCAAGTATGAATCACGGTAAGTAAAAGGTGTGGGAATGAGATAACCACAAGTGAGTCGGGGACGCGGATTTATCCCGAGGTTCACATTCGTGTAAGTGCTACTCTCATTTGGAGCAGTGCCGAAGCCAAAGCTCCCAAGCACCAGCAAGTGGCTCACCGTATTCTCACTTTCAAGTCACCCCCAACTGATGAGCCTCGATTCACTCGGGGTTGGTATTGAAGGCAACCACCACACCTTTACAAATTTCTTCGAAGCACACCACAAGCAAGGAAGCTTCCAGAGTAACCTTGACCACCTAGGCCACCTCTTACCATTCCCCGGAGCACACCACAAAAGGAAGCTTCCGGAGGAACCTCGACCACCTATGCCTTTTCACAATATTCTCAATTATATTAGAAACCATCTAGGAGGTGGAACCCTCCAAGAGTAATAAGCTCACGTACTCTCACTCAAACTAATCGACGCGGGGATCTCAAATGAATGCAACAAATGCAAATCAAGGTCAAGCAACAAATGCTCAACTCACTCTCTCAATCTCACAAGATGCACTCTCAAAAGTAGGAGATTGAAGAGAGGGGATGCAATGGATAAAATCAACAAATAACTCAAAGATCCATCCACAAATCCCCCTTCACGTAGAGGGGAGATAGGGGCTTGGGGGAGATGGTAAGAGGCTCAAAATGATGTCAAGAATATGTGCGAACAACCAACAAACCGTTGGGGAAGAAGGGCTCTTTTATAGCCAACCCCCAAAACTAGCCATTGGGGCTCCAACAGACACTTCTTGGACACCCCGTGCCCACAGGGTACCATGTGCACGGTACAATCCCGTGGGCGTGGGCCCCCCATTCCCATGGGGTCAACACCCCGTGCACACGAGGTACCCAGAGACCACCCAAGGCAGCAAACTGAAACAGGCATAACTTGGGCATACGGACTCTGAATACGATGATCTTGGGATCATTTTAAATCTATGGAAAATCCCAAGGTCGTCACATAGAGAACCACCCAAGATCAACAAGAAATAATGATGCAAGTCGTGAAAAGGTTTGAGCTCTCTACATGCGATGTGATCAAGCCACTCGCTCGAAAGTCCCTCTTGATAGTACAGATATCAAACCTATAATCCAGTCTCCCACCAAGCACCATGAGACCTGAAAAAACAGGAAAGCCTAGCTAAGGTATACCTTTGCCTTGCACATTCCACTTCAAATTCTTGATGATCTTAATGCTTGCCTCAAGTTGTACTCCTTTTCTTGACCACAATCACTTGGTGAAGATATTTGAATTATTTTTCATATTGCAATGAGTGAAGCTTTCTCTTAAGCACATCTTCACGTGTACATAACCATAATGTGTACCACAAGCTTCAAAACATATAACCTCCCGCTTCTCATCTTGCACTTGGACTCCCGAAACTCAATGAGCATCACCACTTGATGTCATCCTAACATAGGCTACTCGAAATCTTTCTTTTGATGCAATCCCATGAGAAACACCTAACCCGCATTGACATAGTAAAAACATAGCATGGGTTAGTGTAAAAAACACAATTCACAATTACTTACCATACCACTTGATCACTTGATCCCACACGATACATTTTTGCACTTGTGTGTTGGACATCGAGATACAATGTTTGAGCCTCATCTTGGTCAACCAACATATGTACTTCAAGCTCTATATTTGTTCCTTGAAAGCCATAATGAACTCTTCATTTTACTTCATTGCTTCAAGACTATATCACCAAATAATCTTTCATGACCATATCAAGATTCCCATGAACATCATATTGGTCATCACTTGCACTTTTCTATGACCCATCACAAACTCTTGAGAAGCACAATTAATTCTTCACTCTAGTTTCTTGCTTCAAGACATAATCAACGAAAACCCAACACATGAGCTCGTCATGATCTTCTCTTGGTCATACCATGGATTGAATTCTTCTCTTTAATTATACTCTCAAGACCTTTATTCTTATAAGCCCAAATGTATCAGCCTTTGAGATCCTCCACTGAACTCCACCTTGAATATATTTGGTTATATATTAAATTAAATCTTGATGGCTTAATTAGATACATCCAAAGACCAAACAGTATTCTTGCTTAGGCAAGCGACCCCGAGATTCAAACCCTTAGCCCCGTATGCACGGGGGTCAGAGACCTCGTGCGCACAGGGTGTCCAGAGAGTTTAACACTCGACCCCTTGTGCACAGGGGTCAAGAAGTCCATGTGCACGGGGTGTCCAAAGAGATTACCCCAGACCACGTGGGCACGATGTTGGAAATATGCCCTAGAGGCAATAATAAATTAGTTATTATCATATTTCCTTGTTCATGATAATCGTTTATTATCCATTCTATAATTGTATTGATCGGAGACTTAGATGCATGTGTGGATACATAGACAAAACCATGTCCCTAGTATGCCTCTAATAGACTAGCTCGTTGATCAAAGATGGTTAAGGTTTCCTAGACATGGACATGAGATGTCATTTGATAACGGGATCACATCATTAGGAGAATGGTGTGATGGACAAGACCCAAACTACAAACGTAGCATATGATCGTGTCAGTTTATTGCTATTATTTTCTGCATGTCAAGTATCTGTTCCTATGACCATGAGATCATCCAAATCACTAACACCGGAGGAGTTCCTTGTGTGTATCAAACGTCGCAACGTAACTGGGTGACTATAAAGGTACTCTACAGGTATCTCTGAGGGTGTCTGTTGGATTGGCATGGATCAAGACTGGGATTTGTTACTCCGTGTGACGGAGAGGTATCTCAGGGCCCACTCGGTAATACAACATCACAACAAGCCTTGCAAGCAATGTGACTAAGTGTTAGTCACGGGATCTTGTATTACGGAACGATTAAAGAGACTTGCCGGTAACGAGTTTGAACTAGGTATGGAGATACCGATGATCGAATCTCGGGCAAGTAACATACCAAAGAACAAAAGGAACATCATACGGGATTAACTGAATCCTTGACATAAAGGTTCGACCGATAAAGATCTTCGTAGAATATGTAGGAACCATTCTGGGCATCCAGGTCCCACTATTGGTTATTGACCGTAGAGGTGTCTCGGTCATGTCTACATAGTTCTCGAACCCGCAGGGTCTGCACACTTAAGGCTTGGTGACGTTTTGGTAGTATAGATTTATGCATGGTGGTGACCGAAGGTTGTTCAGAGTCCCGGATGAGATCCCGGACGTCACGAGGATCTCCGGAATGGTCGGGAGGTAAAGATTGATATATAGGAAGTCCTATTTTGGTCGCCGGAAAAGTTTCGGGCTCATCGGTAGTGTACCGGGAGTGTCGGTAGTGTACCGGGAGACCACTGGGAGGGGTATTTCGACCCAAAAGGCTACATGGTCTGTGGGAGAGTGAATACCAGCCCTTAGTGGGCTGGTGGAAGTCCCACACAAGGCCCATGCGGATGGGAAAGAAAAGTCCAAAGAGAAAAGGTGGAAAAAGGCAAAATAGGAAGGAGTCCTAGTCCTACTAGGATTGGAGGAGGATTCCTCCTCTCCTCCCACTTCTTACGAAGCCTAGAGGGCTTGTCCCTTGAGACAAGCCTCCTCCTCTCTTCCTCTTATATATACTAGAGGTTTTAGGGTTTTTGCACAGATTTTCAGCCACGTGCTACCCTCTCCTCTAGTGCATAGTTTCTCCTCTAGATCGGTTTTCTGCAGTGCTTAGGCGAAGCCCTGCCAGAATAGCTCAACCACCATTGACGCAACACCGTCGCGCTGCCGGATAACTCGTCTACCTCTCCGCTCCCTTTTGCTGGATCAAGAAGGCGGAGATCGTCATCGAGCTGTATGCGTGCTGAACGCGAAGGTGTCGTCCGTTCGGCGCTAGATCGGAAGGACCGTGATCAAGATCGCGAGACGGATCGTGATGAGTTCGCGGGACGGATCGTGACGAGTTCGCGGGTCGGATCGTGATTGGATCGCGGGACGGATCGTGATGAGATCGCGGGACGCTCGGCGATTTGGATCGCGAAGACGTTCGACTACACCAACCGCGTTTCTTAACGCTTCCTGCTTAGAGATCAACAAGGGTATATAGATCCACTCTCCCTCTCATAGATGCTCATCACCATGGATAGATCTTGCGTGTGCGTAGGAATTTTTTTTTCCCATGCAACGTTCCCAACACACGACCCCTGGACCACGTGTGCACGAAATAAGCAGAGAAGATACCCTTTCAGTTGTAATAAATTTATATCTTACGTTAGAGAAAATTTAGTATATTCATTTCACATGCTAAATACAATCTTAATAAAAAAAATGTTATCTCCGCACATATTGAATTTAATCTCAAATTTTGTCAAACTATGGATATTTTTTGACTCGTTGTTTTTTTAAGAAAACTTATTAGGGTTGATACCATACACCATTCTTTGACCACATGCTTTCATCGTGTTTGTTTATTTTGAGTAGTTTTTGTGTTCTTTACCCTTGTTAACCCATGGAAAATGAAAAAAGATCATGTGAATGGATTGACACCCTTTTTTGATGAATTTATCTCGTAAACACATAACACTTTTACCCCTAGGCAAATGATTTTGGACAACGCAATTATTTCTTTTGAATAATTCCACAAGTTCCAACATAGAAAACAAATTAGAGGGATAATTATAGTGCATATAAACTTGATTTGGTCAAGGCATATGACTCTGTGGATCGGAGGTTTTCTAAAGGTGCCATGCAAAAGTTGTGTTTCAACCACAGGTGTATTAGTTGGGTGATGACTGATTCTCAGTCAAATGTAACATTGAGCTTTTGGATCCCTCGAGAGGTTTGTGCCAAGGTCACCCTCTGAGCTCCTATTTGTTCTTGTTTGTGGCAGTTGGTTTATGCAGTTTTTTTTAACAAGGAGCTAGTGGGTGACACCCTATCCCTTGCTCATGGAAGCCCGGGAATAAAAAATCTACTGAGATGCCAACCAATCATGGACAAATTCGGGAAGAGATGTACTAACTTGAACGAGAAATATATGTCAGAGGCAACAAAAGAAGTCCATATCAAATATGTTGTTCAAGCCTCCAACTTGTCTCGTGGGAGTTTTCAAATTAAATCCCGCCTTTTGCAAAAAGTATGAAGAAACATTGGAGATTATTCGTGGGGTGACAAGGATGGCCACCGGAAAGTTCATTAGATGGCATGGGATTGCACCACAAAACCTAAGAGGCATTGAGTTTTGGGATATGCATTTATTCAGTCAAGCCTTGCTGACAAGACAAGGGTGTAGATTGTTGCAAAAACCAGATAGTCTTTGTGCTAGAGTGCTCAAGTCCAATATTAAGCCCATGGAAATCTATTAGATTAAGATGGGTTAACCAGCTGATGGTTTCGGTGTTAAAAGAGTGGGATATCAGGCTGATCAATCAAATCATTCAGCCATTTGATACTGATGAAATGTGCAAATTGAGAATTCCTATGCCGCGTGTGGATGATTGTGTTGCCTCACACTATGAGAAAACTGGAATTTTACTGTTAGAAGTACCTACAAGCCTGTTGATTCCATCAAGATACAAGTTTCAGATACGGCCTTAAGTTTGTGAGGAGATGCGGGGACCGAAATATTTGGGATTTTATTTGCAAGGGTAGCGCCATGCAGTCACTCGACATAGAAGGACAATTGTGAAAGAGAATATTTGTGAAATATGCGGCAAGGGGAAGGAGGATGAATTCCATGCGACCATTTCATGCACAAGAAGCAAGGACTTAGATGAGCTATGAGGGCAATCAGGGAAAATCACTAGAGAGGAGGCTTTCCGTTTCATCGGTGCGGAATTGCTCCAATTGCTACTCAACTCAATTTTCAATATTGTCAGAAACATAAACCTTTTGATGCTATGACAGGCATGGAATTTGCGCAACAATGTTGCACATGAGGGGATGGAAAGAAGGCAATCTCGAGATAAAATGCACAATGTCCATGGATGGGAAGGAGTAGGGAATATGTCTCTCAATTCCTCGTGAGACACTTATTTCTTCGAAATCAGATATCATGATATTCTTAGTTTTTTCCCAAACAATCCCAAGACTACTCGCAAGATTGTGTCCTTCCCATCCCATGGAATTTGCTTTCTTGTCCCTCTATACATGGATCTCAACTTGTATGGCATAACAAGAATAGAATCCCCTTCTCAAGGATGCAAGAAAGACCACATGCTCTGTAGGCCACGACCCATGGGAGACGATGGGCTCTCAATTTCGTAGTTTTTTTTTCACGAAAATGATCGGATCAATTATAAAAGTTCATTGAAAGTACAAAGCATCTCAAACATAATAAAAATTACATCAAGATTTTGAGACCACCGAACAAGCACTAGTGCTGTCAGAACGAATCGCCAACGTGTTGTTGTCTCCTGCCGGAGCTGGCTTGACCTTGTCTATGACAGCCGAAAAGTCTTCATATACACGTCCCTAAGGACCAGCTCCCTCGGTGTCGTTGTTGACCCTTTCACAAATCTGAAACATCCGATATTAAATCTCGATGAAGAAAAATCGACAACAAGTGTCTCAAATCCAAAGTTTTTCTTTTCGGGGAAAATGTAGAATTTCATTACTCAAAGAGGCCTCTCAGACAGAGCCAGTTTTACAATAAAGTCCAACCTGGTGTCAAGCCAAACTGCGGTACGCGACGTATGACGGCCATAAGCAGCCAGCTTATGACTAACAATGTTTTGAAAACGGCTACAATGTATAATAAAAATTTGTATAGCCTCAAGATCGGACAACCTGTGGATCTCCTCTATGAATGCACGATGCATCAATCTGTCCGTCTCATCATGGACACCGCCTCCGCACTATTCATCTCGACCAAAATAGGTAACATAGTCTGATGCACAGCCTACGCCAATGAAAGAAGTAGAAAAATATGAACCTGGGTAGCAACACCTTGTCCCTTGGCACGATGCAAATCCCAAACTTGGCGTTTTCCGCAGGAGCGCCATGCTAACAGAGAGCGGTCCATACCGCCCGTCGCCCCCACGTGAGAGCCACATGAAGGACGGTGAAAAGAAATTCCCTGGTCACCGTTGAGATCCACGGACGGTCACGGTCCACGGTCACAACAAAGAGGAGGACTCGACCACTACAAAACTCCCCTGCGACACCCTCTCCAACCGCTGGTCCTTGGTGCAACTCGTCTCTGTTCAATGTATTTGGCCTTGGCTACCAGCACTAGGCCACGTGAGCTCGCCGTCATGACCTACAAACAAAAGCCTGTGCGCCGCGTGCACTATTCTATTCCTCCACCATTCTGCACCGAGACGGCCATCGTAATCAATGTCAGACAGCCCAATAATCATACAGTTGGTGCTCGTAAACTTGGACGTTAATTCCGTGTAGTAGCCGGTAAACTCGTAACCGTAAACTCCTCCGGTTTAAGGCGACGGTTTCACAGTAGAGCTACCCGACGCGCGCGTTTTAAACACGACCCGTCTATAATTCATCGTGATCTAAAGCAGAACCAGCGGTGACAGCTCTGGGATTTGACTGCCTCGCTGTAGACGAAGCCGACGTGGCGATTAAGAATATCCCTTGGTACGCAACGGGTTTCACGTTGGCCGGATTAATTTGGACGCGCAGTGCGCACGCCGGCCCGTCGGCGCCACAAGACGGACAAAACGTGGCTACTTGTACAAACCCTGTGCCATGCCATGCCATGCTATGCTATGCGGCTGTGCGACTTCCCCTCTCCGACGATTCAGCTCATCGATCGTCCCTCCCCTTGCTTACTTGCTTGCTTGTCTTATCTCTTGCAGCGGAACAGGTAAACAGACGAATAAACAAACATCTCCATCTTCTGTAAAAAGAGGAGAAGCGCGTGGGTTCAGCTCAGTCTGACCGTATGGTGAGTTTGACCAGAACCATGTGCTTAGCAGTGGGATGATCACCAGTTTAACTTAACATGTTGCCTTTCTTTTTTACCGGCCAAGGGTACCACTGATTCAAGGATCTACATGACTATATTATTCATCAAAAGCTTTATTCGCACTCAATGCTGTTTGGTCTCTCTCAGCTCTCGTGTAGGTAAAGATATCTCCTGCGTATAGCTTAGTTGGCCCCTGTATCTCTCAGCTCTCTTGTTAGGTACATATGCCAGATATGTATCTCGTTTGGTCTCTCTCAGCTCGCTGCAGGGATCGCACATACATACAACGTTCAAGGCCTGACGACCTGTATCGTTCCATCAGAAGGAACGGATCCTATGGAAGAAGACACGTTTGCTTCCCAGTTTGTGATGGTTGGGCCGCAGGTGCTCCACCAGACTTGCATCTCAGGCCAACTCCAGCGCACGGTTTCAAACGGATGTTCGTTTTGCCTGAATTCTATCTATTTGGGATGGATAATAAGATCGTGTCCGAGGTTTTTTTGAGATGCGTCGGCAGTGCGTCCAACACACGGCCGCATCCCGTCTGCATACATTTTTTCCAAGCACATGTCTTTTATTTTTATCATTGATTTTTGATACATAGTAGCACATCACCACATTTTGACTAGAATAGCAAGACTAAAGAAAACAAGAACCATAAGAAGACATTTTTAAATAAATTAACTTTCATAACTGCTCTCGTAAGTTGAATTAATGCCTTCTCGATACATTCATTGTTGATCTGTGGAGGCTCGATCTTGCATGCTTCTATCTTCTTCGTGTCTAAAGAAGTTGACGTTGCTTTCTCGCATCTACTTTCATTTTTAGTATCTATTGTAGCAACAACACTAGTCTTATTTTTAGCCTTTATTGTAGCTAAAAGTGCACCAACATCTACTATTTTACGCTCTATCAAAATATCGATGTATTCTTCTTTCCAATACCAAAGGTCGCATCCATTCTACACAACAAAAAAATAGATTAGCACAACTAGTCAAATCAGAGAGCACAAACGATGCTAAAGTAGCACATACCTCCCCATCGTTTGGACACTTGATGAACACACATCCGGGATGTTCCGGCGTTTTAGACATGCGGCGTTGGACCTTCCTTGGACAGTCATCGCACTTAATAAGTTGCAACGATGCGCCGACGAGCCTTTGGGTCAGCACCAACCCCGGCTTCCAGTCGTTCATGTATCTGCTGGCGAACCGCCAATGGCATAGATCCAAACGGCCAGAGGAGGAGTCAGTACCTGCATGCGGCATTGCGGCCTTGTCGGGAGGTCCTGGCCCGGTGCCCCGCCAGTCCATGGCATGGTGTAGCCTCCCCGCAGTCGGGCGAGCCCAAGTCCGGCCAGATCCGCTCCAAATCTGACGGCCCGGAGCGCAAATCAAGTGGTCGTGGTTGGATAGCTCGGGGCATCGAGGGAGCATGGCCGGCCTGCGAAAAGGTTTGGGGCGAGCGCGCGTCCGAACTGCACCGCGACAATAATAGCGACGGCGACGGCGAGGGACAAGAGTGGCGGGAGGGTGCGGCTGGAGGGCTCGGTGGGTGGGGGTGGGAATAAAAAAAGAGAGACATGTGCCACCGACGGACGGGCTAGGAAAGGACAAACACGTACGTTCATTTCATCCCCAAAACGATCCAAACTTAGACCGAAGATGAGTTAAAAATGGACAGAAAACTGACAAAAATCCGTTTACACCCGTGCGTTGGGTTGTTCATTTTATCCCAAACAGACACACCCAAACAAGATGGGGCGTGCGCTGGAGTTGGACTTACCTCCCTGAATCCCGATCTGCTCTGATCGTGCCGCGCCACATGCACGGCGGAATTCTGTCTCGTTGTATATTATAGTAGTAGAAGTATACTAAAACAAACCGGAAAATGTCAGTGGCAGTTAACAGTTAGCGGAGTGCGTGATGGGTGCGGCGGGCGGTGGGTACCTGCAAGCCAACACGTTACACATGGGGAGGAGTGGCCGGTGCAACGGGCCAAGCGAGATGTAAACAGTAGACAAACCGTCGCCCCCAGACCCCCAGTGGAGGAGAGAAAAGCCTGCATCTCCATGTGCTGTGATCTCGGAGGTACTACTAGTAATACTAGTAATTCAGACCAACCATAACTGTCAGCTCAGCTCAAGAGATCGGATCGAGAAAAGATCCGGTCTCGGAGTCAGAGGTACTACAAGAACAGGACGCACCGGCGCCGGTCACGTCTACGTAGCACGGCCGCGAATGCAACGTGGTATTCGAGGCACGGTACCGGCGAGTCTTTTCTGCTGCCGTTGGGAACTACAGAAGCACAAGAATGATTCATGGAGCGCAGCACCTCCTAACTAACTCTGCCATTAGTTGCTCATGCTCAAAATAAAAGAAAACCTCTGCGATTAGTTAGGGTCACGAGAAGTCATGCCACGAGCGTGAGGGGGAGAGCACGCACGCACGCACGCACGACACGCACCTATCATCGATCTGATCTCCGTCGCTGCGGTCGCCCGCCGGTGGGAAGCGAGACCTCACATCAGGTTCTGCATCAACAAGAGCACGAGACCAATTAAGTGGGAGGACAGGGTGGCCGTGCGGGTGCGGCACGGCGTTTCGCAAGCTGCATCGTGGCCGCAACCACCGACCGAACCGATGCCGAGCACACCACCTCTGCTGCTCGCCGTCGGCATGACAAAGGGCAAACAAAACGGGACACCGAGGCCGGGAGCGCGTGATTAGGTTCTGCATCAACACGGACGGTTCACACACAAAAATGATTTCGTTTTCGTGCCTTGCCTGCCTTAAAAAATGGAAACGAAGCCCAACGTGCTCGCCGTTTTGGATTTATGTAGACTATAAATGTCACGTTCAAAATATATTCGGATCCGAGTTAGTACTAACCTAGTTTAAGGCCAGATTTAGGAGCACGTCGACACGTAGCACAGCGCGAAGCAAGCAAAGCTAGAAAGCAAAGACAGTCACTTTGGGGAGAGGCGTTTTGACTCCCCAAGCATTTGCTCCTGGGTGAACAATAATACAAAAAATGTTTCAAAAAAAATTCAAAAAATTCTGAATTTATTTGTGGGTGTTCTTGTTAGCGTCACAAGCATGCCTGTCAAATTTCGTGCAAAACGGAACAGTAGTAGTGTTTCGTAGTGAAAAATAAACAAATTTGGTGTTTCACTTTATTTTTTTGCACAGGCCAAAAAAATGAGTTTTTTGCCTAAAAATTTTCAGGTAGCATTTGAATGTGATGAAGAACACATAAATTTTTTGTTATGATTTTTTTGACATTTTAAAAATTATTTTCCACAGGTAAGAGCATGTGTTCCCCGAGAGTCGAATTGCATTTCTGTTCACTTTGCTGTTTTATTACAGCTCCCGAGTATCTGTCCCCGACACACACACACACACAAAGGCGCGCCCTCTAAAATACAAAACACACAATACACAGTCTGGTAAAAAAAAAACCATCAGTCGGCAAATTGTAGTGGCCGCATCCGTCGCCTCCCTTCACACATCCAAACGACTATGCTGTTCTACAACAAGAATTATGTTTCTGATAAATATACGGTGTTGCAATGGTCTACAACGGATTTATATTTTGTAACAAAACATTTATTGAGAATTTTTTAAACAATACCTTGATTGCAAAAAAAATTGCAACAAAACCCAGTTACAAAAAGAAAATCGCATCAAACAATATCTATGTTATATAAATAATTTCATACAAGACCTGTGTTACAGAACTGTAGTCATGAAGACATGCGTGATTCGCTCAATGCAGCTAATCGAACGGCTCGTGACCTGACTGAACTTTTTTAAAAGATACCAGAAAAATACTCAAAAAGAAAGTGGGAGAAACAAAACCAGGAACCAAGCGAGACCGGCCTAAGTTTGCAGTGCCCAAGACGCCACAGGCACAAAAAACGAAACCCGGCACACACACAAAAAAAGAACATGTGTTATTATCCAAGTGCAAGAAAAGAAAAAACGTGTTTATCCTGACGGCAACGCACAAGAAACCAACAGAAATCGTTCAAGTTACCACAATTACCATAGAGGAGAGGAGGGCTAAATAAGCAGGAGAGAATATTCCAATCCTTTTTCCGTCCCCTCTCCCACCCCCTTCCCTCCTCCGCCATATAAACGTCTCCGGGAAAGGCAACCGGACGGAGAGGAGAGAGAGGAAAGGAAAGGGACGAGAGGGAGCCGAGGAAAGCTCTCCCCCCCTCCCGAATTTTCATCTTTCTCCCTTCCGCTCCTCGCCCGGACCCCGGCCGGATTCCCGCAGGAGGAGGAGGAGGGGATGGGGAGGGAGGACAGGTTCCCGCTCTGGGAGGCCGCGCTCGGCGCCGGGGTCGCCGCCGTCTTCGCCGCGGGCCTCGTCGGGGTCTACCTCTCCATGCCGGACTCCGACTACAGCTTCCTCAAGTTGCCCCGCAACCTCCACGAACTCCAAATCCTAACGTAATCATCACCCCTTGCCCCCTTTCATTTCCGTAGTTTCGGTTGGTGGGTCGTCGGTTGCGTCTCCCGTCTTTTCTGGGTAATCGCATGCCACAAGTTTTCCCATTCGCGTGGTTTTCCCGGCGTGCGCGTGCTCACCGTTGTCTCGCTCATCTTCCTTTTTTGTTTCGACAAGAGGCGATTCGATTTGCCTAGAGCCCATCGGGTTAAGTGGATCTGCGGATGAGTAGTTTAATTTACAGATTCATCGTGCCATTGCGTTCTGGGCGGAGATTTCTTTGGTAGGTTTTCAATGCGGAAATCACCTGTTCCTCATGGATCCAAGGCCTGTCAATGGAACAGTTGATTGATGGATGGTAGGTAGTTTGCATGGAATCAGAGGTGGTGGTTGCCTCCTTACTTGGCAACGACCACTGCCTTGGTTTGGTTTGGTTTGGTGGAGTCTTCTTTCTCCATGTGGGGAGGAGAACATGGATCTGGTTTTCAAAATACTCCCTCCCTTCACAAATATAAGACGTTCTGGCCTTTTTTTTTTTAATCGGATGTATACAGACACGGTTTAGTTAACTCATTTTGGTCCGTATGAAAACATCTTATAACAGTGAGCGGAGGGAGTATCGTTCAATCCATGACGCGTCTTGGGCATCTATGAACTGCCGATTTATTTCGGACTGCACGTCAAATCTGGGAACATAGGAATTTGGAGCAGTAATGTGATGCGTCCCACACATGAAAACAGCTCCGGTTAATGCTTCATCTTGTTAGACTAGCAGGATAGAGCTGAAATTAAAGCCTGCATTTCCAGTACCAAGATAGCACGGTTCCCTGGACTAAATTAAAATAATAGAAGAAATTTGACACATTGTTTTCTTGATGAAGTAAGCAATCATTTATTTTACTTTTCTCAAATTACCACGTCGCCTTCTTGCCGCTTTGCCAGCTATTGCCAAGATATGCATTGGACCTGGTCCTGGCATGTTTCATGTGCCTTCTGTTTAGTATTGATAATCACACACGTAACATGTATCTGCTGTAGACGTGTGAGCTATCTGCAAGCTTTACAGTTATGCAATTCATGTCACGTTATGTTTCCGTTGTTATTGTGATTATTTGCTTAAGCTGAAAAGCATGCGCGGTTGTGTGTGTCTAATTGCCTGTGCTGAGTGCTCACAATGGATTTTCCTCCCTCAGTTTCTAACCATCAAATGGTTTCCTTGCAGTGGCCATCTTGAGAACTATACCAGTGACTACACCGTACAGGTGTTGATAGGTTACTGTGCTGTGTACATTTTCATGCAGACCTTCATGATCCCAGGGACAATATTCATGTCATTGCTTGCTGGTGCTCTGTTTGGGCAACTCCGGGGTGTGGCTCTGGTTGTCTTTGCTGCCTCTGCTGGTGCTTCTTCCTGCTATTTCCTGTCGAAGCTCATTGGGAAGCCGCTGGTGTTCGTGCTGTGGCCAGACAAGCTTACATTTTTCCAGAAGCAGGTAATAAGTTCAGCACCAATATTAGTGGATGCGGTTTTATTTCAACACTATGTAGCGTCACAACATCTTAAATTTTTGTCGGGACTGAATCGCTCTACTCTTTGATTTAAGATCCTACAGGATTGTGTAGTAACTCATAACTGAACTGGGTGATTTATCTTCATTTCCAGGTTGCCAAAAGAAGAGAAAAGCTGTTGAATTACATGCTTTTCCTGAGGGTCACCCCAACATTGCCAAATACCTTCATCAACTTAGCATCTCCCATTGTTGATGTGCCCTTCCATACCTTCTTATTGGCAACTCTTATCGGTCTCATCCCAGCAGCCTACGTGACCGTGAGGGTAAGTTTTTAGGTTCACATACGATGCCTGGTAATGTACTGCATTTAGTGTGTATACATTGTTTGTTCCATTTTAAATCTCACTGCCTGGTTCATTTCATGTATTCAGGCTGGGATTGCTCTGGGAGAGTTAACGTCGCTCAGTGACCTGTACGACACCCAGTCAGTAGCTCTGCTGTTCTTGATCGGTGTCGTCTCGGTCACACCAGCATTGTTGAGCAAGGACGAGGCGCAAGAAAAGGCACCAGAAATCGCAGCAGGCGCCTCATGAACACCCAAGAGGAGTCACCTAGCCCACCTGTACATACCAAGGCACAGCATGCGGCGGCTTCATTGGATTTGGGCCTACAGGCCTTGTGAGGCGGATGACACATGGTTTGCGAGTTCATGTGACTAGACAGCAGCACGGCGGGACCTTGGACTCCAAGTCCGCCCATCACCCGCCTACCGGAGATCTGCGTTGCCATGAGAACACCGTTTCATTCCGTGGTCACCCCCCACATTGTTTGTTACGAATGAATCTGGGAAGCACAATGCCCATCCACAGGCAAGATGCTTCGAATGTGTAGACAAGTAGCGTGTGTGCCGTTCGTCAGCCTGTGATGCTGCTTATTACTCCCTCCGTCTCAAAATAAGTGTCGCAAATTTTATACTAAACTGGTACAAATTTTGTACTAGATCATCGACATTTATTTTGGGACGGAGGGAGTAGATGGAACTGGCAGCTAGTCCAAATCCTTGTATATATATTGACCAGATTCATTCAATCCATATTCAGTGGTTCAATGACAATTTGTCTGTTGCTGTGATGTTCCCCTTCTTATGTGTAGCTTGATTTTTTTCATTTCTCCTGCTTGCCATTTTCTCTGATGTGTGACCATGATGTTGATGCTCTTTTTTTCCCCTACTGTATGTATAATGATCATGATGTTTTTCAGGGAATTACCATGATAAAATTTCCTTTTATTTTAGATGACGTCATGATGAACCTGACAGGTAGTGTCTAAGTTTTTTCTTTAGCTGACAGTGTCAAGTTTTAGACCAGCTGTTTTCTTTTTCTTTTGAACTGACCAGGTGTTTTCTCAGAGAATAGAGAGGTCTCTGGCCAAATTGGGGCAGTAAAGCCCAGATAAACTATATAATGACCAGCTGTTTTTTTAGGGTAAGGAATTTTAGGGCAACTATAAGGCCAGGTATTCGGACTGGCCAAATCGGGACAGTAAAGCCCAGATAAACTTTTAAGATGGGCTTTGACTGGCCCATGTATAGTGGGCTAGTGGTCACCATCCCGCCGGCTCCATTGGTCAGACAGACACGCACGCGCCGCAAGCCGCCAAGCCGGAGAGCGAAGCACATGCTGGGTCTTCTCCGCCGCCGCGCCGCATCCTCGCCGGCGGCGAGCCTCCAGCTAGTGAGTCCAGCTTCCGTTCCGCTGTTTACGAATCGCTCTGTTTGCTCCGCCTCGTGTTCGTGTGCTGCTTTGGCGGATTTGGGAAGTAGTTGGCCGCGAGAAAAAAAAAATCAAATCGCAGGGTTCGGAGACATGTTGCTTTCCTGTAGAACCCAGACCTAGGTAGGAGCGGGTGTAGGATTCAGCAGTGAAATGGCTGGCTTGCATATCAGAGGTCTGTGCTTGCGCGGTGTGTCGTTGGGAAGATCGAAAAGAGGGGGCAGGAGTCTCGATTTAGTGTGGAATTTTACTGAGGCTTCTGTGTAAAACGCGAACTGGTAGTTCACTACAAGAAAATTTTGATTGTTTTCTGGCTGCGATTGTGAAGTGAGACGGTACATTATGGTGATCCTGTCGTGATAATTTGGCCTCTGAAATGTGCAGTTCCAGTGCTGTTACCATCGAAGCAGCGAGAGACTGCTGCCTTGCCGAGGTGAGTCTGGGGTCCAGCCATGCCATATTCCTCTTTTTACTAGTTTTTAATCACTGGAGACCAAGAAACACAAGATTATGCTGGGCAAGATCGTACCATGGCTTAATCACTTCCTCCTTCAGTTATGCTGGTCATTCTCATTGGTCCAGTCAGTTATAACTGTTTGCACTTCTTTCGCCTACTCCGCATTGCACAGAGAAGACCAGGAAGTCTCATATGGTCTCAATTGGGCTATTGCTGCGAGAGGTGTTGTTGTAAAAGATAAGGTCTTCTATAACTTGGAGCCGTCAGAGCTTCAGAAAAGCGGTACTGCTTACGCAGGTATATGCAGATTCATGTCGTTTGCGTTTAGTCATGATGTGTATATTTACATTTGATGATGCACAGATGTATAACCTGGTACCTGTTTCTGGAACATGTAGAGCGTTTGTCTGGCACTCCACTTCATGTTAAAGGAAATGTCATCGGTGGGTTCCCTGATATTTCAGGAGCTCAATTCGCAAAGCTTCTGAAACAGGTAGGTTATTTATTTATTTATTATTTTGCTCTCCATGGCTTGGTAACAAAATGATTCTCATGAACTGAAAGAAATTCAGAAGCAATGTTGGCCTCATTTTGTCAGCGGACAGAATTTTAACTTACTACTTTCCAGTTGAGCGTCAGTGTCTATGTTTTGATTTCTCTGTTTGCTTCTGTTAGGTGACCTTTCACCTTTCATCCATCTCAAGTCTTTATGTCCAAGACGGTGCCATTGGTTCATCTGCAGAATGTGATGCAAAGGTCCGTGTTATTAGTGATAACCCCTCTGCCATCATGTCACTCTCCAGTATCCTTCAGAAAATACCAGACCGTGCGATTTCGCACGACACATGCCCTTTGACTATATATGTTGCCAGTTCTATCAGGTAATTGATCTTCTTAGTTCTTCTACGCATGATGTAACTTGTGCATGCATTCAAGTTGCCACCAAGAGCTCAGATGATTAACTGTAGTTGGCCCTATCATAAGACTGATGTACTCTATTGTCTTTCTTGTTGCGCATTGCTTAACAGCACCAACGTCAGGAATGCTCTAGGTTCAGGGATGCAATATGCTAATGGAGTTGCAGTAGCAGACATAGAACGCTCATCACTTATCCTATGCGGCAAAGCATTTGCTGACTCCACTATGGTAAAAGATGCTCTTACCGCTTTGGCTGCCCCCATATTGTCTGCAAGAGGAGGCCTCCCTGTCCCTGGCTGGTAGAGTCTGCTTGACATTTCTTTGTACACTTTACCTAAATATGTTGTTCATCTTCCATACTGTGTGTATCAGGCTTCTGTCTTCTGGCGGTTCAATTGTACTGCTGTTTGCTCCAGTGGAGGTCATCAAGTCCTGCTCGGAGATTCAGGATGTTCTTGTGTCCACTGACAGCGGTGTAGTTATCTCTTCGAAACAATCTACTGTGCTTTTCCCAACAAAGTCAAGAGCATCACAGTTGTTTACCAAACCAGCTACAGTGATTGTTGTGTCATCTGATAGGTAATGAAGAGCACGTGCTTCATGGGTACTACTACATGTAATCATGTGTTTTCTGAATGTTTAAATGAAAAGAAATGTGACGTTATATCTACAGTCCCGATTTTGGCTTTCTTCACCCTTATTATAGCTGTGTTTGCTAACAATATGTTACCTTCTTCTGTACTTTCAGCACTGATGCCCTACCATTGGTATCAAAGCTCTCTCCAGGTCAGGCAGCTTACCATTTCTTAGCAGGATATCAGGATGGCAAATTCGTCCCAGCTTACAACAGGGGCCCTTCTCCTTTCGACCAGCTTGCCCTTGCAAATTCCTTATTTTTGCATGTATGTTGCATAATTTCGTTGCTTTTCCTCTCTAGCCTTTCAGCTAGGCTTTATTACAACAATTGTTTGTTCAGTATGAACGTGAGAAGGTCGAATCTCAGAAAGTTAAAGAGTCTCTACCCTTGCAGTTGAAAAAAGACAAGACACCAACTTATCTGATCAATGCCAAGAGCTCCGGAAAGCAAATTGACGGTACAATTTTACATTTATCCTCATTCATGGTTCACTTATTCAGTTTGATTTTCTGGAATGGAGGACACTAGCTTTGAACACTATGAATTACAGGCAAGGACTTGATGAGACTTATCGAGCTGTCGCAATGTAATGACATGCCAGACAGCACCAAACCGGAGGACACTAGAGGTAAATAGCCGTTATGGCACCAAACATATAGTCAACACCAACCATGTATCGTGCTCGTTTCGTCGCGTTGAAGTACATGCCTGTTTGATTGCAGTGGCTGAACTCAAGGGGAAGTACAGGAGCTTTCTGTCTGCCAAGTTCGGCAGACATTTACCCGAGGAATTCTCGTTCTGAGAGACACTACAACCCAACGCTCTAGTGTAGGACAATTCCGCGCTGGGCCTTAGATAGGCTTCGCATTTTGAGTTGAACTGAGATGGCCTCCCCCGTCTCCTTCCAGACCATGAGATGCGATCGTTAGCCTTGTTTCCTTTTGGGATTGTCATGGAGCTGCTGTGCAAGCAAGGCATTAGTTATGCAAGTACTACACGAGTCTGTCATTAGCAGGCTGTGTACAAGCAGTCGTTAGTTTCACCTCCTTGTTGTTCACCTTGCTGTGGAGACGCTTCACAGCAGTAGTTCATGGTCCCGGTGACAGTGAGCGTCGCGAGCTCCTGTTGTTACAACACGAACGACGGTGAGTGCGGCGTCCGTCTCAAGGACGCAGAGGCCGGTGCCGGCGCCACTCCGGGACACATGCCATGTACGTACGTAGGGAGTAGTAGGAATATTGAGCCATGCTCCTCTGTTTGATCGTGCAGATTGTGGAGATGGCAGGGCCTCACATGGTTGTTTCAGTGCGCCGCGGTCCCCTTCCGCTCTTCTCTTTATCCTGTATGTATCTCCGTCCCAAAATAAGTGACTCAATTTTGTATTAAAGTTAGTGCAAAGTTAAGTCATTTTTAAGCCATTTATTTTGGAAAGACAACAAGCAGCGATGCAAAGTTAAATCATTTTTGAGTCACTTATTTTGGAAAGACAATAAGCAGCGGGGCAGCAGACGCCGCTCCAAAGTGCAGACGTGCGCCACCCGTATCATCACCGGACGGTATTTGGATGCTTATTAGTACTAGTATATACTTATAAAGTTTTGGCATATGCTGGGTGAAAATCAAAATCAAAATCACACTTGCCTGGCGGGAGGCGAGAGGTGCTCGTTGTAGTACATCGCAGCAGGCCTCATGTTTTTGTGCTGCTGCACCTACGCTCTGTCGCTCGCTGCCACATTACTGTCACTCCTTTGGCTTGGCACACATTAACTATAACTGAACCAAAAGCACGTCGCATACTATTAATTTTGCTACGATACACCACACATTGCCTATTAATTTGGTGGGTCTGTGTTGACCCGGAAGGCTGGAACAGTAGGCACCTTTGTACTGAGTGGCCATCCTTGAGAGACAGACTAGCCCAAAGGTACCGCCGTGCTGGAGCCAATAATTTGCGAGCGCATTTTGTCATGGAAAGTTCATCGCTCCACCGTAGGACCTACAGTAGAACCCCAACATGTACTGGTACATCTTTGTGAGTTGTGAGTCACATGAATGATACAAAATGCATGCATAATGCAGCCTGGTGTGCAAGCCTTTTAGCTCTAGTGGTTGGGAGAAATGTGGAGGAACAGCAAAATGGTTAGCTGGAGCAAACCCCATTATTTGATTGATGGGCAACAGCCTCATCACAAGCCCTACTACCCCTGCCTGGCTCACATGCTTTGGTCCTCCTCCATCAAGATGGCACAGCAGCTTTCACCCAATTGCCACCATCATCATTCTGTGACATCAGGTCAACAGGAACATGGAGAGAGCACCATGACAGCACTCCTTCAAATCAAATCATTTGATGTTCAAAGGATTTCCTTCAACAAAAACAAGAAACTGCATTGATTTGGGAAATCTCTGTTCCATGTACAACAGCATTACCAGGGCATATGTATGAATAAATACAATCACTATGACTACAATATGAATCATCATCACTGAAACTTACACAAATGCAAGAAACAAACGCATGGCTGTAAATACAGTGGGCCGGCTCTTTTGTATTCTCTGAAACACCCAACACTTGCTTTACCATTGATGACAGACTCAGAAAACTAGGGAGGCATGGGTGGTGGCTAGTCAAAGGAAGGAGATGTCACATAGCATACAACAAAGGAACAACATGACACGGTGGTCTTGTGCTAATTTGAGCTCTTTTTCTTCAGTAAGCCGCTAAATTTAAATTTCTTCTTCTTTTGCTGCTGCTGCTGTTTGGTTGGTGATGTGATGCCGTTGTTCGCCTTTGCGGACTGCAGCCCGTTGCTGTCGAGAGCGGAGTCTCCCTTGTTGGACTCCAGATCGACCTCCGACTCGCCGTCGTTCTCCTTCTCCTTGGACGAGTCGTAATCGGTAACCTTGCTGTTCTCCCACATCTTGGCAACCACCACAACTGGTTCGTCGTCCACACCGCCTCCATTCTCGTTGTCTTCTTCCTTGTTGCTACCATTTGTTGTTCCATTCGGCACTAGATAAGAGAGCTCTTTTATCTTCTCAGAAGCAGCTGATTCCTTTGCCTGCAAGTCCTCATTCTCCTCTTGTATGTTCTGTAGTTCGTTCTCCTTGTCTAATAGTTTATCCTTCAATTGACGGGTCTCGGCCTTGGCTTCCTCGCTAGCCTTGTTGGCTTCAACTAGCTGAGCCTCAAGATGATTCATCTTCTCCAGCAGCTCAGCATTTTCAGCTTCTTTTTCATTCACCACGGCCAAGTACTTGTCCATTTGAGCTTTGATGGCGACGATCTCTTCTTCCGACTTCCGAATGGATTTGACAAAACTTAGCTCTTTGGACTGCCATTCCTCAGAAACGTTCTTAGCTTCTGCCTCCATTCTCTCAACGGACTTCTTGAGGCAAACTTTCTCATAGTTTACTTCATCAAGCATCACCTCATAGCTCTCCTTGGCATTCTGCAGACTATTGTTGAGTTCCTCTACTTGTGCCCGAGCGCGCTCAATCTCTTCCTGTTTGATGAGGTATTTCTCTTGCGCCTCTCTTGACTCAGCTGACATCTCGTGCAAGGCAGATGCCAGACCCTCCATTGCCTTCTTAACCTTCTCAACTTCATCTTTGCTAGCTTCTAGCTCCTTGGCTAGCTCGTTCTTTTGTTCAGTTAGGGCCGCGATTTCTGAACTTGCAAGCTGGTCATTGTTCAGTGCCTCTGTTTTCTCCTCTTCTACTGTCTGTAGCTTCAACCTTAGCTCTTCGACCTCCGCAATTAGGTCAGCTGTGTCTTTCTCTGCAGCATCAAGACGTTCATTTGTCACGTCAATTTCTTCCTTGAGCCCAGTCACCTCGTCCTCCAAGGATCTGACGTTGTCATGAAGCATAGCAGCTTCAGATTCTTTGTCTTTAAGCAAAGTGCTTGTTTCATCTAGTTCTTCCATCACTGAATCCAAAGACTTGCCTTTCAAAATGAGAGACTGGTCGGCTTCCTCCAATTGGAACTCCAACAGCTGCACCTTCTTCTTGAGTTGATCAGCTAGCTCGTCTGACTTTGAGCATTCCTTCTTGGCATTAGCAACATCAGCTCTGAGCTGTTCAACCACACCCTCCAATTCAATCACCTTCTTCTCAGCCAACTTTGCCTTTTCCAATTCAAGCTTCAAAACAGCATTCTCTGCCTCAAGCTTTCCAATTTTGTCAGCAGCTTCCCTCGACTTGCTCTCCACCTCAGAATCAAGAAGCCCTTTCAGGCGCTCCACCTCCGCATTGAGGAGCTCGATTTTCTGGGTATTCACCTCGCAAGCCCTCATGGCATCATCTGCCTGGCTAAGCGCCCAGTTCTTGGCATCAATTGCATCTGCCAGCTCATACCTTGCCTTCTCAAGCTGCTCCACCGTCGAATGCAAGGCAGCAGCGTCAGCCTCCTGCTGGCTCTGCATGCTCTTCAGCTTCCTCCGCAGCTCATCTTCCACGCCGTGCGCAGAATCATCATTGCTCGCCTGCTCCGGTTCCATGGAATGGACCTTCTCGATCTCCACGGTCCTGCTCTGCACATCTAGCGCATCCTTGAGCTTTGCATTGGCCTCATCGGCCACCTTCTTTGCGCACTCGAGTTCCTCAAGAACTTTGCCCTTCTCTTCCTCCTTCTCCACCAGCTGACCCATGGCCTTCTTGAGCGCCTCTTGGACGGCATCAAGCTGCGCCTGCAGCTCCTGGGACGGCTTCGCGGCCTGCGGCTCCGGAGACGGCTTTCCGGCCTTCCCTTGCTTCTGCAAGCCAACCAAAGCACTAAGATTCCACTAAAGGTAAAACATGAAGCATGATTTGTGCATCACAACCAGATGAGGAATCGTGCTTACCTCTGGAGGAGGAGGGGTGGTGGTGGTGATCCGGGTGGCGCCCTTGGGCGACTTGCGGTCGGCCGACCGGGGAGACTTGTCGGCCGTACGCGGCGCGCTCGGCGGCGTGCCATGGGCGGCATTCGCCTTGGGCACCGCCGGCTTCCGCGGCCTCTCGCCCTTGGGTGTCGGCGGCGTCTCGCCCCTGGGTGTCGGTGGCGTGGCCTTTCCTTTGCTTTTGGCCTCCGGCTTGCTGCCGACCTTCCCCTCCGGCTTGCCGTCGCCCTTGGCGTCGGGCAGGCCAGATCTGCGCTCGGAAAAAGGCAAAAACCAGCATCAGATCAAGAACTTTGCAGCTCCATCCCCAAGCACCAAGATCCGAACCAGATCTATGCTATGCTCCAGTAAACCAAGCAAGCATGATACCCAGAGGCAGCCTGCCCATGCCCGCCCATCACTCCAGAACAAAAACAGTGATGAAAGAATGGTCGCAGAATGCGGAGAGCGTCGCCGGATCACTCACTTGCTCCTGGCGCCCAGCATTGTGGACTCCCTGCCGCCGCCGCTCCGGCGCTCCAACCGCGACGCCTGCTCTGTGAACGCGAAGTCGGAGGGTGGGAGGAGTGGTGGGTGAGGGCGTCTGCTTGGGTGGGCGGTTATGGCAGGCAGGCAGGCAGGCAGTGCAGCTCCGTCTGCGGCTAGTAGAAGATGGATGGAGGAGTGGAGGGGGGAGGGGAGGAGAGGGGAGGAGGGAGGCCAGGTGGGGCTGTGGAATTTCACTCGATGCGGACAAGAAAAAAAGGAGAGGAGAGGGGGAAAAGCAGCGACGGGTTTAGATCAGTGTCTCTTGTGGGGCAGTTCCCGCTCGCATTAACCTTTTTCCAGCTTTGCTGTTTTTATCGGAGAGTGGATGGAGAAGGTGGAGTGAAGGTCAAGGCAGCACGCCCGCCAGGCGCCAGCAGCGAGACGGGTTAATAGGAGTGGTTAATTAATCAGTAGTAGCAGTGTCATTCCCGTCATGATCACCGCGCCACCCAGCTTTGCTTTTACTAGTAGTACCACGTTGAGGTTGAGGTTGAGGCTGCGGCTGCGGCATCACTTTCGCTAACCACCTCTTATTCTACTCCATTCTATTCTATGGAACCTCATAAAGCTAACAGCCAATTCGGGTTCTTTCTTTCTCTTTTCTTTCTTTTCTTTGGCGTGTGTGTGTGCGCGTGCGTGCGTGGGCGAAGGAAAAAAGAAAAAAAATAAAAAAAATAAGGCCGTATAAATGTTTTTATTCTCCTAGTATTGGTGTTCTTTTTATCCTTGTTTTTGCCCCTAATGGTGTAAAAGTGCGGCATGGCCCCTGCTGCTCGTACTACAATTTGTGCCGCCCAAACCGGGCCTGCTCTTTTATTTTATCTTCCCAGCTTTTCGTCCGATACTATATCACTTGGCTATGGCCTACTGTATGCTAGTAGTATTGCCTAGTGTGGCTTTGCTGGCGAGACGTGACACTTGACCCGCGACCCAAATGCGTGCGGCAGTGCGAATTAGGAGGCACGCACGCACGCGCTGCTGCCGTGCGAGCGTCACAAGGGGAAGCGGACGGTGGTGGCTTTGCAGGCGATCGCCGAGTCGGTGCGTCGCCTTGTGCTTGTGTAGTGCGGGAAACTCGTGGAACCGACACCCCTATGGACTATGGAGTGCGCGCTGCCGCTGCGTGCGTGATCGGGGGGCTGGGTTTGTTTGTTTAAGCGCGTACGGCGGGAGGAGGACTCGTGCGACCACGACAGGGGCAGGGACACGGGCACGTCGCGGCGGTGCGGTCTACTCCTAGTCGCGGGATAATTCGCTTTGGAATTTGGTCACGGTGGATGGATGGATGGATCGGGGGGCGGTAGATGCCTTCCTGAAATGAAAATAAGTAAAGCGGTCAACAGCTTGCGTCCGGAGTAAAACAGCCGATCCACGTGTTTAATGGTACTCTGTCATCAGCGCATCATGTGCATTAACCAAAAAATGCATTCAATATGTAACATTTTTGATAGTTTAATCACGTTTCGATAGTAAACCTCGTATATTTTAGGAAAGAGAAACTAAGGGATAATAGCATCTACGACTTTGCAAATCCGGCCTCTATAGGTCAGTCAACGCATCCGTGCATTCGCATGCCTTGTATCCGTACTCTTAAATCCATAAATAGATATATACGTCAATCATCCAATACAAACTATCCGATAAAAAAACAAATGATAACATAGTTCAATCAACTGGACATGACAAAATGAAATCAATGTCTGACCGACAAGTGTTACCTGTCGGATCACTGGTCGGACGAGTTCGTCCATACGTCTTGCTCCGTCTGGGCATCCACCTTCGCCTCCATTCGAGAAACAACCGCCGCCTGGGCAAACATACCCGGTCTTGTTCAGACATTCCGTCGAACATGTCCAGTGCAGCCCCGGCGGTGGGGATGCCCGTGCTCACCCGGTCCCGAACAAGCCGCGGCGACTCACACTCGTCGATCGGCGACTTTTGCGTGCCCGGAAAGCTGTTTAGAATGGTCCAGCCGGCACTCACATCCTCTTGGGCCTCGACGGTGTCGGACGTTACAATCCGCGTCGGCGCTTGGATGGATGGGGTGCGGGGAGCCCGACGTGTCGGGGGAGACATCTCGTCGACGATGACCGCACCTTTCCATGCCGCCAACTCCGCCTCCCTCAGTCGCTGCTGGCGGCGGCGCATCTTACGGACGATGTTCTCCGGCTTGCAAAACGAAGCGGAGGAAGGGACGCCGACGGACGAGGCGGACCGCGTCTCCATCGTGGCGGTCGAGGACAGGGTGGAAGACATCATGACATCGGATAGGAGAGCAAGGGTGCCGGACGGTGAGGGGTCTGGCGCGGAAAATGGTGGAGGGCGGCGGGAGGAGGAGGAAAGATTTGGGGAATTGGGGGCAATTTGAGGTGGGGTCGTGCTGTCGGGTCCGACTTGGCGGGCGTTCCAAGGCTCCCCTATACCGTCTCATATTCGGGCTGGAAATGAGGGTTGCCGGTCAGCCCGGGCGTTTGAGGCCGGTTTGAGAGGCCCGTCTGGGTCGATTTTTTGTGACCGGGCGGCTTGCCCGTGCGTTTGAGGAGGATACAGGGGGTCCCTCTGTAGATGCTCTAAGAGATGCTCTAAGAGCATCTATAGCCGTACTTGCAAATACGACCCCTACTCACCCGCGGGCGCGTCCGGACACGCCCGTGGACAATGCTTGCTGGCCCTTCATATGTTGCGCCACACTTCCACATGCCTCAAATGAGACCCTCAAATCCATGAAATCCATGCACGCCGACATCCGATGCAAATTATCTAAATTCAACGGTTCAAAACAACACAAATCAAAGCATAGTTCAACAAGCTGGACATGCCAAAATAAAATCAATGTCTGAACGAGAAGGGATGCTTGTCGGGTCACTAGCCGGACGTGGCCATCCATGCGTCATGTTCGTCCAACTTGTCCTGCTCTGTGTGGGCAGCCAGCTCTGCCTGCATCCTGGCTGCGTGCTCTGCCCGCATCCTAGTCGCATGCTCCACTGCCACAGCGCCCTCGCTGCCTTGTGCGCCCTATGGTTGTTGATCTCCTTCTTCTTCTCTGCAAGCCACTTCTTCGCATGCCCATCCAAAAGGGTTTCGTCCGTCAACATCATCTTCGCATCCTCTGCGTCCGTACAAATTGCAACCTCTCCTTTTCGAGCTCGATCTCTCCAAATGTCTTGGCCTTCTCGAGTTCCCATTTGATCGCCGCCTCTTACTTCTCAAACTCAATCTTCTGAAAGTGCATATAGTACCCATGTGTGGTTTTGGTAATTGATGACAATCCTAATGGACTAATGTTTGTATTGAGTTATACATTTGAAGGATTGTTCTATTTGCAATGCATGACGAATTCATTGTGCCTCTCAAGAGGCTACGTTGGATCTTGAATACGAGCAAGTTATAGCCAATATGAGATTCATGGAGAAACTTGATATGGTCATGATGAATTGAGATATTGGTAATCATATCTTGAAGCAATGAAGCATAGTGAAGAAATCAAAATGTCCTTCAAGACATCAAGATTAATCATGGATCAAAGATAAATGTTGATCAAGATGAAGATCAAATATTTAACTCAAAGATGGTGATCACACAAGCGCAAATGATATGCCACATGGGATCTTGTGGTATGGTGATTCTCATGGGCTTGCATAAAGAGAAAGATTCCAAGTGTCCATGAGAGGATGCCATCAAGATATAATGATCATGGTTGACAAGGGCATCCTGAAGGGTTACATGCTTGAAGCTTGTGGATGATCACATGATGTAGATGTGAAGAGAAAATGCAATGAAATAATCCCCGTATGGCATAGAGGCGGGCGCACGATGACATCGCTTTGACTCGCAACACCGGAAATCCATTGCGTCCGCACAACCGATGCTTGGATCCAGCTTCGCTGCATCACCGGAGGCGGTGCGGTCCGTCTGGCATCCGAATGCCGTGGCGGAAGCGCAACCCCTCCGTTGACACGCCGAGCACGAAGCATGGCCGCCCTTGGACGATGTCACGGCGCAGCGTGCCCGTGGGGCAAGGCAGCGGGCACGGGATGAGGCGGAGGTCCGCGCGGCGGTGGATGTTGGAGATGCGGAGTCACACTCTCCGCGCCCCGTAGGGTGCACCGGTGCGGGTGCCGAAACCGCAGAGTGGTGAACGTCGGATCCTCCCGGGAAGGATCCATCATCGACCTCAGGTCCATTGGCACCGTCCATGTTACGGGCTCCGACGAGAAAGAGTAGAGCATCGAAGACGACAGTAGATCGAGTTCCATGAGCCGGCTAGTGTCCCATGTCCTACCCTACCTCGCCGGTGGCCGGATCAACACTACAAGGGGCATAGCTAGCCGCTGGACATGGGCACGACAGAGCCGGATGACCTTCGCTTAGTATTAGGTTTACGTTGTATGCAATAATATGAATTTTAGGTTTCTAATTTGAGATATCCGGATGTAGAATCCATTATTTAAGGCGTGACCGGTCAATGTCTGCGGAAGCGCCCAAACACATCCACGGGCATTCGAGAGGCTGGAATTGCAAGGTCCGACCGTAGATGCTCTAAAAGGCCTCCAGTTTGGACCTCCAACGAACAAAGAAGAGCGGCAGCAGAAACATAAAAACTCCTCACCACATGCCCCAACCGCTTGGGGGTGCATGAGGGTTGTGGACCAGCCCTGACCAAGGTAGAAGACTCCCGAAAGCTTCCAGATGCAAAATAATTTTTTGACTTTTTTATAGCTTCAAAAATTATTTTTTCTAAAAGTCCATAAACATGCAGAAAACTACAACTTGCATTGAATACTAAGTTAATATGTTAGTTCATAAAAAAAAATTAATGCCAAAATAATATAAATATGACATGAAACAATAAAAAATATAAGTATATTTGAGACGTATCAACAGTTTACAAACTCCTCCTAGAGTCGTAGTTGGCTAGCATCGACGGCGAGAAAGAGCGCCTCATGGTAATTAAGTACTCCTTCTTTTTTTATTTTGCATATTAAATTTGTCTTAAGTCAAACTTTGTACAGTTTGATAAAATATATATTTAAATATATGAACATCTACAATATCAACTTACTATGATAGAAAAGTATTCCATAATAAACTTAATGTTATCGACTTGATGTTGTGAAGTTGATATATTTTTTATAAATTTGACCAACTTCAGAAAGTTTGACTTAAGACAAATGTAATTTGCGGACTAAAAATAAATGAAGGAGGCATGAGCTTACAGCTAAAAGTTGTATTTTGTACTCCCTTCGTTTTTATTTACTCCGCCTATTAGCTTTAGTCAAAATCAAGGTTTGTAAACATTGACAAAGTTTATAGACAAAAATATTAATATATATACTATATCATTAAGCTCCCTAGGATTGAAGGCATCACAATCAATTGAGGTCTCCAATTAAAATTTGGTCACCCAATTTTAATCGGGTCAATAATTTCTTAAAACTCTCTCGTTTAATTTTTTATACAATACACTATACTTCTTAATTTTCAAATCTTCACAATTAATTTAGGCTTCAATTTAAAATTGGGTCACCCGATTTTGATCGGGTCAGCGATTTCTCAAGGAGCTCTCCCATTTAATTATTTTAATTCTCTATGTTCCTTAATTTTAAAGCTCTTTCATTCGATTGATGTATTCAATTTTGAATTTGATTAACAATTTTGATCGGGCCAACCATTTTTCATATCAATCAGCAACAACCAGCCTGTAAAAACATATAAAAAAGTATCTTCACATAAATATGGGTTGATTAGCGGATAACATAGAATCACGCCGCGAAAGACTCACCAAATAACCGCATTATAAATAAACATAAAACACACCCCATTGTCTTCCCCACCAACCAAACTAAATACTCCATCAATTTCAAAATATATGGGTTATTAGTTTTTTGGAAAGTCAAATTTCATTAATTTTGACCAAGTTCAAAACCAAAAATATCGACGTCCACAATATTAAACAAAAATAATGAGAATGCATTGCACGATGAATCTAATAACACCGATTTGATATTATGAATTTTGATATATTTATTTACAGATTTGATCGCACTTAAAGAGGTTTGACTTATACACCATATACTTTGAAATAGAGTGAGTAAAAAAAGTATGAATCCCAACAAATTGAACAGAGCAGCAAAGCGTGTCCATCCTTCTAGTACAATACCAAATCAATACCATTAGATTCATTATTGAATGTACTTTCACATCACATAGATTTTTTACGATAAATGTTTATATTGTTTACTATAAACTTGCTCAAACTTTACGAACTTTAACTGCAGTCAACTCTAATATACAAAGTAGATAAAAACGGAGGGGTTGTTATATATATTTAGCGGGATGATTTTTCAAACTACATTGGGTTTTATTTTGGGAGTCTAGGATTGAAAGAATTGTAAAATGATGTTTTCTATAAGAGTTTGACAAAAATTCATTCATACATATAGAATTTTCTATGCATGTGTAAATATATTCAAAAGACAACTTTGTGAAAAAGGTGCTCCAGTACAATTAGATCCATGCATTTGATTTTTACACCACATATGAAAAAAAATAGATTGAAATTCGGATGCATACACTAGTGACGCGTTTGGCAGCCTGCATTAGTCCCAGCCAGGTTCGCGCGGGTAGTTTTTGGCTAGTTTGATTGCTCGAGTCACATCAAAAAGTTGGACCGCACGGAACTTAATGAACCTTTGGCCCTGCATCCAGAGGAACAACCGAATCGGCTTTTTTCCATTGCTAGGCTCGAGTGGTGGATGCAGTCTCAAAAATTGCGTCGCTTCGGTGCTCGCTGTCATCAGTGTGAGTGGGGGAGAGAGGAGAGAGCAGTGAGTGGTTAGGTATATCCCCATGGGAGTGCATCGAGAGGAAGATATGATAGAACCCATGGAGGATGGCATCAAGTGGTGATCGTCATCAAGATTGTTGTGTGCAAGTTCAAGTGAAGCATCACGAAGAGATCGCATGCTTGAATCTTGCCTTCCATTCTGGTGACAATGGACATGTGAAGATATGTCGAAGAGAGGCTCACCCATAGTGGGGTATGAGGGAGCAATCTACTAGTCTTCGTCGAGCCGACGCAATCAAGAAAGGTGGTCCAACTTGAGAAGGTCAAGATCGTCATGATCTAGCTCAAGTGGATTATGCGCAAGGCAAAGGTTTGTCCTTGATAGGTTTTATATTTTACCGGTCTCATGGTGTTTGTTGAGAGACCGTGTTATAAATTGATTGTCATACTATCAAGGAGGCCTCTTGATGTCTACTACACAACCTTCTTCTTGTAGACTCGTGTTGGGCCTCCAAGCGCAGAGTTTTGTAGGACAGCGGCAATTTTCCCTCAAGTGGATGACCTAAGGTTTATCAATCCGTGGGTGGCGTAGGATGAAGATGGTCTCTCTCAAACAACCCTACAACCAAATAACAAAGAGTCTCTTGTGTCCCCAACACACCCAATACAATGGTAAATTGTATAAGTGCACTAGTTCGGCGAAAAGATGGTGATACAAGTGTAATATGGATGGTAGATATAGGTTTTTGTAATCTGAAAATATAAAAACAGCAAGGTAACTAATGATTAAAGTGAGCACAAACGGTATTGCAATGCTTATAAACAAGGCCTAGGGTTCATACTTTCACTAGTGCAATTTCTCTCAACAATAATGACATGGTTGAATCATATGTAAATACCTCTCATGTGACAAAGAGTTCACTCCAAAGTCACAAATAGCGGAGAACTAATGAAGAAATTATTGCAGGGTACAAAACCACCTCAAAAGTTATCTTTTCTGATCAATCTTATGAGCTATACCTATAAGTGTCACGAACAGCCCTAGAGTTCGTACTAAAATAACATCTTAAGACACACATCAACCAAAACCCTAATGTCACCTAGATACTCCAATGTCACCACAAGTACCCATGGGCTTGATTATATGATATGCATCACACAATTTCAGATTCATCATGTTCAATCCAACACAAATAACTTTAAAGAGTGCCCCAAAGTTTCTACCGGAAAGTCAAGACAAAAACGTGTGCCAACCCCTAGCATAGATTCCCAAGGTCACGGAACCCGCAAGTTGATCACCAAAACATACATCAAGTGGATCAATAGAAGACCCATTGTCACCATGGATATCCCATCGCAAGACATACATCAAGTGTTCTCAAACCCTTAATGACTCAATCCGATAAGAAAACTTCAAAGGGAAAACTCAATTCATCACAACAAGATAGAGAGGGGAAAACTCCATATGATTCATCTATATCAGTAAAGCTCGTGGTACATCAATTGTGCCATCTCAAGAACACGAGAGAGAGAGAGAGAGATCAAACACATAGCTACTGGTACATACCCTCAGCCCCGAGGGTGAACTACTCCCTCCTCATCATGGAGACCGCTGTGATGATGAAGATGGCCTCCAGTGATGGTTTCCCCCTCCGGCAGGGTGCCGAAACGGGCTCCCGATTGGTTTTTAGTGGCTTTGGAGGCTTGCGGTGGCGGAACTCCCGATCTAGGTTTTTTCGGTGGTTTCTATATTTATAGGAATTTTTTGGCGTCGATCTCATTTCAAAGGGGGGCACGAGGCGGTGACAAGCCTGCTAGGTGCGACCAGGGGGGATGGTCGCGCCTGGCAGGCTTGTGAACTCCTCGTGGCTCTTATCGCCCAACTCTAATGCTTCGGGGGTCTCTTTTGGTCCAAAAAAATCATACTAAATTTTCATCCCATTCCGAGAACTTTTATTTCTGCACAAAAAACGACACCGTGGTAGTTCTGCTGAAAACAACGTCAGTTCGGGTTAGTTCTAATAAAATCATACCAAAATCATATAGAAATATTGTAAACATTGCATGAATACTTCATAAATTATAGATACGTTGGAGACGTATCACCTCTCGAGTTAGTAGCTTTATCGTATCATTTGTTGAGACTTCAAAACATTGCATCCTTGCATCATCATCTTTCTTGGTTTGTGTTTGGACTTTCTTCATGTGAGTTTTGGAGTTCTTGGTCATCTTCATGACTAGCGCGAGTTCATCGAGAACGGATTTCGTTTTCGTCATCTTTCCATTTTTGGCGTTCGAGATTTTGTTTATTCATATTTGGGAAGGTTGCCTTCCTTATCATATTGGCACTTTATTCTCCATTGCATTTTATTAATATAACCAGCTTGAGTTTTCTCAATTCGGAATTCTTATGCAGAAGTTATGGCAGTTTTAGTCTCAGGACGGTTTTTCTATACCCTAGCGGTAGTGTATCGTTGGGCTGCGGTAGTATCGCTCTTGCGGTACTGCCACACTCCAGTGTCGCGGGCACTACCGCTTACTTTTTGGTACCAGACTTGTTCTTCGCATCGGCGGTAGTGGGGCAGCTGTAGGATGCGGTAGTACCACTTCATGCGATAGTGATGTATACTATACAACTTTATTCTTGTAGACTTCGTTGGGCCTCCAAGCGCAGAGTTTCCTAGGACAGTAGAAATTTCCCCTCAAGTGAATGACATAAGGTTTATCAATCCGTGGGAGGTGTAGGTTGAAGATGGTATCTCTTGAGCAACCCTGCAATCGAATACAAACAATCTCTTGTGTCCCCAACACTCCTAATACAATGGTAAATTGTATAGGTGCACTAGATTAGTGAAGAGATGGTGATACAAGTGTATTATGGATAGTATAAATATATTTTTGTAATCTGAATACATAAAAAGAGCAAGGCAGCAAGTAACAAAAGTGTGTAAAAACGGTGTTGCAATGCTTGAAAACAAGGCCTAGGGTTTGTACTTTCACTAGCGAATCTCTAAACGGTGATAACATAATTGAATAATATAACCATCCCTCAATGTGCAACAAAGAGTCACTCCAAAGTTCCTATATAACGGAGAACATAAGATGAAATTGTTATAGGTAGTAAAACCACCTCAAAGTTCTTCTTTCTGATCAATCTATTGAGTCATCTCTGTAAGTGTCACAAATAGCCCGAGAGTTCGTACTAGAATAACACCTATGATATGCATCAATCAACTCTAATGTCACCTAGATACTCCAATGTCACCGCACGTCTCCATGAGTTAATTATTCGACATGCATCAAACAACTTAAGATTCATCAAATTCAATCCAACACAAAGTGTTGGAAATATGCCCTAGAGGCAATAAATAAAGTGTTTATTATTATATTTCCTTGTTCATGATAATCGTTTATTGTCCATGCTATAATTATGTTGATTGGAAACTAAATACATGTGTGGGCATATAGACAAACATTGTGTCCCTAGTGTGCCTCTAGTAGGCTAGCTCGTTGATTAAAGATGGTTAAGGTTTCCTAGCCATGGACATGAGATGTCATTTGATAGCGGGATCACATCATTAGGAGAATGATGTGATGGACAAGACCCAAACTATGAACGTAGCATATAGTCGTGTCAGTTTATTGCTACTGTTTTCTACATGTCAAGTATCTGTTCCTATGACCATGAGATCATGCAACTCACTGACACCAGAGGAGTGCCTTGTGTGTATCAAACGTTGCAACGTAACTGGGTGACTATAAAGGTGCTCTACAGGTATCTCCGAGGGTGTCTGTTGAGTTGGCATGGATCAATACCGGGATTTGTTACTCCATGTGACGGAGAGGTATCTCAGGGCCCACTCGGTAATACAACATCATAAGAAGCCTTGAAAGCAATGTGACAAAGTGTTAGTCGTGGGATATTGTATTATGGAACGAGTAAAGAGACTTTCTGGTAATGAGATTGAACTAGGTATAGAGATACCGACGATCGAATCTCGGGCAAGTAACATACCGATTAACAAAGGGAACAACATACGAGATTGTCTAAATCCTTGACATAGAGGTTCGACCGATAAAGATCTTTGTAGAACATGTACGAACCAATATGGGCATCTAGGTCCTGCTATTGGTTATTGACCGTAGAGGTGTCTCGGTCATGTCTACATGGTTCTCCATCCCGTAGGGCTGCACACTTAAGGTTCGATGACGTTTCGATATAGATGAGTTATGTGTGTTGGTGACCGAAGGTTGTTCAGAGTCCCGGATGAGATCCCAGATGTGACGAGGAGCTCCAGAATGGTCAGGAGGTGAATATTCATATATACGAAGTTCCGTGTTGGTTACCGAGAAAAGTTCGGGCATCACCGGTAACGTACCGGGGGTGTCGGGAGGGTCCCGGGGGTCCATCGGAAGGGGCCACCAGCCCCAAAGGCCTACATGCGCTGTGAGAGAGGGCACACCAGCCCCTCCCACAAAGGCCCATGCGGCACAGGGGTTGGTGGGAGGGCCAACCCTAGGGTTGGCGCCACCTAACTTGTGTGGCAAGCCACCCTAAGGTGCCTCCACCCTTGGTCGCCGCCCCAAGGGGGAAACCCTAGGGGTTTGGCGCACCACCCCTCCCCCTATATATATATATGAGAGGGAGGAGGGCAGTCGCACTCTAAGCCACGGCGCAACCCTTCCCCCCTCTCTGATAGCCTCTCCTCTAGTAGATTGATTCAGCGCCGCTTAGCGAAGCTCTGACGGATTAGCTCTGCCACCACCGCCGCCACGCCGTCATGCTACCAGCGAACCCATCTACCTCTCCGATCCCTCTTGCTGGATCAAGAAGGCGGAGATCTTCATCGAGCTGCACATGTGCTGAACGCGGAGGTGCCGTCCGTTCGGCACTTGATCGGGAGTTCGTGGGATGGCTTGCGATTTGGATCGCGGAGATGTACGACTACATCAATCGCGTTCTTTAATGCTTCCGCTTAGCGATCTACAAGGGTACGTAGATCCAATCCCTCCTCTCATAGATTCTCATCTCCTAGATTGATCTTGGTGAAGCGTAGGATTTTTTTTGTTTCCCATGTAACGTTCCCCAACACAAAGAACCTCAAAGAGTACCCCTAAATTTCTATTAGAGAGAGTAGGACAAAAACGTGCATCAACCTATGTGCCTAAATAATCCCAATGTCACCACGGGGATCCACAAGTTGATTGTCATAACATAGATCAAGTGGCTCAATAGAACACCCTATTGTCACCATGGGCATCCGCATGCAAGACATATATCAAGTGTTCACAAATCCAAAATATTAAATCCAACATAATGAAATCTCAAACGGAAAGACTCAATTCATCACATCAAGATAGAGAGGGAATAACACCATATGATCCAACTATATTAACAAAGCTCGTGGTACATCAAGATCATGCCACATCAAGAACATGAGAGAGAGAGAGATTAAACACTAACTACTAGTACATACCCTCAGCCCCGAGGGTGAGCTACTCCCTCCTCGACACGGAGACCGCCGGGATGATGAAGATGGCTCCGGCGATGATCTCACCCTCCCCTAGGTTACCGAAAAAGGGTTCTGGATGAGATCGCTTCGGAACAGGGGCTTGCGGCGGCGGAGTGGAAGTTATAGGTTAACTTTCAAGGGGTTCTGAATATATATAAATTTTCAGTGCTGGAATCACGCGAAGAAGTGCCATAGGGGGCCCACAAGGTATTTGGGCATGCTCACCCCCTAGGCGCACCCAGATGCCTTGTGGGGCCCTTGTGGGTCTTCTAGTACTCCCTCAAAGCTTCCCGGGTCCCTTTCCTTCCACAAAAAATAGTCAAAAAGATTCGTTCAATTCCGAGAACTTTTACTTTTTTTGCACAAAAACAACACCATGATAATTCTGGTAAAAACAACGCCAGTCCGGGTTTGTTCCAATTAAATCATATGAAAGTGCATCAAAACCAAACAAAGTTGTTGTAAACATGGCATGAATACTTCATAAATTATTGATACGCTGGAGACGTATCATGTAGTACCGCTCCGGCCCGAGTGGTAGTATTGCTGGCTACTACCGTCACTCTTTATGTTCCCTTTGTTACTGTGACTTCTAGGCGGTAGTACCGCTGGAAGTGGACAGTAGTGATAACCCACAAGTATAGGGAATCGCAAAAAATTTCAAGGGTAGAGTATTCAACCCAAATTTATAATTCGGCACGAGGGGAGCCAAAGAATATTTGTGAGTATTAGCAGTTGAGTTGTCAATTCAACCACACCTGGAGATAAATATCTGCAGCAAAGTGATCAGTAGCACAGTAATATGATAGTTTGATAGTAGTGGTAGCAGTAACAGTAAAGGTAATAGTAGGAGTAATGATTTTGTAGCAAGTGCAACAGTAACAACAGTGGTAGTAACTTAGCAAGAACAGTATGGGGAAAACTGGTAGGCACTGGATCGGTGTATTGTTGGATCATATTCATCATATAACAGTCATAAGCTAGGGCGACACAGAACTAGCTCGAGTTCGTCAATGTAATGTAGGCATTGTTGGAAATATGCCCTAGAAGCAATAATAAAATGGTTATTATTATATTTCCTTGTTCATGATAATTGTCTATTGTTCATACTATAATTGCATTAACTGGAAACCGTAATGCATGTGTGAATAGATAGACCACAACATGTCCCTAGTGAGCCTCTAGTTGGCTAGCTCGTTGATCAATACATGGTCACGGTTTCATGACCATGGACATTGGATGTCGTTGATAACAGGATCACATGATTGTGTAGTTCGTCTGCTAAAGCTTTTCTAATGTCAAGTATCGTTTCCTTAGACCATGAGATTGTGCAACTCCCGGATACCGTAGGAATACTTTGGGTGTGCTAAACGTCACAACGTAACTCAGTGGCTATAAAGGTATGCTACGGGTATCACCGAAAGTATATGTTGGGTTGGCACGAATCGAGACTGGGATTTGTCACTCCGTGTGACGGAGAGGTATATCTGGGTCCACTCGGCAAGACATCATCATAATGATCTCAATGTGACTAAGGAGTTAGCCACGGGATGATGTGTTGCGGAACGAGTAAAGAGACTTTCCGGAAACGAGATTGAACAAGGTATAGGGATATAGATGATCGAATCTCAGGCAAGTGTCATACCGGTAGACAAAGGGAATTGTATGCGAGATTGATTGAACCCCCGACATCGTGGTTCATCCGATGAGATCATCATGGAGCTTGTGGGAACCAACATGGGTATCCAGATCCCGCTGTTGGTTATTTACCGGAGAGGTGCCTCGGTCATGTCTACATGCCTCCCGAACCCGTAGGGTCTACACACTTAAGGTTCGATGACACTAGGGTTATAGGGATATAGTGTACGTGGTTACCGAAGGTTGTTCAGAGTCCCGTATGAGATCTCGGACGTCACGAGGAGTTCTGAAATGGTCCAGAGGTAAAGATTCATATATAGGAAGTGAGGTTTTGGTCACCGGAAGTGTTCGGGCATCACCTGTAACGTACCGGGACCACCAGAAGGGTTCCGGGGGTCCATCGTGTGGGGCCACCGGCACCAGAGGGCTGCATGGGCCGAAGGTGGGAGGGAACCAGCCCCTAGGTGGGCTGGTGCACCTCCACCTCATCCCAAGGCGCAGCAAAAGGTGGGAGGGAGGCAAACCCTAGGCGCAGATGGGCCAAAGGCCCACCTAGGGTGCCGCCCCTCCTCTCCCCTCTCTTGGCCATCGCCCCAAGGCCATCTAGGGCTGGCCGCCAGCCCTAGGGTGGGAACCCTAGGGGCTGTGCACCCCCTCCTCCTCCCCCTATATATATGTGGGGTTTTGGGGCTGCCAAGGACATATCTCTCTCTCTCTCTCGGCGCAGCCCTACCCCTCCTCCTCCTCGTCCTACGTAGTGCTTGGCGAAGCCCTGCCAGAGTACCACATAACTCCACCGTCACCACGTTGTCGTGCTGCCGGAGCTCTCGCTCAACCTCTCCTTCCTCCTTGCTGGATCAAGGCGTAGGAGACGTCACCGGGCTACACGTGTGTTAAACGCGGAGGCGCCGTTGTTCGGCGCTTAGATCGGAATCCACCATGATCTGAATCGCTGCGAGTACGACTCCACCAACAGCGTCCTAGCAACGCTTCCGCTTAGCGATCTTCAAAGGTACGAAGATGCTCTACCCCTTTGCTAATTGCTGGTTTCTCCATAGATTGATCTTGGTGACGTAGAATTTTTTTTGATTTACTACAACGTTCCCCAACAGTGGCATCATGAGCTAGGTCTATGCGTAGAATCTATGCATGAGTAGAACACACGTTGTTGTGGGTGTCGATTTTGTCAATTTGCTTGCCATTACTAGTCTTATCTTGATTCGACGGTATTGTGGGATGAAGCGGCCCGGACCGACTTTACACGTACCCTTACGTGAGACTGGTTCCACCGCCTGACATGCACTTGTTGCATAAGGTGGCTAGCGGGTGTCTGTCTCTCCCACTCTAGTCGGATCAGATTCGATGAAGAGGGTCCTTATGAAGGGTAAATAGAAACTGGCATATCATGTTGTGGTTTTTGCGTAGGTAAGAAACGTTCTTGCTAGAAACCTATAGCAGCCACGTAAAAACTTGCAACAACAATTAGAGGAAGTCTAACTTGTTCTTGCAGCATATGCCGTGTGATGTGATATGGCCAAAAGAATGTGATGTGATATATGTGATGTATGAGATTGATCATGTTCTTGTAATAGGATTCACGACTTGCATGTCGATGAGTATGACAACCGACAGGAGCCATAGGAGTTGTCTTAATTTATTGTATGACCTGTGTGTCAATCATAAACACCATGTAATTACTTTACTTTATTTCTAACCATTAGCCATAGTAGTAGAAGTAATAGTTGGCGAGACAACTTCATGAAGACACGATGATGGAGATCATGATGATGGAGATCATGGTGTCGTGCCAGTGAGAATGATGATCATGGTGCCCCGAAGATGGAGATCAAAGGAGTAGATGATATTGGCCATATCATGTCACTGTATGATTGCATGTGATGTTTATCATGTTTTACATCTTATTTGCTTAGAACGACGGTAGCTTAAATAAGATGATCTCTCACTAAAATTTCAAGAAATGTGTTCCCCCTAACTGTGCACCGTTGCTAAGGTTCGTTGTTCCAAAGCACCACGTGATGATCGGGTGTGATAGGCTCTAACGTTCACATACAACGGGTGTAAGCCATATTCACACACGCAATACACTTAGGTTGACTTGACAAGCCTAGCATGTACACACATGGCCTCGGAACACGAGAGACTGAAAGGTCGAACATGAGTCGTATAGAAGATATGATCAACATGGAGATGTTCACCATTGATGACTAGTCCGTCTCACATGATGATCGGACACGGTCTAGTTGACGTGGATCATGTGTCACTTGGATGACTAGAGAAATGTCTATCTAAGTGGGAGTTCATTAATAATTTGATTAGATGAACTTAATTATCATGAACTTAGTCTAAAAGTGTCTTTGCAAATTATGTCATAGATAACACGCGATGTAGCTCCCCTGTTTTATTGATACGGTCCTAGAGAAAAGTAAGTTGAAAGTTGATGGTAGCAATAATGCGGACTGGGTCCGTGATCTGAGGATTGTCCTCATTGCTGTACAGAAGGCTTATGTCCTTGATACACTGCTAAGTGCACCACTCCCTCAAACGTTGTCTGTAGATGTTGTAAACATATGACATGCACTTACTGATGACTACTTGATAATTCAGTGTGTCATGCATTACGGCTTAGAATTGAGGCTCCAAAACGTTTTGAACGTCACAGAACATATGAGATTTCTGAGAGATGAAATTGGGATTTCAGGCTCGTGCCTATGTTGAGAGGTATGAGACCTCTAACAATATTCTTTGCCTGTAAGATAAAGGAGAATAGCTCAATCGCTGAGCATGTGCTCAGATTGTCTAGGTGCTACAATCACTTGAATCGAGTGGGATTTAATCTTCCAGATAAGATAGTGATTAATACAGTTCTCCAAGTCACTGCCACCAAGCTACTAGAGCTTCGTGATGAACTATAACATGCCAGGGATGGATAAGATGATCCCTGAGTTGTTCGTGATGTTTGACACCACGAAGGTAGAAATCAGGAAGGAGCATCAAGTGTTGATGGTTAAGTGAAAACCACTAGTTTCAAGAAGGGCAAGGGCAAGAAGGGAAAAACTTCAGGAATGGCAAGCCAGTTGCTGCTCTAGTGAAGAAACCCAAGGTTGAGCCCAACCCGAGACTAAGTGCTTCTGTTATGAGGAGAATGTTCGCTGAAGCGGAACAACCCTAGATACTTGGTAGATAAGAAGGTTGGCAACGTCGACAGAAGTATATTTGATATAGGTGTTATTGCTGTGTACCTTGCTGGTACTCCTAGTAGTACCTGGGTATTGGATACCGGTTCGGTTGCTAAGTTTTAGCAACTCGAAATGACAACTACGGAATAAACGGAGGCTAGCTAAGTGAAAGGTGGCGTTGTGTGTTGGAAGTGTTTCCAAGGTTGATGTGATCACCATCGCACGCTCTCTCTACCTTTGGGATTTGTGATAAACCTAAATAAATTTTATTTGGTGTTTTTGTTGAGCATGAACGTGATTAGATCATGTTTAGTGCAATACGGTTATTCATATAAGTTAGAGAATAATGGTTATTCTGTTTACATGAATAATGCCTTCAATGGTCATGCACCCACTGGGAATGGTTTATTGAATCTTGATCGTAGTAGTACAAATGTTCATAACATTGGTACCAAGAGATACAAAGTTAATAATGATAATACCACATACTTGTGGCACTGCCGCTAAATGTCATATTGGTATAAATCGCATGAAGAAACTCCATGTTGATGGATTTTTTGACTCACTTGATATTGAATCGGTTGAGACATGCGAGCCATGCCTCCTGGGCAAGATGACTAAGACCCAGTCTTCCGGTATGATGGAGCGGGCTAGTGGATTATTGGAATTAATACATGTTGATGTATGTGGTCCAATGAGTGTTGAAACACACAGTGGATATTGTTATTTTCTTTACCTTAACTGATGATTTGAGTAAATATGGGGATATTTGCTTAATGAAACGCGAGTCTGAAATGTTTGAAAGGTTCAAGGAGTTTCAGAGTAAAGTTAAAGATCGTCATGACAAGAAGATAAAATGTCTACGATATGACCGTGGACATGAATATCTGAGTTACGAGTTTGTTATGCAATTTAAGACAATGTGGAAATTGTTTCATAGCTCACGCCTCCTGGAACACCATAGTGTGATGGTGTGTCCGAACATCATAGTCGTGCTCTATTGGATATAGTGCGTACTATGATGTCTCTTATCGTTTTGCCACTATTGTTATGGGGTTATGCATTAAAGACAAATCCATTCACTATTATAGGGCACCATCTAAGTCTATTGAGATGACACCGTGAGAATTATGGTTTGACAGAAGCCTAAGTTGTCCTTTCTTAATGCTTGCGGATGCGACGCTTATGTGAAAATGGGTTTTCACCTAATGAGCTCGAACCCAAAGCAGGCAAATGCATCTTCATATTATACCCTAAGGAGACATTAGGTATACCTTCTATCTTAGATCCAAGCGCAAAAGGTCTTTGTTGCTAAGAACGGGTCCTTTCTCGAGAAGGAGTTTCTCTCGAAAGAATTGAGTTTCAGGAAGATAGAACTTGATGAGGTGGTTGAACCTTTGTTTCAAGCAGAGAGTAGCGCAACACAGAATGATGTTTCTGTGGAGCCTACGTCAGTTGAAAAGGAAGTTAATGATGATGATCATGAAGCTTCGGATCAAGTTACTATCGAACCTCGTAGGTGGACAAGGACGCGTACTGCTCCTGAGTAGTACGGCAACCCTGTCTTGGAAGTCATGTTATTGGACAACGATGAACCTACGAACTATGGAGAAGCGATGGTGGGCCCGGATTCCAACAAATGGCTAGGAGCCACGAAATCCGAGAAAGGATCCATGTATGAAAACCAAGTATGGACTTTGGTAGACTTGCCCGTTGAACAACAGGTCGTTGAGTACAAATGGACCTTTGAGATGAACACAGACACTAATGGTGAAATGTCACCGTTTATAAAGCTCGACTTGTCGCAAAGAAGTTTCTGTCAAGTTCAAGGAGTTGACTGCAATGAGATTTTCTCATCCGTAGCGATGCTAAAAGTCCGTTAAAATTATGTTAGCAGTTGCTGCATTTTTCGATTATGAAATCTGGCAAATGGATGTCAAAAAAAAGGCTTCCTTAACAGTTTTCGTGAGGAAGAGTTGTATGTGATACAACCAGAAGGTTTTGTCAGTCCTAAGGATGCTAAAAGGTATGCAAACTCTAGTGATCCTTCTATGGACTGGAGCAAGCATCTCGGAGTTGGAATATGAGCTTTGATGAAGTGATCAAAGTTTTTGAGTTTATACAAAGTTTATGAGAAACTTGTATTTACAAGAAAGTGAGTGGGAGCACTATAGAATTTCTGATAAGAATATGTAGTTGACATATTATTGATCGGAAATGATGTAGAATTTCTGGAAAGCATAAATGGTTGTTTGGAAAAAGGTTTTTCAAAGGAAGACCTGGATAAAGCTACCTAATTGTTGGGCATCAAGATTTCTAGAGATAGATCAAGATGCTTGATAATAATTTCAATGAGTACATACCTTGACAAGATATTGAAGAAGTTCAATATGGATCAGTCCAAGAAAGGGTTCTTGCCTATATTAAAAGGTGTGAGATTGAGCACAGCTCAATGCCCGACGACGGCAGAAAAATAGAGAAAAGATGAGTGTCATCCCCTATGCTTCAGCCATAGGATCTATATAGTATGCCATGCTGTGTACCGCACCTGTGTGTGCCTTGCCATGAGTCTGTCAAGGGGTACAAGAGAGATCCATGAGTGGATAACTGGACAGCGGTCGAAATTATCCTTAGCAACTAGAGGACTAAGGAAATATTTCTCGATTATGGAGGTGATAAAGAGTTCATCGTAAAGGGTTACATCGATGCAAGCTTTAACACCAATCTAGATGAATCTTAGTAGAAATCCGGATACGTATAGTGGAGTAGCCATTTGGAATTGCTCCAAGTGGAGCGTGGGAGCAGTATCTACAGTATGACATAGAAGTTTGCAAGGTACACACGGATCTGAATGTCGCAGACCCATTGACTAAAACCTTTTTCGCGAGAAAAACATGATCAAACCCCAGAACTAATTGGGTGTTAATCACATGATGATATGATCACATGGTGATGTACGTGTTAATCACATGGCGATGTGAACTAGATTATTGACTCTAGTGCAAGTGTGAGACTGTTAGAGATATGCCCTAGAGGCAATAATAAAATGGTTATTATTATATTTCCTTGTTCATGATAATTGTCTATTGTTCATGCTATAATTGTATTAACCGGAAACCGTAATGCATGTGTGAATACATAGACCACAACATCTCCCTAGTGAGCCTCTATTTGGCTACCTCGTTGATCAACAGATGGTCACAGTTTCATGCCCATGGACATTGGATGTTGTTGATAACGGGATCAGATGATTAGGAGAATGATGTGAGGGACAATACCCAATCCTAAGCATAGCACAAGATCGTGTAGTTCGTCTGCTAAAGCTTTTCTAATGTCAAGTATCGGTTCCTTAGACCATGAGATTGTGCAACTCCCGGATACCGTAGGAATACTTTGGGTGTGCCAAACGTCACAACATAACTGGGTGGCTATAAAGGTATGCTACGGTTATCCTCGAAAGTATGTGTTGGGTTGGCACAAATCGAGACTGGGATTTGTCACTCCGTGTGATGGAGAGGTATCTCTGGGCCCACTTGGCAAGACATCATCATAATGAGCTCAATATGACTAAGGAGTTAGCCACGGGATGTTGTGTTACGGAATGAGTAAAGAGACTTGCCGGTAACAAGATTGAACAATGTATAGGGATACCGACGATCGAATCTCGGGCAAGTGTCATACCGATAGACAAAGGGAATTGTATACGAGATTGATTGAATCCCCAACATCGTGGTTCATCCGATGAGATCATTGTGGAGCTTGTGGGAGCCAACATGGGTATCCAGATCCCGCTGTTGGTTATTGACCGGAGAGGTGTCTCGGTCATGTCTACATGCCTCCCGAACCTGTAGGGTCTACACACTTAAGGTTCGATGACACTAGGGTTATAGGGAAATAGTGTACGTGGTTACCGAAGGTTGTTCGGAGTCCCGGATGAGATCCCGGACATCATGAGGAGTTCCAGAATGGTCCAGAGGTAAAGATTCATATATAGGAAGTGAGGTTTTGGTAATCGGAAGTGTTTAGGGCATCACCGGTAACGTACCGGGACCACCGGAAGGGTTCCGGGGGTCCACCGTGTGGGCCACCGGCACCATAGGGCTGCATGGGCCGAAGGTGGGAGGGAACCAGCCCCTAGGTGGGCTGGTGCACCTCCACCTCAGCCCAAGGCACAACAAAAGGTGGGAGGGGGGCAAACCCTAGGCACAGATGGGCCAAAGGCCCACCTAGGGCGCCGCACCTCCTCTCCCCTCTCTTGGCCGCCGCCCCAAGGCCATCTAGGGCTGGCCGCCGGCCCTAGGGTGGGAACCCTAGGGGCTGCGCACCCCCTCCTCCTCCCCCTATATATATGTGGGGTTTTGGGGCTTCCAAGGACAGATCTCTCTCTCTCTCTCTCTCGACGCAACCCTACCCCCCCTCCTCCTTGTCCTCCGTAGTGCTTGGCGAAGCCCTGCCGGAGTACCACGCAGCTCCACCATCACCACGCCGTCGTGCTTCCAGAGCCCTCGCTCAACCTCTCCTTCCTCCTTGCTGGATCAAGGCGTAGGAGACGTCACCAGGCTACACGTGTGTTGAACGCGGAGGCGCCGTTGTTCGGCGCTTAGATCGGAATCCACCGCGATCTGAATCGTTGTGAGTACGACTCCACCAACCCCGTTCTAGCAACTCTTCCGCTTAGCAATCTTCAAAGGTACGAAGATGCTCTACCCCTTTGCTCGTTGCTGGTTTTTCCATAGATTTATCTTGGTGACGTAGGAAAAAAATTGATTTACTACTACGTTCCCCAACAGGCATGTATTCCGTATATAGTCATACGTGCTTATGGAAAAGAACTTGCATGGCATCTTTTGTCCTACCCTCCTGTGGCAGCGGGGTCCATAAGGAAACTAAGGGATATTAAGGCCTCCTTTTAATAGAGAACCGGAACAAAGCATTAACACTTAGTGAATACATGAACTCCTCAAACTACAGCCATCACCATGAAGTATCCCAAATATTTCACTGTTGGGTTGACGGATCATAACATGTAATAGGTGCATATGACTAGGCAAGATCGAATCAAGAACATAGATATAATGATGATAACATAAGCGGTTCAGATCTGAAATCATGGCACTCGGGCCCTAGTGACAAGCATTAAGCATGGCAAAGTCATAGCAACATCAATCTTAGAACATAGTGGATACTAGGGATCAAGCCCAAACAAAACTAACTCGATTACATGATCAATCTCATCCAACTCCTCACCGACCAGCAAGCCTACGAAGGAATTACTCACTCCCGATGGGGAGCATCATGTAATTAGCGATGGAGAAGGGTTGGTGATGGAGAAAACCGAAGATTCCCCTCTCCGGAGCCCCAAACAGGCTCCAGATCTGGCCTCCCGATGAAGAATAGGAGGTGGCGGCGGCTCTATATCGTGAAACGCGATACAAATTTCTCTCTGATTTTTCTCTCGAAATTTAGAATTTTATAGCATTGGAATTAGGGTCAGAGGGCCCACGAGGTAGGCACGCTCCACCAGGCCGCGCCAGGGGGGGTCTGGCGTGCCCTAGTGGAGGGTGTCCACCCTGAGCCCCCTCTGGTGGCTTATGGCTCCAATATTCCTCATATTCCAAAAAAAACTCTAAAAAGTTTCGTTCCATTCTGAGAACTTTTATTTCTACACAAAAAACAACAACATGGTAGTTCTGCTAAAAACAGCGTCGGTGCAGGTTAGTTTCATTCAAATCATGCAAATTAGAGTCCAAAACAAGAGCAAAAGTGTTACAAAAGGTAGAAATGTTGGAGACATATCGACTCACCAAGCTGAAAACCTTGTTTTTCCTCAAGCAATTCAGTTGACAAACAAAAAGTGAGAAACAAAAACTTTTATGAACTATTTTGCAATTGTTTACATACATATGCTTGAGTAGCACCCAGGTTTTCAGCAAGATAATGAATAATCATGTCAACAATAACTCTTAAAGATTATATTAACTCATACTAATGACGCAAGCAACTAGCAAGCAATAATAAGATATCTCAAGTGCAAACATTTGTCAAAACAATCATGATATAATATGACAATAGTGGTATCTCGCTAGCCCTTTCCGAGACCACAAAACATAAACGCAGAGTACCTCCAAAGTTCAAGCAGTGACTAAACATTGTAATTCATGGTAGAAAAGATCCAGTCATGATGCATCCAACATTCACTATACACAATGCATGAGCATGACACTAGTGCTCTCAGATCTCGTGCTTATTTTAGAGGGTGACGACTCAACATTAAAGTAAATAGATAGTCCCTTCGCAGAGGGAAGCATGGATTTGCATAGGTGCCAAAGCTCAAGGATTAAATAAGAGATAAGTATAATTTTGAGACGTACACCCTTCCTGTCAACGTTACGACCAAGAGCTATCAATATCTTTCATGTTAAACAAATTAGCGGCGGTTCCCAAGCAGTAAAAATAAAGGTTTACTCCCCCTCCACCAACAAACATTCCTGGGGGGTTGTTTAATCATTTGCATTTCTTTTGATTTTGGGACTGGGAATCCCTATTACCGACCTTCTCGTGCAAGGACGAGTGAATAAACACTCATCATGAGAGTAAACCACTTAACATGGAAGATACTGACTACCCCCTGTCGCTCCATGAGCGGTCCAGGCACACAAAACATATGTTCATTTGAAATTTTTAGAGGTGGCACATGCAAATTTACTTGGAACGACAGGGTAATACCACATATAGGTAGATATGGTGGAATCATCTCGAATAACTTTGTGTTAGCGTTTTTTGATGCACAAGCAGAATTCCCACTTAGTACAGGTGAAGGCTAGCAAATAAATTGAGAAGCGGCTAGCTAGAGAGCGAATATGGTCAGAAACATGCATTACGAATAATAAACATTGAGTGGTATCACGAGTAGGATATGGACACCATGAACATAAATATCATGAAGGCTATGTTGATCTTGATTTAACTACATGCGTGAACATGTGCCAAGTTAAGCCACTTGAAACATTCAAAGGAGGATATCATATCATCATACTACATCACAATCATTTTAATGCATGTTGACTTCCAATATAAATCATTCCCACTCCTAGCTACTCGAGCATGGCATGAGCGACTATAATCTCTAATTGTCATTGCAAACATGTTCAATCATAATATGCCGAATCATTGTAGCGACCCGACCTGAAAGATCGAATCTCCGGTGTTTCCGTACCATCCCAAGATCATGCTGGTACACACACGGTACATCAATGTATATATCAAAGTGAAATCACACAGCTTTATTAATTGAAAATCTCATATCGAGTTCTTTATTACAATAAGAATTACAATAAAGTGGTTGAAGGCCAACTCATGAGAATAACTAATCTTGTGGAAGCTTCAAAGGTAGTTGAGTCCATCTGACTCCAAGGGCATCTCACCGAGCATAGAGCGTATCCTCACTCCTGGTCGGAAAAGTACTCTGCAACATGATACGTTGCAGTCGTGTAGGTCAGCATATTGAATATGGCGGCAATGTCACAAAAGAGGGGGTGTAAAGTAAAATCATCTATTCTATATGCATATTTGGCAAGTGGGGTAGTAAGTTTTTGCATAAAGCCAATTTTTCCTACAACAAGAGGGGGCAAAAATATTAGTACTACAATGTTGGTTGATTAATGAGATGGTTCCACCAACCAATTCTCATACCCAAGTTGTCATTTATGCCCACATCAATATAATTATTGTGTTGAGAATTCCAGATAGTTTCAGTTCCTTTGGCTCAAATTGTCCATGACCGTGGACACAACTAATCGATTAGGTTTGGGTACTCTACAGAGTTTTGCACACGTTCCCCACAATATTTGATCGCCTCTGTTGGATTTCTCGCACTTCAGGGTGTTTGAGAAACGGATGACCAAAACATGGTCTTCTAAAGGGTTTCCCTGAGACTCTGTCGGTGCCCATCCTTCCCTACCATTCTTCTACATCTCGTAGCACTGCCTATCTAGGGTCACCACGATATCCAACCAAGCCAAAGCCCATAATGGCTTGTGGTTGTGCAGGTAAGCCTTGGGTCTTGAAGCATCCATCCATCTCTTTGTGTCTAGGTGGACCTTTCCGCATGAATACTAGCACTTCTCCAGCAACATCTAGGCTAACCACTGGTTTCTCCAGGGCGCCGTTCAACCATCATCCACCTAGAGGTATGTTGAAAACTCGGAGTCTTGAAGTCTTGATCATATTGCAGGTCTTGAAATTATTATCTCACAACTCTCATGAATCACACAACCAACCCCGTCTACTAATAGCATAGCAAAATTAAATCAACGTTTCCCGGGGCCAATGTGTCAAAGGGTTGAGGGGTGCCTACCACATGATACTACATCAAGTAACCAAGTTTCCAATTTACCTACTTTACATGCAATTGGGGAGATGGTAGAACTAATGCAATAAAAACATGGGTAAAAATGATCAAAGTGACTTGCCTTGGTGACGATCCTCGTACTCAAGTGACTCTAGATAACAAGCTTCGCACTCCGGATGATCTAACGAATCAAACAAAACACACAATAAGCATACAACTAATAATACAACTCACACAATCAGCAAGATTAAAATAAAACAATTCAATAGTAACAATCAAGAGAAAAATTCAAAACCAATATTTGACTCACAAATTTTTAGTGTTAAAGCTTCTACTAATATAAAATAAAACCAACAACTTATTTTTAATAACAAAACAATAGTTAATAGAAAAGAAATAATAAAATTTATATTAGTAAACAGAATTAAATCCACTAAAACTTTTGTGAAAAGAATTGCTACTAAAAAATATAATTTTTATAAAACACCACTTAATGAAGATAATTAGAGTTTCCTATAAGATTAGAGTATGAAACAAAATTATTATTATTATTATTATTATTATAAACAGAACATTACTTAACAGAAAAGAATTACTAAGATTCTTTATTAGAAAATAGAATTAAATCTCCTAAAATGTTTGTGAAAGTAAAACTAAATTGTTTTATAAAACTATACCTAATGAAAAAGAATAAAGATTTCCTATAACAATAAGGTATAAAACTAAACAATTATTTTTATTAATAGCAAGTTAATTCACCTAATGTTGACACAACAGAACCTAATGAAAACTAAAACAAAAGTTAAACTAACTCAGATTCAAACTAAACTAAAATCAAACTAACTAAACTCTATTAAGAACTAAACAGATTCTGTTTTTGTTAAAAACACTAACCAAATTCATTCTAAAAATTCTCAAACTATGTAGGATGATAGGTCTAACTAATACAAAGCAGTGGCAAAAATATTCATACAAAAATATAATTTTAAACTCTAGTTATACAGATTTTAGTAATTTTTTTGTTAGATTCAGATTTTAAAGTTCAAATTTGAAATCTAAGACTAGAGGATGAAACTGCATGAAATTTGTGACCTACTGCAAAAAGAATCAATTTAAAACACTATTTAGTTTAAAAGTTACAACTAAAACAAAAATAGAAAACATTCTGTTTTCTAAAACAAAACAGAAAAGAGCAGAAATACTAACTAACGGACGGAGTGACGTGGCATGCTGTGATTGGCCTAGGGTGTGTGCGCGTGGGTGTTTGCGGGCGGATGACCGAAACTTAGAAGAAAACGTTTCGGCGTTATAATCCTTCTAATCTGGCGCGTTGGAACTAGATCTGACGGCTATAGGGGTGCGGTGGCTTACAGAGGGGGGGGGGGTCGAGGTTTCCGGCAAGGTCGACGACGGCCGGACGTCGGAGATGCTCGGGAATGGTGCTGCGGTGGTCGAGGGCGGCGTCCGAAAGCTTCAAACGGCGGCGGTGAGTCTCCAACGTACTTTGGTGGCGTCGGAGGGGAGTGGGGGTGAGTGTTGCGACGGCCAGGAGCTCTAGGGGGTTCGGGTGGAGTCAGAACTCCGACGAGGTGCGGGGGTGATATTCTGGCGAGGGGAGTGGGGTTTCGGGGTGGAATGGAGCGCGGCGAGGGCAGTGCTACTTATAGGCCCAGTGCGGGGTCGGGAAAGGGAGAGAGGAGCGAGATCCGGGGAGGAGGGATCTCCGACGAGGTGGTCTGGCGCGAGGAGGAAGGCGAGCACGCTGATGACGCTGTCAGACGGTGGGTCCCGCGTGTCAGTGAGAGAGAGGGCGAGGTTAGCGCGTCGGTGGCCGATCCGAAAAGGTGTCAGGAGTAAAAGCTGTGGGCCGGCCGGTTTTCTAATTAAAACGTTTAAATACGTTTCCTTTTCTATTTTTCCAGAGCGTTTAAAACCCTTTAATGCATTCAAATCATTTCCAAACATAGGGAATATATATAGATCAAAATGATCAGGGGAATAAATGCTATTTAATGAACATTTTTCCTCTGTCAAAATGAATACTTTTATAAAAAATTATTTTCCAGAAAATGCCTAATTGATTTTAAATTCTTTTGGGACAAACTTTCAAATAAACCCCTGGTTTTATTGTTCAAATAATTCACCAAGATGCCCCTGGTGTGGAGTGTCATGTTACTCCTCTTTTTTTTGAATAATTCCAGAGATTTTCAAATAGTAGAAACAAGTATAAGGAGAAAATGAAAGTGGCCTTTTAGAAATCCAAAAGAAGAACTTCAACAATTCATTTCATTCAAACAATGTGATGATGATGCATAGCTATATTTCATAACATTCCAAAATGAAATTTTGGGATGTTACAAACCTACCCACCTTAAGATGAATCTTGCCCTCGAGATTCGGGTTGGCTAGAAAATAGGTGCGGGTGGTCTCTACGAAGATCTTCTTCGTGTTCCCAGGTGGCTTCTTCCTCGGTGTGGTGACTCCACAGAACCTTACAAAACTTGATGGTCTTGCTACGGGTAACTCTGTTGGTAGTCTCGAGGATTCTGGCAGGCTTCTCCTCGTAGGTTAGGTCACTGTCAAGTTGTATGGCCTCTAGCGGCACTGTGTCTCTCAAAGGAAAATCAGCCATCTCAGCATGGCATTTCTTCAGCTGAGAAATGTGGAAAACATCATGAACTCTAGACAATCCTTCCGGCGATTCCAGCTTGTATGCAACTTCGCCTCTACGTTCAAGAATTTTGTAGGGGCCTATGAATCTGGGTGCTAACTTTCCTTTAACACCAAACCTCTTGATTCCTCGAAGTGGAGACACACGAAGGTATGCTCAGTCTCCCACTTCATACGTCACCTCCTTGCGTTTGCTATCAACATAGCTCTTCTGCCTGGATTGGGCTATCTTGAGTCGGTCTCGAAACAGTTTGACCTTTTCTTCAGAATCCCGTATAAGATCGGGACCAAAAAGCTTTTGGTCTCCAACACCATCCCACATCAATGGTGTTCTGCACCTCCTTCCGTATAAAGCTTCAAAAGGGGCCATCTTCAGACTCGTCTGATAACTGTTGTTGTACGAGAACTCTGCGTAAGGTAAGTTGTCATCCCAACTAGACCCATAGTCTAGCGCACAAGCTCTCAACATGTCCTCCAAGATCTGGTTGACTCTCTCGGTCTGTCCATCGGTCTGCGGATGAAAAGCTGTAATGAATTCCAGCCTTGTACCCAAAGTTTCATGTAAGTGATGCCAAAACTTTGAGGTAAATTGTGTTCCCCTATCTAACACGAAACTCCTCGGAACTCCATGCAGACATACGATCCTGGTCATATATATCTTGGCTAACTTAGCACTGGTATAGGTGGTCTTCACTGGAACGAAATGATCCACCTTGGTCAAGCGATCGACCACTACCCAGATGGAATCATAACCTGAACGGTCTTGGGTAATCCTGTGATGAAGTCCATACCAAGCTTATCCCATTTCCACTTGGGTATCGGCAAAGGTTGGAGTAACCCTGCTGGTTTCTGATGTTCCGCCTTTACTCACTGACAAACATCACATACCGCAATATGTTCGGCAATATCCTTCTTCATACCTGTCCACCAGTAACTTTCCTTCAAATCCAGGTACATCTTGGTGTTGCCTAGGTGTATCGAGTAGGGTGAATCGCGGGCTTCTTGAAGTATCAACTTCCTGAGCTCTGGGTCATTGGGCACATAGATTCGGTTCTCAAACCATAGAATACCTTATTCATCTTCACGAAAGTCTTTAGCTTTTCCATCATTCATCCTCTGCTTTATCTCAGCTATCTCCTTGTCTGGTTTCTGGGCTTCACGAATTCTTTCGGTCAAGGTGGACTAGATCTCTAGTGTGGCAACATATCCTTTTGGAACTATCTCTAGCCGGAGCTCTCTGAGATCATCGGTTAACTCCTGGGGTAATCCTCCTGCTATGAGGGTGTTCACATAACTCTTCCGACTCAAAGCATCTGCAACAACGTTTGCCTTTCCTAGATGGTAATGCAGTCTCATGTCATAGTCCTTGATTAACTCTAGCCATCTCCTCTGTCTGAGGTTCAACTCCTTCTGTGTGAAGATATACTTCAGGCTTTTATGATCAGTGTAAACATCACAACTATTTCCGATAAGGAAATGTCTCCAGGTCTTGAGTGCGTGCACTACGGCTGCTAGTTCCAAATCATGGGTGGCATAGTTCAACTCATGCGGTCGTAGCTGTCTGGATGCATAGGCTACAACTTTTCCCTCCTGCATGAGTACTCCTCCAAGTCCTTGACGTGATGCGTCACAATAAACCTGGAAGTCCTTCCGAATATTTGGCAGAATCAACACTGGGGCTGTGACCAAACGTTTCTTCAACTCCTGGAATCTAGCTTCACATTCCTCGGTCCAAATATACTTAGACTCTTTCTTCAACAACTCTGTCATGGGCTTGGCAATCTTTGAGAAATTCTCAATGAACCTCCGGTAATATCCGGCAAGTCCGAGAAAACTGCGGATCTCCTTAACTGAGGTGGGTGACTTCCACTCAGTGACTGCTTCAACCTTAGCGGGGTCCACTGCTATTCCATCTCCAGAAATAACATGTCCAAGGAATCCGACTTCCGTCAGCCAAAATTCGCATTTACTGAATTTGGCATATAACTGATGCTCTCTAAGCTTCTCCAGAACTAAACGCAAGTGTTCCTTGTGTTCTTCCTTGCTCTTGGAGAATATCAAAATGTCATCAATGAACACCACGACAAACTTGTCCAGATATTCCATAAACACTTTGTTCATCATATTCATGAAGTAGGCAGGAGCATTAGTCAAACCAAAAGACATGACTGTATACTTATATAAACCATACCTTGTGGTGAAGGCTGTTTTGGGTATATCCTGTTCACGAATTTTCAATTGGTGATACCCTGATCGAAGATCGATCTTGGAGAATACTTTGGCTCCTACTAGCTGATCAAACAAGTCATTAATCATCGGCAGAGGGTACTTGTTCTTGATAGTCACCTCGTTCAATGCACGATAATCGACTACCATCCTCAAGGTTTTATCCTTCTTCTCCACCAAAAGAACTGGGGCTCCCCAAGGTGAAGAACTTGGGCGAATATATCCCTTATCCAATAACTCCTTAATCTGCTTCTTGATTTCTACTAAATCATTTGCGGGCATCCGATAGGGTCTCTTGGAAATTGGGGCTGTTCCTGGTAGTAACTCTATCAGAAATTCAATCTCTCTATCTGGTGGCATGCCTGGTAATTCCTCCGAGAATACATCTGGAAAGTCTTGTACAACCGACACTTCCTCCTGAACAACTCCTGTGAGGGAATTTAACCGAGCACTCATCCGTGTGCGTCGAGATACATACTTAATCCTCTTGTTCTCCGGGATGGTGAGCAAAATAGACTTGCTGGGGAAATCAAGGTTTCCTTCATACTTGGTCATCCAATCCATGCCTAGGATTACATCCAATCCCTGGGATTCTAAGACAATGAGGTCGGTGGGAAAAACATGGTTTCCTATATGGAGTTTCAATGCGTGGCATCCTATCCCTGCCATCATCATACCTCCTGGGGAATTGACCTTAATGGGCCGACTAAGGGTTCTGGTGGGTAAACCATACTTTTCCACAACTACTCTTGATATGAATGAATGAGTTGCACCGGAATTAAAAAGTACCATAACTGGACGTGAATGCAATAAAAACTTACCAACCACAGTCTCGGGCTGATCATAGACTTCTTCCACATCAATGTGGTTCACCTGAGCACGGGGAAAAGGGTTTGGCTTCTTAGCTGCGGAGTTGCCGTTTCCATTTCCTTGCTTGTTCTGAGGACATTCAGTGGCATAGTGCCCTGTCTTCTGGCACTTGAAACAGGTGATATGGTTCAGATCCTTCTGAGCTGGAGCGGGACGGTGCTGGTTGCCATTCTCACTTCCATTGCCATTCTTGAAGTTGCCATTGTTGGGACGATTATTCCCATTTCCTCCATGGTGGTGGCCTCCATGGTTGTGCACGTGATGAGTGTGTCCTCCATACTTACCGGTCCCTGATCCGGTATTCCCTGAGTACGGGGAGTAGCGGGGCTTCTGTTGAGCTCCAGAGTTAGACTTCCCCTGTCCATACTTCCTCTTGCGGTTTTCGATTTGCTGCTGCTTCCCTTCCAAGATGAGGGCCTTGTCTACCAGCTCTTGGTAGTTGTTGAAAGTAGCCACCATCAGCTGCACGCTCAACTCATCGTTGAGTCCTTCCAGGAACTTCTCCTGTTTAGCTGCATCATCGGCCACATCTCCTGGTGCATAACGAGCCGACATGCTGAATTCATCCACATACTGGGCCACGGAACGGTTCCCCTGGCGTAAGTTGCGAAACTCACGCTTCTTCAAACTCATGGCTCCAACTGAGACATGAGCGGTGCGGAAAGCTAGCTTGAACTGCTCCCAAGTCACACCAGCAATGGGGTATGTGGTAGTGTAGTTCTCCCACCATGAAGCTGCTGGTCCCTCCAGTTGATGGGCAGCAAAGCGCACCTTTTCAGCCTCAGTACATCCAACGGTGGTGAGTTCCCTCTCCATCTTGTGGAGCCAATCATCTGCCACAATGGGCTTAGTGCTGTTGGAGAAAGTTGGTGGATTCGGCCTCAGAAAACGGGTGAGGTTGTCGCCCTGAGGTGGAGGGTGGTTTTTGTGGTTGTTGGTCTGGTTTTGGATCAACAGCTGCATCAGGGCATTCTGCTGCTGGAGAAGTTGTGTGAGTTCCGGCGGGAAGGTGAAGTCGGGCTCACGTCGCGGAGGCATCTTGTTGTTTTCAGAGGGGTGAGAATTAGAATAGAACAAGGATCTAAAAGAAAACTTCACTACCCATATGCAATGCAACAAACATAACACACCAAACACTCATTCATTTATTCAACTCAAGGTTCAAACATCGAGATACAAGTCTCCAAATCAAACTAAGCATCGACCTACGCTTTAACGTTGAAAATAAAGATACATGGGGCATAACTAAAGTTCTCCTCAAAATTCCATGGTAATGTGGCCTCCTCCGGTGGTGCTCTCCTCATAGTCATCATCGTTGCTGATCAAGGGAGCCATGTCTCCTTCTGTGAAGATTTTCTCCCATGTCCAGTTGCTCCTCTAGAGTTGCAATGCGAGTGTTCAGCTTCTCGATCCTCTCTAAGAAATCCTTCACTTCATGCTCATGCTCGTTCTTGGCTTCCCGTAGGTTAGCCTCGAGGTCGAGCTCGCGGTTCATCAACCTCTTGATCGTCTTCGTGTCTGTGCGTACCCGAATCTCCAAGGTCCGGATGTGCGTCTCCAAAGTATGGATATAGGAAAGGGTGGAGTCTTCAGTGGGCATGTGTATGATATTTCCATTGGCATCCCTGCGACAAACCATGCCGAGTCCTGGCGAAATGGGACCACCCCTATATTCCTCTTGAATACGTCCGAGGGCATGGTGAATCGCCATGTCCCTCCCAAGAATCCAGCTGGGTGCCACAAACTTGAAGTCGATGGGTTCCTTACGATTTCCAAAGGTCTTTTCGGGGATGTGCACCTCGATCCTGTAGTGACCGTCTTGTGGAAAAGACATGATAGGAGTCCCGATGATGCTTGGCAAAGGGATCCTTACGTCCCTGACGATCTTCACCATCTCTTTGCCAAAGGGCATCGTCGCGTCAGGCTGGCAAAACTCCGTGAACAAAACTGGGGTGAAGGTGGCCATCTAGAAAGGTTGAAATAAATCGGAGGAAGTCAGAAATGAACAGATGAGAGTATAAGAATTTTAAAGACAAAAGAAAAAAAATCCTAAGGCTCTTTCAATCCTAGAGGTTACGTCCTACGGTCAGCGTGTGCTCTGATACCATTTCTGTAGCGACCCGACCTGAAAGATCGAATCTTCGGTGTTTCCGTACCATCCCAAGATCATGCTGGTACACACACGGTACATCAATGTATATATCAAAGTGAAATCACACAACTTTATTAATCGAAAATCTTATATCGAGTTCTTTATTACAATAAGAATTGCAATAAAGTGGCTGAAGGCCAACTCATGAGAATAACTAATCTTGCGTAAGCTTCAAAGGTAGTTGAGTCCATCTGACTCCAAGGGCATCTCACCGAGCGTAGAGCGTATCCTCACTCCTAGTCGGAAAAGTACTCTGCAACATGATACGTTGCAGCCGTGTAGGTCAGCATATTGAATACTCAAGTGACTTGCCTTGCTGACGATCCTCGTACTCAAGTGACTCTAGATAACAAGCTTCGCACTCCGGATGATCTAATGAATCAAACAAAACACACAATAAGCATACAACTAATAATACAACTCACACAATCAGCAAGATTAAAATAAAACAATTCAATAGTAACAATCAAGAGAAAAATTCAAAACCAATATTTGACTCACAAATTTTTAGTGTCAAAGCTTCTAAGAATATAAAACTAAACCAACAACTTATTTTTAATAACAAAACAATAGTTAACAAAAAAGAAATAATAGAATTTTTATTAGTAAACAGAATTAAATCCACTAAAACTTTTGTGAAAAGAATTGCTACTAAAAAATATAATTTTTATAAAACACCTTTTAATGAAGATAATTAGAGTTTCCTATAACATTAGAGTATGAAACAAAATTATTATTATTATTATTATTATTATTATTATTATAAACAAAACATTACTTAACAGAAAAGAATTACTAAGATTCTTTATTATAAAATAGAATTAAATCTCCTAAAGTGTTTGTGAAAGTAAAACTAAATTGTTTTATAAAACTATACCTAATGAAAAAGAATAAATATTTCCTATAACAATAAGGTATAAAACTAAACAATCATTTTTATTAATAGCAAGTTATTTCACCTAATATTGAAACAACAGAACCTAATGAAAACTAAAACAAAATTTAAACTAACTCAGATTCAAACTAAACTAAAATCAAACTAACTAAACTCTATTAAGAACTAAACAGATTCTGTTTTTGTTAAAAACACTAACCAAATTCATTCTAAAAATTCTCAAACTATGTAGGATGATAGGTCTAACTAATACAAACCAGTGGCAAAAAGATTCATACAAAAATATATTTTTAAACTCTAGTTATACAGATTTTAGTAATTTAAGCTAATTTGGTTAAATTCAAATTTTAAAGTTCAAATTTGAAATCTAAGACTACAGGATGAAAGTACATGAATTTTTTGACCTAATGCAAAAAGAATCAATTTAAAACACTAATTAGTTTAAAAGTTACAACTAAAACAAAAACAGAAAACATTCTGTTTTCTAAAACAAAACAGAAAAGAGCAAAAATACTAACTGACGGACAGAGTGACGTTGCATGCTGTGATTGGCCTAGGGTGTGTGCGCGTGGGTGTTTGCGGGCGGACGACCGAAACTTAAAAGAAAATGTTTCGGCGTTATAATCCTTTTAATCTGGCGCGTTGGATCTAGATCTGACAGCTACGGGGGTGCGGTGGCTTACAGAGGGGGGGGGGTTGAGGTTTCCGGCGAGGTCGACGGCGGACGGACGTCGGAGATGCTCGGGAATGGTGCTGCGGTGGTCGAGGGTGGCGTCCGAAAGCTTCAAACGGCGGCGGTGAGTCTCCGGCGTACTTTGTTGGCGTTGAAGGGGAGTGAGGGTGAGTGTTGCGACGGCCAGGAGCTGTGGGGGGTTCGGGTGGAGTCAGAACTCCGGCGAGGTGCGGGGGTGATATTCTGGCGAGGGGAGTGGGGTTTCGGGATGGAATGGAGCGCGGCGAGGGCAGTGCTACTTATAGGCCCGGTGCGGGATCGGGAAGGGAGAGAGGAGCGAGATCCGAGGAGGAGGGATCTCCGGCGAGGTGGTCTGGTGCGAGGAGGAAGGCGAGCGCGCTGATGACGCTGTCGGACGGTGGGTCCTGTGTGTCAGTGAGAGAGAGGGCGAGGTTAGCTTTCGGTGGTCGATCCGAAAAGGTCTCGGGAGTAAAGGCTGTGGGCCGGCCGGTTTTCTAATTACAGCGTTTAAATACGTTTCCTTTTCTATTTTTCCAGAGCGTTTAAAACCCTTTAATGTATTCAAATCATTTCCAAACATATGTAATATATATATATCAAAATGATCAGGGGAATAAAGGCTATTTAATGAACATTTTTCCTGTGTCAAAATGAATACTTTTACAAAAAATTACTTTTCAGAAAATGCCTAATTGATTTTAAATTCTTTTGAGACAAACTTTCAAATAAACCCCTGGTTTTATTGTTCAAATAATTCACCAAGATGCCCCTGGTGTGGAGTGTCATGTTACTCCTCTTTTTTTTTGAATAATTATAGAGATTTTCAAATAGTAGAAACAAGTATAAGGAGAAGATGAAAGTGGCCTTTTAGAAATCCAAAAGAAGAACTTCAACAATTCATTTCATTCAAACAATGTGATGATGATGCATAGCTATATTTCATAACATTCCAAAATGAAATTTTGGGATGTTACACATGGATACCAGGTTAAACATATTTACAAAAACAAGAACAAATTGAGTTGATACCCGGTTCTCTCTGCCATAGTCAATTCATCAAATATTATCGTTATTGCCTTTCACTTGCACAATCGAATGATATGGAATAATGCAAATAATAATAGTGCAAGAGTGTCGTGGAATGAGCTGGAAGCAGCAAACATTTTATTCAAGAGGAGAAGACAAGGTAATATGGGTTCTTTTTAGATCAACGATAATGCATATGAGAGCCACTCAATGTTTTCATCGTGGTCTTCTCCTTGGTACGACTCGATAAAAGAAAGCGAATTTCAGAGAAATACACTGAAATATTTTTGGAGTTTTTACTTTTTCTTGAAGAAAGCAAATAAGAGAAGGAAAACAAAAACGAGAAAAACTATTTACACGGCAGAACTCCCAACAAGCAAAAGAAGAAATGACAAATATTTTTGGCTTTTCTTTTAATACTACAACTAACTAAACTAAAAAGAAAAAAGAAAAAGAAGCAATAAGTATTTTTGGGTTTTTCTCAAAGTTTTTTCAAACACACAAAAAGAAAACGAGAAGAATAAATCTAGCATGGATAATACAATGAAAGAATGTGGATACTGACAACTGAAATGAAATGTGTGAACATGAATGTAATGTCGGTGGAAATATGTACTCCCCCAAGCTTAGGCTTTTGGCCTAGCTTGGTAAACACCATCTGTAGCCCGGATAATAGTCTTAGTTGATACTAGGTGGTGGTGGCACCTGGGCGTCCCACTCCTAGGATTCCTCCTCAGCTGCTACTAGGTTGTTCCGATAGGCGGTAATATCATCTCGCATAATTCTATATCAGTTCCTGGCAATAGAAATCAAACAAGGCAGGTGCAGGCAACGGGATAACATCACGGGTTACAACACTAAATACTAAATTGTAACGAATATTATGAAAGATATCAACTTCATCAATAAACTGGTGGTCCCGCAATGACCTATGATCTACATAAACCTTGAGCAAAAGTTAATCATGTGGGCGTATCTGAACTTCAAAATGACTCGCTAAGTGAGTAGCGTAAATGCCACCATGTAAATGACGTAAATGAATATCATCCAACTCCTCATCGACCAGCAAGCCTACGAAGGAATTACTCACTCCCGGTGGGGAGCATCATGGAATTGGCGATGGAGAAGGGTTGGTGATGACAAATACCGAAGATTCCCCTTTCCGGAGCCCCAAACGGGCTCTAGATCTGCCCCCCGATGTAGAATATGAGGTGGCGGTGGCTGTGTATCATGAAACACGATGAAACTTCCTCTATGATTTTTTCTCAAAATTTAGGATTTTATAGCGCTAGAATTAGGGTCGAGGGCCCATGAGGTGGGCACGCTCCACCAGGCCACGCCAGGGGGGTCTGGCGCGCCCTAGTGGAGGGTGGCCACCCTGGGCCCCCTTTCTGGTGGCTTATGACTCCGATATTCCTCATATATTCCAAAATAATTCTTCAAAAAGTTTCGTTCCATTCCGAGAACTTTTATTTCTGCACAAAAACAACACCATGGTAGTTTTGCTGAAAATAGCGTATGTCCGGGTTAGTTTCATTCAAATCATGCAAATTAGAGTTCAAAACAAGATCAAGAGTGTTTGGAAAAGTAGATACATTGGAGACGTATCAGGTAGTACCGCTTAGTGTGGCAGTACCGTTTCGACTCTTCTTTTTCTTTGTGTTCTGCAGCTAGCACTTCTGCTCCAAGCGGTAGTACCGCTGCATTGAGCGGTAGTACCACTTGTGTGCGACCAACAGACATAACGGTTGGATTCCCCCCACCTATAAAAGGGGGTCTTCTTCCCCAATGGACTTAATCCCTTTGTGCACATTTCGCCAATCATTGTTGACCTCTTGGAGCTTGCTATCTCTCAATCTCTCCAATGATTCTTGCTAGTTCTTGAGGAAAAAGAGAGAGGAGATCTAGATCCATATTTTCACCAATCACTTTCTCATCTAAGTGAGGGGAACTTCTTTGGATCTAGATCTTGCAGTTCTTTGTGTTTTCCTTGTTCTTCCTCTCATATTCCGCCATAACTTTTTTTGCTTGTGGTGGGATTTGGGAGTGAGGGACTTGACCACTTCGCGTTTTCTTGCCATTGCATTAGTTGCATCGATTTTAGTTCTCCACGGCGATTCTTGGAAGTGAAAAGTTGAGAGGCTTATTAGTCTTGGGTGCTTGGCACCCTAGAGCTTTCCTCTTGGGTGCATTAGTGCCCTAGACGGTTGGCGGTGTCTGAAGCTCTATCATCGTGGTATAAAGCTCCGGGAAAGTGTCCGAGTCTCCAATTAGGTTGTGGAGATTGCCCCAAGCAATTTGTACGGGTACCGGTGACCGCCCCCAAGGGTTGCCAATTGTGCGGGTTCGATGACCGTCACCAAGGGTTGCCATTTGTACGGCTTCGTTGACCGCACTCAAGGGTCTCTTAGTAGAATCACGACATCTTGCATTGTGCGAGGTGTGAGGACATTACGGTGGCCCCAGTGGCATTTTGGGTAGCATTGTGCCTCCACACCGCTTCGAACGAAGATTAGCATCCGCAAGGGTGTGAACTTCGGGATACATCGCCGTCTCCACTTGCCTCGTTTATCTCTTACCCGAGCCCTTTACTCATGCACTTTACTTTGTGATAGCCATATTGTTTCATGTTGTATATCTCGCTATCACTTAGTTGATTATCTTGCTTAGCATAAGTTATTGGTGCACATGGGTAAGCCTAGTTGCATTAGGTTTTGTGATTGACAAATTAAATGCTTGTTTTATTCCGCATTTGTTCAAGCCTAAACCACAATTATTTAAAGCGCCTATTCACCCCCCTCTAGGCAACATTCACGTCCTTTCAACGGTCCTATGCGGTGGCGAGCACCGAATTGAACAACGCATCAACAATGGCGGTAAGCCGTTATCCTGTCTCTCGATTTAATGCTTCCGAGTCACAGTAGATTTGATTTGTGGACAAGATTGGAGCTTCTGGGAGGTGATTAAACACATCAGGGGTGGGGGATTGGTTTAGGGGAAACACGACCGACGAACCCTCGAATCCAGCGGTTCCATTCGTATGGATTCTAGGGTTCTATTTGTTCTGCATGCTCTAGTTTGTTGTTACCTATCTATGTGTGCCTCCGATAACCTCACCACATCGAGGAGGAGGTTACAGACAATTGTCCTGCATGTAACCAAATAACCAGAATTGTGTTTTCCGGGGAAACAAACCCGCAGCCGGACAACATGCATTCCCTTTCGGCACATGCATGCTAGAGGGGATGCATGCAACCAATCAATATGCATATATTTTTTTATCTGCATTAGTTGAACCAGGGCCAACTGGAGCAAGTATGCAAAGCGCCTAAAAACGATGCAGGTAATCAAACACGTCCTAGAGATCTATAACTACCGGGAAATACTTACCATCACCCAACGGATCGCAACAGCCGTGTACGCGTCCAAATGAGGGCATGCATACCATCCTTCGTTGAAGGCGCTGCTGCAATAAAGCTTGTGCTTCCAAAACATATGTGGTGTGGCAGTCCACGACGGGTCTATGTTTTGCAACACAAAATTTCTTGCGGAAATTTTATGAGCAAGACCTCAGTTACAATTATTTCCAGAAAACCTTTCTTACGGAAATTTTATGCAGCATGACCTTAGTTACAATTTTTTTGCAACAAAACCTCTGTTGCATTTTTTTTGCAACAAAATGCAGAACTAATTCCGCAACAAGAACTATGTTGCAATGGTGGAGACGTGTGCGGCCGCTCGGTGCGATAGATCTAACGGCTCGAATCCGGCCGATCTTATAGAAAGATCAGCCGATTGACAGGTAACACGCCTATAGCTACTTGTGCAAAATAATCAGATCTTTTGTGACCCATAAATATATTTTTCCTTCAAAAAAGCGCTACCTATATCATGGGGATCAAAACGTTTTTCCACTTGGGGGAAGGTGGTGTTTGTTCTAAAAAGAAATTACAGTTGGGTCCCTTTTTAGTAACTAAAATATTAGAATTCTCTGAAAATTTAGGTGATATGCCAATGTAGGGTAGTCTTTTTTTAATGAACAAAGGGACTCCTTGCGTAAAAAGCACTAAAAGAATTACATACCAATAGGTCACCGTTTTTATGTGAAAAAAGAGAAAGCATAGGAAGGGAAAACACTCCCAAACACCCATGCCCCACCAGGCAACCTACCCGATGGACCTTCATGCGCGGCGCACCTGCTATTCCCGAGCCAAACTAGCTATACCCCCAGAGCCAAAAACCAGCTAGGAGAACCTAGTACCACCCCTACAAGAATAGCCCTTTGCCTTTTTGCCAGGACGAGCACGAAATACCACGGTCCACTACGTACTCCCTCCATTTCATAATATAGTCGTCCTTATTTTTCGTAATTTAAATTTGATTATAAATTTAACCAACGAGACCGATTACGACGGGGGCAAAAATTATACCGTTGAATTCGTATAAAAAATATAAATTCAACGGTATAATTTTTGCCCTCGCCGCAATCGGTCTTGTTGATTAAATATATGATCAAACTTTGATCTAAAAACATAGACGCACTACATCGTGAACCGAGGGAATACTAATGTACTTACAGAATCATTGCCCGTATCGTAGTATAATCTCCTGTCCCATCTTCGGAATTGGAGCAAACAGCGAGCAATTAGGCCACCGATCCCCGCCCGAAAAGCGAGAGCGCCCCGACCACACGTCGCCGGCAACTCCACTGCACCTTCGTTGGCATCTGATCGGGGAGCAGTGGCAGGTCTAGCGAGAGATCGCCGTGCGTCCCCATCCACCTGGCCTATTTGCTTATCGCGTGGCCTCCATCCAGCTCAGGACACCCGGATATCGACAGGCGCCGCGGCATCATTTCCCCCGGCCTAATCATGCGCCGCCGATTTATACTACCACTACTACCACTACTACAAGCCTATACAACTCATTAGCAGATCCTCTACCGACGAACTACTGGCAGAATAATCAATCAAGATACGGAGCCGATCAGTAGAGGTACGAGTAGCCGCTGATTGACCGCCGCTGGCCATTATTCAGTCTTCTTTTTACATAATAAAACGTGTCCTGTTCGTATCATAAAAATCATAGTACAAGCCACGTAATGAAGAACGACATGTGACAAAACTAATAAGACAACACGCGCGTACGCCGTACGTGCCAGTGGTAGGTATGTACCGTACGTATGTGTGTGCGTAAGTACGCACCGAATGGCGAAGGCGCAAGGCGCGACGGTCATGGTGTGGGTGGCTGTTGGGTGGTCGCCGTCCGTCGGAGGCCATGGCCCATGGATGTGAGTGACCCACAAGGGCCGGGTCAGCCGTGGATTGGATTGACTCCGGAGACCGGAGGTGGCGCCAGTTGCCGCCCGCGGTGCACGACGGCGACCGGTTATAAAAACTGGGGTGCCTGCTCGTATGTCTGTCTGTCTACATGGAATGTTTTGGAGGCCGAGCTGAAAATTAATCGGTGTCGCTCTGACGAGCATGTGCAAAACGTCCGGGACCATGTGGTGTGTTTTGGGTTATTCGCTGAACTGAACCTGAGATCTGAAGAAGAGTTGGATGTGAAAAAATATTGGATGGGGTGAGAGAGGCTCGAACTCTCGACCTCAGGATCACTCGCTTTAGCTATGAGACCTACGCGCTAGCCAACTGCGCCACCACCCCGTTGCGCTATACATGAACAGCTAAACTAATTAAATCCTGGAGAAATAGCATGGATTTGAATCCCGCGACGGTTCCGCGTGACAACTGCTTGGCCTGATATTCGTGAGTGCAAGAAATCCAACCTTGCCTCCTTCACCGTTCCGTAAGAATCTGCTTTTGGAAAGGAAAAGTACATCTGCTTTGTCGTGGACAGAACGAGGGAGGGAATGAACAAACGGACGAACGAACGGAACCTCAAAAGGGTAGAGAAATTCGACAACAATCTCGAGAACGAATGCACTAGCTAAAAGTGATGGCGACCTTTTCATTCCCCAGTGTCTGTTTTTAAGCATCATCGATAGACGGTTCATATGTAAAAATAACCAACTTTTAAATCTTCTGAGACAAAAAACGGTTCTTCAACGGATGATTCATATGCATTTTTTTTACATCTCCGCCTCTCAGAGATGTAAAATACAATACCTTCCTATGCTAATTCACATCTTTCGAGGCACGAGATGTAAAACTCATGACCGCGCACCAACGCACAACCGTCCTTCAGTTCATTTTCCCCCTTCTTCCTCCCGCCCGCCCGCCGCCCCACCGTAGCTCCCCGCTCGGCCGCCACCCCGTTGCAGATCCAACACTGCCCCTACCCTGTCGCCGATTCCACCCCGCCTGGGCCGCTGCCCGACGTCGTATGGGCGGATCGGGTCATCGCTGCACCGCCTCGGGCCCGCCCGCCTCCGCCCCACCCCGCCCTTCCGCCTCCGCTCCTGCCTCCGCCCGCCCCAGCCTGCACCGTACGTCGCCTTCGCCCCGTGCCGCACGTTGCCGTCCGCTCCCCGCTCGGCCGTCACCCCCACCTCTCTTCACCCACCGCCAGCCCGGCTCGCTCCGGCCGTCGCCGCCACCCGATGGCACCGAAGAAGACACCAAAGGGCAAGTCGCGTTTCTTCGACGTGAGGGTGAAGCCCTCTGGGAACTTCGGAGTGGAGTTCTTCGACGTCGGGCGGCATTGGTGGCTCAACACGTATCCAGCCGCCAACGAGGTCGCGCGTGCCTACGACATAGCGATGTGGCGTGCCGGACGACCATAGACGGACCTCAACTTCCCGGAGATCGAAATCGGGTGGTGGCTGAGTGGCTCGTGCCGCAGGGCATTCGGATGGAGGAGACGCCGTCGAAGAAGAAGAGACCGACGGTTTTCGTCACTCCCGGCGAGAGCGACGAGGCGGCGATGGCTTGGTTTGCGCGGGGGCATCCCGAGTACGTCCAGGCCGAGCAGGAGTTCTACTAGAAGCGTGATGCTGAGGAGAAGAAGAAGGAGGAGGAGGAGAAGGAGGAGGATAGCATTTTTAGAGTATCGATTTTTTTTGCCACGCCTTCAAGGGATATGATTTCATGACGAATTTTTGCAAGCACTTAAACTTTTTTGAATGTTTGTCAAAAAAATAAGTTTTTTAGATTTTGTTTGGATTTTTTAAATTTTACTGTTCACACTTAAGCTCGGATGCAAAAACTCTACATCCTAATAATGTTTGCTTCACGTGCTGTATTTGTAATAATATGGGCAGGACACACAAAAACATTATGTCTCACTTATAGCGAGGGTATCTTCTGTCTTACTGAAGTTTTCTGGGCAAGGCACGTGCAAACATTATATCTCGCTTATAGCCAGGATACCTTCTGTCTCGCTGATTTTTTATCGATTGTGTACAATACTGGGCCAGGCCGTTCATGGTGCTCGCTCGCTCACGCGTGCTGGCTGGTTCGATGATAACAGCGTAACTTGTGCTTCTCTGTTGTTTTGTACTCCCTCCCTTGTGATCTAAACGCTCTTATAATTTTATATAGAAAAAGTATTTTTCTATCATTTTTCCTTTGTTTTTTTGTTTCTTCATGGGTTTCTTCGTTTACTATGTTTTCCTTTATTTTTCCACCCTTTTTTTTGTTCCTAGTATTTTCACGGTTTTTCTCTTTTCTTTCTTTTTCTTCAGTTTTTACGATCTTTCTCGGTTGTGTCCGTTTTCTTCTTCTTTCCATTTCTTTAATTGCATTGGTTTTCTCCACTTTTTCTTGTTTTTGGTCTTCTTTTAGTTCTTTTTTTTTCCTTCACTGGTTTTTCTTTTTTCCTTTGTTATACTATGATTTTCTTTTGATTTTCTTCGAAACATGTCTAATATTTCTTTTGGTTTTAATTCTGCATTTTTTTAGGCATCAAGAAAGTTTTTCAAATTCGTTTAACATTTTTCAATACAAGTTTGACATTTTCAATACATGGTCAACACTTTCTCCATACACAATTTTAACAATTTTCAAATACGACATTAACATTTTGTAAATTCATGGTTATTATTTTTCTCTACACATTCTAAACATTTTAAATGCTTGATTAGCATTTTTCAAACAGAAGATTTATATTTTTACTACACAGTTAACATTTTCTCTATACACATTCAACATTTTTCAAATTCTTGGTTAAATTTATTTTAAATGCAAGGTTATTTTTTAATACATGGTCAATATATTCTCTATATAAATTTTCAAATTCAACTTTTGCATTTTTTATAATTATAATAAAAGAATTTAAAAAATCGAATATATGTGCAATTGTTTTTTACACACCTTTAAAATTCTCCAAATGCTTGATTAACCTCTCAAATACTTGTTAAATATTTTTTTGAATACATGTCAACATTCTTTCTGTACACATTTTACATTTTTGAAATGGTTCCAGTTTTTAAAATACTTGTTTAATAACTTTTGCAATTGCTTGATTTCCTTTAAATGCATGATCAACTTGTTGCACATCATGTATTTATATTATACATTTTTTGCATACATATTCAACATTTTTCAAATTCTTGGTTCCCGTTTTTCAAATATTTTTATGTAAAGTGTCTTTTAAAATATATTTATTAGTAATATTTGCATGTACAAATGAATGAAAACAATAAAGAAAAATAACAAAATTCTAGCCTGAGGCGCACCTGACTCGGTCCATCTGGCGCTGCCCTTGACGCGAGAGTTCCTAAGGTCTCACTATAAGCGAGACTTAGGGGCGACACATGGCACGAGGAACCATTTTTCTATTTGGCGCCCTCAGTGCGGTTAAAGGCTATTTCATAAACCGGCGCACCCCCCCTCGAGCCTGGGCTTGGACCATTTACATTATCTTTTGTTTCTTTAAACTCAAAAAATGGGCGTAAGTGGGATTCGATCACTCTGAGCTTCACAGTTCAGTATTAACCCCAATAACCAGCTAGGACTCCACATTCCATGGCTGCGTACTGCTTATTTTCTTTGTTTTATGTCAACTTGTAACACAAAAAAGAGAAGTACACTATTTTTTTATTTCTGTTTTCCTTGGCCGGTTCATTGGTATTTACTTGAGTTTTTCCTTATATTCTCATTTCTTTTTTAAATGTGTGTACCTTTTCAATTTTTACGATCTTTTTTCAAATCTACAAACTACTTTTCTGTTTTTGCTAACTTTTTAGTGAACTTTTTTCAGTTTCTTGCTACCTTTTCATTGGACTTATTTTCAGAACCCTTTTTTTCTTGAAAATGTGAACTTTTCTATTCAAAATTGGATAAAAAAATTTAGCTATGAGACCTATGCGCTAGCCAACCGCGCCACCACCTGATCGTGCTAAAAAAGCAAAATTGGTTCTACTAAACTGCTTTCAAGTTTCAAGATGGCTTGAGTTTGATTTCCTCAACGGGTCCCCATGACAAATGTTTAGCCTGATTTTCGTACGTGCAAGAAATCCAACCTTGCCTCGTTCACCATTTCGTAAGAATCTGCTTTTGGAAAGGAAATTGTATCTGCCTTGTCGTGGATAGAACCGGTTAGGGTAGAGAAATTCTACAACAATCTCCGGAATGAATGCCTCAAAGTGTTGCCGACCTTTTTATTCCCCAGCGCCTGTCTGTTAGCACCGCATTGCCTTTTTTTATAATTGAAAACCGGATTGGCTATTGGAGCCTATTGTACGCAGATAATATTCCCTTCACGTGGCTGTTTGTATTTTTTAATGCAAAACCGTATTTAACGTTCAGAATGTTTACAGGTATTACATGTGTATCATGCTGACACAGATGCCTCCCAGCAAGGAGGAAGATATCATACCTAGAGAGCTTATGAGCTTCATAATTTGAAACCTAGATTCAAACTCGAAATTACAAGATGTAAACAGTGTAGAAGTCTCTCCTATTTCTCTAATTATTCCACCATAGCTCCCACCAACTCCTTGGTGGATACGTGGCTGTTTGTAAAAATATGGGTAAGGGACAAGCCAGCGCGCTATGATTCCACCATGGCCCGCTAAAACTTGCACAATCGAACTTTGGGTTCTTGGAGCAGCGAGGAATCGTACCCATGACATCGATTTCCACCACAAGAGCTGCTAGCCACCAGAGCAAGTCACTACATGTGAACAATAACGCATCGCTATACTATTTAACACTTATTATTGCGGATATTCTCCCTTGAATGACTTTATTATTGTGAACAATAACGCATCGCTATACTATTTAACAACTTATTATTGCGGATATTCTCCCTTGAATGACTTTATTATTGTGAACAATAACGCATCGCTATACTATTTAACAACAATAACGCATCGCTATACTATTTAACAACAATAACGCATCGCTATACTATTTAACAAAAATGGAAAGTAAAAGAGAGAAAAACAAAAAGGGAAATAAATAGAAACACAAAAAGGGGAAAAATTTAACTTTAAAATAAAATAAAATGAGCCAAAATAAAAAAGGAATGAAAATGGATTTTTTTAGGGAAAACGTAAAGATAATGAAAATCGCGAACTATTTTTGAAATGGAACTACATTTTGTAATTCCAAATCAAAATTTGAAAAAAAACTTCGGAAGTAAATTTAAAAGTCAATTTTTTTTTGAAATTTGTGAATATTTTTTGAAGCGGGAACTTTTCTTGAAACTCCTAACAAATCAAAACATGAATATTTATAAAACTTTGTAAACAATTTTTGACAGACGAAACATTTTTTGAAGTTCCGAATAACTTTTAAATAATCTTAAGCACATTTATTAAAACACAAACAAAATTTGAAAACACAAATATCTTCTAGATTTTGTGAAAAATGTTGCAAACTCCTACCAAAATGGAAAAATATTGTAAACTCCTGATAAAATGACGCGTCTAGGGGGTGACGGCGCCACCTGGTTGTGTGGGGGCCAAGTGGGTCTTTTGTGCTATTTCTTTGCTCCAGTATTCAGCATATATTCTAAAATAATTCTTCAAAAAAATGTGCTTTATTTTAATCTCTAAAGAATTGCTTACTCTTTTGTTGCCATTTTAGGTCCTAAAATTCAGGTGCGGGTAAACTTGCATTCTAATAGAGAAAATACATTAGAATTGAACCATAATGTGAAATATATCATTGAAATAAGACAAATTATAGTAAAAATAATAATGATGCAGAATGGACGTATACCTGCCTCTTGCACGATGGGGGGGGGGGGTTTGCTATTCGTGCGTTTGGGGTTGTTTCTCGTGCCGTGGGCTAGCAAGATCAAACAGGGGTGCGTCCAAATCCCACGGGCGGCAATGATACGTCCATTTTGCATCATAATTTTCTACTATTATTTATAATGTTAGATAATAATGCTTTATGGAGTAATTCTAGTACCTTTTCTCTCACAATGTGCAAGGTTTGCACAAAGAGGGGGAGTGTCGGCAGCTGGAATTCTGGACCTGAAAAAGCATATGAGAGTTACCTATTCTGCACATCTTCAAATAAGCTAAAACTTAATGGAGAATTATTTTGGAATATATAAAAAATATCAGAGAAAATAACTACCGGAGGAGGGCCACCTGGTGAGCACAAGACACCAGGCGTGCCCTAGTGGGTTGTCTTAGCCCGGCCCACCTCCGATGCCCATATTTTGGTATTTAAGGTGTTTTTACCTAGAAAAAACATCAAGAAAGGACTTCCGGGATGGAATGCCACCGTCTCGAGGTGAAACTTGGGCATGAGCACTTTTGCCCTCCGGCGGAGCGATTCCGCCGGGGGAACTTTCCTCATGGAGGGGGAAATCGAAGCCATCGTCATCACCAACAACCCTCTCATCTTTGGGAGGTCATTCTTCATCAACATATTCAACAACACCATCTCCTCTTAAACCCTAGTTCATCTCTTACGTTCAACCTTTGTACCGAAACCTCAGATTGGTACCTGTGGGTAACTAGTACTATTGATTACATTACGTAGTTGATTACAATATGGTTTATTTGGTGAAATATTATATGTTTAGATATATTATGCTATTTAATACCCCTCTGATCTTAAGCATGAATATCATTTGTGACTAGTTACCTTTGTTCTTGAGCTCACGAGAGAGGTCAAGTTGCAAGTAATCATGTGAGTTTGATATGTGTTCGATATTTTGATGAAATATATGTTGTGTTTCCCTTAGTGGTGTCATATGAACGTCGACTACATGACACTTCACCATAGTTGTGCCTAAGGAAGTGCAGTGTGGAGTAGTCATTTGATGATGGGTTGCTAGAGTGACGGAAGCTTAAACCCTAGTTTATGAGCTACTTCGTAAGGGGCTGATTTGGACCCACATGTTTAATGCTATGGTTAGATTTATCTTAATACTTTTCTCGTAGATGCGGATGCTTGCGAGGGGGTTAATCATAAGTGGGAGGTTGTTCAAGTAAGAACAATATCCAAGCACCGGTCCACCCACATATCAAATTATCAAAGTAGCGAACACGAATCAAACCAATATGATGAAAGTGACTAGATGAAATTCCCGTGTACCCTCAAGAACGCTTTGCTTATTATAAGAGATCGCTTTGGCCTGTCCTTGCTGCTCTTTATTTACAGATATCGTTACTTGCTCATTACCAATTATCTTGCTATCAAACTACTTATTACCTATAATTTCAGTGCTTGCAGAAATTACTTTGCTGAAAATCGTTTGTCATTTCCTTTTGCTCCTTGTTGGGTTCGACACTCTTACTTATCGAAAGAACTACGATTGATCCCCTATACTTGTGGGTCATCAAGGCTCTTTTCTGGCGCCATTGCCGGGGAGTGAAGCGCTCTTGGTAAGGAAAAACTTATACTACATGCTGAAATTTAATGTCACTTGCTACTATGGAAAACAATTCTTTGAGGGGTTTGTTCGGGATATCTTTAACTCGAGCGGAACTACAATTAGTTGCCCCTCAACCTACTGCACCTACTAAAAATATTGGTTATGAAATTTCTTCGGGTGTGATAGAACAACTGCTAGCTAATCCTTATGCAGGAGACGGAACTGAACATCCCGATATGCACCTAATACATGTGGATGAAATTTGTGGATTATTTAATCTTGCAGGTTTATTCAGAGATGAAGTTAAGAAGAAGGTTTTCTCTTTATCTTTGAAGGGAAAATCATTGACATGGTATAGGCTATGTCATGATATTATATCATGGAACCGGAATCAACTGAAATTGGAATTCCACCAAAAGTTTTATCCTATGCATCTAGTTCATCGTGATCGAAATTATATATATATATATAGAAACTTTATTCATCACCCAGGGTGTAGAATAGATTATTCTTCACCCGAGATAATATTACGATCAATTTACAAAAAAAGTACATTTGGAAATACAGATACTTACATTTATATTGAATCACTACGTAAATTTTGACATAAGAAAATAAAAAATATAGGCCACAAGACAATTTTTTCGAAATTATTGTATATTTTACACTAGTTTCGTGTTTATAATTTTATGTGATATAAAATATTTTTTACGATGATTATATATTTTCTTGCAGTCTTTTTTTACGTATGAAATAAGACAAAAATTATGGAACGTAAAATTACGGTGCATTCGTGTTAAAATAGAGGGGGTGAGGAATAGTTACTAACTATTCCTTAACTATTCCTCACCCAGGGTGACGAATAGCGCGACCCTCTCTCTCTATATATACACCCCTCTATTTTGATATCAATGCACCGTAATTTTACGTTACGTAATTTTTTTCTTATTTCATACGTAAAAAGATATCGTAAGAAAATTTATAATCAGAATAAAAAATATTTTTGTTACGTAAAATTACAAACATAAAAACATAGTGTAAAATATACATAAAATGCAATTTTTCTTATCTTACACCCTTTATATATATATATATATATATATATATATATATATAAACTCTATTCATCACCCAGGTGTAGATAGGTTATTCTTCACCCGAGGTAATCTGACGAGTTGTTCATAAATAAATTACATTTAAAATACAAGTAGTTACATTTATATTGACCCACTATATAAAATTTGGTATAAGAAAATAAAAATACAGGCCGTAAGACAAGAAAAATTGCATTTATGTATATGTTACACTATGTTTTTATGTTTGTAATTTTACGTAACAAAAATATTTTTTACGATGATTATATAATTTCTTACGGTCTCTTTTTACGTATGGAATAAGAAAAAAAATGTAACGTAAAATTACGGTGCATTGATGTCGAAATAGAGGGAGGTGAAGAATAATTATTCCTTACACAGGGTGACGAATAACGCAACCATATATATATAATTTTTGGCCTCGTGAAGGAGAAAGGATAGCTCTAGCTTGGGAGAGGCTTAAGTCAATGTTATATTCATGTCCCAATCATGATATTTTGAGAGAAATTATTATTTAAAAAATTTATGCCCGGCTTTCTCATAATGATCGATCCATACTCGATACTTCTTGTAATGGTTCTTTTATGAATAATGCTATTGAATTCAAGTGGGATCTTTTAGAAAGAATTAAACGCGACTCTGAAGACTGGGAACTTCATGAAGGTAACGAGTCAGGTATTAAGCTTGAGTTTGATTGTGCTAAATCTTTTATGAATACCGATGCTTTTGACAAGTTTAGCACTAAATATGGACTTGACTCTGAGATAGTCGCCTGTTTTTGTGCATCATTTGCTACTCAGGTTGATCTCCCTAAGGAGAAGTGGTTTAAATATCACCCCTATTAAAATAGAAATCAAAACAACCGGTCATAGCTAAATAAGAAACTATCATTTACAATGTTGATCCAGTTGTGCCTACTGATTATATTGAAAAATCACATTTCCCTGTTAGGATAAAGGAACATGCTAAGGTATCAACTGTGGTTCACAATTTAATATTAAATCACCTAAGCCCTTTGAACAAATTAAAGTAGAACCTAGTGTGGCTACGGTTAAAGATCTCTTGGTAGAAAATATTGATGGGCATGTTATTTACTTCTGTGATGAAGCCGCTAGAACTGCCAAACCTGATGAAAAAGATAAACATAGACCCGTAGTTGGCATGCCTGTTGTCTCAGTTAAAATAGGAGATCATTTCTATCATGGTTGATGTGATATGGGTGCTAGTGTGAGTGCTATTCCTTTTACTTTATACCAAGAAATTATGAATGACATATCACAATAGAGGACATTGATGTTACTACTAAACTTGCTAATAGAGACACCATTCCACCACTTGGGATTGTTAGATATGTTGAAGTCTTGTGTGATAAAATAAAATATCTTACTGATTTTCTAGTTATTAGTTCCCCACAAGATGACTTTTGTCCCATTATATTTGGTAGACCCTTGTTGAACACTGTTAATGCTAAGATAGGTTGCCAAAGAGAAACTGTGAGTGTTAAGTTTGGTGATGTGTCTCATGAGTTTAACTATTCCAAGTTTAGTAGACAACCCCATAACAAAGAATTATCTAATAAGGATGAAATAATTGGCCTTGCTTCTATTGTTGTCCCTCCTACTGATCCACTAGAACAATATTTGCCAGACCATGAAAATGATATGCACTTGCGTGAAAGAAATAAAATAGATAAAATTTTCTTTGAACAACAACCTCTCCTGAAACACAATTTGCCTATTGAAACTCTAGGAGGTCCTCCTCCACCTAAAGGTGATCCTGTGTGTGAATTAAAACAATTGCCTCACACTTTGAAGTATGCTTATCTTGATGAGAAAAAGATATATCCTGTTATTATTGGTGTTAACCTTTCAGAACATGAAGAAGAAAGATTATTAAAAATTCTGAGGAAGCATCGAGCTGCTATTGGATATACTCTTGATGATCTTAAGGGCATTAGTCCCACTCTATGTCAACACAAGCTTAATATGGAACATGATGCTAAACCCGTTGTTGATCACCAACGATGATTGAATCCTAAGATGAAAGAAGTGGTAAGAACTGAAATATTAAAGCTTCTAGAAGTAGGTATAATATATCCCATAGCTGATAGTAGATGGTTAAGTCCCGTTAATTGTCTCCCTAAGAAAGGAGGTATTACTGTTGTTCCTAATGATAAAAATGAACTTATTCCACAGAGAATTGTCACTCGCTATAGAATGGTAACTAACTTTAGAAAATTAAATAAAGCTACTATAAAATATCATTATCCTTTGGCTTTCATTGATGATAGTTTTCCTGAACCCCGTAGCTGATAACTTGTCTAGGTTAGAAAATATTCTTGATGACCCACTACCCATTGATGATAGTTTTCCTGATGAACAGTTAGCTATAATAAATGTTTCTCAAAACACTCCTTGGTATGCTGATTATGCTAACTACATTGTTGCTAAATATATACCACTTAGTTTCACATACCAACAAAAGAAAATAATAATTCTTCTATGATTTAAGACATTAATTTTGGGATGACTCACGTCTTTATAAACAAGGAGTAAATGGTATTATTAGACATCGTGTACCTGAGCATGAACAGGAACAAATCCTATAGAAATGTCATTCCGAAGCCTATGGAGGGCATCATGCGGGAGATAGAATCGCTCACAAGGTATTGCAATCTGGTTTTTAATTGGCCTGCTCTCTTCAAGGATGCCCATAAGTTTGTCTTGTCTTGTGATGAATGTCAAAGAATTGGTAATATTGGTAAGCGTCAGGAAATGCCTATGGATTATTCACTTGTTGTTGAACCATTTGATGTTTGGAGTTTTGATTATATGGGACCTTTCCCTTCCTCTAATGGTTATGCTCATATTTTGGTTGTCGTTGATTATGTTACTAAGTGGGTATAAGCTATTCTAACTAGTAGTGCTGATCATAACACCTCCAGTAAAATGCTTAAAGAAGTTATTTTCCCGAGGTTTGTGGTCCCTAGATAGTTTATGACTGATGGTGGTTCACACTTTATTCATGGTGCTTTCTGTAAAATGCTTGCTAAATATGATGCTAATCACAGAATTGCATCACCCTATCATCCTCAATCTAGTGGTCAAGTTGAACTTAGCAATAGAGAAATAAAATTAATATTACAAAAAATTGTTAATAGGTCCCAAAGAATTGGTCTAAGAAACTATATGATGCACTTTGGGCCTATAGAGCAACTTATAAAAATCCTATGGGCATGTCTTCATGCAAAATGGTATATGGGAAAGCTTATCATTTGCCTCTAGAGTTAGAACATAAAGCATTTTGGGCAATTAAAGAATTCAACTACGACTTCAAACTTGTCGGTGAAAAGAGGTTATTTGATATTAGCTCACTAGATGAATGGAAAACCCAAGCTTATGAAAACGCCAAACTATTCAAAGAAAAAGTTAAAAGATGGCATGATAAAAGGATCCAGAAGCGGGAATTCAAAGTTGGATAATATGTTCTTTTGTACAACTCTCGTTTCTTATTTTTTTGCAGGAAAACTTCTTTCCAAATGGGACGGGCCATATGTTATCGAAGAGGTTTATCACTCTGGAACTATCAAGATTAATAATGCCGAAGGTACTGACCCAAAGGTGGTCAATGGACAAAGAATTAAAGAATATATCTCAGAATCTTGAAAAAGAGGCAGTACGTGATATTAAGAAGATGCTTGGTTGATGAAGATGGAGTTGAAGAGAGAGGAGCCAAAAGAAGTCAACAAAGAAGACAATGTCAAGGAAGCTATGAGGGATCAAGCTCAAGAAGGAGGGCAATCCATGCCAACAGAGGAGGAGGAAGAAGAAGATATCCTTCGACCTTATTATGATCATCTCAATCCCACTGAAATTGAAGCTTTTAGGGCCTTTGAAGCGGTTCGTGTTCAGAATAAATTTCTCACTAGTGAAAATATTTTGCTAGAGGAGCACATCATCACCCTTTGGAGCGCCATCCATAAATTGGAGTACCTATTGAGGCTGAAGTCTGACACTTCATCATCACCACCTTCTTCGTCATCTTCACCACCAAAGGAGACTTGAGTACATGGGTATGGGCACTCCCCTTGGCTTGATCCAAGCTTGGGGGAGATGCCCCGGTATCATATAACCATCACTCTTTACCTTTACTTATTTTATTTGGATCCTTAGCTATTTCGTGATTTAGTTGAATAAAAGTTTAGTAGGATCTTATTTTGGGTGCTAGCTTCATGATGTATCTATCTATGTAATCGAGTGAGAGTTATATAATAAAATTTAGTTTGAGCTCTTGCTTCTTTACTCTCTTGTTGCAATCATAATAAAAGAAAATAAATGAAAAGGATCATATGCTAATCTTATGGTGAGTAATGACATCACATAAGCAAAAGTGTAAGTCGTAAAATTTATTGGAGATTGAAAAACATAGCATTGGTCAATGATGTAATTCATGAAAGAATTAATTAGGGAGGAGAAGATTCACATGCAAATACACTATCTTGGACATCTTTTATGATTGTGAGACCCCATTATATATTATATGCCAAAATTGTTGACGTTGGATAAGGAAGACAAGATAATGATTTATGTTTGTTCATATTCACACAAAAGTTATATTGTTATAGATCCTTCAACATGTGGTGCTTGCTCAATATCTTTGCTAGTCAAAAATTCCGCACTAAGTAGAGATACTACTTGTGCATCCAAAAACCCTAAACCCAAACTCATGTTTTGAGAGTTCGCCATGCCTACCTATGAATTGAATAGGATCCTTCAAGTAAGTTGTCATCGGTGCACTAAGGCAATAAAAATTGCTTCTAAATGTGTTTGATCAATTAGTGTAAGAGAAAATTGAGTGTTGTACGAACTTGTGATGGCAAAGCAATAAAAGCGACGGACTGCATAATAAAGGTTGCTATCACAGGGGGAAATACAACGTGACATTCCTTTGCACTAAGGGATTTGTCATACAAACTAAAAGGCGCATGACAACCTCTACTCCCCTCTGCGAAATGCCTATCTTTTACTTTTATGCAAGAGTCAAAGTATTCTTCCCTATTCCTTTTTATTTTTCTCTTTTTGCAAGCATCATGTGGCGAGGAAAGATCTAGGCACATATGTCCAGTTGGAGAGTGAGCATGATTTATTATTGTTGACATCACCCTTGAGGTGAATACGTTGGTAGGCAAAACTATAAGCCCCTATCTTTCTATGTTTCTGGTTGAAACTTTTTTCTCATGGGTATGTTGTGAGTGTTAGCAATCATAGAAGATTAAATGATGGTTGAGTATGTGGGCTTGCCAAAAGGCTTCGACACGAGACCAATCTGAAAATGGTTTTTACATCGGTGCCCCTTGTTCCTTGATTGTACCCCTTCATCCCCACGCTCTTAACTTTTGCTCACTTTTCCCCACTCCCTTGTCCCGAACCCTCATAAATGGTCATGACGAAGGATGGCGTCGGGTCAATGGTTTGACTATTAACTCTGATGAGTAGGGCCGTGTTGGAACGACTCCTCCTTTCACCATTCTGACATGTGGGGCCGCATTGGGACACATTCGATGGGCTGAACCTCGAGTTCGAGCCCTACAACATCGCGCCGCTCTGCCCCCTCTGCCATCGTCGTGCCCTCCAACCTCTAACCCCATTCCGCCTCCACCGTCGTCGTGCCCTCCGCCAGATATACCCCCACATTCCCATCTGGATAAAGCAACAATGTCGGGGGAGTAGGCTCTCAAGCCCATGGACCGTGGAGAGGATTGGGTGGAATCGGCGGCGGCTAATTCATGGATTACACCTGGGTAAGCGTCGTTTTCCCCTCTAACTGATTTGCTGATTCGTAAATTCGGCTCTTTTTGACCGCTAGTCGCTTGAATCGTTTAAATTTTGCTGAATTGTTCCCGGCCTAATTGTTCCCGGCCTGATACGTGATTACCGAAGGTTGTTCGGAGTCCCGGATGAGATCCCGGACGTCACGAGGAGCTCCGGAATGGTCCGGAGGTAAATATTGATATATAGGAAGTCCAGTTTTGGTCACCGGAAAGTTTTCGGGCACATCGGTAGTGTACCAGGAGTGCCGGGAGGGTGCCGGAGGACCCCCGAGAGGGGTGTGACGACCATAGGACTTCGTGGGCCCTTAGAGGAGGTGTACCAGCCCTTTTTGGGCTGGCCAAGACCTTTCGGAAGGGCCCATGCAGCTGGAGATAAGGAGATAGGGCAAAGGAGTTTGAAAAGGAGGAGATCCACCTCCCTTGTGAGAGGTGGACTCTCCCCCTAGTTCGGCCGAACCTCTCCTCCTTGGAGGAGGGGCCAAAGAAGCCCTCCCTCTCCATCCTCCTATATATATGCAAGGGTTTGGGCTGATTTGAGACATGACTTCTCTCTCTCTCTCGGCGCAGCCCTACCCTTCCTCTTCCTCGTTCTCCGTAGCGCTTGGCGAAGCCCTGCCGGAGTCCAGTAGCTCCACCGTCACCACGCCGTCGTGCTGCCGGAGCTCTCCCTCAACCTCTCCTTCCTCCTTGCTGGATCAAGGCGTAGGAGACATCACCGGGCTGCACGTGTGTTGAACGCGAAGGCGCCGTTGTTCGGCGCTGAGATCGGAATCCATCACGATCTGAATCGCTGCGAGTACGACTCCACCAACCGCGTTCTTGTAACGCTTCCGCTTAGCGATCTTCAAAGGTATTAAGATGAAATCTCTCCCCACTCGTTGCTGGTTTCTCCATGGATAGATCTTGGTGATCGTAGGAATTTTTTTGATTTACTACTACGTCTCCCAACATTGGCATCATGAGCTAGGTCTATGCGTAGAATCTATGCACGAGTAGAACACAAGTTGTTGTGGGCGTCGATTTTGTTAATATGCTTACCACTATTAGTCTTATCTTGATTCGGCGGTATTGTGGGATGAAGCGTCCCGGACTGACTTTACACGTACGCTTAAGTGAGACAGGTTCCACCGCCTGACATGCACTTGTTGCATAAGGTGGCTAGCGGGTGTCTGTCTCTCCCACCTTAGTCGGATTGGATTCGATGAAAAGGGTCCTTATGAAGGGTAAATAGCAATTGGCATATCATGTTGTGGTTTTGGCGTAGGTAAGAAACGTTCTTGCTAGTAACCTATAGCAGCCACGTAAAAACTTGCAACTACAAATTAGAGGACGTCTAACTTGTTTTTGCAGCATATGCCTTGTGATGTGATATGGCCAAAGAATGTGATGTGATGCATTGTGATGTATGAGATTGATCATGTTCTTGTAATAGGATTCATGACTTGCATGTCGATGAGTATGACAACCGGCAGGAGCCATAGGAGTTGTCTTATTTTATTGTATGACCTGCGTGTCAATCATAAACGCCATGTAATTACTTTACTTTATTGCTAAACGTTAGCCATATTAGTAGAAGTAATAGTTGGCGAGACAACTTCATGAAGACACAATGGAGATCATGGTGTCGTGCCGGTGACAGTGATGATCATGGTGCCCCGAAGATGGAGATCAAAGGAGCAAGATGATATTGGCCATATCATGTCACTATATTGATTGCATGTGATGTTTATCATGTTTACATCTTATTTGCTTAGAACGACGGTAGTAAATAAGATGGTCTCTCAATAAAATTTCAAGAGAAGTGTTCACTCTAACTGTGCACCGTTGCTAAGGAACGTCGTTCCGAAGCACCATGTGATGATCGGGTGTGATAGGTTCTAACGTTCGCATACAACGGGTGTAAGCCAGATTTACACACGCGATACACTTAGGTTGACTTGACGAGCCTAGCATGTACAGACATGGCCTCGGAACACGGAAGACCGAAAGGTCAAACATGAGTCGTATAGAAGATACGATCAACATGGAGATGTTCACCATGGATGACTAGTCCGTCTCACGTGATGATCGGACATGGGCTAGTTGACATGGATCATGTGTCACTTAGATGACTAGAGAGATGTCTATCTAAGTGGGAGTTCATTAAATAATTTGATTATGTGAACTTAATTATCATGAACTTAGTCTAAAATTATCTTTACAATCTATATTGTAGATCCAATGGCCAACGCGAATGTCACCCTCAATTTCAATGCGTTCCTAAAGAAAACCAAGCTGAAAGATGATGGAAGCAACTATGCGGACTAGGTCCGTGGTTTGAGGATCATCCTCATAGCTTCCAAGAAATTGTATGTCCTCGATGCACCGCTAGGTGACCCACCCCTTCTCCCAACAGAGCAAGACGTTGCAAACGCTTGGCATTCTCGCTGCGATGATTACTCCCTTGTTCAGTGCAGCATTCTTTACAATTTAGAACCGGGGCTCCAAAAGCGTTTTGAGCAACATGGAGCATATGAGATGTTCCAAGAGCTGAAACTGTTTTTTCAAGCTCATGCCCGGGTCGAGAGATATGACGTCTCCGACAAGTTCTTCAGCTGTAAGATGGAGGAGAACAGTTATGTCAGTGAGCACATCCTCAAGATGTCTGGGCTACACAACCGCTTGACTCAGCTGGGAGTTAATCTCTCGGATGACTCGGTCATTGACAGAATCCTCCAGTCGCTTCCACCTAGCTACAAGAGCTTTGTGATGAACTACAACATGCAAGGGATGGAGAAGTCCATTCCTGAGTTGTACTCGATGCTGAAATCAGCGGAGGTTGAGATCAAAAAGGAGCATCAAGTGTTTGATGGTGAATAAGACCACTAGTTTCAAGAAAGGCAAGGGTAAGAAAAAATTCAAGAAGGACGGCAAAGCTGTTGCCGCGCCCGGTAAGCAAGTTGCCAGGAAGAAGAAGAACAAGAATGGACCCAAGCCTGAGACTAAGTGTTTTTACTGCAAGGGTACCGATCACTGGAAGCGGAACCGCCTCAAGTACTTAGCGGATAAGAAGGACGACAACGTTAAAGGTATATGTGATGTACTTGTTATTGATGTGTACCTAACCAGCGCCTGTAGTAGCTCCTGGGTATTTGATACCGGTGCAGTTGCTCACATTTGTAACTCCAAGCAGGAGCTGCGGAATAAGCGGAGGCTGGCAAAGGACGAGGTGACGATGCGCGTCGGGAATGGTTCCAAGGTCGATGTGATCGCCGTCGGCATGCTACCTCTACATCTACCTTCGGGATTAGTGTTAAACCTTAATAATTGTTATTTAGTACCAGCTTTGAGCATGAACATTGTATCTGGATCTCACTTGATGTGAGATGGCTACTCATTTAAATCTGAGAATAATGGTTGTTCTATTTATATGAGAGAAATGTTTTATGGTCATGCCCCGCTGGTCAATGGTTTATTTATGATGAATCTCGAACGTGATGTTACACATGTCCATAGTGTGAGTACGAAAAAGTGTAAGCTTGATAACGATAGTCCCACTTACATGTGGCACTGCCGCCTTGGTCATATTGGTGTCAAACGCATGAAGAAGCTCCATACTGATGGACTCTTGGAGTCTCTTGATTTCGAATCATTTGACACGTGCGAACCATGCCTCATGGGCAAGATGACCAAGAATCCGTTCTCCGGAACAATGGAGCGAGCAACTGACTTGTTGGAAATAATACATACCGATGTATGCGGTCCAATGAGTGTCGAGGCTCGTGGTGGCTACCGTTATGTTCTCACCCTCACCTATGACTTGAGTAGATATGGATATGTCTACTTAATGAAACATAAGTCTGAAACTTTTGAAAGGTTCAAGGAATTTCAGAGTGAGGTAGAGAATCAACGTGACAGGAAAATAAAGTGCCTACGATCTGATCGTGGCGGAGAATATTTAAGTCACGATTTTGGCACGCACCTAAGGAAATGTGGAATTGTTTCACAACTCACGCCGCCTGGCACACCTCAGCAAAATGGTGTGTCTGAACGTCGTAATCACACTCTATTAGATATGGTACGATCTATGATGTCTCTTACCGACTTACCGCTATGATTTTGGGGATATGCATTAGAGACTGCCGCATTCACTTGAAATAGGGCACCGTCAAAATCCGTTGAGACGACACCGTATGAATTATGGTTTGGAAAGAAACCTAAGCTATCATTTCTAAAAGTTTGGGGATGCGATGCTTATGTGAAGAAACTTCAACCTGAGAAGCTCGAACCCAAAGCGGAAAAGTGCGTCTTCAGAGGATATCCCAAAGAGACTATTGGGTATACCTTCTACCTACGATCCGAGGGCAAAGTCTTTGTTGCCAAGAATGGATCCTTTCTCGAGAAAGAGTTTCTCTCGAAAGAAGTAACTGGGAGGAAAATAGAACTTGATGAGGTAACTGTACCTCCACTCGAACCGGAGAGTAGCGCAGCACATGAAGTTGTTTTTGTGGAGCCTACACCGGCTAGAGAGGAAGTTAATGATGATAATCATGAAACTTCAGATCAAGTTACTGTTGAATGTCGAAGGTCCACTAGGACACGTTCCACACCAATGTGGTACGACAACCCTGTCCTGGAGATCATGTTGTTGGACAACGGTGAACCCTCAAACTATGAAGAAGCGATGGCGGGCCCAGATTCCAACAAATGGCTTGAAGCCATGAAATCCGAGATAGGATCCATGTATGAGAACAAAGTGTGTACTTTGGTGGACTTGCCTGATGATAAATGAGCCATTGAAAATAAATGGATCTTTAAGAAGAAGACTGACGCGGATGGTAATGTGACCGTCTATAAGGCTCGGCTTGTCGCTAAGGGTTATCGACAAGTTCAAGGAGTTGACTATGATGAGACTTTCTCACCCGTAGCGATGCTGAAGTCTGTCCGAATCATGTTAGCAATTGCCGCATTTTATGATTATGAGATCTGGCAAATGGACGTCAAAACGGCATTCCTTAATGGTTTCCTTAAGGAAGAACTATATATGATGCATCCGGAAGGTTTTGTCGATCCTAAAGATGCTAACAAAGTATGCAAGCTCCAGTGCTCCATCTATGGGCTGGTGCAAGCATCTCGGAGTTGGAACATTCGCTTTAATGAGGTGATTAAAGCGTTTGGGTTTATACAGGTTTATGGAGAACCCTGTATTTACAAGAAAGTGAGTGGGAGCTCTGTAGCATTTCTCATATTATATGTGGATGACATACTGATAATGGGAAATGATATAGAACTCTTGGAAAGTATAAAGGCCTACTTGAATAAGTGTTTTTCAATGAAGGACCTTGGAGAAGATGCTTACATATTATGTATTAAGATCTATAGAGATAGACCGAGACGCCTCATAGGTCTTTCACAAAGCACATACCTTGAAAAGATATTGAAGAAGTTCAATATGGATCAGTCCAAGAAGGGGTTCTTGCCTGTGTTACAGGGTGTGAGATTGAGTACGACTCAATGCCCGACCCCGACAAAGGATAGAGAAGAGATGAGTGTCATCCCCTATGCTTCAGCCATAGGCTCTGTTATGTATCCCATGTTGTGTACCAGACCTGATGTGAACCTTGTCATAAGTTTGGTACGGAGGTACCAAAGTGATCCCAGAGCGGAACACTAGACAACGGTCAAGAATATCCTGAAGTACCTGAAAAGGACAAAGGACATGTTTCTCGTATATGGAGGTGCCGAAGAGCTCGTCGTAAAGGGTTACGTCGATGCTAGCTTCGACACAGATCCGGACGACTCCAAGTTGCAAACCGGATACGTGTATGTTTTGAACGGAGGGCTAGTCAGCTGGTGCAGCAGCAAGCAAAGCATCGTGGTGGCATCTACATGTGAAGCGGAGTACGTAGCTGCTTCGAAAGCAGCAAAGGAAGGAGTCTGGATGAAGGAGTTCATCACCGACCTAGGAGTAATTCCAAGTGCGTCGGGCCCGATGACTCTATTCTGTGACAACACTGGAGTTATTGCCCTTGCGAAGGAGCCCAGGTTTCACAAGAAGACAAGACACATCAAGCGCCGGTTCAACTCCATCCGTGATTACATTCAGGAGGGAGATATAGATATTTGTAAAGTGCATACGGATCTGAATGTCGCAGATCCGTTGACTAAACCTCTCTCACGAGCAAAACATGATCAACACCAGAATGCTATGGGTGTACGATTCATCACAATGTAACTAGATTATTGACTCTAGTGCAAGTGGGAGACTATTGGAAATATGCCCTAGAGGCAATATTAAAATGGTTATTATTGTACTTCCTTGTTCATGATAATTGTCTATTGTTCATGCTAAAATTGTGTTAACCAGAAACCGTAATGCATGTGTGAATACATAGACCACAACGTGTCCCTAGTGAGCCTCTAGTTGACTAGCTCGTTGATCAATAGATGGTCACGGTTTCATGACCATGGACATTGGATGTCGTTGATAACGAGATCACATCATTAGGAGAATGATGTGATGGACAAGACCCAATCCTAAGCATAGCACAAGATCTTGTCCATCACATCATTCTCCCAATGATGTGATCCCGTTATCAAATGACATCTCATGTCCATGGCTAGGAAACCTTAACCATCCTTTGATCAACGAGCTAGTTCACTAGAGGCATACTAGGGACATTGTGTTGTCTATTTACCCACACATGCAATGTGTTTCCATTCAATACAATTATAGCATGGATAATAAATGATTATCATGAACAAGGAAATATAATAATAAACACTTTATTTATTGCCTCTAGGGCATATTTCCAACAGTCTCCCACTTGCACTAGAGTCAATAATCTAGTTCACATCACTATGTGATTTCCATGGTAATGAATCGAACACCCATACAGTTCTGGTGTTGATCATGTTTAGCCCTTGGAAGAGGTTTAGTCAACGGGTCTGCAACATTCAGATCCGTGTGCACTTTGCAAATATTTATGTCCTTCTCCTCGATGTAGATCCGGATGGAGTTGAAGCGTCGCTTTATGTGTCTGGTCCTCTTGTGAAACCTTGGTTCCTTGGCTAGAGCAATGGCACCAGTGTTGTCACAGAACAGGTTTATTGGATTCAGTGCACTTGGCACTACTCCAAGATCTGTCATGAACTGCTTCATCCAGACACCTTCCTTCGCTGCCTCCGAGGCTGCGATGTACTCTGCTTTGCACGTAGAATCAGCTACCACGCTTTGCTTGGAACTGCACCAGCTTACCGCTCCCCCGTTAAGAATAAATACGTATCCGGTTTGCGATTTAGAATCGTCCGGATCAGTGTCAAAGCTTGCATCGACGTAACTCTTTATGACGAGCTCTTCATCACCTCCATAAACGAGAAACATGTCCTTAGTCCTGTTAAGGTACTTAAGGATATTCTTGACCGCTTGCCAGTGCTCCATTCCAGGATCACTTTGAAACCTTCCGGCCATACTTATGGCAAGGCTAACATCGGGTCTTGTGCACAACATTGCATACATGATAGAGCCTATGGCTAAAGCATAGGGGATGACGCTCATCTTTTCTTTATCTTCTGCAGTCACTTGGCATTGAGTCTTACTCAACTTCACACCTTGTAACAGAGGCAAGAACCCCTTCTTGGACTGCTCCATTTTGAACTTCTTCAAAACTTTATCAATGTATGTGCTCTGTGAAAGTGCTATTAAGCATCTCGACCTATCTCTATAGATCTTAATGCCTAATATGAAAGCAGCTTCTCCTAGGTCCTTCATTGAAAAACTCTTATTCAAATATTCCTTCACGCTTTCCAGCATTTCTATATCGTTTCCAATCAGCAATATGTCATCCACATATAACACTAGAAACGCTACAGAGCTCCCACTCACTTTCTTGTAAATACAAGCTTCTCCATAAACTTGTATAAACCCAAACGCTTTGATCACCTCATCAAAACGCTTATTCCAACTCCGAGATGCTTGCACCAGTCCATAAATGGATCGCTGGAGTTTGCAAACTTTGTCAGCATTCTCTGGATCGACAAAACCTTCGGGTTGCATCGTATACAACTCTTCCTCAAGGAAATCATTGAGGAACGCCGTTTTGACATCCATCTGCCAAATTTCATAGTCGAAATAAGCAGCTATTGCCAACATGATTCTGACAGACTTAAGCATCGCTACGGGTGAGAAAGTCTCATCGTAGTCAACTCCTTGAACTTGTGAAAAACCCTTTGCCACAAGTCGAGCTTTATAGACGGTGACATTACCATCTGCGTCCGTCTTCTTCTTAAAAATCCATTTGTTCTGAATGGCCTTTCGCCCTTCAGGTAGTACTTCCAAAGTCCATACTTTGTTTTCATACATGGATCCCATCTTGGATTTCATGGCCTCTAACCATTTCTCGGAATCCGGGCCCATCACCGCTCCTTCATAGCTCATAGGTTCATTGTTGTCCAACAACATGACCTCTAAGACGGGATTGCCGTACCACTCAGGAGTAGCACGCGTTCTTGTCGACCTACGAGGTTCACTAGTAACTTGATCCGAAGCTTCATGATCATCATCATTAACTTCTTCTTCAACCGTCGTAGGCTCCACAGAAACATCTTTCTGCACTGCGCTACTTTCTGGTAGAAGCAAAGGTTCAACAACCTCATCAAGCTCTATTTTCCTCCCACTCAATTCTTTCGAGAGAAACTCTTTCTCAAGAAATGTTCCATTCTTAGCGACAAAGACTTTGCCCTCGGATCTGAGATAGAAGGTATACTCGTCTGTCTCTTTCGGGTATCCTATGAAGACGCATTTCTCCGCTTTGGGTTCCAGCTTTTCAGGCTGAAGCTTTTTGACATAAGCATCACATCCCCAAACTTTAAGAAATGACACCTTCGGCTTTTTGCCAAACCACAGTTCATATGGCGTCGTCTCAATGGATTTCGATGGTGCCCTATTTAAAGTGAATGCAGCTGTCTCTAATGCATAACCCCAAAACGATAGTGGCAAATCGGCAAGAGACATCATAGAACGCACCATATCTAATAAGGTCCGATTACGACGTTCAGACACACCATTACGCTGTGGTGTTCCGGGCGGTGTCAACTGTGAAACAATTCCACATTGTCTTAAGTGACTGCCAAACTCATAACTCAGATATTCACCTCCTCGATCAGATCGCAGAAATTTAATCTTCTTGTTACGATGATTCTCAACTTCACTCTGAAATTGCTTGAACTTTTCAAACGTTTCAGACTTTTGTTTCATCAAGTAAATATATCCATATCTACTCAAGTCATCAGTGAAGCTGAGAAAGTAACGATAACCACCGCGCGCTTCGAGATTCATTGGACCGCACACATCTGTATGTATGATTTCCAACAAGTCACTTGCCCGTTCCATTGTTCCGGAGAACGGCGTTTTAGTCATCTTGCCCATGAGGCATGGTTCACATGTGTCAAGTGATTCAAAATAAAGTGACTCCAAAAGTCCATCAGCATGGAGTTTCCTCATGCGTTTTACACCAATATGACCTAAACGGCAGTGCCACAAGAAAGTGGTACTATCATTATCAACTCTACATCTTTTGGCATCAATGTTATGAACATGTGTCTCATCACTATCAAGATTCAATATGAATAAACCCCTCACATTGGGTGCATGAGCATAAAAGATATCACTCATATAAATAGAACAACCCTTATTCTCTGATTTAAATGAGTAACCATCTCGCAATAAACAAGATCCAGATATAATGTTCATGCTTAACGCAGGCACTAAATAACAATTATTCAGGTTCATCACTAATCCCGATGGTAATCGAAGAGAGAGCGTGCCGACGGCGATCACATCAACCTTGGAACCATTTCCCACGCGCATCGTCACTTCGTCCTTTGCCAGTCTTCGTTTATTCCGTAGTTCCTGCTTTGAGTTGCAAATGTGAGCAACCGAACCGGTATCAAATACCCAGGCACTACTACGAGAACTAGTAAGGTACACATCAATAACATGTATATCATATATACCTTGTTTGTCGTTGGCCGCCTTCTTGCCAGCCAGGTACTTGGGGCAGTTCTGCTTCCAGTGACCAGTTCCTTTGCAATGAAAGCACTCAGTTTATGGCTTAGGTCCATGCTTAGGCTTCTTTGTAGGAGTAGCAACTGCTTTGCCATCCTTCTTGGTTTTACCCTTCTTGCCTTTGCCTTTGCCGTTTTTCTTGAAACTAGTGGTTTTATTGACCATCAACACTTGATGTTCTTTCTGGATTTCAGACTCAGCGACTTTCAGCATCGCAAACAGCTCGGCGACTGACTTGTTCATCCCGTGCATGTTATAGTTCATCACAAAGCTCTTGTAACTAGGTGGCAGCGATTGAAGAACTCTATCAGTGATCGCCTCCGGCGGAAGGGTAATTCCCAACTCCGCTAGACGGTTTGAGTACCCAGACATTCTGAGTATGTGCTCACTAATAGACCCATTCTCCTCCATCTTGCAAGCATAGAATTTATCGGAGGTCTCATACCTCTCGATCCGGGCATTCTTCTGAAAGATAAACTTCAACTCCTGGAACATCTCATATGCTCCATGACGTTCAAAACGTCTTTGAAGTCCCGGTTCTAAGCCATACAATATTGCACACTGAACTATTGAGTAGTCTCCAGCACGAGCCTCCCAAGCGTTCTTAACGTCTTCGGAGGTCATGTCTTCTGGCTGGTCACCAAGCGGTGCATCAAGGACATATGACTTCTGGGAAGCCGTGAGGATAATCCTCAGATTACGGGCCCAGTCAACAAAGTTACTTCCATCATCTTTCAATTTAGCTTTCTCTAGGAACGCATTAAAATTCAGGGGTGCTACTGCGCGAGCCATTGATCTACAACATAAATATGCAAAGGTTACTTAGACTATTGTTCAAGATAATGAGTTTAGTTAATCAAATTACTAAAGCTCCCACTCAAATTGACATCCCTCAGGTCATCTGAGTGTCACATGATCCAAATTCACCAACTCAAGTCCGATCATCACGTGAGTTAAGGTGGCTTCAATGGTGAACATCATTATGTTGATCATATCTACTATATGACTCATGTTCGACCTTTCGGTCTCTTGTGTTCCGAGGCCATGTCTGTACATGCTAGGCTCGTCAAGTTTAACCCGAGTGTTCTGTGCGTGCAAATCTGGCTTGCACCCGTTGTATGTGAACGTAGAATCTATAACACCCGATCATCACGTGGTGTCTCGACACGACGAACTTTCGCAACGGTGCACACTCGGGGAGAACACAATTTATCTTGAAATTTAAGTGCGGGATCACCTTATAATGCTACCGTCGTACTAAGCAAAACAAGGTGCATAAAAGTATTAACATCTCATGCAATTCATAAGTGACATGATATGGCCATGAACTTGTGTTTAAGATCTCCATCTTCAAAACATCGGCATGATCTCCATCGTCACCGGCACGACACCATGATCTCCATCATCTTGATCTCCATCAACGTGTCGCCATCGGGGTTGTCACGCCCTGCAAGCTTCTACTACTATTACTACCGTAGCGATAAAGTAAAGCATTACATAGCGCTTAATGATTGACACGCAGGTCATACAATAATTATAGACAACCCTATGGCTCCTGCCGGTTGCCGTACTCATCGACATGCAAGTCATGAAATTCTATACATCACATGATCATCTCATACATCACATATATCTCATCATGTAATTGGCCATATCATATCACAACATACCCTGCAAAAACAAGTTAGATGTCCTCTAGTTGTTGTTGCAAGTTTTACGTGGCTGCTACGGGTATCTAGCAAGAACGATTCTCACCTACGCAAAGCCACAACGGTGATACGTAGTTTGCTTTTCAACCTTCTCAAGGACCGCCTTTGTCGGATCCGATCCAACTAAAGTAAGAGAAACTGTCACCCGCAAGACATCTAAGAAACAAGTTGCGTCGAGGGAACCGGTCTCTCGTAAGCGTACGAGTAATGTTGGTCCGGGCCGCTTCATCTCACAATCCCGCTGAAACAAAATCCGACCAAGGGAGGAAGCAATCTAAGCATCAACGCCCACAAACCTTTTGTGTTCTACTCGAGATCTCATCGAACCATCAACCTAGCTCATGATGCCACTGTTGGGGAACATCGCATGGGAAACAAAAAATTTCCTACGCACACGCAAACCTATCCATGGTGATGAGCATCTACGAGAGGGAGAGTGGATCTGCATACCCTTGTAGATCGCTAAGCGGGAAGCGTTAAGAAACGCGGTTGGTGTAGTCGAACTTCTTCGTGATCCAAATCACCGAGCGTCCCGCGATCTAATCACGAACCGTCCCGTGATCTCGTCACGATCCGTCCCGCGATCCGATCACGAACGTCCCGTGGCCTTGATCACGATCCTTCCGATCTAGTACCGAACGGACGACACCTCCGCGTTCAGCACACGTGCAGCTTGATGACGATCTCCACCGTCTTGATCCAGCAAGAGAAGGTGGAGAGGAGAGAGAGTTCACCGGCAGCGTGATGGCGCTCCGGTGATGGTGGTGGAGCAATTCCGGCAGGGCTTCGCCTAAGCACTGCGGAACTACGATCTAGAGGAGAAACTATGCACCGGTGGAACGGGTAGCACGTGGCCGGAAATTCTGTCCAAAAACCACCCAATTCACTAGTATATATAGGAGGAGAGGATAGGAGAGGCAGCCAAGGCCTTTGGGTCGGCCGAAATAGGAGGTGGGAAGCAATCCTACTTCACCTCCAATCCTAGTTGGAGTAGGATTGCCTCCTATTGGCTGATTTTCCACTTTTTGCTTTAGGACTTTCTCTCCTGCGCCATGGGCCTTTGTGGCTGTTTTCCCAGCCCACTAAGGTCTGGTTAATACTCTCCCACAGCCCATGGACCTCTTGGGGTCGAAGTACCCCTCCCGGAGGTCTCCCTGTACACTACCGGCACTCCCGATACACTACCGGCACTCCCGGTACACTACCGATGAGCCCGAAACTTTTTCGGAAACCAAACTGAGACTTCCTATATATGAATCTTTACCTCCGGACCATTCCGGAGCTCCTCGTGATGTCCGGGATCTCATCCGGGACTCCGAACAAACTTCGGTCACCACCATACATAACTCTACACTACCGAAACGTCACCGAACCTTAAGTGTGCAGACCCTGCGGGTTCGAGAACTATGTAGACATGACCGAGACACCTCTACGGTCAATAACCAATGGCGGGACCTGGACGTCCACATTGGTTCCTACATATTCTACGAAGATCTTTATCGGTCGAACCTCTATGTCAAGGATTCAGTTAATCCCGTATAACGTTCCCTTTGTTCTTCGGTATGTTACTTGCCCGAGATTCGATCGTCGGTATCTCCATACCTAGTTCAACCTCGTTCCATAATACAAGATCCTGCAACTAACAATTAGTCACATTGCTTGCAAGGCTTATTGTGATGTTGCATTACCGAGTGGGCCCCGAGATACCTCTCCGTTACACGGAGTAACAAATCCCAGTCTCGATCCATGCTAACTCAACAGACACCATCGGAGATACCTGTAGAGCACCTTTATAGTCACCCAGTTATGTTGTGACGTTTGATACACACAAGGCACTCCTCCGATATCCGTGAGTTGCATGATCTCATGGTCATAGGAACATATACATTGACATGCAGAAAACAGTAGCAATAAACTAACACGATCATATGCTACGTTTGTAGTTTGGGTCTTGTCCATCACATCATTCTCCCAATGATGTGATCCCGTTATCAAATGACATCTCATGTCCATGGCTAGGAAACCTTAACCATCCTTTGATCAACGAGCTAGTTCACTAGAGGCATACTAGGGACATTGTGTTGTCTATTTACCCACACATGCAATGTGTTTCCATTAAATACAATTATAGCATGGATAATAAACGATTATCATGAACAAGGAAATATAATAATAAACACTTTATTTATTGCCTCTAGGGCATATTTCCAACAAGGACTTCGTGGGCCCGTAGAGGAGGTGTACCATCCTTTTTTTGGCTGGCCAAGACCTTCTGGAAGGGCCCATGCGGCTGGAGATAAGGAGATAGGGCAAAGGAGTTTGAAAAGGAGGAGATCCACCTCCCTTGTGGGAGGTGGACTCTCCCCCTAGTTCGGCCGAACCTCTCCTCCTTGGAGGAGGGGACAAGGAAGCCCTCCCTCTCCCTCCTCCTATATATATGCAAGGGTTTGGGATGATTTGAGACACGACTTCTCTCTCTCTCGGCACAACCCTACCCTTCCTCTTCCTCGTTCTCCGTAGCGCTTGGCGAAGCCCTACCGGAGTCCACGTAGCTCCACCGTCACCACGCTGTCGTGCTGCCAGAGCTATGCCTCAAGCTCTCCTTCCTCCTTGCTGGATGAAGGCGTAGGAGACGTCACTGGGCTGCACGTGTGTTGAACGCGGAGGCGCCGTTGTTCGGCGCTGAGATCGGAATCCACCGCGATCTGAATCGCTGAGAGTACGACTCCACCAACCGCGTTCTTGTAACGCTTCCACTTAGCGATCTTCAAAGGTATGAAGATGCAATCTCTCCCCACTCGTTGTTGGTTTCTCCATGGATAGATCTTGGTGATCGTAGGAATTTTTTTGATTTACTACTACGTCTCCCAACAGGAAGATCCTCAGCTTGGTGTCGGCACCATATTCCAGTCGATGGTGGACCACCATAATGCAGTGACAACATACTGCATTCTCACACAAAATACATATGTGCTTGAAAGGAGTGAGCCATCAAGGATCACTGTTCGTTGCCCATATGATAGGTGTAGATGGAGGTTGCATGCATCACGTATATTGAGGAGCAAGTTCATTAAGGTTTGTGTATTTCAGTATATACAGATTCTATGTTCAGATCATTGTGTAATGTTTTCAGATCATATTTTTTCAGATAAAAAGGAACCCACACCAACACACTTGTCCACTTGGAGGGGGGAAGGCTAAAACAAAGCTAGCAAATAGTAGATGGATGGCAGATGCAATTTTGGATTGGTTGAGAGAAAAACCAACACTTGGTCCAAGAGAACTCCAAGGGAAGCTATTTGATAAGTAAAAAATTGTTGTACCTTACATGAAGATTTTTTTATGGTAAGGAAATATCTCTTGACAGGATTAATGGTCCTTGGAATGAGAGCTTTCAGTTGCTCTACACATTTAAAGCTGAAGTGGAAGCTGCTAGTCCAGAGAGTGTTGTAGAGATTGAGAAGCATACAGTTGCATAAAAAATAAAAGGGAAATCATTTGATAAGGAGTGCTTAAGGAGGGCTTTTGCTTGTTTCAAGGCTTGTTGGCAGGGGTTTCTGGATGGTTGCAGGTCCTATTTGGATGTTGATGCAACTGCTTTGAATTGAAGGTGGAGAGGACAACTGGTGGCAGCTTCTGCTGTTGATGGACACTAGTGGCTATTCCCAGTTACATTTGGTGTGGTGGAGGCAGAGTCCAAGGTAAGTTGGGTCTGGTTTCTATAGCATTTGTGCAACCTTATAGGTACACCCCTAGGTTTAGCTATACACATAGATGCTTGCAAGGGTTTGGAGAGTGCAGTGGAACTTGTATTTTCTGGAGTGGAGCATAGAGAATGTATGCGACACCTAGTGCAGAATTTTAGAAGCAAATTCAAAGGTAAAGTTTATGATGGGAACTTATGGCTAGCATCATACACATGCAGTGAGAGGAAGCATGTGCATAATTTGAGAGTGTTGTATGCTCACAATCCTCTGGTGAAGGAGTACCTAGATGCACATCAGGGAAAGTTGTGGTCAAGAAGCAAATTCAATACAATATGCAAAGTGGACTATGTGACCAACAACCTGGGAGAGTGTTTCAATGCAAATATTAAGTCATTGAAAGGCTTCTGATATGGCAAATATTTGATAAGATTCGGCAGATAATCATGATAAAGATGGATCTTCACAAAAGAATCACAGAAATAGAATATGTTGGCCATCTCATGATCCTATATATTATTAAGGCATTGCATGCCAAGGTAAGAGGACTGAGCAGAGTGAAATGCATTCGAGCGGTGACACATGAGGCCGAGGTTGTTGGGTAACGTCGCATGGGAAACAAAAAAATTCCTACGTTCACGCAAGACCTATCCATGGTGATGAGCATCTACGAGAGGGAGATTGGATCTACATACCCTTGTAGATCGCTAAGCGGGAAGCGTTAAGAAATGCAGTTGGTGTAGTCGAACGTCTTCGCGATCCAAATCACCGAGCGTCCCGTGATCCAATCATGATCCGTCCCGATCAAGCACCGAACGGACGGCACCTCCGCGTTCAGCACACGTACAGCTTGATGATGATCTCCGCCTTCTTGATCCAGCAAGAGGGAGCGGGGAGTTAGAATAGTTATCCGGCAGCATGACGGCGCTCCGGAGATGGTGGTGGAGCTATTCCGGCAGGGCTTCGCCTAAGCACTACAGAAATCCGATCTAGAGGAGAAACTATGCACTGGAGGAACGGGTAGCACGTGTCTGAAAAATCAAGTGCAAAACCCCTAAAACCTCTAGTATATATAGGATGGAGAGAGGAGGAGGCTTGTCCCTCAAGGGACCAGCCCTTGGTTCGGCCGAATCAAGGAGGATAGGAGGACTCCCTATTTTGCCTTTCTTTCCACCTTATCACTTTGGGTTTTCTCTCCCAACCACATGGGCCTTGTGTGGGACTTCTACCAGCCCACTAAGGGCTGGTATTCATTCTCCCACAGCCCATGTAGCCTCTTGGGTCGAAATACCCCTCCCGATGGTCTCCCGGTACACTACCGGCACTCCCGCTACACTACCGATGAGCCCGAAACTTTTCTGGCGACCAAAATAGGACTTCTTATATATCAATCTTTACCTCCGGACCATTCTGGAGCTCCTCATGACGTCTGGGATCTCATCCGGCACTCCAAAAAACCTTCAGTCACCACCATACATAACTCTATACTACCGAAACATCACCAAACCTTAAGTGTGTAGACCCTGCGGGTTCGAGAACTATGTAGACATGACCGAGACACCTCTATGGTCAATAACTAATAGCGGGACATGGATGTCCACATTGGTTCCTACATATTCTACGAAGATCTTTATCGGTCAAACCTCTATGTCAAGGATTCAGTTAATCCCGTATGATGTTCCCTTTGTTCTTCGGTATGTTACTTGCCCGAGATTTGATCGTCGGTATCTCCATACCTAGTTCAACCTCGTTACCGGCAAGTCTCTTTACTCGTTCCGTAATACAAGATCCCGTGACTAACACTTAGTCACATTGCTTGCAAAGCTTATTGTGATGTTGTATTACCGAGTGGGCCCTGAGATACCTCTCCGTCACACGGAGTAACAAATCTCAGTCTTCATCCATGCCAACTCAACAGACACCTTCGGAGATACCTGTAGAGCACCTTTATAGTCACCCAGTTACGTGCGACATTTGATACACACAAGGCACTCTTCCAGTGTCCGTGAGTTACATGATCTCATGGTTATAGGAACATATACTTTACATGCACAAAACAGTAGCAATAAACTTACACGATCATATGCTACATTTGTAGTTTGGATCTTGTGTTGGGCAACGTTGCATGGGAAACAAAAATTTTCCTACGCACACGCAAGATCTATCCATGGTGATGAGCATCTATGAGAGGGACAGTGGATCTACATACCCTTGTAGATCGCTAAGCGGGAAGCATTAAGAAACGCGGTTGGTGTAGTCGAACGTCTTCGCGATCCAAATTGCCGAGTGTCCCGCGATCTCATCATGATCCGTCCCGTGATCCAATCACGATCCGTCCCGCCATATCATCACGATCCTTCCCGCGATCTAATCATGATCCGTCCCACGAACTCATCACGATCCGTCCCGCGATCTCATCACGATCCGTCTCACGATCTTGATCATGATCTGTCCCGTGAACTCATCACGATCCGTCCCGCGAACTCATCACGATCCGTAACGCGATCTTGATCATGGTCCTTCCGATCTAGCGCTAAATGGACGGCACCTCCGCGTTCAGCACACGTATAGCTCGATGACGATCTCCGCCTTCTTGATCCAGCAATAGGGAGCGGAGAGGTAGAAAAGTTCACCGTCAGCGTGATGGCGCCGCGGTGATGGTGGTGGAGCAATTCCGGCAGGGCTTCGCCTAAGCACTGCAGAAATCCGATCTAGAGGAGAAACTATGCACTGGAGGAACGGGCAACACGTGGCTAAAAATTCTATGCAAAAAACCCTAAAACCTCCAGTATATATAAGAGGGAGGGAGGAGAGGACTTGGCGCAAGGGCCAAGCCTCCTTGGGTTGGCTGAAGTGGGGAGGAGAGGAGGACTCCTCCTCCAATCCTAGTAGGACTAGGATTCCTCCTTTTTTTTGCCTTTTTCCACCTTTTTCCCTTTGGGCTTTTCTTCCCAGCTGCATGGGCCTCGTGTGGGACTTCCACCAGCCCACAAAGGGCTGGTATATATTCTCCCACAGCCTATGTAACCTCTTGGGTCGAAATACCCCTCCCGATGGTCTCCCGGTACACTACCGGAACTCCCGGTACACTACTGATGAGCCCAAAACTTTTCCGGCGACCAAAATAGGACTTCCTATATATGAATCTTTACCTCCGGACCATTCCGGAGCTCCTCGTGACTTCTGGGATCTCATCCGGGACTCCTAAAAACCTTTGGTCACCACCATACAAAACTCTATACTACCGAAACGTCACCAAACCTTAAGTGTGCAGACCCTGCGGGTTCGAGAACTATGTAGACATGACCGAGACACCTCTACGGTCAATAACCAATAGTGGGACCTGGATGCCCATATTGGTTCCTACATATTCTACGAAGATCTTTATCGATCGAACCTCTATGTCAAGGATTCAATTAATCCCTTAAGATGTTCCCTTTGTTCTTCGGTATGTTACTTGCCCGAGATTCAATCGTCGGTATCTCCATACCTAGTTCAACCTCGTTACCGACAAGACTTTTTACTCATTCCGTAATACAAGATCCCATGACCAACACTTAGTCAAATTGCTTGCAAGGATTATTGTGATGTTGTATTACCGAGTGGGCCCTGAGATACCTCTCCGTCACACGGAGTAACAAATCCCAGTCTTGATCCATGCCAACTCAACAGACACCCTCGGAGATACCTGTAGAGTACCTTTATAGTCACCCAGTTACGTTGCGATGTTAGATACACACAAGGCACTCCTCCGGTGTCAGTGAGTTGCATGATCTCATGGTCATAGGAACATATACTTGACATGTAGAAAACAGTAGCAATAATCTGACACGATCATATGCTACGTTTGTAGTTTGGGTCTTGTCCATCACACCATTCTCCTAATGATGTGATCTCGTTATCAAATGACATCTCATGTCCATGGCTAGGAAACCTTAACCATCTTTGATCAACGAGCTAGTCTATTAGAGGCATACTAGGGACATGGTTTTGTCTATGTATCCACAGATGCATCTAAGTCTCCGATCAATACAATTATAGCATGGATAATAAACGATTATCATGAACAAGGAAATATGATAGTAACTAATTTATTATTGCCTCTAGGGCATATTTCCAACAGTCTCCCACTTGCACTAGAGTCAATAATCTAGTTCACATCACCATGTGATACACATTGTTATGAATCTAACACCCAATGAGTTCTGTGGCTTGATCATGCTTTGCATGTGAGAGAGGTCTTATAGTTAATGGGTCTACGACATTTAGGTCCGAGTGTACTTTGCAAATCTCCATGTCAAACCGTAAACACTGCTACCACACTCCACTTGGTACTAGTCCAAATGGCTGCTCCACTATACGTATCCAGATAGCTACTATGAGTCATCCGGATTGGTGTTAAAGCTTGCATCGACGTAACTCTTTACGACAAACTCTTTATCACCTCCATAATCGAGAAACATCTCCTTAGTATTTTAGTCACTAAGGATAATCTTGACCGCTGTCCAGTGATCCACTCCTGGATCACTTTTGTACCCCTTGACTGACTCATGGCAAGACACACACCAGGTGCGGTACAAAGCATGGCATAATATAGAGCCTATGGCTAAGGCATAGGGGACGACGTTCATCCCTTCTCTTTCTTCTGCCGTTGTCGAGCTTTGAGTCTCACTCAACTTCACACCTTACAAATCAGGCGAGAACTCTTTCTCTGACTGATCCGTTTTGAACTCTTTCAAAATCTTGTCAAGGTATGTACTCATTGAAAGTCTCATCTAGCATCTTGATCTATCTCTATAGATCTTGATGTTCAACAATTAGGTAGCTTTATCTAGGTCTTCCTTTGAAAAACTCTTTTCGAACAACCATTTATGCTTTCCAGAAATTCTACATCATTTCCGAATAGCAATATGTCATCCACATATACTTATCAGAAACTCTATAGTGCTCCCACTCACTTTATTGCAAATACAAGTTTCTCATAAACTTTGTATAGATTAAAAACTTTGATCACCTTATCAAAGTGTATATTCCAACTCTGAGATGCTTGTTTCAGTCCATAGAAGGATCACTGAAGCTTGCTCACCTTTTAGCATCCTTAGGACTGACAAAACCTTCTGGTTGTATCTCATACAACCTTTCCTTAAGGAAGGAAACGATGTTTTGGCATCCATCTGCCTGATTTCATAATTGAAAAATGCAGCAACTGCTAACATAATTCCAACAGACTTTAGCATCGCTATGAGTGAGAAAGTCTCAGCGTAGTCAACTCCTTGAACTTTGCCGGAAAATTCTTTGCGACAAGTCAAGCTTTATAAATGGTGACATTCACCATCAGCGTCTGTCTTCATTTTAAAGATCCATTTGTACTCAACGACCTGCCGTCCAACGAGAAAGTCTACCAAAGTCTATACTTGGTTTTCATATATGGATCCTTTCTAAGATTTCATGTCCCCTAACCATTTATCAGAATCCTGGCCCATCATTCCTTCTCCATAGCTCGTAGGTTCATCGTTGTCCAACAACATGACCTCCAAGACAGGGTTGTCGTACCGCTCAGGAGTAGTAAACGTCCTTGTCGACCTACGAGGTTCGATAATAACTTGATCCGAAGCTTCATGATCATCATCATTAATTTCCTCTTCAACTAATGTAGGCTTCACAAAAACATCTTCCTGCGCTGCGCTACTCTCTGGTTGAACAAAGGTTTAACAACCTCATCAAGTTCTATCTTCCTCCCACTCAATTCTTTCGAGAGAAACTCTTTCTCGAGAAAGGACCCAGTTTTAGCAACAAACATTTTATGCTTGGATCTAAGATAGAAGGTTTACCCAACTGTCTTTAGGGTATTCTATGAAGATGCATTTGTCCGCTTTGGGTTCGAGCTCATTAGGTGAAAACCCTTTTTCACATCAGTGTTGCAGCCCCAAACATTAAGAAATGACAGCTTAGGTTTCTATCAAACCATAATTCACACGGTGTCATCCCAACGGATTTAGATGGTGCCCTATCTAAAGTGAATGTACTTGTCTCTAATGCATTACCCCAAAACGATAGTGGTAAAAGGATAAGAGACATCATAATTCGCACCATATCCAATAGAGCACGACTATGACGTTCGGACACACCATCACACTATGGTGTTCTAGGTGGCGTGAGTTGTGAAACAACTTTCACATTGTCTTAAGTTGTATACCAAACTCGTAACTCTGATATTCACCTCCACGATCATATCGCGAACATTTTATCTTCTTGTCACGATGATCTTAAACTTCACTCTGAATTTGCTTGAACTTTTCAAACGATTCAGACTTGCGTTTCATTAAGTAAATATACACTATTATCTACTCAAATCATCAGTGAAGGTAAGAAAATAACGATATCCACCGCATGCTACAAGACTCATTGGATTGCATACATCAACATGTATCATTTCCAATAAATCACTTGCCCGCTCCATCAAACCAGAAAACGGGGTCCTTAGTCATCTTGCCCAAGAGGCATGGTTCGCATGTCTCAACCGATTCGAAATCGAATGAGTCCAAAGATCCATCAGCATGGAGTTTCTTCATGCGATTTATACCAATATGACATTTAGCAACAGTGCCACAAGTATGTGGTACTATCATTATTAAGTTTGTATCTTTTGGCATCAATGTTATGAACATGTGTATTACTACGATCATGATTCAACAAACCATTCTCACTAGGTGCATGACCATTGAAGGTATTATTCATGTAAACAGAATAACCATTATTCTTTAACTTAAATGAATAAACATGTTGCAATAAACACGATCTAATCATGTTCATGCTCAACGCAAAACACCAAATAACATTTATTTAGGCCTGTCACTAATCCCGAAGGTAGAGAGAGCGTGCGATGTTGATCACATCAACCTTGGAAACATTTCCAACACACATCGTCACCTCACCCTTAGCTAGTGCTCCGTTTATTCCATAGATTTTATTTCTCATTACTAACATTTAGCAACTGAACCGGTATCCAATACCCAGGTGCTACTAGGAGTACTAGCAAGGTACACCTAAATAACACGTATATCAAATATACTTCTGTCGACGTTGCTAGCCTTCTTATCTACCAAGTATCTAGGGTTGTTCCGCTTCAGCGACCGCTCTCCTCATAATCAAAGCACTTAGTCTCGGGTTTGGGTTCAACTTTGGGTTGCTTCACTGGAGCAGCAACTGATTTGCTATCCATGAAGTTTTCCCTCCTTGCTCCTGCCCTTCTCGAAACTAGTGGTTTGACTAACCGTCAACACTTGACGCTCCTTCTTGATTTCTACCTTCATGGTGTCAAACATCGTGAATAGCTTAGGGATCATTATTTCTATCCCTGGCATTTTATAGTTCATCACCAAGTTCTAGTAGCTTAGTGACAGTGACTTGGAGAACTATATCAATCACTATCTTATCTGGAAGATCAACTCCCACTCGATTCAAGCGATTGTAGCACCTAGACAATCTGAGCATATGCTCAACGATTGAGCTATTCTCTTTCATATTATAGGCAAATAATCTTGTTGAAGATCTCATATCTCGCAACACGAGCATGAGCCTGAGATCCTAATTTCAGCTCTTAGAACATCTCATATGGTCTGTGACGTTCAAAATGTTTCGGAGCCTCAATTCTGAGCCGTAATGCACGCACTAAACTATCAGGTAGTTATCAGAACGTGCCTGTCATATGTTCAGAACATCTACAAACAACGCTAGAGGGGTTGGCACACCGAGCGGTGCATTAAGGACATAAGCCTTCTGTGCAACAATGAAGACAATCCTCAGATCACGGAGCCAGTCCGCAATATTGCTTCCATCATCTTTCAACTCTATTTCTCTAGGAACATATAAAAATTCAAGGGAGCTACAGTATGAGCTAGTAATCTACAACACAGTTAGCAAAGACACTACTGACTATGTTCATGATAATGAGTTCAATTAATCATATTACTTAAGAACTCCCACTCAAATTGACATCCCTTCGGCCATTCGAGTGATACATGATCTAAATTCACCAACTCAAGTCCGATCATCACGTGAGTTGAGGTGGTTTCAATGGTGAACATCATCATGTTGATCATATATACTATATGACTCATGTTCGACCTTTCAGTATCTTGTGTTCCAAGGCCATGTCTGTACATGCTAGGCTCGTCAAGTTTAACCCGAGTGTTCTGCATGTGCAACACTGGCTTGCACCCGTTGTATGTGAACGTAGAGTCTATCACATCCAATCATGAAGTGGTGTCTCAACACGATGAACTTTCGCAACGGTGCACACTCGGGGAGAACACAATTCATCTTGAAACTTAAGTGAGGGATCACCTTATAATGCTACCGTCGTCCTAAGCAAAACAAGGTGCATAAAAGGATTAACATCACATGCAAATCATGAGTGACATGATATGGCCATGAACTTGTGGTTTTGATCTCCATCTTGAAAGCACCGACATGATCTCCATCGTCACCGGCAAGACACCATGATCTCCATCAGCGTGTCTCCATCGGGGTTGTCGCGCCCAACATGCTTCTACTACTATTGCTACCGTTTAGCGATAAAGTAAAGCATTACATAGCGGTTAATGATTGACACGCAGGTCATACAATAATTAAAGACAACCCTATGGCTCCTGCCGGTTGCCATACTCATCGACATGCAAGTCGTGATAAACTATACATCACATGATCATCTCATACATGTTGGTCCGGGCGTACGAGTAATGTTGGTCCGGGCCGCTTCATCTCACAATACTTCTGAACCAAAACACAACCAAGGGAGGAAGCAATCTAAGCATCAACGCCCACAAACTCTTTGTGTTCTACTCGAGATCTCATCTACACATAGACCTAGCTCATGATGCCATTGTTGGGGAACGTCGCATGGGAAACAAAAAATTTCCTACGCACACGCAAGATCTATCCATGGTGATGAGAATCTACGAGAGGGAGAGTGGATCTACATACCCTTGTAGATCGCTAAGCGGGAAGCATTAAGAAACGCGGTTGGTCTAGTCGAACGTCTTCACGATCCACATCGCCGAGCGTCCCGCGATCTCATCATGATCCGTCCCGCAAACTCATCACAATCCGTCCCGCGATCTAATCACGATCCGTCCCGCGAACTCATCACGATCCGTCCCGCGAACTCATCACGATCCGTCTCACGATCTTGACCACGGTCCTTCCGATCTAGCACTAAACGGACGACACCTCCGCGTTCAGCACACGTACAACTCGATGACGATCTCCGCCTTCTTGATCCAGCAAGAGGGAGTGGAGAGGTAGACAATTTCACCGTCAGCGTGACGGCTCCGCGGTGATGGTGGTGTAGCAATTCCAGCAGGGCTTCGCCTAAGCACTGCAGAAATCCGATCTAAAGGAGAAACTATGCACTGGAGAAACGGGCAGCACGTGGCTAAAAATTCTGTGCAAAAAACCCGAAAACCTCCAGTATATATAAGAGGGAGGGAGGAGGAGAGGACTTTGCGCAAGGGCCAAGCCTCCTTGGATCGGCCGAAGTGGGGAGGAGAGGAGGACTCCTCCTCCAATCCTAGTAGGACTAGGATTCCTCCTTTTTTCTTGCCTTTTTCCACCTTTTTCCATTTGGGATTTTCTTCCCAGCCACATGGGCCTTGTGTGGGACTTCCACCAGCCCACAAAGGGCTGGTATTTACTCTCCCACAGCCCATGTAACCTCTTGGGTCGAAATACCCCTCCCGATGGTCTCCCGGTACACTACCGTCACTCCCGGTACACTACCGATGAGCCCAAAACTTTTCCGGCGACCAAAATAGGACTTACTATATATGAATATTTACCTCCAGACCATTTCGGAGCTCCTCGTGATGTATGGGATCTCATCCGGGAATCTGAAAAAACTTCGGTCACCACCATACATAACTCTATACTACTGAAACGTCACCAAACCTTAAGTGTGCAGACCATGTGGGTTCGAGAACTATGTACACATGACCGAGACACCTCTACGGTCAATAACCAATAGCGGGACCTGGATGCCCATATTGGTTCCTACATATTCTACGAAGATCTTTATCAGTCGAACCTCTATGTCAAGGATTCAGTTAATCCCGTAAGATGTTCCCTTTGTTCTTCGGTATGTTACTTGCCCGAGATTCGATCGTCGGTATCTCCATACCTAGTTCAACCTCGTTACCAGCAAGTCTCTTTAATCGTTTCGTAATACAAGATCCTGTGACTAACACTCAGTCACATTGCTTGCAAGGCTTGTTGTGATGTTGTATTACCGAGTGGGCCCTGAGATACCTCTCCAACACACAGAGTAACAAATCCCAGTCTTGATCCATGCCAACTGAATAGACACCCTCGGAGATACCTGTAGAGTACCTTTATAGTCACCCAGTTACGTTGCGACATTTGATACACACAAGGCACTCCTCCGGTGTTAGTGAGTTGCATGATCTCATGGTCATAGGAACATATACTTGACATGCAGAAAACGGTAGCAATAAACTGACACAATCATATGCTACGTTTGTAGTTTGGGCCTTGGCCATCACACCATTCTCCTAATGATGTGATCCTATTATCAAATGACATCTCATATCCATGGCTAGGAAACCTTAACCATCTTTGATCAACGAGCTAGTCTATTAGAGGCAGACTAGGGACATGGTTTTGTCTATGTATCCACACATGCATCTAAGTCTCCGATCAATACAGTTATAGCATGGATAATAAACGATTATCATGAACAAAGAAATATGATAGTAACTAATTTATTATTGACTCTAGGGCATATTTACAACATCTTGTCCATCACATCATTCTCCTAATGATGTGATCTCATCATCAAATGACATCACATGTCAATGGCTAGGAAACCTTGACCATCTCTGATCAACGAGCTAGTTCACTAGAGGCATACTAGGGACAAAGTGTTGTCTATTTACCCACACATGTAATGTGTTTCCAATCAATACAATTATAGCATGGATAATAAACGATTATCATGAACAAGGAAATATAATAATAAACACTTTATTTATTGCCTCTAGGGCATATTTCCAACAGTCTCCCACTTGCACTAGAGTCAATAATCTAGTTCACACCACTATGTGATTTACATTGTAATGAATCGAACACCCATGCAGTTCTGGCATTGATCATGTTCAGCCCTTGGAAGAGGTTTAGTCAATGGGTCTGCAACATTCAGATCCGTGTGTGCTTTGCAAATATTTATGCCCTTCTCCTCGATGTAATCGCGGATGGAGTTGAAGCGTCGCTTTATGTGTATGGTCCTCTTATGAAACCTTGGTTCCTTGGCCAGAGCAATGGCACCAGTGTTGTCACAGAACAAACTCATTGGATCTAATGCACCGGGCACCACTCCAAGATCTGTTATGAACTGCTTCATCCAGACACCTTCCTTCGCCGCCTTCGAGGCTACGATGTACTCTGCTTCGCACGTAGAATCTGCTACCTCGCTTTGCTTGGAACTACACCAGCTTACCGCTCCCCTGTTGAGAATAAATACATATCTGGTTTGTGACTTAGAGTCATTCGGATCAGTGTCAAAGCTTGCATCAACATAACCCTTTATGACGAGCTCTTCGTCACCTCCATAAACGAGAAACATGTCCTTAGTCATTTTCAAGTACTTAAGGATATTCTTGATCGCTGCCCAGTGCTCCATTCGAGGATCACTTTGAAACCTTCCAGCCATACTTATGGCAAGGCTGACATCGGGTCTTGTGCACAACATTGCATACATGATAGAGCTTATGGCTGAAGCATAGGGGATGACATTCATCTTTTCTCTATCTTCTGCAGTCACTGGGCATTGAGTCTTACTCAACTTCACACCTTGTAACACAGGTAAGAACCCCTTCTTGGACTTATCCATTTTGAACTTCTTCAAAACTTTATCAAGGTATGTGCTCTGTGAAAGTGCTATTAAGCGTCTCGATCTATCTCTATAGAACTTAATGCCTAATATGAAAGCAGCTTCTCCTAGGTCCTTCATTGAAAAACTCTTGTTCAAATATTCCTTCATGCTTTCCAGCATTTCTATATTGTTTCCAATCAGCAATATGTCATCCACATATAATATTAGAAACACTATAGAGCTCCCACTCACTTTATTGTAAATACAAGCCCTCCATAAACTTGTATAAACTCAAATGCTTTGATCACCTCATCAAAGCGCTTATTCCAACTCCGAGATGCTTGCACCAGCCCATAAATGGATCACTGGAGTTTTGCAAACTTTGTCAGCATTCTCTGGATCGACAAAACCTTCTGGTTGCATCATATACAACTCTTCCTCAAGGAAACCGTTGAGGAACGCCCTTTTGACATCCATCTGCCAAATTTCATAGTCGAAATAAGCAGCTATTGCCAACATGATTCTGACAGACTTAAGCATCGCTACGGGTGAGAAGGTCTCATTGTAGTCAACTCCTTGAACTTGTGAAAAACCCTTTGCCACAAGTCGAGCTTTATAGATGGTGACATTACCGTCCGCGTTTGCCTTCTTCTTAAAGATCCATTTGTTCTAAATGGCCTTTTGCCCTTCAGGTAATACTTCCAAAGTCCATACTTTGTTTTCATACATGGATCCCATCTCGGATTTCATGGCCTCTAACCATTTCTCGGAATCTGGGCCCATCACTGCTCCACCATAGCTCGTAGGTTCATCGTTGTCCAACAACATGACCTCCAAGACAGGGTTGCCGTACCACTCACGAGTAGTACGCGCCCTTGTCGACCTACGAGGTTCAATAGTAGATTGATCCGAAGCTTCATGATCATCATCATTAACTTCCTCTTCTACCATCGTAGGTTCCACAGAAACATCTTTCTGTGCTGCGCTACTTTCTGGTTGAAGTAAAGGTTCAATGACCTCATCAAGCTCTATTTTCCTCCCACTCAATTCTTTCGAGACAAACTCTTTCTCAAGAAATGTTCCGTTCTTAGCAACAAACACTTTGCCTTCAGATCTAAGATAGAAGGTATACCCGACTGTCTCTTTCGGGTATCCTACGAAAACACATTTCTCTGCTTTGGGTTCCAGCTTTTCAGGCTGAAGCTTTTTAACATAAGCATCACATCCCCAAACTTTAAGAAATGACAACTTTGGCCTCTTGCCAAACCATAGTTCATATGGCGTCGTCTCAACGGATTTTGATGGTGCCCTATTTAAAGTGAATGCAGCTGTCTCTAATGCATAACCCCAAAGCGATAGTGGCAAATCAGCAAGAGACATCATAGAATGCACCATATCTAATAAGGTTCGATTACGATGTTCAGACACACCATTACGCTGTGGTGTTCCGGGCGGTGTCAACTGTGAAACAATTCCACACTGTCTTAAGTGACTACCAAACTCATAACTCAGATATTCACCTCCTCGATCAGATCGCGGGAATTTAATCTTCTTGTTATGATGATTCTCAACTTCACTCTGAAATTGCTTGAACTTTTCAAACGTTTCATACTTGTGTTTCATTAAGTAAATATACCCGTATCTACTTAAGTCATCAGTGAAGGTGAGAAAATAATGATATCCACCACGCGTTGTAACATTCATTGGACCGCACACATCAGTATGTATGATTTCCAATAAGTCACTTGCCCGTTCCATTGTTCCAGAGAACGGCATTTTAGTCATCTTGCCCATGAGGCATGGTTCACATGTGTCAAGTGATTCAAAATCAAGTGACTCCAAAAGTCCATCAGCATGGAGCTTCCTCATGCGTTTTACACCAATATGACCTAAATGGCAGTGCCACAAGAAAGTGGTACTATCATTATCAACTCTACATCTTTTGGCATCAATGTTATGAACATGTGTATCATCACTATCAAGATTCAATATGAATAAACCCCTCACATTGGGTGCATGAGCATAAAAGATATCACTCATATAAATAGAACAACCCTTATTCTCTGATTTAAATGAGTAACCATCTCGCAATAAACAAGATCCAGATATAATGTTCATGCTTAACGCAGGCACTAAATAACAATTATTCAGGTTCATCACTAATCCCGATGGTAATCGAAGAGAGAGCGTGCCGACGGCGATCACATCAACCTTGGAACCATTTCCCACGTGCATTGTCACTTCATCCTTTGCCAGCCTTCGTCTATTCCGTAGTTCCTGTTTTGAGTTGCAAATGTGAGCAACCGAACCGGTATCAAATACCCAGGCACTAAACCGAGAGCTAGTAAGGTACACATCAATAACATGTATATCATGTATACCTTGTTTGTCGTTGGCCGCCTTCTTGTCAGCCAGGTACTTGGGGCACTTCCGCTTCCAGTGACTAGTTACCTTAGAATGAAAGCACTCAGTTTCTGGCTTGGGTCCATGGTTGGGCTTCTTTACAGGAGTAGCAACTACTTTGCCATCCTTCTTGGTTTTATCCTTATTTCCCTTGACCCTACCATTCTTCTTGAAACTAGTGGTTTTATTGACCATCAACACGTGATGTTCTTCCTGGATTTCAGACTCAGTGACTTTTAGCATCGCAGATAGCTCGGCGACTGACTTGTTCATCCCATGCAGATAGCTCTTGTAACTAGGTGGAAGTGATTGAAGAACTCTGTCAATGATCGCCTCTGGCGGAAGGGCAATTCCAAACTCCGCAAGACGAGTCGAATACCTAGACATTCTGAGTATATGTTCACTGATAGACCCGTTCTCCTCCATCTTGCAAGTATAGAACTTATCTGAGGTCTCATACCTCTCGATCCGGGCATTATTTTGAAAGATAAACTTCAACTCCTGGAACATCTCATATGCTCCATGACGTTCAAAATGTCTTTGAAGTCCCGGTTCTAAGCCATACAACATTGCACATTGAACTATTGAGTAATCTCCAGAATGTGTCTCCCAAGCGTTCTTAACGTCTTCGGATGACAAATCGGCGGGTCAATCACCAAGCGGTGCATCAAGGACATATACCTTCTGGGAAGCCATGAGGATAATCCTCAAATTACGGGCCCAGTCCATAAAGTTACTTCCATCATCTTTCAACTTAGCTTTCTCTTGGAACGCATTAAAATTCAGGGTTGCTACTACGCAAGCCATTGATCTACAACATAAATATGCAAAGTTTATTTAGACTATTGTTCAAGATAATGAGTTTAGTTAATCAAATTACTAAAGCTCCCACTCAAATCGACATCCCTCAGGTCATCTGAGTGATACATGATCCAAATTCACCAACTCAAGTCTGATCATCACATGAGTCGAGGTAGTTTTAGTGGTGAACATCATCATGTTGATCATATCTACTATATGACTCATGTTCGACCTTTCGGTCTCTTGTGTTCCAAGGCCATGTCTGTACATGCTAGGCTCGTCAAGTTTAACCTGAGTGTTCTGCATGTGCAACACTGGCTTGCACCCGTTGTAGGTGAATGTAGAGTCTATCACACCCGATCATCACGTGGTGTCTCGACACGACGAACTTTCGCAACGGTGCACACTTAGGGAGAACACAATTTTATCTTGAAATTTAAGTGAGGGATCACCTTATAATGCTATCGTCGTCCTAAAAAAACAAGGTGCATAAAAGGATTAACATCACATGCAAATCATAAGTGACATGATATGGCCATGAACTTGTGCTTTTGATCTCCATCTTGAAAGCACCGGCATGATCTCCATCGTCACCGACACGACATCATGATCTCCATCATATTGATCTCCATCAACGTGTCGCCATCGGGGTTGTCGCGCCCATCATGCTTGTACTACTATTGCTACCGTTTAGCGATAAAGTAAATCATTACATAGCGCTTAATGATTGACATGCAGGTCATACAATAATTAAAGACAACCCTATGGCTCCTGCCGGTTGCCGTACTCATCGACATGCAAGTCGTGATATTCTATACAAAACATGATCACCTCATACATCACATATATCACATCATGTCATTGGCCATATCACATCACAACATACCCTACAAAAACAAGTTAGACGTCCTCTAATTGTTGTTGCATGTTTTACGTGGCTGCTATGGATATCTGGCAAGAACAATTCTCACCTACGCATAAACCACAACAGTGATACATTAGTTGCTCTTCAACCTTCTCAAGGACCACCTTTGTCAAATTTGATCCAACTAAAGTGAGAGAAACTGACACCCGCCAGCCATCTATGCAACAAGTTGCAGTTGAGGGAGCCAGTCTCTCGTAAGTGTACGAATAATGTTGGTCCGGACCGCTTCATCCCACAATACCGTTGAACCAAAACACGAACAAGGGAAGAAGAAATCTAAGCATCAACGCCCACAAACTCTTTGTGTTCTACTCGAGATCTCATCTACACATAGACCTAGCTCATGGTTCCACTGCTGGGTAACGTTGCATCGGAAACAAAAAAATTCCTACGTTCATGCAAGACCTATCCATGGTGATGAGCATCTACGAGAGGGAGAGTGAATCTACATACCATTGTAGATCACTAAGCGGAAAGCGTTAAGAAACGCGGTTGGTGCAGTCAAACGTCTTTGCGATCCAAATCGCCAAGAGTCCTGCGATCCAATCACGATCCGTCCCGATCAAGCACCGAACGGGCGGCACCTCCGCGTTCATCACACGTACAGCTTGATGATGATCTCCACCTTCTTGATCCAGCAAGAGGGAGCAAAGAGTTAGAAGAGTTCTCCGGCAGCATGATGGCGCTCCGGCGATGGTGGTGGAGCTATTCCGACAGGGCTTCGCCTAAGCATTGCAGAAATCCGATCTAGAGGAGAAACTATGCACTGGAGGAACGGGTAGCACGTGGCTGAAAAATCAAGTGCAAAAACCATAAAAATTCCAGTCTATATAGGAGGGAGAGAGGAGGAGGCTTGGCCCTCAAGGGACCAGCCCTTGGTTCGGCCGAATCAAGGAGGAGAGGACTCTTCCTCCAATCCTAGTAGGACTAGGATTCCTCCCTATTTTGCCTTTTTTCCACCTTATCTCTTTGGGTTTTCTCTCCCAGCTGCATGGGCCTTGTGTGGGACTTCCACCAGCCCACTAAGGTATGGTATTCACTCTCCTACAGCCCATGTAGCCAGTTGGTTCGAAATACCCCTCCCGAGGGTCTCCCGGTACACTTTCGGCACTCCCGGTACACTACCGATGAGCCCGAAACTTTTCCGGCGACCAAAATAGGACTTCCTATATATAAATATTTACCTCCGGACCATTTCGGAGCTCCTCGTGACGTCCGGGATCTCCTTTGGGACTCCTAACAACCTTCAGTCACCACCATACATAACTCTATACTACGGAAACGTCACCAAACCTTAAGTGTGCAGACCATGCGGGTTCGAGAACTATGTAGACATGACCGAGACACCTCTACCGTCAATAACCAATAGCGGGACCTGGATGTCCATATTGGTTCCTACATATTCTACGAAGACCTTTATCAGTCGAACCTCTATGTCAAGGATTCAGTTAATCCCGTATGATGTTCCCTTTGTTCTTCGGTATGTTACTTGCCCGAGATTTGATCGTCGGTATCTCCATACCTAGTTCAACCTCGTTACCGGCAAGTCTCTTTACTCGTTCCGTAATACAAGATCCCGTGACTAACACTTAGTCACATTGCTTGCAAGGCTTATTGTGATGTTGTATTACTGAGTGGTCCCTGACATACCTCTCCATCACACTGAGTAACAAATCCCAGTCTTGATCCATGCCAACTCAACAAACACCTTCGGAGATACCTGTAGAGCACCTTTATAGTCACCTAGTTACGTTGCGACGTTTGATACACACAAGGCACTCTTCCGGTGTCCGTGAGTTACATGATCTCATGGTCATAGGAACATATACTTGACAGGCAGAAAACAGTAGCAATAAACTTACACGATCATATGTTACGTTTGTAGTTTGGGTCTTGTCCATCACATCATTCCCCTAATGATGTGATCCCGTCATCAAATGACATCACATGTCAATGGCCAGGAAACCTTGACCATCTTTGATCAACGAGCTAGTTCACTAGAAGCATACTAGGGACAAAGTGTTGTCTATTTACCCACACATGTAATGTGTTTCCAATCAATACAATTATAGCATGGATAATAAACTATTATCATGAAGAAGGAAATATAATAATAAACACTTTATTTATTACCTCTAGGGCATATTTCCAATAGAGGTAACATATACTGACAGTAAAAACAGGGAATGGAGGTACCCAGTTAGCCTAGCAATTAGGGAATGCAGTTGTAGGCAATGGCAGCTCCGTGGGAAGCCGTGCATATATGCCCTACATATGATGACTGTTATCGATGGTGAAGATGGTGAAGTTGATCAATACATCTCTAAATATTTATCTGTTGCCAGATTCAGGGCTGCTTATGCTTCCAATGTGCATGCACTCTTGGGAAAAGACCAATGGAACATAGCAGATCCAAGGTTCAAACTACATTCTCCTGTACTGACTAGGCTACCAGGAAGACAAAGGAAGAACATATACAGAAGAGGTGAAGAGGGTCTGCGAGATCACTAGAAGAGTATGTCTAGAGGGGGGTGAATAGACTACTAGCAGGAATTTAAAAATCTACACAAGATGCAAAGTTAAATGTTGGAAGATTTTAGCATATATAGCAAGTCTAGCACACCCTACACATGCAAGTCATCAAGTATAGCAGTGGAAAGTAAAGACATTGCACATGGAAGTAAGGAGTAGAGATAGGGAGTTCAAACACATGAAGGACACGAAGATTTTTCCCGTGGTTCTGATATGTGGTGCTATCGTACGTCCACGTTTATGGAGTCTTCAACCCATGGAGGGTAACGGTCGTGAGAGTCCACGGAGGGCTCCACCCATAGGGTCCATGAAGTAGCAACCTTGACCATACCATGATGGCCTACATCCATGGAGGACTAGCCTAACTCGGGGTAGATCTTCATGAAGTAGGCGATCTCCTTGCCCTTAAAAACTTCTTGGTTCACTTCACAACACAAAGTAGGAGGCTCCCAAGCGACACCTAACCAATCTAGGAGGCACCACCATCCAAAAGGTAATAGGCTCGATAATGTCGATGAACTCATTGCTCTTGTGCTTCAAGATTGTAGACTCCTCAAGACACAATCACTCTCTCACAGATTTGGCTATGGTGGAAGAGATTGATTGGGTGGAAAGCAACTTGGGGAGGCTAGAGATCACGATTCATATGGTTGGAATGGAATGCCATGATCTCAACACATGAGTAGGTGGCTCTCTCTCAGGAAATCTGATAGGATAGATGGGGATCTGTTTTGAGTGCTTCTATTCCGAGTAGGTGGTGGTGGAGGGGTATATATAGGCATCTCCAAAATTCCAACCGTTAGACCTAATAAGTCAGACTCGGTGACATCGATGTGTTAATCTCGGTGGTACTGAGTTGCCTCAAAGGTAGCAACATTTGAATCTCGGTGACACCGATACATAAAACTCGGTTGCACCGATAAGGTGACCAACGGTCAGATTGCAAACTCGGTGACGCCGATTCAACAAACTCAGTGGTACCAATTTTGTGAATTTGCGTAACAGGAAGTTGGCAACCCAAACTCGGTGGCACCTAAATGGAATTGGTTGCACCGAATGGCTAGGGTTTGGCTGAGTCTATTTGAGGCTGAGAATCGGTGGCACCGAGTGGAAAGTATTGGTTGCACCAATTTTGGATATTTGGCTTAGGACAGACTTTTGTGGAAGAGCTTGTGGATGAATGTGGTGACTATCACTTGTGCACGTATGAGCATTTCGAACAATACCTTACCCCCCTTTTAATAGTATTGGCTTTCCTATGGACTCAAAGTGATTTCTCACAAAAGTAAAATGTAGAGTCCTCTTGCTTGAAGCTTTGCCAGACTATTTCTTTGCATCCCGGGGTATTCCACAATCCTTTTGCCAACCCATCATTGAACTTGTCCTGAAATATGTTTAGTGGAAACATTAGTTCAATGACATATATGTTGTTATTAATGACCAAAACAACCAAGGTAGCAAATGTGCTTTCAGGGTCGTGTAAAAAGACAGCATAAGTGCAAAAAATGTGGAACCCTAGGGCACATTGCTAGAAAATGTACCAATCCAGTGGATGCTTCATTTGGAGAAGAGGGACAATGGGCAGCAATAAATGCAGAGGATAATGCAACATTAGAGCAGATAGCGGCTAATGCAGGTGAGGATGCATCATTATAGCAGATTGCAGCTAATGCAGGGGAGGATGAAGTATTGGAGCAGATTGAAGCTAATCTAGCTAAGGATGAAGCAATAGAGCAGATTGCAGCTAATCTAGAGGATAATGCAGCATTAGAGGAGAATGAAGCAACTAAATTAGCACTGCCGGCGGCTTGTTATGTGTGCAACAACCTTCCCTTTTTGTGCACTTCTTTTTTATCGATGGCTTATGCTCTTTTTTTCTGTTTGATCTAGCTCTAAGGAAATTAAAGGAAAATGAGAGAAAAGGACAAGAGAGAATGAAACTTCGGTTTAGCCATCATCCGTTGCAAAATTTGAAGCCATGGCTTATGAAGGTTTTGAAGATATTGAACCCTGTCAGCTAGCTAGTGGAAGTTCTCCGCTAGCACCTCGACAACAACCAACCGAAGTGAAGACCAAAAGGAAGAAGAAAAGGGTGTATATCCCAGCTAGGGAAACCAGGAGCAAGTCTGTTAAACCGTCTAGGAACACAACGAACAAGGCAAAGATGTGAACTTTGAACGTTGAATGCAAGTTGTAAACTTTGAACTTTAAGGCTTTGTAATAATTCAAAATTAGAGGCGAAATTCGAATTTGAACTTAGCTTTCAATTTTAAGGATTTGTAATAATTCGAAATTGGAGACAACATTTGAAGTCCACTGCTCTGTGATGTGATGTTTGCAAAATTTGAATTATTGTTTGGGACTAAAGGCTTTGTTGTTGTTGATGATGATGATGATGTCAGCAAAATTTGAATTATTACACGTGAAAAAATTCGAATAATGAAAAATAAGTTCAGGTCCTTCTTATTGACACTAATACAAAACTTTGGTGATTTTCTTGATTTTTAAAAAAAATCCGTAAACCTAAACCCACTATCACTCTCTTCTCGAACTCTATACTACCTCGTACATGATATATCATTTTTGTGAAGGAGTTTTCATGGAAATGTTCATAATCCAATGTTATTATTTTTTGTCATAACCATGTCACATACAACGACATTGTGCGCATGACTTCCATTTTTTTAGTTTTTTTTGAATTAATTATGCTCATTTGAACTTGGAAATGGTAGCTCACCTCAAAAAAATATTTTTCACAAAAATGACCCTAAACCAAATTTATATTTTTTAAAGGTAACTATGTCTTATAAAATGACGATCCACGAAGTCTTCATATTTTTTTGATTTTTTTTGATTTAGTTAAGGTCATTTGAAAAGTTGGTGAAACCTAAAATAACCCTCCTCACCGGCACAAAACTCCGCATCATCTCTCCAAACCCTAGTGTCGAACCGGAGCCGTCCTCGAGATATCGTTGGTCATGCTGGTTTATAGGAGATTTATTAAAGATTTCTCTAAGATTTTAGGCCTCTCACTAATCTTTTGCAAAAAGATGTTCCATTTGTTTTTGATGATGATTGTGTAGAAGCTTTTGAAATTCTCAAGAATGCTTTGATTTCTACACCTGTTGTTCAACCACCTGATTAGAACCTACATTTTGAAATTATGTGTGATGCTAGTGATTATGCCATTGGTTCTGTTCTAGGATAAAGAGTTGATAAGAAATTAAATGTTATTCATTATGCTAGCAAAACTCCAGACAATGCTCAAAGAAACTATGCTACCACTAAAAAGGAATTTTTAGCAGTTGTGTTCGCTTGTGATAAGTTTAGACCCTATATTGTTGATTCTAAAGTAACTATTCACACTGATCATGCTGCTATTAAATATCTCATGGAAAAGAAAGATGCTAAACCTAGACTTATTAGGTGGGTTCTTCTACTACAAGAATTTGATTTGCATATTCTTGATAGAAAGGGTGCCGATAAGCCCATAGCAGATAACTTGTCTAGGTTAGAGAATGTTCTTGATGACCCACTACCTATTGATGATAGCTTTCCTAATGAACAATTAGCTATCATAAATGTTCTCATAATTCTCCTTGGTATGCTGATTATGCTAATTACATTGTTGCTAAATTTATACCGCCTAGTTTCACATACCAACAAAAGAAAAGGTTTTTCTATGATTTGAGATATTACTTCTGGGTTGACCCACACCTTTATAAAGAAGGATTAGATGGTGTTATTAGACGTTGTGTACCTGAGCATAAACATGAACAGATCCTACGGAAGTGTCATTCCGAGGCCTACGGAGGACACCATGCTAGAGATAGGACTGCACATAAGGTATTACAATCTGGTTTTTAGTGGCCTACTCTCTTCGAGGATGCTCGTAAGTTTGTCTTGTCATGTGATGAATGTCAAAGAATTTGCAGTATTAGTAGACGTTAGGAAATTCCTATGAATTACTCATATATTAGTTGTTGTTGATTATGTTACTAAGTGGGTAGAAGCTATTCCAACTAGTAGTGGCGATCATAACACCTTTATTAAGATGCTTAAAGAAGTTATTTTCCCTAGATTTGGAGTCCCCGGATATTTAATGACTGATGGTGGTTCACATTTTATTCATGGTGCTTTCCGTAAATTGCTTGCTAAATATGATGTTAATCATATAATTGCATCTCCTTATCATCCTCAGTCTAGTGGTCAAGTAGAATTAAGCAAGAGAGAAGTTAAATTGATCTCGCAAAAGATGGTTAATAGATCTAGGAGAATTGGTCTAAGAAACTTGACGATGCATTATGGGCTTATAGAATTTCCTACAAGAATCCTATGGGTATGTCTTCGTATAAAATGGTTTATGGTAAAGTATGTCACTTACCTCTAGATCTAGAGCATAAAGCTTACTGGGCAATCAAACAGCTCAACTATGATTTCAAACTTGCTCGTGAGAAGAGGTTATTTGACATTAGCTCACTTGATGAATGGAGAACCCATGCCTATGAGAATGCCAAGTTGTTTAAAGAAAAGGTTAAGAGATGGCATGATAAAAGGATACAAAAGCGTGAATTCAATGTAGGTGATCATGTCTTGCTATACAATTCTCAATTAAGATTTTTTGCAGGTAAACTTCTCTCCAAATGGGAAGGGCCTTATATTGTTCTGATGCCATCAAGATCAACAACGCCGAAGGCACAAATCCGAAGGTGGTAAACGGGCAAAGAATCAAACACTATATTTCAGGTACTCCCATTAGTGTTGAAACCAATGTTATCAATACCATAAATCCCGAAGAGCATATTAGGGAGACTTACCAGAACGTTTCAGACTCTGAAAAGGAATAGGTACGTGGTACAGTAAGTAAACTAACACCAAAAGTTTCCCAATAGCAATTTTATTCAGTTTTGGAATATTTAAAAAGTTAGGAAAATAAAAAGCAGTCCGAAGGACGCACGAGGAGGCGACAAGCCTGCTAGGCGCGGCCACCCCCTGGCCGCGCCTAGGGGACTTGTCACCACCCCGTGCACCCCTCGGACTCCGTTTTCTTGTGGAACACCCCATCGGGTCGGCAAAAATTCATTATATAATCTCCCAAAGGTTTCGACTTTTGTATCACGACAATACCTCCTGTTTTCGTTTTGACCTGTTTCTGCGGCAGATTTAGATCGTCATGGCGTCCCCCGGTGCTCTGAAGGACAAGTTTTTCGAGAAGGTCATCAACCCTTACATTGTAGAGGTGCTGCAACACCCTCAAACCATTGAGATGCGTGAGTGGGTGCTGCACATCCGTGACGTTGAGGGCCCAAAGAAGACCGGAAGTGTGGAAACAAGGCTCGAAGCAATGAAGCAGCAAGTCTTCAAGTGCCAAGCAATGGTGGAACATGGACTCAATGCCAATCATATGATGATCTCGGAGTTTACCCATAAACACAAGCTGGACACCAAGGACATCGGGGAGCACATCTTCAAGCTTTACGAGAAAATTGAGCATCTCCAAGCCCAGATCTATGATCTGCAAAACCAAAACTATGAGTATGAATACAGATTTAAGAGAATGAGTTTGGTTGCAGATTTGAGGATTCCGGAGGCTCGTTCATATTTTTAGGATGGTGAGGCTATGCGTTGGAAGACGGAGGACAAGCCTCCAACCTCATCAACAATTCCACCACCATCACCCCTGAAGAAGGACATCTGAGCACATGGTATGGGAACTCCCCTTGGCTTGTGCCAAGCTTGGGGGAGGTGCCCCGGTATCGTATCACATCACACCTTTCTCCTTTTTTGTTTTTTATTATCTTTCCTAGTTCGATCTTTTTTTATTTTGTTTTGATCTAGTAGAATAAAAATTTTAGTATGATCCACCTTTTAGTTTTTTCTTTTTCTCCCCTTATGTAAGCAAGTCCGAGATATATATAATAAAAAGTAGTTTTGATGAGAGGGCTTTGCTAGATTACTATGCTCTTGAAAGCAATGAATATAGAATAATATAACAAAAGCAAAGAGAATACATAGTGATCTTATGCGGAGTGATGACTTCACATATAAAAGTGATTGAAAATTGTTGGGAGTTAACAAACATAGTAATTGGTCATTGGTGCAATTGAAAGGAAGTGATAAAGAAAGAGAGATTCACATATAAATATATTAACTTGGACATCTTTTATGATTGTGACCACTCATTAAAATATTACATGCCAATAAGTTGATGGTGGACAAGGAAGACAACATAATGTGTTATGTTTGCTTACCTCCGGATAGAAGCTATATGGTTTTAGATCCTTCAACATGTAGTGCTTGCTTCCACCTCATATTAACAAAAACTTCTACACTAAGTAGAGATGCTACTTGTGCATCCAAACACCTCAACCCAGTTTTGCCTTGAGAGTCCACCATACCTACCTATGGATTGAATAAGATCGTTCAAGTAAGTTGTCATCGGTGCAATAAGGCAATAAAAATTGCTCCTAAATATGTGTGATCTTTTATTGTAAGAGAAATAAGCGTTGTACGAACTTGTGATAGTGAAGAAATAAAAGCGACAGACTGCATAATAAAGGTTGTTATCACAAAGGGAAATACAACACGGCATTTCTCTGCATTAAGAGTTTGTGCATCCAAAAACAAAAGCGCATGACAATGTCTGCTTCCCTCTGCGAAGGGCCTATCAGTTACTTTTACTTTCTAGTACTTACCTTTATGCAAGAGTCATGGTGGTTTTCACCACTTCCTATATTCCGTCTCTCTTGGCAAGCATTATGTGTTGGGGAATGATCTAGACTTATATATCCATTTAGATGTGGGTGATCATGAGTTATTATTGTTGACATCACCCTTGAGGTGAATAGTTGGGAGGAAAAACTATAAGTCCCTATCTTTCTCTGTGTCCGATTGAAGCTTTGATCTTGTGGGTACTGCGTGAGTGTTAGAAATTGTGAAAGATTAAAAGATGATTGAGTATGTGGATTTTCATTACAAGTTCTTATATCGACTCTTTCCGATGTTATGATAAATTGTCAATTGCTTCAATGATTCAGATCATAGTTTGTTGGTTGTCAATAGAGTTCTTGGTTCATACTTTATCTTGTGAATGAATTGTTACTCTAGTATAAAGAATCTCATACAATGAGTATTGTTGTTCTAAATTTGATCATGATGCCTTCATGTCCGTATTTTATTTTATCGACACCTCTATCTCTAAACATGTGGACATATTCATCGATCTCGGCTTTCGCTTGTGGGCAAGCGAGGTCTAAGCTTGGGGGAGTTGATACGTCCATTTTGCATCATGCTTTTATATGGATATTTATTGCATTATGGGTTGTTATTACACGTTATGGTACAATACTTATGCCTTTTCTCTCATATTCTACAAGGTTTACATGAAGAGGGAGAATGTCGGCGGCTGGAATTCTGGACTCGAAAAGGAGCAAATCTCAGATACCTATTCTGCACAACTCCAAAAGTCCTGAAAATTTACGGAGAATATTTTTGGAATTAATAAAAAATACAGGTGCAAGAATCAACCAGAGGGGGGCCACAAGCCTGCTAAGCGCGGTCGTGCATAGCAGGCTTGTGGGGCCCCTGTGGCTCCTCCGACGCCCATCTTCTCCTATATGAAGCATTTTGACCTGGAATTTTTTTTCAAAACAGAGCTTTTGGGATGAAGCGCCGCCGTCTCGAGGCGGAAATTGGGCAGAACCAATCTAGAGCTCCGACAGGGCTGTTCTGTCGAGGAAACTTCCCTCCCGGAGGGGAAAATCAAAGCCATCGTCATCACCAACGATCCTCTCATCGAGAAGGGGTCAATCTCCATCAACATCTTTATCAGCACCATCTCCTCTCCAAACCCTAGTTCATCTCTTGTATCCGATCTTTGTCTCAACACCTCAGATTGGTACCTGTGGGTTGCTAGTAGTGTTGATTACTCCTTGCAGTTGATGCTAGTTGGTTTACTTGGTGGAAGATCATATGTTCAGATCCTTTATGATAATTAATACCCCTCTAATCTTGAACATGAACATGTTTCATGAGTAGTTACGTTTGTTCCTGAGGACATGGGATAAGTCTTGTTATAAGTAATCATGTGAATTTAGTATTTGTTCGATATTTTGATGAGATGTATGTTGTCTATCCTCTAGTGGTGTTATGTGAATGTCGACTACATAACACTTCACCATTATTTGGGCCTAGGGGAAGGCATTGGGAAGTAATAAGTAGACGATGGGTTGCTAGAGTGACAGAAGCTGAAACCCTAGTTTATGTGTTGCTTCGGAAGTGGCTGATTTGGATCCATATGTTTCATGCTATATGGTTAGGTTTACCTTAATTCTTCTTCCGTAGTTGAGGATGCTTGCGATAGGGGTTAATCATAAGTGGGAGGTTTGTCCAAGTAAGGGCAGCACCCAAGCACCGGTACACCCACATATCAAATTATCAAAGTAACGAACGTGAATCAAATGAGCATGATGAAAAATAGCTTGACAGAAATTCCCATGTGTCCTCGAGACCGCTTTGCTTTATATAAGAATTTGTCCAGACCAGTCCTTTGCTACAAAAAGGATTGGGCTACCTTGTTGCACCTTTGCTACACTTGTTACTTGTTACTCGTTATGAATTATCTTATCACAAAACTATCGGTTACCAATAATTTCAGTGCTTGCAGAGAATACCTTACTAGAAACCGCTTGTCATTTCCTTTTGCTCCTCGTTGGGTTCGACACTCTTACTTATCGAAAGGACTATGATAGATCCCCTATACTTATGAGTCATCACTTTTGTCTCACAATATGCAAGGTTTGCACAAAGAGGGAGAATGTCGGCAGCAAGAATTCTGGACCTGAAAATGCATACAGAGATACCTATTCTGCGAATCTTCAAATGACCTGAAACTATATGGAGAATTATTTTGGAATACATAAAAAATACCGAAGATAATAACTACCGGAGGAGGGCCACCTGGTGAGCACAAGACACCATGGCGCACCCTGGTGGGTTATGGTCAGCCCGGCCCACCTCTGGTGTCCATCTTATGGTATTTAAGGTGTTTTGACCTAGAAAAATCAAGAGGGGACTTTCAGGACGGAATATCGCCGTCTCGAGGCAGAAGTTGGGCAGGAGCACTTTTGCCCTCCGGTGGAGCGATTCTGCTGGGGGAACTTCCCTCCCCGAGGGGAAAATCGAAGCCATCATCATCACCAACAACCCTCTCATCTTTGGGAGGCCATTCTTCAATCTTCAATAGCACCATCTCCTCTCAAACCCTAGTTCATCGCTTGCGTTCAATCTTTGTACCGGAACCTCAGATTGGTACCCGTGGGTGACTAGTAGTGTTGATTACATTACGTAGTTGATTATTATTTGGTTTATTTGGTGGAAGATTATATGTTAAGATCCATTATGCTATTTAATACCCCTCTAATATTGAGCATGAATATAATTTGTGAGTAGTTACCTTTGTTCTTGAGGTCACGGGAGAAGTTATGTTGCAAGTAATCATGTCAATTTGATATGTGTTTGATATTTTGATGATATGTATGTTGTGATTCTCTTAGTGGTGTCATGGGAACGTCGACTACATGACACTTCACCATCTTTGGGCCTAAGGGAATGCATTGTGTAATATTTATTAGATGGTGGGTTGCTAGAGTGACAGAAGCTTAAACCCTAGTTTATGCGCTACTTCGTAAGGGGCTCATTTGGACCTACATGTTTAATGCTATGGTTAGATTTTATCTTAATAATTTTCTCATAGTTGCGGATGCTTGCGAGGGGGTAAATCATAAGTGGAAGGGTTTTCAAGTAAGAACATCACCCAAGCACCGGTCCACCCACATATCAAATTATCATAGTAGCGAACACGAATCAAACCAACATGATGAAAGTGACTAGATAAAATTCCCGTGTACCCTCAAGAACGCTTTGCTTATTATAAGAGATCATTTTGGCCTATCCTTTGCCACAATAGGATTGGGCTACCTTGCTGCACTTTATTTATAGTTACTGTTACTTGCTTGTTACCAATCATCTTGCAATCAAACTACCTATTACCTACAATTTCAGTGCTTGCAGAAATTACCTTGCTGAAAACCGCTTGTCATTTCCTTCTACTCCTCCTTGGGTTCGACAATCTTACTTACCAAAAGGACTATGATTGATCCCTATACTCATGGGTCATCATGCAACACGTGTCCATCAGTTACGGCACGTTCCTGACCTACTCTTGTGTGTTATGGCATGGTGCAGCCAGTTCGGCATGTTTTCTTGCCTCGTGTCGTTGCTGGCGGCTGAGGTATCACTTGCTAGCCAACGAGATGGTGATGCGTATATATGATCTATGATGCGCTGTCTCTTGACTGCAGACAGATCTTAGGTCGATCCATCCATGTCAGAACCTGGCCCAATGGGCATGCGCGGGGCTCTCTCTAACGAGGTGGTGGTCGGTGGTGGTGTGCTTCATTGTCCGTGTTGGTCTGAGTAGTGAGCACTCTGACTTGTAGCAACGACCTAGCTATGGATTGAGGTGGCCACTGAAAGATCTTCGTGAGGGTTTCTCTCTATATATTTGGTGGTCGCCTTCGATGGTGAGATGAAACTATGGACAACGGCTTGGTGCAGAGGGTATGGTTGTGGAGTGGTGATGCTTCGTTTTCTAGCTCGTCATATGTAATTGCTGGGATCTTGGAAAAGTGGTGGCATCAACACACATTTGACTTTGACGATGGTGCTTCTCGAGTACCTGCATTCGAGCTCCGGGGTGAAAACCTATGTCTTATACCTAGATTTTGCGTAGTTACCTTGTTGAAGGCATTGGTTGGATATGTTCGGATGTATTCTTGAGGGTGAAACCTATAATCTGGTATTTGGTGATTGAATCCGGTGATGAAGGCATTTGACCATCGCTTCCTTTATGAAGGCATTGCCATTGAAGAATCTCATTAAGTTTATTGATCATGGAATTGATCACTTCATTTTTATTTTCTTATCCTCGTTCAGCCATAGACATCTGAGGGAGTCCTGGATTAAGGGGGTACTCGGGAGGCCGATCTATTTCTTGTGGGCCGGACTGGATGGGCCGCTTTCCGATCATTGGATCAATCGAAGGCCCTGTCTCCAGGAAGGAAGCTTCGGGAATCGTGGCGTGTCCTCCACGTTTGGAGTAGTGAATAGGCATGTTTATCCCTTCGACGTGTAACCGACCATGTGTAAACCCTAGGTACCCTCGGCGTCTATATAAGCCGGAGGGTTTTAGGTTGTAGACAGAGAACAACTCATCTAGGGTTTAGCTATTCGATCTTGAGGTAGATCAACTCTGTAATCCACATATCATCAATACAATCAAGCAGGACATATGGTATTACCTCCATAGGAGGGCCCGAACCTGGGTAAACATCGTCTCCTTTGTCTCCTGTTCCATCGATTCTAATCTCACAGCTCGGGACCCCCTACCCGAGATCCGTCAATTTTTACACCGACATTGGTGCTTTCATTGAGAATTCCATTGTGATCGCCAAAGGAATTGATGGCTCGCCTTCTGAGCAACGAAGAGGTCCACAACATGGACACTTTCGTCCCTGGACAGATCTTCGCCTTCGGCAGCATTGTGCTGCACACCGACCCGACCAGCCATCTAGGCCGTGTCGGAAGTTTCGCCCCTGATCAAGAGGTCAGATTCGGGAACCTAGAGTTCTCCGTAGACTCTCAGGGCGACCTATCACTAACCGGGCTCGTAATCTCGCTTGCCACGCCCCTAGACTCTAAGGCTTTAACCTCGGATCCGTCTTTCGGTCCTGCCCACGGGGTCTACCCCAGCGACAACCAAACCCTCAACCAGGATCCGGCCATAGTGCCAAACGTCCGGATACTTGTTCTTGCCAAACACTCCCCTCACCCGGACAAATCAGAGGTCAACTCCGAAAGTTCCGAGCAGGTTGACCCGGTCGAGATCTCGACACTCAACGAGGCCCTAAATCGGATCTTGTCGATATAGATTACCGACGACCCAACCCCGATCTGTATTCAGATCGGTCTTAGGGCGGGTCAGGATGGATTTTTCGTCCCACCCACCACCCACTTGGTAGCCACAGTCGAAGATTTAACCGACATGTTGGACTATGCCTCCGAGGAGGCAGAATACATGGATGAGGAGGATTGCACTCCCACCCCCGTTAACACTAGGTGATGGGCCGCCACCTCCACGTATGAAGTCTACATGGTGGACACTCCAGCGGCTAATGGCGAGCACACACCTAAAACCGATTACGACAAATAGGGCGAAGCACCGTCAAGGCGTAGTAAGCCGCATAAATGGTCAAAAGGCAAAAAGGGAAGGAAAGCTGTCATCGACACTGGGGACGGAGATACCCCGGAGGACCTTGGCGATCCCGATATCCCCGAACACCCGCTAGAGGGTTAGGAGAGGCCTGAAGACCAGCATAACCTCGATGACCCAAACGATTCCGAGGACGACAATTACCTCCCCCCTGTGGAGGAGGACATCTCGGAAGCCGATGACTTTGCCATCCCCAATAATCTTGAAGATCCCAAACTATTCAGGCAACAACTTATAGCCATGGCCTGTAGCCTGAAAGCAAAAGAACGACAGCTTAAAGCCGAACAAGACAACCTTGATGATCGATGGACGAGAGTCCTCTCAGCTGAGGAAGGATACAGTACTGGTCTGTAGGACCAACCTAAGAGCTATCCACGCAGAAGGTTGCTGCCGCAATTCGACAACGAGCTCAGTGGTATGCCGTCTCCCAAACATACCCCATATGACAAGCTAGACCGTCCTCCTCGAGGACGAGACAGGACGGCTGACGAAACCGGTTACGGGCCGACGATACCCCACAGACGGGGAAAAGAGCCAATAGAGCCTGATGACATGTTCAACCTGCGATGCGACCTGGACTACAGATCAGGTTGTACGAGATCCATCTACGGATCTAGAGGGTACTCACCCGATAGACACGAAGGGTACATGCCTTGGCTCAACAGCAACAATAGAGGCCGGGAACGAAACCAGGCTAGAACAGACGCTGACTACTGGTGCGACATAGCTCGGGTCAGAGGCATTGCCCATCCACTATGCTTCATGGACGAGGTGATGCAGCATCAGTTCCCATAGGGGTTTAAACCCGTGAACATAGAGCAGTACGATGGGACAACTAACCCAACCGTATGGATTGAGGATTTCCTCCTCCACATCCACATGGCGTGAGGAGATGATCTCCATGCCATTAAATATCTACCCCTAAAACTTAAGGGGCCAACTCGGCACTGGTTAAACAGCCTCATTGAAACTCCATTGGGTGCTGGGAAGATCTAGAGGATACATTCCGATCTAACTTCTAGGGTACCTATGTTTCGCCGCCGGACTCCTCCAACCTAAGCAACATCATTCAGAAGCCAGGAGAGTCCACACGGCAATTCTGGAATTGGTTCTTGACCAAGAAAAAACAGATTGTTGACTGCCCGGACGCTGAGGCAATAGCCTCCTTCCGGAACAATATTCAGGATGAATGGTCGGCTCGCCAGCTTGGCCAGGATAAACCTAGGACCATGTCCACCCTTACATCACTCATGCCTTGCTTTTGAGCGGGCAAGGATAACTGGTTACCCCGAAGACCCCGAAACCTCCGAAGTTCGGGACGGAAACGGGAAACCAAAGCGCAACAAGAATAAGCACCGTCACCACTAGTGATGCCAATGACACGGCCGATGACACGGCCGTTAACGCCGGCTTTTGTAATTCCTGACCCGGGCAGCAGAAGAAGCCTCCTAAAGGCAATCGCGATGGACCCACCCCACAGGAGAAGATCATGGAAAGGCCTTGTCAAATCCATGGCACTCAAGATAAGCCCATCAACCACACCAACCGTAACTATTGGGTATTCAAACAGGCCGGCAAACTCACATCTGAGGATCAAGGCAAGAGCCCATATAGCTAGGACGAGGATGAGCCTCGGGGTCCGATTGGTGGCGGACAAAAGAAGTTCCCTCCAGTGGTGAAAACAGTAAATATGATATACGCCACCTATATACCCAAGAAGGAGACGAAGCACGCCCTTCGAGAGGTCTACGCCGTAGAGCTTGTAGCCCCGAAGTATAACCCATGGTCGGCGTACCCAATCACCTTTGATCGACGTGACCACCCGACCAATATCCGTCATGGAGGTTCAGCCGCCCTCGTCCTAGACCCCATTATAGACGGGTATCACCTCACGAAAGACCTAATGGACGAAGGAAGTAGCCTTAACCTGATTTACTCACACACGGTAAAAAAGATGGGTATAGATCCGTCAAGGATCAAACCCAGCAACACTACCATTAAAGGAGTGATCCCAGGCATCGAGGCCCGGTGCACGGGCTCCGTAAGCCTAGAAATAGTGTTTGGCTCGCCCGATAACTTTCAGAGCGAAGACTTGATCTTCGACATTGTACCTTTCCATAGTGGCTATCACGCCCTGCTCGGCCGTACAACATTCGCTCACTTTAACACCGTCCCACACTACGCATACCTCAAGCTCAAGATGCCCGGCCCCAAGGGGGTCATTACTGTCAATGGCAACACAGAGCGCTCCCTCCGAACTGAGGAATATGCGTCGGCCCTGGCGGCCAAATTCCATTACAATGATGATCGACAAACGCTGACACCTACCGTAAAGGCACGCAAGGTTGGGAAGCGAGCTTGGCTTCAGCCCAAACTCTCAGAACCCTCCTCTCCCCATAAATAGGGACTCGCCCCCCATCGCACAGCCCTACGACCAGCAAAGTATCTGCCAAGGAGGCACAACTTCGCGCTCAAAATTCCATGGGCGGCGGTGGGGAAAAAAGGGTAAGTGTTTGGCTGGACTGAACTACTACCGTCAAATGTCTTCGGACACAGTGCAGGTACCATCAAGGGCCTTCTAAAGGCGTAAAGCTCATCCACACTTCGGCGACTTCTCAAGACCTTGTTCGCAAGATTCGTTTGCCGAACAGTGCCACCCATTGAGGTACACAACTCCCTAGGAGGCGTAGGAGCAGACAATCGACAGGGCACATCAAGGATGTCAGGTCACCAATCGAAGACCCCTGGTACAACCGCTCCTGTAAAATTTATATTTCAAATACCTGTAAACAGTTGCTTCGGCAATTGGAGCAATAAGAGTTGTTGAGAAAAATATAAAATCATTATACATGGTTGTCTCGTTGTCTTTCTTGGCACATATTCTATTTTCTCCCTCTTCTCGCGAAACCGTTCGGTACATTACGATGCAACCGGCTAATAGACCAGGGGCTTGAGTTTAAAAAATCGCCTTATGCACAATTGATTATGCGTTCGGCGTCTTGGAATTCGCTTTATATGCATTGGTTCCGAACTATGTCTTGGGTCAATAGTTGGGTTGCTCGGCTCCTGTGGTTTCCCCTTTACGTTCCGCTCGTTCAGCTAAAAGGACAAAGGGAGAACCTGTGCGATTGTGTTTCCAGCTAGCCTGGTCAAATACCTTAGGGAATAAAGCCGAAAACTGACATTCATAGTATGTGAGAACCGGTCTATGAATCCAAGCTTAAGTGTTATACTAAAGACCTCGTCATAGGTTACTCCGTGTCATACAATGGGTTTGGTATTCGTACAAACCATGTGATACTGGCTTTAGCAACGGTCCATCCGAACATCACAAATCACCGGGGGCTAGTCATGATCCCCCCGCATTCCTTTTTCGTGCCCCTATGGCTAAGTGAAAGCAATAAAGCATTATGGTCTGATTGCCCGGTCCGTCGCACACTACCGCTTTCGAGTACTGATAGCTCGGCTAAGGGTTATAGTGCGTAAGTAGAGACACCCCGTGTAGCATGTACATGGGGGGCTGAAGCTGATGACTCGCAGCTTTCAGTTTCAACGGCCACACCGGAGTTATAAGGAATGCAAAACATTAAAAACATGATAAACCATGCATCATAAAAATAAAACGTTAAAAATGTCTTCAGACATATTACAATAAATGTACTCATAAAGGTTTTCATTTGAGCACTGTGCCTCTATTGCCTGAGCACCCTTCATCACTACAGAGAAGTATCGCTCAGGGCACCTATGCTCCGGCTAGTGCACCTTGTCCCTTGTGAAGGCCATCCGAGCTCCCTCGATGTAGGAGGAATGCCTTAGCGCGTCGACCCGAGGCGAGGCGTCGCTCATCTTCTGCACTAGGCGAAGTAACTGCTTGGCAATGGCTCGTCGGCCATAGACGGATACAAAGATCCTTCATGGCTGGCTCCGCCATCAGATATAGCTCCATCAGCTGCTTCAGCTGCTCGACGAGAAGAGGAGAGCGCTCGGAGGCTTCAAATTGCACCCAAAACGACTAAGCTTCATCTCCCTCTCCCCGCGAAGCATAGAACTGATTCGCGTCCGTGACGCTCTTCTGGAGGTTGGAGCGGGCGCCTGAGGAATGCCACACATGTGTAAGCAACTCGAACTTGCTATCCCCGAAAACACACTACAATAAATATGGCTTACCATCCGTGATAACCTTTGCTTTGCGGACTTGCACCTCAAAGAACCGCCTATCCACCCGCTCCTTCTGGAGATCGGTTTTCAGGGTGGATAGTTCGGCGGCCTACTCCTTCCCTTTCTGCTCGAGGCCCTCGCACTTGTGGTCGGCGTCTTTGAGCTCCTGCTGGATTTCCTCCACCCAAGCCTCATGCTTGTCACTGGTGGCTCTTAGGCCTTGTACAATGCAAGGTGCTTAGGAGAGGTGCTTAGAGAAATAAACAAGGCTTTTCTTAAGCATCGGTGCTTATTTGTACAGGGTAGACGCTTAGTTAGGCGTCTCTCATGTAAAAATAGGCACCAATACTTCAGCAAAACTCGGTTTATTTTTCTAAGAACCTAGCATTGTACAAGGACTTAAGGTGGAAAGCACGGTAGCCGCTTGTTCGGCCACCGCCCTCTCGACCGCAGCCTCCTGCTTCGCGTTCTGCAGCTCGGCCTTGAGCTTCTCAATTTCCTTCGCCGAGGCTGTGTAAGCATCAAAAATATGAATACTGCATCGATAATACGATGACTAATTTTTTGATATTGAATCAAGCTTACCTTGCGCCTCATCGAATCTCTTGTTCAGAGCATCAAGCTCATTTTAGGAGCTCTTGAGATTCTGATTCAGCTCATCTAGCTCGGCGGCATTCACAACCGCCGCCGATGACGAAGCCTGTAAAAAACAAATCCCTATTAGGTTACATGGGTTCAAAACTTCCGAACCGTCATAAATATGATCATATGTATGGTCCTCTTAAGGGCTGTTAGAACATTCCAAACAAATATCATCTCGTACTTAGTTCAGATAATGGTCTATGATTGACCCCGAGGTGAGTTTTTCCAAACTCACCTACGGCTCGGGGGCTGCCATGTATATAACGATAGCATAAATAAATTAATATTTCGCAAACTAAGTATTATGTGGCTCACCTGGAAGCCCGTCAGGAGACCGTTGAAAGCCTCCTTCAGTCTGCTATTGACGGACTGAATGTTTTGTAAAACCGCACCCATAAGGGTGTGATACATCTCCAATGTATCTATAATTTTTGATGATGGCATGCTATTATATTATCTGTTTTGGATGTTTTATATGCATTAATATTCTATTTTATATTATTTTTTGGACTAACCTATTAATCTAGAGCCTAGTGCCAGTTTCTGTTTTTTCCTTGTTTTTGAGTTTTGCAGATATAGAATATTAAACGGAGTCCAAACGGAATAAAACCTTTGGAAGGATATTTTTTGGAAGGAAACAAATCATCCAGTCTTGGAGTGCACGCTAGGGCTTGTGCCAGGGAGCCACAAGCCTGCTAGGCGCGGGCCCCCCTGGCCCGTCTAGCAGGCTTGTCACCTCCTGGCAGGTCTCCTAACCCTAATTCTTGGCCTATAAATTCCCAAATATTCCCCCAACATCAGAACGAGCCATGCAAATACTTTTCCGCTGCCGGAAGCCTCCATTCCCGAGAGATCCAATCTTGGAGCCTTTTCCGGTAATCTGGCGGAGGGGGTTTCAATCACGGAGGGCATCTACATCAACTCCATTGCCCCTTCAATGATGCGTGAGTACTCCACCACAGACCTACGGGTCCATAGCTAGTAGCTAGATGGCTTCTTCTCTCTCTTTTATCTTCAATACCATGTTCTTCATGATCTTCATGGAGATCTATCCGATGTAATCCTCTTTTGTGGTGTGTTTGTCAAGATCCGATGAATTGTGAGTTTATGTTCAGATTATCCACGAATCTTATTTGAATCTCCTCTGAATTCTTAATTGCATGATTTCATATCCTTTCAAGTCTCTTCGAGTTATTGGTTTGGTTTGGCCAACTAGATTGGTAATTCTTGGAATGGGAGAAGTGCTTGGTTTTGGGTTCAATCTTGCGGTGTCCTCACCTAGTGACATAGTAGCTGTAGCGAGGCACGTATTGTATTGTTGCCATCAAGGGTAACAATATGGGGGTTTCCTCATATTGCTTGAGTTTATCCCTCTACATCATGTCATCTTTCTTAATGTGTTACTCTGTTCTTCATGAACTTAATACTCTAGATGTAGGCAGAAGTCGGTCGATGTGTGGAGTAATAGTAGTAGATGCAAAATCATTTCGGTCTACTTGATATGGACGTGATGCCTATATGCATGATCATTGCCTTGGATAAATACATGATTATTCGCTTTTCTATCAGTTGCTTGACAGTAATTTGTTTACCCACCATGATATTTTCCTTCAAGAGAGAAGCCTCTAGTGAAACCTATGGCCCCCGGGTCTACTTTCCATTATACACTTTCCGATCTATAAACCAAAAATACCAAAAATACTTTGCTGCAATGTATTTACCTTTTACTTTCTGTTCTTGTTTACATCTATATCTATCGGATCTAATCCTTGCAAATAATCGTGAAGGGATTGACAACCCCTTTATAGCGTTGGGTGCAAGAGTTTGATTGTTTGTGCAGGTGCATCCATTGGTGACTTGTTTCTTCTTCCTACTAGATTGATGTCGGAAATATGACCTAGAGGCAATAATAAATTAGTTATTATCATATTTCCTTGTTCATGATAATCGTTTATTATCCATGCTATAATTGTATTGATCGAAGACTTAGATGCATGTGTGGATACATAGACAAAACCATGTCCCTAGTATGCCTCTAATGGACTAGCTCGTTGATCAAAGATGGTTAAGGTTTCCTAGCCATGGACATGAGATGTCATTTGATAACGGGATCACATGATTAGGAGAATGGTGTGATGGACAAGACCCAAACTACAAACATAGCATATGATCGTGTCAGGATATTGCTACTGTTTTCTGCATGTCAAGTATATGTTCCTATGACCATGAGATCATGCAACTCACTGACACCGAAGGAGTGCCTTGTGTGTATCAAACGTCGCAACGTAACTAGGTGACTGTAAAGGTACTCTACAGGTATCTCCGAGGGTGTCTGTTGAGTTGGCATGGATCAAGACTAGGATTTGTTACTCCGTGTGACGGAGAGGTATCTCAGGGCCCACTCGGTAATACAACATCACAACAAGCCTTGCAAGCAATGTGAATAAGTGTTAGTCACGGGATCTTGTATTACAGAACGAGTAAATAGACTTGCCGGTAATGAGGATGAACTAGGTATGGAGATACCGACGATCGAATCTCGGGCAAGTAACATACCGAAGAACAAAGGGAACATCATACGGGATTAACTGAATCCTTGACATAGAGGTTCGATCGATAAAGATCTTCGTAGAATATGTAGGAACCAATATGGGCATCCAAGTCCCGCTATTGGTTATTTACCGTAGAGATGTCTCGGTCATGTCTACATAGTTCTCGAACCCGCAGGGTCCTCACACTTAAGGTTTGGTGACGTTTCGGTAGTATAGACTTATCTATGATGGTGATCGAAGTTTCTTCGGAGTCCCTAATGAGATCATGGTGTCGTGTCGGTGACGATGGAGATCATGCCGATGCTTTCAAGATGGAGATCAAAAGCACAAGTTCATGGCCATATCATGTGACTTATGATTTGCATGTGATGTTAATCCTTTTATGCATCTTGTTTTTCTTAGGACGACGGTAGCATTATAAGGTGATCCCTCACTTAAATTTCAAGATGAATTGTGTTCTCCCCGAGTGTGCACCGTTGTGAAAGTTCGTCGTGTTGAGACACCACGTGATGATTGCGTGTGATAGACTATACGTTCACATACAACGGGTGCAAGCCAGTGTTGCACATGCAGAATACTCGGGTTAAACTTGACGAGCCTAGCATGTATAGACATGGCCACGGAACACAAGAGACCGAAAGGTCGAACATGAGTCATATAGCAGATATGATCAACATGATGATGTTCACCATTGAAACCACCTCAACTCACGTGATGATCGGACTTGAGTTGGTGAATTTTGAATCATGTATCACTCGAATGACCAAAGGGATGTAAATTTGAGTGGGAGTTCTTAAGTAATATGATTAATTGAACTCATTATAATGAACATAGTCAGTAGTGTCTTTGCAAAATTATGTTGTAGATTACTAGCTCACAATGTAGCTCCCTTGAATTTTTATATGTTCCTAGAGAAATAGAGTTGAAAGATGATGGTAGCAATATTGCGGACTGGGTCCGTGATCAGAGGATTGTCCTCATTGCTGCACAGAAGGCTTATATCCTTAATGCACCGCTCGGTGCGCCAACTCCTCTAGCATCGTTTTTAGATGTTGTGAACATCTGAGAGGCACGTTCTGATGACTACTTGATAGTTTAGTGTGTCATACATTACGACTTAGAATTGAGGCTCCGAAACGTTTTGAACGTCATGGAACATATGAGATGTTCTAAGAGCTGAAATTAGGATCTCAGGCTCGTGCCCGTGTTGCGAGATATGAGATGTCCAACAGGATTCTTTGCCTGTAAGATGAAGGACAATAGCTAAATCGTTGAGCATGTCCTCAGATTGTCTAGGTGCTACAATTGCTTGAATGGAGTGGGAGTTGATCTTCCAGATAAGATAGTGATTGATATAGTTCTCCAAGTCACTATCACTAAGCTACTAGAACTTGGTGATGAACTATAAAATGCCAGGGATAGAATTAATGATGCCTGAGCTGTTCGCGATGTTTGACACCGCGAAGGTAGAAATCAAGAAGGAGCGTCAAGTGTTGATGGTTAGTCAAACCGCTAGTTTCAAGAAGGGCAGGAGCAAGGAGGGAAAACTTCATGGATAGCAAGTTAGTTGCTGCTCCAGTGAAGCAACCCAAAGTTGAACCCAAACCCGAGACTAAGTGCTTCGATTATGAGGAGAGCGGTCGCTCAAGCGGAACAACCCTAGATACGTGGTAGATAACAAGGCTGGCAACGTCGACAGAAGTATATTCGATATACATGTTATTGATGTGTACCTTGCTAGTACTCCTAGTAGCACATGGGTATTGGATACCGGTTCGGTTCCTAAATGTTAGTAACTCGAAATAAAAGCTACGGCATAAACGGAGAACTAGCTAAGGGTGAGGTGACGATGTGTGTTGGAAATGTTTCCAAGGTTGATGTGATCAACATCGCACGCTCTCTCTACCTTCGGGATTAGTGACGAACCTAAATAAATGTTATTTGGTGTTTTGCATTGAGCATGAACGTGATTAGATCGTGTTTATTGCAACACGGTTATTCATTTAAGTTAGAGAATAATGGTTATTCTGTTTACATGAATAATACCTTCAATGGTCATGCACCTAGTGAGAATGGTTTGTTGAATCTTGATCGTAGTAATACACATGTTCATAACATTGATGCCAAAAGATACAAAGTTAATAATGATAGTACCACATACTTGTGGCATTGTCGCTGAATGTCATGTTGGTATAAAACGCATGAAGAAACTCCATGCTGATGGATCTTTGGAATCATTCGATTTTGAATCGGTTGAGACATGCGAACCATGCCTCTTGGGCAAGATGACTAAGGACCCCGTTTTCCGATTTGATGGAGCGGGCAAGTGATTTATTGGAAATGATACATGTTGATGTATGCAATCCAATGAGTCTTGTAGCATGCGGTGGATATCATTATTTTCTTACCTTCACTGATGATTTGAGTAGATATAGTGTATATTTACTTAACGAAACACAAGTCTGAATTGTTTGAAAAGTTCAAGCAAATTCAGAGTGAAGTTTAAGATCATCATGACAAGAAGATAAAAATGTCTGCGATATGATCATGGAGGTGAATACCGGAGTTACGAGTTTGGCATACAACTTTAGACAATGTGAAAGTTGTTTCACAGCTCACGCCACCTGGAACACCATAGTGTGATGGTGTGTCCTAACGTCATAGTCATGCTCTATTGGATATGGTGCGTGCTATGATGTCTCTTATCATTTTTCTGCTATAGTTTTGGGGTTATGCATTAGAGACAACTACATTCACTTTAGATAGGGCACCATCTAAATCTGTTGAGATGACATCGTGTGAATTATGGTTTGATAGAAACTTAAGCTGTCATTTCTTAAGGTTTGGGGCTGCAACACTTATGTGAAAAAGGTTTTCACCTAATGAGCTCGAACCCAAAGCGGACAAATGCATCTTCATAGAATACCCTAAAGACAATTGGGTAAACCTTCTATCTCAGATCCAAGCATAAAGTGTTTGTTGCTAAAACTGGGTCCTTTCTCGAGAAAGAGTTTCTCTCGAAAGAATTGAGTGGGAGGAAGATAGAACTTGATGAGGTTGTTGAACCTTTGTTCAACCAGAGAGTAGCGCAGCGCAGGAATTTGTTTCTGTGAAGCCTGCGTTAGTCAAAGAGGAAGTTAATGATGATGATCATGAAGCTTCGGATCAAGTTACTATCAAACCTCGTAGGTCGACAAGGATGTGTACTGCTCCTGAGCGGTACGACAATCCTGTCTTGGAGGTCATGTTGTTGGACAACGATGAAACCTACGAGCTGTGGAGAAGCGATGATGGGCCCGGATTCTGACAAATGGTTAGAGGCCATGAAATCCGAGAAAGGATCCATGTATCAAAAGCAAGTATAGTCTTTGGTAGACTTGCTCGTTGGACGGCAGGTCGTTGAGTACAAATGGATGTTTAAAATGAAGACAGACGCTCATGGTGAATGTCACCATTTGTAAAGCTCGACTTGTTGCAAAGAAGTTTATGACAAGTTCAAGGAGTTGACTGCGATGAGACTTTCTCACTCGTATCGATGCTAAAGTATGTTGGAATTATGTTAGTAGTTGCTGTATTTTTCAATTATGAAATCTGGCAGATGGATATCAAAACATAGTTTCCTTAACAGTTTACTTGAGGAAAGGTTGTATGTGATACAACTAGAAGGTTTTGTCAGTCCTAAGGATGCTAAAAGGTGTGCAAGCTTCGGTGATTCTTCTATGAACTAAAGTAAGCATCTCGGAGTTGGAATATACACATTGATGAGGTGATCAAAGTTTTTAAGTCTATGCAAAGTTTACTACAATAAAGTGAGTGGGAGCACTACAGAATTTCTGATAAATATATGTGGGTGACATATTGTTGATCGGAAATGATGTTGAATTTCTGGAAAGCATAAACGGTTGTTTGAAAAGAGTTTTTCAAAGGAAGACCTGGATAAAGCTACCTAATTGTTGAGCATCAAGATCTATAGAGATAGATCAAAGATGCTTGATGAGACTTTCAATGAGCACATACCTTGACAAGATTTTGAAAGAGTTCAAAATGGATCAGTCAGAGAAAGAGTTCTCGACTGATTTGCGAGGTTTGAAGTCGAGTGAGACTCAAACTCGACAACGGCAGAAGAAAGAGAAAGGACGAACGTCGTCCCCTATGCCTTAGCCATAGGCTCTATATTATGCCATGCTGTGTATTGCACCTGGTGTATACCTTGCCATGAGTCAGTCATGGGGTACAAAAGTGATCCAGTAGTGGATCACTGGACAGCGGTCAAGATTATCCTTAGTGACTAAAATACTAAGGAGATGTTTCTCGATTATGGAGGTGATAAAGAGTTCGTCGTAAAGAGTTACGTCGATGCAAGCTTTAACACCAATCCGGATGACTCGTAGTAGCAATCTGGATATGTATAGTGGAGCAGCCATTTGGAATAGTACCAAGTGGAGTGTGGTAGCAGTGTTTACGGTTTGACATAGAGATTTGCAAAGTACACTCGGATCTGAATGTCGCAGACCCGTTGACTATAAGACCTCTCTCACATGCAAAGCATGATCGAGCCCCAGAACTTATTAGGTGTTAGATTCATAACAATGCGTATCACATGGTGATGTGAACTAGATTATTGACTCAGGTGCAAGTGGGAGACTGTTGGAAATATGCCATAGAGGCAATAATAAATTAGTTATTATCATATTTCCTTGTTCGTGATAATCGTTTATTATCCATGCTATAATTTTATTGATCGAAGACTTAGATGCATGTCTGGATACATAGACAAAACCATGTCCCTAGTATCCCTCTAATAGACTAGCTCGTTGATCAAAGATGGTTAAGGTTTCCTAGCCATGGACATGAGATGTCATTTGATAATGGGATCACATCATTAGGAGAATGGTGTGATGGACAAGACCCAAACTACAAACATAGCATATGATCGTGTCAGGTTATTGCTACTGTTTTCTGCATGTCAAGTATATGTTCCTATGACCATGAGATCATGCAGCTCACTGACACCGGGGGAGTGCCTTGTGTGTATCAAATGTCGCAACGTAACTGGGTGACTATAAAGGTACTCTACAGGTATCTCCGAGGGTGTCTGTTGAGTTGGCATGGATCAAGACTGGGATTTGTTACTCCGTGTGATGGAGAGGTATCTCAAGGCCCACTCGGTAATACAACATCACAATAGGCCTTGCAAGCAATGTGAATAAGTGTTAGTCACGGGATCTTCTATTACAGAACAAGTAAAGCGACTTGCCTTTGAACTAGGTATGGAGATACCGACGATCAAATCTCGGGCAAGTAACATACCGAAGAACAAAGGGAACATCATACGGGATTAACTGAATCCTTGACATAGAGGTTCGACCGATAAAGATCTTCGTAGAATATGTAAGAAACAATATGGGCATCCAGGTCCTGCTACTGGTTATTGACCGTAGAGGTGTCTCGGTCATGTCTACATAGTTCTCGAACCCGCAGGGTCTGCACACTTAAGGTTCGGTGATGTTTCGGTTGTATAGAGTTATGTATGGTGGTGACCAAAGGTTGTTCGGAGTCTCGGATGAGATCCCGGATGTCACAAGGAGCTCCAGAATGGTCCAGAGGTAACGATTGATATATAGAAAGTCCTATTTTGGTCGCCGGAAAAGTTTCGGGCTAATCGATAATGTACCGGGAGTGCCGGTAGTGTATCGGGAGACCATCGGGAGGGTATTTCGACCCAAGAGGCTACATGGGCTGTGGGAGAGTGAATACCAGTCCTTAGTGGGCTAGTGGAAGTCCCACACAAAGCCCATGCGGCTAGGGAGAAAAAGCCCAAAGAGAAAAGGTGGGGAAAGGCAAAAATAGGGTGAATCCTAGTCCTACTAGGATTGGAGGTGGATTCCACCTCCTCCCCTTGGTTCGGCCGAATCCTAGAGGCTTGGCCCTTGGGACAAGCCTCCTCCTATCTTCCTCTTATATATACTGGAGGTTTTAGGGTTTTTGGACAGAATTTTAGCCACGCGCTGCTCGTTCCTCCAGTGCATAGTTTCTCCCCCAGATCGGATTTCTGCAGTGCTTAGGCGAAGCCCTGCCAGAATTGCTCCACCACCATCACCGCGGCACCATCATGCTGTCGGTTAACTCGTCTACCTCTCTCTCCCTCTTGCTGGATCAAGAAGGCGGAGATCGTCATCGAGCTGTACGTGTGCTGAATGGGGAGGTGCCGTCCGTTCGGCGCTAGATCGGAAGGACCGTGATCAAGATCGCGAGACGGATCGTGATGAGTTCGCAGGAAGGATCATGATGAGTTCGTGGGATGGATCGTTCTTGGATCGCGGGACGAATCGTGATGAGTTCGCGGGACGGATCGTGATTGGATCGTGAGACGGATCGTGATGAGATCGTGGGACGCTAGGTGATTTGGATCGCGAAGACGTTCGACTACACCAACCGCGTTTCTTAACGCTTCCCGCTTAGCGATCTACAAGGGTATGTAGATCCACTCTCCCTCTCGTAGATGCTCATCACCATGGATAGATCTTGCGTGTGCGTATGAATTTTTTTGTTTCCCATGCGATGTTCCCCAACAATTGATACCTTGGTTCTCAACAACTAAGGTAAATACTTATCTACTTAGCTGCATCACCCTTTCCTCTTCAAGGGAAAACCAATGCAAGCTCAAGAGTTAGCAAGAAGGATTTCTGGCACCATTGCCGGGGAGGATACACATCAAGCCTACCAAGTACCCATCACAAACTCATCTCTGGCATTTACATTATTTGTCATTTGACTCTCGTTTTCCTCTCCCCCACTTCTAAAACGATTTTTAGAAAATACCAAAAAGATTTGCCTTTTTATTCGCCCTGCTTTCGTTTGCCTTTTGTTTGCTTGTGTGATAGTTCATTTTTTCATCTTTATGATTCCACCCAATGATTTTAATCCTTATCTTAGGAAGTTGGAAGATATTGAGGATAATGCTAAAAAAATCATGTCGCTTCAATTTGACCATAATAACTTCTTTAGAAACGAGCTTAAAGAACAAAAGAGTATGCTTGAATACATGAACAAGGAACTTGATGATATGTCTAAAGAATTTTGTGGATTGAAATCTTAGTTTGCTCATCTTGAAGATTTAGTAGGCCAAATTTCTAATAAACAAGCTACCTTAGTCAATAGGATGGCTGCTAAGCCAGAATCTTTTAATGATGATGAAGATCTTAAGGTGATTGATGTGACTCTTATTGAATCTTTGATTTCCAATATAAATCTTGATAAATATGGGGCTGGAGATAAGTCAACTTTAGTTAAAGAGAGCCCCAATGATTAAGAGTTTATAGATCTTAGTGCTAAGATTGATAAAAGTGGGACTGAAGAGGTCAAAACTTTAAATAGCAATAAACCCACTCTTTTGGATTTCAATGAATTTAATTATAATATCTGCTCTTTGATTAATTTTATTTCATTGCTTCAATCCATTTTGAATTCTCCACATGCTTATAGTCAAAATAAGGCTTCTACTAAACATATAGTTGATGCTATGATGAAGTCTTTTGAAGAAAAACTTGAGTTAGAAGTTTCTATTCCTAGAAAGCTTCATGATGAGTGGGAAACTACTATCAAGATTAAAATCAAAGATTATGAGTGCCATGCCTTGTGTGATTTGGGTGCTAGTGTTTCCACGATTCCGAAAACTTTATGTGATGTGCTAGGTTACCATGACTTTGATGATTGCTCTCTAAATTTGCATCTTGCGGATTCCACTATTAAGAAACCTATGGGAAGGATTAATGATGTTCTTATTTTTGCAAATAGGAATTATGTGCCCATAGATTTCATTGTTCTTGATATAGATTGTAATCCTACATGTCCTATTATTCTTGGTAGACCTTTCCTTAGAACGATTAGTGCAATTATTGACATGAAAGAAGGAAACATTAGATTCCAATTTCCATTAAGGAAAGGAATGGAAAATTTCCTAGAAATAAAATAAGATTGCCTTATGAATCTATTATGAGAGCTACTTTTGGATTGCATACCAAAGATGACAATACCTAGATCTATTGTGTTTTGCCTAGCTAGGGGCGTTAAACAATAGCGCTTGTTGGGAGGCAACCCAATTTTATTTTTGTGTTCTATTTTTCTTATGTTTTTGAGTGTTTCCCACATTATTAATTCTGTAGTAATTGTGTTTTGGTGTTTTAATTAGTGTTTGAGCCAAGTAAAACCTTTGGGGTGATCTATGGTAGTTGTTGATTTGATCTTGCTGAAAAACAGAAACTTTTGATCTCAGTCCAGGAATTTTCTAAATCTTTCAGAGCGTAAAATGAGTCTTAAATTTTGAAAAAAGATTTATATATAAATTTTCCAGTCTGTCCTAATTTTTCAGAATTTTTTGAGTTACATAAGTATACGAAATTTCCAGATTTCTACAGACTATTCTGTTTTTGACAGATTCTGTTTTCTTTGAGTTGTTTGCCTATTTTGATGAATCTATGGGTTGTATCATGGGGTATGAACCATGGATAAGTTATATTACAGTAGGTATAACACCAATATAATGAAATAATTAGTTCACAATAGTACCTAAAGTGGTGATTTATTTTCTTATACTAACGGGTCTCACGAGTTCTCTGTCAAGTTTTGTGTTGTGAAGTTTTCAAGTTTTGGGTAAAGATTTGATGGACTATGGAATAAGGAGTGGCAAGAGCCTAAGTTTGGGGATACCCAAGGCACCCAAAGTCATATTGAAGTATGCCAAAGAGCCTAATCTTGGGGATGCCCTGGAAGGCATCCTCTCTTTCGTCTTCAATCCATCGGTAAATTTACTTGAGGCTATATTTTTATTCACCACATGATATGTGTTTTGCTTGGAGAGTCTTGTACGATATGGTTCTTTGCTTGTCAGTTTTCCACAATCATCCTTGCTGCACACATTTTTTGAGAAGGGCACGCTGAATCGTTAATTTGTTAGATTGCTCTATGTGCTTCACTTATATCTTTTGAGTTAGGCAATTTTGCTCTATGTGCTTCACTTACATCTTTTAGAGCACGGTGGTGTTTGCGTTTTTTAGAAATACTTGAACTCTCGTACCTCACTTATATTATTTTGAGAGTTTCTAAAACAGCATGGTAATTGTTCTAGGTTATGAATTTAGTCCTAATATGATAGTCATCCAAGAGGGATATAATAAAAACTTCCATATTAAGTACATTGAGTATTTATGAGAAGTTTGATTCCTTGCATAAAGTTTTGAGATATAAAGATGGGAATGTTAACAGACATGTTAGGAAGTAATTGTGATTTGGTAAAAATACTTGTGTAAAGGTTTGTAATTCCCGTAGCATGCACGTATGGTGAACTTTTATGTAAGGAAGTCGGAGCATGACTTGTTTATAGATTGTCGACCTTTGTGTGAGGGTCGGGAGCGCGATATGGTTAACTCCTACCAACCCCTCCCCTAGGAGCACGCGTTTAATACTTTGCTTCAATGACTGATACACTTTTGCAATAAGTATGTGAGTTCTTTATGAGTAATGTTGAGTCCATGGATTATATGCACTCTCACCCTTCCACCTTTGCTAGCCTCTCTAGTACCGCGCAACTTTCACCGATACAACAAACACCTTCCTCAAAACAGCCACCATATACCTTCCTCAAAACAGCCACCATATACCTTCCTCAAAACAACCACCATATACCCTTCCTCAAATCAGCCACCATCCTACCTAATATGGAATTTCCATAGCCATTCCGAGATATATTTCCATGCAACTTCCATCGTTTCCTTTTATGACATGCACCATCACTTCCATATTGCATATAGAGTCATACTTTGTCATAGGTATCGAGTTGTAATTTTCTTTTGAGTTGTAAGTAAATAAAAGTGTGATGATTATCATTAATAGAGCATGTCCCATGTGAGGAAAGGATGATGGAAGCTATGATTTCCTCACAAGTGGGGATGAGATTCCGGACTTTATGAAAAAATAAAAGAGGCCAGCGAAGCCCAAATAAAATAAAAATAAAAGAAGACATAGATGCCCACCAATAAAAAAATGAGAGAAAATAGAGAAGGGGCATTGCTACTACCTTTTTCCACACTTGTGCTTCAAAGTAGCACCATGATCTTCATGATAGAGAGTCTCCTATTTTGTCACTTTCATATTGCTAATGGAATTTTTCTTCATGATGCACACCCACTTAGTTTCTTTTTGAGATTTCATACACTTATAGCTCTAGTGCATCCGTTGCATGGCTATCCCTACTCATCCACATTGATATCTATTAATGGGCATCTCCATAGCCCGTTGATAAGCTTAGTTGATGTGATCCTATCTTCTCCCTTTCCTTGACAACCTCCACCATATTCTATTCCACCTATAGTGCTATATCCATGGCTCACGCTCATGTATTGCACGAGAGTCGATTTTTTGAGAAAATAAAGGTGTGAAAACAATTGCTTAGCTTTTCATCAGCGTCATGCATGATATAAATACTTTGTGTGGGGAAGATGGAGCATAGCCAGACCATATGATATTGTAGGGATAAATTTCTTTTGCCATTATAATTTTAAGAGATACAATTGCTTTGCTAGTATGCTTGAAAAAATATTGTTTTTATATCAATATTAAGCTTTTGTTTTGAGTCTTACGGATCTGAATATTCATGACACAATAAAGAATATTACATGGATAAATATGTTAGGTAGCATTCCACATCAAAAATTCTGTTTTTATTATTTATCTACTCGAGGACAATAAATATATTCATGACACAATAAAGAATATTACATGGATAAATATGTTCTCGATGTTTTATATGCATTAATATGCCATTTTATATTATTTTTGGGACTAACTTATTAATCTAGAGCCTAGTGTCAGTTTCTGTTTCTTACTTGTTTTTGAGTTTTACAGATATGAAGTATTAAACGGAGTCCAAACGGAATAAAACCTCGGAAGGAACTTTTTTGGAAGGAAACAAATCATCCAGGCTCGGAGTGCATGCCAGGGCTTGTGCCAAGGAGCCACGAGCCTGCTAGGCGCGGGCCTCCCCCCTGGTCGCGCCTAGCAGGCTTGTCGCCTCCCGGCAGGTCTCCTAACCCTAATTCTTGGCCTATAAATTCCCAAATATTGCCCCAACGTCAGAACGAGCCATGCAAATACTTTTCCGCTGCCGGAAGCCTCCATTCCCGAGAGATCCAATCTTGGAACCTTTTTCGGTAATCTGCCGAAGGGGGTTTCGATCAAGGAGGGCATCTACATCAACTCCATTGCCCCTCCGATGATGCGTGAGTAGTCCACCATAGACCTAAGGATCCATAGCTAGTAGATAAATGGCTTCTTATCTCTCTTTGATCTTCAATACCATGTTCTTCATGATCTTCATGGTGATCTATCCGATGTAATCCTCTTTTGTGGTGTGTTTGTCAAGATCCGATGAATTGTGAGTTTATGTTAAGATTATCCATGAATCTTATTTGAATCTCCTCTGAATTCTTATTTGCATGATTCCATATCCTTGCAAGTCTCTTTGAGATATTGGTTTGGTTTGGCCAACTAGATTGGTAAGTCTTGCAATGGGAGAAGTGCTTTGTTCTGGGTTCAATCTTGCGGTGTCCTCACCCAGTGACATAGTAGGGGTAGCGAGGCACGTATTGTATTGTTGCCATCAAGGGTAATAAGATGGGGTTTTCATCATATTGCTTGAGTTTATCCCTCTACATCATGTCATCTTTCTTAATGTGTTACTCTGTTCTTCATGAACTTAATACTCTAGATGCAGGCAGGAGTCGGTCGATGTGTGGAGTAATAGTAGTAGATGTAGAATCGTTTCGGTCTACTTGATACGGACGTGATGCCTATATGCATGATCATTGCCTTGGATAACTACATGATTAATCACTTTTCTATCAATTGCTTGACAGTAATTTGTTTACCCACCATGATATTTTCCTTCAAGAGAGAAGCCTCTAGTGAAACCTATGGCTCCCGGGTCTACTTTCCATTATATACTTTAAGATCTATAAACCAAAGATACCAAAAATACTTTGTTGCAATTTATTTACCTTTTACTTTCCGTTCTTGTTTACATCTATATTTATCGGATCTAATCCTTGCAAATAATCGTGAAGGGATTGACAACCCATTTATAGCGTTGGGTGCAAGAGTTTGATTATTTGTGTAGGTGAATCCATTGGTGACTTCCTTGTTCCTCCTACTGGATTGATACCTTGGTTCTCAACAACTGAGGGAAATACTTATCTACTTTGCTGCATCACCCTTTCCTCTTCAAGGGAAAACCAACGCAAGCTAAAGAGGTAGCAGGGTGCGGTGCTCCTCGGAGATAGAGGCGCTTGATAGAGCCTCCCCCATCACCGGCCACCCTTTGGTCGATGGTGCCGGTGGTGATCGGTTAATCCGATCTCCAACTGGGGATTGAACCGGTGCCTCCGGAGTTGTTGTGCGCTCCGGAGATGACCTTGGAGGGGACTAGACTTAGACTCGTCTGGTCTCCTCAGTATCCGGGAGGGACTCCTCCCCCCGGTCTTCGATGGCTGAGGCGTTAGCCTCAACCATGACATCATCACCCCCACCGCTGGTCCCCGGCTTCATAGGAGCCTACTGGGATGACACCTCTGGTATCCTTCGCGGCGCCTGGAGGAGGATGCGACGCAGTCCCGCTCTCCGCCAGCTCGGCGGGCGGGGTCTCCCCATCCAAAACCTGGTCGGTGTGGAGAACGCGTGGTGGGATGCAAATAAGCGCTCACATGTTAATAACCTTTAAAACATCGTTAATAGTCAAGGAATCTTCGGATCCTTACCTTCGAGCTGGGGGCTTGAACCTTAGGTTCCTTCATGGAACCCTCTTGAAGTGGTTGGACTCGGTATCCGAGTACGAATTATCGTTGGACAGAATCACCCGTGTCCGACACACTTTCTTCGGGGCAGGAGGAGGTACATCCTCCGTGGCGTCCGATGATGCCTCCCTCTTTCTTGCGAGGGGGGAATCGCCTCCCCCCTCATCCTCATGCTCCTCTTCTTGGTTAGAGGAGGCATGGGTTTCCTTGGACACAACATATGGGTGGTCCTTGATACGAAGGCCTTCTTGGCATGGTTTCTTCTTCTTCTCCTTCTTTGTTGGCGCCTTGTAAGGCGTCACGACGAGCATCTCCGACAACAGCCTGGACCTGATGTCTTCGGGCTGAGGCGTCGGGCAGTTGATGCCCGTGGCCTTGCTCAGCCATTTCTGCAGAAGTCATTGGAAAGGTACCTAGATTTTCTTTAGGAAAAATGGAGACGATCAAACAAAACTATGATGTACCTGGGAAGGAGGGTTATCGGTGTGTAGACCCTGATCCTCCTCCTCGGCTGGCCAGTTCTCCTGCGCCTTGAACAACTCCTTCCACAGCTTCTCCCGAGTAGTTCGGAATAGCTGACGAATAGTAGGCTCATCGTCAAGCCGGTAGGCCCACATGGTAGAGTCTCGGTGCTGGCAGGGGAGGATGCGCTGCCGGAGCATAATCTGGACCATGTTGGCCAGATCGATATTGCCTTTGATCATGAAGGCGATGCACTTCCGCAGGTTGTCCACCTCCTTGTCCGACCCCCAGTCGAGGCCCTTTCGGAGCCATGAGGTCAATCTGGTGGGGGGACCGGATCTGAATTTGGCCAGAGCAGCTCGGCCTTCCTCCCTTGGCTCGGTGATATAAACCACTCTTTTTGCCATATTTTGATGGTGTCGATGAAGGTGCCGGATGGCCATCCGACATGGGGAGTTTGTTGATGACAACCCGCAACACACTTCGGCTTGATATTGAATATCTTGAGCCATAGTACGAAGTGTGGCTCGACTCGAAAGAAGGCCTCGCAGACGATGATGAAGGCCGATATGTGCATGAAGGAATTCGGCGGGAGGTCGTGGAAGTCGAGGCCGTAGAATATTATGAACCCCCTGACGAAGGGGTGGAGCGGGAAGCTCAGTCCCCGGATGAAGTGAGGGATGAAGACGACCCTCTCGCCCTGGCCCTTCTCCGGTGCACGGTGGTAGACGTTGGCGGGAAGGTAGCTGGCGTCCTTGAGGTCCCGGATGTCCCGGTCGATGACCGTGGAAGCCTCCCACTTTCCATTAGAGCTAGCCATGACCAAGCTCGAAGGGTGAGTTGTGGAAAACCTAGATCTGTGCTCTGGAAGCTTAAAAGATTAGGGAAGCAGAGGAGGCGAGTGGGAAGCGTGTTTAGGCCTTGGGGTTTTCTTTCCCTTTTATGAGGCTTATCGCCGTTTAGCATCCCGTTACTGCGTCGTGAATCCCTCCGCTTCCCAAGATGTGCATGCCATTATACGTGCATGATTAAACATATCCCATGTGAAACAGGGCACAATCTGTGCATTGATGGATCGTGCTGACGAAAACGGCCTCGAACCGCGAATCAAGTTTTTGCAACCGGTTTGGCGGTCGTGGTGGGCCATGACCTTTCATCAGAAAGGTTGTCAGGGAACACTACTTATTCCTTGACGTTTGGCCTTCAGGGTTGCTATTCACGGTGTTCGAACGAGCCTCTAATCGGAAAACTACATGTCATCGGAGGCTGAACTAAACTCGGAGGGAAGAACTCGCCTCACAAGCCAAAGACTCTGATTATACGAAGTAGCTGGAGCTAAGACCCTTGGTGTGGGAGGCAAGTTCGAGGGCTACTGAGGGAGTCCTGGTTTAAGGGGTCCTCGGGAGGCCGACCTGTTTCTTATGGGCGGGACTGTATGGGCCGCTTGTCGAGCATTGGATCGATCGAAGGCCCTGTCTCAGGGAAGGAAGCTTCGGGAATCGTGGCGTGACCTTCACGTTTGTAGTGAATAGGCATGTTTATCCCTTCGACGTGTAACCGATCATGTCTAAACCCTAGGTACCCTCGGCGTCTATATAAGCCGGAGGGTTTTAGGTTGTAGACAGAGAACAACTCATCTAGGGTTTAGCTATTTGATCTCGAGGTAGATCAACTCTGTCATCCACATATCATCAATACAATCAAGCAGGACATAGGGTATTACCTCCATAGGAGGGCCCGAACCTGTGTAAACATCGTCTCCTTCGTCTCTTGTTACCATCGATTCTAGTCTCACAGCTCGGGACCCCCTACCTGAGATCTGCCGGTTTTGACACCGACAACATCCGCTCACACACCGTGTGTGGCGTACGTAGGAGGTAGCCCACACGGATCGTGTGTGGACGAACAATAGAACTCTCCACACGTGTGGGCGCAGCTACTTTGTGCCACACACCCCAACAAATACTACGCATCCCCACCCGCGGGTGTGGCACGTAGCAAATCTACCCACACATCCTGGCGCAACTAGGTTAGTTACCCGCGGGATGACACTTTAGTTACCCCCGGGCATGGCAACTCTAGTTACACGGGATGGCAAATGTAGTTGTAAAATCATGGCAACTCTCTCTGTTTTGGTTAACTATAGTTACCTACGGAATTACACTTTAGTTATCCGGGGATAGTTTTCATGTGTGTTTATCTAGTTACCTGTGGAATTACACTTTAGTTATGCGGGGATAGCAAACCAACCTGTGGTTGGACGGTTAGAGGGACAGTGGTATCCCCAGCCCACCAGGGTCCAAATCCTGGTGCTTGCATTATTCCTGGATTTATTTCAGGATTTCCGGCGATACGCTTTCCATTGGAGGAGACGTTCCTGTCGACGACGAGGCGCCTACGGTGACTTCGTAAATCTCAAGATGATATGTCGGTTAGTCTCTCGGTGGTGTTCATAGGGGTAGGGCGTGCGTGTGTGCGTTCATAGTAATGAGTGTATGCGCATGTATATGAGCGCTTGCGTTTGTACCGTGTTAAAAAAAAGTTATTCGGGGATAGTTTCCGTGTGTGTTTACCTAGTTGTCACGTATTGTTTAACCATAATTGCATGTATGGTTAATCGTAGTTGTCATGTGTGTTTATCTCGTTGCCACGTACGCGCAACTGCAGTTGCCATCGAGCAACAAATCATAGTTCACATGTGTGTTTACGTAGTTGCTACGTACCGCAACTGCAGTTGACATCCAGCAACATACAAGCATCGTGTGGCCAAATAGCAGTTCGCCCACACACGTGTGGACTAGATGGTGACTGTGTAGGCAGAAACTGGTTCGTCCACACGGCGCAGCTGCCAACTGCGCGTTGTGGGTCGTGTGGGTGAACTCTGGAATGACCACACACACGATGATGCCTACGTGGCACTGAAATTCCAACAGACTCCTTTAGGATTCGTGCAAAACATAATCAACGTAGATAGACGCGTATGGACAAAGTACAAACTTGCCATACGTGTGGGCGTTATCAGTATCCTAGATTTGATCTTACATGACTTGCTACTTGCTAACGTGTTTTTATTGTGTGTTTTAGTGTTAATTTTGCGCATTATAGATACATAAGAACCGGATGTGTGTTTATTGTGTTTGTATACTTGTGGTGCTTTATTTTGAGTCAATAAATCCATAAAAATATGTGTGCGTGCACAAATCGTCCGTCACCTTATTTTGTAAAAAGTAGCTTTTCACTCCTTTACCAAGCTGCCACCGATCGGGCTGGGTGCATCTTGTCCAGTACTAGCACTCATTCGCGCTCGATCACGGACCCGATCCAGCGGCTTTCCGATGAGTACAGTGATGAATGGATCCCGCACCGGGTCCCGCAGTTGCAGGTCCCCAACTCGGAATTCCGCATCGCCGCATCGGGCATCGGGACCATCGCCGACTCGGCATTCCAGCCAGCACGTTCACATACACTGCCTTGAAAGCTTTTCCTTCTTTCTGACAACACGAGTTATGTCGACTCCTCTAATCATCAGAAATTGTTTCCTATTCTGGTGCCTAGTGGTAGCGCAGGCTCGGCCACGGGAACGGGCACGGCCGATCAAGTTCGGGCAGTCAGCCAACCTTCCCTTTCAAAAAAAATGCTTAGTACTTTTTCCATCCGAAAATACTTGTCCCAAAAATGAATAAAATTAATGTATCTATAACTAAAATAAGTCTAGATAGATCAATTTGTAGGACAAGTATTTTCGGACGGAAGGAGTATAAGATTGACAAAAAAGTCAACATGTGCGCGAGACTGTCGGGCTCGGGCTCAGCCTCGGGCTCTGCCGGCATTGGGCTCTACCGGCGGTCACGCAGCTAGGAGAACTCCATCGCCTGTATATATCACCCTCTCCCAAACTTCCGAGTGAGCTGAGAGAACACACTGACAAGCAATGGACTGTGTCAGCATCGAGATGCCAGACCCACACATGTCGGGCGCGGGCATGGTCGACGCCGTGCACGATGAGACGAAGCTGCAGCGCGCCCTGGTCGGGGGTGGCATCGCCAACTCCTCGGCGGCTTTGTTCCTCGCCTTCTTCAGGGCCCCGGGCGGCGTGTTCCTCCTCGATCAGCTGCTCGTCGCCGCCTACTACGCGATCCTCACCGCCGTCATCGTCTTCGCCGCGATGGAGGTGGTCACGGGCTTCTGGGTCGCCGGCGACCCACACAGCCGGCGCGGCAAGGGGAAGGCGGTGATGTGGGCGTCCGTCATGCCGCTGGTGCTCGTCACCGCGCTCGGAGGCTTCGCCGTGCCGAGATAGCTGCACCGACCTGATGTTTGATCGTCTGTAATCCGCAGTCGTTGTCAGGTGGTCGTGGCAGCGTGCACGACTTGCACATTTCGCGTCCGATTTTCTGCACGTCCGTGATTTATGTACTCCTATCAGTTCCCTGATCGTGCGAATTCCAATTACTTGGACGAATGCGTACCGCGTAACAGTCCACTTTGTTAAGTTAAGTTGTGTGTCCTGTCGGCGTTTTTTTTTAACGGTCACCGGGTGGGAGAGAATCCCCACATGAATATATTGCTCAAAAAGCTACGAAAGCTAAGAGTCACTCCTTAAGCTTTGTCTGATTCAGTTTATAAGGAAAATTGAATCGAAAACATAAACAAGTTGACCCCGTTTATGAGGAAAACCGGGCTAAAAAACACACAAGTAAGAAGATTACATGAGATGAGACAAAAAGACACCCAGGACAAGGCCTAACCTAGCTAGCACACCGAAGGACGAACACCATAGGAGACACAAGTAGATGTGGGGTGTCATCGAAGGATCACAATACCATGACTAAACAAGCAACATAACGCACCACACCGACGTGCATACCGAACCTCACAACACAACTCAAGAGCAACCACAACCAACGAGTGACAACACGAACCTTGACTGGGAGCTCCGCCATGAGAATTCGAGACGATTAGCAAGTTGGAGAGGCATCTTGCATCGTTGAAGAGCAAAGATGAACCAGAACAACACCAAGAGCACTAAGCTCATCGCAACACAATGACCACCGAGGAAGGTACTTGAACATGCATAGCAACATGGCCGACACCAGGGAACACCACCGAAGACGAACACATAGGAAGCAAGGCAGCATCAACACAAACCACTGTCTACCCCAACCGGCCGCACCACCAACAACATTCCGACAGCAAGCAACACCCACACAACAACCATGTTGACCCCAAAGATGACGCCTTCAAGAAGGGCTGCAACGCTGGTTGCGCCGCCATCATCCGTACAGGAGTACCCTGACTAGGGTTTCCCCCGGGGTCTCGATGAGAAGGGTGCAATCAACAAAAACAACGACGCCTCCAAGGAGGTTAGCGGTGTCCACAGGCGTCGCCGCCGCCGGCTCCGGATGGAGCAAGGCTTTCGCCCAAGTTGACCAAACACAATCCCAAAGATCGGTTGAGTGAGGTGTGTGTTGATATGCACCACCACAAGGGACCATGGCCGCCCCGTCGCAGCCCATGGTCAGACGCGAGTCCATCCTGCCCAAGGGGCAGACATCCATACCAGATCTGAGATGGAGTAGCGCCGCTAGGCACACCACCGGCAGGACCACGTACACCACGTAGAGGCCACTGGATAGGGATACTAGAGCTCAAACCAGCACCACGCCGACCGGAGCATAGTACGAACCTCGACAGAAAAGGACGCCGGCCCGGCCGAGCAGGCCGCCTCCGACCAGGCAGGGCGGGAGCAAAGCCACAACCACTAGCCTCCGCCCGCGCCCACCACCCCACAGATCCGGGTAGAGCGGCCCCAAACCCGCGCCCCGGCGAGCACGGTCGCTGCCGCGTCGGGCGCGCCGACCAGCAGACCCGGGGGCGCTGCTCCACTCTCCTCGCACAAGACGGGTCGTGTGTGGTCGGAGAGGGATGGAGCCGCGGCCAGACAAGCCGACCGGAGTGCACCACAGCCGGCCGAGGAGGAGCCCCAGATCGCATCTGGGCGCACGCAGCAGCAGCCGCCAGCAACAGAGGCGACCGGATCCGTCACGTGGCCCGTCAGATCCGTGACGGGGGACCGAAGCAGAGGTGGCCTGCGCCGCAGCGGTGGCGGTCAGCGACGCAGCGGTGGCGACCGGCAATGGATCTTGCGTCTAAGGGAGGAGAGGGGGAGGAGGCACCCGAGCAGGCGTGCCCCGTCGCCGCCTTCCTTGGGGGGCGGGCAGGCTTCGTCGCCGGTGCCCTCCAGCGACGACGAGGAGGACTGGGCGGGGAGGGAGGGTTGCCGATCGCGGGGTTTTGTTGTCCCTACGGAGCGACGCGGGGGCCTAGTTCCCATGTAATCGGATATCTACTATTCATCCAATAGCATATCGTCCCGTTGGCGTTTGATCTCGGCGTCTCTCTTTGTCTTTGGATGTAAAGATGTGCAACTGGATGAACTGTGTGCTGAAGGCATTACCTTATGAAATGTGTGTTGTCGTCAGTTCTTGATTGTTTCCGCCGCAAGAAACCGGACAATCTAAGTTATTTTGAAGCTCTGAGCCGTGGAATAATAGTTCTACAATAATTTTCATTTCTTATATAAGTATGTTACAAAAAGAGGGGAGCAAAAGGAAGAAACATAATCTAAATAATTTTAAAAAGTTCACCATACATTGCAAAAAGTTTACTGCAGATTTAAACGGTTTTCTTTGGTTTTCATGTTGGGTGTATTCATGAAACAACTTGTTGCTTTTTTCGAAAAGCTGACTGTTGGTTTTTTACCAGATCTAAATAACTAAAAATATATTTAAAAATTAAAGTATATCATAAAAAATGATTAATATGTGTTTGAGAAAAATCAGTCCGTATTAGAAATATGTTTACCATACATGAAAAAAGGTTCACCGTATATGAAAAAAGTTCTGCCTATGTTACCAAATGTTCACTATATTTTAAAATTTTCACCATACATTTAAAAAAAGTACACTGCATATTTAATAAATTATCACTGTGCATTTGAGAAAATAGCATCGATATAATTAAATGTCCGTTAAAATTAAATGATTCAAAAAACAAAAGAGAAAATAAATCCGAAAATATTGTAAATATAATATTATAAAAATAAATAAGTAAAACAAGACAGAAAAGAAAACGGAAAACTAAAACCGTAAAAATCAAACGCCAAAAGCACAAGAAAAAAAGAACAAGAAAACACAAGCGCCCAAAACCCCAAACTGGCCCGGCCCACTTTGTTTCGTGCGGGCGGAGCCACCACTAGTTGAATTTTCTGGATTTGGCCTAACTGAAGTTGTCTAAGTCCGACCAAGTCGATAGAAAAATATTTCAACCTAAAGAATACCCAGTTAGTCTTATGATATCCTTAATGAAATATATTTTGGTACTATGTATATTTAGAGTAGATCTTAACACGTTATTCATGTAGCTGATGATGCATATGTGCATGGTTAGATAGCCGGTCTCCAATATCATTGTTTGTGGACGGATGAATACGGTGTTTGGTTTGAAGGTGAGGGGATGCCCTTGTGTCTAGAATCAGTATGTATGTAAGTGCATCTATCATCGATCACGAAAATGTAATCCAACGGGGTGTCTTAAACGGGCTTCAAATGTTCGGTTTGACCGACACCTCTCATATTCATATCATATATGAGATAAGTATGATAAGTGTCGGATGTGTTCGGTCAGTGGTTCTACATGCATCACATAGGATTACGTCCACATTTTTTTTATTTACTCTTTCTCACTTCATTTTCATCAGTTACATGCATATGATCAGACATATAGGGATAAAAAGGGACATGCGAAAGTAAAAAAATTAAGAGGTAACCGGTCACGTCTCGGAGTTGCCAAATCCAACTGTAGATGCTCTAAGGTAATTGGAGTCAAACTGGTTGATCCGGCCAAAGTACAGTTCTTTTACAGGACCAAAGTACAGTTTGTTCGTTCATGGCCGTCTCGTATCTCTGTTTTCCTTTGACGACGATAACTGACACACGTGTGGCATATAGGACATGCATCCACACACCGTGTGTGGCATACGCAGGAGGCAGCCCACACGGGTCGTGTGTGGCAAACAAATAAAACTGCCCACACGTGTGGGTGTGGCTACTTCGTGCCACACGCCCAGCAAGTAATAGTCATCCACACCCGCGTGTGTGGCACGAAACAAATCTGCCCACACGTTCTCGCGCAGCTATGTTAGTTACCTACGGGATGGCAACTCTACTTATCCCCGAGGATGACAACTCTAGTTATCCTGGATGGCAATTGTAATTGTAAAAGCATGGCAACTCTCTCCGTTTTGGTTAACTATAATTATCCAGGAGTAGTTGTCATGTGTGTTTACCTAGTTGTCGCATGTGGTTCAACCATAGTTACCCATGTATGGTTAATCGTAGTTGCCATGTGTGTTTACCTGGTTGCCACGTACGCGCAACTGCAGTTGCCATATAGCAACGAATCGTAGTTGCCATGCGTTTTTATGTAGTTGCCACGTACGCGCACTACAGTTGCCATCTAACAACATACGAGCGATGTGTGGGCGAAAAGCAATTCGCCCACACGTGGTGAACTGGGTGATTGATGTGCGGGCAGAAACCAGTTCGCCCACACAATGCAGCTGGCAACCGCGTGCTGCGAGTTGTGTGGGCGAACTCTCTAACGCCCACACACCATGATGCCTACGTGGCATAAAAAATCTGTCAAAAATTGTCAAGATTCATGTAAACACGAATGGACGACCATCCATACGCGTGGGCGAGTTGCAAACGCCCACACGTGTGGGCGTTAGTGTTTCCGTTTCCTTTTCCCTACAGGGTCAGAAGCACAGTAATCTTGGTTTAGTGAGGGAAATGTGAATTTCATGATGTTTTCGTGTTTTGCAAAGACGATTTTACTTGGTGGTATGCACACGAAGGAAAGATGTAATACGTACTCCCTTCGTTTTTAAATATAAGTCTTTTAAGAGATTGTACTATGAACTATATATGGATGTATATAGACATATTTTAGAATGTAAATTCATTTAGTTGGCTTCGTACATGATTCATAGTGAAATCTCTTAAAAGACTTATATTTAAGAACGGAGGGATTACTTGTTTTGGCTCGTGGAAGATCCATAGCAACCTTATCCTGTAAGGGAGAGTACTTGTTTTGGCTCGTGGAAGATCCATAGCAACCTTATCCTGTAGGGGAAACTTGTATCAACTGTACCATGGCCATGCCATCATTGTCTCATGGTCTGAGATGATTGGTCCATGCTTGGCACATAACTGTAGAGCCTCCAGCATGTTTATGTCAAAATCAGGGCCACCAGATCGTGTAGCACGACACGGCGCCTTATTTCTTGCGTTCAATGTGTCTGTTCACTGTTCACGAGCAAGGAATATCACGGCGCGTGGTGCAGGAAGAAACGCAAGCTTTGTTCTATGGCGTTCCTACTGTACGCGCGCCAATTTCGACAGGGAGGGGACTCATTGAGTGATGCAGATGCAGAGCCCGTCCTGCCGTCCCTGGCATAGGAGGACATGCACACGCACGCAGAGATCGCTCGACCGACTCAGCCTGCTTGTCTGCACACGCTCATCGACGCTCTGGAGCACCCCGTGACGTGCGATTGTACATGCGCGTGGGTTGCCCGGCCGCCTGCTCACGACGTGGTACGGGCGACCTTCAGGATGCGTGTGCTGCGCACGAGTAGTCACCACGAACGCATGCAGACCGGATGTCACTGCGGAGTACTTCGGCTGCATGCCAGCACGTGTGTCCCAGCCTAGTGCAGTCCGTCCGTGCGCGCGCGCGCACGGGGAAGCGGTAGAAACAGAGCAGCTGCATTGCGGGCTGCTCACGTCTCTTCAAACGTATCGACGCCACCGCCAGCAGAGATCAGATCACCGGCCGGCCATGCCCACTCATCCCAGCGGCCCACGACGCCGACGGCACGCCAGGGGCGCGACACGCGACGGCATGGCACGCATGTCGGCATCGAACGGGACAGCAGCTTCGCGCGGCGGACGTGCACAAGACAAAAGCCTTGCGAGACGTCTCCATCGGCACGCACGGACGCACGGACATGCGGCCTGTTGCCTTCCCGTCGTGGCGCCATCGATCCGTCCCAAGCGGAAAATGACGGGGCGGCGCCGTGCTGCCGCCATGGTGTGGACGGAACGGAAGCATGCAGACACCCGCGGAAACAGCCAAAACTGTTGGCAAAGGACGGTCCTCAGACGCTGGCACGGTGACGCTGGCTACAGGACACACGCGCCGCGCCCGCGCGTATCTCTTCTCCTCTGATCCTCTGGCACGAGCCCGGGCTATAGGACACATGCACATGCCGCGAGCGGCGGAAGCCGATGCGCGCGAACCGCATGCACTTATGTTAATTTTATTTTTTATTTTTTTGCGGGAGAATTTTCTAATGCAGATTGAAACGTCGCGCAAACAACGGCGAAATCGATCGCCATTGCCGGACCAGAAAGAACCGCGGATCTCCATTTCCATGGCTCGGGAAGAGCGGGTTCGGATCAACTAACACATTCTATTCACAACTTTATTATGTATAATTACTGGGGAGGACGACTCGGAGTTACAGAATCACCAACCAACAAGATCCATTGATCATCAACAGACACAGAAAGAAAAGGAGTACAACCTAACAGCGCGCCGGCGATCTCACCTCACGCCCTCCCGGCGATCGGCGCCGGCGGCAGCGCGCGACTTGCGGTGTCGCAGCGCCTTGATCGGGCCGGGAAGGAACCGCCCCCACCCTCCCGCCTTGGGCGTCACCTTGGGCCCGGAAATAGAGCTCGACCGCTCCAATGCCTCGGCGTCCTCGGCGGCGTGGTGCGGCTCCTCCTCGTTCTCCAACTCAATGCCCCTGCCGGCCGGCGGCTTCCGGAACGAGGCCCAGCCCCAGACCCTGGACCGGCGCCTCTCGTCGCCACCGATGCCGCCGGCCACGGACCGCGAGCGCCCGATCCGGCGCTCCCGCTCGATGAGGCTGCATACCCGGCCGACGGAGGCGGAGGAGGCCGAGGAGGACGGGGAGGAGGGGGAGGCGCAGGGGCAGGGGCGCGTCCGCGCGCAGTCGGGGCAGAGGCGGAGGAGGCGGTCGCAGAGGCAGTGCGGGCACACGCCGCCGCAGGGCACGGGCGGGTGCTTCCGACAGCGCCAGTCGGCGCCGGCCATGTATGCACCGACCGATCGGTCCCTCCGCGCCGTGCGTCCGTCCGGCCTTTCGGTTGCGATGGATCCTGGTGGCGCTCGCGGTTTTGGAGGGAGTGGGAGTTTTTTTTTGGGAGAGAATGGAGGTTGCGGCGGGCGTTCGTTCGTTGGCTAGGCTCTAGAGACGCGGGGAGGCAGAGGGTCCGTGTCTCTTATAAGCGGGGCCGGGGCGGGCCAGGGCCCACGGGCTTCGAGTGAACGGCGTCTTGGTGCGGTTGGTTCGTGGAGATCCAAGGGGCACCGCACCGGTTTTGGTGTCAGTGTTTTCCGTCCCTTGCCAACGGCCGTGACAGGGGAAGATGATGATGATGCCCTGGACGCTTCACGTGGCACAGTGTGAAGCCGGACATCCTATATGGCCACCGTACGTGCAATGGCGATTACATGTATGGTCTCTCGTATTGGTCATGCATGCAATGCAATTGCACACATAAAATGAGCCTTGGCTTGGGAACGTGGAAGAAATCTACTCCCACAATACATAATATAAGGATTTTTTGCAAGCTAATTGTTTAACACGTTACCCGAATGGGAATACACTCTCAAAAATGTCTTCTTCTGTTATCATTTTTTTTGCGAAAATGGCTTAAGTATATTATAAAGGTGCATCATATAAGTACTACAAAACATCTCAAACATAATAAAAATTACATCAGAGACCATAGACCATGAATAATCTTTACTATCACCGTTAGGACGAATCGCTAATATGTCACTGTCGTTGTTGCCTCGGTAGAACGACCCAAAACTCAATGAGATGGAACCTTTGGCGGACATTGTTGCCAATGAGAGAATGAGCTAGAGAAGAATCCCAATCACATATCATTCCAAAAAATAATTTTTGAAGGTGCAACATCATGTTACTGATAGTGCTACAATCAGAGTTTTGCAGCTCGACTCGTAAATTCTACTCCCTCGATTTCGAAATATAACTTTTAAAAAAATTTCCATTACAAACTACATACAAATATATATAGACATATTTTAAAGTGTAAATTCACTCATTTTATAATGAAAATCATATTTAGGAGGCAGTAATCATTGACATGCATTGCATGTGTGCATCTCCAACATTGATTGAACCAGCAGGACGTGTGTTATATCTACAGTCCGGAAGAACGATGAATTATATCTAGAGTCCGGAAGAACGATGAAATTCGGTCCGGCTTGCCCAAATCGCACACACACCATCGGTTGAAGTTCAGTTGGTGGACGGCGGAGCAACCAAGCACGGGCCCTCGCATTGGTGGGTGCCGGCACATGGCGACGGCGCTATATTCTAGCGAGAGCGACGCAAACATCCAAGCCGTCGCCGTCGCCGTCGGGCGTCCAATCGGCGGCAGCGAGGATCCGACACTAGTCTAATACGGGAATACCCACCGTGCTGCACGTACTGGTGGTAGTTTTAAAGATCGCGATCCTGTGGTCACGTTGTTGTTTGTGGTTCTTGCATTGGAGACAGGCCGTCGCATATATCGCGATCTTTCGGAGATTTCGGTGCATGCATGTGAGGTTGTTGGCTGCTTTAACTAATTCGGGATCTCTTGAATGAAAATGGCGAGGCATGACTGGTTGCCCCCTCTTCCACATTTTTATAAGCAAAAACAAATGTATTTTTTTTAGTTGAGCAAAAACAAATACATGATATATCCACATACTTGCATGTGTTCTCATTTTATGATTGTGAATCACACTTACATGTGTTAGCTATATTAACCTAGTACTCCCTTATTTTCTTTTCACTTCGGATATTACGGTTGTCGCAAGTCAAAAATTGTAATGTTTGATTAAAATTATATTGCAAAATATATTCCATGGTAAATCTCATGATACTGATTTTGTATTGTGAATGTTCATTGTGTTTTGTAAACTTGGTCAAACTTTAATGGCTTAACTTAAGACAAAACTAATATGCGAAGTAAACAGAAACAACGGGAGTAGTATGTGGGGAATAATATGCCCATATAAGTAAAAAATGGAGATGAATGCAAACTTTATATCCATTGTGAAATTTATGAAAATACAAGGAAAATATGAGAACAAAAAGAATGATATATAAACAGATGCGAAATGAAAAGTTCAAGTAGTATGAAAAAGTAACAGACGGAACATGTTTCTTATAAAAACAATAATGAGTAGAACACATATGCATGCATAAACTTCAGTATTGATGAAATCATCGGAGCCATCGAGACCATGAAGCGGGAACACCTAGCTCAGTCTGCACAAGTACGCTCGTTACCTTCTATAGATACTGTGAAACCTTCTTCATCTATAAAAAAAGGGGGACAAATCATATGTTGATGTTGTGAGAAATATATCCCAGGATAATGCGATGGATGAAATGTGTGTTGATGGCTCAAATGCTAGTGCTCTCTGCTTTGTGGAGTCCCCTGATGTTGCGGAGAAGACCGAAGCGATTCCTCCTCCTCTGCTAGTCACGTAAGAAAATCTTCGATTGAGCCTGCGCCATGCACAGAACAAGATGGAAAAAGTGGCTGACATTGCTGCTACGGCGGCTAAGAAGAGAGGCATTGAAGGTACACCCAGAAATCTTAACTCCTTTGAAGTTTTGTCCAATCAAGAACTCGTTAGTAAAGCTGTCAAGATGGGCGTGAATATCCCTGATACTGATTTTACTTGCATTGATATTCTGCGTGAACTAGAGAAAGCTAGAATGAATGATCCTGTGGTGAGCAAAGACAACACAGAGAACAGTGATAGTAATATTCTGTCAATTTCCAATGAAAATGGGGACCAGACTCCCTTCTGCTTTGAATGGGGAGGAGAGGAAGAACTTGATGAAAGTAGCTTTATTATTGTTAGATCCAAAAAAGAGGGGTAGAAATGCCCTGGTGGTTACCTGTAGACCTGTTACGCGTAGCCAAAAGAATGTAGCTTCCTTGAGTGAGAGAAATGTGGTCAAGTCTACTCTGAACCCTAGTAGAATGACCACACGTGGGCAAAAAAACTTACAAATGAAAGGGGTCTTCTGGAATTGTAGAGGGGCTGGGAAAAGAGGAAGATCTTCCTGTTTCTCAGATATAATTAAAGATCACTCCCTAGATTTCATTGGCCTTCAGTAAGCTAAGAAAACAGATTTCCCTGCCAAGGTCCTTCGAAAGATTGACCCTCTTGATCTCTATGCCTGGAATTGGGTTCCCTCTATAGGCAAGTCAGGTGGCATCCTGTGTGGTGTTAAGAAAGAAACTTTGGAAATGGTCTCCTGGGATATGGGCAGGTTTTTTCTCCTTGGTAATATCTATGACACAAAAAATAAATGTAAGTGGGCGCTCATTACTATTTACGGGGTGGCTCAGGATGATAAGAAAGGTGAATTCCTAGAGGAGCTAACCTCGGTCTCCTCTCAGGTTCGTGTCCCCTTTGTAGTAGGTGGAGACTTTAATATCCTTCGCGAAGGAGAAGACAAAAACAAAGCCACGCATCGGTCCCGATATGTTGACAAGTTTAATACCTTTATCCTCGCGATGAACCTGCGAGAGATCCATATGTCAGGGGGTAAGTATACCTGGTCCAATAATTAGAAACACCCTACCGTGGAGAAATTGGATAGAGTGATGATGAGCTATGATTTGGAAGATCTATACCCCTTATTTACTGTTAGGAAGCTGGTTAGAGACATTTCAGACCATAATCCTCTCCTGTTGTCTTCTAACAGGATCACCCGAACCATATTCACAAAAAAGAGTTCAGATTTGAACTCAGCTGGCTCACTAGAGAGGACTTCCTACCCAATGTCAAAAGAATATGGGAACAACCAGTAACCTCGACAGATCCCATTGATGTCCTAAAGTTAAACTAAAATGCATTAAGAAGTTTTTCAAAGGTTGGGGGTCCAATTCTTTTGGCCACAATAGAAAAAGGAAAAAAGCTAATAGAGAAGAGCTAGAAAAACTTGAGAAGAGAGAGGAATCTGGCCCTTTGAGTGCAGACCTCTACGAGCAAAGGACTGCCTTATGTTTGGAACTCAACAAAATTCTAGCAGATGAGGAATTATATTGGCTACAGCAATCCAATGAACGCTGGTTGCTGAAGGGTGACCAGAATACTGTCTTTTTTCATCGAATAGCCAATAGTAAAAAAATGCAAAAACATGATCCATTCCTTCACAGATGGGGAGGTGACCATTGAAGGGACTGAGAATCAGTTAGCCCATGCCACAACCTTTTACAAAAACCTATTTGGCCCCGCACTGGGGAACCTTTTCCATCTGTCGCCTGATACTTGAAGTGAGGAGGAAAAGCTTAGTGAGGAAGACAATATCTTGCTCGCTAGTGCCTTTACAGAAGATGAAGTGAAAAAAGCCTTGTTTGGCATGGACAGTAATCGGGCCCCTGGTCCAGACAACATCCCAACAGAGTTTTATAAGTGTTTCTGGGGTTTTGTCAAAGATGATCTCATGTGGCTATTTGCTAGTTTTCATGATAATACCCTGGATATTGCTCGCTTGAACTACAGTGTGATTACTCTTATCCCCAAAATGGGAGAGGCTAAGAAGATCCAACAATATAGACCCATCTGCCTACTCCGGTGTCCTTATAAGTTGATCACAAAAGTTCTTGATAACTGAGTGGCGATATTTGTAGACAAGCTGATCAGCAAACATCAGAATGCCTTTATCAAGAACAGAAACATTATGGATGGAATTCTTACATGAGGTGTTACATCATACCCATCGCAAGAAAAAAGTCGGGACAATCCTTAAACTAGACTTTGAAAAAGCCTAAGATAAGATCAACTGGGATTTCCTCCTTGAGTGTCATGCCAACCGAGGCTTTGGTCCCACTTGGTGCAGATGGATTTCCAAAATCCTACATAAAGGAACTGACAGCATCAAATTGAACAATGAAAGAGGACCCTACTTTCAAAGTTTCAAAGGGGTGTGCCAAGGCTACCCATTCTCTCCTTTCCTGTTTAACATGGCTGTTGAAGCTCTCCCAAAAATGTTGCTTAATGCTCAGAAGGAGAAAATGATAACAAGCCTTGCCCCTGACTTGGTGGAGGATCGTATAGCCATCTTACAGTACGTTGACGACACTATCATCTGCTTTGAGCATGACAAGGATGCAGCTGTTAATCTAAAGCTTTGACTATACATGTTTGAGCTCATGTCAGGCTTGAAGATCAAATTTCTTAAGAGTGAAATCCCGTGTGTGGGTGGTGATGATAACATTCTATCTTTTTATGCGGACCTTTTCAATTGCCAGATTGGCCACTTCCCCATGAAGTATTTGGGAGTGCCTGTTAGTTTTTCCACCCTTCGCTGCCTGGATTGGGAATTTGTAGATGATAAGTTTCTAAAACAATGTGAAACCTGGATTAGCACAACAACCTCTTCTGGAGGGAGACTTACTCTCCTAAGCTCCTCCCTTACAAGTATAGTGTACTACTACATGTCAATATTTCTGTTGCCTAAAAATGTCACTGAGAAGCTTGATAAGCATCGTAAGCGTTTCTTTTGGCAAGAAGGCAATGGACGCAAAAGATATCATCGGGTTAAGTGGTCTAGGGTATGTAGATCCAAGAATAAGGGTGGCCTGGGGGTGAAAGACCTCCGCAGACAAAATATCAGCCTGCTGGTGAAGTGGTGGTGGAAGCTTGAAACACAACAAGGGATTTGGCAGGATGTGATTAGGGCCAAGTATCTTAAAAAAATATACGATTGCATCGGTTAAATGCAGATTTGGGGAGTCGCCAATCTGGAAGTCCATCTTGAAAGTGAAAGAGCACTATATGGTGGGTAGGGGTGTGATCTTGAATGCTAATGATGTTGCCAGATTATGAGTGGATGCAATTGGGGGAGGCCCACCTTTATCAACTCAATTCCTAGATCTTTATGGTATATGCAACAAACAGAATATCATTGTGGCAGATTTCTGCCATGACACAGGGGGCATATTTGTTTAGAAGAAATTTGCAACCTTCGCTAATGGAACAATGGCAAGCGATATTAAAAGTGATGGGATCCTGGAAGCTGACTCAAGAACTTGATCAGATTATTTGGACCTTGGGGAAAAAGAAACAATTTACAATCAAGTCTTTCTATGAGTACCTGGAGAGGAATATATCTAGTTGTGATTACATGTGGATTTGGAAAGCTAAAATACCTTTGAAAATTCAAATCTTCTTGTGGCAGCTCTTCCAAGATGCTGTCCTCGGCAGGGATGTTATGAGTAGACGTAATTGGCCAGGAGCCCCTAAATGTTCTTTCTGTGCTAACCGAGAAGCCTCCCAACATCTTTACTTTACATGTCATGTGGCTAGAGTGGTGTGGAGGACGGTGGGATTTGTCCTCGGGATAGATCTCTGCCCGAACAACATTTGGTGGTATTTCTCGTGGTGATATGTCTTTCTTCCCGATGGGGTGAAATTTTATACGTTTGGTCTTGCAGCGGTGTGCTGGGCCATTTGGAACAGCCGTAACAGAGCCACCTTTGAAAATAAACAACTAAGGACCCCTTTTGATGTGGTGTTTTTTGCATGTGGCTTTCTATCATATTGGGCAGGTCTGTACGCTAGAGAGTGTTGGGGAACGTCGCATGGGAAACAAAAAAATTCCTACGTTCACGCAAGACCTATCCATGGTGATGAGCATCTACGAGAGGGCGAGTGGATCTACATACCCTTGTAGATCGCTAAGCGAGAAGCGTTAAGAAACGCGGTTGGTGTAGTCGAACGTCTTCGCGATCCAAATCGCCGAGCATCCCGCGATCTCATCACGATCTGTCCTGCGATCCAATCACGATCCGTCCCGCGAACTCATCACGATCCGTCCCGCGATCTCATCACGATCCGTCTCGCGATCTTGATCACGGTCCTTCCAATCTAGCGCCGAACGAACGACACCTCCACGTTCAGCACACGTACAACTTGATGACGATCTACGCCTTCTTGATCCAGCAAGAGGGAGCGGAGAGGTAGAAGAGTTCTTCGGCAGCATGACGGTGCTCCGGCGATGGTGGTGGAGCTATTCCGGCAGGGCTTCGCCTAAGCACTGCAGAAATCCGATCTAGAGGAGAAACTATGCACTGGAGGAACGGGCAGCACGTGGCTAAAAATTCTGTGTCAAAACCCTAAAATCTCTAGTATATATAAGAGGAAGAGAGGAGTCTTGTCGCAAGGGCAAAGCCCACTAGGAGGCTTTGGCCGAAGCTAGGGAGGAGAGTCCTCCTCCTCCTCCAATCCTAGTAGGATTAGGACTCTTCCTTTTTTTTTGCCTTTTTGCCTTCTTTCCACCTTTTCTCTTTAGGCTTTTCTTCCCTAACCACATGGGCCTTGTGTGGGACTTCCACCAGCCCACAAAAGGCTGGTATTTACTCTCCCACAGCCCATGTAGCCTCTTGGGTCGAAATACCCTTCCCGATGGTCTCCCGGTACACTACCGGCACTCCCGGTACACTACCGATGAGCCCGAAACTTTTCCGGTGACCAAAACAGGACTGCCTATATATCAATCTTTACCTCCAGACCATTCCGGAGCTCCTCGTGACGCCCGAGATCTCATCCGGGACTCCGAACAACCTTCGATCACCCCCATACATAACTCTATACTACCGAAACGTCACCGAAACTTAAGTGTGCAGACCCTGCGGGTTCGAGAACTATGTAGACATGACCGAGACAGCTCTACGGTCAATAACCAATAGCGGGACCTGGATGCCCATATTGGTTCCTATATATTCTACGAATATCTTTATCGGTCGAACCTCTATGTCAAGGATTCAGTTAATCCCGTATGATGTTCCCTTTGTTCTTCGGTATGTTTACTTGCCCGAGATTCAATCGTCGGTATCTCCATACCTAGTTCAACCTCGTTACCGGCAAGTCTCTTTACTCGTTCCGTAATACAAGATCCCGTGACTAACACTTAGTCACATTGCTTGCAAGGCTTATTGTGATGTTGTATTACCGAGTGGGCCTTGAGATACCTCTCCGTCACACGGAGTAACAAATCCCAGTCTTGATCCATGCCAACCCAACAGACACCCTCGGAGATACCTGTAGAGCACCTTTATAGTCATCCAGTTACGTTGCGATGTTTGATATACACAAGGTACTCATCTAGTGTCAGTGAGTTGCATGATCTCATGGTCATAGGAACATATACTTGACATGCAGAAAACAGTACCAATAAACTGACACGATCATATGCTACGTTTGTAGTTTGGGTCTTGTCCATCACATCATTCTGCTAATGATGTGATCCCGTTACCAAATGACATCTCATATCCATGACTAGGAAACCATAGCCATCTTTGATCAACGAGCTAGTCTATTAGAGGCATACTAGGGAGATGGTGTTGTCTATGTATCCACACATGTATCCGAGTTTCCGATCAACACAATTATAGCATGGATAATAAACGATTATCATGAACAAGGAAATATGACAATAAATAATTTATTATTGCCTCTAGGGCATATTTCCAACAGAGAGGACCGAGATATCATGGATCACGGGACTAAGATGCTCAGGACTGCGGCGGCAAACATGATGATGATCTGCGCGTCACCAGAAGGAATGAAGGTCAACTGAAAAAAAGAGCCGGATGTTGATGCACTACCTTATCTCTAGTTATGCGTCCTTGTTGCTCCCGCGTGAGCTTATGTTGCTCACATGTGAGCCTTGTTGCTTTTGGTGTGGTTTCCTTTAGACTTTATCTTACCCTAGACTAGCCTCGATGGTGAGTTGGTGTCGGAGGGTTTTCGCCCCATAGTGAGTTGCTCGATGATGAGAGCTCATTGTGGGTTTCCCTTCGATGCTTTGAACTCGCTCTTCCCGTTTCCTTTTGGACTCGTGTCACTTCAGACTGATGTATTTCCGTTATGTCAAAGTAATGGAAAGGGGTGGATGCCCGGTTAAAAAAAAGAATATGCCGCCTTAATGAGATATAGGGTGCACGAAGCTAGAGAAAAATTAACCAGATGCACATCAGAAAATTGACTCCACAAATGGAACACAACATTACATGAATGCTTGCTAGGCTGGTTTTATCTGGGGCATGAAGGAGGGGCAACAAACCTTTTAACCATCCAATCATATGCTGGTTCTTAGAAAAGCCATTTTTAGATAAATGGATACAAAATCCCCATATATGCATGTGTAAAAGTTTATGGTTAAATTGTTGTATGTACTAGATGATTCTCTGTGCGTTTTTATGCTAGTATTAAGAGACTGTAGGTATATAATATTATTTCTGCATCTTAACGTTTATTTTGTCAAATTGGCAACTTAAAGGTTTGTGAATTTTTTGAAATACAATAAATTAAAATTTTGAATGAAAAAATTTACAAGTTAGACTGTCGGTTAATATTAGGCATTTTTAAAATTTTCATAAACGTATCTACAAAAAGTCATGTAGCATTGTAGAGTTTTTCAAGAAACTATTTGAGTAGATATACGACACACCAAACATTACTTGTATGCACGCATGGCCTTGTTTAATTCATATTTTTCACCTTTTAAATCCAACATAGCGATCAATATCTGCTGCTAATTCTAGTAAAAAATTCATACCACATAAATAGATGGCATGCTAATGACATGGGTTTTTTCTAAGACGCGTAACATGGATAATTATGCGACTAATTATAATGTGGCAGGCATGTATATAATGCATGAGTGGGCTAAGTAAGAGACTGCATGTTGTAAGAATTAAAGTTAGTGAATGTTGTGCTTGGCCCAAAAATAATGCTAGTGGATGCCGACATGACACACTTGGTGGTGAAAAGCTGCATGTTGAGAAAATTGCTTGTGGTGAGGATGAACTTTTTAAGAATATAGGCTTATCCACTCGAGCCCAAACCATATACTCTTTTTGAGTGACTAAGTTCTTCCAACAAAAACATAATAGTTCATCTACACCGTTGTTCTTCTTGTCATCTGGTTTTTACCTTATTATATTGTCAAAAATGAAATAAAACTCATGTGGCTTGTTATAAATATTCAAGATATGTCATAATATATGTCTCCATATTAGCAAATGAATTTGTTGGGTGTGCCCGCATCATATTTTATTTGTATTCCTCTCCGGCATTGTTTACTTACGTACTCATTTTCTGATTCACTTTTATTGTCACAAAAAGCAATTTTTTAGAAACATAGTAGAGGCGTAAACGCTGCCTACAAACTCTCTCTCTCTCTCTCTCTCACACACACACGATACACCTATGAGCTTCTTTAAGAAACTAAGCCGACAGATGTTGAGACTGATGAAGTCACCACGAACACCTCGTGGATCACAGTCGAAAGGCATGTTTATACTGTTGAAAAATAGCGTCGAAAAGTTTGGAATAAATCCAAAAAATAAGACCTCTCGTGTAAGTGTTGGACTTGAATCCCGGAGGGGCTGGTTCCACCAAAAGAAACCTAGCCATCTAAATCTGGTTTTACTAATACCAATTTCTCAGCTTTCACTTTGTTTCCATTCCTACATCAGTAAGGAGGGGCATGATAAATAGCAAAGACGAACATGTTTGGAAAAAAAGCTAAGGATCAGTGGAATGCACGCTATTTGCGGTCTTCTCAATCTTGCCAATTGTGAGACAGACTTGAACATCGCCAAGGAGATCATGTAGTGAGCTAGCCCAATAATAATACATGTGTTAGTCTCCATCTTTTACCTTTGTTTATATTTTGTAATATTTTCTAAAATTATTTTGCTTCATTTTTTAGAAACATTCACTACGGATTAGAAAAATTACCAAGAAATGTGAAAGACCATTTGCATAACTTTTAAATTGTTTATACCATTAAAAAACATGTCATGTTATTTTAAAAAATATTGGACATGTCAAAAACTAAGCTGATGACATTTTTTATAATGTTCGTCAAAATGAAAAAAAATGTCACACAAGTTTACAAAAAATCATAACATATAAAAAATGTTCGTGCCACTTAAAATATGTTCTAACACCTATCAAATGTTTGCACGTCTTGCAAATGTGATCATGATATTTTTGAATAACATTAGAATATATCTAGAAAAAAAATGTTCAATGTGCATGTCACAAAAGTTGAACAAATACAGATGACTGTTAAATGTGCATTTGAAATATATTCAACTTGTATACAAAATATGCTCAAAGCGTATTCAAAAATTTAATAAAATCCAAAAAAAGAACAAAAAAGAGAAAAAAAATCAAAAGAAAACCGAAAAACCGTTAGAGAAACACATAAAAAAATGCATGGAAGCTTCTCCAACTAATACAGAAAGCATTCCCAAAACCGCTCCTAGAAGCTTAATCACAAGCATGCACATTATTGGCTCGACCCACTAGCAGAAGCGCCGCAAGCGAGACCCACTAGCAGAAGCGCCACAAGCGAGAGGAGAATATATCTCGCAATAAGCGGACATAGCTTTTGTGCACTACTAAACAATTTCTCGCGCGTTGCTGCAGAAATTGTTAACAATATGTTTAGATGATATACTTTCTTATGTAGTACATAAATATTACAATGAACATGAAAATACAAATATATAAGATTTACTATACTTGATTAGTTTATTCTTGCAAAAAAGTTTTCGAACATAAGTAAGATAATGTGAGTTTAAAATTCCTTAGAGTTGTCAATTCGTGGGTATCTTAACCATCGAGGAAAAATTGGACATGAATAATGAGGATGACTCTCTCCCCGCGCGTTCCTGCGGTAACTTTGTAAAAAATGCGGAAGCAGTTCCTAAATCTAATGAAATAAAGTATAAACTTAAAAATCAATAAAATAAATAGTCTAGAAATAGAATAAAAACTTCTGAATTAGATTTAAAAATATATGATGTGACAACATTACATGCATAGACTAATGCAAAAAAAAATGTAATTTATAAGATAAATGCATGGCTCACTTAGGTGACAAATTTTGCATGGCTTAGTGGAAGAGAAAAATTAAATACATTTTCTTAGTGGGACATCGAGGTGAACAATTTTCATATTGAAAAAATTGAGACCAACTTCTAAAGAATGTAAGATACGTGTTACCCCATATTCACATGTTGTTCTATTTTTTCTGAGCCCGCCTCAAGAAAAGAAAAGAAAAGTGTTGGTACGACAGCCTCCTCAACATAATCAATAGCAGCTAATTATCAACAAAAATACTTGTTAAAAAGTACTATTTGCAAAGGTAATTCCAACTATCACAGGTTGAGACAAGTGTCACATTGCATGTTTTATCGTATGGAGACAAGTGTTACCCCATAATCAATAACTCGAAAGTTTTTCTTTTTTTCGTAGATTCATTTATTCATAATATTTTATCTCCCAAATCGTGGAAAGAAATATGAAACTGTTTTCATCATTGGATTCATGGGATCTTCAAACTCGTACCTCTATGAGAAGTAAATCCGTCCATCACGTGGTAGGAAAAAAAAGAAATCGTGTCTTTTCCCTTTTGCGAGAGGCATGACCGTATCTCCACGAGAAGTAAATCCATGTCCCTCACTAAAGGAAATTTGTGTCTCTATTAGAATTAAATTCGGGCCACCCGTGGTAAAAAAAACTAATCTTTTTTTCCTTTTGCGATAGGCACGACTGTGCCTCTCGCGCAGGCAAATCCTTGCCTCTGTGAGAAGTATATTTATGCCTCTCGTGGAAGGGGGAAAAAACTTTTTTGTGACATTTTATTTTGAAGTTTTCTGTATAAAACCTAAGAAAAATAGAAAAATCATCTAAAAGCCAAAAACGTGTGTAGGAAAATAAAAAATAATAAAATCAGGAATGAGCACCCAGAGCATGACACGTGGCGACGTATCAAATGACGCCCTTTCAGCACACCCCAAGTGACCCTTACAGGGGCTTCCGAATGAGTACTCCTTGATTATATCTTCCCAATTATCAAGGGGTGGGGCTTTGTCACACAACACTATATCTCATCAGTAGCGAGACCTAGCGTCCTCTCACGACACACTCCTCCCCAAATGGGCCACCGTAGGCGCGTCAGAGGGCACGACCTTGTATTTTAATTTTTAATTTATATTTTTTTCTTTTTTATTCTAAATAAATAAATTTCGAAAACACTTTACAAAAAAGGGTAACCGCGCATTTGAATTTTTTCAATGTGTATAGATATTCAATTATATGAAAAGTATATACAAAAATATACAATATATCTGAAAATTTGATCTTGTATTTAAAAAAACATTAATCAAGCATTTGAAAAATGTTAAATGTGTATAACCATGTATTCAAAAAAAAGTCATAGTTGTATTTTAAAATTGTCAATAGAAATGTTAAAATGTTAATAGAAATAAATATTCACCTTGTATTAAGAAAATAGTATTATATTTAACAAATGTTAATCAAGCATATGAAAAATGTTTAAAATGTGCATAGAAAGAATTTGACCATGTATTCATAAAATATGAAACAATCATTTGAGAATTGATAAATGTGTACAATGAAAATGTTTCTCATGTATACAAAAATATACAATGGGTGTGAAACTAGTATTTGAAAACTGTTTATCAAGTATTTGAAAAAAATATGCATTAAAAATTTATCGACCTTGTATTAAAAAATGAGAAAGCTAAATTCCGAACCAGAGCAGTTTTGCAGTAGATCCGAACGATCCGGTTGTCGTTGGATAGTGATTGTGGGGGCATGATTTAAGTGCGGATTTTTTGAATCGTGGGGATTGTGCGGGCTATATTTTCGGATTACGGTGGGGTGATTCTGCTGCTGTTACTTTTTGAAGGAGTGGACCAATTTCCAAAATTATCTTTCTTGCTTTGGAACAATATTTTGATGGCGCAATTTTTGGAAGTGGTCTTTTCTGGCGTAAATTTTGGATCGTAATTTTTTTGGTGCTACAGTTTTGTGTGGAAATAGCATAACAAAATAGGACGTGATGTTTTTGCACCTGAGCTCAAATGAGCTTGGCTGAACAGTAATTTCGGAAATTATTTTTAAAATGTTCAAAAAATCTGAATTTCTTGTGGCAAACTTTGACAAATGTTCTAAGAGCTCGCAAAGTTTCATCATGACATCACATTTGTGGAAGTCGTGGCAAAAAAGTTGGAAACCTTGAAAATGTTACTTTCGAAAGCATTTTAGAGCACTGATCTTTTTTCTTCGCCGCGATTTCGAGAAATGTGATTTCATACTGTAATTTTGGAAGCTCTTAAAACATTTGTCAAAGTTTACCATTAAATGAATTCAGATTATTTTGAACATATAAGAAATATTGTTCAAATTTACTGTTCACTCGAGCTCATTTGAGTTCGGGTGTAGAAGGACACTTTCCAAAAAAATACTAGTACCAATAATTGAACACTAGTTGTCTGGTGAGAGGCTTAGCAGGCTAAGGAATCCGTCCACTAGTTAATTGTTGTTTAATTGAAAACAAAACTCCTTTTTAATCCATTCTTTCATACTAATATCTAGATTACAAACGAGTTTGAGACACTAATACATTCTATCATTGAGAAATAAAGTAAGAGATCAATTAGCACATGTGACCATAGTTCTAAACAAAAATCATGATATACTATTATCAGATCTAGTTAAGACTTGAAAGCTCAATCATATATTAAAAAAATCAACCGGCAATCTTACCAGCCAAGCTTTAAAACTATGCACGCAAGTTCCATCGCACATTGTTTAAAGTTCCGATAACTTCTCTATAAATAGCATGGTTATTTATGCATCGTAGACCTTATATCTTGCATACAAACACATTGATAAGTTTTCAATCGGAGGAAAATTTTGATGAAACATACCCCATAATCTCTATGTAAATATCTTGATAATTTAAGCAACACATATATGACAACTTACAAATAAACACATTGATAACTATTCACTCATGGGAAAACGTTGTTGAAACATTACCCATTTAATTCTGTGTAAATAGCATGGTAATTTCCTCGACGCAGACGTGATAACTTATATACAAACACCATCATAACTTTGAGTAGGAAAATATTTACTGTTGAAAAGACATCCCTGATAACTTTATGCAAATAGCATGGTAATATATAATAACTCACGTATAAACACCAGGATGAATTTTGGCCCTAGGATAAAGGTTGTTGAAATACATACCCCGTTAATCTCCGTGTAAATAGCATTGTAATATACATACAACAAAGTTGGTAACTTATATACAAACATCGCGATAACTTTTGACCCCGAGATAAAAGGTTGTTCGGAAAAATATGCCGCCGGTAACTTATATATCAATAGCATGATAATATATGCACATCAAATCTAATAACCTACATACAAACACTTCTTAACTTTTGCACATGGAGGGGAAATGTTATTGAAAAACATACCCCTATAACTTCTGAGAAAATAGCAGGATAATATGCGCATAATAGAGCTGATAACTCTCGTACAAAGACCAAGATAACTTTTTGACCTCTCGATAAAATTTGTTTAAAACACACCCTGATAACTTCTGTGGAAATATCATGGTAATATACGCACGACAGAGCTGATAACTCACGTACAAACATCACGGTAACTTTATTAGTTTTTTCTTTAAAAACTATAACTCAACTATTTTTGCAAAAATAACATGGTAATATTCGACCGTGCACATGATAATTGACATGCATACTCCATGGTAACTTCGAACTGACGAAAAGAAGTTGAAAGAACATCCACGATAACTTCAACAAAAATGTCATGGTATCTTACGCACCATATACATCATACGTGCCTAACAGGCCGCTCAGGCACCGCATCGGCCCGCACACGCCTAGACAGGCCTGGCCCGACACGATATGCAAAGTTCCTCTTTATGAGTGGGTCATGTCGTGCTGACATGTGTGCCTCTCCTCATGGCCCAATCACGACAACGATGATAAATACCATGATAAGTTTGACCCAGGCAAAAAAAGTAGTTGAAATATACCCCGGTATGTTTAGTATAAACACCATGATAAGTTAGTGTGTTGTAAGCGTGTGGTAGTTTACGTAATCCACGCATGGTAACTTTTGACCTGAAAAAAGTCTTCGAAACATATCAACCTGAGATCTAGCTTCGAAGATCTTGTCGCGACGATTTTTAATGTGAATATGAGATTTATTAGAGGAACGGTTAAGCTATAAAACATTTTAAATTTTAAACTTCAATGAAATCATTGCTAACATCCGAAAATTCGTTTCTGGGAGCGAGCTCAGCTGGACATGTTATTCTGACCGTTGGTCTTTACGGGGATGCACGCGTATTATGTATTCCTGAGCGTATATGTCTATTGTATAGAGAACGTATTTTTCCGTGGGCCCCACGTAATAACTTGCACTCCAACAAGTGCGTTGTAGCGGAACAGGAAACTCGCGGATGGATCGGCTGATAGCGGAACAGGAAACTCGCTAACATCACCTTTTTCATTTCACATGCATATATACAATAATAAAAGCTACTAAGCTAGCTTCCATGTACGTGCGTTTCAAGTGATTGGGCATGTGTTTTTATGGGCTGCCATATGTCAATATCTAACATCTTGTCACATTTAGGTTGAACACCAACTTTGTTAGATATTTTTAGGAATTTACTGCTCAAGCCTACTAAGCTAGGGCAGCTCACGTGTGTCTGAAAATATTTGGTGTGAGTGCATTTTAAGCGGACACGTGGCATTTTTATTTAGTTCACTACTAGTTTTTTTTAACGTTTGCTATCGTTGTTTAACACAGTACCTGTATAAAATAGTTGTTCACATATACATATATACTCATCCCTAGGAATTCATATAGATGCGTCTTATCCATACAACTTCAAGATATCGTCTCGATATAAAATCTTGAGATTGATGAAGTCAGAACAGACATCTTCATAATCGACAGAAATATCTCCTCCACAACGAATATCACCAGGAAGTCTGAAATAAATTTAGTAAAATACCACCACCAATATTAACACAGTACAACACATATGCTCAGTTTGACAAACCGATATGAGTTGACTTGTGTTGATTATTTATATAGATCACTACTACATTTTTTCTTTGGTCTTTACTACTATTATTTTCCATAATACAACGTATATGCTTAGAGCAACTCAAACGGGCCGATCCAAATGGACGGCGATTTTGTCTGCTTTTTGTCCGTTTGGGTCGGCCAAGCGAACACGGATGTCCGCTTCCGTTTTTGGGTCGGCGCGTGCGTCCAACGCTGGCTCGATCCATTTTGACGGCGCTAGAAAAAAGAATGCATGCATATTTAAAAAATATTAATTAAACATTAAAACCGGCCACGAAGGCTGGCGATAGTCCACGCGTCCACATTTGCATTTAAGAAAAATAAAAAAACACCCTAAACTACGAGGCGGCGCGCTGCACTAGGCGGCGGCGGCGGCGTCCTCGGGGTCCGTGAGCTCGATGAGCGTCGGTGCCGGACCAGCCCAGGGTAACGCCATGTTCCAGAGCGCGTTCATGTCGGGCGCGGGCAGTGCCGCGGCCTAGCACACCTCCTCCTCGGCCTCGCGCTGCGCGTCCTCGGCCTCGCGCTCGAGCATCTCGAGGTGCTTGCCCTCTTCGTGCTCTTCGGCAAGCCGGATCTGGCGTCAGTGCTCCATGTACGCCGCCTCCTGCGCCGGCGTCACCCCCATCCAAACCGGTGGTGCGGAGACCCACTCGCGCACTACTCCCTTCCAGGTGTAGCTCTCGATGGGGGACGGCTCAGGCTCAGGCTCCGGCTACGGCTCCTGCTCGCCTTTGACGCGGCGTCAGGGCGGGGATGGCGGGGCTGGTGGCGACAGCACGCAGTCGCCCGCCACGGAGAGGGCAATGGCCTATGTCATTGCCGCCTCGTACCGAGCCTCCTCTTCCTCCACCGCCGCCGCCCTGCGCCGCTCGTCCTCCTCGCGCTCCCGGTAGACGGCTGCAAGGGCTGCCTGGTAGGCGTTCTCCTCCGCCTGGTCCTCCTCGCGGACGAGGAGCGGCGGCGGCATGCTGCGTCGACCTCGCGCACGCCCCGTCGCCTCGCCTCCTCGTGCTCGAAGGTGAACTACCTCGCCCAGTTGGGCGAGTCGGTTGCATAGGCGGGGTCGCGGCATTGCTCCGGCGTCACCAGCGCCCGCCGGCGCCGCACCTCCTCCACGTGAGCCCGAGCCGATCGCGGCACCGCCGGCACTGGGATCCTATCCGGATCCAGATGTCAGTCGTGCGGCAGGGTGGCGTCGGGGTACGGGAGAGGTACGCGGTGCTACTAGTGCCACTTCGCCTAGTGCACTGGCATGTTCACGCGTTGCTTCTGCCGGCGAGGTGCCGGCGTCGGCGGAGGTGGGAGAACTGCGAGGGGAAAGGGATAGTAGGGTCCTTGCCCTTGGCCTTGCTGCTGCTGGCGCCGGAGAAGAGCCCCATCTCGCTGTGGTGGTGGTGGCTAGGGTTTGCCGGTGACGGGGGAGCAAAGCTTGCTAGATGTGGACGACGAGTTTGGATGAGGACGGCCCCGCAGCACGGTCGGCTTAAAAAAGGACGACCGCCATCGCTGACGCGTGGGCCCGTGGTCATAAATTAAGCTGACCGCGTGGGCAGTGGGTAGTTGGACGGCCGCTAGGTGGGGACGTGACGGACACCGAGAAGGCGCGCGTGGCGTCCGTTCCGCGTCCGCGCCGACGCATTTGGGGCGCAAATTTGGGCCGCAAATGCGTCGACACGGACGCGAAGCGAACGTGATTTGGGTTTGGGTCGGCGCGTTGGGCCGCCACTTTTGTCCGCGTCGACCCAAACGGACGGCGGCGGACGAAATGGATCGCCCCATTGGAGTTGCTCTTACAAATTCACACATACACACATCCCTAAAAACACATACATGTGTGTCCTATCCGAATATACACTCACCTCTAGGAACGCATGCATACACGTGCGCCCTCTATAAACCCTCAAGATATCATGCCGGTACAAAATTTTGAGATTGACGAAGTCACAACAAACGTCTTCGTAGTCAGCAGGAAAGTTTCCTCCACTGAACGAATATCATCAGAGAGTCTAAAATAAATTCAGGAAAATACCACCACTAATACGAACACAGTATCAGATATGTTCAGTTTCACAAACCTATATGAACTGACTCATGTTAGTTATTTACATAGGCCACTACTAGATTTCCTTTGGTGTTTGCTATCGTTATTAAACACAGTACAACACACGTGTGCCCTACCCGATAATCTTCGAGATACTGAGCCGGTATAATATCTTGAGATTGATAGTCACAACAAACGTCTTTGTAGTAGACATGAATGTCTCCGGTCACCGAACGAATATCACCAGGGTCTGAATTAATTTAATAAAATATGATCACCAGCGCCAACATAATACAACGCATATGCTCAGTTTCACAAACACATAGAACGCACATACGCATACCCTACCCCTATGATCTTGTGAATAGTATAAAGCATTTTTTTGCTAATTCTACCTTCTATATAAAGTTAGGTCAGTTATGATGCAATACCTAGCAAATTTTTCTACAAGACATCATAGGATAAGCAATCAAACAAAATTATGTGCCCTAGAGTATCCAGGTTAGTACCATTTAGACTGTGAAAATTAGGCTTGATTTTTATTGATAATGCATCTCTAATTTCATTGCTCAAGCATGCTATTTTCACCACTAATGGTGACAAGATGCAACAGATATTACTGAAAATATCATATATAAACAAATAGTCACTGCACTGTAATACCAATCATGTGTGGTTGCCATCATTTTCCCATGACCTAGCAACTCAATGCTTTGGGCTAAAAAACCAATCATCGTTGCTGCACAATCTTATCCTTTGTGTCAATTCGTCGTCCATAGATTGCATCTCATCGTTGAGGAAACCACCAGATATGGAAATATAAACCCAAGCAAAGACCACGGTGTCCCCACAAATCCTGACGAGACCGCCATCGTAGGCCGGAGTGATCACCACACTGACCAACACCGACGACATAACACATTACCACTGATTAAAATTTCACTGGAGATAGACCGGTCCAGACCCGTCGGCAAAGGGGCCGACACGACCGGATCTTGAGCATGGAAGATCAGTTTGTGGTGCCGCCAGCCGGGTAGCCATGGCATCCACGTCGGATCCATTTATGGCCTCCCCATGGCAGCGACGAGTGCAAGAAGCCGTTGAAGGATCAACACACGTCTACCGAAGAAAAGATGACGGCTCCGGGACCTTAGATCTAGACACTGATGGGTTGTAGGCACCAATCTGATGTAGCACACGTCCTCACCGCCACCGTCCATTGCAAGTAACTTCAGTCGCAAGGCTTAGCCCGTTGGCCTCCTCCGAAGACGGCGAGGGAGGGAGTTTCAGAAATGAAGGCTAGCAACGAGGACGACAACGACCTCCACACTAGCTATGTGTTTGTAACCATGGGTGAACTAATTTTTGGTACATTTCAGTATTTATCTAAGTTAAATTGACTTCTACATTACCGACTGCCAGCTTGTTTACCTATTGTCCTCTTTTCTTCTATAAGAAAAACAACACACCCGCGCACATGGGCATCACGACGGGCGCGGCGTGCCGTCGCGCCTCCGCCTGCTAGTGCATACTCAATTCAACTAGAGAGAAATGATTTGTTCATTCGTTGTACATATTATTCAATTCCAGCCGTTTGGATCTGTTGTTTATAAATAGAACAGTCAAAAGTTAGTCTAGTCCAATAAAAATATCAATTGTATTCGAAAATATTTAATTGAGCATTTCAAAATATTAAAATGTGTATATAAAAATGTTCCATCTTGCTATAGGCGAGATATAGCTCTAGCGGGCTTTGTCTCGCTTATATAGCGTGACGAATGAAAGCTCTCGACTCAAGTGCCCCCATTAATAGCTGGCCCATTACGGGAGGGAGTGTATTTCCCAGCCCGCATATCTTAATTATTTATATATATGGTATCTCTGAAATTGAACTAAATTTTAAATAGTGTTAAATTTTAATTGCTCATTTGAAAAAGGTACATGAACTACACAAAATATTCGCATAACTTGAAAAAAGGTTCATGACAGCCAACAAAGGTTCAGGTCCTTGGGAAAAAAAGTGTGTGCAATTAAAAAAACTGTATACAATATAAAAAATGTATGCGACATTTTAAAAAACACGTGTTAAAAAATATGTACGTGACAATCTGTAGAAATATTCACGCATTTGCAAAAAAATGTCCATGATATTTTGCAAAAAGAATTATATAATCTGAAAAAATACCATGTAATCTAAACAACATGTTTTACTCCATTAAAAACACTGTTCGACATGCATTTGAATAATTTTCAACACTTATTTGAAAAAACAATTAAAACATATAACTTGATAAAAAATACATTATTTGTTCGAATATGGTTCGCCATGTATGAAAAACAATGTTTCATGTGTATACTAAAATTGTACAGTTTGTATTGAAAAAAGGACAATAAAAAATGGAAAAGAAAACAGTAAATATCCTCGAAAACCAGAGATAACCAGTGAAGAACACACAGTTTTTCTTTAAGAAGATCAGTGAAGAAACGGAAAAAAGCCGATAAGAAAACATACAGTAAAAAACTCGCGCCGAACACGATAAGGGCAAGAAATAACCTAAATTTTCGATAGGCTTCCCACCACGTGGCCCGAAAAGAGAAGGTAAATTTGAAGGCCCGTTAGACGTTGGATGACGATTCCTACTGACATGGCCTTTTTTTACGAACTAACCTGTGGTTGAATGTTTAGAGGGGATGTGGTATCCCTAGCCCACCAGGGTTTTAATCGTGCTCGTATTTATTCCTGAAATTATTTCAGGATTTTCGATGATGTGCATTTAGTGGGAGGAGATGTTTTCGCCGCCGATGACGAGGTGCCTATGGTGAGTTGGTAAATTTAAAGACGATATGCCGGCTCAGTATCTCGGAAATGCTCTTAGGGATAAGATGTGTATGTATACATTCATAAGGATGAATGCATACGCGTGTATACAAACGCTTACGTTATACTGTGTAAAAAAAACATGGTCTTTTTTTTTTCGCGCGTATTTTCTTGACACCTACACGACCAGACATACATAAAGCCCGCTTGCTCCCAACCTTCCCCAGTCCTATCCTCACTCCCGGACAAGGATGCCATCCGCTTCAATCCAATGCAGCATCACACGATGAGATCAAGCATTTCAGCTCGCACAAAAAAGCTTAGAGCATCTCCATTCGGATCCCTCATATCCGTCTCATGTGTCTGGGCAGGCTATTCGGTTATTGCCCGGTTATGAAAAATCGACCCAAATGCACTTCCTAAATGAACTTCAAACGCTCGAGCTGATCGACGTCCCTCATATCCAGCCCAAATATCGGGCGGATATGGGGTAGCCCGGACACGCCCGGGCATGCCCGCCTGACACGTCCGGCCCACCGTCGACCCCACGGTTGTCCCATAAAAAGGTGCATCCGGCTCATTGTTCCGAAACCCTAGCTCACTCACTCTCCTCTCTCGTTCCGTCCTCTCCTCTTCCCGCATAGATTTCAATCGAATCCGGCGCAATGTCGAGCTCCGGCAGCCGCTCCGACGACGGCCTGGATCCGGAGTATGAGCTTGCCCTCCGAATCGCCTTGGAACGATCCAAGGTGGAGACCGGGGGCATCTCCGGATCTGCAGCCTCGTCGCTTCCCATCCGTCACGGATTGGACGCCGACGCTGGTTCCTCCCGGCCCGTGCGTAGCTCCGACAGGCGGCCTCCACAATCCGCGCCTCCCTTGCGCCGTCCCTGGCCCCGTCGGCTGCTCCCCCAACTGGGCAACTGTGGATGCTTGTGCCCGCCGCGCCGGCCCGGACGCACGCGCCGGAATCAGAGGCGTGCGCCACCCGCCACGAGCGTCAACGGCAAAGGGAGAGGTTGGAGGCGGATCGATCCGTGCGTCATCGCCGTGGGATGGAGGCGGAGCCCGACGAGGACGCGTGGCTCCTCGAATGGGTCTACCGCCGGTCGCTTACGACCGCGGAGACGGACGCGCGGTGGCTCCGACGGAAGAACGCGAAGGCGCTCCGGATTGCCATTGACCAGTCCGAGCGTGAGGCGACGGAGGCAGCGGCGGACGCGGCTCGGCTTGCCAAGCTCAACCTGCAGCAGGACAGGAAGATTCGTCGGCTACAAGGGCTCGTCATCCTCTCCGACGACGACGATGAGGACCACGGCTCCTCGCCGGACGACTCCGACGATTCGCCACCAGTCGCCGACTCTTACAGCTATGCCGACACCCGGAAGGGCAAAGGGCCGGCGAGGAAGTGGTGAATGTCCCCCGTCCGCGTTTGTATTTTAATTATGTTTAGCTAGTTTGTAGTTAGGATTTGCCGATGAACTATGTTCCTTTTGTTCGGCATTTGCAATCCGATCCGACGAACCTATGTGTTGATCTAATTTTACATAGTGTTGCATGAGTTGTATGGTTTTGAAGGTTCGTATACGAGGGACGCGGTTGTGAAAACCAACAAATAAGACGCGTCCGGTCAATATGCATGGATGCGTCCAGTCACGTCCACAAACGTTTGGGGTGTCGAATTTGCAAGGTGTGATCGCTAGATGCTCTTACAACGACACATCTCCAACCGAACTCAAGAACAGCAGATTTCAATTTATAGTATAACTGTAATAAAACAGACAAGCTGACGACCGTATTTGCTTCCTCCGCACTCCTCACAAAGGTGGAACCCAGCACAACAACAGCGGCAGGCGTGCTCGAATACCTACAAAGCTCACCACAGTCTCCGTACTACACTGCTCGCCGACCCACGCATCGACCGCCACCTGCAAAAGCGTCGACGTGCACGCTCGACCGTGCTGCCTCGCTGTGCGCGCCGCACGACGCTCGAACTCAACGGCCGCCGCCGTCGCCGTTCGCCTGGAATCGTCGGGCCCAATGCGAGCATCACCGTGATAACATTTCTGCAGTGGCCCGAGCGTATTCGTCAGCTGGAGCTTGATAGCAAGCTGGAGTACTTCACCGTGCTCCGATAACTACCTGTGGCTTTATTAGTGTCGTCAGTTTGTCTGTCTGCCGCCTTTGGCGCCGTAACTGTTGAAGTTGAACGGTAACTTTATGGTTTCAAAGTTCAAACCAGTACTACCGTGTGCTCCGATAACTACTCCCTCCATCCGGGTTTATTGGGTCCTTGGGCGGAGAGAGCGCGTCCGCTCTTATTAGGCCGCTGCATCGACTTGGCTGTCAAAAGCCAAAAAACGCTTCGATCTCCCAGGTTGTGGTTCATCTTTCAAAGCGTCGTAGTAAATTTTCAACTGTTGCACTATATACATTGAGACTACTACTCGTACTCCTCTTAGCACAACACCAAGGCAGTACTGGTTCTAGGAAAGAAACCAGCGGCTCGCCGGATGCAGCACACTACCATGCCGTCGCGACCGGAGGCGGAGCACACCGTCGACGTCGATCCGGACGCCGAGACCCAGTCCGGGCTAGGCTTGGACGCGTCGCCGTCCGACCTCGTCACTGCTGGGCACGCAGAGATCGACGTCGATGATGCATCGCTGGTTGAGCACAGCGTCGACGTCGATCCGGACGCAGAGACCCGGTCCGGTCTTGGCTTGGTCGCGCCACCGTCTGACCTCATCGCTGCTGGGCATGCAGACCTCGGCATCCAGGATACGTCGCAGGCGGAGCTGGGTTGGGTGTCCAGGACATGCAGGTATGTATTCATGCCTTGGCCATGCTTTTGTATGATGAACAACAAACGATGCATGCTCGCTTTGTCTTTACATGATGGCTACATACAGGGCGGCGTGGTCGACGTGGGGCAGGGCATCCTCGCGCATGCCCACGACGTGCTCGACGTTGTGCAGGGCATCCTCGCACTCGCCCGAGAGGGTCCAGATCTCGGGGCGCTGCTGGACCAGGTGGAGGCTCTCATGGACAACATCACGGCGCTCGTCGACAACGCCACGGCATTGGTGAACCAGCGACCTGGTGTGCTCCGCAGGGAGGAGGGATTCGTCGTGCCGAGGAGTGCTACAAATGGCCGCACTCGTGTGTGGTTAGAAATGCCGAAAGATGAAGTAACAATACCACCTCCATTGGTAGGTTCATTCGCTTCGATGATGAGGTATATGGATAGAAGGAACCGCGAGAAAGAAAAAAGAAAATGAATGGCAGAACTGCTCTGAAAAAGAATGAGACTAGAATTTGCACAAGAGTTTGTATGCTTTTCATTGTTTTGGTGTTATAGGGTTAATGATGGGTGTTGCTTGTCTCGCATGCATGCAGTTTTAGATAACAAAACGAGATCATTGCATTACATATTCAGGCTACAAATTCTAGTGCCGTGACTACAAAATCTAACCTGAATTGAAATATTCTAGTGCCGCGACTACAAATTCGGGCTCACAAGGTAGCCTACGTGGTAGTTTGCCCCTTCCAAAAGACTTCTTCTTAATATGAGGAAGATCATAGTCTATGGAACCCTTGTGTTTTATTATTTCTCGCATTACGGCTTGGTGGCTAAGGAACACACGGTTGGACTTGTCTGCATCATGTTCATTCCAGGTCTCATCCACTTTTTGAAGAATATCTTGAAGATTCTTTGGCATCTTTTTCTCAAACACGGACTGAAGAGAGTTGAACACGCCAAGATCTAGAGCATTAGTGTCCGGAGAATTAGGTGGCTGCATCACAACCCTAATGTCCCAACCACCTTGAGTAGCGGCCGCACGTACTGCCGGATCATCTGGTCGAACATGTGTCTTGGCATTGTCCTGTTGGATGAAAATAGACTTGTACCGACCCTCTTGCGGCCACTTCTCCTTGATTGCCGGCAACACCTTTGTGGTCAAGTATTCCCGGCTCTCCTCCATGCCGACTCTATCGCATGGCTTGAGCTCCAAAGTTCCTCTAGGCCTGTTTGGGCTTCTCCTCTGCGCCGGTTTCCACTCAACATAGGGCCAAATTCCAATTTTACCATCAAAAGTACAGTTGCCTTGCATATCATATCTTGGCCTAGCAACTGCAGCAAGAAACATGATCTTCTCAATGTGGCCCTTGTTTTTGGCGTGCCTCACGGGGTTTGGCTCATTGATGCCCAAATAAACCCCTTGTGTTTTCCTTGTACGATAAAACCACTTTTCATCAATATGGACCACATTGAACGAATCCTTGAAGACAGGGTTCTCCGGCACATTAGCAGGTTCTAGGTTCGAAATGCAATACATGACACGAGCTTTCTTGTTTTCTTCCGCTAGCATAGGCTTGAGTTCGTTGGTGTGTTTGCGCAACTCATGTTCCTTCAAAAGCCTGTGAACGGTGGTCTTTGACATGTTCAATGCACCGGCAACATCTCTAATTGTTGTTCGATCATTCGGAGGGACGGCAGCTAAAGCATCTGAGTCCAATGTAACACGCTTTCTACCAACTCTGCCCGCCCTCTTGTTGATAACCGCATTCACGCCACCACCTCTCCTACCATTATCCCATATCCGCCGAAGAAACCTAACTGACACTTTATGTTTATCTGATATTTTCTTAGTCACCCCATGTTTCAACGGACCACGGCCATTTATCTTCAGAATGGCTGTATACAGTGAACGCTAGGCCTAGCTATGGATCTCTAGGCCAGGACAGCTTTGACCAGTAGAAAAATAGAGAAATCGGCGGATCAATTTAACTTTAATTCAAACTCGGGACAAGCTGTAGGTCGCTGTTGAAGGTGGCAGCGCCACGGCACGGGGCGACGGGATTCCCGATTGGATCCCATGTGGCATGTGCGCGCGCGACACGTGCGGCGCACCCGCCGCGCCCCCGGCCTTCTCGCGTGGCGGCTCCCCGTCCGTCACCTCCCCTCGTTTCTTGCCTTCGTTTTTTTTCTTCTCTTTTCGGGGCCGGCGCCGGCCGACTAGTCTCCGGGGCAGCCGGCCAGCCAGCACAGTGCGTGCTCCATACAGTGGATTATCTTGAAGCTGGACTAGCTTGAATGTTGACTCAACGCACGTACGTAGTATTTTTTACTTTCGCGGTCACAGATGCTAGTAGTATACTGAGCTCGAATGCGGAGGAACGGCACGATGTTTGGACTCGTGCGTCGCACGGTCACGGTGTTTGACCGAAGAAAAACTCTTCTATGTGTACTCATGCAGCAAAGGTCAGCAGCACGAACAGTTCAACCGCTGGTTGATTGCCTAGCACATGCATTTCAGCAAGTACGCGACCGTTCATAGTACTACGCCAGCCGCAATACCAGACAAAATCCCTCGTCGGGGTCCGGAATCCGGATCAAAGCGTACGTGAGCACAGGCCACACACTTTTTACCAAGGAGCAGATTTGTCGGATCAACTCCAACAAGAAGACCAAAATCGTTGGTCTACGTCCGAATCGATCTCCACGGACAAAAGCGACGGTTCAACGTGATGACCCAAAACCAAAAAAAGTCCATCCCGTGTTCATGCGGATCCATTTTTATCCAAAAAATGCGTCTGAAATGCGTCGGCGCGAACGTGTCCCGTGTCCTCATCGAGTCCACCTAGAGTCCACATGTCGACCGCGCAACCACCATCCGAGGTCGCATTAAACGCGACCAGCCGCCTTCGGCCCACCTGGCAGCGTCTCGAAGCTTCTGGTCGTCATCCTTATTAATTCAAACGTGCGGCGGGGCCGGCATCATCCACTTTCCCTTTTCGTCCACATCTGGCCACGAGTGCTTCCTCACCGGTGACCGCAAACCCTAGTAGTCATGGGTTTTTTCAATGGCAAGGGCAAGGGCAAGTTGAGCGCCGGCGTGAGCTCTTCCCGCGGCACTAGCCGGTCGTCGACGCCGTCGCCACAGCCACAGCTTCCACCACCACCATCGCATGGTAGGCGAGACTCCCCACCGGCGCGGGACCGGCTCTACATACCAGTCCACCAGGCATGGTGGCACTGACAGTACCGCCGGCCGCTGCAATACCGGACGTCAACCTACTCCACGGTTGGCATCTGGATCCGCAACGGATCCCCATTCCGGCAGTGCCCCAATCCGTGCGGGCGCACGCGGTAGAGGTTCGCTGGCGTCGCTCTGCCTTCACGCCGGAGCAGCGGGCCATGCGTGCTTACGCGCCAGACTCCCACAACTGGGAGCGTTGGTTCACGCTAGAGCACGAGGAGGAGCACCGGCAGGGAGTCCACGTCGACCTGGCCGTCCCTCCTCCGCCTCCCGAGGTCCTGCCCCGGAGGAGGAGGACGAAGAGGCGGCGTACCAAGCCGCCCTCGAGTAGGCAATCCAGCAGGCTCGAGGAGGAAGCCCAGTGGGTTGGCCTGGACCACGCCCTCGCCTTGTGGGCTACCGAAGACTCCGTCCACGCCCCGTTGTTCGTCCCGGAGATTCCAGCACCGTCGCCGCCCACCGTTGAGACCATGGAGAAGTACGAATGCGTGTGTGTGGTCCGCGAGTGGGTGAGCGCGCCGCCTGTCCACTTCGCGGCCACGCCGAAGGAGGAGGTTCGCCACCTCGAGCTTTGGAGTGAACATTGGCTGAAGAAAGAGGAATACGACGACTTGCGTCAGGTGCTGTGGGAGAAGGATGAGGAGGCGCTACGAGAATTAAATCCATGCCTCACGTGCTAGAATAAAAAGAGAAAACTAGTCTTTTTTTCCTTTTGTGATAGGCATGACCGTGCCTCTCGCACAGACAAATCCGTGCCTTCTCGAGAAGTATATTTATACCTCTCGCAGAAAGGGAAAAAAGAAAACACATTCTCTTGCGACTTTTTTTATAGAAAACCTAAGATAAACCAAAATCATCTAAAAGCCAAAAGCGTGTGTAGAAAAATAAAAATTAATAAAATCTAAAGCGAACACCCATAGCATGACACATGACGACGTATGAGAGAGAGTGTCAAGCGACGCACTTCCGACCCACCATAAGTGACCCTTACAAGGGCTTTCAAATGAGTTGTTCCCAATTACCAAGGGACGGGGCTTTGTGGGACAGCACTATGTCTAGCCAGTAGCGAGACCTAGCGTCCTCTCGAGACACGCTCCTTCCCAAATGGGCAACCCCACGCGCGTCAGCGGACACAAACTTGTTTTTAATTTTTGATTTATGTTTTTTCTTTCTTTTTTACTTAAAATAATATATTCTGAAAACACTTTACATAAAAAAGGTAACCAAGCATTTGAATTTATTGAATGTGTATATACAAAAATATACAATATATCTGAAAATTTGATATTGTATTTTAAAAATGTTAATCAAGCATATGAAAATATGTTAAATGTGTATAACCATGTATTCAAGAAAGGTCAGACTTGTATTTTAAAAGTTTCAATAGAAATGTTAAAATGTGTATAGAAAAAATATTAACCATGTACAAAAAAATGTTACTATTATATTTAAAAATGTTAATCAAGCATATGAAAAATGTTTAAAATGGGTGTAGACGGAATTTGACCATGTATTCACAAAATATGAGCCAATCATTTGAGAAATGATAAATGTGTACAACAAAAATGTTTCTCATGTATACAAAAATATACATTGTGTGTGAAACTAGTATTTGAAAACTGTTAATCAAGTATTTGAAAAAAAATGCATTAAAAATATTGACCTTGCAATAAAAAATGAGAAAGACAAATTCCAAGTCAGAGCAGTTTTGCAGTAGATCCGAACAATCCGGTTATCGTTGGATAGTGATTGTGCAGGCATGATTTAAGTGCGCATTTTTTGGATCGTGGGGATTGTGCGGGCTATATTTCTGGATTGCGCTAGCGTGATTCTTCTGGTGTTATTTTTGGAAGGAGTGGACCAATTTCCAAGATTACCTTTCCCGTTTTGGAGCGAGATTTTTATGGCGCAATTTTAGAAAGCAGTTTTTTCTTGCGTAAATTTTTGGCTCGTTATTTTTTGGTGCTATTTTTGGACCGCGATCCTTGTAGACCGTTTTTGTGTGTGTGTAAATAGCATAAAAATAATACTTCCTCCATTTGAAAATACTTGTCCGAAGAATGGATGTATCTAGATGTATTTTAGTTCTAGATATATTTATTTATATTCATTTTTATGACAAGTAATTCCGGAGGGAGGGAGTAGAAAGCTGTGTTTTTGCACCCGAGCTCAAATGAGCTTGGATGAACGCTAAATTTGAAAATTATTTTCAAAATGTTCAAAAAAATATGAACCTTTTTATGACAATTTTGGTGAAATGTTCTAAGATCTTGCAAATTTCGTCATGAAACCATATTTGTAGAAGTCGTGGCAAAAAAAATGAAAAATGAAAATCTGAAAATGCTACTTTTGAAAGCATTTTGGAGAACTAAATTTGTTTGTTTTTTCGCCATAACTTTCACAAATTTGATTTCATACTATAACATTGCAAGCTCTTAAAATATTTGTCAAACTTTACCTTAAAATAATCAGATTTTTTGAATATTTGTTTTTTTTGAAACTTACTGCTCATTTGAGCTCGGGTGTAGAAGGACACTTTCCAAAAAAAAAACTAATACCAAGATTTGAACACTAGTTGTCTCATGAGAGGCTTAGCAGGCTGAGCAATCCATGCACTAGTTAATTGTTGTTTAAATTAAAACAGAACTCCTTTTAAATTTGTTGTTTTGTACTAATATCTAGATTACAAACGACTTTGGGACACCAATACATGCTATCATTGAGAAATAAAGTAAGAGATTAATAAGCACATGTGACCATGGTTCTAAAGAAGAACAATGATATACTACTATCAGATTTAGTTAGGAATTGAAAGCTTAACCATATACTAAAAAAGCCAACCGGCAATCTTGCCAGCGAGGCTTTAAAACTATGAGCGCAAGTTGCGTCGCACATCGTTTAAAGGTAACTTCTCTATAAATAGCGTGATTATTTACGCACCGTAGACCTTATAGCTGACATACAAACATATTCATAAGTTGTCACTCGAAGGAAAATTATGATTGAAACACATCCCGATAATCTCTATGTAAATAACTTGGTAATTTAAGCAACACATATATGACAAGTTACATATAAAAACATTAATAACTACTCACTCATAGGAAGAACGTTGTTGAAACATAACCCGATAAATTCTCTGTATATCGCCTGATAATTTCCTCGACGCAGACGTGATAACTTATGTACAAATACCACCCTAACTTTGAGTCGGAAGATATTTATCGTTGAAAACACATCCCTGATAACTTTGTGTAAATAGCATGGTAATATATATAACTCGCGTATAAACAAGAGGATAAATTTTGGCTCCAGGATAAAGGTTGTCGAAATACGTACCCCGCTAATCTCGATACACAACTGGGGATAATTTTTTCTTGGTTGCAACTCCATCCTCGATACACAACTGGTCCCAATCCATTTTTGTCCCAATTGCAACTCAATCCTTTATACACAACTAGGGCCCGACCCATTTTTTTTGTCTCAACTGCAAGTCCAAACCTCGACATGCAGACCTTTCTTTGTCCCAGTTGCAATTCCACCCTTGACATGTAAATGAGCCCTCACATTTTTTCCTAGTTACAACTCCACCCTTGATAAGAAACTAAGTGCCCAATCAATTTTGTCCCAGTTGCAACTCCATCCACGATATGCAACTTGAGGAGGAGGGGGGGTGTCCATTTTTGTGTAAGTTGCAACTCCATTCTTTATACGCAATTGGGCCTCCCATTTTTTTCATAGTTGTAAGTTCACCCTTGGCACACCAATTGGGGCCAAACTATTTTTTGTCCTATATGCAAGTCCACCCTCAATAGCAACCAGGGCATGACCCATGTTTTTGTCCCGGTTAAAAGTCCACACCTCAACACACAACTAGGGCCCGCTCGACCCTTTTTGTCTCAATTGCAACTCCACCCCCGACATGCACTTGAGGCCCACATTATTTTGTCCTAGTTACAACTCCATCCTCAACACAAACTAGGGGACTGACCAATTTTGTCCCATTTACAACTCCATCCTCGATATGCAATTGGGGGCCCCACCCGTTTTTTGTTCTAGTTGCAACTCCACCCACGATATGCAGGCGGCGATCCATTTTGTGTCCGGGTTGCAACTCCACACTTGATATGGAACTGGGGGCACAAATCCACACTCCAATTGCATTCACCATTGACATCTACCCATAGCCTGGCGTAGTTGCATGTCCATCATCAACACACAACTCACCCGACTTGGTTCCATGTCCACTCTTGACACACAACTTGCTCCATCCCTACCCACTCGCAGTATTGCATGTCCATATCCAACATGCACTTTTATCATCTCAGTTGCAAGTCCACACCATACATGCAACCGGGGAGGGAACAATCTATTTTTTGTCCTAGTTGCAAGTCCATCACCAAGATGCAACTCTACCAACCTCTTTTTATAGTTGTGATTCCACCCTTCATACGAAATTTTGCCTGGCCTATTACTTTTCCAGTTGCAAGTTCACCCTCGACACGCAACTGGGAGCCCAACATCTTTTGTCCTAGATGCAAGTCCACCACCCACATGCAACTAGGTCTTGGCCCTTTTTGTCCCAGTTTCAAGTCCACTTTCGACACCCAATTGGGGATCCGACCTCTTTTTTTCCTAATTGAAACTCCACCCCGACATGCAAGGAGGGGGCACCTTTTTCCCGTAAGCAAGTGTTAGGGAACGTTGCATGGGAAACAAAAAATTTCCTATGCTTCACCAAGATCAATCTAGGAGATGAGCATCTATGAGAGGAGAGACTGGCTCTATGTACCCTTGTAGATCGCTAAGCGGAAGCGTTAAAGAACGCGGTTGATGTAGTGGTACGTCTTTGGGATCCAAATCGCAAGCCGTCCCACGAACTCCCGATCAAGTGCCGAACGGACGGCACCTCCACGTTCAGCACACGTGTAGCTAGATGAAGATCTCCGCCTTCTTGATCTAGCAAGAGGGAGCGGAGAGGTAGATGGGTTCGCCGGCAGCACGACGGCGTGGCGGCGGTGGTGGTGGAGCTGATCCGGCAGAGCTTCGCTAAGCGGCGCAGAATCAATCTTCTAGAGGAGAGACTATCGAAGAGAGAGGAAGGGTTGCGTCGTGGCTTAGGGTCCTACAACCCTCCCTTCCCTCACATATATATAGGAGGGAGAGGAGGAGGGGGCGCCCTAGGGTTTCCCCTAGGATGGGGCGGCGGCCAAGGGGGGCAACTTGCCCCCTAAGGCAAGTGGGGTGCCCCCTCTTGGGCCTGCCCTAGCCCTCCCAGCCGCATGGGCCTTAGGTGGGAGGGGCGGACAACCCACCAGGGGCTGGTGCGCCCCCTCTCACAGCCTATGGGGCCCTCCGGGGCAGGTGGACCTTCCCGGTGGACCCCCAGAATGTTGGAAATATGCCCTAGAGGTAATAATAAAAGTGGTTATTATTATATTTCCTTCTTCATGATAATTGTCTATTGTTCATGCTATAATTGTATTAACCGGAAACCGTAATACATGTGTGAATACATAGACCACAACATGTCCCTAGTGAGCCTCTAGTTGGCTAGCTCGTTGATCAATAGATGGTCACGGTTTCATGACCATGGACATTGGATGTCGTTGATAACGGGATCACATCATTAGGAGAATGATGTGATGGACAAGACCCAATCCTAAGCATAGCACAAGATAGTGTAGTTCGGCTGCTAAAGCTTTTCTAATGTCAAGTATCATTTCCTTAGACCATGAGATTGTGCAACTCCCGGATACCGTAGGAATACTTTGGGTGTGCCAAACGTCACAACGTAACTGGGTGGCTATAAAGGTACACTACGGGTATGCCCGAAAGTATCTATTGGGTTGGCATGAATCGAGACTGGGATTTGTCACTCCGTGTGACGGAAAGGTATCTCTGGGCCCACTCGGTAATACATCATCATAATGAGCTCAATGTGACTAAGGATTTAGTCACGGGATCATGTGTTACGAAACGAGTAAAGAAACTTGCCGGTAACGAGATTGAACAAGGTATAGGGATACCGACGATCGAATCTCGGACAAGTAACATACCGATTGACAAGGGAATTGTATATGGGATTGTTTTGAGTCCCCGACATTGTGGTTCATCCGATGAGATCATTGTGGAACATGTGGGAGCCAATATGGGTATCCATATACCGCTATTGGTTATTGATCGGAGAGGTGTCTCGGTCATGACTGCATGGTTCCCGAACCCGTATGGTCTACACACTTAAGGTTCAATGTCGCTAGGGTTGTATGGGAATAGTGTACATGGTTACCGAAGGTTGTTCGGAGTCCAGGATGAGATCCCGGACGTCACGAGGAGTTCTGGAATGGTCCGGAGGTAAAGATTAATATATAGGAAGTGAGGTATTGGTCACCGGAAGTGTTCCGGACATCACCGGTAATGTATCGGGACCATCGGAAGGGTTCCGAGGGTCCACCGTGTGGGGCCACCAGCACCAAAGGTCTGCATGGGCCTAAAGTGGGACGGAACCAGCCCTTGGGTGGGCTGGTGCGCCTCCCACCAAGGCCCAAGGCACAGGAAGAGCAAGGGGGGGACCCTAGCGCAGATGGGCCCTAGGCCCACCCTAGGGCGCCTTGCCCCCCTTGTTGGAAATATGCCCTAGAGGCAATAATAATAAATTGGTTATTATCATATTTCCTTGTTCATGATAATCGTTTATTATCCATGCTATAATTGTGTTGATCGGAAACTCAGATACATGTGTGGATACATAGACAACACCATGTCCCTAGTATGCCTCTAATAGACTAGCTCGTTGATCAAAGATGGCTATGGTTTCCTAGTCATGGAAATGAGATGTCATTTGGTAACAGGATCACATCATTAGGAGAATGATGTGATGGACAAGACCCAAACTACAAACGTAGCATATGATCGTGTCAGTTTATTGCTACTGTTTTATGCATGTCAAGTATTTGTTCCTATGACCATGAGATCATGCAACTCACTGACACCGGAGGAGCACCTTGTGTGTATCTAACGTCGCAACGTAACTGGATGACTATAAAGGTGCTCTACAGGTATCTCTGAGGGTGTCTGTTGGGTTGGCATGGATCAAGACTGGGATTTGTTACTCCATGTGACGAAGAGGTATCTCAGGGCCCAGTCGGTAATACAACATCATAATAAGCCTTGCAAGCAATGTGACTAAGTGTTAGTCCCGGGATCTTGTATTAAGTAACGAGTAAATAGACTTGGCGGTAACGAGGTTGAATTAGGTATGGAGATACCGACGATCGAATCTCAGGCAAGTAACATACCGAAGAACAAAGGGAACATCATACGGGATTAACTAAATCCTTGACATAGAGGTTCGACCGATAAAGATCTTCGTAGAATATGAAGGAACCAATATGGGCATCCAGGTTCCTCTATTGGTTATTTACCGTAGATGTGTCTCGGTCATGTCTACATAGTTCTCGAACCCGCAGGGTCTGCACACTTAAGGTTCGGTGACGTTTCGATAGTATAGAGTTATGTATGTTGGTGACCAAAGGTTGTTCGGAGTCCCAGATGAGATCTCGGACGTCACGAGGAGCTCTGGAATGGTCCGGAGGTAAAGATTGATATTTAGGAAGTCCTGTTTTGGGCGTCAGAAAAGTTTCGGGCTCATTGGTAGTGTAGTGGGAGTGCCGGTAGTGTACCGGGGGACCATCGGGAGAGGTATTTCGACCCAAGAGGCTACATGGGATGTAGGAGGAGGTAAACCAGCCCCTGGTGGGCTGGCTAAAGCCTCCTCTAAGGTCCCATGCGGCTGGAGTGATTTGAGAAGGAAAAAAATCCAAAGGTGGAGAGGTGGAAAGAGTTTCCAACTGAAAAGGAGGAATCCTACTCCTAATAGGATTGAAGTAGGACTCCTCCACCTCCAATTTCGACCCAACCTTGAGGGCTTGAGGCTGCCTCCTCCCCTCCCTCCCTCCTATATATACTAGAGGATTTAGAGGAAAAAGCTAACCCTAATAGCCACGTGCTACCTCTCCACTAGATCGTAGTTTCTCCTCTAGATCAGTTTTCAGCGGTGCTTAGGCGAAGTCCTGCTGGAATAGCTCCACCACCATCGCCGCAACACCATCGCGCTGCTGGAGCAGTCATTTACCTATCCTCTCCATCTTGCTAGATCAAGAAGGCGGAGATCGTCATCGAGCTGTACGTGTGCTGATGCGGAGGTGACGTCCGTTCGGCGCTAGATCGGAAGGACTGTGATCAAGATCGCGAGACGGATCGTGATGAGATCGCGAGACAGATCGTGATGAGTTCGCGGGACAGATCGTGATTGGATCGCGGGATGGATCGTGATGAGATCACGGGATGCTCGGCGTTTTGGATCGCAAAGACGTTCGACTACACCAACCGCGTTTCTTAACGCTTCCCGCTTAGCGATCTACAAGGGTATGTAGATCCACTCTCCCTCTCGTAGATGCTCATCACCATGGATAGATCTTGCGTGTGTGTAGGAAATTTTTTGTTTCCCATGCAACGTTCCCCAATAGTAGCATCATGAGCTAGGTCTATGTGTAGATGAGATCTTGAGTAGAACACAAAGAGTTTGTGGCGGTTGATGCTTAGATTGCTTCCTCCCTTGGTCGTGTTTAGGTTCAGCGGTATTGTGGGATGAAGCGTCTCGGACCAACCTTACCCGTACGCTTATGAGAGACCATTTCCATAGACTGACGTGTAACTTCGTTGCACAAAGATGGCTGACGGGTGTCTGTTTCTCCTACTTTAGTTGGATCGGATTCGACTAAGGCGGTCCTTGAGAAGGTTGAAAAGCAACTTATGTATCACCGTCGTGGTTTATGCGTAGGTGAGAATTGTTCTTGCTAGATACCCGTAGCAGCCACGTAAAACATGTAACAACAATTAGAGGACGTCTAACTTGTTTTTGTAGGGTATGTTGTGATGTGATATGGCCAATTACATGATGAGATATATGTGATGTATGAGATGATCATGTGTTGTATAGAATATCATGACTTGCATGTCGATGAGTACGGCAACCGATAGGAGCCATAGGGTTGTCTTTAACTATTGTATGACCTGCGTGTCAATCATTAGGCGCTATGTAATGCTTTACTTTATCGCTAAACGGTAGCAATAGTAGTAGAAGCATGGTGGGCACGACAACCCCGATGGCGACACGTTGATGGAGATCAAGATGATGGAGATCATGGTGTCATGCCGGTGACGATGGAGATCATGCCGGTGCTTTCAAGATGGAGATCAAAAGCACAAGTTCAATGCCATATCATGTCACTTATGATTTGCTTGTGATGTTAATCCTTTTATGCACCTTGTTTTGCTTAGGACGACGGTAGCATTATAAGGTGATCCCTCACTTAATTTCAAGATAAATTGTGTTCTCCCCGAGTGTGCACCGTTGCAAAAGTTCTTCGTGTCGAGACACCATGTGATGATCGGGTGCGATAGACTCTACGTTCACATACAATGGGTGCAAGCCAGTGTTGCACATGCAGAACACTCGGGTTAAACTTGACGAGCCTAGCATGTACAGACATGGCCTTGGAACACAAGAGACCGAAAGGTCGAACATGAGTCATATAGTAGATATGATCAACATGATGATGTTCACCATTGAAACCACCTCAACTCACGTGATGATCGGACTTGAGTTGGTGAATTTGGATCATGTATCACTCAAATGACCGGAGGGATGTCAATTTGAGTGGGAGTTCTTAAGTAATATGATTAATTGAACTCATTATCATGAACATAGTCAGTAGTGTATTTGCAAAATTATGTTGTAGATTACTATCTCACGTTGTAGCTCCCTTGAATTTCTATATGTTCCTAGATAAATAGAGTTGAAAGATGATGGTAGCAATATTGCGGACTGGGTCCGTGATCTGAGGATTGTCCTCATTGCTGCACAGAAGGCTTATGTCCTTAATGCACCGCTCGGTGCGCCACCCCCTCTAGCGTCGTTTGTAGATGTTGTGAACATCTGACAGGCACGTTCCGATGACTACTTGATAGTTTAGTGCGTCATGCATTACGGCTTAAAATTGAGGCTCCAAAACGTTTTGAACGTCACAGAACATATGAGATGTTCTAAGAGCTGAAATTAGGATCTCAAGCTCGTGCCCAGTTGTGAGATATGAGATCTCCAACAAGATTCTTTGCCTGCAAGATGAAGGAGAATAGCTCAATCGTTAAGCATGTGCTCAGATTGTCTGGGTGCTACAATCGCTTGAATCGAGTGGGAGTTGATCTTCCAGATAAGATAGTGATTGATATAGTTCTCCAAGTCACTGTCACTAAGCTACTAGAACTTGGTGATGAACAAAATGCCAAGGATAGAAATAATGATCCGTTAGCTGTTCACGATGTGTGACACCGCGAAGGTAGAAATCAAGAAGGAGCATCAAGTGTTGATGGTTAGTAAAACCACTAGTTTCGAGAAGGGCAAGGGCAAGGAGGGAAACTTCATGGATGGCAAGTCAGTTGCTGCTCCAGTGAAGCAACCCAAAGTTGAACCCAAACATGAGACTAAGTGCTTCTATTATGAGGTGAGCGGTCGCTGAAGCGGAACAACCCTATATACTTGGTAGATAAGAAGGCTGGCAACGTTGACACAAGTGTATTTGATATACATGTTATTGACGTGTACCTTGATAGTACTCCTAATAGCACCTGGGTATTGGATACCGGTTCGGTTGCTAAATGTTAGTAACTCGAAGTAAAAGCTACGGAATAAACGGAGACTAGCTAAGGGTGAGGTGACGATGTGTGTTGGAAATGTTTCCAAGGTTGATGTGATCGACATCACACGCTCTCTCTACCTTCGGGATTAGTAACGAACCTAAATAAATGTTATTTGGTGTTTGCATTGAGCATGAACGTGATTAGATTAATTGAACTCATTATCATGAACATAGTCAGTAGTGTATTTGCAAAATTATGTTGTAGATTACTAGATCACGCTGTAGCTCCCTTGAATTTCTATATGTTCCTAGAGAAATAGAGTTGAAAGATGATGGTAACAATATCGCGGACGGGGTCCGTGATGTGAGGATTGTCCTCATTGCTGCACAGCCCTAGGGTGGGAACCCTAGGGGCTGCGCCCTCCCCTCCTGCTCCTCCTATAAATAGAGAGGCCTAGGGGCCGTTGGCTCACACCAATCTCCCTCGGGAAGCCCCTCTCCTCCTCCTCATCTGTAGTCCTTGTTGAAGCACTGTCGGAGTTACCACGCTGCTCCACCTCCATCACGCCGTTGTGCTATTGTTGGAGCGGTCTCCCTTAACTTCTCCCTCCTCCTTGCTGGATCAAGGCGCGGGAGACGTCACCAGGCTGTACGTGTGTTGAACGCGGAGACACCGTTGTTCGGTGCTTAGATCGGAATCAATCGCGATCTGAATCGCTGCTAGTATGACTCCACCAACCGCGTTCTTCTAACGCTTCCGCTTAGCGATCTTCAAAGGTATGAATATGCACTCAAACCCCTTACTCGTTGTTGGTTTCACATAGATAGATCTTGGTGATACATAGGAAAATTTTGAATTACTACTACGTTCCCCAACAGTGGTATCAGAGCTAGGTCTATGCGTAGAATCTACGCACGAGTAGAACACAAGGCGTTGTGGGCATCGATTTTGTGATTTGGCTTGCCGTTACTAGTCTTATCTTGATTCAGCGGCATTGTGGGATGAAGCGGCTCGGACCGACCTTACATGTACACTTACGTGAGACTGGTTCCACCACAGATGGACTGGTTGCATAAGGTGGCTTGCGGGTGTCCGTCTCTCCCACTTTAGTCGGATCGGATTTGATGAAAATGATCCTTATGAAGGGTAAATAGAAATTGGCATATCACGTTATGGTATTTGCGTACGTAAGAAACGTTCTTGCTACAAACCTATAGCAGCCACGTAAAACTTGCAAACAACAAATTAGAGGACGTCTAACTTGTTTTTGCAGCATATGCCATGTGATGTGATATGGCCAAAGAATGTGATATGATATATGTGATGTATGAGATTGATCATGTTCTTGTAATAGGATTCACGACTTGCATGTCGATGAGTATGACAACCGACAGGAGCCATAGGAGTTGTCTTAATTTATTAATTGACCTGCGTGTCAATGCCATGTAATTACTTTACTTTATTGCTAAGTGTTAGCCATAGTAGTAGAAGTAATAGTTGGCGAGACGACTTTGTGGAGACACAATGATGGAGATCATGGTGTCGCGCCGGTGACAATGGTGATCATGCCGTGCCTAGAAGATGGAGATCAAGGGCGCAAGATGATATTGGCCATATCATGTCACTTTATGATTTGCATGTGATGTTTATCATGTTTTGCATCTTATTTGCTTAGAACGAGGGTAGCTTAAATAAGATGATCTCTCACTAAAATTTCAAGAAATGTGTTCCCCCTAACTATGCACCGTTGCTAAGGTTCGCTGTTCCAAAGCACCACGTGATGATCGGGTGTGATAGGCTCTAACGTTCGCATACAACGGGTGTAAGCCAGATTTACGCACGCAATACACTTAGGTTGACTTGACAAGACTAGCATGTACAGACATGGCCTCGGAACATGAGAGACCGAAAGGTCGAACATGAGTCGTATAGAAGATACGATCAACATGGAGATGTTCACCATTGATGACTAGTCCGTCTCACGTGATGATCGGACACAGGCTAGTTGACGTGGATCATGTGTCACTTGGATGACTAGAGAGATGTCTATCTAAGTGGGAGTTCATTAATAATTTGATCAGTTGAACTTAATTATCATGAACTTAGTCTAAAAGTGTCTTTGCAAATTATGTCATAGATAGCTCATGTTGTAGCTCCCCTGTTTTATTGATACGGTCCTAGAGAAAAGTAAGTTGAAAGTTGTGTTGGGGAACGTCGCATGGGAAACAAAAAAAATCCTACGCACACGCAAGATCTATCCATGGTGATGAGCATCTACGAGAGTGAGAGTGGATCTACATACCCTTGTAGATCGCTAAGCGGGAAGTATTAAGAAACGCGGTTGGTGTAGTCGAACTTCTTCGCGATCCAAATCGCCGAGCGTCCCGCGATCTCATCACGATCCGTCCCGCGATCCAATCATGATCCGTCCCGCGAACTCATCACAATCCATCCCGCGAACTCATCACGATCCGTCTCGCGATCTTGATCACAGTCCTTCCGATCTAGCGCCGAACGGACGACACCTCCGCGTTCAGCACACGTATAGCTCGATGATGATCTCCGGAGGTAGATGAGTTCACCGGAAGCGTGACGGCGCCGCGGTGATGGTGGTGGAGCAATTCCGGCAGGGCTTCGCCTAAGCACTGCAGAAATCCGATCTAGAGGAGAAACTATGCACTGGAGCAACGGGCAGCACGTGGCTAAAAATCTATGCAAAAAACCCTAAAACCTCCAGTATATATAAGAGGGAGGGAGGAGAGGACTTGGCGCAAGGTCCAAGCCTCCTTGGGTCGGCCGAAGTGGGGAGGAGAGGAGGACTCCTCCTCCAATCCTAGTAGGACTAGGATTCCTCCCTTTTTTGGCCTTTTCCTACCTTTTTCCCTTTGGGCTTTTCTTCCCAGCCGCATGGGCCTTGTGTGGGACTTCCACCAGCCCACAAAGGGCTGGTATTTACTCTCCCACAGCCCATGTAGCCTCTTGGGTCGAAATACCCCTCCCGATGGTCTCCCGGTACACTACCGGCACTCCCGGTACACTACCGATGAGTCCGAAACTTTTCCGACGACCAAAATAGGACTTACTATATATGAATATTTACCTCCGGACCATTCCGGAGCTCCTCGTGAAGTCCGAGATCTCATATGGTACTCCTAACAACCTTCGGTCACCACCATACATAACTCTATACTACCGAAACGTCACCGAACCTTAAGTGTGCAGACCCTGCGGGTTCGAGAACTATGTAGACATGACCGAGACACCTCTACGGTCAATAACCAATAGCGGGACCTGGATGCCCATATTGGTTCCTACATATTCTACGAAGATCTTTATCGGTCGAACCTCCATGTCAAGGATTCAGTTAATCCCATAAGATATTCCCTTTGTTCTTGGGTATGTTACTTGCCCGAGATTTTATCGTCGGTATCTCCATACCTAGTTCAACCTCTTTACCGGCAAGTCTCTTTACTCGTTTCGTAATACAAGATCCCGTGACTAACACTTCGTCACATTGCTTGCAAGGCTTGTTGTGATGTTGTATTACCGAGTGGGCCCTCAGATACCTCTCCGTCACACGGAGTAACAAATCCCAGTCTTGATCCATGCCAACTCAACAGACACCCTCGGAGATACCTGTAGAGTACCTTTATAGTCACCCAGTTACGTTGCGACGTTTGATACACACAAGGCACTCCTCCGGTGTCAGTGAGTTGCATGATCTCATGGTCATAGGAACATATACTTGACATGCAGAAAACAGTAGCAATAAACTGACACGATCATATGCTACATTTGTAGTTTGGGTCTTGTCCATCACACCATTCTCCTAATGATGTGATCCCGTTATCAAATGACACCTCATGTCCATGGCTAGGAAGCCTTAACCATCTTTGATCAACGAGCTAGTCTATTAGAGGCATACTAGGGACATGGTTTTGTCTATGTATCCACACATGCATCTAAGTCTCCGATCAATACAATTATAGCATGGATAATAAACGATTATCATGAACAAGGAAATATGATAATAATTAATTTATTATTGCCTCTAGGGCATATTTCCAATAGTCTCCCACTTGCACTAGAGTCAATAATCTAGTTCACATCATCATGTGATACGCATTGTTATGAATCTAACACCCAATGAGTTCTGGGGCTCGATCATGCTTTGCATGCGAGAGAGGTCTTATAGTCAACGGGTCTGCAACATTCAGATCCGAGTGTACTTTGCAAATCTCTATGTCAAATCGTAAACACTGCTACCACACTCCACTTGGTACTATTCCAAATGGCTGCTCCACTATACGTATCCAGATTGCTACTACAAGTCATCCGGATTGGTGTTAAAGCTTGCGTCGACGTAACTCTTTACGACGAACTCTTTATCACCTCCATAATCGAGAAACATCTCCTTAGTCTTTTAGTCACTAAGGATAATCTTGACCGCTGTCCAGTGATCCACTCCTGGATCACTTTTGTACCCCTTGACTGACTCATGGCAAGGCACACACCAGGTGCGGTACACAACATGGCATAATATAGAGCCTATGGCTAAGGCATAGGGGAAGACGTTCATCCTTTCTCTTTCTTCTGCCGTTGTCGAGGTTTGAGTCTCACTCAACTTCACACCTTACAAATCAGGCGAGAACTCTTTCTCTGACTGATCCATTTTGAACTCTTTCAAAATCTTGTCAAGGTATGTACTCATTGAAAGTCTCATCTAGCATCTTGATCTATCTCTATAGATCTTGATGTTCAACAATTAGGTAGCTTTATCCAGGTCTTCCTTTGAAAAACTGTTTTCAAACAACCGTTTATGCTTTCTAGAAATTCTACATCATTTCCGAATAGCAATATGTCATCCACATATACTTATCAAAAACTCTATAGTGCTCCCACTCACTTTATTGAAAATACAAGTTTCTCATAAACTTTGTATAGATTTAAAAACTTTGATCACCTTATCAAAGTGTATATTCCAACTCCGAGATGCTTGCTTCAGTCCATAGAAGGATCACTGAAGCTTGCTCACCTTTTAGCATCCTTAGGACTGACAAAACCTTTTGGTTGTATCTCATACAACCTTTGCTTAAGGGCGGAAACAATGTTTTGGCATCCATATGCCAGATTTCATAATTGAAAAATGTAGTAACTGCTAACATAATTCCAACAAACTTTAGCATCGCTACGAGTGAGAAAGTCTCATCGTAGTCAACTCCTTGAACTTACCGGAAACTTCTTTGTGACAAGTCGAGCTTTATAAATGGTGACATTCACCATCAGCGTCTGTCTTTATTTTAAAGATCCATTTGTACTCAACGACCTGCTGTCCAACGAGCAAGTCTACCAAAGTCTATACTTGGTTTTCATATATGGATCCTTTCTCGGATTTCATGGCCTCTAACCATTTGTCGGAATTCGGGCCCCTCATTCCTTCTCCATAGCTCGTAGGTTCATCGTTGTCCAACAACATGACCTCCAAGACAGGGTTGTCGTACCACTCAGGAGCAGTACACGTCCTTGTTGACCTACGAGGTTCGATAGTAACTTGATCTGAAGCTTCATGATCATCATCATTAACTTCCTCTTCAACTAACGTAAGCTTCACAGAAACATCTTCCTGCGCTGCGCTACTCTCTGGTTGAACAAAGGTTCAACAACCTCATCAAGTTCTATCTTCCTCCCACTCAATTCTTTTGAGAGAAACTCTTTCTCGAGAAAGGAACCAGTTTTAGCAACAAACATTTTATGCTTGGATCTGAGATAGAAGGTTTACCCAACTGTCTTTAGGGTATTCTATGAAGATGCATTTTTCCGCTTTGGGTTCGAGCTCATTAGGTGAAAACCCTTTTTCACAAAAGTGTTGCAGCCCCAAACATTAAGAAATGACAGCTTAGGTTTCTATCAAACCATAATTCACATGGTGTCATCTCAACGGATTTAGATGGTGCCCTATCTAAAGTGAATGTAGTTGTCTCTAATGCATAACCCCAAAACGATAGTGGTAAAAGGATAAGAGACATCATAATTCCCACCATATTCAATAGAGCACGACTATGACGTTCGGACACACCATCACACTATGGTGTTCCACGTGGCGTGAGTTGTGAAACAACTTTCACATTGTCTTAAGTTGTATACCAAACTCGTAACTCAGATATTCACCTCCACGATCATATTGAAGACATTTTATCTTCTTGTCATGATAATCTTAAACTTCACTCTGAATTCGCTGGAACTTTTTCAAACGATTCAGACTTTCGTTTCATTCAGTAAATATATACTATTATCTACTCAAATCATCAGTGAAGGTAAGAAAATAACGATATCCACCGCATGCTACAAGACTCATTGGATTGCATACATCAACATGTATCATTTCCAATAAATCACTTGCCCGCTCCATCAAACCAGAAAACGGGGTCCTTAGTCATCTTGCCCAAGAGACATGGTTCGCATGTCTCAACCGATTCGAAATCGAATGAGTACAAAGATCCATCAGCATGGAGTTTCTTCATGCGCTTTATACCAATATGACATTTAGCGGCAGTGCCACAAGTATGTGGTACTATCATTATTAAATTTGTATCTTTGGCATCAATGTTATGAACATGTGTATTACTACGATCAAGATTCAACAAACCATTCTCACTGGGTGCATGACCATTGAAGGTATTATTCATGTAAACAGAATAACCATTATTCTTTAACTTAAATGAATAACCGTGTTGCAATAAACACGATCTAATCACGTTCATGCTCAATGCAAAACACCAAATAACATTTATTTAGGTTCGTCACTAATCCCGAAGGTAGAGAGAGCGTGCGATGTTGATAACATCAACCTTGGAAACATTTCCAATACACATCGTCACCTCACCATTAGCTAGTGCTCCGTTTATTCCGTAGCTTTTATTTCGAGTTACTAAAATTTAGCAACCGAACCGGTATCCAATACCCAGGTGCTACTAGGAGTACTAGCAAGGTACACATAAATAACACGTATATCAAATATACTTCTGTCGACGTTGCCAGGCTTCTTATCTACCAAGTATCTGGGGTTGTTCCGCTTCAGCGACCGCTCTCCTCATAATCGAAGCACTTTGTCTCGGGATTGGGTTCAACTTCGGGTTGTTTCACTGGAGTAGCAACTGACTTGTCATCCATGAAGTTTCCCTCCTTGTTCTTGCCCTTCTCGAAACTAGTGGTTTGACTAACCATCAACACTTGACGCTCCTTCTTGATTTCTATCTTTGCGGTGTCAAACATCGCGAATAGCTCATGGATCATTATTCCTATCCCTGGCATTTTATAGTTCATCACCAAGTTCTAGTAGCTTTAGTGTGACTTGGAGAATTATATCAATCACTATCTTATCTGGAAGATCAACTCCCACTCGATTCAAGCGATTGTAGCACCCCGACAATCTGAGCACATGCTCAACAATTGAGCTATTCTCTTTCATCTTGCAGGCAAAGAATCTTGTTGGAGATCTCATATCTCGCAACACGGGCACGAGCCTGAGATCCTAATTTCAGCTCTTAGAACATCTCATATGTTCCATGACGTTCAAAACGTTTCGAAGCCTCAATTCTAAGCCATAATGCATGACGTACTAAACTATCAAGTAGTCATCAGAACGTGCCTATCAGATATTCACAACATCTACAGACGACACTAGAGGGGTTGGCGCCCCGAGTGGTGCATTAAGGACATAAGCCTTCTGTGCAGCAACGAGGACAATCCTCAGATCATGGAGCCAGTCCGAAATATTGCTACCATCATCTTTCACCTCTATTTTTCTAGGAACATATAAAAATTCGAGGGAGATACAGCGTGAGCTAGTAATCTACAACACAGTTTGCAAAGACACTACTGACTATGTTCATGATAATGAGTTCAATTAATCATATTACTTAAGAACTCCCACTCAAATTGACATACCTCTAATCATTTGAGTGATACATGATCCAAATTCACCAACTCAAGTCCGATCATCACGTGAGTTGAGGTGGTTTCAATGGTGAACATCATCATGTTGATCATATCTACTATATGACTCATGTTTGACCTTTCGGTCTCTTGTGTTCCGAGGCCATGTCTGTACATGCTAGGCTCGTCAAGTTTAACCCGAGTGTTCTGCATGTGCAACACTGGCTTGCACCCGTTGTATGTGAACGTAGAGTCTATCACACCCGATCATCACGTGGTGTCTCAACACGACGAACTTTCGCAACGGTGCACACTCGGGGAGAACACAATTCATCTTGAAATTTAAGTGAAGGATCACCTTATAATTCTACCGTCGTCCTAAGCAAAATAAGGTGCATAAAAGGATTAACATCACATGCAAATCATAAGTGACATGATATGGCCATGAACTTGTGCTTTTGATCTCCATCTTGAAAGCACTGGCATGATCTCCATCGTCACCGGCAAGACACCATGATCTCCATCATATTGATCTCCATCAACGTGTCACCATCGGGGTTGTCGCTCCCAACATGCTTCTACTACTATTGCTACTGTTTAGCGATAAAGTAAAGCATTACATAGCACTTAATGATTGACACACAGCTCATACAATAATTAAAGACAACCCTATGGCTCAGACGATCTTGATCACGGTCCTTACGATCTAGCGCCAAACGGACGACACCTCTGCGTTCAGCACACATATAGCTCAATGAAGATATCCTCCTTGTTGATCTAGCAAGAGGGAGCGGAGAGGTAGACAAGTTCACCGGCAGCATGACGGCACCGCGGTGATGGTGGTGGAGCAATTCCGGCAAGGCTACGCCTAAGCACTGCAGAAATCCGATATAGAGGAGAAACTATGCGCTGGAGGAATGGGCAGCACGTGGCTAAAAAACTATGCAAAAAACCCTAAAACCTCCAGTATATATAAGAGGGAGGGAGGAGAGGACTTGGAGCAAGGGCCAAGCCTCCTTGGGTCGGCCAAAGTGGGGAGGAGAGGAGGACTCCTCCAATCCTAGTAGGACTAGGATTCCTCCCTTTTTTGGCCTTTTTCCACCTTTTTCCCTTTGGGCTTTTCTTCCCAGTCGCATGGGCCCTGTGTGGGATTTCCACCAGCCCACAAAGGGCTGTTATTTACTCTCCTACAGACCATGTAGCCTATTGGGTCGAAATACCCCTCCCGATGGTCTCCCGGTACACTACCGGCACTCCCGGTACACTACCGATGAGCCCGAAACTTTTCTGACGACCAAAATATGACTTCCTATATATGAATCTTTACCTCTGGACCATTCCGGAGATCCTCGTGATGTCCGAGATCTCATCCGGGACTCCGAACAACCTTCGGTCGCCACCATACATAACTCTATACTACCTAAACGTCACCAAACCTTAAGTGTGCAGACCCTGCAGGTTCGAGAACTATGTAGACATGACCGAGACACCTCTACGGTCAATAAACAATAGCAGGACCTGGATGGCCATATTGGTTCCTACATATTCTATGAAGACCTTTATCGGTTGAACCTCTATGTCTAGGATTCAGTTAATCCCGTAAGATGTTCCCTTTGTTCTTCAGTGTGTTACTTGTCCGAGATTCGATCGTCGGTATCTCCATACCTAGTTCAACCTCGTTACCGGCAAGTCTCTTTACTCGTTCTGTAATACAAGATCCCGTGACTAACACTTAGTCACATTGCTTGCAAGTCTTGTTGTGATGTTGTATTACCGAGTGGGCCCTGAGATACCTCTCCGTCACACGGAGTAGCAAATCCCAGTCTTGATCCATGCCAACTCAACAAACACCCTCGGAGATACCTGTAGAGTACCTTTATAGTCACCCAGTTATGTTGTGACGTTTGATACACACAAGGCACTCCTCCGGTGTCAGTGAGTTGCATGATCTCATGGTCATAGGAACATATACTTGACATGCAGAAAACAGTAGCAATAAACTGACACGATCATATGATACGTTTGTAGTTTGGGTCTTGTCCATCACACCATTCTCCTAATGATGTGATCCCGTTATCAAATGACATATCATGTCCATGGCTAGGAAACCTTAACCATCTTTGATCAACGAGCTAGTCTATTAGAGGCATACTAGGGACATGGTTTTGTCTATGTATCCACACATGCATCTAAGTCTCCAATCAATACTATTATAGCATGGATAATAAACGATTATCATGAACAAGGAAATATGATAATAACTAATTTATTATTGCCTCTAGGGCATATTTCCAATAAGTTGATGGTAGCAATAATGCAAACTAGGTCCGTGATCTGAGGATTGTCCTCATTGTTGCACAGAAGGCTTATGTCCTCGATGCACCGCTAAGTGAACCACCTCCTAAAGCATTGTCTGTAGATGTTGTGAACATATGACAGACACTTTCTGATGACTACTTGATAGTTCAGTGTGTCATGCATTACGTCTTAGAATTGAGGCTCCAAAACGTTTTGAACGTCACAGAACATATGAGATGTTCTAAGAGCTGAAATTGAGATTTCAGGCTCGTGCCTATGTTGAGAGGTATGAGACCTCCAACAAGATTCTTTGCCTGCAAGATAAAAGAGAATAGCCCAATTGGTGAGCATATGCTCAGATTGTCTGGGTGCTACAATCACTTGAAACGAGTGGGAGTTAATATAAGACAGTGATTAATACAGTTCTCCAAGTCACTGCCACCAAGCTACTAGAGCTTCGTGATGAACTATAACATGCCAAGGGTGGACAAGATGATCCTTGAGTTGTTCGTGATGTTTAACACCATGAAGGTAGAAATCAAGAAGGAGCATCAAGTGTTGATGGTTAAGTGAAAACAACTAGTTTCAAGAAGGGCAAGGGCAAGAAGGGAAAAACTTCAGGAATGGCAAGCTAGTTGCTGCTCTAGTGAAGAAACCCAAGGTTGAGCCCAAACCCGAGACTAAGTGCTTCTGTTATGAGGAGAATGTTCGCTGAAGCGAAACAACCCTAGATACTTGGTAGATAAGAAGGCTGGCAATGTCGACAGAAGTATATTTGATATACGTGTTATTGATGTGTACCTTGCTGGTACTCCTAGTAGCACCTGGGTATTGGATACCGGTTCGGTTGCTAAGTGTTAGCAACTCGAAATAAAAGCTACGGAATAAACGGAGGCTAGCTAAGTGAAAGGTGACGATGTGTGTTGGAAGTGTTTCCAAGGTTGATGTGATCACCATCACACGCTTTCTCTACCTTCGGGATTTGTGATAAACCTAAATAAATGTTATTTGGTGTTTGCGTTGAGCATGAACATGATTAGATCATGTTTAGTGCAATACGGTTATTCATATAAGTTAGAGAATAATGGTTATTCTGTTTACATGAATAATGCCTTCAATGGTCATGCACCCACTGCGAATGGTTTATTGAATCTTGATCGTAGTTGTACACATGTTCATAACATTGGTACCAAAAGATACAAAGTTAATAATGATAGTACCACATACTTGTGGCACTGCCACTAAATGTCATATTGGTATAAATCGCATGAAGAAACTCCATGCTGATGGATCTTTTGACTCACTCGATTTCGAATCGGTTGAGACATGCGAGCCATGCCTCTTGCGCAAGATGACTAAGACCCCTTCTTCCGGTATGATGGAGCGGGCTAGTGGCTTATTGGAATTAATACATGTTGATGTATGTGGTCCAATGAGTGTTGAAACACACAGTGGATATCGTTATTTTCTATACCTTCACTGATGATTTGAGTAAATATGGGGATATTTGCTTAATGAAACACGAGTCTGAAATGTTTGAAAGGTTCAAGGAGTTTCAGAGTAAAGTTAAAGATCATCATGACAAGAAGATAAAATGTCTACGATATGATCGTGGACATGAGTATCTGAGTTACGAGTTTGGTATGCAATTTAAGACAATGTGGAAATTGTTTCACAGCTCACGCCTCCTGGAACACCATAGTGTGATGGTGTGTCCGAACATCGTAGTCGTGCTCTATTGGATATAGTGCGTACTATGATGTCTCTTATCGTTTTGCCACTATCGTTATGGGGTTATGCATTAAAGACAATTCCATTCACTTTAATAGGGCACCATCTAAGTCTATTGAGATGACACCATAAGAATTATGGTTTGATAGAAGCCTAAGGTGTCATTTCTTAATGTTTGGGGCTGCGACGCTTATGTGAAAATGAGTTTTCACCTAATGAGCTCGAACCCAAAGCAGGCAAATGCATCTTCATAGAATACCCTGAGGAGACATTGGGTATACCTTCTATCTCAAATCCAAGCGCAAAAGGTGTTTGTTGCTAAGAACGAGTCCTTTCTCGAGAAAGAGTTTCTCTTGAAAGAATTGAGTGGGAGGAAGAAAGAACTTGATGAGGTGGTTGAACCTTTGTTTCAACCAGAGAGTAGCACAACACACAAAGATGTTTCTGTGGAGCCTACGTCAGTTGAAAAGGAAGTTAATGATGATGATCATGAAGCTTCGGACGCGTACATCTCCTGAGTAGTACGGCAACCCTGTCTTGGAAGTCATGTTGTTGGACAACGATGAACCTACGAACTATGGAGAAGCGATGGTGGGCCCGGATTCCAACAAATGGCTAGGAGCAATGAAATACGAGAAAGGATCCATGTATGAAAACCAAGTAAGGACTTTGGTAGATTTGCCCATTGAACGGCAGGTCGTTGAGTACAAATGGACCTTTGAGGTGAACACAGACGCTAATGGTGAAATGTCACCGTTATAAAGCTCGACTTGTCGCAAAGAAGTTTCCGCCAAGTTCAAGGAGTTGACCGCGACGAGATTTTCTCATCCGTAGGGATGCTAAAAGTCTGTTAAAATTATGTTAGCAGTTGCTGCATTTTTCGATTATGAAATCTGGCAGATGGATCTCAAAACAAGGCTTCCTTAACGTTTTCTGTGAGGAAGAGTTGTTTGTGATACAACCAGAAGGTTTTTTCAATCCGAAGGATGCTAAAAGGTATGCAAACTCCAGCGATCCTTCTATGGACTGGAGCAAGCATCTCGGAGTTGGAATATGAGCTTTGATGAAGTGATCAAAGTTTTTGAGTTTATACAAAGTTTATGAGAAACTTATATTTACAAGAAAGTAAGTGGGGGCACTATAGAATTTCTGATAAGAATATGTAGTTGACATATTATTGATCAGAAATGACGTAGAATTTCTAGAAAGAATAAATGGTTGTTTGAAAAAAAAGGTTTTCAAAAGGAAGACCTAGATAAAGCTACCTAATTGTTGGGCATCAAGATTTATAGAGATAGATCGAGATGCTTGATAATAATTTCAATGAGTACATACCTTGACAAGATATTGAAGAAGTTCAATATGGATCAGTCCAAGAAAGGGTTCTTGCTTGTATTAGAAGGTGTGAGATTGAGCATAGCTCAATGCCCGACCATGGTAGAAAATAGAGAAAAGATGAGTGTCATCCCCTATGCTTCAGCCATAGACTCTATATAGTATGCCATGCTGTGTACCGCACCTGTGTGTGCCTTGCCATGAGTCTATCAAGGGGTACAAGAGAGATCCAGGAGTGGATCACTGGACAGCGGTCGAAATTATCCTTAGCAACTAGAGGACTAAGGAAATATTTCTCGATTATGGAGCTGATAAAGAGTTCATCGTAAAGGGTTATATCGATGCAAGCTTTCACACCAATCCGGATGACTCCTAGTATTAATCGTGATACGTATAGTGGAGTATCCATTTGGAATAACTCCAAGTGGAGCGTGGGAGCAGTATCTACAATATGACATAGAAGCTTGCAAGGTACACAAGGATCTGAATGTCGTAGACCCATTGACTAAAACCTCTTTCATGAGCAAAACATGATAAAACCCCAGAACTAGTTGGGTGTTAATCACATGATGATATGATCACATGGTGATGTAAGTGTTAATCACATGGCGATGTGAACTAGATTATTGACTCTAGTGTAAGTGGGAGACTGTTGGAAATATGCCCTAGATGCAATAATAAAGTGGTTATTATTATATTTCCTTGTTCATGATAATTGTCTATTGTTCATGCTATAATTGTATTAATTGGAAACCGTAATACATGTGTAAATACATAGACCACAACATGTCCCTAGTGAGCCTCTAGTTGGCTAGCTCGTTGATCAATAGATGGTCACGGTTTCATGACCATGGACATTGGATGTCGTTGATAACGGGATCACATCATCACATCATTAGGAGAATGATGTGATGGACAAGACCCAATCCTAAGCATAGCACAATATCATGTAGTTCGTCTGCTAAAGCTTTTCTAATGTCAAGTACCATTTCCTTAGACCATGAGATTGTGCAACTCCCGGATACCGTAGGAATACTTCGGGTGTGCCAAATGTCATAACGTAACTAGGTGGCTATAAAGGTACACTACGGGTATCCCCAAAAGTATCTATTGGGTTGGCACGAATCGAGACTGGGATTTGACACTCCGTGTGACAGAAAGGTATCTCTGGGCCCACTCGGTAATACATCATCATAATGAGCTCAATGTGACTAAGGAGTTAGTCATGGGATCATGTGTTACGGAATGAGTAAAGAGACTTGCCGGTAATGAGATTGAACAAGGTATAGGGACAATCGAATCTTGGGCAAGTAACATACCGATTGACAAGGGAATTGTATACGAGATTGTTTTGAGTCCCCGACATCGTGGTTCATCCAATGAGATCATCATGGAACATGTGGGAGCCAATATGGGTATCTAGATCAATTTTTTATTGACCGGAGAGGTGTCTCGGTCATGACTGCATGGTTCCCGAACCCGTAGGGTCTACACACTTAAGGTTCGATGTCGCAGGGTTGTATGGGAATAGTGTACATGGTTACTGAAGGTTGTTCGAAGTACCGGATGAGATCTCTAACATCATGAGGAGTTCCAGAATGGTCCGGAGGTAAAGATTAATATATAGGAAGTGAGGTATTGGTCACCGGAAGTGTTCCGGGCATCACCGGTAACATACCGGGACCACGGGAAGGGTTCCGGGGGTCCATCATGTGGGGCCACCGGCACCAGAGGGCTGCATGGGCCTAAATTGGGAGGGAACCAGCCCTTGGGTGGTCTGGTGTGCCTCCCACCAAGGCCCAAGGCACAGCAAGAGCAAGGGGGGCAAAACGTAGCGTAGATGGGCCCTAGGCCCACCCTAGGACGCCTTCCCCCCTCTCCCTCTCTTGGCCGCCGCCCCAAGGGGCCATCTAGGGTTGGCTGCCAGCCCTAGGGGCTGTGCCCTACCCTCATCCTCCTACTATAAATAGAGAGGCCTAGGGGCTGTTGGCTCACACCAATCTCCCTCGGGCAGCCCCTCTCCTCCTCCTCCATAGTCTTTGTTGAAGCACTGTCGGAGTTGCCACGCTGCTCCACCTCCACCACGCCATCGTGCTGCTGTTGGAGCGGTCTCCCTCAACCTCTCCCTCCTCCTTGATTGATCAAGGTGCGGGAGACATCACCGGGCTGTACGTGTGTTGAACGCGGAGCGCCGTTGTTCGGCGCTTAGATCGGAATCAACCGCGATCTGAATCGTTGCGAGTACGACTCCACCAACCGCGTTCTTGTAACGCTTCCGCTTAGCGATCTTCAAAGGTATGAAGATGCACTCAAACCCCTTACTCGTTGATGGGTTCACATAGATAGATCTTGGTGATGCGTAGGAAAATTTTGAATTACTACTATGCTCCCCAACACGGAACACTTCCGACACTCCTGTCACAAAACTGGTAAGTCCCGAAACTTTTTTGGAACCCGAATACCGACTTCCTATATATTAATATTCACCTCCGGACCATTCTGGAGCTCTTCTGACGTCCGGGATCTCATCCGGGACTCCGAACAATCTTCGGTCAGCAACATACATAACTCAACTATACCAAAACGTCACCGAACCTTAAGTGTGCAGACCCTGCGGGTTCAAGAACTATGCAGACATGACCGAGACACCTGTACGGTCAATAACCAATAGCGGGACCTGGATGCCCATATTGGCTCCTACATATTCTACGAAGATCCTTATCGGTTGAACCTCTATGTCAAGGATTCAGATAATCTCGTATGATGTTCCCTTTGTTCTTTGGTATGTTACTTGCCCGAGATTCGATGGTCAGTATCTCTATACCTAGTTCAATCTCGTTACCGGCAAGTCTCTTTACTCGTTCCGTAGTACAAGATCCCATGGCTAACACTTACTCACATTGCTTGCAAGGCTTATTGTGATGTCGTATTACCGAGTGGGCCCTGAGATACCTCTCCGTCACACGGAGTAACAAATCCTAGTCTTAATCCATGCCAACCCAACAGACACCCTCGGAAATTCCTGTAGAGCACCTTTATAGTCACCTAGTTACGTTTTAACGTTTGATACACACAATGTACTCCTCCGGTGTCAGTGAGTTGCATGATCTCATGGTCATAGGAACAGATACTTGACATGGAGAAAACTGTAGCAATAAACTGACACGATCATATGCTACGTTTATAGTTTGGGTCTTGTCCATCACATCATTCTCCTAATGATGTGACCCCGTTATCAAATGACATATCATGTCCATGGCCAGGAAACCTTGACCATCTTTGATCAACGAGCTAGTCTACTAGAGGCATACCAGGGACACAGTGTTGTCTATATACCCACACATGTATCCGAGTTTCCGATCAATATAATTCTAGCATGGATAATAAACGATTATCATGAACAAGGAAATATGATAATAACTAATTTATTATTGCCTCTAGGGCATATTTCCAACAGTCTCCCACTTGCACTAGAGTCAATAATCTAGTTCACATCACCATGTGATTCGCATTGTTATGAATCTAACACCCAATGAGTTCTATGGCTCGATCATGCTTTGCCTGTGAGAGAGGTCTTTAGTCAAGAGGTCTGTGACATCCAGATCCGTGTGCACTTTGCAAATCTCTATGTCAAACTGTAAACACTGCTACCACACTGCACTTGGAACTATTCCAAATGGCTACGGCACAATACGTATTCGGATTGCTACTAAGAGTCACCCGGATCGGTGTTAAAGCTTGCATCGACGTAACTCTTTATGACAAACTCTTTATCACATCCATAATTGAGAAAACATCTCCTTAGTCCTCTGGTTACTAAGGATAATTTTGACCGCTGTCCAGTGATCCACTCCTGGATCAGTCTTGTACCCCTTGATAGACTCATGGCAAGGCACACACAGGTGCGGTACACAACATGGCATATTATATAGAGCCTATGGCTAAGGCATAGGGGACGACGTTCGTCCTTTCTCTTTCTTCTGCCATGGTCGAGATTTGAGTCTCACTCAACTACACACCTTACTAATTAGGCAAGAACTCTTTCTTTAACTAATCCATTTTGAACTCTTTTAAAATCTTGTCAAGGTATGTACTCTTGAAAGTCTTATCAGATGTTTTGATCTATCGCTATAGATCTCAATGCCCAACAATTAAGCAACTTTATCCAGGTCTTCCTTTGAAAAACTCTTTTCAAACAACCCTTTATGCTTTCCAGAAATCCTACATTATTTCCGATCAACAATATGTCATCCACATATACTTATCAGAAATTCTATTATGCTCCCACTCACTTTATTGTAAATACAAGTTTCTCATAAACTTTGTATAAACTCAAAAACTTTGATCACCTCATCAAAGTGTATATTCCAACTCCGAGATGCTTGCTCTAGCCCTTAGATGTATTACTGGAGCTTGCATACCTTTTAGCATCCTTAGGAGTGACAAAACCTTCCAGTTGTATCACATACAACCTTTCCTCACGAAAACCGTTAAGGAAACTATGTTTTGACATCCATCTGCCAGATTTCATAATTGAAAAACCATAGCAACTGCTAACATAATTCCAACAGACTTTAGCATCGCTACGAGTGAGAAAGTCTCATCGCAGTCAACTCCTTGAACTTGTCGGAAACTTCTTTGCGAAAAGTCGAGCTTTATAAATGGTGGCATTTACCATCAGCGTCTGTCTTCATCTTAAAAGTCCATTTGTACTCAACGACCTGTCATTCAACGGGCAAATCAACCAAAGTCAATACTTGGTTTTCATATATGGATCCTTTCTCGGATTTCATGGCCTCTAACCATTTATCGGAATCCGGGCCCATCATCGCTTCTCCATAGCTTGTAGGTTCATCGTTGTCCAACAACATGACCTCTAAGACAGTGTTGTCATACCACTCAGGGGCAGTACGCGTCCTTGTCGACCTACGAGGTTCGATAGCAACCTGATCCAAAGCTTCATGATCATCATCATCAACTTCCTCCTCAACTGATGTAGGCACCGCAGAAACAACTTTCCGCGTTGCGCTACTCTCTAGTTAAAACAAAGGTTCAACAACCTCATCAAGTTATGTCTTCCTCCCACTCAATTCTTTCGAGAGAAACTCTTTCTCGAGAAAGGACCCGTTTCAGCAACAAACATTTTGTGCTTGGATCTAAGATAGAAGGCTCACCCAACAACTTACTTTAGGGTATTCTATGAAGATGCATTTGTCCGCTCTGGGTTCGAGCTCATTAGGTGAAAACCTTTTTCATATAAGCGTTGCAGCCCCAAACATTAAGCAATGATAGCTTAGGTTTCTGCCAAACCATATGGTATCATCTCAACGTATTTAGATGGCACCCTATGTAAAGTGAATGTAGTTGTCTCTAATGCATAACCCAAAATGTTAGTGGCAAAATGATAAGAGACATCATAATTCGCACCATATCCAATAGAGCATGAGTACGACGTTTGGACACACCATCACACTATGGTGTTCTAGGGGCGTGAGTTGTGAAACAACTTTCACATTGTCTTAAGTTGTATACCAAACTCGTAAATCATATATTCACCTCCACGATCATATCGTAGACATTTTATGTTCTTGTCACGATGATCTCAAACTTCACTCTGATTCTGCTAGAACTTTTCAAACGATTCAGACTTGTGTTTCATTAAGTAAATACACACTTATATCTACTCAAATCATCAGTGAAGGTAAGAAAATAGCGATATCCACCGCAAGCTACAACACCCATTGGACCATATACATCAACATGTATCATTTCCAATAAGTTACTAGCCCGCACCATCATGCCGAAAATGGGGTCTTTAGTCATCTTGCCCATAAGGCATGGTCCGCATGTCTCAACCGATTCGAAATCGAGTGAGTCAAAAGATCCATCAGCATGGAGTTTCTTCATGCGATTTATACCAATATGACATTTAGTGGCAGTGCCACAAGTATGTGGTACTATCATTATTAACTTTGTATCTTTTGGTACCAATGTTATGAACATGTGTACTACTACAATCAAGATTCAATAAACCATTCCCAGTGGGTGCATGACCATTGAAGGCATTATTCATGTAAACAGAATAACCATTATTCTCTAACTTATATGAATAACCATATTGCACTAAACATGATCTAATCACGTTCATGCTCAACGCAAACACCAAATAACATTTATTTAGGTTCGTCACTAATCCCGAAGGTAGAGAGAGTGTGCGATGTTGATCACATCAACCTTGGAAACATTTCCAACACACATAGTCACCTCACCCTTAGCTAGTCTCCATTTATTCCGTAGCTTTTATTTCGAGTTACAAACTTTTAGCAACCGAACCGATATCCAATACCCAGGTCCTACTAGGAGTACTAGCAAGGTACACATCAATAACACGTATATCAAAATATACTTCTGTCGACGTTGCTAGCCTTCTTATCTACCAAGTATCTAAGGTTTTTCCGCTTCAGCGACCATTACCCTCATAATAGAAGCACTTAGTCTCAGGTTTGGGTTTAACTTTGGGTTTCTTCACTGGAGCAGCAACTGACTTGCCATCCATGAAGTTGCCCTCCTATCCCTTGCCCTTCTTGAAACTAGTGGTTTCACTAACCATCAACACTTGATGCTCCTTCTTGATTTTTACCTTCACGGTGTCAAACATCGCGAATAGTTTAGGGATCATTTTTTCCATCCCTAGCATTTTATAGTTCATCATGAAGCTCTAGTAGCTTAGTGACAGTGACTTGGAGAACTTATATCAATCACTGTCTTATCTGGAAGATCAACTCCCACTCGATTCAAGCGATTGTAGCACCCAGACAAGCTGAGCACATGCTCACCGATTGAGCTATTCTCCTTCATCTTGCGGGCAATGAATCTTGTTGGAGGTCTCACACCTCTAACACAAGCACGAGCCTGAAATCCAATTTCAACCCTTGGAACATCACATATGCTCCGTGACGTTCAAAACGTATTTGAAGCCTGAATTCTAAGCCATAATGCAAGACGCACTGAACTATCAAGTAGTCATCAAAAAAGTGCCTGTCAGATGTTCACAACATCCACAGACGACGCTAGAGGGGGTAGCATACCGAGCGCTGCATCAAGGACATAGGCCTTCTGTGCAGCAATGAGGACAATCCTCAGATCACGGGCCCAGTCCACAATATTTCCACCATCATCTTTCAACTCTATTTCTCTAGGAACACATAAAAATTCAAGGGAGCTACAACATGAGCTAGTAATCTACAACATAATTTGCAAAGACACTACTGACTATGTTCATGATAATGAGTTCAATTAATCATATTACTGAAGAACTCCCACTCAAATTGACATCCCTCCGGTCATTTGAGTGATACATGATCCAAATTCACCAACTCAAGTCCGATCATCACGTGAGTTGAGGTGGTTTCAATGGTGAACATCATCATGTTGTTCATATCTACTATCTGACTCATGTTCGATCTTTTGGTCTCTTGTGTTCCGAGGCCATGTCTGTACATGATAGGCTCGTCAAGTTTAACCCGAGTGTTATGCATGTGCAACACTGGCTTGCACCCATTGTATGTGAACATAGAGTCTATCACATCCGATCATCACGTGGTGTCTCGACACGACAAACTTTCGCAATGGTGCACACTCGGGGAGAACATAATTGATCTTGAAATTTTAGTGAGGGATCACCTTATAATGCTACCTTTGTCCTAAGAAAAACAAGGTGCATAAAAGGATTAACATCACATGCAAATCATAAGTGACATGATATGGCCATGAACTTGTGCTTTTGATCTCCATCCTTAAATCACCGGCATAATCTCCATCGTCACCGGCATGAAACCATGATCTCCATCAACGTGTCGCCATCGGGGTTGTCACGCCCACCATGCTTCTACTACTATTGCTACCGCTTAGCGATAAAGTAAAGCATTACATAGCGCTTAATGATTGACACGCATGTCATACAATAATTAAAGACAACTCTATGGCTCCTGCCGGTTGCCGTACTCATCGACATGCAAGTCGCCATATTCTATACAATACATGATCATCTCATACATCACATATATCTCATCATGTAATTGGCCATATCATATCACAACATACCCTACAAAAACAAGTTAGACGTCCTCTAATTGTTGTTGCAAGTTTTACATGGCTGCTACGGGTATCTAGCAAGAACAATTCTTACCTACGCAAAAACCACAATGGTGATACATAAATTGCTTTTCAACCTTCTCAAGGACCGCCTTTGTCGAATCCGATCCAACTAAAGTAGGAGAAACAAGCACCCGCCAGCCATCTTTGTGCAACGAAGTTCCACGTCAGTCGATGGAACCAGTCTCTCGTAAGCGTATGAGTAAGGTTGGTCCGGGCCGCTTCATCCCACAATATCGCTGAACCAAAACATGACCAAGGGAGGAAGCAATCTAAGCATCAACGTCCACAAACTCCTTTGTGTTCTACTCGAGATCTCATCTACACATAGACCTAGCTCAGATGCAACTCTTGGGGAACGTTCCATGGGAAACAAAAAAATTCCTACACTTCACCAAGATCAATCTAGGAGATGAGAATCTATGAGAGGAGAGATTGGATCTACATACCCTTGTAGATCGCTAAGCGGAAGCGTTAAAGAATGCGGTTGATGTAGTGGTACGTCTCCACGATCCAAATCGCAAGCCGTCCGACGAACTCCCGATCAAGTGCCGAATGGACGGCACCTCTGCGTTCAGCACACGTGTAGCTCGATGACGATCTCCTCCTTCTTGATCCAGCAAGAGGGAGTGGAGAGGTAGATGGGTTCGCCAGCAGCACGACGGCATGGCAGCGGCGGTGGTGAAGCTGATCCGGCAGAGCGTCGCTAAGCGGTGTCAAACCAATCTTCTAGAGGAGAGACTATCGGAGAGAGAGAGGAAGGGCTGCGTCGTGGCTTACGGTCCTGCAGCCCTCCCTCGTTGGAAATATGCCCTAGAGGCAATAAATAAAGTGTTTATTATTGTATTTCCTCATTCATGATAATCGTTTATTATCCATGCTATAATTGTATTAATTGGAAACATGGATACATGTGTGGATACATGGACAAACACAATGTCCCTAGTATGCCTCTAGTGAACTAGCTCGTTGATTGAAAGATGGTTAAGGTTTCCTAGCCATGGACATGAGATGCCATTTGATAATGAGATCACATCATTAGGATAATGATGTGATGGACAAGACCCAAACTACAAATGTAGCTTATGATCGTGCCAGTTTATTGCTACTGTTTTCTGCATGTCAAGTATATATGTTCCTATGACCATGAGATCATGCAATTCACAGATATCGGAGGAGTACCTTGTGTGTATCAAACGTCCCAACGTAACTGGGTGACTATAAAGGTACTCTACAGGTGTCTCCGAGGGTGTCCGTTGAGTTGGCATGGATCAGGACTGGGATTTGTTACTCCGTGTGACGGAGAGGTATCTCAGGGCCCAGTCGGTAATACAACATCACAATAAGCCTTGCAAGCAATGTAACTAAGTGTTGGTCATGGGATCTTGTATTACGAAAGAGTAAGGAGACTTTCCAGTAACGAGGTTGAACTAGGTATGGAGATACCGACGATCGAATCTCGGGCAAGTAACATACCGAAGAACAAAGGGAACATCATACGGGATTAACTGAATCCTTGACATAGAGGTTCGACCGATAAAGATCTTAGTAGAATATGTAGAAACCAATGTGGACATCTAGATCCCGCCATTGGTTATTGACCGTAGAGGTGTCTCGGTCATGTCTACATAGTTCTCGAACCCGCAGGGTCTGCACACTTAAGGTTTGGTGACGTTTCGGTAGTATAGAGTTATGTATGGTGGTGACCGAAGTTTCTTCGGAGTCCCGGATGAGATCCTGGACGTCACGAGGAGCTTCGGAATGGTCCGGAGCTAAAGATTCATATATAGGAAGTCCTATTTTGGTCGTCGGAAAAGTTCCGGGCTTATCGGTAGTGTACCGGGAGTGCCGGTAGTGTACCGGGAGACCTCTGGGAGGGGTATTTCGACCCAAGAGGCTTCATGGGCTTTGGAAGAGTAAATATCAGCCCTTAGTGGGCTGGTTGAAACTCCTACACAAGGCCCATGTTGCTGGAGAAGAAAAAACAAAAGGAAAAAGGTGGAAAAAGGCAAAAAGAGAAAAAAAAAGGATGAATCCTAATCGTACTAGGACTGGAGGAGGTGGACTCCTCCTCTCCTAGTTCGGCCGAAGCCTAGAAGGCTTGGAGGCCAAGCTGCCTCCTCTCCTCCTATATATACTGGTGGTATTGAGGGTTTTTGCACTAGATTTTCAGCCACGTCCTACCCGTTCCTCCAGTGCATAATTTCTCCTCTAGATCGGTTTTCTGCAGTGCTTAGGCGAAGCCCTGCCGGAATTGCTCCACCACCATCGCCGGAGCACCGTCAGGCTGCCGGAGAACTCTTCTTCCTCTCCACTCCTTCTTGCTGGATCAAGACGGTGGAGATCATCATCAAGCTATACGTGTGCTGAACGCGGAGGTGCCGTCCGTTCGGTGCTAGATCGGAAGGATCGTGATCAAGTTCGTGAGACGGATAGTGATCAAGTTCGTGGTACGGATCGTGATCGGATCGCGGGACGGATCGTGATTGGATCGCGGGATGGACCGTGATTGGATCGCGGGACGCACGGCTATTTGGATCGCGAAGATGTTCGACTACACCAACCGCGTTTCTTAACGCTTGCCGCTTACCAATCTACAAGGGTATGTAGATCCACTCTCCCTCTCGTAGATGCTCATCACCATGAATAGATCTGTGTGTGAGCAGGAATTTTTTTGTTTCCCATGCGACGTTCCCCAACAGCGGCATCATGAGCTAGGTCTATGTGTAGATGAGATCTCGAGTAGAACACAAAAGATTTGTGGGCGTTGATGCTTAGATTGCTTCCTCCCTTGGTCGGATTTTGGTTCAGCAGTATTGTGAGATGAAGCGGCCCGGACCAACATTACTCGTACGCTTACGAGAGACCGGTTCCCTCGACGCAACTTGTTGCCTAGATGGCTTGCGGGTGGCAGTTTCTGTCACTTTAGTTGGATCAGATTCGACAAAGGCGGTCCTTGAGAAGGTTGAAAAGAAAATTATGTATCACCGTTGTGGTTTATGCGTAGGTGAGAATCGTTCTTGCTAGAAACCCGTAGCATCCACGTAAAACATGCAACAACAATTAGAGGACGTCTAACTTGTTTTTGCAGGGTATGTTGTGATGTGATATGGCCAATTACATGGTGTGATATATGTGATGTATGAGATGATCATGTGATGTATAGAATTTCACGACTTGCATGTCGATGAGTACGGCAACCGGCAGGAGCCATAGGGTTGTCTTTAATTATTGTATGACCTGCGTGTCAATCATTAAGCGCTAGGTAATGCTTTACTTTATCGCTAAACGGTAGCAATACTAGTAGAAGCATGCAGGGCGTGACAACCTCGATGGCGACACATTGATGGAGATCATGGTGTCGTGCCGGTGACGATGAAGATCATGCCGGTGCTTTCAAGATGGAGATCGAAAGCACAAGTTCATGGCCATATCATGTCACTTATGAATTGCATGTGATGTTAATCCTTTTATGCACCTTGTTATGCTTAGTACGACGGTACCATTATAAGGTGATCCCTCACTTAAGTTTCAAGATAAAATTGTGTTCTCCCCGAGTGTGCACCATTGCGAAAGATCATCGTGTTGAGACACCACGTGATGATCGGGTGTGATAGACTCTACGTTCACATACAACGGGTGCAAGCCAGTGTTGCATGCGCAGAACACTTAGGTTAAACTTGATGAGCCTAGCATGTACATACATGGCCTCGGAACACAAGAGACCGAAAGGTCGAACATAAGTCATATAGTAGATATGATCAACATAATGATGTTTACCATTGAAGCCACCTCAACTCACGTGATGATCGGACTTGAGTTGGTGGATTTGGATCATGTGACACTCAGATGACCTGAGGGATGTCAATTTGAGTGGGAGCTTTAGTAATTTGATTAACTAAACTCATTATCTTGAACAATATTCTAAGTGAAGTTTGCATGTTTATGTTGTAGATCAATGGCTCGCGCAGTAGCCCCCTTGAATTTTAATGCGTTCCTAGAGAAAGCTAAATTGAAAGATGATGGAAGTAACTTTGTTGACTGGGCCCGTAATCTAAGGATTATCCTCATGGCTTCCCAGAAATCATATGTCCTTGATGCACCGCTTGGTGACCAACCAGAAGACATGACCTCCGAAGACGTTAAGAACGCTTGGGAGGCACGTACTGGAGATTACTCAATAGTTTAATGTAAAATATTTTATGGCTTAGAACCGGGACTTCAAAGACGTTTTGAACGTCATGGAGCATATGAGATGTTCCAGGAGTTGAAGTTGATCTTTCAGAAGAACGCCCGGATCGAGAATTATGAAGCCTCCGATAAGTTCTATGCTTGCAAGATGGAGGAGAACGGGTTTATCAGTGAACATATACTCAGAATGTCTGAGTATTCAACTCGTCTAGTGGAGTTGGGAATTGCCCTTCCGCCAGAGGCGATCACTGACAGAGTTCTCCAATCACTGCCACCTAGTTACAAGAGCTTTGTGATGAACTGTAACATGCACGGATGAACAAGTCAGTCGTCGAGCTATTTGCGATGCTAAAAGTCGCTGAGTCTGAAATCCAGAAAGAACATCAAGTGTTGATGGTCAATAAAACCACTAGTTTCAAGAAAAATGGCAAAGTCAAGGGCAAGGACAAGAAGGGTAAAACCAAGAAGGATGGCAAAGCAGTTGCTACTCCTGCAAAGAAGCCCAAGCATGGACCCAAGCCAGAAACTGAGTGCTTTCATTGCAAAGGAACTGGTCACCGGAAGCGGAACTGCCCCAAGTACCTGGCTAACAAGAAGGCAGCCAACGACAAACAAGGTATATTTGATATACATGTTATTGATGTGTACCTTACTAGCTCTCGTAGTAGTGCCTGGGTATTTGATACCGGTTCGGTTGCTCACATTTGCAACTCAAAGCAGGAACTACGGAATAAACGAAGACTGGCAAAGGACGAAATGACGATGCGCGTGGGAAATGGTTCCAAGGTTGATGTGATCGCCGTCGGCATGCTCTCTCTTCGATTACCATCGGGATTAGTGATGAACCTGAATAATTGTTATTTAGTGCCTGCGTTAAGCATGAACATTATATCTGGATCTTGTTTATTGCGAGACGGATACTCATTTAAATCAGAGAATAATGGTTGTTCTATTTATATGAGTAGTATCTTTTATGGTCATGCACCCAATGTTAGGGGTTTATTCATATTGAATCTTGATAGTGATGACACACATGTTCATAACATTGATGCCAAAAGATGTAGAATTGATAACGATAGTACCACTTTCTTGTGGCACTGCCGTTTAGGTCATATTGGTGTAAAACGCATGAGGAAGCTCCATGTTGATGGACTTTTGGAGTCACTTGATTTTGAATCACTTGACACATGTGAACCATGCCTCATGGGCAAGATGACTAAAACGCCGTTCTGTGGAACAATGGAACGGGCGAGTGACTTCTTGGAAATACTACACACTGATGTGTGCGGTCCAATGAATGTTCCAGCGCGTGGTGGATATCGTTATTTTCTCATCTTCACTGATGACTTAAGTAGATATGGGTATATTTACTTAATGAAACACAAGTCTGAAACGTTTGAAAAGTTCAAGCAATTTCAGAGTGAAGTTGAGAATCATTGTAACAAGAAGATTAAGTTCCTACGATCTGATCGAGGAGGTGAATATCTGAGTTATGAGTTTGGCAATCACTTCAGACAGTGTGGGATTGTTTCATAGTTGACACCGCCCGGAACACCATAGCGTAATGGTGTGTCCGAACGTCGTAATCGAACCTTATTAGATATGGTGCGTTCTATGATGTCTCTTGCTGATTTGCCACTATCGTTTTGGGGTTATGCATTAGAGACAGTTGCATTCACTTTAAATAGGGCACCATCAAAATCCGTTGAGACGACGCCATATGAACTGTGGTTTGGCAAGAAGCCAAAGTTGTCGTTTCTTAAAGTTTGGGGATGTGATGCTTATGTCAAAAAGCTTCAGCCTGAAAAGCTAGAACCCAAAGCGGAGAAATGCGTCTTCATAGGATACCCGAAAGAGACAGTCGGGTATACCTTCTATCTCAGATCCGAAGGCAAAGTGTTTGTCACTAAAAACGGAACATTTCTTGAGAAAGAGTTTCTCTCGAAAGAATTGAGTGGGAGGAAAATAGAGCTTGATGAGGTTATTGAACCTTTACTTCAACCAGAAAGTAGCGCAGCGCACAAAGACGTTTCTGTGGAACCTACAACGGTAGAAGAGGAAGTTAATGATGATGATCATGAAGCTTCGGATCAAGCAGCTATTGAACCTCGTAGGTCGACAAGGCCGCGTACTACCCCTGAGTGGTACGACAACCCTGTCTTGGAGGTCATGTTGTTGGACAACAATGAACCTACGAGCTATGGAGGAGCAATGATGGGCCCAGATTCCGAGAAATGGTTAGAGGCCATGAAATCCGAGATGGGATCCATGTATGAAAACAAAGTATGTACTTTGGAAGTATTACCTGAAGGGCGAAAGGCCATTCAGAACAAATGGATCTTTAAGAAGAAAACAGACGCGGACGGTAATGTCATCGTCTATAAAGCTCGACTTCTGGCAAAGGGTTTTTCACAAGTTCAAGGAGTTCACTACGATGAGACTTTCTCACCTGTAGCGATACTTAAGTCTGTCAGAATCATGATAGCAATAGCTGCCTATTTCGACTATGAAATTTGGCAGATGGATGTAAAAACAGCGTTCCTCAACGGTTTCCTTGAGGAAGAGTTGTATATGATGCAACCCGAAGGTTTTGTCGATCCAGAGAATGCTGACAAAGTATGCAAACTCCAGCGATCCATTTATGGACTGGTGCAAGCATCTCGGAGTTGGAATAAGCGCTTTGATGAGGTGATCAAAGCGTTTGAGTTTATACAAGTTTACGGAGAAGCTTGTATTTACAAGAAAGTGAGTGGGAGATCTATAGCGTTTCTAGTATTATATGTGGATGACATATTGCTGATTGGAAACAATATAGAAATGTTGGAAAGCGTGAAGGAATATTTGAACAAGAGTTTTTCAATGAAGGACCTAGGAGAAGCTGCTTTCATATTAGGCATTAAGATCTATAGAGATAGATCGAGACGCTTAATAGCACTTTCACAGAGCACATACCTTGATAAAGTTTTGAAGAAGTTCAAAATGGAACAGTCCAAGAAGGGGTTCTTGCCTGTATTACAAGGTGTGAAGTTGAGTAAGACTCAATGTCCAGTAACTGCAGAAGATAGAGAAAAGATGAGTGTCATCCCCTATGCTTCAGCCATAGGCTCTATCATGTATGCAATGTTGTGCACAAGACCCGATGTCAGCCTTGCCATAAGTATGGCCGGAAGGTTTCAAAGTGATTCTGGAATGGAGCACTCGCAAGCGGTCAAGAATATCCTTAAGTACCTGAAAAGGACTAAGGAAATGTTTCTCGTTTATGGAGGTGATGAAGAACTCGTCGTAAAGGGTTACGTCGATGCAAGCTTTGACACTGATCCGGACGACTCTAAGTCACAAACCGGATACGTATTTATTCTTAACGGGGGAGCGGTAAGCTGGTGCAGTTCCAAGCAAAGCGTGGTAGCTGATTCTACGTGCGAAGCGGAATACATCGCAGCCTCGGAGGCGGCAAAGGAAGGTGTCTCGATGAAGCAGTTCATGACAAATCTTGGAGTAGTGCCCAGTGCACTGAATCCAATGAACCTGTTCTGTGACAACACTGGTGTCATTGCTCTGGCCAAGGAACCAAGGTTTAAGAAGAGGACCAGACACATAAAGCGACGCTTCAACTCCATCTGCGATTACATCTTGGAGAAAGACATAAATATTTGCAAAGTGCACATGAATCTGAATGTTGCAGACCCGTTGACTAAACCTCTTCCAAGGGCTAAACATGATCAACACCAGAACTGCATGGGTGTTCGATTCATTACAATGTAAATCACATAGTGATGTGAACTAGATTATTGACTCTAGTGCAAGTGGGAGACTGTTGGAAATATGCCCTAGAGGCAATAAATAATGTGTTTATTATTGTATTTCCTTGTTCATGATAATCTTTTATTATCCATACTATAATTGTATTAATTGGAAACATGGATACATGTGTGGATACATAGACAAACACAATGTCCCTAGTATGCCTCTAGTGAACTAGCTTGTTGATTGAAAGATGGTTAAGGTTTCCTAGCCATGGACATGAGATGTCATTTGATAACGGGATCTCATCATTAGGAGAATGATGTGATGGACAAGACCCAAACTACAAACGTAGCTTATGATCGTGTCATTTTATTGCTACTGTTTTCTGCATGTCAAGTATATGTTCCTATGACCATGAGATCATGCAACTCACAGATATCGGAGGAGTACCTTGTGTGTATCAAACGTCGCAACATAACTGGGTGACTATAAAGGTACTCTACAGGTGTCTCCGAGGGTGTGTATTGAGTTGGCATGGATCAAGACTGGGATTTGTTACTCCGTGTGACGGAGAGGTATCTCAGGGCCCACTCGGTAATACAACATGACAATAAGCCTTGCAAGCAATGTGACTAAGTGTTGGTCTCGAGATCTTATATTACAAAATGAGTAAAGAGACTTGCCAGTAACGAGGTTGAACTAGGTATGGAGATACCGACGATCGAATCTCGGGCAAGTAACATACCGAAGAACAAAGGGAACATCATACGGGATTAACTGAATCCTTGACATAGAGGTTCGACCGATAAAGATCTTCGTAGAATATGTAGGAACCAATGTGTACATCCAGGTCCCGCCATTGGTTATTGACCGTAGAGGTGTCTCGGTCATGTCTACATAGTTCTCGAACCCGCAGGGTCTGCACACTTAAGGTTTGGTGACGTTTCGGTAGTATAGAGTTATGTATGGTGGTGAACGAAGTTTGTTCGGAGTCCCGGATGAGATCCTGGACGTCACGAGGAGCTCCGAAATGGTCCGGAGGTAAAGATTCATATATAGGAAGTCATGTTTTGGTCGTCGGAAAAGTTCCGGGCTTATCGGTAGTGTACCGGGAGACCTCTGGGAGGAGTATTTCGACCCAAGAGGCTTCATGGGCTTTGGAAGAGTGAATATCAGCCCTTAGTGGGCTGGTGGAAACTCCCACACAAGGCCCATGTTGCTGGAGAAGAAAAACCAAAAGGAAAAAGGTGGAAAAAGGTAAAAAGAGAAAAAAAAAGGATGAATCCTAATCCTACCAGGAGTGGAGGAGGTGGACTCCTCCTCTCCTAGTTCAGCCGAAGCCTAGAAGGCTTGGAGGCCAAGCTTCCTCCTCTCCTCCTCTCCTCCTATATATACTGGTGGTATTGTGGGTTTTTGCACTAGATTTTCAGCCACGTGCTACCCGTTCCTCCAGTGCATAGTTTCTCCTCTAGATCGGTTTTCTGCAGTGCGTAGGTGAAGCCTTGCCGGAATTGCTCCACCACCATCGCCGGAGCTCCTTCAGGCTGCTAGAGAACTCTTCTTCCTCTCCACTCCTTCTTGCTGGATCAAGACGGTGGAGATCGTCATCAAGCTGTACGTGTGCTGAACGCGGAGGTGCCATCCGTTCGGTGCTAGATCGGAAGGATCGTGATCAAGTTCGTGAGACGGATCATGATCAGGTTCGTGGGACGGTTCGTGATCAGATCGCGGGACGGATCGTGATTGGATCGCGGGACGGATTGTGATTGGATCGCGGGAGGCACGGCGATTTGGATCGCGAAGACGTTCAACTACACCAACCGCGTTTCTTAACGCTTCCTGCTTAGCGATCTACAAGGGTATGTAGATCCACTCTCCCTCTCGTAGATGCTCATCACCATGGATAGATCTTCGTGTGCGTAGGAAATTTTTTGTTTCCCATGCAACATTCCCCAACATCCCTCCCCTCACATATATATAGGAGGGAGAAGAGGAGGGGGCACCCTAGGGTTTCCCCTAGGGTGGGGCGGCGGCCAAGGTGGGCAACTTGGCCCCCAAGGCAAGTGAGGCGTCCCCTCTTGGGCCTGCCCTAGCCCTCCCAGCCGCATGGGCCTTAGGTGGGAGGGCGGCCAACCCACCAGGGGCTGGTGCTCCCCCTCTCATAGTCCATGAGGCCCTCCGGGGTAGGTGAACCCTCTCGGTGGACCCCCAGAACACTTCCGGCACTCCCGTCACAAAACCGGTAAGTCCCAAAACTTTTCCGGAACCCGAATACCGACTTCCTATATATTAATCTTTATGTCCGGACCATTACGGATCTCCTCGTGACGTCCGGGATCTCATCCGGGACCCCGAACAACCTTCGGTCAGCAACATACATAACTCACTATACCGAAATGTCACCAAACCTTAAGTGTGCAGACCGTGCGGGTTTGAGAACTATGCAGACATGACCGAGACACCTCTACGGTCAATAACCAGTAGCGGGACCTAGATGCCCATATTGGCTCCTACATATTCTACGAAGATCATATCGGTTGAACCTCTATGTCAAGGATTCAGTAAATTCCGTATGATGTTCCCTTTGTTCTTCGGTATGTTACTTGCCCGAGATTCGATCGTCGGTATCTCTATACCTAGTTCAATCTCGTTACCGGCAAGTCTCTTTACTCATTCCCTAATACAAGATACCGTGGCTAACACTTAGTCACATTGCTTGCAAGGCTTATTGTCATGTCGTATTACCGAGTGGGCCCTGAGATACCTCTCCGTCACACGGAGTAACAAATCCCAGTCTTGATCCGTGCCAATCCAGCAAACACCCTCGGAGATACCTGTAGAGCACCTTTATAGTCACCCAGTTACGTTGCGACGTTTGATACACACAAGGTACTCCTTCGGTGTCAGTGAGTTGCATGATCTCATGGTCATAGGAACACATACTTGACATGCAGAAAACAGTAGCAATAAACTAACACGATCATATGCTACGTTTATAGTTTGGGTCTTGTCCATCATATCATTCTCCTAATGATGTGATCCCGTTATCAAATGACATCTCATGTCCATGGCCAGGAAACCTTGACCATCTTTGATCAACGAGCTAGTCTACTAGAGGCATACCAGGGACACAGTGTTGTCTGTATACCCAAACATGTATCTGAGTTTCTGATTAATACAATTCTAGCATGGATAATAAACGATTATCATGAACAAGGAAATATGATAATAACTAATTTATTATTGCCTCTAGGGCATATTTTCAACAACAAGTCCACCCTTGACATGCAACTGGGAGTCCGTCGGTTTTTTGGTCCGAGTTGCAAGTCGGCCCTCGATATGAAACTGGGGTCACGACTAATTTTATCCCAATTGTAAGTCCATCCTTGATTGCAACTCGATCCGACCATTTATTGTCCCCCAATACGCAAGTGGGTCCAGTCAAGCAAGGGGCCGGTCAATTTTGTTCTAGTTGCAACTCCACCCCCATTACGCAATTGGAGGGTGTCTTTTTTTTGTCTCAATTGCAAGTCCACCATCAACACGCAACTGGGGCCCAAAACCAATTTTTGTCCTACTTGCAACTACAAATACACCCCTCACGTGCAATTCGTGGGGTGGGGTGGGGGGTCTTGTCCTAGTTGCAAGTCTGCCATCGACACGCAAGTGAAGGCAAATCCATTGTCCTAATCTAGCTACAAGTCCAACTACACCCATGATATGCAATTGGGGGAGGAGGGATTGTACCAGTTGCATGCTCGATACAGAACTAGGGATCTAAATTTGTCCCAGTTGCAACTTCACTCTCGATACGCAAGCGACCCAATTTTTGTCTCAGTTACAAGTCCATCCTCGATACGCAAGTGGGTCCAACTCATTTTTTTCTCAGTTGCATGTTCACCCTTGACTTGCAACTGCATGCCCACAACGAGAATGCAATTAGGGGTTGAAGGAGAGTTGTTGCCCAGTTGAGTCTCAGCAGTTTAAAAATGTTCATGATTTTTTTATTTTTTTCATCTTTCTTACAAAAGTTCATGAAAATTTGCTTAAATTTTGATTTTTTCTAAAAATCATTATATTTTAATTTAAGAAAATCACGATATTTTTTGAATTTGTGGACTTTTATATTTCAAGAACATTTTTTACCATTCGCAATTTTTTTGAATCCGTGAATATATTTTTCAAAATTTCTTATTCCTTTCTAATTCACCAAATTTTTAAAAATTAACAACCAATTTTTTTTTTCACTAGAAATTCAAAATTAAGAATTTTTTCTGCGAGGAACTGAAAAACATTTTAACGCCGGTGAAGTTGTGGTGACGGATGTACACATGCATGGCTGGAACGATTCTTACGTAGTGCTGAAATTAATCAAACATCACACTGAATCTTATTAGGGTAGCGTCGCCGGCCGTACGACGCTAGGACATTTACGTACGTAACACGTGCATGCCTGCATGTAATACATAGAATTTCTTGTCCAGCTGGTCTTGATCTTATCTCATTTCCATTCGATCGAGAAGCACAATACGTTGCCAACAACCGGCGGTCTGCCCGTCGGCGTCGCTACGACGCTGCATGGTGTACGGGAGCCTGGCTCGGGTCAGGAGCATTGAGCTGAGCACCCTGCAAGTGCACGCGCGTAGGAGAAGGGACGAGCGGATTGATTTAGCGACGCAACACCCGTGGCTGTAATGGACAAAATTAGGTGGCGCTCAAATAAAACAACAAATAAACAAATAAACACTAAAATGAGGTGTTGCTGATGTCATATGTCGATGTAACATAGTCATGGCACATCTAGATGTATTTTAGACATATCCAAATATTTATTAGACGGATATGAGTAGCTAGGCTTCTTTGGGCAACTCTCTAACTATGTTAAGTTATTTGAGACATTCTTGCGTTGCAGAGATGACTATCCAAATGATGAACTACTGGAGCAAGAGTTTATCAATATCAGATTAGCATAAAAACATCGACATCATAACCATATTTCCTTTGTCAAGATTAAACAATACTTACAGATTTTCGCTGCAGAAAATGCACATTTTTTTAGCACATTTCAGGACCTATTTTCTAGTGCAAATTCTTTTTTTGGGGGGAAAAGAAATCTTCATTAAATCATGGGGGCTTCTCAGCCACAATCAGGTTTACAACAAGGTCCATTCCGACAGCTAGCCAAACTGCTGTGCGCAGAGTACTACGACCATAAACGGCCAACTCATGGCTTACAGTGTTATGCGAACGGATACAATGGGTAAAGGAAATGTTCCTAGTGGCAGCACTAGCCATTTTGCGAATCTTCTCTACTAGTGCACGATGTTTAGATTTATCCTGATTACGTCCCGTAATCATGGTCACCGCCTTCATACTATCCATCTTGACCAAGATAGGTAGGTTTGTCCGATATAAGGTCAGCTCTAGACCTTCTCTGCAGGCCATTAGCTCCGCCTCTAATGCATCATCACATGAGCGAATCTCTGTACCTGCGCTATAGATGATCTCACCTCGGTCATCCCGCAGGATCATGCCTCCACCCGCCGCACCCGTTGCCGCGATGTAATTCCCGTCCGTGTTCAACTTTACCCAGCCCGGCTTCGCGGGAGGGGGGGGGGCAGCTCGCGTGCTGTAGCGACCCGACCTGAAAGGCCAAGTCTCCGGTGTTTTCCGTACCATCCCAAGATCATGCTGGTACACACACGGTACATCAATGTATATATCAAAGGGAAATCACACAACATTATATTAATCGCAATCTCATATAGAGTCCTTTATTACAATAAAAATTACAATAAAGTGGCTAAAGGCCAACTCATGAGAATATCTAAATCTTGCGGAAGCGTCGACGGTAGATGAGTCCATCCGACTCCAAGGGCATCTCACTGAGCATAGAACGCGTCCTCACTCCTGGTCGGAAAAATACTCTGCAACATGATACGTTGCAGCCGTGTAGGTCAGCATATGGAATATGCCGGCAAAGTCACAGTAGAGGTGTGAAAATAATCAGCTAGTCTATATGCATATATGGCAGGTGGGGTGGTAAGTTTTGCGTAAAGCCAATTTTTCCTACATCAAGAAAAGGGGCTAAGCAAAACATTACTAAGTTGGTTGATTAATGAGATGGTTCCACCAACCAATTCTCATACCCAAAATTATTAAATTCCCACATCATCATATTATTTGTGTTGAGAGTTCCGGAAGTTCCAATTCCTTTGGCTCAAGTCGTCCATAACCGTGGACACGGCTAATCGATTAGGTTTAAGTACTCTGTAGAGTTTTGCACACGTTCCCCACAAGATTTGGTCGCCTCCGTTTGATTTCTCGCACTTTAGGGTGTTTGAGAAACGGATGACCAAAACATGATCTTCCAAAGGGTTTCCCTGCGACTCTGACGGTGCCCATCCTTTCCTACCGTTCTTCTACCTCTCGTAGCACCGCCTGTCCAGGGTCACCACGATATCCAACCAAGCCAGAGCCCATAATGACTTGTGGCTGTGCAGGTAAGCCTTGGGTTTTAAAGCATCCATCCATCTCTTTGTGCCTGGGTGGACCTTTCCGCGTGAATACTGGCCATCTCCAGCATCACCTAGGCTAACCACTGGTTTCTCCAGGGTGCCGTTCAACCATCATCCACCCAGAGGTATGTTGAAAACTTGGAGTATTGAAATCTTGATCATTATGTAGGTCTTGAAATTATTAACTCTCTCAACTCTCATGAATCACACAACCAACCCCGTCTACTAATAGCATAGCAAAAGGTAAAACAACGTTTCCCGGGGCCAATGTTGTCAAAGGGGGTTGAGAGAGGTATCTACCACATGATACTACTACAATGTAACCAAGTTTCCAACTAACCTATCTTGCATGCAACTGGGGAGATGGTAGAACTAATGCATATAAAACATGGGTAAAACATGATCAAAGTGACTTGCCTGATTGATGATCTTCGTACGTGAGTGACTCTAGGTAACAAGCTTCGCACTCCGGATAATCTACGAAACAAACAATGCACTCAAATAAGCATACAACCAAAATAAGTACTCATAACATTCAGCAAAGAAGTACTAAACAAACTATGCAAACAATGCTCAAAAGTCTCTAGCAAGTAAAACACACAAAGTTTGGTTTTTCCAAAGGGGATGATAAAAACACTACTACATAATAAAACTATTTTGAAATAGCAAAACAATTGTTGACAGCAAGGGAAACAATAGAATATTTTATTAATAAACATAATATAATCAATTTAAGTTTGTTGGGAAAACTTTAGTAGAGTTTATACAAGTTTGTGATAAACACTATATGAATCAACTATAGTTATATTAACAAAAAAGAATGAAAACTAAACTTATTATTTTGTTGACAAAACATGTTCTTACAGAAAATAACTTACAAATAAATTTGTCTTAGAAAACAGAATTAATTATACAAAACTTATTTGAAAACAAAACTATTACTAGTTAGTTGTTTTAATCAAATTATGCCTATTTGAAAAGAAGTTGTGATTCCTATGTTAAATGAAATTAAACTAGGCAAATTTATATTTTTATTAACAGTAAGTGAAAACACTAAATGTTTACTAACAGAACCTAATAAACAAATAAAACCAAATTCTAAATCAAACTAATCAAAATTTAGTTTATAAAACTATATTATAATAATAAGTAGATTCTGTTATAGCTAAAACACTATTAAAAATCATCCTAAAAATCCTCAAACTAAACATGGAGATAGTCCTAACCAATATCTAACAGTGACAAAAAGAATCATATCAAAATCTATTTTCAAACTCTAGTTATTCAGATTTGAAGATTTTGAGAAAATTTGATTAAATTCAAATTTTATAGTTCAAATTTGAAATTTAAAAGTACAGGGTGAAACTACATGAAAAATGTGAGCTATTGCAAAAAGAATCAACTCAAAACACTAAACTGATTAAAAGATATAGCTAAAACAAATTTGGAATACATTCTGTTTTCTGAAAAACAAAACTGAAAAGAAAAACTAACGAACGGTCGACTAGGGTGACGTGGCGACCTGTGAGTGGCTGAGGTGGGTGTCCGAGCGGTGCTTTGGGCGGTCAACCGATCCTAAACAGAAAACGGTTCGGGAATAAGTGACTTCTAATCTGAGCCGTTGGGTTTGGATCGGAGGGAGGGAAATGCTCACGGTGTAAAGGTCGCCGGCGTGGGGAAACTCCGGCGAGTCCGGAAGTGGTGAACGCGATGGCGAGGCGTTCCGGTGGTCGGGGAGGACGGGGAAGTGGTCCGGGCGACGGCGACAGTTCTCCAGAGTCGATTGGTGGCGACGGCGAGGCGAATGGTGGTCGGGGGTGGTGGCTACGGTCGACGGCGACTTCCGGTGATGGTGGAACTCCGACGAGCAATCGACGGCGTCTCGGCGAGAGAGAGAAGGGGGCTCGGGGGGAAAATGGATGCGGGGCAGTGGGGCTCTTATATAGGCGCTCGGGGGGGTGCGGGGAGGAGAGAGGGGAGAGATCCGGTGATGGGGGGGGAGCGACCGGCGTCGGGTCCGGCGCGCGCGGGGGAGGGAGAAGACGACGACCGAGCGAGGGAAACGGTCGGATGAGTGGGGTCCAGCGTCAGAGAGAAAAAGGGGCGTCCGTTGCGCGCGGTCGGCCGGCTCGTAGTTATTGCGCGAATAAAACCTGTGGGCCGGCCCATTTAATACCGGAAACGGTTACCGTTACTGTTTAATAATTTCCAGAGACATTCAAAAACTTTTAAAGCATTCAAATCGTCTCTAAATATAGGGATATTATATATCAAAATTAACAGAATAATAAATGCTATTTAATGAACATTTCTATTCTGTCATTTGAACACTTTGAAAAAATATTATTTTCAGAAATTGCCTAATTGTTTTTAGATCCTTTTTTGCAAATATTTTCAAAATAACCCCTGGTTATTTTGTTCAAATAATTCACCAATTAGACCCTGGTGTGGAGTGTCATGTTACTCCTCTCTTATTTTGAACCTTTAACCAAAATTTCAAATAGGGAAAGCAACATAGGGAAAAGTAGAAAGGACTTTCAGAAAAATCAGAAATGGCATTTCAACTAACACATACAATCAAGCAATGGTGATGATAGATGCATAGCTATATTCATAACATTCCAAAATGGAATTTTGGGATGTTACAAACCTACCCACCTTAAGATGAATCTCGCCCTCGAGATTCGGGTTGGCTAGAAAATAGGTGCGGATGGTCTCTACGAAGATCTTCTTCGCGTTCCCAGGTGGCTTCTTCTTCGGTATGGTGACTCCACAAAACTTTACAGAACTTGATAATCTTGCTGCGGGTAACTCTGTTGGATGTCTCGAGGATTCTGACAGGCTTCTCCTCATAAGTCAGATCACTTTCAAGCTGTATGGCCTCTAGGGGCACTGTATCTCTCAAAGGGATGTCGGCCATCTCAGCATGATATTTCTTCAGCTGGGACACATGGAACACATTATGAACTTCGGATAATCCTTCTGGCAATTCCAGTTTGTATGCAACTTCACCTCTACGTTCAAGAATTTTGTAGGGGCCTATGAATCTGGGTGCTAATTTTCCTTTTACACCAAATCTCTTGGTTCCTCGAAGCGGGGATACACGAAGATATGCTCTGTCTCCCACTTCATATGTCACTTCTTTACGTTTGCTGTCAGCATAACTCTTCTGTCGAGATTGAGCTATCTTGAGTCTGTCACGAATCAACCTGACTTTCTCTTCCGAATCTTGAATAAGGTCGGGACCAAAAAGTTGTCGGTCTCCAACACCATCCCACGTCAGTGGTGTTCTGCACCTCCTTCCGTATAAAGCTTCGAAAGGGGCCATCTTTAGACTGGTTTGATAACTGTTGTTGTACGAGAATTCTGCGTAAGGTAAGTTGTCATCCCAACTAGATCCATAATCTAGCGCACAAGCTCTCAACATGTCTTCCAGAATCTGGTTGACTCTCTCAGTCTGTCCATCTGTCTGCGGATGAAAAGTTGTACTAAACTCTAGCCTTGTACCCAAAGTTTCATGTAACTGATGCCAAAACTTTGAGGTAAATTGTGTTCCTCTATCTGACACGATACTCCTCAGAACTCCATGCAGACATACGATCCTGGTCATATATATCTTGGCTAGCTTAGCACTGGTATAGGTGGTTTTCACTGGAATGAAATGAGCTACCTTGGTCAAGCGATCTACCACTACCCAGATGGAATCATAACCTGAACGGGTCTTGGGCAATCCTGTGATGAAATCCATACCAAGCTTTTCCCATTTCCACTCGGGTATCGGCAAAGGTTGGAGTAACCCTGCTGGTTTCTGATGTTCTGCCTTTACTCGCTGACAAACATCACATATCGCAACATGCTCTGCAATATCTTTCTTCATACCTGTCCACCAATAACTTTCCTTTAAATCCAGATACATCTTGGTGTTGCCTGGGTGTATCGAGTAAGGTGAATCGTGGGCTTCCTGAAGTATCAACTTCCTGAGCTCTGGTTCATTGGGCACATAGATTCGGTTCTCGAACCACAAAGTTCCGTGTTCATCCTCACGAAAACCTTTAGCTTTACCATCTTCCATTCTCTGTTTAATCTCAGCTATCTCCTTGTCCGATTTCTGGGCTTTTCGAATTCTTTCGGTCAAGGTGGACTGAATTTCCAGTGTAGCAACATATCCTCTTGGAACTATCTCTAGCTTGAGCTCTCTGAGATCATCGACTAACTCTTGAGGTAATCCTCCAGCTGTGAGTGTGTTCACATAGGTTTTCCGACTCAAAGCATCGGCTACAACATTAGCCTTACCTGGATGGTAGTGTAATCTCATGTCATAGTCCTTGATTAACTCTAACCATCTCCTCTGTCTGAGGTTCAACTCTTTCTGCGTGAAGATATACTTCAGGCTCTTATGGTCGGTGTAAACATCACAACTATTTCCGATAAGGAAATGTCTCCAGGTCTTGAGTGCGTGCACTACGGCTGCTAGTTCCAAATCATGAGTGGCATAATTCAACTCATGAGGTCGTAGCTGTCTGGAAGCATAGGCTACAACTTTTCCATCCTGCATAAGTACTCCTCCAAGTCCTTGACGTGAAGCATCACAATAAACCTGGAAATCCTTCCGAATATCGGGCAAGATCAACACTGGGGCTGTGACCAAACGTTCCTTCAACTCCTGGAAACTGGCTTCACATTCCACAGTCCAAACATACTTGGATTCTTTCTTCAACAACTCTGTCATGGGCTTGGCAACCTTGGAGAAATTCTCAATGAACCTCCGGTAATATCCAGCAAGTCCAAGGAAACTGCGGATCTCCTTAACTGAGGTGGGTGACTTCCACTTGGTGACGGCTTCAACCTTAGCGGGGTCTACGGCTATTCCATCTCCGGAAATAACATGTCCAAGGAATCCGACTTCCGTCAGCCAAAATTCACATTTGCTGAACTTGGCATATAACTGATGCTCTCTTAGCTTCTCCAGAACTAAACGCAAATGTTCCTTATGCTCTTCCTCGTTCTTGGAGAATATCAGAATGTCATCGATGAACACCACAACAAACTTGTCTAGGTATTCCATGAATACTTTGTTCATCAAATTCATGAAGTAGGCAGGAGCATTAGTCAATCCAAAAGACATGACCGTATACTCATACAAGCCATACCTCGTGGTGAAAGCTGTTTTGGGTATATCCTGTTCACGAATCTTCAACTGGTGATACCCTGATCGAAGATCGATCTTGGAGAATACTTTGGCTCCTATGAGCTGATCAAACAAATCGTTAATCATCGGCAGAGGGTACTTGTTCTTGATAGTCACCTCGTTCAAGGCACGATAGTCCACTACCATTCTCAAGGATTTATCCTTCTTCTCCACCAAAAGTACTGGGGCTCCCCAAGGTGAAGAACTTGGGCGAATATACCCCTTGTCCAATAACTCCTTGATTTGCTTCTTGATTTCCAACAGATCATTTGCGGGCATCCGATAGGGTCTCTTGGAAATTGGGGCTGTCCCTGGCTGTAGCTCTATTAAGAACTCAATCTCCCTATCTGGTGGCATTCCTGGTAATTCTTCCGGAAATACATCTGGAAATTCTTTTACCACAGGTACTTCCTCCTGAACAACTCCTGTGAGAGAATTTAACCGAGCACTCATACGTGTGCGTCGGGATACATACTTAATCCTCTTGTTCTCCGGGGTGGTGAGTGAAACAGACTTGCTAGGGCAATCAAGATTTCCTTCATACTTGGTCATCCAATCCATGCCTAGGATTACATCCAATCCTTGTGACTCTAAGACGATGAGGTCGGTGGGAAAAACATGATTTCCTATATTGAGTTTCAAGGCATGGCATCCTATCCCTGCCATCATCATACCTCCTGGAGAACTAACCTTAATGGGCTGACTAAGGGTTTTGGTGGGCAAACCATACTTATCCACAACTACCCTTGATATGAATGAATGAGTTGCACCCGAATCAAAAAGTACTGTAACAGGACGTGAATGCAATAAAAACTTACCAACCACAGTCTCGGGCTGATCATAGACTTCTTCCACATCGATGTGATTCACTTGAGCACGGGGAAACGGATTGGGCTTCTTGGCTGCGGAGTTGCCGTTGTTAGTGCCGTTTCCATTGCCTTGCTTGCTCTGGGGACACTCAGTAGCATAGTGCCCTGTCTTCTGGCACTTGAAACAGGTAATGTGACTCAGATCCTTCTGAGCAGGAACTTGACGGTGCTGGTTGTTGTTCCCATTCCCATTTTCAGTCTTGAAGTTACCATGGTTGAGACGGTTGTTCCCATTTCCTCCATGATGGTGGCCTCCATGGTTATGCACAGTATGAGTGTGCTTTCCAAACTTACTGTTTCCTGATCCGGTATTCCCGGAGTACGGGGAGTAACGAGGCTTCTGATGAGCTCCAGAGTTGAACTTCCCCTGAGTGTACTTCCGCTTGCGGTTCTCAATCTGCTGCTGTTTACCTTCCAGAATAAGTGCCTTATCCACCAGCTCTTGGTAGTTGTTGAAATTAGCCACTACCAGCTGTATGCTCAACTCATCATTGAGTCCTTCCAGAAACTTTTCTTGCTTGGCCGCATCATCGGCCACATCTCCTGGGGCATAACGGGCCAACATGTTAAACTCTTCCACATATTGGGCCACAGAGCGATTACCCTGGCGCAAGTTGCGAAACTCGCGCTTCTTTAGACTCATGGCTCCAGCTGAAACATGAGCGGTGCGGAAAGCAAGCTTGAACTGCTCCCAAGTCACATCTGCAATAGGATATGTGGTGGTGTAATTCTCCCACCATGATGCTGCTGGTCCTTCCAGTTGATGTGCGGCAAATCGCACTTTCTCAGCGTCAGTGCATCCAGCGGTGACAAGTTCTCTCTCCATCTTGCGGAGCCAGTCATCTGCCACAATGGGCTCAGTGCTGCTGGAGAAAGTTGGAGGATTCAATCTCAAAAAACGGGTGAGATTGTCAGTCTGGGGTGGATGGTGATGATTATTGTTGTTCTGATTGTTGGTCTGATTCTGAATCAATAGTTGCATCAGTGCATTCTGTTGCTGAAGGAGTTGAGTGAGTTCCGGTGGGAAAGTGAAGTCGGTCTCACGTCGTGGAGGCATCTTGCTGTTTTCAGAGGGATGAGAATTAGAATAGAACAAGGGTCTAGAAGAAATTCACTACCCATATGCAATGCAACAAACATATCACACCAAACACTCATTCATTTATTCAATCAATGTCAAACAATGGAAATACAAATCTCAGACAACTAAGCATCGACCTACGCTTTAACGAATAAAAGATACATGGAGGGCATAACTAATGTTCTCCTCAAAAGTGCATAGTCGTAGGTCCTCCGGTGGTGCTTTCCTCGTAGTCTTCATCGTCACTGATGAAGGGTGCCATGTCTCCTTCGGGGTGAAGGTTTTCCCCCATGTCTAGCTGCTCCTCCAGAGTTGCGATGCGTGCATTCTGCTCATCAATCCTCTCTAGGAAGTCCTTCACTTCATGCTCGTGTTCATAGTTGGCCTCTCGCAGATCAGCTTCAAGGTCCAGCTCGCGATTCATCAGATTCTTGATAGTCTTCGTGTCAGCACGAACTTGAAGCTCCAGAGTCCTGATGTGAGTCTCCAAGGTCTGGATATAGGAGATAGTGGTGTCTGCAGTGGGATTGGTGATGATGTTGCCATGGGCATCTCTGCGGCAAACCATGCTGAGTCCTGGTGAAATGGTTCCACCTCTGTATTCCTCCTGAATACGTCCAAGGGCACGATGAATGGCCATGTCTCTTCCAAGTATCCAACTGGGTGCCACGAACTTGAGATCTATGGGTTCCTTCCGATTCCCAAAGGTCTTCCCTGGAATATGCACCTCGATCCTGTAGCGTCCATCTTGGGGAAATGACATGATAGGAATCCCGGTGATGCTCGGCAAAGCAATCCTTACGTCCTTGACGATTCTCATCAGCTCCTTACCAAAGGGCATCGTTGCGTCAGGCTGGCAAAACTCCGTGATCAACACTGGGATGAAGGTGGCCATCTATAAATTTTGAAATAATCGGAGAGGAGTCAGAAACGAATAGATGAGAGTATAAGATATTTAAAGACAAAGAGAAACAATCCTAAGGCTTTCCAATCCTAGAGGTTACGTCCTACGATCAGCGTGTGCTCTGATACCATTTCTGTAGCGACCCGACCTGAAAGGCCAAGTCTCCGGTGTTTTCCGTACCATCCCAAGATCATGCTGGTACACACACGGTACATCAATGTATATATCAAAGGGAAATCACACAGCATTATATTAATCGCAATCTCATATAGAGTCCTTTATTACAATAAAAATTACAATAAAGTGGCTAAAGGCCAACTCATGAGAATATCTAAATCTTGCGGAAGCGTCGACGGTAGATGAGTCCATCCGACTCCAAGGGCATCTCACTGAGCATAGAACGCGTCCTCACTCCTGGTCGGAAAAATACTCTGCAACATGATACGTTGCAGCCGTGTAGGTCAGCATATGGAATATGCCGGCAAAGTCACAGTAGAGGTGTGAAAATAATCAGCTAGTCTATATGCATATATGGCAGGTGGGGTGGTAAGTTTTGCGTAAAGCCAATTTTTCCTACATCAAGAAAAGGGGCTAAGCAAAACATTACTAAGTTGGTTGATTAATGAGATGGTTCCACCAACCAATTCTCATACCCAAAATTATTAAATTCCCACATCATCATATTATTTGTGTTGAGAGTTCCGGAAGTTCCAATTCCTTTGGCTCAAGTCGTCCATAACCGTGGACACGGCTAATCGATTAGGTTTAAGTACTCTGTAGAGTTTTGCACACGTTCCCCACAAGATTTGGTCGCCTCCGTTTGATTTCTCGCACTTCAGGGTGTTTGAGAAACGGATGACCAAAACATGGTCTTCCAAAGGGTTTCCCTGCGACTCTGACGGTGCCCATCCTTTCCTACCGTTCTTCTACCTCTCGTAGCACCGCCTGTCCAGGGTCACCACGATATCCAACCAAGCCAGAGCCCATAATGACTTGTGGCTGTGCAGGTAAGCCTTGGGTTTTAAAGCATCCATCCATCTCTTTGTGCCTGGGTGGACCTTTCCGCGTGAATACTGGCCATCTCCAGCATCACCTAGGCTAACCACTGGTTTCTCCAGGGTGCCGTTCAACCATCATCCACCCAGAGGTATGTTGAAAACTTGGAGTATTGAAATCTTGATCATTATGTAGGTCTTGAAATTATTAACTCTCTCAACTCTCATGAATCACACAACCAACCCCGTCTACTAATAGCATAGCAAAAGGTAAAACAACGTTTCCCGGGGCCAATGTTGTCAAAGGGGGTTGAGAGAGGTATCTACCACATGATACTACTACAATGCAACCAAGTTTCCAACTAACCTATCTTGCATGCAACTGGGGAGATGGTAGAACTAATGCATATAAAACATGGGTAAAACATGATCAAAGTGACTTGCCTGATTGATGATCTTCGTACGTGAGTGACTCTAGGTAACAAGCTTCGCACTCCGGATAATCTACGAAACAAACAATGCACTCAAATAAGCATACAACCAAAATAAGTACTCATAACATTCAGCAAAGAAGTACTAAACAAACTATGCAAACAATGCTCAAAAGTCTCTAGCAAGTAAAACACACAAAGTTTGGTTTTTCCAAAGGGGATGATGAAAACACTACTACATAATAAAACTATTTTGAAATAGCAAAACAATTGTTGACAGCAATGGAAACAATAGAATATTTTATTAATAAACAGAATATAATCAATTTAAGTTTGTTGGGAAAACTTTAGTAGAGTTTATACAAGTTTGTGATAAACACTATATGAATCAACTATAGTTATATTAACAAAAAAGAATGAAAACTAAACTTATTATTTTGTTGACAAAACATGTTCTTACAGAAAATAACTTACAAATAAATTTGTCTTAGAAAACAGAATTAATTATACAAAACTTATTTGAAAACAAAACTATTACTAGTTAGTTGTTTTAATCAAATTATGCCTATTTGAAAAGAAGTTGTGATTCCTATGTTAAATGAAATTAAACTAGGCAAATTTATATTTTTATTAACAGTAAGTGAAAACACTAAATGTTTACTAACAGAACCTAATAAACAAATAAAACCAAATTCTAAATCAAACTAATCAAAATTTAGTTTATAAAACTATATTATAATAATAAGTAGATTCTGTTATAGCTAAAACACTATTAAAAATCATCCTAAAAATCCTCAAACTAAACATGGAGATAGTCCTAACCAATATCTAACAGTGACAAAAAGAATCATATCAAAATCTATTTTCAAACTCTAGTTATTCAGATTTGAAGATTTTGAGCAAATTTGATTAAATTCAAATTTTATAGTTCAAATTTGAAATTTAAAAGTACAGGGTGAAACTACATGAAAAATGTGAGCTATTGCAAAAAGAATCAACTCAAAACACTAAACTGATTAAAAGATATAGCTAAAACAAATTTGGAATACATTCTGTTTTCTGAAAAACAAAACTGAAAAGAAAAACTAACGAACGGTCGACTAGGGTGACGTGGCGACCTGTGAGTGGCTGAGGTGGGTGTCCGAGCGGTGCTTCGGGCGGTCAACCGATCCTAAACAGAAAACGGTTCGGGAATAAGTGACTTCTAATCTGAGCCGTTGGGTTTGGATCGGAGGGAGGGAAATGCTCACGGTGTAAAGGTCGCCGGCGTGGGGAAACTCCGGCGAGTCCGGAAGTGGTGAACGCGACGGCGAGGCGTTCCGGTGGTCGGGGAGGACGGGGAAGTGGTCCGGGCGACGGCGACAGTTCTCCGGAGTCGATTGGTGGCGACGGCGAGGCGAATGGTGGTCGGGGGTGGTGGCTACGGTCGACGGCGACTTCCGGTGATGGTGGAACTCCGACGAGCAATCGACGGCGTCTCGGCGAGAGAGAGAAGGGGGCTCGGGGGGAAAATGGATGCGGGGCAGTGGGGCTCTTATATAGGCGCTCGGGGGGGTGCGGGGAGGAGAGAGGGGAGAGATCCGGTGAGGGGGGGAGCGACCGGCGTCGGGTCCGGCGCGCGCGGGGGAGGGAGAAGACGACGACCGAGCGAGGGAAACGGTCGGATGAGTGGGGTCCAGCGTCAGAGAGAAAAAGGGGCGTCCGTTGCGCGCGGTCGGCCGGCTCGTAGTTATTGCGCGAATAAAACCTGTGGGCCGGCCCATTTAATACCGGAAACGATTACCGTTACTGTTTAATAATTTCCAGAGACATTCAAAAACTTTTAAAGCATTCAAATCGTCTCTAAATATAGGGATATTATATATCAAAATTAACAGAATAATAAATGCTATTTAATGAACATTTCTATTCTGTCATTTGAACACTTTGAAAAAATATTATTTTCAGAAATTGCCTAATTGTTTTTAGATCCTTTTTTACAAATATTTTCAAAATAACCCCTGGTTATTTTGTTCAAATAATTCACCAATTAGACCCTGGTGTGGAGTGTCATGTTACTCCTCTCTTATTTTGAACCTTTAACCAAAATTTCAAATAGGGAAAGCAACATAGGGAAAAGTAGAAAGGACTTTCAGAAAAATCAGAAATGGCATTTCAACTAACACATACAATCAAGCAATGGTGATGATAGATGCATAGCTATATTCATAACATTCCAAAATGGAATTTTGGGATGTTACACGTGCACACTGGCCTCCTGACGTACTTTGGTGCGTGATGGTGTGGTTGAGACCACTATCTTTCCCTTCTCTAGACCACCCTTAGGATGTTGCTGTATGCACAAGAACGAGTTAATATACCCGTGTAAAAATCGTCTGGAGGCTTCGGCAGGGGGTGGCACCTTGTCATGCGTAATCTCATTGCGAACATGTCATATTCGCCAGATGGTCATGAGCACCACCAGTCTTGTTGTATCATCCAAGGGATCCAACAAGGTGAAGATCCACTCCGAGCCTGTGTTCTGAATGGACTCCACCTTGGTATACTCCAGTCCAAGGCCATAACTCGCCAGAGCTCTCTTGCCAAAGGGCATTTGCAAAGCGCATGCGTTCCATACCACAAAGAGGGCATATGTCAGTAAGCTCGAGGTGTCGTGAGGCTTTATTGTCACATGTAGCAAGTGAGTTGGTGACAATTCTCCAAGCGAATATGCGTACCTTAGGGGGAGCAAGGCACCCCCATACGATCTTCCAGATGGCGCGATGACCATTCGGTGCCCTGCTCGTAGCGGAAGCCAATGGACGCTCGCGCTCGTCCATGGCTAGGTGGTAGGCGGAGCTAACAGTGAAGCTACCGTTCCTCTCCGGTGCCCATGCAATAACGTCGTCGGTGATGCATGCCGAGGTACAGATGCTGCTGATGACGTCGATATATGTCGGACAAAGTAGCGGCGGAGGAGATTCAGGCGTCGGGTGCCATCTCCATCCAAGAGGTCCGCCACTCTCCTGAGGCGACAGGTGCCTTGCAGGGATATGGGCTGGCGCGACGGCTCCTTGGGTAGCCATCGGTCACGCCATATGCGGATCTCCCGTCCGTTACCGATGCGCCATATGATGCCCTTTTTCAAGAGCTCCAGGCCATGTTGAATTGCCTGCCAAGTCGAGGATGTGTTCCGTGCGAAGATCGTGTCTTCGAGGCGCCCATCTGGATAGTATCGTGCCTTCAGCACTTGCGCACACAAGCTGTTGGGATTAATTAACAAACGCCAGGCCTGTCTAGTTAGGAGAGCCTGGTTGAAAAGGCTGAAATCTCTGAATCCCAAACCACCCTTGCTTTTCTTTGTATCTTTGGCCATGACAACCAATGTGTTTTCCGTTTACCTTCAAAGGCACTCCACCAAAAGTTTCGGACCATCCTGTTCAGGTCATCACAAACAGACATAGGTAACTTGAAAACACCCATGATGTAAGTAGGGATTGCCTGGGCTACAACCTTGATCATAGTCTCCTTGCCCGCTAGGGAAAGGGTGCCCCCCATGCAATAATCCGTTTCAATAACCGGGACTGCAAATTCTGAAATTTGCCTCGCGACATACGGCCTTCGGATGTTGGAAGGCCTAGGTACTTTTCTTCGGAAGTGACTGTGCCTATATGGAGGATATTTCTCACTATTTCCTGTTGATCCATGGGACAAGACGCGCAGAACAAAGCACTGCATTTGGCCGGATTTATAAACTGCCCTGTAGCATTAGCATACACGTTCAGAACTTCATGGATTTTCTTAGCTTGATCCTCCCGTGCTTTGAAAAAAGCAAAGTATCTTCCGCGAACAATAAGTGAGATACGCCCGGTGCTTTTCGGCAAATTTTCAATGGGGTGTAGTCACCTTTTTCCTCTCCATCTTTCAACAACACGGATAAACCATCAGCCACAAAAAGGAATAGAAACGGGGACAAAGGATCACCTTGCCGTAGCCCGCGCGACGGTGCAAATGATTCCAAGAGGGTTCCATTGAATTTAACTGTGTATCTCACCGAGATGACGCAAGCCATAATCCAGTCCACCCACCGGCGAGCGAAGCCCATCTTTTTCATCATTCGCTCCAAGAAGATCCAGTCCACCATGTCGTAGGCTTTTGATAGATCCAGCTTATACGCACAAAAACTCTTACTAGGTCTTTCTCCTGTTGAATATAATGGAAACACTCAAAGGCAATTAGAGCATTATCTGTAATCATCCTACCAGGGACAAAGTCACTCTGTTCAGGAGAGATGATGTCATCCAGGATAGGTCTCAAATGGTTGACTAGGCACTTCACCACCACCTTATATATGACATTGCAGAGGCTGATTAGACGAAACTCGATGAGCCTCTCCGGGTTATCCACCTTCGGGATGAGAACAATGGAAGTGTCGTTCACCCCCTCAGGCATGTTCCCGGTACGGAAAAACTCCTTCACTCCTGTTGTAACCTGCTCCTTCACAACAGCCCAGTTCCTCTAGAAGAAACGGGCGGGAAAACCATCCGGACCTGGTGCCTTGAGCGGTCCAATCTGGAATAGAGCATCAGCTATTTGCTTGTCCGAAAAATCTGTGCACAGGCCATCATTCATACGGCCAGTAACACGAGTTTGTATCAAGTCTATAATTGGGTCCGCACAGAGTGAGGTATCGGCAGTAAAGAGTTTAGAAAAGTAGGTCATAGCCATAGCCGCCATGGAACCATGATCATTGTGCTTGACCCCTGACTCATCCATGAGGGATTTGATGTGATTTTTCCGGGCACGCCACACCGCTTTTCGGTGGAAGAACTAGGTGTTGCGGTCCCCTTCCCATAGCCAAGAAATACGGGATCTCTGCATCCACAACATCTCCCTATAAAGCAATTCATTCATCCGGTCGGTTGCCTCCTTGATTTCTTTTCTATCTGCATTCATGGACATAAGCTCCTCTAGACGAGATCGAGACTTGTTAATTTCCTTAATAACATTACCAAACTTTTTCCTGCTCCATGCTTGTAATTTTTCCATCATAGTACCTAAGCCTGAAGCAACATCACCAAGGTGTAACATAGACCCCAACTCAGTCCAGGTGTTCATAATTACCTCGGGCAGAGAGGGATCTCTCTCCCACATGACCTCATATTGTCTAGATCTCCTTCCTGCTGAATGGCGTGGCTCCTCAAGCGCACAGCATAGCAGAATGGCCAGGTGGTCGGAGCTGGGCGCCACGAGGTGCTCCACCTTGGCGCGGACAAAGATGTCCCTCCACGCGTTATTGGCGACGGCAGGGTCAAGGCGAACCTTGACGTTTGCCCGTCCTCCACGCGATTATCAAAGGTATATGGGAGACCTGCAAAACCGAGGTCGCCCAGTCCACAAACCTCAAGAACATCACGAAAATCGAGCATCTGACCCGTGAAGCGTGGCGTGTCGGAGAAGTGCTCAAAGCTCCACATCGCCTCATTGAAATCACCCACCACGACCCAAGGCATGCTGGCTTGTCGGTGAAGATTATGGAGGAGGGACCACATGCGATGATGGTCCTCCGTCCGTGGCTCATCGTAGACACATCAAGGGTTTTGCAGCCATACACAACAAAGCGAAGGAACAGGTATGCACATGTCGCTAAATTGCTGAATAAGAAAGGATGTCTTTGTATATTTGCCAGAGGAACGTGAGGCTGCCTAATCCCGTTCCTACATTCCATAGCGGACGCACCAAACCGACCTGGAGCAGGGGAGCATATTCTGGGATGTATCATCAACTAGAGAGAAGTGATCAGTTAATTGATTGTGCATATTATTCGATTCCATCCGTTCAGATTTGTTGTTTATAAATAGAACAGTAGAAAGTCAGTCTAGTCCATTAAAAAGATATCAATTGTATTCCAAAAAAACTAATCGAGTATTTTAAAATATAAAAATATGTAAATAAAAATATTCCATCTTGCTACAGGCGAGATATAGCTCTAGAGGGCTTTGTCTCGCTTATAGCGTGACGAATGAAAGCTCTCGCCTCAGGTGCCCCCATTAATAACTGTCCCATGACGAGAGGGAGTGTATTTGACAGCCGGCATATTTTAATTACTCATATAGTACTTCCTTCGTCTGGAATTATTTGTCATAAAAATAAATATATCTAAATGTATTTTAGTTCTAGATACATTCATTTCTATTTATTTGCGGGACAAGTAATTCCGGACGGAGGGAGTATTTCTGAAATTGAAATAATTTTAAATATTGTTATTTTTAATTGCTCATTTGAAAAAGGTACATGAAGTACACAAAATATTCGCATAACTTGGAAAATGGTCCATGACAGTCAACAAAGGTTCACGTCCTTGTGAAAAAAGTGTGTGACATTAAAAAAAAATGTATACAATATAAAAAAATGTACGTAACATTTTAAAAAATAAACCATGTGTTAAAAAACATGTACGTGACAATCTATAGAAGTATTGACGCATTCGCAAAAATTCTTCATGATAATTTGAGAAAACAATTATAGAATCTAAAAAAATACCATGTAATCTAAACAACATGTTTTACTGCATTAAAAAGACAGTTCAACGTGCATTCAAAAAATCTTCAACACTTGTTTAAAACATTAATCAAAACGAATAAATTGATAAAAAAATACGTTATTTGTTCGAATAAGGTTCAACATGTATGAAAAACAATGTTTCATGTGTATACTAAAATTGTATAATTTGAATCAGAAAAAGGAAAAGGAACAGTAAATATCCTAGTAAACCAGAGATAACCAGTGAAGAAACACATAATTGTTTTGAAGAAAATCAGTGAAGAAATGGGAAAAAAGCCGATAAGAAAAACATATAGAAAAAACCTCGGGCCGAACACGCTAAGGGCATGTTCGGTACGGCTCCTACTCTTAAATTCTGTACGGGAGTCGAGGGAGCAGAGGTGAACGCCCAGAGCTACGAGAAAATACGATCCACGGATCGGCGAGGAGTGGAGCAGAAAATAGACTAGCGCGACGGAGCGACCCACAGGTCGATTCTATTTTTGTGGAATCAAAAAGGCCCAGAGAAGTTAAGAGATATTACCCACCATTGCCATTACTAACCCCTAAAATCCCATACCGCTTCGACCAATCTGTTCCATCTCCTCTCTTTCTCTCGTACAAGAAATAGAGAGAGGCGACCGGCGGCATCCACAGCCGTCATCGAGGCTGCGACCGGCGGTAGCCAAGACCGTCACCGGAGAGCTACGAAGACGGCCTGCTACACTGCGGACTTGCTTCTTCCATTATCCTGTTAAGGTATGGTGCCCATCCCCAAACCCTAGGGTGTAGATTGGTTCATGTTCACCTGTCCCCATTGCTTGTATCAAGATTTCCGCATCCCCTCTCAAATTCTAACAGGACATGTGCCAAGATTGATTGAGGAACTCAATTCCTAAAAAATAATGTATATTCAAGATGGATTAATTTCAGATTGGCTGTAACTATGCACGAAGTGCAGATGTACAACTAGACGTACTATCAGAATTCTTACTAGTACTACTAGCTAATTTACTTATTGTAGGGTACTTATGCTATCATATGTTAGTAGTAATACTAGCAGACTTGTTCCGTGCATCTCCAATTTCATTTAATTTTTTAAGCAGCTGGTACTGCTGCTTACGTGAATTTATGCCGAACACAATAGCAATGGAAGCAACTGCTGAGTGGAATGAAGAACACACTCGCTTGGTTTGTGAGTTGTTCAAGGAACAAGTTGAGGCTGGAAATCGCCCAAATACACATATGAATAATATTGGGTATGTGACGGTGATTGATAAATTTTACCAGAAGACTGGAATACAGTACAACAAAAGACAATTTAAGAACAAATGGGATAAACTAAAAAGTGCCTACTACATTTGGAAGAGTTTGAAAAAGGAGACAGGTATGGGCTGGGATCCTATGAAACAAACGGTTACAGCTTCTGCCGAGCGTTGGAAAAATCTCAGAAAAGTGAGCTACTAGTCGTTGTTTATTTTTCTGCACATACAACAAATGCTTCACTATCCGTGGATGTCTAATATTTACTACTTGGCGTTGACAGAAATACCAAGGTTGTGGTAGATTTCAAAAGGCTGGACTTCAAAATGAGGACCTTTTGGCCAAGATCTTTGAAGACTTGCGCAACACCGGTGAAGACCATTGGTCTCCAGCTAATGGTAGCATGCCTCGGAGTCCTGAGAATGTTGATGCTGAAGACAACAGAGATGAGAACGAGGACAAAGAAAGTGAGGAGGAAGATGAGTCTCCAGTTATTAATAATAAAGGAAAAAGAGTTGGTGGTGCTATAGAAGGAAAAGGAAAAAAAATCAAGGAGCGGTTCTGTGATCATGGAAGACCATTTGAAAGAAATTGTTGAGCTGAGCAAGAAGTCGCAAGCAGCCATTGAATCCATTGCTAAACAGAGAGAGGATGCCTCAGTTTGTACCATCAAAGATGCCATGACTCTGGTTACTAAATGTGGTGGTGTTATTGGTACTAATGAGCACTTCATTGCTTCTGAGATTTTTGTATAGAAGGAACAAAGAGAAATGTTTATGACCATACCTGATGCTAATGCACGATTGGACTGGCTTAAAAGGAAATATGATGCCAAGTATGGCAAATAGATTAGAATATTTTGGTTGTAATTGTTAAGGCATTCCTATAAGTAGTATGCCATCAACACTCCTATCTTTCATGTTGCATTTAGTTATTTATTTGGCTTGTAAGACCTTGTACGGTTTGTGACAAATTATTTATATGAATACAGTCATTTGAATATTATTCCTGTTTATGTACGTCATTATTGCCATCGACCCATTTCTCATTGTGAAGTGTCTCATGTATGTTATATGCATAGATGTCCTCGAGCGTAAGTGATAGTGGAGGGAGCAATTACTCTAATGAAGAGCATAACGAAGATGTACAGCTGATGCACCTACACGAAATGATGATAAGCAATCTTGCTTCTGCTGTAACTGTTGTTGAAAAGTATCACAAGACTTACTTGGAGAAGAATGGGCCAAGGACTTCAATTCTCAGTGGAATGGGCTGGGTGAAAAAAACCTTGAGCACCCCAGGGGAGAGCCACCGCATGTTTCGTATGAAGTCTACAATGTTCCACAATCTGCATGATCTTTTGGTGAGTACGTATGGTCTGAAATCAACTACGCATATGAGTACTTTTGAAGCTCTAGCACTCTTCTTGTACATATGTGGTGGATGCCACTCAAATCGGGGAGTGCAAAATTGATTCAAGCATTCTGGTGACACAATCAGTAGAAAGTTTGATCTTGTTCTGCGTAGCTTGGTAAAGATGTCTAAAGATTTTGTGCGACCAAAAGATCCAAACTTCTCTACTATTCATGGTAGAATCAGAAATGATAAAAGAATGTGGCCGCATTTCAAAGACTTCATTGGAGCTATTGATGGAACCCACATACTTGCAACTGTTAAGCCTAAGGATGTCATTAGATATATTGGCAGATCAGGCAGTACAACTCAAAATGTGATGGTTGTATGTGATTTCGACATGCGCTTCACATATGCTTATATTGGCCAACCAGGTGCTATGCATGATGCCAGTGTGCTCTATCATGTATTAGACGCAGATAAAGATGTCTTCCCACATCCTCCGGAAGGTATTTTTGTACTTTATGTTCATATCAAGTTGTGCTTTGTTGCATCTATTTCATGCTGGTGTGATTTACACATCTATATTTCAGGAAAATATTATCTTGCTGATGCTGGATATCCAAATCGTCCAGGCTATTTATCACCATATAAGGGCCAAAGATATCATGTTCCTGACTTCCGAAGAGGTGTTGCTCCTAGTGGCGAGAAAGAAAAAAATAATCATCTGCATTCAAGTAATCGGAATGTCATCGAGAGAACTTTTGGTGTATGGAAGATGAAATGGAGAATTCTTCTTAAGATGCCAAGCTACCCATTTTACAAGCAAAAGATGATTGTTGCAGCAACCATGGTTTTGCACAATTTCACAAGGGAGCATGGTATGACTGACAAGCATTTTCGTAGATTTGATCGGAATCCTAACTATGTTCCGACAATATCGACGAGGTATAGGAAATATATTATTTCTCAGGATGCATCAGACTCATCAACATAAAGCACGAGTCATAGGTCAATGGATAAGTTCCGTGACGACCTTGCAAAGGCAATTGCTTAATCTACAAGCTAGATATTATGAATATTTGTGATGTCCAACTCTTTTTTGTTCCCAGACAACTATGGGTGGAGCAGTTTATTTCATCCAGTTAGATCGCTCATGTTTCATTATATATACTTGGAATAATTGCTATAGATATAATATATATTGTTATATACATACACCAACCGTCGTGTGATAATCATGGGAACACACGTAGCGCACACATGTTCATTATATATACTTGGAATAATTGCAATCAACGTGAGATGATGCTTCATAAAAGCTTAAAATGAAATGTTGAACTAACGCTTCCTACAATATTTCCATTGCTATATAATATGTTAATATTCATAACATGGCAGGCTACACAGACATATATGCATAGAGGGGTAACAAAAGTATCACAATCAAGGGCAGTATGGTATATTTATTCCTAAACCCACAAATCAGTGTTTCAGGAATCAACTGATAGCCGAACCCTTTTGTAAACCTGATCCAGCTCCTCAGGGAAGTGGATTCTCAGAGGATCAGGAGCAGGGAGCTGTAAAATAAGGATCTAGAGCTCTGACGAACAGGCTCTAAGTTTGAGAAATAACCAAAATCTTGAACATGCGCTTCCCACGACGTGGGCCGAAAAGAGTAGGTAAATTTGGAGGCCGTTAGACGTGATGACGATTCTACTTCTTTTTTTTCCTCGAAGATTCTAAAAAAAAAACTTCTTTTTCTTGACATGATCTTCTTGTCTTTTCGCGTGTATTTTCTTGACACGACCTCGCATACATAAAGCCCGTTTGCTCCCCATCTTCTTCCCCCAGTCCTATCCACACTCCCGGACAAGGATGCCATCCGTTCAACCCAATGCAGCATCAGACGATGTGATCGAGCATTTCAGCTCGCACAAAAAACCTCACAACGACACCTCTCCAACGGAACTCCAGAACACCAGATTTCAATTTAACTGTAACAAAACAGACAAACCGACGACCGTATTTGCTTCCTCCGCACTCCTCGATCCGATTCCGCCGCTGTACAAAGGTGGGACGCAGCACAACAGCAGCGGCAGGCGTGCTCGAATACCTACAAAGCTCACCCACAGTCTCTGTACTACTACCCTGCTCGCCGACCCACGCATCGACCGCCACCTGCAAAGGCGTCGACATGCATGCACGCTCGTCCGTGTTGCCTCGCTGTGCGCGCCGCACGACGCTCGCACACAGCGGCCGCCGCCGTCGCCGTTCGCCTGGAATCGCCGGGCCCAATGCGGGCATCACCGTGAGTACTAACATTTCTGCAGTGGCATGAGCGTATTCGTCAGCTGGAGCTTGACGTGGACGATGAATATAGGCTCCCGGCAGCAAGCTGGAGTACGTACCGTGCTCCGATAACTGCCTGTGGCTTTATTACGGTCGTCAGTTTGTCTGTTTGCCGCCTTTGCCGCCGTAACTGTTGAAGTTGAACGGTAACTTTATGGTTTCAAAGCAGTACTACGTACCGTGCTCCGATAACTACCTGCGGCTTCAGTCAGAAGCAGGTGCAGGCTAGGCCTAGCTATGGATCTCTAGGCCAGGACAGCTTTGACCAGTAGAAAACTAGAGAAATCGACGGATCAATTTAACTTTAATTCAAACCCCGGACAAGCTGTAGGTCGCTGTTGAGAAGGTGGCAGCGGCACGGCACGGGGCGACGGGATTCCCGATTGGATCCCATGTGGCATGTGCGCGCGCGACACGTGCGGCGCACCCGCCGCGCCCCCGGCCTTCTCGCGTGGCGGCTCCCCGTCCGTCACCTCCCCTCGTTTCTTGCCTTCGTTTTTTTCTTCTCTTTTCGGGGCCGGCGCCGGCCGACTAGTCTTCGGGGCAGCCGGCCAGCCAGCACAGTGCGTGCTCCGTACCCTGGATTATCTGAAGCTGGATCAGCTTGAATGTTGACTCAACGCACGTACGTTTTTTTTTTATTTTCGCGGTCACAGATGATGCTAGTATATATTCCCTTGGTTCGGAAATATTTATTATAGAAATAAATAAAATAAATGTATTTATAATTAAAATAAATCTAGATATATCTATTTTTACAATAAGTATTTTTAGACGAAAAAAATTCTGTATTAGAATAAGTACAATAAGTTGATGTAGGCAGGCTATAAGGCGTTTTGTTGAGTTGGAAGAGAGAGAAGATGAGAAAGAAGATAAACGGGCTACTAGTTAACAGCCGGCTGCAACACGTGCTCCTAGACACTTTGTAAGAGAGTGGGGTGGACCATGTATCAACAAAGTAGTACATATTTTTATCTTACTATTGTACTTATTGACTATAAGCTTGACTATAGATGGTGTGACAACATCATATAACCAACAGCTGGCTCTATTATTAACCTTGCTCTTAAGAAGCTCAAATGCCGAGGAACGGCACAATGTCTGAACTCGTGCGTTGTATGGTCACGGTGTTTGACCGGAGAAAAACTTTTCTATGTGTACTCATGCAGCAAAGGTCAGCAGCACGAACAGTTGAACCGCTGATTGATTGGCGAGCACACGTATTTAGCAGCAAGTACGCGGCCGTTCATAGTACTACGCCAGCCGCAATACCAGACAAAATGCTTGGCTGGGTCAAAGCGTACGTGAGCATAGGTCAGCAACTTTTTACCCAAGGAGCAGATTTGTCAAGCCCTCACTTGGAAGGAAAGTGTCCGCCCTGAGCCGCGGCGACACCTCGGCCGTTCCCGCCCTGGGAAGTTGCCATCCCATCCCCATACCCGAGAGAGGAAATGACGAGGAAAAAGCCTCCCGATCGAGAAGCCAAGCTTTTGGCTAGCCGATGAATGCAGGACACGCACGCCCGATTTAACTAATCGGGGCGCCACGAAGGGCCGCAATCAATCAGGCACGTCACGGACGAATGCGAGCGACGGTCGATAGAATAGCCATTTCGGGCGAGCGATGCATCGGCCATCATGGCGTCGACGGCGGCCTCCCGATGGATCGACACCGCACGCGCCGCGCCGTTTAACTATTCGCGGCGGTCGGCTTCAGTTCAGTCCACTCCTTCCCCGCCGGTGACCTCACCGGTTGCTTGCTTCTGCCTTTTCCGACGGCAGGCTCCAACAAAAACCATAGTGCCGGGTTAGGAGAGCCAGGTCAGGCATCCGGTTAATATATTGCCATTTATGCAGGCTTGTCCGTGTCCGCACGGTGCGGCATTATCTATCCGGCAGCCGCCATGAAATCAGCGGCCGCAACATGTCGTTTGTCCGCATCCGATGCCGTGCCGGACTCCTCCGCATCACTTCCACGACTACTTCTATCCATATACATATCCACCCAAGTAAAAGTAAAGTGCAAGTGTAGTTTTTCACCTTGGGACGCACTTTGCCCTCGGTTGTGACTCGAGAAGACGAAAGATCTAGCAAACAGAGAGCAGGTGGTACTACAGTACTGGCCGTACGTACACGTACACCAGCCATATGCTTTCGTCGTGTCTGCCACAGTCCCACCCCCCGTCGTCTGCCGGGAAAAGCCTTTGCTTCCAGATCGAACGGCCGGCACCAGCACGGGCTCGCAGGCAGGCAGCCATTGCCATCGATCGATGCTCTCGGGTCTCGAACGGGGTGCAATGATAGCACGATCTGGTGCGACCATGCATGCCTGTTTCGTTCAATTCATTCGTATTCTCACCTCGCCGCCTTTAATCAATCGGAGCTCATCTTCCTTTCTGGAAGTATCAATCAATCGCTTCCGGGGCCACGGTCGAGGGAGACGAAACGCAAAAGAGGAACGCGTATCTTTCTAGACGGTTTATGGAGCAGCTTGCTTAAAAGAAGCTCAAAAGGAGCGGAAGCTGAATGATGCATCAATGGAGTGCATGATGAATGATAGGGGTGAGCTAGCTAGCCCTAGCCAGCTTGACGCGGCGGCGTCTACTCTACACGGAGGGAGGGAGGGGCCTTCTTTGCTAAGTTTCAGCGGCCTAGCTTTGGGCCGGCCGGCCGTGGGCGTAGGCTTTCGAGGTGTCTTTCCCATGAAACCAGATGCTGTCTCACCAGATCAGATATCACGGATGGCCCAGAGATGGTGTGCGCATCATGCACACCTGCACCTACGCATGAGATGGAAATCGACCAACTAACTAAAAAAAAGTTGCGTTCATTCATTCATTCATTCATTCACCTGGCTTGTGAACACGAAATGCAGGTTGTAGCGCGAGTCATTGACACGCGTACTACGCTATTTGGTCTCCGGGAACACGGCTGAAATCCTTGGCGCGATGGCTTCGGAGCTCAGACTCCGGACCGTGAATCGGGGGCTCGGGCGACGTCGATCGAAGCCATCTGGCTCGTCATCACCGGCCGTTACATCACGGCGCCAATAATTCGTGCATGATGCAGCACCACCATGATGGACTTTGATTGAATTACTCAAGCAAGGCCCGGGAAATGATTCAAAACAAAGCTTCGTTGTCGTATTCTTTTGTTTTTTCGCAGTAATTCGTTCGTCGGTATTTTCCTCTCGGTCGATCGCAGCCTGGCCCGCTCGCTTCATCATGGTGGCGACTGAGTTGTTAATTAATCGGGTGGCGCATCGTCATCAGCTTGTGGATTAGGACTGAGTTCCAGGAGAGACGAATGTGATGTTTAACCGTAACCCGATTACTTTATGCCACACAGGCGTTGGTGTAACCGACCCCTGATCAGGTACATAATTCTACACCAAATGTGTGTGTGTGTGTCCGGTTATGATCCCATGGAAGTCATACACGGTTGGTCATCCAGGAAATCTGAGATGGATGAGCAAACCGCATTGGTAATGTCCCACACATTGCCGTCCATGTAGCTGCTAACGAAGATTAGGGATTATGAGAAAGCATTAGTGAGGACACAAATTGTCCAAAGGCGTTAGAGTTGTTGGCCAAACTACCGAACGCTGTACGTTGGCCACGAACAATTTCAATAGAATATGCATCCCTTTTCTGCTCCTCAACCTACTGCACTATTCGCCCAATGACAAGCTAGCAAACACCATCTGGTTTGTTCGAAATAGACCAATCAAACCATGTACTAAACATCTCCACAAAAAAGGCATCCACGGGTCCTAATCGTCAACAAGAAACAAGATAGACACTTCCATATAATTGAGAGGACTTTGTGCACCTTGTACAATTGCTCGTCACTGTCTAAAATAATTAAAATACATGTGTAAAGTTTTGTTATTTTATAAGAAAGAAAGACAACTTTCTTAGCCAAAAAAATGTTAAAGTAGTGATCTAAAAGCTCACATATTTCTTTACGGCGAGACTATAAATTTCTAGCCATAGTGTTGTCGATGTAAAGCAACATGAGTCGTTCACTGTAAATTTAAGGCTGAACATAATATCATTGCACGTACTATGGCTAGGATAAAGGCCAACCGTGCAAGAAAGGTCGCGGCCATATGTTGAATAATGGTATAACACAAAAGGGTGAGCCAAAAAAACCACTAACTGTAACGACCCGTAGTTAGAGAGAGCGGTGATTTCTTTTCCGAATGTTTACTTGCATCCATGCATATAGTTGGAATTATTTTCAACTTGCATTTGAACCTAAACCACTTGCATTCAAATTGTTAAGTCAAATTTGCATTCAAATAAATTTTGGCATGACTTTTGCTCTTATTTAGACTTTGGGTTCAAAATTATAATTCAAATAAGTTAAAGGACTTATATAATAAAACTCCAATTCAAATAATTGGATATGCAATTGAATATTAAATCACTAGTGGTAGAAGAATTAAAATGTATTAATATTGGATAATAATACAAACTTATATTACAATTTGGAAATAAAAAATATGAATTACAATCTTGAGTTCAAAAGAATTTGAGAAAGGACCTAAACTATTTATTTCCTATACAAACTTAACTGAGATCCTCTAGTGATCTCGATCTTATTTTTACTCTTCTTCTTCAAACTTGCAAAATAAACATGAGAGACAAAAAGAATTTGTGTTATGTTAAAATGCAGCCTTTCCAATAGGAAATGCATTGCTTTTGGAGCTAGCTCTTGGGATCTTTGACAATTATATCGAAAATCCTTTTAAATGTAATAGGTTGATCAAAGAGAAATCCTCAACATAACCTAATCATAGGACAATAAGCAACCAAGGCAAGTATAGAGAGAGGTATGTGCTACTTGTGAGCTGCATTGGGTTTTTTCCTCAAAGAGGACGGGTGAAGCAATATAGTTGCGATATGTATTTTCCTCGGTGAGAACCAAGGTTATCGAACCTATACGAGAATCAAGGAAAATTATCATCGTCAGGACCTACACACAATAATGTAAATAATTACGGCAAGTTTTTTTGTTTTTATCAATAGGATTAAATAGACCAGAGGGCATAGTTTTCACTAGAGGTTTCTCTCTCGAGCGCATAGCATACGATGGGTTGACAAATTACCATTGGATAATTGGTAGAAAAACACATAGTTATGATGTTATTCATGGCAACGATCATGTATATAGGCATCACGTCGTGATAGGTAGACCGAAACGATATTGCATCTACTACTATTATTCCACCAATCAAATGACTCCTACCAACATCTATGATATTAAGTTTGTGACAAACAGAGTAACACATTAAGCAAGATGACATGACGTATACAAAGTAAGGCAAGCAATATGTTCAGATCCCATCGTTTTATCCTTAATGGCAACAATACAATACATGTCTGGTCCCCTTCTGTCACTTGGATATAGAGCACCGCAAGATTGAACCCACTACAATGCACTCCTCCCGCTGAAGAAATCAATCTATTTGGCCAAACCAAACATATAGATTGGAGAGAATTACAAATCTATAACAATCATGCATAATAAAGTTCAGAAAAGACTCAATTAGTTTAATAAATAATGTGATCATAAACCCACAATTCATCGGATCCAAACAAATGCCGCAAAGAAGATTACATTGGATAGATCTTCACGAGAATTGCAAAGAACATGGTATTGAAGATCAAGGAGAGAGAAGAAGCCATCTCAGTACTGGCTATGGACCTGTAGGTTTGTGATGAAATACTCACACATCAACATGGAGGCATCAAGGTTGATGTAGACGTCCTCCGTGATGGATTCCTCCTCCCGGAGAGTACCAAAAAAGGTCTCCAGATGGGATCACGGAAGAACACGGCTTGCGACGACGAAAAAATTGTTCGGTTGTCTATCTATTGGTTTTGGCATAATTGTGAATACATAGAAGTGGGATTAGGTTAAGAGGGTGTACGAGGGGGCCACGAGCTCACGAGGCGCGCCCTACCCCCAGGACGCGCCCAACGAGCTTGTGCCTCCCTCGTTGGTCTTCTATCCTCCTCCCGAATATTCTAGGGTCTCTTTATCTCCAAAAATAACCCCTGTAAAGTTTCATCGAATTTGGACTTCGTTTGGTATTGGTTTTCTAAGAATTACAAAAATAGGCAAAAAAACAGGAAGTGACACTGGCTAGTGGGTTAATAGGTTACTCCCAAAAAACGATATAAAATAGCATATAATTGCATATAAAGTATCCAAGATTGATAAGATAATATCATGAAACAATCAAAAATTATAGATACGTTGAAGACGTATCAGTAAGCCAGTGTAGCAAAACGAGCAAGACAATGGGAATACGCCACCAAGTCCAAATAAACGAGAAAAGTATCAGCTCCATGATCTACCAAAGCCTCTAGTTTAATCCATAGTGTAATGACTTGATCACTATCACTATAATTAGGCACTATAACAATAGATAAACTACTATTCACTATACAAATATTGCCACAAGAGATAAGTAGCAAGCCCAGCCGGCCATGGGACAGGTCCCTAAGTATTTGGCTACCCAACAACTTTACAAGATCAACATGAAGGAGAGCTTGACAGCAGCAAGCATCTGCTTTCAACACCACCATCACCAGAGCAGATCAGGTGCCCAAAGAACACATGCATGTCAGAACAGAGCTGAGACTCAAGTCGGGGCATATAAATAGACCACAAGCACATCAAAACAAATTTTGACACCCTGGTACTTCGTACCATCTCCAAAACCATACCATAAAGAGTAGCGTGAAGCGGATAGGAGGAGGAGCCCATCCACAAGAAGCAGGAATACCAGATCCTCAAGACCAAGCTACCTATCATTCAGAGGTATTACTTGGTGGGTTGGAACCCTCGGGTTTGCACAGAGCTGTTGTGCTAAACAACAAAGGGTTTTGTTTATGGACAACATTTTATGCCACAAGTAGTAACAATAAACCCGAGATTGAAGGATCTCAGACCAATATCAATGACACAAAGATCAGGCCACATATGTTCTTAACAGTTAATAAAAGAGAGTGCTATGATCAGAGCATATGTTCTTATGGTGGATAGAAAGATAGATTAGAAAGAGGAGAGCTAGAACCAGTAGTATCATATCAATACTAGAGAGAGAGGGCTAGAAATAATAAGCATCTATTCTTAGTATAATATAATATAACCAAGATAGAGACCACATAGTGACAATAGTAAGCACTCTGACATAAAACCAATGGAAAGGAAGAAATACAATGGACAACTTTTGTAGTGAGGATAACAACAATTTTAGTTAAGTGAATCCAAGACACCATAGGCAGTTAGTAAACTAACCGACAATAGCCATAAACACAATAAGTACTTCTAGGTGAATTAGAATTACACGGACTAGTAACTAAACCCGGGGAAACAATATAATAACTGTAAGGACATATTTCTACTGTAGTGGTTTTGGTGATTGATGACAATGCATTTGTGGACTAACTGTGTCCATTAAGCTTTCAGAAATTATCATGTGGCATGAGACGGTTAATTTCCCCTCTGATGGGTAAAAGAGAAGCCGATAGTTTTCTGACGGTTTAGTGTTGGTGGACTTGAGTCGTAGGAAAATCCAAACTGTCAAGAAGGGGTACGCATTTGGAACAGTTGGGTGGAATCAACACGTACACATTCACACCTGTGTCCTTTCCCGACACAATGGAGCTTCTGCCCTGTGGCCTTGCTGTCCCTAAGTCACCTAAGCGGAAGTACTGCTTCTGGATAGTACTACCGCCCCCGTCCGCAGTAGTACCGCTGTGGAGGCTCGAGCACCAGTCGCGGGGCACCAAACGCCCTCGCATCTGGTATTTGATGGCCCGCGCCACTGAAGCGGTAGTAGGGCGACAGTAATAAGCGGTACTACCGCTCCCCGCTAGTACTCCTATTGTGGTGGCTCGGGCACCCGTCGCTCAGCACCAGACACCCTCGCGTCTGGTGTCTGATGACCCGCGCCACCAGAGTGGTAGTAAGGGCGTTAGTAACAACCGATAGTACCGTTGCTCCTAGTACAACTTGGATCTGCTCCTCCTATAGCACCAGCGGTACTACCGTTGGAAGGAGCGGTAGTACCGCTCCGACGGCACTACCACCTCCCTGATAGAGTTAGTTATGGCTAGCGAGCAGGTCTACTACTGATGTGCGCCTGGTGGGCAGGTTGTAGGGGAATGTTGCATGGGAAACAAAAAAAATCCTACGCACACGCAAGATCTATCCGTGGTGATGAGTATCTACGAGAGGGAGAGTGGATCTACATACCTTTGTAGATTGCTAAGCCAGAAGAGTTAAGAAACGAGGTTGATGTAGTCAAACGTCTTCGTGATCCAAATCGCCAGGTGTCCCGCGATCCAATCACGATCCATCTGATCTAGTGCCGAACCGACGTCACCTCCGCGTTCAGCACACGCACAGATCAATGACGATCTCCGACTTCTTGATCCAGCAAGAGGGAGAAAAGAAGTAGATGAGTTCTCTGGCAGCACGACGACGCGACGCTGATGGTGGTGGAACTATTCCGGCAGGGCTTCGCCTAAGCACCGTCGAAATTAGAGGGAGATGATCTATTGGGGAGGGAGGGATGCACTGTGGCTTTGTCTTGGGTGCGGCTGTCCTCTCTCCCCTCTAGTATATATAGGAGGGAGGGGAAGGGCTGGCCGCCCTAGGGTCCTCCTAGGAGTCGGCCGAAAGGAGGTGGAGGTGGAGGAGTTCACCTCCAATCCTACTCCTAGTAGGACTCCTTCCCTTCCCCACTTGGGTTTTCCTTTTCCCACTAGTACGGCGGCATAGGCCCTCTTGGGCTGGCCGCCCAATCCACTAGGGGCTGGTGCGCCACTCTAAGGCCCATATGACCCTCTTGGGGTGTGGTGGCCCGAGTTGGTGGATCCTCGGAACCCATTCGTCACTCCCCGTACACTGTCGGAAATGCCCGAAACTTTTCCGGAGTTCAAACACCAGTTTCCTATATATCAATCTTTACCTCCAGACCATTTTGGAGCTCCTCATGATGCCCTGGATCTCATCCAGGACTCTGAAGAGCTTTCAGTCAACAACATACATAAATCTACTATATCAAAACGTCACCTAACCTTAAGTGTGCAGACCCTACGGGTTCGAGAAGTATGTAGACATGACCGAGACACTTCTACGGTCAATAAACAATAGCGGGACCTGGATGCCCATATTGGTTCCGACATATTCTACGAACATCTTTGTCGGTTGAACCTCTATGTCAATGATTCAGTTAATCCTGTATGTTGTTCCCTTCGTTCTTCGGTATGTTACTTGCCCGAGATTCGATCGTCGATATCTCTATACCTAGTTCAATCTTGTTACCGACAAGTCTCTTTACTCGTTTGGTAATACAAGATCCCGTGGCTAACACTTTAGTCGCACTGCTTGCAAGGCTTGTTGTGATGTTGTATTATCGAGTGGGCCCTGAGATACCTCTCCGTCACACAAAGTAACAAATCCCAGTCTTGATCCATGCCCACTCACAGACACCCTCGGAGATACCTGTAGAGCATCTTTGTAGTCCCCCAGTTACGTTGCAACGTTTGATACACACAAGGTACTCCTCTGGTGTCAGTGAGTGGCATGATCTCATGTTCATAGGAACAGATACTTGACATGCACAAAACTATAGCAATAAACTGACACGATCATATGCTATGTTTATAGTTTGGGTCTTGTCCATCACATCATTCTCCCAATGATGCGATCCCATTATCATATGACATCTTATGTCTAGGGCTAGGAAACCTTGACAACCTTTGATCAACGAGCTAGTCTACTAGAGGTATACTAGGGACACAATGTTGTCTATGTATCCCACATGCAGTGTGTTTCCAATCAATACAATTATAGCATGGATAATAAACGATTATCATGAACAAGGAAATATAATAATAGCCATTTATTATTGCCTCTAGGTCATATTTCCAATAGTCTCCCACTTGCACTAGAGTCAATAATCTAGCTCACATCACTATGTGATTTACATTGTAATGAATCTAACACCCATACAGTTCTGGTGTTGATCATGTTTAGCCCTTGGAAGAGGTTTAGTCAACGGGTCTGCGACATTCAGATCTGTGTGCACTTTGCAAATATTTATGTCCTCCTCCTTGATGTAATCGCGGATGGAATTGAAGAGTCGCTTTATGTGTCTGGTCCTCTTGTGAAACCTTGGTTCCTTGGCCAGAGCAATGACACCAGTGTTGTCACAGAACAGAGCCATTGGATTCAGTGCATTGGGCACTACTCCAAGATCTGTCATGAACTCCTTCATACAGACACCTTCCTTTGTCTCCTCCAAGGTTGTGATGTACTCCGCTTCGCATGTAGAATCGGCCACCACGCTCTGCTTGGAACTGCGCCAGCTTACCACTCCCCCATTGAGAATAAATATGTATCCGCTTTGCGACTTAGAGTCATCCAGATCAGTGCCAAATCTTGCATCGACGTAACCCTTTACGATGAGCTCTTGATCACCTACATAAACGAGAAACATTTCCTTAGTCCTTTTCATGTACTTAAGGATATTCTTGACTGTCGTCCAGTGCTCCATTCCTGGATCACTTTGAAACCTTCTAGCCATACTTATGGCAAGGCTGACATCGGGTCTTGTGCACAACATTGCATACATGATAGAACCTATGGCTGAAGCATAGGGGATGACACTCATCTTTTCTCTATCTTCTGTAGTCACTGGGCATTGAGTCTTACTCAACTTCACACCTTGCAACACAGGAAGAACCCCTTCTTGGACTGATACATTTTGAACTTCTTCAAAACTTTGTCAAGGTATGTGCTCTGTGAAAGTCCTATTAAGCGTCTCGATCTATCTCTATAGATCTTGATGCCTAATATGAAAGCACCTTCTCCTAGGTCCTTCATTGAAAAACGCTTGTTCAAATATTCCTTCACGCTTTCCAACATTTCTATATTGTTTCCAATCAGCAATATGTCATCCACATATAATATTAGAAATGCTATAGAGCTCCACTCACTTTCTTGTAAATACAAGCTTCTCCGTAAACTTGTATAAACCCGAACGCTTTGATCACCTCATCAAAGCGCAGATTCCAACTCCGAGATGCTTGCACCAGTCCATAAATGGATCGCTGGAGTTTGCAAACTTTGTTAGCATTCGCTGGATCGACAAAACCTTCTAGTTGTATCATAGACAACTCTTCCTTAAGGAAACCGTTAAGGAACACTATTTTGATATCCATCTATCAAATTTCATAATCTAAAAATAAAGCTATTGCTAACATGATTCTAACGAAATTAAGCATCACTACGGGTGAGAAGGTCTCATGTTAGTCAACTCCTTGAACTTGTGAACAACCCTTTGACACAAGTCAAGCTTTATAGACGGTGACCTTACCGCCCGCGTTCGCCTTCCTATTAAAGATCCATTTGTTCTAAATGACCTTTTGCCCTTCAGGTAATACTTCCAAAGTCCATACTTTGTTTTCATACATGCATCCCATCTCGGATTTCATGGCCTCTAACCATTTCTCAAAATCTGGGCCCATCATCTCTTCTCCATAGCTCGTAGGTTCATCATTGTCTAACAACATGACCTCTAAGACAGGGTTGCCGACCTACGAGGTTCAATAGTAACTTGATCTCAAGCTTCATGATCATCATCATCGACTTCCTCTTCAAATGATGTAGGCTCTACCGAAAGATCTTTCTCCGCTGCGCTACTCTCTGGTTGAAGTAAAGGTTCAATAACCTCATCAAGTTCTATTTTCCTCCCACTCAATTCCTTCGAGGGAAACTCTTTCTCAAGAAATATTTCGTTCTTTACGACAAACACTTTGCCTTCGGATCTGAGATAGAAGGTATACACAACTGTCTCTTTTGGGTATCCTATGAAGATGCATTTCTCCGCTTTGGGTTCCAACTTTTCAGGCTAAAGCTTTTTGACATAAGCATCACATCCCCAAACTTTATGAAATGACAACTTTGGCTTCTTTCCAAACCAAAATGATAGTGGCAAATCGGCAAGAGACGTCATAGAACGCACCATATCTAATAAGGTTCGATTACGACGTTCGGACACACCATTACGTTGTGGTGTTCCCAGTGGTGTCAATTGTGAAACAATTCCACACTGTTTTAAGTGCCTGCCAAACTCATAACTCAGATATTCTCCTCCTCGATCAGATCATAGTAATTCAATATTCTTGTTACGATGATTCTCAACTTCACTTTGAAATTGCTTGAACTTATTAAACATTTCAGACTTGTGCTTCATCAAGTAAATATACCCATATCTACTTAAGTTATAAGTGAAGGTGAGAAAATAACGACATCCACCACGCGCCTCGATGCTCATCATACTGCACACATCAGTATGTATGATTTCCAACAAGTCAGTTGCCCGTTCCATTGTTCCAGAGAACGGGGTTTTAATCATCTTATCCATGAGGCATGGTTCACACGTGTCAAGTGATTCAAAATCAAGTGACTCCAAAAGTCCATCAGCATGGAGCTTCTTCATGTGTTCTACAGCAATATGACCTAAAAGGTAGTGCCACAAGGAAGTGATACTATCATTATCAACTCTACATCTTTTGTAATCAATGTTATGAACATGAGTATATTCACTATCGAGATTCAATGGGAATAAACTCCTCACATTGGGTGCATGACAATAAAATATATTACCCATACAAATAGAACAACCATTATTCTCTGATTTAAATGAGTAACCGTCTCGCAATAAACAAGATCCAGATATAATGTTCATGCTTAACGCAAGCACTAAATAACAATTATTCAGGTTCATCACTAATCCCGGTGGTAGTCGAAAAGCGAGTGTGCCAATGATGATCACATCAACCTTGGAACCATTTTCCCACACGCATCGTCACTTCGTCCTTAGCCAGCCTTCGTCCGTTTCGTAGCTCCAATTTTGAGTTGCAAATGTGAGCAACCGAATCGGTATCAAATACCCAGGCACTACAACGAGAGTTGGTAAGTGCTACCTCTTGAGCGTGCGTAAATCAAGCAATTGGTAGAAAAGCGAATAATCATGTAGTTATCCAAGGCAATGATCATGCATAAAGGCATCACGTCCGTATCAAGTAGACCGAAACGATTCTGCCTCTACTACTATTACTCCACACATCAACCGACTCCTGCCTGCATCTAGAGTGTTAACTTCATGAAGAACAGAGTAACGCATTAAGAAAGATGACATGATGTAGAGGGATAAACTCAAGCAATATGATGAAAACCCCATCTTGTTACCCTTGATGGCAACAATACAATACGTGCATCGCTACACCTACTATGTCACTTGGTGAGGACACCGCAAGATTGAACCCAAAACCAAGCACTTCTCCCATTGCAAGAATTACCAATCTAGTTGGCCAAACCAAAGAAGTAACTCGAAGAGACTTGGAAGGATATGAAATCACGTCAATAAGAATTCAGAGGAGATTCAAATAAGATTCATGGATAATTTGAACATAAACTCAATTCATCGGATCTTCACAAACACACCACAAAAGGGGATTACATCGGATAGATCTCCATGAAGATCATGAAGAACATGGTATTGAAGATCAAAGAGAGAGAGAAGAAGCCATCTAGCTACTAGCTGTGGACCCGTAGGTCTGTGGTGGACTACTCACGCATCATCGGAGGGGCAATGGAATTGATGTAGATGCCCTCAGTGATCGAAACACCCTCCGATAGATTACCGGAAAAGGCTCCAAGATTGGATCTGTCAGGAACGGAGGCTTCCGGCGGCGAAAAAGTATTTTCGTGGCTCTTTTTGATGTTGGGGGAATATTTGGGAATTTATAGGCCAAAGATTATGGTTAGAAGACCAACCGGGAGGCGACAAGCCTGCTAGCCGTGGCCAAGGGGCCCGTGCCTAGCAGGCTTGTGGCTCCCCGGCAGGGTCCCTGCCGTGCACTCCAAGCCTGGTTGATTCGTTTCCTTCCAGAAAAATTCCTTCTGAAGGTTTTATTCCGTTTGGACTCTGTTTAATATTTCATATCTACAAAACTCGAAAACAAGGAAAAAACATAAACTAGCACTATGCTCTACATTAATAGGTTAGTCCCAAAAATAATATGAAATTGCATATTAATGCATATAAAATATCCAAAACAGATAATATAAGAGCATGTCATCATAAAAAATTATAGATACGTTGGAGACGTATCAGCATCCCCAAGCTTAATTCCTGCTCTTCCTCGAGTAGGTAAATGATAAAAACAGAATTTTTGATGTAGAGTGCTACCTAACATATTTATCCATGTAATATTCTTTATTGTGGCATGAATATTCAGATCCGTAAGACTCAAAACAAAAGCTTTATATTGATATAAAAACAATAACTTTTCAAGCATACTAGCAACGAGATTGTATCCCTTTAAAATATAATGGCGAAAGAAAGTTATCCCTACAATATCATATGGTCTGGCTATGCTCCAACTTCCCCACACAAAGTATTTATATCATGCACAACCCCGATCAAAAGTCAAGCAATTGTTTTCACACCTTTATTTTCTCAAACTTTTTCAACTCTCACGCAATACATGAACGTGAGCCATGGATATAGCACTATAGGTGGAACAGAATATGGTGGAGGTTGTCAAGGAAAGGGAGAAGATAGTCTCACACGAACAAGGCGTATCAACGGGCTATGGAGATGCCCATTAATAGATATCAATGTGAGTGAGTAGGGATTGCCATGCAAACGGATGCACTAGAGCTATAAGTGTATGAAAGCTCAAAAAGGAACTAAGTGGACGTGCATCATGAAGAAAAATTCCACTAGTTATATGAAAGTGACAAAATAGGAGACTCTCTATCATGAAGATCATGGTGCTACTTTGCAGCACAAGTGTGGAAAAAGGTAGTAGAAATGTCCCTTCTCTCTTTTCTCTCATTTTTTGGTGGGCATCTAAGGCCTCTAATATTATTTTTTATTCGGGCTTCCCTGGCCTCTTTTTTCCCATAAAGTCCGGAATCTCATCCCCACTTGTGAGGTAATCATAGCTTACATCATCCTTTCCTCACATGGGACATGCTCTAATAATGATAATCATCACAATTTTATTTACATATAACTCAAAATAAAATTACAACTTGATACTTATGACAAAATATGACTCTATATGCAATATGGAAGTGATGGAGCATGTCATAAAAGGAAACGGTGGAAGTTGCATGGCAATATATCTCGGAATGGCTATGGAAATGCCATAATAGGTAGGTATGGTGGCTGTTTTGAGGAAAGATATATGATGGCTGTTTTGAGGAAGGTATATGGTGGCTGTTTTGAGGAAGGTATATGGTGGCTGTTTTGAGGAAGGTATATGGTGGCTAGTTTGAGGAAGGTGTTTGTTGTACCGGCAAAAGTTGTGTTGTACTAGAGAGGAGAGCAAAGGTGGAAGGGTGAGAGTGCGTATAATCCATGGACTCAACATTAGTCATAAAGAACGCGCATACTTATTGCAAAATTCTATTAGTCATTGAAGCAAAGTATTAAACGCATGCTCCTAGGGGAGAGGTTGGTAGGAGTTAACCATCGCGCGTTTCCGACCCTCACACAAAGGTCGACAATCTATAAACAAGTCATGCTCCGACTTCCTTACATAACGGTTCACCATACGTGCATACTACGGGAATCACAAACCTTTACACAAGTATTTTTATAAAATCACAATTACTTCCAAACATGACTCTCAACATTACCATCTTTATATCTCAAAACTTTAATCAAGGAATCAAACTTCTCATAAATACTCAATGCACTTAATATGGAAGTTTTTATTATATCCCTCTTGGATGCCTATCATATCAGGACTAAACTCATAACCTAGACCAATTACCATGCTGTTTTAGAGACTCTCAAAATAATACAAGTGAGGTACGATAGTTCAATTATTTCTATAAAATGCAAACACCACTGTTCTCTAAAAGATATAAGTGAAGCACATAGAGCAAAATTGCCTAACTCAAAAGATATAAGTGAAGCACATGGACCATTCTAAAAAATCACGATTTAGCGTGTCCTTATAAAAAAATGTGTTCAGCAAGGATTAATGTGGCAAACACACAAGCAAATACTCATATCATACAAGATTCTCCAAGCAAAACACATATCATGTGGTGAATAAAAATATAGATTGAAGACGAAAGAGGGGATGCCTTCCGAGGCATCCCCAAGCTTAAGCTCTTTGTCATCCTTTAATATGACTTGGGTTCCCTTGGGCATCCCCAAGCTTAGGATCTTTCCACTCCTTAGTCCATAGCCCATCCAATCTTTACCCAAAACTTGAAAACTTCACAACACAAAACTTAATAGAGAACTCATGAGATCCGTTAGTATAAGAAAATAAATCACCACTTTACGTACTGTTGTGAACTAATTATTTATTTATATTGGTGTTATACCTACTGTATTCTAACTTCTCCATGGTTCATACCCCATGATACAACCTAAAGATTCGTCAAAATAGGCAAACAACTCAAAGAAAACAGAATCTGTCAAAAAATAGAACAGTCTGTAGCAATCTAAAAACTTCGTATATTTCTGTAACTCAAAAAATTCTGAGAACTTAGGAAAACCTGGGAAGTTTATATATAAATGTTGTGTAATACTTTAAGACTCATTAGACTCTCTGAAAAATTTATAAAATTCCTGGACTGAACAAAAAAGTTTCTGTTTTTCAGCAAGATCAAATCAACAACTATCATAGATCACCCCAAAGGTTTTACTTGGCCCAAACACTAATTAAAACACCAAAACACAGTTAATACAGAAGCAATAATGTGGAAAACACTCAAAAACAGAATAAAAAATAGAACCCAAAAACAAAATTGGGTTGCCTCCCAACAAGCGCTATTGTTTAATGCCCCTAGCTAGGCAAAACACAATAGATCTAGGTATTATCTTAGTAATAAGGGAGATCATCCATGCTCATCTCATACTCCATTATTTCAGCATCAAGTTTCCTTTGTGGCCAGCAACAATAATCAAAAGGGCTGAATTTAATTGGATAAGGATCCTTAAGATCAAGTGAGGGAGGGATAGGTTCCTCCTTTGGTTCCTTATAGTGTATAATCAATTCATCATTATAAGCTTTTCTATGGGTAAAGGCCATAAGCCTTTTTCTAATAATGAACTCTAATATGTTATTTTATATAAAAAAATTATCATTGAGTTCAGAAATTTTATCAATCAAGACCTCAATAGGGACCCTTTTTCTCAAATTTTCATTATAAGCAACATAATCCGGATATTGAAATCTCATTATATCTTATTGATTAAAAAGGATCTCCTCAATGGGGGTACATCCACCATTCATTTTATAATGAGCAAAAATTTCACTAGCCTCTTTCATGACAAATCTAAACTTGTGGGCTAGGAATATAGTGGCGGCACGCTTAACAAAAGAATGTTGAATATTAGAGAACTCAAGAAAAATCCTTTGTATGGAAGGGTGCATATGAATGAATTGCCTTTCAAGTTCAATTATTAGCAAAGTTATAGCATCCGCAAGACTATTAGTTTTATTGAGAATGGAACCTCGTAAGGTAGGGAGCGTTCTCGCACAAGTAAAAAAATCTTGAATAACACCTTTTCCAATGATATTACCAGTACCTATTGATACGTCTCCAACGTATCTATAAGTTTTGATTGTTTCATGCTATTATATTATCTGTTTGGATGTTTTACATGCATTAATATGTTATTTTATATTATTTTTGGGACTAACCTATTAATGTAGAGCCTAGTGTCAGTTTATGTTTTTTCCTTGTTTTCGAGATTTGCAAATAAGGAATATTAAACGGAGTCCAAACGGAATAAAACCTTCGGAATGGTTTTTTCTGGAACGAAAGGAAACTACGAGACTTGAGAACCAAGGCAGGAGAGCTACCGTGGGGCCACAAGCCCTAGGGGCATGCTAGGCAGGCTTGTGGGCCCACGGCCGATCTCCTAACCCTAATCTTCGGCCTATAACTTCCCAAATATTCCATCATTATCAGAACGAGCCACGAAAACACATTTCCGCCTCCAGAAGCCTCCATTCCCGAGTGCTCCAATCTTGGAGCCTTTTTCGATAATCTGCCGGAGGGGGATTAGATCATGCAAGGCATCTACATCAACTCCATTGCCCCTCCGGTGATGTGTGAGTAGTTCACCACAGACCTTCGGGTCCATATCTAGTAGCTAGGTTTCTTCTTCTCTCTATTTTCTCTTCAATACCATGTTCTTCATGATCTTCATGGAGATCTATCTGATGTAATACTCTTTTACGGTGTGTTTGTCGAAATCCGATGAATTGTGGGTTTATGTTCAGATTATCCATGAATATGATTTCATATCTTTGCAAGTCTCTTCGAGTTATTGGTTTGGTTTGGTCAACTAGATTGGTAATTCTTGCAATGGGAGAAGTGCTTAGTTTTGGGTTCAATCTTGCGGTGTCCTCACCCGGTGACAAAGTAGGGGTAGAAAGGCACGTATTGTATTGTTGCCATCAAGGATAACAAGATGGGGTTTTCATCATATTTCTTAAGTTTATCCCTCTACATCATGTCATCTTACCTAATGCATTACTCTATTCTTCATGAACTTAATACTCTAGATGCAGGCAGGAGTCGATCGATGTGTGGAGTAATAGTAGTAGATGCGGAATCGTTTCGGTCTACTTAACACGGGCGTGATGCCTATATGCATAATCATTGCCTTGGATATCTTCATAATTATTCGCTTTTCTATCAATTGCTCGATAGTAATTCGTTCACCCACCGTAATACTTGTTATCATGAGAGAAGCCTCTAGTGAAACCTATGGCCCCGGGTCTATTTTCCAACTTATACTTTCATATCTAAAACCAAAAATACCAAAAATACTTTGCTGCATTATTTTTACCTTTTGTTTTACTTTCCGTTCAAGCAATCTATCTCTATCATATCTCATCCTTGCAAGTAACCTTAAAGGGATTGACAACCCCTTTATAGCGTTGGGTGCAAGAGTTTGATTCCTTGTGTAGGTACACCTATTGGGGACTTGCTTGTATCTCCTACTGGATTGATACCTTGGTTCTCAACAACTGAGGTAAATACTTATCTACTTTGCTGCATCACCCGTTCCACTTCACAGAAACCAACACATGCTCGAGAAGTAGCAAGAAGGATTTCTGGCGCCGTTGCCGGGGAGATCTACATCAAGCCTACCAAGTACCTATCACAAACTCATATCTTGCATTTACATTATTTTCCATTTGCCTCTCGTTTTCCTCCCCCCACTTCTAAAATGATTTTCAGAAAATACCAAAAAGATTTGCCTTTTTATTCGCCCTTTTTCATTCGTCTTTTCGTTTGCTTGATTGTGTGCTTGATTGCTTGCTTTGTCAGGATGACTCAAGCGAATACCAAGTTGTGTGACTTTTCCAATACTAATAATAATGATTTGATTAGTACTCCGATTGCTCCCGCCACTAGTGCGGAATCTTATGAAATTAATGCTGCTTTGCTCAATCTTGTTATGAAAGAACAATTTTCCGGTCTTGCTGATGAAGATGCTGCATCCCATCTAAATAATTTCGTTGAGTTGTGTGATATGCAAAAGAAGAAAGATGTGGATAATGATATTGTTAAATTGACGCTATTCCTGTTCTCACTACAAGATCGTGCTAAAACTTGGTTTTCATCTTTGCCTAAAAATAGTATTGATTCATGGAATAAGTGTAAAGATGATTTTATTTCCAAGTACTTTCCGCCCACTAAAATCATCTCCCTTAGGAATGATATAATGAATTTTAAGCAACTTGATCATGAGCAGGTTGCACAATCTTGGGAGAGGATGAAACTTATGATTAGGAATTGCCCCGCGCATGGTTTGAGTTTATGGATGATTATACAAATTTTCTATGCTGGATTGAATTTTGCTTCTAGGAATCTCTTAGATTCCGCCGCAGGTGGTACTTTTATGGAAATCACATTAGGAGAAGCTGCTAAAATCCTAGATAATATTATGGCAAATTACTCTCAATGGCATACCGAAAGATCTCCTACTAATAAAAATGTGCATGCTATTGAAGAGATTAATACTCTGAGTGAAAAGATGGATGAATTGATGAAATTGTTTGCTAGTAAAAGTGCTCCTATTGATCCTAATGATATGCCTTTTTCTTCTTTGATTGGAAATAATAATTAATCTATGGATGTGAATTTTGTTGGTAGGAACAATTTTGGTAATAACTCTTATAGAGGTAATTTCAATGCTAGGCCGTTTCCTAGTAATTCCTCTAATAATTATGGTAATTCCCACAGCAATTCTTATGGAAATTATAATAAAATGCCCTCTGATTTTGATAGTAATATTAAAGAATTCATTAGTATGCAAAAAGGTTTCAATGCTATGACTGAAGAAAAATTGCTCAAGATTGGTGATTTGGCTAGGAACGTTGATAGAATTTCTCTTGAGATTGATTCTTTAAAAATTAGATATATTCCACCCAATAATGATATTAATGAGTCATTAAAAGCTATGAGAATTACTATTGATGAGTGTAAGGAAAGAACCGCTGGAATACGTGCTAAGCGTGAATGGCATGAAAAAGTGTGTTCTTGTGATAATATTGATGAAGATCTTAAACTGATTGATGTGACTCCTATTAAATCTTTGTTTTCAATGTTAATACTGATAAGTATGGCATTGGAGATGAGTCAACTTTATTTAAAAGGCGTCCCAATTATTCGGAGTTTATAGATCTTAATGTTAAGATTGATAAAAGTGGGAGTGATGAGGTCAAAACTTTAAATATCAATTAACCCACTATTTTGGATTTCAAGGACTTTAATCATGATAGATGCTCCTTAATTGATTTTATTTACTTGTTGCAATCCATGTTGAACTCTCCTCATGCTATTAATCAAAACAAAGCTTTTACTAAACATATTGTTGATGCTATGATGAAAGCTTTTGAAGAAAAACTTGAGTTGGAAGTTTCTATACCTAGAAAGCTATATGATGAGTGGTGACCTACTATTAATATTAAGATTAAGACTAAATATTATGAGTGCCATTCTTTGTGTGATTAGGGTGCTAGCGTTTCCACGATTCCAAAAACTTTATGTGATGTGTTAGGTTTTTGTGAATTTGATGATTGCTCCTTAAATTTGCATCTTGCGGATTCAACTATAAAGAAACCTATGGGAAGAATTAATGATGTTCTTATTATTGCTAATAGGAATTATGTGCCCGTAGATTTCATTGTTCTTGATATAGATTGCAATCCTACATGTCCTATTATTCTTGGTAGACCTTTCCTTAGAACGATTGGGGAAATTATTGATATGAAGGAAGGGAATATTAGATTCCAATTTCCATTAAGGAAGGGTATGGAACACTTTAGTAGAAATAAAATAAAATTACCTTATAAATCTATCGTGAGAGATACTTATAGATTGCATACCAAAGATGACAATACCTAGATCTATTGTGTTTTGCCTAGCTAGGGGCGTTAAACAATAGCGCTTGTTGGGAGGCAACCCAATTTTATTTTGCTTTCTGCTTTTTGCTTCTGTTTTTGTGTGTTTTTCACATTACTACTTCTGTAGTAATTGTATTTTTGTGTTTTAATTAGCGTTTGAGCCAAGTAAAACCTTTGGGGTGATCTACGGTGGTTGTAGATTTGATCTTGCTGAAAAACAGAAACTTTTTGCGATTAGTCCAGGAATTTTCTAAAATTTTCAGAGAGTCGAATTGATATTCAATTTTTACAAAAGATTTATATAAAAATTGCCCTGATTTTACTAATGTTTCAAAAAAATTAGAGTTCCATAAGTATTCTAAGTTTACATATTTCTACAGACTGTTCTGTTTTTGACAGATTCTGTTTCTTTGTGTTGTTTGCTTATTTTGATGTATCTATGGGTCGTATCGGGGGGTATGAGTCATGGAAAAGTTAGAATACAATAGGTATTACACAAATATGAATAAATAATGAGTTAACAACAGTAGCTAAAGTGGTGATTTATTTTTCTTACACTAACGGATCTCATGAGTTTTCTGTTGAGTTTTGTGTTGTGAAGTTTTCAAGTTTTTGATGAAGATTTGATGGCCTATGGAATAAAGAGTGGCAAGAGCCTAATATTGGGGATGCCCAAGTCACCCCAAGTAATATTAAAGTATACCAAAAATCCTAAGCTTGGGGATGCCGCGGAAGGCATCCCCACTTTCGTCTTCAATCCATTGGTAAATTTACTTGAGGCTATATTTTTATCCACCACATGATATGTGTTTTGCTTGGAGCATCTTGTATGATATGAGTCTTTTCTTTTTAGTTTGCCCCAATCATCCTTTCTGCGCACATCTTTTGAGAGATACACGCTGAATCGTGAATTTATTAGAATACTCCATGTGCTTCACTTATATCTTTTGAGCTAGGCAACGTTGCTATAGTGCTTCACTTATATCTTTATAGAGCATGGTGGTGTTATATTTTATAGAAATTACTGAACTCTCGTTCATCACTTATATTATTCTAAGAGTTTCTTAAAACAGCATGGTAATTTGTTTAGATTATGAATTTAGTCCTAATATAATGGCATCCAAGAGGGATATAATAAAAACTTTCATATTAAGTGCATTAAAAACTATGAGAAGTTTGATTCCTTGCATATAGTTTTGAGATAATAGAGATGGTAATATGAGAGTCATGCTAGTGAGTAGTTGTGAATTGGAAGAGATACTTGTGTTAAAGCTTGTGATTCCCGTAGCATGCACGTATGGTGAACCGTTATGTAATGAAGTCAGAGCATGATTTGTTTAATGATTGTCGACCTTTGTGTGAGGGTCGGGAGCGCGCGATGGTTAACTCCTACCAACCTCTCCCCTAGGAGCATGTGTGTAATGCTTTGTTTGATAACTAATAGACTTTTTCAATAAGTATGTGAGTTCTTTATGACTGATGTTGAGTCCATGGATTATACGCGCTCTCACCCTTCCATCTTTTCTAGCCTCTCTAGTACCGTGCAACTTTCGCCGGTACATCAAACCCTCCTTCCTCAAAACAACCACCATATATTCCTCAAAACAGCCACCATACCTACCTATTAAGGCATTTCCATAGCCATTCCGAGATATATTGACATGCAACTTCCACCATGTAGTTTTTCATGACTTGCATCATCACTTCATATTGCATATAGAGTCATACTTTGTCATAGGTATCGAGTTGTAATTTTCTTTTTTTGAGTTATAAGTAAATAAAAGTGTGATTATTTTTCATTAATAGAGCATTGTCTCGTGAGAGAAAAGGATGATGGAAGCCATGACTCCCTCACAAGTTGGGATGAGTATACGGACTTTACAAAAAATAAAAGAGGCCATCGAAGCCCAAACAAAAAAATAAAAGAGACCAAAGAAGCCCACCAAAAAATGAGAGAAAGAGAGAAGGTACAATTGCTACTACCTCTTTCCACACTTGTGCTTCAAAGTAGCACCATGATCTTCATGATAGAGAGTCTCCTATTTTGTCACTTTCATATAACTAGTGGATATTCATTTTGCACGACCACTTAGTTTTATTTTTGAGCTTTCATACACTTATAACTTTAAGTGCATTTGTTGCATGGCAATCCCTACTCACTCACATCGATATCTATTGATGGGCATCTCCATAGCCCGTTTATATGCCTAGTTAATGTGAGACTATCTTCACCTTTTTTTCCTTGCACCTCCTCCATATTATATTCCACCTATAATGCTATATCCATGGCTCACGCTGATGTATTGCGTGAGAGTTGAAAAGGTTTGAGAACACCAAAAGTGTGAAACAATTGCTTGACTTGTTCATCGGGGTTGTGCATGTTTTAGATACTTTGTGTGGGGAAGATGGACCATAGCCAGACCATATGATTTTGTAGGGATAACTTTCTAAGGCCAAGTTATTTCGAAAGGAAACGACTACCTTGTTGGTGTGCTTGAAGTATTACTGTTTTTATGTCAATATTATACTATCGTTTTGAATCTTACGGATCTTAATATTCATGCCACAATAAAGAATATTACATGGATAAATATGTTAGGTAGCATTCCACATCAAAAATTCTGTTTTTATCATTTACCTACTCGAGGACGAGCAGGAATTAAGCTTGGGGATGTTGATCCGTCTCCAACGTATCTATAATTTTTGATTGTTCCATGCTATTATATTGTCTGTTTTTGATGTTTTATATGCATTAATATGCTATTCTATATTAGTTTTGGGACTAACCTATTAATCTAGAGCCTAGTGCCAGTTTCTGTTTTTTCCTTGTTTTTGAGATTTGTAGATAAGAAATATTAAATGGAGTCCAAAGGGAATAAAACCTACGAAATGATTTTTTCTGGAACGAAAGGAAACCAGGAGACTTGAGAACAAAGGCAGGGGAGCTACCATGGGGCCACAAGCCCTAGGGGCGCGCCCAGGGGGGTAGGGCGCGCTGGGCAGGCTTGTGGGCCCACGGCCGCTCTCCTAACCCTAATCTTCGGCCAATAAATTCCCAAATATTCCGTCATTATCAGAAAGAGCCACGAAAACACTTTTCCGCTGCCACAAGCCTCCGTTCCCGAGAGATCCAATCTTGGAGCTTTTTCTGGTAATCTGCCGGAGGGGGATTCAATCATGGAGGGCATCTACATCAACTCCAGTGCCCCTCCAATGATGCATGAATAGTTCACCACAGACCTTCGGGTCCATAGCTAGTATCTAGATGGCTTCTTCTCTCTCTTTGCTCTTCAATATCATGTTCTTCATGATCTTCATGGAGATCTATCTGATGTAGTACTCTTTTGTGGTGTGTTTGTCGAGATCCGATGAATTGTGGGTTTATGTTCAGATTATCCATGAATATTATTTGAGTCTTTCCTGAATTCTTATATGCATGATTTCATATCTTTGCAAGTCTCTTCGAGTTATTGGTTTGGTTTGGCCAACTAGATTGGTAATTCTTGCAATGGGAGAAGTTCTTAGTTTAGGGTTCAATCTTGCGGTGTCCTCACCTAGTGACAAAGTAGGGGTAGCGAGGCACATATTGTATTGTTGCCATCAAGGAGAACAAGATGGGGTTTTCATCATATTGCTTGAGTTTATCCCTCTACATCATGTCATCTTACCTAATGTGTTACTCTGTTCTTCATGAACTTAATACTCTAGATGCAGGCAGGAGTCGGTCGATGTGTGGAATAATAGTAGTAGATGAAGAATCGTTTCGGTCTACTTGACACGGACGTGATGTCTATATGCATAATCATTGCCTTGGATATCTTCATAATTATTCGCTTTTCTATCAATTGCTCGACAGTAATTTGTTCACCCACCGTAATACTTGCTATCATGAGAGAATCATCTAGTGAAACCTATGGCCCCCGGGTCTATTTTCCATCTTATACTTTCAGATCTAAAACCGAAAATACCAAAAATACTTTGCTGCATTATTTTTACCTTTTGTTTTACTTTCCTTTCAAGCAATCTATCTCTATCATATCTCATCCTTGCAAGTAACCTTAAAGGGATTGACAACCCCTTTATAGCGTTGGGTGCTAGAGTTTGATTCCTTGTGTAGGTACACCTATTGGGGACTTGCTTGTATTTCCTACTGGATTGATACCTTGGTTCTCAACAATTGATGGAAATACTTATCTACTTTGCTGCATCACTCGTTCCTCTTCATGGAAACCAAAGCATGCTCGAGAAGTAGCACCTATGCGGAATTTTTTTGTATGAATGATAGTAGGTTCTTCTCGAGGGTTGAATTGGCAAGGTCATCAAAATTCCCCTCAAGATTATTACCATCCTTATCATTGAAAGTCTCCCTAGATTCCGACATGGTGGCAATAAAGCAATCACGCACACAAGCAAACGAAAGGCAAACGAAAGAAGGGCGAACAAAAAGGAAAATCTTTTTGGTATTTTTTGAAAATCGTTTTAGAAGTGGGGGAAAGGAAAACAAGAGGCAAATGGCAAATAATGTAAATGCAAGAGATGAGTTTCTGATGGGTAGTTGGTAGGCCTGATGTGTATCCTCCCCGGCAACGGCACAAGAAATCCTTCTTGCTACCTCTAGAGCATGCGTTGGTTTTCCCTTGAAGAGGAAAGGGTGATGCAGCGAAGTAGATAAGTATTTCCATCTTTTGTTGAGAACCAAGGTATCAATCCAGTAGGAGGAACAAGCAAGTCACCAATGGCTGCACCTACACAAACAATCAAACTCTTGCACCCAATGCTATAAAGGGGTTGTCAATCCCTTCACGATTATTTGCAAGGATTAGATCCGATAAATATAGATGTAAACGAGAAAGGAAAGTAAAAGGTAAATAAATTGCAGCAAAGTATTTTTGGTATTTTTGGTTTATAGATCACAAAGTATATTATGGAAAGTAGACCGAGGGGCCATAGGTTTCACTAGAGGCTTCTCTCTCGAAGGAAAATATCATGGTGGGCAAACAAATCACTATCAAGCAATGGATAGAAAAGCGAATAATCATGTAGTTATACAAGAAAATGATCATGCATATAGGCATCATGTCCGTATCAAGTAGACCGAAACAATTCTGCATCTACTACTATTACTCCACACATCGACCGACTCCTGCCTACATCTAGAGTATTAAGTTCATGAAGAACAGAGTAACGCATTAAGAAATATGACATGATGTAGAGGGATAAACTCAAGCAATATGATGAAACCACCATCTTGTTACCCTTGATGGCAACAATACAATACATGCCTCGCTACCCCTACTATGTCACTGGGCCAGGACACCGCAAGATTGAACCCAAAACCAAGCACTTTTCCCAATGTAAGAATTACCAATCTAGTTGGCCAAACCAAACCAATAACTCGAAGAGACTTGCAAGGATATGAAATAATGAAAATAAGAATTCAGAGGAGATTCAAATAATATTTATGGACAATCTGAACATAAACTCACAATTCATTGGATCTTGACAAACACACCATAAAAGAGGATTACATCGGATTGATCTCCATGAAGATCATAAAGAACATGGTATTGAAGATCAAAGAGAGAGAAGAAGCCATCTAGCTACTAGCTATGGACCCGTAGGTCTGTGGTGGACTACTCACGCATCATCGGAGGGGTAATGGAGTTGATGTAGATGCCCTCCGTGATTGAAACCCCCTCCGACAGATTACCGGAAAAGGCTCCAAGATTGGATCTCTTGGGAACGGAGGCTTCTGGCGGCAAAAAAGTATTTTTGTGGCTCTTTTTATGTTGGGGGAATATTTGGGAATTTATAGGCCAAATATTAGGGTTAGAAAACCTGCCGGGAGGTGACAAGCCTGCTAGCCGCGACCAAGGGGGCCTGCGCCTAGCAAGCTTGTGGCTCCCTGGCAGGGTCCCTGCCGTGCACTCCAAGCCTGGTTGATTCGTTTCCTTCCAGAAAAGTTCCTTCCGAAGGTTTTATTCCATTTGGACTCCGATTAAAATCCCATATCTGCAAAACTCAAAAACAAGGAAAAAACAGAAACTGGCACTAGGCTCTAGAGTAATAGGCCAGTCCCAAAAATAATATAAAATAGCATATTAATGCATATAAAACATCCAAAACAGATAATATAATAGCATGCCATCATCAAAAATTATAGATGCGTTGGAGACGTATCACTAAGGTACACATCAATAACATGTATATTATATATACCTTGTTTGCTGTTGGCCGCCTTCTTGTCGGGGAGATACTTGGGGCAGTTCCGCTTCCAGTGACCAGTTCCCTTGCAATTAAAGCACTCAGCTTCTGGTTTGGGTCCAACCTTGGGTTTCTTCACGGGAGGGGCAACTGCTTTGCCACTGTTCTTGGAGTTACCCTTCTTGCCCTTGCCATTCTTCTTGAAACTTGTGGTTTTATTGACCATCAAGACTTGATGCTCTTTCTGGATTTTAGACTCCGCGATTTTCAGCATCGCAAACAGCTTGACGACTGACTTGTTCATCTCGTGCATGTTATAGTTCATCACTTAGCTCTTGTAGCTAGGTGGCAATGATTGAAGAACTCTGTCAGTGATCGCCTCCGGTGGAAGGGGCATCCCAAACTCAGCCAGATGGTTCGAATACCCAGACATTCTGAGTATATGTTCACTGACAGACCCGTTCTCCTCCATCGCAAGCATAAAAGTTATCGGAGGTCTCATACCTCTTGATTCGGGCATTCTTCTCAAATATAAACTTCAACTCCTAGAACATCTGATATGCTCCATGACGTTCAAAACATCTTTGAAGTCCCTGTTCTAAGCCAGACAACATTGCACATTGAACTATTGAGTAATCTCCAGAACGTGTCTCCGGGGCATTCTTAACGTCTTCAGACGACGCGGGAGTGGGTGGATCACCAAGCGGTGCATCAAGGACATAAGCTTTCTGGGAAGCCGTGAGCATAATCCTCGGATTACGGGCCCAACCACAACGTTACTTCCATCATCCTTCAACTTGGATTTCTCTAGGAAAGCATTAAAATTCAGGGGAACTACTGCGCGAGCCATTGATCTACAACACAAATATGCAAAAAGGTTACTAAGACTATTGTTCAAGATAATGAGTTTAGTTAATCAATTTACTAAAAACTCCCACTCAAATTAACATCCCTGTGGTCATCTGAGTGATACATGAACCAAATTCACCAACCCAAGTCCAATCATCACGTGAGATGAGGTGATTTCAATGGTGAACATCATCATGTTGATCATATCTACTATATGACTCATGTTCGACCTTTCGGTCTCTTGTGTTCCAATGCCATGTCTATACATCCTAGGCTCGTCAAGTTTAACCAGAGTGTTATGCACGTGCAACACTGGCTTGCATCTGTTGTATGTGAACATAGAGTCTATCACACCCTATCATCATGTGGTGTCTCGACACGACGAACTTTCGCAATGGTGCACCCTTGGGAGAACACAATTTTATCTTGAAATTTTAGTGAGGTATCACCTTATAATGCTACCGTCGTCCTAAGCAAAATAAGATGCATAAAAGGATTAACATCACATGCAAATCATAAGTGACATGATATGGCCATGAACTTGTGCTTTTGATCTCCATCTCCAAAGCATCAGCATGATCTCCATCGTCATCGGTATGACACCATGATCTCCATCAACGTGTCGCCATGAAATTGTCGTTCCAATTGTTGCTTCTACGACTATTGCTAACTCATAGTGATAGAGTAAAGCAAAAACAAAGAAAATAATTAAAGACAACCCTATGGCTCCTGCCAGTTGTCGTACTCATCGACATGCAAGTCATGATATTCTATACAAAAGATGATCATCTCATACATCATATATATGTCATCATGTAATTGGCCATATCACATCATAACATACACTGCATTAACAAGTTAGACATCCTCTAATTGTTGTTGCATGTTTTACGTGGCTGCTACAGGTATCTAGCAACAACAATTCTCACCTATGCAAAAACCACAACGGTGATGCACAAATTGCTTTTCAACCTTCTCAAGGACCGCCTTTGTCGAATCCGATCCAACTAGAGTAGGAGTGATAGACACCCGTCAGCTATCTTTATGCAACATTGTCACATGTTAGTTGATGGAACTGGTCTCTCGTAACCATAAGATTAAGGTTGGTCCGGGCCGCTGCATCCCACAATACAGCTGAATCAAGAAAAGACCAACGGAGGAAGCGATGTGAGCATCAACGCCCACAAACTCCTTTGTGTTCTACCGGTGATCTCATATACACATAGACCTAGCTCATGATGCCACTATAGGGGAACGTTGCATGGGACACAAAAAATTCCTACGCACACGCAAGATCTATCCATGGTGATGAGCATCTATGAGAGGGAGAGTGGATCTACATACCCTTGTATATTGCTAAGTGGGAAGCGTTAAGAAACGCGATTGATGTAGTCAAACATCTTCGCGATCCAAATCATCAGGCGTCCCGCGATCCAATCACGATCTGTCCCGATCTAGCGTCAAACGGACGACACCTCCACATTCAACACACGTACAACTCAATGATGATCTCCTCCTTCTTGATCCAGCAAGAGGGAGCGGAGAAGTATATTAGTTCTCTGGCAGCACAACGGCGCGGCGGCGATGGTGGTGGAACTATTCTGGCAGGGCTTCGCCTAAACACCGCCGAAATTAGAGGGAGATGATCTATTAGGGAGAGAGGGTTGCACCGTGGCTTTGTCTTGGGTGCGGCTGCCCTCTCTCCCCTCTAGTATATATAGGAGGGAGGGGAAGGGCTGGCCGCCCTAGGGTCCTCCTAGGAGTTGTCCAAAAGGAGGTGGAGGTGGAGGAGTTCACCTCCAATCCTACTCCTAGTAGGACTCCTTCCCTTCCCCACTTGGGTTTTCCTTTTCCCACAAGTCCAGCCGCATAAGCCCTCTTGGGCTGGCTTCCCGGACCACCAAGGGCTGGTGTGCCACCCTAAGGCCCATGTGACCCTCTTGGGGTGTGGTGGCCCCACTTGGTGGACCCCCGAACCCATTCATCACTCCCGGTACACTGCCGGAAATGCCCGAAACTTTTCTAGAGTTCAAACATCACTTTCATATATATCAATATTTACCTACAGACCATTCTGGAACTCCGCAACCTTCGGTCAACAACATACATAACTCTACTATACCGAAACATCACCTAACCTTAAGTGTGCACACCCTGCAGGTTCGAGAACTATGTAGAAATGACCGAGGCACTTCTACGGTCAATAACCAATAGCGGGACCTGAATGCCCATATTGGTTCCTACATATTCTACAAATATCTTTATCGGTTGAACCTCTATGTCAAGGAATTAGTTAATCTCGTATGTTGTTCCCTTCGTTCTTTGGTATGTTACTTGCCCGAGATTCGATCGTCGGTATCTCTATACCTAGTTCAGTCTCGTTACCTACAAGTCTCTTTACGCGTTCTGTAATGCAAGATCTCGTGGCTAACACTTTAGTCACACGGCTTGCAAGGCTTGTTCAGATGTTGTACTACCGAGAGGGCCCTTAGATACCTCTCCGTCACATGGAGTAACAAATCCCAGTCTTGATTTATGCCCGCTCAACAAACACCTTCGGAGATTCCGGTAGATCCTCTTTATAGTCACCTACTTACGTTGCGATGTTTTCTACACACAAGGTACTCCTCCGGTGTTAGTGAGTTGCATGATCTCATGGTCATAGGAACAAATACTTGACATGCAGAAAACTATAGCAATAAACTGACACGATCATATGCTATCTTTATAGTTTCGGTCCTGTCCATCACATCATTCTCCCAATGATGTGATCCTGTTATCAAATGACATCTTATGTCTATGGCTAGGAAACCTTTACCATCTTTAATCAACGAGCTAGTCTACTAGAGGCATACTAGGGACATAGTGTTGTCTATTTATCCACACATGCAATGTGTTTCCAATCAATACAATTATAGCATGGATAATAAACAATTATCATGAATAAGGAAATATAATAATAACCATTTATTATTGCCTCTAGGGTATATTTCGAACATAGGTAACGAGCAGTTCCCTCCTCACTATACAAGTGGGTCTTCTTCCCCAAAGAAACCTACCTCTTATCCTCCCCAAAACTCCATTGTTTCTCCTAAGCTTATTTTCCCCGATCTCTCTCCCTAGCCAACAAAACTAGTTGAGTTTCTAGGGTTTGGTTGAGAGGGCCCCAATCTACACTGCCACTAAGAGAAATTTGATTCCCCCACTAATCCCTTGCGGATCTTATTACTCTTGGGTGTTTGAGAACCCTCGATGGAAGAGGTCACTTTGAAGCCATATTCCATTGTAGTGAAGCTTAGTGGTGGTGTTGGGAGCGTCCAATTAAGTTGGGGAGATTGCCCCAACCTTGTTTGTAAAGGTCCAGTCACCACCTTCAAGAGCACTCTTGATAACCCACAAGTATAGGGGATCGCAACAGTTCTTGAGGGTAGAGTATTCAACCCAAATTTATTGATTCGACACAAGGAGAGCCAAATAATATTCTCGAGTATTAGCAACTGAGTTGTCAATTCAACCACACCTGAAAGACTTAATATCTGCAGGAAACTATTTAGTAGCAAAGTAGTATGGAAGTATCGGTTTTGTAGTGATTGTAATAGTAGCAATGTAAAAGTAACTTAGCAAGGATCAATATGTGGAAAGGTCATAGGCAATGAATTAGTGATGGATAATTATGTTGGATGACATTCATCATTTAACAGTTATAACATAGGTTGACACATAACTAGCTCCAATTCATCAATGTTATGTAGGCATGTATTCCATATATAGTTATAGATTCTTATGAAAAAGAACTTGCATGCCATCTTTTGTCCTACCCTCCCGTGGCAGCGGGGTCCTAATGGAAACTAAGGGATATTAAGGCCTCCTTTCAATAGAGAACCGGACCAAAGTATTAGCACTTCGTGAATACCTGAACTCCTCAAACTACGGTAATCACCAGAAAGAATCCCAGTTATTGTCACCCTGGGGGATGTGGATCACAACTCGTAATAGGTGTCTACAACTTGCAAGATAGGATCAAGAACACATATATATTCATGAAAACATAATAGGTTCAGATCTGAAATCATGACACTCGAGCCCTAGTGACAAGCATTAAGCATAGCAAAGTCATAGCAACATCAATCTCAGAACATAGTGTATACTAGGGATCAAACCCTAACAAAACTAACTCGATTACATGGTAAATCTCATCCAACCCATCACCGTCCAGAAAACCTACAATGGAATTAATCATGAACGGTGGAGAGCATCATGGAATTGGTGATGATGGATGGTTGGTGATGACGATGGTGTCGATTTCCCCTCTCCGGAGCCCAAAACAGACTCCAGATCTGACCTCCCAAGGAAGAACATGAGGTGGCGGCGGCTCCGTATCGTGAAACGCGATGAACTCTTCTCTCTGATTTTTTTCTCATTGATTAGGAATATATATAGTAGGAATCGAGGTCGGTGGAGCTCCAGGGGGGCCACAAGCCTGCTAGGAGCGACCGGTGGGCGGCCACGCCCCCTGGCTTGTGGCCTGTGGGTGGCCCTCCTCCAGTTGACTCTTTTGCCAGTATTTTTTATTAATTCCAAAAATAATCTCTGTAAATTTTTAGGTCAATCCGAGAACTTATTTCTGGAAAAAAATAACACCAAGGCAATTGTGCTGAAAATAGCGTCAGTCCGGGTTAGTTCCATTCAAATCGTGCAAATTAGAGTCCAAAAGAAGGGCAAAAGATTTTGGAAAAGTGGATACAATGGATACGTATCAACTCCGCCAAGCTTAACCCATTGCTTGTCCTCAAGCAATTTAGTTGATAAACTGAAAGTGATAAAGAAAAACTTTTACAAACTCTGTTTGATCTTGTTGTGGTAAATATGTCTAACTGATGTTTAGATTTTCAGCAAAGATTATAGACTAACCACATTCACAATAACATTTAGGTCTCCCATTTACTCATATCAATGGCATAAACAACTAGCAAGCAATAATAATAACTCTCAGATGACAACACTTTTATCAAAACAGCCATGATACAATATGATATAATTTTATCTCGCTAACCCTTTCTGAGACCGCAAAACATAAATGCAGAGCACCTCTAAAGAACAAGGACTGACTAGACACTGTAATTCATGGTAAAAGAGATCCAGTCACACTCGTACTCAATATAAATTAATATCAAAGCATACAAATGATGGTGGTGCTCTCTAATTGGTGCTTTTTATAAGAGGATGATGACTCTACAAATAAAGTAAATAGATAGGCCCTTCGTAGAGGGAAGCATTGATTTGCAGAGGTGCCAGAGCTCGAGCTTTTAAAATAGATATGAATAATAATTCTGAGCAGCATGCTTTCATTGTCCACATAATAACCAAGAGATTTCACCATCTTCCATGCTAGATACATTATAGGCGGTTCCCAAACAGAATGATAAAGTCTTTAATCCCCCTCCACCAATCAAACACACTCCATGGCTAGCCGAATCCACGGGTACCGTCCATACAAACATAGTCCTGGGGGACTTTTGTTTCATTATATTTTGATTTAATTTTGAGCATGGAACTGGGCATCTCGAATACCATCCACTTTCTCGTGAATGATAGTGAATCAACACATATCGTGAGAATAACCCACCTAGCATGGAAGATACTGACCACCCCCAGTCGCTACATGAGCAATTCGGGCATATAAAATAGAATATTATTTGAAGGTTTAGAGTTTGGCACCTACAAATTTACTTGTAACGGCAGGTGAATACCACATATAGGTAGATATGGTGGAATCAGATGGAACAACTTTGGGTTTAAGGAAGTGAATGCACAAGTAGAATTCCCGCTTAGTACAAGTGAAGGCTAGCAACAGACTGGGGAGCGACCAACTAGAGAGCGACAAATGTTATCAACATGCTTTGAGATTAACCAACATTGAATACAAGCATGAATAGGATACAAATCACCATGAACATAAATATCGTGGAGGCTATGTTGATTTTGTTTCAACTACATGCATGAACATGTGCCAAGTCAAGCCACTTGAATCATTCACAGTAGGATACCATCCTATCATACTACATCACAACCATTTTAATATGCATGTTGCCATTATCCACTCTTATCTAATTAAGCATGGCATGAGTAACTATAATCTCTAATTATCATTGCAAATATGTTTCATCCATAATGAGCTGAATTCAGAACAATGAGATAATCATATTTACAAAAGAAAAATAGGTCGAGTTCGTACCAGCTTTTCGCCATCTCAATATTTTCAACAAATATCGTCATTATTACCTTTTACTTGCATGACCGAACGGTGTGAATAATAATAAAATTGCACGTGCATTGGACTAAGTTGGAATCTGCAAACAATAACTCAAAGGAGAAGGCAAGGTAATATGGGCTCTTTGACGGATAAACAATAATGGACATGAGAGCCACTCAACATTTTGATTATGTTCTTCTCCTTACGACCCAAAGAAAGAAAATTCAAAACAAGAATGAGGAAAACTATTTACACGGGAAAACTCCCAACAATCAAAAGAAGAACGAGAAATCCTTTTGGGTTTTCTTTTAATACTACAACTAAACAAACTGAAAGTTAAAGCTAGAACTAATTTTTTGGATTTTTCTCAAAGTTCATTAAACACACAAGAAGAAAGCAAAGAGAAGAAATAAACTATCATGGATGGTACAAATGAAAGAGTATAAGCACCGACTACTAAAATGAATGTGTGAACATGAATGTAAAGTCGGTGAGAAATACATACTCCTCCAAGCTTACGCACTTGGACTAAGTTGGTCTAGGGCCATGGCTGAAAATAACCCTCTCTTAGATACTCCTGAGGGTTCCACTGGTTGGCGAGCTCCGATGGCTCCCACTGAAAAACTGGATCCGGATACGGATCAAGGGCTGGTGCCGGTTCAGGTGCTGGGGATTGCGACAGACCCCAATATGTGTAAATGTCCTCGGGCATAATAGTGTACCTGCTAGAATGAATATCGAACAAGGAAGAAGCAGGCAGAACAATAATCTCACAAGTACCTTGACTAAACACTAAGTTGTAAAGCATCCTCCTACCATTATTCTTCCTAATAAAATCATGTGTTACCATATTGTCATAGTCTAAATATTTCGCAGGTAGCAATAAAATATTTCCTCTTCCTCGTCAAGCCTAATGGGTATCTTAAAGTGTTTGGCTAGATGAGATGCATAGATACCTACGAATATGGGCCCCTTTGAATGGTTTAAGTTCAACCGTTGGGCCACCATAGCGCCCAGACTAAAAGTTCTATCAGCAAGTAAAGCATGGGGAAGAATGGCGAGGTCGGGAGAACTAAGGCCTCCCTCTCCCCATGACCAACTAAACATCTCCCCGCAAATAATGAATAATAGCGTAGAATAGGAAAATATAAACTAGCTGCTCTTGCCTTTGACACCCCTCTCTCTTCCCTTACAGTGATTGCGGCAATAAAATCCTCCATGTATCTAGGACGTGGTTCACTGATGCTGCCCTCATCGGGTATTTTGCAAACATTGCAAAAATCCTAAAGGTTCATTTTCTTAGGCACATCATATAAGTGAAATTCTACCGTAAAAGGGTCTTCCCTATAATGAAAGTGAAAGTTTTTCACAAAGGTATTAGTGATCAAGAGGTACTGGTCACACTTATCGTTGAGGAAGTCGGTGATACCTGCATTCTCTTCCAAATAATAAAAATCTTCATAAATTCCGTCCGCCCTCAAGAATGTATCACTTGGCCATTCACATGGTCGAACTTCTGCGACGCGAGTAAGATTATATTTCAACTTCTTCTTCACCTCTTTTTTGTCTTCTTTAGAGCCCCGACTTGAAGAGCCTCTTAACAATCTCCTCATCATTTCTTTCTCTGAAAAACTTCGAAAAAATTTAGTGACTCAAAATAAAGGTGAATAAAACTCAACAGAACTTATAGCAACTACTCCCATAAGTGCCTAAAGGCTATATCATGCATCAAAACTATTTGGGACCATACAAATTTGACGTGCAAGCTCAAGACCAAGGTCAGCACCGTAGCAAAAATTTGCAATATATAAAGCACTAGAACAAAAACAAATTGGACCATTGGAGGAGTCACATACCGAAGAAAAAACTCCAAAAACATTTTGGCAAATGGAGCTTTGCACAAGGAGATCGAAAATGGCAGCAAAACGAGCTAAAACTCGGATTTGAGCAATGGTGGGATTTTTTCTGGAGGAAGATGAAGTGGATGGGTGCTGAAATAAGTGAAGGGGGCCTACGTGGAACCCACAAGCCACCTGGGCGCGGCCAGGGGGTGGCCGCGCCCTGTGAGCTTGTGGCCCAAGTTGATACTATGAAGTTGAGGTTGTTTCTTCAGAAAGTGTACCATATGCTCATTACCATTAATGTGAAAAATTAAAATTCCCTTGTTGCAATCAATAACAACCCCTGCAGTATTCAAAAAAGTTCTACGAAGGATGATCGACATACTATCATCCTCGGTAATACCAAGAAAAACAAAGTCCGTTAGAATAGTAGCATTTGCAACTACGATAGGCACATCCTCAAAAATACCGATGGGTAAAGTAGTTGATTTATACACCATTTGCAAAGAGATTTGAGTAGGTGTCAACTTATTCAAATCAAGTCTACGATATAAACAGAAAGGCATAACACTAACACCAGATCCCAAATCACATAAAGCAGTTTTAACATAGTTTTTCTTAATAGAGCATGGTATAATTGGTATTCCTGGATCTCCTAATTTCTTTGGTAATCCACCCTTAAAGGTATAATTAGCAAGCATGGTGGAAATATCAGCTTCCAATACCTTTCTTTTATCAGTCACAATATCTTTCATATACTTAGAATAAGGAGACATTTCCAGAATATCAGTCAAGCGCATACGCAAAAAGACGGGTCTAAGCATGTCAACAAAACGCTCAAAGTCCTCATCATCCTTTTTCTTGGATGGTTTAGGAGGAAAGGGCATAGGTTTATGAACCCATGGTTCTCTTTCTTTACCATGCTTCCTAGCAACAAAGTCTCTTTTGTCATGTCTGTAATTCTTAGGTTGTGGGTTATCAAGATAAACAGCAGGTTCAAACTCCACATCATTATAATTACTAGGTTGAGCATCAACATAAACATCATCATTAATATTATCACTAGGCTCATGTTCATCACCAGATTGTGTCTCAGCATCAGAAACAGAAATATCATTTGGGTTTTCAGGTGTATCTATAATAGGTTCACTAGCAGCATGCAAAGTTCTATCATCATTCTTTTTCCTCTTATTACTAGAACGACTAGGTGCACCAATATTATTTCCTTGAGAATCTTGCTCAACTCTCTTAGGATGGCCCTTGGGATACAAAGGTTCCTAAGTCATTTTACCGCCTCTAGTGACAACTCTAACAGAATGATCATTGTTCTTTCTATTCATCTCATTAAGCAAATCATTCTGAGCTTTGAGTACCTGTTCTACTTGAGTAGTTACCATGTAAGCAAGGTTACTAATCAGTTTGAGATCATTGATAGTTCTAATCATATAATCGCCTAAGCGATCAAGCAGGAAAGCATGTATTCCACAAATAGTCATACGTGCTTATGGAAAAGAAATTGCATGACATCTTTTGTCCTACACTCCTGTGGCGGCGGAGTCCTAATGGAAACTAAGGGATATTAAGGCCTCCTTTTAATAGAGAACCAGACCAAAGCATTAGCACTTAGTGAATACATGAACTCCTCAAACTACGGTAATCACCGGAAAGAATCTCAGTTATTGTCACCCTGGGTGATGAGTATCATAACTCGTAATAGGTGTCTACAACTTGCAAGATAGGATCAAGAACACATATATATATATTCATGAAAACATAATAGGTTCAGATCTGAAATCATGGCACTCGGGCCCTAGTGACAAGCATTAAGCGTAGCAAAGTCATAGCAACATCAATCTCAGAACATAGAGGGTACTAGGGATCAAACCCTAACAAAACTAACTCAATTACATGGTAAATCTCATCCAACCCATCACCGTCTAGCAAGCCTACGATGGCATTACTCACGAATGGCGGAGAGCATCATGGAATTGGTGACGAAGGATGGTTGGTGATGACGATGGCGTCGATTTCCCCTCTTCGGTGCCCAAAACAGACTCCAGATCTAGCCTCCCGAGGAAGAATAGGAGGTGCCTGATACGTCTCCAACGTATCTATAATTTTTGATGATGGCATGCTATTATATTATCTGTTTTCGATGTTTTAGATGCATTAATATGCTACTTTGTATTATTTTTTGGACTAACCTATTAATCTAGAGCCTAGTGTTAGTTTTTGTTTTTTCATATTTTTTTGAGTTTTGCAGATATGGAATATTAAACGGAATCCAAACGGAATAAAACTTTCGAAAGGAATTTTTCTGGAAGGAAACAAATCAACCAGGCTTGGAGTGCAATTCCCAAATATTCCCTTAACATAAAAAAGATCCACGAAAATACTTTTCCGCCGCCGGAAGCCTCCATTCCTGACAGATCCAATCTTGGAGCCTTTTTCGGTAATCTATCGGAGGGTGTTTCGATCACTGAGGGCATCTACATCAATTCCATTGCCCCTCCGATGATGCGTGAGTAGTCCACCACAGACCTACGGGTCCACAGCTAGTAGCTAGATGGCTTCTTCTCTCTCTTTGATCTTCAATACCATGTTCTTCATGATCTTCATGGAGATCTATCCGATGTAATCCCCTTTTGTGGTGTGTTTGTCAAGATCCGATGAATTGAGTTTATGTTCAAATTATCCATGAATCTTATTTGAATCTCCTCTGAATTCTTATTTGCGTGATTTCATATCCTTCCAAGTCTCTTCGAGTTATTGGTTTGGTTTGGCCAACTAGATTCGTAATTCTTGCAATGGGAGAAGTGCTTGGTTTTGGGTTCAATCTTGCGGTGTCCTCACGAAGTGACATAGTAGGGGTAGCGATGCACGTATTGTATTGTTGCCATCAAGCGTAACAAGATGGGGTTTTCATCATATTGCTTGAGTTTATCCCTCTACATCATGTCATCTTTCTTAATGTGTTACTCTGTTCTTCGTGAACTTAATACTCTAGATGCAAGGAGGAGTCGGTCGATGTGTGGAGTAATAGTAGTAGATGCAGAATCGTTTCGGTCTACTTGATACGGACGTGATGCCTTTATGCATGATCATTGCCTTGGATAACTACATGATTATTCGCTTTTCTATCAATTGCTTGACAGTAATTTGTTTACCCACCATGATATTTTCCTTCGAGAGAGAAACCTCTAGTGAAACCTATGGGCCCCAGGTCTAATTTCCATGATATACTTTCAGATCTATAAACCAAAAATACCAAAAATACTTTGCTATACTTTATTTACCTTTTACTTTCCGTTCTCGTTTACATCTATCTCTATCGGATATAATCCTTGCAAATAATCGTGAAGGGACTGATAACCCCTTTATAGCGTTGGGTGCAAGAGTTTGATTGTTTGTGTAGGTGCATCCATTGGTGATTTGCTTGTTCCTCCTACTGGATTGATACCTTGGTTCTCAACAACTAAGGGATATACTTGTCTACTTCGCCGCATCACCCTTTCCTCTTCAAGGGAAAACCAACGCACGCTCAAGAGGTAGCAGTGGCGGCGGCTCCGTATCCTGAAACGTGATGAATGCTTCTCTCTGATTTTTTTATCCACGAACAGGAATATATAGAGTTGGAATCGAGGTTGGTGGAGCTCCAGGGGGCCCAAAAGCCTGCTAGGCACGACGAGCGGGGTGGCCGCGCCCCTGGCTTGTGGCCTTTGGGTGCCCCCGCTCCGGCTGATTCTTTCACCGGTACTTTTATTAATTCCAAAAATAATCTCTGTAAATTTTCAGGTCAATCTGAGAACTTTTATTTCTGCATAAAAATGACACGGATAACCCACAAGTATAGGGGATCGCAACAGTTTTCGAGGGTAGAGTATTCAACCAAATTTATTGATTCGACACAAGGGGAGACAAAGAATATTCTCGAGTATTCGTAGCTGAGTTGTCAATTCAACCACACCTGAAAGACTTAATATCTGTAGCAAAGTATTCAGTAGCAAAGTAGTATGGAAGTAGCAGTAAAAGTAGCAAAAGTAATAGTAGTAGTTTTGTAGCGATTGTAACAATAGCAACGGAAAAGTAACTTAGCAAGGATCAATATGTGGAAAGCTCGTCAGCAATGGATTAGTGATGGCTAATTATGTCGAATGGCATTCATCATTGATGTCTACTACACAACCTTCTTCTTGTAGACTTGTGTTGGGCCTCCAAGCGCAGAGTTTTGTAGGGCAGTGACAATTTTCCCTCAAGTGGATGACCTAAGGTTTATCAATCCGTGGGAGGTGTAGGATGAAGATGGTCTCTCTCAAACAACCCTGCAACCAAATAACAAAGAGTCTCTTGTGTCCCCAACCCACCCAATACAATGGTAAATTGTATATGTGCACTAGTTCGGCGAAGAGATGGTGATACAAGTGCAATATGGATGTTAGATATAGGTTTTTGTAATCTGAAAATATAAAAACAGCAAGGTAACAAATTGTAAACAGCGAGCAAAATGTTGTATCAATGCTTCGAAACAAGGCCTAGGGTCCATACTTTCACTAGTGCAATTTCTCTCAACAATATTAACATAGTTGAATCATATATAAGTCCCTCTCATGCGACAAAGATTTCACTCCAAATTCACAAATAGCGAAGAACAAACGAAGAAATTATTGTAGGGTACGAAACCACCTCAAAGTTATCTTTTCTGATCAATCTTATGAGCTATCCCTATAAGTGTCACGTACAACCCTAGAGTTCGTACTAAAATAACACCTTAAGATACACATCAACCAAAACCCTAATGTCACCTAGATACTCCAATGTCACCACAAGTACCCATGGGCTTGATTATACGATATGCATCACATACTTTCAGAGTCATCATATTGAATCCAACACAAAGAACTTCAAAGAGTGCCCCAAAGTTTCTACCAGAAAGTCAAGACAAAAATGTGTGCCAACCCCTATGCATAAATTCCCAAGGTCACGAAACCCACAAATTGATCACCAAAACATACATCAAGTGGATCAATAGAACATCCCAGTGTCACCACGGATATCCCATCGCAATACATACATCAAGTGTTCTCAAATCCTTAAAGACTCAATCTAATAAGAAAACTTCAAAGGGAAAACTCAATTCATCACAAGAAGATAGAGAGGGGAAAACTCCATATGATTCATCTATATCAATAAAGCTCGTGGTACATCAAGATTGTGCCATCTCAAGAACACGACAGAGAGAGAGAGAGAGATGTCAAACACATAGCTACTGGTACATACCCTCAGCCCCGAGGGTGAACTACTCCCTCCTCATCATGGAGAGCGATGGGATGATGAAGATGGCCTCCGGTGATGGTTTCCCCCTCCGGCAGGGTGCCGGAACGGGCTCCCGATTGGTTTTTCATGGCTCTAGTTCTTGCGGCGGCAGAACTCCCGATCTAGGTTTTTTCTGGAGGTTTTAGTATTTATAGGAATTTTTGGCGTTGGGCCCACGTCCAGAAGGTTCCCGAGGAACACACAAGCCAGGGGGACGCGCCCTAGGGGGTGCCCCTGTAGCTTGTGGCTTCTTCGGCCTTCATCTCTGGTGACTCTTCGCTCCAGTATTTTTTACATTTTCCAAAAATATTCTCCATAAATTTTCAGCTCATTCTGAGAACTTTAATTTTTGCACAAAAACAACAACACGGTAATTTTGCTGAAAACAGCGTCAGTCCGGGTTAGTTCTAATAAAATTATACCAAAATCATATAGAATTATTGTAAACATGGCATGAATACTTCATAAATTATAGATACGTTGGAGATGTATCAATTATGCAATAGTTTTAACATAGGGTGACACAGAAATAGCTCCAATTCATCAATATAATGTAGGCATGTATTCCATATATAGTCATACATGCTTATGTAAAAGAACTGGCATGACATCTGTTGTCCTACCCTCCCATGGCAGCGGGGTCCTAATGAAAACTAAGGTATATTAAGGCCTCCTTTTAATAGAGAACTGGACCAAAGCATTAGCACTTAGTGAATACATGAACTCCTCAAACTACGGTAATCACCAAAAAGAATCCCAGTTATTGTCACCCTGGGAGATGCTGATCATAACTCGTAATAGGTGTCTACAACTTGCAAGATAGGATCAAGAACACATATATATTCATGAAAACATAATATGTTCAGATCTGAAATCATGGCATTCGGGCCCTAGTGACAAGCATTAAGCATAGCAAAGTCACAACAACATCAATCTCAGAACATAGTGGATACTAGGGATCAAACCCTAACTAAAATAACTCGATTACATAATAAATATCATACAAACCATCACCATCCAGCAAGCCTACAATGAGATTACTCATGAACGGCGGAGAGCATCATGGAATTGGTGATGAAGGATGGTTGGTGATGACTATGGAGTCGATTTCCCCTCTCCGGAGCCCAAAACGGATTCCAGATCCGGCCTCCGGAGGAAGAACAGGAGGTGGCGGCGGCTTCATATCGTGAAACGCGATGAACTCTTCTGCTTTATCAAGGATAATCGACATACTGTCGTCCTCGGGAATATCAATAATAACAATGCCTGTTAAGATAGTAGCATTTGCAACTATGACAGGTACATCCTGAGAAATACCGGTAGGTAGAGCAGTTGATTTATCAGCCATTTTCAAAGAGATTTGAGTACGTGTCAACTTATTCAAATCAAGTCTTCGATATAAAGAGAAAGGCATAACACTAACACCAGCTCCCAAATCACATAAGGCAGTTTTAACATAATTCCCTTTAATAGAGCATGGTATAGTTGGTATTCCTGGATCTCCTAATTTTTTTGGTACTCCACCCTTAAAAGTATAATTAGCAAGCATGGTGAAATTTCAGCTTCTAGTATCTTCCTTTCATTAGTGACAATATCTTTCATATACTTAGCATAAGGAGACATTTTCAGAATACCAGTCAAGCGCATACGCAAAAAGACAGGTGTAAGCATTTCAACAAAGCGTTCAAAATCCTCTTCATCCTTTTTATTGGATGGTTTAGAAGGAAAGGGCATAGGTTTATGAACCCATGGTTCTCTTTCTTTGCCATGCTTCCTAGCAATAAAATCTCTTTTGTCATATATTTTATTCTTAGGTTATGGGTTATCAAGATCAACAACAGGTTCAATCTCCACATCATTATCATTACTAGGTTGAGCATCAACATGAACATCATCACTAATATTATCACTAGGCTCATGTTCATCACCAGATTGTGTCTCAGCGTCAGAAACAGAAATATCATTTGGGTTTTCAGGTGTATCTATAACAGGCTCACTAGCAGCATGCAAAGTTCTATCATCATCCTTATTCCTCTTATTATTGGAATGCCTAGGTGCATCAGTATTACTCCTTTGAGAATCTTGCTCAATTTTCTTAGGATGGCCCTCAGCATACAAAGGTTCCTGGGTCATTCTACCACCTCTGGTCACAACTTTAACAGAATGATCATTGTTCTTACTATTCATATCATTAAGCAAATCATTCTGAGCTTTGAGTACCTGTTATACTTGAGTAGTTACCATGGAAGCATGTTTAGTAATCAGTTTGAGATCATTGATAGTTCTAATCATATAATCGCCTAAGCGATCAAGCATGAAAGCATTATGTTTCAATTGTCTACTAACATAAGCATTGAAATTTTCTTGCTTAACAACAAAATTATCAAACTCATCCAGGCATTGGTTAGCAGACTTATTATTAGGAATATTGCTCTCCTCAAATCTACGAAGAGAATTTACCTCTACTATCTGTTTCGGGTTATCAAGACCATGTATTTCTTCAATAGGTGGTAGATTCTTAACATCTTCAGCTTTAATACATTTTTCTTTCATTGATTTCTTTGCCTCTTGCATATCTTCAGGACTTAGAAATAGAATACCTCTTTTCTTTGGAGTTGGCTTCAAAGATAGTTCGGGAATAGTCCAACCATTATCATTGCTCAATATATTATTCAATAGTATTTCAGCTTGTTCAACAGTTCGTTCCCTAAAAACACAACCATCACAACTATCTAGGTGGTTCGTAGAATCATCTGTTAGTCCATTATAAAAGATATCAAGTATTTCATTTTTCGTGAGAGGATGATCAGGCAAAGCATTATGTAATTGGAGAAGCCTCCCCCAAGATTGTGGGAGACTCTCTTCTTCAATTTGCACAAAGTTAAATATTTCCTGCAAGGCAGTCTATTTCTTATGGGCGGGAAAATATTTTTCAGAGAAGTAATATATCATATCTTGGGGGCTACGGACACAACCAGGAGCAAGAGAATTGAACCACATCTTAGCATCACCCTTTCATGAGAAAGGAAATAACTTGAGAATATAATAATAACGAATTTTTTCCTCATGAGTAAATAGGGTGGCTATATCATTCAATTTACTAAGATGTGCCACACCAGTTTCAGATTCATAACCATGGAAAGGATCAGATTCAACCAAAGTAATTAACTCAGGATCGACACAGAATTCATAATCCTTATCAGTAACAAAGATAGGTGAAGTGGCAAACTTAGGTTCATATTTCATTCTAGCATTCAAATATTTTACTTTCCACTTGCATAGCAATTTCTTAAGATCATCTCAATCACTACAAGCAAGAAAGTCCCTAGGTACCTCTCCTTCCATATCATAACCATCGGGAATATCAGGCAATTAATATCTAGGAGAGCTATGTCTAGCAGGTGTCTCATAGTGTTCAGTTTCAATAATTTCATCATTTTCAGAAGTATCATAATTTTAAGCATTGGCTCTAGCAATTTTTTCATCAAGAAATTCACCCAGTTGCACAGTATTATCAAGAAAAGTATCATCATAAGCATCATGCATAGCAGAAGTGGCATCATCAATTACTTGCGACATATCAGAATTAATAGCAGGTGGTGGTGTCGCAAACTTACTCATAACAGAAGGTGAATCAAGTGCAGAGCTAGATGGCAGTTCCTTACCCCCCGTCGTAGTAGAGGGATATGTCTTGGTTTTTGGATCTTTCAAATTCTTCATAGTGATCAACAGATATAAATCCCAAGTGACTCAGAGAATAGAGCTATGCTCCCCGACAACGGCGCAGAAAAAGGTCTTGATAACCCATAGGTATAGGGGATCGCAATAGTTTTCGAGGGTAGAGTATTCAACCCAAATTTATTGATTCGACACAAGGGGAGCCAAAGAGTATTCTCGAGTATTCGCAGGTGAGTTGTCAATTCAACCACACCTGAAAGACTTAATATCTGTAGCAAGTTATTCAGTAGCAAAGTAGTATGGGAGTAGCGGTAACAGTAGAAAAATTAATACTAGTAGTTTTGTAGAGATGGTAACAGTAGCAACGGAAAAGTAACTTAGCAAGGATCAATATGAGGAAAACTCGTAGGCAATGGATCAGTGATGGATAATTATGTCGGATGGTATTCATCATGCAACGGTTATAATATAGGGTGACACAGAACTAGCTCCAACTCATCAATGTAATTTAGGCATGTATTCCATATATAGTCATACGTTCTTATGAAAAAGAACTTGCATGGCATCTTTTGTCCTACCCTCCCGTGGCAACGGGGTCCTAATGGAAACTAAGGGATATTAAGGCCTCCTTTTAATAGAGAATCGGACCAAAGCATTAGCACTTAGTGAATACATGAACTCCTCAAACTACGGTAATCACCAGAAAGAATCCCAGTTATTGTCACCCCGGGGGATGCAGATCATAACTCGTAATAGGTGTCTACAACTTGCAAGATAGGATCAAGAACACACATACACACACACACATATATATATATATTCATGAAAATATAATAGGTACAGATCTGAAATCATGGCACTCGGGCCCTAGTGACAAGCATTAAGCATATCAAAGTAATAGCAACATCAATCTCAGAACATAGTGGATACTAGGGATCAAACCCTAACTAAACTAACTCGATTACATGATAAATCTCATCCAAACCATCACCGTACAGCAAGCCTATGATGGGATTACTCATGAACGACGGAGAGCATCATGGAATTGGCGATGAAGGATGGTTGGTGATGACGATGGCGTCGATTTCTCCTCTCCGGAGCCCAAAACGGACTCCAGATTTTGCCTCCCGAGGAAGAATAGGAGGTGGCGGCGTCTCGGTATCGTGAAACGCGATGAACTCTTCTCCTTGAGTTTTTCCTCCGTGAATAGGAATAAATAGGAGTGTAATTGAGGTCAGTGGAGCAGCAGGGGCCCCACAAGCCTGCTACGCCCGGCGAGGGGGGTGGTCGCGCCTGGCAGGCTTGCCACCTCTGGATGGCCCCCCTCCGGTTGATTCTTTCACCTATATTTTTATTAATTCCAAAAATATTATTCGTAAATTTTTAGGTCAATTCGAGAACTTTTATTTCTGCACAAAAATAACACCAAGGCAATTTTGTTGAAAACTACATCAGTCCGGGTTAGTTCCTTTCAAATCATGGAAATTAGAGTCCAAAACACGGGCAAAAGATTTTGGAAAAGTAGATACGATGGAGACGTATCAAGAACCACTACTGGAATCACGACATCTCGCATTGTGTGAAGGTGTGAGGAGAATACAGTGGTCTTAGTGGCATCTTGGGGAGCATTGTGCCTCAACAACGCTCTAGCGGAGACGTGCTTCCCCTCAAAGGGAAGAAACTTCAGTAACACATCCTCGTCTCCATCGGTTCCACTTGTGGTTACCTCTTACCTTTACTTTGTCCAATCTTTACTTATATTGTATCCTTTGCTTGCTTGTGTTGTATAGTTGTTAGCATCATATCGGTTGTTCACCTAGTTGCATATCTAGACAACCTATTTGTTGATAAACCTAGTTTGTTAAAGAAAAGTTAAAAATTGGTAGTTGCCTATTCACCCCCTGTCCAGTCAACCATAACGATCCTTTCAATTGATACCAGATCCACGTATCTGTATTAAGGGTTTTACCACCTGAAGAGTATGGTTAACGAAGGGGATCAGGTTGTGGAATCACTCGAGGCCGAGGGCCTGAGCACGGTCTCCCGAGAGGATTTAACAGAGGCAATGGCCTCACTTAAATCTTCTATGACGGCTGAGGTCAAGTCCATGTTTAAAGATTTCCTTGATAGTCTCAAACTTTCTACCGATCTGATACAAGTGGTTAATCCCAATACATCGTCATCAGATGTCCACTCCGATAAAGATGGGGCTAGCACTGATAAGAACAAGCTACCTCAAGGAAATAGTGGGACGGGTACGTTTTCCTCGGGACCCCCTCCCATGGTCTATGGAGGACCGGTGCACCCACCCCATGTAGTTAATCTTGGTCCTCCTCCTAAACTTGTTAAGAATGATTTTGTTGATTGGGGTTTTCACATCAAGTCTCATTCGAGTCACAACTCAACTCAACTTTTGAGAATCATTGAGCAAGAGAAGAGGCCGACAATCAACTCAATCACTCCGCCTTGTTCATTATTCAAGTTGTAGTGTGTCTTGAAGATCTAGCTCACTTGTGTCCTTTCACTCGTGCTATGGATTGTTGGGAACACATTGTTTCTTTATACAAGGGCAGCTCAAGCATTCCATGGTCCAACTTTGAGGTAGTTCTTGATGAGGCCAATGATTTTGTGATGATTGAGGATGACAACCCACATGAGCTTTATCGAAGAGCAACAACTCTTGTCGTCGCTCTTCATGATCATGGGAACAAGGATACGCATGAAAATTGGATCAAACGTAAGTTTCTGAAGGCCATCATGTTGTTCAACAAGTCCATGTCCTCCGTTATCCGTCAAAGATTGAACTTTCATTCCCTGTCGTCAAGCGACATGTTGGATGAGTTTATTGCAATGAACATCTTGAACAAGACCGTGACAATGCACTAGCTCGTGTACAATGGGCAAATAAATCATCACCCAACCTTGCTTTGAAGTCCAAAGCCTTTCAATAAGATAGAAGAAGAAGAGGATGATGAAGAGGAGGGGTGACCCGAAGACACCAAATATGCTTACCATGAGCACATGGCTATCGCATCTAGGAAATTTTGGGGCAACAAGAGAAACACAAGGCCCAACTTCTACAAGAATAACTCAAACAGGTCAAAAGGCAAGCAACATGTGAGGACTTGCTACAACTGTGGTAATGTGAGTCACTTTGTGGTAGATTGCCCGTATGAGAAGAGGGAAAACAATGGTGGCAAACTCATCCGCAAAGATAAGGCCAAGTCCTTCCCAAACAAGAACAACTTCACCAAGAAGGCGCCTCACAAGGTGTTGGTGTCTCAAGAAGACTATCCCTTCGATGATGATGTTGATGACGAAGATAAAACTGGTGAAAGGATGGCAATGGCTAGAGTGGCAATTGCATCCTCTACCCCAAACAAGGTGTCTCTCTTCGACGCCCCAACGAGAACTACACTGCTAGGTGCCTTTTGTGATGGGGAACATTGCATGGGATACAAAAAAATTCTACGCACACGCAAGATCTATCCATGGTGATGAGCATCTACAAGAGGGAGAGTGGATCTACATACCCTTGTAGATCGCTAAGCGGGAAGCATTAAGAAACACGGTTGATGTAGTCGAACGTCTTTGCAATCCAAATTGCCGAGCGTCCCGCGATCCAATCACGATCCGTCCCGATCTTGTGCCGAACGGACGGCACCTCCACGTTCAACACATGTACATCTCGATGACGATCTCCGCCTTCTTGATCCAACAAGAGGGAGTGGATAGGTAGATGAGTTCTTTGCTAGCGCGACGGCGGTGATGGTGGAACTATTCCGGCAGAGTTCGCGTAAGCACCGCCGAAAACTAGAGGACACGATCTATCAGGGAGAGAGGGCTGCACCGTGGCTTAGGGTTTTCTGGTGCGACAACCCTCTCTCCCCTCTGGTATATATAGGAGGAAGGGGAGGGAGGCTGGCGCCCCTAGGTTTCCCCTAGGAGTCGGCCAAAGTGGGGAGGTGGAGGAGTCCAACTCCAATCCTACTTGAAGTAGGATTCCTCTCCCATTTGGAAACCTTTTCCTCCACTTGGGATTTTCCACCCCTAGACTCATGGGCCTTATTGTGGGGGGAGGGTCTACCAGCCCACCAGGGGCTGGTTTGCCTCCTCTCACAGCCCATGAGGCCCTTTGGACTGTGTGGCCCCTCCCGATGGTCCCCCGGTACCCTCCCGACACTCCAGGTACATTACCGAAGTACCCGAAACTTTTTCGGCGACCAAAACGGGATTTCCTATATATCAATCTTTACCTCCAGACCATTTAGGAGATCCTCGTGACGTCTGGGATCTTATCCGGGACTATGAACAACCTTCGGTCACCACCATACATAACTCTATACTACCGAAACGTCACCGAACATTAAGTGTGCAGACCCTGCGGGTTCAAGAACTATGTAGACATGACCGAGACACCTCTACAATCAATAACCAATAGCGGGACATGGATTCCCAATATTGGTTCCTACATATTATATGAAGATCTTTATCGGTTGAACCTCTATGTAAAGGATCCACTTAATCCCGTATGTTGTTCCCTTTGTTCTTCAGTATGTTACTTGCCCGAGATTCGATCATTGTATCTCTATACCTAGTTCAATATCATTACCGGCAAGTCTCTTTACTCATTCCGTAATATAAGATCTTGTGGCTAACGCTTTAGTCACATTGCTTGCAAGGGTTGTTGTGATGTTGTATTACCGAGTAGGCCCTGAGATACCTCTCCATCACACAGCGTAACAAATCCCAGTCTTGATCCATGCCCACTCAACTGACACCCTTGGAGATGCCTGTAGAGCATCTTTATAGTCACCCAATTACGTTGTGACATTTGATACACACAAGGTACTCCTCCGGTGTCAGTGAGTTGCATGATCTCATGGTCATAGGAACAGATACTTAACATGCAGAAAACTATAGCAATAAACTGACATGATCATATGCTATGGTTATAGTTTGGGTTTTGTCCATCACATCATTCTCCCAATGATGTGATCCCATTATCAAATGACATCTTTTGTCCATGGCTAGGAAATCTTGACCATCTTTGATCAACGATCTAGTCTACTAGAGGCATACTAGGGACACAGTGTTGTCTATGTATCCACACATGCAATGTGTTTCCAATCAATACAATTATAGCATGGATAACAGACGATTATCATGAACAAATAAATATAATAATAACCATTTTATTACTGCCTCTAGGGCATATTTCCAACATTATGGCCAAAGGTATCACCAAGGTAACCCCCAATGTCAAAACCTTGAACATTAAAACTTCCATTTCTATCACTCCTTTGTTGAATTGTGTGGATGAACATGGGCAAAGGAGGTTGAGAAAGAGTTTGACAAATTCTTGTGTAAACTCAAAGGAGCACTTTGTTGCTCTTTTGAAACAACTTGGTGAGTCCAATGATATCATTGAGTCTCAAGTGGAATCCCTCGAGGAGTTGAAGGGGCATAGTCGTGACTATGCCGATGAGATAGCAGATCTTTCCATTGCTCTTGAGGAAGAGCGAGGTCTTCATTTGGCTCTTGAGGAGTCACAAAATGTTGGCCTTGCTAAACTACTTAAAGATCATGATCATGCTATTATTCTTAATTGTGTGCTCAAATATGATAAGGTTGCACTTGGGGTTAGCCATGATAGTCTCAAGGAAGAGTTTGATGCACTTGACAGTGCTCACAAGGCATTGAAGCATGCTCATGCCTCTCTCAAGGAGTCTCATGATCAACTCCATGCAAAGTTCTATCGCTTGGGTAAAACTGAGGATAACTAAGCAACGAGGGACACAAAATAGAAATCCCTATCTTTTATGTGAGCATCATTAAAATCACAAGCCCATGTTAATGGATATAAAGAAAGCGATTGTTGACAGTGCTTCCTTCTAGTGGTCGGCGGGTCATCAGCTCGGCCCATGGACGACAAGCCGTCAGGGTTAACACCGCTAGTCTAGGACACCATCAACTAGTAGCCATACTTATTATGGAGGACATAATCTGAACTCAATAAGTGATCGCAGGATCAATACTGATACCCCGCATTTCAGTACTGGTAGTTTGGAATGTTTGAATGTTGAATCTTTCTTTGAATAAATGTTTGTAATATAATGATGGTTTGGACCTGCTATGTTCTGTTGTATACTCTGAGGTGTATAAGGTTCACGATGTGGTGTTTTGTGGGCATTATATCAACGACAAAAATACAACACCATTTAGTGGTATGTTGGGTCACCGCACTAACCCAGAGAAACACACTAGTATTGACACCACCACAAGCAACTCAATGAATTGTGAGCCTATTATCCACGATAATGACAATAAACCACGCGGAGATGATGATAAAGCCGTGAAACTCCTACGCTAAGAAATGCTGCCTCGGCCATTGAGGAATCAACACCAATGACAAAAATAACCCAATTCACACGTAATAACTTAAACCGCACTTCAAGATGCTCACCCCTAGTTCCCATGTGCTTCGGCTCGAAACCGGCCTTTAGAAGAGAGGGTAGCTCACAAGGTGAGGGTAACGGATGTGATCGACATCTAAATTCGATGTCAACGAAGGTTTCTTCGACTCACCCCTCGTTCACTCTTTGTTTTAGGAGGACTCGCGACGTCAAATTCATCGGTGGAGCTGCGACGACCGAAGGAGAAGAAGACAGTGAATTCATCGGCTTGGGGCGCCTTGGCTTACTCGCATTGGTTAGAGGATGTAGTCATACAAACTAACCTCCCAAACATGGTCATTCAACTTATTTTGGTGGACGATGGCCAAGTCGGAGAGCAGTGACGACCATGGCATGCTCTTGGTGGCGCTAGGTTTGCTTGTGAGAGAATAAGAACTAATTAGTCGACCTACCTAGCAGTGGTAGAGAGTTAATAGGAGACTATGGTAGGGTTGGGGGGAGTTTGGGTGGCTTTATGAGAGTTGCGAGGAGGCACAAATGCGATGGTTGGCGACTGACATCTGCCATGGGGAACAGGCTCATGCGTTCTGTGTTCATTTCCCAAAGGAAGCCGCCAACAGACATCTGCCATGGGGAGGAGGCTCGAGCGCTGCAATCTGCGGAGAAGAAATTTGACGCACCACTACGTTCTTGACCTAGCGCTCGAGTCGTGAGCGGCCAGACCGCTTGCGACTGCGGACAGCGAGGGGAGCCGACGTATAGGGAATCGACGGCTGACGTAGCAACGTGCCGTAGGAACTCGCGTGGAAGTGCGCGGCCCTGCGGACTGGGAGTGCCTCGACATCGAGAGGCGCTTCCTGAAGCCATGCCGAATGGTCGGCGATGAAGGTGAGCACACCGAAACGGATCTCGTGGCCCACAGCGAAAACACCGCCGGAAGACATGTCGAAGGATGGAAAATGCAACCTCGCCGGAAGTCGCTTAGACGCCTGCCCCACGGTGGCGCCAACTATCGTGGGAACGAGCCTGACAGTAGAAGGTACGATAGGAAAGGAGAGGGCAGAGTCCTAGCTACGGCAAGGGTGTACACACGGATGTATGAGTTCAGGCCCCTCTCGTGGAGGTAACAGCCCTACGTCTCAATGCTCGAGAGCTTATGTCGTGTGGAATGTTAAGATTACAGTGGTTGCGAACCCTTGTGCCAGAGGGGAGGGGCGGCTTATATCGAGTTCCCTGCCCCTCATAAGTGCCCAGCATCTAAGGGTCCGATCGTGGGTTTAAAGTCTGGCGTTACTGGTAACGTACATAATAAATGCTACTAATGACGAAGGACTAACGACTGCCCGTTGGCCTTATGATGGTGGCACCTGGTCTTCTGGTATCGACTGAGAATGAGGTCTACCAAGTGACAGGCGACTATCGAGTGAAGGAAGAAGACTCTGAGTGGATTGAATGTCGAGTGACTTGAACGTCACATGGAATCCAGTCGGAAGCTTATGCTTGATCTCCGAGTCCTCCAATGAAGTGTCCTTAGGAAGGGTATGTAGGTCTTGCCTAGGACCCTACCCTAGGTACATATCCTCGTCATTAGCCCCCGAATGGATCGGGGTTCGAGTGGTGAAATGGGGCTATCAATGCCAATCCTGAATTAAGGCATCAGATCTTCCGAATGATATTCGGGGCTTCAACGAAACTTGCGTCGATTGAACTCTAGGTATTGATGTCAATTCAAGATCAACACGCCAAATATTCCAAATGATATTCGGGGCTTCAACGAAACTTGCGTCGATTGAACTCTTCGCCATTCACCCGGATCCATTTAGCCTTGAAAGTGTCCGAGTGAATGTTCGATGCCTATTTTGCTCCGAGTGAACTGAAAGCATCTTTGGAGGTGACAGGTCGGTCTGTCCGACCCAGATTTCATGGGATACGAAAATTTGGGAAGCGCGCGCACGTCTGATGATGATGCCACAATCAGGGCAAGTGGAGGCGTGACGCCTCGATTCTCGCATCAGTCATATCGCCACGTACTGGGCGCCGTCAACGGTTGGCGTGTGTGGTGATCTCGCGGGCCCACTAGTCAGTGAGTAACTCGGTGGAGTATAAAACTCGACACGACGCGGTTCGCACAGTATCCTTGCCCAAACTTCCTATCTTCCCCTGCCTCCTCTAACTCCGACGCCACACTCCATTCTTCTCCGACGAGAGCCGTCGCTGTGATGACGAAGAACGCCATGGAAAAGCTGGAGCGCGCCAAGAAGGGAGCGACGAAGCTCAAGGGCAAGAAGCCCTCGACCTCTCGGTTCACCGCGCCGGTGGGATGGATGCAGGGGGATTTTCTCCCCTCGGTGGTCACCCGAGCGGACATGGACGGCCTGGTTGCCGATGGGCTCGTGGTGGAGGGCGCTTGGAGGTTTCTGAAGGAGAGCACGAGTCGAAGCCACGCGACGGGGAGCGAGTCCTCCTCCTCTCCCATGTCGAAAGAGGTTTTTCTATGCCTCCCCATCCGTTCTTTAGAGGGTTCCTGAACTTCTTTGGTGCTCAACTTCATCATTTTTTGCCGAATATAATCGCCTACTTGTCTACCTTTGTAAATTTGTGTGAGTGCTTTCTGGGTTGTTCTCCTCGGTAGGGACTCTTTAAGCACATATTCACGATTAGATCCCAGACTGTAAAGAAATCAGACCCGTCAGATGGAAAAACTCATGTGCTGCAGTTGTGCGGAGGTTTAGGGCTTCAGAAGAGAGCTCGTAGTTCCTTCCTCGCTATGACTTTCCCTGAATCTGTTAGAGGCTGGCAGTCGACTTGGTTCTATTGTAAAGACATAGCTTCTCCCAACATGTCGACCGACCTTTCTCCCTACACCTCTGACCATCCGACTGTCCCCAAGTCCCTGAGGGTGTCTGAAGAGGAACAGGAACAAGTGAAGATCATGGTGAACGCCACTATGCATTTGGTTCGGGGCGGGGTGATCGGCTTGGATCAGTTGGAGACTTTTCTCAGTCGACGGATTCAGCCACTCCAAGCTAGGGATCACACCATGTGGCACTACATGGGCCCTAAAGACTCGACCAGAGTGCACCCAGAAGAGGTTTCGCAAACAACTATCGAGCAGTGGCTTCGTAGCATCACCGGGGCATGTGACAACCCAGTGGGAGCCAAGAGGATCCAACCCTACTCGGCTAAAAATCCGCCGTAAAGAATCTGGTAAGCTGTACTTTGTCGATTGTAGTATTTATACTGCCGATTGATAGGTTAACTTTTGGACTGACTTCCCTGTTTGGATCATGTAGGAGCGGACAAATATGCACTCGCCTGTCCCCAATGGGAACCAGCCTGAAGATGGTGTGGTGAGTGAAGGTGGCGGCGTGGACGACGACGCCTCTTCTGACTCCGAGGAGGAGTACGCAGACTCTGGCGAAAGCGAAGAAGAAGTCGAGTCACCTCCTCGATGTGAACGCCGCTCCAAGCCTCGCTAGGACCCGACAGTCACCAAGGACAAGGCTCCAGGCTCGAGCGAGAAGAACCGCAAGCGGAACCGCCCTTCGACCGTCGAGTCAAGCAAGTGATCGGCGAAGCAGCCCAAGCCGAATGCGACCAAACCCCGCAAAGCGTTGCCTCGCATGAGGATGGTTGTGCCAGTCGTCTCTACGTGAGTATTTATTCTCGAGATCTTGCTGTCGACTGTAACTCTGTGTTGTTGCTGACCGAGTGTTGCTTGATCTATTAGAGCTGTCACATCAGTAACATCGCCCCCTCGGGACGGAGGGGAAGCTATGGACATTGACACCGCCGATGCTGCAACTTCCCACAGAGGTAAACAAATCTTTGGTTCATTCGAACGAGATTCTTCATTTGCAAAAGTTAACATTGTCGATTGGTATTTGCAGAAATTATCCAGCTGGAAGATGATGAGGAACTACCAGGCATCACACGCGCCCGCACTCGAAGAGCCTCATCTACGCAACCGCTTCAAAGGTCGACTGTGGAATCCTCTGAGGGGATGAGCCACTCGGCACGGATCAGGGTTGACCCTACAGTGCCTCTGACGAGTGCCCCTCTACTGTCTCAATCATCGTGACATCAACTCCAACCGACCCCGCTCAGACTACTTCCGCTATCCCAGCTATTACGCCGATCCTGTCAGTGATGGTTTTCCCTCTGCATCGTGTTCTGGAAGATCAAACCGGAGCTGCAAAGGAGGCCATGATCCAGGTGGAGCAGATGATGCTGCGGACTAAGGAGGCGTACGAGGCCAGCAAGCTAGCTTACGATGTCAGCTCAACGCTTTGCATGAATTTCCAAGTAAGTTCGATTGTAAGTGCATTTCCGATTAAATTCCTGGCTTTTCTTGACTGTACACCTAGTGGGTGCTTATTTTCCACTCGTAGAATGTTTGAAATTTCTCCACTCGAGTAGGTCAGGTCTTAGTCGAGTAGGTTTTGGATCGATAGTACGCGTAGTACTAGAGTCAATGGACATGTCGAGTGCATATTTTTTTTCCTCTGATGGGCGGCTCGACGGATCGAGTGTTAACCATCTCAGTGGGGGCACTCTGAGTGCACCCACTGGGTGTAGTCCCCGAGACCGCTGTCGAGTGCTTACCTCGGCAGGGGCCTTAGAGTTTGTCGTATGATTGATACGTTTGCCCTTGGTCGCACCACTCCGCAACTACTTTGACGCTACATAAGGATAGACTGCACTTCATAGAGTGGGGAGGGGCATGTCACTCAACGGATCAAGTGACGGATATTCCAATGATGGATGTTTTGTGCCACTCGACTGATCGAGAATGGGCAGATCCATTGGGAGCATGCTAAGTGCACCCACTCGGTGTAGTCCCCGAGACCGTTGTCGAGTGCTTGCACCGCCAGGGGTCTTAGAGTTTGTTGTATGTGGGATACATTTTTCCTTTGATCACACCACTCCAAAGCTACCTTGTAGGTTTCATGGATATGATTGATAAACCAGGATATGACGCTACATAAGGATAGACTGAACTTTGCAGAGCAGGGAGGCGCGTCACTCGACGGGTCGAGTGACGGATGAATGTTCTGACAGGGCTAACCTTGTTGAATGTTCAGTAACCAGTGGGGGCACGCTAAGTGCACCCACTGGGTGTAGTCCTCGAGGCTACTGGTAATCGCAGACAATAAGCAGTAGTCTTGAAAACTCGAAATCGGGATTTCCGTCATACGCGTAGTACTGTCGAGTGCATATTTTTTTTCTGACGAGTTACTCGATAGGTCGAGTGTTAACCGTCTCAGTGGGGGCACTCTGAGCGCACCCACTAGGTGTAGTCCTCGAGACCGCCGTCGAGTGCTTGCACCGGCGGGGGTCTTAATAAAGACTGCTTTGAATTTGTTTACGGCACGCGGAGCGCCAGAGCCACTCGACATTTCGAGTGGACTTTTGCTTGAATTCTTCTTCCCCTGGACACGGGCTTCATGGACATCATAGGTCGACCATTCTATGACGTTGTTCCAGGATACTAAGACAGGCATTCGACGGTATTCATAACCCAGTCGACCGTCCTTGGTATTACTTGTCGATTGAATTTCTTTCTTTTGTTGGTTTCAGAGGGCTTGCGAACTTGGAACGCGGTACAAGGATCTTGAGGATGAAAGTAACCGACTGTGCGTGGGTCTGGAAGCCTCCAACAATGCTCTGGAGCGAGCGCGGGCTGAGCTGAAGTCTCTCGGAGGTAACTACCATCGACTCTCTGCGTTCCCATCTTCACTTTTCATGCTTTGAGCCGAGTGCTCTCACTCGAATAGACGTGCGCAATGAAAATCGTCGACTCCAAGCGTGACTCGGCAATGTTGTTTCTTTAGATTGCATGAAGAAGGCACCGGAGGACAAGGACAAAGCACTTGCCGACGCCCAACGGGTGGCCAAGGATAAAACCGAGACTACAGATCGAAAGCTGGCGGCTGCCAAGAAGCTAGAGGAGGAGAACGCAAAGCTGAAGCAAGAGCGCATGGACCTCGTCAAAAGGGCTGAGCAGCTAAACAAAAGGAGCAACGGCCCGGAGAAGCATTTGTGCGAATTCATGAGGAAGATGTACATCATGCTCGACAGTGAGTGTCTCTTGTCGACTGAACTTTGCAAAATCCATGAAGATCGTACCTCACCAATTCTCCTCCCATTCCTTCTCTTCAACAAAATTCTGCCAAGACTTCGAAAAGGAGACAGAGGAGATTGAGGTGGTGGCCATGAACATGCTCAGACTCAATTTCCGGCTCCAGGGTGTTCAGGCATATCTTGTCCGACTGAGATCTGGGATGGAGAGGATTGATAAGGAGTCGTGGCCTGAGGACACTCTTTAGCTCGACCTCAACTCCATGATGGCCCATCTGAACGACCTTCCAAGTCGAGTGCAGGCCTGGAAGAAGTATGCTGCTCGCTGCGGGGCCGACGTGGTGCTATCACTCGTCAGGGTACATTGTAGGGACGTGAGGGAGGAGAAGTTGAAGGAGCTCTGGGTGGTTAACACGAAGAAGCTTCAGTTCGAGGACTTCATGGAGACCTTCATCGACGCAGCTACCAGAATCGCAGATGGCATCGACTTGGACACTTTTGTCGAGCCAGCCAGCCTGTCGGATGATTAAAAAACTTGACCTTAGGAAGAAACACTTTTATTCGCCTGGGTATGCCGAATGGAACTGTATCCCTTAAAACTTCATTCATGCCTTAGGCCTGAGCACATTTGCTTTTTTACGAAGCATTTATCCACGATTTAACCTTTGGATTTTATCTGTATTTGGATTTTAATCACTTATTCGACTGTATTTTCTTTTTGAATTAGGCGAACGTTGGTTCGCAGCTAAGTCCCCGAGTGTGGGGATTGCTCATCACTCGGAGCATTTTAGAACTTAGGCGAATGTCGATTCACAGCTAAGCCATCGAGTGAATACTCCGCTATTCACACAATTTTTTTTAACTTAGGCGAAACATGTTCGCAACTAAGCCTCCGAGTGTGAGGATTGCTCATCACTCGGAGTTTTTTTCGATCTTACGCGAATGTCGATTCGTAGCTAAGTCGTCGAGTGAATGGACTGCTATTCACCCGACATGATTTTTAACTTAGGCGAAACATTTTCGCAGCTAAGCCCCCAAGTGTGAGGATTTCTCATCACTCGGAGTTTTTTTCGAACTTAGGCGAATGTCGATTCGCAGCTAAGTCGTCGAGTGAATGGACTGCTATTCACCCGACAAAGTTTTTAACTTAGGCAAAACATGTTCCCAGCTAAGCCCCCGAGTGTGAGGATTGCTCATCACTCGGAATTTTTTTCGAACTTAGGTGAATGTCGATTCGCAGCTAAGTCGTCGAGTTAATGGAATGCTATTCACCCAGCAGAGTTTTTAACTTGGGTGAAACATGTTCGCAGCTAAGCCCCCGAGTGTGAGGATTGCTCATCGCTCGGAGTTTTTTTCCGAACTTAGGCGAATGTTGATTCGCAGCAAAGTTGTCGAGTGAATGGACTGCTATTCACCCGACAGAGTTTTTAACTTAGGCGAAACATGTTCGTAGCTAAGCCCCCGAGTGTGAGGATTGCTCATCACTCGGCATTTTTTCGAACTTAGGCGAATGTCGATTCACAGCTAAGTCGTCGAGTGAATGGACTACTATAAACCCGATAGGGTTTTTAACTTAGGTGAAAGCATGTTCGCAGCTAAGCCCCTGAGTGTGAGGATTGCTCAACACTCGGAGTATTCCCAAGAGCAAAACTATACAATCAGAATCAACAATATATATTGCAAAAAATTGAATTGCACAGATGAAGTATTCTTATTACATCAGAAGATTCTTCTGTCTCTTAAGTATAAAAACGCCGGAGTAGATCTGCATTCCAGGCTCGTGGCTCGTCTATCCACTTCATGAGATTGTACAGGTGATAAGCTCTGTTGTTCAGCACTTTAGTGATGACGAAAGGACCTTCCCATGCAGGAGCAAGCTTGTGAGGTCGGTGTTGATTCACTCGGAGCACCAAGTCTCCCTCATGAAATGATCGACTCTTGACATTCTTCGCATGGAAGCGCCGCAGATCCTGCTGATAGGCAGTAGTCCAGATCAAAGCCATCTCTCGTTTTCCTCCAGGAGATCAACACCATCCTGCCTAGCCTGTTCGACTTTAGCCTCAGAATAAAGTTCCACTCAAGGAGAATTGTAAAACAAGTCACTCGGCAAGACAACTTGAGCACCATATACACCGAAAAAAGGTGTCCGCCCAGTCCACCGATTAGGCGTCGTTCTCAGACCCCACAAAATAGACGGCAGCTCAGTTACCCAAGCCCTGGCGGCATGATCCAAATCGTGCATGAGACGAGGCTTCAGACCTTGCAGGATGAGACCATTAGCCCGCTCGACTTGCCCATTGGTTTGAGGATGTGCAACAGATGCACAATCCACTCGGGTGCCTTGGGAGTTACAGAAGTTCCTGAATTCTTCCAAGTCAAAGTTAGTGTCGTTGTCCGTGATGATGCTGTGTGGAACGCCGTATTGATAAATTATCTCCCTCATGAATGTGCCGCCGTGCGGGAGTTTAGCTTCTTGATCGGCTTGGCCTCTATCCACTTGGTGAAATTGTCGACTGCTACCAGCAAATGAGTGAACCCGCCTTTTCCGGCCCGAAAGGGACCAACCATGTCGAGTCCCCAAACAGCAAACAACCAGGCAAGGGGAATTGTCTTCAGAGCAGAGGTTGGCTTGTGTGACAGGTTTGCATAGAACTGGCATCCATCACAGTGATCGACGATGTCTTTAGCCATTTCATTAGCCCGTGGCCAGAAGAAACCAACTCTGTACGCTTTGGCGACAATCGTCCGTGAGGACGCATGATGGCTGCAAGTTCCCGAGTGGATCTCATCCAGAATCATTCGACCTTCCTCGGGGGAAATGCAGCGCTATGTAACTCCAGTCGCACTCTCTCTGAACAGTTGATCTCCCATCACAGTAAAAGCCTTGGACCTGCGCACAATCTGTCGAGGCTCTGTTTCATCTTCAGGGAGCTCTTGTCTCAGGATATAGGCAATGTAAGGCACAGTCCAATCGGGAGTGACAACCAGAATCTCCATGACCAGATCAATCACTGCAGGGACATTGACTTCTGTCGGGTTAGTGGAACTCAAAGCTTGTGGGGGCTCTTCAGTGAAAGGATCTTATTGTACTAAAGGAGTGTGCAGGTGCTCTAAGAACACATCGCTAGGGACGGGTCGTCGAGTGGAACCAATCTTTGCTAGTTCGTTAGATGCCTGATTTTTCAGTCGGGGAACATGATGGAGTTCCAGGCCTTCGAATTTCTTCTCCAACTTTCTGACAGCATTATAGTACCCAGTCATAGCGGGGTTTTGAACATCCCACTCTTCCATCACTTGATTCACCACTAAATCTGAGTCGCTATAAACCATCAGGCGCTTAACGCCGAGTGAGATAGCCATGCGCAACCCATATAAAAGTGTTTCATACTCTACCTCATTGTTGGAGGAATCGAAGTGAATTTGCAAGACATAACTGAGCTTGTCGCCCTTTGGGGATATCAAAACCACACCAGCACCGGACCCATTCAACATCTTAGAGCCGTCGAAGAACATGGTCCAGTGCGCCGAGTGAATCTGGATTGGTTGTTGCTGTTCAATTCACTCGGCCATAAAATCTGCCAATGCTTGGGACTTGATTGCTTTCTTGGCTTCGAATCTGATGTCAAAGTGTCCAAGCTCGATTGCCCATTTAGCCGCTCGACCTGATGCTTCTCGATTATTGAAAATCTCAGACAGAGGAGCATCACTGACGACTGAAATCGAGTGGTCTTGGAAATAATGCGCCACCTTCTTTGTTGACAGGTAAATACCATAAACTAGCTTCTAATAGTGTGGATATCTTTGCTTTGAGGGGGACAATACTTCCGAGACATAATAAACTAGCCGCTGGACTTTATAAGCTTTACCCTCCTCTTCCCGCTCGATGGTTAGCACTGTATTGATGACCTGATTTGTGGCCGCGATGTATAGGAGAAAGGGCTCTTTGCTGCAAGGAGCAACAAGCACCGGCTGGGTGGAGAGCAGGGCTTTGAGCTCAACAAATGCTGCTTCGGCTTCGGGAGTCCACTCCAATGTGTTGGACTTCTTCATCAATTGATACAAAGGCAGAGCCTTCTCACCAAGACGAGAAATGAATCGACTCAATGCCGCCAAGCAACCTGTGAACTTCTGAACGTCATGCACTCGCACGGGAGTCTTCAGTCGGGTAATGGCGTTGATTTTCTCAGGGTCAACATCGATCCCCCATTCGGAAATGAGAAAAGCAAGTAACTTGCCGCCAGGGATGCCGAAAGTACACTTGGTCGGATTCAGCTTTATGTTGAATCTCCTCAGATTGGCGAATGTTTCGGCCAAGTTGGCCAGCAGGTCAGAACCTTTGCGAGACTTCACCACTATATCATCCATGTATACCTCGACATTCCGAGGGATCTGGTCGAGTAAACATTTCTGAATCATGCGCATAAAAGTTGCGCCGACATTTTTGAGACCGAAAGGCATAGTGATGTAGCAGAAACACCCGAATGGGGTGATGAAAGCTGTCTTTATTTCGTCCGAGCCATACAGCGGATCTGATGGTACCCAGAGTAAGCATCCAGAAACGATAAACGCTCGCACCCCCCAGTCAAGTCAACAATTTGATCTATGCGGGGGAGCGGAAAATGATCCTTCGGGCATACCCGTTTGAGATGTTTGAAGTCAATGCACATACGCAACGACTTATCTTTCTTTGGCACCATCACAACATTCGAGAGCCACTCGGAGTGGTAAATCTCCCGAATGAACTTGGCTTGCAAGATACGGGCCACTTCATAGCCGATTGCCTTGCGCTTCTCCATCGCTGAACGGCTCAAATGCTCCTTGACGGGTTTGGCTTTCGGATCCACTCTCAGACAGTGCTCAGCCAGCTCCCTAGGAACCCCCGACATGTTAGCAGGCTTCCATGCGAAGATCTCCCAGTTCTCACGGAGGAGCTGGATGAGCTCGGCTTCCTATTTGTTGTCGAGTGTTGATGAGATATTCGTCGGGGCAGCAGTAGGATCTGTCGGGTGGATGTGCACCTTCTTCACTTCCCCTGCCGACTAAAATGCCGACTCGGAAGCCGGATTCTTTGCACGGAGCAAATCAGCAGGGTCAGCGGTTTTCTTGTACTCTTCCAGCTCGACCATGGCCATCTGGTGATCGGCGATCTTGGAGCCTTGCTGGAGGCACTCTGTGGCCCGCTGTCGATTGCCAGTGACCGTGATCACACCCTTAGGTCCTGGCATCTTCATCTTGAGATATACGTAACATGGTCGGGCCATGAAACGTGCATACGCGGGTCGACCCAAAATGGCATGGTAGGCACTCTGGAAATCCACGACTTCAAACGTCAGCTTTTCTTTTCGAATTTTTTTGTCGTTCCCGAATGTCACATCCAATGCTATCTGGCCGAGTGACTTGGCCTTCTTCCCTGGGATGACTCCGTGAAATTGCATGTTGCTCTCACTCAGTCGGGACATCGGAATGCCCATCCCTTTCAGGGTGTCCGCATAGAGGATGTTCAGGCCGCTGCCACCGTCCATGAGGACCTTTCTGAGTCGAGTGCCTCCCACCACCGGATCAACTACCAGAGCCTGTCGACCAGGAGTGACCACATGAGCAGGATGGTCTATTTTGGTCGAATGTGATTGCATACTGGGACCATTTGAGGTAGGTGGGAGTAGCAGGTACAGCCATGTTGACTTCTCTGTTGATGACTTTCAGACGACTCTTGCTCTCGACATCAGCAAAAATCATAAGTGTAGCTGTGACATCTGGGAATGTTTCTTTATCTTCATCCTCATCACCCTTCTCAGGAGATTTATCACTCGGCGGGTCCCCTTTGAATTGCTGGATAAGGGTCCGACACTGTCGAGTGGTGTGCTTGGGCAAAATCACATTGCCTTCCGCATCTTTCCTCGTGTAAATTACACACGGTTGATCCATGATATCAGTTCCTGACTGATTTTTACCTTTCTTGGGGGCATACTGTGCTTTAGCCTTGCCCTTGTTTTTTGATTGGGTCGCCAGTGCTGCTGCTTCTGCTTGAACCGGACCCTCAGCTTTTCGCTTCCGTTTCCGATTGTTATTGCCACCAGCCTCATTGGCGACTGCCTTTCCTTTTCTGCTACGGATGCGGTCTTCTTCCTCGCCATTAGCGTACCGAGTGGCGATTTCCATCCATCTTGCCGAGTGAAATATCACACGTGCACCCGAACTTCAGGTACAACTCCCTGTATCTCACACCGGCCTTGAAAGCACACACAGCGTGGTGTTCTGACACATTCTCCACTGTATGATGCAAAGTGGACCACCGCTGAATATAATATCTCAAAGTTTCATCAGGCTTCTGGACACAATGCTGTAAGTCGACCAGACCTGCAGGACGTTTGCACGTGCCCTCGAAGGTTCGGATAAACACTCGAGCAAGATCTTCCCAGCAATATATACTGGAAGGAGCCAAGCGATTCAACCAAGCATGAGCTGAACCATCTAACATCAAAGACAGGTGCTTCATTGCGACATTGTCATTGCCGCCACCAATCTGAACAGCCACTCGGTAATAATCTAACCAAGTCTCTGACTTTGATTCGCCAGTAAACTTTCCGATCCGAGCTGCCAGTCTGAAGTTGGGGGGAATCTCCGCAGAACGAATGGCTCTGCTGAAACATTCTGGACCAAAAACCATAGTTCAGCTACCACTCGGAAAATCTCTATCTTGTCCTTCCCTGTGGGCTCTGCCCCTGTTGATCCGTTTCTGGGTGAGGAGATCTTGAGCATCAAACTCCGCATTCCGTTCATCACCGAACGAGCGCCTATCATTCAGGTGTCGGGGCACGCGCGGACCGCCTTGCGGAGGAGCGGGCACTCGACGGTGGTCTTCGCAGTGAAGCTGATCTCTGACCTGATCCTCGCGAAAGCCCCCACCCCTACGACGCAGGGGCGATCCAGGGCTGTGTGCCGACTGAACGGTTTCGGCCCTGGGTGAGTTGCTGTGTATCCTGTTGCGGGACTGTGAAACTACAGAATTCTGACGCTGCGCCGCATCCAGCAAAGTTCTGATCTGCAGCAATCCCCTATCAGCCTCTGACCACGACGGCTGAATGGAATCTGCTATCCTAGCAGCAGCTGTAACATTTAACACAGGAGTTCGGTATACCTCAGCATCATTGCGGGAGCCAGTCGGGAACAGTTGTCGCTGCCGTCAACCGGCAACAGGTGCACGCTGGCGAGCGCGCTTGTCGAGTTCTCGCTGGAGCTCTTCAAGCCGAATGCGCGTGGCTTCCAAAGCCTGGTCCTCAGCGGTCGTACCAACGATGGGGGTATGAAGAACCTCCCCCTCGCGACGCGGCTGTTCACTCGACGCACCACCAGCATCACGCTTGCCGTGGCCAAAACCCGGCAGTGGGCTTTGATGAGAGCCCGCCATAAGAAGCTCCGCTGCTCGATCGCAGCTCTCACACTCGGAAGGGATATCGGACGGATCAGAATCCGACTCGAACACGCCGTGAAGAGACTTGGCAGGCTCGAGCGCTGCGATCAGCGGAGAAGAAATTTGACGCGCCACTTTGTGCTTGACCCAGTGCTGGAGTCGTGAGCGGCCAGACCGCTTGCGACTGCGGACAGCGAGGGGAGCCGACGTATAGGGAGTCGACTGCTGACGTAGCAACGCGCCGCGGGAACTCGCGCGGAAGTGCGCGGCCCCGCGGACTAGGAGCGCCTCGACATCGAGAGGCACTTCCTGAAGCCATGCCGAATCGTCGGCAATGAAGGTGAGCGCACCGAAACGGATCTCGTGGCCCAGAGCGAAAACACCGTCGGAAGACATGTCAAAGGTTGGAAAATGCAACCTCACCGGAAGTCGCTTAGATGCCTGCCCCACGGTGGACGCCAACTGTCGTGGGAATGAGCCTGACAGTAGAAGGTAGGGTACGAAAGGAGAGGGCAGAGTCCTAGCTACGGCAAGGGTGTACACACGGATGTATGAGTTCAGGCCCTTCTCGTGGAGGTAACAACCCTACGTCTTAGTGCTCAGGAGCTTATGTCGTCTGGAATGTTAAAATTACAGTGGTTGTGAATCCTTGTGCCAGAGGGGAGGGGCGGTTTATATATGGTTTGCTGCCCCTCATAAGTGCCCGACGTCTAAGGGTCCGATCGTGGTTTAAAGTCTGGCGTTACTGGTAACGTACATAATAAATGCTACTAATGACGAAGGACTAACGACTGCCCGTTGGCCTTGTGATAGTGGCTCCTGGTCTTCTGGTGTCGACTGAGAATGAGATCTACCGAGTGACAGGCGACTGTCGAGTGAAGGAAGAAGACTCCGAGTGGATTGAATGTCGAGTGACTTGAACGTCACATGGAATCCAGTCGGAAGCTTATGCTTGATCTTCGAGTCCTCCAATGTAGTATCTTTAGGTAGGGTATGTAGGTTTTGCCTAGGACCCTATCCTAGGTACATATCCTCGTCACTAGGCAAGGTTTGCCAATTATTTGCAAATAAATGTACAGAAAAGGTCATAAAGGAAGTTTGAACTAGGGCTAGGTCAAAGTTTAGGTTAAAATATAAAATAATCGAATAGCTCCCAAATGTCACAATGAGGCTGCGTGCAAGGTTTCAGAGTTTATCTCATGCTAGAACATCAAAAGGAACAAGGGCCAAGTTGATAAATATTAAAGGAAATGACAGCATAAATTGTTGAAATAGTCATTGTATCTCCCTAATAACATTGGAAGGATAATTATAGGGCTTTAAAGAGGATTCAGCACGTCAAACCCGTCAATTTAAATACGATGATGATTGAACCCAACCTCATTTGAAGATTAAAGCACGACAAAACGATGACATGGTGCAGTGATGATGAAAATTGAAAATAACAAGTAGTAACCACACTGGCTGTTGCAACATGTTTACACCCTGATTTGAGGGGGAGGGGGGGGGGGGGGGAATATCGTACTCTTTTTCTTCTGGCAGAGAAGAGAAAGATTGAGCCATGAATACCTGCACCGAGGCCGAGTGCACCCATATCATCACCTAAAACTAAAAGCATCTTTATTATATTCGCAAAACAGTGAGCTACGCCCGTGACAGCGTCCACTTGAGAGTGTGAGAGGCAGCATCCGATCCCTCCCTCCCTCCCTCCCTGCCCCCGTCCACTCGGTTCAACGCGCGCCACGGTGATTATTTTCCCCCCACCTTTGACGGTAGTGTGTGCTAATGGCGTGGTTTCCCCGCGGAGAAAACGTGTGCGGGTGCTTTGGCATCTGTGGCTCCCACCCCCTAGCAGCCCAAACCGGCACTCCCGTAGAGCGGCATTGGTGGAGCCACGCCGAGTGACGGACCAGGAAAGGAAGAAACCGCACGAAGCACCACGCATAAACAAAGCGAGCGGACACGTAAGTCGGCCGGGTGACCGCGGATGCGGTAACGCCGACCCGCACCCGGCCACAGAACGCCCGATGACGTCAGCGCTGATGGCCGCCGCTGCCGCTGCCGCTGCCGCTGCCACCAATGGTCCGCGCCAACAGTTGCACCGGTGCGAGTTCCGCTGGACAGGACAACGCCGGGTGAGTCGCCACGAAGCAACGGAGGAGGGTGACGAGGGTCCAAAAGTCCAGGCCGGGCATGGGACCCGACCCGTACCCGGTGGGAGCGGATAAGCACGGGGGCGCTACGTAACAAGCGCGCCCCTGAAAGCATCCTCCCCCTGCTGCTTTGGTTTACCACCACCACCACCACTGTCAAGCAGTGCTGTGACACTCGCGACCTTTCTCTTCTCCCGGTCTACAAAGGCCTCCTCGGCCTTTCCTCCCCCCTCTCCCTCTCCCTCTCTCCTCTTTCCCTCCCAAGCAAAATCCTCTCCTCTGCCGCTCCGCCCGCCTCCTTCTTCTCGTTCTGCGTCCCGCGTTTGGTCCGGCACCGAAATGGCATTCCACGACGACGCGCCGCTGCTGCTCAGGATCAACACCGCCAGAGGCGGCCACATGGTATCGTAGCCCCCGAACCTTTGCTTCCCCTGCTCTGCTTCCTTTTCTTCTCTGCGCGATTTAGTGCTTTGGTTCCGTGGCTAATGGCGTGGCTTCGGACGGAATGCGGCAGGGAGGAGGAGGAGGAGGCGAGTGCGACGAGGCCGAGAACCAGCGGTGGCCGCCGTGGCTCAAGCCGCTGCTGGCGACCAGCTTCTTCGGGCAATGCAAGATGCACGCGGACGCGCACAAGTGCGAGTGCAACATGTACTGCCTCGACTGCATCAACGGCGCGCTCTGCTCCCAGTGCCTCGCCTACCACCACGGCCACCACGCCATCCAGGTACCTACAACCTACTACTTACGCCATTTCTTCCCTTCTCTTTCTCTTCTTCTCATTGGATGGATTCGTCGGGGCCGAGGAAGAAGATGCTCCCTTTCTTCCCCTCTTCCGTTTCCGTTGGAACTTGGAACCCACAACCGAAGGCGTCCCCTCTCCGAGCTGCTAGATTTGCAGTTGGTTGTGTCTTCCAGCTCCCAACGGCATCTCTTCCCCCACACGATCCAAGAACCCGCCTAACTAACTTCCCTCAGCTGCTCCTGTTCCATCTCATTCCTGGCTTCTCTCTGACGGTTTTTGGTGGTGTTGTACCATTGCAGATTCGGAGGTCCTCGTACCACGACGTGATCCGCGTGTCGGAGATCCAGAAGGTGCTGGACATCACCGGCGTGCAGACCTACATCATCAACAGCGCGCGCGTGGTGTTCCTCAACGAGCGCCCGCAGCCCAGGCCCGGCAAGGGCGTCACCAACACCTGCGAGGTCTGCGAGCGCAGCCTCCTCGACACCTTCCGCTTCTGCTCCCTCGGATGCAAGGTACCTATTGTACACTAATGGTGTTGCACCGGCGAGTCGGTCAACGCCTACACTAGATTTGCTCAGTCCAGTTCAGCTCGCCTGGACTGGGCGTGCTCTGGAGCGGCATTGTGATTTAACTCTTCTGCTGTGAACGCGCAGATCGTCGGCACCTCCGGGGAGTTCCGCGGCCGGAAGAGGCACGCCGGGGGCAAGAAGATGAAGCTGAAGCTGAAGAAGGCGGTGGCGTCGGACTCGGACGACTCGTCCACCATCACCAGCGGCGGCAGCGACAAGAGCAGCGTGGTGCAGAGCTTCACCCCGTCCACCCCGCCGGCCACCGCCAACAGCTACCGCTCCGCCAAGCGGCGCAAGGGCATCCCGCACCGGTCGCCCTTCGGCAGCCTCATTGTGGAGTTCTAGAGCGTCGCATCGCCCGGCCCCGTCCCAGCCCGCCCCCCTCGCCGGTACCACTGTAGCATACACGTCCATCCATATCTACCTCTATAGTTGTTCTGTCCTGTCCTGTTCTATACAACAAGGAGAAGGAGCTTAAGCAAATAACGAAGCCACCATTGCTGCACCTCTGCGCTTCTGGACGAGGAGGCCGGTGCAATGCAATGCGGGATTTCACTACTACCTACTTCATCATAGTCACTACTACAAAACAGTTACTGTGCTAGTAACAGCAAGGGTTCGAGTGTGTCTCCCCGGAACGGCGGGAGGTAGTAGTAGCAGTAGTTTTTACACTCTGTGATAGCTAGTGGTACTAAGTTTTGCAACTTTGTTTCCTTATAGGCGTTGGTTGGTTGTTCTTAGCGGTGTTTGATATGGTAGATGTACATATATGTATACTATCACAGATGGGGAATGGTAGCGAGAGACTCAGACTCCGGTGTTCATATTTTCGTCCTGTAATAACGCTCAGAATGCTTGCTGCTCCTGACGTCCTTCTTCAATGTCACCATGCTTGCTTGCTTGCTTGCTTTGAGTTCTTCTTTCCTGTTTCCCTCCATTGTCATCTGCAAATATGCTTGTTTGCTTGCTTGCTTGAATTCTTCTTCTTCTTTCCTGTTTCCTTCCCTCTGTACATGTACGTATCATCTGCAAATGCTTTGAATTGACTGCAATGCAGTGGCACCGTCAGAGCTTCTCCAGCCGCCGCCGCCTCCACCCGAAGGCCGTTTTTTTTCATCGGCTGTCGAAAATCAGTTCAGTCGCGTCTTCGCGGGCCTAATCTAGCACGAGTCCGTCGTCGCCGAGTCAGCGACCGAGCAGCGTCATCGTCATCATCGCCTCGGTGCAAGGTTGTCGCCGGTCAGCCTTCCATTGATGTCGCGCCTTCACGAGCCGACGTTTACGGGCGGCGCGGTCAATACGGGACAACGTGCGGCGACCGAGCAGCGTCATCGTCATCATCGCCTCGGTTTCCTCGTGGGGAATCAATGCAAGGCTGTCGCCGGTCAGCCTTCCATTGATGTCGCGCCTTCACGAGCCGACGTTTACGGGCGGCGCTGTCAATACGGGACAACGCGCGTCCACACATTGCCTCCGACGCGTTTGCATCGTGCTCACCTGCTATAAAAGGTGACCTCGTCGGTGTTCGCCACACATCGTCGCTTGCCCTAATCCCACATGCGACGCACTCTCTCTTCCCGACGATCTCCTCTCTCCCTTTCCCCCCGTAATGGCTGAGCGCTACCCTGGCGACGGTGCGGCCCGTAACGGCTTCGGCCGTCGGCACCTCCACGAGGACGAGGCCCGTCTGCTGTTCGAGGCGGAGTAGCCGACGTCGCCGGACATGCGGACGCCTGGAGGCTCAGCGCGGGCGGCGTCCCTGTGCCACCGGTGCCCATCGGAGCCGAGCGGCGCGCCAAGATCGCCCGGATCCGGTCCATCCTGTCCGAGGAGCATCGCCGGCAGCCGAGGTACGCCCCGCAACACCTCCCTCTGGACGGCCTACTTTGAGCGCCGCCGCAAGGAGCAGCTCGCCTCCACCAACGGCGGCCCCGCGCTCGGCCGCAATAACAGCGAGGGCCGCCGTCTTTGGTGGGGCGTCCCCGGACGCACTCTCGAGGCCGTCCTCGAGCACATCGAGGGTGGCAACGAGCCGCGTCTCGGGTACCCGAAGGTGACGTCCATCTCCCGTCGGAGGGGCTCGTCGTGGTAGCCACGGCGTATGGAGGCGTCGTCGCCGTCGTCGTCGTACTCCTCCCAGTCCTCCCAGTCTTCCCACTCCTCCGGCGCAACACGCACGCCGCTCGTCGCCGTTAGGCCGAGCCCGACTTGTTGTCGCCGCTCCGACGCAGCAGACGCAGCAGCGGCGGCATCACCATCAACGAGGGCCGTCGCCGCGAGCCCTCGCCTCCCCGCGGCCACCTCCGCCTTGTCAGGCCGAAGACGAAGCCTGGCACGCCGGCGGTGGTCAAGAAGGAGCACCTGGACATGGCCACCACCGACGACGAGGCAGCTCTGAAGTGGGCGCGGGAAGACTACGTGCGGGAGGAGGTGGAGTGGCAACGCCGGGCCCTCGAGGAGATCGAGGCTCGTCACCGTGCCCGCCGCGAGGAGGAGATCGCTGACCTCATCATCCTCAACGACGATAGCAACGAGGAGGCGTCCGGGCCCTCCAACCCCGACATGCACCGTTTCGACGATGTAGGGCAGGACTGCAACAGGGACGACGGTTGCGGCGCGCGGGACGGCGATGGCAGCGACGGGGACGGGGATAACAGCGGCGACTACACCAACTTCTACAAGCTCCTCGACATGTAGAATGCGGAGCGTGCCCACGGGACGGCGACGGCGGGATGGCTACGTAGACTTTTGTTTTCTTAGCTTTTGTATTATATTTTAATAAAAATCAAAACTTTTTAATGTTTTGGATCGATTCTGCGTTCATAATAGGTTGAAAGCGACGGTTGGGAGACGACCCCGAAGACGCGACTGGAAAGCCGAACCGCCTCAGGCCGATTTTAACGTCGGTTGCCCCCGACGGCACTAAAATCGGCACCTGGGGGCCAAGAAGGCTCTCAGCTGCACGGGGGCGGCCGGCCGGCCTGCCTGCCGCCTAACTTGCTTGACCCGCCATTCATGAAAGCGGCCGGCTGATGCCGACGTTGTCGCCATCGTCGTCGCTGGAGCAGTTGGTTCGCTCGCTCGTCCGTTGCTCCCGCCCATACGGAAGAGCCACGAACCCTCTGCCCAACCCCCGCCCGCCATTCAACACGGGCCTCTCTGTGCCTCTGTCTGTGGGGTTGTGGTAGCAATAAAGACGCATGGATGATGGATGGATGGATCGATCTAGCGCCGAGATCGGTCGTACGAAAATAGCAATGATGCTGTACTACGTGTACCGGCGGGTCCACGTGCGTGGAGCGAGCTCGAAGATGCATCTCGTCTCGTCTCCCATGCGCACGCATCTAGGGTACCGGGAGTAGGAGGACGACGCCGGCCGGCCGGCCGGGGCAGATGCGCTGCATGGGGGCCGTCCATTTTATCCTTGGCATGCGTGCAGCACGGCGAGCGAGCGCTGGATCTAGGCATCCGGAGCGTACGTGTAGGCCATCCTCCTCGCCCCCGACCTAGATCGACCCAACGCTCTTGTCTGCTTCCCGTACACAAGTAGTACTCCAGTACGAGTGCTGCTGGTTCATGGTCATGGGTGGGATCATCGCCGGAGGACCCTAGCCGGCCGTGGTGCGCCGTGGCGCATGCACGCACGCACGCGCGGCCACAGCTGGAGAATTCAAAATGCGGGCGAGCCCGCCGCCCCACGCGCGCCTGACGTCGCCACCCGCACCCACCACTCACCACCCCGCCCCGCCCCGCGTGCCCATCGCACGGACGGGCGATCTGATCGCCCCACAGGTACCACCATTGCCCTCGGCCTCTCTCGTCTTGCCGCCGGTCCGTGCGCGCCGTCCATGACGGTGTGGGTTCATCGGACGGCCGCTTCGGGTAGCAGATCCAGTCGCCTGCGGCGGCGGCGCGGGGGCGGTCACCGTGGGGTTAGGTTAGGATGTACGCTTGCACGCGTGGTCCGCAGGCTTGACGTGGATTGGGTCTGGAATGCTCTCATACGCCCGGATATTTCTCGGGTTGCCGCTGGCTTTTTCCACGGCGAAAGCAACGTGGGCGGCGTACTTGGTTCGTTTCGTTTCTCTACCAAAGCGCTCGGCGTACACGCGGCCTTGTACCAAACTCGCGTAACCAGCTTTTGACACAAGGGCCCCACGATGTTCACGCCCCGTGAAGTGAAGTGAGGCTATTATATATACTTTTTCCAAAGCAATGAGTCACCGGCATACGCATATATCACTGCCTACGACTACGAGTAGTGCTCATGTGTTCAACTGTTGTGTGTTCTGCAAAAAAAAAAACTGTTGTGTGTGGTTTGAACCAGCTTTTGGGGGTGCATTTCATTCTGCTTTGTTACTTTGTGACGGGGGTGGATTGGTGAGTGGGTGGGTGGACTGTTGCCGGGGTTCACGGTCAGCATTGCATCGCATCTGCGTCGTGTGTAGTAGTAATATCTCCATTTGAACGCGAATAAAATCCACGAGGCAAGTGGCGCGGAGGCGTGGTGACGGTCAGTCGTGTGTGTCCCACTCCGTCGTGGGCACGCCTCTCTTGATCAGATAAGTTCAGGTGAAGACCCAACAAGACGATTCATTCATGTGCACGATAATATAATAACAAAGAAAAAGGCAGTAGATCCTGCCCAATCTCAGTGATGGAGAGGCCTGGCCGTGTGCATACAAATCAGTGGACTGTTTTTAGTAGCAGGATCAGATCACATGGAACCCTAAACTCCTATCTGAAACCTTTTTATTTCAATTTCAGGCGACGCCTTTTCCTTCCGCTAGTGGCCCGTCATGTCTCTTTCCTCCCCGCAGCAGGACTCGCAGGGCACGGGCGGTTTTTTTCCTCCCTGGCTGTGAAGTCCATCGGAGAAATTTTCAGAAAGTCAGTGACTTTGGCCGTCCGGGGGCGGCAAGATCAGTGGTGCTTCGTTCAAAAGGGAGACGCTGAAAGGTTTGGCTAGGTCCCAGGAATCGGCTGGGGTCGTTCGTCAGCAGGTTCCTTCCTTAGGAAACCAGCAAAGAAAGACGGAAATAATTCCTGGGTCCTACGTAATTAGGCCTGAAACGAATGAGAAAAACATCATCAGATGCATCCTTATCGTGGCGCACACACACTGTGTATATGCAGTTCTTGTGCACTACTAGCATCGGCATAGTACGAGCTCACCGACTACTACACGGCAAGAGTCACGTCTTGACTCGTGACCTTGGGGGTCATGAGTGGAGCCGCACCGCGTTGCTTTGGGCGAGGCACTGTGTCATGTGGGCTTGCTTCCGGTCCGTCTCCTGGACATATTCGCCCGGCCATGGATCTTGTTGACCTCCTTGCCGGTCTGCCCCCGACGGGTCCTGCTCGCTCGCGCCATTGGGATCACCGAATCACTGTGGAACGAAAGTTGCCGCCACGAGGGTGCAGCTGCAGCATAACCGTGAGTGAGAGTCGGTAAATCATGTATGCTTTAGCTGTGATGGCGGAGAATGAGATGCTGACAGGAAAAAAAGAGAGATGCGATGGATCATTCATGCAGCGGCCAGTCTTCCCCATGCCGCGTTGAGTTCTGGAGAGGCTTTGCGAGATGACCGGATGAAATGAACTCACTTTTGGACCCCGGCGAAGATGGCTATCCGTTGTCGGTCGGGGGAAATAAAATAGTGCTGAAATCTCGTGACCGCCGCAAGCACAACTCCAACAACTGTTCGATTTGCTTGTGATATCCTAGTAGCCTACCAGAGGGTGCACTGAATCTGGAGGATTTCGTACGTTTGGATGCTAGCAAGTAGCATGCCCGGAATTTATTAGGGTTCGACGGTGACACGTACGACGCGTTCATTGTCTCTGGTTCTAGTCATCTGTGTCTTGCGATGTCCGCCATTGCTGACCAGACTCTCTCGTCATTACTCTAGTGAAGAAGAAAGAGCCGTCTCGTTCGGATAGGCTAGCCGGTCTTTTTTGTTGTTAGTGAAGAAATAGTCCAATCTAGTGATCGTCATGTCATCTCATAGACAAAATGAGCGGCTGCAGTGCTCTACCGAGCCCTAAAAAAAGTTCTACTAACAAGGAAAGAACCATCTCATTCGAAAAGCCTAATCAATTTTGTATTGTTATGGGGGAAGTAGTGGTCCAGCTAATCGAGTGATAATCATGTCATTTCGTAAGCAAAATAGGGCACCATCAAGGCGTTAGCCTCACACCATTTCATAACACGCATTTCGCGCCCAGAGGTGATATCCATCACGCCTTGCAAGGCTAACGCACGTCGCTCACACTGAAGCTTCGCGTAGCTCGCAACATGGGGTGTGCTTCTTTATGTTTTAACCTTTTGTTCATACTTTTAAATATTCCTAATATATGTATAAATATATTTAAAACACTTTACATAAAACATTTTAAAATGTTAATCATGCATTAGAAAAAATTAGATGTGTAGAGAAATATATATATACACAGAAAAATTGTAATAGAAAATTTAAAAATATACCATATATAATAGAAAATTGTAAGTTTTCTTAAAAACAATAACATTTTTGGAGAATGCTAAATGTAAAAAGAAAAATGTTTTTAATAAATGTACCATGTGTGTGAAAAAAAAATAGACATAAAAAAAAGCTTTCGACAATCTTAATAATGTATTTGCAAAATTTTAAATATGTATCAAAAAATGTTTCTACGGTGTACAAAAATTGCTAATCATGTGTATACATAAACAAATATGTTTAAATGAATGTTAATCATGTCTTTGGAAAATGCTAAACGTGTACACATAAAATGTTCCTGATGTACTAAATATGTACAGTATTTATGCAACAAATAGAAATGTTAATAATGTATTTCTATTATATTAAATGTGTATAAAAATGTTACTGATGTAAAATAATTCCAAATGTGTATTAAAAAATTAGACCTAAAAATATATAAGTTTTAGGAACAAATAATTTATATAACAACAGTAAACATGTGTATGCACAATATTCCTGATGCATACGAAAAATATACAAAAGAAACTAAGGAAACCAGAAAAGAAAAATGAAGAAAAAACCAATGCAAACATAGGATGAAATAAAGAAAAATAAATAAGTAAAAATAAAATCCACAAAAGAAATTTAAAAAGGATAACAACCCAAAGAAAAGTATGAAGAATTGAAAAAAACTAAAATGAAAAAGGAAAGAAAACAAAAAAGAGATAAAAACCCGAGAAAAAACCAATGGAAACTAAACTATAATGAAGATAAATGAATACCAGTGCAGAAACAAAAGATAACCAAAAATAAAATAAAAAAAGAAACCGGATAAAAACAATGCAAAAGATCACAAAAATATATAAAAACACAGAAAAAAGAACAGAAAAAAGAACCTCCCATCAAATACGCTGTACAGTAATCTCGATATGCTCCGGTCCGACCTGTAGCTACCCAAAAACTCTTCAGGCGAGGGGAGCTTCTACCTTGCAAGAAGCGAGATATAGCTCCCGCGACGATGCAAGCCTTGCTCGCTATTTCTTCTCTAGCTTTTCATTTCGTTTTTCTTTACTCTTTTGAGCAATTTTATTTCAATTTTCAAATTTAAATCCATTTGAAATCATGAATTGGAAAAAAAATCATGTCATATTTTTTTGTGAATGTAAAAAACACAATGAATTCCATAAAAGGTTCATCAATTTGATCCTGCTAAATTAAAAAAATCTTTGTGAATTTAAAATATTCATAATTTTGAATAATGTTTACGAATACAAAAAATTTTCACGAATGTAAAAAAAATATACAACTAATTTGTTCAAAAAATTCAAAAATATAATCACGAATTCGAAAATAAGATTAGAAAATTAAAAGTGTGTTAATATATTTAATTCACAAATAAAAAACATATTCACCGATTTGAATAAAATATTAATGAATTTTAAACTATTTTACAAACTTGTAAAAGTTTTATGATTGAAGTAATGAAAACTGGAAGTTAAAATACACAAAAATGAAATAAAAAGACAAGAAAAAACAAGTAGAAAAAAGAGAACACTAACAGAAAACAGGAAAAGCCTGTAGAAAGACAATTGAAACTGGAGGAAACATAGAATGGAAAATAACACATGTGCTTTCCTGTAAAGAGAAAATAACACATGTGATTTTTTTAAATGGAAAAGCATAGCCCGTGCTTCCCCAAAAAAGTCACAAATGTACTTCTGGTTTTTGTATTTCTTTTTTCTAGTTTTGCTTTTTTGAATATTTTTTGTGTTTCCTTTTTCACTCCGTTTTATTTCTTGTTTTTTCTTGAAAAGAAGTTCGTCGTAACCTTTAACGTGGGATCTAGCTCTGAAGATATCGACACAAGAAATGTAACGACGCACTCCTACATCCTGAAACATTTTTAACTGCACCTACATGATGCTACACAAAAAGAAGAAGAAATAACACATACTATATAACAACACATACTATATCACTACACATGATGCCTACATTGTGCATCAGGAAAGAACTTCCACGTCCCGAGACACTTAATCCGCACCTACATAATGCTACACTGGAAGAAGAAGAAACAACACATAATACTATATTACTACACATGATTAGGATCAATCATCTTAACCCTTCACCTAGAAAATACCAACTTGCCGCAGGATTCAAAAGAAAGAATCAATATAGCCTCCTTACAGTAGGGCCCCAACCATGAGAACGTTGAAGACGTCCCTCGCTACGTGGGCCAGCTTCTTCAACACTTTCTTTAGAATTTTTTGTGGTCATTTTTTTCTATAGCACGACTCACGAATCTAGCAAATAAAGCTCCTGTTTCTCTTGTAACTCCCCTCAACATTAATGTTTCAACCTTATGCCCACTTCTTGACTTTCTCATAACAGCTTGCCACCAGTCCAGGCTGTTGTCATTAGGAGCGCTAGAATTTCAAACTCTAGAAACTAAGACTGACAACTCATCCCTGAAAAGCTAGCAAAGATCAAATAAAAAATGTGTGGTAGATACAGTACTAATAATCTCAGTATGTAACAAAAGAGCATGTTTAGAGACACCTCTAACGAGCATACATATCGTAACTAAAGGAAAGTGTTTGTTCCCAAGAGGGGCAAAGAGGAATCTATCTAATTTAACATACAAGGGGCCATTCTGGTTATTATACCAAGTAAAGCTCCTCTTGGAGAGCTCCAACTCTTTTAGCCCCCAATATTCAACAATGGAATTAAAATAAAAAGACCAATTAGGAAGTTTTTTAGCTCTACTCCTCTCATTGGTCCTTATAATGATATTGAGATCGCCACCAATAACAGATGGTAAATTATTGTGACCTAACACATGAATAAAATCAATCAAAAAATCCTTCTTCCCACTGCCATGAGCAGCCCGTACACACCGATCAAGTCCCACTTAAAACTTTTATCTTTTATTCATAAGGGTCATTCTAGTAAAAAAAAACTATTGGTAGTGCAAGTGTCTGACCTCAAATAGGTCCTCTCTAACAACCATGAGGAGCCCACCCAAGGCTTCTATAGAGGTTGCCAAAGCCAAATGAAAGTATATTTAGCACCACCCACCCACCGATACAAGCTAACCAAGGATCAGAAAATCAATTCTATTAGTCTCCTAAATACAAATAAACTCTAAAGCATGCTCAGAAATGGTTTCTTTAAGAAATCCTCCTTTTCCAGGTTCTCCTAAACCCATAGCATTCTAGAAAAGATGATCCATATGCCAAACTATTTATTTGCACATTTAACCTTTGGCTTGAAACTGACAGCTCTAATGCAAGTGAGCTTAAATTTGGGTTTATATAAACATGATAAAATAATTAATTCATCTCTAACATAAGCTCTTCATCGTCCTCAGGTTCACACTCAGAGTCGGATACAAGAATTTTAGTGGCATCAGAGTCACCAGTTTCAAATCTACATCACTATCTTTCACACTATCTTCTTTCTCATTTTTGCAAAAAATGAATTACTCCTAGTTTTTCCTAAACTCTGGATCATGGAAATAATGCTATCTATCTCCTCCGGAGTTTGCCTAAACTAACACCGATACATTCCATAATATGTGATATAAAACTAGGTACAATATTTTCAAAAGTTGGGATAGTAGGAACTGCATTTAAATCTATAGGAACTATACATGGGGTTTTCTTCATATTCTTCTTCCTAGCCATGTAAGTATCCTTGTCCATGTATTCCCCTTCTCTTTGTTATTCTTCCTATCACTTCGTATGCTTCCATAGCTGCCTTTACTTTAGCCTTTTGTACCCTTGCTTCAGCTTCCCTCAACTTTTACCGCTTCGTTTTTTTTTGAATTGTCACCGGAGGAGGAGGGGGAGCCCCTCAACCACCTAAATATATTACCCAAAAAGGGGGAAGCCCCTGAATGTTTAGATTACAGAGAGAGAGAGAGGAGAGAGAGAGAGACAGAGAGAGAGGACAATCGCCCACTCGAGGGGGACTAATAGCTCACTCCGTCCTAAGGACTAAGAGCCATACATCAATGTGGGATCGGTCATCCGTTTTACAAAGAGTGTGCCAGAGCCCCGTGTCGTCCCTGTTGGGGAACGTTGCATGGGAAACATAAATTTTTCTACGCACACGCAAGATCTATCCATGGTGATGAGCATCTACGAGGGGGAGAGTGGATCTACATACCCTTGTAGATCGCTAAGCGGGAAGTGTTGAAAAACGCGGTTGATGTAGTCGAACGTCTTTGTGATCCAAATTGTCGAGCGCCCCGCGATCTAATCACGATCCGTCCCGATCTAGCGCCTACCGGACGGCACCTACGCGTTCAGCACATGTACAACTCGATGACGATCTCCGCCTTCTTGATCCAACAAGAGGGAGCGAAGAGGTAGATGAGTTCTCCGGCAGCGCAACGGCGTGGCGACGATGGTGGTGGAACTATTCCAGTAGGGTTCGCCTAAGCACTACTGAAACAATCTAGAGGAGAAACTATGATCTAAAGAAAGTGGGAGCACGTGGCTGATTTCTGTGTCTCAAAACCCTCAAAAATTCTAGTATATATAGGAGGAGCGAGGGAGGAGGCCTGCGTCCTAGGGATGGCCCCTTTGCCTCGGCCGCAAGGAGGAGAGGAGGAGTCCTCCTCCAATCCTATTGGAAACTCTTTACACCTTGGGTTTTTCCCACCCCAACCGCATGGGCCTTTAGTGGGGATATGGACAGCCCACTAGGGGCTGGTTTACCTCTTACCACAGCCCATGTGGCCCCTTGGGTCGAGACATCCCTCTCGATGGTCCCTCGGTACCCTCCCGACACTCCCGGTACACTATCGATGAGCCCAAAACCTTTCCGATGACCAAAATAGGACTTCCTATATATCAATATTTACCTCCAGACCATTCCGGAGCTCCTCGTGACGTCCGAGATCTCATCCGGGACTCCGAACAACCTTCAGTCACCACCATACATAACTCTATACTACCGAAACGTCACCGAACCTTAAGTGTGCAGACCCCGCGGGTTCGAGAACTATGTAGACATGACCGAGACACCTCTACGACCAATAACCAATAGCGGGACCTAGATGCTCATATTGGTTCCTACATATTCTATGAAGATCTTTATCGGTTGAACCTCTATGTCAAGGATTCAGTTAATCTCGTACGTTGTCCCCTTTGTTCTTTAGTATGTTACTTGCCCGAGATTCGAGCACCTTTATAGTCACCCAGTTACGTTGCAACGTTTGATACACACAAGGCACTCCTCCAATGTTAGTGAGTTGCATGATCTCTTCGTCGTACGAACAGATACTTGACATGCAGAAAACTATAGCAACAAACTGACACGATCATATGCTATGCTTATAGTTTGGGTCTTGTCCATCAGATCATTCTCCCAATGATGTGATCCCGTTATCAAATGACATCTCATGTCAATGGCCAGGAAACCTTGACCATCTTTGATCGACGATCTAATCTACTAGAGGCATACTAGGGACAAAATGTTGTCTATGTATCCACACATGCAATGTGTTTCCAGTTAATACAATTATATCATGGATAATAAACGATTATCATGAACAAGGAAATATAATAATAACCATTTATTATTGCCTCTAGGGCATATTTCCAACAGTCTCCCACTTGCACTAGAGTCAATAATCTAGCTCACATCACTATGTGATTTACATTGTAATGAATCGAACACCCATATAGTTCTGGTGTTGATCATGTTTAGCCCTTGGAAGAGGTTTAGTCAATAGGTCTGCAACATTCAGATCCGTGTGCACTTTGCAAATATTTATGTCCTCCTCCTTGATGTATTCGCGGATGGAATTGAAGTGTCACTTTATGTGTCTGGTCCTCTTATGAAACCTTGCTTCCTTGGCTAGGGCAATGGCACCAGTGTTATCACAGAACATATCCACTGGATTGAGTGCACTGGGCACTACTTCAAGATTTTTCATGATCTCCTTCATCTAGACACCTTCCTTCGCCGCCTCCGAGGGTGCGATGTACTCCACTTCGCATGTAGAATTAGCTACCACGCTTTGCTTGGAACTGCACCAGATTACCGCTCCCCCATTAAGAATAAATACGTATCCGGTTTGCGAGTTAGAGTCATCCGGATCAGTGTCAAAGCTTGCAATGACGTAACCCTTTACAACGAGCTCTTGATCACCTTCATAAAAGAGAAACATTTCCTTAGTGCTTTTCAAGCACTTTAGGATATTCTTGACCGCCGTCTAGTGCTCCATTCCTTGATCACTTTGAAACCTTCTGGCCATACTTATGGCAAGGGTGACATAGGGTCTTGTGCACAGCATTGCATACATGATAGAGCCTATAGCTAAAGCATAGGGGACGACTCTCATCTTTTCTCTATATTTTGCAGTCATTGGGGATTGAGTCTTACTCAACTTCACACCTTGTAACACCGGAAAGAACCCCTTCTTGGACTGATCCATTTTGAACTTCTTCAAAACTTTATCAAGGTATGTGCTCTGTGAAAGTCCTATTAAGCATCTTGATCTATCTCTATAGATCTTAATGCCTAATATGAAAGTAGTTTCTCCTAGGTCCTTCATTGAAAAACTCTTGTTCAAATATTCCTTCATGCTTTCCAGCATTTCTATATTGTTTCCAATCAAAAATATGTCATCCACACATAATATTAGAAACGCTATAGAGCTCCCACTCACTTTCTTGTAAATACAAGCTTCTTCGTAAACTTGTATAAACCCGAACGCTTTGATCACCTCATCAAAGCGCAGATTCCAACTCCGAGATGCTTGCACCAATCCATAAATGGATCGCTAGAGTTTGCAAACTTTGTCAACATTCTCTGGATCGACAAAACCTTCCGTTTATATCATATACAACTCTTCCTTAAGGAAACCCTTAAGGAACGCTATTTTGACATCCTATTGACACACGAACACGTCACCATGTACCCTCGATGCCGGGGGTGATGCACCGCAGCTCACGTCGAAGGAGGTCCGTCCGACAGCGCGATACGCAAGACAGTCGGCGGACGCTTTTGTAGACCCAAAACCCCGCACGCCCGGGAGAGACCCCATCAGGGAGTGCAGCGGCTATGGGCTGGACTAGGTCGATTCGCTCACCCCTAGAGCCTTGGGATTCACAGCTCTCAAACACGAAGAACAACGAAGAACGAGAGAGGGAAAACGAAGAACGTAGATAAAAAAGTAGTATAGATTGATTTGTTCGATTGTGTGTTCTTCAATCGGCCGTCACCCCCAACATATATAAGAGGCGTCTGGGCTTCCCGTACAAGCAAAAGATTCATCTAGGTTTCCTTACGAGAGAATTACATCAATTCACATCCTAGAGTCCTAGTTCTAATTCCACTCGGATTCAGCCCAAATCTGGCCGAATCTTCTGTATTGCTTCTTGCGTGGGCCGTGGAATCTGCATATGATCTCTGATGGAGACGGTCCAAACATCAATTTTTTGTGCCTCAACGAGGCCAACAATCCATATGTTGATCACTTTCCCAAATAAAGTCATCTCGAATACTCCACAAGGTCATCTTTAACTTCGAATTGGACTCGGTCACGTAGTAGACTGGACTGCCTGAGTGTTGTAGTGTCTCTGCAGGCCGTATAGTATCTCAGGTGATAATAACCTTAAAAGAAAAGTTGACTGTTTTGACCTTACGAACAACTTTCCTGTTGAACACTTTTCTATCCAAGGACATTTTGAACTTTTACTGACCAAAACTTTCACTCGACTGAAACTTTCACTCGACTGAAACTTTCACTCGACCGAAACTGTCACTCGACCGAAACTGTCGCTCGATGGTGATTTTCACTCGGACGGCAATTGCACTCGGGCCAAAACTGTCACTCGATGGTGATTTCCACTCGGACGATAATTGCACTCGGGCTGAAACTATCACTCGACGGTGATTTCCACTCGGACTGCAATTGCACTCGGTCCGAAACTGTCTCTCAACGGTGATTTTCACTCGGACGACAATTGCACTTGGGCTAGTATTTTCACTCGACCGGTACTTTTTACTCGGATGGCAATGGCAATTTCACTCGGCTGGCGATTTCACTCGGCCGGACAGGAAACTTTGCACTCGACGACAAACTTTCACTCGGAAGTCCCGAGTGAAACCTTAGGCTGATTTTGTTGTGCCTCTCCAGGTTGCATACGACCTCGGATTGAGAAGATTTATATATCAAAATCAATCAGCTCGACGAGGCGAAGACAATCCATGTAGAACATTCCTTCAGCTGAGGTTGTCTTGGATGTGTAATGGACCAAAAAGCACTCAGAACATCTACATGACAATCCAAGCGTGATTTGGCCTTTGAAATGATGCCGAATGGTGATGGCCTAAACATCAAGGTTGTTTCACTCGGAAATATGAACTTTATCGTAGAAAAAACCCTTTAATTTGAGTCTATCTTTATTGTATTTTGCACCGTGCCAAAATCAGGTGTCAACACATGCCCCCCTGTTTTTCGGCAAAGCTAGCATGCCGAAAAATAATTTGCACTATGTTTGTCCTAAGGACGATGTCAACACTCCATCGGCCATTTATATTTCTCAGGGTGATAATTATGTATCGGCCATGTTTATGCTAAGGGCGATAATCATATATCGGCCATTGCTTAATTAGGCTTCTTGCCACACACTCTGGTGGTACTTCTTCAGATATCTGCCATTGAGAGCTCGAGGTAATAATACTCCTTGTATGGATTCTACTAAATATGAATTTCCAGGGACTATTCTTGCAATCCTGAAAGGACCTTCCCAGTTTGGAGACCACTTCCCGAATTTTCTATCTCTAGAACCAATCGGCAGAATCACTTTCCACACAAGATCGCCAACCTGAAAATTCTTCAACTTGAACTTTTTATTGTAAGCTATTGCTACCCTTAATTTGTCCTTCTCTATGGCCTTTAATGCAGCCAAATGTTTATCAACAACCTCATCAATATTGTCCATCATCAAATCATAAAAGTCCACTGCCGATAAATCATTTTGTTTGGCTATTCTCAAAGCACTCAAATTTACCTCCACAGGTAAAACAGTCTCTTGCCCGTATACTAGCTCATACGGAGTTACCTTTGTAGCACCATGCCTTGAGATCCTATGTGCCCACAAATCCTCAGACAACAACCCATGCCACTTTCTTGGATTATCCTCAATCTTCTTCTTGATGAGTTTAATCAATATTTTGTTGCTAGACTCAGCTTGTCCATTAGCTTGGGCATAATACGGAGATGAATTGAGCAACTTTATGTTGTATGATTCGGCAAATTCTATAACTTGATGTGACATGAAAGATGAACCTTGATCTGTAGTTAATGTCTGAGGAATGCCGTATCTATGAATAATGTGTTCGGTTATGAATTGAATTACCTCCGTGTGTGTCATGTTCTTGAGAGGTACTGCTTCAGACCATTTAGTGAAATAATTGGTTGCCACCAACACGAACCGATGCCCCTTCGAAGAAGATGGATGAATCTGTCCAATGAAGTCTAAACCCTATCCCCTAAAAGGCCACGGCTTGATAATAGGATGCAACATAGCAGCAGGAGCCAACTGAATATCACCAAATTTTTGACAAGCTTCGCACCCTTTATAATACCTGAAGCAATCATTCATCAGAGTCGGCCAATAAAATCCAGCACGCCGCAAGAGCCATTTCATTTTGGGTGCCGACTGATGATTACCACAAATGCCTTCATGTACCTCTCCCATAGCAACTCTTGCTTGGTCTTCGTCCAAACACTTTAAGAGAACATTTTCAACTGTTCAGCGATAAAGACCATCATCTCTCATCGTATATTTGAAAGCCATACACCGAACAACCCTGTCCACCCTTTCACTCGGATTGCACAAGTAATCAACAATGGGTTTCCTCCAGTCATGATTTTCACCTGTACTAGATTTATTTTTAGTGGCCGAATTAGTAGGCTCTAATTCGGTCTCTCCCACATTAGCAAGACAAGACATCGGCTTCCGAGAAATATGAAACATGCCATGATCAATATGATAGCCGGATGCTTGTTGTGCTAACTCATTTGTTCTCCAATTGTCATGTCTAGATATATGAGCAATGCTAAAATAATCCAAAGTAGAAATTGCATCTAGACACTTATCAAGATAAACATTAAGTGATTCATCTAAACATTGAAAGATTTTGGACACTTGCTGCACTACTAATAATGAATCACCAAAAGCCTCAACATGCGTAGCACCTATAGCGAGCAACATTTCTAAACCGAACAACAATGCTTCATATTCGGCTTGATTATTTGTGCAAAAGTATTCCAGTCGGCATGAGGCTTGAAAAATAGCACCATAAGGAGATATATAAACAATACCAACACCTTGGTCATTGCTACAAACTGAACCATCAAAATATAACCTCCATGGTACTAATGAGACAAGGTTTATATCAACATCATGTTTGTCATTAATCCGATGCTCAACAATAAAATTAGCAACAATTTAGCCTTTCATGGATTTTAGAGATTCATAAGCCAAATTATATTCAATCAAAGCGTAAGCCCACTTTCCAATTCTACCACTAAGAATTGGCCTATGCAACATGTACTTAATGACATCGGTTTGACAAGCTACTATGCAAGCACTCGACACAAGGTAATGTCTCAGTTTTGTACAAGCATAATATAAACAGAGGCATAACTTTTCAATAAATGTATACCTTGTCTTAGCATCCAATAAGCGTCGACTCAAATATGTAATAGTATGTTCTCTTCCTTCGGTTTCTTGAGTCAATACAGCACCAATAACACCTTCCGCTGCCGCAATGTAAAGCCTAAAGGGCTCTTTATGTTTAGGTGCTCTCATTACTGGAGGAGTGCTTAAATAAGTCTTGATCATGTCGAATGCCTCTTGCTGTCTTGCCCCCAAGTAAAATCAACATCATTCTTTAACCGAAGGATAGGAGTGAATGCATCAACCTTCCCTGACAAATTAGCTGTGAACCTCCTTAAATAATTGACCTTGCCAAGGAATTTTTGCATATCCCTCTTGCATGTTCGAGCCTCCACTTTTTGTATAGCTTCTATCTTTTTGGGATCAATTTCTACGCCATTCTCATGAATAATGAAGCCCAAAAACTTTCCAGCCGACACACCGAATGCACACTTCAAAGGATTCATCTTCAGTCCATATTTTTTCATTCTTTCAAAAGCTAAATGCAAATCGGCCAAATGAGACTTAAAAGCATCCGATTTGACAACAATATCATCAATATAGACTTCAAGTATAATTCCGAGTAAATCATGGAAAATTAAATTCATAGCCCTTTGATATGTGGCACCCGCATTTTTTAATCCGAATGTCATCACTGTCCACTCAAATAAACCATGGAAACCAGGGCAACGAAAGGCTGTCTTGGACATGTCCTCTTCGGCCATAAAAATTTGATTATAACCCACATTACCATCGAGAAAGCTAATAACCTTATGTCCAAAAGCATCATTAATAAGCATGTCGGCTATTGGCATGGGGTACTCATCTTTGGGTGTAGCTCTATTCAAATCTCTGAAATCAACGCACACTCTTATCTTGCCAGATCCTTTTTTCTCCACCGGCACAATGTTAGAGATCCACTCGACATACCTGCAAGGCCGAATGAAATCAGCTTTGAGCAACCGATCGATCTCCTCCTTGATCCGGTCATATGTTTTTGGATTAAATTTTCTGGCCGATTGTTTGTAAGGTCTAAAACCGGCCTTTATAGGTAACTGATGCTCCACTAGCTCTTGGCTTAAACCTGGCATCTCATGATATTCCCATGCAAAGCAACAAACATATTATTTCAATAGCTTGATCAACTCAGCTTTATGATCGTCTTTCAAATACTTGTTTACAAACGTCGGCCTAGGAACCGGACCATCCCCCATATCTATTTCTTCTAATGGATCTGCCGACTGAAAACCCTATCCTAATTTATTCATGTCATCCAACTCCTCTATAGATTCATACATATCGTTCTCACTAGACCGATATTCTGCAAGACGTTTCTGCAACCACTCGGAATTAGAATCCATTTAAACATATCATACCTTGGAGCCGATTGCCACTAATCGGCTTTAAAGAGACGGGCACAAAGCCATTCCTTATTGCGCTAAGGAAATCAAACTCTGACAAGTCGCGTCCTATCAAGCAAGTAGCATTGGGATGTTGCCAATCCACCGATGCATCAGCCAAAGCAACACAAGCTGAGTTATCCGCATGAATGACTTCTACCTCATCATCAACCCACTGGATCAAAAACTGGTGCATGGTAGATGGTATGCACTGGTTTGCATGAACCCAATCACGGCCTAGTATGACGTTGTAGTTACCTTTCACCTCAGCAACAAAGAATGCAGTAGCCAAAGTTTTGCTCCCGATTGTAAGCTCCACATACATCACACCTTTGGCTTCAGTTTTCTCTTTGCCTTCAAACCCATTAAGCACCATATTGGTCTTGATCAATTCATCATCGGGCAAACCCAATTTCTTGAAGACTGAATAGGGCATGAGATTCACCACAGCACCACCATCAACAAGCATCCGAGTGAGTGGTGATCCATTGATATGACCTCTGAGGTACAATGGTTTCAAGTGCGTCACTAGCTCTTTTGGCTTCTCGAATATTGCATTTCTGGGGCCAAAATTCAGTTGAGCCACTTCCCCCTCTTCATCTACATCACGGAATTCAGCGGGTAAGTAATACACCATATTGATATCCATACCTTCATGAACCGGTGTAGACTCATAGTCCAACAGATCATCTTCCTCCTCGTGCGCGTCCATCAAATCTGAATTCTTTCCGAGTGAAGGAGAAGTAACAGGCGAATGAGACGATGTCACAGCTACATCGTCCTCTTTTGATGGTGTAATTGCTACCGTGGTAGATGTAGAATCCACTATGATTTGCACTTGTTTGGTCTTCCACACCTGCTTCGTTGGTATCATGGGCCGAGTGATATTGAATAACTCGTCCCTTTGCTTCTCAGCTTCTTGTTCTGCCATCTCTTGATTCCTCAACCTTTGTAATTTCCTCTTTTGTGTCTTTGTTAGACCTGGAGGATACCACCTTGGTCGAGTGTATTTAGGATCAACTGGCTTCACTTGGCTGGTACTTGCTTCATGATCATTGGTCGAGTGCTTCGGCGCGATAACAAGTATCGGCTCAGTTGGGTTGCTACGCACAGTCGACTGTTGTGTGGTGAATCTTTCACTACCCAGGATGAGTGAGTCAACATTGATATTTTCCTTGCCTTTCCTTGACTCCACTGCTGCAACACTCGGTAGCTTGATGCGCCACTCTTGTCGACTTTTCTGGTTTACAAAGTTTTCACTCGGGCGCACCTTTTTACTCGGATGAAATCCATTCGAATGTTCGACTGAGTAAAACCCACTCGACCATATTCTTTCATTCAGATACCTTCCACCCGGGTGCATTCTTACACTCGGATAGTTTTCACTCAGAGGCATATTTTGACCACCCGAGTAATGGACACCAATGTTCAGTCGGTTTTCATACGAGCATCCAAGTCGATCCCAAACAGGTTGTCATTGTTCTTGTGGAAACGACACCCTTGATTCAGTCAGTTTTGCATACCGACTGAACATATCAGCTGATGGCGACCTTGGTCGCTTCAGGTATGATGACCGATTAGAGCTAGAACAGGCCAACTGATTTGCATATTTGGACAACAGCATATCAAAGGTTGGCCTGACTCGCCTACAATGTACCTTGGCTTCATTCCTCTTCCACTTGCCAACTTGTGGACTCTTGGGTTTAACAAACTTAACACGGGTGTCTTGTTGCACTTGTTGTTGCCCCCCGAGTGCAGGATTCTTGATGGTGATCTTGATTACTTCCTGGCCATTGGGTTGCTTGTCAGGCACAACCTGCCTCCCCAAGACTTTGTTGTCCTACTTGATTTTCCTAGGCTCACCAATGATGACATTAGTTTTATTAGCCGATTCGGCTACCTCTGGCCGAATGAGCAACTTATTCCCCTCCAAATCCAGAGTGTTCATTGGGATGGGCTGCTTATCAATTTGCATCTCAGAAAAGTTCAATCATTCGTCATTAATGGCCGATTGTATCTGTTGTCGGAAAACACAACAATCATTAGTAGCATGAGAAAAAGAATTATGATATTTGCAATAAGCACGCCGTTTAAACTCTTCAATCGACGGTAAAGTGTGAGATATCCTAATGATCTTAGCTTGTAGCAAAGCATCAAATATTTTGTCACACTTAGCAATGTTAAAAGTAAACTTCATCTCTTCATCACGATTCTTATCATTGCAAGTGAATGGTTTGGCCTTAGACGGCCAAACAAATTCGGCAGCATACATATCACCTTCATCGTCCGAGTGATCACTACCATACTCAACTATATTCATCTTAGGACGATCAGTTTTATATCTATGCACCTCTTTGAGATCTTTGCTCCGGCTCTCCTGAGCCAAAGCTTTTTGCAGGACCTGGTTGACACTTAAGAACTCATAGCCTTCTAGACTTTCCCTAATGTGAGTTTTCAAACCACTAAGCACAAGGTCAGCCAAGTCCCTCTCGGTTATACCCACATAAAAATCAGATCCCAAGTTGGTAATAACGTCCTCTAGCTTGCCAATTCTAGAGGAATCTTGTTCCAGTTTTTCATTAACTCTGGGTTCCTTTTCCTTTAGATTTTTTAATATGACTCCTACTTTAGATCCATATTGAGTAATGCGATTATGAATCTTTTTATCCAAGTTTTCAGTAAGCTCAATCGTAGCAACCTTTTTTTCAATAATATCAAGCCTCCGCATCACATGTTCTAGTGTCAACTTTGTTCCATTAACCATGATTGGGGGTGAACCTACCAAATTTATCATAGAGCTATAAGAGTCAAAGGTATGACTTCCCAAGAAATTACCTCCCATGATGATATCTAGAACATATCTATTCCATGGAGTAATACCCACGTAAAAATCGCGAAGGAGAACGGTAGTAGATTGCTTACAAATATATATATATTGAGCATTGCAAATTCTATACCAAGCATCTTTTAAGTTTCTCCCTCCCTTTGCTTAAAATTAAGAACCTCATACCCGGGAGTATTAGCTATAGTGGTAAGGGTAGCCATGAGTTCAAGCAATCCAACACACGGTCAAGAAAAAGGCAAATGAAAGAATGGCGAATGAAAAGGCAAATCTTTTTGGTATTTTCTGAAAATCATTTTAGAAGTGGGGGAGAGGAAAACGAGAGGCAAATGACAAATAATGTAAATGCAAGAAATGAGTTTGTTAGAGGTACTAGGTAGGCTTGATGTGTATCCTCCTCGACAACGACGCCTGTCGTGGTTTTGTCACGGAAGATTTCCGAAGACTTGGGTTTGAGGCCATTACTAAGGTGGTGGACTCGAAGGGGTTGGTCGAGACGAGGGACCCAAGTTTACCCAGGTTTGGCCCCTCAAGAAGAGGTAAAAGACTACGTCATGCTTGTGTTGTATTGATTGGAGTATCGATTACAAGGGAGCGGATTCGCTTGACCTAGTTCTCGATTGATTGGTTTCTGTCTAAGCCGCCCCGGGGTCTCACCTTTATACAGGAGGTCGAGGCCCTGGGTTACATGAGTCCTACACCGACTCTTACAATGTAGTCAATCCTATCTCTAAGCCGCCTTGCCTTCTTGGGGCAAGCCGTCTCCGGGCAGCTTAACCGCCCGGGTCTTCTTACCATCTTTTGTCCGGGCCTTCATCTTGGCCCATCTTGGTAAGCCGCCGTATAACCAGGCCTACGTCTTTCGGCCCACCTTATAGGTCTTGATTATGAGCTACCAGGTATGACCCGGCCCCTCCTGTGCGGGTCTTACCATGGGGTTATATCCCCAACATTAGGCCCCAGGTTGATTTGAGCCTGCTCATGTCAATCTTCAAATTCACTTGGCGGCGAGTCTCACATTCTATTGCGTGAAAAAAGAAAATACGTAACCCGTCGTGATGTCACATTCATTTACTTTGAAAAGAAAATGATCTCCGTCGTCAAGCTTGCCCGCTGCATCAACCTGATTGCACCAGACATTCGCCCGTGTTCGCCGCATCCCTTAAGGTATGCCCATCATCTTCCTTTAGATCCGTAGCTTAGCACTTCAACTCCGTCGAGTTCATCAGACTCCATTAGCACGCAGGCTCTTCTCTGTAATGTGGACTGATAAGAAACTCCTTAGATCCTTTGCGGGGTTTGCCTATCTACTGTGGCCAGTCGCGTGAAGTCAACAATAGCCCGACCTAGATCTTTTCTTGTTTCCTCCTCTTGCGCTAGATTGTTCGTTCTTCCTCTGCTTCCCGCTAGGGTTGAATAAAATCTGATTTTCTCTTGCTTGTAAATCTTGCAACTTCAGTTTATTTTGTAGAACCTGTTTGTACATCCTTAGTAATTTTTACATCATGGCCTTGTTCACCTAACCCGCTGCCAAACTTCTGGCTCTTCTAGCAAGCCGTACCGGCGGCTTAGCATCACAACACTTAATTTCATCCGTCGTCTTGGTTATCTATTCACTTGCTAACCCGCCATGTACTGCTACTTTTCACAGGCTTAACCCGCCATCATGTCTCACGCGTCTTCTTCTTGTAACTGGGTCGGCTCTGGAATCTCTGAACAATTTCTACAAGATTTTGCAGACGCTGGAACCCTGCCGGCTCAGAACGTAATTCATTGGTGGGTTCCGAGCTTGGAGAAGAAATCCATCCCGCAAGAGGGTGAAATTGTTATCTTTGTTGACCACCTCATACGTGGTTTCAGCCCGCCCGACTCTAAGGTCTTCTGAGACGTCCTCCATTTCTTCAAACTGCATCCTCAGGACATCGCCCCCAACTCTGCTTCCAACTTGTGCAAATTCCAAGTCCTTTGCGAAGTTTACTTACAAGAAGAGCCTTATTTGACCTCTTCCGCGACTTTTTCTACGTCAACCGCCAAATGGAAGTGGCAGCTGGCCCAAGCTTGGAGCTCGGCGGAGCCTCCATCCAAAGACGAAGGGATATGGTTTTTCCGGCTGTTCGAATGCGGAGTCACCCCAAAGATTGGAACAGAACCTAATTCTATTGTAAAGATACCTCTCCAGAGGGAGAACGTCCACTGCCGGGTTATCGTCCAACCCGGCTCTCCACCACGACTGAGCTTCCAGACCGAATGTCTGCCTCGGCGCGAGCGAAGTATGCTCTGTCCTTTGCCAAGATCAAATCCCTCTTGGCGAACGGTTTGACAAGAATTGATTTAACCCGTTGTTGGATCTCTTGGAAGGTCTTACTACTAAGCCAACGTGACCGACTTATGTGTGAATACACGGGTGACGCAAACGATCCCCTCTGTTTCAATCACACCACTCTGCCAGAAGAGAACATTATTTCTGTTATCAGGGGAATTACCCATGAACCCCAAGAGGCTTGTCGTACCGTCGGGTTAAAGCCTTTCTGCGCCGCAAACCCAGCCCCAGATGTAAGGACGCCTTTCAAATCTCTTTTACCTCCATCATAACTATATATATGTAGCAGCCTTAATCTCTGTTGGCGGCTCTTACTTTCAGGCTAACTCCAGCTTCTGGAAGAAAAAATATACTCCTCCTATGAAGAAGAAGTCTCAGGCAGGTAACACCCGCGGCCGCAAGCAAAAAACGTCGGCTCAAAACTTGCTTGAGCTTGACGACTCAGAGGTAGAACCTGATTCATTTGGCCGTCTTTTCATTCAACTTACTGACAACGATCTTTACTCAGGAGGAGACAGAAATGAGCCACGCCAACACCGCTGAGGTAACTTATGTTTCCTCCGACTCAGAAAACTTTCCTCCACTAAAGATACGGCGGGTCATCCAAAAAGTTCCTTTTTCGCACCCTCTAGCTTATTTAGATCCCAAATTTTCCTTTTAAAAAACAACAACATGACTCTCGACGTCAGACCCGAAGTACCGGCTCTGAAGATCTCATGACCGGCTTACCTAACTACCTGGCACCACGAAAACATCCTACTGAGGTACTTAGCATGAACCCAATATCCGTCTTATATTTCTGCACTATTGTTTTATCACTTTACCTTACTAACTTGGCTTTGTAGGAATCCCCTCCTCCTCTGGCGACTCAACTGCCTCCAAGCTTCCTCCCATGAAGGTCAACCCAGAGTAAGCTTTCACCTCTACCGTGTATGTATTACCTGTATCATCTTTATATTATGTGCTGACTCCTTTCTTTTCCAGGGCGCAAGCCAAACGCAGAAAAACCGGCGGGTCTACCACTGCTTCGACTACTCAACAGCGGGATATTGCTGAACCGTCCCACTCTCCGGTTAATCCTTCTGACGCTGGCAGAAAAACTCCTAAGCAATCTCCCCCACCATCAGAGCCGGCGAGTCATCACTTGGTGACTTCTGATAGCCCCGCGGCTGACCCTAAGCCGCCCAAATCTTCTACCGAAGACTCTCCTCTTCCTGATGTCACTATCACCGGGACGGGTTACCAATCTCCAACACACCATACTTTGATGAAGCATTCCAGCAAGGCTGTCGCTGACTCTCCTGAAAAGCTTGAGTTTGAATTCCCTTCCTTGGAGAAGATGACCACCGAGGATTTACACGCTGGCTATCTGAACCGCCTGTCAACCAGCCGCAACATGGAGATCAAGCTTGTGGGCTTGATGAAGAAAAAATACGAGGTATCCTTCGTCTCCTATCTTTCTCTTATACTCGTACTTAGCCCCCAAGAACCGGGGTAATATTGCAAATAATAAGCTGGGTCTTCCAAACTTTCAATCCTGCTTTATAGAACCTAACTCGCGACCCCCAAGTACCGGGTTAGATTGCATATAAGCCGACACTTGAGACTGAGTCATAGATCCAATTGTAGCCCCCAAGTTCGGGGCATTATGATACGATGACCCGGATCTATCATATGTAAAAAACTTCGCCGGGTGTAGCCCCCAAGTCCGGAGCATTATGACAATGATGAGCCGGAACTTTCATCGCAAACTTTGAAAACCCATACATTAGCCCCCAAGTGACAAGTATATTGCTTGCAATGTGCTTGGGACTTTATAACAACAATTTCAACCTAGCGACTTTAATACTAATAACCTTTAACTTATAAAATGCAAGAAGCTTTCAATACCGCCGAGACTGAGCGGGCCGACTTGAGGGAGGACTTGTCAGCCCAACAGACCGCCCGGGCCATAACAGAAGAAAAGTTGTGGGCGGCTGTTGAAGAGCTTGAGAAACTCCAAACTAAATTCCTGGCATATAAGAAGACTGCCGAAACGGAGCAAACCACCCTGGTGAAACGTGCAAGCGATGTAGAGGACCGGCTCAACCTTGCCTCGGCAGAACCGAAGACCCTCAAGGATCACATCTCCCAGATGACTGCTGCTATCTTTGGTAAGTGCACACGACTCAAAAAATATTTTTAGTAAATAAACACCCGCCGGGCGGCTTATACCTTTGGACCTTTTCTTGCAAGCGAAAGGAGCCGCCAGCTATCTTCTGATAGTCCAATGAAGTTGAAGGCTGTATACACTTTGACAGAGAAACTATATAGCAGGGCCCTTTGTACCATCAAAGCTATGATGATGGCCAAGTATGTCCCCAAATTTATGAAGGGCATCTTGGAGGTTTTATCAAACTTGCCAAAGCAGGTGGAAGAAATAAGGCGATCAACCGCCAGAAGAGGAGCTATAGCTGCGCTGAGCCAGTACCTGGCCTTCGCTCCGAAATTAATTGCCGAAGAAATGATGAACGGCTTTCCTTTCAAGAAAGACGACGGCTCAGATTTCACGGAAGCTGATTATGCCAAGTGCGTTAAAGCCTCCCGGCGGCTTGCCTTCATCTTGGTTGAAGAAACAAACCTAGTTCCATATCAGGCGGCTTACGACGCAAAGAACCAATGGCTGTGTTGCCCTACCTTTGAAGCTAGAAACCTACTCCCTGCACGTCGTAAGCCGCTCTTCGCTCCTGACTTTGATCCGTCTCCACTTTTCAATGATGCACAATTCGAAGCCTTACTTAACTACAACTGGGATGTGGATCGTCTTCAGATTGAAAACCTCGAAGACCCGGCGCAGGATGACCCGCCGTCAAGCTAAACAAGTTGATCTTGCGGTGGGATAACCCGACTCCTTAACCCGCCAAAACTTTAGCAGTGTACAAAAACTTAAGTCTTGCTTTTTGGGCTATATGGAGAGCTTTGTAATAGGCTTAGGAAAAACCTTGATTGTCTGAACCGTGTCATCGTGCACGTAGGAAACTGTACAACTAGATATATCTTTAGCTACTTTGTGTTTCACTCATATCTTGTCATCAGACTTCATGGCGGCTTATCTTAAGAGACAAAGCCTGTGAAAACAAACAACATAATATGTTCTGCGTTGCTGTGAGGGTGGCTTGAAAAAGCACAACCCGGAGATATTAAATATTTCCTGACCTTGCTTTTTCAAAAACTCATATGCTGGTTCTTCTGGGTGGACTCGCTACTAGAACTCTTTAACTGTACAGGGTCTCTATCTAGAGTGACCTTCAATTTCTTTGAATGGGTCAGGGTCTCTAGGTGAGATTAACTAACAAGAGCGCAACGAACCAGAAAGAGACGCAGCAGGGCATGAGTACCCTTAGGGCCCATAAGCTACCTCTCACATGACACAAATCCGTCATTTGAACCTTAAACAGTGCATGGTCTTTAAAAGAGTAACTGTTTAAGAGTATGAATGGGCCACATAGCAGAGAGTCGGCAACAGATGGGTGAGTTTGTCCTCACTTTCTATAAGCCGGCCCTCACGTGACAAGAGATGCCGATTTAACGTTGAACAGTACAGGGTCTCTAGCGAGAGTGACTGTCAAATATGTTTGAACAACTCAGGGTCTCAAATCGAGATTAACTGGTAAGAGTTCGGCGGGTCACATAGCGGAGTAGCAGCAACATACAAGCATGTTTAACTCAAACTTGCAGTGGCTGAAGAGCCGATCAAGAGGGTGTGTAAGCTAAACCCGGTGGGTTAGAAGCCCCCAAATGACCTTGTTGACGGAGTCAACTTTTGGGTATACAACCCGCCTTACGGTGGCTGAAGAGCCGATCAAAAGGGTGTGTAAGCTGAACCCTGGCGGGTTAGAAGCCCCCAAGTGACCTTGTTGATGGAGTCAACTTTTGGGTATACAACCCTCCTTACGGTGGCTAAAGAGACGATCAAAAGGGTGTGTAAGCTGAACCCTGGAGAGTTAGAATCCCCCAAGTGACCATGTTGATGAAGACAACTTTTGCACAAGCGGAGATACATAAAACGGCAGAGGCCCCGGCTTGCAGGGATGCTAACGTTATTATATATATATATGATATGTACAATGATGATGTACAATGGTGGGAGTTGATGACTCAAGTATAGTAAGGCCGTAGATGAGCTATATTCCACGGCCGGCGGGTCTCCTCCCCAGAAGTGCTTGACTCGTCTCGTACAGCAATGAGATAATACACCCCATTGTTGAGATTTCTGCTGACCATGAAAGGTCCTTCCCATGGAGGAGATAGCTTGTGCGCATCTGTCTGATCTTGAATCAAATGCAACACCAAGTCGCCTTCTTGAAATGTCCAGATCTTAACTCTGCATCTATGATAGCGACGCAGGTCTTGTTGATAAATCGCCGATCGAGCCGCCGCCAGATCACGCTCTTCATCCAAAGCATCCAATGCATCTTGACGCGCTATATCATTATCCGCCTCAACGTAAGCCGCCACCCGCGGCGAGTCATGACGTATATTGCTTGGTAACACGGCCTCTGCGCCATAAACCTTTAAGAATGGCGTATTGCCTGTTGATCTATTGGGAGTAGTTCTGATGCTCCATAAGACTGATGGTAACTCCTCTACCCAACAACCCAATGTTTGTTGTAGAGGAATCATAAGCTGGGGCTTGATGCCTCTCAAGATCTCCTGGTTAGCACGCTCTGCTTGACCATTGGATTGTGGATGAGCAACCACAGAAATGTCAAGACGGATGTGCTCACTTTCACAGAATGCTTGCATAGCCCCCTTGGATAGGTTCATACCATTATCTGTGATGATACTATGAGGGTAACCAAAGTGGTAGATCAATTTTCTGACAAACTGAACCGCCGTAGCCGCGTCACACTTGCTGACCGGCTCAGCCTCCACCCATTTGGTAAATTTGTCCACCGCCACCAAGAGGTGGGTCTTCTTGTCCTTGGATCTCTTGAAGGGCCTGGCCATATCAAGCCCCCAGACCGCAAACGGCCAGGTAACTGGAATCATTTGCAATTCCCGAGCCGGCACGTGAGCACACCGCCCGAACTTCTGACATCCGTCGCACTTGAGAACCAAGTCTTCCGCATCCTTACAAGCCATCAATCAGAAGAAACCATGTCGAAAAGCCTTGGCTACAAGAGATTTTGAGCCGGCATGATGACCACAATCGCCAGCGTGAATTTCATTCAAGATTTCTTTACCTTCTTCAGGTGAAACACAACGTTGAAAAACACCGGTAACACTGCACTTATGAAACTCACCATTGATGATTGTCATAGACTTAGATCGTCTGATGATTTGTCTTGCCAAGATCTCATCCTCAGGTAACTCGCCGCGAGTCAGGTACGCTAGGTAAGGCAACGTCTAGTCAGGGATAGCATGCAGAGCCCGCACTAGCTATCCCTCCGGGTCAGGTATAGCCAGGTCTTCCTTTGAAGGTAGCTTAACTGACGAGTGATGTAGCACGTCCTAGAAAACGTTAGGTGGCACCTGCTTACGCTGGGAGCCCAGTCTTGACAACGCTTTAGCCGCCTTGTTTCTGCGATGATCAATATGATCCACCTGATACCCCTTGAAGTGACCAACAATGATATCTACCGCCTGATGATAAGCCACCATTCGTGGGTCCTTGGAATCCCACGTGCCGGAATCTTGCTGGGCCACGAGATCTGAGTCGCCAAGACATCGAACCCGGCTCAGGTTCATCTCCTTAGCCACCCGGAGGCCATGGAGTAAAGCTTCATATTCAGATGCATTGTTAGTACAAGGCAACATCAACCTTAGCACATAACATAACTTATCACCTTTAGGGGAAGTTAAGACAACCCCAGCCTCCGATCCTTCCAATTGCCTGCATCCGTAAAAGTGAATCGTCCAGTACGTGTTGTCTGGCTTCTCCTTGGGCGCCTGACACTCTGTCCAGTCATTTATAAAATCCACCAAGGCTTGAGACTTGACCGCCGTGCGAGGCACGTATTTCAGATTAAGAGGACCAAGCTCCAATACCCACTTAGCAATCCTGCCGGTGGCTTCTCTATTTTGAACTATGTCTCCCAACGGGGCAGAGCTGACCACTGTGACCTGGTGTGCCAGGAAGTAATGCTTCAGCTTACGATTTGCCATGAACACCCCATATATAAGTTTCTGCCAATGTGGGTACCTCTGCTTGGACTCTATCAGGACTTCACTGACGTACTAAACCGGCCTCTGAACCAGATATTCTTTCCCTGCCTCCTTACGCTCAACAACAATTGCAGCGCTGACTGCCCTGTTATTAGCCACCACGTATAGGAGCAAGGGTTCCTTCTCAGCTGGAGCAGCCAAGACCGGCGGCTCAGTAAGTTGTTTCTTGAGTGCCTCAAACGCCTCACCCGCCGCCTTACTCCAGACAAAGTTGTGTGTTTTCTTCATCATCTGGTATAAAGGAATAGCATTCTCACCTAGGCGGCTTATGAACCGTCTTAACGTAGAGATTCGACCCACCAGGCGTTGAACATCATCGACGCATGCCGGCTCAGATAGGGAAGTAATAGCCTTTATTTTTTCCGGATTAGCCTCAATGCCATGCTCAGAGACTAGAAAACTCAAGAGCTTGCTTGCAGGAACTCCGAAAACACACTTAGCCGGGTTAAGCATCATCTTGTAGACCCGTAAGTAATCGAAAGTTTCCTTTAGGTCGTCAAGTAGAGTCTCCTTCTTCCTTGACTTGACCACAGTATCATCCACATATGCATGAACATTGCGTCCAATTTGACTGTGAAGATAGTTCTGCATGCAACACTGGTAAGTCGCCTGGGCACTCTTGAGCCCGAAAGGCATAGACACATAGCAGAAAGCACCAAATGGCGTGATGAAAGCCGTCTTCTGTTGGTCCTTGACTGCCATCTTGATCTGGTGATAACCAGAATAAGCATCCAGGAAGCATAAACTCTCACAACCCTCCGTTGCATCAATAATCTGGTCGATATGGGGGAGAGCAAACGGGTCAACTAGACAAGCCTTGTTAAGATCCGTGTAATCCACACACATACGCCACATGCCGTTCTTCTTAAGCACTAGTACCGGGTTAGCAAGCCACTCCGGGTGGAACACTTCAATGATGAACCCTGCTGCCAGAAGCCGGGCCACCTCTTCCCTAATAGCCTTGCGCCTTTCTTCATTGAATCGTCAGAGGAACTGTTTAACCGGCTTACACTTAGGATCCACATTAAGATGGTGCTCAGCGAACTCCCTCGGTACACCCGGCATGTCAGAAGGTTTCCATGCGAAGATGTCCCGATTCTCACAGATGAATTCGACGAGCGTGCTTTCCTATTTGGGATCCATATTGGCCCCAATAGTGAACTGTTGTGATGAGTCACCCGAAGTGAAAACCACCAGCTTGGTATCATCCGCCGAAAACTTGAGGGGCGGCTCAGATTCCGTGTTAGGCTTTTTGAGTGGACTCATGTCCTCCGGGTCAACATTTTCCTTATAGAACTTGAGCTCTGCTTCAGCACAACTTGACTCTGCGTAAGCCGCTTCTCCTTCCTCACACTCAATGGCCGTCTTCCGATCACCATGCATGGTAATCATCCCGTTCAACCCATGCATCTTGAGCTGTAAGTAGACATAACAAGGCCTAGCCATGAACTTGGCGTAATCCGGTCGTCCAAACAGAGCATGATATTAATGCTGCTGCCTCCATCCATAAGTACCTTAGTAAAAACGTGTCCTCCCACTTGGGGGGCAACTACCAAAGCCAGTTGCCCCGGGTTATTAACACGCGGCAGGTGATCCTCTATGCTCCAAGTTATGTCATACTCAGACCACTTCAAATATTGCGGAGAGCCGGCATGACTACATTAGCCGCCCGCTTGCGCACCTTCTGGTCTCGCTTGTCAAGGCTGGTTGAAAAAACACGGTACTGACCCGTGCTAAGCTGCTTCGGGTTACTTTGATACCCAGACTGGTTATTCTATTGCTGATTACCGCCACCAGATTGCTGATGATGGCCCCCTTGATTGCCCTAACCCTGATAGCCGGCTCCTAAGCCCCCAGCACCAAAACCGACTCCTGACCCGCCTGGCCCTGAGCCGCCTGACGGGCCACCATCGTTATTATGATGCTACCGCAAGCTATAATCCCGAAACTGCCGCATAATGCTGCAATACCTCCATGTATAGTCCGGCGGTCTATCGGGCCGACTGTGCTTCAAACAAGGTTTATTGAGCATCCCTTCTAGGTTGAAAGGAGTTTTACCCTTATTGAAGGGCGGCCTGAAGTTCCCGTTGCCCTTAGCACGATTGTTTCCAGTGTTGATGTTTTCCACCAATTCTGACCCGCCATCCAGATTCTTCTGCTTGCCATGGTTGCCGTTTCCAGCCGCACCCTTGCCATTGTTACTTTTCTTACCCTGACCCGATTTTTCCTCATCAAAGCCTGGGTCCTTCATGTTGTCAGAGTCAGCATACTTGGTGAGGGCCGCCATGAGTTCCCCCATGTCTTGACATGAATGCTTGAGCCGGCCAAGCTTCTGCTTCAGAGGCATAAAGTGGCAATTCTTTTCCAGAATCAAAACCGCTTGAGCCGCCGTAATCTGCTCAAACGAGTGGATGATAGTTGAGACCTACTGGACACAATGATGAGCCGATTCGTCTTCCTGTTGTACAAAATGAACCAAATCACAATCATCATGGGATGCTTGCATGTTCTTTAGAAATTTTTGATGAACTTTGCCTTTAGATCGGCCCAGGAATTAATGGTGTTCGGTGGCAAGCCCTTCAACCATGTGCGAGCTGGTCCTTCCAGCATCATGATGAAATATTTGGCACATACTGCATCATTAACGTCTAACATCTCCATGGCTAGCTCATAGCTTTCAATCCATGCCTCCGGAGGTAGGTCAGCAGTATAATTTGGGACCTTGAGAGGGCCCTTGAAATCCTTTGGCAGACGCTCATTCCGCAAAGCCGGCTCTAAGCACGACACTCCCACAACCCTGGAGGTTACTCCTGCTCCTACCGAGATGGAAGGTGCGTTTGTGGGTTCTTGATGAGCCGCCGCCGCCAGAGCCGCCGCCTCTCGCTGTGCTCTCGCCCGATCCACTAGCGCCTGAGCATCTAGAGCCGCCCGGTCAACTCGCGGTGGGTTCCGGTGTTGATCACTGCTAGAAACCGCCGGCGACTCATAACACCGTCTGTAGCTGCGGCTGGGGATGGGGGTTGAATGCACGCGACTCCGACTGTAAGTGTATTTCTCTTACTGGGCCATCGCCGTCTGCAGGTATCCAATAGCGTTCCGCACCTCCTGTGCGAAAGGCACCTTGTTTGGGATAGGGGTTGTACCAAGCTGGGTCGTTGCCGCCACCATGTTCTCTGCGGGGTTGGAATAGTGACCCGCCGACATTGGGAAAGACACTGCTGAGGTCTGGTTCCGTCGGGCAGATTAAGCTGCTGATGCTGAACCACCGGCCGTTTTCCAGGTACTTCCGCTATCCGGGTTAAGGTTAAAGGTACGTTTTGTCCCGTTCCTGGCATGTTGAAAAGGTTTCTGGCCTCATACTGATCCGGCAAGCGGTACTGATGGCTCATCCGCTGAACCACCGCTATAGACTGGTGCTCCAGCTCAAGGCGGAAAGCATTCGCCTTAAGGCGCTCTGCCTCCGCATCCATCTGAGCCTTCAACACACTGATCTCCTGTTGGACCTCGATCATCTGATCCTTCAGCCTCGCAATCTCCGTGTTCTGGGACGCTTGATTTTCAGCTGTGACGTCAGTTGCCATCAGGGTTGTGAGCTTGTTCATCAGATCTAGAAGAACCTGAGCCGGCAGCCTGCCAGTCCTCGATCCAGCTCCGCCGGCAGCTGTGCTGCTCGGGGCCGGCGCTAAACCCGCCATGAAGACGGCAGCGTGGTTCGGCGGGTCATAATCCTCCGGCTCATGATATTCTGACTCGGGGTAAGGCTCGACGTAGCCCCCGAGCCCGCCATTGTGAAGCTGGTAAATTGATTCCGTCCTCCGCTCGAAGATCCATCCTCCGAGCAGATGAGTTCCCTGTGACATAGAATCTTCAAGACCCATGCCCTGAGTAAAGCCGATGAAGACATGCTTCCTTCCCGGGTTAGCACGGGCGGATTGCATGTGTCAGGCGGGTTGCACGCATCGGGCCGGCTCGATGATGTCGGTACAGATGTTAGGCCCGGGTTTAGATCCGCCGATCTTGCCGATGAAGACGTGGATTCCGCCGAAGGGAACCCGAAAACCATACTCAATTGAGTCGGCCTTGGGGCCCCAGCCATTGTCGTCAATGTAGAGCCGGCCATGGCAAATCTTGTTCATCCTGCCAATAGCGTACCCCTCGATCCCTGGGTGAGAGCCCTTTGAGAACTCAACACCACCGAGCGCTAGCCCCACGGTGGGCGCCAACTGTCATGGTTTTGTCACGACAGATGTCCGAAGACTTGGGTTTGAGGCCATCACTAAGGTGATGGACTCGAAGGGGTTGGTCGAGACGAGGGACACGAGTTTACCCAGGTTCGGCCCCTCAAGAAGAGGTAAAAGCCTATGTCCTGCTTGTGTTGTATTGATTGGAGTATCGATTACAAGGGAGCGGATTCGCTTGACCTAGTTCTTGATTGATTGGTTTATGTCTAAGCCGCCCGAGGGTCTCGCCTTTATATAGGAGGTCGAGGCCCTGGGTTACATGAGTCCTACACCAACTCTTACAATGTAGTCAATCCTGTCTCTAAGCCGCCTAGCCTTCTTGGGCAAGCCGTCTCCGGGCGGCTTAACCGCCCGGGTCTTCTTACCATCTTCTGTCTCGGCCTTCGTCTCGGCCCATCTTGGTAAGCCGCCGTATAGCCAGGCCTACGTCTTTCATCCCACCTTACAGGTCTTGATTATGAGCCGCTAGGTATGACCCGGCCCCTCCTGGGCGGGTCTTACCACAGGGTTATATCCCCAACAGTGCCAGAAATCCTTCTTGCTACCTCTTGAGCATGTGTTGGTTTTCCCTTGAAGAGGAAAGGGTTATGCAGTGAAGTAGATAAGTATTCCCCTCAGTTGATAAGGACCAAGGTATCAATCCAGTAGGAGGAACAAACAAGTCACCAATGGATGCACCTACACAAACAATCAAACTCTTGAACCCAACGCTATAAAGGGGTTGTCAATCCCTTCATGGTTATTTGCAAGGATTAGATCTGATAGAGATATATGTAAACGAGTAAAAGATAAATAAATTACAACAAAGTATTTTTGTTTTATATATCTGAAAATATATTATGGAAAGTAGACCCAGGGGCCATAGATTTCACTAGAGGCTTCTCTCTTGAAGGAAAATATCATGCCGGGTAAACAAATTACTGTCAACCAATTGATAGAAAAGCGAATAATCATGTAGTTATCCAAGGAAATGATCATGCATATAGGCATCACATCTGTGTCAAGTAGACCGAAACGATTCTGCATCTACTACTATTACTCCACACATCGACCGACTCCTGCCTGCATCTAGATTATTAAGTTCATGAAGAATAGAGTAACACATTAAGTAAGATGACATGATGTATGATACGTCTTTAATGTATCTACTTTTCCAAACTCTTTTGCCCTTGTTTTGGACTCTAATTCGCATGATTTGAATGGAACTAACCCGGACTGACGCTGTTTTCAGCAGAATTGCCTTGGTGTTATTTTTGTGCAGAAATAAAAGTTCTCAGATTGACCTGAAAATTTCAGCAGAATATTTTTGGAATTAATAAAAAATATTGGCAAAATAATCAACTGTAGGGGGCCCACCACCTGGCCACAAGCCTAGTGGGCGCGCCCACCCCTCTAGGGCACGACAGGCAGACTTGTGGGCCCCCTGCTGCTCCTCCGACCTTGTTTCCACGTCTATATATTCCTATTCGGGGAGAAAAAAGTCAGAGAGAAGAGTTCATCACGTTTCATGATACGGAGCCGCCGCCACCTCCTGTTCTTCCTCGAGAGACCAGATCTGGAGTCCGTTTTGGGCTCCGGAGAGGGGAAATCGACGCCTTCGCCATCACTAACCATCCTTCATCACCAATTTCATGATGCTCTCCACCATTCGTGAGTAATCTCATCAGAGGCTTGATGGATGGTGATGAGTTGGATGAGATTTATCATGTAATCGAGTTATTTTTGTTGGGGTTTGATACCTAGTATCCACTATGTTCTTAGATTGATGTTGCTATGACTTTTCTTGGTTAATGCTTATCACTACGGCCCGAGTGCCATGATTTCAGATCTGAACCTATTATGCTTTCATGAATATATATGTGTTCTTGATCCTATCTTGTAAGTTGTAGAGACCTATTATGAGTTATGACCCGCATCCCCCAGGGTGACAATAACTGGGATTCTTTTTGGTGATTACCATAGTTTGAGGAGCTCATTTATTCACCAAGTGCTAATGCTTTGGTCCGGTTCTCTATTAAAAGGAGGCCTTAATCCCAGTGGGCGCGCCCACCCCCCTAGGGCACGCCGGGCAGGCTTGTGGGCCCCCTGCTGCTCCTCCGACCTCGTTTCCACTTCTATATATTCCTATTCGGGGAGAAAAATCAGAGAGAAGAGTTCATCGCGTTTCACGATACGGAGCCGCCGCCACCTCCTGTTCTTCCTCGGGAGACCAGATCTGGAGTCCGTTTTGGGCTCCGGAGAGGGGAAATCGACGCCTTCATCATCACCAACCATCCTTCATCACCAATTTCATGATGCTCTCCACCGTTCGTGAGTAATCTCATCGTGGGCTTGCTGGAAGGTGATGGGTTGGATGAGATTTATCATGTAATCGAGTTAGTTTTGTTAGGGTTTGATCCCTAGTATCCACTATGTTCTTAGATTGCTGTTGCTATGACTTTGCTATGCTTAATGCTTGTCACGACGGTCCGAGTGCCATGATTTCTGATCTGAACCTATTATGTTTTCATGAATATATATGTGTTCTTGATCCTATCTTGCAAGTTGTAGACACCTATTACGAGTTATGATCTGCGTCCCCCAGGGTGACAATAACTGGGATTCTTTTTGGTGATTACCGTAGTTTGAGGAGTTCATATATGCACTAAGTGCTAATGCTTTGGTCTAGTTCTCTATTAAAAGGAGGCCTTAATATGCCTTAGTTTCCAATAGGACCCCGCTGCCACGGGAGGGGAGGACAAAAGATGACACGCAAGTTCTTTTCCATAAGCATGTATTACTATATATGGAATACATGCCTACATTACATTGATGAATTGGAGCTAGTTCTGTGTCACCCTAAGTTATAACTATTGCATGATGAATGCCACCCGACATAATTATCCATCACTGATCCATTGCCTACGAGCTTTCCATATATTGATCTTTGCTAAGTTACATTTTCGTTGCTACTGTTACAAACACTATGATCTGCTACTATTAGTTTTGCCACTGTTACCGTTACTCCCGTACTACTTTGCTATTGAATACTTTGCTGTAGATATTAAGGCTTTTAGGTGTGGTTGAATTGACAACTCAGCTGCTAATACTCGAGAATATTCTTTGGCTCCCCTTGTGTCAAATCAATAAATTTGGGTTGAATACTCTACCCTCGAAAACTGTTGCGATCCCCTATACTTGTGGGTTATCAAGACCTTTTTCTGGCGCCATTGCCAGGGAGCATAGCTTTATTCTCTGAGTGACTTGGGATATATATCTGTTGATCACTATGAGGAATCTTAAAGATCCAAAAACCAAGATCTACCCCTCAACTACGAGGACAGGTAAGGAACTGCCATCTAGCTTGGCACTTGATTCACCTTCTGTTATGAGTAAATTCGCGACACCACCACCTTCTAGTAATTCTGATATTTCGCAAGTAATTGATGATGATACTTCTGCTACACGTGATGCTTATGATGATACTTTGCTTGATGATACTATGCCACTGGGTGAATTTCTTGATGAACAAATTGCTAGAGCCAATGTTGAAACTGATAATATTTTTGAATTTGATGAAATTATTGAAACTGAACACTATGATACACCTGCTAGACCTAGCTCTCCTAGATATGAATTGCCTGATATACCTAAGGGTTATGTTATGGAAGGAGTGGTAGCTAGGGACTTTCTTGCTTGTAAGGAAAGAGATGATCTTAACAAATTGCTTCGCAAGTGGAAGGAAAAATCTTTGAATGCTAGAATGCAATATGATCCTAGGTTTGCTACTTCACCTATATTTGTTAGTGATAAGGATTATGAATTCTCTGTCGATCCTGAGTTAATTACCTTGGTTGAATCTGATCCTTTCTATGGTTATGAATCTAAAACTGTTGTGGCACATCTTATTGAATGATATCGCCACCCTATTTACTCATGAGGAATTATTTTGCTATTACTATATTCTTAAGTTGTTTCCTTTCTCATGAAAGGGTGATGCCAAGATATGGTTTAATTTCTAGCTCCTGGTTATGTGCGTAGTCCCCAGGATATGATCTATTACTTCTCTGAAAAATATTTTCCTGCGCATAAGAAATAAGCTGCCTTGCAGGAAATATTTAACTTTGTGCAAATTGAAGAAGAGAGTCTCCCACAAGCTTGGGGGAGGCTTCTCCAATTACTTAATGCTTTGCCTGATCATCCTCTCAAGAAAAACGAAATACTTGATATCTTTTATAATGGACTAATCGATGCTTCTAGGGACTACCTAGATAGTTGTGCTGGTTGTGTTTTCAGGGAACGAACTATTGAACAAGCTGAATTACGATTGAATAGTATATTGAGCAATGATAATGATTGGACTATTCCCGAACCACCTTCAAAGCCAACTCCGAAAAAGAGGTATTCTATTCCTCAGTCCTGAAGATATGCAAGAGGCAAAGAAATCTATGAAAGAAAAGGGTATTAGAGCTGAAGATGTTAAGAATCTACCACCTATTGAAGAAATACATGGTCTCGATAACCCAACACAGGTAATAGAGGTAAATTCTCTCTGTAGATTTGATGAAAGAGATATTCCTTATAATAAGTCTGCTAGCCAATGCTTGTATGAATTTGATAATTTTATTGTGAAGCAAGAAAATTTCAATGCTTATGTTAGTAGACAATTGAAATATAATGCTTATATGCTTGATCGCTTGAGTGATTATTTGAATATAATTGTCAATGATCTTACGCTTATTATTAAACATGCTTCCATGGTAACCACTCAAGTAGAACAAGTACTTAAGGCTCAAAATGATTTGCTTAATGAGATGAATAGTAAAGACAATGACCATTCTGTTAAATTTGTGACTAGAGGAGGTAGAATGACTCAGGAACCTTTGTATTCTGAGGGCCATCCTAAGAGAGTCGAGCAAGATTCTCAGAGAGTCAATACTGATGCACATATTCCCTCCAATAAGAGTAGGAAAAAGAATAATGATAGTACTTTGCATGCTGCTAGTGAACATGTTATAGATACATCTGAAAATCCAAATGATATTTCTATTTCTGATGATGAAATACAATCTGGTGATGAATATGAGCCTAGTGATAACATTAATATTGATGTTCATGTTGATGCTCAACCTAGTAATGACAATGATGTGGAGATTCAACCTGCTGATGATCTTGATAACCCACAACCTAAGAATAAAATATACGATAAAACAGACTTCATTGCTAGGAAACATGGTAGAGAAAGAGAACCATGGGTTCAGAAACCCATTCCCTTTCCTCCCAAACCATCCAAGAAAAAGGATGATGAGGATTTTGAGCACTTTGCTGAAATGCTTAGACCTGTCTTTTTACGTATGCACTTGACAGATGATTTGAAAATGTCTCCCTATGCTAAGTATATGAAAGATATTTTGACAAATAAAATAAAGATACAAGAAGATGAGATTTCCACCATGGTTGCTAATTATATTTTTAAAGGTGGAATCCCTAAGAAATTAGGAGATCCTGGAGTACCTACTATACCATGCTCTATTAAAGGAAATTATGTTAAAACTGCTTTATGTGATCTTGGAGCTGGTGTTAGTGTTATGCCTTTATCTTTATAACATAGACTTGATTTGAATAAGTTGACACCTACTGAGATCTCTTTGCAAATGTCTGATAAATAAACTGCTCTACCTATCGGTATTTGTGAGGATGTACGTGTCATAGTTGCGAATGCTACTATCTTGACGGACTTTGTTATTCTTGATATTCCCGAGGACGACAGTATGTCGATCATCCTTGGTAGACCCTTTTTGAATACTGCAGGGGCTGTTATTGATTGCAAAAAGGGCAATGTCACTTTTCATATTAATGGTAATGAACATACGGTACACTTTCCGAAGAAAAAACCTCAAGTTCATAGTATCAACTCTATTGAAAACATTTCAACGATTATTATTGGAGACTTTGAGTTCCCTCTTCCTGCTGTCAAGAAGAAATATGATATACTTGTTGTTGGGGAAATGCATATCCCCATTGAGGTAACTTAGTGTTATTCGAAAATTCTTCGGTTTCATGTTATTCGAAAGAAGTTTGTTAATAAGACTTGATCAACCTTATTGATGGATTCCTTTTGATAAGCATGAGATGGACGAATTTAGAAAGCACAACTTCCTATACCTAACTTTTACTTTCTGTTACCTAGATGAAAATAAGTAAAAATGCTATTATTTTTCTGTTTTCTCAGTTTCCCGTGCAATAAAAAAGTGACCTGAAAAGAAAAGTTTTTCAAATGTCCTGAAATTGGAGTATGATTTTTTCTGGAATATTTAAGATTTTTTTGGCACTGAGTATGCATCAGGGGGCTGCACTAGTGGGCCACAAGACTGCAGGGCACGCCCTGGTGGCTTCTGGGTCCCATGTGGCTCCCCTCCACTTATTCCAGCACCCATTCACTTCATCTTCCTCTAGAAAAAATCCCACCATTGCTCAAACCCGTGTTCCAGCTCCTCTCGTTGCCATTTTCGATCTTCTTTCTCAAAGCTCCATTCGCAAAACTGTTTTAGGGGATTGCTCATTAGTATGTGACTCCTCCAATGGTCCAATTAGTTTTTGTTGTAGTGCCTTATATATTGCAGTTTTTTGCTGTTGTGGTGACTGTGCTTTTGAGCTTGCAATTCAAATTTGTATGGTCCCAAGTAGTTTTGATGGATGATATAGTCTCTAGGCACTTGAGGGAGTAGTTGCTATGAGATTTGTTGAGTTTTGTTCACCTTTATTTTCATTCACTAAAAATTTCAGATTTTTTCCAGAGAAAGAAAAGATGTTGCGAAGATTACTAAGAGGTTCTTCAAGCAGGGGCTCTAAGGAAGACAAAAATAAAATGAAGGATAAACCCAAACATAATCTTCCTCGCGTAGCAGAAATTCGACCATGTGAATGGCCGTGTGACACATTCTTGAGGGCGGCCGGAATTTATGAAGATTTCTATTATTTGGCCGAGAATGGAGGCATCACTGACTTCCTCAACGATAAGTGTGACCAGTACCTCTTGCTCACTAATACCTTTGTGCAAAATTTTCACTTTCATCCTAGGGAAGACCCTCCTATAGTAAAATTTCACTTATATGATGTGCCTAAGAAAATGAACCTTTATGATTTTTGCAAAGTTTGCAAAGTACCCTATGAGGGTAGCATTAGGGAACCACGTCCTCGAGACATGGAAGATTTTATGGCCGCAGTCACTGTAGGAGAAGAGAGAGGCGTGTCAAAGGCAAGAGCAGCTAGTTTACATTTTCCTGTGCTATGCTATTATTCATTATTTGTAGGAAGATGTTTAGTTGGTTGCTGGGAGAGTGTGAGCCTTAGTACTCCCGACCTCGCTATTTTGTGCCATGCTTTATTTGCTGATAGAACCTTTAGTTTGGGCTCTATGGTGGCCCAATGGTTGAATACCAACCGTTCGAAGGGGCCCATATTTGGGGGTATCTATGCATCTCGTTTAGCTAAACATTTTGAGATACCCATTAGGCTTCACGAGAAAGATGAGAGGCTGATACCCGCGAAGTTTCTAGATTATGACCATATGGTAGCCCATGATGTTATTAAGAAGAATGATGATAGGAGGCTGCTTTACAATTTAGTATTTAGTCAGGGTAATTGTGAGATTATTACTCTGCCTGCTTCTTCTCTATTCGATATTCATTCAGGAAGGTACACTGTTATGCCCGATGACATCTACCAATATTGGGGTTTGTCGCAACCCCCAGCACCTGAGCAGACACCGACTCTTGATCCATATCAGGTCCCGATCTTTTAGTGGGAGCCACAGGAGGTCGCTAATCACTGGAACCCTTAGTATCCTCCGGAGTATCCCGGAGAAGGTTATTTCCAGCCATGGCCCTAGACCAACTTAGGACAAAAGCCTAATCTTGGGGGAGTACGTATTTCTCACCGACATTACATTCATGTTCACACACTTATTTCAGTTGTCGGTGTTCATAGTTTTTCATTGTACTACCATGGTAGTTTATTTCTTATTTTGCTTTCTTCTTGTGTGTTTAATTAACTTTGAGGAAAATACAAAAAAATAGTTCTAGCTTTATTTCCTAGTTGCTTAGTTGTAGCATTAAAGAGAAAACCTGAAAACATTTCTCGTTCTTCTTTTTGCTTGTTGGGAGCTTTCCCGTGTAAATAATTTTCCTTCCTTTTCTTTGGGTCGTAAGGAGAAGACCACGATGACATGTTGAGTGGCTCTCATATGCATTATTGTTATCTTACAAAGAGACCATATTTCCTTGTATTCTCCTTTGTTTTATTGTCTGCAGATTCCTGCTTAGTCCAATGCACGTGCACTCTTATTATTATTCACATCGTTCGGTCGTGCAAGTGAAAAGCAATAATGACGATATTTGATGAAAAGATTGAGATGGAGAAAAGCTGGTATGAACTTGACCTATCTTACTTTTGTAAATATGATTAGCTCATCATTCTGAATTCAGTACATTATGGGTTGAACGTGTTTGCAATGACAATTAGAGATTATAGTTATTCATGCGATGCTTAATTAGCTAAGAGTGGATAATGGTTCGTCTTGAGTGCCATGCTTGCATTCAATGTCGTCTTAAAATGGTTGCGATGTAGTATGACAGAATGGTATCCTCCTTTGAATGATTCAAGTGGCTTGACTTGGCACATGTTCACGCATGTAGTTGAAACAATTAAACATAGGCTCCATGATGTTTATGTTCATAGTGAATTATATCCTACTCATGCTTGCATTCAATGTTGGTTAATCTCAAAGCATGTTGATGAGTGTGTCTCTCTCTAGTTGGTCGCTCCCCAGTCTTTTTCTAGCCTTCACTTGTACTAAGCGGGAATACTGCTTGTGCATCCATCTCAATAAACCCAAAGTTGTTCTATATGAGTCCATCGTATCTACCTATATGCGGTATTTACCTGCCGTTCCAAGTAAATTTGCATGTGCTAAACTTTAAACCTTCAAATAAACTTTCTATTTTGTATGCCCAAATCGCTCATGTGGCGACTGGGGGTTGTCAGTATTTTCCATGCTAGGTGGTTTATTCTCACGATATGTGTTGATTCACTATCATTCACGAGAAAGTGGCTGGTAATCGGGATTGCTAGTCCCATGCTCGAAATAAAAAGCAAATTATAATTAAACAAAACTCCCACAGGACTATGTTTGTATGGACAGTACCCGTGGATTCGGCCCGCCGTGGAGTGTGACTGATTGGTGGAGGGGGAGTAAAAACTTTACCATTCTATTTGGGAACTGCCTATAATGTATCTAGCATGGAATATATTGAAAACCTTTTGGTCGTTATGTGAGCAATGAAATCATACCGCTCCAAAATCATTACCTATCTCTATTTTAAAAGCTTGAGCTCTGGCACCTCTGCAAATTGGTGCTTCCCTCTGCGAAGGGCATATCTATTTACTTTACTGTTGAGTCACCATCCCCTTATAAAAAGCACCAGTCAGAGAGCACCATCATCATTTGTATGCCTGCTATTAATTGATATTGAGTATGAGCATGACTGGATCTCTCTCACCATGAATTACAATGTTTAGCCAGTCCTTGTTCTCCAAAGGTGCTCTGCATTTATGTTTTGCGGTCTCACAAAGGGCTAGTGAGATACCATTATGTCATATTGTATTATGATTGTTTTGATAAAATCGTTGTCATCCGAGACTTATTATTATTGCTCGCTAGTTGATTATGCCATTGATATGAGTAAATGTGAGGCCTAAATGTTATTGTGAATGTGGTTAGTCTATAATCTTTGCTGAAAATCTAAACATAAGTTAGACATATTTACAACAACAAGATCAAACAGAGTTTGTAAAAGTTTTTCTTTATCACTTTCAGTTTATCAACTGAATTGCTTGAGGACAAGCATAGGTTTAAGCTTGGGGGAGTTGATACATCTCCAACGTATCTACTTTTCCACACTCTTTTGCCCTTGTTTTGGACTCTAATTTGCATGATCTGAATGGAACTAACCCAGACTGACGCTATTTTCAGTAGAATTGCCTTGGTGTTATTTTTGTGCAGAAATAAAAGTTCTTAGATTGACCTGAAAATTTATGGAGAATATTTTTGGAATTAATAAAAAATATTGACAAAAGAATCAACTGCTGGGGGCCCACCACCTGGCCACAAGCCTGGTGGGCGCGCCCACCCCCCTAGGGCACGCCGGGCAGGCTTGTGGGCTCCCTGCTGCTCCTCCGACCTCGTTTCCACTTCTATATATTCCTATTCGGGGAGAAAAATCAGAGAGAAGAGTTCATCGCGTTTCACGATACGGAGCCGCCGCCACCTCCTGTTCTTCCTCGGGAGACCAGATCTGGAGTCCGTTTTGGGCTCCGGAGAGGGGAAATCGACGCCTTCATCATCACCAACCATCCTTCATCACCAATTTCATGATGCTCTCCACCGTTCATGAGTAATCTCATCGTGGGCTTGCTGGAAGGTGATGGGTTGGATGAGATTTATCATGTAATCGAGTTAGTTTTGTTAGGGTTTGATCCCTAGTATCCACTATGTTCTTAGATTGCTGTTGCTATGACTTTGCTATGCTTAATGCTTGTCACTACGGTCCGAGTGCCATGATTTCTGATCTGAACCTATTATGTTTTCATGAATATATATGTGTTCTTGATCCTATCTTGCAAGTTGTAGACACCTATTACGAGTTATGATCTGCGTCCCCCAGGGTGACAATAACTGGGATTCTTTTTGGTGATTACCGTAGTTTGAGGAGTTCATATATGCACTAAGTGCTAATGCTTTGGTCTAGTTCTCTATTAAAAGGAGGCCTTAATATGCCTTAGTTTCCAATAGGACCCCGCTGCCACGGGAGGGTAGGACAAAAGATGACATGCAAGTTCTTTTCCGTAAGCATGTGTGACTGTATATGGATACATGCCTACATTACATTGATGAATTGGAACTAGTTCTGTGTCACCCTATTTTATAACTGTTGCATGATGAATGCCATCCGACATAGTTATCCATCACTGATCCATTGCCTACGAGCTTTCCATATATTGATCTTTGCTAAGTTACATTTCCGTTGCTACTGTTACAAACACTACAAACTACTACTATCAGTTTTGCCATTGTTACCATTACTCCCATACTACTTTGCTATTGAATACTTTGTTGTAGATATTAAGTCTTTCAGGTGTGGTTGAATTGACAACTCAGCTGCTAATACTCGAGAATATTCTTTGGCTCCCCTTGTGTCGAATCAATAAATTTAGGTTGAATACTCTACCCTCGAAAACTATTGCGATCCCCTATACTTGTGGGTTATCAATGTAGAGGAATAAAATCAAGCAATATGATGAAAACCCCATCTCGTTACCCTTGATGGCAACAATACAATATGTGCCTCGATACCCCTACTATGTCACTGGGTGAGGACACCGCAAGATTGAACCCAAAACCAAGCACTTCTCCCATTGCAAGAATTACCAATCTAGTTGGCCAAACCAAACCAATAACTCGAAGAGACTTAGAAGTATATGAAATCATGCATATAAGAATTCAGAGAAGATTCAAATAAGATCATAGAAAATCTGAACATAAACCCACAATTCATCGGATCTTGACAAACATACCACAAAAGAGTATTACATCGGATAGATCTCCATGAAGATCATGAAGAACATGGTATTGAAGATCAAAGAGAGAGAAGAAGCCATCTAGCTACTAGCTATGGACCCATAGGTTTATGCTGGACTACTCAGGCATCATCGGAGGGGCAAAGGTGTTGATGCAGATGCCCTCCGTGATCAAAACCCCCTCCGACAGATTACTAGAAAAGGCTCCAAGATTGGATCTCTCGGGAATGAAGGCTTCTAGTGGCGGAAAAGTATTTACGTGGCTCCCTTTGGTGTTGGGGGAATATTTGGGTATTTATAGGACGAAGAATAGGGTTAGGAGACCTACCAGGAGACGGCAAGCCTGCCAGGCGCGACCAGGGGGGTGGCCGCGCCTACCCGGCCTGTGGTCTCCTGGTAGATCCCCTGGCGTGCACTCCAAGCCTGGTTGATTTGTTTCCTTCCAGAAAAATCATCCCGAAGATTTCATTCCGTTTGGACTCCGTTTAATATTCCACATTTGCAAAACTTAAAAACAAGGAAAAAATAGAGACTGACACTAGGCTCTAGATTAATAGGTTACTCCAAAAATAATATAAAATAGCATATTAATGCATATAAAACATCCAAAACAGATAATATAATAGCATGGCATCATCAAAAATTCTAGATACGTCTAAGACGTATCAGTCCCCGACACCCATCTTCTGCTATATGAAGGGTTTTGACCTGGAAAAAATCAGAGGGAAGCTTTCGGGACGAAGCGCCGCCGTCTCGAGGCATAACTTGGACAGAACCAACCTAGAGCTCCGGTAGGGCTTCTCTACCGGGGAAACTTCCCTCCTGGAGGGGGAAATCGAAGCCATCGTCATCACCAACAATCCTCTCATCGAGAGGGGGTCAATCTCCATCAACATCTTCACCAACACCATCTCCTCTCCAAACCCTAGTTCATCACTTGTATTTGATCTCTGTCTCAAACCTTAGATTGGTACCTGTGGGTTGCTAGTAGTGTTGATTACTCCTTATAGTTGATGCTAGTTGGTTTACTTGGTGGAAGATCATATGTTTAGATCCTTTATGATAATTAATACTCCTCTGATTATGAACATTAACATGTTTTGTGAGTAGTTATGTTTGTTCCCAAGGACATGAGATAAGTCTTGTTATAAGTAATCATGTGAATTTGGTATTCGTTCGATATTTTGATGAGATGTATGTTGTCTCTCCTCTAGTGGTGTTATGTGAACGTCGACTACATAACACTTCACCATTATTTGGGCCTAGGGGAAGGCATTGGGAAGTAATAAGTAGATGATGGGTTAGATTTATCTTAATTCTTTTTTCGTAGTTGTGGATGCTTGAGAGAGGGGTTAATCATAAGTGGGAGGTTTGTTCAAGTAGGGGCAGCACCCAAGCACCGGTCCACCCACATATCAAATTATCAAAGTAACGGACGCGAATCAAATGAGCATGATGAAAAATAGCTTGACAGAAATTCCCATGTGTCCTCGGGAGCGCTTTGTTTTATATAAGAGTTTTTCCAGGCCTGTCCTTTGCTACAAAAAGGATTGGGCTACCTTGCTGCACCTTTGCTACACTTGTTACTTGTTACTCGTTACAAATTATCTTATCACAAAACTATCTGTTACCGATAATTTCAGTGCTTGTAGAGAATACCCTGTTGAAAACCGCTTGTCATTTCCTTCTGCTCCTCGTTGGGTTTGACACTCTTACTTATCTTAAGGACTATGATAGATCCCCTATATTTGTGGGTCATCAAGACTCTTTTCTGGCACCATTGCCGGGGAGTGAAGCGCCTTTTGTAAGTGGAATCTTGTAAGGATAAATTTATATAGTGTGCTGAAATTTACTATCACTTGTTACTATGGAAAGTAATCCTTTGAGGGGCTTGTTTGGGGTATCTTCACCTCGACTGGAAACACAAAGAGTTGTCTCTCAACCCACTGAACCTGCTGAAAATATTTATTATGAAATTCCTTCGGGTATGATAGAGAAATTGCTGGCTAATCCTTATGCAGGAGATGGAAGACTACATCCTGATTTGCATCTAATCTACGTGGATGAAGTTTGTGGATTATTTAAGTTTGCAAGTCTGCCCGAGGATCATGTCAAGAAGAAGGTCTTTACTTTATCTTTGAAGGGGAAGGCATTGACATGGTGTAGTCTATGTGATGATATTGGATCATGGAGCTACAACCGATTAAAGATGGAATTTCATCATAAGTTCTACCCTATGCATCTAGTTCATCGTGATCGGAATTATATCTAAATTTTTTGGCCTCGTGAAGGAGAAAGAATCGCTGAAGCTTGGGGGAGGCTTAAGTCAATGTTATATTCATGCCCCAATCATGAGCTCTCGAGAGAAATTATTATTCAGAATTTTTATGCTCGATACTTCTTGTGCCGGTTCCTATATGAAGAAAGATATTGACTTCAAATGGGATTTATTGGAAAGAATTAAATGCAACTGTGAAGATTGGGAACTCGGCGAAGGTAAGGAGTCAGGTATGAACCTTAAGTTTGATTGTGTTAAATTCTTCATAGACACCGATGCTTTTCGTGAATTTAGCACTAAATATGGACTTGACTCTGAGATAGTAGCTTCTTTTTGTGAATCTTTTGCTGCTCATGTTGATCTCCCTAAGGAGACGTGGTTCAAATATCATCCACCCATTGAAGTGAAAGCAAATGAACCTATTAAAGTTGAAGAGGAAACTATTACTTATAATGTTGATCCTGTTATTCCTGTTGCTTATATTGAAAGACCTCCTTTCCCTGTTAGAATAAAGGAACATGCTAAATCTTCAACTGTGGTTCGTAAGAGCTGTGCTAGAACACCTACACCCCCTGAGCAAATTAAAGTTGAGCCTAGTATTTATATGTTGGAAATATGCCCTAGAGGCAATAATAAATTAGTTATTATTATATCCTTGTTTGTGATAATCGTTTATTATCCATGCTACAATTGTATTAATTGGAAACTCAAATACATGTGTGGGTACATAGACAACACTGTGTCCCTAGTATGCCTTTAGTTAAATAGTTCATTGATAAAAGATGGTCAAGGTTTCCTGGCCATAGACATGAGATGTCATTTGATAACGGGATCACATCATTAGGAGAATGATGTGATGGACAAGACCCAAATTACAAACATAGCATATGATCGTGTTAGTTTATTGCTATAGTTTTCTCCATGTCAAGTATTTGTTCCTATGACCATGAGATCATGCAACTCACTAACACCAGAGGAAAACCTTGTGTGTATCAAACATCACAACGTAACTGGGTGACTATAAAGGTGCTCTACAGGTATCTCCGAAGGTGTCTGTTGAGTTGGCATGGATCAAGACTGAGATTTGTTACTCCGTATGACAGAGAGGTATCTCAGGGCCCACTCGGTAATTCAACATCACAATAAGCCTTGCAAGAAATGTGACTAAGTGTTAGCCAGGTGATCTTGTATTATGGAACGAGTAAAGAGACTTGCCGGTAACGAGATTGAACTAGGTATAGAGATACCGACGATCAAATCTCGGGCAAGTAACATACCGAAGAACAAAGGGAACAACATACGGGATTAACTGAATCCTTGACATAGAGGTTCAACCGATAAAGATCTTTGTAGAATATGTAGGAACCAATATGGGCATCCAGGTCGTGCTATTGGTTATTGATCGTAGAGGTGTCTCGGTCATGTCTACATAGTTCTCGAACCCGCAGGGTCTGCACACTTAAGGTTCAGTGACGTTTTGGTAGTATAGAGTTATGTATGGTGGTGAACAAAGGTAGCTCGGAGTCCCGGATGATATCTTGTACATCATGAGAAGCTCCGGAATGGTCCGTAGGTAAATATTGATATATAGGAAGTCCTGTTTTGGTCACCGGAAAAGTTTCGGGCTCATCGGTAGTGTACCCGGAGTGCCGAGAGGGTACCGAGGGACCATCGGGAGGGGTGTCTCAACCCAAAGGGCCTCATGGGCTGTGGGAGGAGTCGAACCAGCCCTTAGTGGGTTGGACGAAGCCCCCACTAAGGCCCATGCGTCTGGGGTGGAGAAACCCAAAGGTGGAAGAGGTGGGAAAAGGTTTCCAAAGTTGGGAAGGAATCCTACTACTAGTAGGACTGGAGTAGGACTCCTTCCTCCTCCACTTCGGCCGAACCCTACTTGTGGAGGGTTTGAGGCTGCCTCCCCCCTCCCTCCTCCTATATATACTAGAGGTTTTGAGGGTTTCTTCGCAATAGATATCAGCCACGTACTACCCTCTTCTCTAGATCGTAGTTTCTCCTCTAGATTGTTTCAGCGGTGCTTAGGCGAAGCCCTGCTGGAATAGTTCCACCACCATCGCCGCCATGGCGTCGTGCTGTCATTGAACTCATCTACCTCTTCGCTCCCTCTTGCTGGATCAAGAAGGCAGAGATCATCATCGAGCTGTACGTGTGCTGAACGCGGAGGTGCCGTCCGTTCGGTGCTAGATTAGAAGGACCGCGACTGGATCGCGGGACGGATTGTGACTAGATCGCGGGACGGATCATGGGATGCTCGGTGATTTGGATCGCGAAGATGTTCGACTACATCAATTGCGTTTCTTAACGCTTCCCGCTTAGCGATCTAGTAAGGGTATGTAGATCCACTTTCCCCCTCGTAGATGCTCATCACCATGGATAGATCTTGCGTGTGCGTAGGAACTTTTTGTTTCCCATGCAACGTTCCCCAACAGTGGTATCATAGCTAGGTCTATGTGTAGATGAGATCATGAGTAGAACACAAAGGAGTTTGTGGGCGTTGATGCTTAGATTGCTTCCTCCCTTGGTCGTGTTTTGGTTCAGCGATATTGTGGGATGAAGCGGCCCGGCCATCCTTACTCGTACGCTTACGAGAGACCGGTTCCATCGACTGACGTGTAACTTTGTTGCACAAAGATGGCTGGCGGGTGTGTGTCTCTCCTACTCTATTTTTATCAGATTCGAGAAAGGCAGTCCTTGAGAAGGCTTAATAGCAATTTGAGTATCACCATTGTGGTTTATGCGTAGGTGAGAATTGTTCTTGCTAGATACCCATAGCAGCCACATAAAACTTGCAACAACAATTAGAGGACGTCTAACCTATTTTTGCAGGGTATGTTGTGATGTGATATGGCCTATTACATGATGAGATATATGTGATGTATGAGATGATCATGTTTTGTATAGAATATCACAACTTGCATGTTGATGAGTACGGCAACCGACATGAGCCATAGGGTTGTCTTTAATTATTTTCGTCATTTTTGCTTTACTTTATCGCTATGAGTTAGCAATAGTCATGGAAGCAACCGTCGAGGCAGCAACCCCGATGGCGACACGTTGATGGAGATCATAGTGTCATGCCGGTGACGATGGAAATCATGCCAGTGCTTTGGAGATGGAGATCAAAAGCACAAGTTCATGGCCATATCATGTCACTTATGATTTGCATGTGGTGTTAATCCTTTTTATGCACCTTGTTTTGCTTAGGACGATGGTAGCATTATAAGGTGATCCCTCACTTAAATTTCAAGATAAACTATGTTCTCCTCGAGTGTGCACCATTGTGAAAGTTAGTCGTGTCGAGAAACCACATGATGATCGGGTGTGATAGACTCTACATTCACATACAACTGGTGCAAGCCAGTGTTGCACGTGCAGAACACTCAGGTTAAGATTGACGATCCTAGCATGTACAGACATGGCCTTGGAACACAAGAGACTAAAAGGTCGAACATAAGTCATATAGTAGATATGCTCAACATGAAGATGTTCACCATTGAAACCACCCCAACTCACGTGATGAACGGACTTGAGTTGGCTGATTTGGATCATGTGACACTCGAATGACTAGAGGGATGTCAATTTGAGTGGGAGTTTTTAAGTAATATGATTAACTAAACTCATTATCATGAACATAGTCAAAATGTCTTTGCAAAATGTGTTATAGATTACTAGCTTGCACTGTACCTCCCTTGAATTTTTATATATGTTCCTAGAGAAATAGAGTTGAAAGATGATGGGAGCAATAATGCAGACTGGGTCCATGATCTGAGGATTGTCCTCATTAATGCACAGAAGGCTTATGCACCACTTGGTGCGCCACCCCCTCTAGCATCGTCTGTAGATGTTGTGAACATTTGATAGGTATGTTCCGATGACTAATTGACAGTTCAATGTGTCATGCATTACGACTTAGAATTGAGTCTCCAAAATGTTTTGGACGTCACGGAACATATAAGATGCTGTAAGATTTGATATTGGGATCTCAGGCTCGTGCCCGTGTTGTGAGGTAAGAGACCTCGAACAATATTCTTTTCCTGCAAGATGAAGGAGAATAGCTCAATCATTGAGCATGTGCTCAGATTGTCTCGGTGCTACAATCACTTGAATCGAGTGGGAGTTGATCTTCCAGATAAGATAGTGATTGATATAGTTCTCCAAGTCACTGTCACGAAGCTACTAGAGCTTCATGATGAACTATAAAATGCCAGGGATGGTAATAATGACCCCTGACCTATTCGCGATGTTTGACACCGCGAAGGTAGAAATCAAGAAGGATCATCAAGTGTTGATGGTTAGTGAAACCCTCGATACTTGGTAGATAAGAAGGCTGGCAACATCGATGGAAGTACATTAGATATACCTGTTATTGATATGTACCTTTCTAGTACTCCTAGTAGCACCTGGGTATTGGATACCGGTTTGGTTGCTAAATGGTAGTAACTCGAAATAATAGCTACGGAATAAATGGAGACTAGCTAAGGGTGAGGTGATGATGTGTGTTCGAAATGTTTCCAAGGTTGATGTGATCAACATTGCACGCTCTCTCTACCTTCGGGATTAGTGATGAAACTAAAGAAATGTTATTTGGTGTTTGCATTGAGCATGAACGTGATTAGATCGTGTTTATTGCAATACAATTATTCATTTAAGTTAGAGAATAATGGTTATTTTGTTTACATGAATAATACCTTCAATGGTCATGCACCCAACTAGAATGGTTTGTTGAATCTTGATTGTAGTAATACACATGTTCATAACATTGATGCCAAAAGATAGAAAGTTAATAATGATAGTACCACATACTTGTGGCACTGCCGCTAAATGTCATATTGGTGTAAAGCGCATGAAGAAACTCCATGTTGATGGATCTTTGGACTCATTCGATTTCGAATCGGTTGAGGCATGCAGACGATGCCTCTTGGGCAAGATGACTAAGACCCCGTTTTCGAATATGATGGAGCGGGCAAATGACTTATTGGAAATAATACATGTGGATGTATGAGGTCCAATGAGTGTTGTAGCGTGCGGTGGATATCATTGTTTTTCTTACCTTCACTGATGATTTGAGTAGATCTGGGTATATTTACTTCATGATACACAAGTCCGAGTCATTTGAAAAGTTCAAGCAAATTCAGAGTGAAGTTTGAGATCATCGTTACAAGAAGATAAAATGTCTACGATATGATCGTGGAGGAGAATATCTGAGTTACGAGTTTGGTATAAAACTTAAGACAATGTGGAAGTAGTTTCACAACTCACGCCACCTGGAACAACATAGTGTGATGGTGTGTCTGAACGTCGTAGTCGTGATCTATTGGATATGGTGCAAACTATGATGTCTCTTATCGATTTGCCACTATCGTTTTGAGGTTATACGTTAGAGAGAACTACATTCACTTTAAAATAGGGCACCATCTAAGTCCGTTGAGATGACATCATATGAATTTTGGATTGATAGAAACCTAAGCTGTCATTTCTTAATGTTTGGGGCCGCAACGCTTATGTAAAAATGGGTTTTCACCTAATGAGCTAGAACCCAATGCGGACAAATGCATCTTCACAGAATACTCTAACGTAATAGTTGGGTAAACCTTCTATCTTAGATCCAACCACAAAGTGTTTGTTGCTAAAACGTGTCCTTTCTCGAGAAAGAGTTTCTCTCGAAAGAATTGAGTGAGAGGAAGATAGAACTTGAGAAGGTTGTTGAACCTTTGCTTCAACTAGAGAGTAGCGCAGCGCAGAAAGATGTTTCTATGGAGCCTACATCAATTGAAGAGGAAGTTGATGATCATGATCATGAAGCTTCAGATCAAGTTACTATCAAACCTCGTAGGTCGACACGGGCACGTATTGCTCCTGAGTGGTACGGTAACCATGTCTTAGAGGTCCTGTTGTTGGACAACGATGAGCATACGAGCTATGGAGAAGCGATGATGGGCCCAGATTCCAACAAATGGCTAGGAGCCATGAAATCCGAGAAAGGATCCATGTATAAAAACAAAGTATGGACTTTGGTAGACTTACTCGTTGAACGACAGGCCATTGAGTACAAATGGATTTTTAAAATGAAGACAGACGCTGATGTTGAATGTCACCATTTATAAAGCTCAACTTGTCGCAAAGAAGTTTCCGTCGAGTTCAAGGAGTTGACTACGATGAGATTTTTCACCCGTAGCGATGCTACAAGTCTGTTGGAATTATGTTAGCAGTTGTTGTGTTTTTCAATTATGAAATCTGGCAGATTGATGTCAAAACATCGATTCCTTCCTTGAGGAAAGGTTGTATGAGATACAACCAGAAGGTTTTGTCAGTCCTAAGGATGCTAAACAGTGTGCAAGCTCCAGTGATCCTTCTATGGGTTGGAGCAAGCATCTCAGAGTTGGAATATACACTTTGATGAGGTGATCAAAGTTTTTGGGTTTATACAAAGTTTATGAGAAACTTGTATTTACAAGAAAGTGAGTGGGACCACTATAGAATTTGTGATAAGTATATGAGGTTGACATATTATTTATCGGAAATGATGTAGAATTTCTGGAAAGCATAAATGGTTGATGGAAAAAAATCAAAGGAAGACCTGGATGAAGCTACCTAATTACTGGGCATCAAGATCTATAGAGATAGATCAAGATGCTTGATGAGACTTTCAATTAATACATACCTAGACAAGATTTTGAAAGAGTTCAAAATGGATCAGTCAAAGAAGAAGTTCTTGCCTGATTTGTAAGGTGTGGAGTTTAGTAAGACTCAAAGATTGACCACGACAGAAGAAAGAGAAAGGACGAAGGTCATCCCCTATGCTTTATCCATAGGTTCTATATAGTATGCCTTGCTATGTACTGCACGTGTGAGTGCCTTGCCATGTGTCTGTCAAGGGGTACAAGAGTGATCCAGGAGGGGATCACTAGACATCGGCCAAAATTATCCTTAGTAACTAGAGGACTAAGGAAATATTTCTCGATTATGGAGGTGATAAAGAGTTCGTCATAAAGGGTTACGTCGATGCAAGCTGTAACACCAATCCGGATGACTCTTAGTAGCAATCCGGATACGTATAGAGGAGTAGCCATTTGGAATAGCTCCAAGTGGAGCGTGGTAGCAGTGTCTACAGTATGACATAGAGATTTGCAAAGTACACACGGATCTGAATGTCGTAGACCCATTGACTAAACACCTCTCTCACATGCAAAGCATGATCGAACCCAGAACTCACCGGGTGTTAGATTCATAACAATGTAAATCACATGGTGATATGAACTAGATTATTGACTCTAGTGCAAGTGTGAGACTGTTGGAAATATGCCCTAGAGGCAGTACTAAATTAGTTATTATTATATTTCCTTGTTCGTGATAATCGTTTATTATCCATGCTATAATTGTATTGATTGGAAACTCAAATACATGTGTGGGTACATAGACAACACTGTGTCCCTAGTATTCCTCTAGTTAACTAGTTCGTTGATCAAAGATGGTCAAGGTTTCCTGGCCATAGACATGAGATGTCATTTGATAATGGGATCACATCATTAGGAGAATGATGTGATGGACAAGACCCAAACTATACACATAGCATATGATCGTGTCAGTTTATTTGTCGGGGGGGTAACCCTGGGGTAGCCTAAAGCAACCCACTTCTCCAACTCTCTGAAATGACTGAAGGGCGAGCCGCCTCCCCCTACAGCCAAGATTGTGCCCGGACGGCTACGCGATGCCGGCTGGGCCCTGCCAGCCACGCATGGCCAGCTCCTCTAGGACTACCGGCTAGGGGCAAGGATTCCTGGCCCCCTAGCCGGCCGCACCTTGGATCCCATGGCCCAGGCATGCGCGGCTACAGTGTCCCCCATCCCATCGGGGGTCAGCACCCGTATGGCCACAATGGAGGAAATAGTGCCACTGACTTCGAGTGACCGTGACCGGGCTTCCAACAGTGCCAGCACGCCTCCAACCACTCCATGACCTGCCCTGGCGTGGCAATAGTGTAGCAGGCCGTACCACTGATCGCAGCTGGCTGCCACAAGGCGACGCCCCAAAGGACGACCCGTGCTGTGAAGCGATCGTTGCTGGGACCTACCACATGAGCCCCTCCGGCTCTCGACGAGATCTCCCAGCCGACGGGCCCTACCAGCGACGAGACCCTATAGCCGGGGCCCCCACGGCCGGCTACTGAGGCTGCCAGTTGGGCCCGTCGTGGCTTTCCACCCATATTGTAATCCCGAGGGTTGGCCTATAAAACCCCCCGGAGTCTCTCATGCAGAGGCAAGCCAACAAGTAGACGAGAACATATATGCACACCAAGGAATATCTCATTCCACCACCCCCTTCATAGTAAGGGAGGGGGAGCCGGCTGCTCCTCCTTCCACCTCTAGATACAACTCAAGGAGCACCATTGTAACCTCTCCTCATCGATCAACTAGATCAGGCAGTACTAGGGGTATTACCTCGCACGGAGGGCCCCGAACCTGGGTACATCGTGTGTCAGTCACCGCTTGTGCCTAATCCCGCTCCCGGAGCCCATCGGCGTCCTCCGGCCCCAACCACTTTTGATAAGCCTACCCATGGCATCTGCCATGAGAAAACGACGACAGTTGGCGCCCACCATGGGGCCGTACGCGGTGCCAGCCGGAGTCATGCTCTGGGCGGGACCCTTCACCACTCCCCGCGGCCGCCGCACGTCCATGTGAAACCGTAGGCTCATGGGGCTTGCTTCGGTAGGCCCTGCGGGTAGCTTCGTCGATCTCGCGCTCGATATTGAGGTGCTCACCGAGCGCTTTAGCAAGCTAAGCCTTGCCGAAGCGCCAGTCATCCACGAATACCCCAGCCAGGTGCTCGACTGCATCAACCCTCCCACGTCCGTGGGAACAGTAGCTGCGACCCAGTCCAGCGGCTCCCATGTACGTGCGGGAGTGATGGCCATCACCTTCACCACCTCTTCCGACTAGGCGTGGGCCAAGGCCGCCGCCACCGCGGGCCTCACCGGCACCTCCGACCCACTCAGCGCGGCCCTTTGAGGCCTGAGCACCCCCATCGCTCCGACGGCGAACCACTACGTCGCCACGCCCGAGCTAGAAGCGGCTCGCCGCCTGCTGTTCGAGGACCCCAGCGCCCTTCTAGCTGCGTGGCGCTGCATGGAGACTTCTCAATAGGAGTACGCCTCTGCCTACGGTCTCACCCCGGCTGGCACCGAGCCCAGCCGACATGGGGCCGTGCACGATCGCAGCCGCGTGGTCGCTGAAATCCTCGGCGGCAATATGCCCGTCTACGACACCCCCGTGGCCAACCTATGGGCCACCAAGGTAGCCTACGAGGATCTAGCTACCTTGGAGGGTGAAGAGCGCACCGCCCGCGAGCGCCACATCAAATACCTCATCGACGCCACCGACGCGCAGCAACACCTGCTCGCCCCCATGGGAGCCGCCTTTGAAGGCCCCCGTCCCGAGGGCAAGGGAGTCGGGACTGCTGGCTGTCAGCCGGCTCAGCATTCCTGTTCCCTCGCGCCTTCGGCCGCCGGGTCGAGGAGAGCAACCCCCGACGCTCCCAGCTATCGGGGAACGAGCAGCCGGCTATGAACAGCCGAACAACAACCACCCGGCTCACAGCAACCGCTGCAATGAGGCGCCGGTTGGCGGAAGCCGGCACAGCCGTGGGCATACACCGCCTCCGCGGCATGAGCCGACATGGTCGATCCCGCCTGCCATCCGCCCCGAACTATCGGCCCTACTCAGACTGCGGGTCCCCCACAGCGAAAACGATGCCCGTCTCCCCATCGATCGGCTCGCACAGTCGGCCCCCCTCGAGGAGGAGGGCTCGATCGGCCGGGTGTGTTTTGGCCCTCGGATCTGCAATGAGCCGTTCCCGACCGGCTTCAAGCTCCCCCAGGACACCCCGAAGTATAACGGGGGTGCCAAACCCAAAGACTGGCTGATCGACTACACCACCGCAGTCGGCATCTCCAGGGGGAACAAGCGTGTGGCCATCCGCTACGCCCCCTCATGCTAATCGGTTCGGCCCGCACCTGGCTGAACAGCCTAGCGGCCGGCAGCATCAACACCTGGACGGACTTTGAGGAAGCATTCGTCCGCAACTTCACCGACACCTACAAGCGGCGCGGCCGCCCCTATGAACTAGCCATGTGCGTACAGGGGCCGGACGAGTCCCCCCGCGACTACCTCACCCGATGGACCGAGCTCCACAACTCCTGTGAAGGGTTGCACGAGGTGCAAGCCAAATAGTACTTCATACAAGGTTGTCGCGATGGTACTCCCCTCAACCACAAGCTCCTGAGCTCTGAGCTGGCTACGCTAGCCGAGCTCATGACCAAGGCAAACAAATATGCCACGGCTGACTCCGCCATTCGGGTAAATACGACCCCGTCTGCCAAGGCAACACCGACGTCGGCGGCGTCACGACCGGCTGCCGACAACCGGCAGCCACAGAACAACAAGCGCAAGAATGACCAGCCCGACTCCCGCTATGGGAGCCGGAAGGTCACCACAATCAGGGAGTGGGAGTAGGAGCCGACTGCCTAGCCTTCCAGTCAGCGCCAGCGCACTGGCAAGGCTACCTGGCACCCCACGCTCACGTTCGAGCACATGCTTGACCTCCCCTGTGAGAACCACTTTGGGGCCAAGCCCTTTGCGCACATGCTCCGGTAGTGCAGCTTCTCACAGCGATTGGCCCGAGGGGACGGCCTTTCGGCTCCCCCCGTGCTGCCTGCCCACGCGCCGGCCCCGGCACTAGGTGCCGCCCCGGCGCCGGCGCCAGCTCTGGCCTAGAATGATGGTCGCCTGCATGACCAATTCCCCAACCAGGACGATTGCTACGTCATCTTCACCAGTGAAGAGACAAGCAAACATGCTTAGCGCCGGCTCCACCAAGAGGTGAATGCCACCATGCCGGCAACTCTTCAGTTCATGCACTGGTCCGAGAAGCCGGTCACTTGAAGCCGTGCAGACCACCCTGCTATGATGCCAAGTCCTGGCACCTACGCCCTGGTCCTCGACCCCACCATCACCATTGAGAGACGCACTTGCCACTTCACGCGGGTGCTGATCGGTGGTGGCATCATCATCAACATCCTCCACCTCAACACGATGAGCAAGCTGGGGCTGAAAGTAGAAGACCTACAGGCAAGCCGGACGGTCTTCCATGACATCATGCCGGGAAAGTCCTGCTCCCCTATCAACAAGATCAAGCTCGACGTCCTGTTTGGTGGTCCCGGTCACTTTCGCCACGATCCAGTATGGTTCGAGGTGGTGGACCTCAAGAGTCCCTACCATGCTCTGCTGGGCTGACCGGCTCTCGTCAAGTTCATGGCGGTCCTATTGGGGAACGTTGCATGGGAAACAAAAAATTTCCTACGCTTCACCAAGATCAATCTAGGAGATGAGCATCTACGAGAGGGGAGAGTGGATCTACATACCCTTGTAGATCGCTAAGCGGGAAGCGTTAAGAAATGCGGTTGATGTAGTTGAACGTCTTCGTGATCCAAATCGCCGAGTGTCCCGCGATCCAATCACGATCCGTCCAAATCTAGCGCCGAACGGACGGCACCTCCGAGTTCAGCACACATACAGCTTGACGACGATCTCTGCCTTCTTGATCCAGCAAGAGGGAGCGGAGAGGTATACAAGTTCTTCGGCAGCGCAATGGTGTTGTGGCGATGGTGGTGGAGTAATTCCAGCAGCGCTTCGCCTAAGCACCACTGAAAACCGATCTAGAGGAGAAAATGATCTAGAGGAAGAAGAGGACATCACGTGGCAATTAGGGTTAGGGATGCCCTCAAAACCTCTAGTATATATAGAAGGAGGGGAGGGAGGAGACTTGGCTCCCAAGGAGCCAAATCTGATTCGGCCAAAGTGGAGGAAGGAGTCCTCCTTCTCCACTCCTAGTAGGATTAGGACTCCTTCCTTTAATTTCCACTTTTGCCTTTCTTTCCACCTTGGGTTTCTTCCCCAACCAAATGGACTTCCTATGGGCCTTCGGCCAGCCCACTAAGGGCTGATATTCCTTCTCCCACAGCTCATGTAGCCTCTTGGGTCGAAATAACCCTCCCGATGGTCCCTCGGTACCCTCCCGGCACTCCTGGTACACTACCGATGAGCCCGGAACTTTTCCGGTGACCAAAACAGGACTTCCTATATATCAATCTTTACCTCCAGACCATTTTGGAGCTCCTCGTGACGTCCAGGATCTCATCCGGCACTCCTAACAACCTTCGGTCACCACCATGCATAACTCTATACTACCGAAACGTCACCAAACCTTAAGTGTGCAGACCCTGCGAGTTCGAGAAATGTGTAGACATGACCGAGACACCTCTACGGTCAATAACCAATATCGGGATCTGGGTGCCCATATGGATTCCTACATATTCTACAAAGATCTTTATCAGTCAAACCTCTATGTCAAGGATTCAGTTAATCCCGTATGATGTTCCCTTTGTTCTTCGGTATGTTACTTGCCTGAGATTCGATCCTCTGTATCTTCATACCTAGTTCAACGTTGTTACCGGCAAGTTTCTTTACTCGTTTCCGTAATACAAGATCTCGTGACTAACACTTAGTCACATTTCTTGCAAGGCTTGTTGTGATGTTGTATTACCGAGTGGGCCCTGAGATACCTCTCCGTCACACAGAGTAACAAATCCCTGTGTTGATCCATGCCAACCCAACAGACACCCTCGGAGATACCTGTAGAGTAACTTTATAGTCACCCAATTACGTTGCGATGTTTGATACACACAAGGCACTCCTCTGGTGTCCGTGAGTTGCATGATCTCATGGTCATAGGAACTTATACTTGACATGTAGAAAACTGTAGCAATAAACTGACACGATCATATGCTACGTTTATAGTTTGGGTCTTGTCCATCAAATCATTCTCCTAATGATGTGATCCCATTATCAAATGACATCGCATGTCAATGGCTAGGAAACCTTGACCATTTTTGATCAACGAGCTAGTTCACTAGAGGCACACTAGGGACATAGTGTTGTCTATATATCCACACAGGCAATGTGTTTCCAATCAATAGAATTATAGCATGGCTAATAAACAATTATCATGAACAAGGAAATATAATAATAAACACTTTATTTATTGCCTCTAGGGAATATTTCCAAAAGGTCCCCCACTACGCCTACCTCAAGCTCAAGATGTCGGGTGCCAAGGGGATCATCACCATCGCGGGTGACTACAAGATGTCGATCGAATGCGCTCGAGATGGCAGCCGGCTGGTCGAGGCCTCGGAGATAGCCGAGGAAAAGCGGCAGCTCAACCGGCTCGTGGCCCTTGCTGCCAGCCAGCCGGCCGTGCCAGCTCCACCCTCGCAGTCGATTGGCGAGGCATCCTTCGAGCCGTCCAAGGACACCATGCAGGTCCCGCTCGATCCAGCCAACCCCGCGGAGTGCGTCACCATCGGCTCCCGCCTTGACAACAAGTAGGAAGGCGAGCTCGTCGATTTCCTCCGTGAGAATCGGGACATCTTTGCGTGGTCCCCCAAGGACATGCCGGGTGTTCCGAGGAAGTTCGCCGAGCACAAGCTTCATGTCCGACCGGACGCTAAACCGGTCAAGCAAGCCCTACGTTGTTTTTCCGAGGAGAAGCGGCGCACCATAGGAGAAGAGATCACCCGGTTGCTCGCAGGCGGCTTCATCATGGAAGTTTTCCACCCAGATTGGCTGGCCAACCCAGTCTTGGCGCTGAAGAAGAACAAGACCTGGCGCATGTGCATCGACTACACCAGCCTGAACAAGGCGTGCCCCAAGGACCCATTCGCCCTGCCGCGGACCGATCAAGTCATCGACTCCACAGCCGACTGCGATTTGCTATCTTTCTTGGACACCTACTCCGGCTACCACCAGATCAAGCTGGACCCGGACGACCGGATCAAGACCTCCTTCATCATGCCCTTCGGGGCCTACTGCTACATCACCATGTCCTTCGGCCTGAAGAATGCAGGTGCTACCTTCCAGCAATGCATGAAGAAGTGCCTCCTGCCTCAGATAGGCAGGAACGTCCATGTCTATGTCGATGACATCGTCGTCAAGACCAAGAGGCACTTCAGCCTCCTCGATGATCTCTGGGAGACATTCGCGAACCTTCATGAATACAAGATCAAGCTCAACCCGGAGAAGTGCGTCTTCGGCATCTCGGCCGGCCAGCTCTTGGGTTTCTTCGTGTAGGCTCGCGGCATCGAAGCCAACCCGGAGAAGATTAGCGCGATCGAGTGCATGCCCAAGCCGACCTGGCTCTGCGACATCCAGAAGTTCACCGGCTGCCTCGCCTCCCTCAGCCGGTTCATCAGCCGGCTGGGGAAAAACCCCTCTACGGGCTCCTTCGCAAGACGGCTCTGGTCGAGCTGGGCCACATGAAGAAGCCGGGCATGTTCAACTGGACCGACGAGGCGGACGAGACATTGCACAGCCTCAAGCGGCCCCTTACCAATGCGCCCATCCTGGCTGTGCCGGCTGAGAAGGAGCCCTTTCTCGCCTACATTGCGGCAACCTCGTGTGTCATCAGCGTCGTCCTGGTGGTCGAGTAGTCGGAGGAGGGCAAGTCCCTGCCGGTCCAGCGCCCCATCTACTACCTCAACGAGGTCCTCTCCACCTCCAAGCAGAACTACCCCCACTACTAGAAGATGTGCTACGACATCTACTTTGTCGCCAAGAAGGTCAAGCAGTACTTCCGGGAGCACACCATCACCATGGTGACCATGGCCCCGCTCGGCGAGATCATGAGCGGCCAGGACTCCACCGGCCGGATCGCCAAATGGGTCATCACCCTTGCCGACCACGAAATCCAGTACGACCGTGTATCTCCATCAAGTCGCAGGCAATGGCCGACTTCCTCGTCGACTGGGCGGAGACTGAGTTCGTGTCGCCTCCTCCAGACTCCATGCATTGGCGCATGCATTTCGACGGCTCGAAGATGAGGACCAGCCTGGGTGCCAGCAAAGTCCTCTCCTCTCCAAAAGGTAAACAACTCAAGTATGCACTCCAGATTCATTTCGCCGCCTGCAACAACATGGCCGAATACGAGGCGCTCGTCCACGGCCTCCGACTCACCAAGGAAATTGGCATTAGGCGCATCCTATGCTTCGACGACTCCGACCTCATGGTGCAGCAGGTCTCGGGTGAATGGGATACCAGAGATGCCAACATGGCTAGCTATCGCTTCCTTGTTCAGCAGCTCACCGGTTCTTTTGAAGGCTGTGAGTTCCACCACATCCGCGGGCGGACAACGAGGCGGCCGATACGCTGGAAAAGATCGGCTCCACTCGACAGGCCATCCCAGCCGGCGTCTCCCTCGAACAACTGCTCAAGCCGTCGATCAAGCCCTCCCCCGAATCGGAGTCCATCTTCATGCCGTTTGACACTACCACCTCATCGGCAAACCTGGTTGCCCCTCCGGCATCTTCACCGCCGGCTCCTTCAACCTCGGCCGCCTTGCTGGCACCGACTCCACCGGTCCAGCCGGCTACATCTGAAGCAGCCGGCTTCGACACCACGGCGGTCATGATGACAATCGACGGCCCTCCTTCCGTCTCCGTATCGGGGGCTAGCGAGCCGGTCCCGGGGGCTGGCGAGCCGGTCTCGAGGGCTAAACACCCAGACTCGAGGACTCCTGAACCAGCCCCCGTCTTGGCTCCCGCATGGGCCCAGCCCATCCTGGCTTTCCTCCTACATGGTGAGCTCCCTCCTGACGAGGCCATGGCGAGGCGAATACAACGCCAAGCCCCGGCCTACAGCATCATCACCTGCGAGCTTGTTCATCGCAACACCACCGGCGTTTGTCAACGGTGCGTCAAGCCAGAAAGGGGCAAGAGATCCTCCTCGACATCCACCAAGGCGAGTGCGAGCATCATGCTTCCTCCAGGACCCTAGTGGCCAAGGCCTTCCACCACGGTTTCTACTGACCGGGCACCTTGGAGGAGGCCAAGAAGTTGGTCGACGAGTGCGAGGGCTGCCAACGCTTCAGCACGTAGAGCCACCTGCCGGCTACGGCCCTCTAGACCATCCCCCTCTCGTGGACTTTGTCGTCTGGGGGCTGGATATGGTGGGTCCCTTCAAGACCGCACGGGGCGGCATGACACATCTGCTGGTGGTCGTCGACAAATTCACCAAGTGGATCGAGGCCAGGCCAATCAAGAAGCTGGACGGCCCCACGGCCGTGCGGTTCATTGAAGACATCACGGTCCGCTATGGCGTCCCCCACAACATCATCACCGACAACGGCACAAACTTCGCCAAGGACGCGCTGGCGCGCTTCTGCACCAAACAAGGCATCCAGCTCGACTCGGCGTTCGTCGCATATCCACAGTCAAACGGCCAGGTCGAGAGGGCAAACGGCCTAATCTTGGCTGGCATCAAGCCCCGGCTCGTAACACCGATAGTCAGGTCAGCCGACTGTCCTTTGGAGCCTCAGGACCACACCCAACCGGTCAACCGGCTACACCCCCTTCTTTCTCATGTACGGGTCTGAGGCGATCATCCCCACCAACATCAAGTTCGACTTGCCTCGGGTCGCCTTGTACATGGAGAAGGATGCAAGGGAGGCAAGAGAAGACGACGTCAACCTACTCGAAGAAGCATGCGAAGTGGCCTTGAGCCGGACGGTCATCTACCAGCAGAAGCTCCGGCACTACCATAGCAAGCGGATCCGGCCGCTCTCCTTCCGTGAAGGAGACCTAGTGCTCAGGCGGATCCAGCGAACAACCGGCCAGGACAAGCTGTCCTCTACATGGGAGGGCCTGTTCATCATCAACAAAGTGTTGCACAACAATGCGTACTTCCTGATAGATGCCTAGAAGCTGCAGAAGCGCAAGAGAGAAGCCTCCGGCGAGGAGATGGAGCGCCCATGGAATGCGGCGCTCCTCCGCCCGTTTTACTGCTAAGAACGAGTGTATGTATGTATCCTTCCCTTTTGGGATTATGAATGCAATGGGTGCCCCAAGCCGGCTCTTGGGACATGCCCCTTCCCGCTTCATTTCAAAAATTTCGACTCAATCCGTCGGCTCACGGATCCGGCTCACGGTCCCCGGGGCTCACCGGTTAGTCCTAACATCCTACCTCGAAGTAGATTCAGTAGTGTGGGCCGAGTATATCCTCCCACCCTGCTACTTCTCGAGCATGCGTTGGTTTCCCGTGAAGAGGATTTGATGCAGCAAAGTAGATAAGTATTTCCCTCAGTTTTCGAGAACCAAGGTATCAATCCAGTAGGAGATACAAGCGAGTCACCAATAGATGTACCTGCACAAAGAATCAAACTCTTGCACCCAACGCTATAAAGGGGTTGTCAATCCTTTCACGGTTACTTACAAGGATGAGATCTAAAAGAGATAGATATAATAGGAAGCTTGAATGGAAAGTAAAAGTAAAAATAATGCAGCAAGTATTTATGGGTATTTTGGTTTTAGATCTGAAAGTATAATATGGAAAATAGACCCGGGGGCCATAGGTTTCACTAGATGGCTTCTCTCATGATGGCAAGTATTACGGTGGGTGAACAAATTACTGTCGAGCAATTGATAGAGAAGAAAATAATTATGAAGATATCCAAGGCAATGATTATTCATATAGGCATCACATCCATGACAAGTAGACTAAAACGATTCTGCATCTACTACTATTACTCCACACATCGACCGACTCCTGCCTGCATCTAGAGTATTAAGTTCATGAAGAACAGAGTAACGCATTAAGTAAAATGACATGATGTAGAGGGATAAACTCAAGCAATATGATGAAAACCCCATCTTTTTACCCTTGATGGCAACAATACAATACGTGCCTCGCTACCCTTAGTTTGTCACTGGGTGAGGACACCGCAAGATTGAACCCAAAACTAAGCACTTCTCCTACTGCAAGAATTACCAATCTAGTTGGCCAAACCAAACCAATAACTCAAAGAGACTTGCAAAGATATGAAATCATGCATATAAGAATTCAGGAAAGACTCAGATAATATTCATGCATAATCTGAACATAAACCCACAATTCATCGGATCTCGATAAACACACAACAAAAGAGTATTACATCGGACAGATCTCCATGAAGATCATGAAGAACATGGTATTAAAGATCAAAGAGAGAGAAGAAGCCATATAGCTACTAGCTATGGACCCGTAGGTCTCTGATGAACTACTCATGCATCATCGGAGGGGCAATGGAGTTGATGTAGATGCCCTCCATGATCGAATCCCCCTCCGGCAGATTACCGGAAAAGGCTCCAAGATTGGATCTCTCGGAAACGGAGGCTTCTGGCAGCAGAAAAGTGTTTTCGTGGCTCCTTCTGATAATGATGGAATATTTGGGAATTTATAGGCCAAAGATTAGCATTAGGGGAGCTGCCGTGGGCCCACAAACCTGCCTGGCACGGCCTACCCCCTGGCCGGGCCCCTAGGGCTTGTGGCCCCATGATGGCTCCTCTACCTTGGTTCTCAAGTCTCATAGTTTCCTTTTTCTCCAGAAAAAATCATTTCGAAGGTTTTATTCTGTTTGGACTCCGTTTAATATTCCTTATTTGCGAAACTCAAAAACAAGGAAAAAACATAAAGTGGCACTAGACTCTAGATTAATAGTTTAGTCCCAAAAATAATATAAAATAGCATATTAATGCATATAAAACATCCAAAACAGATAATATAATAGCATGGAACAATCAAAAATTATAGATACATTGGAGATGTATCAGCATCCCCAAGCTTAATTCCTGATCATCCTCGAGTAGGTAAATGATAAAAACAGAATTTTTGATCTGGAAAGCTACCTAACATATTTGTCCATGTAATATTCTTTATTGTGGCATGAATATTCAGATCCGTAAGATTCAAAACAATAGTCTAATATTGACATAAAAATAGTAATACTTCCAGCACACCAACAAGATAGTCGTGTCCTTTCGAAATAACATGGCCTTAGAAAGTCATCCCTACAAAATCATATGGTCTGGCTATGCTCCATCTTCCCCACACGAAGTATCTAAATCATGCACAATCCCGATGAACAAGTCAAGAAATTGTTTCACACTTTTGGTGGTCTCAAACCTTTTCAACTCTCACGCAATACATGAGCGCGAGCCATGGATAGTGCATTATAGGTGGAATAGAATATGGAGAAGGTGCAAGGGGAAAAGGAGAAGATAGTCTCACATCAACTAGGCGTATCAATGGTCTATGGATATGCCCGCCAATAGATATCAATGTGAGTGAGTAGGGATTGCCATGCAACAAATGCACTTAGAGCTATAAGTGTATGAAAGCTCAAAAGGAAAACTAAGTGGACGTGCATAATGAATATCCACTAGTTATATGAAAGTGACAAAATAGGAGACTATCTATCATGAAGATCATGGTGCTATTTTGAATCACAAATGTGGAAAAAGGTAGTAGCAATTGTCCCTTCTCTCTTTCTCTCTCTAATATATATATATATATATATATTTGGTGGGCCTCTTTGGCCTCTTTTATTGTTATTTTTGTTTGGGCTTCGCTGACCTCTTTTATTTTTGTAAAGTCCGGATACTCATCCCAACTTGTGAGGGAGTCATAGCCTCCATCATCCTTTTATCTCACGGGACAATGCTCTATTAATGAAAAATCATCACACTTTTATTTACTACTAACTCAAAGAAAAGAAATTACAACTCGATTCCTATGACAAAATATGACTCTATATGCAAATATGAAGTGATGATGCAAGTCATAGAAAAACTACATGGTGGAAGTTGCATGGAAATATATCTCAGAATGGCTATGGAAATGCCATAATAGGTAGGTATGGTGGCTGTTTTGAGGAATATATGGTGGCTGTTTTGAGGAAGGAGGGTTTGGTGTACTGGCGAAAGTTGTGCGGTACTAGAGAGGCTAGCAAAGGTGGAAGGGTGAGAGTGCATATAATCCATGGACTCAACATTAGTCATAAAGAACTCACATACTTATTGCGAAAGTCTATTAGTTATCAAACAAAGCATTAGACGCATGCTCCTAGGGGAGAGGTTGGTAGGAGTTAACCATCGTGCGCTCCCGACCCTCACACAAAGGTCGACAATCATTAAACAAATCATGCCCCGACTTCGTTACATAACGATTCACCATACGTGCATGCTATGGGAATCACAAGCTTTAACACACATATCTCTTCCAATTCACAACTACTCACTAGCATGACTCTCATATTACCATCCCTACTAACTCAAAACTATATGCAAGGAATCAAACTTCTCATGGTTTTTAATGCACTTAATATGAAAGTTTTAACTATTTCCCTCTTGGATGCCTATTATATTAGGACTAAATTCATAACCTAAACAAATTACCATGATGTTTTAAAACTCTCTCAAAATAATAGAAGTGAGGAGCGAGAGTTCAATAATTTCTATGAAATATAACACCACCATGCTCTATAAAGATATAAGTGAAGCACTAGAGCAACATTGCCTAGCTCAAAATATATAAGTGAAGCACATAGAGTATTCTAACAAATTCATGATTCAGCGTGTCTATCTCAAAATATGTGTGCAGCAAGGATGATTGTATCAAACTAAAAATCAAAGACTCATAATATACAAGACGCTCCAAGCAAAACACATATCATGTGGTGAATAAAAATATAGCCTCAAGTAAATTTACCGATGGATTGAAGACGAAAGAGGGGATGCCTTCCGGGGCATCCCCAAGCTTAGGCTTTTTGGTATCCTTTAATATGACTTGGTGTGCCTTGGGAATCCACAAGATTAGGCTCTTTCCACTCTTTATTCCATAGTCCATCAAATCTACACCCAAAACTTGAAAACTTCACAACAGAAAACTCATGAGATCCGTTAGTATAAAAAGATAAATCACCACTTTAGGTACTGTTGTGAACTCCTTATTTAGTTGTATTTGTGTAATACCTACTGTATTCTAACTTTTCCATGACTCATAACCCCCGATACGACTCATAGATGCATCAAAACAAGCAAACAACACAAAGAAAACAGAATCTGTCAAAAACAGAACAATCTGTAGCAATCTGTAAACTTTGAATACTTATGTAACTTTAAAAATTCTGAAACATTAGGACAGTAAGTTAAATATGTATATAAATCTTGTGTAAAAATTTCAGATCAATTCGACGCTCTAATTTTTTTGGAAAATTCCTTGATAGAGCGCAAAAGTTTTTGTTTTTCAGCAAGATCAAATCAACAACTACCATAGATCACCCCAACAGTTTTACTTGACTCAAACACTAATCAAAACACAAAAACACAATTACTACAGAAGTAATAATATTCCAAAAACACCAAAATATAAGTATAAATAAGAAAGCAAAATAAAATTGGGTTGCCTCCCAACAAGCGCTATTGTTTAACGCCCCTAGCTAGGCAAAACACAATAGATCTAGGTATTGTCATCTTTGGTATTGGCAACATTTGTGAGGACCTTCTCAAATCCAGGAGGTTCTTTGGTTTTATCAATGATCATACTCCTAGGCAAAAATTCAGGAAATTCTCTTGTACCAATTGGTTCCCGAACAATGTTGATAAAGTTAGGGTGAACACTTATCATCTTGAGATCTTCGTCCCCTTTACTAGAGGATTCACCCTTATTGTTGGGAATGTAAACAAACTTGGAAGCCTTAGAAAGAGGAAATGTAGGAGGGGTTTGAACAGTGGCAAAAGAAGAACCTAAGTTGGTAATAATGTCCTCTAGCTTTCCTATTCTAAAGGAATCTTGATCCAATTTTTCATTAACTATGGGTTCCTTTCCCCTTAGGTTTTTTAGAGTAACTCTTACCTTAGATCCATATTGAGCGATATGATTATGGATATTTTTAGCCAAGTTTTCAATGAGCTCTATAGTAGAAACTTTATTTTCAATGATATCTAACCTTTGCATAACATGTTCCAAAGTTAAAATTGTCCCATTTACCATGATTGTGGGTGATCCAAACAAATTTAGCATAGAACTATAGGAGTCAAAGGTATGACTTCCCAAAAAATTCCCTCGCATGATGGTATCTAGGACATATCTATTCCAAGTAGTGAATTCTACGTAAAAATTGCGAAGGAGAATGGTAGTAGATTGCTTACAAATAGATCTATTTTGAGCGTTGCAAATTCTATACCAAGCATCTTTTAAGTTTTCTCCCTCCCTTTGCTTAAAGTTAAGAACTTCATACTCGGGAGCGATAGTAGCAAGGATAGCCATGAGGTTGAACGATCTAACACACAAAAAGCAAACGAAAATGCGAACGAAAAAGGGCGAATAAAAAGTCAAATCTTTTTGGTACTTTCTGAAAATCGTTTTAGAAGTGGGGGAGAGGAAAAAGAGAGGCAAATGGCAAATAATGTAAATGCAAGAGATGAGTTTGTGGTGGGTACTTGGTAGGCTTGATGTAGATCTCCCTGCAACCAAACCAGAAATTGGCAAGTTGAAGAGAGAGTTCTTATCTTGACTTGCTATGTATCTCCCCGACAACGGCGCCAAAAATCCTTCTTGCTACTTCTCGAGCATGCGCTGGTTTCCGTGAAGAGGAATGGTTTGATGCAGCAAAGTAGATAAGTATTTCCCTTGGTTTTTGAGAACCAAGGTATCAATCCAGTAGGAGATACAAGCGAGTCACCAATAGATGTACTTGCACAAAGAATCAAACTCTTGCACCCAACGCTATAAAGGGGTTGTCAATCCCTTCACGGTTACTTGCAAGGATGAGATCTAATAGAGATAGATATAATAGGATGCTTGAACGGAAAGTAAAAGTAAAAATAATGAAGCAAGTATTTTTGGTATTTTTGGTTTTAGATCTGAAAGTATAATATGGAAAATAGACCCGGGGGCCATAGGTTTCACTAGATGGCTTCCCTCATGATGGCAAGTATTACAGTGGGTGAACAAATTACTGTCGAGCAATTGATAGGGAAGCGAATAATTATGAAGATATCCAAGGCAATGATTATGTATATAGGCATCGCATTCATGACAAGTAGACTGAAACGATTCTGCATCTACTACTATTACTCCACACATCGACCGACTCCTGCCTGCATCTAGAGTATTAAGTTCATGAAGAATAGAGTAACGCATTAAGTAAGATGACATGATATAGAGGGATAAACTCAAGCAATATAATGAAAACCCCATCTTTTTACCCTTGATGGAAACAATACAATACGTGCCTCGCTACCCCTACTTTGTCATTGGGTGAGGACACCGCAAGATTGGACCCAAACTAAGCACTTCTCCTACTGCAAGAATTACCAATCTAGTTGGCCAAACCAAACCAATAACTTGAAGAGACTTGCAAAGATATGAAATCATGCATATAAAAATTCAGGAAAGACTCAAATAATATTCATGGATAATCTGAACATAAACCCACAATTCATCGGATCTCGACAAACACACCGCAAAAGAGTATTACATCAGATAGATCTCCATGAAGATCATGAAGAACATGGTATTAAGAAGCAAAGAGAGAGAAGAAGCCATCTAACTACTAGTTGTGGACCTGTAGGTCTGTGGTGAACTACTCACGCATCATCGGAGGGGCAATGGAGTTGATGTAGATGCCCTCCGTGATTGAATCCCCCTCTGGTAGATTACCGGAAAAGGCTCCAAGATTGGATCCCTCGGGAACGAAGGCTTCTGGCGGCGGAAAAGTGTTTTCGTGGCTCCTTCTGACAATGATGGAATATTTGGGAATTTATAGGCTGAAGATTAGGGTTAGGGGAGATGCCATGGGCCCACAAGCCTGCCCGGCGCGGCCTACCCCCCTGGCCGTGCCCCTAGGGCTTGTAGCCCCATGGTGGCTCCTGTGCCTTGGTTCTCAAGTCTCGTAGTTTCCTTTTGCTCTAGAAAAAATCAGTCCGAAGGTTTTATTCCGTTTGGACTCCATTTAATATTCCTTATCTGCAAAACTCAAAAACAAGGAAAAAAACAGAAACTGGCACTAGGCTCTAGATTAATAGGTTAGTCCCAAAAATAATATAAAATATCATATTAATGCATATAAAACATCCAAAATAGATAATAGAATAGCATGGAACAATCAAAAATTATAGATACATTGGAGACGTATCACACCCCTCCCAGCTATAGACAGGCTCCCGGCTGTCCGGTTAACGGGGTCCTGAGGCGGCAAAGCTTGGCACACACGAAAACCGATCGCTAGGGGGTCACCGGCTAGGTCTAGCTGGATCTCTTTCTCGCCTCTATCACTTACCTTACCGGAAAAGCCCTCATGGTCCCTAAACTCAAGCCGGCTCCCTCGAGGCGAACACCTCAACCTAGCTATAGACCAGCTCCCGGTTGTCGGGCTAGCGGGGCCGAAACCAAGGGGGGAAAGAGTTTGAGCAGACGGAACCAAAGGGGCAAACAAAGGGAAGGGCAAGCCGTCACGTATAAAAACAAGCATTGCAACAACCAGAAACTGCATCAAACTTAAAAAGGCCGGCCATGAGTTCATTACATTTACATCCCCAGTGGGTGGACTTGATGTTCTAACAAAAGTGCACTGATAAAAAGAAAGAGCTCTAGGTGGCGGCCGCCCCGTCCTCCCCATCGCCGCCCATGGAAGCTCCCGCCTCTCGGTCCCGAGCTGGCTCAGAGTCAGTGTAGTCGTTGGTACTGGAGCCAATAACCTCACCGTCCGTCTCCGTGCCGCTTCCCTTTGGGTCGTCCAACGCGAGTGCGTACCGATCCTTCGGTACCATCATGCCGTCTTCTCGACGCTCATGGATGTATTTGTCCCATGTAGCGAAGGATGCAAGGTCGCTCGCGCGCACGACCAGCACATCGGCCACCGCTTCCAGATCTGCGTCGGTGATGGCACGTTGGGCCGTGAGCAGGCTCGGGTCTAGCTCGGGATACCATGACCTGGCGACGCGAAGGACCATGTCCGCACTGGCGCGTGCCGTGGAGGCCCTCCAGGCGTTCACTCACGCGGTACAAAATTCCAGCCACCTCGATAGCCGGCTCATGGAGCGCGGTTCTACCGCCCCCGACCAGAGGGTGTGGACCAACGCCTCGCCAGACGCCTGGAGCCGCTTCAAGGCACGAACCACCTCCTCCAATCTTTGCCCTAGCGGCGATCCCCACCTCGGCCAGGTTCCAGGGGGCAAGCGGCCCAATGACTACCCCTTGCTCCCGCTGGCCCTCGCGATGGGCTGTCACGGCTGCCTCAGCGACCTCCTACGTGCCAGGGAAAAGCCCTGAGAAGAAAAGAAGAAAAAGAAGGATGAACGAAAAGGCCAACCAAAACCAGAAACAAGCAGCGGAAAGGACGAGACGACGGGGACTTACCGTGTAGCATGCGGTCTATCCCATGCCCCTGCTCCCGCAGCTCCAACTCCCTGGCAGACCACTCATGGAGCCAGCGCTCGTTCTCGCTCTGAGCCATCTGTGCCTCATCAGCCGCCTTCGCCAACGTGGCGTCCTTGGCCTCTAGCTCCTGGTGATGAGCGCGCTCCCGTTCCTCCGCCTATTGTCGAAGGGCCACCTCGCGGTCCAATAGCTCCTGGTGGAGGGGCCGCCTCACGGTCCGTAAGCTCCTTGCGGTGGGCCGCCTCACGCTTGGCCGCCTGCGCCTGCGCCCGAGCAACCTCCTGGCGGAGCCACTCGCACTCCGCGGTCAGGGAGTTTCGCTGATCGACGAGCTCCACGACCTAGCATTGGAGGTTGACCGCCTCGGCATTGGTGTCTGCCCGGGATGGGGAAAACCTCAATCAGAAGACAAGAGAAGGAGAAGCGGATTCGGCCCGCCTTCGCGGCGACCAGCTCAAATCCTGGGGCTATGCCCCCGCCTCGGAAATCATGAAGGCCTTACCTCGCAAGTCCTAAGACAGGGTGGCCATCCGGCCCTTGTTCTCCTGGTACAAGCTCAGCAAGGAGTTGTACGCGGTCACCCAATGGTCATGCGCCGCCTGCGGACAACAAAAACATGACGTAGCATTAGACTCGACCCGCCTACGCCACAGCCGGCTCGAGTCTCAGGGGGCTACACCCAATGGGTGAGCTAGCACGCCGCCACTAGAGAAAACGCCGAGAAGAAAAGAAAGAAAGGAGGGAAGCTTACCACGACGGTCTGCTCTAGCTGCACCAGCCAGTCATTAGCTGCCCGGGCGTCTTGCACCGCATGGGCACAGCAGGCGGCGAACGCCTCGACTACAACGAACACCGCCGCCACAAGAGCACTCGGCGGATCCCCGATAGCCGGGAGGCTAGCCGTGGCCTAACTCTGCTGCGGTCGGCCACCGTCCGTTGGCCCCCCTTGCCTGAGGTCACGATGGGCCGGCTCCTCCCAGCACCATCATGCGAGTGGCCCCGGATGAGGAGCCCGCGCCGCTTGACCCCTCGGGCGCCTCGGCCTCCTGCCTTGGTCCTCCGCTTCTGGCCGCTCCCGCCCGGTTTAGCCCGGGAGCCGGCGTCCCCATAGCCGGCTCGTCGCTAGCCGGCACCTCTAGTGCCAGAGCCTCCAGAGGCAGCACCTCCGGAGCTGGCATGTCCGGAGCAGACGCCCCCGCGCTCATCGCCTCCGCATCCAGGGGACCCTCCGCCCCCAGCGACACATTGTTTCCCCCTGCAGGATCCATGCCGCGGTCTGCCCCTGGTAGCATGCCGCTTGCCCCTAGGGGGTCCACGCTGTGATCTGCCTCCTCCTCCTCCTTGCCGGCGGCACGGTCCACCCCCGCGCCCGCCACTGCATGCGCATCCTCCGCAGCCTTCGCGGCCGCCTTCGCCTATCGCGCGGGGCCGTGGTGATCCTTGGACTGCCTCTCTCGGCCCTCGGGGGAAGGCTCCCATGACTGGTCGACCGCCTCCTTCCCGGCCCCTCCTGATGGCGCCCTTTTCCTCGCCGCCTCCGCCCACGGGCGGTGCCCCTCGATGCGTAGCTCCTGCTGGGCCGCCTCTAGGTCGCGCCAAGCCTCGCTCTCCCTCTCCTTGGCGGTGCTCGGCAGCACCGTTCCCACGGCATCGCTCGCCGGGGTCCTCACCTGGGCGCATGCTTCCCTGGGCAAATGGAATATGAGGGGAGGGGAGAAGAAAGAACCAGGGAAATGAGATCAGGGCGAGCTGGCTTACCCGATGACGACGGGGACCGCTCTCCTCGCGGGGCCTGTCGGGACGACCCGCCTCCTCTTGCCACTGCCTCCGTAGCTGCTGCCCGGCTGCTCGGTAGCAGCCCGTTTAAGTGCCAGTCCAGAGCCGGCCACCTACTTCCCTTGCCACCGGCCTCCGCGTCGTCTCGACAGGGATCGTCACCAACACGGCAAAGACGCCTCCTCGGTGGCTCCGTGGCCTTGCCCTCCGAGGCCTCGACTTCCTACGGAGCCTCTGCATCGTGCGACTCATCCGACTCAGCATCGTCGTTGGCCCAATCCCGCAAATTTGGACGGAGAGGGGACTCACCCATCGAATCGGTCGCCTCCGTCTTTGTCTCCACCCCTCGCCTCGGATTCGCTGGCTCGATCCGAGTCGGCCGGCTCCACGTCATTGACATCCTCCACCTTCTTCGGGTCCGAATCCACCAAGTCGGCGACCGGCTCTCCATACCCTGCAACAACGGAAAAACCCGCAAGCCGGGAGTCGCTTTTCGCTATCAAATCGAGGCGGCACCTTCGGTAGGGAAAAGGAAGACAAGCCGGCTGCTTCACTCACCAGTGGTGTTGGATGGCTTCGGCTATACGGGGTTTTCCCCCACTGCCAACTCCCCTCTTTCAGCTTCGTCGAGGAGATGGCGTTCACCCTCTATGCCATGTGGACCGGCTTTAGCTCCTTAGTGGAGAGCCGACAGGGGTCGTGTCGGCCCTCATCTGGCAGATGAGATGCGGCTGGCTCTATAGCGGCTACACCCGGCACGCCACCATCGTCGTCAGCAGATTGGTCGCCTTCAGGCCTTCCGCCCCGGTCATGAGTAGCACCCGCTCGCAGAGCCGGTCTGCTATCTCCGGGTCCTGAGGCAGAGCTGTTCGCCAGTTCAGCATTGCCATCAGTGGCACGTTGACAAAGTCGTGGAGGTTGATGTAGTCCTCCTCCGGCTTCACGTTCTTCACATAGAAGAACCCCTGCTGCCAGTTCTTCACCGACTCCTGCAGTGGGAGCTTCGGGAAACCGGCTCCCTGGCGGATGTGGATTAAAGCGCCCCCGCAGGCAGTCATGACCGCCTCCTTTGTCACCGCAGGCAGTCATGACCGCCTCCTTTGCCACCGGAGGAAGAAGATGCGAAACCAGAGGTCAAGCCTCGGCTCCACCCCCGGGTACCCCTCGTAGAGGGTGAAGTAGGCTGCTAGATGCAGAACGGCGTTGGGGCCGAGGTGGTGCGGCTACAGGCCGAACCGCGTCAGGAACCGCCAGAAGAACGTGCTTGTTGGCAGCCCGAGCCCACGGAGGAAGTGCTCGGCGAAGACGACCACCTCGCCGTCCCGCGCGGCCGGGGAGTTCTCCGGCCCGACAATGCGCGCCTCCACGAGCTCCTCCGCCGGCAGCTTGCGGTGGTGGCGGAGGTGCTCGATGAACTGATCGTCGATGATGCTGTCGTCCCATGCCCCCTTGATCGCCATGGCTCCTCGAGGAGCTTGTGAGCGCGGTGGTGGGCACGGGAGCTCGGCTGCGGGGCGGTCTCCGGTGGGGGCATGGCGAAGGGCATGGGTTTTGCTCTCTTTCTCTCGTTCTTTCAGAGCGGGAGGAGGAGGGCGACGAGTGCGAAGCGATGGGGTGAGGGGAACGAATGTGCCGTTTTGTTCCCCTCCCCCTCTTCATTTAAACCCCGCGTGGACGGTCGTGATGGCAGATTCATTGCACACGTCCCCATGATCCCTGTCGCATTTGGGACGACAGTTATTGCCCTCAGGCATGCCAACCTACGGCCCAAATCGTAGAAGATCCGCGCGCGCGGGCCGTGGCCGGGCCCAGGGCGGGCCCCTCCCCCCGGTGCGGTCTTGTCTGCCATGCGGCCTGTCAAGATTGCGGCCCATTGTGTCCACCACGTGGCGCGGGTGTACCGCCCGACGAGGCGCCCAAGACGACACTCGAGACATCGACCGGCTGCGTAGCTGGTGGCCGGTCGACCATCGACGTCCGGTTTCCGAAGTGGGCCGCATCATTGGGGCGATGTCCAAGCCGGTGAGGTCCGCTGCGGCTCGGCGGCGGGCCTCCCCTGCTTCGGGGACTACTGTCGGGGGGATAACCCCAGGGCACCCTAAATCAACCCACTGCTCCAACTCTCTAAAACGACTGAACGGCGATCCGCCTCCCCCTACAACCAAGATCATGCCCAGCTGGCTACGCGACGCCGGCTGGGCCCCACAGGCCACGCATGGCCGACTCCGCTAGGACTGTCGGCTGGGGGCAGGGATTCCTGGCCCGCTAGCCGGCCGCACGTTGGATCCCATGGCCCAGGCATGTGCGGCTACAGTGGCCCCCATCCCGTCGGGGGTCAGCACCCGTATGGCCACAGTGGAGGAAATAGTGCCGTTGACTTCAGCCGACCATGACCGGGCTTCCAACAGTGTCGGCACGCCACCAACCACTCCATGACCTGCCCCGACATAGCTACAGTGCAGTTGGCCATACCGCTGACCATGGCCGGCTGCCAGAAGGCGACGCCCCGAAGGACGACCCGTGCCGTGAAGCGACCATTGCTGGGACCTACCAGGCGGGCCCCTCCGGCTCTCGACGAGACCTCCTAGCCCACGGTCGGCTACCGAGGCTGCCAGCTGCCCCCCCCCCCCCCCCCCGCGGCTTTCCACCCATATTGTAATCCGGGGGTTGGCCCATAAAACCCCCTGGAGCCTCCCATGTAGAGGCAAGCCAACAAGTAGAAGAGAACATATACGCACACCCAAGGAATATCTCATTCCACCACCACCTTCGTAGTAAGGGATGGGGAGCCAGCTGCTCCTCCTTCAACCTGTACATATAGCTCAAGGAGCACCATTGTAGCCTCTCCTCATCGATCAACTAGATCAGGCAGGACTAGGGGTATCACCTCCCACAGAGGGCCCCGAACCTGGGTACATCATGTGTCAGTCGCCGCTTGTGCCTAATCCCGCTCCCGGAGCTCGTCGGCATCCTTCGGCCCCAATGACCTTCGATAAGCCTACCCATGGTATCTGTCGTGAGAAAACGACGACATTATTGCTATAGTTTTCTGCATGTCAAGTATCTGTTCCTATGACCAAGAGATCATGTAACTCGCTGACACCAGAGGAATACCTTGTGTGTACCAAAGGTCGCAATGTAACCGTGTGACTATAAAGGTGCTCTACAGGTATCTCCGAGGGTGTCTGTTGAGTTGGCATGGATCAAGACTAGGATTTGTTACTCCTTGTGACGGAGAGGTATCTTAGGGCCCACTCGGTAATACAACATCACAATAAGCCTTGCAAGAAATGTGACTAAGTGTTAGCCATGGGATCTTGTATTACGGAACGATTAAAGAGACTTGTCGGTAACGAGATTGAACTAGGTATAGAGATACCGACGATCGAATCTTGGGCAAGTAACATACCGAAGAAGAAAGGAAACATCATATGGGATTAACTGAATCCTTGACATAGAGGTTCAACCAATAAAGATCTTCGTAGAATATGTAGGAACCAATATGGGCATCTAGGTCCCTCTATTGGTTATTGACCGTAGAGGTGCCTCGGTCATGTCTACATAGTTCTCGAACCCGCAGGGTCTGCACACTTAAGGTTCAGTGACGTTTCGGTAATATAGAGTTATGTATGGTGGCGACCGAAGGTTGTTAGGAGTCCCGGATGAGATCCTAGACGTCACGAGGAGCTTTGGAATGGCCCGGAGGTAAAGATTGATATATAGGAAGTCCTGTTTTGGTTGTCGGAAAAGTTTCAGACTCATTGGTAGTGTACCGGGAGTGCTGGGAGGGTACCGAGGGACCATCGGGAGTGGTGTCTTGACCCAAAGGGCCTCATGGGCTGTGGGAGGAGTCAAACCAGACCTTAGTGGGATGGCCGAATCCCCCACCAAGTCCCAGGCGGCTGGGGTGGAGAAACCCAAAGGTGGAAGAGGTGGAAAAAGGTCTCCAAAGTAGGGAAGGAATCCTACTCCTAGTAGGATTGGAGTAGGACTCCTCCCTCATCCACTTTGGCCGAACCCTCCTTGTGGAGGGTTTGAGGCTTCCTCCTCCCCTCCCTCCTCCTATATATACTAGAGGTTTGGAGGGTTTTTTCACAACAGAAATCGGCCATGTGCTACCCTCTTCTCTAGATCGTAGTTTCTCCTCTAGATTGTTTCAGCGGTGCTTAGACGAAGCCCTGCTGGAATAGTTCCACCACCATCGCCGCCACGCCATCGCGCTGCCAGAGAAATCATCTACCTCTTTGCTCCCTCTTGCTAGATCAAGAAGACGAAGATCATCATCGAGTTGTACGTGTGCTGAACGCGGAGGTGCCGTCCGTTCGGCGCTAGATTGGAAGGACCGTGACTGGATCGCGGGACGGATCGTGATTGGATCACGGGATGGATTGTGATGGGATCGCGGGATGCTTGGCGATTTGGATCACGAAGACGTTTGACTACATCAACCTCGTTTCTTAACGCTACCCGCTTAGCGATCTACAAGGGTACGTAGATCCACTCTCCCCCTCGTTGATGCTCATGACCATGGATAGATCTTGCCTGTGTGTAGGAAAAAAATTGTTTCCCATGCAACATTCCCCAACATGCTATGGTTAAGGATATATTAGTCGATAATATTGATGGGCATGTTATTCAATTTTGTGATGAAGCTGCTAGAATTGCTAAACTTGATGCTAAAGATAAACATAGACCCATTATTGGCATGCCTGTTGTTTCTGTTAAAATAGGAGATCATTGTTATCATGGCTTATGTGATATGGGTGCTAGTGTGAGTGCGATTCCCTTTACCTTATATAAAGAGATTATGAATGATATTGCACCAGTTGAGTTAGAGGAAATTGATGTTCCAATTAACCTTGCTAATAGAGATACTATATCACCAGTTGGGATTATTAGAGATGTTGAAGTCTTGTGTGGGAAAATAAAATATCCTACTGATTTTCTTGTCCTTGGTTCCTCACAAGATGATTTTTGTCCCATTATATTTGGCGGACCCTTCTTGAATACCGTTAATGCCAAGATAGATTGTGAGAAGGAAACTGTTATCGTAAGTTTTGGGGATACGTCTCATGAGTTTAATTTCTGTAAATTTCATAGACAACCCCATGATAAAGAATTGTCTAGTAAGGATGAAATTATTGGTCTTGCTTCTATTGTTGTGACTCCTACTGATCCCTTAGAACAATATTTGTTGGACCATGAAAATGATATGCATATGAATGAAAGGAATGAAATAGATAAGATTTCCTTTCATCAACATCCTATTCTGAAACACAACTTGCCATTTGAAATACTTGGGGATCCTCCTCCACCCAAGGGTGATCCCATGTTTGAGCTTAAACAATTACCGGATACTCTAAAATATGCTTATCTTGCTGAAAAGAAGATATATCCTATTATTATTAGTGCTAACCTTTCAGAGCATGAAGAACAGAGATTATTGAAAACTCTGAGGAAGCAACGTGCTGCTATTGGATATACTCTTAATGATCTTAAGGGCATTAGTCCCACTCTATGTCAGCATAAAGTTAAAATGGAGCCTGATGCTAAACCAGTTGTTGATCACGAACGACGGTTAAATCCGAAAATGAAGGAAGTGGTAAGAAATGAAATATTAAAGCTTCTGGAGGCAAGTATCATTTACCCTATTGGTAATAGTAGATGGGCTAGTCCCGTTCATTGTGTCCCTAAGAAAGGAGGTATTATCGTAGTTCCTAATGATAAAAATGAATTGATCCCGCAAAGAATTTTTATAGGATATAGAATGGTAATTGATTTTAGGAAATTAAATAAAGCTACTAGAAAAGATCATTACCCTCTACCTTTTATTGATCAAATGCTAGAAAGACTATCCAAACACACACATTTCTTCTTTCTAGATGGTTATTCTGGTTTCTCTCAAATACCTGTGTCAAAAGAGGACCAAGAGAAGACCACTTTTATCTGCCCTTTTGGTACCTTTGCTTATAGACGTATGCCTTTTCGTTTATGCAATGCATCTGCTACCTTTCAAAGATGTATGACTGCTATATTCTTTGATTTTTGTGAAAGGATTGTTGAGGTTTTCATGGGGATATTTCCGTTTATGGAACTTCTTTTGATGATTGTTTGAGCAACCTTGATCGAGTTTTGCAGAGATGCAAAGAAACTAATCTTGTCTTGAATTGGGAGAAGTGCCACTTTATGGTGAATGAAGGTATTGTCTTGGGACATAAAATTTCCGAAAGAGGTATTGAAGTTGATAAAGCTAAAGTTGATGCTATTGAAAAAATGTCTTGTCCTACGGATATCAGAGGTATAAGAAGTTTCCTTGGTCAGGCTGGTTTCTATAGGAGATTTATTAAAGACTTCTCTAAGATTTCTAGGCCGCTCACAAATCTCTTGCAAAAAGATGTTTCATTCGTTTTTGATGATGAGTGTGTAGAAGCTTTTGAATTTCTTAAGAATGCCTTGATTTCTGCACCTGTTGTTCAACAACCTGATTGGAACCTACCCTTTGAAATCATGTGTGATGCTAGTGATTATGCCGTTGGTACTATTCTAGTAAAAAGAGTTGATAAGAAATTAAATGTTATTCATTATGCTAGCAAAACTCTAGACAATGCTCGAAGAAACTATGCCACCACTAAAAAACAATTTTGAGCAGTTGTGTTTGTTTGTGATAAGTTTAGACCTTATATTGTTGATTCTAAAGTAACGATTCACACTGATCATGCTGCTATTAAATATCTTATGGAAAAGAAAGATGCTTAACCTAGACTTATCAGGTGGGTTCTTCTGCTACAAGAATTTGATTTGCATATTGTTGATAGAAAGGGTGCTAATAACCCCGTAGTAGATAACTTGTCTAGGTTAGAGAATGTTCTTGATGACCCACTACCTATTGATGATAGCTTTCCTGGTGAACAATTAGCTGTCATAAATGATTCTCGTAATGCTCCTTGGTATGCTGATTATGCTAATTACATTGTCGCTAAATTTATACCGCCTAGTTTCACATACCAACAAAACAGAAAGTTCTTCGATGATTTAAGACATTATTTCTGGGATGACCCACACCTTTATAAAGAAGGAGTAGGTGTTGTTATTAGACGTTGTGTAACCGAGCATGAACAGGAACATATCCTACACAAGTGTCATTCTGAGGCCTACGGAGGGCACCATGTTGGAGATAGAACTGCACATAAGGTATTACAATCTGGGTTTTATTGGCCTACTCTATTCAAGGATGCTTGTAAGTTTGTCCTGTCATGTGATGAATGTCAAAGAATTGGCAACATTAGTAGACGTCAGGAAATGCTTATGAATTACTCTCTTGTTATTAAACCATTTTATGTTTGGGGTTTTGATTATATGGGATCTTTTCCAACGTCCAACGGGTACACTCATATTTTAGTTGTTGTTGAATATATTACTAAGTGGGTAGAAGCTATTCCAACTAGTAGTGCTGATCATAACACCTCTATTAAGATGCTTAAAGAAGTTATTTTCCCTAGATTTGGAGTCCCTAGATATTTAATGACTAATGGTGCTTCACACTTTATTCATGGTGCATTTCGTAAGTTGCTTGCTAAGTATGATGTTAATCACAGAATTACATCTTCTTATCATCCTCAGTCTAGTGGTCAAGTAGAATTAAGCTATAATGAAATTAAATTGATCTTACAAAAGATGGTTAATAGATCTAGGAAGAATTTTTCTAAGAAACTAGATGATGCAATATGGGCTTATAAAACTGCTTACAAGAACCCTATGGGTATGTCTTCGTATAAAATGGTTTATGGTAAAGCATGTCACTTACCTCTAGATCTAGAGCATAAAGCTTATTGGGCAATCAAAGAGCTCAAATATGATTTCAAACTTGCTGGTGAGAACAGGTTATTTGACATTAGCTCACTTGTCGAATGGAGAACCCGGGCCTATGAGAATGCCAAGTTGTTTAAATAGAAAGTTAAGAGATGGCATGATAAAAGGATACAAAAGCATGAATTCAATGTAGGTGACCATCTCTTGCTATACAATTCTCGGTTAAGATTTTTTGCAGGAAAACTTCTCTCTAAATGGGAAGGGCCTAACATTGTCGAGGAAGTATATCGTTACGGTACCATCAAGATCAACAACACCGAAGGCACAAATCCAAAGGTGGTAAATGGGCAAAGAATCAAACATTATATCTCAGGTACTCCCATAAATGTTGAAACAAATATTATTAATACCATAACTCCATAGGAGTATATTAGTGAGACCTACTAGAACGTTTCAGACTCCAAAAAGGAATAGGTATGTGGTACGGTAAGTAAACCGACTCCAAAACTTTCCCAATAACAATTTTACTCAGTTTTGGAATATTTAAAAAATTAGGAAAATCAAAAGTAGTCCGAAAGACGCATGAGGAGGTGACAAGCCTGCTAGGCGTGGCCACCCCCTGGCCGCGCCTAGGGTTTTGCCACCACCCCGTGCACCCTCCGGACTCCGTTTTCTTGTGGTACACTCCTTTGGGTCGGAAAAAATCATTATATAAGCTCCCAAAGGTTTTGAGTTTCATATCACGACAATACCTCCTATTTTCATTTTGAGCTGTTTCTGCAGAAGATTTAGAGCAATATGTCGTCCCAAGAGTCTGATGGGGAGAGTTATATATCGCATTATCTTGCCAATCCCAAGCTCTATGGGGACCTAGATCCTTATGGATTATTCTCGGAGGAGGAACAAGAAGACAAGTATGGGGAGGAAAGCTCAAATGAAGAGGAGACTTCTCTGCCTCAACTGGGAGATATTCACGTGGAGTTCAGTAAATCAAGCCTCCCAAACACAAGAAGAAAACCCAAAGTTCTATTCATCCCTTCTTCTTTTCTGCAGGGGAGCAAGGAAGAATTATGTCAAAGGATATTGAAGCTCGAGAAGGAAGTAGATGACCAAAGGGAACAAAATTTTATGCTTAAAAGGAAACTAGACAAGCTTCCAATCTCATCAACAACTCCACCACCATCACCTTCGAAGAAGGACATCTAAGAACATGGGTATGGGCACTCCCCTTGGCTTGTGCCAAGCTTGGGGGAGGTGCCCCGGTATCGTATCACCATCACACTATTTTCCTTTTCATTTTCTTGTTTTTCTTAGTTTGATACTTTTTGATTTTGTCTTGATCTATTAGAATAAAGTTTTAGTATGATCTAGCCTTTAGTTTTTACTTTTTTTCTCCCCTTATGTAAGCAAGTCCGACAGTTATATAATAAAAGGTAGTTTTAATGTGAGGGCTTTGCTAGCTTACTATGCTCTTGAGGGTAATAATAGAATAAAAGCAAAGAGTATACATAATGATCCTATGGGGAGTGATGACTTCACATATAAGAAGTATGTCGATTGAAATTTGTTGGGAGTTAACAAACATAGTGATTGGTCATTGGTGCAATTAAAAAGGAAGTGATAAAGAAAGAGAGATTCACATGTAAATATATTATCTTGGACATGCTAAGAAGTTGATGTTGGACAAGGAAGACAACATAATGGGTTATGTTTGCTTGCTTCCAGATAGAAGTTATATGGTTTTATATCCTCCAACATGTAGTGCTTGCTTCCACCTCATATTAGCCGAAACTTCCGCACCAAGTAGAGATACTACTTGTGCATCCAAACACCTCAACCCAGTTTTGACATGAGAGTCCACCATACCTACCTATGGATTGAGTAAGATCCTTCAAGTAAGTTGTCATCGGTGCAAAAAAGCAATAACAATTGCTCCTAAATATGTGTGATCTTTTATTCTAAGGGAAATAAGCGTTGTATGAACTTGTGATAGTAAAGAAATTAAAGCGATGGACTGCATAATGAAGGTTGCTATCACAAAGGGCAATACAACACGACGTTCCTTTGCACTAAGGGTTTGTGCATCTCAAAAAAACAGTGCATGCCAACCTTTGCTTCCCTCTACGAAGGGCCTATCTGTTACTTTTACTTTTTAAGTACTAAAATTTATGCAAGAGTCATGGTGATCCTCACCACTTCCTATTTTTCGCCTCTCTCTTGGCAAGCATTATGTGTTGGGGAATGTTCTAGACACATATACCCATTTGCATGTGGGTGCGCATGAATTATTGCTGTTGACATCACCCTTGAGGTGAATAGTTGTAAGGCAAAACTATAAGCCCCTATCTTTCTCTGTGTACAATTGAAGCTTTGATGTCATTAGTATCGCGTGAGTGTTAGCAATTATGAAAGACTAAAAGATGATTGAGTATGTGGGTTTGCTTTTCAAGCTCTTATATTGACTCTTTCCGATGTTATGATAAATTGCTAATTGCTTCAATGACTAAGATAATAGTTTGTTGGTTGTCAATAGAGTTCTTGGTTCATACTTTATCTTGTGAATAAATTGTTACCCTAACATAAGAAATATTATAAAATAAGTATTGCTATTCTAAAGATATTCATGATGCCCTCATGTCCGTATTGTATTTTATCAACACCTCTATCTCTAAACATGTGGACATATTTATCGATCTCGGCTTTCGCTTGAGGGCAAGCGAGGTCTAAGCTTGGGGGAGTTGACACGTCCATTTTGCATCATGCTTTTATATTGATATTTATTGCATTATGGGATGTTATTACATGTTATGGTACAATACTTGTGCCTTTTCTCTCTTATTTTATAGGGTTTACATGAAGAGGGAGAATGCCGGCAGCTAGAATTCTGGACTGGAAAGGAGTAAATCTGAGATACCTATTCTGCACAAATCCAAAAGTCCTAAAAATTTACAGAGAATTATTTTGGAATATATTAAAAATACTGGGCGAAACAGATACCAGAGGGGCCCACCAGGAGGTGGTAAGCCTGACAGGCACGACCACCCCCCTAGCCATGCCTAGCAGGCTTGTAACCCACCTCGTAGGTCCCCGATGCCCATCTTCTGCTATCTGAAGGGTTTTGACCTATAAAAAATCAGAGGTAATCTTTCGGGACGAAGCGCCGCCGTCTTGAGGCGGAACTTGGACATAACCAATCTAGAGCTCTGGCAAGGTTCTTCTCCTGGGGAAATTTCCCTCCCGGAGGGGGAAATCGAAGCCATTGTCATCACCAACGATCCTCTCATCAAGAGAGGGTCAATCTCCAATAACATCTTCACCAGCACCATCACCTCTCCAAACCCTAGTTCATCTCTTGTATCTGATCTCTGTCTCAAACCTCAGATTGGTATGTGTGGGTTGCTAGTAGTGTTAATTACTCCTTGTAGTTGATGCTAGTTGGTTTACTTGATGGAAGATCATATGTTCAGATCCTTTATGATAATTAATAATCCTCTTATTATGAACATGAACAAGTTTTGTGAGTAATTATGTTTGTTCCTGAGGACATGGGATAAGTCTTGTTATAAGTAATCATGTGAATTTTGTATTCGTTCGATATTTTGACAAGATGTATGTTGTCTCTCCTCTACTGGTGCTATGTAAACGTTGACTACATAACACTTCACCATTATTTGGGACTAGGGGAAGGAATTGGTAAGTAATAAGTATATGATTGGTTGCTAGAGTGACAGAAGCTTAAACCCTAGTTTATGCGTTGCTTCGTAAGAGGCTGATTTGGATCCATATGTTTCATGATATGGTTAGATTTATCTTAATTATTATTTCATAGTTGCGGATGCTTGCGAGAGGGGTTAATCATAAGTGGGAGGTTTGTCCAAGTAAGGGCATCACCCAAGCACCGGTCCACCCACATACCAAATTATCAAAGTAAAGAACACAAATCAAATGAGCATGATGAAAACTAGCTTGACAGAAATTCCCATGTCTCCTCGGGAGCGCTTTGCTTTATATAAGAGTTTGTTTAGGCCTGTCCTTTGCTACAAAAAGGATTGGGCTACCTTGTCACACCTTTGCTACACTTGTTACTCGTTACAAATTATCTTATCACAAAACTATCTCCTGCCGATAATTTCAGTGCTTGCAGAGAATACCTTATTGAAAACCGTTGTCATTTCCTTCAGCTCCTTGTTGGGTTCGACACTTTTACTTATTGAAAGGACTACAATAGATCCCCTATACTTGTGGTTCATCACTTCCTCATGCGTTTTACACCAATATGACCTAAACGGCAGTGCCACAAGAAAGTGGTACTATCATTGTTAACTCTACATCTTTTGGCATCAATGTTATGAACATGTGTATCATAGCTATCGAGATTCAAAATGAATAAACCCCTCACATTGGGTGCATGACCATAAAAGATATTACTGATATAATAGAACAGCCATTATTCTCTGATTTAAATGAGTAATCGTCTCGCAGTAACCAAGATCCAGATATAATGTTCATGTTTAACGCATGCACTAAATAACAATTATTCAGGTTCATCACTAATCCCGATTATAATCGAAGAGCGAGCGTGCCGACGGCGATCACATCAACCTTGGAACCATTTCCCATGCGCATCGTCACTTCGTCCTTTGCCAACTTTTGTCTATTCCGTAGCTCATGTTTTGAGTTGCAAATGTGAGCAACCGAACCGGTATCAAATACCCAGGCACTACAATGAGAGTTGGTAAAGTACACATCAATAACATGTATATCATATATACCTTGTTTGTTGTTGGCCGCATTCTTGTCAGCCGGATACTTGGGACAGTTCCGCTTCCAGTGACCAGTTCCCTTGCAATGAAAGCACTCAGTTTCTGGCTTGGGTCCAGCCTTGGGTTTCTTCATGGGAGGGGCAACTGCTTTGCCACTCTTCTTAGAGTTACCCTTCTTGTCCTTGCCATTATTCTTGAAACTAGTGGTTTTATTGACCATCAACATTTGATGCTCCTTCTGGATTTTAGACTCAGCGACTCTCAACATTGCAAACCCCTCGAAAACTAACTTGTTCATGCCTTGCATGTTATAGTTCATCATGAAGCTCTTGTAGCTAGCTGGCAATGACTAAAGAACTCTGTTAGTGATCGCCTCTAGCAGGAGAACAATTCCCAACTCAGCCAGACGGGTCGAATACCCAGACGTTCTAAGTATATGTTCACTGACAGACCTGTTCTCCTCCATCTTGCAAGCATAGAATTTATCGGAGGTCTCATACCTCTCGATCCGAGAGTTCTTTTCAAAGATAAAATTCAACTCCTGGAACATATCATATGCTCCATGATGTTGAAAACGTCTTTGAAGTCCCAGTTCTAAGCCATACAACATTGCATATTGAACTATTGAGTAATCTCCAGAACATGCCTCCCAAGCATTCTTAACGTCTTCAGATGACACGGGAGCAGGTAGTTCACCAAGTAGTGCATCAAGGACATAAGCCTTCTGGGAAGACGTGAGGATAATCATCAGATTATGGGACCAGTCCATAAAGTTACTTCCATCATCTTTAAACTTAGCTTTCTCTAGGAACAAATTAAAATTCAGGGGTGCTACTACTCGAGCCATTGATCTATAACATAACTATGCAAAGGTTACTAAGACTACTGTTCAAGATAATGAGTTTAGTTAATCAAATTACTAAAGCTCCCACTCAAACTGACATCCCTCATGTCATCTGGGTGATACATGATCCAAATTCACCAACTCAAGTCCGATCATCACATGAGTTGAGGTGGTTCCAATGGTGAACATCATCATGTTGATCATATCTATTATATGACTCATGTTTGACCTTTCAGTCTCTTGTGTTCTGAGGCCATGTCTATACATGCTAGGCTCGTCAAATTTAACCCAAGTGTTCCACACGTGCAACACAGGCTTGCACCCATTGTATGTGAACATAGAGTCTATCACACCCGATCATCATGTGGTGTCTCGACATGACGAACTTTCGCAATGGTGCACACTCGGGGAGAACACAATTCATCTTGAAATTTAAGTGAGGGATCACCTTATAATGCTATAGTCGTCCTAAGCAAAACAACGTGCATAAAAGGATTAACATCACATGCAAATCATAAGTGACATGATATGACCATGAACTTGTGCTTTTGATCTTCATCTTCAAAGCACCGGCATGATCTCCATCGTCACTGGCATGTCACCATGATCTTCATCATCTTGATCTCCATCAATGTGTCACCATCGGGGTTACCACGCCGACTGTTGCTTCCACGACTATTGCTAACTCATAGCGATAAAGTAAACCAAAAACGGTGAAAATATATAAAGACAACCCTATGGATCCTATCGGTTCCCGTACTCATCGACATGCAAGTCATGATATTCTATGCAAAACATGATCATCTCATACATCACATATATCTCATCATGTAATTGGCCATATCACATCACAACATACCCTGTAGAAACAAGTTAGACGTCCTCTAATTGTTGTTGCAAGTTTTACATGGCTGCTACGGGTATCTAGCAAGAACAATTCTCACCTATGCATAAACCACAACGGTGATACTCAAATTGCTATTCAACCTTCTCAAGGACCGCCTTTGCCGAATCCGATCCAACTAGACTAGGAGAGAGAGACACCCGACAGCCATCTTTGTGCAACAAAGTTATACGTCAGTCGATGGAACCGATCTCTAGTAAGCGTACGAGTAAGGTTGGTCCAGGCCGCTTCATCCCACAATACCGTTGAATCAAAACATGACCAAGGGACAAAGCAATCTAAGCATCAACGCCCACAAACTACTTTGTGTTCTACTCGTGATATCATCTACACATAGACCTATCTCATGATGCCACTGTTGGGGAACGTTGCATGGGAAACAAAAAAATTCCTACGCACATGCAAGATCTATCCATGGTGATGAGCATTTACGAGGGGGAGAGTGAATCTACATACCCTTGTAGATCGCTAAGCGGTAAGCGTTAAGAAACGCGGTTGATGTAGTCAAACGTCTTCGCGATCCAAATCGCCGAGCATCCCACGATCCAATCACGATCCGTCCCGATCTAGCGCCGAACAGATGGCACCTCCGCATTCAGCACATGTACAACTCGATGACGATCTCTGCCTTCTTGATCCAACAAGAGGGAGCGGAGAGGTAGATGAATTCTCCGGCAGCGCGACGACATGGCGGTGATGGTGGTGGAACTATTCCAGCAGGGCTTCGCCTAAGCACTATTGAAACAATCTAGAGGAGAAACTACGATCTAGAGGAAGAGGGAGCACGTGGCTGATTTCTATGTCTCAAAACCCTCAAAACCTCTAGTATATATAGGAGGAGGGAGGGAGGTGGCCTGCGCCCTAGGGCTGACCCCTTTGCCTCTGCCGCAAGGAGGAGAGGAAGAGTCCTCCTCCAATCCTAGTAGGATTAGGACTCCTCCTTCCCACTTGGAAACTCTCTCCACCTAGGGTTTTTTCCACCCCAGCCGCATGGGCCTTTAGTGGGGCTCTAGCCAGCCCACCAGGGGCTAGTTTACCTCTTCCGACAGCCCATGTGGCCCCTTGAGTCGAGACACCCCTCCTGATGGTCCCCCGGGACCCTCCCGACACTCTCGGTACACTACCGATGAGCCCGAAACCTTTCCAGTGACCAAAACAGGACTTCCTATATATCAATATTTACCTCTGGACCATTCTGTAGCTCCTCGTGACATCCAGGACCTCATTTGGGACTCCGAACAACCTTAAGTCACCACCATACATAACTCTATACTACCAAAACATCACCAAACCCTAAGTGTGCAGACCCCGCGGGTTCGAGAACTATGCAGACATGATCGAGACACCTCTACGGTCAATAACCAATAACGGGACCTGGATGCCGATATTGGTTCCTACATATTCTACGAAGATCTTTATCGGTTGAACCTCTATGTCAAGGATTTAGTTAATCCCGTACATTGTTCCCTTTGTTCTTCGGTATGTTACTTGCCCGAGATTCGATCGTCGGTATCTCTATACCAAGTTCAATCTCGTTACCGGCAAGTCTCTTTACTCGTTCCATAATACAAGATCCCGCGGCTAACACTTTAGTCACATTGTTTGCAAGGCTTGTTGCGATGTTGTATTGCCGAGTGGCACTACTAGGAAAATGGTTTTTAACGACGATATATATGGTCGTTAAAGGTCGGATTGTGGTCGTTAAAGGTCATTAACGACCAGAATCTGCTGGTCGTAGTAGGCTCCATAGTTAAAAGTATAACGACCACATACCTTTTTTGGTCGTTATTCTTATAACGACGGAATGGTGTGTCGTCGTTGGTCCCAAAGCAACAACGACCACAATTGTGATATTAACAACCCCTTTTGTCGTCGCTAATAGTGTACCTCGCCATCCAAAGTATGGGAAACAATCTCAACCATGGAATCCACCCGCTCCATCAAGTGTATCTATACTGAGCATGTAGCAATGCCATCTTTGCAGCCTATAGAGTAATGGAACAGAATCAACCATCAAGGGAACTAACAAAGCATCACATGAAAAAATAAAATGGAATCAGTGTAATTAGCATCACAACGGAAAGAGCAAACACTCACCTGGAAAAAATTCTACAACCAATGGGGAGGAGTCGCAGTGGCCGAGGGAATTCCGTGGTTCATCAGAGGCACTAGGTGGATATGGAGGGACATGAACCGTCCTGTGTACGACGGCCATGGAGGCTTCCATCGAGAGGTTGTGTGAGGATCAGGAGTAACTTATAGGATTAGGGGCAGATTAGATTTTTCGGGATTGGAAAGATTTTGCGCCAATATTTGGAGAACCCGCCAAGATTTGTTAGGAGGTTTGCGGGGAGAGATAAAGAGAAGAGATTTTTTTAATTGAACACAAGGAGAGGGGGTTTGTTAGAGCTGTACATACGTGCAAACCCATATCAGTAATAGTAACGACCGCTCACATAGTGATGGGGCAAACCGGTAGTTGTTGAAGGTACTACGTACACTGGTTTCCACCACGTGAGACTCCACTCGGGTCTTAAACGACCAAGAGTTTCTGGTCACCATCGTTAATGCTAGTATTTGTAGTAGTGTGGGCCCTGAGATACCTCTCTGTCACACGGAGTAACAAATTCCAGTCTTGATCCATACACATATTGGGGAACGTTGCATGGGAAACAAAAAAATTCCTACGCACATGCAAGATCTATCCATGGTGATGAGCATCTACGAGAGGGAGAGTGGATCTACATACCCTTGTAGATCGCTAAGCGGAAGCGTTAAGAAACACGGTTGATGTAGTCGAACGTCTTCGCGATCCAAATCGCAAGCCGTCCTGCGATCCAATCACGATTTAGCACCGGACAAACGACACCTCCGCGTTTAACACACATACAACTTGATGACGTCCTCACCTTCTTGATCCAGCAAGAGGGGCGAAGTAGTAGATGAGTTCCGGCAGCACGACGACGTGGTGACGATGTTGGTGAAGAACAATCTCCACAGGGCTTTGCCAAGCACAACGGAAACTATGAAGGAGGATAATCTAGAGGGACGGGCTTGCCGGCACACGGCTTGGGGATTCTTGATGTGTCCCAGGTGCTAGCCCCACCCCTTTATTTATATCCTGAGCCTTGGGGTTAAAACTTGGAGAAAAATCCTCCTCAAGGTCGGTTTGCCCGCAAGGCAAGAGTCCTCCTCGGACTCCCGGACTAGACGCCAAGGTCCTTGGCGTCTGGCCCCACACGCCAGGGTCCCTGGCGTATCGCCCCTAGCCTACGCAAAACACCTTTTGCACCTTCCTAAAGCCTCATGGGCTTTACCCCTTGGCCCAAATAAAGTGTTCTTGTACCCCGAACATTTCGGGAAACATCCGAAACTATTCCGGTGAATTTCGGAACCCTTCCGGAGACCAAACACGATTATTCCATATATAAATCTTTACCTCTGGACTATTCCAGAGCTCCTCGTCATGTCCGGGATCTCATCCGGGATTCCGAAAAACTTTGGTCACCAACATAATTACTCAACTATACTTATATCGTCACCAAACTTTAAGTGCGTAGACCCTGCGGGTTCCAAAACTATGCAGACATGACCGAGACACCTCTACGGTCAATAACCAATAGCGGGACCTGGATGCCCATATTGGTTCCTACATATTCTACGAAGATCTTTATGGGTTGAATCTCTATGTCAAGGATTCAGTTAATCCTGCATAATGTTCCCTTTGTTCTTCGGTATGTTACTTGCCCGAGATTCGATCGTCGTATCTCTATACCTAGTTCAATCTTGTTGCTGTCAAGTCTCTTTACTCATTCCGTAATCCAAGATCATGTGGCTAACACATTAGTCACTTTGCTTGCAAGGCTTGTTGTGATGTTGTATTAACTAGTGGGCTCCGAGATACCTCACATGGAGTAACAAATCCCAGTCTTGATCCATGCCAACCCAACAGACACCCTCGGAGATACCTATAGAGCACCTTTATAGTCACTCAGTTACGTTGCGACATTTCATACACACAAGGTACTCCGCCGATGTCAGTGAGTTGCATGATCTCATGGTCATAGGAACATATACTTGACATTCAGAAAACTGTAGCAATAAACTGACACGATCATATGCTACGTTTATAGTTTGGGTCTTGTCCATCACATCATTCTCTCAATTTTGTGATCCCATCATCAAATGACATCTCATGTCAATGGCCAGGAAACCTTGACCATCTTTGATCAAGGAGCTAGTCTACTAGAGGCATACTAGGGACAAAGTATTGTCTATGTATCCACACATGCAGTGTGTTTCCAGTCAATACAATTATAGCATGGATAATAAACAATTATCATGAACAAGGAAATATAATAATAACCATTTTATTATTGCCTCTAGGGCATATTTCCAATAGTCTCCCACTTGCACTAGAGTCAATAATCTAGATCACATCACTATGTGATTTACATTGTAATGAATCGAAAACCCATACAGTTCTGGTGGTGATCATGTTTAGCCCTCGGAAGAGTTTTAGTCAACGGGTCTACATCATTCAGATCCGTGTGCACTTTCCAAATATTTATGTCCTGCTCCTTGATGTACTCATGAATGGAATTGAAGCATTGCTTTTTGTGTCCGGTCGTCTTGTGAAACCTTGGTTCTTTGGCCAAGGCAATGGCACCAGTGTTATCACAGAACATATCCACTGGATTCAGTGCAATAGGCAATACTCCAAGATCTGTCATGAACTCCTTCATCCAGACACCTTCTTTTGCTGCTTCCGAGGCTGCGATGTACTCCGCTTCGCATGTAGAATCGGCTACCATGCTTTGCCTGGAATTGCACCAGCTTACCGCTCCCCCATTGAGAATAAATACGTATCCGGTTTGCAAATTAGAGTCATCCAGATCAGTGTGAAAGTTTGCATTGACGTAACCCTTTACGACGAGCTCTTGATCACCTCCATAAACAAGAAACATTTCCTTAGTCCTTTTCAAGTACTTAAGAATATTCTTGATCGCCGTCCAGTGCTCCATTCCTGGATCACTTTGAAACCTTTCGGACATACTTATGGCAAGGATCATATCGGGTCTTGTGCACAACATTGCATACTTAATAGAGCCTATGGCCGAAGCATAGGGGATGACACTCATCTTCTCTCTATCTTCTGCAGTCACTAGGCATTGAGTCTTACTCAACTTCACACCTTGTAACACAGGCAAGAACCCCTTCTTGGACTGATCCATTTTGAACTTCTTCAAAACTTTATCAAGGTATGTGCTCTGTGAAAGTCCTATTAAGCATCTCGATCTATCTCTATAGATCTTAAAGCCTAATACGAAAGCAACTTCTCCTACGTCCTTCATCGAAAAACTCTTGTTCAAATATTCCTTCATGCTTTCCAGCAATTCTATATTGTTTCCAATCAGCAATATGTCATCCACATATAATATTACAAACGATATAGAGCTCCCACTCAATTTCTTGTAAATACAAGCTTCTCCGTAAACTTGTATAAACCCGAACGCTTTGATCACCTCATCAAAGAGCAGATTCCAACTTTGAGATGCTTGCACTAGTCCATAAATGGATCGCTGTAGTTTGCAAATTTTGTCAGCATTCTCTGGATCGACAAAACCTTCCGGTTGTGTCATATACAATTCTTCCTTAAGGAAACCGTTGAGGAACGCTGTTTTGAAATCCATCTGCCAAATTTCATAGTCGAAATATGCAGCTATTGCTAACATGATTCTAACAGACTTAAGCATCGCTACGAGTGAGAAGGTATCATCATAGTCAACTCCTTGAACTTGTGAAAAGCCCTTTGCCACAAGTCGAGCTTTATAGACGGTTACATTACCGTCCGCGTCCGTATTCCTCTTAAAGATCCATTTGTTCTGAATGGCCTTTCGCCCTTCAGGTAATACTTCCAAAGTCCATACTTTGTTTTGATACATGGATCCCATCTCGGATTTCATGGCATCTAACCATTTCACGGAATCCGGGCCCATCATCGCTTCTCCATAGCTCATAGGTTCATCGTTGTCTAACAACATGACCTCCAAGACAGGGTTGCCGTACCACTCAGGAGCAGTACGCGCCCTTGCCGACCTACGAGATTCAATAGTAACTTGAACCGAAGTTTCATGATCATCATCATTAACTTCCTCTTCAACCATCGTAGGCTCCACAGAAACATCTTTCTGTGCTGCGCTACTATTTGGTTGAATCAAAGGTCCAACAACCTCATCAAGTTCTATCTTCCTCCCACTCAATTCTTTCGAGAGAAACTCTTTTTCAAGAAATGTTCCGTTCTTAGCGACAAACACTTTTCCTTCGGATCTGAGATAGAAGGTATACCAAACAGTCTCTTTTGGGTATCCTATGAAGACACATCTCACCGCTTTGGGTTCCAGCTTTTCAGGCTGAAGCTTTTTGACATAAGCATCACATCCCCCAACTTTAAGAAACGACAACTTTGGCTTCTTGCCAAACCACAGTTCATATGGTGTCGTCTCAATGGATTTCGATGGTGCCCTATTTAAAGTGAATGCAGTTGTCTCTAATGCATAACCCTAAAACGATAGTGGCAAATCGGCAAGAGACATCATAGAACGTACCATATATAATAAGGTTCGATTACGACGTTCGGACACACCATTAAGCTGTGGTGTTCCAGGCGGTGTCAATTGTGAAACAATTCCACACTGTCTTAATTGACTGCCAAACTCATAACACAGATATTCACCTCCTCGATCATATCACAGGAATTTAATCTTCTTGTTATGATGATTCTCAACTTCACTCTGAAATTGCTTGAACTTTTCAAACGTTTCAGACTTGTGTTTCATTAAGTAAATATACCCACATTTTAAGTCATTAGTATAGGTGAGAAAATAACGATATCCACCGCTTGCCTCAGTGCTCATCGGACCGCACACATCAGTATGTATGATTTCCAACAAGTCACTTGCCCGTTCCATTGTTCCAGAGAACGACATTTTAGTCATCTTGCCCATGAGGCATGGTTCACATGTGTCAAGTGATTCAAAATCAAGTGACTCCAAAAGTCAATCATCATGGATCTTCTTCATGTGTTTTACACCAATATGACCTAAACGACAGTGCTACAAGAAAGTGCTACTATCATTATCAACTCTACATCTTTTGACATCAATGTTATGAACATGTGTATCATCACTATCAAGATTCAATATGAATACACATTGGGTGCATGACCATAAAAGATATTACTCATATAAATAGAACAACCATTATTCTCTGATTTATATGGGTAACCGTCTCGCAGTAAACAAGATCTAGATATAATGTTCATGCTTAACGCAGGCCCTAAATAACAATTATTCAGGTTCATCACTAATACCGATGGTAATCGAAGAGCGAGCGTGCCGACGGTGATCACATCAACCTTGGAACCATTTCCCACATGCATCGTCACTTCATCCTTTGCCAGCCTTTGTCTATTCCGTAGTTCCTGTTTTGAGTTGCAAATGTGAGCAACCGAACTGGTATCAAATACCCAGGCACTACAATGAGAGTTGGTAAGGTACACATCAATAACATGTATATCATATATACCTTGTTTGTTGTTGGCCGCGTTCTTGTCAGCCAGATACTTGGGACAGTTCCGCTTCCACTGACCAGTTCCCTTGCAATGAAAGCACTCAGTTTCTGGCTTGGGTCTAGCCTTGGGTTTCTTCATGGGAGGGGCAACTGCTTTGCCACTCTTCTTAGAGTTACCCTTCTTACCCTAGCCATTCTTCTTGAAACTAGTGGTTTTAGTCACCGTCAACACTTGATGCTCCTTCTGAATCTCAAAATCAGTGACTTTTAACATCGCAAACAGCTCGGCGTTGTTCATCCCGTGCATGTTATAGTTCAACACGAAGCTCTTGTAGCTAGGCAGTAATGATTGAAGAACTCTGTCAGTGATCGCCTCATCCGGAAGGGGCATCCCCAATTCAGCTATACGGGTAGAATACCCAGACATTCTGAGTATGTGTTCACTGAAAGACCCGTTCTCCTCCATTTTGCAAGCATAGAACTTATCGGAGGTCTCGTACCTCTCGATCTGGGCTGTCTTTTGAAAGATAAACTTCAACTCCTGGAACATATCATATGCTCCATGACGTTCAAAACGTCTTTGAAGTCTCGGTTCTAAGCCATACAATATTGCACATTGAACCATTGAGTAATCATCAGAATGAGCCTGCCAAGCATTTGCAATGTCTGCAGACTCCACTAGAGCGGGTGGATCACCAAGCGGTGGATCAAGGACATAAGCCTTCTGGGAAGCCATGAGGATAATCCTTAGATTACGGGCCCAGTCCACAAGGTTACTTCCATCATCTTTCAACTTAGCTTTCTCTAGGAACGCATTAAAATTCAGGGGTGCTATTGCGCGAGCCATTGATCTACAACATAAATATGCAAAGGTTACTAATACTATTGTTCAAGATAATGAGTTTAGTTAATCAAATTACTAAAGCTCCCACTCCAATTGACATCCCTCGGGTCATCTGGGTGATACATGATCGAAATTCACCAACTCAAGTCCGATCATCACGTGAGTTGAGGTGGTTTCAATGGTGAACATCATCATGTTGATCATATCTACTATATGACTCATGTTCGACCTTTCGGTCTCTTGTGTTCCGAGGCCATGTTTGTACATGCTAGGCTCGTCAAGTTTAACCCGAGTGTTCCGCACGTGCAACACTGTCTTGCACCCGCTGTATGTGAACGTAGAGTCTATCACACCCGATCATCACGTGGTGTCTCGACATGACGAACTTTCGCAATGGTGCACACTCGGGGAGAACAGAATTTCTCTTGAAATTTAAGTGAGGGATCACCTTATAATGCTACCGTCGTCCTAAGCAAAACAAGGTGCATAAAAGGATTAACATCACATGCAAATCATAAGTGACATGATATGGCCATGAACTTGTGCTTTTGATTTCCATATTGAAAGCACCGGCATGATCTCCATCATCACCGGCATGACACCATGATCTCCATCATCTTGATCTCCATCAACGTGTCTCCATCGGGGTTGTCGTGCCGACTGTTGCTTCCACGACTATTGCTAACTCATAGCGATAAAGTAAAGCAGAACGGCAAAAATAATAAAGACAATCCTATGGCTCCTGCCAGTTGCCGTACTCATCGACATGCAAGTCGTGATATTCTATACAACACATGATTATCTCATACATCACATATATCTCATCATGTAATTGGCCATGTCACATCACAACATACTCTGCAAAAACAAGTTAGACGTCCTCTAATTGTTGTTGCAAGTTTTACGTGGCTGCTATGGGTATCTAGCAAACACAATGGTGATACATAAGTTGCTTTTCAACCTTCTCAAGGACCGTCTGTCGAATCCGATCCAACTAAAGTGGGAGAAACAAACACCCGCCAGCCATCTTTGTGCAACGAAGTTACACGTCAATCGATGGAACCGGTCTCTCATAAGCATACGAGTAAGGTTGGTCCGGGCCGCTTCATCCCACAATACCGCTGAACCAAAACACGACCAAGGGAGGAAGCAATCTAAGCATCAACGCCCACAAACTCCTTTGTGTTCTACTCGTGATCTCATCTACACATAGACCTAGCTCATGATGCCACTCTTGGGGAACATTGCATGGGAAACAAAAAATTTCCTACGCACACGCAAGATCTATCCATGGTGATGAACATCTACGAGAGGGAGAGTGGATCTACATACCCTTGTATACCGCTAAGCGGCAGAGTTAAGAAACACGGTTGATGTAGTCGAACGTCTTCGCGATCCAAATTGCAAGCCGTCCCGCGATCCAATCACGATCTAGCGCCGAACAGAAGGCACCTCCGCGTTCAACACACGTACATCTTGATGACGTCCTCGCCTTCTTGATCCAGCAAGAGGGGCGAAGTAGTAGATGAGTTTCGGTAGCACGACGACATGGTGACGGCGTTGGTGAAGAACAATCTCCGCAGGGGTTCGCCAAGCATAATGGAAACTATGATGGAGGATAAAGGAGAAGGACGGGGTTGCCGGCACACGCTTGGGGATTCTTGATGTGTCCCAGGTGCTAGCCCCGCTCCTTTATTTGTATGCTGAGCCCTGGGGTCGAAACTTGGAGAAAAATCATCCACAAGGTCGGTTTGCTCGCAAGGCAAGAGTCCTCCTCGGACTCCAGGACCAGACGCCAAGGTCCTTGGCGTCTGGCCCCAAACGCCAGGGTCCCTGGCGTCTGGCCCGTGGCCTCCACATAACACCTTTTGCACCTTCTTAAAACCTCATGGGCTTTACCCCTTGGCCCAAATAAAGTGTTCTTGTACCCCGAACATTTCAGGAAACATCCGAAACTATTCCGGTGAATTCTGGAACCCTTCCGGAGACCAAACACTATTATCCCATATATCAATCTTTACCTCCGGACTATTCTGGAGCTCCTCGTCATGCCCGGTATCTCATCCGGGACTCCGAACAACTTTTAGTCACTAACATAATAACTCAACTATACTTATATCATCACCAAACGTTAAGTGTGTAGACCGTGCAGGTTCAAGAACTATGCAGACATGACCGAGACACCTCTACGGTCAATAACCAATAGCGGGACCTGGATGCCCATATTGGTTCCTACATATTCTACGAAGATCTTTATCGGTTAAACCTCTATGTCAAGGATTTAGTTAATCCCGTATAATGTTCCCTTTGTTCTTCGGTATGTTACTTGCCCGAGATTCGGTCGTCGGTATCTCTATACCTAGTTCAATATCGTTACCGACAAGTCTCTTTACTCGTTCTGTAATACAAGATCCTATGGCTAACACATTAGTCACTTTGCTTGCAAGGCTTGTTGTGATGTTGTATTACCGAGTGGGCCCTGAGATACCTCTCCGTCACACAGAGTAACAAATCTCAGTCTTGATCCATGCCAACCCAACAGACACCCTCGGAGATACCTGTAGAGCACCTTTATAGTCATCCAGTTACGTTGCGATGTTTGATACACACAAGGTACTCCTCCGGTGTAAGTGATTTGCATGATCTCATGGTCATAGGAACATATACTTGACATGCAGAAAACTGTAGCAATAAACTGACACGATCATATGCTACGTTTATAGTTTGGGTCTTGTCCATCACATCATTCTCCCAATGATGTGATCCCGTCACAAATGACATCTCACGTCAATGACCAGGAAACCTTGACCATCTTTGATCAACGTGCTAGTCTACTAGAGGCATACTAGTGACAAAGTGTTGTCTATGTATCCACACATGCAATGTGTTTCTAGTCAATACAGTTATAGCATGGATAATAAACAATTATCATGAACAAGGAAATATAATAATAACCATTTTATTATTGCCTCTAGGGCATATTTCCAACAACCCACTCAACAGACACTCTCGAAGATACCTGTAGAGCACCTTTATAATCACCCAGTTACATTGCAATGTTTGATACACACAAGGCACTCCTCCAGTGTCAGTGAGTTGCATGATATCATGGTCATAGGAACAGATACTTGACATGCAGAAAACTATAGCAACAAACTGACATGATCATATGCTATGTTTATAGTTTGGTTCTTGTCCATCACATCATTATCCCAATGATGTGATCCCGTTATCAAATGACATCTCATGTCAATGGCCAGAAAACCTTGTCCATCTTTGATCAACGAGCTAATCTACTAGAGGCATACTAGGGACAAAGTGTTGTCTACGTATCCACACATGCGATGTGTTTCCAGTCAATACAATTATAGCATGGATAATAAACGATTATCATGAACAAGGAAATATAATAATAACCATTTATTATTGCCTCTAGGGCATATTTCCAACAGTCCCTGCATGCCTTGAGGGTCGTGGTGAGAGACGACAAACCCTCCCGGAAGACCACATCATTCCTTCGCTTCCAGAGGCTGCCCCAAGATATTGCAAAGTATTCAACACGCATCCTTGTATCTTGTCAGAGAAAGAGACCTACTTCAGACTTAGAACTCTTCCTGGAGGTGAGATAGAACAACTTGGTTTAACCACAATAGGGCTCAAGTTCTCCTTCTCATGTCTCTGATTGCACTTCGATTTCTCCTGAGACAACAACTCCTTTTCCACTTTAATCTCAATCCTTTTAATTCTCGAAGTGCTAATCCCGAGCTTTCTATCAAAATCCTCTGCTTGAGTACAATCAAAATCATTATCCTGCTGGCTATAAACCCCTACAATAAAGTTCTCCATCATGTTAGCGTCCTTAGCAATGTCTGCATCAATCCGTTCTACATCGGATATCGCCTTGTCAGCCATTTGCTTCATGTCCAAAAGTTTTTGCCTCGCTTCTTTTTCAGTTATAGCAAGTTCTTTTCCAACTCGTATTGTTATGGTATAACCTCATCTACATTCCCAACAATCGCATTGACTCCCAAATCAACAGTATCAGTATATTGCTTTGAAGATTTATTGCACATCAACTCCTCTTGTCATCTCTATCCCTAGGTCTTTTAACAACAACTTGTTGTGTAGGACCTGAAGACGTGTGATAACTCAACCAAAACATCTCCCTCCATGGCGCCTCCCTCCTCCACAAAATCCTGATTACCTGGGTTCTTAAGACCAAAGAAGCAATAATAAAGCTAGCTGCCATTGGATGCTTATGCCAATCTCACCAATTCCATCTTCAATATGGTTCATTATATGATGGCTTAGGACACCCATTCTTGGAACCATGATACAATGTATGCTTTCCTTGGGTCGGACACAACGACCGTGATTCTGTAAGTTCCAATCAGTCAACATGGTGATGCAGACCCCCCCCCCCCCCCATTGACCAGCTACGAGGTATGGTGACTATTCCGTCCGTTCAACTTATAATATGGTTCGCTTGAAGCGCTTCATGGTGGCTCAAAGCTTCAGCGGGCGAGCCCATTCTTCCGATAGGTCGGCGGAGGAGAAGGACCAAAAGTCGATATGGTCTGTTGTTGCTTCTCCAAACAAGATGAAGACCATCCAATGGCGGCTAGCGCATGGCTGCTTCCCCTTCCAGGATGAACTCATGAAACACCATATTCCCACTCCAACTTCCCGTGTTTCTTGCCCCTCCCCCCGGAAAGCCTCGAGCATGCTCTTCTCTTCTGCCAACATGCTACGGATGTTTGCAATGAGGTGGAGAAATTCCTTAATATCCAGCTCTGCCGCAGTGTCTTTCAGTCTCCAAAACAGTGCCTTTTTGATTTCTTATCTCGATTATCAGCTCGTGAGGCTAGTGTGTTGGTTGTGATCTTTTGGCATATATGGGATGCAGGAAATACAGCTAGGAACAACTCTCAAGCTCCTCACCCGCGAAGTACTACTGATAGAACTCGTGCCTGCCTTGAGACGATTTTCGAGCATTTATACAAATTTGCTCCTGTGAATAGGTGTGAGTCCACTGCTTCCAGCTCATGTTAGTCTGTACCGCCTCCAAGTATGGTTATTTTCTTCTGTGATGCAGCTATCTTCGATGACAACAAGAAGTCTGGCGCTGGTGTGGTTGCTCTGAAGTAGTGGATGGTGCACTTGTTCCCGCGATGGTTGAGGTTCTAGCTCTTCGTCGAGCGATTGATTTGGCACGTGAAGAACACTTACAACATGTGTTTTTTTGCTTCTGATTGCGTTTCTCCGGCGAACATGCTTAACTCCAATGTTCGTGACCGGTCTGCTGTTGCTTTCATAGTTGCGGATATCAAGCACGTAAACCTGGGGTTCTCATCTTCAACCTTCACGCATGTTCGTCGGCATATTAATGTTTTAGTTCATGTCTTAGCCAAGTATTCTTTGGAATCTAGAGATCTTCATGTTTTTAATTCAGCTCTCGGTTGTATTCGGGAGGCTTTGTATGACTTTGTTGCTTAATCAATAAAATGCCGATGTTCTCCCCAAAAAAAGCTAGCCACCATGGGCCGGGAAATTCTCTTCTGTACGCAGGCCCGATCAAGAGCACGAGGCAAGCGCGGCCGCGACCAGACCACAAACAAACGAACCATCGCCGTCGTCCCTTATCCCGCCAGCCGCGCTCGCTTATCCGAACACAAAACCAGCCGGAAAATTTCCAGTCCCCCTCTCTCCGCCCGCTCCAATCCCAAACCCCGGGACAGAAACCACCGTCGTCGCAGCCTCCTCCAATGGCGCTCTCCCTCGCGCGCAGCCCCCACCCCGCCACCGCGGCGCTCTCGGCCCCCTGCATTCCGGGGCGCATTTCCCAGTACGCACCGCTCCTCCACTCCCCTCGCCACCTCTACCGCGGCCTCCGTCTCCGCCTCCCGGCCGCCGCCGTCGCGGCCTCCTCGCCCCCGGAGGCGCAGGCCGCCGAGCCCGCGGCCGCGGCGGGGGAGGGGGACGAGGAGCTGGGCGAGACGCGGCGGAAGCTCTTCGTGGGCAACATGCCGTTTACCTTCTCCGCGGTGGAGACGGAGAAGCTCTTCGCCGAGTGCGGCGTCGTCAAGGACGTCGAGGTGACCACAACCGAGTTTTTGAATTCTGTTTTGCTGCGCGCGTTCTCTGACGCGGCCTGGTTTTGTTTGTTCCGCGAAGGTTATCAAGATGAAGGACGGGAGGAAGAGGGGGTTCGCGTTCGTCACCATGGCCACCGCCGAAGAGGCCGCCGCCGCTGTGGAGAAGTTCGACGGCCATGTGAGTCTCTAAACGTCTCTGTTTTGCCCCTTATGCACATCAGTACACAGCTTGGATGAATGCTGCCTTATGAAAAATGGGCTAAATGTTGTTTTGACATGTGAAGTCAGTGGAAGATGACCTCAACCTCTGTTCAATGCATTCAGTGCTATCTCACATCCTTTGACCGAAAAAATCACTGTAAATTCCTCAAGGGTCAAGGGTGATGAGGCTAGAATTTACAATTCGAGGAATATGTGTGGACATGTTCGCATTTGATGATTAAATTATACTGTATTATTAATTGTAATGTTCTTATTGAGTAGATACCTTAAAATACATGGTTGAGCTAAATAATTTTAGCAACTTTGTGAATATTGTTTCCCACAGACAGAAGTTTTCTGCAATCTTACTTCATGTTTGAATTTATCACAACATATCAGTCCGCGGTCCTGTCCAGTGTGCAACTGAGGTCACCTGAGCTTGTCACTAAAATACTGATATCTTGAGGTTCGAACAAAATAAGATACTGGCATTTTCGGCAAAAAAAAATACTATATCTTTGCTTTGGAAAAATTTCATCAATCTCCTATGCTAAATTCTGCATCACAATCATTTGTAGGATGTCAATGGAAGGATCATCAAGGTGGAATTTTCGAAGAGCTTCAGAAAACCTGCTCCACCATCATCTCCGGACACCATTGTCGCTAAGTACAAGCTTTATGTTTCCAATCTTGCATGGAAAGCAAGGTCTGCCGATATGAAGGAGTTCTTCTCACAGTTTAACCCAGTTTCTGCCAATATAGTCTTTGAGGATAGAAAATCAGCTGGGTATGGTTTTGTTTCTTTTGGAACAAAAGAGGAAGCAGAGGCTGCCCTCAGCGAACTCAATGGAAAGGTAAAATTTTGAGAAACACTTACCTATTTAGCCAAGGACCAAAATCGATCATTCATAAGTTAACTCTACGGTGATGTTTAAACTGTCATGCTTGATGCCAAGACTTTGTTATCTACAGTTCAGAAATCTTTGCTGGTCTTATGTTCATTTATTTTTTACGAGCGATTAGCATGGCTCCTTTGGCTTGCTCGAGTGTATTGTTCTTTTCAACATAGTGATGAATTCCTGAAGTTGTACACTGGAGGATAAAATTGCTCTGGAGCAGCAGTGAAATGCTTTGCCAGATATCTATTTATGAAAAACATCACTCTTGCTTGAGTGACCAATTTTGTTTACCGCAATGTTATATGATAAGACGAGTCTTCTGGCTTATTTCCTTTCATACTTCTTATAAAATCAAATGGAGGAGATGTTAGACTACAAGCACATAGTATGGTGTTTAAGTTTCTATTTCTTTGTTTGATAGGAACTTATGGAAAGGCCTGTTATTCTAAGATGGCGGGAGGATAAAGAAACTGTGAAGGCTGATGGTGAAGTTGATGGCGTGAAGGTTGATGATCAGGCAGAAGGTGTAATGGCTGATGATAGTGCTGAGGTTGAAGGTGAAGATAAACAGGAGTAGTCTAATAGTACTGTGCTGGGAGAAAGTTGCAGTAGCCTTATTGATAAAAGTGCAGATGCGGAAACTCATTGTACAGGTAGAAGCTTTTTTATACTACATGCTGAATAACTGATGCATTTATCATTTCACTTGGTCATAGTATTTGACAGTAATTCAGAAATGGTGCTCTTTTCTTGTAGATACAGAATAGAGGTGGTAATTGTAATCGAAGACTGCAGTAAAGGTTTCTGCCATGATGCTGCTAAGAAAAATGGAAACAAAGGACATTAGCTTTGATCAAGGTGAAACATCGTCCTTGAGTAGCTGGCTTCAGTATTTAATATGTACGAGTCATGGGCTTATTTTAGTGATCAGTACTTATTTGTACTCCATTGTGACCATAAACCGTGTTGTTCCGAGATACTTGTAGTTTCCTCATTTTGGATCCAGTTTACTGTAATATTTCTTAGCTTGCTGATCAGCTTCCGGCAATGAGGCATTCTCAAACTGCACTTAATATTCATCTGTTAGTTTTGCTTGGTTTTATTTTCTGTCTAGAAGGGGAAGCCCCCCTGATTTGTTTTATTAGAAACCGAGAACCAGTTCCCGAGGTCTCAAAAAAGGAAAACAAAAACAGGCAACTTCGGCTGTGTGCATCCCTGATGCATTGGCTGGGAGCAATATAATTCTTCCATTGTCTAGAAAGAGAAACACTGGCAACCAATGGCATCAACTTGGAATTAGAAAAACATTCAACTCATGTGAATGAAAATGAAATCCAGATAGGAAGTACTCCCTCCGTAAATGCTCTTATATTTCTTTGTAGAGGGAGTAACTACTGGATCATGCTTTTACAGAAGTCACCTGAAAATCAATTTTAAGTCTCAATTTTATGGCTGTTGATTCCTACGATGAGATTCGTTCTCGTTTTTCTTTTTTTGACTGAGCACATATTTGGGCCAATCGATTTGCTACTGGGCTAAATCCCATTACCACCCAGCCATTCCCTCTTTCCTTTTGTTTTTTCATATTCTTCTGTTTTTATGTGTTTGTCCATTTATTTTTTGTTTTCCTTTTTAATTTTTTCTTTTCTAGTTATTTTTGGAACGTTAGGTGAGTATAAATGTATGCATACAAGTACTATGCAATATGCGCAAAACTTAAATTATTATGATTGTCGTTTGTCTGCTACAAAAAGTGCAATTTTAATGTAAAGTTACGTGCAAGTTTATAAAAAACTTTTTCTTCATTATCTTTCTTCTTAAAAAAGTGTTACCAATGTCACTAATTCATTGTTACATATGAAATAGTAATACCTTGTCACTAATTCATTCCTTCTTATAACACATTTTTTCATGAAAATTCTAATATTGCATCCTTATTCTTCCGTATTTTTAACAAGCTTTTTTTTGTGTATAATCCGTGCAAATTCTTCATTATTTGTTTGAGGTTTTTTATTCATTTTCTTACTTCTTAAAGGGGTGCCACCAATTCAGTTTTACTTAGAAAAAAACATTATTTTGATGCTGATTTGGTTTTTAATTTCATTTTGTCCTCTTAAAGGGTAATGACAAAGACAATAATTCTTTCTTTTTTACAAAATTTCATCATTTTAATTTTGTTTTAGTTTTTCTTACATTTTCTTATTCTTCACTGGTAGTACCAATGACACTCATTCATTCCTTCTTAGGAAGCCTCCATTTATTCGAAAATTGCACTATTATATATTTATTCTTGCATATTTATATTTTTATTCTTGCAAATTTAAAAATAGCGTGATTTTTGTGTAAATTGTGTGCATTTTTTATCATTATATATTATATATTATATATTTTTATTTTATTTTTTCTTAACGGGTAACACCAACGACACTAATTCATTCTCTCTTAGAAAACTTCATTATTTTAATTTATTTTAGTTTTTCTCTCGTTTAATTTATCCTTGAATGGTAATACCAATGGCACTAATTCACATCTTCCAAGGATTTTTCTTGAAATTCCACTACTATATGTTTATTCTTGCATATTTCACTACTATGGTAATGTGTGCAAATTTGTCATTCCTTCTTTTTTTTGTTTTTCTTAAAGGGCAATAACAATGTCACCAATCCAGTGCTCCTTAAAATTCATTATGTTGATTTTGTTTTAGTTTTTATTTCATTTTATTTCTTCTTAAATGATAATACCACCACCAATTCGTTCTTTCTTAGAAAACTTTAGAATTTTGATTTTTCTTTAGTTTTTATTTCATTTTCTTCTTCTTTAATGGTAATAACAATGCCACTAATTCATTCGTTCTTAGGAAAGTTCCATTTTTGTGCAAATATCACATATTTTTGTTGCATATTATAAAATATCATTATTTTTGTGTAATTTGTGTGCAAATTTTTCATTATTTTTTAATTACTTTTATTTATCTTTTTTCCTTAAAGGGTAAAATTAATCCCAGTAATTCATTTGTTCTTAGATTTTTTTATTATAGCTTATTATTTAAGTGTAATACAATGCCAATAATTCATGATTATTCGTGCATATTATATATCACATTTTTTGTGTAAATTATGTGCTAATTTGGTCATTATTTATTTTATGTTATTCATTTTCATTATTCTTAAACGGTAATACTAATGCCATAAGTTAATTATTTCTTATAAAATATTATTATTTTGATTTTGTTTTATTTTCTATTTCATTTTATTTTTTCTTAAAGGGTAATACCACAACCACCAATTCAAAGTTTCTTAGAAAACTTCATTATTTTGATTTTAGTTTTTTATTTATATAATGGTAATACCAATGCCATTAATTCGTTCCTTCTGAGGAAATATCCATTTTTGCAAAAACAAATCCAATATTATATGTTTATTCTTGCATATTATAAAATAGCACAATTTGTGTGCAACTTTTGTCATTATTGTTTTTTTTTCATTTTGTTTCTTCTGAAACGGTAATACTAATGCTACTAATTCACCCCTTCCTAAAAAACTTCATTGTTTGGTTGTGTTTTAGTTTTTATTTCATTTAATTTCTTCTTTAAAGGTAATGCCAATGCTTCTAATTCATTCCTTCTTAGGATTTTATTTTGAAATTCCACTATTATATGCTTATTCTTGCATGTTTGTTTTTCATTTTCTTTTCTCTTAATGAAAATACAGAGTGGTAATACTACTAATTAATTATTCCTTCATTGAGGGTAACACCACTTTATTAGTAATTCATTCTTCATTTTCCCTCTTAGGGACTTTGTACTCATGTATTATAGCTAATAATACATGGCTTAGATAGCAACGCACAAGTATTAGAAGGTCAATACCAATCCATACACATTCGAAAACAATATCTTTAACCCTTCCAACGTTCGCATGCATGCATCGACACAGGCTGGGTGATGATGACAAAGTAAAGTAACTATGAAGGGGTTACTGTGATTTCAAAACCGAACGCATTTTGAACCATACAAAAAGGGATGACACGTATGTGCATGCGAGCAGATGAACCTAAAGTGTGTTGATCGAGGCCCTACATCCAACGTTAGCCCAAATTTGTACGTGCATATTATCAGTCGAGAAAAAATTGGCTTAAACAGGCATAAAAAAAAGCAAATCGACTAACAAAATTTAAGGCCGGTCGACTGACGCGACAATCATCCATGTTATGCCTGGGTGGCAAGCCAGGTTCCACAAGGTGATTGTATTTGTCAGTTTAAATTACAATTCCGCCGACACCTTGTAACAATTGCCTGGTCCAAAGTGAAGCCAAGTAGATGTTCGGTGTTCGACAAGGCAACTTTGGCATATCATCACTAACAGTGTGTTGGCAACAATTAATATGAGTAAAAAAGCAATTAACATGAGTAATTGCTCAAAATGGAGTGTGTGTGTGGGGGGGGGGGGGGGGGGAGGATTTAGTTGCTCAAAATGGAGGGCGGAGCCAAGCTGCCGTCCTAGTTTCTACATGACCAAAGGAAGCTAACTTATGATTGACGGCATTTTGGTGCCGACTAATGTGAGTAATAGACATCAACTATTTAAGATCATGGAACACCCTATAGAAACGTACGTATACATCCATGAGACACACGTACACGATGGTTAGCGTGGAAGAAACCTAGCGCACACATCAACTAATGGGCGGGTAACACTTTCTGGCGGCACAGCAAGTATTTAAATAATGATCTGCCGTCGTCCAACCTACTAGCCTACCATACCATCGTACAAATGTGCTAGCAACGACGTACAGACAGCCTCGCCCATATATAGCATGAACGATGCTATGCGTACGACACATCTATGTACGATTTACGTACGATGCACTCCAGCCACCGTTCAATGCAGTCTTTTCACATTGTTCCACCATTTGATTTTATGTCGAATGCAAATCGTACAGAAAAGGTTGTGTGCACAGCAATTTCGATATAGCATAACTAGTACGCCAAAGCAAAACTCCTATAGGAAGGTACATCCCCATCAAGATATACATGGACTGCTCCGTGCCCCCGGCACCAAATCCGGTCTCATCCTATTGTAGTGGTACTCTTCTCGGTCACACTAAGTTTCATCAGCGTCTGATACAGTTCTCTTGAGGTCCCTCTCAACTTCACCGTCCAAGTTCGCGGTCCAAAGGAAAACATGCGAGCAGACAATGTCTTACTTATTACGTGCGATGTTGGGCACTTTTTGAAATCATATCTCCACCAAAGAACAGCGATGTACAACGGCCTTGTGACCAAAGAGCCATAGAAAGTTAATGTCCTATGCATCTAACGATGCTTGCAAATGTGATGGCGCCTTGAAACATCCAGGGAAAGCCACTGGGACTTAATGGATCGGATTGTGCGGTACGCATGCGTACGTGCACAAAATCCTTATTCCATTCTTAGGAAAAATATCTGGTTACACATACACGTCTGCGCATCGTTTCGAAGCATCTCCGAGTTGTGAAGAATGATCGAAACGTCTTACCTCGTTGGAGAAGACGTGTGCGTGTTAATATAGGCAGGGGCAACCCTAGATAATCGTACATTGGTTGAGTACATCTTCGAAAACAAGGGAGAGGAAGATAAGCTAGAAATTAGTCAGGCTACGGTTTACAATAGATATGACCGAACAACCTAACAACCTATGCTAACCTACTCGGGATAGGATCCCCTCCACAACTGTCACGTGTACTCATTGTCACGTATGCAACTTTTGTTTAACACGAGTTTCTCATTGAATCTCCCACAATAAGTAATGGTCGGGGCTTTCCCACAAAAAATAATAATTATTGGGGATCTCTCGATGATGCCTCGGATGCCCAATAATCCCTTCTCCAATAGTACTAAATCTTACATATGGGGCTCACTTATCAATGATATACCTCTCTCGAGAGCAGGTTGGTGGTGAGTGGCCAGATCAACGGTGGTCCAGTGGGCGCCATTGTGGCCCAGTGACACTACGGTGATCCGATAGGCGGCTTCGGGAGGCCTTCTTTTTTTCATTATGCCTTCTCTCTAATCTCTTGTTTTTGTTCTTCTTCACCTGCATAAGCCCCTTGCTGGATATACATAAATGCAGAGCTTGAATGAGCTGCCCTGCGCTTCTAGCTAACGTGCTATGTCGAGAAAACAGGGATTCGTACTGATCGTGCTAAAAGAAACCGGAGATCGCGGAAAAGAAAAAGCGGAGCCAGGATAATTTGGGTTTTCTTGTAAATTATAGATTCCCCTGCAAAAAATATATTCTTGCAGCTTGCTTATTATCTTGTAAAAAACGTGCAAAATTTGGATCCCTTGAAAACAATGTATGCATTGTTTTTTTGTGTGGGTAACAATATATGCATTGTTACGGGTTATGAAAGGTAAAAGAACGAGGTTTTACAGCGTTCATGTATGTTGGCCTTGCCACACACCATGACTACATTTAATGTCTTAAGAGGACACATCCCACCCCGACTACATTTAATGTCTAAAACGGATACACCGCACCCTGACAACATTTAATGTCTTAAGCTAATATATAAGCTTTATATCTTTTGGTTGAACAACATAAATTAAGAATGTCAATCCGAATACATATGCTTTATATCTTTTGGCTGATCAACATAAATTAAGAATGTCAGTCCGAAAAAAAGATTCACCCTTTTCGGGGAGGCCTCCTTTTCTTCTTGTTGAAGAGCCCGTACGTCCTCTTTTCTCCTCATACCCATCTCTCTTGTTTTTGTTCTTCCTCTTCCCTTGCATGACCCCCTGCTACGTACATGCATCTAGCTCTTGAATGAGCTGCCTACGCATCTAGCCGTATATGCTCTACAGAGAAACAGGGATCATACAGTTCGCCCTAAAAAGATTGGAGGATCGCGTGAAAAAAAATGGAATGTGAGATCACGCGATTTTTTTTTTGGCGGGAGCCAGGATAATCTGTTTTTTCTTCCAAGTTTTTTTTTCTTACAAATTGCATATTCCATTGCAAAAGAAATTTATTGCAACATGTTGATTCTCTTGCAAAATTTGTTACAATTTTTTTCTTTCAAAAATTAGATTCCCTTGCAAAAAAATTGCATGCATTTTTTCTGGTTTTACAGAATAAGAAAGAGGTTTCCCCTCAAAAAAGAATAAGAAAGAGGTTGTACAGTATGCATGCAACACAATATGTACGCACACACACTAGAACTAGATGCGGCACATCCTAGAACTGGCAACAACATCGGGTACGTTTTCCTAGCCACCCCCACCCTGACTACATCATAGATCATTCATCATACTAGAACTAGATGCGGCACGTACATCCTAGAACTGGCAACAACATCGTGTACTTTGTCCTAGCCACCCCCACCCTGACTACATTTAATGTCTCAGGCAGATACACCCCACCTCAACTACATTAGCGGATACACCCACTTTATATTTTTTTGGCTAAACAATATAAGTTAAGAATTTCTATCTAAAAAAATGATGCATCTTGAGGGGTTCGAAGCAGCAACCTGAGGCTATCTAATGGACAGGTGTGCTACTCCAACCAACTTACTTTATCAATTCTAGCCCCTAAATCATCCCATCTAATATGAGAATTAATCACTGGTACCTTCCAATTTAGTACGTTCCAGTTTCTATTCATGATAAAAACAGTGGGTGAAGATGTCATATCCAAGTGATGATATAATCACCACATATTGGAACGGGTGAGTAACATGGTGACAACATGATACGTCTCCAACGTATCTATAATTTTTGATTGTTCAATGCTATTATATTATCATTCTATGATACTTTTTAGGCAATTACTTGTTGTTTTATAATATTTTTTAGCACCAACCTATTAACTCAGTGTCAAGTGCCAGTTGCTATTTTCTGTTGTTTTTGGCTCTTCAGGAATACTGTACCAAACGAAGTCTAAATACCCCGAAACTTTTTGATGATTTTTTCTAAATCAAAATAAGACCTGGAAGCTTCGGAGGAAGACCGGAGGGCACGGGGAGGTCGCCCCAAGCCATCAGGGCGCGTCCAGGGGGTGGTCGCGCTCTGATAGCTTGGGTCCACCTCTCCGTCCCTTTGGCATCTTTCCCTGGCCTATAAATTCTCTAATATCTTGAAAATCCTAGAGAGCCTACCAAAACACTTTTTCCGCCGTCGCAAGTCTATGTTCCGTGTTGTGCCCATCTAGAGCCCTGTTCCAGTGCCATGTCAGAGGGGGGATCGATCATGGAGGGCGCGTACATCAACCTTGCCGCTCCCTTGGTGATGTGTGAGTAGTTCACCACAGACATATGGGTCCGTAGTTTGTACCTAGATGGCCATCTCTCTCTCTCTCTCTCTCTATATATATATATATATATATATATATATATTCTTCATTGCCAAGATCAACCCGATTCCCGCGGTGATCTATCTTATGTAATCAATCTTTGCGGTGTGTTTGTTGGGATCCGATGAATTATGGGTTTATGTTCAGATTATTCATGAAAATATATTGAGTACTTGCTGGTATTTTATTTTCATGGTTTTTATAGCTTCGTAATACTCTCCGATCTATCGGTTTAGTTAGGCCAACTAGATTGATTTATCTTCAAGTGGGAGTGATGCGTTGTAGTGGGTTCAATCTTGCGGTGCTCAATCCCATTGACAGAAAGGGACATGACACATATTATATTGCTGGCACTAAGGATAAAATGATGGGTTTATTCATATTGATTGGATGCACTTTGTCTACATCATGTCATCCTCCTCCAAGCATTACTCCGGTTTTACTCAATACTCTAGATGCATACTGGATATCTGTCGATGGGTGGAGTTATAGTAGTAGATGCAGGCAGGAGTCGGTCTACTTGTTTATGAACGTGATGCCTATATACATGATCATTGTCGTGAATAAATATTGCATAACTATGCGATTTTCTATCAATTGTCCAACGGTAATTTGTTTACCCACCGTATGTCTTCTTCTTCGAGAGAAGTCTCTAGTAAACACTATGCCCCCCGGGTCTCCTCACAATTATATTTACAAAAACTCTAAATACCTTGATGCCATTATTTACATTATTTTTATTTGTAATTATGTTTATCAAATTATCTATCTATCACTACTTATCGCTTGCAGGTAACGAGTTCAAGGGGATTGACAACCCTCTTGCCCGCGTTGGGTGAAAGTGTTTGCTCTTTTCTGCGTAGGCGTTGAAGGCGGGAATTTGTGTGGTTCTTCTGTTGGTTCTATAACCTTGGTTCTCACTGAGGGAAATACTTACATTTGCCTTGTTGCATCATCCCCTCCTCTTCGGGGAAAATCCCAACGCAGTTTACAAGCATCACAACACTGTGATGGGGTTTTACTGCTAGTGTAATATTGCCAATTACATATCTGATCACCATGCATGTGCATTATTATAGAACCATTCAGAGATCTCAACAAATAATTATAAAATCACATAGGATAAGCAAAATAGCAGTGCCAGCTAATGGAGTTTAATTCTTTACAGACCATAGGGAAGTGTTGATATAATAAGTGATGAAAAGAAGAACACCACCTAGCACAGGATCTATGATATAAAGTGCCCCAAGAGAAACAAGAAAATGATATAAATGTCCTATAGGGAATACAAAACATATTATGAGATAACATGGATTTATTCATTGGTAACAAAGGAGTTTGGATTCTCCTTAGAGGCCTCCCCAGGAGTTATGTGACATTGTTGTGTGGCAAGAACTAGGATTATAGCAAGTGGAAGCTCAGGTGGTGGTGCAAAAAATGGGTCATGTAGTTCAAATTCAAAGGCAGTGGTTGAGTTCTTCTTGCAGGTAGTTACTATGTTTGCTTTAGTAGCAACTTGATCTTTGAAGCCAAAGCTTAGCCCAACAAGACGTAGAATGCGTCTGACGTCCTGAATATCCAATGTTGTAGTGATTTTCGTATGCTTTTTTTGCAGGAGTAGCTTGAGGTATTGGTGCAATGATCATGGGGGCATCATAATTCACAACAGAGGGTTCGGTTTGAGAAATAAAAATGGCAACATTAGGTTTAGTACTTTTAGTTGCAACAATTGTTGCAATGACATTCACAATGGGAGCTTTAGTGTTGGCAATATCAACATCATAGGCAGTTTTAGTCATTTCATGTATTTCAAAAATAGTGACAATGGGAGCAGATGCTGTAGTAGGGACTTCAGTAGTGACAGTGATTAGACATTTTAACAGGCCCAAATTTTATCCTCCACATTGAGTAATTGGCATCTAGAACTCACAACAATGGATCCTGCAAGCTGAATGAGGATCTCAGGGGCAAACACTGATACGACTCCAACATATCTATAATTTTCGATTGTTCCATGCTATTATATTATCAATCTAGGATACTTTATATGTAATTATATGATATTTTATATCATTATTTGGAACTAACCTATTAACCCTGTGCCAAGTGATGTTCTCTGCTTGTTTTTGGTTTTCTAGGAAATCTGTACCAAACAAAGTCCAAATGCTTCGAAACTTTTTGACGATTTTTTTCTGGACAAAAGAGACCCAAGAAGATTCAGGAGGAGTCAGGAAGTCACACGAGGATACGACAAGGCAACTGGGCGCGCCCCGGGGTGGTGGGGGTAGGCGCGCCTTGATGCCAAACACTTTTTCCATCGCTCTAAGCCTCTGTTCCGATGGAAGGCCATCTAGAGACCTTTTCCGATGATTTGCCATTGCGGGAATCGATCACAGAGTCCATCTACATCTACTTTGCTGCCTCCATGATGATGAATGAGTAGTCCACCATAGAGCTACAGGTCCATAACTAGTACCTAGATGCCTTCTTCTCTCTCTTTGATCTTCAATACAAAGTTCACCGCGATATTCATGGTGATCTATTCGATGTAATCTTCTTTAGCGGTGTGTTTATTGGGATCCAATGAATTGTGGGTTTATGATCAGATTATTCATGAATTCATGAAAATTTATTGAGTCTTCTCTGAATTTCAATATGCATGATATTATAGCTTCGTATTTCTCCCCGATCTATCGGTTTGGTTTGGCCAACTAGATTGATTTATCTTCAGCGGAAGTGGTGCATTGTAATGGGTTCAATATTGTGTTGCTCTATCCTCGTGAAAGAAGGGGTCAAGACAAGTATTTGTATTGTTGCCATTAAGGACAAAACGACGGGATCTAAAGATATTGCTTGTCCTATTTTTTCTACATCATGTCATCTTGCTCCAAGCATTACTTCCTTTGTCATGAACTTAGTACCATAGGTGCATGTTGGATAGCTGTCGATTGGCGAAGTAATAGTAGTAGATGCAGAATCATTTCGGTCTACTTGTTTATGGATGTGATGCCCATATAAATGATCATTGACGTGAATAACATGTCATAATTATGCACTATCAATTGCCCAATAGTAATTTGTCTACCCACCGTATGCTACTTTTGAGAGAGAAGCCTTTAGTGAACACTATGCCACCCGAGTGTACTTAAATATACAAACAAAAACTCTTAAATTACCTTGCTGCATTTAGTTTTATTTTATCTTGCTTTCATATTATCTATTTTATAAAGGTTTAATCCTTGCAAGTAACGAGTTCAAGGGGTTTGATAACACTCTTTTCCATGTTGGGTGCAAGTGTTTGGTTTTGTGTATGTAGGTGATGTTGAAACTAATTTGCTTGGCTCTCCTATTGGTTCGATAACCTTGGTTCTCATTGAGGGAAATACTTATCTCTAGTGTACTACATCTCCTCTCCTCATCGCGGAAAATCCCCAATGCAAGTAGCAGACACCATGAGCTTGGACATCATATCTTGGAGGGCAACAAAGTAGTCCACAACATCAACAACAAGCTGAATGTGAGGGGCATGTTGGGAGTGACCAGATGCAAGGCTTTGGGGTGGTGTTGGGATCATAGGAACTCCATCAGGTTCAGCAACATGGTGCGCAACAGGGGCAGCATGGGCTTTGTTATCATCCTAGAAAACAACATCCTCCCATATACCACCGAATGGAGCATTAGTCATAGTGTGCATAATGTCGTCTGGTGGGATGGGGTTTCCATCACCCACATGGCGCCAAGCAAATCAACATGTAAAATGTACACAACACAAGTCTAAGATTGTCCATGCCCATAATCATCTAAGCTTTCATAGATCACATGGCTAATAGGTCTCTCAAGGAGGCCAAGCACACAAACTTTGACAAAGATTCTAGCACAATTTGACGTATCTTTGTTCCAGATTAAAATATTAACAAATCCACAAACAATCTCTCTAACTTTGTTAGGACGCCATGCCTCAAGTGGGAAAGTGACCATCATGATCCATGCACATGGGTGAAAATCCAGTCATTATGATTGATACCTCGATCAGGTCGGATGACCCAAAGGATGGAGTCACCGACGAAGTAGCGGTTGTTGCCAATGGTAGTATCGATCATGCGCATGGGTGCAGTAGACTAGGGAAACACCCATGGCACAACATGAGACTTTATATGGTAGTCACGCTCGTGGTCGAGGAAGTGACGGATGAACATGGTGTCGGCTTCAAAATGGACAGGATCCAGTGGAGGAGCGAGGGAGATGATGGCCCAATCTCCCGATTGCACAAGTGGCTCGCCACTAAGGTAGTGGTGCTTGTAGTGTACTATTGGAGGGGTTATGGGGAGACGAGTCATAAGCTGGGTTATAGGATGAGGATTGGTTGTTTGGGAGACTCGGCTTGACCTGATATATTCATACATCTCCAACGTATCGAAAAATTATTAAGTATTCATGTCATATTCACCTATGTTTACAATACTTTTATATGCTTTTGATGCACTTTATATGATTTATTTAGAACTAACCCGGACTGACGCTGTTTTCAGCAGAACTGCCGTGGTGTTGTTTTTTCGTGCAGAAAATGGAAGTTCTCGGAATCGCTCGAAACTTTTTGAAGATTTTTTTGGAACAAAAGAGGAATCCAAAGCTTCGTGGTAGGACCAGAAGAGTCATGAGGTGTCCACCCTCCACCGGGGCGTGCCAGGCCCACAAACCATGCCCTGGTGGAGGGTGCTCACCTCGTAGCCCATCTCCACGTGAAACCAACGCCAAAAATTACCATAAATATAGAAACCATCAAAAATAACCATAGACTCCTCATTCCGCTGCCACAGGGCCTCTGTATTGACGAAAAACCAATCTCGAGAGAAAGTAGTACCCTGCCAGAGAGGGTAGATCATCTCCGATGGCCATCTTCATCATCCCGATGGAGTCCATGATGAGGAGGGAGTAGTCCACCCTCGGGGCTGACGGTTTGTACCAGTAGCTATGTATTCAATCTCTCTCTCTATCTATCTATCTCTATCTGTCTCTATCTGTCTCTTGTTCTTGAGATGGCACGATCTTGATGTATCACGGGCTTTGTTAATATAGTTGGATCATATGGTGTGTTTCCCTCTCTATCTTGTTATGATGAATTGAGTTTTCCCTTTGAGATTTTGTTATGTTGGATTGAATATTGGATTTGAGAACATTTGATATATGTCTTGCATGCGGATACCCGTAGTGACATTGGGGTATTCAAGTGATTCACTTGATATATGTTATGTACTCAACTTGCGGATTCCCAAGATGACATTGGGGTAATCTATGCATAGGGGTTGATACACATTCTTGTCCTAGCTTCTCCGGTAGAAATCTTGGGGCACTCTTTGAGGTTCTTTGTGTTGGATTGAGTATTATGAATCTGAATTTTTTTGATGCGTATCATATAATGAACTCATGGATACTTGTGGTAACATTGGAGTATCTAGGTGACATTCGAGTTGGTTGATGCGTATCATATGGTATTATTCTAGTACGAACTCTTGGATAGATCAATCGAAAAGGATAAATTTAAAGTGGTTTCGTACCCTACAAACAATTTCTTATTATGATCTCCGTTAGATAAGCACTTTGGAGTGATTATCGTTGCACGTTGAGGGATGGTTATGTGATCCAATTATATTAGCATTGTTGAGAGATTGGACTAGCGAAAGTACGGACCATAGGCCTTGTTTTCAAGCATTGCAATACCTTTTGTGCTCACTTTTGTTACTTTCTACCTTGCTGTTTTTATATTTTCATATTACAAAAATCAATATCTACTATCATTACTACACTTGTATCACCATCTCTTCGCCGAACTAGTGCACCTATACAATTTGCCATTGTATTGGGTGTGTTGGGGACATAAAAGATTTCTTGTATTTGATTGCAGGGTTGCTTGACAGAGACCATCTTCATCCTACACCTCCCACGGATTGACAAACCTTAGGTCATCCACTTGAGGGAAAATTTCTAATGTCCTACAAAACTCTGCGTTTGGAGGCCCAACACGAGTCTACAAGAATAAAGTTGTGTAGTAGACATCACGCTCTTTTCTGGCGCCGTTGCCCGGGAGGTGAGTTCTTGAAGGTATATCTTTTGATCTTGCAATTAAATATTTTAGTTTCTCATTTTTGACTAGTTGGTTTTATAAAAGAAAATTACAAAAAAAATGGGTAGAGGAAAATTGGCATCAATTGTCTCGGCTCTTTAATGTCTTTCGTGAAAATGATGGAAAGGAAAATTGTGCTCAATTGGTAGAGGAAGAATTTATGAGAATACTTGATAAGAATTCCTTGAATGATGAGTATGAATTCTCTGAATATTCATGATGTTAATGATATGCAAAGCCACAAGCTTGGGGATGCTATGCTTGATGAATATGATATTTCTAGTCCCCCAAGTTTTGATGAGCAAAACTATTATGATGATGGCATTACTCCTATATATGATGATTATTGTGATGACATGTATGATATAAAGAGTGATATTAACCATAAAACTTGTCATCATGATTTTAATATTCAAAGTGGTTATGTCAATCAAGTATGTCATGATAGTTATTTCGTTGAGTTGGCTCCCACTATTATGAATGAGAAGAAGTTTGGTTATGTGGCGAGTGATAAAAATTATATGCTTGTGCATCATGAAAATAATGCTATATGTGATAGTTATATTGTGAAATTCCTTAATGATGCTACTGAAAATTATTATGAGGGAGGAAAATATGCCTGTAGGAATTGCAATAATATCAGGTTTCCTCCCTATGTGTTCAAAGTTTCGAAGTTATGCTTGTTTTGCCTTCCTATGCTAGTTGATTCTTGCTCCCATAAATTTTTTGCTCACAAAATACCTATGAATAGGAAGTGGGTTAGACTTAAATGTGCTTGCCATGTGATTCATGATGCTCTCTTGCATGTTTCAATAATTATTCCTATACAAGCATCATTGAAATCATCATGCCTAGCTAAAAGGCATTAAAGAAAAGCACTTGTTGGGAGACAAACCAACACTTTTACCTTATGTTTTTATGTGTTAACATGATTAAGATAATGTGGTAATCATGTTTTGTGTCTTTTATTTTAATAAAGTGCCAAGTAAAGCCTTTGGGGTAGTGTGGATACTTGCTTGTTTGATTCTGTGCAAAAACAAAAAGTTTGCGTCCAGTATATGAATTATCTGATTTGACTGGAGCATCCAAAATTCTGAAAGTGTTATAAAAAAGTTCTATGCAAATTCTATGACTTGTCCTAATTTTTAAGAATTTTTAGAGTCAGGGAACTATTGTGATTATTCGGATCTTTATAGATTGTTCTGTTTTTGACAGATTCTGTTTTGCATGCATAGTTTGCTTGTTTCAAGTATTTCCATAAATTATATTTGGTGATATAAATTGTGGAAATTATTTAATACAGTAGGTATTATGTGAGAACAATTACAAATCTTGTCTTGACAGTACCTATGTGAATGATCTATCTTTACTACACTAACCCATCTCACGAAGTTTCGTTAAGTTTTGTGTGATTGAAGTTTTCAAGTTTTGGGTGAGATACCGATATGAGGTGAATAAGGAGAAGAAAGGACCTAAGATTGGGGATTCCCAAGGCATCCCCAAGGTAGTATCTAAGGAAGACTCAAGCGTCTAAGCTTGGGGATGCCCCGGAAGGCATCCCCTCTTTGTCTCCAACATTATCGATACATCGTACTTGGAGCTATATTTTTATTCATCACATAATATGTGTTTTACTTGGAGCGTCATTATAACTTGTTATTCTCTGTCAGATGTTATTTATAATCTTGTTTTTAATAAAAAGTTCCAAGAATTGCATTAGGATGTTTGCATTGCATGTTTTGATATGTGCTGTGTAAAAACAGAAACTTTTGCTGTAGTGTTTGAATTTTCAAATTTTACTGAACGTGTAAAGTTTCCGAAAGTTTTACACAACATTTTAATATAAATTTCTGAGCATGTCCTAAAGTTTCATAATTGTTTTAGTTACATAGGTACACTGGTTTAATAGATTGCTACAGACTGTTCTGTTTGGACAGGTTGCTGTCGTAGTTTTGTTATCTACCTTTCCTATAGTTTCCATAGCCTATATTGGTAGATATAAATTGTGGAAATGTTAGTAAAAAATAGATGATGTTTGAAAATTATTATGAAATTTGTCTTGGCAGTACATAAAGATTTGATTTATTATTATGTGCACTAACCTATCTCACGAGTTCTTTTCAAGTTTTGTGTGGATGAAGTTTTTCAGAATAGGTGAAACCGTGGTATGAGAGGATTGAAAGAGATACAAAAGCTCGAGCTTGGGGATTCCCAAGTCACCCCAAGTAAATATTTCATGAACTCTCAAGCAGCTAAGCTTGGGGATGCTACGCATCCCACCTCTCTTCGTGAACTATCGGTTAGCCTATGTTGAGCCTAAATTTTTATTCGTTCACATGATGCGTCCTATTCTTGGAGTGATATTTTTCTTATCCTTGTTGTTTAAATAAAATACTCAGATATGAAAATCTTTATTGAGAGAGAGAGAGTCCTCACATAGCTACTTAATTGCTTGACTACTCATTGATCTTCACTTATATGTTTTGAGAGTAGTTTGATGTTTACTCTTGTGCTTCACTTATATCCTAAGAGTAAATTGTGAATGAATTTAATATCCTAAATCTTAAATTATCAATGTGCTTTATGCTTAGTAGTAGCTTCACGTCTGGTTTAGAAAGTAAAATCTATTAAAGTTTGACAATCACAATATTGGTCATACAAGCAATTCGTGAATGATTGGTATAAGGAAGAGAACTTTCACATACAAATGTATTATCTTGGACATCTTTTATGATTGTGAATACCCATTAATTATTTTAAATCTTGAGAAAATTAGTTGAAGTTGGACAAGTAAGACAACGTAATGAGTTATGGTTGTGTATATTTGCATAAAAGTTATATTGTTATGGATCCTCCAACATGTGGTGCTTGTTTAGAACCTTTTGCTAGACACAAATTCATAGTAAGTAGAGATACTACTTGTGCATCCAAATCCTTGAGCCAAGTTTCTTCCATGAGACTCCACCATACCTACCTATATATGGCATTTCACTGTCGTTCCAAGTAAATTTGCATGTGCCATCTCTAAAATTTCAAATGAACATTTGTTTTGTGTGCCTGGACCACTCATGGAGTGATAGGGGGCGGTCGGTATCTTCCATGTTAAGCGGGTTATTCTCATGACGAGTGTTTATTCACTTGTCCTTGTACGATAGGGGCGGTAATAGGGATTCCCAATCTCTAAATAAGAATGCAAATAATTAAACAAAACCCACCTAGGAATGTTGTTGGTATGGATGGTACCCATGGATTCGGCTAGCTGTGGAGTGTGTTTGTTGGTGGAGGGGGAGTAAACCTTTACTTTTACCGTTTGGGAACCACCGCTAAAGTGTTTAACATGGAAGATATTGATAACTCTTGGTCATAACGTTGACAGGAAGGGTGCAACTCACAAAAACATATTCATCTTTGTTTTAAACAATGAGCTCTCGCACATATGCATATCCCTGCTTCCCTCTACGAAGGGACAATATATTTACTTTCATGTTATTTACTTTTCATGCTGAGTCAACTTCTTATTCCAACATGCTTCTATTAGTTGGAAAGCATCATGTGGTGGGGAAATATCTAGGCACATATGGCTAGTCAGATATATTTGATCATGACTTGTTATTGTTGACAATTATCTAGACGATAATTGAGTTGGGAGGCGAAACATTAAGCCCCTATCTTTCTATGTGTTCGATGGATGCGATTTGTTCTAAAAATATGCTTTGAGTACTAGCAATCATAGAAGACTATATGATGATTGAGTATGTGGAGATCTTACTTAGACTTTGTTGGGAATAAGTTGAATTGCAATTGTTTGGTGACTAAGAACATTGGTTGTCAAGTTCCAAGAGAATTCACTGTTTTAACCACAAAATGTGAATTGGTTGCTACTTTATCATGATGAGTTTTATGACAAAGAGTTGTTGTTATGATGCTAGGAAAGTGGTTGAAATTATCATTGATCAAACTTATGCATTATGCTAGAATTTACACTTCATAAATTATTATTTTTATCATTTACCTATTTGAGGACGAGTAGGAATTAAGCTTGGGGATGCTGATACGTCTCCAACGTATCGATAATTTATGAAGTATTCATGCCATATTCACCTATGTTTACAATACTTTTATATGGTTTTGATGCACTTTATATGATTAATTTAGAACTAACCCAGACCGACATTGTTTTCAGCAGAACGACTGTGGTGTTATTTTTGTGTGCAGAAAATGGAAGTTCTCGGAATCGCTCGAAACTTTTTGAAGATTTTTTTTGGAAAAAAAGAGGCATCCAAAGCTTCGTGGTAGGACCAGAAGAGTCATGAGGTGTCCACCCTCCACCGGGGCGCGCCAGGCCCTCAAACCATGCCCTGGTGGAGGGTGCTCACCTCGTGGCCCATCTCCACGTGAAACCAACGCCAAAAATTACCATAAATATAGAAACCATAAAAAATAACCCTAGATTCCTTGTTCCGCCGTTGCAAGGCCTCTGTATCGACGAAAAGCCTATCTAGAGAGAAAACAATACCCTATCGGAGAGGGTATATCATCTCCGTGGCCATCTTCATCATGTCGGCGGAGTCCATGATGAGGAGGGAGTAGTCCACCCTCGGGGCAGACGGTTTGTACCAGTAGCTATGTGTTCAATCTCTCTCTCTCTCTCTCTCTCGTGTTCTTGAGAAGGCATGATCTTGATGTATCACGGGCTTTGTTAATATAGTTGGATCATATGGTGTGTTTCCCTCTCTATCTTGTTGTGATGAATTGAGTTTTCCCTTTGAGATTTCGTTATGTTGGATTGAATATTGGATTTGAGAACACTTTATGTATGTCTTGCATGCGGATAACCGTAGTGACATTGGGGTATTCAGGTGATTCACTTGATATATGTTATGTTGGGGAATGTTGCATGGGAAACAAAAAATTTCCTACGCACATGCAAGGTCTATCCATGGTGATGAGCATCTACGAGAGGAAGAGTGGATCTACATACCCTTGTAGATCGCTAAGCGGGAAGCGTTAAGAAACGCGGTTGGTGTAGTCGAACGTCTTCGCGATTCAAATCGCCGAGCATCCTGCGATCTCATCACGATCCGTCCCGCGATCCAATCACGATCTGTCCTGCGAACTCATCACGATCTGTCCCGTGATCTCATCACAATCCGTCTCGCGATCTTGATCACGGTCCTTCCGATCTAGCGCCGAACAGATGACACCTCCGCGTTCAGCACACGTACAACTCGATGACGATCTCCGCCTTCTTGATCCAGCAAGAGGGAGCGGAGAGGTAGATGAGTTCTCCGGCAGCGTGATGGCGTTGCGGCGATGGTGGTGGAGCTATTCCAGCAAGGCTTCGCCTAAGCACCGCTGAAAACCGATCTAGAGGAGAAACTGCGATCTAGAGGAGAGGTAGCACGTGGCTATTAGGGTAAGCTTTTTCCTCTAAATCCTCTAGTATATATAGGAGGGAGGGAGGTCAGGAGGCAGCCTCAAACCCTCAAGGTTTGGTCGAAATTGGACGTGGAGGAGTCCTACTACAATCCTATTAGGAGTAGGATTCCTCCTTTCCACTTGGAAACTCTTTCCACCTCTCCACCTTTGGATTTTTCCTTCTCAAACGACTCCAGCCGCATGGGCCCTTAGAGGAGGCTTCGGCCAGCCCACCAGGGGATGGTTTACCTCCTCCCACAGCCCAAGTAGCCTCCTCGGTCGAAATACCTCTCCCGATGGTCCCCCGGTACACTATCGGCACTCCTGGTACACTACCGATGAGCCCGAAACTTTTCCGGCGACCAAAACAGGACTTCCCATATATCAATCTTTACCTCCGAACCATTCCGGAGCTCCTCGTGACGTCTGGGATCTCATATGGGACATCGAAAAACCTTCGGTCACCACCATACATAACTCTGTACTACCAAAACGTCACTGAACCTTAAGTCTGCAGACCCTGTGGGTACGAAAACTATGTAGACATGACCGAGACACCTCTACGGTCAATAACCAATAGCGGGACCTGGATGCCCATATTGGTCCCTACATATTCTACGAAGATCTTTATCGGTCGAACCTCTATGTCAAGGATTCAGTTAATCCCGTATGATGTTCCCTTTGTTCTTCGGTATGTTACTTGCCCGAGATTCAATCGTCGGTACCTCCATACCGAGTTCAACCTCGTTACCGGCAAGTCTCTTTACTCGTTCCGTAATACAAGATACCATGAATAACACTAAGTCACATTGCTTGCAAGACTTATTGTGATGTTGTATTACCGAGTGGGCCCTGAGATACCTCTCCATCACACGGAGTAACAAATCCCAGTCTTGATCCATGCCAACCTAACAGACACCCTCGAGGATACCTGTAGAGCACCATTATAGTCATCCAGTTACGTTGCGATGTTTGATACACACAAGGTACTCCTCCAGTGTCAGTGTGTTGCATGATCTCATGGTCATAGGAACAAATACTTGACATGCAGAAAACAGTAGCAATAAACTGATACGATCATATGCTACGTTTGTAGTTTGGGTCTTGTCCATCACATCATTCTCCTAATGATGTGATCCCTTTATCAAATGAAATCTCATGTCCATGACTAGGAAACCATAGCCATCTTTGATCAACGAGCTAGTCTATTAGAGGCATACATAGGGACATGGTGTTGTCTATCTATCCACACATGTATCTGAGTTTCCGATCAATACAATTATAGCATGGATAATAAACGATTATCATGAACAAGGAAATATGGTAATAACCAATTTATTATTGCCTCTAGGGCATATTTCCAAAAGTCTCCCACTTGCACTAGAGTCAATAATTTTGTTGACATCACCATGTGATTCGCATTGTTATGAATCTAACACCCAATGAGTTTTGGGTCTCGATCATGCTTTGCATGTGAGAGAGGTCTTATAGTCAATGGGTCTGCGACATTTAGATCTGTGTGTACTTTGCAAATCTCTATGTCAAACTGTAAACACTGCTACCACACTCCACTTGGAGCTATTCCAAATGGCTGCTCTACTATACGTATCCGGATTGCTACTAAGAGTCATCCAGATTGGTGTCAAAGCTGGCATCGACGTAACTCTTTACGATGAACTCTTTCTTACCTCCATAATTGAGAAACATTTCCTTAGTCTTTTAGTTACTAAGGATGATCTTGACCGTTGTCCAGTGATCCACTCTTGGATCACTCTTGTACCCCTTGACGGACTCATGGCAAGGCACACACAGGTGCGGTACACAGCATGGCATACTATATAGAGCCTATGGCTAAGGCATAGGGGACGACATTCGTCCTTTCTCTTTCTTTTGTCGTGGTCGAGCTTTGAGTCTCACTCAACTTCACACCTTACAAAGCAGGTGAGAACACTTCTCTCTGACTAATCCATTTTGAACTCTTTCAAAATCTTGTCAAGGTATGTACTCATTCAAAGTCTCATCAAGCATCTTGATCTATCTCTATAGATCTTGATGCTCAACAATTAGGTAGCTTTATCTAGGTCTTCCTTTGAAAAAACTCGTTTCAAACAACCGTTCATGCTTTCCAGAAATTCTACATCATTTCCGATCAACAATATGTCAACCACATATGCTTATTAGAAACTCTATAGTGCTCCCACTCACTTTATTGTAAATACAAGTTTCTCAAAAACTTTGTATAGACTCAAAAACTTTGATCACCTCATCAAAGTGTATATTCCAACTCCGAGATGCTTGCTTCAGTCTATAGAAGGATCACTGAAGCTTGCTCACCTTTTAGCATCCTTAGGACTGACAAAAACTTCTGGTTTTATCACATACAACTCTTCCTCAAGTAAATTGTTAAGGAAACGATGTTTTGTCATCCATCTGCCAGATTTCATAATTGAAAAATGCAGCAACTGCTAACATAATTCCAACAGACTTTAGCATCGCTACGAGTGAGAAAGTCTCATCGCAATCAACTCTTTGAACTTGTCGGAAACTTCTTTGTGACAAGTCGAGCTTTATAAATGGTGACATTTACCATCAGCGTCTGTCTTCATCTCAAAGATCCATTTGTACTCGACGACCTGCCGTCTAACAAGCAAGTCTACCAAAGTCTATACTTGGATTTCATACATGGATCCATTCTCGGATTTCATGGCCTCTAACCATTTGTCGGAATCCAGGCCCATCATCGCTTCTCCATATCTCGTAGGTTCATCGTTGTCCAACAACATGACCTCCAAGATAGGGTTGTCATACCACTCAGGAGCGTTACGCATCCTTGTCGACCTACGAGGTTCGATAGTAACTTGATCCGAAGCTTCATGATCATCATCATTTACTTCCTCTTCAACTAACGTAGGTTCCACAGAAACATGTTTCTGCGCTGTGCTACTCTATGGTTGAAACAAAGGTTCAACAACCTCATCAAGTTCTGTCTTCCTCCCACTCAATTCTTTCGAGAGAAAAAAATTTCTCGAGAAAGGACCGTTTTAGCAACAAACACTTTATGCTTGGATCTGAGATAGAAGGTTCACCCAACTGTTCTTAGGGTAATCTATGAAGATGCCTTTGTCCGCTTTGGGTTCGAGCTCATTAGGTGAAAACATTTTTCCACACAAGCGCCGTAGCCCCAAACATTATGAAATGACACCTTAGGTTTCTATCAAACCATAATTCACACGGTGTCATCTCAATGGATTTAGATGGTGCCCTATTTAAAGTGAATGTAGTTGTCTCTAATGCATAACCCCAAAACTATAGTAGCAAAACAATAAGAGACATCATAGCCCGCACCATATCCAATAGAGCACGACTATGACGTTCGAATACACCATCACACTATGGTGTTCCAGGTGGCGTGAGTTGTGAAATGAGTTTCACATTGTCTAAAGTTGTATGCCAAACTCGTAACTCAGATATTCACCTCCGCGATCATATCGCAAACATTTTTATCTTCTTGTCACGATGATCTTAAACTTCACTTTGAATTTGCTTGAACTTTTCAAACGATTCAGACTTGTGTTTCATTAAGTAAACATACACTATATCTACTCAAATCATCAGTGAAGGTAAGAAAATAACGATATCCACCGCACGCTACAAGACTCATTGGATTGCATACATCAACATGTATCATTTCCAATAAATCACTTGCCGTCTCCATCAATCCGGAAAACGGGTCCTTAGTCATCTTGCCCAAGAGGCATGGTTCGCATGTCTCAACCGATTCGAAATCGAATGAGTCCAAAGATCCATCAACATGGATTTTCTTCATGCGCTTTATACCAATATGACATTTCGCGGTAGTGCCACAAGTATGTGGTACTGTCATTATTAACTTTGTATCTTTTGGCATCAATGTTATGAACATGTGTATTACTATGATCAAGATTCAACAAACCATTCTCACTAGGTGCATGACCATTGAAGGTATTATTCATGTAAACAGAATAACAATTATTCTCTAACTTAAATGAATAGCGTGTTGCAATAAACATGATCTAATCACGTTCATGCTCAACGCAAAACACCAAATAACATTTATTTAGGTTCGTCACAAATCCCGAAGGTAGAGAGAGCGTGCGATGTCGATCACATCAACCTTGGAAACATTTCCAACACACATCGTCACCTCACCCTTAGCTAGTCTCCATTTTTTCCGTAGCTTTTACTTTGAGTTACTAACATTTAGTAACCGAACTAGTATCCAATACCCAGGTGCTATTAGGAGTACTAGCAAGGTACACATCAATAACACATATATCAAATACACTTGTGTCGATGTTGCCAGCCTTCTTATCTACCAAGTATCTAGGGTTGTCCCGCTTCGGCGACCGCTCACCTCATAATAGAAGCACTTAGTCTCGGGTTTGGGTTCAACTTTGGGTTGCTTCACTGGAGCAGTAACTGACTTGCCATCCATGAAGTTTCCCTCCTTGCCCTTGCCCTTCTTGAAACTAGTGGTTTTACTAACCATCAACACTAGATGCTCCTTCTTGATTTCTACCTTCACGGTGTCAAACATCGCGAACAGCTCGGGAATCATTATTTCTATCCCCGACATTTTACAGTTCATCACCAAGTTCTAGTAACTTAGTGACAGTGACTTGGAGAACTATATCAATCACTATCCTATTTGGAAGATCAACTCTCACTCGATTCAAGCGATTGTAGCACCTAGACAATCTGATCACATGCTTAATGATTGAGCTATTCTCCTTCATCTTGCAGGCAAAGAATCTTGTTGGAGATCTCATATCTCACAACATGGGCACGAGCCTGAGATCCAAATTTCAGCTCTTAGAACATCTCATATGTTCCGTGACGTTCAAAACATTTTGGAGCCTCAATTCTAAGTTGTAATGCATGACACACTAAACTATCAAGTAGTCATCGGAACGTGCCTGTCAGATGTTCACAACATCTACAGACGACGCTAGAGGGGGTGGCGCACCGAGCGGTGCATTAAGGACATGAGCCTTCTGTGCAACAACGAGGACAATCCTCAGATCACGGACCCAGTCCGCAATATTGCTACCATCATATTTCAACTCTATTTCTCTAGGAACATATAGAAATTCAAGGGAGCTACAACGTGAGCTAGTAATCTAACATAATTTTGCAAAGACACTACTGACTATGTTCATCATAATGAGTTCAATTAATCACATTACTTAAGAACTCCCACTCAAATTGACATCCCTCCAGTCATTCGAGTGATACATGATCCAAATTCACCAACTCAAGTCCAATCATCACGTGAGATGAGGTGGTTTCAATGGTGACCATCATTATGTTGATCATACCTACTATATGACTCATGTTCGACCTTTCGGTCTCTTGTGTTCCAAGGCCATGTCTGTGTTCGGGAATGTTGCATGGGAAACAAAAAATTTCCTACGCACACGCAAGATCTATCCATGCTGATGAGAATCTACGAGAGGGAGAGTGGATCTACGTACCCTTGTAGATCGCTAAGAGGGAAGCGTTAAGAAATGCGGTTGGGGTAGTCGAACATCTTCGCGATCTCATCATGATCCGTCCCACGATCCAATCACGATCCGTCCCGCGAACTCATCACGATCCATCCCGCAATCTCGTCACGATCCGTCCAGCGAACTCATCACGATCCGTGCCGCGAACTCATCACGATCCGTCTCGCGATCTTGATCACGGTCCTTCCGATCTAGCACCGAACGGACGGCACCTCCGCGTTCAGCACACGTACAGCTCGATGACGATCACCGCCTTCTTGATCCAGCAAGAGGGAGCAGAGAGGTAGAAGAGTTCTCCGGCAGCGTGACGGCGCTCCGGCAGGGCTTCGCCTAAGCACTGCAGAAATCCGATCTAGAGGAGAAACTATGCACTAGAGGAACGGGCAACACGTGGCTAAAAATTCTATGCCAAAACCCTAAAATCCTCTAGTATATATAGGAGGAGAGGAGGAGGAGGCTTGGCTGCCTAAAAGGCAGCCCTTGGGTCGGCCAAACCAAGGAGGGAGGAGTCCTCCTCCTCCACTCCTAGTAGGATTAGGACTCCTTCCTTATTTGGCCCTTTTTTTGCCTTTTTCCACCTTTTTCCTTTTGGGCTTTTCTTCCCAGCTGCATGGGCCTTGTGTGGGACTTCCAAAAGCCCACAAAGGGCTGGTATTTACTCTCCCAAAGCCCATATAGCCTCTTGGGTCGAAATACCCCTCCCGATGGTCCCCCGGTACACTACCAGCACTCCCGGTACACTACCGATGAGCCCGAAACTTTTCCGGCGACCAAAACAGGACTTCCTATATATCAATCTTTACCTCCGGACCATTCCGAAGCTCCTCGTGACATCCGGGATCTCATCCGGGACTCTGAACAACCTTCGGTCACCACCATGCATAACTCTATACTACTGAAATGTCACCAAACCTTAAGTGTGCATACCCTGCGGGTTCGAGAACTATGTAGACATGACCGAGACACCTCTACGGTCAATAACCAATAGCGGGAGCTGGATGCCCATATTGGTTCCTACATATTATACGAAGATCTTTATCGATCGAACCTCTATGTCAAGGATTCAGTTAATCCCGTATGATGTTTCCCTTTGTTCTTCGGTATGTTACTTGACCGAGATTCGATCGTCGGTATCTATATACCTAGTTCAACCTCGTTACCGGGAAGTCTCTTTACTCGTTCTGTAATACAAGATCCCGTGGCTAACACTTAGTCACACTGCTTGCAAGGCTTATTGTGATGTTGTATTACCGAGTGGGCCCTGAGATACCTCTTCGTCACACGGAGTAACAAATCCCAGTCTTGATCCATGCTAACCCAACAGACACCTTCAGAGATACCTGTAATGCACCTTTATAGTCACCCAGTTACGATGCGACGTTTGATACACACAAGGCACTCCTCCGGTGTCCGTGAGTTGCATGATCTCATGGTCAAAGGAACATAGACTTGACATGCAGAAAACAGTAGCAATAAACTGACACGATCATACGCTACGTTTGTAGTTTGGGTCTTGTCCATCACACCATTCTCCTAATGATGTGATCCCGTTATCAAATGACATCTCATGTCCATGGCTAGGAAACCTTAACCATCTTTGATCCCTATTAGAGGCATACTAGGGACATGGCTTTGTCTATGTATCCACACATGCATCTAAGTCTCCGATCAATACAATTATAGCATGGATAATAAATGATTATCATGAACAAGGAAATATGATAATAACTAATTTATTATTGCCTCTAGGGCATATTTCCAACAGTCTCCCACTTGCACTAGAGTCAATAATCTAGTTCACATCACCATGTGATTCGCATTGTTATGAATCTAACACCCAATGAGTTCTGGGGCTTGATCATGCTTTGCATGTGAGAGAGGTCTTATAGTCAACGGGTCTGTGACATTCAGATCCGTGTGTACTTTGCAAATTTCTATGTCAAACCGTAAACACTGCTACCATACTCCACTTGGTACTATTCCAAATGGCTGCTCCTCTATACGTATCCAGATTGCTACTACGAGTCATCCGGATTGGTGTTAAAGCTTGCACCAACGTAACTCTTTACGGCAAACTCTTTATCACCTCCATAATCGAGATACATCTCTTTAATCTTTTAGTTACTAAGGATAATCTTGACTGCTGTCCAGTGCTCCATTCTAGGATCACTTTGAAACCTTCCGGCCATACTTATGGCAAAGCTGACATCGGGTCTTGTGCACAGCATTGCCTACATGATAGAGCCTATGGCTGAAGCATAGGGGATGACACTCATCTTTTCTCTATCTTTTGCAGTCACTGGGCATTGAGTCTTACTCAACTTCACACCCTACAAATCAGGCGAGAACTCTTTCTCTGACTGATCCATTTTAAATTCTTTCAAAAACTTTGTCAAGGTATGTACTTATTGAAAAGTCTCATCAAGCTTCTCGATCTATCTCTATAGATCATGATGCTCAACAATTAGGTAGCTTTATCCAGGTCTTCCTTTGAAAAAACTCGTTTCAAACAACCGTTCATGCTTTCCAGAAATTCTACATCATTTTCGGTCAACAATATGTCAACCACATATGCTTACTAGAAACTCTATAGTGCTCCCACTCACTTTATTGTAAATACAAGTTTCTCATAAACTTTGTATAGACTCCAAAACTTTGATCACCTCATCAAAGTGTATATTCCAACTCCGAGATGCTTGCTTCAGTTCATAGAAGGATCATTGAAGCTTGCACACCTTTTAACATCCTTAGGACTGACAAAAACCTTCTGGTTGTATCTCATACAACCTTTCCTTGAGGAAGGAAACTATGTTTTGACATTCATCCACCAGATTTCATAATTGAAAAATGCAGCAACTGCTAACATAATTCCAACAGACTTTAGCATCGCTACGAGTGAGAAAGTCTCATCGCAGTCAACTCCTTGAACTTGCCGAAACTTCTTTGCGACAAGTCGAGCTTTATAAATGGTGACATTCACCATTAGTGTCTGTCTTCATCTTAAAGGTCCATTTGTACTCGACGACCTGCTATCCAACCTGCAAGTCTACCAAAGTCTATACTTGGTTTTTATACATGGATCCTTTCTCGGATTTTATGGCCTCTAACCATTTGTCAGAATCCGGGCCCATCATCGCTTCTCCATAGCTCGTAGGTTCATCGTTGTCCAACAACATGACCTCCAAGACAGGGTTGTCGTACCGCTAAGGAGCAGTACACATCCTTGTCGACCTACGAGGTTCGATAGTAACTTGATCCGAAGCTTCATGATCATCATCATTAACTTCATCTTCAACTAGCGTAGGCTTCACAGAAACAAATTCCTGCACTGCGCTACTCTCTGGTTGAACAAAGGTTCAACAACCTTATCAAGTTCTATCTTCCTCCCACTCAATTCTATCGAGAGAAACTCTTTCTCGAGAAAGGACCCAGTTTTAGCAACAAACACTTTATGCTTGGATCTGAGATAGAAGGTTTACCCAACTGTCTTTAGGGTATTCTATGAAGATGCATTTGTCCCGCTTTGGGTTCGAGCTCATTAGGTGAAAACATTTTTCCACACAACCGTCGCAGCCCCAAACGTTAAGAAATGATAGCTTAGGTTTCTATCAAACCATAATTCACACGGTGTCATCTCAACGGATTTAGATGGTGCCCTATCTAAAGTGAATGTAGTTGTCTCTAATGCATAACCCCAAAAACGATAGTGGTAAAAGGATAAGTGACATCATAATTCGCACCATATCCAATAGAGCACGACTATGACGTTCAGACACACCATCACACTATGGTGTTCCAGGTGGCGTGAGTTGTGAAACAACTTTCACATTGTCTTAAGTTGTATACCAAACTCGTAACTTAGATATTCACCTCCACGATCATATCGCGGACATTTTATCTTCTTGTCACGATGATCTTAAACTTCACTCTGAATTTGCTTGAACTTTTTCAAACGATTTAGACTTGCGTTTCATTAAGTAAATATACACTATTATCTACTCAAATCATCAGTGAAGGTAAGAAAATAACGATATCCACCGCATGCTACAAGACTCATTGGATTGCATACATCAACAAGTATCATTCCAATAAATCACTTGCCCGCTCCATCAAACCAGAAAACGGGGTCCTTAGTCATCTTGCCCAAGAGGCATGGTTCGCATGTCTCAACCGATTCGAAATCGAATGAGTCCAAAGATCCATCAGTATGGAGTTTCTTCATGCACTTTATACCAATATCACATTTAGCGGCAGTGCCACAAGTATGTGGTACTATCATTATTAACTTTGTATCTTTTGACATCAATGTTATGAACATGTGTATTACTATGATCAAGATTCAACAAACCATTCTCACTGGGTGCATGACCATTGAAGGTATTATTCATGTAAACAGAATAACCATTATTCTTTAACTTAAATGAATAACTGTGTTGCAATAAACACAATCTAATCATGTTCATGCTCAACGCACAACACCAAATAATATTTATTTAGGTTCGTGACTAATCCCGAAGGTAGAGAGAGCGTGTGATGTTGATCACATCAACCTTGGAAACATTTCCAACACACATCGTCACCTCACCCTTAGCTAGTTCTCCGTTTATTCCGTAGCTTTTATTTCGAGTTACTAACATTTAGCAACCGAACCGGTATCCAATACCTAGGTGCTACTAGGAGTACTAGCAAGGTACACATCAATAAAACGTATATCAAATATACTTCTGTCGACGTTGCCAGCCTTCTTATCTACCAAGTATCTAGGGTTGTTTCGCTTCAACGACCGTTCTCCTCATAATCGAAGCACTTGGTCTCGGGTTTGGGTTCAACTTTGGGTTGCTTCACCGAAGCAGCAACTGACTTGCTATCCATGAAGTTTCCCTCCTTGCCCTTGCCCTTCTCGAAACTAGTGGTTTTACTAACCATCAACACTTGATGCTCCTTCTTGATTACTACCTTCGCGGTGTCAAACATCGCGAACAGCTCAGGGATCATTATTTCTATCCCTAGCATTTATAGTTCATCACCAAGTTCTAGTAGCTTAGCGACGGTGACTTGGAGAACAATATCAATCACTATCTTATCTGGAAGATCAACTCCCAGTCGATTCAAGCAATTGTAGCACCCAGACAATCTGAGCACATGCTCAACGATTGAGCTATTCTCCTTCATCTTATAGGCAAAGAATCTTGTTGGAGATCTCATATCTCGCAACACGGGCACGAGCCTGAGATCCTAATTTCAGCTCCTAGAACATCTCATATGTTCCATGACGTTCAAAACATTTTGGAGCCTCAATTCTAAGATGTAATGCATGACGCACTAAACTATCATGTAGTTATCATAACGTGCCTATCAGATGTTCACAACATCTACAAACAACACTAGAGGGGTTGGTGCACCGAGCGGTGCATTAAGGACATAAGCCTTCTGTGCAGCAATGAGGACAATCCTCAGATCACGGAGCCAGTCCACAATATTGCTACCATCATCTTTCAACTCTATTTCTGTAGGAACATATAAAAATTCAAGGGAGCTACAGCGTGAGCTAGTAATCTACAACACAGTTTGCAAAGACACTACTGACTATGTTCATGATAATGAGTTCAATTAATCATATTACTTAAGAACTCCCACTCAAATTGACATCCCTCCGGTCATTCGAGTGATACATGATCCAAATACACCAACTCAAGTCCGATCATCACGTGAGTTGAGGTGGTTTCAATGGTGAACATCATCATGTTGATCATATCTACTATATGACTCATGTTTGACCTTTCGGTCTCTTATGTTCCGAGGCCATGTCTGTACATGCTAGGCTCGTCAAGTTTAACCCGGGTGTTCTGCATGTGCAACACTGGCTTGCACCCGTTGTATGTGAACGTAGAGTCTATCACACCCGATCATCACGTGGTGTCTCAACACGACGAACTTTCTCAACGGTGCACACTCGGGGAGAACACAATTCATCTTGAAATTTAAGTGAGGGATCACCTTATAATGCTACCGTCGTCCTAAGCAAAACAAGGTGCATAAAAGGATTAACATCACATGTAAATCATAAGTGACATGATATGGCCATGAACTTGTGCTTTTGATCTCCATCTTGAAAGCACCGGCATGATCTCCATCGTCACTGGCACGACACCATGATCTCCATCATCTTGATCTCCATCAACGTGTCGCCATCGGGGTTGTCGCGCCCAACATGCTTCTACTACTATTGCTACCGTTTAGCGATAAAGTAAAGCATTACATAGCGCTTAATGATTGACACGCAGGTCATACAATAATTAAAGACAACCCTATGGCTCCTGCCGGTTGCCGTACTCATCGACATGCAAGTCGTGATAATCTATACATCACATGATCATCTCATACATCACATATATCACATCATGTAATTGGCCATATCACATCAAAACATACCATGCAAAAACAAGTCAGACGTCCTCTAATTGTTGTTGCATGTTTTATGTGGCTGCTACGGGTATCTAGCAAGAACAATTCTCATCTACGCAAAAACCACAACTGTGATACACTAGTTGCTTTTCAAACCTCTCAAGGACTGCCTTAGTCGAATCCGATACAACTAAAGTAGGAGAAACAGACACCCGCCAGCCATCTTTGTGCAACGAAGGTACACGTCAGTCGATGGAACTGGTCTCTCGTAAGCGTACGAGTAATGTTGGTCCGGGCCGCTTCATCCCACAATATCGCTGAACCAAAATCCAACCAAGGGAGGAAGCAATCTAAGGATCAATGCCCACAAACCTTTTGTGTTCTACTCAAGATCTCATCTACACATAGACCTAGCTCATGATGCCACAATTGGGGAACGTTGCATGGGAAACAAAAAAATTCTTACGCACACGCAAGATCTATCCATGGTGATGAGCATCTATGAGAGGGAGAGCAGATCTACGTACCCCTGTAGATCGCTAAGTGGGAAGCGTTAAGAAACGCGGTTGGTGTAGTCGAACGTCTTCGCGATCCAAATCGCCGAGCGTCCCACGATCTCATCACGATCCGTCCCGCGATCCAATCACGATCCGTCCCGCAAACTCATCACGATCCATCCCACGATGTCATCACGATCCGTCCTGCGAACTCATCACGATCCGTGCCGCGAACTCATCACGATCCGTCCCGCGAACTCATCACGATCCGTCTCGCGATCTTGATCACGGTCCTTCCGATCTAGCACCGAACGGACGACACCTCCGCGTTCAGCACACGTACGACTCGATGACGATCTCCGCCTTCTTGATCCAGCAAGAGGGAGCAGAGAGGTAGAAGAGTTCTCCGGCAGCATGACGGTGCTCCAGAGATGGTGGTGGAGCTATTCCGGCAGGGCTTCGCCTAAGCACTATAGAAATCCGATCTAGAGGAGAAACAATGCACTAGAGGAACGGGTAACAAGTGGCTAAATATTCTGTGCCAAAACCCTAAAATCCTCTAGTATATATAGGAGGAGAGGAGGAGGAGGCTTGGATTCCCAAAAGGCAGCCCTTGTCGGCCAAACCAAGGAGGGAGGAGTCCTCCTCCTCCACTCCTAGTAGGATTAGGACTCCTTCCTTATTTGGCCTTTTTTTGCCTTTTTCCACCTTTTTCCTTTTGAGATTTTCTTCCCAGCCGCATGGGCCTTGTGTGGGACTTCCACCAGCCCACAAAGGGCTGGTATTTACTCTCCCACAACCCATATAGCCTCTTGGGTCGAAATACCCCTCCCGATGGCCCCCGATACACTACCGGCACTCCCGGTACACTACCGATGAGCCCGAAACTTTTTGGGCGACCAAAACAGGACTTCCTATATATCAATCTTTACCTTTGGACCATTCCAGAGCTCCTTGTGACGTTTGGGATCTCATCCGGGACTCCGAACAACCTTCGGTCACCACCATGCATAACTCTATACTACCGAAACGTCACCAAACCTTAAGTGTGCAGACCCTGCGGGTTCGAGAACTATGTAGACATGACAGAGACACCTCTACGGTCAATAACCAATAGCGGGACCTGGATGCCCATATTGGTTCCTACATATTCTATGAAGATCTTTATGGGTCGAACCTCTATGTCAAGGATTCAGTTAATCCCGTATGATGTTTCCCTTTGTTCTTCGGTATGTTACTTGACCGAGATTCAATCGTCGGTATATGTATACCTAGTTCAACCTCGTTACCGGCAAGTCTCTTTACTCGTTCCGTAATACAAAATCCCGTGGCTAACACTTAGTCACATTGCTTGCAAGGCTTATTGTGATGTTGTATTACCGAGTGGGCCCTGAGATACCTCTCTGTCACACGGAGTAACAAATCCCAGTCTTGATCCATGCCAACCCAACAGACACCTTCGGAGATACCTGTAATGCACCTTTATAGTCACCCAGTTACGTTGCGACGTTTGATACACACAAGGCACTCCTCCGGTGTCCGTGAGTTTCATGATCCCATGGTCAAAGGAACATATACTTGACATGCAGAAAACAGTAGCAATAAACTAACACGATCATATGCTATGTCTGTAGTTTGGGTATTTTCCATCACACCATTCTCCTAATGATGTGATCCCGTTATCAAATGACATCTCATGTCCATGGCTAGGAAACCTTAACCATCTTTGATCAACGAGCTAGTCTATTAGAGGCATACTAGGGACATGGTTTTGTCTATGTATCCACACATGCATCTAAGTCTCCGATCAATACAATTATAGCATGGATAATAATCGATTATCATGAACAAGGAAATATGATAATAACTAATTTATTATTGCCTCTAGGTCATATTTCCAACAGTCTATACATGCTAGGCTCGTCAAGTTTAACCCGAGTGTTCTGCATGTGCAACACTGGCTTGCACCCGTTGTATGTGAACGTAGAGTCTATCACACCTGATCATCACGTGGTGTATCGACACGACGAACTTTCACAACGGTGCACACTCGGGGAGAACACAATTTATGTTGAAATTAAGTGAGGGGTCACCTTATAATGCTACCGTCGTCCTAAGCAAAACAAGGTGCATAAAAGGATTAACATCACATGCAAATCATAAGTGACATGATATGGCCATGAACTTGTGCTTTTGATCTCCATCTTGAAAGCACCGGCATGATCTCCATCGTCACCAGCATGACACCATGATCTCCATCATCTTGATCTCCATCAACGTGTCCCCATCGGGGTTGTCGTGCCCACCATGCTTCTACTACTATTGCTACCGTTTAGAGATAAAGTAAAGCATTACATAGCGCTTAATGATTGACACGCAGGTCATACAATAATTAAAGACAACCCTATGGCTCCTGCCGGTTGCCATACTCATCGACATGCAAGTCGTGATATTCTATACAACACATGGTCATCTCATACATCACATATATCTCATCATGTAATTGGCCATATCACATCACAACACACCCTGCAAAAACAAGTTAGACGTCCTCTAATTATTGTTGCATGTTTTACGTGGCTACTATGGGTATCTAGCAAGAACAATTCTTACCGACGCATAAACCACAACGGTGATACATAAGTTGCTTTTCAACCTTCTCAAGGACCGCCTTAGTCGGATACGATCCAACTAAAGTAGGAGAAACAGACACCCGCCAGCCATCTTTGTGCAACGAAGTTACAAGTCAGTCGATGGAACCGGTCTCTCGTAAGCATACGAGTAAGGTTGGTCCAGGCCGCTTCATCCCACAATACTGCTGAACCAAAACATGACCAAGGGAGGAAGCAATCTAAGCATCAACGCCCACAAACTCTTTGTGTTCTACTCGAGTTCTCATCTACACATAGACCTAGCTCATTTTGCCACTATTGGGGAACGTTGCATCGGAAACAAAAAAATTCCTACGCACACGCAAGATCTATCCATGGTGAGGAGCATCTACGAGAGGGAGAGTGGATCTACATACCCTTGTAGATCGCTAAGCGGGAAGCGTTAAGAAACGCAGTTGGTGTAGTCAAACGTCTTCGTGATTCAAATCGCCGAGCATCCCACAATCTCATCACGATCCATCCCGCGATCCAATCACGATCCGTCCTGCAAACTCATCACAATCCGTCCCGTGATCTCATCATGATCCGTCTCGCGATCTTGATCACGGTCCTTCCGATCTAGAGCCGAACGGACGACACCTCCGCGTTCAGCACACGTACATCTCGATGACGATCTCCGCCTTCTTGATCCAGCAAGAGGGAGCGGAGAGGTATATGAGTTCTTTGGCAGTGTGATGGCGTTGCGGCGATAGTGGTGGAGCTATTCCAGCAGGGCTTCACCTAAGCACCACTGAAAACCGGTCTAGAGGAGAAACTGCGATCTAGAGGAGAGGTAGCATGTGGCTATTAGGGTAAGATTTTTCCTCTAAATGCTCTAGTATATATAGGAGGGAAGGAGGGGAGGAGGCAGCGTCAAACCCTCAAGGTTTGGTCGAAATTGGAGGTGGAGGAGTCCTGCTCCAATCCTATTAGGAGTAGGATTCGTCCTTTCCACTTGGAAACTCTTTCCACCTCTTCACCTTTGGATTTTTTCCTTCTCAAACCACTCCAGCCGCATGGGCCCTTAGAGGAGCCTTCAGCAAGCCCACCAGGGGCTAGTTTACGTCCTCCCACAGCCCATGTAGCCTCCTGGGTCGAAATACCTCTCCCGATGGTCCCCCGGTACACTATCGACACTCCTGGTACACTACCGATGAGCCCGAAACTTTTCTGACGACCAAAACAGGACTTCCTATATATCAATCTTTACCTCCGGACCATTTCGGAGCTCCTCATGATGTCCGGGATCTCATCCGGGACTTCGAACAACCTTCGGTCACCACCATACATAACTCTATACTACCGAAACGTCACCGAACCTTAAGTCTGCAGACCATGCGGGTTCGAGAACTATGTAGACACGACCGAGACACCTCTATGATCAAACCAATAGCAGGACCTATATGCCCATATTGGTTCCTACATATTCTACGAAGATCTTTATCGGTCGAACCTCTATGTCAAGGATTCAGTTAATCCCGTATGATGTTCCCTTTATTCTTCAGTATGTTACTTGCCCGAGATTCGATCATCGGTATCTGCATACCTAGTTCAACCTCGTTATAGGCAAGTCTCTTTACTCGTTCGTAATACAAGATCCCATGAATAACACTTAGTCACATTGTTTGCAAGGCTTATTGTGATGTTGTATTATCGAGTGGGCCCTGAGATACCTCTCCGTCACACGGAGTAACAAATCCCAGTCTTGATCCATGCCAACCCAACAGACACCCTCGGGGATACCTGTAGAGCACCTTTATAGTCACCCAGTTACGTTGCGATGTTTGATACACACAAGGTACTCCTCCGGTGTTAGTGAGTTGCACGATCTCATGGTCATAGGAACAAATACTTGACATGCAGAAAATAGTAGCAATGAACTGACACGATCATATGCTACGTTTGTAGTTTGGGTCTTGTCCATCACATCATTCTCCTAATGATGTGATCCCGTTATCAAATGACATCTCATGTCCATGACTAGGAAACCATAGCCATCTTTGATCAACGAGCTAGTCTATTAGAGGCATACTAGGGACATGGTGTTGTCTATGTATCCACACATGTATCTGAGTTTTCGATCAACACAATTATATCATGGATAATAAACGATTATCATGAACAAAGAAATATGGTAATAACCAATTTATTATTGCCTCTAGGGCATATTTCCAACATGTTATATACTCAACTTGCAGATTCCCAAGGTGACATTGGGGTAATCTATGCATAGGGGTTGATACACGTTCTAGTCCTAGCTTCTCTGATAGAAATCTTGGGGCACTCTTTGAGGTTCTTTGTGTTGGATTGAGTATTATGAATCTGAAATTGTTTGATCCCTATCGTATAATTACTCATGGATACTTGTGGTGACATTGGAGTATCTATGTGACATTAGAGTTGGTTGATGTGTATCATATGGTGTTATTGTAGTATGAACTCTTGGATAAATCGATCGGAAAGGATAACTTTAAGGTGGTTTTGTACCCTACAAATAATTTCTTATTATGCTCTCCGTTAGATAATAACTTTGGACTGATTATTCGTTGCATGTTGAGGGGTGGTTATGTGATCTTTAAGGTGGTGAAAGTACGGACCGTGGGCCTTGTGTTCAAGCATTGCAATACTATTTATGCTCACTTTTGTTACTGGCTACCTTACTGTTTTTATATTTTCAGATTACCAAAATCAATATCTACTATCATCACTACACTTGTATCACCATCTCTTCGCCGAACTAGTGCACCTATACAATTTGCCATTGTATTGGTTGTGTTGGGACACAAGAGATTTCTTGTATTTGATTGCAGGGTTGTTTGAGAGAGACCATCTTCATCCTACAGCTCCCACAGATTGATAAACCTTAGGTCATCCACTTGAGAGAAAATTGCTAGTGTCCTACAAAACTCTGCGCTTGGAGGCCCAACACGAGTCTACAAGAATAAAGTTGCGCAGTAGACATCATATATCTGGCGATGGTTGGGATAGTTGGGACAAAATCTTGCGATATGACCATAGCGGGACATCAGCAACATCGAAGGTGGTCATTGGAGGAGGAGGCGTAGTGGTGGATGGATCGGGATGGCGTCGGGGCCCCATGGGAGTTGAGTTTGCACCAGTGAGGATACGATGATGAGGCGTCTGGGTGACAAGAGTCCATTCATTCTCGTGTTCAAGATACCATAGGTTGTACTCATGGATCCAAACCGGAACACCAAATTCCCAAAGGTGAAAAGGACAACGAAGTTGTGGGCATGTGAAAGAACGAAGGTTGTAAATCATAAATCCAACAACCTTAGAGGCAACCAAAAATTGAAAAACACTACCACAAAGACGACATGGAAATCATATGCGGCTCCACCAAGGCATGCATGCAATTAATGCATGTCCAACATGATCAACGTCTAGGGGGGAGGTGGCACGACCAAAAGAAACAACCATAAGGAAGGCATTTGTGGGGATATGCAGTGAACATGGATGGAAAATCTAGCTCTGGACTAGCTAGCAAAGCCCATACCTCGTGATGGGTTCAGGGAGGGTGCCATGGTTGCCGATGAGGTCCTCTAGGTGGAATCGCCATGGTTTGCGCGGGGGGGGGGGGGGGTCGCCAGAGAGGAGGTGGGAGGGGAGGAGCCATGATATGTTATCACATAATATATTTTAAACTATATGAACATGTTTTAAAGTAACACATTAATTCCTTTCAAAATTAAATTGATATTTTAAAATTTAGTTATTTTTATGTATATCATTTATAAAACATGATTTTAAGTTTATTTTCATGACTATAATTTAGACTTTGTTAAATTTCTAGAAGAGGAAAACAACTTACATACGATGCACTGGATGATGGTGCGCTAGCTGCACCTTATTTGGGTTCCCATATTCGAAAAAGGCCCTGCGTCATATCCCCATGGGCGACACGGGCACAAGTGCAAGCCACCAACGAAACGCTAGCAGAGAGTTCCAACATCCCTCGATGGCCCCTCTACGCACCGCCGATGGCAACGAGCAACACCGATGGTGGACCTGGGTGGGGACTAGATCCACGACACACCGTCACCACCCATCGCAGCAGAAGCATGATGGAGCTCCCGTAGACCAAGAAGGCGTCAGGCGTCGCCACACGACCAGGGTATGCTGGTCTGGCCGCCACACACGATCCCCCCGCTGTCCACACATGCTCGATGTCAGGCCCGCCTCCAGCATGACCTACGCCAGCGACATAGGCAAAGGGGGATTCAAGATTGGGGACGCCCGACGATGCTAGGGCTGGCCCCTAGCGTCGCCCTGGGGAGCGACGCAAGGGGAAAAGGGACTAAAAATTATTAATTTTGGGAGACAATTTCACTTCTCCCAGCCATTGCACTGGCTAGAAATGCACACAACATTTTTAGTATGAGTACGAAGATTTTATCTTGAAGTTTAGTCCCACCCCACACCAATGATGATCCTCAAAGTTTCTTTTATGAGTAACAAGTTTTTTTCTTGATGAGTGGTTCCACCACACACAAACCTTTATCCTTAATAAATAGGAAAACCCCTATGCATCACCTTTTAATTTTAGAAATTAAACCCGGATGCTTAGGCTGCACAACCGCATGCCTAGCCACTGAGCTAAGGCTCTCTTTACAAAAACTTAGGAGAGAATTTCACTTCTTCCGGCCTCTACACTAATCAGAGAAGGAAAGCCCTGGTGCATCACCTCGTAATTATAAAATTTGAAGTCAGGTGGTTAGGTTGCACAACCTCTTGTCTAACCACTAAGTAACGCTCTTATTGTAAATGTGTGGATTACCCTGCTAGTTTTACAATAATGCTACAACTACGAATAGGCTACGAAGGCGTACGTGTAGCATTGTTCCTAGTTTTAACTATTATTAGTTTCTAAGTTGACTAGAATTTCTTATCTTAACTTCTCAGTGCCAAATTGACACAACAAAGCCCAACATGCGTGCAGGCATTTTCAGAAACCATAGCCGCATGCATGTTCACTCAATTTTTTCTCTTGATGAGGAAAATGCGCCGTGACCAAAACCTGGCATGGTTGTCACCTGTTTTATCCTCTTTGGTGCATGCACGGGAAGTTGCCATGCGCCCCCCATCACCTAGTTTGCCTATCCCCACATTCCTTTCATCATATAAATTGGCGCGCGCCACGCTGCAAACTCACACGCCTAGAGCCTGCCTCCAGAGTTGTCGCCAGAGTTTCGACCGACCGGTTAAACTTGCATAGCTCTCGGTTTCCGAAGAAACATTGTTAAGAGTTCTACCACCCATACGTTCTCAGGTGGAGATCCACCGACCGATTTCGATGGACAGTGAGTCCGAAGCGGTGAACAGGTGGCTGGAAAACCAGGCCAAGCTCTCGTGCCGCCGTCTCGTCGGCCAGCTGCCTGATCTTCTCGCCGTCAGACCGCTCCTCCTCGTGTCTTCGCTGGCAGTGATCACCATGATATCCCTGCTGTCAAATGACAGCGTGCATGCCCTTTTCCACGGCGCACATGGCGTCATGGCCATGTCTGTAGCGGGCGCAGTGGCGGCCACGACGGCGGCGTACGTTTACGCCTCGTCGTTCCGGCCGGTGTACCTGGTGGACTTGGCCGGGTACAAGCCTGCGCCGGCGCACGGGTTGACCCGCGCCCAATTCATGCACATCTTCAGGCTAACCGGTGCATTCAACGCGGAGAGCATGGCGTTCCAGAAGAGGCTTCTGGAACGGTCAGGGCTCGGCGAGGCGACGCATCTCCCCGCGTCCCTCGTCAGGGTGCCAATGGACATATGCCTCCGCACGGCGAACGAGGAGGCCGAGACCGTCGTTTTCGGTATGATCGACGACCTGCTGGCCAAGACCCGCGTGCGGCCGGACGACATCCGTGTGGTCATCGTGAACTCCAGCCTCTACAGCCCCACGCCGTCGCTCACGTCGCTCGTCGTGAACCGCTACGGCTTGCGCGACGATGTCGTCACCCACAACCTTAGCGGCATGGGCTGCAGCGCCGGCGTCATCGCTATTGACCTCGCCAGACACCTGCTTCAGGTATATCCATATATAGTAAGTACCCCTAAGTGTAGACAGTAAAATTGTCTAAAACAGAAAAAAAATCTCCAAATTCTTTTATGGTGCAACATGGTCGACTGCATGATGCCCGTGCCTTTTTTTCTAGTTTGGACATTCAAGGAGCTTGTGGCAAAAAAGTAAATTTCGTCTATGTGAGAAGGTTTGGAAAACGCACTGTAAATAGCGTTTTCGTCATTTTTAGCCGAGCTCCTCAAATGTTGTTTACCCACAATTTTGGCACCCACCTGGCGCACTGTTGCATGCAAAAAAGTTTCAACTTCTCATTATTTGTTTTGATTTTACTGTTCATCGAGTGTAGATGAGCCTGAGCTCTTAATTGAATTATCGTGGAATAAAGTAACTAGATAATACTTCATGTTCAATGAGATTTGGGTGTATTGAACATAAATATTTAGATTAATAACATAATTAAGACAACTAAAAATACATTTAGTTTATTATAATTAATACATAAGTAGCATAGTAGAATGCATGGATGCATGGATACATTTTGTGATGCACTTTTTTTACCATACAAGTTTGCATACTGAGAGAAATATGTGAGTTGATCACCTATTCAGTTATTTATATGACATATCCACTAGGCATTTATTTGCATACAGTTGTTCACAAGATCATTACCCGATGGATTCAAAATTGTCCCACCAATCTTCTCCGAGTAAATATATATTAACTCACTTATGTATCATATATGCTATACTGTCATAATGTTAAGTCTTCTCTTTTTGTTGTGATATTGCTTGCAAACCACACAACATAATTGCTTGCCATTTCTTTTAGGGTCTATTTGATTAAAAGAATTTTCATATCCCTATATAGGTTAACAAATTTATGATTTTTCCCGTGTATAGGTTCTATTACATTTGTAGGATCGAATCCTATAGATGTTATTTCTTAAGTATTCCTTTGCACTATATTTCATAAGCAATTCTCCATCAACTTATGTACAAATTTATTTTTTCATTCCATTGATTTGATCATAGAAAAAATCGTTCAAATATAGTCCGACAAAGTTCAAGTGAGCAAGTTATAATGATTAATATCCAAATATCGGCTAGCAAGGTACTAAACTTAATATCCCAATATCGGCCAGTTAATCAGCATCTCAGTCGGTTAATCGCTACTTGGCTGGCCACCGAATAGCCGATTAACTAATTTATGTGCCGATTAACTAGCAAAAAATCATCGATTTATCCCTACTCATCACCAGATCGATACGGTACCATTTCCCGATATCCTGAATAATGGTAATTATGTTTTTCCCCTATTTTCCTATTTTTATAATACCACGAATCACAAAGACCAGCTCTTATTGCAATTATTTAGGCTGCCCAATATTTTAACATATTCTATTTGAAATTTTAACAAAATATTTTATATTTAATTCAGTAGTTTACACATATCGCTCTTCTATATTAAAAGAGAATTTGTGTTAGAGTATTGTGGTAGAACATATGGGTAATCTGTTAGTAAATCTTTGATATTTCCTCCCTGACTTCCATGAGACACCTTTATTTTTTCTACCAGATTACCTGTATAGAATTCGTGGTTGGAATCTTAGAGAAAAAGCACAACTAAGGTATAGAGATAAGGATAAATATACACACATGATTTTTTTTTGCGGGTAAATATACACATACACACATGATTAACTGATGCCTGTGATGTTTTCTAGGTTCTACGTTGATATACAGCGTGCTAACCGGTTAACCGTGCAGGTCTACCATGACACATACGCATTGGTTGTGAGCACGGAGAATGGCACCCTAAACGGGTACTTGGGCAACAACCGGCCCATGCTGGTGACCAACACGCTGTTCCGGCTAGGTGGCGCGGCAGTTCTTCTGTCGAACCGTCGCGACGAGCGGCGACGCGCCAAGTACCAGCTGATCCACACGGTGCGCACGCACCACGGCCCCAGCGACAAGAGCTACGCGTGCGTAATGCAGGAGGAAGACGAGGTCGGGAACCTGGGGGTGGCACTCTCCAAGGATCTCATGTCCGTGGCCGGCGACGCGCTCCGAGCCAACATTACCGCCCTCGCCCCCCTTGTTCTACCCCTACGCGAGCAGCTCCGGTTCCTTGTCGCCGTCGTGCTCAGACGGGTGTCCCGTGATAGGGTGAGGTCGTGCGTCCCTGACTTCACTCTGGCGCTGGAGCACTTCTGCATCCACGCTGGGGGCCGAGGCGTGCTGGACGAGCTGCAGAAGAGCCTGAGGCTGAGCGAGTGGCACATGGAACCCTCGAGGATGACCCTCTACAGGTTCGGCAACACGTCGAGCAGCTCGCTCTGGTACGAGCTCGCCTACTGCGAGGCCAAGGGCAGGATCAAGCGGGGAGACCGTGTGTGGCAGATTGCGTTTGGCTCTGGGTTCAAATGCAACAGCGCGGTGTGGAAGGCGCTCAGGACGGTGGAGGGCGCCGTCGCCGTGGAGGAGGGCAGCCCCTGGGCACGAGACATCGACGTTCTTCCGGTCCATGTGCCCAAGGTGATGCCCACCGACGACGATGCGTCCTATGTACCAGCTACATAGTGGTTGCGCCGGATCGAAATGATGATAAGCGTGGATGTGTGCGTAGTTCGGTATATGCGCGCGCACGCACCCGCGACTCGTGTGGTCGTCGCTTGGAATACTAGGGACAAGCCGTTATGAATGAACCATGTATGATTATTATGTACCGTACTTGATCATAAAAGAGTGATTGTTACGAGGCTCGCCGGATCGGATGATGATGTTATGTCTTCGACATCACTATCTTCTTGAAGGCGTCATTTTGAAGGCCCAAACGATGGCTCCTATTCCTGCACGTAGTTGAGGATGGTGCGTTTGGTGGTAGTGGTGCGGCTAGCTTGGGGCTGACCGTGGTGTGTTCTTTGTCATGTGTTTTCTCTTCGACTATCCTTTGCGTGGTCTTCGTCCTGTTGGCATGCTCAAGACCCTCCTATGGTTGTCGTTGTGTTGTGGCGAGCTTCGGGCTTTTGGTGTTGTCTTGGTTTACCTTTGCTCAATGACAACGCAATGATGCCTCCCCAACCTGCTAATCGTTTCGACCGCCCGTGGCGGATCTCTCAGTCAAGGTTCCTGTTAAGGTTTGGCACTCGTTGATTATGGTTGATCATCCGTTGTGCCGTGGGGCTCGGTACACACACTGATGCGATGTGTTAGGTTGTTTACAGAGTCTTAGTATTACGATCCTTCGACAACACCCCACATCTACTTGTGTCTCTCGTGGTGTTGGTCTTTCTGCCTGCTAGCTAGGTCATGTCTTTTTTTGGGTGGCTTGTTATCTGTACAGTTTTCGGTCCGGTTTCCGTTATAAACGGGTCAACTTGTTTAGGTTTTCGATCCGATTTTCCTTATAAACTGAATCAGCCAAAGCTCAAGGGGTGATTTTTGACGTTGGCAGCTTTTTGAGCAATATATTCAGGTAGGGATCCTCTCTCCCCCGGTGACCGTTCAAAAAAAAAACTCCTAAAGCCTCGTAAGAACATCATGAAGTATGTAGCTTTGTAGCTCAAACTAGCCTCTCAGATCCGGAATTACAACTTGAAAGAGATGTCAGTGGTTCGCTCCTTTTGAATTCTATTACTCCCTTCGGTCTTTTTTAGTCTGCATATTAGCTTTGTATGAAGTCAAACTATCTCTATTTTGACCAACTTTATAGAAAAATGTATCAACATTCATAATGTCAAATTAATACCGTTAGATTCATAAAGAAACGTAGTTTCATGAAATGTATATTTGGTATTACAGACGTCGATATTTTTCAATACATATTTGGTCAAATTTTATGAAGTTTGACTTGACACAAATCTAATATGCGAACTAAAAAGGACCGAAGGGAGTAGTATCAAAAACACTTTTATATTATGAGATAGAATGAATAATTCAAATGCTTCACGGATACCCTCCACTACCAAACAATAACTACTTATATTACATCGGTATCATGGTTCGCTTACACGTTGGCCTGAGCTGCTTGCACTTCTGATCTTATCTAGGTCATGTTGTGCCCATCTCTAGCACCGTCAGGTTCTAAACAATTTGTAGTACAGGATGACCCTTTTAAATACATGGTGAATTTTGCTAGAATAAACAATGATTTTCTTAAACACATAACAAACATTTTTAAGTAACCGATGAACATTTTACTAAGTAAATAAAGTAAAAATATTTTCAAATTATATATTTTAGAATATTTCGAAATATATATAAATGGGAGAAAAGGGTAGAAAGATAAGTTCCTTGCAATACTCAAAAGAAGAATGAACGAGAAGAAACAAACAAAACAGAAATAGAAGAAACGAACAAACCGAATAAAAACAAATGAAGGTAGCGAGGAACTCGTGGGTGATCTACTTGTACGTGGGTTTATGGACTAAATCAAACACCCCCATGCTGGTGTTGTTCGCCTCCACTCGAAGCCGGTGATGAGCACCTGATGGTTCAGGAACATCTCACACCTACAATTCATGGGATGCACATCACGAGCAATTTGCTTGCGGTAGCTCTTATTCTGCTCAGTGCCGAGAGCAGCCCCCTCGCTTCTCAAGTGCATTGGGATACGGAAACCCTCTGCGTTCTTCTTCCCCTTGAAGTTGTCCTTCATCTTCACCTACAAGTAAAAAACACCAAGAAGCTATAAACTTTACGCCAACGATCATGACAGTGAGTTTTGTGTTAATGTCTAAACTATTTTGTTATGAATGTGAATATATTCTTTGCAATAATAATTGTCCTATGCATCGTATTATTTTGCATTTGCTATATTCATATATACATGTTAAATTGTAAATGTGCTAAGAGTTATAAAAAGATTGTATTGCAATTGCTATGTGATAATGTCACTATGCTAATGATTACTTGTTCCAATTGCAAAGTCATAATTTCATTGCACTAAGAGTTAAAAAAGAAGAATATTTCGATTGCAAGTATCTAGTATCATTGGTTGGGTTGCTTTGATAGACTACTTGATCCATTATTGAGTCTTGTATTTTATTTGTCCTTAGCTGAGTGTAGTTTGCTCTTTCTTGCATAGAGAACGGAAGTATTTACCTCGTCATTATTGTGACATTTCCTGTACTATAAAAATCACTCTTTGTTTACAAACGTGTTTTGTACGACAGAATGTCAAGGTAGTGCCATTTCTCCACTTTCCGCTGCACTGTACAAAAAGGTGAAGTCTTCATGTCATTAGTTAATACAGTCACACCAATAATTGATTCGAAATTGCATTAGATTGGGGTTAGCATGACATGGTATAGTTACTACAAACTAGATTTTTTTTCAAAACTAGCACCAAAAATACACCAAATTTGGATAAAATATACCCATTTCAAAATATATCAAAAGTAACACCCCGTCGGCCACCACCAGGCGGAAGAGCCCCCTGTCGGCCAACACCAGGCCGAAGAGCCCTCTGTCGGCCAATCAGAGGCCGGGGAGAGGCCTGTCGGCCAGAGGGGGGGCCGAAGAGCCACCTGTCGGCCAGTGGGAGGCCGATGGGCCCCTGGATAAGGCCCGGGACTTCTTTCTTCCTTCTCTGACCACTCGTTTCACCCTCCCCCGTCCTGTAGCCTGTCCCTCTCCACCTCTCACTCCCATTGCTCTCCGTTGCTTCCACCGCCTCGCCGATCTCTTCGCTCGACCACCCATTTTGTTATCCAAGTAAACAATAGATCACGGCCCTCTCCATCGGCCTACGGTATTTTTTTTTTGGCTTCCAACTCAATCGAATGTGAACTTTCAAGTCGGTAGTGGATTTAGTTCTTATTGGTCATCGTCCGTTTGTAGGTAAATGGCTTGCCCATTTTGCCGAGCTCCAGGTGGCCCTTGTGCTGTCGTTGATTCCGATGCGTCTATATTTACTGTGGTGCTGGATCGTCGATGTTCAAGACGTGTTGTAAGGTTCTATGTCTTGTTTATCTTACTGTGGCATATTCAAATGCCTTTGTTTATATGATTATGATGTTTGCTTCCATTCTTGTTGTAGTATGTTCCGTGCAGTGTTAGATCACATCTTGCTCGATACATTGAGGAGTGCAAAGCTTTAACTATTCAGAAAGGTGACAGAGATATTGATCTTGCTCTACACAACAATGAGGGTAACTTATAACATGTTATTTTTAGACATGATAGGATGAGCAGTAAATTCCATGGTCCTTCGTGGGAGGAACTTGTGAATGATTATGGTCTCTGCCATAGTGACATGATGAATGTTATGCTTGAGCATTATGGAACTTATATTAGTGTCGAATTTCATCGTGAAGGTGTTATGTTGTTTCCTTTACCCCTTGTTGGTAAGTTATTTGTTTGACTGATTTTCAGTTTTGTTTCAGCTTATACGTTTTGCTGTTCTGCTCAGTTTGTGAAATCGTTTTTTTATAGCTCTTGAGGATCCGAGTGAAACTCACAGGGAACTTGTTGACATCTGTTTTTATAGTCATGGTGTCACTCTGAATTATCATCAAATGTATGTCATGTCACGGCAACTCTTTGATGACAACTACATATTGTGTACTCCTTTTGTTCATAGGATGGATCGCATGAATGTTATTTCTCAACATATGGTAAGCTTTGGTTTCTGGTTTTTATTATTTATTTGTTCTTTGCTAGTTCATAGGATGGATCATATAACTTTCCTGTTTTTGTCATGTTATTCCTACCATGGTTGTGAGGAGTTTGAAGGAATTTGTGTCTATTCCTAGGACTGGTTCTTTAACTCTTGAAATTACTTTGTATTCTGAAGATGATGATATATTTGTGAGCATTCCTTGTTCCTACTTCATTGGCTTGGGTGATAGAATGGTATTGAAGAAGGAAGGTTTCGGTAATTTTCTGCTGGCATCGTCTATTGAAGTCAACAATTTGGTGCTCATAACCTTAAAATAGCGTGAACAGGAGCTAGCTATTGTTTTCAGCTATCTGCCATAGTGATCGTATTGTCTCGCCCTACTATTCCCCTTTTTATTTTCCCGCCCTACTATCCCGCCATTTTATTTCCCGCCATACTCTACCGCCACCTTTTTCCCACCATTCTCTCCCGCCACTTTCCTTCCCGCCATTCTCTCCTGCCATTATCTTTCCCGTCTTTCTCTCCCGCCGTTATCTTTCCTGCCTTTCTCTCCCGCCAATTTCTTTCCCGCCTATATAACCACATCCGCAGTAAGGAGGGTCAGCAGGCCCTTCCTTTCCCTTTCGCTCAGCCATCCTTCCGCTCTCGCCATCCTTTCGTGGAGATGTCTCATCCTCCTCATCCTCACTATCCTTTTGATCGTAGTTTTCACTCTGGTATGTCCGATCGTCTTCTCCGTCTAGCTGCCAATTTCAAGATGAATGATAGAGTAGTTCTATGGGAGGAACTCATTAGTAGTGACTTCATAATGAATGAGTTGGCGCACTCATTAGCTAGGAGTGGGTGGCCCCCAGGACTTTTGAGGATATACGAAAAGAACTTCTCAGGTTGCACGCCAGATGGCAAAAGCAACTGCACAAGGGTGAAGCTTACCTCAAGATTGTTGTGAATAATTCAGGTTTATGGTCAGCAGAAAGTGAGGACGAAGACGAACCTCTTCATGCCGAGCACCAAGGTGAAGAGTTCTGCATCGACGAAGGGCAAGAGTTCTTCATTGACAAAGGAGAAGAGTTCTGCATCGACGGAGGACGAAGACGACATCTTCATGCTGAGTACCAAGGTGAAGACGACCGCATCGTCGAAGGGAAAGAGTTCTACATTGACAAAGGGCAAGAGATCTGCATCGACGGAGGATGATGATGATGCATTCATGTAGTATGTTTTTCATGTAGTACTGTTTTTTGTAGTGGTGTTTTCTGTAGTATTGTTTAATTAAGTTGTAACGTTTAATTCAATTATATTGTTTAATTCAGTTGTAACGTTTAATTCAGTCATAACGTTTAATTCAGTTGTACTGTCTAATTCATTTGGACGCATTTGGTTTGCAGTACTAGTGTTCTCTCTTTAAACCAAATAAGTCTCAACCATGAATATGTCGCATACATGAATATGTCCGATACGTAGAGGCTAGATATGTCTCATACATAAATAGATAGTCATGTCTCATATGTAGATAACCATATCACTGCTAGGGACGGCAACGAATCTTGGACTTCCTCGGACGTGGACCGGAAGGCGATAAACGCTGAGGCGATGGACGAGTGTCACGATGTCCACGACCATAGATCACCTCGTCTGTCGGTGTCTGTGTCTCCTGCGTCGATGGTGGTGGTCGAGTGGCAAGAACTGTCTCCGAGATATCGTAGGTGCATGCACCATGGTCATCGTCCTCGCCATCGCCGGGTATGTATGAACCAAGACCAGTAAACACAGGTGACCGAACTGAAGTCATGAACGGTTGTGACTGGCTGCCGACTGCGGTAAAGTAAAACATGTAAAGAATAATTTACGAGGCTACAATTTCTAGAAGAATGTACAAAGTAAAGTTACCTAGGTCCATATGATGAATCCAAGAAGGGTCCCCGGGTTGTGAAGGAGGTGGCTGCTGGTAGAAATAGCCCCCGAGTTCTGAAGGAGGTGGCTGCTCGTAGAAATAACCCCCGGGTTGTGAAGGAGGTGTCTGCTGCCAGGAAGAGATACATGGCTGCGAAAGAGGTGCCTGCTGCCAGGAGGAGCTCCCTGGCTGCGAAGGAGGTGCCTGCTGCCAGGAGGAGCTCCCTGGCTGTGAAGGTCGAGGTTCCGAACGCTACAGAGAGGGGCATGGCGGACGATGTGTTGCACGAGTGTTAACAACATCGGAAGATCGTCTACATGTAACAGTTGCAACAATCCCGCGTATCTTTGCTTGAAGACTCTTCAACCTTGTTACTGCATCTCGCTGTGGGATATTTTCTCCGCTCTCAAAGCGGTCCACTAAAGTGGTAACCTCCTCTAGCGCCTGAGATGACAATTCACCCTGTACACAGAAAGTTAACCAATTGTACATGTTCAGGTATAGGGAAAATGTAGCATGTGAGAAAAACTAAGGATATACCGCGTGGTGTCTGGTTCCCACAACTGAGGCAGTTGGGAACAGATCGCTGGTGAGAGGAACTGGGATATGATCCGGAGTAGATGATGGCACTAAGTAGATCCTCGTGCTCTGTCTGTAACGCTTCAGATACAACCCGAACTTGTCCCATTCAAAGGCACGAACTTCATCCCAGATATTTGTCGGGGCAGTAGTCCATTCCTCGAGGTAAGGGCTGATGCCGTGAATCCAAGAAGCCTGGGACTTGTTTCCTCCTACGCGACTATATTTGAGATTGAAATGCATGTTACATGATTAGCTATAAGCCAAATGCAGAGCTGAGAACTAAAGTAGTATTACTTACTTGTGCACGTGATTTGGTAAGTGTGAAATAAAAGGAATGTCAGGCTCTTGGCATAGACTGAACTGTCTCATCACCCTATTAATAGCCATTTGCTCAACCGTCACGTCGAACACCAACTTGGCCTTGGTCATCCAATAATGCTAATCTCTAGTGCAAAATCCAGAAATCCCACATGGGTACCTTTCTGAAATAGCCTTATGGGTGTATGGCTCCAATATAACTTGATCCTCATGCAGACTATCAAACTACGTCGTGAAGGAGGGGTAGCAGCCCCTCACCTAGCTAGGCGCAAACTGTCTTTGTGCATGACAACAAACATTAGTACATAATATTGAATAGCGAGAAATAAACATTACTAATTCATATTGTTACTAATGAAAATACCTCTCTCTGTGCCCAAACAGATCACATAGTAGGCAAGTCGCCGATAGAAGGCACGTAATGTCTAGCCATGTCCTCATTACTAAAAGGTTTGTCAACGCTGACGTAGGGTCGACCAATAGGGAATCTCTCATATGACCAAAGCTACAACAATAGTGGACATCCGACAAGACCAGATTTTCTAGACTTCAACTGGCAAGCTTTGCACAGGCCTCTATACATAGCTGCTAATACAGCAGAACCAAAACTCCTCTGCACAATGTTCTTCGGGGAACGTGCGCTAGCTATCTCTCGTGCAACACCAATGAGTCGTGCATCTACAGTGGTCACGTGGTTCTCCGTGAACATCGTCTTGCCAAACAACCACATAATATATGCCTATAGGGAACGGTCAATTTGTGCCTCTGACAACTGAACAGTGGGATATCCTAAGGCGACAATCTGAAACTGGCTCAACCACCTGAAAAGAGGCCCGTGCCAATCGTTGTCTAGCGCTGTGGTAGTTGGCACCGCAGCCAGAAAACGGGCATGCATAGATTCTAGCCAACCAGTTTCTGCCTATAAAGGTCCTATGGCAGCACCGGCCATAGGTAATCCCAACAAGTAAGACACATCCTGTAAAGTAGGAGTCATCTCTCCCCAGGGAAAGTGAAACGTATGTGTCTCTGGTCTCCATCTATCTACTAAGCAGGTAAGGAGTGACCTGTCGTAAGAGAAGCGTGATACTTGCCTCTTGTGCAACTGCATTGGTTCACCTGCCTCATCCAAGTCCGGGTGATCAACCCACTCATCCAATGTACCCTTAACCAGTCATGCTAAGGGTAGAAGTCCAGCCCAATTTAACCTACAAAATAAACAGAATGTAGCTTACAATTAGCTTCTATCAAAACGATGTCGAACATAGTAAGTGATTATACCGACACATACCTATCAACCCATGAAGGGTGTATCATCCAGTTAGACTTTAGGGCGCAAGTGATCAACACGTCTAAGTTCGTGCCCGATTCCGTAAGTGCGCCTCGGTGCACTCTATCGATATTACCATTAAGCAACGGATACGAAGCCATATCTGGAATTAGAACATAGTCCACACATATTACAAAATAAAACATAGGTGTTTGCATATTACAAATAAAAACATAGTCTCACATATTACACATTAAAACATAGTCCCACATATTACACATTAAAACATAGTGCACACATATTACAAATAAAAACATAGTCCGGCATATTACAAATTAAAACATAGTCCCACAGATTATGTAGCTTCTGAGTTATTCATTCCTTGTCCGCCCCTTCGGCCTCGACTGCCACGTCCACCACGACTGCCAGGACCTCCTCTTGCAGTCGTCGATGTGGAAGCACCGTCTTTCTTCAGGTCGGGGCAATATTTCATCCTATGCCCATAAGCCGCACAGAGCAAACATTGTCTAGTTGCTCCACCAGCTTCAGATTGGTCCATATCGTTTCGGATGCGCTTTACCTTACGCCTGCCCCTGCTAGTTCGTCGTAGTCCAGGATCCGGGATGTATACTCTGTCACCATCGTTTACCTTGTTGAAATTGCCGACGACTCTAAACCCTGTCATCTCACCTGTCCAGACATTGAGTACTGCCTCTTTTGAATAGTATGGTGACATGAAGGAGATAGCGTCTAACTGAATCTGGCCACAGGTAGCCAACACATGTGAGCAAGGCAGGTGCAATAACTATGGTTTGTTGCGTGTACACTCACAAGTTGGATAAAATTTTGCTCCAGTTTTAACCTCATGCGTCTTCACCTCATTTGCAAAACCAAAACCATCAATAGGAAGCTGAATCTCATACCTCCTTTCCTGATTACCTATGAGTGTAACAATGTGCTTTTTTGCTTTCTTTATCTTCTCAGCCATGTACTCCATAACACGGCTACAATAAGGAGTGTTCTGATTATCTGCAATATGCTTCTTTGCTAACTCGTACCTTTCTCTGAAATATCTCACAGTGCCATGAAATACACCCTCCACAATAGTTGTCGGTGGCAATGCTCTATTCCTTCTGAGTACAAAGTTATAGATCTCTGCAAGATTGGTTGTCATGTGGCCATACCTAGCTCCATGGGTGTCATGCAGCAAAGACCAATTCACTAGATGCTCTTTCTCTATCCACTCAGAAAGATTCTTTATTGCACTGCCCTTCTTTCTCTTCGTATTAGGAGGGTCAATTGCTTGCAAGTCACAAAGACCAACTGGCTCCTCAAGCTCCGCAATGAGTGTTGTTAATTTAACCTGGTCTTTTTCCATTTTCTTCCTATCAAGGACCTGCTTCTTAGTGAACTCATCTAGTTTTGACCAAATAAAATCGTATTTGCACCACTGGTTCTGCTTGCATAACTTTTTGAACAAGTTCATCAACTGTTTGTTCTTGAACTGTGAGAAAAATTTGCACCCAGATGGCGCATGCACCACTGACTTTGCAAGTCCTTCCAAGGTGTTGGCTTGTCAGTAGTTGGATTACTCAGTGTCTGCACGGCCTTCAGTATACCGAGATGTCTGCCATGAATGAGACACACATTTGATCGGTCCTTCACGTTCGCAATTTTAACTTGCCAGAAGAACCATACCCAGCTCGGAAAGTTCTCACCCTCCACAAATGCCATGGCTAGTGGGATTATTTGGCTGTTCCTGTTCACACCAATAGCAATCAGGATTTGCCCTTTGTACTGTCCAGTCAGGAATGTACCATCCACAAACATCATAGGAGGACAATGATGTTGGGAGACGTAGTAGTAAATCAAAATTTTCCTACGTGTCACCAAGATCTATCTATGGAGAAACCAGAAAACAAGCGGGGAGAGATAGGATCTTCATACCTTTGAAGATCGCTAAGCGGAAGCGTTGCTAGAACGCGGTTGATGGAGTCGTACTCGCAGCGATTCAGATCGCTGTAGATCCGATCAAGTGCCGAACGTACGGCACCTCCGCGTTCAACACACGTGCAGCCCGGTGACGTCTCCTACGCCTTGATCCAGCAAGGAGGGAGGAGAGGTTGAGGGAGAGCTCCGGCAACACGACGGCGTGGTGGCGGTGGAGCTGCGTGGTACTCCGGCAGAGCTTCGCTAAGCACTACGGAGAACGAGGAGAGGGAGGAGTAGGGCTGCACCAGGGAGGAGATGAACTCGTGTGTTGTGCAGCCCCAAATACCTCCACTATATATAGGAGGAGGGGAGGAAAGGTGCTGCGCCCTAGGGTTCCACCCTAGGGGTGGCGGCAGCCTCCAGAAGCCCATCTGGCCGGCGGCCAGGGCACGGAGAGGTGAAGGCGCCCTAGGGTGGGCCTTAAGGCCCATCTAAGCCTAGGGTTTGCCCCCTCCACCCTTGCTGCGCCTTGGGCTGGGGTGGGAGGCGCACCAGCCCACCTAGGGCTGGCTCCCTCCCACTCTTGGCCCATGGAACCTTCCGGGGCAGGTGGACCCACTTGGTGGACCCCCGGAACCCTTCCGGTGGTCCCGGTACACTACCGTAGACACCCGGAACACTTCCGGTAACCAAAACCTCACTTCCTATATATCAATCTTCGTCTCCGGACCATTCCGGGACTCCTCGTGACGTCCGGGATCTCATCCGGGACTCCAAACAACCTTCGGTAACCACGTAAACTATTTCCCTATAACCCTAGCGTCATCGAACCTTAAGTGTGTAGACCCTACGGGTTCGGGAGACACGTAGACATGACCGAGACACCTCTCCGGTCAATAACCAACAGCAGGATCTGGATACCCATGTTGGCTCCCACGTACTCCACAATGATCTCATCGGATGAACCACGATTTCAAGGATTCAATCAATCCCGTATACAATTCCCTTTGTCTATCGGTATGGTACTTACCCGAGATTCGATCGTCGGTATCCCCATACCTTGTTCAATCTCGTTACCGGCAAGTCTCTTTAGTCGTTCCGTAATACATCATCCCGTGACTAACTCCTTAGTCACATTGAGCTCATAATGATGATGTCTTACCGAGTGGGCCCAGAGATACCTCTCCGTCACACGGAGTGACAAATCCCAGTCTCGATTCGTGTCAACCCAACAGACACTTTCGGAGATACCCGTAGCGTACCTTTATAGCCACCCAGTTACGTTGTGACGTTTGGCACGCCCAAAGCATTCCTACGATATCCTGGAGTTACACAATCTCATGGTCTAAGGAAACGACACTTGACATTGAAAATCTTTAGCAAACGAACTACACGATCTTGTGCTATGCTTAGGATTGGGTCTTGTCCATCACATCATTCTCCTAATGATGTGATCCCGTTATCAACGACATCCAATGTCCATGGTCATGAAACCGTGACCATCTATTGATCAATGAGCTAGCCAACTAGAGGCTCACTAGGGACACGTTGTGGTCTATGTATTCACACATGTATTACGGTTTCCGGTTAACACAATTATAGCATGAATAACAGACAATTATCATGAACTAGGAAATACAATAATAACCATTTTATTATTGCCTCTAGGGCATATTTCCAACAGTCTCATACTTGCACTAGAGTCAATAATCTAGTTACATTGTGATGAATCAAACACCCATAGCATTCTGGTGTTGATCATGTTTTGCTCGTGAGAGAGGTTTAGTCAACGGATCTACGACATTCAGATTCGTATGCACTTTACAAATATCTATGTCTCCCTCCTGAATGTAATCACGGATGGAGTTGAAGCGGCGCTTGATGTGGCTTGTCTTCTTGTGAAACCTGGGCTCCTTCGCAAGGGCAATAGCTCCAGTGTTGTCACAGAGTAGAGTCATCGGGCCCGACGCATTCGGAATCACTCCTAGGTCGGTGATGAACTCCTTCATCCAGACTCCCTCCTTTGCTGCTTCCGAAGCAGCTATGTACTCCGCTTCACATGTAGATGCTGCCACGACGCTTTGCTTGCTGCTGCTCCAGCTCACTGCCCCTCCATTCAAAATATACACGTATCCGGTTTGCGACTTGGAGTCGTTCGGATCTGTGTCGAAGCTAGCATCGACGTAACCCTTTACGACGAGCTCTTCGGCACCTCCATAAACGAGAAACATGTCCTTTGTCCTTTTCAGGTACTTCAGGATATTCTTGACCGCTGTCCAGTGTTCCGCTCCGGGATCACTTTGGTACCTTCCTACCAATCTTATGGCAAGGTTCACATCAGGTCTGGTACACAGCATGGCATACATAATAGAGCCTATGGCTGAAGCATAGGGGATGACACTCATCTCTTCTCTATCCTTTGCCGTGGTCGGGCATTGAGTCGTACTCAATCTCACACCTTGCAACACAGGCAAGAACCCCTTCTTGGACTGATCCATATTGAACTTCTTCAATATCTTTTCAAGGTATGTGCTTTGTGAAAGACCAATGAGGCGTTTCGATCTATCTCTATAGATCTTAATACCTAATATGTAAGCAACTTCTCCAAGGTCCTTCATTGAAAAACACTTATTCAAGTAGGCCTTTATACTTTCCAAGAGTAATATATTATTTCCCATTATCAGCATGTCATCCACATACAATATAAGAAATGCTATAGAGCTCCCACTCACTTTCTTGTAAATACAAGGTTCTCCATAAACCTGTACAAACCCAAACGCTTTAATCACCTCATTAAAGCGAATGTTCCAACTCTGAGATGCTTGCACCAGCCCATAGATGGAGCGCTGGAGCTTGCATGCCTTGTTAGCATCTTTAGGATCGACAAAACCTTCCGACTGCATCATATACAGTTCTTCCTTGAGGAAGCCATTAAGGAATGCCGTTTTGACGTCCATTTGCCAGATCTCATAATCATAAAATGCGGCAACTGCTAACATGATTCGGACTGACTTTAGCATCGCTACGGGTGAGAAAGTCTCATCGTAGTCAACTCCTTGAACTTGTCGATAACCCTTAGCGACAAGCCGAGCCTTATATGCGGTCACATTTCCGTCCACGTCAGTCTTCTTCTTAAAGATCCATTTGTTTTCAATGGCTCGCTTATCATCAGGCAAGTCCATCAAAGTCCATACTTTGTTCTCATACATGGATCCTATCTCGGATTTCATGGCCTCAAGCCATTTGTCGGAATCCGGACCCGCCATCGCTTCTTCATAGTTCGAAGGTTCACCGTTGTCCAACAACATGATCTCTAGGACAGGATTGCCGTACCACTTTGGTGCGGAACGTGTCCTAGTGGACCTTCGAATAGCGACTTGATCTGAAGCTTCATGATCATCATCATTAACTTCCTCTCTAGCCGGTGTAGGCTCCACAGAAACAACTTCCTGTGCTGCGCTACTCTCCGGTTCGAGTGGAGGTACAATTACCTCATCAAGTTCTATTTTCCTCCCACTTACTTCTTTCGAGAGAAACTCTTTCTCGAGAAAGGATCCATTCTTGGCAACAAAGAATTTGCCCTCGGATCGTAGGTAGAAGGTATACCCAATAGTCTCTTTGGGATATCCTATGAAGACGCACTTTTCCGCTTTGGGTTCGAGCTTCTCAGGTTGAAGTTTCTTCACATAAGCATCGCATCCCCAAACTTTTAGAAACGACAGCTTAGGTTTCTTTCCAAACCATAATTCATACGGTGTCGTCTCAACGGATTTAGACGGTGCCCTATTTAAAGTGAATGCGGCAGTCTCTAATGCGTATCCCCAAAATGATAGCGGTAAGTCGGTAAGAGACATCATAGATCGCACCATATCCAATAGAGTGCGATTACGACGTTCAGACACACCATTTCGCTGAGGTGTGCCGGGCGGCGTGAGCTGTGAAACAATTCCACATTTCCTAAGGTGCGTGCCAAACTCGTGACTTCAATATTCTCCACCACGATCAGATTGTAGGCATTTTATTTTCCTGTCACGTTGATTCTCGACCTCACTCTGAAATTCCTTGAACCTTTCAAAGGTTTCAGACTTGTGTTTCATTAAGTAGACATACCCATATCTGCTCAAGTCATCAGTGAGGGTGAGAACATAACGCTAGCCACCGCGAGCCTCGACACTCATTGGACCGCATACATCGGTATGTATTATCTCCAACAAGTCAGTTGCTCGCTCCATTGTTCCGGAGAACGGAGTCTTGGTCATCTTGCCCATGAGGCATGGTTCGCATGTGTCAAATGATTCAAAATCAAGTGACTCCAAAAGTCCATCAGCATGGAGCTTCTTCATGCGTTTGACACCAATATGGCCAAGACGGCAGTGCCACATTTAAGTGGGACTATCGTTATCAACTTTACACTTTTTGGTACTCACACTATGGACATGTGTAACATCACGTTCGAGATTCATCAAAAATAAACCATTGACCAGCGGGGCATGAGCATAAAACATTTCTCTCATATAAATAGAACAACCATTATTCTCGGATTTAAATGAGTAGCCATCTCGCATCAAGCGAGATCCAGATACAATGTTCATGCTCAAGGCTGGTACTAAATAACAATTATTAAGGTTTAAAACTAATCCTGAAGGTAGATGTAGAGGTAGAGTGCCGACGGCGATCACATCGACCTTGGAACCATTCCCGACGCGCATCGTCACCTCGTCCTTGGCCAGCGTTTCTAGCAAGAACGTTTCTTACCTACGCCAAAACCACAACGTGATATGCCAATTGCTATTTACCCTTCATAAGGACCCTTTTCATCGAATCCAATCCGACTAAGGTGGGAGAGACAGACACCCGCTAGCCACCTTATGCAACTAGTGCATGTCAGGCGGTGGAACCGGTCTCACGTAAGCGTACGTGTAAGGTTGGTCCGGGCCGCTTCATCCCACAATACCGTCGAATCAAGATAAGACTAGTAACGGCAAGCATATTAACAAAATCGACGCCCACAACTGCTTTGTGTTCTACTCGTGCATAGATTCTACGCATAGACCTAGCTCATGATACCACTGTTGGGAGACGTAGTAGTAAATCAAAATTTTCCTACGTGTCACCAAGATCTATCTATGGAGAAACCAGCAAAAGAGCGGGGAGAGATAGGATCTTCATACCTTTGAAGATCGCTAAGCGGAAGCGTTGCTAGAACGCGGTTGATGGAGTCGTACTCACAGCGATTCAGATCGCTGTAGATCCGATCAAGTGCCGAACGGACGGCACCTCCGCGTTCAACACACGTGCAGCCCGGTGACGTCTCCTATGCCTTGATCCAGCAAGGAGGGAGGAGAGGTTTAGGGAGAGCTCCGGCAACACGACGGCATGGTGGCGGTGGAGCTGCGTGGTACTCCGGCAGAGCTTCGCTAAGCACTATGGATAACGAGGAGAGGGAGGAGTAGGGCTGCACCAGGGAGGAGATGAACTCGTGTGTTGTGCAGCCCCAAATACCTCCACTATATATAGGAGGAGGGGAGGAGAGGTGCTGCGCCCAAGGGTTCCACCCTAGGGGTGGCGGCAGCCTCCAGAAGCCCATCTGGCCGGCGGCCAGGGCAGGGAGAGGTGAAAGCGCCCTAGGGTGGGCCTTAAGGCCCATCTAAGCCTAGGGTTTGCCCCCTCCACCCTTGCTGCGCCTTGGGCTGGGGTGGGAGGTACACCGGCCCACCTAGGGGCTGGCTCCCTCCCACTCTTGGCCCATGGAACCTTCCGGGGCAGGTGGACCCACTTGGTGGACCCCCGGAACCCTTCCGGTGGTCTCGGTACACTACCGTAGACACCCGGAACACTTCCGGTAACCAAAACCTCACTTCCTATATATCAATCTTTGTCTCCGGACCATTCCGGGACTCCTCGTGACGTCCGGGATCTCATCCGGGACTCTGAACAACCTTCGGTAACCACGTACACTATTTCCCTATAACCCTAGCGTCATCGAACCTTAAGTGTGTAGACCCTACGGGTTTGGGAGACACGTAGACATGACCGAGACACCTCTCCGGTCAATAACCAACAGCGGGATCTGGATACCCATGTTGGCTCCCAAATACTCCACGATGATCTCATCGGATGAACCACGATGTCAAGGATTCAATCAATCCCGTATACAATTCCCTTTGTCTATCGGTATGGTTCTTACCCGAGATTCGATCATCGGTATCCCCATACCTTGTTCAATCTCGTTACCGGAAAGTCTCTTTACTCGTTCTGTAATACATCATCCCGTGACTAACTCCTTAGTCACACTGAGCTCATAATGATGATGTCTTACCGAGTGGGCCCAGAGATACCTCTCCGTCACACGGAGTGACAAATCCCAGTCTCGATTCGTGTCAACCCAACAGACACTTTCGGAGATACCCGTAGCGTACCTTTATAGCCACCCAGTTATGTTGTGACGTTTGGCACACCCAAAGCATTCCTACGATATCCGGGAGTTACACAATCTCATGGTCTAAGGAAACGACACTTGACATTGAAAAGCTTTAGAAAACGAACTACACGATCTTGTGCTATGCTTAGGATTGGGTCTTGTCCATCACATCATTCTCCTAATGATGTGATCCCGTTATCAACGACATCCAATGTCCATGGTCATGAAACCGTGACCATCTATTGATCAACGAGCTAGCCAACTAGAGGCTCACTAGGGACACGTTGTGGTCTATGTATTCACACATGTATTACGGTTTCCGGTTAACACAATTATAGCATGAATAACAGACAATTATCATGAACTACGAAATACAATAATAACCATTTTATTATTGCCTCTAGGGCATATTTCCAACTGAAAGGTTCGATGCACATATGGAAAGAGAAGAATACTCATTTCAATACCTTGTAATCTGGTATACTATCCGACCTCGTGTGTTGAATGTTAACATAAGTGCCGGGATTGCTCTCCTTCAGTATGTCAAGGAGACGGACAACATTATCATATGAGTCGAAGAACGTCCCAAACCTTTCCTCCATAGCCTTCTGCTTAGCCCTCCAAGCCTTCCCATATGGAATGTCGTAATTCCATCTGACCTTCACTGCTGTCTGGATGTGTTCTGCTTCGATATCTTTCTTCTCCACTATCTCAGTACACATGACTTGCGCTATGAGAGTTGAAGTAAGGTTTGGATGACGAACCTGTTGGGGAACGTCGCATGGGAAACAAAAAATTTCCTATGCACACGCAGATCTATCCATGGTGATGAGCATCTACGAGAGGGAGAGCAGATCTACATACCCTTGTAGATCGCTAAGCGGGAAGCGTTAAGAAACACGGTTGGTGTAGTCGAACATCTTCGCGATCCAACTCGCCGAGCGTCCCGCGATCACATCACGATCTGTCCCGCGATGCAATCACGATCCGTCCCGCAAACTCATCATGATCCGTCCGGCGATCTCATCACGATCCGTCCCGTGAACTCATCACGATCCGTCTCGCGATCTTGACCATGGTCCTTCTGATCTAGCGCCAAACATACGGCACCTCCGCGTTCAGCACACGTGCAGCTTGATGACGATCTCCACCATCTTGATCCATCAAGAGGAAGTGGAGAGGAAGAAGAGTTCACCGTCAGCGTGACGGCGCTCCGGCGATGGTGGTGGAGCAATTCCGGCAGGGCTTCGCCTAAGCACTGCGGAAATCCGATCGAAAAGAGCACCGGTGGAACGGGTAGCACATGGCCGTCAAAACTAGTGCAAAACCCTAAAATCCACCTGTATATATAGGAGAAGAGGAGAGGAGGCTGGCGCAAGGGCCAAGGCTCCTATAGGAGTCGGCCAAACCAACTAGGGAGGAGTCCACCTCCTCCACTCCTAGTACGATTAGGACTCCTTCCCTAATTTGCCTTTTTTTGCCTTTTTCCACCTTTTTCCTTTTGGGTTTTCTTCTCCAGCCACATGGGCCTTGTGTGTGAGTTTCCACCAGACCACTAAGGGCTGATATTCACTCTCCCACAGCCCATGAAGCCTCTTGGGTCGAAATACCCCTCCCGGAGGTCTCCCGGTACACTACCGGCACTCCCGGTACACTACCGATGAGCCCGAAACTTTTCCGGCGACCAATATAGGACTTCCTATATATCGGTCTTTACGTCCGGACCATTCCGGAGCTCCTCGTGACATCCGAGATATCATCCAGGACTCCGAACAAATGTCGGTCACCACCATACATAACTCTATACTACCGAAACGTCACCAAACCTTAAGTGTGCAGACCCTGCGGGTTTGAGAACTATGTAGACATGACCGAGACACATCTACGGTCAATAACCAATATCGGGCCCTGGATGACCATATTGGTTCCTACATATTCTATGAAGATCTTTATCGGTCGAACCTCCATGTCAAGGATTCAGTCAATCCCGTATAACGTTCCCTTTGTTCTTCGGTATGTTACTTGCCCGAGATTCGATCGTCGGTATCTCCATACCTAGTTCAACCTCGTTACCGGCAAGTCTCTTTACTCGTTCTGTAATACTAGATCCCGTGGCTAACAGTTAGTCACATTGCTTGCAAGGCTTGTTGTGATGTTGTATTACCGAGTGGGCCCTGAGATACCTCTCCGTCACACGGAGTAACAAATCCCAATCTTGATCCATGCCAACTCAACAGACACCCTCGAAGATACCTGTAGAGCACCTTTATAGTCACCCAGTTATGTTGTGATGTTTGATACACACAAGGCACTCCTCCGATGTCCGTGAGTTGCATGATCTCATGGTCATAGGAACATATACTTGACAAGCAGAAAACAGTAGCAATAAACTGACACGATCATATGCTACGTTTGTAGTTTGGGTCTTGTCCATCACACCATTCTTCTAATGATGTGATCCTGTTTATCAAATGACATCTCATGTCCATGGCTAGGAAACCTTAACCATATTTGATCAATGAGCTAGTCTATTAGAGGCATACTAGGGACATGGTTTTGTCTATGTATCCACACATGCATCTAAGTCTCCGATCAATACAATTATAGCATGGATTATAAACGATTATCATGAACAAGTAAATATGATAATAACTAATTTATTATTGCCTCTAGGGCATATTTCCAACAGTCTCCCACTTGCACTAGAGTCAATAATCTAGTTCACATCACCATGTGATACGCATTGTTATGAATCTAACACCCAATGAGTTCTGGGGCTCGATCATGCTTTGCATGTGAGAGAGGTCTTTATAGTTAATGGGTCTGTGACATTCAGATCCGTGTGTGCTTTGCAAATCTCTATGTCAAACCGTAAACACTACTACCACACTCCACTTGGTACTATTCCAAATGGCTGCTCCACTATATGTATCCAGATTGCTACTACGGGTCATCCGGATTGGTGTTAAAGCTTGTATCGACGTAACTCTTTACGATGAACTCTTTATCACCTCCATAATTGAGAAACATCTCTTTAGTATTTTAGTTACTAAGGATAATCTTGACCGTTGTCCAGTGATCCACTCTTGGATCACTCTTGTACCCCTTGACGGACTCATGGCAAGGCACACACAGGTGCGGTACACAACATGGCATACTATACAGAGCCTATGGCTAAGGCATAGGGGACGACATTCGCCCTTTCTCTTTCTTCTGCCATTGTCGAGCTTTGAGTCTCACTCAACTTCACACCTTACAAAGTAGGCGAAAACTCTTCTCTTTGACTAATCCATTTTGAACTCTTTCAAAATCTTGTCAAGGTATGTACTCATTGAAAGTCTTATCAAACATCTTGATCTATCTTTATAGATCTTGATGCTCAACAATTATGTAGCTTTATCCAGGTCTTCCTTTGAAAAACTCTTTTCAAATAACCGTTTATGCTCTCCGGAAATTCTACATCATTTCCGAATAGCAATATGTCATCCACACATACTTATCAGAAACTCTATAGTGCTCCCACTCACTTTATTGCAAATACAAGTTTCTCGTAAACTTTGTATAGACTCAAAAACTTTGATCACCTCATCAAAGTGTATATTCCAACTCTGAGATGCTTGCTTTAGTTCATAGAAGAATCACTGAAGCTTGCACACCTTTTAGCATCCTTAGGACTAACAAAACCTTCTGGTTGTATCTCATACAACCTTTCCTTAACGAAGGAAACGATGTTTTGGCATCCATCTGCCAGATTTCATAATTGAAAAATGCAGCAACTTCTAACATCATTCCAACAGACTTTAGCATCGCTACGAGTGAGAAAGTCTCATCGCAGTCAACTCTTTGAACTTGTCGTAAACTACTTTGCAACAAGTCAAGCTTTACAAATGGTAAGATTTACCATCAGCGTTTGTCTTCATTTTAAAGATCCATTTGTACTTAACGACCTGCCATCCAACGAGCAAGTCCACCAAAGTCTATACTTGGTTTTTCATACATGGATCCTTTCTCGGATTTCATGGCCTCTAACCATTTGTTGGTTTCCGGGCCCATCATCGCTTCTCCATAGTTCGTAGGTTCATCGTTGTCCAACAACATGACCTCCAAGACAGGGCTGTCGTACCGCTCAGTAGCAGTACACGTCCTTGTCGACCTACAAAGTTTGATAGTAACTTGATCCGAAGCTTCATGATCATCATCATTAACTTCCTCTTCAACTGACATAGGCTTCACAGAAACATCTTTCTGCGCTGCGCCACTTTCTGGTTGAAGTAAAGGTTCAGTAACCTCATCAAGTTCTATTTTCCTCGTATTGTCGATAGTAACTTGATCCGAAGCTTCATGATCATCATCATTAACTTCCTCTTCAAATGGCGTAGGCTTCATAGAAATATCTTTCTGCGCTGCGCTACTTTCTGGTTGAAGCAGAGGTTCAATAACCTCATCAAGTTCTATCCTCCTCCCCCTCAATTCTTTCAAGAGAAACTTTTCCTCGAGAAAGGACCCAGTTTTAGCAACAAACATTTTATGCTTGGATCTGAGATAGAGGGTTCACCCAACTTTTTCTTAGGGTATTCTATGAAGATGCATTTGTCCGCTTTGGGTTCGGGCTCATTAGGTGAAAACATTTTCCACACAAGCGTTGCAGCCCCAAACATTAAGAAATGACAGCTTAGGTTTCTATCAAACCATAATTACACGGTGTCATCTCAACGGATTCAGATGGTGCCCTATTTAAAGTGAATGTAGTTGTCTCTAATGCATAACCCTAGAATTACAGTAACAAAACGATAAGAGACATCGTAGCATGCACCATATCCAATAGAGCACGACTATGACGTTCGGACACACCATCACACTATGGTGTTCCAGGTGGCGTGAGTTGTGAAACAACTTTCACATTGTCTAAAGTTGTATGCCAAACTCGTAACTCAGATATTCACCTCCACGATCATATCGCAAACATTTTTATCTTCTTGTCACGATGATCTTAAACTTCACTCTGAATTTGCTTGAACCTTTCAAATGATTCAGACTTGTGTTTCATTAAGTAAATATACACTATATCTACTCAAATCATCAGTGAAGGTAAGAAAATAATGATATCCACCGCACGCTACAAGACTCATTGGATTGCATACATCAACATGTATCATTTCCAATAAATCACTTGCCCGCTTCATCAAAACAGAAAACGGGGTCCTTAGTCATCTTGACCAAGAGGCATGGTTCGCATGTCTCAATCGATTCGAGATCGAATGAGTCCAAAGATCCATCGGCATGGAGTTTCTTCATGCGTTTTATACCAATATGACATTTAGCGGCAATGCCACAAGTATGTGGTACTATTATTATTAACTTTGTATATCTTTGGCATCAATGTTATGAACATGTGTATTACTAAGATCAAGTTTCAACAAACCATTCTTACTGGATGCATGACCGTTGAAGGTATTATTCATGTAAATAGAATAACCATTATTATCAAACTTAAATGAATAACCGTGTTTCAATGAACATGATCTAATCACGTTCATGCTCAACGCAAAAACACCAAATAACATTTATTTAGGTTCGTCACTAATATCGAAGGTAGACAGAGCGTGCGATGTTTGATCACATCAACCTTGGAAACATTTCCAACACACATTGTCACCTCACACTTAGCTAATTCTCCGTTTATTCCGTAGCTTTTATTTGGAGTTACTAACATTTAGCAACCGAACCGGTATCCAATACCCAGGTGCTACTAGGAGTACAAGCAAGGTACACATCAATAACACGTATATCAAATATACTTTTGTCGACGTTGCCAGCCTTCTTATCTACCAAGTATCTAGGGTTGTTCCGCTTCAGCGACCTCTCTCCTCATAATTGAAGCACTTAGTCTCGGGTTTGGGTTCAACTTTGGGTTGCTTCACTAGAGCAGCAATTGACTTGCCATCCATGAAGTTTCCCACCTTGCCCTTGCCCTTCTCGAAACTAGTGGTTGTACTAACCATCAACACTTGATGCTCCTTCTTGATTTCTACCTTCGCGGTGTCAAACATCGCGAACAGCTCAGGGATCATTAATTCTATCCCTGGCATTTTATAGTTCATCACCAAGTTCTAGTAGCTTAGTGAAAGTGACTTGGAGAACTATATCAATCACTATCTTATCTGGAAGATGAACTCCCACTCGATTCAAGCGATTGTAGCACCCAGACAATCTGAGCACATGCTCAACGATTGAGCTATTCTCATTCATCTTGCAGGCAAAGAATCTTGTTGGAGATCTCATATCTCGCAACATGGGCACGAGCCTGAGATCCTAATTTCAGCTCATAGAACATCTCATATGTTCCGTGTCGTTCAAAACGTTTTGAAGCCTCAATTCTAAGCCGTAATGCATGACGCACCAAACTATCAAGTAGTCATCAGCACGTACCTGTCAGATGTTCACAACATCTATAGACGACGCTAGAGGGGTTGGCGCACCGAGCGGTGCATTAAGGACATAAGCCTTTTGTTCAGCAACGAGGACAATCCTCAGATCACCGAGCCAATCCGCAATATTGCTACCATCATATTTCAACTCTATTTCTCTAGGAACATATAAAAATTCAAGGGCGCTACAGCATGAGCAAGTAATCTACAACATAATTTGCAAAGACTCTACTGACTATGTTAATGATAATGAGTTCAATTAATCATATTACTTAAGAACTCCCACTCAAATTGACATCCCTCCGGTCATTCGAGTGATACATGATCCAAATTCACCAACTCAAGTCCGATCATCACGTGAGTTGAGGTGGTTACAATGGTGAACATCATCATGTTGATCATATCTACTATATGACTCATGTTCGACCTTTCGGTCTTTTGTGTTCCAAGGCCATGTCTATACATGCTAGGCTCGTCAAGTTTAACCCAAGTGTTATGCGCGTGCAACACTGGCTTGCACCCGTTGTGTGTGAACGTAGAGTCTATCACATCCGATCATCACGTGCTCAACACGACGAACTTTCGCAATGGTGCACACTCGGGGAGAACACAATTTATCTTGAAATTTAAGTGAGGGATCACCTTATAATGCTACCGTCATACTAAGAAAAACAAGGTGCATAAAAGGATTAACATCACATGCAATTCATAAGTGACATGATATGGCCATGAACTTGTGCTTTAGATCTCCATCTTGAAAGCACCGGCATGATCTCCATCGTCACCGGCAAGACACCATGATCTCCATCATCTTGATCTCCATCAACGTGTCGCCATCGGGGTTGTCGTGCCCAGCATGCTTCTACTACTATTGCTACCGTTTAGCGATAAAGTAAAGCATTACATAGCGCTTAATGATTGACACGCAGGTCATACAATAATTAAAGACAACCCTATGGCTCCTGCCGGTTGCTGTACTCACCGACATGCAAGTCATGAAATTCTATACATCACATGATCATCTCATACATCACATATATCACATCATGTAATTGGTCATATCACGTCACAACATACCCTGCAAAAACAAGTTAGATGTCCTCTAATTGTTGTTACATGTTTTACGTGGCTGCTACGGGTTTCTAGCAAGAACGATTCTCACCTACGCATAAACCACAACGGTGATACATAATTTGCTTTTCAACCTTCTCAAGGATCGCCTTTGTCGAATCCGATCCAACTAAAGTGAGAGAAACTGCCACCCGCAAGCCATCTAGGCAACAAGTTGCGTCAAGGGAACCGGTCTCTCGTAAGCGTACGAGTAATGTTGGTCCGGGCCACTTCATCTCACAATACCGCTGAACCAAAATCCGACCAAGGGAGGAAGCAATCTAAGCATCAACGCCCACAAACCTTTTGTGTTCTACTCGAGATCTCATCAACACACAGACCTAGCTCATGATGCCACTGTTGGGGAACGTCACATGGGAAACAAAAAATTTCCTACGCACACGCAGATCTATCCATGGTGATGAGCATCTACGAGAGGAAGAGTGGATCTACATACCCTTGTAGATCACTAAGCGGGAAGCGTTAAGAAACGCGGTTGGTGTAGTCGAACATCTTCGCGATCCAAATCGCCGAGTGTCCCGCGATCACATCACGATCCGTCCCGCGATCCAATCACGATCCGTCTCACGAACTCATCACGATCCGTCCCGTGATCTCATCACGATCCGTCCCGTGAACTCATCATGATCCGTCTCGCGATCTTGATCAAGGTCCTTCCGATCTAGCGCCAAACGGACGGCACCTCCGCGTTCAGCACACGTGCAGCTTGATGACGATCTTCACCGTCTTGATCCAGCAAGAGGAAGTGGAGAGGAAGAAGAGTTCACCGGCAGCATGACAGTGCTCCGGCGATGGTGGTGGAGCAATTCCGGCAGGGCTTCGCCTAAGCACTGCGGAAATCCGATCTAGAGGAGCACAGGTGGAACGGGTAGCACGTGGCCGTCAAAACTAGTGCAAAACCCTAAAATCCACCTGTATATATAGGAGAAGAGGAGAGGAGGCTGGTGCAAGGGCCAAGGCTCCTATAGGAGTCGGCCGAACCAACTAGGGAGGAGTCCACCTCCTCCACTCCTAGTAGGATTAGGACTCCTTCCCTAATTTGCCTTTTTTTGCCTTTTTCCACCTTTTTCCTTTTGGGTTTTCTTCTCCAGCCACATGGGCCTTGTGTGGGAGTTTCCACCAGACCACTAAGGGCTGATATTCACTCTCCCACATCCCATGAAGCCTCTTGGGTCGAAATACCCCTCCCGGAGGTCTCCCGGTACACTACCGGCACTCCCGGTACACTACCGATGAGCCCGAAACTTTTCCGGCCACCAATATAGGACTTCCTATATATCAATCTTTACCTCCGGACCATTCCGGAGCTCCTCGTGACATACGGGATCTCATCCGGGACTCCGAACAACCTTCGGTCACCACCATGCATAACTCTATACTACCGAAACGTCACCGAACCTTGAGTGTGCAGACCCTGCCGGTTCGAGAACTATGTAGGCATGACCGAGACACCTCTACGGTCAATAACCAATAGCGGGCCCTGGATGACCATATTGGTTCCTACATATTCTACAAAGATCTTTATCGGTCGAACCTCTATGTCAAGGATTCAGTCAATCCCGTATAACGTTACCTTTGTTCTTCGGTATGTTACTTGCCCGAGATTCGATCGTCGGTATCTCCATACCTATTTCAACCTCGTTACCGGCAAGTCTCTTTACTCGTTCCGTAATACAAGATCCCGTGGCTAACATTTAGTCACATTGCTTGCAAGGCTTGTTGTGATGTTGTATTACCGAGTGGGCCCTGAGATACCTTTCCGTCAAAGGGAGTAACAAATTCCTGTCTTGATCCATGCCAACCCAACAGACACCCTCGGAGATACCTGTAGAGCACCTTTATAGTCACCTAGTTACGTTGCGACGTTTGATACACACAAGGCACTCCTCCGATGTATGTGAGTTGCATGATCTCATGGTCATAGGAACATATACTTGATATGCAAAAAACAGTAGCAATAAATTGACACGATCATATGCTACGTTTGTAGGTTGGGTCTTGTCCATCACATCATTCTCCTAATGATGTGATCCCGTTATCAAATGGCATCTCATGTCCATGGCTAGGAAACCTTAACCATCTTTTGATCAACGAGCTAGTCTACAAGAGGCATACTAGGGACATGGTGTTGTCTATGTATCCACACATGTATCTGAGTCTCCGATCAATACAATTATAGCATGGATAATAAACGATTATCATGAACAAGGAAATATGATAATAACTAATTTATTATTGCCTCTAGGGCATATTTCCAACAGAACCAACATGTTTTTCCTCACACAATTATGCGGGACAACATTTGTCACAACCCAGTGGGTGTTATACTTTGGCACGTGGCCTTGCACCTTCGCAGGACAACCTGATTCAACACACTTCACATTATATTTTGTTGGACTAGATATGTGTGTCCGGAAAACCCTCTGCGTAGACATACCCACTTTATCACCGCATACTTCATTTTTTTTCTTTGTGTCAAACATAGCCCCGATCTGGACTTGGTTCAGATTCTATTGCCATGGAGTCTCATGGCCATCGTTGACAGTAAAGCCGGCAGATATGTCCTACTCCCATGCAGCAGGAATTGGTACCTCCTCCTCATCCTCGGAATTTTCAGAATCAAGTTCTTCTGCAATCCCATCCTCGTCCTCTTCCTCCATCACCCTCTACATTTCATCGCCTTCCTCATCCCCATCAGCAACACCAGAGGCAGCTAATACTATCGACTGAATACTCTGCCCAGTAGCATGACCACTAACATTGTGTGGCACATAATCTGACTCTTTCTCGGCTTGGCTAGCATTCACATCCGGTGGCTGTGACCCGGACACATAAATCTCGTTAGCCACTTGACTACTCTGGCCTGGTTCATACCCCACGTTGGGTGGTACGATATTCTCCTCCTTCGCCACTGGTTGCACTAGGACATACGGATGGATTCTTCGGTCTCTGGAACGACTTAACAGAGACAACCAATGCTGGCTCCTATCTATCGGAATCAACTCCCACTTGACATTTTTACATGATTTGGTCCACAATGCATGAATACTGACGGGACAAACTTCAGGATCCAGGCCAAAACTAGTAGTCAACTAGTGCTTCAACCGCCTAATGTCCAGTCTGTCTGGGTCTGAAAGTGTCATCTCGCCTTTTTTTAAACTCGCTAAGATCAACCCCCAACTCATTATATCGAACATTACCAAGGTTGTAATTCACAGTGAAATTTATGGATTCAGACATTCTCATCTTTCAGACATTGTCAGCTTCTCATTATTCGCAACGAATAAATCTACACTAAAATAAACGTACACTAAAATATATCTATGTATACTAAATAAACCTACACTAAAATAAACTTCACTAAAATATACCTACACAAAAATATACTCACTTACACTAAATAAACCTACACTAATATGACTACACTAACTAAACCTACACTATTAAAACAGACACTAAATCACTACACTAATAAAACTAACCTAAACTAATTTTACGTACATTAAAAAACTAACAGAAAACTAACCTAAACTAACAGAAAAAATGTATACCTTCGACGCGTGTGTGCCCTTCTTCTTTCTCTCCACCTTCTTCTTTCTCTTCACCACTCCACCTTCTCACCATACACACCTCCACCACCCCACCATGTCTCCTCCAAACGAACAACACACTACCACATTGCAAAAAATGAGGCCGTAGGGCGGGGGAGACGAAGACGATCTATTGTTTCACTGGATTGAAACGGAAAATGAGTGGCTGTAGAAGGAGATCAAGGAGGGGGGATTTTCGGTCTAAAAACGAGCACGAGGGAGAGAAAGAACGAGGCAGGAGGAGGAAGAAGAGGGAGCCGGCGTCGGGCCTTATCCAGGGGCTCTTCGGCCTCCTGGCGACCGACGGGCCCTCTTCGGCCTGGCATGGGCCGACGGCCAGCTCTTTGGCCTCCCTTACGCCGATGGGCCCTCTTCGGCCCAAACAAAGCCGACCAGTCCCCGGCCGGCCCAGCTCAGGGCGACGGGGTGCTATTTTTGAATCTTTTTAAAATGGACGTACTTTTTTCAAATTTGGTATAATTTTCGTACTACTTTTGAAAAAAATTCTACAAACTAGCTTGTTGTACTTAACAGATATATCTAAGTATTATTATTATTATTATTATTATTATTATTATTATTATTATTTTCAAAATAACTTTTGCATGCTGCTTCATAGTCGAGAAGATATCTGGCGGTGAAATGCAACATGATATATATTTTGTTTAGTCCGTATATTAAAGTGGAACAAGGATAAACTTTCGGTGAAAACAATGATGTACTCAACAATGCTATAACGAGAACGTCAGAATCAACAAAGGATACACGATCTTGTAAGTGAAAATATACCAATGCGATGATTATTATATGCAAGTGTTTGTATGTGAGAATACCCGATGCAATGTATGTATGTTCCATGAAACTAATTGTAAAAAATGCATATGCGCATATGTAATGCAATATTTGAATTATTTGTATTTGATAATGTAATTCGTATTGATGTGTAGCTTGGGGCTGCACCGCTAGCAGTCCACTAGTGCAACCCCAAGCTGCCAATCATGACATTTACATCACTGACCGGCCACGTGTCTAGAGCTAGTCAAAGATAAACTACATCTTGTTGCTGGTAGGATAACACTAACCGGCATGCTCGTTTGTCAATTTGGCATGTCTGTGATAGAACTTTTATCACTGACTCACAGATGAGCCACTTGTGCGTCATTGACAATATAATTTGGCAGATTAGTGCTATTAGGATACCTAGTAGTTGAGATCCATGCCAGGCATGGTATATGTAAGCCATTATTTAATTGTGCGTGTGATACAAAAGTGTTTCATCCTTAGAATCTACATGTCAAAATGATGTAACAAGGTTGCAATAAGGGTATGTCGATCTGAAATGGTTAATCTTCCAGTTAAATTATCAATGGGGTGCGGACCTATTAGGTCTTCGGTGACGAAGCCTTGGCTACTCTGCCATCTGGTATGTCCAGGAGAACTAGGGCCTGCAGAAAATTCCAGTTGTTCATTAGTTGACATCTACTTTAAAGTGTTTGGACAAAAGGGACGCTTATCTAGAAACATCTTGCCTTGATATTTCTGTAGTTCATTTTCTTCTCCTGCAGAGAGGTACATCTGATTCTTCGATTCAATGATCCATTCAGTGCATGGCACACCTAAATCTTGAATTCCCCTTCCGACTTAGTCATTTGGTGACGAATTACACTGACCAATCATACTATCCGAGTGGACATCATGGTACGAACACGACACCATCTGAGTGAAGTATTTTTTACAAATTATGTGATCAATTTTTAATATTTTCTTGATTTTTGTAAATGGTATAATGATATTATTTTTATACGTGTGAATTTTTGAAAAAAAACATGAATATGTTTTTTTAATGGTACGAGCATTTTTCCAAAGAAATGTACAAACATTTATTAAATCTATCGTGAAAATTTGTCAAATGAATGATTGAACATGTTTCAAATCATGGTGAATCATTCTTAAATATAAATTACAAATTATGTTTCAAATCTAGTGTGAGGTAGCTATTGGCCAGCCCATTTGCGTCTTTTACTTCGCGTTAGGTGTCGGGATCGAATTCGCCCGCTGCACTTGATTCGCTGATGTGCAAGTTGTTTTTTCCTTTTTGTGCATTTCTATGGTTTTTGTTTCTTTCCTCACTAGTTTCTTTGATTTTTCTTTTTTTCTGTTTTTTAACATTTCTTCATTTTTTCTTGGTTTTCACTGGCTTCTCGGTTTTTCTTTGTTTCTTTCTCTGTTTCAATCTTTTTCCTTTGTTTTTCCTGTTTTGTTTGCTTCTTTCTTGTTTTTCATCGATTTTTCTTTGATTATTCGTGGATGTTTCACCGTTTCCATTCTATTCATTGATCTCTCTGGTTTGTTCAATTTCTTGGTTTCATTTTATTTATTTTCTTTTGTATATTTACTAGGTTTCTTCCTTTTTCTTAGTTTATTGCCGATTCACGTCAGTTTCCTTATCGGTTTTCATTTGCACTTGTTTCTTTGGTGTTATTTTTCAAAACAAATCTTGGTTTTCTCTGGTATTTCGGTTTTCATTGGGTTTCTATCGTTTTATTTGTTTTTTCCTTTCATTCTACATTTTTCATTTACATCAAGAATATTATTCTAATATGTATTTAACTTTTTTTAGACACGGTCAACATTGTTTCTATACCCATTTTGAACATCTTTTAGTACAACTTTATCATTGTTTTATTCCACCATCAAAAAACTTTTTTAACACATTTAAAATGTTTGACTAACATTTTTGAAGTAGAAGTTACAATTTATTTAGTACCCTGTCAACAGATTTCTATACACATGTTTATCACTTTCCATATCCTTGACTAATACTTTTTAAGTACATTACGAACCTTTTTGAATACATGGTCAACATTTTTTCTATACACATTATGACATTTTTCAAAATCTTGATTTACATTAATCAAATATAAGATTAACATTTTTCAATACAGTGACAATATTTTTTCTAGGCACATTTACTATTTCGCAAATTCTTGATTAAAAACACTTCAAATACAAAGTTAACATTGTTTCTATACAGAGTCAACATTTTTCAAATTCTTGATTAAGATATTCCAAATACTTGGTCAACATTGTTTTACAAATGCTTGATTATTATTTTTGAAATAGATGATAAAAAATCATAATTTTTTAATACATGGTCAACATTTTTTATATACACATTTAACATTTTTCAGATACTTGTTTACCCTGTTTTTTCAAATGCTTGAGTTGACTTTTTTAACTAATTTTTTAGTATACATGAATAATATTTTCTCCATACACATTTAGTTTTTTTTAAATAGGTGAGTAACATTTTACTCAAATGTCTATGTAATTATTTTGTAATATAATCATTTAGAATAATTGGAAGCATAAACGAAAGTAGAAAACTAATAGAAAAAGAAAACTAATGGGCCAGCCCATTCTTGGAACGCTAGACACGAGATGAACCGTTATCTCCCGCTAGCGAGACATATAACCAACGAAATCACTAGTTAGCGAGTACACCTTCTAACGATTACTCTCACCCCCCAGGTTGCGACAAGCGGCATACTGCATGCATGCCACTTGTCGCGACCTGAAAGTTTTCCCTTTTTTCGTAGATCCATATTTTCAAAACGTTTTATCTCCTAAACCGTATGTCCAAATCTCGAACCGTTTTTACCGTTGGCTATCTCACGTAGAGATCTACAAAACTAGATCCCATGTCGATAGATTTTGACGAGCTTTTTTTTCAAGAAAAAAAGACGAAAAAACCGTGCCTCACGTTTTTCCCTTTCGGGAGCCGTGCTTCTCCCGATAGCAAAACTGTGCCTCTCGTGGACGCAAAACCGTGCCTCTCGCGATAAAAAACTGAGCAGAAAACGCGGTTTTTCCCTTTCGGGAGTCGTGCCTCTCGCGGAAGCAAAACGAGCAGAAAACGCATTTTTTTTTCCTTTCGGGAGCCTTGCCTCTCGCGATAGCGAAACCGTGCCTCTCGCGGAAGCAAAACCGTGCCTCTCGCGAGAAAAAAGAGAGAGCAGAAAACACGTTTTTTTTCTTTTCAAGAGGCACGGCCGTTCCTCTCGCGAAGGCAAAACCAAAACCGTGCCTCTCGTAGAAAAAAACACGTTTTTAACATAAAAAAAAGAAAACGCGTTTTTTGAAAAAAAATCGTCCAAAAGCTACGAAAGACCGGTGGAAAACCGTAACACCATAAAAATCCGGAAAAAACCACTTCAAAAAGGCGAAAATGCGTGTGGAAAAATAAAATAAATAAATTCCGAAGCGAACGCTCAGAGCGCGACACGTGGCGACGACTGAGAACGTGTCAAGTGGCGGCGCGTGGGAGCGATCGCTGTAATGCTTGTGAGGGAGCGTCCGCTAACTAGTTGCTCCCTATAACCAACCTGGTATGCTCGCATCCGGTGTGAGGCTAGTGGACTGGCTAAGTACTGTAGCAACCACTAGGGCTAGTTTTTTTAATGTGTTATTTCAGGTTTCCATGTATTTCATTGGTTAAAATAACACAAATATTGTTTTTACACATGAGTTTCTTTTTTAAAATGTCACATACTTTTTTGGAATTGTGTGAAATATTTTTGCTCTGAATTATGTGAACATTTTTTTTCATTGTATAAACATTTTTGAGCCTCATCAACATATTTTCCAAAAGGAGGAACATTAAAAAAAACACGTACATTCGTTTAATAGTATACAAGTTTCTTTTCCCGCTGGACCGACACCGGGGCTGCATGTGGTATCTTCTCATTGGGAAAGGAAGCCCTAGCGTTGCTTTGCTTTGTTTGGGTTGCCGTTGTGTTTCTCTCTAGCCTTTTATTGGTGTGAATCAATCGAATCAGTCCATATCCCTCTTCCTCAAGGCCTTCCACGAGATGAAGAGAAGCAACAAATGTTTTCTAAAGTGGAGATAATGTTTCATAGGGAGCATAATTTTCAATATCATTGGCATTGAACCCATACAGTTTCTCTAGCATCCCTGTTGTTGTTCGAGTAGTTTTCCTCAAAGTAATTGGCCCATCAGTTGAACCTCCTATAGCCATTGACCCTTCACCTTGACCCCCATTAGAGGAGATAGAAATCACATCGGTACTACCCATTGTTTCGCGAGTGGCTGATCTAGTTGCCCCCCCCCCCCCCCCGCGATGTGAACCACCATCACCTCACTTCTATGCATACACATTTAGTAGCTCCTCTTGCTCTGTTGTCTACCTCGACACACTACCAATTTGAGATGGTGCAACACCGTCGGAGATTAGTTTTGTGCCTATGGGAAACCTCTCAACTGTTGGAAATATGCCCTAGAGGCAATAATAAATTAGTTATTATCATATTTCCTTGTTCATGATAATCGTTTATTATCCATGCTATAATTGTATTGATCGGAGACTCAGATACATGTGTGGATACATAGACAACACCATGTCCCTAGTATGCCTCTTGTAGACTAGCTCGTTGATCAAAAGATGGTTAAGGTTTCCTAGCCATGGACATGAGATGCCATTTGATAACGGGATCACATCATTAGGAGAATGATGTGATGGACAAGACCCAAACTACAAACGTAGCATATGATCGTGTCAATTTATTGCTACTGTTTTCTGCATATCAAGTATATGTTCCTATGACCATGAGATCATGCAACTCACAGACATCGGAGGAGTGCCTTGTGTGTATCAAACGTCGCAACGTAACTAGGTGACTATAAAGGTGCTCTACAGGTATCTCCGAGGGTGTCTGTTGGGTTGGCATGGATCAAGACAGGAATTTGTTACTCCCTTTGACGGAAAGGTATCTCAGGGCCCACTCGGTAATACAACATCACAACAAGCCTTGCAAGCAATGTGACTAAATGTTAGCCACGGGATCTTGTATTACGGAACGAGTAAAGAGACTTGCCGGTAATGAGGTTGAACTAGGTATGGAGATACCGACGATCGAATCTCGGGCAAGTAACATACCGAAGAACAAAGGGAACGTTATACGGGATTGACTGAATCCTTGACATAGAGGTTCGACCGATAAAGATCTTCGTAGAATATGTAGGAACCAATATGGTCATCCAGGGCCCGCTATTGGTTATTGACCGTAGAGGTGTCTCGGTCATGCCTACATAGTTCTCGAACCGGCAGGGTCTGCACACTCAAGGTTCGGTGACGTTTCGGTAGTATAGATTTATGCATGGTGGTGACCGAAGGTTGTTCGGAGTCCCGGATGAGATCCCGTATGTCACGAGGAGCTCCGGAATGGTCCAGAGGTAAAGATTGATATATAGGAAGTCCCATTTCGGTCGCCGGAAAAGTTTCGGGCTAATCAATAATGTACCGGGAGTGCCGGTAGTGTACCGGGAGACCACTGGGAGGGGTATTTCGACCCAAGAGGCTTCATGGGCTGTGGGAGAGTAAATACCAGCCTTTTGTGGGCTGGTGGAAGTCCCACACAAGGCCCATGCGGCTGGGAGAAAAAGCCCCAAGGGAAAAAGGTGGAAAAAGACCAAAAAAAGGAGGAATCATAGTCCTACTAGGATTGGAGGAGGAGTCCTCCTCTCCTCCCCACTTGGTCGACCCAAGGGCTGGCTTTTTGGCAGCCAAGGCTCCTCCTCCTCTCCTCCTATATATACTAGAGGATTTTAGGGTTTTGGCACAGAATTTTCAGCGATGTGCTACCCGTTCCTCTAGTGCATAGTTTCTCATCTAGATCGGTTTTTCTGTAGTGCTTATGCGGAGCCCTGCCGGAATAGCTCCACCACCATCGCCGGAGCGCCATCACGCTGCCGGAGAACTCTTCTACCTCTCCGCTCCCTCTTGCTGGATCAAGAAGGCGGAGATCGTCATCAAGCTGTACGTGTGCTGAACGCGGAGGTGTCGTCCGTTCGGCGCTAGATCGGAAGGACCGTGATCAAGATTGCGAGACGGATCGTGATGAGATCGCGGGACGGATCGTGATGATATCACGGGACGAATCGTGATGAGTTCGCGGGATGGATCATGATTGGATCGCGGGACGGATCGTGATGAGATCGCGGGATGCTCGGCGATTTGGATCGCGAAGACGTTCGACTACACCAACCGCGTTTCTTAACGCTTCTCGCTTAGCGATCTACAAGGGTATGTAGATCCACTCTCCCTCTCGTAGATGCTCATCACCATGGATAGATCTTGCTTGTGCGTAGGAATTTTTTTGTTTCCCATGTAACATTCCCCAACAGTGGCATCAGGTCTATGTGTAGATGAGATCTCGAGTAGAACACAAAAGGTTTGTGGGCGTTGATGCTTAGATTGCTTCCTCCCTTGGTCGAATATTGGTTCAGCGGTATTGTGAGATGAAGCGGCCCGGACCAACATTACTCGTATGCTTACGAGAGACCGGTCCCTTAACCGCAACTTGTTGCATAGATGACTTGCGGGTGCCAGTTTCTCTCACTTTAGTTGGATCGGATTCGACAAAGGCGGTCCTTGAGAAGGTTGAAAAGCAACTAGTGTATCACCGTTGTGGTTTTTGCGTAGATGAGAATTGTTCTTGCTAGATACCCGTAGCAGCCACGTAAAACATGCAACAACAATTAGAGGACGTCTAACTTGTTTTTGCAGGCTATGTTGTGATGTTATATGGCCAATTACATGATGAGATATATGTGATGTATGAGATGATCATGTGATGTATAGATTATCACGACTTGCATGTCGATGAGTACGGTAACCGGAAGGAGCCATAGGGTTATCTTTAATTATTGTATGACCTGCATGTCAATCATTAAGCGCTATGTAATGCTTTACTTTATTGCTATGGTAGCAATAGTAGTAGAAGCATGTTGGGCGCGACAACCCCGATGGCGACACGTTGATGGAGATCATGGTGTCATGCCGGTGACGATGGAGATCATGTCGGTGCTTTCAAGATGGAGATCAAAAGCACAAGTTCATGGCCATATCATGTCACATATGATTTGCATGTGATGTTAATCCTTTTATGCACCTTGTTTTGCTTAGGATGACGGTAGCATTATAAGGTGATCCCTTACTTAAATTTCAAGATGAATTGTGTTCTCCCCGAGTGTGCACCATTGCGAAAGTTCGTCGTGTTGAGACACCACGTGATGATCGGGTATGATAGACTCTATGTTCACATACAACGGGTGCAAGCCAGTGTTGCACATGCAGAACACTCGGGTTAAACTTGACGAGCCTAGCATGTATAGACATGGCCTCGGAACATAAGAGGCCGAAAGGTCGAACATGAGTCATATAGTAGATATGATCAACATGATGATGTTCACCATTGTAACCACCTCAACTCACGTGATGATCGGACTTGAGTTGGTGAATTTGTATCATGTATCACTCGGATGACCGGAGGGATGTCAATTTGAGTGGGAGTTCTTAAGTAATATGATTAATTGAACTCATTATCATGAACATAGTCAGTAGTGTCTTTGCAAAACTGTGTTGTAGATTACTAGCTCACGCTGTAGCTCCCTTAAATTTTATATGTTCCTAGAGAAATAGAGTTGAAAGATGATGGTAGCAATATTACGGCTGGCTCCGTGATCTGAGGATTGTCCTCATTGCTGCACAGAAGGCTTATGTCCTTAATGCACCGCTCGGTGCGCCAACCCCTCTAGTGTTGTTTGTAGATGTTGTGAACATCTGACAGGCACGTTCTGATAACTACTTGATATTTTAGTGCGTCATGCATTACGGCTTAGAATTGAGGCTCCAAAACGTTTTGAACGTCATGGAAGATATGAGATGTTCTAACAGCTGAAATTAGGATCTCAGGCTCATGCCCGTGTTGCGAGATATGAGATCTCCAACAAGATTCTTTGCCTATAAGATGAAAGAGAATAGCTCAATCGTTGAGCATGTGCTCAGATTGTCTGGGTGCTACAATCGCTTGAATCGAGTGGGAGTTGATCTTCCAGATAAGATAGTGATTGATATAGTTCTCCAAGTCACTGTCACTAAAGCTACTAGAACTTGGTGATGAACTATAAAAACGCCAGGGATAGAAATAATGATCCCTAAGCTATTCACGATATTTCACACCGCGAAGGTAGAAATCGAGAAGGAGCGTCAAAGTGTTGATGGTTAGTCAAAACCGCTAGTTTCGAGAAGGGCAAGAGCAAGGAGGGAAACTTCATGGATAGCAAGTCAGTTGCAGCTCCAGTGAAGCAACCCAAAGTCTAACCCAAACCCGAGACTAAGTGCTTCGATTATGAGGAGAACGGTCGCTGAAGCGGAACAACCCTAGATACTTGGTAGATAAGAAGGCTGGCAAAGTCGACAGAAGTATATTTGATATACGTGTTATTGATGTGTACCTTGCTAGTACTCCTAGTAGCACCTAGGTATTGGATATCGGTTCGGTTGCTAAATGTTAGTAACTCGAAGTAAAAGCTACGGAATAAACGGATACTAGCTAAGTGTGAGGTGACGATGTGTGTTGGAAATATTTCCAAGGTTGATGTGATCAACATCGCACGCTCTCTCTACCTTCGAGATTAGTGACGAACCTAAATAAATGTTATTTGGTGTTTTTGCGTTGAGCATGAACGTGATTAGATAATGTTCATTGCAACACGGTTATTCATAGAATAATGGTTATTCTATTTGCATGAATAATACCTTCAATGGTCATTCACCCAGTAAGAATGGTTTGTTGAAACTTGATCGTAGTAATACACATGTTCATAACATTGATGCCAAAAAGATACAAAGCTAATAATGACAGTACCACATACTTGTGGCACTGCCGCTAAATGTCATATTGGTATAAAGCGCATGAAGAAACTCCATGCTAATGGATCTTTGGACTCATTCAATTTCGAATCGGTTGAGACATGCGAACCATGCCTCTTGGTCAAGATGACTAAGGACCCCGCTTTCTGTTTTGATGAAGCGGGCAAGTGATTTATTGGAAATGATACATGTTGATGTATGCAATCCAATGAGTCTTGTAGCATGCGGTGGATATCGTTATTTTCTTACCTTCACTGATGATTTGAGTAGATATAGTGTATATTTACTTAATGAAACACAAGTCTGAATCGTTTGAAAGGTTCAAGAAAACTCAGCGTGAAGTTTTAAGATCATCGTGACAAGAAAATAAAAATGTTTGCGATATGATCGTGGAGGTGAATATCTGAGTTACGAGTTTGGCATACAACTTTAGACAATGTGAGAATTGTTTCACAACTCATGCCACCTAGAACACCACAGTGTGATGGTGTGTCCAAATGTCATAGTCGTGCTCTATTGGATATGGTGCATGCTATGATGTCTCTGATCATTTTGTTACTATAATTTTGGGGTTATGCATTAGAGACAACTACATTCACTTTAGATAGCCCACCATCTAAATCCGTTGAGATGACACCGTGTGAATTATGGTTTGATAGAAACCTAAGCTGACATTTCTTAATGTTTGGGGCTGCAACACTTATGTGAAAAAGGTTTTCACCTAATGAGCTCGAACCCAAAGCAGACAAATGCATCTTCATAGAATACCCTAAAGACAGTTGGGTAAACCTTCTATCTCAGATCCAAGCATAAAGTGTTTGTTGCTAAAACTGGGCCCTTTCTCGAGAAAGAGTTTCTCTCGAAAGAATTGAGTGGGAGGAAGATAGAACTTGATGAGGTTGTTGAACGTTTGTTCAACCAGAAAGTAGCGCAGCGCAGGAATTTGTTTCTGTGAAGCCTACGTTAGTTGAAGAGGAAGTTAATGATGATGATCATGAAGCTTCAGATCAAGTTACTATCGAACCTCGTAGGTCGACAAGGATGTTTACTGCTCCTGAGAGGTACGACAACCCTGTCTTGGAGGTCATGTTGTTGGACAACGATGAACCTACGAGCTATGGAGAAGCGATGATGGGCACGGATTCCAACAAATGGTTAGAGGCCATGAAATCCGAGAAAGGATCCATGTATGAAAACCAAGTATAGACTTTGGTAGACTTGCTCATTGGATGGCAGGTCGTTGAGTACAAATGGATGTTTAAAATGAAGACAGACACTCATGGTAAATGTCACCATTTGTAAAGCTCGACTTGTTGCAAAGAAGTTTACAACAAGTTCAAGGAGTTGACTGCGGTGAGACTTTCTCACTCGTAGCGATGCTAAAGTCTGTTGGAATTATGTTAGCAGTTGCTGGATTTTTCAATTATGAAATCTGGCAGATCAATATCAAAACATCGTTTCCTTAACGGTTTACTTGAGGAAAGGTTGTATGTGATACAACCAGAAGGTTTTGTCAGTCCAAAGGATGCTAAAAGGTGTGCAAGTTTCAGTGATTCTTCTATGAACTGAAGCCACTATCTCGGAGTTGGAATATACACTTTGATGAGGTGATCAAAGTTTTTGAGTATATACAAAGTTTACGAGAAACTTGTATTTACAATAAAGTGAGTGGGAGCACTATAGAATTTCTGATAAGTATATGTGGATGACATATTGTTGATCGAAAATGATGTAGAATTTCTAGAAAGCATAAACAGTTGTTTGAAAGGAGTTTTTCAAAGGAAGACCTGAATAAAGCTACCTAATTGTTGAGCATCAAGATCTATAGAGATAGATCAAGATGCTTAATGAGACTTTCAATAAGTGCATACCTTGACAAGATTTTGAAAGAGTTCAAAATGGATTAAGTCAGAGAGAAGTGTTCTTGCCTGCTTTGTAAGGTGTGAAGTTGAGTGAGACTCAAAGCTTGATCACGGCAGAAGAAAGAGAAAGGACGAATGTCGTCACCTATGACTTAGCCACAGGCTCTGTATAGTATGCCATGCTATGTACCGCACCCGTGTGTGCCTTGCCATGAGTCCGTCAAGGGGTACAAGAGTGATCCAGGAGTGGATCACTGGACAGCGGTCAAGGTTATCCTTAGTAACTAGAGATGTTTCTCGATTATGGAGGTGATAAAGAGTTCGTCGTAAAGAGTTTCGTCGATGCAAGCTTTAACACCAATCCGGATGACTCGTAGTAGCAATCTGGATACATATAGTGGAGCAGCCATTTGGAATAGTACCAAGTGGAGCGTGGTAGCAGTTTTTACAGTTTGACATAGAGATTTGCAAAGTACATACGGATCTGAATGTCGCAGACCTGTTGACTATAAGACCTCTCTCACATGCAAAGCATGATCGAGCCCCAGAACTCATTGGGTGTTAGATTCATAACAATGGGAATCACATAGTGATGTGAACTAGATTATTGACTCTAGTGCAAGTGGGAGACTGTTGGAAATATGCCCTAGAGGCAATAATAAATTATTTATTATCATATTTCCTTGTTCATGATAATCGTTTATTATCCATGCTATAATTGTATTGATCGGAGACTCAGATACATGTGTGGATACATAGACAACACCATGTCCCTAGTATGCCTCTAGTAGACTAGCTCGTTGATCAAAAGATGGTTAAGGTTTCCTAGCCATGGACATGAGATGTCATTTGATAATGGGATCACATCATTAGGAGAATGATGTGATGGACAAGACCCAAACTACAAACGTAGCATATGATCGTGTCAGTTTATTGCTACTGTTTTCTGCATGTCAAGTATATGTTCCTATGACCATGAGATCATGCAACTCACTGACATCGGAGGAGTACCTTGTGTGTATCAAACGTCTCAACGTAACTGGGTGACTATAAAGGTGCTCTACAGGTATCTCCGAGGGTGTCTGTTGGGTTGGCATGGATCAAGACTGGAATTTGTTACTTCGTTTGACGGAGAGGTATCTCAGGGCCCACTCGGTAATACAACATCACAACAAGCCTTGCAAGCAATGTGACTAAATGTTAGCCATGGGATCTTCTATTACGGAACGAGTAAAGAGACTTGCCGGTAACGAGGTTGAACTAGGTATGGAGATACCAACGACCGAATCTCGGGCAAGTAACATACCGAAGAACAAAGGGAACGTTATACGGGATTGACTGAATCCTTGACATAGAGGTTCGACCGATAAAGATCTTCGTAGAATATGTAGGAACCAATATGGTCATCCAGGGCCCGCTATTTGTAATTGACCGTAGAGGTGTCTCGGTCATGCCTACATAGTTCTCGAACCCGCAGGGTTTGCACACTTAAGGTTCGGTGACGTTTCGGTAGTATAGAGTTATGTATGGTGGTGACTGAAGGTTTTTCGGAGTCCCGGATGAGATCCCGGACGTCACGAGGAGCTCCGGAATGGTTCGGAGGTAAAGATTGATATATAGGAAGTCCCATTTCGGTCGCCGGAAAAGTTTCGGGCTAATCGGTAATGTACCGGGAGTGCCGGTAGTGTACCGGGAGACCACCGGGAGGGGTATTTCGACCCAAGAGGCTTCATGGGCTGTGGGAGAGTAAATACCAGCCTTTTGTGGGCTGGTGGAAGTCCCACACAAGGCCCATGCGTCTGGGAGAAAAATCCCAAAGGGAAAAAGGTGGAAAAAGGCCAAAAAAAGGAGGAATCCTAGTCCTACTAGGATTGGAGGAGGAGTCCTCCTCTCCTCCCCACTTTGGTCGACCCAAGGGCTGGCTTTTTGGCAGCCAAGACTCCTCCTCCTCTCCTCCTATACATACTAGAGGATTTTAGGGTTTTGGCACAGAATTTTCAGCGATGTGCTACCCGTTCCTCTAGTGCATAGTTTCTCATCTAGATCGGTTTTTCTGTAGTGCTTATGCGGAGCCCTGCCGGAATAGCTCCACCACCATCGCCGCAGCGCCGTCACGCTGCCGGAGAACTCTTCTACCTCTCCGCTCCCTCTTTCTGGATCAAGAAGGCGGAGATCGTCATCAAGCTATACGTGTGCTGAACGCGGAGGTATCGTCCGTTCGGCGCTAGATCGGAAGGACCGTGATCATGATTGCGAGACGGATCGTGACGAGATCGCGGGACGGATCATGATGAGATCACGGGACAGATCGTGATGAGTTCGCGGGACGGATCGTGATTGGATCGCGGGACGGATCGTGATGAGATCGTGGGACGCTCGGCAATTTGGATCGCGAAGATGTTCGACTACACCAACCGCGTTTCTTAACGCTTCCCGTTTAGCGATCTACAAGGGTATGTAGATCCACTCTCCCTCTCGTAGATGCTCATCACCATGGATAGATCTTGTGTGTGCGTAGGAATTTTTTTGTTTCCCATGCAACGTTCCCCAACATCAACAACCCTAGTTCAAACACTGGGGAGCTCTTCGCAATCTACAACCTAACCTCGATGACGACGAAGCTACGCACGCAGAGCACAAGAAGGACACACAGATTTACTCAGGTTCGGGCCACCTTGGGGTGTAAAACACTTCTCATGCATTGTGGATTGGTCTCGGGTTTTCACAAGTGTTACAAGGCTAGAGATGGAAGAAGCTCCGAGGGGAATGAGAGCTCAATTATTCGACCCCTCTCTACGGTGCCAGCTTTTCCATCTTATCCTTGCCTTGAGCCTCCTTCCTCAACATATTGGCTTATAATGCAATCTGGAACGACCAACCAACGGACCAGCTGGCGGTGGCCATATAGAAAAACTATGCGCCAAACAAGTGTTGGGGACGTAGCATGAAAATAAAAAAATCCTACGATACACCCAAGATCTAATCTAGGAGATGCATAGCAACAAGAGAGGAGAGTATGTCTGCGTACCCTCATAGACCGTTAAGCGGAAGCGTATATTACACGGTTGATGTAATCGTACTCTTCATGATCCAACTGCAATCCAACGCCAAACGGACGACATCTCCGCATCCAGCACACGTGCGGCTCGATGACGCCTCCACCTTCTTGATCCAGCAAGCGAGGGCGGAGAAGTAGTTGGGATCTCGACTAGCAGAATGACATGATGGAGATGGTGGTGGAGACATGCCAGTAAGGCTTCGCCAAGCACCTCCGGAACTGTGAACGAGGAAGAATAGGAGAGACGGGAGGGAGTGGGTTGCCCCAAGGGAGAGGACTTGTTGTGTTTAGCCCTCCCCCCTCCACTATTTTTAGGAGGCAACGGGGAGAGGGGGAAGCCCTGTCCTATCCTCCAAGGGACGGGTGTGGCGTCCTAGGGGAGGAGTCTCACCTTCCCAAGGCACCTCCAGGGTGCCTTCCTCTTTGGGGGCTCTTCCCTCCCAGGCGCATGGGCCCTTAGGGGCTGGTGCGCCCATCCCATGTAGGCCAGGACACCCCTATGGCCTTTGTTGGCCCTCAGGGAAGGTGGACTCCCCCTCCGGTGGAGCCCCGAAAACCTTTTGACACCCCAGTACATTATCGGCAATGCCCCGAAACTTTTTTGGCGACCAAAACATGAATTCTCTTTTATAAATCTCTACCTCCGAACCATTCATGAACTCTTCATGACATCCAGGATCTCATCCGGGACTCCGAACAATATTCGGTCAGCAACGTACATATCCCAATACTACTCTAGCGTCACTGAATGTTAAGCATGCGGACCCTACAGGTTCGAGAATCAAGCAGACATGACTAAGACACCTCTCGGTCAATAACCAATAGCGGGACTTGGATGCCCATATTGGTCCTTACATATTCCACGAAGATCTTTATCGGTCAAACCATGATGTCAAGGATTCCGTCAATCCTGTATGCAGTTCCCTTTGTCCATAGGTATGTTACTTGCCCAAGGTTCGATCGTCGGTATCTTCATACCTAGTTCAATCTCGTTACCGGCAAGTCTCTTTACTCGTTCCATAATACAAGATCCCATGACTAACCCATTAGTCACATTGCTTGCAAGCTTCTTGTGATGTTGTATTACCGAGAGGGCCTAGAGATACCTCTCGTCATACGGAGTGACAAATCCCAGTCTCGATCCATTCCCACCCAACAGACACCATCAGAGAAACCTGTCGAGCCCCTTTGATCACCTAGTTACGAAGTGACGTTTGATAGTACACAAGGTATTCCTCCGGTGTCAGGGAGTTGCATGACCTCATGGTCTTAGGAACAGATACATGACATGAAGAGCAATAAACTGAAGTGATACGATCATATTATAAGCTTATGTTGGGTCTTGTCCATCACATCATTCTCCCTAATGATGTGATCTCGTTATCAAATGACAACTCATGTCGACGGTTAGGAAACCTTAACTATCTTTGATCAACGAGCTAGTCTAGTAGAGCCTCACTAGGGCAAGATGTTGTTTATGTATCCACACATGTATCTGAGTTTTCGGTCAATACAATTCTAGCATGGATAATAAACGATCATCATGAATAAGAAAATATGATAATAACCAATTTATTATTGCATGTAGGGAATATTTCCAACAACAAATGTCGAATCTTCATTTGGCTAGAGCTTAAAGATTGGGTCTACACCAACGAGAGGAGACTTCACAGAACAATCGCCACCTCTGATGCCCGCCCTTTCCGCAGTACATGTGAGAGCATATATCACCTTCTCTTCGGTTGCTTTTTGCTCTGTCCTCTCTGGGAGGCACTCGACAACCTCTATGTTGGGGCGACCAACAGCCCGCGCGACGTCTGGCTGCGTTCTACCTCTGACAAAGTCCATTCTACCGTTATCATTGCAATCCTTTGGAACACCTCAGAAACATTGCAAATGCCAAAGTCTTTCGACATGAGACTCTTCACATCCAGCACATCGCTAGGGTGGCGGCTGACGATCTGACTCTCTGGTCGGACTACTGCAAAAACCACCAGTGTCAGGCGCTACTCCGAGACTGGGGATCTATGTTGTCCACACCTTGCGGTGAGATTGTAACCCTCATGCAACCTTTTCTTTTTTCTTGTTTCTTTCTCTATCTCTCTCCCTGAAGCCCCTTGCACCATCCTCCCTCCCTTTGCCATAGATGAGTAATATATGATCCAGGTCGGCGTAAGCCCGCTGCATACATGTAAAAAAAATATTGATACAATAGTATGGTTTGCGAATATGATAAGTGCGGTGACAACTATATTCCGATCAGATGAGGGAAAAATCTTAGGCATGCCAACCCTAGTGATGGATGGCCTCATGTGTGAAAATAGCATGGAGGGAGGCCCTTTGCCTTGCTCATGATATAAATCCGAATTCCATGGTGACCGCTTAGACTACAAAGTCGTTATCCAAAATACTTCCTTCGTCTGGAAATACTTGTCGCATAAATGGATACAAATTGATGTATCTAAAGGGCTGTTTGGCTTGAATCCCCCGCACGCCCAGCCAATATTTTGGCGTTGACTCGGACACAATAGTTTGTTCGGATGGGCGCCAAAGCTTTGGCTCGCCAACTCACCTCACCCTTTCCTCTCTGCTGCTGCACCAATTCGTTGGCAAAACCGAGGGCGACCGAATCACTCGCCAACTTTTTGGCACGCCCGCGACGCCCATGATTTGGCATGGCGCTCGGGGGCAACAACCAAACAACCCCTAAAACTAAAATACATCTAGATACATCCATTCTTATGACAAGTATTTCCAGATGGAGGAAGTATTAACCAAGGAAGCCTTGGAGCGAATGCCATGATCATTCGGGTGATTGTCTCTAAAATGAGTGGCGGCAAGGAAGTATTTTTCAAGCATGAACGAAGAGAAGATAACAAAGGTGCCCATTTATAGAAATTCGTTAGAACTTCAGTTAGTCGCCATTTGTCGAGCTCCGGATCATCCGCGGCGCCATTTGTCAATTAATTCAGATAGGAGGAAACAATAAAGTTCGGGCCTTTTCTCAAGGAGCCTGCTATGTGTCGGTCGGCGGATCTTTTTAGAAAGATCCGTCGCCTCGTGAGCCGTCTGATACTGTGACGCGAGCGGTGAGTTTCTCTTCTCTAATTTCCTGCAACAACACTCTTGTTGCGAAACCTCCTCTTTTAATTTCCTGCAACAATGTCTTTGTTACGAACCCTTCTCTTCTCTAATTTCGTGTAACAAGTTTCTTGTTGCAAAACCTCTTTTTTCTAATTTTCTGTAACAAGACCTTTGTTGCAAAAATTGCAAACATATCTCCTGCGTCCAATTTTCTGTAACAAGATCCTTGTTGCAAAAATTACAACATCTTCGACCACATCACGCACTAACACAGTCGTCCTTTGTTGCCGTTGTTCCGCAACAACGTTGTTGTTGCAGAAACTTGGAGCGATTTGGACGTATGGCATGGTGATCGGCAACAAACCATTTGTTTCGTTCAAGTCAACTGAAACAAGGGGTGAGTTGCAAGATCTGTACTAGGGTGGAGATTTCTTCGCAGTAGGTCGATCCAAATCAAATCGAATGGTTACGAAGGAGGTGGACGCGCACACAAACATCCGCCGGTTGAGCGATGAGTTTGGAAAACTCTATCGCTCAACCGACGGATGTTTGTGCGTGTGTCCACCTTCTCCGTAGCCGTTGGATTCGATTTGGATCGAGCTACTCCGAAGAAATCTCTATCCTAGTACAGTTCTTGCAACCCATCCCTTGTTTCAATTGACTTAAACGAAACAAATGGTTTGTTTCCGATCACCATACCGTACGATCAAGTCTGCTCCAAGTTTTTGCAACAACAACATTGTTGCGGAACAGCATCAGCAAAAGACGACTGTGTTAGTGCGCGATGTGACCGAAGATGTTGTTGTAATTTTTACAACAAGGATCTTGTTATAGAAAGTTAGACGCAATGGGAGATATGTTTGCAAGTTTTGCAACAAGGGTCTTGTTATAAAAAAATAGAAGAAAAAAAGTTTTGCAATTAACAAAAAGAAGGGTTCGCAACAAAGACGTTGTTGTTGGAAATTGAAGGAGATGAGATTTCGCAACAAGAATATTGTTGCAAGAAATTAGAGAAGAAAAACTCACCGTTTTTGTATTACAGTGTAAGTATCGAACGGCTCCGGAGGCGATAGATCTTTTTGAAAAGATCCGCCGGCCGACGCCGTAGCAGGCCCATAGAGTTTTCCTTTTCTCAACGAAAAAAAAAAACCCTGGGCTGCCAGCCCATGCCGGGACGAGTTAAGCGAGCCAGCCGGAAGCCGGCGCCACGAAGCTGCCGACTTTTGGGGTTTGCGAGAGCAAAAAGCTGGCCGTCACCCGTGCCTGTCCTCCACTGCCGTCTGCCGGCCCCCTCCCTCCCTCCCTCCCTTGCTTCCTCCGTCCTACTCCTAAACCTGTCGCCGCCGAATCCCGCATCGCCCAAGCCGCCCAGCTCCATTCCTCCCTCCTCCCACCGTAGCGACCCTCGAAGCAGCCGGCGGACCCCAGGCGTCCCCCTCCGCCGGACCGACACCCTGTCGCGGCGCGGTTTCTTCTCCTTGGGTAAGGAAGCCCTAGCTTTGCTCTGCTCTGTTCGGGTTACAGCCGTTACGTTTCTCTCTAGCCTACTTTTCTTCGCAGCGAATCAATCGAATCCGACCAGATCCCTCTTCCGCGAGGCCTTTCCCCGCCGACCCCGGTCCCCGTTCCTAGGGCCGTCAATCGGGACAGCGCTAATCGCAGGATTAGCGGCGCCGCTAGCTTCGCATTCTGATATGTACGCTAGCTGCTATACAACTTCAGATTTCAGTTCACTGTGAGATATTATTCTAAACACAGAAGCTCGACCTCATGTAAATTGTATCATATCCAATCACTCGTATATAAACGTAGAAAATAGTGAATTACAGTCAAAAACTAGTAGGCCTTGGCGCCGTGGCGTGCCCGGGTTGCTGTTAATAATCTTCAACCATATTTCAATTGCTCTTTAAAATACATCGCAGAAATGGCAAATAAAACAGTCAGTCACATAAATCCAGCAACATATTTTCACCATTTTCTCCCCAACTCATTCTGGAAGACATTTATAGTTTACAGATCACTCATATATTTTAAACATTTATGTCTGCGTCCACCTGCATCCTGAGGCGTCAAGGCATCTGCCATGTATTTTGCTGTCTTGTTGCCCTCAAGGCCTAAACTCGTACTAATAGCCGTTTGTTTTCAGGAAATTTATAACAACTTTTTATTTTATTTTTGGCTTCTCCAAGAAAATCATTTTATGGATTGCTAATTTCCCTCTGCTGCTCCGTTGCTCACATGCCCGGCATTTGTATTGTCTAAATCTTCACACAAATCTGGATGAGAAAAGACCGTTATCCATTTTGTTTTGCAGTTGAACCATGACCGCGCAGACCAAGAAGAGGAGCCCCGTGGAGAATGGGGATGCTGGTATCGGCAAGGCCCTCGTTGGCTTCGTCTCCAATAACGAGGATTTGGGCCCCATTGTGCGGCATGCTTTCGAGTCCGGAAGGCCCGAGGCTCTCTTCCACAACCTCAGGAGTATCGCCAAGAGGAAGGAGGTTGAGATCGAGGAGCTCTGTAGGCTTCACTACGAGGAATTCATCCTCGCAGTTGATGAGCTGCGTGGGGTGTTGGTCGATGCTGATGAGCTCAAGGGCACGCTGTCGGGTGAGAATCTGCGCTTGCAGGAGGTTGCTAGTGCCCTGCTTCTGAAGCTCGATGAGCTTCTCGAGTTGTATGCGACGAATAAGAATGTTGGGGAAGTGCTTGCAACATTGAAGATGTGTCTGCAGGTCACCAGCCTGTGTCAGGTGTGCAACAGGGATATTGCCCAAGGCAAGTTTCACACTGTTTTGAAGACTTTGGAGCTGATTGAGAAGGACTACCTGCAAAATATTCCTCTGAATCTTCTTAAAAAGGTTGTTCAGAAAAAGATACCAATGATGAAGCTGTACATTGAGAAGAAAGTTTCCGGTGAGTTTAATGAGTGGCTCGTGTATATCAGAAAGTTTGCAATGGAGATTGGACAGGCCTCGATACGCCAGGGCTCTTTGGATCGTCAGAAAGATGAGCGAATGCATGCCTGGCAGAGGGAAGCAGAAGAATGTAGCCGTGTTGGGTTTGATGAGCATGCTTACGCCTTGGATCTGGAGTACATAGATGAAGCGTCAACACTAGAATATGATCTGACACCAGTATACCGAGCATACAACATTCATATGTCCCTTGGCCTTGGGGAAAAGTTTCGAGAATATTACTACAGTAACAGGCTCATGCAGCTTAACTTGGACATGCAAATTTCTACATCACAACCCTTCCTTGAGTCCCACCAGCACTTCCTTGCTCAGGTAGCTGGATTTTTTATTGTTGAAAACCGTGTTCTTCGAACAGCAGAGGGACTTCTATCTGAGAGCCAGGTTGACACAATGTGGGAAGCATCTATTTCTAAGGTCGCCTCTTTTCTAGAGGAACAGTTCGCATGCATGGATGCTGCTAATCACCACCTCCTTGTAAAAGATTATGTCTCTCTTCTGGCTGCAACCATGAAGAAGTATGGGTATCAAGTCACATCTTTGCTTGAAGTTCTTGACAAAAACAGGGACAGATATCATGAGCTGCTTGTTTCGGATTGCCGGAAGCAGATACAAGGCATCTTTACTAAGGACTCGTATGAAAGGATGGTTATAGAAAAGGAAAATGACTACAGCATGAATGTCGCCGCATGTCAACTTGAGCCCATTCACACAGTACCAGATTTGCCATATGTTGCGCCATTTTCCTCATCAGTTCCCAGTGCCTGCCGTATTATCCGTTCCTTCATTGAGGATTTGGTAAGCTACTTGTCGTATGGTGTAGTGATCAACTCCTATGATATGGTGAAAAGATACCTAGACAAGCTTTTGATTGAGGTACTAAATGATGGTCTTCTGACCTTGATACATGATGGTAGTTTGGAAATTGCACAGCTGGTACAGATTGCAGGAAATATTGCCATTCTTGAGCGGTCATGTGACATCTTCCTCTTACATGCTGCCCAACTTTGTGGACTTCCTAAACGGCTGCTTGGGAAGCCTCATTCTGGTTTGACTGCTAGAGCTGTGCTCAAAGCCTCCCAAAATGCAGCGTTCAATGGATTGATAACCTTGACCAATTCCAGAATTGATGAATTTATGCTGCTGTTGACCAGCATTGATTGGACAACAGAGGAAACTCCAGAACATGCAAATGACTACATGAATGAAGTCCTTATCTACCTTGACATGGTGGTATCGACTGCACAGCCGATTCTGCCAAGAGAGGCTCTCTTCAAGGTCATTTCTGGTTCACTCAGCCACATCTCAGACTCCATAATAACAGTTCTTCTCAGCGACAGGGTGAAAAGGTTGAGTGTCAATGCGGTTGTAGGTATTGACATTGACCTGAAACTGTTGGAGGAGTTTGCAGAAGACAGATTTCACACCACTGGGTTGTTGGTCCTTAAAAAGGAAACAAGTTTCAAAGATTGCCTGGTCGAGATTAGGCAGCTGACTAATCTATTGCTGAGCAACCATGCTGAGAGTTTCATGAATGCTGTAATCAGGGAGAAGAGTTATGCGTCCTTGGACCACAAGAAGGTGGCCATCATCTGTGAAAAGTTTCGGGATGCTCCTGACAGCGGTTTGTTTGGGAGCCTTTCAAGTAGAAACATGGTGCAGAGTGCTCGAAAGAAGTCATTGGATGTGTTGAAGAGAAGGCTGAAAGATTTTAGCTGAGATTAGCTATGTGGAAGAGAAGGTTGAAAGATTTTAGCGGGTATTAGCTAAGTTGGTACCGGTTGAGTAGAACTTAAATTTGCTTATGTAAAACCTTGTCTGCTCTTGTGATTTACCTGTCTAGAACATTATTACTGTCCTCTGTTTCATGTGCGCATTTAGGCTTGGGCTGCCTGCTTACAGGGCCAGGCCGTGAACTATAGTTGTATGCTCCAAATTTCCATCTGAACTTTGTTGGCACTGTCCTTTCACTTGAAGAAATAGAAGATGGCAGTTTCTTTCGTACCAATGCAAGCTATTAAAGGCTTAAATTGACACAACCACAAGATTTGGTGTCCGTATGGCAGCAGTAAGTGTGAAGAAAGCTGTCAAATAGTGGTGCTGGTAATCATTGTCTTCCATTGCTTAAAAGGGAAGCTTGGATTGTTTAGGGAGAGACTTCAGGGATAGTGAAGGTTTAGCAGCTTCGCTTTCATGAAAGTTACCTCTTTGACAGTTAGCAAAGCTTTAAATGTTCCCTGAAATCTCTTTGATCAGATGACTTTGGAATTAGGGCAGACTTTAGCTTGCTGATCAGCTTCCGGGAAGGATTCTCAAGCTGCAACTTAATATTTTTCTTTTAGTTTCACTTATTTTTCTGTCTAGAAGGGGAAACCCTCCTGATTTGTTTTATTAGAAACTGAGAACCAGTTTCCCATGTCTTGTCTTAAAAAAGGAAAACAAAAACATGCAACCTCGGCTGTGTGCATCCCTGATGCATTGGCCGGAGGCAATATAATTCTCCCATTGTGTAAAAAGGAAAAAACAGCGGCAACGAACGACATCAGGCACAACATGAAAAACATCAAGGCATGCCAATGAAATGAAATCCAGATACTCCTATGAAGTAACTACTGGATCACAGCCAAGATTTTTCTCTCTGTCTCCCGAGTCCTGAAGGTACTTCATTTGGGGTATGGAAAGCAGAGATGTCATATCCGTTCGTCTTGAAACTTGAGTCTTCCTTAACAAGTTTATCTGCTACTACAAACCTACTATGTTAGATGATCTATCCTTTTGATGTAATATCAGCCATAGGTCTCCCTACCAGTTGCGGCCATCATCATAATTTTAATCTCTTCTTTTGTCTTTGCATTAGAAGTTAAGTTCAACAAAAGGAAATGTGAACGCTAGTTAACGAATTGAAACCCGTCGAAAGTCAAAAAGAATACATTGAGCTTCACTGTTCTTTCCGCCTATGCGCAGTACAATGTAGATGGATAATTATGTAGTTTTCGCTTATATATTTACACTTGTGGCAATTATAATCATTTGTACGAATTAGGATGCCCTTGTGTATTAAGCATCTACTGCGCACCAAATAGTCAGCATTCACTGTTTGCTACTGATGTTATTGCCTGCTATCATGAATTCCAAAACTTGATGGCTTCATTGTACACGGACTGAGCTTCGGTGCCTTTGCGTGCATGACATGTGGGCCCAACAGGTGGTTGACCCACATGTCACACACTCAAAGGTAGGTCCAGTTACATCACCAAAGCTTAGACTAAAAAATCTAGCTCAATATGTTTTAAATCTTCACTCTGGACCTTGGGTACCAGCAACTTGCTGTAACAATCATATCTCAAGTCGCAGCATACCTTTTGTCCATAGGGTATTTTGTGAAGATAATATTGGAACCAAAGTTTTCTTTTATTTACTGGGTCCAAGTAAAGTTGCCTAGGAACAATCTTAATCAACAGCTGTAGGCTGCAACTGTGATGTTGTTTAGAAAAGTTGCCTAGGAACAATCTTAATCAACAACTGTAGGCTGTAAGCTAAAGTCAGCCCCTCTGATAAGAAGGGTTGAGTTGTGACTGTTGAAATTCACCCCCGGTTTGATTACATAAAAAACACGAACACACACACTTACGAGAAATTTTGCCAAAAGCACCCGTTGCACACCTCTTATTTTCTTTATTTCTTTTCTTAAGTAACGTTACGACCTTTGCACAAGGAAAATCCAATTCGGCTCCCCGGAGCACGTGCTCCTGCGTGCGAAAAATAACTTTTCAAATATTAAAAATATCCCAACAAAATTTGTATCTATTTGTACACATTCAAATGTCACCTACAAAGTTTTAGACAAAAAGGTTAAACACTGTGGCCTATGAAAAAATAACAAATTTGAACACCAAATATTACTCCAAAATGTCACTCGGATTAGTTTTTTTCACCGATGAAATACTATTGCTCGGTTTCGTATGAAAATTGTCAAGCATGTTTGTGACACTTACATGAACATCTACAAAAAAATTCAGAATTTTTTGAAAACATTTTGTGACATTTTTCACGATATTGTTATATGCTCCCGGGAGCCAAAACACCCCCTTGCACAATCTCTCTCTCTCTCTCTCTCTCTCCCTCTCTCTCTCTCTCTTTATAGTACTCCTAACACTACTACAACCCACACCAACCATGAGAGATAGCACACAACATGGAAGCAACACACTGCCACAAGCCCACAACTACAATTCCTACCTAGTTAGACTAACACAAATGCTTGCAGGAACCGGGCAAGATTACCTAACATTCCTTTTCTAATCTTGACTCTTTGTCTTCCATGCCTCCTTCGATTGTTGCTGATTGTGGATTCCTGACTTGACGATCCAACTCAACATTCATAGTCGGCACAAATAAGTATTGTTGCTCGTTGTACATGGACCGTCCCTTGTCCCTCGGTACCGTTGAATTCACAATTTGCTGGTCGATACATGCTCTTGTACTTGCTTGCAATAGATTCGTCGTCAACTGGTCGGTACATGCTCTCGTACTTCCTTGTAATAGATTTGTGGTCAACTGGTCTCGCACCTCCCTGCTTTATGATAATTTTCCTACCATCGCTCGACCCCGACATCTCGCTAAATCCACAATGGCCACAACAAAGATGCTCCGTGAGGACATGGACGTAATGTTGGAAATATGCCCTAGAGGCAATAATAAATGGTTATTATTATTTTTCCTTGTTCACGATAATCGTCTATTATCCATGCTATAATTGTATTGACTGGAAACACATTGCATGTGTGGATACATAGACAACACTTTGTTCCTAGTATGCCTCTAGTAGACTAGCTCGTTGATCAAAGATGGTCAAGGTTTCCTAGCCATTGACATGAGATGTCATTTGATGACGGGATCACATCATTGGAAGAATGATGTGATGGATAAGACCCAAACTATAAACATAGCATATGATCGTGTCAGTTTATTGCTATAGTTTTCTGCATGTCAAGTATCTGTTCCTAAGACCATGAGATCATGCAATTCACTGACACTAGAGGAGTGCCTTGTTGAAAATATGCCATAGAGGCAATAATAAATTAGTTATTACCATATTTTCTTGTTCATGATAATCGTTTATTATCCATGCTAGAATTGTATTGATCGGAAACTCAGATACATGTGTGGATACATAGACAACACCATGTCCCTAGTATGCCTCTAATTGACTAGCTCGTTGATCAAAGATGGTTAAGGTTTCCTAGTCATGGACATGAGATGTCATTTGATAACGGGATCATGTCATTAGGAGCTCCGGAATTGTCTAGAGGTAAATATTGATATATAGGAAGTCCTATTTTGGTCGCGGAAAAGTTTCGGGCTCATCGGTAGTGTACCGGGAGTGCCGGTAGTGTACCGGGAGACCATCGGGAGGGGTATTTCGACCCAAGAGGCTACATGGGCTGTGGGAGGATGGATACCAGCCCTTTATGGGCTGGAGGAAGTCCCACAAAAGGCCCATGTGGCTGGGAAGAAAAATCCCAAAAGGAAAAAGGTGGAAAAAGGCAAAAGGGCTAAATTAGGAAGGAGTCCTAATCCTACTAGGAGTGGAGGAGGAGGACTCCTCCCTCCTGGTTCGGCCGACCCAAGGGCTGGCTCCTTGGGAGCCAAGCCTCCTCCCCCTCTCCTCCTATATATACTAGAGGGTTTTAGGGTTTTGGCACAAGACTTTCAGCCACGTGCTACCCGTTCCTCTAGTACATAGTTTCTCCTCTAGATCGATTTTCTGCAGTGCTTAGGCGAAGCCCTGCCGGAATTGCTCGACAACCATCGCCGTGGTGCCGTCACGCTGCCAGAGAACTCGTCTACCTCTCCTCTCCCTCTTGTTGGATCAAGAAGGCGGAGATCGTCATCAAGCTGTACGTGTGCTGAACGCGGAGGTGCCGTTCGTTCGGCGCTAGATCGGAAGGACCATGATCAAGATCGTGAGATGGATCGTGATGAGATCGTGGGACGGATCGTGATGAGTTCGCGGGACGGATCGTGATGAGTTCGCAGGATGGATCGTTATTGGATCGCGGGACGGATATCGCGGGACGCTTGGCGATTTGGATCACGAAGACATTTGACTACACCAACCGCGTTTCTTAATAATTCCCGCTTAGCGATCTACAAGGGTATGTAGATCCACTCTTCCTCTCGTAGATGCTCATCACCATGGATAGATCTTGCGTGCGCGTAGGAAATTTTTTGTTTCCCATGCAACGTTCCCCAACAGTTGCATCATGAGCTAGGTCTATGTGTAGATGAGATCTCGAGTAGAACACAAAGAGTTTGTGGGCGTTGATGATTAGAATGCTTCCTCCCTTGGTCATGTTTTGGTTCAACGGTATTGTGGGATGAAGCGACCCAGACCAACCTTACTCATACGCTTACGAGAGACCGGTTCCATCAACTGACGTGTAACTTCGTTGCACAAAGATGGCTGGCGGGTGTCTGTTTCTCCTACTTTAGTTGGATCGGATTCGACAAAGGCGGTCCTTGAGAAGGTTTAAAAGCAACTTATGTATCACCGTTGTGGCTTTTGCGTAGGTGAGAATTGTTCTTGCTAGATACCCGTAGCAGCCACGTAAAACATGCAACAACAATTAGAGGACGTCTAACTTGTTTTTGCAGGGTATGTTGTGATGTGATATGGCCAATTACATGATGAGATATATGTGATGTATGAGATGATCATGTATTGTATAGATTATCACGACTTGCATGTCGATGAGTACGACAACCGACAAGAGCCATAGGGTTGTCTTAATTATTGTATGACCTGCGTGTCAATCATTAAGCGCTATGTAATGCTCTACTTTATCACTAAACGATATCAATAGTAGTAGAAGCATGGTGGGCGCGACAACCCCGATGGGGACACGTTGATGGAGATCAAGATGATGGAGATCATGGTGTCATGCCGGTGATGATGGATATCATGCCGGTGCTTTTAAGATGGAGATCAAAAGCACAAGTTCATGGCCATATCATGTCACTTATGATTTGCATGTGATGTTAATCCTTTTATGCACCTTGTTTTGCTTAGGACGACGATAGCATTATGAGGTGATTCCTCACTTAATTTCAAGATAAATTGTGTTCTCCTCGAGTGTGCACCGTTGCGAAAGTTTGTCGTGTCGAGACACCACGTGATGATCGGGTGTGATAGACTCTACGTTCACATACAACGGGTGCAAGCCAGTGTTGCACATGCAGAACACTCGGGTTAAACTTGACGAGCCTAGCATGTACAGACATGGCCTCGGAACACAAGAGACCGAAAGGTCAAACATGAGTCATATAGTAGATATGATCAACATGATGATGTTCACCATTGAAACCACCTCAACTCACGTGATGATCGGACTTGAGTTGGTGAATTTGGATCATGTGTCACTTGAATGACCGGAGGGATGCCAATTTGAGTGGAAGTTCTTCAGTAATATGATTAATTGAACTCATTATCGTGAACATACTCAGTAGTGTCTTTTTGAAAATTATGTTGTAGATTACTTGCTTGCGCTGTAGCTCCCTTGAATTTTTATATGTTCCTAGAGAGATAGAGTTGAAAGATGATGGTAGCAATATTGCGGACTGGGTCCATGATCTAAGGATTGTCCTCATTGTTGCACAGAAGGCTTATGTCCTTAATGCACCGCTCGGTGCGCCAACCCCTCTAGCGTCATTTGTAGATGTTGTGAACATCTGTCAAGCACGTTCTGATGACTAATTGATAATTAAGTGCGTCATGCATTACGGCTTAGAATTGAGGCTCCAAAACGTTTTGAACGTCATGGAACATATGAGATGTTCTAAGAGCTAAAATTAGGATCTCAGGCTCGTGCCCGTGTTGCGAGATATGAGATCTCCAGCAAGATTCTTTGCCTGCAAGATGAAGGAGAATAGCTCAATCGTTGAGCATGTGCTCAAATTGTCTGGGTGCTACAATCGCTTGAATCGAGTGGGAGTGGATCTTCCAGATAAGATAGTGATTGATATAGTTCTCCAAGTCACTATCACTAAGCTACCAGAACTTGGTGATGAACTATAAAATGCCAGGGATAGAATTAATGATCCCTGAGCTGTTCGCGATGTTAGACACCGTGAAGGTAGAAATCAAGAAGGAGCATCAAGTGTTGATGGTTAGTCAAACCACTAGTTTCGAGAAGGGCAGTAGCGAGGAGGGAAACTTCATGGATAGCAAGTTAGTTGCTGCTCCAATGAAGCAACCCAAAGTTGAACCCAAACCCGAGACTAAGTGTTTCGATTATGAGGAGAGCGGTCGTTGAAGCAGAACAACCCTAGATACCTTGTAGATAAGAAGGCTGGCAACGTCGACAGAAGTATATTTGATATACGTGTTATTGATGTGTACCTTGCTAGTACTCCTAGTAGCACCTGGGTATTGGATATTGGTTCGGTTGCTAAATGTTAGTAACTCGAAATAAAAGCTACGAAATAAGAGGAGAACTACCTAAGGGTGAGGTGACGATGTGTGTTGGAAATGTTTCCAAGGTTGATGTGATCAACATCGCACGCTCTCTCTACCTTCGGGATTAGTGACGAACCTAAATAAATGTTATTTGGTGTTTTGCGTTGAGCATGAACGTGATTAGATCGTGTTTATTGCAACACGGCTATTCATTTAAGTTAGAGAATAATGGTTATTCTCTTTACATGAATAATACCTTCAATGGTCATGCACCCAGTGAGAATGGTTTGTTGAATCTTGATCGTAGCAATACACATGTTCATAACATTGATGCCAAAAGATACAAAGTTAATAATAATAGTACCACATACTTGTGGCGCTGCCGCTAAATGTCATATTGGTATAAAACGCATGAAGAAACTCCATGCTGATGGATCTTTGGACTCATTCGATTTCAAATCGGTGGAGACATGCGAACCATGCCTCTTGGTCAAGATGACTAAGGACCCCGTTTTCTGGTTTGCTGGAGCAGGCAAGTGATTTATTGGAAATGATACATGTTGATGTATGCAATCCAATGAGTCTTATAGCGTGCGGTGGATATCGTTATTTTCTTACCTTCACTGATGATTTGAGTAGATATAGTGTATATTTACTTAATGAAACATAAGTCTGAATCGTTTGAAAGGTTCAAGCAAATTCAGAGTGAAGTTTAAGATCATCATGACAAGAAGAAATGTCTGCGATATGATCGTGGAGGTGAATATCTGAGTTACGAGTTTGGCATACAACTTTAGATAATGTGAAAGTTGTTTCACAAGACACGCCACCTGGAACACCATAGTGTGATGGTGTGTCCGAACGTCATAGTCGTGCTCTATTGGATATGGTGCATGCTAGGATGTCTCTTATCGTTTTGCTACTATAATTTTGGGGTTATGCATTAGAGACAACTACATTCACTTTAAATAGGGCACCATCTAAATCCGTTGAGATGACACCGTGTGAATTATGGTTTGATAGAAACCTAAGCTATCATTTCTTAATGTTTGGGGCTGCAACGCTTGTGTGGAAAATGTTTTCACCTAATGATCTCGAACCCAAAGTGGACAAATGCATATTCATAGAATACCCTAAGAACAGTTGGGTAAACCTTCTATCTCAGATCCAAGCATAAAGTGTTTGTTGCTAAAACTGGGTCCTTTCTCGAGAAAGAGTTTCTCTTGAAAGAATTGAGTGGGAGGAAGATAGAACTTGATGAGGTTGTTGAACCTTTGTTCAACCAGAGAGTAGCGTAGTGCAGGAAGTTGTTTCTGTGAAGCCTACGTTAGTTGAAGAGGAAGTTAATGATGATGATCATGAAGCTTCGGATCAAGTTACTATCAAACCTCGTAGGTTGACAAGGATGTGTACTGCTCCTGAGCGGTATGACAACCCTATCTTGGAGGTCATGTTGTTAGAAAATGATGAACCTACGAGCTGTGGAGAAGCGATGATGGGCCCAGATTCTGACAAATGGTTAGAGGCCATGAAATCCGAGAAAGGATCCATGTATAGACTTTGGTAGACTTGCTCGTTGGACGGTAGGTCGTTGAGTACAAATGGATGCTTAAAATGAAAACAGACGCTCATGGTAATTGTCACCATTTGTAAAGTTCGAATTGTTGCAAAGAAGTTTACGACAAGTTCAAGGAGTTGACTGCGATGAGACTTTCTCACTCGTAGCGATGCTAAAGTCTGTTGGAATTATGTTAGCAGTTGCTGCATTTTTCAATTATGAAATCTGGTAGATGGATGTCAAAACATCATTTCCTTAACGGTTTACTTGAGGAAAGGTTGTATGTGATACAACCAGAAGGTTTTGTCAGTCCTAAGGATGCTAAAAGGTGTGCAAGCTTCAGTGATCCTTCTATGAACTGAAGCAAGCATCTCGAAGTTGGAATATACACTTTGATGAGGTGATCAAAGTTTTTGAGTCTGTACAAAGTTTACGAGAAACTTTTATTTACAATAAAGTGAGTGGGAGCACTATAGAATTTCTAATAAGTATATGTGGATGACATATTGTTGATCGAAAATGATGTAGAATTTCTGGAAAGCATATACGGTTGTTTGAAAATATTTTTTCGGAGGAAGACCTGGATAAGGCTACCTAATTGTTGAGCATCAAGATCTATTGAGATAGATCAAGATGCTTGATGAGACTTTCAATAAGTGCATACCTTGACAAGATTTTGAAAGAGTTTAAAATGGATTAAGTCAGAGAGAAGTGTTCTCGCCTGCTTTGTAAGGTGTGAAGTTGAGTGAGACTCAAAGCTCGACAACGGCAGAAGAAAGAGAAAGGATGAACGTTGTCCCCTATGCCTTAGCCATAGGCTCTGTATAGTATGCCATGCTGTGTACCGCACCTATGTGTGCCTTGCCATTAGTCCGTCAAGGGGTACAAGAGTGATCCAGGAGTGGATCACTGGACAGAGGTCAAGATTATCCTTAGTAACTAAAAGACTAAGGAGATGTTTCTCAATTATGGAGGTGATAAAGAGTTCGTCGTAAAGAGTTACGTCGATGCAAGCTTTAACACCAATCCGGATGACTCATAGTAGCAATCTGGATACGTATAGTGGAGCAGCCATTTGGAATAGTACCAAGTGGAGTGTGGTAGCAGTGTTTACGGTTTGACATAGAGATTTGCAAAGTACACATGGATCTAAATGTCGCAGACCCGTTGACTATAAGACCTCTCTCACATGCAAAGCATGATCGAGCCCCAGAACTCATTGGGTGTTAGATTCATAACAATGCGAATCACATGGTGATGTGAACTAGATTATTGACTCTAGTGCAAGTGGGAGACTGTTGGAAATATGCCCTAGAGGCAATAATAAATTAGTTATTATCATATTTCCTTGTTCATGATAATCGTTTATTATCCATGCTAGAATTGTATTGATCGGAAACTCAGATACATGTGTGGATACATAGACAACACCATGTCCCTAGTATGCCTCTAATTGACTAGCTCGTTGATCAAAGATGGTTAAGGTTTCCTAGTCATGGACATGAGATGTCATTTGATAACGGGATCACGTCATTAGGAGAATGATGTGATGGACAAGACCCAAACTACAAGCGTAGCATATGATCATGTTAGTTTATTGCTACTGTTTTCTGCATGTCAAGTATTTGTTCCTATGACCATGAGATCATGCAACTCACTGACACCGGAGGAGTACCTTGTGTGTATCAAACATCGCAACGTAACTGGGTGACTATAAAGGTGCTCTAGACGTATCTCCAAGGGTGTCTGTTGGGTTGGCATGGATCAAGACTGGGATTTGTTACTCCGTGTGACAGAGAGGTATCTCAGGGCCCACTCGGTAATACAACATCACAATAAGCCTTGCAAGCAATGTGACTAAGTGTTAGTCACGGATCTTGTATTACGGAACGAGTAAAGAGACTTGCCGGAAACAACGTTGAACTAGGTATGGAGATACCGACGATCGAATCTCGAGCAAGTAACATACCGAAGAACAAAGGGAACATCATACGGGATTAACTGAATCCTTGACATAGAGGTTCGATCGATAAAGATCTTCATAGAATATGTAGGAACCAATATGGACATCTAGGTCCTCTATTGGTTATTGACCATGGAGGTGTCTTGGTCATGTCTACATAGTTCTCGAACCCGCAGGGTGTGCACAGTTAAGGTTTGGTGACGTTTCGGTAGTATAGATTTATGTATGGTGGTGACCGAAGGTTGTTCCGAGTTCCGGATGAGATCCCGGACGTCATGAGGAGCTCTGAAATGGTCCGGAGGTAAAGATTGATATATAGGAAGTCCTATTTTGGTCACCGGAAAAGTTTCGGGCTCATCGGTAGTGTATCGGGAGTGCTGGTAGTGTACTGGGAGACCATCGGGAGGGGTATTTCAACCCAAGAGGCTACATGGGTTGTGGGAGGATGAATACCAGCCCTTTGTGGGCTGGAGGAAGTCCCAGAAAGGGCCCATGCGGCTGGGAAGAAAAATCCCAAAAGGAAAAAGGTGGAAAAAGGCAAAAGGGCTAAATTAGGAAGGAGTCCTAATCCTACTAGGAGTGGAGGAGGAGGACTCCTCCCTCCTAGTTCGGCCGACCCAAGGGCTGGCTCCTTGGGAGACAAGCCTCCTCCTCCTCTCCTCCTATATATACTAGAGGGTTTTAGGGTTTTGGCACAAGATTTTCAGCCATGTGCTACCCGTTCCTCTAGTGCATAGTTTCTCCTCTAGATCGGTTTTTTGCAGTGCTTAGGCGAAGCCCTGCCGGAATTGCTCCACCACCATCGCTGTGGTGCCGTCACGCTGCCGGAGAAATTGTCTACTTCTCCACTCCCTTTTTCTGGATCAAGAAGGCGGAGATCGTCATCAAGCTGTACGTGTGCTGAACGCGGAGGTGCCGTTCGTTCGGCGCTAGACCGGAAGGACCGTGATCAAGATCACGAGACGGATCGTGATGAGAGCGCGGGACAGATCGTGATGAGTTCGCGGAACGGATTGTGATTGGATCGCAGGACGGATCGTGATGAAATAGCGGGATGCTCGGCGATTTGGATCGCGAAGACGTTCGACTACACCAACCACGTTTCTTAACGCTTCCCGCTTAGCGATCTACAAGGGTATGTAGATCCACTCTCCCTCTCGTAGATGCTCATCACCATGGATAGATCTTGCGTGCGCGTAGGAATTTTTTTGTTTCCCATGCAACGTTCCCCAACATGCCTTGTGTGTATCAAATGTCGCAACTTAACTGGGTGACTATAAAGGTGCTCTACAGGTATCTCCAGGAGTGTCTGTTGAGTGGGTATGGATCAACACTGAGATTTGTTACTCCGTGTGACGGCGAGGTATCTTAGGGCCCACTCGGTAATAAAACATCACACCAAGCCTTGTAAGCAATGTGACTAAAGTGTTAGCCACGGTATCTTGTATTACGGAACGAGTAAAGGGACTTGCTGGTAACGGGTTTGAACTAGGTATACAGATAATGACGATCGAATCTCGGGGAAGTAACACACCGAAGAACAAAGGGAACAACATACGGGATTAACTGAATCCTTGACATAGAGGTTCAATCGATAAAGATCTTCGTAGAATATGTAGGAGAAAATATGGGCATCCAGGTCCCTCTATTGGTTATTGACCATAGAGGTGTCTCGGTCATGTCTACATAGTGCTTGAACCCGCAGGGTCTGCACACTTAAGGTTCGGTGACGTTTCAGTAGTTTTGAGTTATGCATGTTGGTGACCGAAGTTTTGTTCGGAGTTCCGGATGAGATCCTGGAAGTCATAAGGAGTTCCAGAATGGTCCGTAAACGAAGATTGATATATAGGAAGTTGGTGTTTGGACTCCGGAAAAGTTTCGGGCATTACCGACAGTGTACCGGGAGTGACGAATGGGTTCCGGGGGTCCACCAAGTGGGCCCACCAGCCCCTAAGGGCACCACATAGGCTATCGGGTGGCACACTAGACCCTGGTGGGCTGGGCGGCCAGCCCAAAGGGCCCATGAGGCTGAAAAGTGGAAAATCCAAAAGGTGGAGGAGGAATCCAAGTGGAAAGAAGGAGTCCTAATCCTACTAGGATTGGAGGAGGACTCCTCTTCTCCACCTTCGGCCGAACCAAGGGCTGGCCCCTTGCAGAGCCAAGCCTCCTCCCTCCCTCCTCCTATATATAATAGAGGTATTGAGGATTTTTGCACACAGAAATCAGCCACGTGCTACCCTTTTCCTCTAGATCGCAATTTTTCCTCTAGATTGTTTCAGCTGTGCTTAGGCGAAGCCCTGTTGGAATAGTTCCACCACCGTCGCCGCCACGCCATCGTGCTGCCGGAGAACTCATCTACCTCTCCACTCTCTCTTGATGGATCAAGAAGGCGGAGATCGTCACCGAGTTGTACATGTGCTGAACGCGGAGGTGCTGTCCGTTCGGCGCTAGATCGGGACGGATCATGATTAGATTGCGGGACACTCGGCGATTTGGATCGCGAAGATGTTCGACTATATAAACCGCGTTTCTTAACACTTCCCGCTTAGCGATGTATGAGGGTATGTAGATCCACTCTCCCCCTCATAGATGATCATCACCATGGATAGATCTTGCGTGTGCGTAGGAATTTTTTTGTTTCCCATGCAACGTTCCCCAACAGTGGTATCAGAGCTAGGTCTATGTATAGATGAGATCATTAGTAGAACATAAAGTATTTTGTGGGAGTTGATGCTTAGATTGCTTCCTCCCTCGGTCGTGTTTTGATTCAGCGGTATTGTGGGATGAAGCGGTTTGGACCAACCTTACTCATATGCTTACGAGAGACCAGTTCCATTGACTGACGTGTAACTTTGTTGCACAAAGATAGCTGGCGGGTGTCTGTCTCTCCTACTCTAGTTGGATCGGATTCGACAAAGGCGGTCCTTGAGAAGGTTGAATTGCAATTTGTGTATCACCGTTGTGGTTTATGCGTAGGTGAGCATTGTTCTTGCTAGATACCCGTATCAGCTACGTAAAACTTGCAACAACAATTAGAGAACGTCTAACTTGTTTTTGCAGGGTATGTTGTGATGTGATATGGCCAATTACATGATGATATATATGTGATGTATGAGATGATCATGTTTTGTATAGAATACCATGACTTGCATGTCGGTGAGTACAGCAACCGGCAGGATCCATATGGTTGTCTTTAATTATTTTTGTCGCCTTTACTTTAGTTTATCGCTATGAGTTAGCAATAGTCGTGGAAGCAACAGTCGGTGCGACAACCCCGATGGTGACACGTTGATGGAGATCATGGTGTCATGCCAGTGACGATGGAGATCGTGCCGGTGCTTTGAAGATGAAGATCAAAAGCACAAGTTCATGGCCATATCATGTCACTTATGATTTGCATGTGATGTTAATCCTTTTATGCACCTTGTTTTGCTTAGGACGATGGTAGCATTATATGGTGATACCTAACTTAAATTTCAAGATGAATTGTGTTCTCCCTAAGTGTGCACCGTTGCAAAAGTTCGTCGTGTCGAGACCCCACGTGATGATCAGGTGTGATAGACTCTATGTTCACATACAACGGGTGCAAGCCAGTGTTGCTTGTGCAAAACACTCAGGTTAAACTTGACGAGCCTAGCATGTATAGACATGGCCTCGGAACACAAGAGACCGAAAGGTCGAACATGAGTCATATAATAGATATGATCAACATGATGATGTTCACCATTGAAGCCACCTCAACTCACGTGATGATCGGACTTGAGTTGGTGAATTTGGATCATGTATCACTCAAATGACTTGAGGGATGTCAATTTGAGTGGGAATTTTAGTAATTTGATTAACTAAACTCATTATCTTGAACAATAGTCTTAGTAACCTTTGCATGTTTATGTTGTAGATCAATGGCTCGCGTAGTAGCACCCCTGGATTTTAATGCATTCCTAGAGAAAGCTAAGTTGAAAGATGATGGAAGTAACTTTATGGACTGGGCCCGTAATCTGAGGATTGTCCTCATGGCTTCCCAGAAGGCTTATGTCCTTGATGCACCGCTTGGTGATCCACCTGCTCCAGTGGAGTCTGCATACGTTGCGAATGCCTAGCTGGCACATTCTGATGATTACTCAATGGTTCAATGTGCAATGTTGTATGTTTTAGAATCGGGACTTCAAAGATGTTTGAACGTCATGGAGCATATGATATGTTCAAGGAGTTGAAGTTTATCTTTCAGAAGAATGCCCGGATCGAGAGGTATGAGACCTCCGATAAGTTCTATGCTTGCAAAATGGAGGAGAACGGGCCTGTCAATGAACACATACTCAGAATGTCTGGGTATTTCACCCGTCTGGATGAATTGGGGATGCCCCTTCCGGCAAAGGCGATCACTGACAGAGTTCTTCAGTCATTGCCACCTAGCTACAAGAGCTTCGTGTTGAACTATAACATGCATGTGATGAACAAGTCAGTCGCCGAGCTGTTTGCGATGTTAAGTCATTGAGTCTAAGATTCAGAAGGAGCATCAAGTGTTGATGGTCAATAAAACCACTAGTTTCAAGAAGAATGGAAAGGGCAAGAAGGGTAACTCTAATAAGAGTGGCAAAGTAGTTGCCCCTCCCGTGAAGAAACCCAAGGTTGGACCCAAGTCAGAAACTGAGTGCTTTCATTTCAAGGGAACTGGTCACTGGAAGCGGAACTGCCCCAAGTATCTGGCCAACAAGAAGGCGTCCAACACCAAACAAGGTATATATGATATACATGTTATTGATATGTACCTTACCAACTCTCGTTGTAGCGCCTGGGTATTTGATACCGGTTCAGTTGCTCACATTTGCAACTCAAAACAGGAGCTACGGAATAGACTAAGGCTGGCAAAGGACGAAGTGACGATGCACGTGGGAAATGGTTCCAAGGTTGATGTGATCTCCGTCGGCACACTCGCTCTTCGATTACCATCGGTATTAGTGATGAACCTGAATAGTTGTTATTTAGTGCCTGCGTTAAGCATGAACATTATATCTGGATCTTGTTTATTGCGAGACGGTTACTCATTTAAATCAGAGAATAATGCTTGTTCTATTTATATGAGTAATATCTTTTATGATCATGCATCCAATGTGAGGGGTTTATTCATATTGAATCTCGATAGTGATGATACACATGTTCATAACATTGATGCTGAAAGATGTAGAGTTGATAATGATGGTACCACTTTCTTGTGGCACTGCCGTTTAGGTCGTATTGGTGTAAAACGCATGAAGAAGCTCCATGCTGATGGACTTTTGGAGTCACTTGATTTTCAATCACTTGACACATGTGAACCATGCTTCATGGGCAAGATGACTAAGACCCCATTCTCTGGAACAATGGAACGGGCAAGTGGCTTGTTGGAAATCTTACATACTGATGTGTGCGGTCCGATGAGCAATGAGGTGCGCGGTGGATATCGTTATTTTCTCACCTTCACTGATGACTTAAGTAGATATGGGTATATTTACTTAATGAATCACAAGTCTAAAATGTTTGAAAAGTTCAAGAAATTTCAGAGTGAAGTTGAGAATCATCGTAACAAGAAGATTAAATTCCTACGATCTGATCAAGGAGGTGAATATCTGAGTTATGAGTTTGGCAGTCACTTAAGATAGTGTGGAATTGTTTCACAATTGACACCACCTGGAATACCGCAGCATAATTGTGTGTCCGAACATCATAATCAAACCTTATTAGATATGTTGTGTTCTATGATGTCTCTTGCCGATTTGCCACTATCGTTTTGGGGTTGTGCATTAAAGACAACTGCATTCACTTTAAATAGGGCACCATCGAAATCCATTGAGACGACGCCATATGAACTGTGGTTTGGCAAGAAGCCAAAGTTGTCGTTTCTTAAAGTTTGGGGATGTGATGCTTATGTCAAAATGCTTTAGCCTGAAAAGCTGGAACCCAAAGCGGAGAAATGCGTCTTCATAGGATACCCAAAAGAGACAGTTGGGTATACCTTCTATCGTAGATCCGAAGGCAAAGTGTTTGTCGCTAAGAACGAAACATTTCTTGAGAAAGAGTTTCTCTCGAAAGAATTGAGTGGGAGGAAGATTGAACTTGATGAGGTTATTGAACCTTTGTTTCAACCACAGAGTAGTGTAGTGTAGAAAGATGTTTATGTGGAGCCTATGACAGTTGAAGAGGAAGTTAATGATGATGATCATGAAGCTTCGGATCAAGTTACTTGTCAAGGGGATTACCCCCGGGTAGGCTCAAGGAGACGACTCAACAGTGTAAAACATCGGGGGACCCATCCCCGGTATGCGAAGACCCGTGAATCAACAAGACAAACGAAGAAGTGAGATGACGACACTGTAGCTGTCCGGCTCGGCAGCCTCCATCCGTCCGGCTCGGCAGCCTCCCGCCTGGCTTGGCAGCCTCCCGTACGACTCGACAACCTCCATCCGTCCGGCTCAACAGCCTCCATCCGTCCGGCTCGACAACCTCCCGTCCCGCTCGGCAGCCTCCACCCGTCCGGCTCGGCAGCCTCCATCCATCCGGCTCGGCAACCTCCCGTCTGGCTCGGCAGCCTCCCGTCTGGCTCGGCAGCCTCCCGTTTGGCTTGGCAGCCTCCCATCCGGCTCGACAACCTCCATCCCTTCGGCTCGGCAGCCTCCTGTCCGGCTCGGCAGCCTCCCATCCGGCTTGACAGCCTCCATCTGTTCGGCTGACCTAGTCCAGCTCCTCCCGTCCGGCTCCTCCTGTCCGGCTGTGCCCTGACGAAGTCTGCTCCCGACGTCCCAGCGGACACATGCGGACCGGACGGCCATATCTCATGGCGGTACGCTATTGGCGAGAAGGAGCACACTGTACGCGCATCATGTAATACTCTCTACAGTGTAACCTACCCCTGGATACTGATTTATAAAGTGCACCAGGGTATAGACATAGCTTAGTCCACAAGCTACATGTGGCTTGACTTGTAAGCTACCCAAGGTAGCTTACACCTCAAGCTGCTTGGGATGTAAGCTACCCACTATGGCTTACGTCGCAAGCTACCCATCCATGCCTATATAAAGGCCCCCTTTCACTCTCTCAAGGGGGCTAGCTTCCCTCACATCCTCTCATCCCCACTCTCACACTCATGCATGAGGCAAGAAGCCTCACGGCTCTCCTCCCCAAACAGCTCCAGGAGCAACCATGTACCAAATGTACCTCAGCTATACAGACATGCAGGAGTATGGGTATTATCTCTCCGGAGAGCCCCGAACCTGGGTAAACCACTGTGCTATTCGCATACCCGTCCCGAATCATCCACGACAACCTTGCCATCACCTCGATAAGCCACCCCATGGCATCTGCCGTCTCGCGTGACCCCCCGTGAGAAAATGACGACATTACTATTGAACCTCGTAGGTCGACAAGGGCGCGTACTACTCCTGAGTGGTATGGCAACCCTATCTTGGAGGTCATGTTGTTAGACAACGATGAACCTACGAGCTATGAAGAAGCGATGACGGGCCCGAATTCCGAGAAATGGTTGGATTCTGAGAAATGGTTAGAGGCCATGAAATCCAAGATGGGATCCATGTATGAAAACAAAGTATGGACTTTGAAAGTATTACCTGAAGGGCGAAAGGCAATTCAGAACAAATGGATCTTTAAGAGGAAGACGGACATAGACGGCAATGTCACCGTCTATAAAGCTCGACTTGTGGCAAAGGATTTTTCACAAGTTCAAGGAGTTGAGTACGATGAGACCTTCTCACCCGTAGCGATGCTTATGTCCGTCAGTATCATGTTGGCAATAGCTGCATATTTCGACTATGAAATTTGGCAGATGGATGTCAAAACAGTGTTCCTTAACGGTTTCCTTAAGGAAGAGTTGTATATGATACAACCAAAAGGTTTTGTAGATCTAGAGAATGTGACAAAGTTTGCAAACTCCAACGATCCATTTATGGACTGGTGCAAGCATCTCGGAGTTGGAATCTGCACTTTGATGAGGTGATCAAAGCCTTCGGGTTTATACAAGTTTATGAAGAAGCTTTTATTTACAAGAAAGTGAGTGAGAACTCTATAATGTTTCTAATATTATATGTGGATGACATATTGCTGATTAGAAACAATATAGAAATGCTGGAAAGCGTGAAGGAATATGTGAACAAGAGTTTTTCAATAAAGGACCTAGGAGAAGCTGCTTTCATATTAGGCATTAAGATCTATAGAGATAGATCAAGACACTTAATAGGACTTTCATAGAGCACATACCTTGATAAAGTTTTGAAGAAGTTCAAAATGGATCAGTCCAAGAAGGGGTTCTTGCCTGTGTTACAAGGTGTGAAGTTGAGTAAGACTCAATGCCCAGTGACTGCAGAAGATAGAGAGAAGATGAGTGTCATCCCCTATGCTTCAACCATAGGCTCTATCATGTATGCAATGCTGTGCACAAGACCTGATGTCATCCTTGCAATTAGTATGGCTGGAAGGTTTCAAAGTGATCCAGGAATGGAGCACTGGACGGCGGTCAAGAATATCCTTAAGTACCTGAAAAGGACTAAGGAAATGCTTCTCGTTTATGGAGGTGATCAAGAGCTCGTCGTGAAGGGTTACGTCGATCCAAGCTTTGACACTGATCCAGATGACTCTAAGTCGCAAACCAGATACGTATTTATTCTCAATGGGGGAGCTGTAAGCTGGTGTAGTTCCAAGCAGAGCGTGGTAGCCGATTCTACATGCGAAGCGGAGTACATCGCAGCCTCGGAGGCAGCAAAGGAAGGTGTCTGGATGAAGGAGTTCATGACAGATCTTGGAGTAGTGCCCAGTGCACTGAATCTAGTGGATGTGTTATGTGATAACACTGGTGCCATTGCCCTTGCCAAGGAACCAAGGTTTCACAAGAGGACCAGACACATAAAGCGACGCTTCAATTACATCCGCGAGTACATGAAGAAGGAGGACATAAATATTTGCAAAGTGCACACGGATCTGAATGTTGCAGACCCATTGACTAAACCTCTTCCAAGGGCTAAACATGATCAACACCAGAGCTGTATGGGTGTTAGATTCATTACATTGTAAATCACATGGTGAGGCGAGCTAGATCATTGACTCTAGTGCAAGTGGGATACTATTGTAAATATGCCCTAGAGGCAATAATAAATGGTTATTATTATATTTCCTTGTTCATGATAATCTTTTATTACCCATGCTATAATTGTATTGACTAGAAACACATTGCATGTGTGGATACATAGACAACACTTTGTCCCTCGTATGCCTCTAGTAGACTAGCTCGTTGATCAAAGATGGTCAAGGTTTCCTAGCCATTTACATGAGATGTCATTTGATGACGGGATCACGTCATTGGGAGAATGATGTGATGGACAAGACCCAAACTATAAACATAGTATATGATCATGTCAATTTATTGCTATAGTTTTCTGCATGTCAAGTATCTGTTCCTATGACCATGAGATCAGGAAATTCACTAACACTGGAGGAGTGCCTTGTGTGTATCAAACATCACAACATAACTGGGTGACTATGAAGGTGCTCTACAGGTATCCCCGAGAGTGTCTGTTGAGTGGGTATGGATCAAGACTGGGATTTGTTACTCCGTATGACGGTGAGGTATCTCAGGTCCCACTCGGTAATACAACATCACAACAAGCCTTGTAAGCAATGTGAATAAAGTGTTAGACACGGGATCTTGTATTATGGAACGAGTAAAGAGACTTGCAGGTAACGGGATTGAACTAGGTATACAAATACCGACGATCGAATCTCGGGCAAGTAACATAACGAAGAACAAAGGGAACAACATACGAGATTAACTGAATCCTTGACATAGAGGTTCAACCAATAAATATCTTCATAGAATATGTAGGAGCCAATATGGGCATCTAGGTCCCTCTATTGGTTATTGACCGTAGAGGTGTCTCGGTCATGTCTACATAGTTCTCGAACCCATAGGGTCTGCACACTTAAGGTTCAGTGACGTTTCAGTAGTTTTGAGTTATTCATGTTGGTGACCAAAGTTTTGTTTGGAGTCCTAAATGAGATCCCGGACTTCACGAGGAGTTCCATAATGGTCCGGATACAAAGATTGATATATAGGAAGTTGGTGTTTGGACTCCGAAAAAGTTTCGGGCATTACCGACAGTGTACGAGGAGTGAAGAATGGGTTCCGGGGGTCCACCAAGTGGGCCCACCCCCCCCTAAGGGTACCACATGGGCTATAGGGTGGCGCACCATCCCCTGGTGGACTGGGAGGCCAGCCCAAAGGTCCCATGAGGCTGAAAAGTGGAAAGTCCAAAAGGTGGAGGAGGAATCCAAGTGGAAAGAAGGAGTCCTAATCCTACTAGGATTGGAGGAGGACTCCTCCTCTCCAGCTTCGGTCGAACGAAGGGATGGACCCTTGGGGCGCCAAGACTTCTCCCTCCCTTGTCCTATATATAGTAGAGGTATTGAGGGTTTTTGCACATAGAAATCAGCCACGTGCTACCCTTTTCCTCTAGATCGTAGTTCTTCCTCTAGATTGTTTCAATGGTGCTTAGGCGAAGCCCTCCTGGAATAGTTCCACCACCATCGCCGCCACACCGTCATGCTGCCAGAGAACTCATCTAGCTATCCTCTCCCTCTTGTTGGATCAAGAAGGCGGAGATTATCATCGAGTTGTACATGTGCTGAACGCGGAGGTGCCGTCTGTTCGGCGCTAGATCGCGGGACGCTTGGCGATTTGGATCGCGAAGACGTTTGACTACATCAACCATGTTTATTAATGCTTCCCGCTTAGTGATCTACAAGGGTATGGAGATCCACTCTCTCCCTCATAGATGCTCATCACCATGGATAGATCTTGTGTGTGTAGGAATTTTTTTGTTTCCCATGCAACGTTCCCCAACACGTAACTCATGGAACAACATGCACACCCCTTCAACTCTAACAAATTCGCATAGAGATGAACACTTGGACACAACTACTTCTCACATATACACCACGACTGAACATGGAAACGTCCATGCACATGAGTCCTTGATTCATCTAACTCCTAGGATAAAGAGCTTGACGAAAGACACCATTGAATTACTTAGACAAAAGAAACACAATTTTAGTTTGTTATATGATCATCCCTTTTCTTTCCCTAATAGGTTATTAGGATCTTACTATGGTGGAATTCCAAATCCAAGGGTTATAATTTTTTTGCGAAAAAAATCTAGTGGATTGATTCTCCTGATTTAACTCCTTCGAGCCTTGGCCCTCATATGAGTCTAGTAGGCACTATCTAGTTAACTTTGTTGGTATTGCAGTCTACCATGGTTCTTGGACCGTTGTTTCAAACCACTAGGAGTGATATCAGAACTTTGATAAATAAATATGGAAGAATGGTAGGTAGGTACTATTTTGATTTATGTTGTCCAGCCACAACTTGTTTTAAAAAACATCGATATCCCCGTTATGTTATTTTTTTAGAACAAAGGATAATGGAGAGTGATAACCCACAAGTATAGGGGATCAGTTGTAGCCTATTTCGATAAGTAAGAGTGTAGAAGCCAATGAGGAGCTAAAGGTAGAACAAATATTCCCTCAAGTTCTATCGACCACCGATACAACTCTACCAACGCTTAACGTTCGCTTTACCTAGAACAAGTATGAAACTAGAAGTACTTTGTAGATGTGATAGGATAGGTTTTCAAGATAATAAAGAGCACGGAAATAAAAACTAGGGGCTGCTAAGATAAAGAAACAACTAAGTTAGTTTAACGAGTGTGGAAAAGTGGTGGTAGGAGTTGCGGAATTGTCCCTAGGCAATTGATAACTAGACCAGTAATCATTAGTGCAATTTTATATGAGGGAGAGGCATAAGCTAACATACTTTCTCTACTTGGATCACATGCACTTATGATTGGAACTCTAGCAAGCATCCGCAACTACTAAAGATAATTAAGGTAAAACCCAACCATAGCATTATAAGGTATCAAGTCCTATTTATTCCCATACGCAAACAACCTACTTACTCGGGTCTATGCTTCCGTCACTCACTCCACCCACCATAAGCGAATCATAAACATATTGCAAACCCTATAGCGGGGATTCCTCATGCTTGCGCGACACGGAGATCACCATAGGACAACACCAATAATAAAATATGCAACTCAAACCAATAATGTGTTGGAAATACGCCCTAGAGGCAATGATAAATTAGTTATTATCATATTCCCTTGTTCGTGATAATCATTTATTATCCATGCTATAATTGTATTGATTGGAAACTAAATACATGTGTGGGTATATAGACAACACTGTGTCCCTGGTATGCCTCTAGTAGACTAGCTCGTTGATCAAAGATGGTCAAGGTTTCCTAGACATGGACATGAGATGCCATTTGATAACGGGATCACATCATTAGGAGAATGATGTGATGGACAAGACCCAAACTATAAACATAGCATATGATCGTGTCAGTTTATTGCTATATTTTTTTGCATGTCAAGTATCTGTTCCTATGACCATGAGATCATGCAACTCACTGACACCGGAGGAGTACCTTGTGTGTATCAAACGTCGCAACGTAACTGGGTGACTATAAAGGTGCTCTATAGGTATCTCCGAGGGTGTCTGTTGGGTTGGCATGGATCAAGACTGGGATTTGTTACTTCGTGTGATGGAGAGGTATCTCAGGGCCCATCGTTAATACAACATCACAAAAAGCCTTGCAAGAAATGTGACTAAGTGTTATCCACGGGATCTTGTATTACGAAACGAGTAAAGAGACTTGCCGGTAACGAGATTTAACTAGGTATAGAGATACCGACGATTGAATCTCGGGCAAGTAACATACTGAAGAACAAAGGGAACAACATACGGGATTAATTGAATCCTTGACATAGAGGTTCGACCGATAAAGATGTTTGTATAATATGTAGGAACCAATATGGGCATCTAGGTCCCGCCATTGGTTATTTACCATAGAGGTGTCTCGGTCATGTCTGCATAATTCTCGAAGCCGCAGGGTCTGCACACTTAAGGTTCGGTGACGTTTCGATATAGTTGAGTTATGTATGTTGGTGACCGAAGATTGTTTGGAGTCCCGGATGAGATGCCAGACGTCATGAGGAGCTCCGGAATGGTCCATAGGTAAATATTGATATATAGGAAGTCGGTATTCTGATTCCGAAAAAGTTTCGGGACTTACCGGTTTTGTGACGGGAATGCCGGAAGTGTGACGGGGGTCCATCGGGGGCTCCACCTGCCCCGGAGGTCCCCATGGGCTTTGAGAGGAGGCGCACCAGCCCCTGGTTGGCTGGGAAGACCTCCCACCTAAGGCCCTTGCGGCTGGAAGGGATAGGGCAAGCCCAAGAGGGGGGGCCCACTTGCCTTGTGGGCCAAGTTGCCCCCCTTGGCCGCCGCCCCACCCCAGGGAAACCCTAGGGCGCTCCGTCCTCCTCTCCCTCCTATATATATGAGGGGAGGGATGTTTGCAGCACCACAAGCCATGGCGCAGCCTCTCCCTCCCCCTCTAGATCTGTTTCTCCTCTAGAATTGTCGCGGTAGCACTTGGCGAAGCCCTGCTGGGATAGCTCCACCACCACCGCCACCATGCCGTTATGCTGGTGGAGAACTCATGTATCTCCGCTCCCTCTTGCTGGATGGAGAAGGCGGAGATCGTCATCGAGCTGTACATGTGTTGAATGCGGAGGTGCCATCCCTTCGACACTAGATTGGAAGGACTACGATGGGATTGCGGGACGGCTGGTGATGAGATCGCGGGATGGCTTGTGATGAGATCGCGGTACAAATCATGATTTGATCGTGAAGACGTTCGACTACATCAACCATGTTTCTTAACGCTTCCCTCTTAGCGATGGATCCACTCTCCCTCTTGTAGATGCTCATCACCATGGATAGATCTTGCATGTGCGTAGGAATTTTTTTGTTTCCCATGCAACGTTCCCCAGCAGTGGTATTAGAGCTTGGTCTATGTGTAGATGAGATCTCGAGTAGAACACAAAGGAGTTTGTGGGCGTTGATGCTTAGATTGATTCCTCCCTTGGTCATTTCAAGGGTTATCAAGTGGATCATATTGATCGTCGCAAGAACGAGGCGGCTGACGCCCTGTCAAGGCTGGGGTCCCAGCGTAAGCCGGTACCGCCTAACGTTTTCTTAGATGTATTGCATCACCCATCGGTTAAATTACCTTCGGAGGAGGACTTGGCCGTACCTGACCCAAAGGGACAGCTGGTGGCAGTTCTACATGCTATTCCTGACTGGACTGTGCCTTACTTGGCGTATTTGACTCGCGGCGAGTTACCTGATGATGAAAATCTGGCTAGACAGATCACCAGGAGGTCTAAGTCTATGACTATAATCAATGGTGAGTTACATAAGTGTAGCATCACTGGTGTATTCCAACATTGTGTTTCACATGAAGAGGGCAAGGAAATCTTGACTGAAATTCATGCTGGCGATTGTGGTCATCATGCCGGCTCAAAATCCCTGGTGGCCAAGGCTTTTTGACATGGTTTCTTCTGGCTGACGGCTCATAGAGATGCAGAGGATTTGGTTCGCAAGTGCGATGGATGTCAGAAGTTCGGTCGGCATACTCACGTTCCGGCTCAAGAGTTGCGCATGATTCCAATTACTTGGCCGCTTGCAGTTTGGGGGCTTGATATGGTCGGGCCTTTCAAGAGATCCAAGGACAAGAAGACCCACCTTTTGGTGGCGGTGGATAAATTTACCAAGTGGGTAGAAGCCGAGCCGATCAGCAAGTGTGACGCGGTTACGGCGGATAAATTTATTAAGAAGTTGATCTACTGCTTCGGTTATCCTCACAGTATGATCACAGATAATGACACAAACTTATCCAAGGGGGCTATGCAAGTGTTCTGCGAAAATGAGCATATCCGACTTGATGTTTTTGCGGTGGCTCATCTGCAATCAAATTGTCAGGAAGAATGTGTTAACCAGGAAATCTTGAGAGGTATCAAACCCCGGCTTATGGTTCCTTTGCAGCGCACGCCGGGTTGTTGGGTGGAGGAGTTGCCATCCGTCTTATGGAGCATCAGAACCACTCCCAACAGATCAACAGGTTATACACCTTTCTTCATGGTTTACGACGCAGAAGCCGTGTTACCAAGTGATATCCGTCATGACTCACCACGTGTGGCAGCTTACGTTGAGAAGGATAACGAATCAGCACGTCAAGACATGTTGGATGCCTTGGAGGAAGAACGTGATCTCGCGGCAGCTCGATCGGCGATCTATTAGCAAGACCTACGTCGTTACCATAGCCATAGAGTTAAGACCCGGACGTTTCAAGAAAGCAACTTAGTATTGTGGTTGATTCAAGATCAGACGGATGCACACAAGTTGTCTCCTCCATGGGAAGGGTCTTTCGTGGTCAGCAAGAATCTCAACAACGGGTCATATTACCTTATTGACGTCCGGGATGACTCAAATACTTCTGGGCAGGAGACCCGCCGGCCGTGGAACATAGCTCATCTGCGACCTTACTACACCTGAGTCATTGAGACTCGACATTGTACACTATCATTGTACATATCATATGTATACATATGAATAAAGTGGGCATCCCTGCAAGCCGGGGCTTCTGCCATTTCTCATATCTCAGTTATGCAACAAAGGTCATCTAGGGGGCTTCCAACCCGCTGGGTTTAGCTTATCTCACCCTATCGATTGGCTCTCAAGCCAAACATTTGTTTTCGACAACAAAGGTCGTCTAGTGGGTTTCCAACCCACTGGGTTTAGCTTATCTCACCCTATCGTTCGGCTCTCAAGCCAAACAGTTGATTTCATCAACAATGGTCATTTGGGGGCTTCCAAACCACTGGGTTTAGCTTACATACCCTCTTGATCGGCTCTTAAGTCGCCAGAGTTAAACCTGCCCGTTTGCAACTTGCCACTCCACCAGGTGACCTGCCGGACTCTTACTAGTTAATCTCGCTTAAAGACCCTGAGACGGTTCAAAATTAACGGTCAATCTCATTAGAGACCCTGTACTGGTTAACGTTAAACCGGCGGTTCTTGTTACGTGAGGGCTGGTTGAAAGGACGTGGATGTCGCCTAGAGGGGGGGGGGTGAATAGGCGCTTTAAAATAATTATGGTTTAGGCTTGAACAAATGCGGAATAAAACTATCGTTTAATTAGTCAAGCACAAAAACTAAAACAACTAGGCTCACCTATGTGCACCAACAACTTATGCTAAGCAAGATATACAACTAGGTGATAGCAAGATATATAACAAGAAACAATATGGCTATCACAAAGTAAAGTGCATAAGTAAAGGGGCTTGGGTAAGAGATAACCGAGGCACGCGGAGACGACGATGTATCCCGAAGTTCACACCCTTGCGGATGCTAATCTCCGTTCGGAGCGGTGTGGAGGCACAATGCTCCCCAAGAAGCCACTAGGGCCACCGTAATCTCCTCACGCCCCCGCACAATGCAAGATGCCGTGATTCCACTAAGGGACCCTTGAGGGTGGTCACCAAACCCGTACAAACAAGGTTGGGGCAATCTCCACAACTGAATTGGAGGCTCCCAACGACACCACGAAGCTTCACCACAATGGATTGTGGCTCCGAGGCACCACCAACCGTCTAGGGCGCCAAAGCACCCAAGAGGAACAAGCTCTAGGGTGCATAAACACCCAAGAGTAATAGATTCTCAACTTCTCACTTCCACGTATCACCGTGGAGAACTCAAACCTATGCACCAAATGCAATGACAAGGGAACACGGAGTACCCAAGTCCTTCTCTCCCAAATCCCACCAAAGCAACTAATGCTAGGGAGGAAATGAGAGGAAGAACGAAGAAGAACACAAAGAACTCCAAGATCTAGATCCAAGGGGTTCCCCTCACTCAGAGGAGAAGGTGATTGGTGGAAATGTGGATCTAGATCTCCTCTCTCTTTTCCCTCAAAAAGGAGAAAGAATCATTGGAGGGATTGAGAGATAGCAAGCTCAAAGAAGGTCAACAATGGGGGGCAAAAACGAGCTCTAAGGATTAGGTTCAATGGGGAAGAAGACCCCCTTTTATAGGTGGGGAAAAAATCCAACCGTTACCCACTTGCCAGCTCCGCACATTACGATAGTACCGCAGAACCCATGGTACTACCGTGATGGCTTACGGTACTACCGCAGGGCAGTACGGTACTACCGCTTGTGCGGAAGTACCTGGCTCTGGCCAAATAGCACTACGGCGCTAGCGGTAGGACCGCCACAGCGGTACTACCGCGAGCCCGTGCGGTACTACTGCGAGTCCGTGCGGTACTACCGCATGGCTCGGCAGAGGCAGGTACTGGAGGCGCACGGAAGTAAAAAATTACTTCCATGCCAACCTTCGCATAGGAAACTGTGAGAAAAAAGTCCGCACGGTAGTACCGTGCAGGAATCACGGTACTACCGCAGCAGGGCGGATGTAAAAAAATTACATCCGTGCAACATGCGGTACTACCGCCCTCGGGGCGGAAGTAAAAAATTACTTCCGTGCCACTTGCGGTACTATCGCTCGGGGGATCGGTACTACCGCTCGGAGGAGCGGTACTACCGCAAACCTCAGAACAACAACACCAGAATTGTCACAACTTCTGCAAGCGAGCTCCGAATTGCGCAAACTCAAGCTTGTTGGATTCAGGCTGACAAGAGCTATCCAACAGCGACAATAAAAGAATGCCAAAGGAGAAGAGATGAGAAACCTCTTACAATGAAGAATCGGCAATAACTCCAACATCGAAAACATCATAGAATATGCATATGGACTCCGTTTTCGATGAACTTGAGCTAGTCATGAAGTTGACCATAAGCTCGAGAAACCTCAAAGAGAAAAACCAACCAAGAACCAAGAAAGATGATGATGCCAAGAATGCAATGGTCTGAGCTCTCAACGAACGATACGATCAAGCTACTCACTTGAGAGCCCCCTTGATAGCACGGTTACCTACCCTATAACCCAGTCTCCCAACTACCACTATGAGACCGGTAAAATAGAAAACCCTATCATGGTCAAACCTTAGCCTTGCGCATAGTCCACTTCATCTAGATGATGACGATCCTGACTTCCTCAAGATGGACCACGTTTCTTGATTGCGTTGGCTTGATGAAGATTAGATGATTGCTCCCCCATATTCCACTATGGGTGAGCTACTATGTGGCACATATTCACAAGTCCATTGTCACCACAATGGACGGCAAGCTTCAAGTCTGATCTCTCCGTGATGCTTCACTTGAACTTGCACACCGCAACCTTGATAATGATCACCACTTGATGTCATCTTCCATGGGTTGTATGGGATCTTCCTCTTGATGCAATCCCATGGAAATATGCCTAACCCGACAAGGAACTCTCACAAGGAAATGGGTTAGTACACAAAGTGTAATGGACAATGCTTACCATACCATGGGATCACTTGATCCCTCTCGGTACATCTTGTATGCTTTGTGTGTTGATCACTTGATTCACTCTTTGACTTAGTCTTGATCAACCTTGTATCTTATCTTCTCTCTTCATGACATGATTGCAATAAGCTCAACTCTCACATGACAAATCTTAGGATACCTTGAATACCACCTTGGTCATCATATAAACTCCTTGAAACCCAACAGATGGACTTCAAGAAGTGCCTATGGACAAATCCTTCGAATATAACTCAAGGCAACCATTAGTCCATAGGGGTGTCATCAATTACCAAAACCACACATGGAGAAATGTGCTCTTACAGCTGGCTTACCAAAAGCGAGGATAAACTCTCTCATATACCGCCCACTCTCTACTATGTGGCCCGTTCATACTCTTAGAAAATCAATCCTTTGAAAGACCCTGAACTATTTAAGGTTTAAACGACGTATTTATGTCACATGAGAGGCAGTTTTTGAGCTACTAGGGTACTCATGCCCTGTCGTGTCTCTCTCTGGGACGCTACACTTCCTATCAGTTAATCTCGCTTAGAGACCCTGAGCCGTTCTAAGTAATTGACGGCCAATCTCGATAGAGACCCTGTACTAGTTAGGAGATTTAATTAGCGGGTCCACCCAGAAGAACCGGCACATGAGTTAATTTTTTTCCAAAAAACTAATCCGAAAAGATATAACATCTCCAGGTTGCGTGGTTTTAAGCTGCCCATTAAAACAATATGGAACATATTCTGTTTCCACAGGTTGGTTATCTCAAGAAGAGCCGCCACGACATCTAGTATGAATTGACACAAGGCAGATACAATATGTTAAAGAAGTGCAATTTCCTATGTGCACGATGTCACAGTTCAGGCAAGACAAAGTTTTAATAAGAGCCTATTACAATGCTCTCCACAGAGCTCAAAAGCAAGGACTTAAAGTTTTTTACACGCCTCAAAGTTCGGCGAGTCACAAGAACCGGATTGTCCATGGCATTATCAAAGGGCTCAGCTGGACAGTGGGTTATCCTGCGCTGGGTCTTCGACCTCCTCGATCTGGAGATTGTCCACGTCCCAGTTGGAGTTGGTTAAAGCTTCAAATGTTGCCTCTTCAAAGAGGGGAGACAGGTCAAGCTCAGGATCAAAGAAGTGCTTACGGCATGCAGGAATTAAGTCCATGGCCTCGAAAGTGGGGTCGTGCACTCGCTTGTTCTCAGCATTGTAAGCCACCTGATATGTTGACAAGTTCACTTCTTCTGCCAATACCGATGCAAGGACTCTAGAAGCCTTCATGCAACGGGTGTAGTCGGCTTCTGTGAACTTTGAGCCGTCATTCTTCTTTGATGGAAACCCGTCCATCATCTCCTCAGGAGTTAGCTCTGGGCGAAGGCTAAAGCCCGGCTTATGGCTGTAATGGCTCCCTTTTTGGCGGATGATTTCTTGAGCTCCTAAAGTTGCTTGGGCAGGGTAGATAACATTTCTATGACCCCCTTCATGGACTTGGTCATACTCTCCTTGTTAATCATCACCTTGATGGTGTAGAGTGTTCCACAATACAGCTGTTTTGACAGAGTATAGACGACTTTCAAAGACAACAGGCTGTCAACAGCGATTTGACGGCTCCTTGGACCTGTATAAGACGGATTTTTATAAGCCGCCTATATTAGTATTTACACAAAGATGTTGACTAGAGTACTTACCAAAGATAGCAGCAGGCATCTTTGCTATATGGCGCCTCAGGGAGTGCAGTTCATCAGATACTTCCATGAGCTGCTGGTTAGCATTATCTACACACTGAGCCAGGGCAGTTTTCTCCGTCTCAGCAGCCTTCTTGAAGGCGGTGAACTCAGCTTTAGCTTTTACAAGCTCTTCGGTCACAAGCCGACACTTTTCTTCTGCTGCACTCCCGGCGGCCTGTTGGGAGGCCAGATTGCTCTTCAAGTCAGTCAGTTCAGACTCAGCATTATTTAAAGCTTCCTGTGACAAACAAAGGTACAAGAAAGGTAAGTCGCTGGGATAGCATGTCGTTAGATGATCAAGCTAACAAATATAATGCAAGTCTCAAGCAGATTGCAAGCAATATACTTGACACTTGGGGGCTAATGTCTATTTGCTCTCCAAGACTATTAGTACGTTCCGACTCATCTTTATCAAGTTAAGCCGACACGTGGGGGCTAATGTCTATTTTTTTCTAGACTACAAACTACAAATTACAATGAAGTTCCGGCTCATCTTTATCAAGTTAAGCCGGCCCTTGGGGGCTACATTTGGCTCTGTCCATGAGGAGATTTGGCCCATTATTTCTATACTGACCCGAACTTGGGGGCTACAGTTGATCAACTACTTAAAATTGAGTACCAGCTCAATATTTGCATATTAAGCCCATACTTGGGGGCTATAGGTTAAGTGTTCCTACTCAAAGCATGGATTGGAAGACCCGGCTTACCATTGACAAATACTAAACCGGCTCTTGGGGGCTACATAAGGATATATGGAAAGGAAAAGAGTTGCTCGTATTTTTTCTTCATCAGGTTGACGAGCTTGAGTTCCATGTTCCGGCTCATGTTGAGGCGGTTCAGATAAACTGCATGCATCTCGTCAGCATTTAACTTCTCCAACACAGGGAGTTCAAGGTCTAGCTTGTCAGAGGCTTCAGTTTTCTCAGTGTGTTTTGTTAACACACGAGGTTTAGGAGTTTAAAAGCCGGTCCCGTTGATAATGACATCTGGCGTAGTTGAATCGTAATCGGCCGTCGAAGGACTCGGCGGCTTGGAATTGATCCTTGGAGGGCTCTCAGTGGCCATCTCATGGTGCATCCTTGGTCGGCTCGGCAGAAGGACGAGTGTCTTCAGGTGCATCCTTGGAGGCAGCAGAAGGATCAACATGTGTAGCCGGAGAGTCCGGCTTGGCAGCCTCTGGTTCTTGAGCAGTGGGGGCCAAGGTAGACCCGACGGTTTTCCTTCGCTTTGCTTGCGCCCTGGAAGGCATAGAAAGTTGTTATGCAAAGTCCAAGGGGTGACAAAGGACAGGATGCAAATATGAAAGCACGTACTCTGGGTTGATCTTTAGAGGCGGTAGCTTGGTTGCCATAGAGTCGCCCGAAGAAGGAGGTGATTCCTGAAAGCAGTTACATCATTGTAAAGACAGAATAAAGTTGTAAGGCAAGACTGACAAAATTAAGCCAAGTGAAACAAATACATCAGCTGGCCGTTTCTGCTGAGCCAAAGAATGAGATAACCTGGCCAGTAGGTCTTCAGAGCAGGTGCTCTGGGTCTGGCGTTGAGAGACTTGTTGTTGCTTTTTCAAAAGAAAGTTGGGATCTAAGTAAGCAAGAGGACGAGAAAGTGGGACCATTCGGATGACCCGCTATATCTTCTGTGGTGCAAGATGTTCTGAGTCAGATGAAACGTAAGTTACCTCAGGAACGTCGGCATGGCTTGTCTCTATTTTGTCCTGAGAATTATTATTGTCAATAAGGTGCATGAAGAGACGGACAATACAGTCAAGTTCTACCTCTGAGTCATCGGATTCAGGCTGTTCTTGAGGTGCGGTTTTCTTATTTCGACCGCCGGTTTTCTCCTTTGATTTCTTGGGAGGAGGAATGTACTTCTTTTTCCAGAAGCTAGAATTGGCCTGAAAGTAAAAGCCATCGAAGAGGTCAAAAGATTGCAAAATATATATGGATAGCTAATGCGGAAGTAAGGAGATAGAGAGTCGCCCTTACGTCTGGGGCCGGGTTTGCGGCATAGAAAGGTGCTAACCCGATGGCGTGGCAACATCCTTGAGACTCATGAACAAGGCTTTTGATGGCGGCCACGATGTTATCTTCTGACAACGTGGTGGGATTAAAGAAGAGGGGGTCATTAGCATCACCCGTATACTCACACATGAGACGGCTTCGCCGGCTCAGAGGCATAATTCTCCAAGAAATCCAACAACGGGTTAGATTAATTCCCTTTAGACCATTGTCCATAAGGGCTTTAATATTTGCGTGAGCCGGGGCATACTTTGCCCGTTTAGTGGCTAACAGTCGGTCAGGAAGTTCAGTCGTAGTCTTGAGCCGGGTCGGACGATAACCCGACAAGGAATGCTCTCCCTCTAGAGAGGTGTCTTTGTAGTAGAACCGGGTTTTATTCCAGTCCTTGGGATGACTTGGCATCCGAACAGCCGGAAAGGTCATGTCCTATCTTCTCTGAATTGAGATTCTGCCAAGTTCTAAGCTTGGACCAACTGCCACCTCCGTCTGACGGTTTGCGTAGAACAACTCACGAAGAAGACCAACGGACGGCTCTTCTTGTAAGTAAACTTCATAGAGGATTTGAAAGTTGCACATGTTTGAGACGGAGTTTGGGGTGATGTCTTGAGGGCACAGCTTAAAGAAATGATGGATGTCTCGGAAGAATTTTTGAGCCGGGCGGGCTGAAACCGCGTACAAGGTGATCCGCGAAAGCAACTACTTTGCCCTCTTGAGGAATGGGTTTCTTTTCATTTCCTGGAACCCGCCAATGGATGTCATCTTTGGCTGGTAAGGTCCCTGCGTCTATGAAATCCTTCAGAAACTCTTCGGTGACGGCAGATCCGACCCAGTTACAAGAATTGGACGCACGAGGCATGGTGGCATCTTATGTTGTGCAAAGTAACAATATATGGCGAGTTAGAAGGTGACAGACAACTAAGGGCGGCTGAAGAAATCTAAGCTCTATAAAGCTAAGTCGCTAGAGCAGCTTAGGCGAGAGTCCGAAGCTCAATGGCGAGTTAAGTTTGCAAGGAAACAAATCAAATGTTACTAAGTGTGGAAAACAGGTTTCACACGCTACCTAGATAATTATGGATCTACAAAACAGAGAAAAAAGCAGGTTTATTCTAAACCTAGCAACGAACACAGGAAATAGCAACGTTTGAAGACAGTAAAGGGGGCAACTATGGATCTGTGTTTTGCGGTATTTGACTTCCGATGATCTACCGCAATGGAAAAAGGGTTGTTATCAACGTCACTGATCTACATGTTGTCTGGCATTACGAAGAACTCGCGTTTCTAGCGGGCGGAAGAACACCATGGATACCCTACCGAAAACTACAGATCTAGGGGTGGAGAAGAACTTACTAAAGATGATGCGACGGGCGCGGGCAGTGCTCTAGTGCGTTCAGGTTGATGCAGAGGCCTAGGGTGACGACGGCATGGAAGTCTCACCGGAGCAAGGAGTCTCTAGAGCGATGGCGTCGGGAGGAATAAGAAGAGGCGCAAGTGAAGGAAGAAATGAAAGCATCCCTTTGCGGTCCTATTTAAGAGGCTGAAAGGAAGGTAACGGGCACGAGAATCCAGGCAACCGAAACTGACCGACTAAGACGGACGCCTCGATTTTCGGGCCATCGGTTTAATGATGAAAGATCCGTTGTGGTCGTTAGGGAATCTTTTTGGCATATCCAATATGATGTCACGTCGGGTACATTTTCTTACTTTCAGGTGTTGAAGGAAGAGACTCGCCGCCAAGTAAAATGGACAATTGACATGAGTAAGCTCAAGTCAACTTGGGGCCTAATGTTGGGGATATAACCCCGTGGTGAGACCCGCCCAGGTGGGGCCATGTTGTATCTGGCGGCTCATATACCGGATCAAGGCTGATGGGCCTGGAGACATGAGCTTAGACATATGGTGGTTTACCAAGATGGGCCTAGGTGAGGCCCGATTCGAGAAGACATGAAGACCCGGGCGGTTAGGCCGCCCGGAGACAGTTTGCCCAGGAAGGCAAGGTGACATAGAGATAGAATCGGATACATTGTAAGAGTCGGTATGAGACTTGTAGCCTGTGGTCTTGGCCTCCTATATAAGGGCGAGACCCGGTGCGACTTAGACAGAAACCAATCGATCGAGAACTAGGTCAAGCGAATCCGCTCCCTTGTAATCGATATTCCAATCAATACAACACAAGTAGGACGTAGGCTTTTACCTCATCTCGAGGGGCCGGACCTGGGTAAACTCGTGTCCTTCGTCCCAACCAACCCCTTTGAGTCCATCACCTTAGCGATGGCCTCAAACATAAGTCCTCGGACATCTGCCGTGATAAAACCACGACACTTACCTTCACCAATGATTTGAGTAGATATAGTGTATATTTACTTAATGAAACACAAGTCTGAATAGTTTGAAAAGTTCAAGAAGAATCAGAGTGAAGTTTGAGATCATCGTGACGAGAAGATAAAATGTCTACGATATGATTGTGGAGGTGAATATCTGACTTACGAGTTTGGTATACAACTTAAGACAATGTGAAAGTTGTTTCACATCTCACGCCACCTGGAACACCATAGTGTGATGGTGTGTCCAGACGTCATATTCATGCTCTATTGTAGATGGTGCGTACTATGATGTCTCTTATCGTTTTGCCACTATCGTTTTGGGGTTATGCATTAGATACAACTACATTCACTTGAAATAGGGTACCATCTAAATCCACTAAGATGACACCGTATGAATTATGGTTTGGCAGAAACCTAAGCTGTCATTTCTCAGAGTTTGGGAATGTGATACCTCCAACGTATCTATAATTTTTGCTTGTTCCATGCTATTATATTATCATTCTTTGATGTTTTACAATCATTTTACCACAACTTTCTATTATTTTAGGGACTAACCTATTAACCTAGAGTCTAGTGCCAGTTCTTGTTTTTTCCTTGTTTTTGGGTTTTACAGAAAAGGAATATCAAACGGAGTCCAAACGGAATAAAAATTTACGGTGATTTTTTTGGACCAAAAGAGACCCACAGAGCATCGGAGCTGGGCCAGAAGACCCACAAGGCAGTCACAAGCCTCAGGGGCGTGGCCGCCCCCTGGCCGCGCCCTACAGATTTGTGACTCCCTCGTGGCCCATCCGAACTTATTTCCATCGCCAAAAATTCCTATTAATACCAAAAAAACAACGCAGAACCTAGATCGACAGTTCCGCCGCCGCAAACCTCCAGAGCCACGAAAAACCAACCGGGAGCCCATTTCGGCACCTTGCCGGAGGGGGAAACCTTCACCGGAGGCCATCTTCATCATCTCGACGGTCTTCATGATGAGGAGGGAGTAGTTCACCCTCGGGGCTGAGGGTATGTACCAGTAGCTATGTGTTTGATCTCTCTCTCTCTCTCGTGTTCTTGAGATGGAACGATCTTGATGTATCGCGAGCTTTGTTGATATAGATTGAATCATATGGAGTTTTCCCTTCTCTATCTTTATGTGATCAATTGAGTTTTCCTTTCGAAGTTTTCTTATCGGATTGAGTCTTTAAGGATTTGAGAACACTTGATGTATGTCTTGCGATGGGATATCCGTGGTGACAATCGGATGTTCTATTGATCCACTTGATGTATGTTTTGGTGATCAACTTGCGGGTTCCGTGACCTTGGGAATCTATGCATAGGGGTTGGCACACGTTTTTTATCTTGACTTTCCGGTAGAAACTTTGGGGCACTCTTTGAAGTTCTTTGTGTTGGATTGAACATGTTGAATCTGAAATTATGTGATGCATATCGTATGATCAAGCCCATGGGTACTTGTGGTGACATTGGAGTATCTAGGTGACATTAGGGTTTTGGTTGATGTGTGTCTTAAGGTGTTATTTTAGTACGAACTCTAGGGCTGTTCATGACACTTATAGGGATAGCTTATAAGATTGATCAGAAAGGATAACTTTGAGGTGGTTTCGTACCCTACAATAATTTCTTTGTTAGTTCTATGCTACTTGTGACTTTGGAGTGAACTCTTTGTCGCATGAGAGGTATTTACATGTTATTCAACTATGTCAACAATGTTGAGAGAAATTGCACTAGTGAAAGTATGGACGCTAGGCCTTGTTTCCAAGCATTTATACAATGTTTTGCTCGCTGTTTACTATGTGTTACCTTGCTGTTTTTATATTTTCAGATTACAAAAACCTAATCTACCATCCATATTGCACTTGCATCACCATCTCTTCGCCGAACAAGTGAACCTATACAATTTACCATTGTATTGGGTGTGTTGGGGACACAAGAAACTCTTTGTTATTTGGTTGCAGGGTTGCTTGAGAGAGACCGTATTCATCCTACACCTCTCATGAATTGATAAACCTTAGGTCATCCACTTGAGGGAAAATTGCTACTGTCCTACAAAACTCTACACTTGGAGGCCCAACACGAGTCTACAAGAAGAAGGTTGTGTAGTAGACATCAAGCTCTTTTCTGGCGCCGTTGCCAGGGAGGTGAATGCTTGAAGGTATATCTTTAGATCTTGCAATCAAATCTTTTAGTTTCTTGTTTTTCACTAGTTTGGTTTTATAAAAGAAAACTACAAAAAAATGGAATTGAGGTTGCCTCATATTCTTTATATTTTTAGCGTCTTTCGTTAAAATGATGGAAAGGAAAATTGTGCTCAAGTTTTAGAAGAAGAAGTTATTAAAATGTATGGCACTTAAAATTTGAATGATGGGCATGATTGTGATATTGTTAGTATGAGTTCTCTGAATATTCATGATGCTAATGATATGCAAGGCCACAAGCTTGGGGATGCTAGGTTTGATGAAGATGATATTTTTTGTCCCCCAAGTTTTGATGAGAAAAACTATTATGATGATAGTATGCCTCCTATATATAATGACTATTCTGATGACACGTATGCTATAAGGATTAATGGTAACCATGAAACTTGTCATCATGATTTTAATATTCAAAGTGTATATGTTAATCAAGTATGTCGTGATACTTATTTTCTTGAGTTTGCTCCCACTATTTTGAATGAGAAGAAAATTGCTTATGTGGAGAGTGACAAATTTTCTATGCTTGTGCATCGTAAAAATAATGATTTATTTGCTGGTTATATTGTGGAATTTCTTCATGATGCTACTGAAAATTATTATGAGGGAGAAACATATGCTTGTAGGAATTGCAATAATATCAAGTTTCCTCTCTGTGTGTTCAAAGTTTTGAAGTTATGCTTGTTTTGCCTTCCTATGCTAGATGATTCTTGTTCCCATAAATTGTTTGCTCACAAAATACCCATGCATAGGAAGTGTGTTAGAATTAAATGTGCTTGTCATGAGATTCATGACGCTCTTTTGTATTTTTCAATTACTATTCCTATGTGAGCATCATTGAAATCATCATGCCTAGCTAAAAGGCATTAAAGAAAAGCGTTTGTTGGGAGACAACCCAACAATTTTACCTTCTTTTTTCATGTGTTAACATGATTAAGATACTGTAGTAATCATGTTTTGTGTATTTTATTTCAATCAAGTGCCAAGTAAAGCCTTTGGGATAGTGTGGATACTTGCTTGTTTGATTCTGTCCAAAAACAGAAAGTTTTGCGTCTAGTATATGAATTATCTGATTTTACTAGAGCATCAAAAAAATTCTTAAATTTTTACAAAAACTTTATATGCAAATTCCTTGAGTTTTCCTAATGTTTCAGAATGTTTAGAGTCAGGGAAGTATGGTTACACTACAGATCTTCACAGACTGTTCTATTTTTGACAGATTATGTTTTGCATGCATAGTTTGTTTGTTTTAGTGTTCCGATAGCTTATATTCAGTGGTATAAATTGTGGGAATGATGGAATACAGTAGGTATTATGTGATAAATATTATGAATCTTTTATTGAAAGTACCTAAGTGAATGATCTATCTTTATTGCACTAACCCTTCTCACAAAGTTCCGTTAAGTTTTGTGTGATTGAAGTTTTCAAGTTTTGGGTGAGACACCGATATGAGGAGAATAAGGAGTGAAAAGAACCTAAGCTTGGGGATGCACAAGGCACCCACAAGTTAATATCCTAGGAATACTCAAGCGCCTAAGCTTGGGGATGCCCCGGAAGGCATCCCCTCTTTCGTCTTCAACATTATCGATATACCTTACTTAGAGCTATATTTTTATTCGTCACATTATATGTGATTTGCTTGGAGTGTCATATTATTTTGTTGTTTTCTATTAGGTGTTATTTATAATCTAGTTTATCAATAAAACTTTCCAAGAATTGCCTTAGGATGCTTGCATTGCATGTTTTGATATGTGCTGGGTAAAAACAGAAACTTCTGCCGTAGTGTTTGAATTTTCATATTTTACCGGAATGTGGAAAGTTTCTGAAATTTTTACACAGTATGGTAATATAAAATTTATAGCATGTCCTAAATATTCATATTTTTTGAGTTACAGAAGTACACTATTTTCATAAATTTCTACAGACTGTTCTGTTTAGAGAGATTGCTGTCATAGTTTCGTTATCTACTTATCCTATAGTTTTCATAGCCTATATTGGTAGATATAAATTATGGAAATGATAGTATCAATACCTAATATTTGAAAATTATTATGCAACTTGTCTTGACAGTACATAAAGAGTTGATTTATTATTATGTGTACTAACCTATCTCATGAATTCTTTTTTAGTTTTCTGTGGATAAAGTTTTTGAGGATAGGTGAAACCGTGGTATGAGAGGATTGAACGAGATACAAATGCTCAAGCTTGGGGATGCCCAAGGAAATCCAAGTAAATATTTAAAGAAGTCTCAAGCATCTAAGCTTGGGGATGATACACATCCCACCTCTCTTCATCAACAATTATCGGTTAGCCTGTGTTGAGCCTACATTTTTATTCGTTCACATGATGCGTGCTATTCTTGGAGTGCTATTTTTGTTTTGCTTGTTGTTTGAATAAATTACTTAAGATCTGAAAATATTTATTGATGTAGAGAGAGTCCTCACATAGCTACTTAATTGTTTGACTACTCATAGATCTTCACTTATATCTTTTGTGCTAGGCAATGTTGCTCTAGTGATTAACTTATATCTTTATAGAGCATGGTGGTGTTATATTTTATAGAAATTATTGAACTCTCGTTCCTCACTTATATTATTTAGAGAGTTTCTTACAATAGCATGGTAATTTGTTTAGGTTATGAATTTAGTCCTAATATAATGGGCATCCAAGAGGGATATGATAAAGGTTTTTTTACATCTGTTCCCCTGGTTCCTTAGCTCTACTCATTCATCCCTGTGCTCTTAACTTTTGCTCGGTTTTCCCCACTTCCTTGCCCGAAACCCTCAGAACAGGTCATGACGGGGTTATTACCCCTGGGTAGGCCAAATAAATGGGGTCCTCCCCCTTTACGATTCGAAGAAAAACTACACGGCCGGCTGGACGAGGCCGGCTGAAGGACGTCCGGCTCGAGCTGGCGCCGGCTGGCGCCCCGAACGGCTGGTCAGGGAGCCGGCCCGACTCTCGGCCAGCTAGGCGCGGCCGGCTGCTTTTGCGCCGCCTCTTCCGTTGACCTTGGGACGAACATGTGACGTCCCGTCAGCCTACGCACGGGTATGGTGACACGACGTGACCCGCACGATGGGCGGCCCTGTGGCTACAGTGGCTACTGACGCACTACAAAGCGTGGCTACAATCCGGCCGTCCAGGCCACTGACCTCGATGAGCGCGACCGGGCAAGGGAATAGTTCCGGCACGCCCTCGCCCACTCGATTACCTGTCCCGGCGTGGCTACAGTGCCGTCGGCCATACTAGAGACTTCGGCCGGCTGGCGCTAGGCTACGCCAACCCAGTGGCCCGTGCCGTGGTAGGTGGGCGAGGGCCTATCATCGGGCCGGCTGGCGGGCCCCAGCAGAAGATGGGACCGCTCAGCCGGTGGCCCCTACAAGTGACGACACAACGCGAATGGCGGGACCCCGTGGCCAGCCGGAGAGGCTGCCAGTCGGGTCCCCCACCCTTGTACTTAGAACATATTATAAGAGCCAGGGGGTTGTCCTATAAAACCCCCCGAGCCGCCCATGCAATAGGGACGGACGATCACCCCCGCACACACACACAGAACTCTCAAACCCCCTCTAACAGTGGAGGAAGACGAGCCGACTTCTCCTTCTTCCTCATCCAAACACAGCTCCAGGAGCGCCCTTGTATACATACTCATCCATCCAACTAAACCAAGCAGGACTAGGGGTGTTACCTCCCTCGGAGGGCCCTGAACCTGGGTACATCGTGTGTCCTCACCGCTTGTGCCCAATCTCGCACCCGGAGCCCGTCGGTGTCCTCCGGCCCTAACCACCCATGATAAGCCACCCTATGTCATCCGTCGTGAGAAAACGACGACAGTTGGCTCACACCGTGGGGCCGTACGCGGTGCCGGCCGGATTCATGCTCCAGGCGGGACCGCTCGCCATTCCTCGCCGTTGCCGCACATCCAGGCAAAACCTTAGGCTCGTGGGGCTTGCTCCAGCACGCCCTGTGGGCAACTCCATCGGCCTCACGGCCAACATCGACACGCTCACCGAGTGCTTTGGTAGGCTGAGCCTCGCTAAGACTCTGGTCGCTGACGAGTACCCCGTGTAGGTGCTCGTCTACGCCGGTCCACCCACGGCTGTGGGCGCACTCGCTGTGACTTAGTCCAGCGGCTCTCACGGTCACGTGGGAGTAATGGCCAGCACTTCCTCCATCGCTTCCGGATGGGCGTGGGCCGTGGCTAGCGATGTCACTGCCCGCGTCGGCATGTCCGACCCGCTCGGGGCGGCCCTCTAGGGCTTGAGCACTCCGATCGCCCCGACGGCAAACCCCGACACCGCCGCAACTAAGTTGCAGGTGGCTTATCGCGTCCTGTTCGAGGACGCCACCGCCCTCATGGCCATGCGGCGCCGCATGGAGGAGGCACAACGGGTGTACGCTTCCGCCTATGGACTCACCCCGGCTGGCACCGAGCCCAGCCAGCGTGGGGCTGTGCGCGACCCCGGTCGCGTGGTCGCCGAAATCCTCGACGGCAAGATGCCTGTCTACGACACCCCCGCAGCCAACCTGCGGGCTCTCAAGGTGGCCTATGAGGAATTGGCCACCTTGGAGGGCAAAGAGCATACCGCCCATGAGCGCCACATCAAGGAGCTCATCGATGCTGCTGATGCACATCAGCATCTGCTCGTGACGGGCGACGCTGCCACTGAAGGCCCTCGGCCCGAGCGTGAGGGCATGGGAACTACCGGCTGCCCGGCGGCCCAGTACTCCTGCTCCCCTCGCCATTCGCAATTACCACTATGCACGGGACCCACGGCATCATCACTCACCGCATGGCGCGCTGCGTGGCGACGTGGGTCCCGGGGCGACACGGCGGTGCACGAGGCGTCGGGTCGAACGGCCGACCCGGCTGCCCTTTCGGCTTCGAGCCGGAAGCGGGTTTAGTAGGGGAAGCCGCCGTCTCCCCTCCCTCTGCCAGATGCGGGCCCCTACTGGCTTCCGGAACTACTGACGGGGTTATTACCCCTGGATAGGCCAAAGCAACGGGGTCCTCCCCCTTTACGCTTCGAAGAAAAACTACACGACCGGCTAGACGAGGCCGGCTGAAGGATGTCCGGCTCGAGCTGGCGCCCCGAACGGCCGGTCAGGGAGCCGGCCCGACTCTTGGCCAGCTAGGCGCGGCCGGCTGCTTTTGCGCCGCCTCTTCCGTTGACCTTGGGACGAACATGTGACGTGCCGTCGTCCTACGCACGGGTATGGTGACACGACGTGACCCGCACGATGGACGGCCCTGTGGCTACAGTGGCTACTGACGCACTGCAGAGCGTGGCTACAATCCGGCCGTCCAGGCCACTGACCTCGATGAGCGCGACCGGGCGAGGGAATAGTTCCAGCACGCCCTCGCCCACTCAATTACCTGTCCCGGCGTGGCTACAGTGCCATCGGCCATACTAGAGACTTCGGCCGGCTGGCGCTAGGCTATGCCACCCCAGTGGCCCGTGCCGTGGTAGGTGGGCGAGGGCCAATCATCGGGCCGGCTGGCAGGCCCCAGCAGAAGATGGGACCGCTTAGCCGGTGGCCACTACAAATGACGACACAACGCGAATGGCGGGACCCCCTTTTATAGGTGGGGAAAAAATCCAACCGTTACCCACTTGCCAGCCCGGCGGCCGAGTACTCCTGCTCCCCTCGCCATTCGCAATTACCACTATGCACTTGATATTATTGCAATCCCTACAAGCATATGTTTCTCCCTCATAATAATTTTCAGTAGCATCATGAAGAAATTCCACAATATAACCAGCAAATAAATCATTATTTTTACGATGCACAAGCATAGAAAATTTGTCACTCTCCACATAAGCAATTTTCTTCTCATTCAAAATAGTGGGAGCAAACTCAAGAAAATAACTATCACGACATACTTGATTAACATATACACTTTGAATATTAAAATCATGATGACAAGTTTCATGGTTACCATTAATCCTTATAGCATACCTGTCATCAGAATAGTCATTATATATAGGAGGCATACTATCATCATAATAGTTTTTCTCATCAAAACTTGGGGGACAAAAAATATCATCTTCATCAAACCTAGCATCCCCAAGCTTGTGGCCTTGCATATCATTAGCATCATGAATATTCAGAGAACTCATACTAACAATATCACAATCATGCCCATCATTCAAATTTTAAGTGCCATACATTTTAATAACTTCTTCTTCTAAAACTTGAGCACAATTTTCCTTTCCATCATTTTAACGAAAGACGCTAAAAATATAAAGAATATGAGGCACCTCAATTCCATTTTTTGTAGTTTTCTTTTATAAAACCAAACTAGTGAAAAACAAGAAACTAAAAGATTTGATTGCAAGATCTAAAGATATACCTTCAAGCATTCACCTCCCTGGCAACGACGCCAGAAAAGAGCTTGATGTCTACTACACAACCTTCTTCTTGTAGACTCGTGTTGGGCCTCCAAGCGTAGAGTTTTGTAGGACAGTAGCAATTTTCCCTCAAGTGGATGACCTAAGGTTTATCAATTCATGAGAGGTGTAGGATGAATACGGTCTCTCTCAAGCAACCCTGCAACCAAATAACAAAGAGTTTCTTGTGTCCCCAACACACCCAATACAATGGTAAATTGTATAGGTGCACTAGTTCGGCGAAGAGATGGTGATGCAAGTGCAATATGGATGGTAGATTAGGTTTTTGTAATCTGAAAATATAAAAACAGCAAGGTAACACATAGTAAACAGCGAGCAAAACATTGTATAAATGCTTGGAAACAAGGCCTAGCGTCCATACTTTCACTAGTGCAATTTCTCTCAACATTGTTGACATAGTTGAATCACATGTAAATACCTCTCATGCGACAAAGAGTTCACTCCAAAGTCACAAGTAGCATAGAACTAACAAAGAAATTATTGTAGGGTACGAAACCACCTCAAAGTTATCCTTTCTGATCAATCTTATGAGCTATCCCTATAAGTGTCATGAACAGCCCTAGAGTTTGTACTAAAATAACACCTTAAGACACACATCAACCAAAACCCTAATGTCACCTAGATACTCCAATGTCACCACAAGTACCCATGGGCTTGATCATACGATATGCATCACATAATTTCAGATTCAACATGTTCAATCCAACACAAAGAACTTCAAAGAGTGCCCCAAAGTTTCTACCGGAAAGTCAAGATAAAAAACGTGTGCCAACCCCTATGCATAGATTCCCAAGGTCACGAAACCCGCAAGTTGATCACCAAAACATACATCAAGTGGATCAATAGAACATCCGATTGTCACCACGGATATCCCATCGCAAGACATACATCAAGTGTTCTCAAATCCTTAAAGACTCAATCCGATAAGAAAAGTTCCCGGCGGCCCAGTACTCCTTCTCCCCTCGCCATTCACAATTACCACTATGCACGGGACCCACGGCATCATCACTCACCGCATGGCGCGCTGCGTGGAGACGTGGGTCCCGGGGTGGCACGGCGGTGCCCGAGGCGTCGGGTCGAACGGCCGACCCGGCTGCCCTTTCGGCTTCGAGCCGGAAGCGGGTTTAGTAGGGGAAGCCGCCGTCTCCCCTCCCTCTGCTAGATGCGGGCCCCTGCTGGCTTCCGGAACTACTGACGGGGTTATTACCCCTGGATAGGCCAAAGCAACGGGGTCCTCCCCCTTTACGCTTCGAAGAAAAACTACACGGCCGGCTAGACGAGGCCGGCTAAAGGATGTCTGGCTCGAGCTGGCGCCCCGAACGGCCGGTCAGGGAGCCGGCCCGACTCTCGGCCAGCTAGGCGTGGCCGGCTGTTTTTGCGCCGCCTCTTCCGTTGACCTTGGGACGAACGTGTGACGTCCCGTCATCCTACGCGCGGGTATGGTGACACGACGTGACCCGCACGATGGGCGACCCTGTGGCTACAGTGGCTACTGACGCACTGCAGAGCGTGGCTACAATCCGGCCGTCCAGGCCACTGACCTCGATGAGCGCGACCGGGCGAGGGAATAGTTCCGGCACACCCTTGCCCACTCGATTACCTGTCCCGGCGTGGCTACAGTGCCGTCGGCCATACTAGAGACTTCGGCCGGCTGGCGCTAGGCTACGCCAACCCAGTGGCCCGTGCCGTGGTAGGTGGGCGAGGGCCAATCATCGGGCCGGCTGGCGGGCCCCAGCAGAAGATGGGACCGCTCAGCCGGTGGCCCCTACAAGTGACGACACAACGCGAATGGCGGGACCCCCTTTTATAGGTGGGGAAAAAATCCAACCGTTACCCACTTGCCAGCCCGGCGGCCCAGTACTCCACGCAGGGCTTGAGCAGGTCCCAGGGGCTGGCACGCCGGTCCTGGGGGCTGGTCATCCAGCCCCAAGGGCTCCCGACCCGATCCCCGTCACGGCCCCCTCATGGGCCCAACCCATCCTGGCATTTCTTCTACGGGGCGAGCTGCCCCCGGATGAGGCTTTGGCAAGGCAAATCCAATGTCGGTCCACGGCCTACGGCATCATCAACAACGAGCTCGTCCACCGCAGCACCACCGACGTCTTCTAGCGATGCGTCGAGACGGAAAAGGGTCTGGAGATCCTCCTCGACATCCACCAGGGTGAGTGCGGGCACCACGCCGCCTCCAGGACCCTAGTGGCCAAGGCTTTCTGCCACGGTTTCTTCTGGCCAACTGCTCTCAAGGCGGCCAAGAAGTTGGTCGACGAATGCGAGGGATGCCAACGCTTCAGCACGTAGAGCGGCCTGCCGGCAACATCCCTTCAAACCATCCCCCTCTCGTGACCCTTCACCGTTTGAGGGCTGGACATGGTGGGCCCATTCAAGACTTCTTGAGGCGGCATGACGCACTTGCTGGTGGCTGTTGACAAATTCACCAAGTGGATCGAGGCATGGCCAATCAAGAAGCTGGACGACCCCATGGTCGTCCGGTTCATCGACGACATCACGGTATGCTACGACACGAACTTTGCCAAGGGCGTGAACGGCACGAACTTCGCCAAGGGCGCACTCGCGCATTTCTGCTCCAAGCAAGGAATCTGGCTCGACCTGGCCTTTGTCGCTCACCCACAGTCAAACGACCAGGTCAAGAGGGCGAATGGTTGCATCTTGTCCAGCATCAAGCCCCGGTTCGTGACGCCGCTGGTGAGGTCGGCCGGCCGCTGGATCGACGAGCTGTCAGCCGTCCTTTGGAATCTCAGGACCACCCCGAACCGTTCAACTGGCTACACACCCTTCTTCCTTGTGTATGGGTCCAAGGCGATCATCCCCATCGACATCGAGTTCGACTCACCTCGGGTCGCTCTATACATGGAGAAGGACGCAAACGAGGCAAAAGAAGACGGCATCGACCTACTCGAGGAAGCTCGCAAGCTGGCCCTAAGCCGGACAACAATCTACCAGCTGAAGCTCCGGCACCACCATAGCAGGCGGATTCGTCCACTCTCCTTTCGCGAAGGGGACCTGGTCCTCAGGCGGGTCCAGCAAACAGCCGGACAACCCAAGCTGTCTTCCCCATGGGAGGGCCCGTTCATCATCAGCAAGGCACTGCACAATAACGCATACTACCTAATAGACGCCCAGAAACCGCAGAAGCGCAAGAGAGACGCCTCCGGTGAAGAGACGGAGCGCCCGTGGAACGCGGCACTCCTACGCCCCTTTTACTGCTGAGTAAAACCAATGTATGTATGTATCTCCACCCTTTTGGGCTTATGAATGCAATGGGCGCCCCAGGCCGGCTCTTGGGGCGCGCCCATTTTCGTTTCCCTCAAAAGTTCCCTCACTCACCGGCTCCCCGACCCGGCTCCCAGGCCCGAGAGCTAGCCGGCTGGACCTAGAACGCTTCTCCAGAAATTGGCTAAGTAATGTGAGCCGGCCAAACCTCCCCACCCTTACCAGCTACAGAACCAGCTCCCGGCTGTCCGGTTGACGGGGCCTCAGGGCGGCAAGGTTTGGCGCACACAAAAGGTCAAACGAAGGGAGACCCCGGCTAGGCCCAGCCGGACTATCGCCGCGTCTCTACCACTCTACTTATCCCGAAAGGCCCTCATGATTCCTAAGTTCTGATCCGGCTCCTCTGAGGCAGACGCCCTGACCCATCCACAGACCGGCTCCCGGCTGTCGAGCTGGCGGGGCCGAAACCAAAGGAGAAAAGGTGAAGGACCGAAAAGAATCAATCAGGCAAAAAAGGATAAGGATGAGTCGGCATGAGTAACAAGGCAAACACGCTAAATATTCATAGCATAAATGTTAAGACAAAAGCGGCTCACGGCCAGCATAATTCATTACATTTAATACCCCCAATGGGTGGATTCGAGCCTAACTTACAGGGAGAAAAAAGAGAAAGATAAAAAATGCTCGGGGGCTCAGGCCACCGGCGCGTCGCCAGCCGGCGTGCCCCCAGCCGGCGCGTCACTAGGCTCTTGCCTCGGAGGTTTTCGCAGCCTTCGGGTCAGCCTCCTTGGCCTTCGAGGCGGGCTCCTTGGTTTCTGCCATCTCGCCGCTCGAGTCGGTGCTCTTGTCAGCAACCTCATCATCCATCGGGCCTTGGGGAATGTCGAAGGAGTCCTCGGGCAGCGGCTTGCCGTCCTTGCTAAGGGCTGGCAGGAACTCGTCCACGTCAACATATGACGCGAGCTCGTTGGCCCGGTGGATAAGGGTCGGCTCACGAGCCTCCCGCTCCGCGACCGACACGTCCCGCATGGTCGCCAGCCGGCCTAGATCCACGTCGTGATACCATGACGTAATGAACCAGAGCGCCATCTGCGCCCCGGCTCGGGCGGCCGACGCCTTCCAGGCTTCGAGGCGGGGGACGGCGTGCTCCAACCACTGGGCCACGTGATTCGTCGGACCTCCCCCACGACCTGGCCACAGCGCGACAATAACCTCTTTGCCAGTTTTCTTCAGCCGATCCATGCTCCGCTCAAGATGGGTCATCCACATCTCGATGGCGAGCCCGATCTCGTCCATGTCCCACGGGGCCTCCTGCTCGATGGAGCGACCCTGTTCTCAAAGGTACCCTGGTGCTCCTCAATGGCACGCACAGCGCGGCGTTGAGTTTTTGGGAAGCGCCCTAAGGGAAAAAAGAAGAAGGAAGAAAGGTGAATCAAAACACAAGAATCAGCAAACGGAAAAGCGACCGGCTGGAGAAGAAAGGGAAATGCACTTACCCTCGATGGTGTCGTCCACCCCAAGGGCTAAGTTGAGCGCCGCCATCCGCTCCGCCTCCACAGCCGCCCCCGACGCAGCAAGGGAGCCCCGGACCTCCTCGAGCGTCCTCTCGAGGCGGGTCACTTCATCTTGGAGGGTGGTGGTCCTCCGGGCGGCGTCAGCCGCCTCCTTGACGGTCGTCTCCTAGGCCGCCACCTCCTTCGCCGCCTCGGCTTTGAGCCGGTCCCGGACCGCCTCCCTGTCCACCAGCAACATGGCGAGCTGGTCCTTCTCCTACGTGGCCGCCTGGACGTCTTGTGTCAGCTGGTCCCACTCGGAGATGAGCCCAATCTTCTCCTCTCGAAGGATGGCCAGGTCACCTGCAAGGCACAACAGGCGTCAGCTGGCTCTCGGGGGCTGTGTGCCCCTCCTGTGAAGTTAAACTGACCTTGCACGCGCGCCAACTCCTCCTCCAGGTGGTAGAAGCTGTATTTGCCGCGGTCGTGGATGGCGATCGCCTCCTTGAACAGCTTCTGCCGTAGGGAGGTTCTCTCCTGTCGAAATGAGGCAAAAGATCAAGACGCGCTCAAAAGAGATCTGGCCCGGCTGCCCGTCAGTCGGCCAGTCAGCCCGCATCTTGGGGGCTACACCCAGTGGGTGCGCTCGCGCACCCCTACTGAAAACTCTAAGACAAAGCTATCAGGATTACCTCTGCACGCTGCAGCGCGGCGTCTACCGCCTTTGCGAAGCGGGCTAGCTCCTACCAGCACCGGTCCAAGACGCTCCCCAAGTCCCCGAAGGAGGGGACCGGGCTGCCCGCCTGGGGAGCCAGCAGGGCTGGCGCATGCGCCAATGCCTCCCAGTCTCAGAGTACCTCCTGCATCGACCGCAAGGTCGTCCGGGCCCAGCCACCGCTGCCACTCGGGCTCGCCACGGTGCCAGCCACCGGGGGCGGGTTGATGATGGCAAGGGGCCGGGAGTCACCTCCCGCCGCGCCCCGCCCAGCACCGTCGTCGCCTCCGCTTCCTGCCGCTCCGATGTGTCGATCGCGACGGAGGGCACCTCCACCTCCATGGCCGCCGCCTCCGACGCTGCCTCCGGGGCCACCGGTGCCTCCGACACCTCGACCCGGGCCGGCTCGGCCGTAGGCGAGGTCACCTCGGGTCGGTCACCTCGGGTCGCACCAGCAACTGGGGTCAGCACATCAAAGTAAGTTCTCCAGCCGGCTGCCGGCTGGGGAATATCAAATGAAAAGAAACCGCCTCTACGAAAAACTTACCAGGGAAGGCCTGTTGATGCGGTCGTACGGCTCCATGCCAAAGGACCACGAGGCGGGCTTCAGCTTGAACGTCTTAAGGGCATTCACCCGCTTCGCCACCTGAGCCGGTGTTAGCTCGACGGTAGACAACCAGCAAGGGTCGCATCGGCTAGACATGTCACAGATTTGGTGCGGCCTCAGCTAGAGGGGCAACACCCAGTGCGAGATAAAGGCCGCCACCAGGTCGGCGGCGACCAGCCCCTCGGAGCTCTTCAGCTGCGTGAGCCGGCCAAGCTCCTCCAGGGCCATGCCGCACGGGGCAGCCCCCAGCCAGTTTAACTGGGTAGACTGCCTATCGACAAATGGTGGCAGCCGGATGTAGTCCATCTTCGGGTCGGCGTTCTTCACATAGAAGAACTTCCGGTGCCACCCCTTGACGGAGTCGATGAGAGAAAGAGGAGGGAAGCGCGCGACGCCATGACAACACACCACCGTGCCCCCTCAGGCGTCGCTTTTCAAAGGCTTGAGGTAAAAAGAGCATTGAAGAATTCGATGAAGGGAAGAATGCCGAGGTACGCCTCGCACAACATCACAAAGGCGGAGAGATATAGAATCGAGTTTGGGCCGAGATTATGCAGCTGGAGGTCGAAAGTATCAGGAAAGAGGCGGAAATAGAGACTCATCGGGAGCCCGAAGCCCCGGGAGAAGTGCCAGAGGAACACGACGTGTTCCCCTGGCTGTGGCGCCGGCGCCATCTCGTCGCACGGCGCGCGTGCGTCCACCCATTCCTGCAGCGGCAGCATGCGCGCACGGCGGAGCTCGGTGATGTCCACCTCGACCACAATGGAGCCAGCCCAGCTTCCGCCGCGTCCATCGGCCATCGCGACGGTGGTTCGGCGTGCAGGCTCGGTTAAGTGTTCGGGCACGGTGTCGCGCGGGGAAGGCGAGGAAGCAACGAAGACGGGCAGCAAGGGGGCGAGTGAGATGCGGGTATCTCCGCCCTGCCCTTCCTCTCCTTTTATAGGAGAGGCCATGACCGGGGGACGTGGGATTAACTGCGCCCATTCCCCCGGAAACTTCGCACACGCGTGGGTGGCCCTGGGCCGTAACGGCCGCTTCGGGGCGCAGAGGATCCCGGCCTGTGCCCCGAGGCCTACCGGGCTACGCCTGGGGTCCTAGCGGGCTAGGCCCAGGTGACGTCCCGTCTCCCCACGTGCACGGGACCCACGACATCATCACTCACCGCATGGCGCGCTGCGTGGCGACGTGGGTCCCGGGGCGGCACGGCGGTGCCCGAGGCGTCGGGTCGAACGGCCGACCCGGCTTCCCTTTCGGCTTCGAGCCGGAAGCGGGTTTAGTAGGGGAAGCCGCCGTCTCCCCTCCCTCTGCCAGATGCAGGCCCCTGCTGGCTTCCGGAACTACTGACGGGGTTATTACCCCTGGATAGGCCAAAGCAACGGGGTCCTCCCCCTTTACGCTTCGAAGAAAAACTACACGGCCGGCTAGACGAGGCCGGCTGAAGGATGTCCGGCTCGAGCTGGCGCCCCGAACGGCCGGTCAGGGAGCCGGCCCGACTCTCGGCCAGCTAGGCGCGGCCGGCTGCTTTTGCGCCGCCTCTTCCGTTGACCTTGGGACGAACATGTGACGTCCCATCATCCTACGCGCGGGTATGGTGACACGACGCGACCAGCACGACGGGCAGCCGTGTGGCTACAGTGGCCGCTAACGCACTGCAGAGCATGGCTACAGTCCGGCCGTCTAGGCTGCTGACCTCGACAAGCGTGACCGGGCGAGGGAATAGTGCCGACATGCCCTCGCCCACTTGATTACCTGTCTCGGCGTGGCTATAGTGCCGCCGACCATACCAGAGACTTCGGTCGGCTGGCGCTAGGCGACGCCAACCCGGCGGCCCATGCCGCGGCAGGTGGGCGAGGGCCAATCATCCGGCCGGCTGGCAGGCCCTAGCAGGAGATGGGACCGCTCATTCGATGGCCCCTACAAGTGACGAGACGACGCGAATGGCGGGACCCCTTGGCAAGCCGGAGAGGCTGCCAGCCGGGTACCCCCTCCCTTGTACTTAGAACATATTATAAGAGCCGAGGGGTTGGCCTATAAAAACCCCCGAGCCCCCCATGCAACGGGGACGAACGATCACCCCCACACACGCACACAGAACTCTCAAACCCCCTCTAGCAGTGGAGGAAGATGAGTCGGCTGCTCCTTCTTCCTCCTCCAAACACAGCTCCACGAGCGCCCTTGTATACATACTCAACCATCCAACTAAACCAAGAAGGACTAGGGGTGTTACCTCCCTCGGAGGGCCCTGAACCTGGGTACATCTTGTGTCCTCACCGCTTTTGCCCAATCTTGCACCCGGAGCCCATCGGCGTCCTCCGGCCCCAACCACCCACGATAAGCCACCCTATGACATCTGTCATGAGAAAACGACGACAGGTGACAACGGACATTGCCGTCGGGTCAATGGCTTGACCGTTAACTCTGACGAGTGGGGTTGTGGTGGACTGTGTCACCTGTTGGACCTGACAAGTGGGGCTGCGTTGGGCGGTGTCGTTGTTCGACCGTGGTTTCGTTGGGCCATGGTTTTGTTGGGCCATCCCTCGCATTAAACAGCCTGCGCACACTGCCATGACAGAAGCCTGTTATGCATGCACCCAGCAAGCCTGGCTGCATGGGTCGATGCGCGCCGCCACGATGCGTCGACCGAGCCTGCATGCGCCGATGCATGTTGCCACGATGCACTGACCGAGACGCTTTCGTGCACGCCATCCGCCACGAATGTAGTGACGGTCGCTGCTGCTGGTTACTCTCTTCTCGCATGCTTGTCTCCTCGATTTAGAGCATCATTTTTATGATCAATTTCAGCCTTTTCGTTGTGGCTGCATGCACTAGGTGGTAACTAACAAAGCAAGCTCTCTAAGAAAACAATCAACAAATAGGTAGATAGGGTCAACAAGCTCATAGCACGATCACATAGTTCAAACTTGCAAGAACTTAATAATAGAATAGATAGAAAACTTAATAATAGAACTTAATAAAAGGGTGAACAAGCCCATATCTCCAACATAGTTCAATTACAACTTAATTAACATAACATAGATTTAAAAAATAGATAGAGGGTTTAGAGCCCTAGCCGCTGCCTTCTCCACCTTGCTCCTCCGGGGCGTTGTCGATGGGGTACGGAAGAGTGTGCATGCGCGACGCGGTGGAGAAGATGTTGGTGTACTCCATAAACATGTTTTGGGTGGTGAAAGCGATGAACTCGCAGCCACACCAAAACACCCGCCCGAGGAGGTAGAAGGCGTCGAATGTGTTGGTGAAGTGGGCAAGGAGAGCAACCATCGCCCCGCTTTGCATGACCTCCTTGACGCGGAACATCGTTGGAGATCCCCGCAGGAGGTGTCTGTAGCCGGCGCCGAGAAAAAACTTGGTGAATTCCTTGCGGTCCTCCACCTTGATATCGCCCACACACGTAGTGTGCGCTCAACGTACACGCCGGTAGGGTAGAGCCTCTCCGGCACGGTGGGTGGGAAGCGGTAGGTTGGTCTAGTGTACTACATGGATGAGGGATGTGCGGAAGAAGGAGAAGGGGGCGAAGAGAAAGAAGGGAAAATGACAGAGGATGGGAGATGGATGAGGGATTACAGAGGCAGAGGGTGGCTTAAATAGCCGTAGTGCTATGTGTTATTTGGCCGTGGCAATAATGGGGTCAAATGTGAAGAAGCTCGTTTCCAAACCCACCGCAGCATGGGGAGTGTACACGGGTGGGAAACGGTGGTCTGAAAAGAAGAAAAAAAGAAGCTAATTGCATGCTAATAGCTTTTTGAATAGTTTGTGGACATTTTGCATGATAAAAATAAATTTGGCCCTTATAAATTTGGTCATTTCTATAGAACAAAAAGAACTAATTTTTTACGGAATGTCAATTGTTGTGTAATGTCAAACGATGCAACCAAGAAATAGAGCCAACACGTTCACAAAAAACAGAGCAAACGATGCAAAAAAAATGACGCAATTCGACGGCCCAATCAGAGCTTGGTTTCCTTTTGGGCCCAATAACAATTCGACGGATAGGATCCATTTTTTTCACAGAGTCAGTGGTGGGCGAGCAGCCGAGCACAGCCAATCGGATCGCCTCTCACGTATTGCCCCACGATCCAACGATACGGAGCCGTCCTTGTGATCCAACGGCGTGGAGCCTGCACGTAGCCTGCCCACTGAATTCCTTCTAGAAGACCACATCTGAGGGCTATCTCTTGGCACTAGGGTATGATCGGATGGCAGACGTTCGGAGCTAGGGTTAGGCGAAACCCCGCGGGGTTTAGAGGGGTTTTGATCTGGTCAATGGGGTCTCAAAGGCTTTGACTGAGCGTAACTAATTTTAAAAAAAATTGAAAAATGTGAAACATTCGCCGTTCGTCGTTTTATAAGACGTACTAACGAGGAAAAATACTAAACTTGGTCTATGGTCATTTTCATGAAAAAACCCTAGCTGGCACGATCGAGGTCAAATGAGCACCACTAATTTAAAAAAACAAAAATATATATATAACCTGCACACAATGTTGTCTCGTGTGACATGTTACCAAGCAAAAATCTTAAACTTGGTATATGGTCATTTTCATGAGAAAACCTTCACACATATGAGCTATCACGTACAAGATTTCATAGAGTTCAAGCAGAGGAGGTAGGGTTACCTCCAGGGTCTGAAAATTTTAAAAAAAATCAAAAAATCACCAAAGCTTTATTTCAAAGTGAATAAGAAGGATCTGAACTTAGTTTTCCATTTTCATATTTTAAACGTGTGTTTTAATAGTTTTTCTATTAAAGCATTTTTTCAAAAGAAAATGTAAAAATATGAAGATTAATTCAAAAAATAGTGAGACTTCAAATCTACACTATATAGATTGAATATGTGTTAATAAAAAACATTTGGCTCATTTAGAGTAAGTCCAAAAAACTTGATTACAAATGGGTTGTTTACCCTAGCCTGGGAGCTCATTTGGAGCACATTTCTCAAATTCAAATTTCTTTGACCTCTTCTAAATCACCTCAAATTTTGCACACATGATCTCCTACACAAACATAGATAGTTTGCCAAGTTTTTTTTGCAGTTTCTTGAATTTATACTGTCGTGTCGAATGTCAGTTCAAAACATCATATAATGAGCATGTTGGCGGGAAAAAAGCATGCATTTGATTATAAAACATGAGACAAATAATTTTGTACTCCTTTATTACAAAAATCATTACATCTTCATTCAAATGTTTTTTTGCTCTTTTATTGGAATATTTGATAAATGATGGACTATTTGCTCTCTTTTCTTATTCTTTGCAACATGTCTGATCAGTGAAGCTACACTGAAACAACATGTGTGATCATTGCAGCACCTAAACTTTGAAAATAAACACTAAAACAAATCATAGCAGACAAATTTAAAAACACACAAATAAGCAATATAGATATCCACATGCATATATAGAAGACAACATAGTACCATACCATCCATTGAACACATTCAGTTCACAAACAAAGTTCCCAAACAACCAACACACAAAGTTCACATTAAAACACATCATCACATCATCAATTAGCAGGGAATGGGAGTCAAGACTTTCGCGAGGGCAGCATGCTGGCCCTTGATCTTGTAGTCCTCTCCATTGATGGCTACATCTTCTGCATGAGCTAGAAGGTGAACGAAGCAACCAAACTTTGGTTTTGCCTTGGTGGTCCAGTAGGGGCAGCACCAAATTTTGGTCCTACTCTTGTAGTAGTAATCATCTCCCTTGGCCCTAATCTTCTCCTCTTCCTTCGCTTTGAAGGACGCAAAGTTGTCCACATCCACATCTTCTCCAGAGATGTACTGCACAGACGAATGAATTTAGATATATACATTATAGTTCCATATACACCATGTCAAAGGAACTAGGGTAAATGAACAATCTAAATACCCTGGATCGTACAGGTCCTTGAAGTCAGTAAGGACTAGCTTCCTCTTTTTCCCCAACCATCATCCTCCTGAATATACAATTACATCCCATTGAAAATTTAGATATGCATTTTACATTGATCATAGGGCTAATATACTATGATCCTATTTACATCTTCCATTTTCATGCACACACATTGAACAATAGAGCTAATATAAGTACATATTGTGGACAAATTTATATACTAATGAATCAAATAACTTCTTAATCAATGGATTCCATTTGGGATATGACATTCAAAACCCCAATCTGAGTAGCATTCAAAAACAAATCTAATAGAGACCCAATCTAATAAGCATACATGTCTGTAGCATTAAAAAACCCAATCTGTGAGCATTAAAAACAAAATCTAATAAGCATACATCTATGTAGCATTGAAGCACAGAGATCCATATCTCTCATACAAATCTATCTAGCATTTTTTGCAAAGAATGTAATCCAAAAAACACTAGTACAAAAACCCCAATCCCCGGCCCATCTGTCAAACCAACTACTCTAACCATCTGAACTACCGTATGAATCACAACCTAACAAATGCAACTAACTCTACCAGATAATATCCTAAAGCAAATGCAAATACCTCCTGCTCCTTGCCAGGTTGCGCATCAGGGGTATCGGGATGGACCGCGCCGCTCGACGCCGTCACCTTATGCAGCGCTAAGGTGGAGCCCACCACCTCCTTCTCCACATCCGCAACGGTTGCAAGTTTCCCCGCACCGCTGTGGCCACCGCCAATGTCCTTCACTTCATCCGTGGTCACCGCGCCCTGCAGCTCCACTACATCTCCGGCCGCTGCGCTGGCGTCGCCACGAGCTTCTGCCATCGGACAGATGGAGGCGATGAAGGTGAGGAAGAGGATGCGGTGGGGGAGAGCAATAGGGTGCGGTGGAGGCAGTGGAGGAGAGCAAGACGATGTCAGTGGGGGAGAGGAAGATGATGCGGCAAGGAGGGGATTTGGGGGGAAATGGCAGGGGCGATGGAGGTGGTTGCCCCTCTTTATACGATGTGACGTTTCGGCCAAGTCCCATGGACACGTGCTACCCCACGACCGTGGTCAGCTGCATGTGTGGGAGCGGCCCCACTCGTTAGAGTTAACTGTCAGAGGCATTGACCCGACGGCAATGTCCGTTGTAACCCGTTCTGAGGGTTTCGGGCAAGGGAGTGGGGAAAAGTGAGCAAAAGTTAAGAGCATGGGGATGAATGAGTAGAGCTAAGGAACTAGGGGCACACAAATAAAAAACCTATAATAAAAACTTTCATATTAAGTGCATTAAAAACTATGAGAAGTTTGATTCCTTGCATATAGTTTTGAGATAAGAGAGATGGTAATATGAGAGTCAAGCTAGTGAGTAGTTGTGAATTGGAAGAGATACATGTGTTAAAGCTTGTGATCCCGTAGCATGCACACATGGTGAACCGTTATGTAACGAAGTCAGAGCATGATGTGTTTAATGATTGTTGACCTTTGTGTGAGGGTTGGGAGCGTGCGATGGTTAACTCCTACCAACCTCTCCCCTAGGAGCATGCATCTAATGCTTTGTTTGATAACTAATAGACTTTTGCAATAAGTATGTGAGTTCTTTATGACTAATGTTGAGTCCATTGATTATACGCACTCTCACCCTTCCATCTTTGCTAGCCTCTCTAGTACCGTACAACTTTCGCCGGTACACCAAACTTCCTTCCTCCAAATAGCCACCATAGATTCCTCAAAACAGCCACCATACCTACCTATTATGGCATTTCCATAGCCATTCTGAGATATATTGCCATGCAACTTCAACCATGTAGTTTTTCATGACTTGCACCATCACTCCATATTGCATATAGAGTCATACTTTGTCATAGGTATCAAGTTGTAATTTCCTTTTTGAGTTATACCTAAATAAAAGTGTGATGATTTTTCATTAACAGAGCATTGTCCCATGAGAGAAAAGGATGATGGAGGCTATGACTCCCTCACAAGTTGGGATGAGTATCCGGACTTTACAAAAAATAAAAGAGGCCAGCGAAGCCCAAACAAAAAATAAAAGAGGCCAAAGAAGCCCACCAAAATGAAAAATTAAAAAAAGAGAAAAAAATGAGAGAAAGAGAGAAGGGACAATTTTTACTACCTTTTTCCACACTTGTGCGTCAAAGTAGCACCATGATCTTCATGATAGAGAGTCTCCTATTTTGTCACTTTCATATAACTAGTGGATATTCATTTTGCACAACCACTTAGTTTTCTTTTTGAGCTTTCATACACTTATAAATTTAAGTGCATTTGTTGGATGGCAATCCCTACTCACTCACATTGATATCTATTGATGGGCATCTCCATAGCCTGTTGATATGCTTAGTTGACATGAGACTATCTTCTCCTTTTTCCCCTTGCACCTCCTCCATATTCTATTCCACCTATAATGCTATATCCATGGTCATGCTCATGTATTGCGTGAGAGTTGAAAAGGTTTGAGAACACCAAAAGGTTGAGACCATTGCTTGACTTGTTCATCGGGGTTGTGCATGATTTAGATACTTTGTGTGGGGAAGATGGAGCATAGCCAGACCATATGATTTTGTAGGGATAACTTTCTAAGACCATGTTATTTCGAAATGACACGACTACCTTGTTGGTGTGCTCGAAGTATTACTGTTTTATGTCAATATTAGACTATTGTTTTGAATCTTACGGATCTGAATATTGTTAGGCAACATTCCACATCAAAAATTCTGTTTTTATCATTTACCTACTCGAGGACGAGCAGGAATTAAGATTGGGGATGTTGATATGTCTCCAAAGTATCTATAATTTTTTCTTGTTCCATGCTGTTATATTATCATTCTTGGATGTTTTACAATCATTTTACCACAACTTTATATTATTTTTGGGACTAACCTATTAACCTAGAGCCCAGTGCCAATTCCTGTTTTTCTCCTTGTTTTTGGGTTTTATAGAAAAGGAATATCTAACGGAGTCCGAACAGAATAAAAATTTATGGTGATTTTTTGGATCAGAAGAGACCCACGGAGCATTCGAGTTGGGCCAGAAGACCCACGAGGTAGTCATAAGCCTCAGGGGTGCGGCCACACCCTGGCCATGCCCTGCAGGCTTGTGACTCCCTCGTGGCCCATCAGGACTTATTTCCACCGCCGTAAATTCCTAGAAATACCAAAAACCCCAACGCAGAACCTAGATCGGGTGTTCCACTCCCGCAAACATCCAAAGCCACGAAAAACTAATCGGGTGCCCGTTCTGGCACCCTGTCGGAGGAGAAAACCATCATCGGAGGCCATCTTCATCATCCCGATGGGCCCATCATCCCGGAGAGCAGAAAGATGTTTCTGTGGAACCTACGTTAGTTGAAGGGGAAGTTAATGATGATGATCATGAAGCTTCGGATCAAGTTACTATCAAACCTCGTAGGTCGACAAGGACAGGTACTGCTCTTGAGTGGTGTGACAACCCTTGCTTAGAGGTCATGTTGTTAGACAACAATGAATCTACGGGCTATGGGGAAGCGATGATGGTCCCGGATTCCGACAAATGGTTAGAGGCCATAAAATCCGAGAAAGGATCCATGTATGGAAACCAAGTATAGACTTTGGTGGACTTGCCTGTTGGACGACAGGTCATTGAGTACAAATGGAACTTTAAAATAAAGATATACGTTGATGGTAAATGTCACCATTTATAAAGCTCGACTTGTCGCAAAGAAGTTTCCGACAAGTTCAAGGAGTTGACTATGATGAGACTTTCTTACTCGTAGTGATGCTAAAGTCTGTTGGAAATATGTTAGCAGTTGCTGCATTTTTCAATTATGAAATCTGGCAGATGGATGTCAAAACATCGTTTCCTTAACGATTTACTTGAGGAAAGGTTGTATGTGATACAACCAGAAGGTTTGTCAGTCCTAAGGATGCTAAAAGGTGTGCGAGCTCTAGCAATCCTTCTATGGGCTGGAGCAAGCATCTCGGAGTTGGAATATACGCTTTGATGAGGTGATCAAAGTTTTTGAGTTTATACAAAGTTTACAAGAAACTTGTATTTACAATAAAGTGAGTGGGAGCACTATAGAATTTCTGATAAGTATATGTGGATGACATATTGTTGATAAGAAATAATGTAGAATTTCTGGAAAGAATAAAGGGTTATTTGGAAAGAGTTTTTCAAAGGAAGACCTCGATAAAGCTATGTAATTGTTGGGCATCGAGATCTATAGAGATAGATCAAGACGCCTAATGAGACTTTCAATGAGTACATACCTTGACAAGATTTTGAAAGAGTTCAAAATGGATTAGTCAAAGAAAGAGTTCTTGCCTAATTTGTAAGGTGTGAAGTTGAGTGAGACTCAAAGCTCGACCACGGCAGAAGAAAGAGAAAGGACGAAGGTCGTCCCCTATGCTTTAGCCACAGGCTCTATATTATGCCATGCTGTGTACCGCACCTGGTGTGTGCCTTGCCATGAGTGTGTCAAGGGGTACAAGAGTGATCCATGAGTGGATCACTGGACAGCGGTCAAGATTATCCTTAGTAACTAGAGTACTAAGGAAATATTTCTCGATTATGGAGGTGATAAAGAGTTCGTCGTAAAGGGTTACGTCAATGCAAGCTTTAATGCCAATCTGGATGACTCTGAGTAGCAATCCGGATACATATGGTGGAGCAGCCATTTGGAATATCTCCAAGTGGAGTGTGGTAGTAGTTTCTACATTATGACATGGAGATTTGCAAAGTACACACGGATCTGAGTGTCACAGACCCATTGACGAAAGACCTCTCTCACATGCAAAGCATGATCGAACCCCAGAACTCATTGGGTGTTAGATTCATAACAACGTGAATCATATGGTGATGTGAACTAGATTATTGACTCTAGTGCAACTGGGAGACTATTGGAAATATGCCCTAGAGGCAATAATAAAGTAGTTATTATCATATTTCCTTTTTCGTGATAACCGTTTATTATCCATGCTATAATTGTATTGATTGGAAACTAAATACATGTGTGGGTATATAGACAACACTGTGTCCCTGGTCTGCCTCTAGTAGACTAGCTCGTTGATCAAATATGGTCAAGGTTTCTTGGCCACGGACATGAGATGTCATTTGATAATGGGATCACATCATTAGGAGAATGATGTGATGGACAAGACCCAAACTATAAACGTAGCATATGATCATGTTAGTTTATTGCTATAGTTTTCTGCATGTCAAGTATCTGTTCCTATGACCATGAGATCATGCAACTCACTGACACCGGAGGAGTACCTTGTGTGTATCAAACGTCACAACGTAACTGGGTGACTATAAAGGTGCTCTATAGGTATCTCCGAGGGTGTCTGTTGGGTTGGCATGGATCAAGACTGGGATTTGTTACTTCGTGTGACGAAGAGGTATCTCAGGGCACACTCGGTAATACAACATCACAACAAGCCTTGCAAGCAATGTGACTAAATGTTGGTCACATGATCTTGTATTACGGAACGAGTAAAGAGACTTGCCGGTAATGAGATTGAACTAGGTATAGAGATACCGATGATCGAATCTCGGGCAAGTAACATACCGAAGAACAAAAGGAACAACATAGGGGATTAACTGAATCCTTGACATAGAGGTTCGACCGATAAAGATCTTCATAGAATATGTAGGAACCAATATGGGCATCCAGGTCCTGCTATTGGTTGTTGACCGTAGAGGTATCTCGGTCATGTCTGCATAGTTCTCGAACCCGCAGGGTCTACACACTTAAGGTTCGGTGATGTTTCGGTATAATTGAGTTATGTATGTTGGTAACCGAAGGTTGTTTGGAGTCCCAGATGAGATCCCGGATGTCACGAGGAGCTCTGGAATGGTCCGGAGGTAAAGATTGATGTATAGGAAGTCGGTATTCGGATTCCGGAAAAGTTTTGGGACTTACCGGTTTTGTGACGGGAATGTCGGAAGTATTCCAGGAGTCCAACGGGGGGTCCACCTACCCTGAAGGGCCCCATGGGCTGTGAGAGGAGGCACACCAGCCCCTGGTGGGCTGGGAGCCCCTCCCACCTAAGGCCTATGCAGCTGAAAGGGCTAGGGCAAGCCCAAGAGGGGGCGCCCCACTTGCCTTGGGGACCAAGTTGCCCCCCTTGGCCGCCGCCCCACCCTAGGGGAAACCCTAGGGCGCCCCTCCTCCTCTACCTCCTATATATATGTGAGGGGAGGGAGGGCTGCAGCACCACAAGCCACGACGCAGCCTCTCCCTCCCCCTCTAGATCTGTTTCTCCTCTAGAATTGTCACGGTAGCACTTGGCGAAGCCCTATCGAGACAGCTCCACCACCACCGCCACCACACCGTTGTGCTGGCGGAGAACTCATCTACCTCTCTGATCCCTCTTGCTGGATCGAGAAGGCAGAGATCATCATCGAGCTGTACGTGTGCTGAACGCGGAGGTGCCGTCCGTTCGGCACTAGATCGGAAGGACTACGATGGGATCGCTGGACGGCTCGTGATGATATCGCGGGACGGATCATGATTGGATCGTGAAGACGTTCGACTACATCAACCGCGTTTCTTAACGCTTCCCTCTTAGCGATCTACAAGGGTATGTAGATCCACTCTCCCTCTCATAGATGCTCATCACCATGGATAGATCTTGCGTGTGCGTAGGAACTTTTTTCTTTCCCATGCAACGTTCCCCAACATCATGATCATCAATTAACCCATAGGACAAAATAGATCTACTCAGACATCATAGGATGGCAACATATCATTGAATAATAATATGAAGCATAAAGCACCATGTTCAAGTAGAGGGTACAGCGGGTTGCGGGAGAGTGGACCGCTGTAGATAGATGGGGGAAGGTGATGGAGGTGTTGGTGAAGATGAAAGAGTTGTTGGAGTAGATCGTCGTCACGATGATGGCCCCGGTGGTGTTCTGGTGCCACTGGGAGAGAGTGGGAGAGCCCCCCTTATTCTTATTCCTTGACCTTCCCCCTAGATGGGAGAAGGGTTTACCCTCTGGTCCATGGCCTCCACGGCGGTGGAGGGGTGAGACCCCTCTAAGATTGGATCTCTCTCTGTGTTTCCTTCTGTTTCTGCGTTCCCAGATTCTGGCCTTTCACCGTTTCTTATATCCCCGGAGATCCGTAACTCTGCCCGAGCTAAAATTTTGAGGGGATCTTTATCCAAAAGTTAGCTTTCATGTGGCCAAATGACAGGTCCAACTGACCTAAGGGGTGGCCACAAGCCCTCAGGGCGCGCCCTACCCCCAGGGCGCGTCTTCCTGTCTTGTGGCCCCCTCGGGCACCGCCTTCTGTTGATTCCACTTCCCAAAATTCACATATATTCCAGAAAAAAAAATCTTCGTAAGTTTTTATCCCGTTTGGACTTCGTTTGGTATGGATTTTATGCAAAACAAAAATCAGGCAACAAACAAGAACTGACACTGGGCACTGGATCAATATGTTAGTCCCAAAAATTGTATAAAAAGTTGCCAAAAGTATATGAAAGTTGTAGAATATTGGCATGAAACAATCAAAAATTATAGATATGATGGAGACGTATCTGCATCCCCAAGCTTAATTCCTGCTCGTCCTCGAGTAGGTAAATGATAAAAAAAGATAATTTTTGATGTGGAATGCTACCTAGCATAATCTTGATCACATAATCTAATCATGGCATGAATATTAAGACACGAATGATTCATAGCAATAGTCCATATTGACATAAAAACAGTAATACTTCCAGCACACCAACAAGGTAATCATGTCCTTTCGAAATAACATGTCCTTAGAAAGTTATCCCTACAAAATCATATGGTCTGGCTATGCTCCATCTTCCCCACACAAAGTATCTAAATCATGCACAACCCCGATGAACAAGTCAAGCAATTGTTTCACACATTTATGTTCTCAAACCTTTTCAACTCTCACGCAATACATGAGCGTGAGCCATGGATATAGCATTATAGGTGGAATAGAATATGGTGGAGGTGATGAGGAAAAAGGAGAAGATAGTCTCACATCAACTAGGTGTATCAACGGGTTATGGAGATGCCCATCAATAGATATCAATGTGAGTGAGTAGGGATTGCCATGTAACGGGTGCACTAGAGCTATACGTGTATGAAATCTCAAAAAGAAAACTAAGTGGTCGTGTAAATGATGAAAATTCCACTAGCTATATAAAATTGACAAAATAGGAGACTCTCTATCATGAAGATCATGGTGCTACTTTGAAGCACAAGTGTGGAAAAAGATAGTAGCATTGTCCCTTCTCTCATTGTCCCTTCTTTTTTCTCTTTATTTTTTTAGTTTTTTTGGTGGGCATCTTTGGCCTTTTTTTATTTGGGCTTCACTGGCCTCTTTTATTTTTTTGTAAATTCCGAAGACTCCTCCCAACTTATGAGGGAATCATAGCTTCCATCATCCTTTTCTCACACGTAACAATGCTCCAATAATGAAAATGATCACACTTTTATTTACTTACAACTCGATACCTAGAACAAAAATATGACTGTATATGAATGCTTCCGGTAGGATACCGGGATGTGCAATGATCTAGCTTAGCAAATGACATCAAAAAATGGACAGGCCATGAAAACATCATGCAAGATGTCTTACAATCATGCAAAGCAATATGAAAATGATGGTGCATGTCATACTAAACGGAACAGTGGAAGTGGCATGAAAATATATCTCAGAATGGCTATGGAAATGTCACAATAGGTAGGTATGGTGTCTGTTTTGAGGAAACTATATGGTGGCTGTTTTGAGGAAGGTGGGTTTGATGCACCTACGAAAGTTGTGCGGTACTATAGAGGCTAGCAAAGGTGGAAGGGTGAGAGTGCGTATAATCCATGGACTCAACATTAGTCATAAAGAACTCTCATACTTATTGCAAAAGTCTATTAGTTATCAAATAAAGCATTAGAGGCATGATCCTAGGGGAGAGGTTGGTAGGATTTAACCATCGCGCGATCCGACCCTAACACAAAGGTTGATAATCATTAAACAAATCATGCTCCGACTTCGTTACATAACGGTTCACCATACGTGCATGCTACGAGAATCACAAACCTTAACACAAGTATTTCTCCAATTCAGAATTAATCACTAGCATGACTCTCATATTACCATCTTTATATCGCAAAACTATTGCAAGGAATCAAATATATCATATTCAATGATCTACAAGTTTTATGTAGGATTTTATGACTAACCATGTGAATGACCAACTCATGTTAACTCTCTAAATAGGTACAAGTGAAGCATGACAGTTTAATTCTTTCTCGAAAATATATGCCCACACTCTAAAAAATATAAGTGAAGCAAAAGAGCATTGTACAAATGGCAGTTTTCTATGTGTAGAGAAACAGGCAATCCAAACTTCAAAGGATATAAGTGAAGCACATGAAGCATTCTATAAAGCCATACTCAAAAGATATAACTGAAGTGCATGGAGCATTCTATAAATTGACCAAGGACTATCTCATACCAGCATGGTGCATTATTAAAATAAAAATAAAAAGCACACGACGCTCCAAGATTTACGCATATCATGTGATGAATAAAAATATAGCTCCAAGTAAAATTACCGATGGTTGTTAGAAGAAAGAGGGGATGCCTTCCGGGGCATCCCCAAGCTTAGTTTCTTGGGAGTCCTTGAATATTACCTTGGGTTGCCTCGGGCATCCCCAAACTTAGTCTCTTTCCACTCCTTATTCCTTCATCCATCGTGATCTCACCCAAAACTTGAAAACTTTAATCACACAAAACATAACAAAACCCTCGTGAGATACGTTAATATAATAAAACAAATCACCACTTTAACTACTTTTGACAACCAATTCATATTTTTTTGCATTTTAGCTACTGTAATATGACTTCTTTATGGCTTATACCACCGATAAAATCGATAGTTTTATTAAAACTAGCAAAACAATGCATCAAAAATAGAATCTGTCTTAAACAGGACAGTCTGTAGTAATCTGAACATTCACTATACTTCTGTATCTCTAAAAATTCTGAAAAATTAGGAAAAAATAATAAATTCGTGTATCAGTATTGTGTAAAAATTTCAGAAACTTTTGACATTTCAGTAAAAAAAATGTAAATTCACGCACTACAGTCAAAGTTTCTGTTTTTGCACTACACACACCAAACAAGCAATCTAATCATCCTAAAGGCAAATCTTGGCACATTATTTTTATAATACAATGGATTTATACAAGGGGATAATTATTTTTGTTGAAATTTTTCTGTAACCAAGATTTGCAAAGTTTCCATGGGCAAGAACAAAGTTCAAGGGGCTCCCCCACTTCAACGCTGCTCGTCCTTCTTACTTTCCCTTCTCATTTTTTTTGAAAAAGTTCTAGGTTCCCCTCTTTAGATTTTTTTTGTTTTTATCCTATGTAAAAGCACACAACAGAATAAAATGACTCTCTAAAGCTTCCGGGTTGTCTCCCTGGCAGCGCTTTCTTTAAAGCCATTAAGCTAGGCATAAAGTGCTCAAGTAATGGATCCACCCAGATCCCAAGGTATATCAAAGCCAATTTTAATTAACAATGATTTTAATTTAGTATTGAGCACAAAGTAACATATATCACGCAACAACGAAGTCTAACTCTCTTCCTATGCATCAGCATGTCATAAAAGAACAATTCATGCACACAAAGTAAAGGCCAATACATATCGTAAGCAGTTTCTTGTAATTTTGTCATATTGGAAACATAGAGAGGCGGATATTTAGTTCCTCTCTCATAATAATTTCAAGTAGGAGGAGCAAGGACATGCATATTATATCTATCAAAATCATCATGTGTAATAGTAAAATGCAACCCATCTATATAATCCTTAATAAGTGCAAACTTCTCCAATATAGTGTAGTTAGGAGAATTCAAAAGGATAATAGGACTATCATGTGTGGGTGCAATAGCAACAATTTCATGTTTAACATAAGGAACTATAGCAAGTTCATATCCATAAGCATCATTCATATTGGCATCATGGCCACAAGCATAGCAAGCATTAAGTTCATCAAAAAGGGGTATTTCAAACGAATCCAAGGGATCATAGCAATTATCATAGCATTCATCCTTCGGTAAGAACGAAGGGAAATTAAAAATGTATGAGTTGAAGAGTTACTCTCATTAGAAGGTGGGCACGGGTAGCTAATCCGCTCTTTCTCCTTTTGTTCTTCGCTCTCCCCCTCATCTTTTTCATCCAATGAGCTCGCAGTGTCATCAATTTCTTCTTCCATAGATTCCTGCAAAATATTATTCTCTTCCAAGGCAGCAGACATTCTCTCAATAAATGCATCGATATCAGAATTATATTCATAATTCTCATAGCAATATTTAAGTATAGAAAAAATTTCAGGTCTATAAACAGCATCATGATAATTTTCACACTTTTCAAACAAAGATTCAATTTCATAAGCACCCTTAAAAGCAACGAATTCCTCTATTCGTTCCACATGAGAGTAATCAGAAATACCTTTAGCATAAGAAGCCAAGGTTTCATTATCATTAAATTTACATGAAAAAGGAAGGTGTTGAGCGTTCATCCTAGAGCAATAAGTATAATCATATCTTTGGCATAGATTCCAAGCATACCATTTCAACATATAAATCTGATCCCATAACAGTTTCCCTTTTTGAGTCAAGCGATAATCCCTAAAGTATTCATGTTGATCCAACGTGTCTCCCATTATATAATTGAATGGGGTTTTCTCAGGATTATTAAAGTAGTGCATAATACCTTTCACATAACGAGCATAGAGGGTTTAAGGAGGTTCCCCATCTCCATGAGTAGCAAGTTGGCCTATTTTTTGGGTATTTTGTGTTGCATATCCATAGCTAAAGATAGAGAACAACTTAGAACAGAAAATAAAATCTACTTAGTGATAAAGCAATCAAGCACACACGAGAATATTCACACCACGCTATTGCTCCCCGGCAACAGCGTCAGAAAAAGGTCTTGATAACCCACAAGTATAGGGGATCAGTTGTAGCCTCTTTCGATAAGTAAGAGTGTCGAACCCAATGAGGAGCTAAAGGTATAACAAATATTCCCTCAAGTTCTATCGACCACCGATACAACTCTACGCACGCTTAACGTTCGCTTTACCTAGAACAAGTATGCAACTAGAAGTACTTTGTAGGTGTGATAGGATAGGTTTGCAAGATAATAAAGAGCACGGAAATAAAAACTACGGGATGCTAAGATAAAGAAACAACTAAGTTAGTTTAACGAGTGTGTAAAAGTGGTGGTAGGAGTTGCGAAATTGTCCCTAGGAAATTGATAACTAGACCGGTAATCATTATTGCAATTTTATATGAGGGAGAGGCATAAGCTAACATACTTTCTCTACTTGGATCATATGCACTTATGATTGGAAATCTAGCAAGAATCCACAACTACTAAAGATCATTGAGGTAAAACCCAACCATAGCATTATAAGGTATCAAGTCCTCTTTATTCCCATACGCAAACAACCTACTTACTTGGGTTAGTGCTTCTGTCACTTATGCCACCCACCATAAGCGAATCATAAACATATTGCAAACCCTACAACAGTGATCCATCACGCTTGCGCGATAAAGAGAGCACCATAGGTCAGCACCAATAATAAAACATGCAACTCAAACCAATCATGATCATCAATCAACCCATAGGACAAAGTAGATCTACTCAGACATCATAGGATGGCAACACATCATTGGATAATAATATGAAGCATAAAATACCATGTTTAAGTAGAGGGTAAAATGGGTTGCGCGAGAGTGGACCGCTATAGATAGATGGGGGAAGGTGATGGAGGTGTTGGTGAAGATGACGGAGTTGTTGGAGTAGATCGTCGTCATGGTGATGTCCCCGACGGCGTTCCGGTGCCATCGGGAGAGAGGGGGAGAGAGCCCCCCTCCTTCTTATTCTTCCTTGACCTTCCCCCTAGATGTGAGAAGGGTTTACCCTTTGGTCCATGGCCTCCAAGGCGGCGGAGGGGCGAGAGCCCCTTCGGGATTGGATCTCTCTCTCTCTCTCTATGTTTCCTTCTGTTTCTGCGTTCCTATATTCTGGCCTTTCACCGTTTCTTATATTTATGGAGATCCGTAACTCCGATTGGACTGAAATTTTGAGAGGATCTTTATCCAAAAATTAGCTTTCTTGCGGCCGAAGGACAGCTCCAACCGACCTAAGGGGTGGCCACAAGCCCTTAGGGCGCGCCCTACCCCCCAGGGCACGTCCTCCTGGCTTGTGGGCCCCTCGGGCACCGCCTTCTATTGATTCCACTTCCCAAAATTCACATATATTCCGGAAAAAATCCCCATAAGTTTTTATTCCGTTTGGACTTTGTTTGGTATGGATTTTCCGCAAAACAAAAATCATGCAACAAACAGGAACTAGCACTAGGCACAGGATCAATATGTTAGTCCCAAAAATAGTACAAATATTTGCCAAAAGTATATGAAAGTTGTAGAATATTGGAATGAAACAATAAAAAAATATAGATATGATGGAGACGTATCAGAGAGCCCGTGTTTGAATTAACAAAGCCATCAACCGGCCGGGAGTTACAACAAACGACCCAAATTACAACAGCCACACTGATATAATGAGGAATGTTGGAAAGCTAACACCACTTACAATCTCCAAAAGAAAGTAGTGAAAACAAGATAAAAATTGCATCTTGCTAGAGGCGAAGCACTCCACACTAGGATCATAGAAATCAATGGCGGAGCAACAGAGCAGGGCATAACCGATTATCGAAGATGGATTGCACTAGGGACACCAAGTGAAGGAGGGAACACAACATCTTACTTCTTTGTCGTCGAAGAGGGACCCTACCCCCTCACCTAGGCTTGTAGGCGCCACACCGTCAGGATTCAAAGAAGCTCACTTAGGAGCTAGAAGAATGCCGCCCTCACATAGCAAGGTGGGCAATGGGCGTCCACCTTGATTTGGGGTAATCCATGCCGGAAGCACCACCACAGTCATGCCCAACTAGTTGGAGAGGAATGCTTCAGGGGAACGGACGTTAAAGAGGAGGCAACAAGGAATCGAGCAGAGACGAGAGAGGCAAGGGACCAGAGTACCAACGTAGTGTAGCCCCACATGCCTCCGGTTTTTAACATGTCGCTGCCCCCGGGAAGGGGAACCCTATCCCCTTCCATCAAGATCGAGACGTCGCACCGTCAGAACCGTGTGACGTCCACCACCAACGAAGAGAACCAACTAGCAAAGGCACCGGTACCTAACACCAACACCACCTCCGCATAAACTTAAAATGCAAGAAACCTCAACCCCTCACATGCAAATCCTCCCATCCGAGCCACATCACGCCTGGCGGCGCCTCCAAGAAGGTCACGATGCGCAAGGCGCCGTCGCCACCAAATCCGCAGCGGATTAAAGGTTTTCACCCGGGCAGGGGTCGGGGTGGAGAGTTGGGGAACCTCGGTGCCGCCCCCATGGAGGAAAGTGATGCCCTTGGGCGTCACCACCGTGGGGCCGACCGGACCGGCTATGCTCCGAGGCCAGCAAACGAATTGCATGCCACGGGGTACGGCGAGAGTGATATAGTAGGCGAGAGGGGTCTTGTACCTCCAAATCTGGGGCATGCAGACTACGTGTCGTGACTGGCCACCACCAGCGACCCGCTGCCCGCACAATCAGGCACGCTGGCCAGCAACCTCCTGCGAACGCCGCCTGCTGCCCAACAATGGTGCCTCACTGTCTGGGGCCACTGCCCCAGATCCCACAGGCCTTCGTGGAAGGACGAAGTGTCGAGATCCCCGCTACCACCTTCATCGGTGCCCCATCAAGCTTCTCTAGTGGACGTCTCCGGTGGCGGTGAGGGGAGGAGGGGGGGGTGGAGGGGTGGCGGTGGCCGAGGAACCCTAGCCGCCCCCGAGACGCCGAAGGGGACGACGTGAGGGCGGGAGGGGGGGGGGAGGGGGGACCTGTTAGTTTATTGACACCTTCAAATTTGAAGTTCAGCATTTCATTTAAACAACGAATCTTATTGGGTGATGTTCGTAAAGAATTTGTTGTTAAGGTTGCTGCTTCCCTGCGATGTGGTGGGTCGGGCAAGTGCATTTGATGTTAGCCAGGACATCAAACTTTACTTTGGTGTTGTTTCGCTTTCAACTGAATGAAACTGCACAACTTCTCCTGTGTACATGTTCACATGTTTTCCTGTTTCGTTCATGAACTCCTTAAAGAAAAGGAAGACTCCTATTATTAAAAAGGGTTCTCCTTCACAACTTGTACAGTTAAACAAAAAGTCCATTTAATTCCAAACTAATTCACAGCGTGACCGATTTGCTTAGTCTGCATTTCTGATTTCTAGTCTAGAACATAAATATCGTTCTTTTACCTTTTTTGTTAGAAAAAGAGAGTATATCATCGGCCTTTGCATTGAGTGATGCACACAATCCTTTATTTATCATTTCAAAACTCATTATACGATCACAATAAATTTAACAAAGAAAAAGGTCACACGTGATTGCCCCAAAGGCAAATTAAATACAAAAGATCGTAGTGAAATGAGCCTCATGCATCACCAATCCAACTAGTAGGTCACCAACCAATCGGTTGAACCAATCTCAAGAGACCATTTCTTATCGGTTGCACCCAATAACCGTGGCCGCCGGTCCTCCTTCTTGCATACAAACAACCACATATGGATCGACTTAATGGTCTTGAAAATAACCAGCAAAAAAATTGAATTTTTTATTTTGTTAAAAATATAATCATTACGAATGTTTCAAGACCCAAAGTAAAGCATAAATTCCCACACGGATCTGACAGTTCAACTTGAGAAGCACTTCCCACTAACCAGTTTCCAAACATATTCGTACTAGTCGTGTGGGTGGAGGCAAGGGTGGATCCAACCCAGCAGGCTGCCCTTGGGCCCCTTTGTTATTGCAATAATTGCTATAGTATTTCACTACAGTATACAAAGGCTTTAGGCCTCATGACGTGAGCCTGGGACCCCCGGCCTGGAGGCCTAGATCCACAACTAGATGGAGGTAGATTAAAAACAATATGAACATATCGTCATAGTAGCTTTGCAAGTGGACTCTGAAGGAATAAATGCTGAATCGACTCCTCGTCGCCACAAAAGCAATGCTTGGTGCATTCATGCCGATTTCTATTTCTCAAATTATCTTTCGTCAGGATGACCTTGCGATCTAAATACCGCATGAAAAAATTATTTGAAGACAGAATTATAGATGTCCATCCCAAATTTCCATCTGAACTTAGCTGAAACGATCCTTTCACTTGAAGAAACAGAAGCCGACATTTTCTTTTGTACCAATGCAAGCTATTAAAGGATTAAGTTGACACAGCTACAGGGTTCGGTGTCCGTACCATAGGGGGAGCAGTAAGTGTGAAGAAAGCTGTCAAATTCAAAGAGACCGGTGCTGGTCATCATCGTCTCCCGTTGCTTAAAGAGAGAAGCTTGGATTGTTTAGGGAGAGACTTGAAGGACGGTGAAGGTTTAGCAGCCTGGCTTTGACGAAAGCTGTCTCTTTGACAGTTAGCAAAGCTCTGAATGCCACCCTTGACAAATCTCTTTGGTCAGGTCACTTTGGAATTAGGGCAGTCTTTTGCTTTCACACACCAATATGAACGAAAACACATTTGAAAACTGCATCACCTTGTCATTCTAGGGCCCTGGGACAGAAGAACTTTGTGAATTTGTTGCGTCTTTGGATCAGATTTGTCCATTTTGTCATTTTTTTTGGGAACTATCAGTAGAAGATTGTGTTGGTGGGCTACACTACACTGGTGCAAATTATTATGTTCATGTTTCTTGTTGATCTGTTACACAATCATATATCCAGTGGACACATTCTCTTCGTCTTGTGACATGTGTGGCGGAGGAAAGAAGAAAGGGACGGCAGCGGGGCAAAGAAAAAGAAGAGCTGCGGCACCAAAAACAAAAGCTTGATGAGAAGATGCCAACAACCAGCAGTCGAGTCCAGTCCAGTCCAGTCCACCACCACCCCCTCCCTCACTTTGCTTTGCGGACAATCTCTCTTTCTCCGGTCCATCCGAAAGATCCCCATCATCAGCCAGCGCCATCATCTGATCTCTTCCTCCCCATTCCCCATCACAGTCCCAACCTCGAGAAAGCGCCATGGATCGGGCGCCTACACAGACGCTCCTCCGCATTCTTCCCTCGTCTCACCACAATGATTTGGTCCAGAGACTCTCAGTCTCAGAGATCCTCTGCTAGCACCTGAGCGCTCAGTCTCGGATTGAGTGAGTGAGGAGTTAACGTATCTGTCTCAGTTTCTTCCTTCGCCTTTTGCTCCCCTGCTGCTGCCAAGATTTGGTGCTAGGAGGAGGAGGGGGAGGCAATGGCGTCTTCGCCGCCGGCAATCATCGGGACGGAGCCCACCTGGGTGCCCTACGAGCCAACCAGGGACTGCTCCCAGGGGCTGTGCAGCCTCTACTGCCCCCAGTGGTGCTACTTCATCTTCCCCCCGCCGCCGCCCTTCGACCTCGCCGGCCCCGGCCCGGACGACTCCTCCGGCCACGTCTTCTCCCCGCTCGTCATCGCCATCATCGGCGTGCTGGCCACCGCCTTCCTCCTCGTCAGCTACTACACCTTCATCTCCAAGTACTGCGGCACCTTCGGCTCCCTCAGGAGGAGGTTCTTTGGCTCCGGCTCCGGCTCCGGCGGCGGCTCCCGCGGCGGTGCGGGCGGCGGCAGCGGCCACGGGCAGTCCAGGAGCCAGGAGTCGTGGAACGTGTCGCCGACGAGCGGGCTGGACGAGACCCTGATCAACAAGATAGCGGTGTGCAAGTACAGGCGCGGCGACGGGTCCGTCCTCCACACCACCGACTGCTCGGTCTGCCTCGGCGAGTTCCACGACGGGGAGAGCCTCCGCCTGCTGCCGAAATGCAGCCATGCCTTCCACCAGCAATGCATCGACACTTGGCTCAAGTCGCACTCCAATTGCCCCCTCTGCCGCTCCAACATCACGTTCGTCGCCGTCGAGGTGGCGCCGCCGGAGACGGAGAGCTGTGCTCCAGGCGACGATGACCGGAGCACTCAGCCGCATCAGGTGGTTGTTGAGATGGATGCCTTGGAGAACATGTGTGAGGAGCAGAGGGATGCAGTGAGCAGTGGTGGCGTCAGAGCTGACCGCAACGATCAGGAAATGGAGGACAGCCGAGAGGGAACAGAGGAGGAGGATGCCAATGGCACGGCTGAGATCAGAGAAGAAGGCGCTCCACCACCGAAGGCGGTGTCCAGCCTGCACCGTGACAGCCGCATGTCCATCGCCGACGTGCTGCAGTCCACCATGGAGGACGAGCTGATCGCTGCCAGGGAGAGCGGGCTCCTTGCAGGCGGCGCGGGCACGTCGAGGCGGTGCCGCGGGGAGAACAGCAGCAACGGACGGGGCCGCAACCGGCGCGCATTGCAGGACGACTCCGTGCCGCCGATGAAGAGGTTGCCGCCCGGCGGCAGGTCGTGCTTCAGCAGCAAGAATGGCAGGGGAGCCATCGATTCAGACAATCCAGTGCGAGGTGGGCAGTCGTGATGATCCCGGACAAGCTTCCGTGCCGTTTCTGTGCATGATATGGGATGCCAATGAGGACCATATCATCATCATAATTCAGAGATGTCGTCGTCCTGTGATGATGTCGATATCGCTCGGTTGCAGCATGCTCTGCTTGGGTGAGGTCTCCTGTGATGATAGTTCAGCAGGCGTTGGATCGTTTCGTTTCTTTTTTGCTCTTCCGAATTCCAACTCATGACATAGGTCTACCACTCGGTCCATTGTTTCACTGGACATGTTTTGCTGTGAGTGCAGTAACATGCTGAAGTTTTCAACACCTCGAACGATCTTTTCTTTCACCTTTTGTGTGTGTTTATGCCTTAGCAAATTAGTTGTAAAGCGAGTGTGAAATCCGAAGGATTAGACGTTGGCTGAAATGTTAGTACCAGGAGTTTGGAATTTGCTCTCTTGCATACTATACAGCATACGTTTTTTGAGCTCAAATTCAGGGACACTGTCTACATATTGAATTACTGATAGTACCGAAATTCGCGGAGACAGGCCGAGATAAGTATGTTTGCACTTGTTCCGCGGCTGACGCTTGCTGTGGTCCATCACCATCATGAATAATTAGGTTGATCCTAACAAGGTTGTAGACCGACAGTGCACGTTTTTCTATTAGAGACTCATGATGAGTTGCTTGCTGCGCGGTACTTAGTCAGATCTGGGTTTCAGATCAAGCGGAACCTGATTCCCGCCACCCGCTTTGCAGCAAAAGGAAAGGAATGGTGTTTTAATATCGGCGAGCGTCTCCCTTTGTTCCTAAGCTGAATGCGGGTTTACGGACAATAGTGCCGTGGAAGTTTCTGCAGCGGGAATCCCGTGGTTAGGCAAGGCCCCTTTGCCCTCCGTAGTCCGTAGCATGTGTTTCTGGCGTTCCAGATCTGTGCTTATGGCTTGGTTGATGTGGCAGAGCCAAATAATTTAGTCGCTCCGTCTATAGGAGCTCTGTGTGGATAGTTGATTGATGGTTTCTCTGCCGTTCTGCTCCCGCGAAGAACAGTGGAGCCGGGAGCTTGCAATACAGTATTATAAATGGCTTCACCGGTCACCACGCGAACATGAAATCCTGAATGTACCGGGTGGTGCTTGGCATCACAGCCACTCTCTGCTGTCTGTGCGTCATCGATCCTCTGTCGTTTGAGGTTAGAGCATCTACCACCGACGTCTCAAACCCGCTTCATACGTTTGGATCAGGTCGTTCGGTCACTATCCGGTCATTTTTTTTATCCAGACGAACCCCTCAAACGGCCCTCAAACATCCGGGCTGTTCGGCACCCTCCATATCCAACCTAGATATGAGACGGTATGGGGGCGTCCGGACGCGTCTGGGCACGCCCGCCACGTTGGACCGACGTCGTGGCCCCACACGGACTTGCCGGGAAACCCGACGGTTCGACGGACGCCTCGACGGTTGCCGCGGTGTGAACGTCGTGTGGCGCCGCGTGGCACCGCTCAGCCTCCCCACCCAAGGTCGGGGCCGACATTTAAGCCGGCCGGCGCCCCCAGCCCTAACACATCCGCCTCCTCCTCTCTCCTACGCCAGCCGAGCCCTTCCGCCTCCTCTCGCTGTCCCCTCTCCGTCAGGATGGTCCGCCGGCTCATCACCACCTACGCGCAACTGACGCCGGAGCGACGCCGACAAATCGAGGAAGAGTACCATGCTCGCCGTGTCGCTCGCATCGCTGCGGGTCTCCCTCCGGACTCATCGGAGACGAAGGAGGAGGTGGAGGAGGAGGAGCTGTCGGAGGAGTAAGAGCCGGAGGCAATGGAGGAGGACCTGCCAGAGGAGCCGGAGCAGGAGGCTCCCTACTTGACCATGGCGGAGGCAAACGCGGAAGTTCGCTATCGCCCAATCAAACGAGATGGCCGAGCAACAGGCCATCCTGGATTCCATCTGGGATGAGGCCGAGGTGGAGGCCAACCGCCGGCTCATCCGGCAGAGGCGGGCGAAAGCCGACACCCTCTTCAACGAGCTAGAGGCCAAGATCGACGCCGAGGAAGCCGCAGCGGAGGGGGTAGCAGCGCCGGCGCCGGAGGGAGCGGACCTGCGACGCGCGCACATCTATCCGCCGGAGGGGACGGAGATCGTCCACATCTCCAACGAAGAGTAGATATCTTTTCACATAGTACATAGCTTTTATTTAGTTGCATGCTTTTGTATGGATTTGAGAAAAAAATATGAGATGTCCAGATGCAATGAGCTTTATTTAAGACGTGACCGGTCAGTGTTCGTGGACATGGACATGTCCACGGGCGTTTGACGGGCCGGATTTGTCAAGTCCAGCTATAGATGCTCTTAACCGAATGTACGGTATATTTCTGTGCTCTCTCTAATACGCATAAGCTGTTTATCTTAGGCACAAAGGGTTCCAAAAAGAGCTACGAGCGTTAAAAAATATATTTTTTAACACCAGACAGCTTCAACAGATGTTGTAAAACACTGTATGCGTAAATAAAATTTGGGCGCCCGTTAAAAGCGCTATTGTAAGCTTCAAATTTGGCACCCCGGATCACGCGCTTCACAATTTATACTGTGTATTTTTTTTGGGCTCGCGTTTTTTGGCATCTGGAAAACCAATGTTGGCCCCGGCGCGCTGAAAATGATAGGGTGTGTTCGCTAAACTTTTGTGCGCGTGTTGGAGATGCTGTTAGAGCAACTCCAACCGCGCGACCTAGACCGTGTTTTGTCCGTTTGGGTCGGCATGTCCGTCCCTTTTTGTAAATGGGTCGGTCGTGCGTCCAATGGGCCGACCCAATTATTGCCCTCCATCCATTTTTAATCACACATTATTTTTGTTTTGGATTTGCGCGTTATTTTTATTTCATTACATGCATTTCAATACATACATTTTTTTCACCAACTCTTCGTTACAAATACAAGACCAAAGAAAACAAGTACCACAATTAGACAGTTTAAAAATATCCAACTTTCCTAACTGCTTCCACTAGTTAGACTAAGATCTTCTCTATGTCTTCGTTGTTGATCTGTGAATTCTTGAGTTTAACAACGTCTTTATTCTTATGTAAAGAAGTAGGCGTTGCTTCCTCGTTGGTCTCTTCTTTACTTCCATCTATAGCTTCAAGTCTAAGAAACACATCAGACGACATGCAACTCACAGTCGTCGCACTTTATGAACGACAACGGTGAGCTGGCCAGCCTTTGGGCCAACACCGACACAGGATGCCAGTCGACCGTGGCTTTGCCAGCGGACTGACGACGGTACAGATCCGAGCGGCTAGAGACAAATTGAGCGCCTGCATGTGGCATCGAGGCATTTCTCAGACTAGGTGGACCGACTCCCGACCAATCCATGACAAGCGCAGTCTGCCTCCAGCAGGATGCGCAACTCCCCACCGGTAGGATGCGTCAAATCTCGTCGCCGTCGCCGCAGATCTACCACTCGGCCTTCCGCACTGGCACGAAGGATGCCCCATCCGGTGGATGTGCTGTTGAGTGGAGGAGGGAAAAGTGGATAAAAACAGGAGACTGTGCAGTCGACTAGCGGGTCCGGGAAAGGAGCACGTGGGCGAGACGCGTGTCCGCTTCATGTCCGTGCTGACGCAAATGCGTTCAAAATTTAGGCTTGAAAAGGGTCACAGGCAGACAAAAAACAAACACGTGTATGTTTAGATCGACGCGTTGGGCTGTATTTTCTGTCTGCGACGACCCAAACGAACGTACGTGAACGAAATGAGTCGCCGGTTGGAGTTGCACTTATAGACAACTAAAGCTGCATTTTGTCGGCGTTGGATTGCTCCTCCGGTGGTGGTCGAGACGCCGAGAGCATTGCTCCATGTGTTTTTTGTAACTAAAAGAATAAAGCAATGCTACATCTACATGTGATGAAGCTGTGGCTTAAAGGTGCTGCAGCGGCGGGCGACAATCGGTACTCGCGCTTTGTTTCCGGCTCTGTTTCGAACTCGCGAGGGGGATTCGACGGGGATTCGGCGGAAGAACAAGCAAGTCCCACATCTCGCCTTCTTTTCTCCATCTTTTACTTTTAGCATGTGGATACACAAACTGAGAAGGGCCGGGCTTCCCAATGTGACGCGATTCTTTCGCTCGGATAATGTTTTGTGCGGCTTTCGTGCGAGATGATTGGTTTGCTCTCGTACCACACCGTCGGAAGTACGTATTCGATTAAGCGGAACGCTTACCTTTTTCAAGGACATCTTCAAAGATGAAACATAAATGACCATGCGGAAGAGAGTTATCTAACAACTTTTACAAAATTAATCCTTATTTAACCGGTTGGGACGAGAGAGAGCAGACAGGATCGTGTATGTGTGAAGAGTGAAAAAAGGGGGATTATGTGGTGAGTTTTTATTGGTCAAGCGGATGTTTAGACACTGATATACCTCTTCAACGTTTGTCTCGGATTTGCTGAAAAACAGACGTCTGGACCACTTCGCGAAACTATGAGTTTCTCATTGGATGACAAAAGTTGACACAAAAGGTCCGGATACTATAATCCGAACATATACGGAAGCTTTGGGAGTCTCCTTCGAAGATGCCATAAGAGCAATTCCAACCACGCGACCCAAACGGACGCACGCTTTTTTCGTCTTTTGTCCGTTTGGGTCAGCGTGTCCATTTCCTTTTGTAAATGGGTCGGCCTGCGTCCAACGTGCCGACCCATTTTGTGTCTATGGAGAAACAATTTTTAATGCTAAGGGCGGGCGGTGTGCCATCGACGGCTAGGCCAAGGAAAGGACAAGGGCGGGCGGTGTGCCATCAACGATAGGCCAAGGAAAGGACAAGGGCGCGCATCGCGGGCGTTCGTCCTGTGTCCACACGGACGCAAATTCGGCTCAAATTTGAGTCTGAAATGGGGCCACATACGAACGAAAAAACAGACTCGCGTTCATTGGGTCGGCGCGTTGAGCCTACTTTTGTGTCTGCAACGAGCCAAACAAACACAGACGGACAAAATGGGTCGCCCGGTTAGAGTTGCTCCAAGATTGCTCTATTTTTGGTTAGAAACATCTTACAACAGAAACACTTAAATGATGTAATCTTCAAAAGAAACATGCATGAGTTGTGGTTTGCGTTTCCCCCCTTCCCTACTCCCGTGACATAGGCGGCCACCGATCTCCCCTCCTCTCTTCTAGTGTTGACCACGGCCCCTTCTCCCTCCCACAACAGGAGCGGTGGTGAAGTGCTCTTGTTTGGTAATGGTAAGGTTAGGAATAAATTTAGGGTCGTCTCTAATCGGCGTTGGGAGACTATTTCAGGGGTATTCGTATGAAATAATATCCTTATACCTTGTCCTCATTCCGATGGTGCGACTACGTACCTTTAGGAGGTGTGTGGAGGATGTGGTTCTTGTTGTGGTGACGCTCAGTGGATGACGAGGCTTGATCATTAAGATGGTCTTGTAGGCTTCGATTCACCTCGAGTTTATCTGTCAAGACATTTTCGATGGAGCCTCGACCTAGATTTTTATCATTTCCTTAAATCAGTGAGTATTTGGACGAAAGAAAACTAAGAATGAAGTCCAAAGAAGAAAAGGAAATACCGAGTATTGCACACAACATATGTTTTTATAAAGGTTCGGAGTGCTATGACAACGACTCGGTGATGTTACAAGTGCTCCTGCAATGGGATGCACCTTACACTACTGGGAAAAAGCATACTAGTAGCGTTGGTGTTTGGGCTAACTGTAGCGCGGGAACCAACGCTACTAGTACGACGCTAGAACTAACCTGTAGCAGTAGCGTTGGTTCACCCGCGCTAATGCTATACCTACTTAACAGTTGCGTATAGGTCAAGCCAGCGCTACTGCTACAGAGCTATAGCGCTGGCTGTCAACGCTACTACTATTGCTATATTTGGTTAAGGTGGATGGATGCAAGTGATCATATTGAATTAGAAGTCTAATTCAACTTGATCATTTGTATCCATCCACTTTAATCAAATATATGTCATATAACTTATCATTCTCTTAATCATCTAACAACTCATCATCATTTTAATCATCTAAAACCTCATCATCATCTTAATCTTACCAAGTTAAAATATTATAAAACAGAAAACACAGTAATAATCATCATCCTAATCGATCATGCATGCCAAGTTAATATAAATCAGAAAAACCTCTCTCTCATAGGACCTAGTCCTCCCTCCTAGGTAAAATGTCATAAAACAGAATAACACCTATGTCTCCATGATGAAGCAAAGCGATCCAACGGTCTTCAACTTGTGGCTTGCAATCCTTCTTTATTTCTCCCCATGCTTCAATTTGGAGCCGTCCTTGTGGTTTATGCTCACTCGAGTATGGAAAAGCGAATTGGACCCTCGTAGGCTTTTAATTGTCATATAACCTTTGCCATTCATCAATGGAGGCACAACATCATTTGGCAGTTTCTCTTGAAGAACATAATAGTAGCCTAGTTAGCAATGTAATCAACACCATTTACGCAATAATAATGTACTTAATTAGCAGCTCTTATCAAGATATTTGCGCGAATGTCATCCGCCCTCAACCTATGTACTACTACCATGTATAATGTATAATTTGGGTCAGGTTCCATATTAAATGGGTTGTCCCTACCAGATAGGACACCATTAACAAAGGTGACAAGAGCATCCTTCTCCTCCCAAGTTAGATGTGATCCATAAGTGTAGTGTCTCATGTCAGCTATTTTCTATGTTTCACTCGAAGAATGTAAATAAGCTGTAAATTCTAAATTAAGAAGTTTAGTATGGATGAACACCAACTATTTTTTAAATAAACAATACAAATGAGTTAACAAATATGGTTGACAAACTCACATAGAGGTAAAATTGGAAGCATATCAACATCCATCCAAATGTCGATATTACCTTGATCTTTAGGACGAATATCGAAGATTATTTCCATATCCTTCTAAAATCCATGCCTTGCCAAGAGCTTTCCAGTTTGAGCAACCAAAATGCGATTGATTAATTGCACTGTATAGTTTAACCCAAAAGGTAAAACCAAGTTTGGTCCTCAGGTGATCTCTCCTCGTCTTCATATTCTCCATTTCTTTGAAACCGAGCTTCACCAAGATATACCGTCTTGCGTGGCACGGGATGCACTAGTAGAATTGTAAAAAAACAGAAATTACATGTTGAAACAAAGAAACACAAAGTCATGATTAACTAGTGGCTAGGGTACCCGATCTCTTCTCTCTGAAATTTGAATTGAGTACAAAAATATAGTTCAATATTTACAAAAATAGAGTTTAGGGTCATGGGGGATGCACCCTTTCACCGGGCAAATTTCTCCCTTCTTGATGCGTGACGCCTCTTGCAGACCTGAAGAAAACAACATGCCACTCTCTAGTGTTTAGGTAGTGACTTCAATGATTCCGGTCTTTAGAATCTCCCTTGATGGTTTAGTAAATTTGTGGATCTCAGGAACTTACTGTTGTATAAACATGTAAGTAGATGTAAAAAATTAGAATTAGATAATGTCAGACTAATTACTATAATGGAAATAGCATTATTATATAATCTAGTTATGTAGCCCCGCCAAATCAACTATATATTGGAAATAGCAATGATACGTTCCTTCAAATAAATATTATGTTGAACTGTTGGATGCAGGCAAAAACTGGAACTATTTTCATGCATTAATTAGAGTCCGGGCAGAATACTTCTGCAAAATACTTTTTGATTGGTAAATATCAAAACATTGTCTTCAACACAACGCCTTGCAGAGGAACAAACTACACACAACCTATCCTTAAATATCTAACCAACCTTTAAGCACCCAACAATATTGGAACAGATTGATTCCGAAAACAAGTACACATGAACTATTTTACTGATATGGTTACAGATAAGGTATTACCAGTGGCATAGAAGTTTATTTAGGGATAATATGTCGCGTGCTTTCTTTTAGGAATGTTTCTATACTCCATTGTCTCAAGTTGTACCATTAAGGCACGCTAGATGTGGATAGAACCATCGTGCTACTATCATTATCATACCCAAGAATATATATATATATATATATGTGTGTGTGTGTGTGTGTGTGTGTGTGTGTGTGCGCGCGCGCGCGTGCGTTCTATCCTTTCGTGATAAGGAGGCAGGGACGTACGAGGGTTCTCAAGGAATCCCCCAAAGGTTTCCCTTCTAGTGCAACAAGACCAAGACCACGAGCTCGACAAGACGAATGTCATCGCCGAGCCCACCACTGCGCCACGTCCGGAAGCTTTGCAGGGAAGACCTCCTTTAGTCAGGATAGGATGTACCTCGTGTCCCCTTTCAAATTTGGCCGTTGTGGGATCCCTATCCGCCTGTGCGATAAGGGAAGAGGACCGAGGCCACTATAAATAGGGACTAGCTCCCGCTGTAGAAGGGGAGACAAGGATCGAGTTCATCCTCATCAAGAGCCCTCTTGAGGTCGCTCAACCACTGTACTAGTTCATCCTGAGCCTCCTCGTGAGGCCAATCCACCAAAGGCAGGAGTAGGGTTTTAAACCGCAAGGTGGCCCGAAACAGGGTAAATCTATGTGTCCATCTTCTTTCCCGCTCGCGCATACTCGACGAAGCTTGGCGTAGGGTGACGGGGTTGAGATTTTGAGTTGGTTAAGATCTTCGCACATGCCCCAGAGTTCAAACCTTGTTGGGTCTGAGGATCCCCAATTCCGACATTTGGCACGCCAGGTAGGGACGTGTCGTAATCTTCCTCCAGTTCCACTCCGTCTCCGCTTCGTCGCTCCCATGGCCGACGCCAGCCGAGTTCACGCCGAGCGCCAGGCTGCTCGTGTTGCCAAGACGGCGTTCGTGGGCCACGACGTCCTGTGCTGCTCCATCTCTCCGGTGGCCAATACTGCTACCGAGCTGGATGCTCACAAGCAGCAGGAGTCGTCACTCCCACCTTCCGTGCGACACGATGGCTACACCACTACTCCGTATCCCACTCCCGCCACGGCGTCCTTCTCCCACAGATGGCACGGACCGGCGAACGCACCGGCTATGCTGCTCATGGCACGCGAACTACTGTGTTACGACCCCGCCAACAACCGCTACGAAGACTGGCTTGGATGCATCGCCGAGCTCGTTGACGAGCCGGCGAGGCCCTAACGCCCTCTCACTCGCATCGTCCCCTACCCTTCTAGGTGAGCGACGTGGCCCACAGCATGCCTCCTCCTCCTTATCTATAAAGCGCCAACTTCGAGCCTAGACGCGAAGCGTGCCCCAGCGACCCGCCATGTGGGGTGCCGACGCGCGTACGAGACGAGGCGAGCTACCAGGTGGTGCTGCGGACGCAAGGTGACGCGCGTGCGCTCCGCCCGCCACCATGCCAGCATCAAGACCATACGTCGCTGGCGGTTGCGGCGAACGGACACCAAGACCGAGCTCCTCCCGCACACGCTCTGCCTGAGAGTGAAGCGGCCTGCCGCACCTTCACCTCAGAGTTGCGTCGCGTCATCTGGCCCAACAAGTTCAAGCTGAACCTGCCTCCACGCTACGACGGCACCCCCGACCCTGCGTAGTTCCTCCAAGTCTACTCGCTGAGCATGGAGGCGGCAGGTGGTGGCGACAAGGTCATGGCGAGTTGGTTCCCCATGGCTCTGAAGGATGACGTGCGTTCTTGGCTCTTCAACCTCCCGGAAGGATCGATCTCCTCCTGGGACAAACTTCATGGGCGTTTCATCGCCAACTTCCAGGGCACTCGGGACCGCCCCAATGGTGAGCGACCTATGATGTGTGAAGTAGCAGTCGGATGAGACCCTGCACAAGTACATACAACACTTCACGAGCGTCCGCCTGAAGATTACAAAGGCGTCGGATGAGGCCATCATCTCGGTGTTCAACGATGGCGTCAGGGACCTCAGGATGAGAGAGGAGCTCGCCATCCACGATGATCTATGCTCAGCCCTAGCGATGTTCAACCTGGCGAACAAGTGCGTGAAGGCCGAGGCCGGACGCCTCTCCCTCCGCGAGCTTCCTGAGGCAGACCCTGAAGACAAGAAGACCAAGGCCAAGGAGGTGAAACGCAAGCGCCTAGCCGTGCTAGCAGCCGAGCCCGAGACGAAGCACGGCTATGAGCACGAAGAACCCCCTAGGAATAACCGCCCGGTCTGCATCTTCCACTACACAAACACCCACAACACCAGCGACTGCCAGGAGCTCAGGGAGCTCCGCGACGAGCGCCTCAGCCGCTGCCCCAAGCACGACAACTGTGGCTATGACCACGGAACAGGCTGCGGCAGGGGCCGCTGGGACAACTGCGACCCACGTCAGGACTGGCGTGACCAGCCTCGCGAGAACCGCTGGCGTGACGAACCTCACAACGGGCTCTAGGAGGCCCGTCCTCAGGGCAGGGCCGGCCTTCCTCTGGTGTTGCCGCCACCAAGGAGAAACGATGATAACCAATAGGATGATGGGGATGGGGGCTTCCAGGAGCCCCATGCGATCGCCTGCATCCTAGGCGGTGCTCAGGCCCAGCCTCCAACTGCATCTTCAAGCAGTTCTCTCATGAGGTGAACGCAATCCTCCCGAGGCTCGAGGCCGTGCGTCCCCTCAAGTGGTTGAAGTGTGCCATCACCTTAGACTCCAAGGATCACCTCAAGTGCTCGGCCGCCACATGCGTGCCCCCTTGCTCTGCACACCCACCATCATCAACGTCCTCGTCACCAAGACCTTCATCGACGGTGGAGCTGGACTCAATGTCCTCTTTGTTGAGACGTTCGAGACACTTTAGGTGCCCTATGATCAGCTAATGCCGACCAACCCTTCTCAAGAGTGACCGATGGCTCCACCATACCCCTGTGGTAGGTGCACCACCCACTCACCTTCGGCACGCGCGATAACTACCACACCGAGCTCACCGACTACGACTTTGCTCACATCGGCCTCCCATACGACGCCATCCTCGGGTACCCTGCCCTCGCCAAGTTCATGGCGGCAACTCACCATGGCTACAACGTCCTCAAGATGCCAGGGTTCAACGGCATCATCACGGACGATGATAAGGATGTAGTATGATCTCTCGAACGTGCCTACCAAGACGCGGAGGCCGAAAACCTAACAACAAGGGTGACGTCTTGCCTCCCGAGGACACCTGCAAGCAGCAGAAGCAACTCCTCCCCCAAGAGCCGCCATGGGGCTAGGACCCCCATAGCTGGCGTTCCAGGCCCCTCGTCCACTGCTGGGGCTCCTCTCCCTCCCGCATAGGAAGGCGCACCCGACGCCTCCCTCAGGGCGGTCTTGGGGGCTTCCACCTAGAGATCTTCCGACCTGACCGGTGCGACGAGGGAGGTGCTCGGGCACCACTCGGAGGCGTGCTTTGACACGTGCCCCCACAAGCAAGAAGCAATGTACGAGGCGCCAGGAGCATGGGAATTCATCACCAACGCAATCGAGGAGCTTCAGGAGGCACATGCCATGCGCGGTGAGCATCGCCCTGCGCCATCCGGTGCGGCTGCCATCCCCGACGACAGGCCGCGCTTCTACGTCAACATCCTGGGCCTCAATAGGGCTGCATCACAGGGCCTCTTCTAGCCATCGTGTGTAAAACATAGTGGGGGCTACCCCTGCAGCTACGTTTGCATGCCCTTTGACCTCATGAATGCGGGCGCTGCATACCAGCGCCTCATGCAGACCGTCCACACGTCTCATGAGGACCGACGCTGTGTGATTCTTCAGGATGTCCCGGACTCTCATGAGCCCACTAGGCCTCGCGATCCCCTCGAGCTTCCGGAGCCCTCAAGCTCGTGACAATCAAGCTTCGATAACTACCCCCAACGCTTCAGCAGTGCTGTTGCTAGGCGACTTCTTGGTTTGTTCAATTGAGGGCACCCCTCGGGCTGCGTCATCCTCAAGCTGTTAGGGTCTACCCCTGCAGCTGTACCATTTTGCGCATGCGTCAGACTGATTCCACATTTGATAAATTTCCTAAGTATTCCAACTACATGTCCGGTGCTTTGTCACCACGAATATCGCTGCGCCCTTATAACCCCGCTCGCGACCGCCTCATGATTAAGGTCTCGCATGGTGTCTGTGCTCGGGTACGCCCTTGCAACGTTGATAAATCCAAGCGGTTGAGCTCTGTCTCGTGGGCTAGCCCTGTGTACATCACCTCCCCGAGGCCCTTGGTGCTTGTAATCGCATGAGCTAGTCAGGAGTGGGTGAGTCAGGGCGCACGGCCTGGTTCGTATAACCGATGTTTGGCACTTCGCTGTCGTGGGAGCCACGCGCCGTGTGTCTTTCCTCGGGTTTGTAGCATGAGAAGACTGGGAATGACGTATGTGCTCGGGTCCGTCCCTGCATCATCTATAAACCCAACGGCCGAGCTCTGTCTGGTGGAATGGCCTCACACATGTAAACTCCCGGGGTTGTTGGTGTTTGGCTTTCTCATGCGATGGCCTATGGAGATTCATTGGGCGCAGGTTACCCACATCCCATAGGTTTTACAAGTGCGCCTCGTGCAATAAAAATTCAGGTGCAACCCGCCTTTGAGGTAGGATCTCATGAATCCCGCACTGGCTTATGGGTGCCCAGATACACCTCCTCCAGTTCTGATGTGCCAGCCACGAGTACGAACTTATTGGGGTGTACATGCCCGGAGACTCTAATACAGAGCTCCCTTCCCACGCCCAAGTGGAAGCCCCATGCTCCGCACTTGCGGACGACACTGCCACTCAATGGCTATGCCCACACCCAGTGGAAGCCCCATGCTCTGTGCTGGGGGGTAAACAACTGAGGCACCCTAGCGATTGCACCAACCTCAGGATGGCCTCCCGGCTCTTTGCACAGCTCCTTCACGCAGCGTTCCCTTGGGATGCACGCACGAGGGGGCTGGCCAGGGGCTACGCTCAGGTCAGGCCTGGCGTGAGCCCCCTCACCTGGTTCTGGTACCTGGTCTTCTCGCGTCCCTCCCTGGCAAAAGCTGGTGAGGAAAGGTACAAATTCACCTCACGAGCACCGCTCGCACGTCAAGGGGGACCCCTAAGCATCGTGACTGACGGGCCTCACTGGCCATGTAGCCCCTCGTACCTTGGTCTTGTCCTGGCGATCCGGACGCCTCAACGGCGGTTGAGGTATGCGCGGGATTGGGCCCTGCCAACACAGAGCACTAAGGCGCTCCAAATCAACTTTGTCGTTCCCATGTTTCCTTCATGAGTACCGCTCGCACGTCAAGGGGCACCCCTGAGCATCGCGATTCAAGGGCCTCACTGGTCACGTAGCTCGCCCCTTGGTCTCGTCCTAGCGATCCAAACACCCCAACGGCGGTTGAGGTATGCGCGGGATTGGGCCCTACCGACGCAGAGCACAAAGGCAAGTAGGAAGGAAACAAAGAACGAGAGGAAATCACGAAATTCAAGCAATTATTACAAGCACCGAATGTTTTGCGATTTCAAACAAGTCTTACGCCTCCGTGAGGCATGGTAAATGTCGCACGCTAATATCTAAGAAGAGGGGACGCCATCACCATGGATGTCGTCATTGACTGTCCCAGCCACGACAAGCTCGTCGTCAACATCGCTGCCGCCATCGTCACCGCCGCTTGTCTCTGCCACCGTGGGCTTGGTGGTGGCGATGCAGGTGAACTTTTCCACCAACACGTCCACATGACCCTTCACGGCCGCTTCTGCAGCGGCGCGGGATTCAGGGGCAACCGGGACGATCACCGCGTCATACCCAAAGCCAGGCTCATGGAGGTAGAGCTGGCTGAAGACGCGCGTCGCTGCCGTGGCCAGAAGATCGCGGCACTCATTCTCCAAGATGGTGTCCACTGACGGCAGTGCCTTCGAGTACCTCAGCAAGCTTGGAGGAGAGCCCTGCGTAGCCAACCTCAGGAGTTGCCAAGGGCTCCCCGAATCCTCCCCTACAGATGGAGCGCAGCGCCTCGCGAAGCCTGAGTTCGAGGGAGGGGAAGACATCGTGCTCCGCGGCCGCCTTCTTCTTGGCAATGCCAAGGGCCTTCTCCCTAGCATCTAGTTGGGTCGTCGTCTCTGAAACGCGCTGGGCGTGGGACGTCTGGGCTTCTACCATCTCCTCCTTCAGCTTGGCTAGACGCTCACTTTCCTTGGCTTGGTCTTCAGCCACTTGGGACTGCGCGGAGTTGCAATCGGCGAGCTTCACCTCGTGGGCCTTGAGGTCCTACTCCTACTCGTGGAATCATTGCACGTGCGCGGCTTGCTTCCCCTGAAAGGCCTTCAGGTTGGCCTTCGTCTCGCCGCAACGCTTCATAGTAGACTTTGCTTCGGCTAGTGTCGAGTCTCGGGTCGCCCCAGCTTCAGCAGCCTCCTTCTTGCTATACGCGGTGGCGGCCTCGGCCCAGCTCCAGGCCGTCTTGGTGGCCTCCTCGGCTTGGAGCCACCCAAAAACGAGTCCCAGGTGCTCCTTCACGAGGCGCGTGTTGTCGGTGTCAAAACCGGGGATCTCGGGTAGGGGGTCCCGAACTGTGAGACTAGAGTCAATGGTAACAAGAGACAAAGGGGACACAGATTTACCCAGGTTCAGGACCTCCTATGGAGGTAATACCCTACGTCCTGCTTGATTGTATTGATGATAAGGGGGTTACAGAGTTGATCTACCTCGAGATCGAATAGCTAACCCTGAGTTGTTCTGTCCCTATAACCGAAAACCCTACGACTTATATAGATGCCGAGGGTACCTAGCGTTTACACATGGTCGGTTACGCGCCGAAGAGATAAACATGCCTATTTGCTACATCAAACATGGAGCACAAGCCATGCTTCCCGAAGCTTCCATCTTGGAGATAAGGTCTTCAACGAACCCTGTGTTCGGTAAGCGGACCGTACAGTCTGGCCCATGGAGATAGGTCGGCCTCCCGAGGACCCCTTAATCCAGGACTCCCTTAGTAGCCCCGAACTTGCCTCCAATGCCAAGGGCCCCAGCTTCGATTGCCACACATGATCAAAGTCTTCGGCTTGCGAGGTGAGTTCTTCCTGCCGAACCTAATTCGGCCTCCGATGATAAGTAGCTTTCCACATAGTGGCGCATTCGAACACTACAAATAGGCTGGCCATGAGGCCAAACGTCAAGTGGTAAATAATATTCCTCTGACAACCTCTCTGACGAAAGGTCACGACCCACCACGACCGCTAGGACATTTACACAAACTTGATTTGCGGTTCGATGCCGTTTTAATCACCACGATCTATCAACATACCGACTGGGTCCCGTTTTATATGGGATATGTTTAATCACGCACGCGCAACGTCACACATGTCTCGGGAAGCGGAGGGATTCATGGCGCAGCAAGGAGAGACCAAATCGATAAGCCTCATAAAGGGGAAGAAAACCCCAAAGCCTATTCACGTTTCCCATTCGCTTTCTCCGCCTTCCATTCCTCTGCGCCTCCAAAGCACAGATCTAGGTCTTCTGCCCCACCTCCGAGCTCATCAATGCCAGTCTCCAACAGTTAGTGGGAGGCCTCCACGGTCACTGGGACATTCTCAACCTTAGGAAGACCGGCTACCTCTTCGCTGACATCCCTCATCATGCACCGGAGGAGGTCCAAGTGATCCCCACCCCCCGGTCGGGCGAAAGGGTGGTCTTCCTCCCCAACTTCGTAAGGGGGTTGAGCATCCCACTTCACCCCTTCGTCAGGCGGTTGATGTTTTCCTACGGCCTCGACTTCCATGACCTCCCACCGAACACTTTCATGCACATCTCGGCATTTATCCTCGTCTACGAGGCTTTCTTGCGAGTCGAGACGCACTTTGGGCTATGGCTCAAAGTGTTCAACGTCAAGTCAAAGTGCGTCGGTAGGAAGCATGCAGACTGCGGCGGGGCTGTCATTGGCAAGCTCACTTGCGTCGTGTGGCTATCGGGCACCTTCATCGACACCATCAAGGCGTGGCACAAGGAGTGGTTATATATCACAGAACCAAGAGAAGAAGGTCAGATTCCTCCTGCCGAATTCAGATCCAGTCCCCCCACCAGACTAGCTTCATGGCTCAAAAAGGGCCTTAACTGGGGACTGAGCAAGGAGGTGAGCGACCTGCAGAAGCATCAGCTCCATGGTCGAGGAGGACATCAAGCTGACCCATGTGGTCCAGCTGATGCTCTGGAGACGCATCCTCCCCTGCCAGCTCCGGGACACTCCCTTGTGGGCTCGTCAGCTTGGCGATGCGCCCACAATCCGGAACCTCTTCCGCACTATGCGGGAGAAGCTATGGAAGGCGCTCTTCAAGTCACATGAGAGCTGGCCATCCGAGGAGGAAGATAGTGGCCTACAGGCCTCCAAGCCCACCACCAAGGTACGGGTCACTTCTGCTTGATCGGCTTTTACCCTTCCCAAAGAGGATCCATAATGTTTTCTTCCGATCATTCTCTCATAGAAATGGATAAGAAAGCCGTCAACATTAGCAGTTCGGCACCTCAGCCAGAGGACGATAGGTCTGGGATGTTGGCAGAAATGCTCGTGGAGAAGCCTTATGAGGCCCCCACGAAGAAAGAGAAGAAGAAGAAACCATGTCGAAGCGGACTTCGCATCCGGGACCAATCATAGACTGTGTTCGGGGAAACTCATGCCTCCTCAAATCAAGAGGAGCATGAGGAGGAAGAGGAAGAGGAGGAGCAGGAGGAAGAGGAGGAGGACGAAGCCGGGTGTGTGTGTGGCAATTCCCCCTCCACAAGAAAGAGGGCGGTGTCATTGGACGCCCCAGAGGAGGTTCCCCCTCCTACCCCGAAGAGGACGGGTCACGCACAGGTGATCCTGTCCGACGACAGCTCGGACTCAGATACTGAGTCCGATAACCTCAAGGTGGTTCCACGAAGGAACCTTAGGGTCAAGCCCCCGGCTCGAAGGTTAGGATCCGAAGACCCCTTGTTTGTTCTTTTAACAAGTTTAGAGTTTACTAACACGCTGGCGCTTATGGATTATGTAGCCCCCCCATGCGTCCTCCCCACTGATCAAATATCGGATAGGGAGACCCCACCCACCAAACTAGCGGAGATGACCCCACCCACCAAACTAGCGGAGAGCGGGAATGCCTCACATCCTGCCACTCCGGGCGCCGCGAGGGACACCGCAGAGGTGTCATCCCAACATGCTCCTATGGAGCTAGGCACTGGTGGTGGGGGAGACAACATAATGGTTGAGGCTAACACCTCGGTTACCAAAAACCGGGGGGAGGTACCCCGCCCGGACACCGAGGAGGCCGGACGAGCGGCCTCTCAGTCCCCTCCAAGGGCATCTCTAGAGCGTACCACGCCTCCGGAGGTACTGTTTAAAACCCGGTTGGTGATCGGGTTATCCGATCACCTCCAGCACCACCGACCAATGGGTGGCCGGTGACGGAGGAGGCTCTATTGAGCGCGTCCGTCTCCAAGGAGCACCGCACCCTTATGGGTGCGGTATTTCAAAGCATTTAGTCCGTCGACAATGGACTGAAGGAAGCCTTCAAAGGTCTTCTAACGGGTTTTCAAGTAAGTCACACGAAACTCTTATTTGCCAAGTTTTTACTTATTTTTATTATAATGTACACGGCAGCCCCCGAGCCCTAGGTGAGTTTGAAAAAACTTGCCTAGGGGTCAATCCGGTATCTGATTTCGGACTAAATACCAATTTTGTGTCCCGAGCATTAGAATAGCCCCTAATAAGGTCGGACATGTGATCGGATTGAATATAATTCAGGAGTATATAACCCATGCAACATGTCAACTTCATGTGTATTACAGGCTTCGTCATCGGCGGCGGCCATAAATGGCGCCGAAATGGACGAACTAAATCGGAAGCTTAAACGCTCCGAGGATGAAGTTGATGCCCTTAACAGGAAATTCTACGTGGCACAAGGTAGGTCAAAACAAAATCCAAATACCTTTTCCCGAATAGCTTTACCCGAACACTGTCCATGTAGTTTTTCATAATGTTTTAAGGTGTAAACAACTTCGGCGATGGAGGTGGAGAGGCTCAAGGCTGAGCTCCAACAAGAAAAATATCATGCGGCCGTTGAGAGAGCAGCGTCCAAAGAAGCGGCGACCGCCCTCTCCATCCTGCGAGCCAACAGCCAGAAGCACGAGGCTCGTGTGGCGGAGGTTCAGCAGGAGCTCAAGGACGCCAGCCAGAAGTGTGAGGTCCTTGAGCAGAAGGGCAAGGAGAGCGGGGCCGAACTGTCCACCTTGAAGAATGATCTTCACAAGGAGCGGGTGGACAGGTGGTTCTATGAGGAGCAGGTCCGCAAGCTAAGGGTATAATAGATGGTAAGCCATACTTACTACAGTGCGTCTTTGGGGATAGCAAATTCAAATAGCTTACCTAGTTGTGGCGTTCTTTAGGCGCCTCCTCCGATCTTCAAAAGAGCATGGTGGACGCCAATATGTTGTTCGCCTTGAGGGAAGAAGGAGACGAAGCTCGGCTGTTTTGGGCACAATTCGGAGCCGCCGAGCACTCGCCTCTTCTCGTGGAGCAGCTAAAACAACTGATGGAGCTGCACTAGATGGCATAGCCGACCTTGAAGGACCTCTACATCCACTTATGGCCCGGCGAGCCGCTGCCAGGCAACTACTTTGGCCTGGTGCAGAAGTTGATCGCCGCCTCGCCCCACTTCAACACTTTGAAGCGCTGTTCCTGCATAGAGGGAGTTCGGATGGCCCTTGCCAAGGCCAAGGTGCACTGGCCGGGGCTGGATCCAATGAAGGTAGCCACTGCCCTGCCGCCTCCCGGGAAGGAGCATAGGCGCCCCGAGTTGGACTTTGCCGGAGTAATGGAAGGTTCTCGGACGATAGCTTCTCAGTGTTCAGGTGAGGATGTATTCTAATGATATGTAATGCGTCCGAAGACTTTTCAAAGTGTTTAATATTATAATTCATTTATTCAACTTTGATGTTTTTGCATTCCTTTATAACTCCTGTGTGGCCATTTAAAACTGAAAGATGCAAGTCGTCGGCTTCAGCCCCCATGTAGATACTACAAGGGATGCCTCTGCCGATGCACAATATTCCTTAGCCAAGTGATAGGAACCTGAGGGCGGTAGAGTGTGGAGGACTAGGCAATCATACTATAGTGCTTTATTTCTTTCACTTAGCCATAGGGGCGCGAAAAAGGGTTGCAGGGGGCTAAGGACTAGCCACCGGAGTGTTGTGATGTTCGGATGAACCGCGGAGAAAGCCAACATCACATGGTTCACATGAATAGCAAACCCCTCGCACAATGTGGAATATCCTCTGATGAGGATGTAAGTATATCACTTAAGGCTCGGATTCACAGACCGGCTCTCGCACACTATATCGGTCAGTTTTCGGCTTTCTCCCCTGAGGTGCTTGACCAGACTAACTGGAAGCACAATCATAGGGGATCTGCCTTTGCCCTTTTGGCCGAACGATCAGAACGTAAAGGGGCAATCACATGAGTCGGGCAACCCAACTATTGACCCAAGACAAAGTTCGGAACCGATGCATATAAAGTAAATTCCAAGACGCCGAACAAATAATAAAACATATGTAAGGCAATTTGTTTGTACGCTCGAGCCCTCGGTGTATAATCCGGTTGCGTCATTGCATATAGAACTATGTCACGAGAAGAGGGAGAAAAAGGAAAATATGTGACAAAAAGGACAAAGAGACAAACATGTAAAATGGTGTTGTATATTTTTGTTTTCTCCATAACTGTTATTACTCGGAGTGCCGAAGCAACCACTTACATGTATGTGAAAAGAAATTACAGGAGTGGTTGTACCAAGGGTCTTCGATTGGTGGCCTGACGTCTTCGATATGCCCTGTTGCTAGCTGACTCCTGATACTTGGTTGTTCGGCGAACGTGTCTCGCAAACAAGGTCTTGAGAGGTCCGAGTTATGAATGAGCTTTATGCCCCTGGTGGGGCCTTTAATGGTCCCTGTGTTGTGTCCGAAGACGTACTGAATGGTAGTAGTCTGCTCCAGCCGGGCTCCAACATTTGTTTCCCCAGCGCTGCACATGGAATTTAAGTGCGAAGTTGTGCCTTCTTGGCTCGTACTTTGCTAATAATGGGGGCGTGCGATGGGGAGCAAGTCCCTATTTGAGGGGAGAGGAAGGCTCTGGGAGTTCGGCCTCCAGCCAAGTTTGCTTCGCAACCTTGCGTGCCTTTACGGCAGATGCCAACACTTGTCGATCACATTTGTAACTAAATACGGCCGCCAGGGAAAATACATGTTCCTCAGTTCATAAGGATCGCTCCTTATTGCCGTTAATAGTGATGACCCCTTTGGGGCCAGGCATCTTGAGCTTGAGGTATGCGTAATGCGGGACAATGTTGATATGAGCGAACGCTGTATGGCCGAGCAGGGCGTGATAGCCGCTGTGGAAGGGCACAATGTCAAAGATCAAGTCTTTGCTGTAAAATTTATTGGGGGAGCCGAACACAACTTCTAGGGTAACGGAGCCCGTGCATCGGGCTTGAACACCTGGAATCACCCCTTCAAAGGTGGTGTTACTGGGTTTAATTCGTGACGGGTCTATGCCCATCTTTTTCACCGTGTCTGAATAAATCAGGTTTAGGCTCCTTCCTTCATCCATTAGGACTTTTGTGAGGTGATACCCATCGATAATGGGGCCGAGGACGAGCGCGACCGAACCCCGTGACTGATACTAGTCCGGTGATCATGCGGATCGAAGGTGATCGGATATGCCGACCATGGGTTGTACTTCGGGGCCATGGGCTTCTCGAAGGGCGCGCTTCCTCTCGAAGGGCATGCTTCCTATCCTTCTTGGGTATATGGGTGGCGTATAACATGTTTACCGTCTTGACTTTCGGAGGAAATTTCTTTTGGTAGCCACCAATTGGACCTCGAGGCTCATCCTCATCCTCACTGTGAGGGCTCTTGCTTTGATCCTCGGGCGGGAGCTTGCCAACCTGTTTAAACACCCAATGCTTGTGGTGTGTGTGGTTTGCGGGTTCTCTTGGTCTTGTGGATTTGGCAAGGCCTGTCCATGATTTTCTCCAGCGGGGTGGGTCCATCGCGATTGCCTGTAGGAGGCTTCTTTCGCTGCCCTGGATGGGAGTTGTAGAATCCGGCGTTGATGGGCGTATCATCGGCATCGCTGTTATTGTTCCGACGCTTGTTCTTGTTTCGCTTGGGTTTCCCGTTGCCATCCCGAATCTCTAAAGTTCCAGGCGCTTCGGAGTTGTGGCTACGTCTTGCCAGCCAATTGTCTTCACCCGCGCAGAAGCGGGTCATCAGGGAAGTTAGGGCGGACATAGTCCGAGGTTTATCCTGGCCGAGCTGGAGAGCCAGCCATTCGTCCCGAATATTATGCCTAAAAGAGGCTATTGCCTCGGCATCCGGACAATCGAGAATCTAGTTCTTCTTGATCAAGAACCAATTCTAGAATTGTCCTGCAGACTCGCCTGGTTTTGGTACGACATTGCTTAGGTCGGAGGAGTCTGACGGCCGAACATAGGTTCCCTGGAAGTTAGATGGGAATGCATCCTCCAGGTCTTCCCAGCATCCAATGGAGTTTTCAAGGAGCCTGTTTAGCCAGTACCGAGCTGGCCCCTTAAGTTTAAGGGGGAGGTATTTGATGGTGTGGAGAGCATCTCCTCGAGCCATGTGTATGTGGAGGAGGAAGTCCTTGATCCATAGGTTGGGTCAGTTGTCCTATCGTATTGTTCAATGTTCATGGGTTTAAACCCTTCTGGGAACTGATGCCACATGACCTCATCCGTGAAACACAGCGGGTGAGCGGCCCCTCGAATCCGAGCCATGCCGTGCCTGTGATCGGTGTCCGTTCTGGCTCGGGTGCGTTTCCAGTCTCTATTATTACCTCGTTCGAACCATGGCCTATACCCATCCTGTCTATCGGGTGAGTATCCTCTGGATCCGTAGATGGATCTTGTATGACCTGCTCTATGATCAAAGTCATCTCACAGGTCGAACATGTCATTGGGCTCTAGTGGCTCCTTTCCCCGTCTTCGGGGTATTGCCGGTCTATAACCGACGACATCAGCCATCTGATCACGCCCGCGAGGAGGGCGGTCTGGCCTGCCGTTTGGAGTATGGTTTGGAGATGGAGTATCAGTGAGCTCGTCATCGAATTGTGGCAGCAGACTTCTCCAGGGATAGCTCTTGGTCTAGTCTGATAGACCGGTGACATGTACTTCCTCAACCAAGAGGACTCTTGTCCATCAATCATTGAGGTCATCCTGTTCGGCTTTAAGCTGCCGTTCGTTGGCTCTTAGACTGCGAGCTGTCGCTATGAGCTATTGTCTAAACTATTCCTGATCTTCATGGTTATCAGGGATGCCCATGTCATCAGCTTTTGGGATATCCTCCTCCTCTATAAGGGGGAGGTAATTGTCGCCGTCAGATCCATTGAAGTCATCGGGTTTGTTCTGGTCCTCGGGCCTTTCCTGACCCTCTAATGGGTGTTCGGGGTTATCAGGGTCGCCGCGGTCCCCAGGGGTAACTCCGTCTCCGGTGCCAATAATAGCTTTGCTTCCCTTTTTTCCTTTGGACCGCTTATCCGGCTTTCGTGTGTCGCCCGACTTATCACCGTCATTATTAGGCGTTTTGTCGCCATTAGGAGTGTCCACCATGTAGACGTCGTATGTGGAGGTGGTGGCCCATCGCCCAATTTTAACGGGGGTAGGAGCACCATCCTCTTCATCCATGTATTCTGCCTCCTCGGAAGCATACTCCATCATGTTAGTTAAATCTTCGACAGTGGCTATCAAGTGGGTGGTGGGTGGGTCGAAAAATTCACGACCCGCACCGTAACCGATCCGAGCATAGACCGGGGTTGGATCGTTCGTGATCTTCATTGATGAGATCCGATCTAGGGCCTCGTTAACCTCTGAGAGCGCAATCGGATCAGACTGTTCGGAAGTTAGGAGTTTACCTACGAAGTACCCGGGCATGGGGAGTGTTCGGCAAGAACACATGTCTGTTCTTTTGGCACAATGGCCGGACTAAGACAAGGGATCGGCCCATCGCTGTGGATAACCCCATTGGGGTGTCCAAAGAAGGAACTCGAGGTTAATGCCTCACAGTCTTCGGGTGCTACAGGCGAAGCTGCGAGCCCGGTGAGCGACAAGTCACCCCGAGAATCAATGGAGAACTCTAGGTTTCCGAATCTGACCTCTCGATCAGGAGCGAACCTCTCAACATGGCCTAGATGGCCGGTGGGATCAGTGTGCAGCACAACGCCGCCGAAGGCGAAGATCTGTCCGGGGACGAAAGTGTCCATGTTGCGTACCTCTTCGTTGATGACAAGGCGAGACATCGGTTCCTTCTTGCCCACAGAGGAACTCTCAATGAAAGCACCAATGTCGGTGTCAAAACTGGCGGATCTCGGGTAGGGGGTCCCGAACTGTGAGACTAGAATCGACGGTAACAAGAGACGAAGGGGACATAGGTTTACCTAGGTTCGGGCCCTCTTATGGAGGTAATACCCTACGTCATGCTTGATTGTATTGATGATAAGGAGGTTACAGAGCTGATCTACCTCGAGATCGAATAGCTAACCCTAGATGAGTTGTTCTGTCCCGATAACCTAAAACCGTCCTGCTTATATAGACGCCAAGGGTACCTACGGTTTACACATGGTCGGTTACATGCCGAAGACATAAACATGCCTATTTGCTACATCAGACATGGAGCGCAAGCCATACTTCCCAAAGCTTCCATCTAGGAGATAAAGTCTTCAACGAACCTTGTGTTCAGTAAGCAGCCTATACAGTCCGGCCCATGGAGATAGGTCGGCTTCCCAAGGAACCCTTAATCTAGGACTCCCTCACCTGTCGGCATCTTTGAGGTCTGCCCAGAGCTGGCCGAGCGCGGTGTAGGCCTCATCCAAGGCTCGTGGCCTGATCAAAGGACCGCAACGCATGAGTGTGAGAACCTGACCAGGAAGTGGTACCGGCGCATCAGCGGCAGCCGTGACCAAGGGAGCAACATCGTGGCTAACTTGGGGTGCTGGAGGCTCCAGGTTCTCCTCAGGCACGGTGTGCATGGATGACTTCTGTCAGGACCCCGATCCTAAGTCATATGAATCCACACTGTAACATATCACATCACTTTGCGGCCTCACGCATGGTAAGCTCCACGGCTGCAACCTTACCTTAGCCGGGACCGTTTGCGTCTTTTGGCTCACGTATGTGAACATGTCGCTGGCAATCAAACGATAGAGAACTCGGGCCGACATGACTAATCATAGAACCCAAGTGGCACATCCGTACGGAAACAGGCATACATAACCCAACAATGCAGGTGTCGGCCTCAAGCGTGTGTAGACGAGTCATAGCAAGCTACAAGGACTCCGTTGGGTCGTGGGACATAAATGTCATCACTGCACGTAGACGAGTCGTAGCAGGCTACAGGGACTCCATTACACTGCAAGACATTTCCCCGAAGGGACAAACACAGCAGCAAAGAAGGATACATGCCGGTCAATCAATGTGTCTGGAGCAGTAGCAAGCTACCAAGTCTCGGTGGACGCACAAAGAGGCAGTTTCCCGTAAAGAGTACTACTAAAGGCACACGACTAGGTGTCGGATCCCATACATACCGTTGCACGTCACATGTACGCACGACATGCCCTATATGCATAGACACAACTATGGCATCACAACATAACCATACATCAATACAACTTTTATTTAAAAGGCTCAGAAGAGCCTTGCATAATATGTTCTTACAGGTAGGGGTCACATGACCCGACACTCAAGTCATACAAGCAAGTTCATACAAACCAAGTGGAAGCATAAAGTTGTCTGAGTACAGACAGATGAAAAGGGTAAAAAGGCACATGTCCTGACTATCTACAGCCCTCCACAAGGCATAAGGTCGTAGCTGGGACACCAGCTATTCGGCATCGTTGACATCTAGATAGAACCCACCTAATGGGTCCCGAGTCTCATCTGCAACATTTATTAAGCAAACATGAGTACAAACATACTCAACAAGTCTTTAAAACAGACCTAGACTATTCATGCTCATGTATCAACCAGGGGAGTGGTGGAGTTTATGCAGCAATGCCAGCTTTGACTCATGGCTAACCTATACTACACCATATTAACTCTTTGTTTAATTTTTTAGATATCGCACATGAGTCCACTAACTCCATCACAATACACCACCATGGATTCACTTCCCTCTCCTAGGAGAGTGCAATCCACGGTACTCACACTTGTCTTGATATTTTTATGAGTATCCATTTAATTATCTATGAACAACATAAACTTTCCAAGTAGTCCATATCCGAGGACGCGGCTATTCGAATAGTTTCATACCCTACAGGGGTGTACTTATTCACACACGATCTCGCCACTTATCATTGTGTGCTCATCAAACCATGCACCTCGGCAACCTTCAAGCGGAAGCCCAGCGAGGGAGTCGGCCACGACCGTCAATCACATAAGACCTCTAGTCCAGGCTATCGCCTATTTGAGACTGAACCCGCACGTAAGTCCGGCTAAAGTTTCCGCTACGTCCCCAAACAATGTGTGCAGGGTTCCCAAGCCCACCATTCGGGTGACCCTTGGTACACCGTGCCACTGCCTACCGCGTCGTAACCCACCCCTAGGGTCAGCGCTACGCATGGCCTCCAGCATGCTATAAACACCAGAAACTACTTGCAACTCTTGGACTAAGGACTAAGCGATTGATAAGTCGAGAGGGTCAATTAAGTATCCCAACGTGTGGTAGTAACTAGTCTTGGATCACAAACACGAAACTCAGTTCCTAAGAACGGTCCCAATGAGACAACCCGCTATGTACTCCTACATAGCCTCTCATTGCTATGTTTACCAAATCGGATTTATCATAAGATTATCACATCAGAACAACATTGTTTCACTCGAGTTCATCACCCAGATGAATCAGACCTGACACAAATCTAAGCATAGAAAGCATAGTAGGCAAAGTAAGCAAAGCAGATCATGGCACAAGCATCTACCAGGTATGCTAGGTTGCAAGGTTTAGCTATTTACTGTGACAATGACAGGTCATGCAAAAGAATAGGTTCATCTACCGTGTTTGACAGACAAGTGAACATTTGTCCTAATGCAATAAACAAGAACAGGAGCGAGAGAGTGGGATGTTATCGTAATGATCAAAGGGTTGCTTGCCTTGCTGGGTAGCGGAAAGGTTTTCTCCTTCATTGGAATACTCGGAGGAATCCTCAGAAGCAGGGCCTATTGCAATGTAGGTAAATAGCAATCAATACACGCAAGTATAACAATATGATGCATGATCTTGACATTGCAACATGTATGGATGAGCTAATGCAGTTATTGTCCAAATTAATTTGAAGGGAGTTTGAATATAGGTTCAAAATCATTCTCCATTTCATATTTCATAAGTTAACCTTTTAGTAAATGTCAATGTTCATCTACATAGGTTGATCTAACATGCATAATAATGGCACCATTGGATTCATTGGATTTTTTTGATAAATTTTCATATATAAATTATTTTCGTCTGATTTACAGATTAATTTATATGAATTTTAGAAGTTTTAAACATTTTCTGGAATATCCTGATTTATTTCTGTACTAATAAACTTATTTAATACGTCAACCTGATGTCACTATGACGTCAACAGGTCAATAGACCCGGCCAGCTCAAACCTGACAGGGTGGGGCCCTCATGTCAGCATCAGGGGCTAATTCCCCGCGCTGACCAGAGGTTTGACCCTCTCCGGGGCCCATTGTCTACGGCTAATGGCTTGATTAGCCTGGCTGATTAGCACTAATCAGTCGGCCACGTTGGCGCCCACTGGAGCGAGGCCGGTGGCGACCAAACCCGCGGCGGAGGTCCGCCAGAGTTACCCGAAAACGTGCCATAGGGCACGGATTCGCGCACCGAAAGCGCTGGGAGGGAGCCCATGCTCGACCGCGTTGAGTGTGGCTAGTCTGGGGGCTCGGGGTCGCCGGAGACGACGGCCACGACGAGCTCGGCAGCGGCGGCGGCTCAGGAAGGTCTGGCTATGGCGCTAGAGGGCACGGGAGGCCCAGGGGGAAGAAGGGGAAACAACAGGGGCTCACAGGGGGCAGCAGGGGATGCTCAGCGGGCTCAAGAACGACCGGCAGCCGACGGATCGACGACGGGGAGAGGCGACCGGAGGTGGGGAAGAACGGTGATGGCGTTGCGTAGAGGGCTCTCGGCGTCTTCTAGCTTCACGGGGAGGACGAGGGGGTCGCGGCGGAGCTCGGGGGCTATTCTACGAGGCAGGGGAGCGGCTGGAGCGGCGGCGCTACGGCGGCGATGGGTTCGGCCATGGCAGCAGAGGGGGGAGAGAGCGAGAGAGAGAGCACGGCAGGGGAGAGAGGGAGAGGAGAAGAGAGCCACGACGAGGGGCCTCGCGCTAGCGCTTCCGGAGGCCTCTAGGGCAGCAGCCAGGAAGGAGGTGGCCGGGCGTGCCCCCACACGCGGCGAGCGCGTGCCCGTGTCCTCCTGACGAGAGGACAGGGATGACTGGCATAGGCTAGTTGGGCCGGCTACTCCTGGGCCTCTTTCCCTTTTTTTCCTTTTACTTTCTGTTTTCTAAATCTGACATTTGTTTTTGTTTTATTTGTTTTCAGGTACAAATGCTAGTATTAAATATCCCAAATATTTATAGAATTAAGTTTGAATATAGGGGGGAAACCCTAGCCCAGATGGGCTAAGGCCCACCTAGGGCGCCGCCCTCCCCTCTCTCCCTCAGGCCGCCACACCAGATGTGATCTGGGGCTGCTGCCGTCCCTTAGGGTGGGAACCCTAGGGCTGTGCCCTCCATCCTCCTCCTCCTATATATAGTGGAGCGTTTGGGGCTGCCAAATACACAAGTTTCTTTCTCTCTTGGCGTAGCCCTACCCTTCCTCTTCTTCTTTCTCCGTAGCGCTTGGCGAAGCCCCGCTGGAGTACCATGCAGCTCCACCGTCACCATGCCGTCGTGCTGCCGGAGCTCTCCGACAACCTCTCCTTCCTCCTTGCTGGATCAAGGCGTAGGAGACGTCACCGGGCTGCACGTGTGTTGAACGCGGAGGCATCGTTGTTCGCGCTCAGATCGGATTCCGCCACGATCTGAATCACTGCGAGTACGACTCCACCAACCATGTTCTTGTAACGCTTCCTCTTTGCGATCTTCAAAGGTATGAAGATGCACTCTCCCCACTCGTTGCTGGTTGATCCATAGATGGATCTTGGTGAACACGTAGGAATTTTTTTGATTTACTACTACGTCTCCCAATAGTGGCATCATGAGCTAGGTCTATGCGTAGAATCTATGCACAAGTAGAACACAAGTTGTTGTGGGCATCGATCTTGTTAATTTGCTTTCCGTTACTAGTCTTATCTTGATTTGGCACTATTGTGGGATGAAGCGGCCCGGACCAACTTTACACGTACGCTTACGTGAGACCGGTTCCACCGCCTGCCATGCACTTGTTGCATAAGGTGGCTAGCGGGTGTATGTCTCTCCCACCTTAGTCGGATTGGATTCAATGAAAAGGGTCCTTATGAAGGGTAAATAGAAATTGGCATATCATGTTGTGGATTTGGCGTAGGTAAGAAACGTTCTTGCTAGAAACCTATAGCAGCCACGTAAAAACTTGCAACAACAAATTAGAGGATGTCTAACTTGTTTTTGCAGCATATGCCTTGTGATGTGATATGGCCAAAGGATGTGATGTGATGCATTGTGATGTATGAGATTGATCATGTTCTTTTAATAGGATTCACGACTTGCATGTCGATGAGTATGACAACCGGCAGGAGCCATAGGAATTGTCTTATTTTATTGTATGACTTGCGTGTCAATCATAAATGCCATGTAATTACTTTACTTTATTGCTAATCGTTAGCGATAGTAGTAGAACTAATAGTTGGCGAGACAACTTCATGAAGACATGATGATGGAGATCATGGTGTCGTGCCGGTGACAGTGATGATCATGGTGCCCCGAAGATGGAGATCAAAGGAGCAAGATGATATTGGCCATATCATGTCACTATATTGATTACATGTGATGTTTATCATGTTTACATCTTATTTTCTTAGAACGACGGTATCTAAATAAGATTATCTCTCACTAAAATTTCAAGAAATGTGTTCACCCTAACTGTGCACCATTGCTAAGGATCGTTGTTCCGAAGCACCACGTGATGATCGGGTGTGATAGGTTCTAACGTTCGCATACAACGGGTGTAAGCCAGATTTACACACGCAATACACTTAGGTTGACTTGACGAGCCTAGCATGTACATACATGGCCTTGGGACACGGGATACCAAAAGGTCGAACATGAGTCATATAAAAGATACGATCAACATGGAGATGTTCACCATGGATGACTAGTCCGTCTCACGTGATGATCGGACACGGGCTAGTTGACGTGGATCATGTGTCACTTGGATGACTAGAGAGATGTCTATCTAAGTGGGAGTTCATTAAATAATTTGATTATGTGAACTTAATTGTCATGAACTTAGTCTAAAATTGTCTTTACAATCTATATTGTAGATCCAATGGCCAACACTAATGTCACCATCTACTTCAACGCGTTCCTAGAGAAAACCAAGCTGAAAGATGATGGGAGCAACTATGCGGACTGGGTCCATAGCTTGAGGATCATCCTCATAGCTTCTAAGAGATTGTATGTCCTTGATGCACCACTAGGTGACACACCCATTTTCCCAGCAGATCAAGACGTTATGAACGCTTGGCAGTCACGCTGTGATCATTACTCCCTGGTTCAGTGCGGCATGATTTACAGTTTAGAACCGGGGCTCCAAAAGCGTTTTGAGCAACACAGAGCATATGAGATGTTCCAAGAGCTGAAATTGGTTTTCCAAGCTCATGCCCGGGTCAAGAGATATGACGTCTCCGACAAGTTCTTTAGTTGTAAGATGAAGGAAAATAGTTCTGTTAGTGAGCACATACCCAAAATGTCTGGGTTGCACAACTGCCTAACTCAGCTGGGAGTTAATCTTCCGGATGACTTGGTCATTGACAGAATCCTCCAGTCGCTTCCACCTAGCGACAAGAGCTTTGTGATGAACTACAACATGCAGGGTATGGAGAAGTCCATTCCTTAGTTGTACTCGATGTTGAAATCAGCAGAGGTCAAGATCAAAAAGGAGCAACAAGTGTTGATGGTGAATAAGACCACTAGTTTCAAGAAAGGCAAGGGTAAGAAGAACTTCAAGAAGGACGGCAAAGCAGTTGCCATGCACGGTAAGCAAGTTGCCAGGAAGAAGAATAAGAATGGACCCAAGACTGAGACTGAGTGCTTTTATTGCAAGGGTACCGGTCACTGGAAGTGGAACTAGCCCAAGTACTTAGTGGATAAGAAGGTCGTCAACGTTAAAGATATATGTGATATACTTGTTATTGATGTGTACCTTACCAGCGCTCGTAGTAGTTCTTGGGTATTTGATACCGGTGTAGTTGCTCACATTTGTAACTCCAAGTAGGAGCTGCGGAATAAGCGGAGGCTGGCAAAGGACGAGGTGACGATGCGCGTCGGGAATGGTTCCAAGGTCAATGTGATCGTTGTCGGCACGCTACCACTACATCTACCTTCGGGATTAGTTTTAAACCTCAATAATTGTTATTTAGTACCAGCTTTGAGCATGAACATTGTATCTGGATCTCGCTTGATGCGATATGGCTACTCATTTAAATCTGAGAATAATGGTTGTTCTATTTATATGAGAGAAATGTTTTATGGTCATGCCCCGCTGGTCAATGGTTTATTTTTGATGAATCTCGAACATGATGTTACATTGTCCATATTGTGAGTACCAAAAGATGTAAGGTTGATAACGATAGTCCCACTTACATGTGGCACTACCGCCTTGGTCATATTGGTGTCAAACGCATGAAGAAACTCCATGCTGATGGACTTTTGGAGTCTCTTGATTTTGAATAATTTGACACGTGCGAACCATGCCTCACGGGCAAGATGACCAAGACTCCGTTCTCAGGAACAATGGAGCGAGCAACTGACTTGTTGGAGATAATTCAGACCGATGTATGCGGTCCAATGAGTGTTGAGGCTCGCGGTGGCTACCGTTATATTCTCACCCTCACTGATGACTTGAGAAAATATGGGTATGTCTACTTAATGAAACACAAGTCTGAAACCTTTGAAAAGTTCAAGGAATTTCAGAGTGAGGTGGAGAATCAACGTGACAGGAAAATAAAGTGCCTACGATCTGATCATGGAGGAGAATATTTAAGTCACGAGTTTGGCACACACCTAAGGAAATGTGGAATTGTTTCACAACTCACGCCGCCTGGCACACCTGAGCAAAACGGTGTGTCTGAATGTCGTAATCGCACTCTATTGGACATGGTGCGATCTATGATGTCTCTTACCGACTTACCGCCATCATTTTGGGGATATGCATTAGAGACTGCCGTATTCACTTTAAATAGGGCTCCGTCTAAATCCGTTGAGACGACACCGTATGAATTATGGTTTGGAAAGAAACCTAAGCTGTTGTTTCTAAAAGTTTGGGGATGCGATGCTTGTGTGAAGAAAGTTAAACCTAAGAAGCTCAAACCCAAAGCAAAAAAGTGTGTCTTCATAGGATACCCCAAAGAAACTGTTGGGTGTACCTTCTACCTCAGATCCGAAGGCAAATTATTTGTTGCCAAGAATGGATCCTTTCTAGAGAAATAGTTTCTCTCGAAAGAAGTAAGTGGGAGTAAAATAGAACTTGATGAGGTAATTGTACCTCCACTCGAACCGGAGAGTAGCGCAGCATAGGAAGTTGTTTCTGTGGAGCCTGCACCGGCTGGAGAGGAAGTTAATGATGATGATCATGAAACTTTAGAGCAAGTTGCTATTCGAAGGTCCACTAGGACACGTTCCGCACAAGAGTGGTACGACAACCCTGTCCTAGAAATCATGTTGTTGGACAACAGTGAAACTTTGAACTATGAAGAAGCGATGGTGGGCCCAGATTCCAATAAATGGCTTGAAGCCATGAAATCCGAGATAGGATCCATGTATGAGAACAAAGTATGGACTTTGGTGGACTTGCCTGATGATAAGCGAGCCATAGAAAATAAATGGATCTTTAAGAAGAAGACTAACACAGATGGTAATGTGACCGTCTAAAAGGCTCGGCTTGCCACTAAGGGTTATCGACAAGTTCAAGGAGTTGACTACGATGAGAGGTTCTCACCCATAGCTATGCTAAAGTCCGTCCGAATCATGTTAGCAGTTGCCCCATTTTATGATTATGAGATCTGGCAAATGGACGTCAAAACAGCATTCCTTAATGGATTTCTTAAGGAAGAACTGTATATGATGCAGTCGGAAGGTTTTGTCGATCCTAAAGATGCTAACAAGGTATGCAAGCTCCAGTGCTCCATCTATGGGCTAGTGCAAGCATCTCGGAGTTGGAACATTTGCTTTAATGACGTGATTAAAGCGTTTGGATTTATACAGGTTTATGGAGAACCCTGTATTTACAAGAAAGTGAGTGGGAGCTCTGTAGCATTTCTCATATTATATGCGGATGACATATTGTTGATGAGAAATGATATAGAACTTTTGGAAAGCATAAAGGCCTACTTGAATAAGAGTTTTCAATGAAGGACCTTGGAGAAGCTGCTTACATATTAGGCATCAAGATCTATAGAGACAGATCGAGACGCCTCATAGGTCTTTCACAAAGCACATACCTTGACAAGATATTGAAGAAGTTCAATATGGATCAGTCCAAGAAGGGGTTCTTGCCTATGTTACAGGGTGTGAGATTGAGTATGACTGAATGCCCGACCATGGCAAAGGATAGAGAAGAGATGAGTGTCATCCCCTATGCTTCGGCCATAGGCTCTATTATGTATGCCATGCTATGTGCCAGACCTGATGTGAACCTTGCCATAAGTATGGTAGGGAGGTACCAAAGTGATCCCGAAGCGGAACACTGGACAACGGTCAAGAATATCCTGAAGTACCTGAAAAGGACCAAGGACATGTTTGTCATATATGGAGGTGCCAAAGAGCTCATCGTAAAGGGTTACGTCGATGCTAGCTTCGACACAGATCCGGATGACTCCAAGTCATAAACCGGATACGTGTATCTTTTGAACGGATGGGCAGTAAGCTGGTGTAGCAGCAAGCAAAGCGTCGTGGCGGCATCTACATGTGAAGCGGAGTACATAGCTGCTTCAGAAGCAGCAAAGGAAGGAGTCTGGATGAAGGAGTTCATCATCGACCTAGGAGTGATTCCCAATGCATCAGGCCCGATGACTCTATTCTGTGACAACACTAGAGCTATTGCCCTTGCCAAGGAGCCCAGGTTTCACAAGAAGACAAGACACATCAAACGCCGCTTCAACTCCATTTGTGATTACATTCAGGAAGGAGACATAGATATTTGTAAAGTACATACGGATCTGAATGTCGCAGATCCATTGACTAAACCTCTCTCACGAGTGAAACATGATCAACACCAGAACTCTATGGGTGTTCGATTCATCACAATGTAACTAGATTATTGACTCTAGTGCAAGTGGGAGACTGTTGGAAATATGCCCAAGAGGCAATAATGAAATGGTTATTATTGTTTTTCCTTGTTTATGATAATTGTCTATTGTTCATGCTACAATTGTATTAACTAGAAACTATAATGCATGTGTGAATACATAGACCACAATATGTTCCTAGTGAGCCTCTAGTTGGCTAGCTCATTGATCAATAGATGGTCACGGTTTCTTGACCATGGACATTGGATGTCGTTGATAACGGGATCACGTCATTAGGAGAATGATGTGATGGACAAGACCCAATCCTAAGCATATCACAAGATTATGTAGTTCGTCTGCTAAAGCCTTTCTAATGTCAAGTATCATTTCCTTAGACCATGAGATTGTGCAACTCCCGGGTACTGTAGGAATACTTTGGGTGTGCCAAACGTCAACGTAACTGGGTGGCTATAAAGATACACTATGGGTATCTTCGAAAGTGTCTGTTGGGTTGACACGAATCGAGACTGGGATTTGTCACTCCGTGTGATGGAGAGGTATCTATGGGCCCACTTGGTAAGACATCATCACAATGAGCTCAATGTGACTAAGGATTTAGACACGGGATGATGTGTTACGGAACGAGTAAAGAGACTTGCCGATAACGAGATTGAACAAGGTATAGGGATACAGACGATCGAATCTCGGGCAAGTATCATACCGGTAGACAAAGGGAATTGTATACGAGATTGATTGAATCCCCGACATCGTGGTTCATCCGATGAGATCATCATAGAGAATGTGGGAGCCAACATGGGTATCCAGATCCTGCTATTGGTTATTGACCGGAGAGGTGTCTCGGTGATGTCTACGTGCCTCCCGAACCCGTAGGGTCTACACACTTAAGGTTTGATGACGCTAGGGTTATATGGAAATAGTGTACATGGTTACCGAAGGTTGTTCCAAGTACCGGATGAGATCCCGGACGTCACGAGGAGCTCCGAAATGGTCCGGAGGTAAATATTAATATATAGGAAGTGAGGTTTTGGTCACCAGAAGTGTTTCGGGCATCCAACACCAGACGGCTGCATGGGCCGCAAGTGGGAGGGAACCAGACCCTAGGTGGACTGGTGCGCCCCCACAAGGGCCCAAGGTGCAGCACTAGAGGAGAGGGGGGGGGACCCTAGCCTAGATGGGCCTAAGGCCCACCTAGGGCACCGCCCTCCCCTCTCTCCCTTTGGCCGCCGCACCAGATGGGATCTGGGGCTGCCGCCAGCCCTTAGGGTGGGAACCCTAGGGCTATGCCCTCCTCCTCCTATATATAGTGGAGGGTTTGGGGCTGCCAAAGACACAAGTTTCTTCCTCCCTCAGCGCAGCCCTACCCTTACTCTTCCTCGTTCTCCGTAGCGCTTGGCGAAGCCTTGCTAGAGTACCACACAACTCCACCGTCACCATGACGTCATGCTGCCGGAGCTCTCCCTCAACCTCTCCTTCCTCCTTGATGGATCAAGGCATAGGAGATGTCATCGGGCTGCACGTGTGTTGAATGCGGAGGCGCCATTGTTCGGCGCTTAGATCAGATTCCACCGTGATCTGAATCACTGCGAGTACGACTCCACCAACCGCGTTCTTGTAACGCTTCCGCTTTGCGATCTTCAAAGGTATGAAGATGCACTCTCCCCACTCATTGCTGGTTTCTCCATAGATGGATCTTGGTGAACACGTAGGAATTTTTTTGATTTACTACTACGTCTCCCAACATCAGCTCCCTGGACATCCATGAAGACCTAGCCGTGCCTGTGGCCATCCACCTTCTTCCTGACCTTTGGAAGCACATTACCACTCTGGACCGCGACGAAGGAGGCGCACGCCGACCGCTGCATGCTGTCATGGAGCCACATGCTGAAGGAATGGTGATAGAGGGCCACTAAGGGCCTGCCGCCTATGAAGGCCTCGCAGTAGAAGGCAAAGACCGACAGGAGCAAGATGGAGTTGGGCTGAAGATGGAGAGATTGGATCCCGTAGTGCTCGAGGATGGCAGAAAAGAACCCTGAGAAGGGCAGGACGAGCCCACAGAAGACGCTATGGGGAAACAAGGGGTAGACTGTCTTTGCCAGGGTGCACCGCTCCATAGAGCCGCACCAGATCAAGGTCTGTCCCCCACTCATTGGAGTCCCCTGCTGTCAATGACAGCGCTAAGGGGGGACCCCCATCCTTGGCAATGGTGGATGTCATGAGCATCATTGAGGGAGAAGAGGGGGCCGAGGCCTAAGCCTCGGTCTTTGACTTCCCGGTAGGCGTCATCTGAAGAATCCCTGAGGGAGAAGAGAAAGAGGAAGGACATCAATGCGCCAAGATCTGGGGGAGGTTCTCGCGATGGAAAGGGGATCTGTGCAAGGGAGCAAAGCGACCTAAAGAAGAGCAATGATGGCTCTACGGTGGGAGTCTGGATTTTGTCAGCCTGGGCAGTTGCCGAGGCAACAAGGGAACGAAGGTGTCTGTTCCCCATCCCGCGCCATGCATCGAGCCTAGCCCGCAGGCGATTGGGGGTCCACGACGCTTCACCCTTTGCTGCTTGCCTTCACCTCGGAGCCAGGGCTGGCACGCCCTGGGCCCGGGGGCTACTGTTGGTGTTCTGGGACCGGGGGTACCCAAACCTACCTGCCTGTGGCCCAGCGCGTGGCCCACCATGACGGCCCGGTGCGGACCAGCGACAAGCACCCCAAGTCAAACACCTCGCGAGAGACCCAACCTCACAAGGCGAGCAATGCCAAGACCTCCAGAGAAGTGGCATCCCCTGATATGTCCATTTTGCATCATTCTTTTATGTTGATATTTATTTCATTATAGGCTATTATTACATGTTATGGCACAATACTTATGCCTTTTCTCTCTTATTTTACAAGGTTTACATGAAGAGGGAGAATGCCGACAACTGGAACTCTAGACTGGGAAAGGAGAAATTGAGATACCTATTCTGCACAACTCCAAAAGTCCTGAAAATTTATGAAGAATTATTTTGGAGTATATAAAAAATACTGGGCGAAACAGATACCAAGGGTGGGGGGCACCAAGAGGTGACAAGCCTGCCAGGCGCGACCACCCCTTAGACGTGCCTAGCAGGCTTGTGGCCCACCTGACAGTCCCCCGATGCCCATCTTTTGCTATGTGGAGGGTTTTTTTCCTGAAAACAAAAATCAGAAGATAGCTTTCGGGACAATGCGCCGCCGTCTCAAGGCGGAACTTGGACAGAACCAATCTAGAGCTACGCAGGGCTGTTCTACCGGGGAAACTTCCCTCCCGGAGGGGGAAATCGAAGCCATCGTCATCACCAACGATCCTCTCATTGAGAGGGGGTCAATCCCCATCAAAATCTTCATCATCACCATCTCCTCTCCAAACCCTAGTTCATCTCTTGTATCCGATCTTTGTCTCAAACCTCAGATTGGTACATGTGGGTTGGTAGTAGTGTTGATTACTCCTTATAGTTGATGCTAGTTGGTTTACTTGGTGGAAAATCATATGTTCAAATCCTTTATGATAATTAATACTCCTCTGATTATGAACATGAAGATGTTTTGTGAGTAGTTAGGTTTGTTCCTTAGGACATGGGATAAGTCTTGTTATAAGTAATCATGTGAATTTGGTATTCATTCGATATTTTGATGAGATGTATGTTCTCTCTACTCTAGTGGTGTTATGTGAATGTTGACTACATAACACTTCACCATCATTTGGTCCTAGGGGATGGAATTGGGAAGTAATAAGTAGATGATGGGTTGCTAGAGTGACAGAAGCTTAAACCCTAGTTTATGCGTTTCTTTGTAAGGGGCTGATTTGGATCCATATGTTTCATGCTATGGTTAGGTTTACCTTAATTCTTGTTTCGTAGATGCTTGCGATAAGGGTTAATCATAAGTGGGTTTTTTTCCAAGTAAGGGCAGCACCCAAGCACCGGTCCACCCACATATCAAATTATCAAAGTAATGAACATGAGTCAAATGAGCATGATGAAAACTAGCTTGATAGAAATTCCCATGTGTCCTCAGGAGCGCTTTGCTTTATATAAGAGTTTGGTTAGGCCTGTCCTTTGCTTGAAAAAGGATTGGGCTACCTTGCTGCACCCTTGCTACACTTGTTATTTGTTACTCATTAGGAATTATCTTATCACAAAACTATCTGTTACCGATAATTTCAGTGCTTGGAGAGAATACCTTACTGGAAACTGCTTGTCATTTCCTTCCGCTCCTCGTTGGGTTTGACACTCTTACTTATCGAAAGGACTACGATAGATCCCCTATACTTGTGGTTCATCAAGACTCTTTTCTGGCGCCGTTGCTGGGCAGTGAAGCGCCTTTGGTAAGTGGAATCTGGTAAGGAAAAACTTATATAGTGTGCTGAAATTTACTGTCACTTGTTACTATGGAAAGTAATCCTTTGAGGGGCTTGTTTAGGGTATCTTCACCTCGACAGGAAACACAAAGAGTTGTCCCTCAACCTACTAAACCTACTGAAAAATATTTATTATGAAATTCCTTTGGGTATGATAGAGAAACTGCTGGCTAATCCTTATGCAGGAGATGGAACACTACATCCTGATTTGCATCTAATCTATGTGGATGAAGTTTGTGGATTATTTAAGCTTGCAGGTCTGCCCGAGGATCACGTCAAGAAGAAGGTCTTTCCTTTATCTTTGAAGGAGAAGGCATTTACATGGTATAGGTTATGTGATGATATTGGATCATGGAGCTACAACTCATTGAAATGGAATTCATCAGAAGTTCTACCCTATGCATCCAGTTCACCATGATCGGAATTATATTTATAATTTTTGACCTCATGAAGGAGAAAGAATCGCGAAAGCTTGGGAGAGGCTTAATTCAATGTTATATTTATGCCCAATAATGAGGTCTCAAGAGAAATTATTATTCAGAATTTTTATGCTCGGCTTTCTCGTAGTGATCAATCCATGCTCGATACTTCTTGTGCTGGTTCTTATATGAAGAAAGATATTAACTTGAAATGGGATTTATTGGAAAGAATTAAACGCAACTTTGGACATTGGGAACTCGACGAAGGTAAGGAGTCAGGTATGAACCTTAAGTATGATTGTGTTAAGTCCTTCGTAGACACCGATGCTTTTTGTGAATTTAGCACTAAATATGGGCTTGGTTTTGAGATAGTAGCTTCTTTTTGTGAATATTTTGCTGCTCATGTTGATCTGCCTAAGGAGAAGTGGTTTAAATATCATCCTCCCATTGAAGTGAAAGTATTTGAACCTGTTAAAGTTGAAGAGTATACTATTACTTATAATATTGATCCTATGTCGGGACCCCGATCCTAAGCCATAGGAATCCATCCTATAACACATCACATCACTTTGCGTCCTCACGCGCGGTTAACTCCACAGCTGCCACCTTACATGACCGTTTGCGTCTTTTGTCTCACCTATGTGAATATGTTGCTAGCATTCAAATGTCAAAGAACCCAGGTCGACGTGACTAGTCGTAGAACCCAAGTAGCACATCCATAGAGGGACAAGCATACATAACCTAGCAATGCAGATGTCGGCCTCTAGCGTGTGTAGACGATTCATAGCAAGCTACAAGGACTCCATTATGTCGTGGGACATAAATGCCGTCACTGCACGTAGACGAGTCATAGCAGGCTACAGGGAATCCATTACACTGCGAGACATTTCCCCGAAGGGTCAGACACAACAACAAAGAAGGATACATGTCGGTCAATCAATGTGTCCTGAGCAGTAGCAAGCTACCAAGGCTCGGTGGAAGCACAAAGAGGCAGTTCCCTGTAAAGAGTACTACTAAAGGCACACAACTAGGTGTCGAATCCCATACATACCTTTGCACGTCACACGTACGCACGACATGCCTGATATGCATAGATACAACTATGGCATCACAACATAACCATACAACAACACATCATTTATTTAGAAGGCTCATAAGAGCAAACATAGTGTGATATTACAAGCAGGGGTCACATGACCCAACACACAAGTCATAGAAGCAACAAGCGGAAGCATAACATGTTTGGGTACAAACATCTAGAAATGACGAAGGCCGAGGGAGCCTGTCTATCTACAAGGCCCTCCATAGGAACTAGACCTCTGGCTGGGATTCCCAAGCTACTCGGTCAACATCGATCTTATCGTAGAAACCACTAGCAAGACTAGAGTCTCCTTTGCAAAAAAATAATTAAGCAACAGTGAGTATTGAGTACTCAACTAGACTTACATCAGAACTAACTAAATATGCATCGGTATCAACAAGGGGGTTGTGGGGTTCATTACAGCAAGCCAGCTTTGACTCGGTGGCTATCCTGTACTACAACTATCAGCACTTTGAAAAGTTTATGAAGTGTACAGGAGTCCACTAACACCATAACTATACACTACCATGGATCCACTCCCGTCCTCCTACGGGAGTGCCATCCATGGTACTCACACTTGTCTTGAAGCTTTTATGAGTATCCATTAAAATTGTCTATGAACCATATAAGTCTCCATGTAGTCCATATTCGCAGACACAACTATTCGAATAGATTATTACCCTGCAGGGGTGTACTTCATCACACATGCTCCTGCCACTTACCGCCATGTGCACATAAAAGGCACCTCGGCAACCTTCAAGCGGAAGCCCAAAGAGGGAGTCGACCATGACCTGACTAACCACACAAGACTCTAGTCTAGGTTTATCGCCTATTTGAGACTGAACCCACAAGGAAGTCCGACCGAAGTTTCCCCTACGACCCCAAATGATGTGTACAGTATTTCCAAGCCCACATCGACGGATGGTATGATGCTTGGTACACCGGGCTACGCTGCCTAGTCTGTCCCAAGCCCACCTGTAGGAGGTGCCACTCGGTAGACTACTAGCATGTCCTACAAACACCAGAAACTAGTTGCAACTCCTAGACAGAGATCAAGTCGATTAATAAGTTGAGAGAGTCAATTAAGGATCCCAATGTGTGGTAGTAGCTAGTCTTGGATAACATACAAAGGACTTAGTTCTTAAGGACGGTCCCAATGAGACAACCCTCCATGTACTCCTACATGGCCCCTCATTGTTACCTTTACCAAATCGGGTTCAACACTTAACTCTCATCATCGGAACACAATCAGTTCACTCTGGTTCATCACCCAGATGAATCAGACCTGACACAACTCTAAGCATAGCAATCATAGCAAAGTAAATGCACAACATGGCTCAAGCATCTACAAGGTATGCTAGGTTGCATGGTTCAGCTATTTACAATGAAAATGACAAGTCATGCAGAGGAATGGGTTTAACTACCGCAACAAGTAAAAGTTGAATTGTTTTGTCCTAATGCAATAAGTGAGAGCAAGACCGAGAGAGTGGGATTGTAGCGGAGATGTTCAATGAGGGGTTGCTTGCCTGGTAAGACGATCACATGTTACTGCTCCTCAGATGGATACTCGACCGTATCCTCTGGAACAGTGCCTAACACGAAGAGCAACCATCAAGGGGGGGGGGACAAATCAATACACATCAAATGCAACAATATGATGCATGAATATGACATGGAAATATGATGTGGTTTGTCTTAATGCATATAGAAACTTAGTTAAATGAAGTAGGTTTGAACTCAAGGTTCAAAATCAACTTCATATATGGAGTTCCATAATGCATTCGAACTAAAATGTCCAACTTCACCTATTTAGGTTGCTCTAACATGCATGAAAATGGTATAGATGGATTCATTGCATTTTTTGATCAATTTTCATATATAAATTATTTTCATCTCACTTACAAATTAATTTATATGAATTTTCTAAGTTTTTAGCAATTTCTGGAATTCATTAAAATCATAAACACATTTATTGCGTCAGCTACACGTCATCATGACGTCAGCCTAGTCAACTGACCTCTCTGGGTCAAACCTGACCAGTGGGACCCACTTGTCAATGACCCAGTGGCTAAGCCGGGTCAAATCCCGTGCTGACTAGGGGTTTGACCAGTGGTCGGGCCCATTGGAAGTCTCCGTAGGGTTAATTAACCGCGGGGTTAGCATTCATGGCCTTGCCACGTCGGCCACCAGTGATTAGCCGTCGATGACCCTGCTCTGTGGCGCTCCGTAGATGCAGACCGGCACTACAGGAGGTCTCCAGGCGAGCTGAGGGCACTAGGGCGAAGCCCGAGCTTGCCCGCATCGGTTGGGACACGCGGTGTGACAGCCCGAGACCGACGTTCCAGAAGATTCCAGAAGATTCCCCTTTTCTTTCCGTTCTCGTCATGTGTTCGTCTGGTTGTTGCATTCATCATCGCATCATTCACATCATCTGCATCGCATCGTCTCCCGTTTTCAAAAGCTTGCATTTGTTCGTAGTTGCCGGTTCTCTCCGTTCTGCGTTGCCCGTTTCGAAACCAGCCACACACGCCCGCGCCCGCGGCACCGTTAAATAAAACCGTTTTTAAGTGCGCGCAAAAATATTCTCGGATTGAGTTGAAACTCGTCGTGTGGTCTTGTTATAGCTTAGGTAGACCGCCCGTCGAATTTCGTCGTGATCCGAGTTCATTTGATGCCCCGTCGGTACGTCGTAGCAGAGAGGTCATCGATTTTCGTCACACGTTTGTCACTGTTTTAAACCTTCGTGCCGCGCCGCACTGCTTCCCTCTCTTCCCCTCCTATCCCCTCTACACAGCCACCGTAGCCCCGACCCTCCGCTTCTGGACGTCGAGTCAACACCCGACAGTCCTGAAACAGACAGTGCCAGCTAACCCTAGCCCCTAGCCTATATATAGCCCTAGCTCTCCTCGTTTCGCGTGCAAACCGTAGCCACCCCCACCTTCTCCCTCCTCTAGCCTCCAGCCCGCTCGAGCCCATCTGGGCCCGTTTGAGCCCATCCGGTCCCGAATCGGCTCATCCCCAAGCTCTCCCGAGCTCATCCATGGAGATGCCCGGGGTCCTCCCGAGCTCCTCCCTCCATCGGCCCTTGCCGGAGCTCGCCGGAGCCGCCCCAGCCCTGGCCGGCCGCCGCCTCCCCTCTTCCCTCTCCGTCTCCTCTCCTCTTCTTCCTCCTCTCGCTCACCTCTCCCTCTCCCTTCCCGCAGGTCCTCTCGCCGGCGCCCCCAAGCCGCCGCCGGAGCTCCCTTGCCGCCGCAGCGCGCCGCCGCCGCCAGGAACGGGTCTCCCCTCGCCGGATCTGGCGCCCTCTCCCTCCCCCTCGCCGGATCCATGCATCCCCGCCATCTCGAGCCGCCCATCCGCCGCCGCCGTTGCTTCCTCGTGCGGGAGCGGGATGAGCCGCCCGCTCGTTCCCTCCATTGACCGCGCGCCGGAGCGAGCGTCCGCGCCCGCGTCGCCTGCGTGGGCCTCGCCCCAGCCCGGTAGCTGCCAGCCGCTACTCTCTTCCCAGCCAGCCACCGAGTGGGCTTGGCCCATAGGTGAGCCCAGCCCCCCGTTGCGTTTTTTTATTTTCGTATTTAGATCCATTGCATGTTTCTTAATGCCATATCTTTTAAACCGTGCAACGTAATAAAATGATTTAAACATGTAAAATGATTAGATCAATGGGTAGTTTAATAATATGCCATTTGCATCCCTACCTAAAATTGTTTAACATGTCATTTTGCATATTTGCATTAATTGCATTTTCATAATTAATTTACCGTGCATCAAAATTAATAAAATCACATATTCAAAATGTTCATATCATTTGCACCACATTTTCATGCATGATAAAAATGTGTTCATGATGTTTGCATTTATTTTGCATTATTGAATTGCTTTAAGTTGATTAGGCCATATCCCCACATATTTAATTGTGCTTAATTTCCCATAAGAACCTAAGCATATTATATAGGTTTTCGGGGTAGAAAAGTCCATGTGATTTATCTGTGCATTTAGTTTTGTCATTTGAGCATTTTGTGTGCACGTCATTTATGCCGTGATGCCCTTTTGTCATTCGTGGGATTTAATCCGGGCATGAAATGAATTAAGTTTCAACATGTAAGTTGCTCTTTGATATGTGTCCTAGCCCATGGACATTTTGCTTGTCTTAGATATGCATGTTTAGGTGTTATTTTGTTGTTTTCAACTTGCTAAGAAAATCTGCTATTTTGAGGGTCCAAAATATTTCTAAGTCTGGAATCTGTTATATTTTGTTGCTGTCTTGCCATGTGATTTGCTAGTGATCTAGAACTCTTTTGTGGTAGGTGTAATGGAGTTATCTGTTGTTGATATTGTCCTCTAGCATGCTGTTAAGTTTCATGCCATAATATGACTTGTAGCATATAGTTTCACTGCTGACGATATGCCTTTGTGGTAAAAACTGCACTGTCTAAAACTGCTATTTTCACCAAGTCTGAAACTGTTATTAAGTTGCCTTCGTGTGAGCTTCCTACCTAGTGATCCATGCATGTTTTGATTATGATTTGTGAAGTTGAAATGAAGTGGATGTTGCATACTACTGTCCCATGCTTAGTTTGTGCATTTTGGAATATTGTAACTTGTTGTTTTCATATGTTCAAAATGCTATCTTGCTGTTTGTGGCAGATTTCAACTAAAACTTGTTTTGATGGTTGTGGTTGAACCGTAGCTCCGTTTTGGACGTTCCTTATATGAAACTTGCTTAGAATCTCATGCAGGTTCATAATAAATTTCTGCATTCATGGTTTGAGATGTTTGTGATTGCATTCCCCATGCATTTGCATTCATGACATGTGCATCTTGTGTTACTCATATCTTTTAGACCGTAGCTCCGTTTGAGATGTTCTATATATGTAAAACGACTAGAATGACATGGAGAATAACATGGTATGCCTTATTCTGTGGTTTAACAAATATAAAATATGCTTAGTCAGATCTGGACCAATTTCGAAAGTAACACATGGGGTCATTTCGGAAGTGCTATAAGTTGTTTCCGGCCTCATTTAAGATGCCTAGATAGATAGTTTTCTTATGCTTCACCTCTTGCCATGTTTAATGACATTTAATATTGTCGTGTACCTAACGGGAGTGAACTAAATAATTCGATTGTGGAGTTTCGTCAATTGCAACTCGTTGCATATTGAGCTTCACTTTAATGTGTAGAAGTTGTTTGATGTGAATTGTCATGCATTGCATATTAAACCAGACATGCATCATATTCGTTTGCGCATCGTGTCATGCATATGTTGTGGTGTTTCATGTGTTGATTGTTTGTTTCGGATTGCTTCTTCTCGATAGAGTTCCGAAAGCGTTTGGAGTGTGAGGATTCGTTCGACTACGTTGGTTCGTCTTCTTCATGGACTCGGTCTTCTTCCGAGCGGGATCTCAGGTAGGATGACACATTTGCCTGGATACCATTACTATCATTGCTATGCTAGTTGTCTCGCTTTTGTCATTATGTCTCGCTACCTACCACTGTTTGACAAGCCTCCCAACATTGCCATGAAAAGCCTTTAACCCCTCCACATCCCAGCAAACCTTTGTTTGGCTATGTTACCGCTTGCTCAGCTCTTCTTATAGCGTTGCTAGCTGCAGGTGCATTGCTTCCATGTGTCAACATGGATTTTCTTTGTTATATCACAATATTGCTGCTATTTAATTTAATGCACATATACACTTGGTAAAGGGTGGAAGGCTTGGCCTTTTGCTCGGTGTTTTGTTCCACTCTTGCCACCCCTAGTTACTTGTGAACCGGTGTTATGTTCCATAATTGAGCGCTCCTAACATGCTCGGGGTTGTTATGGGGACCCCCTTGATTTTCGGGTGAGAATAAATCTTCTCTGGCAAGGCCCAACATTGGTACTACATTTGCCTAATAATTAATGAACTTGCATAGGGGATTTTTCGGACCCCGTGGATAATTAATTAACAACCCGGGCCAGTGCTCCTCATGGGTGTTGGTCCAAATTGGGCTGCCTGCGGGGCTGCCTCAAGGCAACTTGAGGATTGGTTTTCCCTGTAGCTAGTCCCATCTGTCGTGTCCTGAGAACGAGATACGCGGCTCCTATCGGGTTTGTCGACACGCCGGGCGGCCTTGCTGGATTTGTTTTACCTTTCTCGAACGTCTCGAGTGAGGAACTCTGATTTTCTTTGGGCTATCTCGAGGTGTCGGATTTCCTTTGGAATTGCCTAGGATGATCATGAGATACGTGGTTGAGGTTATTCCCGTTGCGTGTGGTTAATTTATGATGGATGAGTTGGAGCACCCCTGCAGGGTTAAAGCTTTTCGAGAAGCCGTGCCCGCGATTATGTGGCAAACTTGGATACTTTGTTTAACACCCGGTCATAGCAAACTTGAAGTAAACTCTAATAAAATACACCAACTGTGTGCGTAACCGTGACTGTCTCTTTTCGTGAGTCCTTATCCGGAAGAGAACACGGTGGGGTTATGATTGACATAAGTAGGTGTTCAGGATTAGTTAGTGATCATTACTAGTTCATGTCTGTTATGCGTAGACCACCATACTTTACTTTCTGTGCTCGTAAGTTAGCCACTCAATTATATGCTTAGTCGCTTGCTGCAGCCTCACCACTTAACCATACCATACCTATTAAGCTTTAATAGTCTTGATACCCTTGGAAATGAGATTGCTGAATCCCTGTGGCTCACAGATTACTAGAACACCAGTTGTAGGTGCAGGTAATGCGATGATTTGACGTGAGCGCGTTGCTTGATTTGGCTTGGAGTTCTTCTTCTTCTTCTTCTTCAATCTTGGATGGGTTCCAGGCGGCAGCCTAGGATAGCAAGGGTGGATGTCATTTTATCATTTGATTTCGTCCGTAGTCGGACCCTACTCTTCTGTATGATGTTTGAGTATGTATTGTATTGACATGACTCTGTTGTAGCTTGTGGTGAGTGTAAGCCAATTCCATATACTCACCTCTTCTGTACATGTACTTGTAATGATATTCATTGTTGCGAACGCAACGAGATGCGCTTCTATCCCGTCGAGGCCCTCGTGCCCAAATAAGGATAGGACCGCATCTTGGGCGTGACACGCGGGGAGGCGAGGGGCGGCCGGAGGTGACGGTGGCGAGCTCACTCGCGACGGCCGAAGCTCAGGCGAGGGAGGCCGCAGGGCTACAGGCTACGGGGCGAGAAGCGGAAGGTCGGGGCAACATCTACAGGTCCCCGCAAGCATGCCGGAGTGCTGAAGCGAGCACGACATGTGATGTGGCCGCGGTGGCCATGTCGCCGGCGGCGAGGTGCTCGGGCACGACAGGGAAGCGGCGGCTATGGATGGCTAAACAGAAGGGAAAGGGAGGGGTTCAACGGAGAGGCTGACGATGCTTCTTCTAGAGTTGGCGGCAAGGACGGGGATGCTCCGGAGCGGCAAATCGACGGCGGCGACGGCGGCTTCGATTCCGACGGCAATGGCCACACAGCGAGGGGAGAGGGGAGAGAGCGGTGTATTAGGGATGGGTATGGCTTGGGGGAGGCTCTGTGGCGCTTCAAGGGGACTTTAGAGGCAGGCAGGCGATTAGGAGGTGGCGAGGGCATCGCTAGCGTCGCGCCACACACCTGCCTTTCCTCCTGGGAGGAGGTGGAAGAAGACCCCCTGCCCCTGGTGGGTTGGGCTGGGACACTCCCCCGTGGGCCAGGTGAGACAGGTAAGCCTTTCTCCCTTTTTTACATTTTGTTCTGTTTTTCTATTTCTATAGTTTGTTTCTGATTTAGTAAAAAAATACTAAATCAGTTTATAAAAATAGGAAACCTTTTCTGGGCACTAATTGAAACATTCCAAAGGCCCTGGCCAAGTTTCATATTTATTGAAGCTATAAATTATTTATAATATTTTATAACCCCAATTAAAATATTTATTGATTTAATTCAATAAACAAAAATGACTTTGAAAAATATGAATCACCTCTGGTTGATGCTTCCACATTTTTCCAGAAATGATGAACATTTTAGAAGGCCACTTTGGTTCATTGCAAAATATTTTGGTTTAACCTATTTGAATTGAAATAATGCTAGGGTTTGATCATCCCCATTTCAAGTTTAAAAAGAATTTAATAATGATGCAATCACAAACATGGCTCCTAGTGCATGCTAAATCTAGGGATGTGACAACTCACCCCCACTTAAAAGAATCGCATCCCGAGATTCAGGAGTCGACGAGAAAAGAGCCGGATACTCAAGTCGAAGACAATCTTCTCGCTCCTAGGTAGCTTCATTCTCAAATTGATGGGACCAATGAACCTTCAGAAACTTTATATTCCAACACTGGGTGACACGCTCATCTTGATCGAGAATACAAACAAGATATCTCGATATGAAAGATCATCTTGAAGATCAAGCGTTTCGTGGTCCACTTCAGGATAGGATCCTTGAAGCAACACCTGAGTTGAGACACGTGGAAGACATCATGAACTATGGAAAGCTGAGGGGGCAGTTCCAAATGCTAGGCAACTTATCCTCATTTAGAAAGAGTGCGAAAAGGACCAATGTTACAAGGAGCCAATTTGCCCTTGATACCGAAATGATGGGTACCCTTCAAAGGTGTAACCCTAAGGTAAGCCTTTTCGTCCACCTCATAAGTTACTTCCTTATGATGGTGATCATACTGGCTCTTCTGACGAGACTGAGCTGTCTTGAGATTTTCGTGGATAACACGAACTTGCTCTTCTGCTTCCTGGATCTTGTCTAGCCCAAAGAATTTTCTTTCCCCGGTCTCTAACCAGTTCAAAGGTGTCCGGCATCTTCATCCATAAAGAACTTCAAAAGGAGCTTTGCCCAGGCTAGATTGGTAGTTGTTGTTATACGCAAACTCCACAAATGGAAGACACTTCTCCAAATTCATTCCGAATGAGATGACACAAGCTCTGAGCATGTCTTCGAGAATCTGATTGACTCTTTCCACCTGACCACTTGACTGAGGGTGAAAGACGGTGCTAAAGGAGAGATGGCTTCCCATAGCATTCTGGAAACTTTTCCAAAATCGAGAGGTGAAAAGACTTCCACAGTCTAAATTGATTTCCAATGGAACACCATGGAGGGACACTATTCAAGAGATGTATAAATCAGCCAACTGACTAGCAGTGATACTCTCTCGGACAGGAAGGAAATGAGCCACTTTGGAAAGGCGATCAATAACTACAAATATTGCATTATTTCCTTTCTTGGTCTTGGGAAATCCGATGATGAAGTCCATGCTGGAAATATGCCCTAGAGGCAATAATAAATTAGTTATTATCATATTTCCTTGTTCATGATAATCGTTTATTATCCGTGGTATAATTGTATTGACCGGAAACTCAGATACATGTGTGGATACATAGACAACACCATGTCCCTAGTATGCCTCTAATAGACTAGCTCGTTGATCAAAGATGGTTAAGGTTTCCTAGCCATGCACATGAAATGTCATTTGATAATGGGATCAGGTCATTAGGAGAATGATGTGATGGACAAGACCCAAACTATAAACGTAGCATATGACCGTGTCGGTTTATTGCTACAATTTTCTGCATGTCAAATATCTGTTCCTGTGACCATGAGATCATGCAACTCACTGACACCGGAGGAGTACCTGGTGTGTATCAAACATCGCAACGTAACTGGGTGACTATAAAGGTGCTCTACAGGTATCTCCGAGGGTGTCTGTTGGGTTGGCATGGATCAAGACTGGGATTTGTTACTCCGTGTGATGGAGAGGTATCTCAGGGCCCACTCGGTAATACAACATCACAACAAGCCTTGCAAGCAATGTGACTAAAGTGTTAGCCACAGGATCTTGTATTACATAACGAGTAAAGAGACTTTCTGGTAATGAGATTGAACTAGGTATGGAGATATCGACGATCGAATCTCGGGCAAGTAACATACCGAAGAACAAAGGGAACAACATACGAGATTAACTGAATCCTTGACATAGAGGTTCAGCCGATAAAGATATTCGTAGAATATGTAGGAACCAATATGGGCATCTAGGTCCCGCTATTGGTTATTGACCATAGAGGTGTCTCAGTCATGTCTACATAGTTCTCGAACCCGCAGGGTCTGCACACTTAAGGTTCAGTGACATTTCGATAGTATAGAGTTATGTATGATGGTGAACGAAGGTTGTTCAGATTCCAGGATGAGACCCCGGACGTCACGAGGATCTCCGGAATGGTCCGGAGGTAAAGATTGATATATAGGAAGTCCTGTTTTGGTCACAAAAAAAGTTTCAGGCTCATCGGTAGTGTACCGAGAGTGCTACGAGGGTGCCTAGGGACCATCCAGAGGGGTGTCTCGACCCAAAGGACCTCATGGGCTGTGGGAATAATCGAACCAGCCCCTGGTGGGCTGGGATAAGCCCCCACTAAGGCCCATGCGGCTAGGGGTGGTAAATACCCAAAAGGTGGAGAGGTGGAAAGAGTTTCCAAGTGGAAAGGAGGAATCCTACTCCTAATAGGATTGGAGTAGGACTCCTCCACCTCCAATTTCAACCAAACCTTGAGGGTTTGAGGCTGACTCCTCCCCTCCCTCCCTCCTATATATACTAGAGGATTTAGAGAGGAAAGAAAACCCTAATTGCCACGTGTTGCCCTCTTCTTCCTCTAGATTTGTTTCTCCTCTAGATTAGTTCTACGATGCTTAGGCGAAGCCCTGCAGGATTAGTTCACCACCACCGCCACCATGCCGTTGTGTTGCTAGAGAACTCATCTACCTCTCCGCTCCCTCTTGTTGGATCAAGAAGGAGGAGATCATCATCGATTTATACGTGTGCTGAACGTGGAGGTGCCATCCGTTCGACGCTTGGTCGGAAGGACCGTGATCAAGATCACAAGACGATTCCTGATTGGATCACGGGACGGATCGTGATGAGATCACGGGACAGATCGTGATTGGATCGCAGGACGGATCGTGATGGGATCGTGGGATGCTCGGCGATTTAGATCGCGAAGATGTTCGACTACATCAACCGCGTTTCTTAACACTTCCCGCTTAGCGATCTACAAGGGTATGTAGATCCAGTCTTCCTCTCCACTACAAGAAATATGCTATCTTGTGACCTTCTGTCAGTGACCTTGGAAAAATGGTCATAAATCTATGAACTTTTGAGACCAATTTTTTGCATGCTTATGGATGCTCATGGATGAAAGATAAAATTGTGTATTTTTGTGCTTGCTCATGGATGCTCATTCATTGAATGATTTGTGATAATATGCCCAAATTTGGCACATGCCTCCATCTTGTGATGGCAAATAGTGTTGCCAAAGAGAGGTTCCTGCTTGTTTCACAAAAAAACCATTTTTCATTTTTTGAATGCCAAAAACACATGTTTTTCGTGAAGTGGCTACAAGGAGGGACATTCCAAACGGCGCCATTCCATGTCTATCTCAAAGTAGACCCTATTCTACGGATGGTTGCCAAAAATCATGCATTTCCGACCCTCGTAGCTACTCCCGGCCATTCAGACAACCATCGGTCGATTCTATTGGAACCAGATGGAATTTGAACTGCGGGTCCTCCATAGCTTTCTTGTTATTTTTACTAAAAATCATTTTTAGCTTCACAGGTAGGCATTTCATCATAGAATCACCAACAGATATGCATGATCAAACCCCTAGCCACGGACGGCTCACGCAACAAGTTAGACCGGTTTTTGAGAACACCGTAAAAAATTCAAAAAAAATCAAAAAAATGGGAGACCTCCGCGTCACATCATAAAATGTGGCCTACCAACTAGTAAAAATATTAAACTTGGAATGCCGATGTTTTCTTGAAAAAGTGTTCTCAAAAATGACCTACCATGAACAAAGATTCATGGCTTTCAAGCCAAACGAGCAATGATATGGCCACATTCGTTGAATAGTTTGTGATAATATGCCAAAAATTGGCACATACGTCCATCTTGTGATGACAAACAGTATTGCCAAAGAGAGGTTCCAGCTTGTTTCATAGAAAAACCATTTTTCATTTTTTGAATGCCAAAAACACATGTTTTTCGTGAAGCGGCTACAAAGAGGGACATTCGAAACGGCGCCATTCCATGTCTATCTCAAAGTAGACCATATTCTACAAACGGTTGCCAAAAATCATGCATTTCTGACCCTCGTAGCTACTCCCGGCCATTCAGACAACCATCGGCCGATTCTCCTAGAACCAGTTGGAATTTGAACTGCGGGTACTCCATAGCTTGCCCGTTATTTTTGCTAAAAATAATTTTTAGCTTCACAGGTAGGCATTTCATCATATAATCACCAACAGATATGCATGATCAAACCCCTAGACACGGACGACCGACGCGACAAGTTAGACCATTTTTCGAAAACACCGTAAAAAATTCAAAAAATGGGAGACCTCCGCATCACATCATCAAATGTGGCCTACCAACTAGTAAAAATATTAAACTTGGAATACCGATGTTTTCTTGAAAAAGTGCTCTCAAAAACGACCTACCATGAACGAAGATTCATGGCTTTCAAGCCAAACGAGCAATGATATGGCCACATTCGTTGAATAGTTTGTGATAATATGCCCAAATTTGGCACATGCCTCCATCTTGTGATGGCAAACAGTGTTGCCAAAGAGAGGTTCCAGCTTGTTTCACAAAAAACAATTTTTCATTTTTTGAATGCCAAAAACACATGTTTTTCGTGAAGCGGCTACAAAGAGGGACATTCCAAACGGTGCCATTCCATGTCTATATCAAAGTAGACCCTATTCTACGGACGGTCGCCAAAAATCATGCATTTCCGTCCCTCGTAGCTACTCCCGGCCATTCAGACACCCATCAGCCGATTTTGCTCGAAGCGACTGGAATTTGAACTGTGGGTCCTCCAGAGCTTGCCAGTTATTTTTGCTAAAAATCATTTTTAGCTTCATAGGTAGGCATTTCATCATAGAATGACCAACAAATATGCATGATCATACCCATAGCCATGGACGGCCGACGCAACAAGTTAGACCGGTTTTTGAAAACATCGTAAAAAATTCAAAAAAATGGGAGACCTCTACGTCACATAATCAAATGTGGCCTACCAACTAGTAAAAATATTAAACTTGGAATAACGATGTTTTCTTGAGCTATTCGGTATGATTTTAACCATTATTAGCATAAAGTTTACAAAAAAACCTAAAATTTTCTGCCTCAAAACCCAAAAGAATTTCCCTCCCACCCTAAAATTTTCCCTCCACTCTCCCAAAATTTCCCTCCCTCTCCCAAAATTTCCCTCCAAACCCTCTCCCACTAACAGGCGGGACCTAGCACCCCTCTCCCACTAACCCGCGAGAACCCCTCTCCTCCCTCCCAAAATTTCCCCATTCCGCTCCCCTCTCCTCCATCCAAAGACCGCGCCGCCCCGCCGCCCCTCCCCTGCTCCGAACCGCCCCGTCCCTCCCCTGCTCCTTGCCGCACTGCCACTCCTCCCCTCTCCCCGAAGACGACACCATCGACGACATCGCCCGCCTCGTAACCCTAGGCCACCACGAAGGCGGCCACATCGATGACGACCACCGCTGTGTCATCAACAATGGCGGCCAAATCTACCGCTGCATCATGATGCAATATTTTACTACAAGAAGTTGTTGTCTGCTCATGTTATCTAGTACAAGCCTGCCATGCTCATATTTGCCATGAACAACTCCTGTTGCATGTAGTTTGCTAGCTCTAAACATTGCATCATGAATTTTTTTTCTACCATGAACTGTATTTTTCACTTAGTCTAGAAATCTGTATCACTTGTCACCTAGCCATGCTGTTTTCCGAATGATATAAGAAGTTTTAGAAATAGTTTAGTAAGCATGTTTTGTACTCAATGTTATCAACTATCATTCCATTTCATTTGTTTCCTTGTTTGAGTTCTTCATCATAATTAAATGTTGCATCTAAATTGCCATGTTGATGTAGTGACGATATTAAGAGATGCTTCATATCTTTCCAGTGTACATGCATGCCTGTTTAGTGCACTTACATGTTTGCTTAATTAATAACACTACATCACTACATTGTTGATCAATCAAGTTTCCTTCACATGTATTCCATGTATGTGCATGCTGGTCCAAAAGCTTTCCTTTATTGATACAAGTGCATCATTTTACTTTATCCCTGTTGTATCTGATTCTTGTTTATTCTTTTTTGCAAGCACTACCTCAATATCATCCATGGCAAGGATGACAAGCTCAAGTAATCGGCCAACCGTTGGTATGCAGCTTGCTCCTTGTGGTTATACTATAAGTTTTATAAAATATGTGTCTTAATATGATAAGTGAAATGTATTGTTGCAATCTGAATAAGCTGTCTTAATTGTGCAACTAGGATTAAATGTTTGTTGTCTTAATTGTGAATAATCTGAATAAGCTGTCTTAATTGTGCAACTAGGATTAAATGTTTGTTGTCTTAATTGTGAATAATCTGAATAAGCTGTCTTAATTTTGCAACTAGGATTAAATGTTTGTTGTCTTAACTGTGAATAATTTGAATAAGCTGTCTTAATTGTGAATAAGATGTCTTAAATGTTTGCTGTTAGTCTTTTGTACCCGAATAACTAGGATTAAATGATAATAAAATGTTATAAGATATGTTTGGATGTCTGTCCGTGCATTCCAACCATTCACCTAATAATTATGTTTCCTTTATCATGCAAAGAGGATCTTCTCACCGACTATGAGAAGGTTAGGTCTAGAAATATCATGAGGAACAATCGGATGTTCCAGTCTCTTGGCATCAGTGCAATGGCCTCGATGATTAGGAATTCGAATGTTGTACAAGAAGGTAGAACTGAAGAGGTTCAAGAACGCAGTGGAGTTATCAATGATGACCTAGAGTACAATCCTAAAGAGGATGGAGTTATTGATGGGGAGGAAGTGGACCATGTTGTAGTGCAGAAGACTGTTAAGGTGCAAACTCCGTCTTGCTTGGAGGGTTGTGGTTCTTGTATGCTCTGTGTTTCCTTGTGCTATTTATACGAGGCACTGAAGTCTCTAAAGAAGAGGCTTGCTGTTAAGAAGACAGTCAACAAGTAGAGGAAGAGCTGAGGAACATCTGTTGCAATGCCTCCAGGAAGGGTGATGGCCCCACCTCCAGGACAAACAAAGAGGATCCTGGAACCTGATGAACCGGCCACTGCTAGATTCACGAGGCAGAAAGTAAACATGCCGGCTATGATGGACCATCAGGAAAGAACGCTGCACATGGACTCTAAGAGCTCGGTGCAAATGGGTGATGAGTTTCCGCCCATGGATGATGAAACCACTGTCTGCATGGATGAAAGAGGAACTGTCTTCCCAGATGAAGAAGGATCTATCTGCATGGATGAAGCAGGCACTGTCCATACACCTCAGCCCTGTTGCACCTTTTATTAGCAAGCATGTTGTCATCAGTGAAGAAGAACACCAGCTTGTGCTTCAATCATGCAAGTTCACCTTTGCAATGCTCTCTTTTACTAGTGCATTTTCCAAATGGAAGTGATCATGTATGGTTACCTGTTTAGCAGAACCATTCCGGCATTTGTTGATATCTCTTCAAAATTATGAGTTCGATTTAATTTTCAGATGCACTGACTACCAAGCTTAGACAGAGAAAGGGAAAAGGGCTAGAGAAAATCACCAAGTCGCTTGGTAGCAAGGTCCCTATCCAAATTGCCGAAGGGATGAAGCGTCCAGAGAAGCCCCTACAGGAAGCAAAGCTTGCTTCTCAGTGTTGACTCATTGCAAGAACCCATCTGCCAGTTCTTCCTCACTTCAAGGAATACAAAAAAACTCTAATCTAATGGCAAACTACATTGGGAAAGTTGCTGTAAGCTACTTGTTTTGTAGTTGATGTGCTATCTTTTTTTTGTTACACCTATGTATGCTCACTAATATTGTTCCTACCTTGTTTGTTGTCTTGGTAGGAAAATTTTGAGATGAACACCGACTCAGAGACCATCAAGACCGCTTGCAAAGATGTTCTGCAGAAAAGTTCAAAGAACAAACGCCATCAGATCAAGAAGAAGTTTTTTGATACCGTAGCATCAAACAAAGTCAGCATCAAGTCTTCGGTGTCAGATCTGACAGACCTTGAATGACAAGCACTGGTGGAGATGTGGTCTACCCCAAGACACAAGGTTTGTCTCTGCTTTGTTTGCTGCTTTATGTTCTGCACATGTGTCACGTCCAAGATGCGGTCCTATCCTTATTTCGGCACGAGGGCCTCGACAGGGATAGAAGCGCATCTCGTCATGTTGCAAGAATGGATATCATTACAAGTACATGTACAGAAGAGATGAGTATATGGAATTGGCTTACACTTGCCACAAGCTACATCAGAGTCACAGCAATACAACAACATAGGCAAACATCATCCAGAAAAGCAGGGTCTAACTATAGACGAAAACAAACGACAAAATGACATACATCCTTGCTATCCTAGGCTGTCTCCTGGAACCCATCCTAGATCGATGAAGAATAAGAAGAACTCCAACAAACAAGCAACACTCTGATGTTCAATCATCACATTACCTGCACCTGCAACTGTTGTTGTAGTAATCTATGAGCCATAGGGCCTCGGCAATCTCATTTCCAAGGGTATCAAGACTATTAAAGCTTAATGGGTGAGGTATCGTTAAGTGGTGAGGCTGCAGCAAGCGACTAAGCATTTATTTGAGTGGCTAACTTACGAGTACAGAAAGGTGGTCTACGCATAACAGACATGAACTAGTAATGCTCACTAACTGATCCTAAACACCTACTTATGTCAAACATAACCCCACCGTGTTCTCTCTCGGATAAGGACTCGCGAGAAGAGACAGTCACGGTTACGCACACATTTGGTGTATTTTATTAGAGTTACTTCAAGTTTGCTCTGACCGGGTGTTAAACAAAGTATCCAAGTTTGCCACATAACCGCGGGAATGGCTTCTCAAAAAGATTTAACCCTACAGGGGTGGTCCAAGTCATCCATCACAAATTAACCACACGTCGCGGGAATAACCTCGACCACTGATCTCATGATCATCATATGCAATTCCAAAGGAATTCCGACACCTCGAGATAGCCCGAAGAAGATCAGAGTTCCTCATGCAAGACATTCGAGAAAGGTAAAACAAATCCAGCAAAGCCGCCCGATGTGTCGACAACCCCGATAAGAGCCACGTATCTCGTTTTTAGGATACGACAGATGGGTCTAGCTAAAGGAAAAAAACAATCCCTGAGTTTTCCTCGAGGCAGCCCGTTTTGGACCAACACTCATGAGGCGCACTGGCCCGGGTTGTAGATTAATTATCCATGGGGTGATCATGCCCTATGCAAATTTTATTTGTTATTAAGCAAATAGTACCAATGTTGGGCCTTGCCAGACAAGTTTTATCCTAAAACGAAGATCAAGGGGGTCCAATTATGGAACATGTTAGGAGCATTCAATTATGGAACATGTTAGGAGCGCTCAATTATGGAATATAACACCGGTTCACAAGTAACTAGGGGCGGCAAGAGAGGAACAAAACACCGTGCAAAAGGCCAAGCCTTCCACTCTTTACCAAGTGTATATGTGCATTAAATTAAATAGCAACTATATTGTGATATAACAAAATAATTTCCATGTCACCACATGGAAGCAATTGCACCTGCAGGTAGAAACACTATAAGAAGGGCTGAGCGAGCGGTAACATAGCCAAACAACGGTTTGCTGGGATGTGGAAGGGTTAGAGGCTTTTCATGGCAATGTTGGTAGCCTTGACAAACAAGTGGTAGGTAGCGAGACATAACGATAAAAAGGGACAACTAGCATGGAAATGATAGTAGTGGTATCCAGGGAAATGTGTTATCTTGACTAAGATCCCGCTCGGAAGAAGAACAAGTCCATGAAGAAGACGAACCAACGTAGTCGAACGAATCCTCACACTCCGAACGCTTTCGAAACTCTATCGAGAAGAAGAAATCCAAAAAAAAACAATCAACACAAGATACACCACAACATATGCATGTCATGATGCGCAAACAAATATGATGCATGTCTGATTAAATATGCAACGCATGGCATGGCAAGAACAACAAACAACCACTACATATTAAGTGAAGTTCAATATGCAACGAGTTTCATATTGATGAAACTCCACGCTTGAATTATTTAGTTCACTCCCGTTTAGGTACTCATCAATATTAAATGTTGTTTAACATGGCAACAGTGAAGCAATAACAAACTACAACATCTAGGCATTTTAGATGAGGCCGGAAGCAATATATTTCCTTTCCGAAACAACCCCATATGCATATTATGAATTTGGTCCAGATCTGTACTAACCATATTTTTGAGTTTTTAAACAGTAAAATAAAAGTCACCATGAGATTCTACACATTTTTCTAGTCAAGTTACATATGTGGAACATTTTTATCGGAGCTACAGTTTAAACGTTATTAAATAAATCATTTTGACATGGCATATAAGCAAATCTAAACAAACAGCAAGTTTAAACATTTTAAACACATGTGAGAGTTGGTATTGTGAATCTACACGAAATTCTGGTCATGTTTGATATACAAAGTTTTTTAAACCGATGCACGGTTATGGAGTTATTAAATGCATGATCTAGGGGGACTTTTCTGCAAATCTGTAATTCTTGGGAAAAATACTAAATTCGCAGAATCGGAAAAAAAACCTACACGGGCCAAAACTGGTGGGCTCAACTTAATATATTACGCACGCATGTGCTAGATAGGTGACTGGGGGCTCACCTAAGGCCTCTTGGGCTGGTCGGATGCGAGGTGGGCCACGGGCGACTAGGCGGCGGCCCACGCGGGCGACGTAGGAGGCGGGGGAGCAGCTCCTCTTCTCGTCCCAAAGCAGAGCCATGGCGGTGGGGTCAATGGCACGCCGGCCGGCGGGGAGACATGATCCGACGAGGGGGAGGCCGGGAACGGGCGGATCGACTCGCGAGTGACTTGATCCGACCATCTCCGGCCCGGATCTGGCCGGCGGCAGCGCCCACCATGCTACGACAACGGAGGCAGCTCCGGCATCGGGAGGCTCGGGCTTGGACTGGCCTACACGGGGTCAAGGTCTCCTGCAATGGAGGCTGGCAATGAGGGGTCGGCGGGGTCGGTCTCCGGCGAGGTCTCACAGCAGCGGGATCTGGCATGGCGGGGTCGACGACCTCCGGGCGCGGGGCAAAGCACGGGTCGAGCGCAGTGGCTCGGGGCTGCTGGCGACGCTCGCTCGTGAGCGGCGATGCTGCAATGGGCTCGGGCGGGCCTGTGCGATGGGAGGCTGGCTGGGGCTGCGTGGGAGGAGGTTAGGGTAGGTTTAGGGCTAGGTTTTCGCTTAGGGATGTCCAAAAATGGACTAGAGGGGGTCTATATATAGCAAGGGGCTAGGGTTAGGGGGTTTCAGGGCCGATTTCGGCCGTGCGATCACAATCGAACGGCTGGATCGAGGCAAGGATGGTGGGCTATGTGTGGAGTGGGCTAAGGCTGAGAAGGGAGAGAGAATGGTGGCCCGTGACACGAGTTTTCGAGAGCGAAAAACGTCCGACGAATAACCGATGACAACAGTGCTACGGATGACTGTTCGGGTATCAAACGAACTCAGAATGTGACAAAATTTGGCAGGCGGTCTACCTAGACTATAAGAAGACCGGACGCCAACTTTCGGCCCAATCCAGGAATATTTTTCGCGTGCTTTAAAAGCGGCTTTTTTAAACGATGCCGTGGGCGCGTGCAAGTGTGGTTTGTCTCGAAACGGGCAACGGCAAGAACGGAGAGAACCGGCGACTATGAACGGATGCAAGTTTTCGAAAACAAGTTACGATGCTATTCAGATGATGCGAATGATGCGATGATGAATGCAACAACCAAATAAAACAAAGATGAGAATGGAAATAAAAGGGGAATCTTCTGAAGCGTTGGTGTCGGGCTGTTACAACTCTCCTCCACTACACGAGGATCTCGTCCCGAGATCTAGAATGAGAAGGGGAAAAGAAAGAGCAAGAGGTAAAACTTAGTTGCTTCTCTGACAATGAGTGAAACCAAAGATCATTGAAGGTTTCAATGGGAAGAAGAATGACATGAGGAACAAGCAAGAATTCACAAGAAATTTCGGCAGCACTTTGGTAGGAAAGAGGCAAAAATTGATATGGTGGAAAGAAATTGTAGGAGAGACACCAAACTTCGGTTGGATTAGAATCAAAACTTCATAATATGGAAGGATCATGAAAAATTTCACAGCACTTCGGTAAAATGAATAAGCAAAGAAAGAACATGATCTTGATACAACAAGATGATGGTTGAAATAGAGCAACATGAAAACGCCTCCGGAAGAAAAGAATAGAAACTAGATCATATTGGAAGGAAAATAACGGAGAAGAAAAATGACCACTCCTACTACAAATGTATTTGAAAGCATATTTAGGAAGAAGAGATTGAACGGAGTTGTTGGAACACCAACAACGAAAAGAACAAGCTTGTTGTGGACTTGTGGAAAACATCTCAAAGTTATGAGGTGACAACCTACTACAACAGAAACAATTGATTGCTTGAGAACAACAAGAGATGAAAAACAACTTTCACCAAGAAGAGGAGGAGGAAACTTGAATCATTTATTACACCATGATAGCAACAATCCTTAGGAAATGTTTAGGTGAAATCCAACCCAAGATACCTCCGAGAAGACAAGATGGGTTTACTTATCTCATTCTTCACAATTTTCCTTCGAGACTCCTCATAAACAAGAATTTAATAACACCATCTCAAAAAACAATGGAGAAGGAATTGAACTTAGAAATGCGAGAAAAGAATGGTTGAGCTTATCCAAAAAGAATCTTGAAGAACACTTTGGTAAAGAATTAACTCCTTGATGAACCACCATGAGGATCCTCCAGAAAAGAGAGGATGATATAAAAGAACTCAAGGTTGAAAAAGAACAAGATTGGGGCCTTCCAATGATTTAGATGAAGCTTCAGGACAAGATACTGGGAAAACTTGGAACTGCGGGAAAGAAAGATGACCAGTTGGGATAAGGAATTTGATATCATGAACGACTTCGGAAGAATTATTGAAATCACTTGGATGAAACAAGAATAAGAATTATGGCATGCCTATCCTTCATCAAGTTAAATTGATGACAACCAACTGATTTCACACATCATTTATTCTTGTTGCAAAGAATTGAAGAGAAAGAGAGAGAGAGAGAGAGAGATCACAAACTTGAAGACGTCCTGAACGATACACCGGAAAGAATTCGAAACCAAAGAGGATAATGCAAATGAATGATATAACATGAGAACGAAGAGCATGATCCACCTAATAGAAAACTTTGGAAGGCACCAGAATAATTGAGATGTGAACGAAGGGACAATAATTGAGAAGAATTTGAGAACGAAAGCTGAGAACGAAGAAATCTTTTGAAATGATGGCCTTCGGAGGATCGAGAACTGACAACAACTATGAAATGCACCGGAGAGATATGGGAGAAATTATGCATGATCAAAAACAATTTGAGATGATAGCAACCAGCTAAAACCATGAATCTTTGGAAGAACGAACAATGATTTAAGAGAAACTCTCCTTCGGTCTTCAATGCTGAGGATGATGACGAGAAACAACACCATTAATTACTGAGATACTCCGGAATAATGAATGAGGAACTGTTGAGACAACAACAAAAATGATTTGAAGCGATCTTGGAAGAGGAATATGACTGATGAAAATCATTCTTACATCATATTTGAAGAGAACTTGAGAGCATCTCCGGAAAGATTAGAAGAGTCAGGTAGGATCCTGGGAAAAAACATGTGGGTTATGGACCCACTCAAAAGAAACCACCGTTGAAACAATTGATAAAAGAGAGATTGCACCGGTACAATTAAGAACTTGATGATATGAGACCCTTGAACTAATTTAAGAGGACAAGAATGAAAATGAATTTCTTCTGAGATATCTTCAACACTCCGGATAGAACAGAGAGAGACGAATAAACAAGAGAGGCTTGGAAAGAAATTCCAACATGGAAACCATTGAACGAATGAGAAAGGATATGATGAACACCAAGATCTTGAACTGAATCCATCGGAGAAGAATAACAACGAGAACAAGGGTAAGAAGATAGATCTTGAAATTAATACTCTTGAGAGTCCTCACAAGAACTCATCGGATACAAAATGGAAGAAATGATAGCGGAAGCATTGATGAAGAGAAAGACACTTAGAAGAGAATTTAATCATTGAAAATAGGGCAGGAGTGTGGGAAAAAACAAAGAAAACTTGGAAAAGATGAGACAAACTCCAGAAAAGAAATGAGAATTGATCTTGCAAATATTGGAGATGATTGAATAACTTGAAGAGGAGTGCACCGGTTAAAAAGAATTGATATGATAACTTGAAAAGGAGTGCAAATATTAGAGTTTACTTCAAGCTTGCTCTGATCGGGTGTTAAACAAAGTATCCAAGTTTGCCACATAACCATGGGCACAGCTTCTCGAAAACATTTAACCCTGTAGGGGTGCTCCAACTTATCCAGCACAAATTAACCACACGCCGCGGGAATAACCTCGACCACGGATCTCGTGATCATCCTAGGCAATTCCAAAGGAATTACGACACCTCGAGATAGCCCAAAGAAGATCAGAGTTCCTCACACAAGACATTCGAGAAAGGTAAAACAAATCCAGCAAAGCCGCACAACATGTCGACAACCCCGATAAGAGCCGAGTATCTCGTTCTCAGGACACGATAGATGGGTCTAGCTACAGGAAAAAAAAATCCCCGAGTTTCCTCGAGGCGGCCCCGCAGGCAACCCATTTTGGACCAACACTCATGAGGAGAACTTGCCCGGGTTGTTGATTAATTATCCACAGGTTGATCATGCCCTATGCAAATTTTATTTGTTATAAAGCAAATAGTACCAATGTTGGGCCTTGCCAGACAAGTTTTATCCTAAAACGAAGATCAAGGGGGTCCACATAACAACCCCGAGCATGTTAGGAGCGCTCAATTATGGAACATAACACCAGTTCACAAGTAACTAGGGGTGACAAGAGCGGAACAAAACACCGAGCAAAAGGCTAAGCCTTCCACCCTTTACCAAGTGTATATGTGCACTAAATTAAATAGCAATTATATTGTGATATAACAAAATAATGTCCATGTTGCCACATGGAAGCAATTGCACCTGCAGCTAGAAACGCTATAAGAAGGACTGAGCGAGCGGTAACATAGCCAAACAACGGTTTGCTGGGATGTGGAAGGGCTAGAGGCTTTTCATGGCAATGTTGGGAGCCTTGACAAACAAGTGGTAGGTAGCGAGACATAACGATAAAAATGGGACATCTAGCATTGCAATGATAGTAGTGGTATCCAGGGAAATGTGTCATCTTGCCTAAGACCCCTCTCAGAAGAAGAACAAGTCCATGAAGAAGACGAACCAACGTAGTCGAACGAATCTTCGCACTCTGAATGCTTTTGAAACTCTATCGAGAAGAAGCAATCTAAAAAAACAATCAACACAAGATACATCACAACATATGCATGACATGATGCGTGAACAAATATGATGCATGTCCGGTTAAATATGCAATGCATGGCATGGCAAGAACAACAAACAACCACTACATATTACATGAAGTTCAATATGCAACGAGTTGCATATTGACGAAACTCCACGCTTGAATAATTTAGTTCACTCCCGTTTAGGTACATATCAATATTAAATGTTGTTTAACAGGGCAACAGTGAAGCAATAACAAACTACAATATCTAGGCATTTTAAATTTGGCCGGAAGGAATATATTTCCTTTCCGAAACAACCCAATATGCATATTATGAATTTGGTCCAGATCTGTACTAACCATATTTTATAGTTGTTAAACAGTAAAATAAATGTCACCATGAGATTACACACATTTTTCTAGTCAAGTTACATATGTGCAACATTTTTATTGGAGCTACGTTTTAAAAGTTATTAAATAAATCATTTTGACATGGCATATACGCAAATCTAAACAAACAGCAAGTTTAAACATTTTAAACACATGTGAGAGTTGATTATTGTGAATCTACATGAAATTCTGGTTATGTTTCATATATAAAGTTTTTGAACGGATGCATGGTTATGGAGTTATTAAATGCATGATCTAGGGGCACTATTCTGCAAATCTGTAATTCCTGGGAAAAATACTAAATTCGCAGAATCAGAAAAAAACCCTACATGGGCCAAAACTGGTGGGCGCAACTGAATATATTACGCACGCATGCGCTGGATAGGCGACTGGGGGGCTCACCTAAGGCCTCTTGGGCCAGTCGGAGGCGAGGTGGGCCGCGGGCGGCGGCCCACGCGGGCGACGCAGGAGGCGAACGAGCAGCTCCTCTACTCGTCCTAGAGCAGAGCCATGGCGGTGGGGTCAACGGCACGACGGCCGGCAGGGATACATGATCCGACGAGGGGGAGGCCGGGAACGGGAGGATCGGCTCGCGAGCGACTGGATCCGGCCATCTTCGGCCCGGATCTGGCCGTCGGCGGCGCCCTCCATGCTATAACGACGGCGGCAGCTCCCGCATCGCGAGGCTCGGGCACGGACTGGCCTGCATGGGGTCAATGTCGCCGGCGATGGAGGTGGGTGGTGACGAGGGGTCGGCGGGGTCGGTCTCCGGCGTGGTCTCATAGCAACGGGCTCTGGCATGGCAGGGTCAATGACCTCCGGGAGCGAGGCGAGGCACGGCTCGGGCGTAGTGGCTCGGGCTGTTGGCGACGCTCACTCGCGAGCGGCGATGGCCCGGTTCGGGCCCGGGGCGGGGCGGGCGATGGGAGGTTGACTGGGGCTGCATGGGAGGAGGTTAGGGTAGGTTTAGGGCTAGGTTTTGCTTAGGCATGTCCATAAATGGACTAGAGGGGGTCTATATATAGCAAGGGGGCTAGGGTTAGGGGGTTTCAGGGCCAATTTCGGCCGTGCGATCGCAATCGGACGGCTGGATCGGGGCAAGGTTGGTGGGATGTCTGTGGAGTGGGCTAAGCCTAAGAAGGGAGAGAGAATGGTGGCCCGTGACACGAGTTTTAAACAGCAAAAAACGTCCGACGAATAACCGATGATGGCACTGCTACGGATGACCATTCGGGTATCAAACGAACTCAGAATGCGATAAAATTTGGCAAGAGGACTACCTACACTATAATAAGACCGCACACAAACTTTCGACGCAATCTAGGAATATTTTTTGCGCGCTTTATAAACGGTTTTTTTAAATGATGTCGTGGGCACGTGCAAGTGTGGTTGGTCTCGAAACGGGCAACGACAAGAACGGAGGGAACCAATGATTACGGACGGATGCAAGTTTTCGAAAACGAGTGATGATGTTATGCAGATGACGCGAATGATGCGATGATGAATGCAACAACCAAATGAAACAAATTCGTGAATGGAAATAAAAGGGGAATCTTCTGGAGCGTCGGTCCCGGGCTATAGAACATGATATGCTAGTGCTAGGTCATGCTGATAGTATCCTTTTTTGTAGAAAACCAGTCTGTCGAACAAGATGAATCGAGAAAAACTTGTGTACCATCAGACAACTGGTTCCAAGCACTACACAACACACATTTTTGCCACTTTGAGAACTTTTGTCTAGAGACCTGACCGTTTGATCCTCGTTGAATAACATTTTTTATTCGTGCCAAATAACATTTTTATTTTTGGTGAAAATCATTTCAGAAAGAAGAGCGGAAGGGTGAGGAGCTGTCTGCGATTGACTTGTTCAAGGCCACCCACAACATCAAGAAGCACGGGTTTTCGGAGCTAGTAAAGAAAGGTATAGTAAGTCACTCCATGTGTTGTCCATCCAGTTCAAAATTTTGTCTAGATTTGGTATGCTTTGGGGCTGTTTGCTAGAGCCTAAGATAGGTTTCATGCTGTTTGATTCACAATTCTGTCATGCCCTATTTTGATTCACAACCAGTTCAAATTTCTGTCATGCCCTGTTTGATGCTGTTTGATTGGTTTGTCCAGCCAGTTCAAACTTCTAGAGCCTAAGATAGGTTTGATGTTGTTTGACTGGTTTGTCCAGCGAGTTTAAACTTCTATCATGTATTGTTTGAGTCACAGCCAGCAAGAACACAGACTATGTTCCATGCTTTGATGTTGTTTGCTATTGCCTAAGATAGGTTTGGTATCTCAACAAAGATATCAGAATTTGTTGTATAGTTCTAAACAAAGATAACAGAATTTGCTATAGCTGTCCAGCCAGTTCAAACTTTTTTCTAGATGTGGTATGCTTTGAGGCTGTTTGCTAGAGCCTAAGATAGGTTTCATGTTGTTTGATTCACTATTCTGTCATGCCCTGTTTTGATTCACAGCCAGTTCAAACTTCTGTCATGCCCTGTTTGATGTTGTTTGACTGGTTTGTCCAGCCAGTTCAAACTTCTAGAGCCTAACATAGGTTTGATGTTGTTTGGATGGTTTGTCCAGCCAATTTAAACTTCTGTCATGTACTGTTTGAGTCATAGCCAGCAAGAACACAAACTATGTTCCATGATTTGATGTTGTTTGCTACTACTTAAGATAGGTTTGGTATCTCAGCAAAGATATTAGAACTTGTTGTATATTTCTAAACAAAGATAACAGAATTTGCTGTAGCTGTCCAGCCAGTTCAAACTTTTGTCTAGAGTAGGTATGCTTTGAGGCTGTTTGCTAGAGGCTAAGATAGGTTTCATGTTGTTTGATTCACAATTCTATCATGCCATGTTTTGATTCACAACCAGTTCAAACTTCTGTCATGCCCGTTTTGATGTTGTTTGACTGGTTTGTCCAGCCAGTTCAAACTTCTAGAGCCTAAGATAGGTTTGATGTTGTTTGGATGGTTTGTCCAGCCAGTTTAAACTTCTGTCATGTAATGTTCAAGAACACAAACTATGTTCCATGCTTTGATGTTGTTTGCTACTGCTTAAGATAGGTTTGGTATCTCAACAAAGATATCAGAATTTGTTGTATAGTTCTAAACAAAGATAACAGGATTTGTTGTAGCTATTTGTTGTATTTTTAATGATATGGTAAAATATCTACGTATAGATTTTGTGTGCTGGTTTGGTGGTATCCTTATTTGGTTTCTCTTGCTTGGTTTGGTTTGCAAAATGTGAAATAGATCTGCCACTAATGTCTATCATTTTCCTTCATATGTTAGCTTGAGATGGGAAAAAAGAAGGACGCGCCGGTACGAGATGGTGAAGAGCCAAAGTCTGTTGTTGAAATTGTTGACGAAGTGCTCAAGACCGAAGTAAAGCGAAGCACATTCCTCAGGAATGTTGGGCTCCAGTCATCTATGAACAAATCGACCAAAGCAAGTGCTACTGTAGCTGCTCATGTTCGTGATCTTGAGCAGAAGCTGGAGAGGTCAACGCTTCAAGCTGAATTGATGCAAGAAGAAGTGACGGCAATTAAGATGAAGGCGGAAGAAGCTGAAGTTGCACGCGACAAGGAACTTTAGCTGTTGCACAAGAAGGCTCAAGAACAGGATGAGAAGTTAGCCCACTTGATGGCTCTCTTTGGAGCTAAAGCATTATGATGGCTGAAGCATCGTCGAAGCACTATGCTCATTTTGGTGAACCTGTGAAGTTTAACCTATCATAGGACCTGTGAAGTTGAACAGGATGAGAACCTGTGAAGGTGAACCTATCGTAGGACCTATTTTGTTGATGCTGAACTTGTGAAACTATGAAGTTATGTAGTTTGTGAACCTATGAAGTTATGCATTTTGTGAAACTGTGAAGTTATGCATTTTGTGTGAATTATTTGAGTTTTGTTTGGACCATTTTGTGAAGCTGAGCACCTGGTTCACAAGATAATTATTGAATTGGGCTCTAACCTTAGTTGGACCGCAAAAAGGCCGAGGCCCAAATAAGAATTAGACTAAAATGGCTTGGGCCTAAAAAACGGTTGACTAGAAAAAAACTAGTTTGTAAAGGGCTGCATCCCAGAAAATAAAAGGCCAAGGCCCAAACAAGAACTAGACTAAAAAGGCTGTGGCCAAAAAAATAGTTGACTAGGAAAAAAGTGGACTGCAAAAGGCTACATCCCAGAATATAAAAGGCCAAATTATTGGGCCAGGCCCATGCAGCTAAGAAAAATAAAGAGGAAAAAACATAAAATGGGCTGAATTATTGGGCTTGGCCCGTGCAGACAGTCGAAATGGACCGGGCTGATTCTAATTTATGACCTTCTCATTTGGTCATAATGCTGCCACGTCAGCTTGCCACGGTGGATCTGACATGCCATGGGCGGATAGCTAGTGACCAAAAAATTGTTCGTTGAACCTATGACCTTTTTTTGGTCATAAACGTCTATGACCTTTTCAAAAGAAAGGTCCTTAATTTCCATTCCTGACCCTCCACTTTTGACCATCAGTTTTTGGTCACAAAAAGGTCACAGACGGAAAACAGTGACCATTCAGTGACCAATAGTGAAGGTCACAAGATAGCATATTTCTTGTAGTGCTCGTACATGCTCATCACCATGGATAGATCTTGCATCTGCGTAGGAAATTTTTTGTTTCCCATGCAACGTTCCCCAACAGTCCATTTCAACTTTTCCCACTTCCACTCAGGAATAGCTAAGGGCTGAAGGGTGCCAATAGGTCTCTGATGTTGTGCCTTCATGCGACGACGAACGTTGCAGAGCGATTTCTCTTTTCATTCTAGTCCACCAGAACCTTTGGCGTAGGTCTCAATACATCTTGGTGCTGCCAGGGTGAATGGTGAGAGGAGATTCATGAGCCTCCTTAAGGATCAACTCTCAAAGTTATTGCTTTTTAGGAACTACCAGTTGGTTCCCAAAGTATACTACACCTCTATCATCAATGGACAAACTACCAGCAATTCCCTTTTCAGCGTTATCCTTGATCCGAGTAATACCTGCATCATACTGCTGGCTTGTTATAATTTGATCCTCCAGTGTGGGTTTCGCAACCAAGGTTGAAAGGGATCTATGAGGAACAATGTAGAGGTTAAGCTTGTAGAATTCTTCATGAAGAAGGGGTTGACCTTGTTGCAGCATAAGGTTCTTGCAGCACGACTTATGACTTAATGCATCAGTCATGACATTTGCCTTACCTGGGGTGTAAGTAATTCCTAAGTCGTATTCCGTAATTAGCTCTAAGCATCATCTTTGTCTGAGATTCAGATCTGGTTGGGTGAAGATATACTTCAGGCTTTGGTGATCGGTGTAAATCTAGCAACGATACCAAGAAGGTAATGTCGTCATACCTTGAGTGCATGGACTACTGCTGCAAGCTCCAAATCATGTGTTGGATAATTTTCCCCATGTGGGTGCAACTGTCGGGATGCAAATGCGATCACTTGTCGATCTTGCATAAGAACACATCCAAGTCCTTGTCTTGAGGCATCACAATAGATGACAAAGTCCTTGGAGAAATCAGGTGGCACAAGCACGGGAGCAGAGGTCAGACGCCTTTTCACTTCCTGGAAACTATGCTCACATTTTGGGGTCCACTCAAACTTCTTATCTTTCTTGAGGAGTTACGGCAGGGGCTTAGCAACTTTGGAGAAGTTCTCAACGAAGCAGCGACAATAGCTTGGTAAACCAAGGAAACTCCTAACTTGCTTAACTATTTCAGGTGGAGTCCAATCGATAATGGCTTGAACTCTTTCAGGATTGACTGCAATGCCCTTACCAGATATCACACGTCCTAGACAGGTCACTTTAGGTAACCAAAATTCACACTTGGAGAACTTGGCATAAAGACGGTGCTCTCTAAGTTTTTCTAACACCAGTCTAACATGTTCGGCATGCTCTTCTTCATTCTTTGAGTAAATCAGTATGTCATCGAGGTAAACCACGATGAACTTATCTAAGTACTCCATGAAAATTGAATTCATCAGACGGGAGAATGTGGTTGGAGCATTGGTTAGTCCAAATGACATGGCTGTGTACTCGTACTGACCATAACGAGTGACGAACACCATCTTGGGAATGTCTCCATTATTGATCTTGATTTGATGGTAGCCTAACCTCAAATCCATCTTGGAGAACACTGAGGATCCAACGAGTTGATCATTTCAATCATTGATCCTGGGGAGCGGATACTTATTCTTTATCGTAACCAAATTGACAGGACAATAATCCACAACCATACGATCCATTCCATCCTTCTTTTTGACAAAAGAACGGGACAAGCCCAAGAAGAAGAGCTAGGTCGGATGAAACCCTTTTGCAAGGACTCATCAAGTTGTTTCTTAAGCTCACCTAACTCCAAGAGTGCCATCTTATAAGGCCTTCTTGAAATTGGGCCAGTTCCTGGGATGAGGTCTATCACAAACTCTACATCCCTATCAGGTGGAATGCGTGGCAATTCTTCAGGGAAGACATCCGGAAAATTTAGGACTACCGGAATATCTTCAATCTCGGGAAGAGGGTTGGCATTGAGTGAATAGAGTTGACGCTTTGCAACTCGTGTTGAAACATGGACTATCTTGCCAGATGGATGCGTAAGCTGAACAGACCTGGTGGAGCAATCGATCTTAGCATGGTGAGCTATCATGCAGTCCATACCCAAGACGATATTAATATCTAAAGACTTGAGAGCTATCAGCGAAGCAAGGAATACAAGTCTATCAACACATATTTCATTTCTATGGCTTATTCTTGTGGTCTGCCATCTAGACCCTGGAATCTGAATTTCAAGAGAAGTTGGCATATCGCAAAATGACATGTCATGCAACCGGGCATAGCCTTCCGAGATGAAGGAATGTGATGCTCTAGTATCAAATAGAACTGGTGCTGGATGACAATTGACAAGGAGCATTCCAAGGAGAACTTCTGGATCATCATTAGCTTCTTTGGCTAAGATGTGATTCACTCATTCCTGTTCAGTGATGGTTGGATTGGCATGGATCACCTTGACTGGTGGCTTCTTACGGTTAACAGACTTTGCAGACTCGGGTGAAGCAATGTTGGACTGAATACAATTTCGAGCAACGTGGCCTGCTTCTCCGCACTTGTAGCAAGTCACAGAAGTCTGACGTGGAACCGCATTGGTAGGCGGTCCACCAACAGGTTTGGGTGGAGCATTTGGCTGAGTAGGACGAGGCACCACATAGGATGGCCTCGATGCATATCCAGGTGGAAGTTCTAAGCTCGGAACCCAAATCCGGCGCTTCTCCGATCCAGAATCGATGGTGGAAGCCAAGTCATGGTTATGCTTGCAAGGCTCTTCATAGGTGAAGTGAGCTGTTTCTGCATTGATGGCTTTTTTTCACAAGAGCTTTGAAGGTGTCGCAATGATGCAAGTGAAGGTCACGATGCAACTTTGGGTTGAGACCCTTCCTGAACCTAGCTTGCTTCTTGGCATCCGTTGACACTTCATCTGTGGCATAATGGGCAAGGTTCTCAAACTCTTGACTATAAGCATCTACAACCATCTTACCCTGGGTAAGGTTACAAAACTCTTCCCTCTTTCGGTCCATGAGACCCTAAGGAATATGATGCTCGTAGAAAACCTCTTTGAATTCTTCCCAGGTAGGAATCTGGCCAACTGGAATTATAGTCTCATAGTTCTCCCACCATATACTAGAAGGACCCTCCAAGAAATATGTAGCATATGTGACCTTGTCAACCTCAGCCACGTTCGCAGAACGCAGATTATTTGTGATGCTACGGAGCCAGTCATCTGCATCGAGTGGCTCAATGGAGTGATGGAAGGTGGGTGGCTACATCTTGATGAAGTCACGGATGGCCACTATTCCAGCACACTAATGTGCAGTGTTTTCTTGAATACGTGCCAGCAAGTGATTTGACTCACGCTTGTCTTTCTCAATGTCTAGCATGCACTGTGCCAATGAGGATGAATCCAATAGAACCTCAACATCTCTAGTTCCACGTCTCTGGCCCTTCTTGCGACCAATGGCAACTTGGGTACTGCGAGACATCCTGAGGATGAGAACTAGGATTAGACAAGGTGACATACGAGATAGATAGGAAGGAATGCAAAAGCATTTGATCTTCATAGAAATCCTAGGGAAAATTAGACAGCATAATGGATGTGAATGCTTAGAAATGAGACATCCTACAAAAGATTTAGGTCCCACGACACCTTAACATGACAATCTGAAGATTCTGATTGAGCTAACAAGCTACATAGATAAAACTCTAGGACTAGAATGCAACTCAGATCAACCATTCCTATAAGTCTATGGAATAGTAACTTGAGATCCGGGTAGATAGGTAAGAAGCCTAGTTCCTTATCCCCATAGAAAAGGAGAGGGTGACTCAGAATCAGAATAACATGGGGAAAGGAGTAAAAAGAGCCTTACGTTCCCTTCCACAATCAATTCCCTTATATAACCAAAGAGTTGCTAGACTCAACATCGACCAGTTTGGCTTGGTAATCCTATATTTAGTCAGCTCTAATACCAACGCTATCGGGACCTCAATCCTAAGCCATAAGAATCCAGCCTGTAACACATCACATCACTTTCGGGCCTCACGCACGGTTAACTCCACGGCTGCCACCTTACGTGGGTCGGGACTGTTTGCGTCTTTGGGCTCACATAGGTGAATATGTTGGTAGCATTCAAATGTCAAAGAACTCGGGTCAACATGACTAGTCGTAGAACCCAAGTGGCACATCCGCACAGGGACATGCATACGTAACCCAGCAATGCAGGTGTCGGACTCTAGCATGTGTAGAGGAGTCATAGCAAGCTACAAGGACTCCATTACGCCGTGGGACATAAATGTCATCACTGAACATATATGAGTCTTAGCAGGCTACAGGGATTCCATTACATTGTGAGACATTTCCCCAAAGGACAAACAAAGCAACTAAGAAGGATACATGCCGATCAATCAATGTGTCCTGAGTAGTAGCAAGCTACCAAGGCTCGGTGGAAGCACAAAGAGGTAGAATCCTGTAAAGAGTAATACTAAAGGAGAACAACTAGGTGTCGAATCCCATACATATCATTGCACATCACACGTACGCACGACATGCCCGATATGCATAGATACAACTATGCCATCACAACATAATCATACAACAACATATCATTTATTTAGAAGGCTCATAAGAGCAAACATAGTGTGATATTACAAGCAGGGGTCACATGACCCAACACAGAAGTCATACAAGAAACAAGCGGAAGCATAACATGTCTAGGTACATACATCTAGAAAAGAAGAAGGCTGAGGGAGCCTGTCTATCAACAAGGCCTCCATAGGAACCAGACCACTGGCTGGGATTCCCAAGGTACTCCGTTAACACCGATCTTATCGTAGAAACCACTAGCAAGACTGGAGTCTCCTCTGCAAAAACATAATTAAGAAATAGTGATTACTAAGTACTCAGCGAGACTTACATCAGAACTAACTACATATGCATCGGTATCAACAAGGGGGTTGTGGGGTTCATTGTAACAAGCCAACTTTGACTCGGTGGCTATCATGTACTACGACTATCAGCACTTTGAAAAGTTTGTGAAGCGTACACGAGTCCACTAACACTATAAAAATACACTACCATGGATCCGCTCCTATCCTCCTATGAGAGTGCCATCCATGGTACTCACACTTGTCTTGAAGCTTTTATGAGTATCCATTAAAATTGTCTATGAACCATATAAGTCTCCAGGTAGTCCATATCCGCAGATGCGGCTATTCGTATAGATTATTACCCTGCAGGGGTATACTACGTCACACATGCTCCCTCCACTTACCGCCATGTGCTCGTAAAACGCACCTCGGCAACCTTCAAGCAGAAGCCCATCGAGGGAGTCGGCCATGACCTGACTAACCACACAAGACCCTAGTCCAGGTTTATCGCCTATTTGAGACTGAAACCGCAAGGAAGTCTAGCTGAAGTTTCCTCTATGGCCCCGAACAATGTGTACAGGGTTCCCAGGCCCACCTCGATGGATGGTACTATGCTTGGTACACCTGGCCACGATGCCTAGTCTGTCCCAAGCCCACCTGTACGGGGTGCCACTCGGTAGACTATTAGCATGTCCTACAAACACCAGAAACTAGTTGTAACTCCTGGATAGAGATCAAGCCGATTAATAAGTCGAGAGATTCAATTAAGGATCCCAATGTGTGGTAGTAGCTAGTCTTGGATAACATACACGTGACTCAGTTCTTAAGGACGGTCCCAATGAGACAACCCGACATGTACTCCTACATGGCCTCTCATTGCTACCTTTACCAAATCGGGTTCAACACTTAACTCTCATCATCGGAACACATTCAGTTCACTTCGGTTCATCACCCAGATGAATCGTACCTGACACAACTCTAAGCATAGCAAGCATAGAAAAGTAAAGGCACAACATGGCTCAAGCATCTACCAGGTATGCTAGGTTTCATGGTTTAGCTATTTACTGTGACAATGACAGGTCATGCAAAGGAATGGGTTCAACTACCAAAACAAGTAAAAGTTGAATCGTTTTTTTCCTAATGCAATAAGTGAGAGCATGAGCGAGAGAGTGGGATTGTATCGGAGATGTTCAATGAGGGGTTTCTTGCCTGGTAAGACGATCACACGTTACTACTCCTTAGATGGATACTCGATCGTATCCTTCGGAATAGTGCCTAACACGAAGAACAACCATCGAAGGGGGGACAAATCAATACACATCAAATGCAACAATATGATGCATGAATATGACATGGCAATATGATGTAGTTTGTCTTAATGCATGTAGCAATATAGTTAAACGAAGTAGGTTTGAACTCATGGTTCAAAATCAACTTCACATATGGAGTTCCATAATGCATTTGAACTAAAATATCCAAGTTAACCTATTTAGGTTGCTCAAACATGCATGAAAATGGTACAGATGGATTTATTGGATTTTTTTGATCAGTTTTCATTAACCGCGGGGGTTAGCACTAATGGCCTTGCCATGTCGGCCACCGCCACATAGCCACAGGCGACCCTGGACTACGGTGGTGTCCGGTCGGAGCGGCGCTAGAGGGGGTCTCCAGGCGATCTAAGGGCACTAGGGTGAAGTCCGAGCTCGCCCGCATCACGTGGGATATGCGGGGAGGCGAGGGGCGGTCGGAGCTGATGGCGGCGAGCTCACTCGTGATGGCCGTAGCTCGGGCGAGGGCGGCTGCGGTGCTACAGGTTGCTAGAGGAGAAGTGAAAGGTTAGGGTGGCATCTACAGGTTCCCACAAGCACGCTGGAGTGCTAAAGCGAGCGCGACATGTGTTGTGGCCATGGTGGCCATGTCACCCATGGCGAGGTTCTTAGTGTCGTCGTTTTCTCACGATAGATGTCATGGGTAGGCTTATCGTAGGTGGTTGAGACCGAAGGATGCCAACGGGCTCCGGGTGCGAGATTAGGCACAAGCGGTGGTGACACAAGATGTACCCAGGTCCAGGGCCCTCCGGAGGAGGTAATACCCCTAGTCCTGCTTGGTCTAGTTGGATGGATAGTTGTGTTTACAAGGGTGCTCCTAGAGCTGAGTCTACAGGAGGACAAAGGAGCAGCCGGATCATCCTCCTCCATTGCTAGCGATGGTGTGAGAGGAAAGCCCTATGTGGGTGTGTGCGAAGTGATCGTCCGTCCCCGTTGCATAGGGGGCTCGGGTTTTTTTATAGGGCACCCCCGGCTCAATAATATGTTCTAAAGTACATGGCTAGGGGGACCCAGCTAGCAGTCTCTCCAACTGGCCATGGGATCCTGCCCTTTGTGTCATCTTGTCATCGGTAGGATCCACCGGCTGAGCGGTCCCATCTCCAACTGGGTCCCGCCAGCCGGCTCTGCGATTGGCCCTCGCCCACCTGCCATGACATGGGTCGCCCGGGAGGCGTCGTCTAGCGCCAGCCAGCCGAAGTCTCCGGTATGGACGGACGCACTATAGCCACGCCAGGGTAGGTAATCGAGTGGGCGAGGGCATGCCGACACTGTTTCCTCACCCGGTCGTGCTCGCCAAGGTCAGCAGCCTGGACGGCCAGACTGTAGTCATGCGCTCCAGTGCGTCAGCGACCACTGTGGCCAGAGGACTGCCCGTCGTGGCGGTCATGTCATGTCTTCGTACCTATGCAGAGGGACAGGATGTCGCACGTCCGCCCCGGGGTCAACGGAGGAGGCAGCCTGGAAGGCAGCCTGGCCACGCCCAGCCAGCCGGGGGTTAAACCGGCTGCTCGACAAGCTGTGCGTGTCGCCAGCCAGTGGCAGCTCGAGTCGGCCGTCCTCCAGCCGGCCATGGGAGCTGGTTGCGTAGTTTTCCTTCAAAGTGGAAGGGTGGAGAACCCCGTTGCTTTGGCCTACCTAGGGGTAATAACCCCGTCAGTAGTCCCCGAAGCCGACGGGGGCCCGCATCTGGCAGATGGAGGGGAGCCGGTGGCTTCCCCCCAACGGTACCCGCCTCCAGTGTGAAGCCGAAGGGCCAGCCGAGTCGGCCATTGGACCCGACGCCTCGGGTACTGGCACGTCGCCTCGGGACTCGCGCCAACCCGCCACGCGCCACGCGGCAAGTAATGATGTAGCATTCCGCACGCACACGGGGAGATGGGACGCCGGCCTGGGCCTAGCCCGCTTGGCCCCAGGCATAGCGCAGTAGGCCTCGGGGCACAGACCGGGATCCTCTACGCCCCGAAGCGGCCGTTACGGTCTGGGGCCACCCACGCGCGCGCGGAGTTTTCGTGGGAGTGGGCGCAATTACTCCCACGTCCCCCGGTCGTGGCCTCCCTTATAAAAGGGGAGGAAGGGTAGGGGCGGAGATACCCGCATCCCGCTCACCCCCTCACTGCCTAGCTTTCTTGCCTTCTTCGTCCTCCTCACCCCCTTGCGCAACACCGTGCTCGAGACCGCAACCGCGCCCGCACGCTGCCCCGCCGCCGTAATGGCCGACCGACGCGGAGGGAGCTGGGCTGGCTCCGTCGTCATCGAGGCAGACATTGGGGAGCTTCGCCGTCCAAGTATGCTGCCGCCGGCGGAGCGGGTGGTCGTACGCGTGCCGGGCGACGAGGTGACACTGACGCCGCAGCCAGGGGAACACGTCGTGTTCCTCTAGCACTTCTCCCGCGGCTTCGGGCTCCCGGTGATCCACTTCTTCCACCTGCTCCTCGACACCTTCGACCTCCAGCCGCATCACCTCGGCCCCAACACGATCCTATACCTCGCCGGCTTCGTGACGCTGTGCGAGGGATATCTCGGGATGCTTCCTTTCCTCGGCTTCTTCAACGCCCTCTTCTATCTCAAGCCGTTGAAGAGATGTGCCCGCGGGGGCATGGTGGTGTGTTGCTATGGCACTACGTGCTTCCCGCCTCTTTCTCTCATCGACTCTGTGAAGGGGTGTCCCCTGACGTTCGTCTATGTGAAGAACGCCGACCCGAACTTGGAATTCATCCGGCTGCCGCCGTTCGTCGATGCACAGTCCACCCAGATGAACTGGCTGGGGGCCACCCCACGCAGCATGGCCTTGGTGAAGCTCAACTGGCTCGTGCAGCTGAAGAGCTCCGAGGGGCTGGTCGCCGCCGATCTGGTGGCTGCTTTCATCTCACGCCGAGTGTTGCCTCTCCAGCTGAGGCCGCACCGGATCTGCGACATGTCCGGACGCCGCAACCCCTGCTGGCTGTCCACCATCGACCTGACACCGGCTCAGGTGGCGAAGCGGGTGAACGCCCCCACGATGTTCAAGCTGAAGCCTGAGTCATGGTCTTTCGGCATGGAGCCGTACGACCGCTTCAACCGCCCCCTAGTAAGTCTTTTGACGACACGACTCTTCTTTGTTTGATTCTTTCTAGCCGGAAGCTGGTTGCGGACCTTACTTTGTCATGTTGACCGCAGTTGTTGGTGCGACAGAACACGCCGGTTGGCCCGCACCCCCAAATCTTCGAGGCGGAGTGCGAAAACTCTGACTCTGAAGACTACGAGTGGGAAGGCCCGCCGGAGGAGGGTTGGACTCCGTGGGAGGAGGCGATAAGCCGGTAGACCTGCGAGCCGGTGGCCCCAGTGGAGCCGGAGGATCCAGCACAGCCGGGGAGCCCAGCGAAGCGAGTGAGTTCCCTTTTGCTCCCATGATCAGTTACTGGTTGTACGGCGATGATGATGATGACGATGACGTAATGATTCTGAATGAGCCTCCTCCCTTAGCGCGCCAGGTTTGGCCGAGCGAGGAACGGCTGGCTCAAGCATCGGCGGTCGGAGCTGTCGGCCGGGTGAAGAGGCCGGCTCAAGAGGGGCCAGCGGCCCCCCACCAGTCCCTAAGTAGGTGAAGGTGGCTGCACGGAAGCCGCCAGCGCGCGCCAAGCGAGCCTTACCCCTCGTCATCGGGTAAGTCTCTTTTTCATTTCCTGTGTGTGTTTTGTTCCGGGTCGCGAGCCGGTGAGTGACCGACCTTTGTGCACTGCACGGACCCCATCGAGCTTCACGAGGGGGAGCCGGCGGGGCACCTGATGGATGCCGCCAGCCAGCTGTCCCGCGAGCACGCGGCTACCCAGCGGGAGGAAAAGAGGAGGCTCGTGGAACTGGGAGCCTCAAAGTCTGGAACACGAGGCGGGGCCTCGCATTCCGGGACTTCGAGCGGAGGGCGACGGAGGAGGTCCGTGGACCCCACGTGGGCATTGGATTCGGCGGCGGAATCGACCCGCCTGTCGAGATCCCCGTCGAGCAAGCCGCGAGGGGCGGCCATGGAGCCGCCTGTGCCTCCATCCGCGGAGGAGGCAGCCCAAGCGAGGGCGGCGACAGCGGAACCGGCCCCCGAGGCGACCCGGCCAGAGGTGCTGGACGTGACACCTCTCGCGGTCGAGCCGGCCTAGGCCGACATGCCGGAGCCCTCGATGGCCCTGGAGGCGGCATCAGAGGCGGCGCCAGAGGTGGCGGCCATGGAGGTGGAGGCGCCATCCATCGCGATCGTCGCACCGGAGCTGCATGAGGTGGAGGCGGCGACGGCGTCGGGCGGAGGGCCGGTGGGGGGCGACTCCCGGACCCTCGCTATTGTTGACCCGCCCCCGGTGGATGGTACTATGGCGAGCCCGGGCGACAATGGCGTCTGGGCCCGGAGGACCCTACGGACAATGCAGGAGGTGCTCCGAGATTGGGAGGCGCTGGCGTGTGTGCCAGCCCTACCGCCCCCCAGGCAGGCGGCCCAGTCCCCTCGTTCGAGGACTTGGGGAGCGTCCTGGACCGGTGCCGGTAGGAGTTAGCCCGGTTCGTAGAGGCGGTAGACGCCACCCTACAGCGTGCGGAGGTAAGCGTGGTTGGCTTTGTCTTAGAATTTTTAGTGGGGGCGCGCAAGCGTACCCGCTGGCGGTAGCCCCCGAGATGCGGGCCGGCTGACCGGCTGACGGGCAGCCGGGTCGGATCTCTTTGAGCATGTCTTGATTTTTGGCTCTACGTGACAGGAAGGGAACTCCTTGTGGCAGAAGCTGTTCGAGGAGGCGGTCACCATCCACGACCGTGACAAACACAACTTCTACCGCCTGGAGGAGGAGCTAGCACGCGTGCAAGGTAAGTTGAGTTTCACGGGAGGGGTATGTAGCCCTCGAGAGCCGGCTGACGACTGCCTTGTCTTGCAGGTGATCTGACCACCCTCCAGGACGAGAATACCGGGCTCATCTCCAAGCGGGAACGGCTAGCGCAAGATGTCTAGGCGGCCACGCAGGAGAAAGACCGACAGGCCGCGCTACTGGCTGACAGGGAGGCGACCCAGGACCGTCTCAAGGCCACCGTGGCGAAGGAGGTGGCGGCCACGGAGACGGCCATCAAGGAGGTGGCTGACGCCGCCCGGAGGACCGCCACCCTCTAGGACGAGGTGACCCGCCTTGAGAGGTCGCTCGAGGAGGTCAAGGGATCCCTTGCCGCATCGGAGGCGGTGCTGGCGTCGGAGCAGAAAGCGTCGCTCAACTTCGCCATCGGGGTGGACGATGCCATTGAAGGTAAGTGCCCATTGTTCCCTTCTCCAGATGGTTGCTTTTTTCCTTTGTTGGTTCTTGTTTTTGATTTTCCCTTCTTTCCTCTTCTTCCCCTTTCTCCCTGGGTGCTTTCCAGAAACGTAGCGCCGTGCTGAGCGCATCGTCGAGGAGCACCGGGAATATCTTCAGGAGCGCGGGCGCTCCATCGAGAAGGACGCCGCGTGGGATGTGGATGAGCTTGGGGTCATCATTGAATACTGACTGACCCACCTCGAGCGGAGCATGGAGCGGATGAAGGTGGTCGGAAAGGAGATCATCGCCGCTCTGTGGCCGAGCCGTGGGGGAGCCCCGGCGAACCGTGTGGCCTTATGGTTGGAGCAGGCCGTGGCCCGGCTCGAGGCCTGGAAGGCGTCAACAGCCCGAGCCGGCACGCAGATGGCGCTCCAGTTCGTCATGTCGTGGTATCGCAGCATGGACTTGGGCCGGCTGGCCACCATGCGAGACAAGGCGGCCGAGGAGTGGGAGGCCCGTGAGATGGCCCTTGTCCGCCGGGCCAACGAGCTCGCGTCGTACGTCAACGCAGACGAGTTCCTGCTGGCCCTTGGCAAGGACGGCGAGCGAGTGCCTGAAGACTCCTTCGGCATCCCCAAGGACCAGTGGACGAGGAGGTTGCCGATGAGAGCACCGACTCGAGCGACAAGACGGCTGGAACTACAGAGGCTGCCTCGAAGGCCAAGGAGGCCGACCCGAAAGTCGCGACCACCTCCGGGGCGAGAGTCGAGCGGCCCAGCGACGTGCCGGCTAGAGGCACGCCGGCTGGCGACGCACCGGCTGGCCTGAGCCCCCGGGCGTCTTTATCTTTCTTTTCCTTTCCTACAAGTTAGGCTCGAGTCCACCCACTAGGGGTGTTATGTAATGAACTATGCAGGCCATGGGCCACCTTTGTCTTAACATTTGTACTGTGAATTCTAAGTGTGTTTGCCTAATTTGCTCGTGCCAGCTTGTCCTTATCCATTTTTGCCCTCTTGGTTCTTTTCAATCCCCCCCTTTCCCCTTTGGTTTTGGCCCCGCCAGCCCGACAGACGGGAGCCGGTCTGTAGCTGGGTCGGGGTGTCCGCCTCGAGGGAGCCAGTTCGGAACTTAGGAACCGCGAGAGCCTTTCGGGATAAGTAGAGTGGCAGAGGCGAGGCGGTGGTCCGGCTGGGCCTAGCCGGCATCTCCTTTCGATTGATCTTTCATGCGATATATGCCTTGCCGCCCTGAGGCCCCGTTAGCCGGACAGCCGAGAGTCGGATCTATAGCTGGTAGGGGTTGGAGGGTTTGCCCGGCTCACACTACTTAGCCAATTTTTGAGAGAAGCGACCTAGGACCAGCCGGCGAGCCCCCGGGCCCAGGAGCCGGGTCGGGGAGTTGGTGAGCAAGGAAACTTTTGAGGGAAGCGAAACAGGGTGTTCCCCAAGATCCGGCCTGGGGCACCCATTGCATTGATAAGCCCAAAAGGGTAGGGATACATACATACATTGGTCTTTTTAGCAGTAAAACGGGCGAAGGAGCGCCGCATTCCATGGGTGCTCCGTCTCCTCACCGGAGGCATCTCTTTTGCGCTTCTGTGGCTTCTGGCGTCTATTAGGTAGTATGCATTGTTGTGCAACGCCTTGCTGATGATGAACGGGCCCTCCCATGGGGAGGACAGCTTGTGTTGTCCGGCTATCCGCTGGATTCACCTGAGGACCAGGTCCCCTTCGCAAAAGGAGAGTGGCCGGATCTGCTTGTTGTGGTAGTGCCAGAGTTTTTGTTGGTAGATTGCCATCCGGCTTAAGGCCAGTTCGCAAGCTTCCTCGAGTAGGTTGACGTTGTCTTCTCTTGCCTCCTTTGCGTCCTTCTCTATGTATTGGGCGACCCGAGGTGAGTCGAACTCGATGTCGGTGGAGATGATTGCCTCGGACCCGTACCCAAGGAAGAAGGGAGTGTAGCCGGTTGATCGGTTGGGGTTGGTCTTGAGACTCCAAAGGATGGCCGGCAGATCGTCGATCCAGCAGCCGGCCGACCTTGCCAGCGGTGTCATGAGCCGGGGCTTGATGCCGGACAGGATGAGGCCGTTTGCCCTCTCGACCTGGCCGTTTGACTGTGGATGAGCGACAGGGGCCAGGTCGAGCCGGATTCCTTGCTTGGAGCAGAAACAAGCGAGTGCGCCCTTGGTAAAGTTCGTGCCATTGTCGGTGATGATGCTATGGAGGACGCCGTAGTGAATCGTGATGTCATCGATGAACCGGACGGCCGTGGGGCCATCCAGCTTCTTGATCGGTCGTGCCTTGATCCACATGGTGAGTTTGTCGACAGCCACCAGCAAGTGCGTCATGCCGCCTCATGCGTTCTTGAAGGGGCCAACCATGTCCAGCCCCCAGACGGCAAAGGGCCACGAGAGGGGGATGGTTTGGAGGGCTCATGTTGGCAAGTGGCTTTGCATGTTGAAGCGTTGACAGCCCTCACACTCGTCAACCAACTTCTTGGCCGCCTCGAGAGCAGTGGGCCAGAAGAAATCGTGGCAGAAAGCCTTGGCCACCAGGGTCCTGGAGGCGGCATGATGCCCGCACTCACCCTGGTGGATGTCGAGGAGGATCTCCAGGCCCTTTCCCAGCTCAACGCATCGCTGGAAGACGCCGGTGGTGCTATGATGGACGAGCTCGTTGTTGATGATGATGTACGTCGGGGCCTGGCGTTGGATTTGCCTTGCCAATGCCTCATCCGGGGGGAGCTTGCCTTGTAGAAGGAACGCCAGGATAGCTTGGGCCCATGAGGGGGCCGAGACGGGGGCCGGCTCGGGAGCCCCCGGAACTGGACGATCAGCCCCCGGGACCGGCTTGCCAGTCCCCGAGGCCGGCTGGTCGATAGTCATCATGACGACTGTGTCTTTGGAGCCGGCCGCCTCGGATGCACCCGGCTCAACTAGTGCCGGCAGGGCGGTCAGGGTTGCGGGAGCCGGTGGTGAAGATGTCGAAGGGGCAGCCGGAGCCGCCGATGGGCCACCGGCGTCTGCCGGCACGAAGATTGACTCCGATTCTGGGGAAGGCTTGATAGATGGCTTGAGCAACCGCTCAAGGGAGACGCCGGCTAGGATGGCCTGCCGGGTGGAGCCGATCTTTGCCAGAGCGTCAGTCGCCTCGTCGTCCGCCTATGGGACGTGATGAAACTCACATCCCTCAAAGGAGTCAGTGAGCTGTTGTACGAGGAAGCGGTAGCTGGCCATGTTGGCATCCCTGGCGTCCAATTCGCCAGAGACTTGCTACATCACGAGGTCGGAGTCACCGAAGCATAGGATGCGCCTGATGCCGATGTCCTTGGCGAGCCGGAGGCCATGGACGATGGCCTCGTACTCGGCCACGTTGTTGGAGGCGGCGAAGTCGATCTGGAGGGCGTACTTGAGCTGGTCACCTTTCGGGGAGGAGAGGACTATGCCGGCACCCAAGCCGGTCCTAATTTTCGAGCCGTCAAAATGCATGCGCCAATGCGTGGAGTCTGGGGGAGGCGGCACGAACTCCGTCTTTGCCCAGTCAACGAGGAAGTTAGCCAACGCCTACGACTTCATGGCGGTTCTTGGCTCGTACCGAATCTCATGATCGGCAAGAGCGACGACCCACTTGGCGATTCGGCCGGTGGAGTCCCGGACGCTCATCATCTCGCCGAGCGGGGCCATGCTCACCACAGTGATGGTATGCTCCTCGAAGTATTGCTTGACCTTCTCGTCGACAAAGTATGTGTCGTAGCTCATCTTTTCGTAGTTGGGGTAGTTCTGCTTGGACGTGGAGAGGACCTCGCTAAGGTAGTAGACGGGCTGCTGGACCGACAGGGACTTGCCCTACTCCGGCCGCTCAACCACCAGGACGACAGTGAAGACGCGGGTGGTTGCCGCGATGTAGGCGAATAGTGGTTCCTGCTCAGCCGGCGCGGCCAGGATGGGCGCGTGGGTGAGAGCCTTCTGGAGGCCATGGAAGGCCTCGTCCACCTCGTCGGGCCAATCGAATAGGCCTAGTTTCTTGGTGTGGCCCGGCTCGATCAGAGCTGTCTTGCGAAGGAGCCCGTAGAGGGGCAGGGCCCTTTGCCCTAGCCGGTTGATGAACCGACTGAGCGAGGCAAGGCAGCCGGTGAACTTCTGGACGTCGCGGAGCCGGGTCGGCCTGGGCATGCGCTCGATCATGCTGATCTTCTCGGGGTTGGCTTCGATGCTACGAGCGGACACGAAGAAACCCAAGAGTTGGCCGACTGGGACGCCAAAGACACACTTCTCCGGATTGAGCTTGATCTTGTACTCGCGCAGGTTCACGAAGGTCTCCCGGAGATCGTCGAGGAGGCTGAAATGCTTCTTGGTTTTGACGATGATGTCATCGACTTAGACGTGGACGTTCGTGCCTATCTGAGGCAGGAGGCACTTCTGCATGCACCACTGGAAGGTGGCGCCTGCGTTCTTCAGGCTGAAGGACATGGTGATGTAGCAGTAGGCCCCATAGGGCATGATGAAGGAGGTCTTGAGCCGGTCTTATAGGTCCATCTTGATCTGGTGGTAGCTGGAGTAGGTATCCAGGAAAGACAGCAAGTCGTAGCCGGCCATGGAGTCGATAACTTGATCGATCCGCGGCAGGGCGAATGGGTCCTTGGGACACGCCTTGTTCAGGCTAGTGTAGTCGATGCACATGCGCCGGGTCTTGTTCTTCTTAAGCAGCAGGACTGGGTTCGCCAGCCAGTCCGGGTGGAACACTTCCATGATGAAGCCGGCTGCAAGCAGCCGGGTAATCTCTTCGCCTATAGGGAGAAGCGGCACAGGGGTTGCTTGACCGGCTTGACGTCCGGCCGGACGTGTAGTTTGTGCTGAGCGAACTTCCTCGGAACACCCGGCATATCCTTGGGGGACCATGTGAAGATGTCCCGATTGTCACGGAGGAAGTCGACGAGCTCGCCTTCCTATTTGTTGTCGAGGCGGGAGCCGATGGTGACGCACTAAGCCGGGTTGGCCGTGTCGAGCGGGATTTGCTTGGTGTCTTTGGACGGCTGGAAGGAAGCCTCGCCGGCAGACTGCAAGGGGGGAGCCGGCACGGCCGGCAGGCTGGCGGCAAGGGCCACGAGCCGGTCGAGCTGCCGCTTCTCCTCGGCGATTTCCGGGGCCTCGACCAGCCAGCTATTGTCTCGAGTGCACTCGATTGACATCTTGTAGTCGCCCGTGATGGTGATGATTCCCTTGGGGCCCGACATCTTGAGCTTGAGGTAGGCTTAATGGGGGGCCGCCATGAATTTGACAAGGGTCGGCCGGCCCAGCAGTGCGTGGTAGGGGATTGCGAGGTCCACGACCTCGAACAACACTGGCTTGCGGCGGAAGTGGCCGGGTCTGCCGAAGAGGACGTCGAGCATGATCTTGCCAACAGGGGAGCAGGACTTTCTAGGCACGATGCCATGGAAGACCATCCAGCTCGCCTGTAGGTCTTCTATCTTCATCCCCAACTTGTGCATCGTGTCGAGGTACAGAATGTTGATGCTGCTGCCACCATCAACCAGCCCCCGCGAGAAGCGGCAGGTGTGCTTTTCGGTGGTGATGGTGGGGTCGAGGACCAGGGCGTAGCTGCTGGGACTTGGCATTACGGCGGATGATCCGCCCGGCTCCAGGTGACCGGCTTCTCCGACCAGTGCATGAACTAGGGAGTTATCAGTATGGTGGCGTTCACCTCATGGTGGAGCCGATGCTGAGCATGTTTGCTCGTCTCTTCGCTGGTGAAGACGATGTAACAGCCATCTTGGTTAGGGAACTAGTCGACCAGACAACCGTCATTCTGGGCTGGAGCCGGAGCCGGCGCCGGGGCCGGTGCGTGCCCAGGCGGCGCGGAGGGAGCCGGGAGGCTGTCTCCCTGGGATAATCACTGTGAGAAGCTGCACTGCCGAAGTGTGTGCATAGAGGGTTTGGCCCCCGAATGGTTTTTGCAGGGGTGGTCAAGCATCTGCTCAAAGGTGAGCTTCGGCTGCCACACAACCTTGCCAGTGCGCTGGCGCTGACTAGAAGGCTAGGCAACCGGCTCTTGCTCCTCAATGGTGTTGACCTGCCGGCTCCCGTAGCGTGGATCCGGCTGGTCATTCTTGCGTTTGTTGTTGTACGGCTGCCGGTTGTCGGCATTCGGCCAGGACTTTGCTGGTGTTGTCGTTGCCTTGGCGGGCGAGGTCATCTTGACCCGGATGGCTGAATCAGCCGTGGCGTACTTGTCCGCTTTGGTCATGAGCTCGGCAAGCGTGTCCGGCTCGGAGCACAGAAGCTTGTGCTTGAGGGGTGTGCCATCTCGACAGCCTTCGATGAAGTACTGTACCGCCAGCACCTCGTGCACCCCCTCGCAGGAGTTACGGAGTTTTGTCCATCGGGTGAGGTAGTCACGAAGGGACTCGTCCGGCCCCTAGACGCACATGGCGAGTTCATGGGGGCGGCCGGGCCGCTTGTAAATGCCGGTGAAGTTATGGATGAAGGCCTCCTCGAACTCCGTCCAGGTGTTGATGCTGCCGGTCGCCAAGCTGTTGAGCCAGGTGCGGGCTGAGCCGGTCAACATGAGGGGAGCGTAGAGAATGGCTACGCGCTTGTTTACCCTGGCGATGCGGACCGCGGTGGTGTAGTCGATCAACCAGTGCTCGGGCTTGGCGGCCCCGTTATACTTAGGGGTATCTCGGGGGAGAGTGAAGCCGGTTGGGAACGGCTCGTTGCGGATCCGAGGGCCGAAATAGGCCGGGCCGATCGAGCCCTCCTCTTTGAGGAGGGCCGACTGCGCGAGGTGGTCGCTGTGGTTGTGGGCGTCGTTCTCGCTGCGGCGAACATGCGGCCCGATCCGGGCCGAGAGCTTGGGGCGGATGACGGGCGGAACCGACCGTTCCGGCTCGTGCCGCGGGGGTGGAGTGTGCCCGTAGCTGCGCCGGCTGCCGGCTGCCGGGGCTTCTTGATGGCGGCCGCTACGAGGCGGGTTGTTGGTGCGCCGGCTGCTAACAGCCGGCTGCTCGCTCCCCGGTAGCTGAGAGGGCCGGGGGTTGTTTGTTTTGGCCTGGCGACTGGAGACGCGAGGGGAAGAGGAGTGCTGAGCCGGTTGATGGCCCGCAGTCCCTGTGCCCTCGTGCTCAAGCCGGGGGCTTCTGGAGGCGGCGCCGCCCGACAAAAGAAAATGCTGCTACGCGTTAGCGGCGTCAATGAGCTCCTTGATGTGACGCTCGTGGGCGGCACGTTCTTCGCCCTCCAAGGTAGCCAAGTCCTCGTAGGCTACCTTGAGGGCCCGTGGGTTGGCTGCTGCGGTGTCGTAGATGGGCATCTTGCCGCCTAGGATTTCGGTGGCCACGCGACCGCGGTTGCGCACAACCCCACGCCGACTGGGCTTGGTGCCAGCCGGGGTGAGACCATAGGCAGAAGCGTATTCCCGTTGGGCAGCCTCCATGCGGCGCCACGTGGCCGCGAGGGCAGTGACATCCTTGAAAAGGACGCGATGAACTGCCTCAAGGTCAGCCGCGATGGCGTCGGGGTTTGCCATCGGGACGATGGGAGTGTTCAAGCCCCGGAGGGCCGCACCGACCGGGTCAGAGGTGCCGACGTGGGTCGCGGCGGCTTTAGCCTCGTCCCGCGCACGTCCGGAGGAGGTGGAGCGGATGATGGCCATCGCCCCCATGCGATCATGGGAGTTGTAGGACTCGGTCGCACCAAGTGCGCCCACGGCCGTGGGCGGATCAGCGTAGACGAGCACCTGCCCGGGCTACTCGCTAGCGGCCGGAGCCTTGGCAAGGCTAAGCCTGCCGAAGCGCTTGGTGAGCGCGTCGATGTCGGCCATGAGGCCGACTGGGTTGCCCGCAGGGCGTGCCGGGGCAAGCCCCACGAGCTCGCGGTTTCGCCTGGATGTGCGGCAGAGGGGTCCCGCCCAGAGCATGAATTTGTTCGGCGCCATGTTCGGCCCCACGATGGGCACCAACTATCATTGTTTTCTCACGACAGATGCCATGGGTAGGCTTATCGTAGGTGGTTGGGACCAAAGGACACCGACGGGCTCCGGGTGCGAGATTAGACACAAGCGGTGGCGACACACGATGTACCCAGGTTCAGGGCCCTCCGGGGGAGGTAATACCCCTAGTCCTGCTTGATCTAGTTGGATGGATAGTTGTGTTTACAGGGGTGGTCCTAGAGCTGAGTCTAGAGGAGGAGGAAGGAGCAGTCGGCTCATCCTCCTCCGTTGCTAGCGATGGTGTGAGAGGAAAGCTCTATGCGGGTGTGTGCAAAGTGATCGTCCGTCCCCGTTGCATGGGGGGCTCGGGGGGTTTTATAGGCCTACCCCCTGGCTCGAGAATATGTTCTAAAGTACAAGGGTAGGGGGACCCGGCTGGCAGTCTCTCCGGCTGGCCATGGGATCCTGCCCTTCGTGTCGTCTTGTCATCGATAGGGTCCACCGGCTAGGCGGTCCCGTCTCCCGTTGGGGCCCGACAGCCGGCTCTACGATTGGCCCTCGCCCACCTGTCGCGGCACGGGTCACCTAGGAGGCGTCGTCTAGCGCCAGCCGGCCGAAGTCTCTGGTACGGACGTCAACACTGTAGCCATGCCGGGGCAGGTAATCGAGTGGGCGAGGGCGTGTCGGCACTATTTCCCCGCCCGGTCGTGCTCGCCAAGGTCAGCGGCCTGGACGGCCGGACTGTAGCCATGCGCTCTAGTGCGTCAGCGGCCACTATGGCCATAGGGCCGCCCATCGTGGCCGTCATGTCATGTCGTTGTGTCTGCGCGCAGAGGGATAGGACGTTGCATGTCTGCCCCGGGGTCAATGGAGGAGGCGTCCCGGAAGGCAGCCTGGCCACGCCCAGCCGGCCAGCGGTTGAACCGGCTGCTCGACTAGCCGTTCGTGTCGTCAGCCGGTGGCAGCTCGAGTTGTCGTCCTCCAGCTGGCTATGGGTAGCCGGTTGCATAGTTTTCCTTCCAAGTGGAAGGTGGAGAACCCCGTTGCTTTGGCCTACCTAGGGGTAATAACCCCGTCAATCAAGCATGACGGGGAAGCGACGGCTATGACGGGCTAAACAGAAGGGAAAGGGTGGGGTTCGACGGAGAGGCTCATGGCGCTTCTTTTGGAGCTGGCGGCGAGGTCGGGGGCGCTCCGGAGCGGCGAATCGATGGTGGCGATGACGGCTTCGGTTCCGGCGGGAATGGCGACAGTGCGAAGGGAGAGGGGAGAGAGTGGCGAATGGATGGTGATGGCTCGGGGGAGGCTCCATGGCACTTCAAGGGGCCTCCAGAGGCAGGCAGCTGAGCAGGAGGTGGCCAGGGCATTGCTGGCCCCACGCCACGCACATGCCTATCCTCCTAGGAGGAGGTGGAAGAAGACCCCCTGCCCCTGGTGGGCTGGGCTGGGCAACTACCCCCTTGGGCCAGGTGAGACATGTAAGCCTTTCTCCCTTTTTTCCTTTTGTTATTTTTTTCTATTTCTACAGTTTTTTCTGATTTAGTAAAAATACTAAATCAATTTATAAAAATAGGAAACCTTTTCTGGGCACTAATTGAAATATTCTGAAGGCCCTGGCCAAGTTTCATCTTTATTAAAGCTATAAAATTATTTATATTATTTTATAACTCCAATTCAAATATGTATTGATTTAATTCAATAAGCAAAATGACTTTGAAAAATATGAATCACCTCTAGTTGATGCTTCCACATTTTTTCAGAAATGATGAACATTTTAGAAGGCCACTTTGGTTCATTGAAAAATATTTTGGTTGAGCCTATTTGGATTCAAATAATGCTAGGGTTTGATCATCCCCATTTCAAGTTTAAAAAGAATTTAAACATGATGCAATCACAAACATGGATCCTAGTGCATGCTAAAGTTAGGGATGTGACATCCTATTATTCCCTCTGCTTATATTGAGAAACCACCTTTCCCTTTTAGAATAAAAGAACATGCTAAAGCTTCAACTGTCGTTCGTAAGAGCTATGCTAGAACACCCACACCCCTTGAGCAAATTAAAGTTGAGCCTAGTATTCCTATGGTCAAAGATCTCTTAGTTGATAATATTGATGGGCATGTTATTCAATTTTGTGATGAAGCCGCTAGAATTGCTAAACCTGATGCTAAAGATAAGCATAGACACATTGTTGGCACGCTTGTTGTTTTTGTTAAAATAGGAGATCATTGTTATCATGGCTTATGTGATATGGGTTCTAGTGTGAGTGCAATTCCCTTTTCCTTATATAAAGAGATTATGAATGATTTTGCACCAGCTGAGTTAGAGGAAATTGATGTTACAATTAAACTTGCTAATAGAGATACTATATCACCAGTTGGGGTTATTAGAGATGTTGAAGTCTTGTGTGGGAAAATAAAATATCCTACTAATTTTCTTGTTCTTGGTTCCCTACAAGATGATTTTTTCCATTATATTTGGTAGACCCTTCTTGAATACCGTTAATGCCAGGATAGATTGTGAGAAGGAAACAATTACCATAAGTTTTGGGGATATGTCTCATGAGTTTAATTTCTCTAAATTTCGTAGACAACTCCATGATAAAGAATTTCCTAGTAAGGATAAAATTATTGGTCTTGATTGTATTGTTGTGCCTCCTACTGATCCTTTAGAACAATATTTGCTAAACCATGAAAATGACATGCATATGAATGTAAGGAATGAAATAGATAAGATTTTCTTTGATCGGCATCCTATTCTGAAACAAAACTTGCCTGTTGAAATACTTAGGGACCCTCCTCCACCCAAGGGTGATCCCGTGTTTGAGCTTAAACAATTACCGAGTACTCTGAAATATGCTTATCTAGATGAGAACAAGATATATCATGTTATTATTAGTGCTAACCTTTCATAGCATGAAGAACAGAGATTATTGAAAACTCTGAGGAAGCACCACTGCTATTGGATATACTCTTCATGATCTTAAGGGCATTAGTCCCACTCTATGTCATCACAAAACTAAAATGGAGCCCAATGCTAAACCAGTTGTTGATCACCAACGATGGTTAAATCCTAAAATGAAGGAAGTGGTAAGAAATGAAATATTAAAGCTTCTGGAGGCATGTATCATTTACCCTATTGCTGATAGTAGATGGGTTAGTCCCGTTCATTGTGTCCCTAAGAAAGGAGGTATTACTGTAGTTCCTAATGATGAAAAAGAATTGATTCCAAAGAGAATTGTTACAGGATATAGAATGGTAATTTATTTTAGGAAATTGAATAAAGCTACTGGAAAATATCATTACCCTCTACCTTTTATTTATCAAATGCTAGAAAGACTATCCAAACACACACATTTCTGCTTTCTAGATGGTTATTCTGGTTTCTCTCAAATACCTGCGTCAAAAGAGGACCAAGAGAAGACCACCTTTACCTGCCCTTTTGGTACCTTTGCTTATATAAGTATGCCTTTTGGTTTATGCAATGCACCTGCTACCTTTCAAAGATGCATGACTGCTATATTCTCTGATTTTTGTGAAAGGATTGTTGAGGTTTTCATGGATGATTTTTCTGTTTACGGAACTTCTTTTGATGATTGTTTGAGCAACCTTGATCGAGCTTTGCAGAGATGTAAATAAACTAATCTTGTCTTGAATTGGGAGAAGTGTCACTTTAAGGTGAATGAAGGCATCATCTTGGGACACAAAATTTCCAAAAGAGGTGTTGAAGTTGATAAGGCTAAAGTTGATGCTATTGAAAAAATGCCGTGTCCTACGGATATCAGAGGTATAACAAGTTTCCTTGGTCATGCTAGTTTCTATAGCAGATTTATTAAAGACTTCTCTAAGATTTCTAGGGCTCTCACTAATCTCTTGCAAAAAGATGTTCCATTCATTTTTGATGATTATTGTGTAGAAGCTTTTGAAATTCTTAAGAATGCCTTGATTTCTACACTTGTTCAACCACCTGATTGGAACCTACCCTTTGAAATCATGTGTGATGCTCATGATTATGCCATTGGTACTGTTCTAGGACAAAGATTTGATAAGAAATTAAATGTTATTCATTATGCTAGTAAAACTCTTGACAGCGCTCAAAGAAACTATGCTACTACTGACAAAGAATTTTTAGCAGTTGTGTTCGCTTGTGATAAGTTTAGACCCTATATTGTTGATTCTAAAGTAACTGTTCACACTGATCATGCTACTATTAAATATCTTATGGAAAAGAAAGATGCTAAACCTAGACTTATTAGGTGGGTTCTTCTGCTACAAGAATTTGATTTGCATATTGTTGATACAAAGGGTGCAAATAACCCCGTAGCAAATAACTTGTCTAGGTTAGAGAATGTCCTTGATGACCCACTACCTATTGATGATAGATTTCCTGATGAACAATTAGCGGTCAAAAATGCTTCTCGTGATGCTCCTTGGTATGCTGATTATGCTAATTACATTGTCACTAAATTTATACCGCCTAGTTTCACATATCAACAAAAGAAAAAGGTTTTCTATGATTTAAGACATTATTTCTGGGATGACCGGCACCTTTATAAAGAAGGATTAGATGGTGTTATTAGACGCTGTGTACCTGAGCATGAACAGGAATAGATCCTACAAAAGTGTCATTCCGAGGCCTACGGAGGACACCACGCTGGAGATAGAACTGCACACAAGGTATTACAATCTGGTCTTTATTGGCCTAATCTCTTCAAGGATGCTCGTAAGTTTGTCTTGTCATTTGATGAATGTCAAAGAATTGGCAATATTAGTAGACATCAGGAAATGCCTATGAATTACTCTCTCGTTATTGATTATATGGGGCCTTTCCCAACGTCCAATGGGTATAATCATATTTTAGTTGTTGCTGATTATGTTACTAAGTGGGTAGAAGCTATTCCAACTAGTAGTGATGATCATAACACCTCTATTAAGATGCTTAAAGAAGTCATTTTCCCTAGATTTAGAGTCCCTAGATATTTAATGACTGATCGTGGTTCATATTTTATTCATGGCGCTTTCCGGAAAATGCTTGCTAAGTATGATCTTAATCATAGAATTGCATCTCCTTATCATCCCTAGCCTAGTGGTCAAGTAGAATTAAGCAATAGAGAAATAAAATTGATCTTGCAAAAGACGGTTAATAGAACCAGGAAGAATTGGTCTAGGAAACATGACGATGCATTATGGGCTTATAGAATTGGCCTATAAGAATCCTATGGGTATGTCTCCGTATAAAATGGTTTATGGTAAAGCATGTCACTTACCTCTAGAGCTAGAGTATAAAGATTATTGGGCAATCAAAGAGCTCAACTATGATTTCAAACTTGCTAGTGAGAAGAGGTTATTTGATATTAGCTCACTTGATGAATGGAGAACCCAAGCGTATGAGAATGCCATGTTGTTTAAAGAAAAAGTTAAGAGATGGCATGATACAAGGATACAAAAGCAGGAATTCAATATAGGTGATAGTGTCTTGTTATACAATTCTCGGTTAAGGATTTTTTGCAGGAAAACTTCTCTCTAAATGGGAAGGGCCATACATTGTTGAGGAAGTATATCGTTCCAGTGCCATCAAGATCAACAACGCCGAAGGCACAAATCCGAAGGTGGTAAACGGGCAAAGAATGAAACATTGTATCTCAGGTACTCCCATTAATCTTGAAACCAATGTTATCAATACCATAACTTCGGAAGAACATATTAGGGAGACCTGCTGGAATGTTTCAAACTCCGAAAAGGAATCGGTACGTGGTACGGTAAGTAAACCGACTCCAAAACTTTCCCAATAGCAATTTTACTCAGTTTTGGAATATTTAAAAATTTAGGAAAATTAAAAGTAGTCCGAATGACGCACGAGGAGGCGACAAGCCTGCTAGGCGCGTCCACCCCGTGGACGCGCCTAGGGGGCTTTTCACCACCCCATGCGCCCTCCGGACTCCGTTTTCTTGTGGTACACCCCTTTGGGTCGGATAAAATTAATTATATATTCTCCCGAAGGTTTGCACTTTCGTATCACGACAATACCTCCTGTTTTCGTTTGAGCTATTTCTGCAGCAGATTTAGATCGTCATGGCTTCCCCCAGTGCTCCGAAGGACAAGTTTTTTGAGAAGGTCATATACACTTACCTTGCGGAGGTGCTGCAACACCCTCAAACCATTGAGATGCATGAGGGGGTGCTACACATCCGTGACGTTGAGGGGCCAAATAAGACTGGAAGCATGGAAACAAGGCTCGAAGCAATGGAGCAACAAGTCTTCAAGTGCCAAGGGATGGTGGAACATGGACTCAATGCCAATCATATGATGATCTCGGAGTTTACCCATAAACACTGGCTGGATACTAAGGACATGGGGGAGCACATCTTCAAGCTTTACAAGAAAATTGAGCATCTCTAAGACCAGATCTATGATCTGCAAAACCAAAACTATGAGTATGAATACAAATTTAAGAGAATGAGTTTGGCTGCAGATTTAAGGATTCCAGAGACTCATTCATATTTTTACGATGGTGAGCCTATGCCTTGGAAGACGGAGGACAAGCTTCCATCTTCATCAACAACTCCACCACCATCACCTCCGAAGAATGACATCTAAACACATGGGTATGGGCACTCCCCTTGGCTTGTGCCAAGCTTGGGGGAGGCGCCCGGGTATCGTATCACCATCACACCTTTTTCCTTTTTTGGTTTTTCTTAGTTCGATCCTTTTTGATTTTGTTTTGATCTAGTAGAATAAAGTGTTAGTATGATCTACCTTTTAGTTTTTTTCTTTTTCTCACCTTATGTAGGTAAGCACGAGAGTTATATAATAAAAAGTAGTTTTGATGATAGGGTTTTGCTAGATTACTATGCTCTTGAGAGTGATGAATAAAGAATAATAGAATAAAAGCAAAGAGTAGACATAATGATATGATGGGGAGTGATGACTTCAAATATAAAAAGTATGTCGATTGAAATTTGTTGGGAGTTAACAAACATAGTAATTGGTCGTTGGTGCAATTGAAAAGGAAGTGATAAAGAAAGAGAGATTCACATATAAATATATTATCTTGGACATCTTTTATGATTGTCACCACTCATTAAAATATTACATGCCAAGAAGTTGATGTTGGACAAGGAAGACAGCATAATAGGTTATTTTTGCTTGCCTCCGGATAGAAGTTATATGGTTTTAGATCCTCCAACATGTAGTGCTTGCTTCCACCTCATATCAGTCAAAACTTCCACACCAAGTAGAGATACTACTTGTGCATACAAACACCTCAACCCAGTTTTGCCATGAGAGTCCACCATACCTGCCTATGGATTGAATGAGATCCTTCAAGTAAGTTGTCATCGGTGCAAAAAGAAATAAAAAATTGCTCCTAAATGTGTGTGATCTTTTATTGTAAGGGAAATAAGTGTTGTACGAACTTGAGATAGTAAAGAAATAAAAGCTACATACTGCATAATAAAGGTTGCTGTCACAAAGGGTAATACAACACGGTGTTCCTCTGCACTAAGTGTTTGTGCATCCCAAAACAAAAAGCACATGACAACCTCTGCTTTTTAAGTGCTTACCTTTATGCAAGAGTCATGGTGATCCTCACCACTTCCTATATCTCGTCTCTCTTGGCAAGCATTATGTGTTGGGGAATGATCTAGACGCATATATCCAGTCGGATGTGGGTGATCATGAGTTATTATTGTTCACATCGCCCATGAGGGGAATAGTTGGGAAGCAAAACTATAAGCCCCTATCTTTCCCTGTGTCCGATTGAAGCTTTGATCTCATGGTACCGCATGAGTATTAGCAATTGTGAAAGACTAAAAGATGATTGAGTATGTGGGTTTGCTTTACAAGCTCTTATATTGACTCTTTCTGATGTTATGATAAATTGCCAATTGCTTCAGTGACTAAGATCATAGTTTGTTGGTTGTCAATAGAGTTCTTGGTTCACACTTTATCTTGTGAACAAATTGTTACTCTAGCATAAGAAATCTTATACAATAAGTATTGTTGTTCTAAGGATGTTCATGATGCCCTCATGTTTGTATTTTATTTTCTCGACACCTCTATCTTCAAACATGTGGACATATACATCGAGCTCAACTTTCACTTGAGGGCAAGCGAGGTCTAAGCTTCGGGAGTTGATATGTCCATTTTGCAACTTGCTTTTATATTGATATTTATTGCATTATGGGTTGTTATTACACGTTATGGTACAATACTTATGCCTTTTCTCTCCTATTTTACAAGGTTTACATGAAGAGGGAGAATGTCGGCAACTGGAACTCTCGACTAGGAAAGGAGCAAATCTTAGATACCTATTCTGCACAACTCCAAAAGTCCTGAAAATTTACGGAAAATTATTTTTGGAATATAAAAAAATACGGGGCGAAACAGATACCAGAGGGGGGCACCGAGAGGTGACAAGCCTGCCAGGCGCGGCCAGCCCCCCTAGCCGCGCCTAGCAGGCTTGTGGCCCACCTGGCAGTCCCCCGACGCCCATCTTTAGCTATATGGAGGGTTTTGACCTGAATAAAAAAATCAGAAGAGAACTTTTGGGACGAAGCATCGCCATCTCGAGGCGGAACTTGGACAAAACCAATCTAGAGCTCGGGTAGGGCTGTTTTGTCAAGGAAACTTCCCTCTCGGAGGGGGAAATCAAAGCCATCGTCATCACCAATGATCCTCTCATCCAGAGGGGGTCAATCTACATCAACATCTTCACCGGCACCATCTCCTCTCCAAATCCTAGTTCATCTCTTGTATCTGGTCTTTGTCTCAAACCACAGATTGGTACCTATGGGTTGCTAGTAGTGTTGATTACTCCTTGTAGTTGATGCTAGTTGGTTTACTTGGTGGAAGATCATATGTTCAGATCCTTTATGTTAATTAATACTCCTCTGATTGTGAACATGAACATGTTTTGTGAGTAGTTACGTTTGTTCCTGAGGACATGGAATAAGTCTTGTTATACGTAATCATGTGAGTTTGGTGTTCGTTCGATATTTTGATGAGATGTATGTTGTCTCTCCTCTAGTGGTGTTATGTGAACGTCGACAACATAACATTTCACCATTATTTAGGCCTTGGGCAAGGCATTGGGAAGTAATAAGTAGATGATGCGTTCCTTGAGTGACAGAAGCTTAAACCCTAGTTTATGCGTTGCTTCGTAAGGGGCTGATTTGGATCCATATGTTTCATGCTATGGTTAGGTTTACCTTAATTCTTGTTTCGTAGTTGTGGATGCTTGTGATAAGGGTTAATCATAAGTGGGAGGTTTTTCCAAGTAAGGGCAGCACCCAGGCACCGGTCCACCCACATATCAAATTATCAAAGTAACGAATGCGAATAAAATGAGCATGATGAAAACTAGCTTGACAGAAATTCCCATGTGGCCTCGGGAGCGCTTTGCTTTATATAAGAGTTTGTTTAGGCATGTCCTTTGCTACAAAAAGAATTGGGCTACCTTTCTTCACTCTTGCTACACTTGTTACTTGATACCCGTTACGAATTATCTTATCACAAAACTATCTTTTATCGATAATTTCAGTGCTTGCAAAGAATGCCTTACTGGAAACCGCTTCTCATTTCCGTCTGCTCCTCGTTGGGTTCTACACTCTTACTTATTGAAAGGACTATGATAGATCCGCTATACATGTGGTTCATAATCCTCTTTCGTGCTAAGGAAGTAAGGACATGCGCGGGTTCACATGGAATCCACGAAAGGTTTCCCTTATGGTGCAACAAGATCAAGACCACGAGCTCGGCAGGACGGATGGCATCGCCGAGCCCACCACTGCGTCATGCCCGAAAGCTTTGTAGGAGAAGACCACCTTTAGTCAGGATAGGATGTAACTCCTGTCCGATTTGAAATTTGGCCATTGTGGGATCCCTACCCACCTATGCGATAAGGGAGGAGGACCGATGCCACTATAAATAGGGACTATCTCCCACGGTAGAAGGGGGGACAAGGATCGAGTTCATCCTCACCAAGAGCCCTCTTGAGGTCGTTCAACCACTGTACTTGTTCATCCTCATCCTCCTCGTGAGGCCAATCCACCAAAGGAAGGAGTAGGGTTTTACACCGCAAGGTGGTCCGAACCTGGGTAAAGATCTGTGTCCATCGTGATTCCTGCTCACGCCTACTCGACGAAGCTAGGCCATAGGGTGACGGGCTTGAGACTTTGAGCTGGTTAAGATCTTCGCACACGCCCTAGAGGTCGAACCTTGTTGGGTCTATGGAGCCTCGATTCTGAGAACACAGAAGCTGAATAACAAGAGTCTTACATCCATACTTATCGTCTTACACAAATAAAGACCATGAAGGTCAAGTCATACATAGGTAGGGCCATGAAGGCCAAATAGCAAACATAATTAGCAGAGGAATATCTTGATCAAAAGCGTAGACCCATGCCATCTGCCTTAACCCTATAGGCATTCTGACTGGGAAGCATCCTAGTTCGCATGTTCGTCACCAATGAACTCTTTGCCAAATTCCTGCTCTTCCATGCCTGGCCAATTAAATAACCGGTGGTAAGCCAATGAGTACTTGGAATGTACTCGCAAGCAACCCATGTTTTGGAACAAGGTATAACAATGAATGATATAACACTAAGTAGGTAAGTTTGCAGAAAGCTAATTTTTGAGTGCAATGACATGATCAAATAACGTGAGCGTGCATCATGAGGTAGACGTTATCCATGTGAATAGGTTACAAACATAAGTATGAACAGGGGTTGAACATCTCATGTTCAATCATCATGCCAAGTCATCGGACTTAGCTCAACCATCATCTTTGTCTCACACACACACCAAGTTTGTGAAAACATCGGCCGTAGTTTAAGAAGGACCACCAACTGTCCATGACCGTGGCCACGACTTGTGGTATATTGCATACCCGAGCTAAGTACCCGAACATTTGCCTTTCCCCTGACGATACTAACAAAGACTCCACTCGTTGTCACACAGCCCGCATGATGTATATCACAAGTATCATCCATCCAGGGACCAACGGTGTGCCCGGTGTCTGTGAAAACAGCCCACGATCGTCCCTTTTCAGCATGACCCTGTATCGAGAGTGACCACGTCACTCCTGCCACTAGTAATGCGGGCTCTATGCTAGTACCCATCAAAGTAATCAACAAAGCCCCGTCCCATAAGGGGTATCGTGGTTGTACATGTAAGGTTGGGACGGTTAGCAAATCTTAAATCTCTCTGTTTTCGAAAACAGACACACACAACTTGCTTCGGTACACCACTTCTTTATCAAGTGGTTACCTAGCTCAACTTCATCTCGCTCGGGCATTAGTGGCACCTGACGGGGTTTTCGAAAAGTCTTTGAAAACACTTTTTTTCATCACCATTCATATCCCCATCCCACTTTGCATAGCAACTACTACCTCCGTTCCTAAATATTTGTCTTTCTAGATATTCAACTATGGACTACATACAAAGCAAAATGAATGAATCTACACTCTAAACTTTGTCTATATACATCAGTATGAAGTCCATAGTAAAATCTCTAAAAATAAAAATATTTAGGAACGGAGGGAGTACTTAGCAACCTAACTACTCCCACCCGCATAACCCTCATAAGGAGGTAGGGTCATGCATGATGCAATTATCAATGGTAAAAGTATCAGAAGCATACCACCGAAGTGGTCACCACACCATCATGGTCAATATAAAGAAAATAAAGTGCTATATGCCATGCAATGAAAATGGTTTCTTATCATGGTCAAAGGGCTGCTTGCCTGGCTTAGCAAAGTCTTCGAGGTCTTCTCAATTTCTGGTCCAACTCCGAGCACTTCGTCTACTTTCTCAACTAACATTGGAAACAACCATAATAAGCAACACAACAAGCAGAAAAATAAAAGTCTTCAAAAATAGAAGTTTTAATTTTCTAGGACACCTAAGGTCATAAGAAAAATACCTAAGGTGGTACTATTGGGGTTGGATCAACAATGATTTTTAAAAGGTGGAAATGGAGGGATTAATGATTTTATAATAAGTCTACAGATTTTTTTAATAAAAATGGGTGAATACACCTATTAAATAGGGCATGATTTTAGAAACATGTAGGAAGTGGTTTCACTAGATTTAGAGTTGAGATGATTTTCCTATGAATTCTAAGATGAAATAATAGGGAAAAGGGAGCATTTATTAGGTCCAACCAGAATATAGCATAGAAAAAATGTTGATGATGGCTAGATAAACAGAGCAATAATTTTGGAGTCTCTGGAAATTGGAATCATCAAATTTGAAGCTAAGATGTATATTCTAGGGATTTTCAAAAGGGGTCATTAGGAGGTTCAAATTCAAATTTGAATTTGAACATCACAAAAACTAGTGATAGAGAAATTTGGAAGTTGTACCATTAAATTCTTTGGAATTTTAGAAAAATGTGGGAGTTGGAGTCATGTCATTTGGACCAATATATTGTCTTGTGGAATTTTTACAAAATCACTGAAAAAGGAAAAGAGAAACGACATTGTTCCTATGGGCCAAAATGGGCTCAGCAGAGCCGGCCCAGAGGGGAATCAGCCCGTGGTAGGCAGCTATAAGATACGCGTGCGGCTGTTAGATTTGAATCTGACGGGTGGGCTCCACCTGTCAGTGAGAGGCGAGTAGCAGAGAGACCGATAGGTGGACCCCATGGTCGTCTTGTTGCTCGGGACAGGGAGGAGATGGGCATCACCGTCAGTGATTCTGGCAAAGGCAAGGCAACCCTCTGTGAGCAGACTATCCCTTTCATTCTTCACTACGACATTGTTTTCTTCGAGTTTTTCGATGCTCCACTGATTCCACTTCTCCACGTCGCTGACCGATTCGTTGTTGCTTGATGAATTGTCCATATGTGTTGTTTCAAATTTTGTACACAAGCAAATTAAAACTTGTAATGAAGCTCACCATCGTAGAATGAAGAATTTAAAAATAACATGCATAATTTTTCTCATATGTGTACTAAGAATCATTGCATAGTGGATCTTAACATGCATGATTTAAACTCTTTGGTTCCTTGCTATCAGATTTACTAAGAATTAAATATTAGGTTGATCCCTTACTTCTAGATTTGTTAGAAATAACTAGAACATAATTAAGCATCCTGTTTCACTAGCATGTGATAGACTTAATTACTAGGCATTATGAATTATATTAAAATTTAGAAGTGTGTTGTTTTATCTATCATGGTTCTTACCAACAAAAGATGCCACTACACAATTAAAGGGGAAACACCAAGGCAGATTGTCGAGATTGAATAGTTTATCGACGTATCATGGTTCTTACCAACAAAAAACGGATCATGGTGGAAGCAACATGTTATATAGTGCCACATTCAAGAATGAATAGCAACTAGTACTACATGTTCACCAGACCTCAATTCACAACGCTTCACAGCTAGTACATGTTCAACAGCTAGAAACACAAAAACCGAACATATGACACCTAATTTCTGACGTGAAAATCTAAGCTTCATGCTGGTGCAAAATCTCCTTGCCAAACTACTACACTCGCAGCTATATCATCGGACCACCAACTAATTTGTCCCAACATTCAGGGGTGGTAACAAACAAGATGATAGATAGATTTGGTGGGGAATACTGATTTGATGTACCTGTGCTTCAGTGTTGGGTGGTGGCATCGGTCGGGAGTTGGGGATGGAGAGAGTGAGGATGAAAGGATAAGGTTTTTTTACTGTGCTGGGAGCTATTAAAATCGACTAGTGCTGGTGGGGGCCCAATGGGACTGAATATGCAACGCCGGGCCTAATATACAATGCCAACACTAATCAAATAGCTATGGTGTAAAAAAAATAGCCAATGTGATTAGTACTTGGAAATATTAGTGTTGGTGTTGGTGAGAAATGTCGCGCCACGAACAAGAGTTGTGGCTAGCCATTTCTCCACTAGCGAGGGAAGGAGGGAACACAACATCTTTGTTCTCTATCACCGAAGAGTGACCCTACCCCCTCATCATGGCTCATAGGTGTCATACCATCGAGATTAAGAGAAGCTCACTCGAGAGCTAGAAGAATGGAGCCCTCACATCACAAGGGTGGACCTCGTCGATTTGGGATATTCCATTATAGAAGCACCGCCACAGTCCACACCCAACTAGTTGGAGAAGGAAAGCTTCATGGAGCGAGAGGCTAGAGATGATGTAGCAGGGAATCGAGCAAAGAAGAGAGAGATAAGGAAGTAGAGCACCACCGTTGTGTAGACCTAGGTGCCTCTGCTTTACATCACGCCACTATCGCTGGGAAGGGGAACTATGTCCCATTCGGCCAGGATCGAGATGCCGCACCACTGTGATCGACTTGGTGCCTACCGCCACTAGAGAGCACCAAGCAAAAGAAACGTCAATGCCTACAACCCAAACCACATATGCAAATCATAACACAAGCAATCTCAACCCCATGCTTGCAAATATATCTGAGCACCCTCACCCCTCGTGATGCCTCTGGGGAGGTCACGATGTGCAAGGCACCACAACCTCCAAATCTAGAGTGGATTATGGGGTTTCACCCGGGCAGGGGATCGGGTGGAGAGTTGGGGATCTCAGCTTGTGCTCCCATGGAAAAAATCAACGCCTACGGTAGTGTCCGCTAGGGTTTCCCCAGACCCCAAGCTGCTCCACAAGTGCTCACCAACGCTAGAGCCAGCTAACAAGTTGCAAGCCACAATGTATAGATCAAGAGAGCCAGCGGGGAAGAGGGGCCTCGTGACTCCAGATCTTATGCAGAGGGATTCTGCGTCGCGACTCAATTCCACCAGCGACCCGTTGCCCGCATGGCTGAGCATGCTATCCAACACACCACTTGTGAACAATGTTAGAGGCTCGACGACACTATCTTGGGCACCATAGGCCTTTGAGATGGTACGAATCACCGCGCTTCCTGCCGCCAACTTCACCGGCACTCGTGCTGGCTTTCCCGGTGGCCATCTATGGTCGCGGCAAGGGAAGGAAGGGGTTTGGATACATTGGTGGCAGCGGAATACTAGTCGCAGCGAGTTGCTCGAGGGGACGATGCAAGGGTCGATCAAGAGATAAGAAATTTACATCTAAATTGTTGCACGCAATGTTTTCTGAGCACAATTCAACACTAGGATTTGGATGCGGGTTTAGATACACCCTTAACAATTTTACCATATGCTTTTGGACATCAACAACTAATACTCATGTTATTGGAGGCGGTTTCAGAAACACCTCAAATACCAAGAACCATAGGTTATTCTAGCCACACAATAATCTATAATGCTTTTGAATCCGTTCATCAGTCATGCCTCTTCACAAAAGTTTGTCTGTGAGCTCCTTCGACCGGTGGGAGACAACAAGAGTAGGCTTGCATCAAGGTGTGTGTTGAAATGTAGAAATGCTCCAGCAGGATGGTGTTGGTGCGGCCTCGCGGTGTGCTAATTGGAGGGTTATTGGAGGGACAATAGTTGCGGCATGGCAGCAATAGCGAGCTCAGGCGATGGTGTGATGGAGTTAGGTGGGGATGAAGATATCTCTACAGTAAGAGGATAAGGTAGTAGGTGGGTGCGACATGTGTGGGATATAGGCACGTGTTGTCTATAGGAGGTGGCTGACAACATGTGAGATCAATCAGGTGGGTAGAAACCTGGTTGAGTTCATCCATCACATGATGAACTCCAATAGATCTCACATGTGATGGATGAACGCCAACAGATCCATACATTAATATCAAGCTGATATGATTTGCATCCGGTCTGTGCAACAACGCAGGATCCAAAGTAGAGACATCATTGATGCACCCCAAGAAAAAAGTATAAAAAGAAGATAAAAACAAAAAAGGACCCATAAAGGTCAAGGCGAGGTGAACAACCCACTTCAGCTAAACATCGACAAGTACCACCGTCATAGGCACCACAAACTATGAGACGGTCTCAAATAGTGATGCCTTTAGAAAAGGTAATGGTGCATGAACATCGTTGTTGTCAGATTCATCCATTTAGGCCCAATCACGGGTTCTCACCCACAAATCACATTTGAAGCTGGCTATTTAGGCCAAATATTCGGTTTTCACCCACGGACCACATTCCAAGTAGACTCGAGGTAGTGCCTTGCAAAGATGAGCATAGACCAACGCTGCTAGGTAAAACTAATGGAGGCCAGACCTAGGGTTTTTGACGGACACTTGAGACCCGGTACTAGAAAAGCAACACACAAAAAAGCCCACATATTTTCTTCACCAACTTGCCAAGAAGTCTTGCTACAGTGCCTAGATCAATACGAAATCATAGACCGGGATGAAACACACACATGAAGCATATCCTAATATGCCATCTATGTGCTCTAGTATGTCGCATCTCGATGACGGACACCTGTTGGAGTTCATCCATCACATGGACCAAAGGTATACTGTTGTGCGGGGCCACATGGCCACATCAGACATGCCACTTCTAATGGTCACTGCTCCCTAATGGCATCGCGAATGCCTACCCGCAAACCTCCCGCATGTGTTCGGACCGCTTAGTCCGGACTACGGAAGCCATCCAACACGGTCTTGTATTGGTACACGGCACGGTATAGACATACTTTCTCCTGCAAATCGGAGACAGATGTGGGGGGGCTTTAGGAAAGTCTAGACCGCTCCCAAGCCCTCTACCAACTGGCCTGGCCCACCCAAACCACCCACCTCTATGATTACCTTTCGATGCACACGCCGCATACCATGCCGCATTAATGCAAGCACAAAGCACACGACGGCCGACATTGATGTTGTGATGTGATCTAAGGGAGGGAGTGATACTTATGATCCGCGTTGGGTTTTTTGTGAAGAGGAATGGGTTATCGCAGCACAAAGTGGGTAAGTATTTCCCTTAGTTGTGAAACCAGGGTTTATCGAACAAATAGGAATACCAATCCTGAGCCGTCTTAAGCAGCTGCACACAAAAAGAACAAACAACTTGCACCCAATGCTGGCAAGAGGGTTGTAAATCCCCTTGATCTCGTTATTTGCAAGCAAGTGAGTTGTGTAGATAGTTTTAGATAATTATAAATTTCAAAATAAAATAAAAGCAAATAAATAACAGCAAGGCAATGAAAGCGTTTGTGAATATATAAGTGAATAGACCAGGGGGCATAGAGTTCTCTAGTGGCATCTCTCATACAAAAAGCACATGGTGGGTAAACAAATTATTGTTGGGAAATTTTTAGAAAAGCGAATAGTTATGTGATTTGCACGGCAATGGTTGACATGGCTTGGGACTGCATCGGTATTTCCCCAAAGAGGAAGGGATGATGTAGCACAGCGATGGTAAGTATTTCCCTCAGTTATGAAACCAAGGTATCAATCCATAGAGGAAGATCAAGCACCTACGTAAAAAGCACCTGCACACAAATAACAAATACTTGCAACCCGACGGGTAAAAGGGGTTGTCAAGCTCTCAAAGATGAAAATATAGATTAGACAATGATAGTTTTGGCAAATAGATCTCGCAAGGACAAAAAATAAAATAGGTAAACAAAAAGTGGAGCAAGGTATTTTTGTTTTTTTATTAATACATCTCAAAACAAAAAGGCAAAATAGTAGATCGGAAAGCAATATGTTGGAAAAGTAGACGTGGGGGTCGTAGATTTCACTAGTGGTTTCTCCCATGAGTATAGCGCACGGTGGGTGAACAAATTACAGTTGGGAAATTAATAGAAGATAAAATAATCATGATGACATCTAGGCAATGATCATTATATAGGCATCACGTCCAAGATAAGTAGACCGAAATGACTCTACATCTACTTCTATTACTCCACACGTCGACTGTTATCCAGCATGCATCTAGTGTATTAAGTTCATGGGAAAACGGAGTAATGCAATAAGAACGGTGACATGATCTAGACAAGATTTATTCAAGTAGGAATAGGCCAAATCTGGTTATCCTTAATGGCAATGATACATGTGTTCCTTGCTACCCCTTCTGTCACTCGGAAAGAACACTGCAAGATGGAACCCATCACAAAGCACCTCTTCCCATGGCAAGAAAAATCGATCTAGTTGGGCTGACTAAACCAAATATTCAAAGAGAAAATACGAGGCTATAAGTAATCATGCCAATAAGAGATTAAATAAGACTCAAATCTTATTCATGGATAGGAACTCAACATGAACTCAAAATTCATCAGATCCCAACAAACACACCGCAAAAGGCATTACATCAAGTAGATCTCCAAGAGACCATTGTATAGAGAATCCTAAGAGAGAGAGGAATCCATCTAGCTACTGCCTATGGACCCGTAGGTCTATGGTGGACTACTCACGCATCATCGGAGAGGCACCTATCATGAAGAGGAACCCCTCCGTGATGGTTTTAGATTGGATCTCGAGGTTCTGGAACTTGTGGCGGCTGGAAATTCATTTTGTCGACTCCTCTAGGGTTTTACAAATATTTGAGAATTTGTAGAGGCGATAGTCATTGGAAGGGGGTCCCGAGGTGGGTACCACCCACCAGGCCGCGCTAGGGGCTTCTTGCGTGCCCTCGTGGGTGTTCCCAACCTCGGGACTCCTCTTTGGCACTTGTTTGGTCCATATGGTGTCTTCTGGTCCAAAAAAATTCTCCAAGAAATTTCACGGTCTTTGGCATCCATTTGGTACTGATTTCCTGAGAAATATAAAATAAGCAAAAACAACAACTGACACTTTTGCACTATGTCAATGGGTTACTCCCAAAAAATTATGGAAAAATGATGGTAATATGTCTGAAAATTATTACAAAGAATCAAGTTTAACTTGTCCAATGATATTCATGAAAGTTTTTATTATATACCTCTTGAATCTATCACTTTGGGACTAGTTTCATATAATGTCATTGCTTTTGACAAGCTCACATGGATATAAGTGAAGAACATGAGCAATTTCACAGCTCAACAGATTTAAGTGAAGCATATAGAGCAATTCTAATAAACCATAGCATAATTTTGTATCTCTCAAATATGTGTGTGCAGCAAGGATAAAAGTAAAATAAAGCAAAGATACAAGATGCTCCAAGCAAAACTAATGATATGTGACGAATAAAAATATAGTTGCAAGTAATATACGTACGGATGGTTGTTAGAAGAAACAGAGGATGCCACTCGGGGCATCCCCAAGCTTAGTTGCTTGTTACTCTGTGGATATTATCTTGGGATGCGGTAGCGTCCCCAAGGTTAGGCTCTTCTTACTCCTTATTCCTTCATCCATCGTGATCTCACCCAAAACTTGAAAACTTCAATCACACAAAATTTAAAAAAATTCTTGTGAAATCTGTTAGTATAATAATGCAAATTACCACTCTAAGTACTATTGTAGACCCATTCATATTTTATTATTGCATTATATTTACTGTATTCTAACTTTACCATGACTTTTACCCTCCAATACAAGCCATAGATTCATCAAAACAAGCACACAATGCAACGAAAGCAGAATCTGTTTCAGACAGAACAATCGGCAGTAATCTATACTCTACCCATAGTTATGTAACTCCAAAATTTCTGTAAATTTAGGAAACATACAGAATTTGTATATAAATATTGTTTTAAAATTTCATCTCATTATCACGTTCCAGTAAAAAAGCTACAATTGATGCACTGGAGACAAAGTTTCTGTTTCAGATTCAGCATTGTTTCTGCTCATCTTATGAATCATCCTAAAGGCTTTACTTGGAAAAAACACTAAATAAAACATAAAAACACAATCATAACATAAGCATAATTGTGCAAACACCCAAAAACATAAAGGAAAATATAAAAATATTTTAGTCATTGGGTTGCCTCCCAACAAGCCCTATCGTTTTACACCCCTAGCTAGGCATAACACATAGATTCAAGTGTTGTCATCTTTAGTTTCCAACTCCTTAAGAACACAATGACAATTTTTCAAGTATCTATCATGCATATTTACAATAACAATACTTCTAGGAATAATATTGAATTATTTTCTTTCCATTAAGGTTGTTTACCACTTCAACCAAATTGGGATGAGTACTAATCATTTTAACATCCTCATTGTTTCGACTAGAAGTTGTACCCTTGTTCTTAGGAACTTGTGTAGATTTGCAATCTATAATAATGGGAGTTTTTTCAATAGTCTTAATAGTAGAAAAAGGCTAGCTTAAGTTATGAAAGATTTCTTCCATCTTATCAATCTAGTGGGTGTTTCTTCCATTCTCTTATTAACTACGGGTTCTTTTTTCCTTTAGTACTTTAAGATCGTCTCCCTCATTTGATCCAATTTTATTAACAAGATTATGCATCCGTTTATCTAAATTTTCAATATTTTCCTCGGTCAGCATTTTCTTTTCAATGGCATCTAACCTTTTCATAACATGCTCAAGAGTTAAAATTGTTTCATTGACAATGGTAGGTGGGGAACCCACTAAATTTCGCATTGCATTATAAACATCCAAAGTAGGGCACATCAATAAATTCCCACCGGTAATCATATCAAGGACGAATCCATACCAAGTGGTGATGCACACATAAAAACAGCGAAGAAGAACTACGGTGGATTCCTTACGAAGAGATCTATTATGAGCATTGCAAATCCTATACCAAGCATCTTTAAGATTCTCCCCTCCCCTTTGTTTAAAGTTAAGAACTTCATTCTCGGGGGTATATGCAATAACGGAAAAACTAGCCATAATTGAAAAGTAAACGAATCAAGAGATTTGACGAGAAAAAGGCAAATGAAAAAGTGAAGGCGAATAAAACGGCAAATTTTTGAAGTGGGGGAGAGGAAAACGAGAGGCAAATGGCAAATAATGTAAGTTGCAAGGAGATGAGATTTGTGATTAGGACTTGGTAGATGAGATCGTTTCCTCCCTAGCAACGGCGCCAGCAATTCCTTTGACGTGACTTGAGACTGCGTCGGTATTTCCCCAAAGAGGAAGAGATGGTGCAGCACAGCGACGGTAAGTATTTCCCTCAGTTATGAAACCAAGGTACCAATCTGTACAGGAAGATCAAGCACCAACATAAACAACACTTGCACACAAATAACAAATACTTGCAACCCGACGCATAAGAGAGGTTGTCAAGCTCTCAATGATAAAAAGATAGATTAGGTAATGATAGTTTTGGCCAATAGATCTTGCAAGGACACAAAATAAAATAGGTAAACAAAACGTGAAACAAGATATTTTTAGGTTTTTTGGATTAGTATATCTGAAAACAAAACGTCAAAATAGCAGATCGGGAAGCAATATGTTGGAAAAGTAGACCCGGGGGCTATATGTTTCACTAGTGGCTTCTCTCATGAGTATAGCGCACAATGGGTGAACAAATTACTATTGGGCAATTGATAGAATATCAAATAGTCATGACGATATCCAGGCAATGATCATTATATAGGCATGACATCCAAGATAAGTAGACCGAAATGATTCTGCATCTACTTCTATTACTCCCCACGTCGACCGCTATCAAGTATGCATCTAGTGTATTAAGTTCATGGGAAAACGGAGTAATGCAATAAGAACGGTGACATGATGTAGACAAGATCTATTCATGTAGGAATAGACCCCATTTTGTTATCCTTAATGGCAAGCATACATAAGTGCCTTGCTGCCCCTTCTGTCACTCGGAAAGAACACCGCGAGATCGAAGAGGCACCTATGATCAAGTAGATCTCCAAGAGACCATTATATAGAGAATCCTAAGAGAGAGAGGAAGCCATCTAGCTACTGCCTACGGACCCGTAGGTCTATGGTGTACTACTCACACATCATCAGAGAGGCACCTATGTTGAAGATGAACCCCTCTGTGATGGTGTTAGATTGGATCTCGAGGTTCTGGAACTTGCGGCAGCTGGAATTGTGTTTCGTCGACTCCTCTAGGGTTTTAAGAATATTTGAGAATTTATAGACGCGATAGTCGGTGGAGGGGGGTCCAGAGGTGGGCACCACCCACCAGGCCGTGCCAGTGGCCTCTAGCGCACCCTGGTGGGTGTTCCCCACCTCGGGCCTCCTTTCTGGAACTTGTTTGGCCCATCTGGTGTCTTCTGGTCCAAACAAATTCTCCAAAAAATCACGGTGTTTGGGCTTCGTTTGATACCATTTTTTGTGAAGTAAAAAAACAAGCAAAAACAACAAATAGCACTTTGGCACCGTGTCAATATGTTAGTCCCAAATAAATATAGAAAGTTGCTATAAAATGATTGTAGAACATCCAAGACTGATAATATAACATCATGGAACAAGCCAACATTATAGATACATTGGAGGCGTATCAATGACAATGTGTATATAGGCATCACGTCCATAAGCAAATAGACTGACTCCTACCTGGACCTATTACTATTACTCCACTCATCGACCGCTATTCAGCATGCATCTAGAGTATTAAGTAAAATAGAGTAATGCTTGGAGAACTATAACATGACAAAGACAAAATAAACTCAACCAATATGAATAAACCACATCGATTTATCCTTAGTAACAGCAACACAAAGGCGCAACCTGTCTCCTTCTGTCACTGGGATATAGAAACTCCCTAGGTTGAACATACTACAATGCAGCACTCCCACCGAAGAAATATAAATCTAGTTGGCCAAACTATCCCAATAGATAGGAGAGCATTATGAAGCTATGATGATCATGCAAATAATAATATTAGTATTCAGGTTAACTCAAATACTTTTCACGAATAATCTGAACATAAACTCACAATTCAACGGATCCCAAAGGGATTAAATCGGATAGATCAAGGCAAAGATGCGAAGAACATTGTATTGAAGAGAGAGAGAGAGAGAGAGAGAGAGATTGCCATCTATGTACTACCTACGGACCCGTAGGTCTGTGGTGAAGTACTAACACATCATGGTGAGGGCAGCAAGGTTGATGAAGAGGCCCTCCGTGATCGATATCCCCTCCGGTAGGGTGCCTAAACGGAGGTGTAGATGGTCTCCCATCAGAACAGAGACTTGTGGAGGAGTAAAAAGTGTTTCGAGAGTGCTTCAACAGTTTGTGGAGTAGATGTGAATTTATAGGCCAAAGAGGGGCATCGGGAGTCGCTCGAGGGAGGCACAAGCCATTAGGGCACGCCCCCTGGTGGCGCGCTCTATTGGCTTGTGGGCCACTCGTGGCTCTCCTGGCCACCTCCCGAAGCTTCCATGTCTTCTTTTGGTCCAGAAAAAATCATAAAAAGGTTTCGTGGCAATTGGACTTCGTTTGGTACTATAAACCTGAAAAGTCAAAAACATGCAAAAAACAGCAACGGGCACTGGGCACTGCGTCAATAGGTTAGTGCTCAAAAATATTATAAATTGGTAAATAAATGACCAAAAATGATCCTAGAATGATAATATATTAGCATGCAACAATCAAAAATTATAGATACGCTGGAGACATATCAGCATCCCCAAGCTTAGTTCCTGTTCGTCCTCAAGTAGGTAAATGATAACAACAAATTTTTTGATTTGACATGCTACCCATTATGTGCTCTTTTGTATGTATGCTCACTGAGAAATGATGAATTAACAAACAACAACATAGTAATATTTATAAGTATAAGAAACAAAATAATTGATTTTTCAAAGTATACGATCCTAAAAGAATGTTTACCCCTACTCATCTTATTATATTAGCAAGGCATGACTCCGTCTTCACGAAATCAATACAAATGTTAAGCAACACGGTGTCCAAGTCAGGAAATTGGATTTTACCTTTTCAATATGCATCAACTTTTTATTCTTCATGCAATACATGAGCGTGAACCATTGGACATAGAATGTAGGTGGAATAGAATATGATGATAGATATCAAAGGGGTGAAAAGTGGAGAAGATAGGATCACATCCACTAGGCATACCAACGAGCTATGGAGATGCTCATCGATAGATATCAATGCAAGGAGTAGGGATTGTCATGCAAATGATGCACTAGAGCTATAAGTGTATGAAAGCTCAACTGAAGCTAATTGGGGTGTGCATCCAACTTTCTTGCTCATGAAGACCTTGGACATTTGAGGAAGCCCGTCATCGTAATATACAAGCCAAGTTTATTATATGAAAAGGGAATTCCCACTAGCATATGGAAATGACAACATAGGAGACTCCACATATGAAGAACATGGTGCCACTTTAAGACACAAGTGTGGTAAAGGATAGTAGCAAAGTCCCTTCTCTCTTTCTCTCATTTATATTTTTTCATGGTGGGATTTTCTCTTCTTTTTTTGGCATGCCCCATTCATTTTTTATATGGTGGGCTTATTTCTCCTCCCTCGTTTTAATATATTTTTCATCCGGAGTCTCACCACAACTTGTGGGAGAATCATAGGCTCCATCATGCTTTCCTCACTAGGACAATGTTCTAATAATGATGATCATCACACGTTTTTTTTACTTACAACTCAATATGAAGAAATCATAGGAAGATGTGACTCTATGAATGCCTCTGGCAGTGTACCAGGATGTGCAATGATCCAGCGTGACATGTATCAAAAACATTATGACGGTGGCTTTGCCACAAATATTATGTCTGATCCATATGATCATGCAAAGCAATATGTGTTGGAAATATTACCTAGAGGAAATAATAAATTGGTTATTATCATATTTCCTTGTTCATGATAATCTTTTCTTATCCATGCAATAATTGTATTGAGCGGAAACTCAAATACATGTGTGGATACATAGACAACACCATGTCCCTAGTATGCCTCTAATAGACTAGCTCGGTTATCAAAGATGGCTAAGGTTTCCTGGCCATTGACATGAGATGCCATTTGATAACGAGATCACATCATTAGGAGAATGATGGGATGGACAAGACCCAAACTACAAACGTAGCATATGATCGTGTCAGTTTATTGCTACTGTTTTCTGCATGTCAAGTATCTGTTCCTATGACATGAGATCATGCAACTCACTGACACCGAAGGAGTACCTTGTGTGTATCAAACGTCGCAACGTAACTAGGTGACTATAAAGGTGCTCTACAGGTATGTCCGAGGGTGTCTACTGGGTTGGCATGGATCAAGACTGGGATTTGTTACTCCGTGTGACGGAGAGGTATCTCAGGGCCCACTCAGTAATACAACATCACAATAAGCCTTGCAAGCAATGTGACTAAGTGTTAGCCATGGCATCTTGTATTACAGAATGAGTAAAGAGACTTTCCGGTAACGAGGTTGAACTAGGTATGGAGATACCGACGATCGAATCTCGGGCAAGTAACATACCGAAAAACAAAGGGAACATCATATAGGATTAACTGAATCCTTGACATAAATGTTCGACCTATAAAGATCTTCATAGAATATGTAGTAATCAATATGGGCATCCAGCCGCTATTTGTTATTTACCGTAGAAGTGTCTCGGTCATGTCTACATAGTTCTCGAACCCGTAGGGTGTGCACACTTTAGGTTCGGTGATGTTTCAGTAGTATAGAGTTATGTATGGTGGTGACCGAAGGTTGTTCGGAGTCCTGGATGAGATCTCGGACGTCACGAGGCGCTCCGAAATTGTCCATAGGTAAAGATTGATATATACGAAGTCCTGTTTTGGTAGCCGGAAAATTTTCGGGCTCATCGGTAGTGTACCGAGAGTGTCGGGAGGGTATCGGAGGACCATCGAGAGGGGTCTCACGCCTCGAGGGGCCTCATGGGCTGTGGGAGGAGACAAATCATCCCTGGTGGGATGGCCGAAGCCTCCACTAAAGCCCATGAGGTTTGAGAAGGAAAAAATCCAAAGGTGGAGAGGTGGAAAGAGTTTCCAAGTGGAAAGGAGGAATCCTACTCCTAATAGGATTGGAGTAGGACTCCTCCGCCTCCAATATTGGCTAGATCTTGAGGGTTTGAGGCCGCCTCCTCCCCTCCCTCCCTCCTATATATACTAGAGGATTTAGAGGGAAGAGCTAACCCTAATTGCCACGTGTTGCCCTCTTCTTCCTCTAGATCGTTTTCTCCTCTAGATCAGTTTTGAGCGGTGCTTAGGAGAAGCCGTGCTAGAATTACTCCACCACCATTGACACAACACCATCGCATTGCTGGAGAACTCATCTACCTCTCCGCTCCCTCATGTCGGATCAAGAAGGCGGTGATCGTCATCGAGCTATACGTGTGCTGAATGTGGAGGTGTCGTCCGTTCAGCGCTAGATCGGAAGGACCGTGATCAAGATCGCGGGACAGATCATGATGAGATCGCGGGACGGATCGTGATGGGATCGCGGGACGAATCGTGATGGGATCACAGGACGCTCGGCGATTTGGATCGCGAAGACGTTCGACTACATCAACCGCGTTTCTTAATGCTTCCCGCTTAGCGATCTACAAGGGTATGTCGATCCACTCTCCCTCTCATAGATGCTCATCACCATGGATAGATCTTGCATGTGCGTAGGAAATTTTTTGTTTCCCGTGCAACGTTCCCCAACAGTGGCATCATGAGCTAGGTCTATGTGTAGATGAGATCTCGAGTAGAACACAAAGAGTTTGTGGGCATTGATGCTTAGATTGCTTCCTCCCTTGGTCGTGTTTTGGTTCAGCGGTATTGTCGGATGAAGCGGACCGGACCAACCTTACTCGTACGCTTACGAGAGACCGGTTCCATTGACTGAAGTGTAACTTCGTTGCACAAAGATTGTTGGTGGGTGTCTGTTTCTCCTACTTTAGTTGGATCGGATTCGACAAAGGCGGTCCTTGAGAAGGTTCAAAAGCAATTTATGTATCACCATTGTGGTTTTACGTAGGTGAGAATTGTTCTTGCTAGATACCCATAGCAGCCACGTGAAACTTGCAACAACAATTAGAGGACGTCTAACTTGTTTTTGCAAGGTATGTTGTGATGTGATATGGCCAATTACATGATGAGAAATATGTGATGTATCAGATGATCATGTATTGTATAGAATATCACGACTTGCATGTCGATGAGTGCGGCAAATGATAGGAGCCATAGGGTTGTCTTTAATTATTGTATGACATGCGTGTCAATCATTAAGCGCTATGTAATGCTTTACTTTATCGCTAAACGGTAGCAATAGTAGTAGAAGCAAGATGGGCGTGACAACCCCGATGGCGACACGTTGATGGAGATCAAGATGATGGAGATCACGGAATCATGCCGGTGACGATGGAGATCATGACGGTGCTTTCAATATGGAGATCAAAAGCACAAGTTCATGGCCATATCATGTCACTTATGATTTGCATGTGATGTTAATCCCTTTATGCACCTTGTTTTTCTTAGGACGACGGTAGCATTATAAGGTGATCCCTCACTAAATTTTCAAGATCAATTGTGTTCTCCTCGAGTGTGCACCGTTGTGAAAGTTCATCGTGTCGAGACACCACGTGATGATCGGGTCTGATAGACTCTACGTTCACATACAACGGGTGCAATCCAGTGTTGCACGTGCAGAACACTCGGGTTAAACTTGACGAGCCTAGCATGTACAGACATGGCCTCCGAACACAAGAGACCGAAAGGTCGAACATGAGTCATATAGTATATATGATCAACATCATGATGTTCACCATTGAAACCACCTCAACTCACGTGATGATCGGACTTGAGTTGGTGAATTTGGATCATGTATCACTCGAATGACGGAGGGATGTCAATTTGAGTGGGAGTTCTTAAGTAATATGATTAACTAAACTCATTATCATGAACATAGTCAGTTGTGTCTTTGCAAATTATGTTGTAGATTACCAGCTCACGTTGTAGCTCCCTTGAATTTTTATCTGTTCCTAGAGAAATAGAGTTGAAAGATGATGGTAGCAATATTGTGGACTCGGTCCGTGATCTGAGGATTGTCCTCATTGCTGCACAGAAGGCTTATGTCCTTAATGCACCGCTCGGTGCGCCACCCCCTCTAGTGTCGTCTGTAGATGTTGTGAACATCTGACGGGCATGTTCCGATGACTACTTGATAGTTTAGTGCGTCATGCTTTACGGCTTAGAACTGAGGCTCCAAAAAACGTTTTGAACGTCATGGAACATGTGAGATGTTCTAAGAGCTGAAATTGGGATCTCAGGCTCGTGCCCATGTTGTGAGATATGAGATCTCCAACAAGATTATTTGCCTGCAAGATGAAGGAGAGTGGCTCAATCGTTGAGCATGTGCTCAGATTGTCTGGGTGCTACACTCGCTTGAATCGAGTGGGAGTTAATCTTCCAGATAAGAAAGTGATTTATATAGTTTTCCAAGTCACAGACACTAAGCTACTAGAGCTTCGTGATGAACTATAAAATGCCAGGGACGGAAATAATGATCCTTGAGCTGTTCGCGATATTTGATGCCGCGAAGGTAGAAATCAAGAAGGAGCATCAAGTGTTGACGGTTAGTAAAACCACTAGTTTCGAGAAGGGCAAGGTCGAGGAGGGAAACTTCATGGATGGCAAGTCAGTTGCTGCTCCAGTGAAACAACCCAACGTTGAACCCAAACCCGAGACTAAGTGCTTCTATTATGAGGAGAGCGGTCACTAAAGTGGAACAACCCTAGATACTTGGTAGATAAGAAGGCTGGCAACGTCGACAAAAGTATATTATATATACGTGTTATTGATGTGTACCTTGCTAGTACTCCTAGTAGCACCTGGGTATTGGATACCGGTTCAGTTGCTAAATGATAGTAACTCAAAGTAAAAGCTACGGAATAAACGGAGACTAGCTAAGTGTGAGGTCACGATGTGTGTTGGAAATATTTCCAAAGGTTGATGTGATCAACATCGCACGCTCTCTCTACCTTCGAGATTAGTGACAAAGCTAAATGTTATTTGGTGTTTGCGTTAAGCATGAACATGATTAGATCGTGTTTATTGCAACACAGTTATTCATTTAAGTTAGAGAATAATGATTATTCTGTTTACATGAATAATACCTTCAATGGTCATGCACCCAGCAAGAATGGTTTGTTGAATCTTGAATGTAGTGATACACATGTTCATAACATTGATGCCAAAAGATACATAGTTAATAATGACAGTACCACATACTTGTGGCACTACCGCTAAATGTCATATTGGTATAAATCGCATGAAGAAACTCCATGCTAATGGATCTTTGGACTCATTTGATTTCCAATCGGTTGAGACATGCGAACCATGCCTCTTGGGCAAGATGACTAAGGACCCTATTTTCCGGTTTGATGGAGCGGGCAAGTGATATTGGAAATAATACATGTTGATGTATGCAATCCAATGAGTCTTGTAGCGTGCGGTGGATATCGTTATTTTCTTACCTTCACTGATGATTTGAGTATATAATAGTGTATATTTACTTAATGAAACACAAGTCTGAATCGTTTGAAAAGTTCAAGCAGAATCAGAGTGAAGTTTGAGATCATCGTGACGAGAAGATAAAATGTCTACGATATGATCGTGGAGGTGAATATCTGAGTTACGAGTTTGGTATACAACTTAAGACAATGTGAAAATTTGTTTCACAACTCACGCCACCTGGAACACCATAGTGTGATGGTGTGTCCGAACGTCATAGTCGTTCTCTATTGGCTCTGGTGCATACTATGATGTCTCTTATTGTTTTGCCACTATTGTTTTGGGGTTATGCATTAGAGACAACTACATTCACTTTAAATAGGGCACTATCTAAATCCGTTGAGATGACACCATATGGTTTGGCAGAAACCTAAGTTGTCATTTGTTAGAGTTTGGGGATGCGACACTTATGTCTGATAAGCTCGAACCCAAAGCGGAAAAATGCATCTTCATAGAATACCCTAAGAACAGTTGGGTATACCTTCTATCTCAGATCCGAGTACAAAGTGTTTGTTGCTAAAATTGGGTCCTTTCTCGAGAAAGAGTTTCTCTTGAAAGAATTGAGTGGTAGGAAGATAGAACTTGATGAGGTTGTTGAACCGTTGTTTCAACCAGAGAGTAGCGCGGCGCAGAAAGTTGTTTCTGTGGAGCCTACGTTAGTTGAAGAGGAAGTTAATGATGATGATCACGAAGCTTTGGATCAAGTTACTATCGAACCTCTTAGGTCGACAAGGACGCATACTACTCCTGAGTGGTACGGTAACCCTGTCTTAGAGGTCATGTTGTTGGACAACGATGAGCCTACAAGCTATGGAGAAGCGATGATGGGCCCGGATTCCGACAAATGGCTAGGAGCCATGAAATCCAAGAAAGGATCCATGTATGAAAACCAAGTATGGACTTTGGTAGACTTGCCTGTTGAACGGCAGGTCGTTGAGTACAAATGGACCTTTAAGATGAAGACATGCGCTAATGGTGAATGTCACTATTTGTAAAGCTCGACTTGTCGCAAAGAAGTCTCCGCCAAGTTCAAGGAGTTGACTATGATGAGACCTTCTCACCCATAGCGATGCTAAAAGTATGTTAGAATTATGTTAGCATTTGATGCGGTTTTTCAATTATGAAATTCGGCAGATGGATGTCAAAACATAGTTTCCTTAACGGTTTCCATGAGGAAAGGTTGTATGTGATACAACCGGAAGGTTTTGTCACTCCTAAGGATGCTAAAAAGTATGCAAAGTCCAGCAATCCTTCTAAGGGATGGAGCAAGCATCTACGAGTTGGAATATACGCTTTGATGAGGTGATCAAAGTTTTTGAGTTTATACAAAGTTTACGAGAAACATGTATTTACAATGAAGTGAGTGGGAGCACTATAGAGTTTCTGATAAGCATATGTGGATGACATATTATTGATCGGAAATGATGAAGAATTTTTGGAAGGCATAAAGGCTTGTTTGAAAAGAGTATTTCAATGGAAGACCTGGATAAAGCTACTTAATTGTTGGGCATCGAGATCTATAGAGATAGATCAAGACACCTGATGAGACTTTCAATGAGTACATACCTTGACAAGATTTTGAAAGAGTTCAAAATGGATCAGTCAAAGAAAGAGTTCTTGCCTGATTTGTAATGTGTGAAGTTGAGTGACACTCAAATCTCGACCATGGCAGAAGAAAGAGAAAAGACGAAGGTCGTCCTCTATGCTTTAGCCATAGGCACTATATAGTATGCCATGTTGTTTACCGCACCTGTGTGTGCCTTGCCATAAGTCCGTCATGGGGTACAAGAGTGATCCAAGAGTGGATCACTGGACAACGGTCAAGATTATCCTTAGTAACTAAAAGACTAAGGAAATTTTTCTAGATTATGGAGGTGATAAAGAGTTCGTCGTAAAGAGTTATGTCGATGCAAGCTTTAACACCAATCCAGATGACTCTTAGTAGCAATCCGAATACGTATAGTGGAGTAGCCATTTGGAATAGCTCCAAGTGGAGTGTGGTAGCAGTGTGTACAGTATGACAAAGATATTTCCAAAGTACACACGGATCTGAATGTCACAGACCCGTTGACTAAAAGACCTCTCTCACATGCAAAGCATGATCGAGCCCCAGAACTCATTGGGTGTTAGATTCATAACAATGTGAATCACATGGTGATGTGAACTAGATTATTGACTCTAGTGCAAGTGGGAGACTATTGGAAATATGCCCTAAAGGCAATAATAAATTGGTTATTATCATATTTCCTTGTTCATGGTAATCTTTTATTATCCACGCTATAATTATATTAAGCGGAAACTCAGATACATGTGTGGATACATAGACAACACCATGTCCCTAGTATGCCTCTAATAGACTAGCTCGTTGATCAAAGATGGCTAAGGTTTCCTGGCCATAGACATGAGATGTCATTTGATAATGGGATCACATCATTAGGAGAATGATGGGATGGACAAGACCCAAACTACAAACATAGCATATGATCGTGTCAGTTTATTGCTACTGTTTTCTGCATGTCAAGTATCTGTTCCTATGACCATGAGATCATGCAACTCACTGACACCGAAGGAGTACCTTGTGTGTATCAAACATCGCAACGTAGCTGGGTGACTATAAAGGTGCTCTATAGCTATCTCCGAGGGTGTCTGCTGGGTTGGCATGGATCAAGACTGGGATTTGTTACTCCGTGTGACGAAGAGGTATCTCATGGCCCACTCGGTAATACAACATCACAATAAGCCTTGCAAGCAATGTGACTAAGTGTTAGCCACGGATCCTGTATTACAGAACGAGTAAAGAGACTTGTCAGTAACGAGGTTTGACCTAGGTATGGAGATACCGACGATCGAATCTCGGGCAAGTAACATACCGAAGAACAAAGGGAACATCATACGGGATTAACTGAATCCTTGACATAGAGGTTCGACTGATAAAGATCTTCATAGAATATGTAGGAATCAATATGGGCATCTAGGTCCCACTATTGGTTATTAACCGTAGAGGTGTCTCGGTCATGTCTACATAGTTCTCGAACCCACAGGGTCTGCACACTTTAGGTTCGGTGATGTTTCGGTAGTATAGAGTTATGTATGGTGGTGACCAAAGGCTGTTTGGAGTCCTGGATGAGATCTTGGACGTCACGAGGAGCTCCGAAATGGTCCACAGGTAAAGATTGATATATAGGAAGTCCTGTTTTGGTCACCGGAAAAGTTTCGGGCTCATTGGTAGTGTACCGAGAGTGTCGGGAGGGTACCGAAGGACCATCAGGAGGGGTGTCACGCCCCGAGGGGCCTCATGGGCTGTGGGAGGAGACAAACCAGCCCCTGGTGGGCTGGCCTAATCCTCCACTAAAGCCCATGAAGTTTGAGAAGAAAAAAATCCAAAGGTGGAGAGGTGGAAAGAGTTTCCAAGTGTAGAGGAGGAATCCTACTCCTAATAGGATTGGAGTAGGACTCCTCCACCTCCAATTTCGGCCAGATCTTGAGTGTTTGAGGCTGCCTCCTCGCCTCCCTCCCTACTATATATACTAGAGAATTTAGAGGGAAGAGCTAACCATAATTGCTACGTGCTGCCCTCTTCTTACTCTAGATCATTTTCTCCTCTAGATCAGTTTTCAGCGGTGCTTAGGCGAAGCCCTGCTAGAATTCCTCTACCACCATCTCCGCAACACCATCTCGTTGTCGGAGAACTCATCTACCTCTCCGCTCCCTCTTGCTGGATCAAGAAGGCGGAGATTGTCATCGAGCTGTACATGTGCTGAACGCGGATGTGCCATCCGTTCGGCGCTAGATCGGAAGGACCATGATCAAGATCGCGGAACGTATCGTGATGAGATCGCCAGACGGATCATGATTGGATCGTGGGAAGGATCGTGATGGGATCGCGGGACGCTCGGTGATTTGGATCGTGAAGACGTTCGACTACATCAACCGCGTTTCTTAATGCTTCCCGCTTAGCAATCTGCAAGGGTATGTAGATCCACTCTCCCTCTCGTAGATGCTCATCACCATGGATACATCTTGCGTGTGCGTAGGAAATTTTTTGTTTCCCATGCAACGTTCCCCAACAATATGATGATGAACGAACTAGTCATGTGAAGTGACGATGGAATTTGCATGGTACTATATATCGGAATGGCTATGGAAATGCCATAATAGGTAGGTATGGTGGCTATTTTTAGGAATATAATGCGGCTTATGTGCAACAGAGTGTATCATGTTATTGGGTTTGGATGCACCTACGAAAGTTGCACCGATCCTCGAGGTGAGAATGGGCTATGCACGGTACCGAAGAGGCTAACAAATATGAGATGGTTAGAATGCGTATGTCCATGGTGTCACATACTTATTGCAAAGTTTTATTAGTTTTATCACAAATCAAAGTACTCCTCACATGCCCTGAGGGAGGATGTTGGTAGGAGTTAACCATTGCGCGCCCCCAACTCGAAACAACACTAGGATTTCAACGAGGACTAAAAATGCTCACACATCATCACCATGCCTCTTTAATTTTTAGATGAATAAAAAGTTAACACCTCTTAATCTCGACACTTCTACGAATCAATAATTCTGGACTCACACCCTTTTAATATTACGACATCAATGTTATTAACACAAAATTTCTCTATGTGTGCTACCTCATGGTTTTGATTATCATTCATTGAATACTTATTATTTTTGGACTAGTCTTAGGAACCATGCAAATTACCTTCACTATTTATACAGCTCTCAAAAAAATCTAAGTGAAGAATGAGAGCATATTTTCCTATAAAATCTACACGCCATCATGCTCAAAAATATATAAGTGAAGTATTAGAGCAACTGCCAAGCTCAAAAGTTATAAGTGAAGCACATAGAGTATTCTAGAAAATTATGATGAAGGTGCATCTCCCTCAAATATTTATTTCCATCAAATGATGATTATGATATACTGAAAGTAAAATCAAACAAAAGCAACCGACGTGCCAAGCAAAACACATACCATGCGATGAATAAAAATATAGCTCGAAGTGATATACCGATGGATTGAGACGAAAGAGGGGATGCCTTCCGGGGCATCCCCAAGCTTAGACACTTGAGTATCCTTAGAATTTTACTTCTGGTTCCTTGGGCATCCCCAATCTTATGCTCTTGCTAATCCTTATTCCGTAGTCCGTCACGATCACACCCAAAACATGAAAACTTCAATCACACAAAACTCGACAAAACTTTGTGAGATCTGTTAGTATAAGAAACACATTGCATACTTTAGGTATTGTGATAAATTGATTATTAATTAATTTTGCATAATAGTTACTGTATTCTAAATTCTCCATGGCTTATACCCCCCCCCCCCCCCGATATAAGCCATAGCATAATCAAAACAAGCAAACTATGCAAGCAAAATAGAACATGTTTACAACAAAAGAGCATGTAGCAATATGTAAAGAGCCCATACTTCTGTAATTCTAAAAATTATGAAAAATTAGTAAAACATAAATAATTTCTATATAAATATTGTGTAACACTTTCAGATTATTATCACAGTCTAGTAAAAAATGGAAATTCTTGTACTGGAGTCAAAGTTTATGTTATGTTTCAGCATCGTTTCTACTCATCTTGTGAGTCATCCCAAAGGCTTTACTTGGCACAAAAAATAACTAAAATATGAAAACATAATCATTACATAGGAAAAAATCATTTTATCACAACATAATATAAAGTAAAAAAACAAAATTTAAGATATATATTGTGTTTCCTCCCAACAAGCGCTATTGTTGTATGCCCCTAGCTAGGCATAATTTCAAGTGTTGTCACCTTTGACACTGAACCCATAGGTGGCTCTCATGATTCATTCATATGGTGGTTTAATTATCTTGCTAGGTAAGTGTTCCATTCCATTCTTTAATGGGAATTGGAATCTTATGTTTCCCTCTTTCATATCAATAATTGCACATGTAGTTGGTAAGAAGGGCCTTCCAATTATTATGGGACAAGAAGGATTGCAATCAATATCAAGCACAATGAAATCTACAGGCACATAATTTTGGTTTACAATAATAATCACAAAATTAATTCTACCCAAAGGTTTCTTGATGGTAGAATCCACAATATGCAAGTTTAGAGAACACTCTTCAATATTAGTGACACCAAGCACATAACATAAAGTTTTAGGTATGGTTAAAACAGTAGCACCAAGGTCACACGAAGAATTGCATTCAGACTTATTTATATTTATTTGATAGTAGGTTCCCACTCATCACGCAATTTTCTAGGAATAGAAACTTCAAGTTAAAGTTTCTCATCATAATATTTTATAATAGCTTCTACTATATCTTCGGTAAAAGCTTTGTTTTGTTCATAAGCATTGGGTGAGCTAATAATGGATTTCAGCAAGGAAATACATTCTAGTAAAGAGCATTTATCATAATTAAAGTCCATGTAATTAAAGATAGTGGGCACATCACTAGTTAAAGTTTTGACCTCTCCAAACCCACTTTTTCAGTTTTAGCATTAAAATCATCACCCTCCAAGCAAACGGGATGCTCCTCAACTAAAGTTGACTCATCTCCGGTCCCTTTATCATTCATCTTCAGAGAAGTAAACAAATATTAAATAGGATAAACACCAATTGTTGTTGTTTTGTCACGGGGGCACCGCAAGGACGGCATATGCCATGGGATGGCTTAAGAGGTAAGAGCAAGGCTGCAGTGGAGATCCAGGATGGGATAGGGTAATGGCACGCGGTGGTTTAGCCAGGTTCGGGGCTCTCCAGAGAGATAATACCCCTACTCCTGCATGTCTATATATGAGGTGTATATGTAGTACAGGGTTGCTCCTGGAGCTATATCTAAGGAGGAAGAGGGAGTTGGCAGCTCCCTTTCATGGCCTCACGTGTGAGAGTGCGAGGGGAAATGAGAGGAATCGGGGAGAGCTTGGAGAGCTTGCATGCCAGTGGGTGAGCTCCCCTGGTGCCTCTTATATAGGGAGGCCCAGGGGACAAGGAGTGGCCCACATGGCTTAATTACACTATTGGGGGTTGACATCTAATATGACTCATGATGCAGGCTACAGTGCGTCACTATTGGAGCATAGTGAAGTGACGCATGACGGGTGCACAGCGGGGCACTATTCGCCAATAGTGCCTGGCTGTAGCGGGGTGGCAGGCTCGGCAGTCCGTTGATACCTCTTGAGCTTGCGTTGGTTTTCCCTTGAAGAGGAAAGGGTGATGCAGTGAAGTAGATAAGTATTTCCCTAAGTTGTTGAGAACCAAGGTATCAATCCAATAGGAGGAACAAGCAATTCACCAATGGGTGCACCTACACAAACAATCAAACTCTTGCACCCAACGCTATAAAGGGGTTGTCAATCCCTTCACGGTTATTAGCAAGGATTAGATCTGATGGAGATAGATGAAAACGAGTGAGAAAAGCAAATAATATATGATGGAAGATAGACCCGGGGTTCATAGGTTTCACTAGAGGCTTCTCTCTTGAAGGCAAATATCATGGTGGGTAGACAAATTACTGTCAAGCAATTGATAGAAAAGCAAATAATCATGTAGTTATCCAAGGCAATGATCATGCATATAGGCATCACGTCCGTGACAACTAGACCGAGAAGATTCTGCATCTACTACTATTACTCCACACATCGACCGACTCCTACCTGCATCTAGAGTATTAAGTTCATGAAGATCAGCGTAATGCACTAAGAAATATGACATGATGTAGAGGGATAAACTCAAGCAATATGATGAAAACCCCATCTTGTTACCTTTGATGGCAATAATACAATATGTGCCTCGCTACCCCTACTATGTCACTAGGTGAGGACACCACAAGATTGAACCCAAAACCAAGCACTTCTCCCATTGCAAGAATTACCAATCTAGTTGGCCAAACCAAACCAATAAATCGAAGAGACTTGCAAAGATATGAAATCATGCATATAATAAATCAGAGGAGATTCAAATAAGATTCATGGATAATTTGAACATAAAATCAAAATTCATCGGATCATGACAAACACTCCACAAAAGAGGATTACATCGGATAGATCTCCATGAAGATCATGAAGAATATGGTATTGAAGATCAAAGAGAGAGAAGAAGCTATCTAGATACTAGCTACGGACCTGTAGATCTGTGGTGGACTACTCACGCATCATTGGAGGGGCAATGGAGTTGATGTAGATGCCCTCCCTGATCGAAACCCCCTCCGGCAGGTTACCGCAAAAGGCTCCAAGATTGGATCTCTAGGGAACGGAGGCTTCCGACATCGGAGAAGTGTTTTTGTGGCTCTCTCTGATGTTGGGGGAATATTTGGGTATTTATAGGCCAAGAATTAGGGTGAGGAGACCTACCAGGAGGCGAAAAGCCTGCTGGGCGTGGCCAGGGGGCGCGCCTAGCAGGCTTGTGGTACCTCCCCTGACATGCACTCCAAGCTTGGATGACTTGTTTCCTTCCAAAAAAATTCCTTCCGAAGGTTTTATTCCATTTGGATTCTATTTAATATTCCAGATCTACAAAACTCAGAAACAAGGAAAAAATAGAAACTGGCACTTGGCTCTAGATTAATAGGGCAGTCCCAAAAATAATACAAAATAGCATATTAATGCATGTAAAACATCCAAAACAGGTAATATAATAGCACGCCATCATACAAAGTATAGATACGTTGGAGACGTATCAGCATCCCCAAGCTTAATTCCTGCTCGTCCTCGAGTAGGTAAATGATAAAAAGCTTGGAGTGCTATCTAACATATTTATCCAAGTAATATTCTTTATTGTGGCATGAATATTCAGATCCGTAAGACTCAAAACAAAAGCTTAATATTGATATAGAAACAATAAAATTTCAAGCATACTAGAAAAGCAATTGTATCTCTTCAACATATAATGGCAAAATAAAGTAATCCCTACAATATCATATGGTGTGGCTATGCTCCATCTTCCCTGCACAATGTATTTATATCATGCGCAACCCTGATGAAAAGTCAAGCAATTGTTTTCACACCTTTATTTTCTCAAACTTTTTCAACTCTCGCGCAATACATGAGCGCGAGGCATGGATATAGCACTATGGGTGGAATAGAATATGGTGGAGGTTGTCAAGGAAAGGGAGAAGATAGTCTCACATCAACTAGGCGTATCAACGGGCTATGGAGATGCCCATAAATAGATATCAATGTGAGTGAGTAGGGATTGCCATACAACGGATGCACAAGAGCTATAAGTGTATGAAAGCTCAAAAGGAAACTAAGTGGACATGCATCATGAAGAAAAATTCCACTAGCTATATGAAAGTGACAAAATAGGAGACTCTCTATCATGAAGATCATGGTGCTTATTTGAAGAAAAAGTGTGGAAAAAAGGTAGTAGCAATGTCCCTTCTCTCTATTCTCTCATTTTTTATGTGGGAATCCAAGGCCTCTTTTATTCATTTTTTATTTGGGCTTCACTGGCCTCTTTTATTTTTCATAAATTCTAGAATCTCATCCCCACTTGTGAGGGAATCATAGGTTCCATCATCCCTTCCATACATGGGACATGCTCAAATAATGATAATCATCACACTTTTATTTACTTACAACTCAAAAGAAAATTACAACTCGATACCTATGACAAAATATGACTCTGTATGCAATATGGAAGTGATGGTGCAAGTCATAAAAGGAAACAATGGAAGTTGCATGGCAATATATCTCGGAATGTCTATGGAAATGCCATAATAGGTAGGTATGGTGGTTGTTTTGAGGAAAGGTATATGGTGGCTGTTTTGAGGAAGGTATATGGTGGCTGTTTTGAGGAAGGTGTTTGTTGCACTGGCGAAAGTTGCGCGATACTAGGGAGGCTAGCAAAAGTGGAAGGGTGAGAGTGAGTATAATCCATGGACTCAACATTAGTCATAAAGAACTCACATACTTATTGCAAAAGTCTATTAGTCATTGAAGCAAAGCATTAAACGCATGCTCCTAGGGGGGAGGTTGATAGGAGTTAACCATCGCGCGCCCCCGACCCTCACACAAAGGTCGACAATCTATAAACAAGTCATGCTCCGACTTCCTTACATAACGGTTCACCATCCATGCATGCTACAGGAATCACAAACCCGTACACAAGTAGTTTTACCAAATCAAAATTTGCTTCCTAACATGTCTCTTAACATTACCATCTTTATATCTTAAAACTTTATGCAAGGAATCAAACTTCTCATAAATACTCGATGCACTTAGTATGGAAGTTTTTATTATATCCCTTTTGGATGCCTATCATATTAGGACTAAATTCATAAACTAGACCGATTACCATGTTGTTTTAGAAACTCCCAAAATAATATAAGTGAGGTATGAGAGTTCAAGTATTTCTATAATAGTGCAAACACCACCGTGCTCTAAAAGATATAAGTGAAGCACATAGAGCAAAACTGCCCAACTCAAAAGATATAAGTGAAGCACATAGAGCAAAACTGCCCAACTCAAAAGATATAAGTCTAGCACCTAGAGTATTCTAATAAAATCACGATTCAGCGTGTCTCTCTCAAAAGATGTGTGCAGTAAGGATGATTGTGGCAAACTAAAAAGAAAAAACTCACATCATACAAGACGCTCCAAGCAAAACACATATCATGTGGTGAATAAAAATATAGCCTCAAGTAAATTTACCGATGGATTGAAGACGAAAGAGGGGATGTCTTCCGGGTCATCCAAAAGCTTAGGCACCTGCTACTTCTCGAGCATGCGTTGGTTTGCCGTGAAGAGGAACGGTTTGATGCAGCAAAGTAGATAAGTATTTCCCTCAGTTTTTGAGAACCAAGGTATCAATACAGTAGGAGATACAAGCAAGCCACCAATAGATATACCTACACAAGGAATCAAACTCCTGCACCCAACGCTATAAAGGGGTTGTCAATCCCTTCACGGTTATTTGCAAGGATGAGATATAGTAGAGATAGATATAATAGGGTGCTTGAACAGGAAGTAAAACTAAAAGTAAAAATAATGCAGCAATTTTTTTGGTGTTTTTGGTCTTAGATCTGAAAATATAATATGGAAAATAGACCCGGGGGCCATAGGTTTCACTAGATGGCTTCTCTCATGATGGCAAGTATTACGTGTTGGAATTATGCCCTAGAGGCAATAATAAATTAGTTATTATCATATTTCCTTGTTCATGATAATCGTTTATTATCCATGCTATAATTGTATTGATCGGAGACTTAAATGCATGTGTGGATACATAGACAAAACCATGTCCCTAGTATGCCTCTAATGGACTAGCTCGTTGATCAAAGGATGGTTAAGGTTTCCTAGCCATGGACATGAGATGTCATTTGATAACGGGATCACATCATTAGGAGAATGATGTCATGGATAAGACCCAAACTACAAACATAGCATATGATCGTGTCAGTTTATTGCTACTGTTTTCTGCATGTCAAGTATATGTTCCTATGACCATGAGATCATGCAACTCACGGATATCGGAGGAGTGCCTTGTGTGTATCAAACGTCGCAACGTAACTGGGTGACTACAAAGGTGCTATACAGGTATCTCCGATGGTGTCTGTTGAGTTGGCATGGATCGAGACTAGGATTTGTTACTCCGTGTAACGGAGAGGTATCTCGGGCCCCACTCGGTAATACAACATCACAACAAGAGTTGCAAGCAATGTGGCTAAGGGTTAGTCATGGGATCTTGTGTTACGGAACGAGTAAAGAGACTTGCCGGTAACGAGGTTGAACTAGGTATGGAGATACCGACGATCGAATCTCGGGCAAGTAACATACCGAAGAACAAAGGGAACGTTATACGGGATTAACTGAATCCTTGACATAGAGGTTCGACTGATAAAGATCTTCGTAGAATATGTAGGAACCAATGTGGACGTCTAGGTCCCGCCATTGGTTATTGACTATAGAGGTGTCTCGGTCATGTCTACATAGTTCTCGAACCCGCAGGGTCTGCACACTTAAGGTTCGGTGACGTTTCGGTAGTGTAGAGTTATGTATGGTGGTGACCGAAGGTTGTTTGGAGTCCCGGATAAGATCCCAGACGTCACGAGGAGCTCCGGAATGGTCCGGAGTTAAAGATTCATATATAGTAAGTCCCAGTTTGGTTTCCGGAAAAGTTTCGGGCTCATCGGTAGTGTACCGGGAGTATCGGTAGTGTACCAGGAGTGTCGGTAGTGTACCGGGGGACCTCCGGGAGGGGTATTTCGACCCCAAGAGGTCCATGGGCTGTGGGAGAATAATAACCAGCCCTTAGCGGGCTGGTAAAACAGCCACAAAGGCCCATGGTGCAGGAGAGAAAGTCCTAAAGCAAAAAGTGGAAAATCAGCCAATAGGAGGCAATCCTACTCCAACTAGGATTGGAGGTGAAGTAGGATTGCTCCCACCTCCTATTTCGGCCGACCCAAAGGCCTTGGCTGCCTCTCCTCTCCTCTCCTCCTATATATACTAGTGGATTGGGTGGTTTTTGGACAGAATTTCCGGCCACGTGCTACCCGTTTCACCGGTGCACAGTTTCTCCTCTAGATCGGTTTTCTCCAGCGCTTAGGCGAAGCCCTGCCGGAATCACTCCACCACCATCACCGGAGCGCCGTCACGCTGCCGGTGAACTCTCTCTCCTCTCCACCTCCTCTCTCTGGATCGAGACGGTGGAGATCGTCATCAAGCTGCACGTGTGCTGAACGCGGAGGTGCCGTCCGTTCGGCGCTAGATCGGAAGGACCGTGATCGAGATCGCGAGACAGTTCGTGATGAGATCGCGGAACGGATCGTGATGAGTTCGCGGGACAGATCGTGATCAAGATCATGAGACGGATCGTGATGAGATCGCGGGACGTATCGTGATGAGTTCACGGGACGGATCGTGATTAGATCGCGGGACGGATCGTGATGAGATCGTGGGACGCTCGGCGATTTGGATCGTGAAGATGTTCGACTACACCAACCGCGTTTCTTAACGCTTCCCGCTTAGCGATCTACAAGGGTACGTAGATCCACTCTCCCTCTCGTAGATGCTCATCACCATGGATAGGTTTGCGTGTGCGTAGGAAAAATTTTGTTTCCCATGCGACGTTCCCCAACAGTGGCATCATGAGCTAGGTTGATGGTTCGATGAGATCTCGAGTAGAACACAAAAGGTTTGTGGGCGTTGATGCTTAGATTGCTTCCTCCCTTGGTCGGATTTTGGTTCAGCGGGATTGTGAGATGAAGCGGCCCGGACCAACATTACTCGTACGCTTACGAGAGACCGGTTCCCTCGATGCAACTTGTTGCTTAGATGGCTTGCAGGTGACAGTTTCTCTCACTTTAGTTGGATCGGATCCGACAAAGGCGGTCCTTGAGAAGGTTGAAAAGCAATCTATGTATCACCGTTGTGGTTTATGCATAGGTGAGAATCGTTCTTGCTAGATACCCGTAGCAGCCACGGAAAACTTGCAACAACAATTAGAGGACGTCTAACTTGTTTTTGCAAGGTATGTTGTGATATGATATGGCCAATTACATGATGTGATATATGTGATGTATGAGATGATCATGTGATGTATAGATTATCACGACTTGCATGTCGATGAGTACGGCAACCGGCAGGAGCCATAGGGTTGTCTTTAATTATTGTATGACCTGCGTGTCAATCATTAAGCGCTATGTAATGCTTTACTTTATCGCTACGGTAGCAATAGTAGTAGAAGCATGCAGGGCGTGACAACCCCGATGGCGACACGTTGATGGAGATCATGGTGTCATGCCGGTGACGATGGAGATCATGCCGGTGCTTTCTAGATGGAGATCAAAAGCACAAGTTCATGGCCATATCATGTCACTTATGATTTTCATGTGATGTTAATCCTTTTTATGCACCTTGTTTTGCTTAGGACGACGGTAGCATTATAAGGTGATCCCTCACTTAATTTCAAGATAAATTGTGTTCTCCCCGAGTGTGCACCGTTGCGAAAGTTCGTCGTGTTGAGACACCACATGATGATCGGGTGTGATAGACTCTAAGTTCACACACAACGGGTGCAAGCCAGATTTGCACGCGCAGAACACTCGGGTTAAACTTGACGAGCCTAGCATGTACAGACATGGCCTCGGAACACGAGAGACCGAAAGGTCGAACATGAGTCATATAGTAGATATGATCAACATAATGATGTTCACCATTGCAGCCACCTCAACTCACGTGATGATCGGACTTGATTTGGTGAATTTGGATCATGTATCACTCGAATGATCGGAGGGATGTCAATTTGAGTGGGAGTTCTTAAGTAATATGATTAATTGAACTCATTATCATGAACATAGTCAAAGTGTCTTTGCAAATTATGTTGTAGATTACTAGCTCGCGCTGTAGCTCCCTTATATTTTTATATGTTCCTAGAGAAATAGAGTTGAAAGATGTTGGTAGCAATATTGCGGACTGGGTCCGTGATCTGAGGATTGTCCTCATTGCTGCACAGAAGGCTTATGTCCTTAATGCACCGCTTGGTGCGCCACCCCCTCTAGCGTCGTCTATAGATGTTGTGAACATCTGACAGGCACGTTTCGATGACTACTTGATAGTTTAGTGCGTCATGCATTACGGCTTAGAATTGAGGCTCGGAAACGTTTTGAACGTCACGGAACATATGAGATGTTCTAGGAGCAGAGATTGTGATCTCAGGCTCGTGCCTGTGTTGCGAGATATGAGATCTCCAACAAGATTCTTTTCCTGTAAGATGAAGGAGAATAGCTCAATTGTTGAGCATGTACTCAGATTTTCTGGGTACTACAATCGCTTGAATCAAGTGGGAGTTGATCTTCCAGATAAGATAGTGACTGATATAGTTCTCCAAGTCACTGTCACTAAAGCTACTAGAACTTAGTGATGAACTATAATACACCAGGGATAGAAGTATTGATCCCTGAGCTGTTCGCGATGTTTGACACCGCGAAGGTAGAAATCAAGAAGGAGCGTCAAGTGTTGATGGTTAATCAAACCACTAGTTTCGAAAAGGGCAAGAGCAAGGAGGGAAACTTCATGGATAGCAAGTCAGTTGCTGCTCCAGTGAAGCAACCCAAAGTTGAACTCAAACCCGAGACTAAGTGCTTCTATTATGAGGTGAGAGGTCGCTGAAGCGGAACAACCCAAGATACTTGGTAGATAAGAAGGCTGGCAACATCGACAGAAGTATATTTGATATACGAGTTATTGATGTGTACCTTTCTAGTACTCCTAGTAGCACCTAGGTATTGGATACCGGTGCGGTTGCTAAATGTTAGTAACTCGAAATAAAAGCTACGGAATAAATGGAGAACTAGCTAAGGGTGAGGTGACGATATGTGTTGGAAGTGTTTCCAAGGTTGATGTGATCAACATCGCACGCTCTCTCTACCTTCAGGATTAGTGACGAACCTAAATAAATGTTATTTGGTGTTTTGTGTTGAGCATGAACATGATTAGATCATGTTTATTGCAATATGGTTATTCATTTAAGTTAGAGAATAATGGTTATTCTATTTACATGAATAATACCTTCAATGGTCATGCACCCAGTGAGAATGGTTTGTTGAAATCTTGATCGTAGTATTACACATGTTCATAACATTGATGTCAAAAGACACAAAGTTAATAATGATAGTACCACATACTTGTGGCACTGCCGCTAAATGTCATATTGGTATAAAGCGCATGTAGAAACTCCATGCTGATGGATATTTGGACTCATTCGATTTCGAATCGGTTGAGACATGCGAATCATGCCTCTTGGGCAAGATGACTAAAGGACCCCGTTGGATGGAGCGGGCGAGTGATTCATTGGAAATGATACATGTTGATGTATGCAATCTAGTGAGTCTTGTAGCGTGCAGTGGATATCGTTATTTTCTTACCTTCACTAATGATTTGAGTAGATATAGTGTATATTTACTTAATGAAACACAAGTCTGAATCGTTTGAAAGGTTCAAGCAAATTCAGAGTGAAGTTTAAAGATCATCGTGACAAGAAGATAAAAATGACTGCGATATGATCGTGGAGGTGAATATCTGAGTCACGAGTTTGGCATACAACTTAAGACAATGTGAAAGTTGTTTCACAACTAAACGCCACCTGGAACTCCATAGTGTGATGGTGTGTCCGAACATCATAGTTATGCTCTATTGGACATGGTGCGTAATATGATGTCTCTTGTCGTTTTACTACTATAATTTTGGGGTTATGCATTAGAGACAACTACATTCACTTTAAATAGGGCACCATCTAAATCCGTTGAGATGACACCATGTGAATTATGGTTTGATAGAAACCTAAGCTGTCATTTCTTAATATTTTGGGATGTGACATTTGTGTGGAAATTTTTTTCACCTAATGAGGTCGAACCCAAGGCGGACAAATTGCATCTTCATAGAATACCCTAAGATCAGTTGGGTGAACCTTCAATCTCAGATCCTAGTGCAAAATGTTTGTTGCTTAAACGGATCCTTTCTCGAGGAAATGTTTCTCTCGAAAGAATTGAGTGGGAGGAAGATAGAACTTGATGAGGTTGTCGAACCTTTGTTCAACCAGAGAGTAGCGCAACGCAGAAAGATGTTTCTGTGAAGCCTACGTTAGTTGAAGAGGAAGTTAATGATGATGATCATGAAGCTTCAGGATCAAGTTACTATCGAACTTCGTAGGTCGACAATGATGTGTACTGCTCCTAAGTGGTACGACAACTCTGTCTTGGAGATCATGTTGTTGGACAACGATGAACCTACGAGCTATGGAGAAGCGATGATGGGCCCGGATTCCGACAAATGGTTAGAGGCCATGAAATCCGAGATAGGATCCATGTATGAAAACCAAGTGTAGACTTTGGTAGACTTGCTCGTTAGACGGCAGGTCGTTGAGTACAAATGGATCTTTAAAATGAAGACAAACACTGATGGTGAATGTCACTATTTGTAAAGCTCGACTTGTTGCAAAGATATTTGTGACAAGTTGAAGGAGTTGACTATGATGAGACTTTCTCACTCGTAGTGGTGCTAAAGTCTGTTGGAATTATGTTAGCAGTTGTTGTGTTTTCAATTATGAAATCTGGCAGATGGATGTCAAAACATCGTTTCCTTAACGGTTTACTTGAGGAAAGGTTGTATGTGATACAAGCAGAAGGTTTTGTCAGGTCTAAGGATGCTAAAAGGTGTGCAAGCTTCGGTGATCCTTCCATGGACTGAAGCAAGCATCTCGGAGTTGGAATATACGCTTTGATGAGGTGATCAAAGTTTTGATGTTTATACAAAGTTTACGAGAAACTTGTATTTGCAATAAAGTGAGTGGGAGCACTATAGAATTTCTGATAAGTATATGTGGATGACATATTGTTGATCAGAAATAATGTAGAGTTTCTGGAAAGCATAAAATGGTCATTTGGAAAGTGATTTTCAAAGGAAGACCTGGATAAAGCTACCTAATTGTTGAGCATCAAAATCTATAGAGATAGATCAAGATGCTTGATGAGACTTTCAATGAGTGCATACCTTGACAAGATTTTGAAAGAGTTCAAAATGAATCAGCCAGAGAAATAGTTCTCGTCTGATTTGTAAGATGTGAAGTTGAGTGAGACTCAAAGCTCGACAACGGCAGAAGAAAGAGAAAGGACGAATGTCGTCCCCTATGCCTTAGCCATAGGCTCTATATTATGCCATGCCGTGTACCGCACCTGTGTGTGCCTTGCCATGAGTCTGTCAAGGGGTACAAGTGTGGTCCAGGAGTGGATCACTGGACAGCGGTCGGAATTATCCTTAGTAACCAGAGGACTAAGGAAATGTTTCTTGATTATGGAGGTGATAAAGAGTTCGTCGTAAAGAGTTACGTCGATGCAAGCTTTAACACCTATCCGGATGACTAGTAGTAGCAATCTGGATACGTATAGTGGAGTAGCCATTTGGAAATAGTACCAAGTGGAGTGTGGTAGCAGTGTTTACAGTTTGACATAGAGATTTGCAAAGTACACACGGATCTGAATATCGCAGACCCGTTGACTATAAGACCTCTCTCACATGCAAAGCATGATCGAGCCCCAGAACTCATTGGGTGTTAGATTCATAACAATGTGAATCACATGGTGATGTGAACTAGATTATTGACTCTAGTGCAAGTGGGAGACTGTTGGAATTAGTATGCCTCTAATGGGTTATTATCATATTTCCTTGTTCATGATAATCGTTTATTATCCATGCTATAATTGTATTGATCGGAGACTTAAATGCATGTGTGGATACATAGACAAAACCATGTCCCTAGTATGCCTCTAATGGACTAGCTCGTTGATCAAAGGATGGTTAAGGTTTCCTAGCCATGGACATGAGATGTCATTTGATAACGGGATCACATCATTAGGAGAATGATGTGATGGATAAGACCCAAACTACAAACATAGCATATGATCGTGTCAGTTTATTGCTATTGTTTTCTGCATGTCAAGTATATGTTCCTATGACCATGAGATCATGCAACTCACGGATATCGGACGAGTGCCTATTGTGTATCAAACGTCGCAACGTAACTGGGTGACTATAAAGGTGCTCTACAGGTATCTCCGATGGTGTCTGTTGAGTTGGCATGGATCGAGACTGGGATTTGTTACTCCGTGTAACGGAGAGGTATCTTGGGCCCCACTCGGTAATACAAGATCACAACAAGACTTGCAAGCAATGTGGCTAAGGGTTAGTCATGGGATCTTGTGTTACGGAACGAGTAAAGAGACTTGCCGGTAACGAGGTTGAACTAGGTATGGAGATACCGACGATCGAATCTCGGGCAAGTAACATACCGAAGAACAAAGGGAACGTTATACGGGATTAACTGAATCCTTGACATAGAGGTTCAACCGATAAAGATCTTCATAGAATATGTAGGAACCAATGTGGACGTCCAGGTCCCGCCATTGGTTATTGACTGTAGAGGTGTCTCGGTCATGTCTACATAGTTCTTGAACCCGCAGGGTCTGCACACTTAAGGTTCGGTGACGTTTTGGTAGTGTAGAGTTATGTATGGTGGTGACCGAAGGTTGTTCGGAGTCCCGGATAAGATCCCGGACGTCACGAGGAGCTCCGGAATGGTCCGGAGGTAAAGATTCATATATAGTAAGTCCCAGTTTGGTTTCCGGAAAAGTTTCGGGCTCATCGGTAGTGTACCGGGAGTATCGGTAGTGTACCGGGAGTGCCAGTAGTGTACCGGGGGACCTCCGGGAGGGGTATTTAGACCCCAAGAGGTCCATGGGATGTGGGAGAATAATAACCAGCCCTTAGTGGTCTGGGAAAACAGCCACAAAGGCCCATGGCACAGGAGAGAAAGTCCTAAAGCAAAAAGTGGAAAATCAGCCAATAGGAGGCAATCCTACTCCAACTAGGATTGGAGGTGAAGTAGGATTGCTCCCACCTCCTATTTCGGCCAACCCAAAGGCCTTGGCTGCCTCTCCTCTCCTCTCCTCCTATATATACTAGTGGATTGCGTGGTGTTTGGACAGAATTTCCGGCCACGTGCTACCCGTTTCACGGGTGCACAGTTTCTCCTCTAGATCGGTTTTCTGCAGCGCTTAGGCGAAGCCCTGCCGGAATCACTCCACCACCATCACCGGAGCGCCGTCACGCTGCCGGTGAACTCTCTCTCCTCTCCACATCCTCTCGCTGGATCGAGACGGTGGAGATCGTCATCAAGCTGCACGTGTGTTGAACGCGGAGGTGCCGTCCGTTCGGCGCTAGATCGGAAGGACCGTGATCGAGATCGTGAGACAGTTCGTGATGAGATCGCGGAACGAATCGTGATGAGTTCGCGGGACAGATCGTGATCAAGATTGTGAGACGGATCGTGATGAGATCGCGGGACGGATCGTGATGAGTTCACGGGACGGATCGTGATTGGATCGCGGGACGGATCGTGATGAGATCGCGGGACGCTCGGCGATTTGGATCGTGAAGATGTTCGACTACACCAACCGCGTTTCTTAACGCTTCCCGCTTAGCGATCTACAAGGGTACGTAGATCCACTCTCCCTCTCGTAGATGCTCATCACCATGGATAGGTTTGCGTGTGCGTAGGAAAATTTTTGTTTCCCATGCGACATTCCCTAACATTACGGTGGGTGAACAAATTACTGTCGAGCAATTGATAGAAAGCAAATGGTTATGAATATATTCAAGGCAATGATTATGCATATAGGCATCACGTCTGTGACAAGTAGAACGAAACGATTCTGCATCTACTACTATTACTCCACGCATCGACCGACTCTTGCCTGCATCTAGAGTATTAAGTTCATGAAGAACAGAGTAACGCATTAGGTAAGATGACATGATGTAGAGGGATAAACTCAAGCAATATGATGAAAACCCCATCTTTTTACCCTTGATGGCAACAATACAATATGTGCCTCGCTACCCCTACTATGTCACTGGGTGAGGACACCACAAGATTGAAACCAAAACTAAGCACTTCTCCTATTGCAAGAATTACCAATCTAGTTGGCCAAACCAAACCAATAACTCGAAGAGACTTGCAAAGATATGAAATGATGCATATAATAATTCAGGAAAGACTCAAATAATATTCATGGATAATCTGAACATAAACCCACAATTCATCGGATCTCAACAAACACACCGCAAAAGAGTATTACATTGGATAGATCTCCATGAAGATCATGAAGAACATGGTATTAAGAAGCAAAGAGAGAGAAGAAGCCATCTAGCTACTAGCTATGGACTCGTAGGTCTATGGTGAACTACTCATGCATCATCGGAGGGGCAATGGAGTTGATGTAGATGCCCTCCGTGATCGAAACCCCCTCCGGCAGATTACCAGAAAAGACTCCAAGATTGGATGTCTCTGGAACGGAGGCTTTTGGCGGTGGAAAAGTGTTTTCGTGGCTCATTCTGAAAATTATGGAATATCTAGCTATTTATAGGCCGGAGATTAGGGTTAGGGGAGTTGCGAGGGGCCCATAGGCCTACCTGGTGTGGGGTACCCCCTGGCCGTGGCAAGCGGGCTTGTGGCCCCGTGGAAGCTCCTCTGCCTTGGTTCTCAAGTCTCGTGGCTTCCATATTTTCCAGAAAAACTCATTCCAGAGGTTTTATTCTGTTTGCACTCTGTTTAATATTCCTTATCTGCGAAACTCAAAAACAAGGAAAAAACAGAAACTCGCACTAGGCTCTAGATTAATAGGTTAGTCCCAAAAATAATATTAAATAGCATATAAATGCATATAAAACATCCAACACAGATAATATTATAGCATGGAACATCAAAATTTATAGATACGTTGGAGACGTATCAGCATCCCCAAGCTTAATTCCTGCTCGTCCTCGAGTAGGTAAATGATAAAAACAGAATTTTTGATGTGGAATGCTACCCAACATATTTATCCTTGTAATATTATTTATTGTGGCACGAATATTCAGATTTGTAAGATTCAAAAAAATAGTCAAATATTGACATAAAAACAGTAATACTTCGAGCACACCAACAAGGTAGTCGTGTCCTTTCGAAATAACATGGCCTTAGAAAGTCATCCCTACAAAATCATATGGTCTGGCTATGCTCCATCTTCCCCCACACAAAGTATCTAAATCATGCACAACCCCGACGAACAAGTCAAGCAATTGTTTCACACTTTTGGTGTTCTAAAACCTTTTCAACTCGCACGCAATACATGAACGTGAGCCATGGATATAGCATTATAGGTGGAATAGAATATGGTGGGGGTGCAACGGAAAAAGGAGAAGATAGTCTCGCATCAACTAGGCGTATCAACGGGCTATGGAGATGCTCATGAATAGATATCAATGTGAGTGAGTAGGGATTGCCATGCAACAAATGCACTTAGAGCTATAAGTATATGAAAGCTCAAAAAGAAAACTAAGTGGCCGTGCATAATGAATATCCACTACTTATATGAAAGTGACAAAACAGGAGACTCTCTATCATGAATATCATGGTGCTACTTTGAAGCACAAGTGTGGAAAAAGATAGTAGCAATTGACCCTTCTCTCTTTCTCTCATTTTTTTATTTTGGTGGGCTTCTTTGGCCTCTTTTTTTGTTTGGGCTTCGATGGCCTCTTTTATTTTTTGTAAACTCCGGATACTCGTCCCAACTTGTGAGGGAGTCATAGCCTCCATCATCCTTTTCTCTCATGGGACAATGCTCTATTGATGAAAAATCATCACACTTTTATTTACTTATAACTCAAGGAAAAAGAAATTACAACTCGATTCCTATGACAAGATATAACTCTATATGCAATATGAAGTGATGATGCAAGTCATAGAAAAACTACATGGTGGAATTTTCATGGCAATATATCTCGGAATGGCTATGAAAATGCCATAATAGGTAGGTATGATGGCTGTTTTGAGGAATATATGGTGGCTGTTTTGAGGAAGGAGGGTTTGATGTACCGGAGAAAGTTGCACGGTACTAGAGAGGCTAGCAAAGATGGAATGGTGAGAGTGCGCATAATCCATGGACTCACATTAGTCATAAAGAACTCACATACTTATTGCAAAAGTCTATTAATTATCAAACAAAGCATTATATGCATGCTCCTAGGGGAGAGGTTGGCAGGAGTTAACCATCGCGCGCTCCCGACCCTCACACAAAGGTCGACAATCATTAGACAAGTCATGCTCCGACTTCGTTACATAGCGGTTCACCATATGTGCATGCTACGGGAATCACAAGCTTTAACACACGTATCTCTTCATTTCACAACTACTCACTAGCATGACTCCCATATTACCATCCTTATTGTGACAGCCCGGGACCGACGCTCCAGAAGATCCCAGAAGATTCCCCTTTTATTTCAGTTCTCGTCTGTGTTTTGTTTGGTTGTTGCATTCATCATCGCATCATTCGCATCATCTACATAGCATCGTCACCGTTTTCGAAAGCTCGCATCCGTTCGTAGTCGCCGGTTCTCATCGTTCTTGCCGTTGCCCGTTTCGAGACCAACCACACACGCACGCGCCCGCGACATCTTTTAAATAAAACCGTTTTTAAGCGCGCGCAAAATATTCTCGGATTTGGTCGAAACTTGTCGTGCGGTCTCGTTATGTCGTAGGTAGACCGCCTGTCGATTTTCGTTGCGATCCGAGTTCGTTAGATACCCCGTCGGTCAGTCATAGAAGTGAGGTTGTCGGTTATCATCGGACGTTTATTGTTGTTTTAAATCTTCGTGCCGCGCCGCTCTGCTTCCCTCTCTTCCCCTCCTAGCCCGTCTACACAGGCACCGTAACCCCCTCTCCGCTTCCGGACATCGGATCGTCATCCGACAGTCCGAAAACAGACAGTGCCAGCTAACCCTATCCCCTAGCCTATATATAGCCCCTAGCTCCACCTCGTTCCGCATGCAAACCCTAGCCTGCCCCTTCTCCCTCCTCCAGCCACTAAGCCCGCCTGAGCCCATCTGGGCCCGTTTGAGCTGTTCCGGGCCCGGATCCTGCCGTTCTCGGAGCTTGCCCGAGCTCCCATGGCTGCCAAGCTCCTCGCCGTAGCTCCCCTGCCCGCAGCCATGGCCAGCCCCCGCCGGACGTCACCGGAGCCCCACCGATCGCCAGACCGCCGGACCTGGCCGGCCATCTCTCCCTCTCTCCTTCCCTTCTCCTCCTCTCCCTCTCACCTCTCCCCTGGACTCTCTTCCCACAGGTCCCGAGCCGCCGCCATGCGCCGCGCAGCCGTCGCCGCTTGCCTCCTCGCCGTCGGGAACCAGCTCGCTGCCACCGAATCCGCTCGGTCCCGGTTCCCCCGCGCCACCCCGCGGCATGGCCCACCGGTGGGCGCCGCCTCCGTGCCCTGCCTCCGCTCCGCTCGGGAGCGAGGAGGACGACGGGCGAGCCCCCCGTTAACCGCCTGATCCAGCTGCGTGGGCATGCTGTCCCCTCGGCCCAGTTGGCCTCCTCCTGCCAGCCGATGGGCCAGATCCGGCCCAAGTGGCCAGGGTGAGCCAGCCCCCCCCCCTCTCCTCTATTTTTTTATTCTCTTTTTTTTTATTTAGTTGCGGTTCTAGACGCCTAATTATTTATCCGTGCCTCGTATGTAAATAATTTCAACACGAAAAATGGTTAGAATAAATCGGAGAATATTAATATGCCATTTGCACCCATGCATAAAATTATTTAACATGTCATATTGCATATGTGCATTTAATTGAAATTTCATAATTAATTAACCATGCATTGAAATTAATAATATCACGTATTAAAAATGTGCATCTCTTTTGCATCGCATTTTCATGCATGAGATAATTGTATCATGTTTGCATATCATTTGCATTATCGAATTGCTTTACCGTGAATAGGCCTAATCCCACGTTTTTAATTGTGATTAATTTTCCAAAAGAATCTAAGCATATTATATATGTTTTCGAGGTAGAAAAATCCATAGGATTTATCTATGCATTTAGTTTTGTCATTTGAGCATTTTTGTGTGCATGTCGTTATGCCGTGATGCCCTTTTGTTAATTGTGTGGGATTTAATCCGAGCTTCCTACCAAGTGATCCACGCATGTTTTGATTATGATTTGTGAAGATGAAATGAAGTATGTGTTGTATGCTATTGCCCCATGCTTAGTTTGTGCATTTTGGAATCGTGTAGCTTGTTGTTTTCATGTGTGCAAAATGCTATGTTGCTGTTTTTGGCAGATTTCAACTAAAACTTGTTTTGTTGATTGTGGTTGAACCGTAACTCCGTTCTGGACATGTTGCAGATGAAACTTGCTTAGAACCTCATGTAGCTTCATAATAACTTGTTGCATTCATGATTTGAAATGTTTGTGATTGAATTTTTCCATGCATTTGCATTCATGACATGTGCATCTTGTGTTGCTCATATCTTTTAGGCCGTAGCTCCGTTTGAGATGTTCTATATATGTAAATCGACCAGAATGACGTGTAGAATAACATGGTGACATTTATTTTTCTTTTTACCAAATATAAAATATGATTAGTTCAGATCTGGACCAATTTCGAAATTAACATATGGGATCGTTCCGGAAATGCTATAAGTTGTTTCCGGCCTCATTTAAGATGCCTAGTTAGTTAGTTTACTTATGCTTCACCTCTTGCCATATTTAACAACATTTAATATTGTCGTGTACCTAACAAGAGTGAACTAAACAATTCAAACGTGGAGTTTCGTCAATATGCAACTCGTTGCATATTGAGCTTCACTTAATGTGTAGTATTTGATTGTTGTGAAAAATCATGCATTGCATATTAAACCGGACATGCATCAAATTTGTTGTGCATCGTGTTTTGCATATGTTGTGGTGTATCTGTGTTGATTGTTTGTTTTGGATTGCTTCTTCTCGTTAGAGTTCCGAAAGCGTTTGGAGTGTGAGGATTCGTTCGACTATGTTGGCTCGTCTTCTTCATGGATTCATTCTTCTTTCGAGCGGGATCTCAGGAAAGATGACTCATTTCCTTGGATACCATTACTATCATTGCCAAGCTAGATGTCTTGTTTTATATCGTTATATCGCGCTACCTACCGCTTGTTTGTTAAGCCTCCCAACATTGCCATGATAAGCCTCTTACCCCTCCACATCCCAGCAAACGTTTGTTGGCTATGTTACCGCTTGCTCAACCCTTCTTATAGTGTTTCTAGTTGCAGGTGCTATTCCTTCCATGTGTCAACATGGACCTTCTTCTGTTATATCACAATATTGCTGCTATTTAAATTTAACGCACATATATACTTGGTAAAGGTGGAAGGCTTGGCCTTATGCTCGGTGTTTTGTTCCACTCTTGCCACCCCTAATTACTTGTGCACCGGTGTTAAGTTCCATAAATGAGCGCTCCTAACATGCTCGGGGTTGTTATGGGGACCCCCTTGATTTTTGGGTTAGAATAAAGCTTGTCTGGCAAGGCCCAACATTGGTACTACATTTGCCTAATAATTAATGAACTTGCATAGGGGATTTTCCGGACCCCGTGGATAATTTAATCAACCCCCGGGCTAGTGCTCCGCATGAGTGTTGGTCCAAAAATGTCAATAGCCAGTGGCCACCAGGGGCAACTCTGTGTTTGGCCTACCAGAAGTTTGGACAATCCGTCGTGTCCTGAGACTGAAATACGCGGCTCTTATCGGGTTCGTCAACATGTCGGGAGGCCTTGCTAGATTTGTTTTACCTTTCTCGAACGTCTTGAGTGAGGAACTCTGATCTTTTTGGGCTATCTCGAGGTGTCGGATTTCCTTTGGAATTGCCTAGGATGATCATGAGATACGTGGTTGAGGTTATTCCCGCTGCGTGTGGTTAATTTATGATGGATGAGTTGGAGCACCCCTGCAGGGTTAAAGCTTTTCGAGAAGCCGTGCCCGCGGTTATGTGGCAAACTTGGATACTTTGTTTAACACCCGGTCATAGAAAACTTGAAGTAAACTCTAATAAAATACACCAACTGAGTGCGTAACCGTGACTGTCTCTTTTCGTGAGCTCTTATCCGAAAGAGAACACGGTGGGGTTATGTTTGACGTAAGTAGGTGTTCAGGATCAGTTAGTGATCATTACTAGTTCACGCTCGTTATGCGTAGACCACCATACTTTAATTTCTATACTCGTAAGTTAGCCACTCAAATAAATGCTTAGTCGTTTGCTGCAGCCTCACCACTTAACCATCCCTCACCCATTAAGCTTTAATAGTCTTGATACCCTTGGAAATGAGATTGCTGAGTCCCTGTGGTTCACAGATTACTACAACAACAGTTGCAGGTACAGGCAATGCGATGATTTGTCGTGAGCACGTTTGTTGAATTGACTTGGAGTTCTTCTTTTTCTTGCTCCTCTTCGTCAATCTTGGATGGGTTCTAGGCGGCAGCCTGGGATAGCAAGGGTGGATGTCATTTTATCGTTTGATTCCATCCGTAGTCGGACCCTGCTCTTCTATATGACGATTGAGTATGTTGTTGTATTGATGTGACTCTGATGTAGCTTGTGGCGAGTGTAAGCCAATTCCATATACTCATCTCTGCTGTACATGTACTTGTAATGATATCCAGTCTTGTGAACGCATCGAGATGCGCTTCTATCCCTGTCGAGGCCCTCATGCCAAAATAAGGATAGGACCGCGTCTTGGGCGTGACAAGTTGGTATCAGAGCCTATACCGACCTAGGAGCCCCTTGATTGATCAAACTTGGTCGAGTTGTGTCTAGTGAAAAACTGTTTTGAGTCTAGTTAGATCAGAGAGTAGGTTTCTTTTTACTCCTCTTCTATGCTCTGGTGAGGTATTCGAATTAGAGATTTTGATTCTACTCCTCTTCTCTCTCAATTTTTTTTAGGATCACGCGGGTATTTTGGAAACTATAAGATGCCGATGTGATGGAGTTCTGTCTTGGTGCCTCCTGTCTGACTTGATTTCTTCCGGGGAGTTGAGCTCCGAGGGATTCTTGACACATCGTTATCATTCAGTTTTCTAGATATCTCAGGACAGAGGATGTTCGAAATTGCTTCAATACTTATCGTGGTGAGATAAGGTCAGAGTCACCCAGTACTGGGGAGGCGTCCGGGGTACTACCATGGTTTAGTATCGTTGTGAGTTCGAGGATTCGAGATTAGACGAGTTTGCGGAAATTTCTTGAATTATGGTGTGGAAGGTTGCGGATGCAATTGCAGCTGATTGCCTAGGGCAGGTTCCTGATTCCGCAACCCGAATCGCATAAACAAGAAAGTTTTCGGAAGTTCTTAGGTGGGAATTCAAGTAGTTACCTAGAATTATCTTTCCAACAAGTGCATAGTGGGTATGTATTTGTTCTGGCTTGTTTCATAAGCCTCATTCTTTGTTTGGTTTTCAAATATGGTAATTCGAGTTGCTTCGATGTCAAAGGGTGATCTCAAATCTTTCCGAAGTAGTGTTCTCATATTTATGTGGGAATGCTAATTCTTTTGCTCAATGAAGTGTCATATCAATTCTTTTCCTACCGGTGTGCTTCTCCTTAGGATATTTCTATCATCTCCAATATTGCAAGATCAATCCTCATATTTTGTTCCGGAGTTGTTCCATCTGTTCTAAGTTTTCTTTGTTTTTTCCCGCCCTCCCGCCCCTTTGTCTTCAATGATTAATTCTCATCCAAGTGTCTTTTCCATTCATGTAATGCTTCCTCTATCTTTTCTTCTATCTTGTTTCCGGTGACTTCTTGTGGAGATTCTCAGGAGTTTCAATGTCAAGATCTATCCTCATATTCCTTGTTCTCGTTGTTATTCTTCTCCGGTGATTCTTATTAAGATGCTCAGTGCTCAAGTTATCAGTTGTTAGTATTCATCGTGTTTTCTTTTCCGGTGGATTTGATTCAAGTTTTTGGTGTTCATCATATCATTTTCATTCTCATTTCCTCTCCCATGTTGGAATTCTTTTTTAAGCCTTTATTGCTTATTCATATCTCTTTTCTGTCCAGAGTGCTGAAGATATCTCAGAAGACGTTCTTTCTCATTCTTGTCCTCTTAAATTATTTCAAGGTCTCAAATCATCAAGTTCTTAATTTGTACCGGTGCAATCTCTCTTTTAATCAATTGTTCAACGGTGGTTTCTTTTCAGTGGGCCCATAACCCACAGGTTTTTCCAAGGATCCTACCTGACTCTTCTATTCTTTCCGGAGATGTCCTCAAGTTCTTTTCAAATATGATGTAAGGATGAATCTCATCAGTCATATGCCTTCTTCAAGATTGCTTCTAAATCATTTTCATTGTTGGCTCAACCTTTCTTTAGTCATTGTCCCGGAGTGTCTCAGTAATTCATGATGTTGTTTCTCGGCATCATTCTTGCTTGAAGATCGAAGGAGAGTTCTCTTCAATCATTGTTCATTCTTCCAAAGATTCATGGTTTTAGCTGGTTGCTATTATCTCAATTGTTTTGATCATGGGTAATTTCTCCCATATCTATCTGGTGCATTCTGAATTGTTTTTATTTCTTGATCCTCCGAAGGCCATCATTTCAGAAGATTTCTTCGTTCTCAGCTTTTAGCTTTCGTTCTCAAATTCTTCTCAATTGTTGTTCCTTCGTTCGTATCTCAATTATTCCGGTGCCTTTTTTAGTTTCTATTAGGCAAATCTTGATCTCTTCATTCTCATGTGTCCTCTTTAGTTTTGAATTCTTTCCGGTGCCTTGTGAAGTTTTCTCTTAGGTGGATCATGCTCTCTTCAATCTCATGTTATTTCATCCATTTGCATTATCCTCTTTCGTTGTGAATTCTTCTGGTGTTCTCGTTCAAGATTTCTTCAAGATTGTGCTCTATCTCTCTCTTCATTCTTTTCAAGAAGAATAAATGATGTGTGAAATCCGTTGCTTGTCATCAATTTAATTTGATGAAGGATAGTCATATCATAATTCTTATCCTTGTTTCCTCCAAGTGATCTCAATCCTTCTTCCGGAGTTGTTCATGATATCAAATTCCTTATCCCAAGTGGTCATCTTTCTTTTCCGGAGTTTCTAGTTTTGATCAAGTATCTTGTCGCTAAGCTTCATCTAATTCATAGAAAGGCCTTAATCTTATTATTTTGCATCCTTCAATTCTTTATGTCATCCTTTTGTTTCAGAGTCCGGAGGTTCTTCATGGAGGTTCATCAATATTTCTTTCATTTGCAAGTGTTCTTCAAGATTCTTGTTGGAGGTGCTCAAGTGTTCTTTATCTTGGTCTTCTAAGTTCAATTCCTTCTCCGTTGTCTTTTGAGATGGTGTTATTAAATTCTTGATTATGAGGAGTCTCGAAGTAAATATTGTCAAGAGTGAGATAAGTAAACCCATCTTGTTTTCTCGGAGTTATATTGGGTTGGATTTCACCATGATAGCAACAATCCTTTTCATGGTGTAATAAATGATTCAAGTTTTTCTCCTCCTCTTCTTGGTGAAAGAAGCTTTGCATATCTTGTCGCTCTCAATCAATCAATTGTTTCTGTTGTGGTAGGTTGTCACCTCATAATTTTGAGATGTTTTCCATAAGTACACAATAAGCTAGTTCTTTTCGTTGTTGGTGTTCCAACAACTCCGTTCATCCATACTTCTCAAATTCATTGGTGCTAGAGTTGTCATTTCTTCTCAGTTCTATTCTTCCCAAGGATCTAGTTTCTATTCTTTTGTTCCGGAGGCCTTGTGATGTTGCTCTATTCAATCTATTATCTTGCCTTGTTAATATCATGTTCTTTCTTTTCTTATTCTTTTAACCGGACCGCTGTGGAATTTTCATGATCATTCTGTCGTATGAAGTTTTGATTCTAATTTGGCCAAAGTTTGGTGTGTCTCTTTCAATTTATTTCCATCATATCAATTTTTGCCTCTCTTTCCTACCGAAGTGCTTCCGAAATTTCGTGTGAATTCTTGCTTGTTCATCATTCTTCATCTCTTTGCTTCCTTCAAATTCATTGGTTTCACTCGTTCGTCAAAGAAGCAACTAAGTTTTACCTTTTGCTCTTTCTCTCCTCCTTTTCATTCTAGATCTCGGGACGAGATCCTCGTGTAGTGGAGGAGAGTTGTGATAGCCTGGGACCGATGCTCTAGAAGATCCCAGAAGATTCCCCTTTTATTTCCGTTCTCGTTTGTGTTTCGTTTGGTTGTTGCATTCATCATCGCATCATTCGCATCATCTGCAGAGCATTGTCACCCGTTTTCGAAAGCTCGCATCCGTTCGTAGTCGCCGGTTCTCGTCGTTCTTGCCATTGCCCGTTTCGAGACCAACCACACACACACGCGCCCGCGACATCTTTTAAATAAAACCGTTTTTAAGCGCACGCAAAATATTGTCGGATTGGGTCGAAACTTGTCGTGCGGTCTCGTTATGTCATAGGTAGACCGCCTGTCGATTTTCGTCGCGATCCGAGTTTGTTAGATACCTCGTCGGTCAGTCGTAGCAGTGAGGTTGTCGGTTATCGTCGGACGTTTATCGCTGTTTTAAATCTTCGTGTCGCACTGCTCTGCTTCCCTCTATTCCCCTCCTAGCCCGTCTACACAGCCACCGTAACCGCCTCTCTGCTTCCGGACGTCGGATCGTCATCCGGCAGTCCGAAAACGAACAGTGCCAGCTAACCCTAGCCCCTAGCCTATATATAGCCCCTAGCTCCCCCTCATTCCGCGTGCAAACCCTAGCCTGCCCCTTCTCCTTGCTCCAGCCACCAAGCCCGCTGGAGCCCATCTGGGCCCGTTCGAGCCGTTCCAGGCCCAGATCCTGCCATTCCCGGAGCTTGCCCGAGCTCCCATGCCTGCCAAGCTCCTCGCCGCAGCTCCCCTGCCCGCAACCATGGCCAGCCCCCGCCGGTCGCCAGACCACCGGACCTGGCCGGCCATCTCTCCCTCTCTCCTTCCCTTCTCCTCCTCTCCCTCTCACCTCTCCCCTGGACTCTCTTCCTGCAGGTCTCGAGACGCCGACGTGCGCCGCGCAGCCGCCGGCGTGCGCTGCGCAGCCGTCGCCGCTCGCCTCCCCGCCACTGGGAACCGGCTCGCCGCCACCGGATCCGCCGGGTCCCGGTTCCCCCGCGCCGCCACGCGCCGTGGCCCACCGATGGGCGCCGCCTCCGTGCCCTGCCTCCGCTCCGCTCGGCAGTGAGGAGGACGATGGCGAGCCCCCCCTCCCGTTGACCGCCCGATCCAGCTGTGTGGGCCTGCTGTCCCCTCGGCCCAGCCGGCCTCCTCCTGCCAGCCGATGGGCCAGATCCGGCCCAAGTGGCCAGGGTGAGCCATCCCCCCCCTCTCCTCTATTTTTTTATTCTCTTTTTTATTTAGTTGCGGTTCTAGACGCCTAATTAATTATCCGTGCCTCGTATGTAAATAATTTCAACACAAAAAATGGTTAGAATAAATCGTAGAATATTAATATGCCATTTGCACCCATGCATAAAATTATTTAACATGTCATATTGCATATGTGCATTTAATTGTATTTTCATAATTAATTAACCGTGCATCGAAATTAATAATATCACGTATTAAAAATGTCCATCTCTTTTGCATCGCATTTTCATGCATGAGATAATTGTCAGTACCATGTTTGCATATCATTTGCATTATCGAATTGCTTTACCGTGAATAGGCCTAATCCCGCATATTTAATTGTGATTAATTTTCCACAAGAACCTAAGCATATTATATATGTTTTCGAGGTAGAAAAATCCGTCGGATTTATCTGTGAATTTAGTTTTGTCATTTGAGCATTTATGTGTGCATGTCGTTATGCCGTGATGCCCTTTTGTTAATTTATTGGGATTTAATCCGGGCATGATATGAATTAATTTTTAACATGAGATATGCCCTTTGTTATGTGTCCTAGCCCTTGGGCATTTTGGTTGTCATAGATATGCATGTTTAGGTGTTGTTTTGTTGTTGTTAACTTGCTATAAAATTCTGTTGTTTTGAGGGTCCAAAATATTTCTTAGTCTGCAATCTGTTATATTTTGTTGCTGTCTTGCCATGTGATTTGCTAGTGATCTTGAACTCTTTTGTGGTAGGTGTAATGGAGTTATTTGTAGTTGATATTGTCCTCTATCATGCTGTTAAGTTTCATGCCATAATATGTCGTGTAGCATATAGTTTCACTGCTGTCAATATGCCATCGTGATAAAAACTGCGCTGTCAAAACTGCTATTTTCGCTAAGTTTGAAACTGTTTTCAAGTATCCTTCTTGTGAGCTTCCTACCAAGTGATCCATGCATTTTTTTTTTATTATGACTTGTGAAGATGAAATGAAGTATGTGTTGTATGATATTGCCCCATGCTTAGTTTGTGCATTTTGGAATCATGTAGCTTGTTGTTTTCATGTGTGCAAAATGCTATGTTGTTGTTTTCGGCAGATTTCAACTAAAACTTGTTTTGTTGATTATAGTTGAACCGTAACTCCATTTTGGACATGTTGCATATGAAACTTGTTTAGAATCTCATGTAGCTTCATAATAACTTGTTGCATTCATGATTTGAAATGTTTGTGATTGAATTTTTCCATGCATTTGCATTCATGACATGTGCATCTTGTGTTGCTCATATCTTTTAGGTCGTAGCTCCGTTTGAGATGTTCTATATATGTAAATCAACCAGAATGACGTGTAGAATAACATGGTGACATTTCTTTTTCTGTTTACCAAATATAAAATATGATTAGTTCAGATCTGGACCAATTTCGAAATTAACATATGGGGTCGTTTTGGAAATGCTATAAGTTGTTTCCGGCCTCATTTAAGATGCCTAGTTAGTTAGTTTACTTATGCTTCCCCTCTTTCCATGTTTAACAACATTTAATATTGTCGTGTACCTAACAAGAGTGAACTAAACAGTTCAAACGTGGAGTTTTGTCAATATGCAACTCGTTGCATATTGAGCTTCACTTAATGTGTAGTATTTGATTGTTGTGAATTGTCATGCATTGCATATTAACCGGACATGCATCAAATTTGTTGTGCATCGTGTTTTGCATATGTTGTGGTGTATCTGCGTTGATTGTTTGTTTTGGATTGCTTCTTCTCGTTAGAGTTCCGAAAGCGTTCGGAGTGTGAGGATTCGTTCGACTACGTTGGCTCGTCTTCTTCATGGATTCATTCTTCTTCCGAGCGGGATCTCAGGCAAGATGACTCATTTCCCTGGATACCATTACTATCATTGCCAAGCTAGATGTCTCGTTTTATATCGTTATGTCGCGCTACCTACCACTTGTTTGTTAAGCCTCCCAACATTGCCATGATAAGCCTCTTACCCCTCCACATCCCAACAAACATTTGTTGGCTATGTTACCGCTTGCTCAGCCCTTCTTATAGCGTTTCTAGTTGCAGGTGCTATTGCTTCCATGTGTCAACATGGACCTTCTTCTATTATATCACAATATTGCTGCTATTTAAATTTAATGCACATATATACTTGGTAAAGGTGGAAGGCTTGGCGTTATGCTCGGTGTTTTGTTCCACTCTTGCCGCCCCTAGTTACTTGTGCACCGGTGTTATGTTCCATAAATGAGCGCTCCTAACATGCTCGGGGTTGTTATGGGGACCCCCTTGATTTTTGGGTTAGAATAAAGCTTGTCTGGCAAGGCCCAACATTGGTACTACATTTGCCTAATAATTAATGAACTTGCATAGGGGATTTTCTGGACCCCGTGGATAATTTAATCAACCCCCGGGATAGTGCTCCGCATGAGTGTTGGTCCAAAAATGTCAACAGTCGGTGGCCACCAGGGGCAACTCAGTGTTTGGCCTACCGGAAGTTTGGACAATCCGTCATGTCCTGAGACTAAGATACGCGGCTCTTATCGGGTTCGTCAACACGTCGGGAGGCCTTGCTGGATTTGTTTTACCTTTCTCGAACGTCTTGAGTGAGGAAGTCTGATCTTCTTCGGGCTATCTCGAGGTTTCAGATTTCCTTTGGAATTGCCTAGGATGATCACGAGATCCGTGGTTGAGGTTATTCCCGCTGCGTGTGGTTAATTTATGATGGATGAGTTGGAGCACCCCTGCAGGGTTAAATCTTTTCGAGAAGTCGTGCCCGCGGTTATGTGGCAAACTTGAATACTTTGTTTAACACCCGGTCATAGCAAACTTGAAGTAAACTCTAATAAAATACACCAACTAAGTGCATAACCGTGACTGTCTCTTTTCGTGAGCTCTTATCCAAAAGAGAACACGGTGGGGTTATGTTTGACGTAAGTAGGTGTTCAGGATCAGTTAGTGATCATTACTAGTTCACGTCCGTTATGCATAGACCACCATACTTTAATTTCTGTACTCATAAGTTAGCCACTCAAATAAATGCTTAGTCGTTTGCTGCAGCCTCACCACTTAACCATCCCTCACCCATTAAGCTTTAATAGTCTTGATACCCTTGGAAATGAGATTGCTGAGTCCCTGTGGCTCACAGATTACTACAACAACAGTTGCAGGTACAGGTAATGCGATGATTTGTCATGAGCGCGTTGCTTGAATTGACTTGGAGTTCTTCTTCTTCTTCCTCCTCTTCGTCAATCTTGGATGGGTTCTAGGCGGCAGCCTGGGATAGCAAGGGTGGATGTCATTTTATCATTTGATTTCGTCCGTAGTTGGACCCTGCTCTTCTGTATGACAATTGAGTATGTTATTATATTGATGTGAATTTGATGTAGCTTGTGGCGAGTGTAAGCCAATTCCATATACTCATCTCTGCTGTACATGTACTTGTAATGATATCCATTCTTGCGAACGCATCGAGATGCGCTTCTATCCCTGTCGAGGCCCTCGTGCCAAAATAAGGATAGGAGCACATCTTGGGCATGACACCTATTATCTCAAAACTATATGCAAGAAATCCAACATCTCATAGTAGTTAATGCACTTAATATGAAAGTTTTTATTAAATCCCTCTTGGATGCCATTATATTAGGACTAAATTCATAACCTAAACAAATTACCATGTTGTTTTAAGAAACTCTCAAAATAATATAAGTGAGGAACGAGAATTCAATAATTTCTATAAAATATAACACCACCATGCTCTAAAAAGATATAAGTGAAGTACTAGAGCAACATTGCCTAGCTCAAAAGATATAAGTGAAGCATATAGAGTATTCTAAAAATTCACGATTCAGCATGTATCTCACTAAAGATGTGTGCAGCAAGGATGATTGTGGCAAACTAACAAGCAAATACTCATATCATACAAGACGCTCCAAGCAAAACACATATCATGTGGTGAATAAAAATATAGCCTCAAGTAAATTTACCGATGGATTGAAGACGAAAGAGGGGATGCCTTCCGGGGCATCCCCAAGCTTAGGCTTTTTGGTATCCTAGAATATGACTTGGGGTGCCATGGTAATCCCCAAGCTTAGGCTCTTTACACTCTTTATTCCATAGTCCATCAAATCTTCATCCAAAACATGAAAACTTCACAACACAAAACTCAACAGAAAACTCATGAGATCCGTTAGTATAAGAAAAATAAATCACCACTTTAGGTACTGTTGTGAACTCATTATTTATTATATTTGTGTAATACCTACTGTATTCTAATTTTTCCATGACTCATATCCCAGATACGACCCATAGATACATCAAAATAAGCAAACAACACAAAGAAAACTCAATCTGTCAAAAAAAGAACAGTCTGTAGCAATCTATAAACTTCGAATACTTATGGAACTGTAAAAATTCTCAAAAATTAGTACAACCAGTGAAATTTGAATATAAATCATGTGTAACAATTTCAGACCAATTGGACGCTCCGAACAATTCTGAAAAATCCTGGACTGAGCGCAAAAATTTCAGTTCTCCAGCAAGATCAAATCAACAACTACCATAGATCACCCCAAAGGTTTTACTTGGCTCAAACACTAATTTAAACACAAAAACACAATTACTAAAGGAGTAATAATGTGCCAAACACACCAAAACATAAGCAAAAAGATGAAAGCAAAATAAAATTGGGTTGCCTCCCAACAAGCGCTATTGTGTAACGCCCCTAGCTAGGCAAAACGCAATAGATCTATGTATTGTCATCTTTGGTATTGGCAAGTTTTTGTGAGGACTTTCTCAAATCCAGGAGGTTCTTTAGTTTTATCAATGATCATACTCCTGGGAAAAAGGTCAAGAAATCCTCTTGTAGCAATCGGTTCCCGAATAATGTTGAAAAAATTAGGGTGAACACTTATCATCTTAAGATCTTCGTCCCCTTTACTAGAGGATTCACCCTTATTCTTGGGAACGTAAAAAAACTTGGGAGCCTTATAAAGAGTAAATTTAGGAGTGGTTTGAACAGCGGCAAAAGCGGAACCCAAGTTGGTAATAATGTCCTCTAGCTTCCCTATTCTAAAGGAATCTTGATCCAATTTTTCATTAACTATGGGTTCTTTTTCCCTTAGGTCTTTTAGAGTAACTCCTACCTTAGATCCATATTGAGTGATATGATTATGAATCTTTTTATCCATGTTTTCAATGAGATCTATAGTAGCAACTTTATTTTCAATGATATCTAACCTTCGCATAACATGTTCCAAAGTTAGAATTGTCCCATTAACCATGATTGGGGGTGAACCAAACAAATTTATCATAGCACTATAGGAGTCAAAGGTATGACTTCCCAAGAAATTCCCTCCCATGATGGTTTCTAGGACACATATATTCCAAGGAGTGATTCCCACGTAAAAATTGTGAAGGAGAACGGTAGTAGATTGCTTACAAATATATCTATTTTGAGCACTGCAAATTGTATACCCAGCATCTTTTAAGTGGTCTCCCTCCCTTTGCGTAAAGTTAAGAACTTGATACTCGGGAGCGATAGTAGCAAGGCTAGCCATGAGTTTGAGCGATCTATCACACAAAAAGCAAACGAAAAGATGAACGAAAAAGGGCAAAAGGCAAATCTTTTTGAAAATAGTTTCCGAAGTGGGGGAGAGGAAAACGAGAGGCAAATGGCAAATAATGTAAATGCAAGAGATGAGTTTGTGATGGGTACTTGTTATCCTTAACTTGCAATGTATCTCCCCGGCAATGGCGCCAGAAATCCTTCTTGCTACTTCTCGAGCATGCGTTGGTTTCCCGTGAAGAGGAACGGTTTGAAGCAGCAAAGTAGATAAGTATTTCCCTTAGTTTTTGAGAACCAAGGTATCAATCTAGTAGGAGATACAAGCGAGCCATCAATAGATATACTTGCACAACGAATCAAACTCTTGCACCCAACGCTATAAAGGGAATGTCAATCCCTTCACAGTTATTTGCAAGGATGAGATCTAGTAGGGATAGATATAATAGGGTGCTTGAACGGAAAGTAAAACCAAAAAGTAAAAATAATGCAGCAAGTGTTTTTGGTGTTTTTGGTTTCAGATCTGAAAATATAATATGGAAAATAGACCCGGGGGCCATAGGTTTCACTAGATGGCTTCTCTCATGATGGCAAGTATTACGGTGGGTGAACAAATTACTGTCGAGCAATTGATAGAAAAGTGAATAGTTATGAAGATATCCAAGGCAATGATTATGCGTATAGGCATCACGTTTGTGACAAGTAGACCGAAACGATTCTGCATCTACTACTATTACTCCACACATCGACCGACTCCTGCCTGCATCTAGAGTATTAAGTTCATGAAGAACAGAGTAACGCATTAGGTAAGATGACATGATGTAGAGGGATAAACTCAAGCAATATGATGAAAAACCCATCTTTTTACCCTTGATGACAATAATACAATACGTGCTTCGCTACCCCTACTATGTCACTGGGTGAGCACACCGCAAGATTGAACCCAAAACTAAGCACTTCTCCTATTGCAAGAATTACCAATCTAGGTGGCCAAACCAAACCAATAACTCGAAGAGACTTGCAAAGATATGAAATCATGCATATAAGAATTCACGAAAGACTCAAATAATATTCATGGATAATCTAAACATAAACCCACAATTCATAGGATCTCGACAAACACACCGCAAAAGAGTAATACATCGGATATATCTCCATGAAGATCATGAAGAACAAGGTATTGAGAAGCAAAGAGAGAGAAGAAGAAGCCATCTAGCTACTAGCTGTGGACCCGTAGGTGTGTGGTGAAATACTCACGCATCATCGGAGGGGCAATGGAGTTGATGTAGATGCCCTCCGTGATCGAATCCCTCTCCGACAGATTACAAGAAAAGGCTCCAAGATTGGATCTTTGGGGAACGAAGGCTTCTGGTGGCAGAAAAGTGTTTTCGTGGCTCATTTAGATAATGATGGAATATTTGGGTATTTATAGGCTGAATATTAGGGTTAGTGGAGTTGCCAGGGGCCCACAAGCCTGCCCGGCACGGGGTACCCCCTGGTCGCGGCAAGCGGGGTTGTGGCCCCGTGGCAGCTCCTCTGCCTTGGTTCTCAACTCTCGTGGCTTCCGTATTTTCTAGAAAAAATCATTCTAGAGGTTATATTCCGTTTGGACTCCGTTTAATATTCCTTATCTATGAAACTCAAAAACAAGGAAAAAACAGAAACTGGCACTAGGCTCTAGATTAATAGGTTAGTCCCAAAAATAATATAAAATAGCATATTAATGCATATAAAACATCCAAAACAGATAATATAATAGCATGGAACAATCAAAAATTATAGATACGTTGGAGGCGTATCAGCATCCCCAATCTTAGGCTCTTGCCACTCCTTATTCCATATTCCATCAAATCTTTACCCAAAACTTGAAAACTTCACAACACAAAACTTAACAAAAAAACTCGCGAGATCCGTTAGTATAAGAAAGTAAATCACCACTTTTGGCACTGTTCTGAAATCATTCTTTATTTATATTGGTGTTATACCTACTATAATATAACTTCTCCATGGCTTATGCCACATGATACAACCCATAGATTCATCAAAATAGACAAACAACTCAAAGAAAAGAAAATGTGTTTAAAACAGAACAGTCTGTAGCAATATGGAAACTTCGTATACTTCTGTAACTCAAAAAAAATCTGAAAAATTAGGAAAACCTGTCCAATTTATATATCAATCCTGTGTCAAAATGTCAGACTCATTTGACACTCTGAAAAAATTGGAAAATTCCTGGACTAAGCACAAAAGTTTCTGTTTTTCAGCAAGATCAAATCAACAACTAACATAGCTCACCCCAAAGGTTTTACTTGGCTCAAACACTAATAAAAACACCAAAACACAATTACTACAGAATTAATAATGTGTGAAACACTCAAAATAGAAGAAAAACATAACACAAAAATAAAATTGGGTTGGCTCCCAACAAGCGCTATTGTTTAGCACCCCTAGCTAGGCAAAACACAATAGATCTAGGTATTGTCATCTTTGTTATGTAACTCCTCAATTGCACACTTATAAGCCTGAGGAGGCCCATTTTTCTTATCAATGATAATACTCCTAGGTAAAAAATCAAGAGATTCAATGGTGGCAATGAAAGCAATCAAGCACACAAGCAAAAGAAAGGCGAACGAAAGAAGGGCGAATAAAAAGGCAAATCTTATTGGTATTTTCTGAAAATCATTTTTGAAATGGGGGAGAGGAAAATGAGAGGCAAATGGCAAATAAAGTAAATGCAAGACATGAGTTTGTGATGGGTACTTGGTAGGCTTGATGTGTATCCTTCCCGACAACAGCGCCAGAAATCCTTCTTGCTACCTCTTGAGCTTGCGTTGGTTTTCTCTTGAAGAGGAAAGGATGATGCAGCAAAGTAGATAAGTATTTCCCTCAGTTGTTGAGAACCAAGGTATCAATCTAGTAGGAGGAACAAGCGAGTCACCAATGGTGTACCTACACAAACAATCAAACTGTTGCACCCAACGCTATAAAGGGGTTGTCAACCCCTTCACGATTATTTGCAAGGATTACATCCGATAGAGATAGATGTAAATGAGTGCGGAAAGCAAAAGATAAATAAATTGCAACAAGGTATAGATCCAAAAATATATGATGGAAGATAGACCCGGGGCCATAGGTTTCACTAGAGGCTTCTCTCTTGAAGGCAAATATCATGGTGGGTAAACAAATTACTGTCAAGCAATTGATAGAAAAGCAAATAATCATGTAGTTATCCAAGGCAATGATCATGCATATAGGCATCACGTCTGCATCAAGTAGACCGAAACGATTCAAGTACTATTACTCCACACATCGACCGATTCCTGCCTACATCTAGAGTATTAAGTTCATGAAGAACAGAGTAACACATTAAGAAAGATGGCATGATGTAGAGGGATAAACTCAAGCAATATGATGAAAACCCATCTTGTTACCCTTGATGGCAACAATACAATACGTGCCTCGCTACCCCTACTATGTCATAGGGTGAGGACACCGCAAGATTGAACCCAAAACCAAACACTTCTCCTATTGCAAGAATTACCAATCTAGTTGGCCAAACCAAACCAATAACTCAAAGAGACTTGCAAGAATATGAAATCATGCATATAAGAATTCAGAGAAGATTCAAATAAGATTCATGGAGAATGTGATCATAAACTCACAATTCATCGGATCTTGACAAACACACCACAAAAGAGGATTACATCGGATAGATCTCCATGAAGATCATGAAGAACATGGTATTAAAGATCAAAGAGAGAGAAGAAGCCATATAGCTACTAGCTATGTACCCGTAGGTCTTTGTTGGACTACTCACGCATCATCGGAGGGGCAATGGAGTTGATATATATGCCTTCCGTGATCGAAACCCCCTCCGATAGATTACCGGAAAAGGCTCCAAGATTGGATCTCTTGGGAATAGAGGCTTCTGTCGGTGGAAAAGTATTTGTGTGGCTCCCTTTGGTGTTAGGGGCAATATTTGGATATTTATAGGACGAAGAATAGGGTTAGGAGACCTGCCAGGAGACGGCAAGCCTGCCAGGCTAGGCTAGGGGGGTGGCCACGCCTACCAGGCTTGAGATCTCCTGGTAGATCGCCTGGCGTGCACTCCAAGCCTGGTGGATTTGTTTTCTTTCAGAAAAAATCATTCAGACGATTTTATTCCGTTTGGACTCCGTTTAATATTCCATATAAAAAACAAGGAAAAACAGAAACTGACACTAGGCTATAGATTAATAGGTTAGTTCAAAAAATAATATAAAATAGCATATTAATGCATATAAAACATCCAAAACATATAATATAATAGCATGACATCATAAAAAAATTATAGATACGTTGGGAACGTATCAGCATCTCCAAGCTTAATTGCTGCTCGTCCTCAAATAGATACATGATAAAAACAGAATTTTTGATATGAAGTGTTACCTGTATTTATCCATGTAATAAGTTACAATACTAAAGCGCCAAGCGTTTGCATTTTCTCTTTTTTTGACTTTTTTTACTGTCCAGTGAAACTTACCGCTTAAGATGACGTAAATATCTCCAACCGGGTCCAATACTTTGCTCCTTCCTTATCTTTTTGCCTCCACCAGTCCATCCCTACCACGCCGCCCCATCGTTCGCCGCCGCAGTCCGCCACTGGCCGTCGCCGACGCAACTCCCGGCCTGCACTACCACCCCCACCCACCTCGCCATCTGTTCGTTCTAGAAGGCGGCAGCACGTCGCCGCGCGGCGGAGGCGGAGAACAGCCAGTGCGCGCCTGCGCGGGCAGGCTTCCACGGGGTAGCCCCTAGCTGTGCCTACCTCCGTCCGAGCACGACCGGGTTGCTTGGTGTTGGTTCTTCACGCCCGCGACCCATCCCTCCCTTCTCTCACGCCCACAGCCGTCCGCGGCGTTTCTTGGCGAGCGGCGGCCACGGCCGTCCTTGCCGTAGGAAGGTACGACCATGAGATGCACATACAACTGTCCTACATGGTGAGCGGGCCTCTTCATTGTTTATAGGAATTTTCAGAATCGATACTGCTTCTACCTCTATACTAATTTGCTACCATCTTGCTATGATCTAGTTTTGTTCAATACAAATTCACATGTTTGCTAAACTACTTAGTCCCTGTGTAAACATGTCTAGCTTGATTTTACATTACGCTTTGGACAGAAAGTTGGTTAACACTTCAATGCCCGTGTATGTTATTTCTGCTTGCTCTAGGGTCTCATGAAGAAGCAAGAAAGGGAACACCAAATATAGCTCCAGTTTTTTTTATCTATCTATGCTTTCCTGACATAATTGGAAGTAGTCAATCATACCTAAAAGTGTGTTTGTGAGGTTTGCTTTTATTATTTTGTTATATGTCAGAAGAAGCCACGAAAATAACATTGAAAGCAACTTGAGTGAACGCATGCCAACATGCCGACCTCTGCTGCCACTAAGGTCTGTTCAAAATAAATTAGAGAAAATATATTCTCGCAACCATTTTGCTTCTCCACATTGCTGGTCAAATTGTTTTTATCGAACAAATGGATAAATTACGTCTAACTAAATTATGCTTTCTTTGATTTTGTTATAAGCATGCCTCGGGTGCCATTTCGGGTTAGAAATAACCTGTAGAAAAAGCCCCGCGAGGGAGGGGCAACTAATGCAGAGCCTCGTATGGTTGTGAGGCTGTGAACATGACTATGTTCAGTGTTGTTGCTGCATTGTTTGGATTCCCAGAAATAATTAAGGTAATGAACACCATGCCCTATTTTGACTGCCAGTTATGCTCCTATCCGAAGTTCAGAGATGCACTTCCATGTTTGTGAGACTAATCCATTGCGAAGGTTTACCATATCAGTTTTGTCGAAAATGAACAATCTTTTCATGGATGTTGTATTTCATTCCGAATTCTGATGCGTGTGAGGAACCTCAGACAATATCTGACCTTTACATTTGCATATTGTTTCAATGCGTTTGCATTTTAACACCAAGATTGGTTAATGTATTTTCCAAGTTTGAGATATACCAATAGTGAGCCCAAAATATATATGCTCCCAGCCATGGAGCGAGGGAGCTTACAGGCACACAAAACAAAATCAGTCCAAGATAACTTGCTAAAATTTTGCCATTTGCCTTTGATTACTTCCTGTTAAAGTGCATATTGAAGAAACATATTTTTTATAGTACTAAAAGCTAAGAATCCTTCAGAAAAATTATCTTTGAAACATATTCTATCGTAAACTGAAAATGATAAATACATCTACATGTTCTCTTACTCATACTTCCGTCGCTCCCCTAATTATACGTTCATTCTTTCACTGGATAGTGACCATCGGGATAGCAGTGAGTTGAAATAGACAACATTATTCTATGAAAGTAATCACATGTATGTATCTCTTCTGCCAACGACTTTGCAGTACTTTCTCTGATGCATTTTTCACTGACATGTCATAAATTTTCACACCATTATCCTGCGTGAAATGAATATGAAACAGTTACAGCGAGTGTGCGTTACGTTTGTAACACTATGGGAAAAATTGATCGAGTGATGAGGCTGTTGTAGTCATGTTCCTGGGCATGCTGGTGGACTAACTTTCAGGTGTCATTATGTTCCTGGGCATGCTGGTGGGCATGCTGGTGGACCAACTTTCATGTGTCACTAATGCATAAAAAGTAAGCATCCATTACTCGGGATTAAAATACAGTGTGCTGCAAATTATCATGCTTAATTGTTTCTTTTCATTTCTTTGTACTCTAATTTTTCTAAGAAACTATCTTTTCAGGTTGGCAAGATAGAACTTGAACTGAAGATTGACTGTTTTGATAGTCATGCTGCCTTTGTCAACTTAGTGTCTATTTACATTCATTTATTTTGTTCTGGAAAAACAGGGTTGTTTCTTTATTCTATATCCGTGTATTTTTGTTTTGTCCTAATAAATATAGAGAAGGCACTTGTACTATGAGAGTTCACTGAATATTAGAGTCTCAGTTCTCAAACCAGTGATATTCTTCCTTCTCTCCTCTTGCCGATGTTTCATTGTTCAATTATATAGATCACCTATTGTTTTCTTTGAGACACAAATATCAACCGCATGCTACACCGTCAGCGTTGCTAGCATCCAACAATGCCAGAAATAATATTTCGGTTTCCCTTGTGCTCTGTGCTTGAGAAACAAATGACTAACAGTGGCATAAGTGCAGCTAGAAACCGAAGATCACATATGAAAAATATGGACCATCAAAGGGATTGCAGCCATCTTTTTTATGTTTTTTCACTGTTTTTATTTTTTGGTTTCTTTTTTTTCTACTGCAAATTATGACACCCCTTCCACCATGTCCGGGTGCAAATATAGAGGCATCTTTGGTATCAGCCCCGGCGCCTCTTTGGCGCTAGTATTCTATATTGTGGCATGAGTATTCAGATCCATAAGACTTAAAAACAAAAGCTTGATATTGATATAAAAATAATAACATTTCAAGCATACTAGCAAAGCAATTGTATCTCTTCATAATATAATGGCAAAAGAAAGTTATCCCTACAATATCATATGGTCTGCCTATGTTCCATCTTCCCTACACAAAGTATTTATATCATGCATAATCCCGATGACAAGTCAAGCAATTATGAAAAACTCTCACGCAATATATGAGCGTGAGCCATCGATATAGCACTATAGGTGGAATAGAATATGGTGGCGTTGTAAAGGAAATGGAGAAGATAGTTTCACATCAACTAGGCGTATCAACGGGCTATGGAGATGCCCATCAATAGATATCAATGTGAGTGAGTAGGGATTGCCATGCAACGGATGCACTAGAGCTATAAGTGTATGAAAGCTCGAGAGGAAACTAAGTGGGTGTGCATCCAACTTGCTTTCTCATGAAGACCTAAGGCAATTTGAGGAAGCCCATTATAGGAATATACAAGCCGTTATATAAAGAAATATTTCCACTAGTATATGAAAGTGACAAAATAGGAGACTCTCTATCATGAAGATCATGGTGTTACTTTGAAGCACAAGTGTGGAAAAATATAGCAGCAATGTCCCTTCTTTCTTTTCTCTCTTTCTTTGGTGGACATCTAAGGCCTTTTTTTTAATTGGGCTTCGCTGGCCTCTTTTATTTTTCATAAAGTTCGGAATCTCATCCCCACTTGTGAGGGAATCATAGCTTCCATCATCCTTTCCTCACATGGGACATGCTCTAATAATGATAATCATCACACTTTTTTTACTTACAACTCAAAAGAAAATGACAACTTGATACCTATGACAAGATATGACTCTATATGCAATATGGAAGTGATGGTGCATGTCATAAAAAGAAACAGTGGAAGTTGCATGGCAATATATATCGAAATGTCTATGGAAATGCCATAATATGTAGGTATGGTGGCCGTTTTGAGGAAGGTATATGGTGGTTGTTTTGAGGAAGGTATATTGTGTCTGTTTTGAGGAAGGTATATGATGGATGTTTTGAGCAAGGTGGATTTGTTGTACCGGCGAAAGTTGTGCGGTACTAGAGAGGCTAGCAAAGATGGAAGGGTGAGAGTGCGTATAATTCATGGACTCAACATTAGTCATAAAAAAATCACGTACTTATTGAAAAAGTCTATTAAGCATTGAAGCAAAGAATTAAACGCATGATCCTAGGGAGAGGTTGGAGACGTATCAGTGTGCAGCAAGTGTGATTGTGTCCAGAAAAATTCCTTCCGAAGGTTTTATTCCGTTTGGACTCCGTCTAATATCCCATATCTGCAAAACTCAAAAACAAGGAAAAAACAGAACCTGGCACTTGACTCTAGATTAATTGGTTAGTCCCAAAAATAATATAAAATAGTATATTAATGCATATAAAACATACAAAATGGATAATATAATAGTATGCCATCATCAAAAATTATAGATACGTTGGAGACGTATCAGTGTGCAGCAAGTATGATTGTGGCAAACTAAAAGTCAAAGACTCATATCATATAAGACGCTCCAATCAAAACACATATCATGTGGTGAATAAAAATATAGCCTCAAGTAAATTTACCGAGGGATTGTAGACGAAAGAGGGGATCCCTTCCGGGGCATCCCCAAGCTTAAGCTCTTTGCCATCCTTGAATATGACTTGGGGTGCCTTGTGCATCCCCAAGCTTAGGCTCTTTGGCATCCTTGAATATGACTTGGGGTGCCTTGGGTATCCCCAAGCTTAGGCTCTTGCCACTCTTTATTCCATAGTCCATCAAATCTTTACCCAAAACTTGGAAACTTCACAACACAAAACTTAATAGAAAACTTGTGAGATCCGTTAGTATAAGAAAATAAATCACCACTTTAGGTACTGTTGTGAACTCATTATTTATTTATATTGGTGTTATACCTACTTTATTCTAACTTATCCATGGTTCATACCCCATGATACAACCCATAGATTTATCAAAATAGGCAAACAACTCAAAGAAAACAGAATCTGTCAAAAACAGAACAGTCTGTAGCAATGTGTAAACTTCGTATACTTCTATAACTCAAAACATTCTGGAAAATTAGGAAACCCTGGGAAATTTATATATTAATCTTGTGTAAAAAATTTAGACTCATTTGGCGCTCTGAAATTTTTTAAAAATTCCTGGACTGAGCGCAAAAGTTTCTGTTTTTCAGCAAGATCAAATCAACAACTATCATAGATCACCCCAAAGGTTTTACTTGACTCGAACACAAATTAAAACACCAAAACACAATTACTACAGAAGTAATAATGTGGGAAACACTCAAAAACAGAAGCAAAGAAACAGAACACAAAAATAAAATCGGGTTGCCTCCCAACAAGCGTTGTTGTTTCACGCCCCTAGCTAGGCATAACGATTTCAATGATGCTCACGTAAAAAGTAGTAATTGAAATATGCAAGAAAGCATCATGAACTCATGACAAGTGCATTTAAGTCTAACCCACTTCCTATGTGTAGGGATTTTGTGAGCAAACAATTTATGGGAGCAAGAATCAACTAGCATAGGAAGGCAAAAAAAAGCATAACTTCAAAACTTTGAACACATAGAGAGGAAACTTGATATTATTGCAATTCCTACAAGCATATGTGTTGGGGAACGTTGCATGGGAAACAAAAAATTTCCTACGCACACGCAAGATCTATCCATGGTGATGAGCATCTACGAGAGGGAGAGTGGATCTACGTACCCTTGTAGATCGCTAAGCTGGAAGCGTTAAGAAACGTGGTTGATGTAGTCGAATGTCTTCGCGATCCAAATCGCCGAGCATCATGCGATCCAATCACGATCTGTCCTGATCTAGCACCGAACAGACGACACCTCCGCATTCAGCACACATATGGCTTGATGACGATCTCCGCCTTCTTGATCCAGCAAGAGGGAGCGGAGAGGTAGACGAGTTCTATGGCAGCGCGATGGCGTTGCGGCGATAGTGGTGGAGTAATTCATGTAGGGCTTTTCCTAAGCACTGTTGAAACCGATCTAGAGAAGAAACTACGGACTAGAGGAGAGGGTAGCATGTGGCTGAAAATCTATGTGCAAAAACCCTAAAACCTCTAGTATATATGGGAGGAGGAGAGGAGGAGGCTTGTCCGCAAGGGCCAGCCCTTTTGGCTTCGGCCGAAGTGGAGGGAGGAGTCCTACTCCTCCACTCCTAGTCGGATTAGGACTCCTTCCTTATATTAGCCTTTTTCCACCTTTTCCACTTTGGATTTCCTTCCCAGTCGCATGGGCCCTATGTGGGACTTCGGCCACCCCACTAAGAGATGGTATTCATCCTCCCACAGCCCATGTAGCCTCTTGGGTCAAAATACCCCTCCTGATGGTCCCCTGGTACCCTCTCGGCACTCCCGGTACACTACCAATGAGCCCGGAACTTTTCCGGTGACCAAAAAAGGACTTCCTATATATATCAATCTTTACCTCCGGACCATTCCGGAGCTCCTCATGACTTCCGGGGTCTCATACGGGACTCTAAACAACCTTCGGTCGCCACCATGCATAACTCTATACTACCGAAACGTCACCAAACCTTAAGTGTGCAGACCCTGCGGGTTCAAGAACTATGTAGACATGACCGAGACACCTCTACGATCAATAACCAATAGCGGGATCTGGATGCCCATATTTATTCCTACATATTCTACGAAGATCTTTATTGGTAGAACCTCTATGTCAAGGATTTAGTTAATCTCGTATGATGTTCCCTTTGTTTTTCGGTATGTTACTTGCCCGAGATTCGATCGTCGGTATCTCCATACCTAGTTCAACCTCGTTACCGGCAAGTCTCTTTACTCATTTCTGTAACACAAGATACCGTGGCTAACACTTAGTCACATTACTTGCGAGGCTTACTGTGATGTTGTGTTACCGAGTGGGCCCTGAGATACCTCTTTGTCACACGGAGTAACAATTCCTAGTGTTGATCCATGCCAACCTAGCAAACACCCTCGGAGATACCTGTAGAGCACCTTTATAGTCACCCAATTACGTTGCGACGTTTGATACACACAAGACACTCCTTCGGTGTCCGTGAGTTGCATGATCTCATGGTCATAGGAACATATACTTGACATGCAGAAAACTGTAGCAACAAACTGACACGATCATATGCTACGTTTATAGTTTGGTTCTTGTCCATCCCATCATTCTCCTAATGATGTGATCCCGTTATCAAATGACTTCTCATGTCAATGGATAGGTAACCTTGACCATCTTTATCAACGAGCTAGTCTACTAGAGGCACAGTTGGGACAAAGGGTTGTCTATATATCCACACATGCAATGTGTTTCCAATCGATACAATTATAGCATGGATAATAAACAATTATCATGAACAAGGAAATATAATAATAAACACTTTATTTATTGCCTCTAGGGCATATTTCCAACAGTCTCCCATTTGCACTAGAGTCAATAATCTAGTTCACATCACTATGTGATTTACATTGTAATGAATCGAACACCCATGTAGTTCTGGTGTTGATCATGTTTAGCCCTTGGAACAGGTTTAGTCAACGGGTCTGCAACATTCAGATCCATGTGCAATTTGCAAATATGTATGTCCTTCTCCTCGATGTAATCGCGAATGGAATTGAAGCGTCGCTTTATGTGTCAATCCTTTTGTGAAACCTTGGTTCCTTGGCTAGAGCAATGGCACCAGTGTTGTCACATAATAGAGTCATTGGATTCAGTGCACTGGGCACTACTCCAAGATCTATCATGAACTACTTCATCCAGACACCTTCCTTCACTGCCTCCGAGGCTGCGATGTACTCCGCTTCGCATGTAGAATCGGCTACCACGCTTTCTTGGAATAGCACCAGCTTACCGCTCCCCCTTGAGAATAAATACGTATCCGGTTTGTGACTTCGAGTCATCCGGATCAGTGTCAAAGCTTGCATCAACGTAACCCTTTATGACGAGCTCTTGATCACCTCCATAAGCGAGAAACATTTCCATAGTCCTTTTCAGGTACTTAAGAATATTCTTGACCGTTGTCCAGTGCTCCATTCCAAGATCACTTTGAAACCTTCCGGCCATACTTATGGCAAGGCTGACATCGGGTCTTGTGCATAGCATTGCATACATGATAGAGCCTATGGCTAAAGCATAAGGGATGACACTCATGTTCTCTCTATCTTCTGCAGTCATTGGGCATTGAGTCTTACTCAACTTGACACCTTGTAACACAGGCAAGAACCCCTTCTTTGACTGATCCATTTTGAACTTCTTCAAAACTTTATCAAGGTATGTGCTTTGTGAAAGTACTATCAAGCGTCTATCTATCTCTATAGATCTTAATGCCTAATATGAAAGCAGTTTCTCCTAGGTCCTTCATTGAAAAACTCTTATTCAAATATTCCTTCACGCTTTCCAGCATTTCTATATTGTTTCCAATTAGCAATGTGACATCCACATATAATATTAGAAATACTCTAGATCGCCCACTCACTTTCTTGTAAATACAAGCTTCTCCATAAACTTGTGTAAACCCAAACGCTTTGATCACCTCGTCAAATCACTTATTCCAACTCCGAGATGCTTGCACCAGTCCATAAATGGATCGCTGGAGTTTGCAAACTTTGTCAGCATTATCTGGATCGACAAAACCTTATGGTTGCATCATATACAACTCTTCCTCAAGGAAACCGCTGAGGAACGCTATTTTGACATCCATCTACCAAATTTCATAGTCAAAATATGCAGCTATTGCTAACATGATTCTGACGGACTTAAGCATTGCTACGGGTGAGAAGGTCTCATCGTAGTCAACTCCTTGAACTTGTGAAAAATCCTTTGCCACAAGTCGAGCTTTATAGACGGTGACATTACCGTCCGCGTCCATCTTCTTCTTAAAGATCCATTTGTTTTGAATGGCCTTTCGCCCTTCACGTAATACTTCCAAAGTCCATACTTTTTTTCATACATGGATCCCATCTCGGATTTCATGGCCTCTAACCATTTCTCGGAATCCAGGCCCATCATCGCTCCTCCATAGCTCGTAGGTTCATTGTTGTCCAACAACATGACGTCCAAGATAGGGTTGACATACCACTCAGGAGTAGTATGCGCCCTTGTCGACCTACGAGGTTCAGTAGCAACTTGACCCGAAGCTTCATGATCATCATCATTAACTTCCTCTTCAACTATCGTAGTCTCCACAAAAACATCTTTCTGCGCTGCGCTACTCTCTGGTTGAAGTAAAGGTTCAATAACCTCATCAAGATCTATTTTCCTCCCACTCAAATCTTTCGAGAGAAACTCTTTCTCAAGAAATATTCGGTTCTTAGCGACAAACACTTTGCCTTTCGGATCTGAGATAGAAGGTATACCTATTGGAAATATGCCCTAGAGGCAATAATAAATTAGTTATTATCATATTTCCTTGTTCATGACAATCGTTTATTATCCATGCTATAATTGTATTGATCGGAGACTTAGATGCATGTGTGGATACATAGACAAAACCATGTCCCTAGTATGCCTCTAATAGACTAGCTCGTTGATCAAAGATGGTTAAGGTTTCCTAGCCATTGACATGAGATGTCATTTGATAACGGGATCACATCATTAGGAGAATGATGGGATGGACAAGACCCAAACTACAAACGTAGCATATGATCGTGTCAGTTTAATGCTATTGTTTTCTGCATGTCAAGTATCTGTTCCTATGACCATGAGATCATGCAACTCACTGACACCGAAGGAGTGCCTTGTGTGTATCAAACGTCGCAACGTAACTGGGTGACTATAAAGGTACTCTACACGTATCTCCGAGGGTGTCTGTTGGGTTGGCATAGATCAAGACTGGGATTTGTTGCTCCGTGTGATGGAGAGGTATCTCAGGGCCCACTCGGTAATACAACATCACAACAAGCCTTGCAAGCAATGTGACTAAGTGTTAGTCACGGGATCTTGTATTATGGAACGAGTAAAGAGACTTGCCGGTAACGAGGTTAAACTAGGTATGGAGATACCGACGATCAAATCTCGGGCAAGTAAACATACCGAAGAACAAAGGGAACATCATACGGGATTAACTGAATCCTTGACATAGCGGTTCGACCGATAAAGATCTTTGTAGAATATGTAGGAACCAATATGGGAATCCGGGTCCCGCTATTGGTTATTGACCATAGAGGTGTCTCGGTCATGTCTACATAGTTCTCGAACCCGCAGGGTCTGCACATTTATGGTTTGGTGACATTTTGGTAGTATAGAATTATGTATGCTGGTGACCGAAGGTTGTTCAGAGTCCCGAATGAGATCCTGGACGTCATGAGGAGCTCCGGAATGGTCCGTAGGTAAATATTGATATATAGGAAGTCCCATTTTGGTCGCCGGAAAAGTTTCGGGCTAATCGGTAATGTACCGGGAGTGCCGGTAGTATACCGGGAGACCACCGGGAGGGGTATTTTGACCCAAAAGGCTTCATGGGCTGTGGGAGAGTAAATACCAGCCTTTTGTGGGCTGTTGGAAGTCCCACACAAGGCTCATGCGTTTGGGAGAAAAAGCCCAAAGGGAAAAAGGTGGGAAAAGGCCAAAAAAAGGAGGAATCCTAGTCCTACTAGGATTGGAGGAGGAGTCCTCCTCTCCTCCCCACTTTGGTCGACCCAAGGGCTGGCTTTTTGGCAGCCAAGACTCCTCCTCCTCTCCTCCTATATATACTAGAGGATTTTAGGGTTTTGGCACAGAATTTTCAGCCACGTGCTACTCGTTCCTCTAGTGCATAGGTTCTCCTTTAGATCAGTTTTCTGTAGTGCTTAGGCAAAGCCTTGCCAGAATAGCTCCACCACCATCACCGCAGCACCGTCACGCTGCCGGAGAACTCTTCTACCTCTCCGCTCCCTCTTGCTAGATCAAGAAGGCGGAGATCTTCATCAAGCTGTACGTGTGATGAACGCGGAGGTGACGTCCGTTCGGCGCTAGATCGGAAGGACTGTGATCAAGATTGCGAGACGGATCGTGACGAGATTGCGGGACAGATCGTGATGAGATCGCGGGACGGATCGTGATGAGTTCGCGGGACATATCGTGATTGGATCGTGGGATGGATCGTGATGAGATCGCGGGACGCTCGGCGATTTGGATCGCAAGACGTTTGACTACACCAACCGCGTTTCTTAACGCTTCCCGCTTAGAGATCTACAAGGGTATGTAGATCCACTCTCCCTCTCATAGATGATTATCACCATGGATAGATATTGCGTGTGCGTAGGAAATTTTTTGTTTCCCATGCAACGTTCCCCAACAATACCCAACTGTCTCTTTCGGGTATCCTATGAAGACGCATTTCTCCGCTTTGGGTTCTAGCTTTTCAGGCTGAAGCTTTTTGACATAAGCATCACATCCCCAAACTTTAAGAAACGATAACTTTTGCCTTTTGCCAAACCACAGTTCATATGGTGTCGTCTCAACGGATTTCGATGGGTGCCCTATTTAAAGTGAATGCAGCTGTCTCTAATGCATAACCCCAAAACGATAGTGGCAATCGGCAAGAGACATCATAGAATGTACCATATATAATATGGTTCGATTACAATGTCCGGACACACCATTATGCTGTGGTGTTCCAGGCGGTGTCAACTGTGAAACAATTCCACACTGTCTGAAGTCACTGCCAAACTCATAACTCAGATATTCTCCTCCTTGATCAGATCGTAGGAATTTAATCTTCTTGTTGCGATGATTCTCAACTTCACTCTGAAATTGCTTGAACTTTTCAAATATTTCAGACTTGTGTTTCATTAAGTAAATATACCCATATCTACTTAAGTCGTCAGTGAAGGTGGGAAAATAACGATATCCACCGCGTGCTGCAACATTCATTGGACTGCACACATCAGTATGTATGCTTTCCAAAAAGTCACTTGCCCGTTCCATTGTTCCAGAGAACGACGTTTTAGTCTTCTTGCCCATGAGGCATGGTTCGCATGTGTCAAGTGATTCAAAATCAAGTGACTCCAAAAGTCCATCAGCATGGAGCTTCCTCATGCATTTTACACCAATATGACCCAAACAGCAGTGCCACAAGAAAGTGGTACTATCATCATCAACTCTACATCTTTTGGCATCAATGTTATGAACATGTGTATCATCACTATCAAGATTCAACATGAATAAACCCCTCACATTGGGTGCGTGACCATAAAAGATATCACTCATATAAATAGAACAACCATCATTCTCCGATTTAAATGAGTAACCGTCTTGCAATAAACAAGATCCAGAGATAATGTTCATGCTTAACGTAGGCACTAAATAACAATTATTCAGGTTCATCACTAATCCCGGTGGTAATCAAAGAGAGAGCATGCCGACGGCGATCACATCAACCTTGGAACCATTTCCCACATGCATGGCCACTTCGTCCTTTACCAGCCTTCGTCTATTCCGTAGTTCCTGTTTTGAGTTGCAAATGAGAGCAACCGAACCAGTATCAAATACCTAGGCACTACAACGTGAGCTAGTAAGGTACACATCAATAACATGTATATCATATATACATGTTTTTTGTTGGCCACCTTCTTGTTAGCCAGGTAATTGGGGTAGTTCCGCTTCCAGTGACCAGTTCCCTTGCAATCAAAGCACTCAGTTTTTGGCTTGGGTCCAGCCTTGGGTTTCTTCACGGGAGGAGCAACTTCTTTGCCATCCTTCTTGTATTTACCCTTCTTACCCTTGCCATTTTTCTTGAAACTAGCGGTTTTATTGACCATCAACACTTGATGTTCTTTCTGGATTGTAGACTCGGCGACTTTGAGCATCACAAACAGCTCGACGACTGACTTGTTCATCTCGTGCATGTTATAGTTCATCACAAAGCTCTTGTAGCTAGGTGGCAGTGATTGAAGAACTCTATCAATGACTGCCTCTGGTGGAAGGGACATCCTTAACTCTGCCAGACGAGTCGAATACCCAGACATTCTGAGTATATGTTCACTGATAGACCCGTTCTCCTCCATTTTGCAAGCATAGAACTTATTGGAGGTCTCATACCTCTCAATCCGAGCATTCTTCTTGAAGATAAACTCCAACTACTAGAACATCTCATATGCTCCATGACGTTCAAAACGTCTTTGAAGTCCCGGTTCTAAGCCATACAATATTGCACACTGAACTATTGAGTAATCTCCAGAACGTGCCTCCCAAGCATTCTTAACGTCTTCGGATGACATGTCTTCAGGTTGGTTACCAAGCGGTGCATCAAGGACATATGACTTCTTGGAAGCCGTGAGGATAATCCTCAGATTACGGGCCCAATCAACAAAGTTACTTGCATCATCTTTCAACATAGCTTTCTCTAGGAACGCATTAAAATTCAGGGGTGCTACTACGCGAGCCATTGATCTACAACATAAATATGCAAAGATTACTTAGACTATTATTCAATATAATGAGTTTAGTTAATCAAATTACTAAGCTCCCACTCAAATCGACATCCCTCATGTCATCTGAGTGACGCATGATCCAAATTCACCAACTCAAGTCCGATCATCATGTGAGTTGAGGTGGTTTCAATGGTGAACATCATCATGTTGATCATATCTACTATATGACTCATGTTCGACCTTTTGGTCTCTTGTGTTCCAAGGCCATGTCTGCTAGGCTCGTCAAGTTTAACCCGAGTTTTCTGCATGTGCAACATTGGCTTGCACCCGTTGTATGTGAACGTAGAGTCTATCACACATGATCATCACGTGATGTCTCGACAGGACGAACTTTCGCGATGGTGCACACTCGGGGAGAACACAATTCATCTTGAAATTTAAGTGGGAGATCACCTTATAATTCTACCATCGTCCTAAGAAAAACAAGGTGCATAAAAGGATTAACATCACATGCAAATCATAAGTGACATGGTATGGCCATGAACTTGTGCTTTTGATCTCCATCTTGAAAGCACTGGCATGATCTCCATCGTCAGCGGCATGACAATATGATCTCCGTCATCTTGATCTCCATCAACGTGTCTCCATCTAGGTTGTCACACCCACCATGCTTCTACTACTATAGCTAGTGTTTAGCGATAAAGTAAAGCATTACATAGCGCTTAATGATTGACACGCAGGTCATACAATAATTAAAGACAACCCTATGGCTCTTGCCGGTTGCCGTACTCATCGACATGCAAGTCATGATATTCTATATAACACATGATCATATCATACATCACATATATATCATCATGTTATTGGCCATATCACATCACAACATACCCTGCAAAAACAGGTTAGACGTCCTCTAATTGTTGTTGCATGTTTTACGTGGCTGCTACGGGTATCTAGCAAGAACAATTCTTACCTACGCAAAACCACAATGGTGATACATGTGTTATTTTTCAACCTTTTAAAGGACCGCCTTTGTCGAATCCGATCCAACAAAAGTAGGAGAAATAGGCACCTGCCAGCCATCTTTGTGCAACGAAGTTACATGTGAGTTGATGGAACCGGTCTCTCGTAAGCGTACGAGTAAGGTTGATCCGGGCCGCTTCATCCCATAATACCGCTGAACCAAAACAAGACCAAGGGAGGAAGCAATCTAAGCATGAACGCCCACAAACTCTTTCTGTTATGCTCGAGATCTCATCTACACATAGACCTAGCTCATGATGCCATTGTTGGGGAACGTTGCATGGGAAACAAAAAATTTCCTATGCACACGCAAGATCTAACCATGGTGATGAGCATCTCCGAGAGGGAGAGTGGATCTATGTACCCTTGTAGATCGCTAAGCGGGAAGCGTTAAGAAACGCGGTTGATGTAGTCAAACGTCTTCACAATCCAAATCGTCGAGCGTCCTGCGATCCAATCACGATCCGTCCTGATCTAGCACCGAACAGATGTCACCTCCGCGTTCAGCACACGTACGGATTGATGACGATCTCCGCCTTCCTGATCCAGAAAGAGGGAGCGGACAGGTATATGAGTTCTCCGTCAGTGCAACGGCGTTGCGGTGATAGTGGTGGAGTAATTCCAGCAGGGCTTCGCCTAAGCACTGTTGAAACCGATCTAGAGGAGAAACTACAAACTAGAGGAGAGGGTAGCACGTGGCTGAAAATCTATGTGCAAAACCCTAAAACCTCTAGTATATATAGGAGGAGGATAGGAGGAGGCTTGGCCATAAGGGCCAGCCCTTTTGGCTTCGGCCGAAGTGGAGGAAGGAGTCCTACTCCTCCACTCCTAGTCGGATTAGGACTCCTTCCTTATATTAGCCTTTTTCCACCTTTTCCACTTTGGATTTCCTTCCCAGACGCATGGGCCCTATGTGGGACTTCGGCCAGCCCACTAAGGGCTGGTATTCATCCTCCCATAGCCCATGTAGCCTCTTGGGTCGAAACACCCCTCCCGATGGTCCCCCGGTACCCTCTCGGCACTCCTAGTACACTACCGATGAGCCCGGAACTTTTCCGGTGACCAAAACAGGACTTCCTATATATATCAATCTTTACCTCCAGACCATTCGGGAGCTCCTCGTGATGTCCGGGATATCATCCGAGACTCCGAACAACCTTCGGTCACTACCATGCATAACTCTATACTACTGAAATGTCACCAAACCTTAAGTGTGTAGACCCTGCAGGTTCGAGAACTATGTAGACATGACCGAGCCACCTCTATGGTCAATAACCAATAGTGGGACCTAGATGCCCATATTGATTCCAACATATTCTATGAAGATCTTTATCGGTCGAACCTCTATGTCAAGGATTCAGTTAATCCTGTATGATGTTCCCTTTATTCTTCGGTATGTTACTTGCCCGATATTCGATCGTCGATATCTCCATACCTAGTTCAACCTCGTTACCGGCAAGTCTCTTTACTCACTTCCGTAACACAAGATCCCTTCGCTAAGACTTACTCACATTGCTTGAAAGGCTTATTGTGATGTTGTGTTACCGAGTGGGCCCTGAGATACCCCTCCGTCACACGGAGTAACAAATCCCAGTATTGATCCATGCCAACCCAGCAGACACCCTCGGAGATACCTGTAGAGCACCTGTATAGTCACCCAATTATGTTGTGACATTTGATACACACAAGGCACTCCTCCAGTGTCCGTGAGTTGCATGATCTCATGGTCATAGGAACATATACTTGACATGTAGAAAACAGTAGCATTAAACTGACACGATCATATGCTACGTTTATAGTTTGGGTCTTGTCCATCCCATCATTCTCCTAATGATGTGATCCCATTATCAAATGCCATCTCATGTCAATGGCTAGGAAACCTTGACCATCTTTGATCAACGAGCTAGTCTACTAGAGGCACACTAGGGACAAAGTGTTGTCTATATATCCACACATGCAATGTGTTTCTAATCAATACAATTATAGCATGGATACTAAACAATTATCATGAAAGAGGAAATATAATAATAAACACTTTATTTATTTGCTGTAGGGCATATTTCCAACAATATGTTCCTTGCTCATAATAATTTTCAGTAGCATCATGAAGTAATCTCACAATATAACTATCACATAAAGGATTCTTTTCATGATAAATTATAGCATACGTGTCATCACCAAAACTTGGGGAACAAAAATATCACCTTCATCTAGCATAGCATCCCCAAGCTTGTGGTTTTGCATATCATTAGCATCATGGATATTTAGAGAATTCATACTGAGAACATGGCCATCATGCTTTTCATTCAAGGAACTATCATGAATCACCTTATAAATTTCTTCTTTCAACAGTTCATTAAAAAAATTAGATTCATGATTTTCAAACAGAATTTCATAAACATAATCAAGTGCACTCAAGTCACTAGCAATTGGTTCATCATAATTTGGCCTTTTGAAAATATTGGCAAGTGGATGAGGATCAATATCAATAGATTTTTAGAAAGCGAAGATGCAAGCAAATAGAAGGCACATGGCAACACAAGCAAACATAGCAAACAAGAGATATGACGAGAAAAGGGCAAACGAAAGAGAGAGGGCGAACAAAATGGCAAATTTCTGAGGTGGGGGAGAGGCAAACGAGCGGCAAAAGGAAACTAATGTAAATGCAAGAGATGAGTTTGTGATGGGTACTTGGTAGGCTTGACGTGTATCCTCCCCGGCAACAGCGCCAGAAATCCTTCTTGCTACCTCTTGAACTTGCGTTGGTTTTCCCTTGAAGAGGAAAGGGTGATGCAATGAAGTATATAAGTATTTCCCTCAGTTGATGAGAACCAAGGTATCAATCCAGTAGGAGGAACAAGCAAGTTACCAACAGATGCACCTACACAAACAATCAAACTCTTGTACCCAACGCTATAAAGGGGTTGTCAATCCCTTCATGGTTATTTGCAAGGATTAGATCCGATAGATATAGATGTAAACAAGAATAAAAAGTAAAGGATAAATATATTGCAACAAAGTATTTGTGGTATTTTTGGTTTATAGATCTGAAAATATATTATGGAAAGTAGACCCGGGACCATAGGTTTTACTAGAGGCTTCTCTCTTGAAGGAAAACATCATGGTGGGTAAACAAATTACTGTCAAGAAATTGATAGAAAAGATAATAATCATGTAGTTATCCAAGTCAATGATCATGCATATCAAGTAGACCGAAATGATTCTGCATCTACTACTATTACTCCACACATCGGCTGACTCCTGCCTGCATCTAGAGTATTAAGTTCATGAAGAACAGAGTAACACATTAAGTAAGATGCCATGTTGTAGAGGGATAAACTCAAGAAATATGATGAAAACCACATCTTGTTACCCTTAATGGCAACAATACAATACGTGCCTTGCTACCCCTACTATGTCACTGTGTGAGGACACCACAAGATTGAACCCAAAACCAAGCACTTCTCCCATTAAAAGAATTACCAATCTGGTTGGCCAAACCAAACACAATAACTCGACGAGACTTGCAAGGATATGAAATCATGCATATAAGAATTCAAAGATGTTTGAAATAAGATTCATGGATAATATGAACATAAACTCACAATTCATCGGATATTGACAAACACACCACAAAAGAGTGTTACATCGGATAGATCTCCATGAAGATCATGAAGAACATGGTATTGAAGATCAAAGAGAGAGAAGAAGCCATCTAGCTACTAGCTACGGACCCGTAGGTATGTTGTGGAATACTCACGCATCAACAGAGGGGCAATGGAGTTGATGTAGATGCCCTCCATGATCGACCCCCCCCCCCGGGCAGATTATCGAAAAAGGCTCCAAGATTGGATCTCTCAGGAACGGAGGCTTCTGTCAGCGGAAAAGTATTTACGTGTCTCCCTTTGGTGTTAGGGGGATATTTGGGTATTTATAGGATGAAGAATAGGGTTAGGAGACCTGCCAGGAGACGGCAAGCCTGCCACGCGCAGCCAGGGGGGTGTCGCGCCTACCAAGCTTGTGATCTCCTGGTAGATCCCCTCGCGTGCACTCCAAGCCTGGTGGATTTTTTCCTTCAAGAAAAAAATAATTTTGAAGATTTTATTCTGTTTGGACTCCGTTTAATATTCCATGTCAAAAACAAGAAAAAACCAGAAACTGGCACTAGGCTCTAGATTAATAGGTTAGTCCCAAAAATCATATAAAATAGCATATTAGTGCATATAAAACATCCAAAACAGATAATATAATAGCATGACATCATCAAAAATTATGGATACGTTGGAGGCATATTAGGAGCCAGCCAAGAGGATCCAATCGGGAGTAGCCATCCGGGAGGAGCCAGCCAGGAGTAGTCGGCTGGCCGGGCCGCAGCTTTATCTTCTGTTAAAATCATGCTTGAGTGTCAAAGATTTATTTTTAAGAGTTTCAACATCAATAGCAATTATATCCATGTTTTTAGCCAAAGTATCAATCACATGCAACTGTTCTTCTACCTAGTGTTGAAAACCTTTTGAGAATAAATAAATTCCTTAATTGTATTCTCAAGATCAGAAGGTATCCTATTAGGATTTGTAGAAGAATTTCCATAGTTGTTAGAGGAATTGCCAGGATACGATCTAGCATTTAAATTTCCTCTATAAGCATTGTTATTGAAATTATTTCACGAGATGAAGTTTACATCAATAGCATCATTATTTTTCTAAATCAAAGTAGATAAAGGAATAACATTGGGATCAACATTAGTATTTTTATTAGCAACCATATTCATAAGAGCATCCACTTTTTCACTCAAAGTAGCGATTTCTTCAATAGAATTTACCTTCTTACCAGTTGGAGCTCTTTCGGTATGCCATTGAGAATAATTTGTCATAATGTTGTCTATAAGTTTTGTGGCCTCTCCTAAGGCCACTTCCATAAAGGTACCACCTCTAGCAGAATCTAAAAGATTTCTAGAAGTCCAGCATAGAAATTTTGGACAATCATCCAAGTTTAAGCCATGAGTTGGACAATTTCTTATCATCAATTTCATTCTATCCCAAGCTTGTGAAACATTTTATTGATATTGATGTTTAAAATTAATTTTTTGATTTCTAAGGGAGATGATATTAGTAGGACAAAAATAATTGGCAATAAAAGCATCTTTACACTTATCCCACGACCAATACTATTACGAGGTAAAGATGAAAACCAAGATTTAGCTTTATCTCTTAGTGAAAAAGGAAATAATTTCAATTACACAATATCATTATACATATCCTTTTTCTTTTGCATATCACATAATTCAACAAAGGTATTAAGATGTGATGCGGGATCCTGATTAGGACTTCTCAAAAATTGATCTTTCATGACAAGATTCAACAATGCAATATTAATGTCAAATTCCTCCACACTAGTGGCGGGAGATATAGGAGTACTAATAAAATAATTATTATTAGTATTTGAGAAATAACACAACTCTGTAGTATCTTGAGACATGGTGACCGAAGAAGCAAAGCAACAAGCGAGGCAAGTAAACTAACAAGTAAAGCAAACTAGGAAGTAAACTAGTAGCTAGCAAAGGTAAATATTTTTTATTTTTGGTTTTATGAGACAAATAAATATGAAAGAAAATAAAAAGAAGAACAAGTGAATGAAAATTTATGCGAACTTACTTGATAGTTGGTGGTGGTATTCCCCAACAACGGTGCCAGAAACCCTTCCCGATACTCGAGATCTGCGTTGGGTTTTCCGTGAAGAGAAACGGGTTATCGCAGCACAAAGTGGGTAAGTATTTCCCTAATCTATGAAACCAAGGTTTATCGAACCAATAGTAATACCAATTCCCAACCGTCTTCAGCAGCTGCACACAAAAGAACAAACAACTTGCGCCCAACGCCGGCAAGAGGGTTGTCAATCCCCTTGATCTCGTTATTTGCAAGCAAGTGAGTTGTGTAGATAGTTGTCGATAATTGTAAATTGTAAAATAAAATAAAAGCAAATAAATAACAGCAAGGTAATGAAAACTTTTTTGATTATATAAGTGAATAGACCTAGGGGTGTAGAGTTCTCTAGTGGCATCTCTACGAGAAATAGCATACGATGGATAAACCAATTACATTTGGGCAATTGATAGAAAAGCGAATAGTTATGTAATTTTCACGGAAATGATCATGTGTATATAGGCATCACGTCCATAAGCAAATAGTCTGACTCCTACCTGCACCTATGACTATTACTCTACTCATCGACCGCTATCCAACATGCATCTAGAGTATTAAGTAAAAGAGAGTAATGCTTGGAGAACGATGACATGATATAGACAAAGTAAACTCAATCAATATGAATAAACACCATCATTTTATCCTTAGTAGCAGCAACACAAACACACAACTTGTCCCCTTCTGTCACTGGGATATAGAAACTCTTACCTACGGACCCATAGGCCTGTGAACTACTGACACATCATGGGAGGGCAGCAAGGTTGATGAAGAGGGCTTGCGTGGTCAATCTCCCCTACGGCAGGGTGCCGGAACAGAGCTGTAGATGAAATCCCATTGGAATAGAGACTTGCGGCGGCAGAAAAAGTGTCTACGAGAGCTTCAAGGGTATTTGGAATATATGTGAATTTATACACGAGAGAGGGGCATCGGGAGGTGCCCGAGGGAGGCACAAGCCATTACGACGCGCCACCAACTGTTAGCTTGTGGGCCCCTCGTGGCTCTCCCGGCCTCCTCTCTAAGCTTCCAGGTCCTCTTTTGGTCCAAAAAATCATCAATTTTTTTTGTGGCAATTGGACTTCGTTTGGTACTCTACACCTGAAAAGTCAAAAACATGCAGAAAACAGCAACTAGCACTAGGCACTTATTCAATAGGTTACTGCTCAAAATATCATAAATTGGTAAACAAATGCCAAAAAAGTATCCTAGAATGATACTATATTAGCATGGAACACTCAAAAATTATAGATCCATTGGAGACGTATCAGGGATGGAGGGCGGCACTAACCGACGCGTCCTCTCAGGAGGCGCAACTTCAATGTGGACCCAGGTTCCCAAGGAACCAACTCCGGCCGTTGCGTTGCAGTGAAGCGACTGATCAGCCTTTCGCATGGCCTGACCACGGATATATAAGACGCGCTTCGGCGCCACCCATATTGCATACTCCTCCTAGTCCTCCTCCTCCTCCCCTCTCCCCTCACATCTCCCTCCACATCTCTGGTGATGGGCAAGTCTTGGGCATCGGCACCGGCAGGCGGCGGTTCTGGGGCGGGCTTTGGCGGATCGTGGAAACACCACCCTCGAACTTCGGGGTTGTCATCCTCTTCGGCAGGAGGCTCTTTGACAAAGATGGAGATCGTCATCTCCTCTGGAGACAAGGAGGACTAGCCACCACCGATGCAGCAGCCTGCTCCGATGGTGACAGGCCAGGTGTATGCCGACATCGATGCAGATTACAAGGAGCGGATGGAGTTGATGCTCCGTCGCTCCATGCACCACCTCAATGCCCTGACTTTTCCCCGGGACCCTTCTACCTGTGAAGCCGGAGCCGACATACCCCCCCCCCACGTAATCGTGGCTTCAAAATCAGACATCGTGTGAAGGAAGAGCGGCTCTCTCTACTGCCAATGTGCGTGAAGGAGGAGCGGCTCTTTCCCGTCGCCACGACACATGAGGGAGGAGTGGTTCTGTCACATCCCTAGCTTTAGCACGCATTAGGATCCATGTTGTGATTGCATCATGTTTAAATTCTTTTTAAACTTGAAATGGGGATGATCAAAACCCTAGCACAATTGAATTCAAATAGGCCCAACCAAATATATTTTTCAATAATCCAAAGTGGCTTTGAAAAATGATCATCATTTCTGGAAAAATGGGGAAGCATCAACCAGAAGTGATTTATAATTTTAGAGTCGTTTTTGCATATTGAATTAAATCAATAACTATTCAGATTGGGGTTTAAAATGCTATAAATATTTTAAAATCTCCAACAAATGTGAAACTTGGCCAGGGCCTTTGGAATATTTCCTTTAGTGCCCAGAATTTTTTTCATATTTTTACAAAATATTTTAGTGCCTAATATAAAACAAATGCAATAACAGAAATAGGAAAAAGAACCAAATTTAATAAAAAAAGAAAAGAGGCCCAGGAGGGCCTGGCCCAGCCAGCCTCCAACGTCTTCAACCTCCTTCTAGTAGGCAGGAGGGCGTGTGGCAGGGGCGCGCCGACATGCGCCGGCCACCTCCTACCTGGCTGCCTGCCCTGGAGGCCCTTGGGAGCGCCAGCGCGACCCCCTCCCCGCTGTGGCTCTCTTCTCCTCCCTCTCTCTCGCCCTGCTCTCTCTCTCTCTCGCTCTCTTCCCCCTTGGCTCTCTCCCATGCATGGCCAAAGCCGTCGCCGTCGTCGATCCGCCGTCACCGCACATCCCTGGCCATGCCACCGATGCCAAAGGCCCCCGGTGAGGCCCCGGTCCTTCTCCCCTAGCCCCCGCTGTCGTTTTCCCCTTCTAGCACGCGCGCCGCCTCGGCCAAGCTCCGGCCGCTGTGAGTGAGGTCGTCGCCGCCGGCTCCGGCATCCCCAGCGGCCCTACCAAGCCTCCTCGGGTGCGTGTGAGCGAGGGCTTTGCCCCAGTGCCCCCAGCCGCTGCTCCCGTGGCCGGTAGCGCGGACGCCGCCGCGACTAGAGGTCGCTGGCGACGAGCCCCGTCACCCGAGCCACCCGAGCCCTGGGTCACTGACATGAGGGCCCAGCCCTATTTTTTCAATTAGATTATTTTAAAACCCTGTTAAATGAGTGATTCAGTGACAGGTGGGGCCCAGCCGCTAGGTTTGACCTGGGCTGGTGCCTTTGACCTGCTGACGTCACTATGACATCATGCTGGGGCATTATTGCAATTTTGGATTAAATAAATTCTAGAAAATACTTAAAACTTAGAAAATTCATATAAATTAATCTGTAAATCAGATGAAAATAATTTACATATGAAAATTGATCAAAAAAATCCAATGAATCCATCTGTACCATTTTCATGCATGTTAGAACAACATAAATAGGTAAACTTGGACATTTTGGTTCAAATGCATTATGGAACTCCATACATGAAATTGAATTTGAACCTTGAGTTCAAACCTAATTCATTTAAATATGTTGCTAGATGCATTAGCTCAAACACATCATATTGCCATGTCATACTCATGCATCATATTGTTGCATTTGATGTGTATTGATTTGTTCCCCTTCGATGGATGTTCTTCGTGTTAGGCACTATTCCCGAGGATACGATTGAGTATCCATCTAAGGAGCAGTAATGTGTGATTGTCTTATCAGGCAAGCAACCCCCCTTGAACATGTCTGATACAATCACACTCTCTCGCTCTTGCTCTCACTTATTGCATTAGGACAAAAGATTTTCAACTTTGCATGTTCCGGTAGTTGAACCCATTCCTCTGCACGACATGTCATTGTCACAGTAAATAGCTGAACCATGCAACCTAGCATACCTGGTAGATGCTTGAGCCATGTTGTGCCTTTAACCTGCTATGCTTGCTATGCTTAGAGTTGTGTCAGGTCTGATTCATCTGGGCGATGAACCGGAGTGAATTGAACTTGTTCTGATGATGAGAGTTAAGTTGTGAACACGATTTGGTAAAGGTAGCGATGAGAGGCCGTGTAGGAGTACATGGCGGGTTGTCTCATTGGGACCGTCCATAAGAACTGAGTCCTATGTATGTTGTCCAAGACTAGCTACTACCGCACATTGGGATCCTTAATTGACTCTCTCGACTTATTAACCAACTTGATCTCTGTCTAGGAGTTGCAACTAGTTTCTGGTGTTTGTAGGATATGCTAGTAGTCTACCGAGTCGTACCCCGTACAGGTGGGTTGGGACAGATTAGGCATTGTGGCCCGGTGTACCAAGCGTAGTACCATCCGTCGAGGTGCGCTTGGGAACCCTGTACACATCGTTTGGGGCCGTTGAGGAAACTTCGGTCGGACTTCCTTGCGGGTTCGGTCTCAAATAGGCGATAAACCTAGACTAGAGTCTTGTGTGGTTAGTCAGGTCATGGCCCACTCCCTCGCTGGGCTTCCGCTTGAAGGTTGCCGAGGTGCCTTTTTACGAGCACAGGGCGGTAAGTGGCGAGAGCATGTGTGACGAAGTACACCCCTGCAGGGTAATCAATCTATTTGAATAGCCGCGTCCGCGGATATGAACTACTTGGATACTTGTGTGGTTCATAGACAATTTAAAAGGTTAATCATAAAAGCTTCAAGACAAGTGTGAGTACCGTGGATGGCACTCTCGTAGGAAGACGGGAGCGGATCCATGGTGGTGTATTGTTGTGGTGTTGGTGGACTCGTGTACGCTTCACAAAGCTTCTCAAAGTTATGAAAGTCGTAGTACAGGATAGCCACAGAGTCAAAGTTGGCTTGCTGCATTGAACCCCACAACCTCCTTGTTGATACCGATGCATATGTAGTTAGTTCTGATGTAAGTCTTGCTGAGTACTCAATACTCACTGTTGCTTAATTATGTTTTTGCACATGAGACTCCAGTCTCGCTAGTGGTTTCTACGATAAGATCGATGTTGGCCGTTTAGCTTGGGAATCTCAGCCAGAGGTCTGGTTCCTGTGGAGGGCCTTGTAGATAGACAGGCTTCCTCAGCCTTCTTCTTTTCTAGATGTCTGTACCCAGACATGTTAAGCTTCCGCTTGTTGTTTGTATGATTTGTGTGTTGGGTCATGTGACCCCTGCTTGTAATATCACACTATGTTGGCTCTTATGAGCCTCCTAAATAAATTTTGTGTTGTTGTATGGTTATGTTGTGATGACATAGTTGTATCTATGCATATCGGGCATGTCGTGCGTACGTGTGATGTGCAACGATATGTATGGGATTCGACACCTAGTTGTGTGCCTTTAGTAGTACTCTTTACAGGGAACTGCCTCTTTGTGCTTCCACCGAGCCTTGGTAGCTTGCTACTGCTCCGGACACATTGATTGACCGGCATGTATCCTTCTTTGCTACTATGTCTGTCCCTTCGGGGAAATGTCTCGCGGCGTAATGGAGGCCCTGTAGCCTGCTACGACTCGTCTACGTGCAGTGATGACATTTATGTCCCATGGCGTAATGGAGTCCTTGTAGCTTGCTATGACTCGTCTACACACGCTAGAGGCTGACGACTGCACTGTTGGGTTACGTATGCTTGTTCCTGTACGGATGTGCCACTTGGGTTCTACGACTAGTCATGTCGACCCGGGTTCTTTGACGTTTGAATGCTAGCGACATATTACATACGTGAGCCAAAAGACGCAAATGGTCCCAGCCCAGGTAAGGTGGCAGCCATGGAGTTAACTGTGCGTGAGGCCGCAAAGTGATGTGATGTGTTACATGTTGGATTCTTATGGCTTAGAATCGGGGTCCCGACAGGTTCTCTCTGCCCCATCGCGTCAAGGCGGAGCGCCGCTCGCCGTCGCTTGTTCCCAATGCAATCACGAAAGCAAGTGATCGCCTTCAACACTATCTCAACAGCGATGGTAGCAACATCTGTTCATCACCCTGAAGCGCCATAACAGCACAAGAGTACGAGCATAGGGAGCAGTGCCGGTGGGACATGCGCAATGCGGCCCGCCGGTCGGAGTCCGCTGACTCCGATATCCCATCGCCTCATACTTGTGATCTACGTTGGGTTTTCCGTGAAGAGGAATGGGCTATCACAGTGCAATGTGGGTAAGTATTTCCCTCAGTTATGAAACCAAGGTTTATCGAACCAATAGGAATACCAATCCTCAACCGTCTTCAGCGGTTGCACACAAAAGAACAAACAACTTGCACCCAATGCGCAACAGGGTTGTTAATCCCCTTGGTCTCGTTATTTGCAAGCAAGTGAGTTGTGTACATAATTGTAGATAATTGTAAATTTCAAAATGAAATAAAGGCAAGTAAATGGAAGCAAGGTAGTAGTAGTGTTTGTAAATATATAAGTAAATAGACCCGGGGGTCGTAGAGTTCTCTAGTGACATCACTCATAGAGATAACATACCGTGGGTGAACAAATTACTTTTGGGCAATTGATAGAAAAGCAAATAGTTATGCGATTTTCATGCAATGATCATGTGTGTATATAGGCATCACGTCCATAAGAAAATAGGCTCACTCCTGCCTGCACCTATTACTATTACTCCACTCATCGACCGCTATCCAGCATGCCTCTAGAGTATTAAGTAAAATAGAGTAATGCTTGGAGAACAATGACATGATGTAGATAAAGTAAACTCAATCAATATGAATATACCCCATCATTTTATCCTTAGTAGCAGCAACACAAAGACGTATCTTGTCCCCTACTTTTTCACTAGGATATAAAAATTCGTCAGGTTCAACCTACTACAACGCACCACTCCCACCGAAGAAGTATCAATCTGGTTGACCAAACTATCTCAATAGATCGGGGAGCATTACGAAGCTATGATGGTCATGCAATAAGAATCTTAGTATTCAAGTTTGACTCAAATACTTTTCATGATTAATCTGAACATAAACTCACAATTCATCGGAGCCCAACAAACACACAATACAAAGGGATTACATTGGATAGATCAAGGCAAAGATGCGATGAACATTGTATTGAAGATCAAGAGAGAGAGAGAGAGAGTGCAATCTAGGTACTACCTACGGACCCATAGGTCTGTGGTGAACTATTCACACATCATGGTGAGGGCAACAAGGTTGATGAAGAGGCCCTCTCCAGAAGGGTGTCGGAACGGAGTTGTAGATGGGCTCCCGTCGGAACAGAGACTTGCGGCGGTGGAAAAAATGTTTTAGGAGCTCCCCTAGGGTTTTTCGAATACTAGAGAATTTATAGGCCAGAGGAGGGCATCGGGTGACGCCCGAGGTAGGCACAAGCCATCAGGGCGCCCTGTTGGCTTATGGGGACCTTGCGTGGCACCCGACCTCCTTCCGAAGCTTCCAGGACTTCTTTTGGTCCAGAAAAAATATCAAAAAAGTTTCGTGGAAATTGGACTTCATTTGGTACTGTAAACATGAAAAGTCACAAACATGCAGAAAACAACAAATGGCACTAGGCACTGGGTCAATAGGTTAGTGCCCAAAAATATTATAAATTGGTAAACAAATGCCCAAAAGGTATCCTAGAATGATAATATATCAGCATGGAGCAATCAAAAATTATAAATATGTTGGAGACGTATCAGCATCCCCAAGCTTAATTCCTGCTCGTCCTCGAGTAGGTAAATGATAAAAACAGAATTTTTTATTTGACATGCTACCCATTATGTAATGTTTTGTATATATGCTCACTAAGAAATGATCAATTAACAAACAGCAACATAGTAATATTTATAAGTTTAGGAAACAAAATCATTTATATTTAAAGTATGCAATCCTAAAAGAATGTTTACCCCAATTCATCATATTATATTATCAAGGCATGTCTCCGTCTTCACCACATCAATACAAATGTTAAGCACCATGGTGTCTAAGTAGGGCAATCGGTGTGTACCTTTTCAATATGCATCAACTTTTTATTCTTCACACAATACATGAGTGTGAACCATTGGACACAATACATGAGGTGGAATAGAATATGATGGTAGATATCAAAGGGGTGAAAAGTGGAGAAGATATTCTCGCATCAACTAAGCGTACCAACGAGCTATGGATATGCTCATCGATAGATGTCAATGCAAGGAGTGGGGATTGCCATGCAAATGATGCACTGGAGCTATAAGTGTATGAAGGCTCAATTGAAGCTAAGTGGTGATGTGCATCCAACTTGCTTGCTCATGAGGACCTTGGGGATATGAGGAATCCTGTCATCGGAATATACAAGCCAAGTTTATTATGAAAAGGTAATTCCCACTAGCATATGGAAGTCACAAAATTGGAGACTCTCTATATGAAGAACATGGTGCCACTGTGAGGCACAAGTGTGGTAAAGGATAGTAGCAAAGTCCATTTTCTATTTTTCTCTCATTTATTTTATTTTTATTTTTTTCATGGTGGTCTTTTATTTTCTTTTTTTCATTTTTGCCTCCCCCATTCATCATTTTTTATATATGGTGGGCTCATTTAGCCTCCCCCATTTTTTTTTATTTTTTGTCCGAAGTCTCATCTCGACTTGTGGGGGAATCATAATCTCCATCATCCTTTCCTCACCGAGAAAATGCTCTAATAAGGATGATAATCACACTTTTATTTACTTACAACTCAATATGAAGAACCAATAGGAATATATGACTCTATATGAATGCCTCTGGCAGTATACCAGGATGTGCAATGATCTAGCATGACACGTATCAAAAATATGATGAATGGTGGATTTGCCAAAAATACTATGTCAGCTCTATATGATCATGCAAAGCAATATGATGGTAAACAAACTAATCACATGAAGTGACGATGGAATGTGCATGGCATTATATCTCAGAATGGCTATGGAAATGCCATAATAGGTAGGTATGGTGGCTGTTTTGAGGAAGATATAATGAGTCTTATGTGCAATAGAGCGTATCATTTCACGGGGTTTGGATGCAACGGCGAAAGTTACACCAATCCTCGAGGTGAGAAAGGGCTATGCACGGTAACAAACAGGCTAGCAAATATGAGAAGGTGAGGATGCGTATGTCCATGGAGTCACATTAGTCATAAAGAACTAATATACTTATTGTAAAGTTTTATTAGTTTTATCACAAATCAAAGTACTCCTCACATGCCCCAAGGGAGGAGGTATCTAGGAGTAAACCATCGCCCCCACCCCCCCCCCCCCGACTTGGAGCAACACTAGGATTTGAACAAGGAATAAAAATGCTCACACATCATCACCATGCCTGTTTAATTTTTAGAGGAATAGTAAGTTAACACCTATTAATCTCGACACCTTCTATGAATCAACAATTATGCACTCACAGCTTTTTCATATTACCACATTAATTTCATTAAAACAAAATTTCTCTATATGTGCTACATGATGGTTTTGATTATCACTCATTGAATACCTATTATTTTTGGACTAGTCTTATCACCCATGCAAATTACCTTCACTATTCATTCAAATCTCAAACAAATATAAGTGAAGAACGAGAGCATATTATTTGTATAAAATCTACATGCCACCATGCTCAAAAAGATATAAGTGAAGTACTAGAGCAACTGTCAAGCTCAAAAGATACAAGTGAAGCACATAGAGTATTCTAACAAATTATGATGAAGGTGTGTCTCGATCAAATAGGTGTGTCCATCAAATGATGATTGTGAGAAATTAAAAGTAAAAGAAAACAAAAGAGAATGATGCTCCAAGCAAAACATATATCATGTGATGAATAAAAATGTAGCTCCAAGTTACATACGATGGATTGAGACGAAAGAGGGGATGCCTTACGTGGCATCCCCAAGCTTATACGCTTGAGTCTTCCTTAGGATATTACTTGTGGTTCCTTGCACATCCCCAAGCTTAGGCTCTTGCTAATCCTTATTCAGTGGTCCATCGTGATCACATCCAAAACATGAAAACTTCAATCGCACAAAACTCAACAAAACTTCATGAGATCCGTTAGTATAAGCAACATATTGTATACTTTAGGTACTATTACAAATTGATTCTTAATGCATTTTTGCATAATAGGTACTGTATTCTTACTACTCCATGGATTATACCCCCCGACAATCCATAGCATAATCAAAACAAGCAAACTACGCAAGCAAAACAGAATCTGTTTAAAACAGAACAGTGTCTAGCAATCTGTAAAGAGCCCATACTTATAGAACTCTAAAATTTCTGAAAAATTATGAAAACATGGAGAATTTTTATAGCAATACTGCTTAAAAATTTGAGATCATTATCACTCTCCAGTAAAAAAAGAAAATTCATGTACTAGAGTCAAAGTTTCTGTTATGTTTCAACATTGTTTCTACTCATCTTGTGAGTCATACCTAAGGCTTTACTTGGCACAAACACTAATTAAAACATAAAAAGAAAATTACAGAGGCAATAATCATGTTATCACAAAATAACAGATAGTAATGGGAGACAACCTCTTTCTTTATAGCCATTAAGATGGGCCTGGAATTTAAATGATGCTCACATGATAGACAAGAATTAAAGCACAAATAGAGCATCATAAAGCATGTGAAGAACACATCTAAGTCTAACATACTTTCTATGCATAGGCATTTCATAGGAAAACAAATTCTCAAGACAAGTGAAATCTAGCATATGCAAATAGGAAGAGTGAAACATTAATAATTTGAACACAAAGAGAGATAATTGAGTAACATGTAAATTCCTATAACCTTATTTGCCTCTCTCATAATAATTACATGTAGGGTCGTAATCAAACTCAACAATATAGCTATTATGTAAAACATTCTCTTTATGATCCATATGCATACAAGTCTTATAACCTTAGTGGGATCATTATTACCTAAAGTTGACGTTCTTCCAAACCCACTTTTAGTAGTGCTGCAAATATGATAATAAATAATATATTCATAATGAAGCATATAATTATCAAGATCACAAGAAACATCATGATTATCTCCCCAATATTGATCATTAGCACAATTGACATTCATAGAATTTATAATAACAACATGGCAATCATGCTTTTCATTCAAGGAACTATCATGAATCACTTTATAAATTTCAAAAAAAATAGATTCATGATTTTCAAGCAAGACCTCATAAAGATAATCTAGTGCACTCTCACTAGCACTTGTTTCAACATAATTGGGTCATTTGAAAAGATTAGCTAGTGGATGAGGATCCATTTATCTTAAAAAATTTGCATTCACTTTCTCTTTTGGAGTGACAAAGATAAAGATAACATATAACTAGGCAAGTAAGCAAATAAAAATATTTTTATTTTTATAAAGAAATAAAAACAATAGCAAATAAAAATAAGAACAAGTGAATGATAATTTGTATGAAGTTATTTTATAGTTGGTGATGGTACTCCCCGGTAACGGCGCTAGAAATCGTTCCTGATACTTGTGATCTGCGTTGGGTTTTCCGTGAAGAGCAATGGGTTATCGCAGCACAATATGGGTAAGTATACCCTTAGTTATGAAACCAAGCTTAATCGAACCAATAGGAATACCAATCCTCAACCGTGTTCAGGGGCTGCACAAAAAAGAACAAACAACTTGCACCCCAACGCCAACAAGAGGGTTGTCAATCCCCTTGATCTTGTTATTTGCAAGCAAGTGAGTTGTGTAGATAATTGTAGATAATTGTAAATTGCAAAATAAAATAAAAGCAAATAAATAATTGCAAGGTAGTAATAGTGTTTGTGAATATATAAGTGAATAGACCCAGGGGTCGTAGAGTTCTCTAGTGGCATCTCTCATAGAAATAGCATACGGTGGGTAAACAAATTAATGTTGGGCAATTGATAGAAAAGCAAATGGTTATACGATTTTCATGGCAATGATGTGTATATAATCATCATGTCCATAAGAAAATAGGTTGACTCCTACTTGCACCTATTACTATTACTCCACTCATCGACCGCTATCCAGCATGCATCTAGAGTATTAAGTAAAACAGAATAATGCTTGGAGAACGATGACATAATGTAGACAAAGTAAACCCAATCAATATGAATAAACCCCATTGTTTTATCCTTAGTAGAAGCAACACAAAGACGTATCTTGTCACCTACTTTGTCAGTGCGATATAGAAATTCGTCACTTTGAACCTACTACAATGCACCACTCCGAACGAAGAAATATCAATCTAGTTGGCTAAACTATCTCAATAGATCAGAGAGCATTACGAATCTATGATGATCGTGCAAATAAGAATCTTAGTATTCAGGTTTGACTCAAATACTTTTCATGAATAATCTGAACATAAACTCACAATTCATCGGATTCCAACAAACACACCATACAAAGGGTACATCGGTTAGATCAAGGCAAAGATGTGATGAACATTGTATTGAAGATCAAGAGAGAGAGAGAGATTTCATCCAAGTAATACCTACGGACCCGTAGGTCTGTGGTGAACTACTCACACATCATGGTGAGGGCAGCAAGGTTGATGAAGAGGCCCTCTGTGATCGATATCCCCTCCGGCAGGGTGCCAGAACGGAGGTGTAGGTGGGCTCCATTGAAACAGAGACTTATGGTGGTGGAAAGCGTGTTTGGGGATATCCCCTAGGGTTTTTGGAATATTAGATAATTTATAGGCCAGAGAGGGGCACCAGGAGGTGCCAGAGGGAGGCACAAGCCATCAGCCCCCTAGGGGGCGTGCCCTGTTAGCTTGTGGGGCCCTTGTGCGGCTCCCGGTCTCCTTCTGAAACTTCCAGGTCTTCTTTTGGTCTAGAAAAAATCATCAAAAAGTTTCGTGCCAACTGGACTTCTTTTGGACTGTAAACCTGAAAAGTCAAAAACATGCAGAAAATAGCAAAACTGGCACTAGGCACTGGGTCAATAGGTTAGTGCTAAAAAATATTATAAATTGATAAACAAATGCCCAAAAAATAGCCTAGAATGATAATGTATCAGCAGGGAACAATCAAAAATTATAGATACGTCAGAGATGTATCACCTCCACACATCACAACGGACCCGTAATTGGTGTACGCATGGGCTCTGGACCGCTCCATGATGGCATCAGGGACGAGCAAGTGCCATCTTCACCATTTCGATGGGGTGATGGCCATGTACGGCGAGGAGTGGTATCGCACAGAGATCCTCGCCGCCCATGTCGCCTCCTCCAAGGTCCGCCGGACTCTCCCCTCGCCCACGTTGTCGGTGGCAATGATCTCCTAGCGTATGACGCATGAGGAAGTGGAGAGGATCATCCACGAGAGGCAGATAGTTGCCGGGAAGCCCAGCCATGACATGCTACTTGTGAATGCTTTGGATTTTTCCCCAAAGAGGAAGGGTGATGTAGTAAAGTGGCAAAAGGTGAGTTAATAGCGAACGTTTATTGAGCCAATAGGAAGGTATCCAAACAAACAGTCAATAGTACTTGCACACACAAGAGAAAATACTCGCACCCAACATTGGCAAGAGGGTTGTCAAGCCCCTTGTAATCATTAATTGTAAAGATCAAATCTAATAATGTAGGATATATAATTATAAATAAAAATATAATAAATAACATCAAGTATTTTTAAAGGTTTTTGATACATAAAATAGGAAGATGGACCCGAGGGTCATAGCGTTCACTAGAGGCATCTTCTCATGAGCATAGTAGCGGTGGGTGCATTACGTCTGTGACAAGTAGACCATTAAAATTACCAGAATGATAATGCCCACACGTGTGGCATATCTACACTTCTCCCACACTCATTGGTCTCAATCTGTTATGTTTTGCATGAATCTTGAAGGAATGTGTTGGAATTTCAGTGCCACGTAGGCATAGCGTGTTGTGTTGGCATTAGAGCGCTCGCCCACATGACTGATGGGGAACGTTGCATGGGAAACAAAATTTTCCTACGCACACGCAAGATCTATCCATGGTGATGAGTTGTTGGGGAACGTTCCATCGGAAACAAAAAAAAATCCTATGCACACGCAAGATCTATCCATGGTGATGAGCATCTACAAGAGGGAGAGTGGATCTACATACCCTTGTAGGTCGCTAAGCAGAAGCATTAAGAAACACGGTTGATGTAGTCGAACGTCTTCGCAATCCAAATCGTCGAGCATCCCGCGATCCCATCATGATCCATCTCGTGATCCCATCACGAACCGTCTCGCGATGTTGATCACGGTCCTTCCGATCTAGCGCCGAACGGACGGCACCTCCGCGTTCAACACAAGTGCGGCTTGATGACGCCTTCACCTCCTCGGTCCAGTGAGCGAGGGTGAAGTAGTAGATGAGTTCCAGCAGCACAACGGCGTGGTGACGGTGGTGGTGAAGAACAATCTCCGCAGGGCTTTGCCAAGCACAACGGAAACTATGACAGAGGATAAACTACAGGGACAAGGTTCCTGGCACACGGCTTGGGGAATTATTGGAGAAAAATCCTCCTCAAGGTCGGTTTGCCCGCAAGGCAAGAGTCCTCCTCGGACTCCAGGACCAGACGCCAAGGTCCTTGGCGTCTGGCCCCAGATGCCACAGGGTCCCTAGCATCTGGCCCCTGGCCTCTGCAAAACAACTTTTGCACCTTCATAAAGACTCATGGGCTTTACCCCTTGGATCAAATAAAGTGTTCTTGTACCCCGGACATTTCGGGAAACAACCTAAACTATTCCGGTGAATTCCGGAAACCAAACACTATTATTCCATATATCAATCTTTACCTCCGGACTATTCTGGAGCTCCTCATCATGTCCGGGATCTCATCCGGGACTCCAAACAACTTTAGGTCACCATCATAAAAACTCAACTATACTTATATCGTTACCAAACGTTAAGTGTGTAGACCCTGCGGGTTCGAGAACTATGCAAAAAAGACCGAGACACCTCTACGATCAATAACCAATAGAGGGACCTGGATGCCCATATTGGTTCCTACATATTATGTGAAGATCTTTATTGGTTGAACCTCTATGTCAAGGATTCAGTTAATCCCGTATAATGTTCCCTTTGTTCTTTGGTATGTTACTTGACCGAGATTTGATTGTCGGTATCTCTATACCTAGTTCAATGTCGTTATAGGAAAGTCTCTTTACTCGTTCCATAATACAAGATCATGTGGCTAAAACTTAGTCACATTGCTTGCGAGGCTTATTGTGATGTTGTATTACCGAGTGGGCCCTAAGATACCTCTCCGTCACACGGAGTAACAAATCGCAGTCTTGATCCATGCCCACTCAACAGACACCCTCGGAGATACCTATAGAGCATCTTTATAGTCACCCAGTTACGTTGTGACGTTTGATACACACAAGGTACCCCTCCGGTGTTAGTGAGTTGCATGATCTCATGGTCATAGGAATATATACTTGACATGCAGAAAACAGTAGCATTAAACTGACACGATCATACGCTACGTTTGTAGTTTGGGTCTTGTCCAGCCCATCATTCTCCTAATGATGTGATCCCGTTATCAAATGACATCTCATGTCCATGGCTAGGAAACCTTAACCATCTTTGATCAACGAGCTAGTCTATTAGAGGCATACTAGAGACATGGTGTTGTCTATGTATCCACACATGTATCTGAGTTTCCGATCAATACAACTCTAGCATGGATAATAAACGGTTATCATGAACAAGGAAATAGGATAATAACTAATTTATTATTGCCTCTAGGACATATTTCCAACAGTCTCCCACTTGCGCTAGAGTCAATAATCTAGTTCACATCACCATGTGATTTACATTGTTATGAATCTAACACCCAATGAGTTCTGGGGTTCGATCATGATTTGCATGTGAGAGAGGTATTTAGTCAATGGGTCTGTGACATTCAGATCCATGTGTACTTTACAAATCTCTATGTCATACTGTATACACTTCTACCACACTCCACTTGGAACTATTCCAAATGGCTGCTCCACTATACGTATCCGGACTCCTACTCATAGTCATCCGGATTGGTGCTAAACCTTGCATCGACGTAACCCTTTATGATGAACTCTTTATCACCTCCACAATCGAGAAATATTTCCTTAGTCCTTTAGTTACTAAGGATAATCTTGACCGATGTCCAGTGATCCACTCCCGAATCACTCTTGTACCCCTTGACAGACTCATGGCAAGGCAGACACCAGGTGCGGTACACAGCATGGCATACTATATAGAGCCTATGGCTAAGGCATAGGGGACGACCTCCATCCTTTCTCTTTCTTATGCCATGGTCGAGCTTTGAGTCTTACTCAACTTCACACCTTACAAATGAGGCAAGAACTCTTTCTTTGACTGATCCATGTTGAACTCTTTCAAAATCTTGTCAAGTTATTTACTCATTGAAAAACCTTATCAGGCGTCTTGATCTATCTCTTATAGATCTCGATGCCCAACAATTAAGTAGCTTCATTCCAGGTTTTACTTTCAAAAACTCATTTTCAAACAACCCTTTATGATTTCCAGAAATTCTACATCATTTCTGATCAACAATATGTCATCCACATATGCTTATCAGAAACTCTATAGTGCTCCCACTCACTTTATTGTAAATACAAGTTTCTAATAAACTTTGTATAGACTCAAAAACTTTGATCACCTCATCAAAGCATATATTCCAACTCCGAGATGCTTGCTCCATTCCATATAAGGATCATTGGAGCTTGCACACCTTTTAGCATCCTTACGACTAACAAAACCTTCTGGTTCTATCACATACAACCTTTCCTCAAGGAAACCGTTAAGGAAACGATGTTTTGACATCCATCTGCCAGATTTCATAATTGAAAAATGCGACATCTGCTATCATAATTCCAACTGACTTTAGCATCTCTATGGGTGAGAAAGTCTCATCGTAGTCAACTCCTTTAACTTGGCGGAAACTTGTTTGCGACAAGTCGAGCTTTATAAATGGTGACATTCACCATCAACGTTTGTCTTCATCTTGAAGGTCCATTTGTACTCAACGACCTGTCGTCCAACGAGAAAGTCTACCAAAGTACATACTTGGTTTTCATACATGGATCCTTTCTCGAATTTCATGGCCTCTAACCATTTGTTGGAATCCAGGCCCATCATCGCTTCTCCATAGTTCGTAGGTTCATTGTTGTCTAAGAACATGACATCTAAGACAGGGTTGCCGTACCACTCAGGAGCAGTACGCATCCTTGTCGACCTACGAAGTTCGATAGCAACTTGATTTGAAGCTTCATGATCATCATCATTAACTTCCACTTCAACTGACGTAGGCTCTACAAAAACATCTTTCTATGTTGTGCTACTCTCTGGTTGAAACAAAGGTTCAACAACATCATCAAGTTCTATCTCGAGAAAGGACATGTTTTAGCAACAAACACTTTGCCCTTGGATCTGAGATAGAAGGTATACCCATCTGTTTCCTTGGGGTATCCTATGAAGATGCACTTTTCTACTATGGATTCGAGCTTATCAGACATAAGCGTCGCATTCCCAAACTCTGAGAAATGACACCTTAGGTTTCTGCCAAACCATAATTCATACTGTGTCATCTCAACGGATTTAGATGGTGCCCTATTTAAAGTGAATGTAGTTATCCCTAATGCATAACCCCAAAATGATAGTGGCAAAACGATAAGAGACATCATAGTACGCACCATAACCAATAGAGCACGACTACGACATTCGGACACACCATCACACTATGGTGTTCTAGGTGGCTTGAGTTGTGAAACAACTTCCACATTGTCTTAAGTTGTAACCAAACTGGTAACTCACATATTCAACTCCACGATCATATCGTAGACATTTTATCTTCTTGTCACGATGACCTCGAACTTCATCTGAATTTGCTTGAACTTTTCAAATGTTTCAGACTTGAGTTTCATTAAGTAAATATACCCATATCTACTCAAATAATCAGTGAAGGTAAGAAAATAACAATATCCACCGCATGCTGCAACACTCATTGGACCGCATACATCAACATGTATTATTTCCAATAAGTCATTAGCCTGCACCATCATACCGGAAAACGGGGTCTTAGTAATCTTGCCCATGAGGCATGGTCTGCATGTATCAACCGATTCGAAATTGAATGAGTCCAAACATCCATCAGCATGGGGTTTCTTCATGCGCTTCACACCAATATGACATTTAGCGGCAGTGCCACAAGTATGTGGTACTGCCATTATTAACTTCGTATCTTTTGGCATCAATGTTATGAACATGTGTATTACTACGATCAAGATTCAATAAACCATTCTCATTGGGTGTATGACCATTGAAGGTATTATTCATGTAAATAGAATAACCATTATTTTCTAACTTAAATGAATAACCCTATTGCAATAAACATGATCGAATCACATTCATGCTCAACGCAAACACCAAATAACTTTTATTTATGTTCATCTCTAATCCCGAGGGTAGAGAGAGGATGCGAGGGTAGAGGGTCGTGATATTCTATAAAAAACATGATCATCTCATACATCACATATATCTCATCATGTAATTGGCCATATCACATCACAACATACCCTGCAAAAACAAGTTAGACATCCTCAAATTATTGTTGCAAGTTTTACGTGGCTGCTACGGATATCTAGCAAGAACAATTCTCACCTACGCAAAAACCACAACGGTGATACATAAGTTGCTTTTCAACCTTCTCAAGGACCTCCTTTGTCGAATCCGATCCAACTAAAGTAGGAGAAACAGACACCCGCCAGCCATCTTTTGCAACAAGTTGCAGTTCAGGGAACCGGTCTCCCGTAAGCGTAGGAGTAATGTTGGTCCGGGCCACTTCATCCCACAATACCACTCAACCAAAACACTACCAAGGGAGGAAGCAATATAAGAATCAACGACCACAAACTCCTTTGTGTTCTACTCGTGATCTCATCTACACATAGACCTAGCTCATGATTCCACTGTTGGGGAACGTTGCATGGGAAACAAAAAAATTCCTACTCACATGCAAGATCTATCCATGGTGATGAGCACCTACGAGAGGGAGAGTGGATCTACATACCCTTGTAGATCGCTAAGCGGAAGCGTTAAGAAATGCGGTTGATGTAGTCGAACGTCTTCGCGATCCAAATCGCCGAGCGTCCCTCGATCCCATCATGATCCATCTTGCGATCCAATCACGATCCATCCCGCGATCCCATCATGAACCATCTCGCGATCTTGATCACGGTCCTTCCGATCTAGCGCCGAACGGACGGCACCTCCACGTTCGACACACATGCGGCTTGATGATGCCTTCACCTCCTTGATATAGTGAGCGATGGTGAAGTAGTAGATGAGTTCGGGCAGCAGAACAGCGTGGTGATGGTGGTGGTGAAGAAAAATCTCTGTAGGGCTTCGCCAAGCACAACGGATAATATGACGGAGGATAAACTAGAAGGACGGGGTTGCAGGCACACGGCTTGGGGAATTCTTGATGTGTTTCAGGTGCTAGCCCACCCCTTTATTTATATGCAGAGCCGTGGGGTCGAAACTTGGAGAAAAATCCTCCTCAAGGTATGTTTGCCCGCAAGGCAAGAGTCCTCCTCGGACTCCAGGACCAGACGCCAAGGTCCTCGGCGTCTGGCCCCATACGCCAGGGTCCCTGGCGTTTGGCCCCTAGCCCCCGCAAAACAACTTTTGCACCTTCCAAAAGCCTCATGGGATTTACCCCTTGGCCCAAATAAAGTGTTCTTGTACCCCGAACATTTCGGGAAACATCCGAAACTATTCCGGTGAATTATGGAACCCTTCCGGAGACCAAACACTAACATCCCATATATCAATCTTTACCTCCAGACTATTCCGAAGCTCCTCTTCAAGTCCGGTATCTCATCCGGGACTCCAAACAACTTCCGGTCACCAACATAATAACTCAACTATACTTATATCGTCACCGAACGTTAAGCGTGTAGATCCTGCGGGTTCGAGAACTATACAAACATGACCAAGACACCTCTACGGTCAATAACCAACAGCAGGACCTGTATGCCCATATTGGTTCCTACATATTCTACGAAGATCTTTATCGGTTGAACCTCTATGTCAAGGATTCAGTTAATCTCGTATAATGTTCCCTTTGTTCTTCGGTATGTTACTTGCCCGAGATTCGATCGTCGGTATCTCTATACCTAGTTCAATATCGTTATCGTCAAGTCTCTTTACTCATTTCTTAATACAAGATCCCATGGGTAACACTTAGTAACATTGCTTGCAAGGCTTATTGTGATCTTGTATTATCGAGTGGGCCCTGAGATGCCTCTCTGTCACACGGAGTAACAAATCCCAATCTTGATCCATTCCCACTCAACAGACACCCTCGGAGATACCTGTAGAGTATCTTTATAGTCAACTAGTTACGTTGCGACGTTTGATACACACAAGGTACCCCTTCGGTGTCAGTGAGTTGCATGATCTCATGGTCATAGGAATAGGTACTTGACATGCAAAAAACTGTAGTAATAAACTGACACAATCATATGCTACGTTTATAGTTTGGGTCTTGTCCATCACATCATTCTCCTGATGATGTGATCCCATTATCGAATGACATCTCATGTACATGGCTAGGAAACCTTAACCATCTTTGATCAACGAGCAAGTATATTAGAGGCATACAAGAGATATGGTGTTGACTATGTATCCACACATGTATCTGAGTTTCCGATCAATACAATTCTAGCATGGATAATAAACGGTTATCATGAACAAGGAAATATGATAATAACTAATTTATTATTGCCTCTAGGGCATATTGCCAACATGAGCATCTACCAGAGGGAGAGTGGATCTACATACCCTTGTATATCGCTAAGCGGGAAGTGTTAAGAAACGAGGTTGATGTAGTCGTGTGTCTTCGCGATCCAAATCGGTAGCCGTCCTGCGATCCAATCACGATCCGTCTCGATCTAGTGCCGAATGGACGAAACCTCCGTGTTCAGCACACGTACAGCTCGATGACTCTCTCCACCTTATTGATCCGGTAAGAGGGAGCATAGAGGTAGATGAGAACTCCGGCAGCCGACGGCGCAGCGATGGTGGTGGTGGAGCTACTCCGGCAGGGCTTCGCCTAAGCACCGCCGGAACTAGGGGAGACGATCTAGTGGGGAGAGAGGGTTGCACCGTGGCTTAGGGTTAGATGCGGCTGCCCTCTCTCCCCTCCAATATATATAGGAGGGAGGGGAGGGGCCGGCGCCCTAGGGTTTCCCCTAGGGGTTCGGCCAAAGGAGAGGTGGAGGAGTCCACCTCCAATCCTACTCCAAGTAGGATTCCAATCCTACTTGGATTTCCTTCCCCCACTTTGGAGTTTCCTTTCTCCACACCCTAGCCGTATGGGCCCTTAGGGGCTGGCTTTCCCAGCCCACTAAGGGATGGTGAGCCACCCCTAAGGCCCATGTGGCCTCCTGGCGTGGGTGGCCCCTCCCGATGCCCCCCCCCCCGAACCCTCTCAGTACCCCCGGTACACTACCGGAAATACACGAAACCTATCTGGTGACCAAAACGGGACTTCCTATATATAAATATTTACCTCCTGACCATTCCAGAGTACCTCGTGACGTCTGGGATCTCATCCGGGACTCCGAACAACCTTTGGTCACCACCATGCATAACTCAATACTACCGAAACGTCACCGAACGTTAAGTGTGCAGACCCTGCGGGTTTGAGAACTATGTATACATGACCAAGACACCTCTACGGTCAATAACCAATAGCGGGACCTAGATGCCCATATTGGTTCCTACATATTCTACGTAGATCTTTATTGGTTGAAGCTCTATGTCAAGGATTCAGTTAATCCCGTATGTTGTTCCCTTTATTCTTCGATATGTTACTTGCCCGAGATTCGATCATCGGTATCTCTATACCTAGTTCAATCTCATTCCCGGCAAGTCTCTTAACTCGTTCTGTAATACAAGATCATGTGGCTAACTCTTCGGTCACTTTGCTTGCAAGGCTCATTGTGATGTTGTATTACCGAGTGGGCCCTCAGATACCTCTCCGTCACACGGAGTAACAAATCCCAATATCAATCCATGCCAGCTCAACAGACACCCTCGGAGATACCTGTAGATAATCTTTATAGTCACCCAGTTACGTTGCGACGTTTGATACACACAAGGTATGCCTCCGATGTCAGTGAGTTGCATGATCCCATGGCCATAGGAACAGATACTTGACATGCAGAAAACTATATCAATAAACTGACACGATCATATGCTACATTCGTAGTTTGGGTCTTATCAATCACATCATTCTCCTAATGATGTGATACCATTATAAAATGGCATCTCATGTCTATGCCTAGGAAACCTTGACCATCTTTCATCAACGAGCTAGTCTACTAGAAGCATACTAGGGACACACTGTTGTCTATGTATCCACACATGCATTTGAGTTTCCAATCAATACAATTATAGCATGGATAATAAAAGATTATCGTGAACAAGGAAATATAATAATAACCACTTTATTATTGCCTCTAGGGCATATTTCCAACAATGACCTGTAGTGCGCGGTTGCCAACTTCGCGTGTGGGCGAATCGGTTCGCGCCCACACAATCACCACCCAGTCCGCACGTGTGTGGGTGAACTGCTCTTCGCCCATACGACGCTCATACGTTTCTAGATGGCAACTACAGCTGCGTTCATGTGACAACTAGGTAATCACAAATGGTAACTATGCTTAACCATACATGGGAACTATGGTTGGACCACATGTGGCAACTGGTTAATCACACATGACAACTATTGTTTGACCACACGTGGCAAGTATAATCATACATGACAACTATGGTTTGATCACATGCGGCAACTACCATTAATTAGACATGAAAACTATAGTTAACCAAAACTGAGAAGTTTCCATGCTTTACAACTAAAGTTGCCATCCCCGGGTAATAAAGTTGCCATCCCTCGGGTAACTAAAGTTGACATCTTCTTGTAACTAAAGTAGTTGCGCCAGAACGTGTGGACAAATTTACTTCGTGCCATACATGCGGGGTGGGGATGAGTAGTAGTTGTTGGACGTGTGGCACGAAGTAGTTTTGCCCACACGTGTGGACAGTTCTATTGTTCACCCACACATGATCATGTGGGTTGCCTCCCGGATATGCCACACATGATGTGTGGTTGGATATCTAATATGCCACACGTGTGATGAATATCGGGACCCTAAATTTACTGACGCCTACTACTATTACTCCATCAATCGACCGGTATCAAACATGCATCTATGGTATTGAGTTAATGACAAATAGAGTAATGCTTCAAGCAAGATGACATAATGTAGACAAAGTAAGAGAAAATAATATGTTCAGACCCCCCCCCCGGCGTTTTATTCTTATTAGTAACAAATACAAATATGTGCTTCGCTACTACTCCTGTCATATAGTGAGGACACCGCAAGATTGAACATACCGCTATGCATTACTCCCTATGCTGATATACTCATTTACTTAGCCAAAGTAAACTTATAGATCGGAAATCATACATAGATTTATGAAATCACACATAATAAATTTCAGATTTGATCAATTACTTTCAAGGAATAATTTGAACATAAACTCATAACTCATCTGATTCTAACAAACACACTATAAATAGTACATCGAATAGGTATCCATAAAGATCATTGTATTGAAAATCAAATGAGAGAGAGAGTCGTCTACCTACAGTTATCGACCCGTAGGTCCTGTAGGAACTAGTCACACATCATGTGGGTGGTAGCAAGGTTGATGAAGATGACCTCCGTGATGGATTTCGTCTTCAGCAGAGTGCCGAAAAAGGTCTCCAGATGGGATTGCGGAGGAAGAGAAACTTGTGGCAAGGAAAAATTGTTTCGGATGCTCTAGTTTTTTTTACTATATGTGACTTTATATGCCACGGAGGTAGTGGATTGGACCCCACATGGGCGTCACAAGGGGGGAGGGCACGCCCTACCCCCAGGGCGTGTCCCATGGCCTTGTAGCTCCTCGCGCGGCGTCTGCTCTCCCTTCGAAGCTTCCGGGTCTTATTTTGGTCCAGAAAAAATCATCAAAAAAATTGATGCGTTTGGACTCCCTTTGGTACAGGTTTTCTCAAAACCTAAAACACGCACAAAACAACAACTGGCACTAACTCAATAGGTTAATTCCCAAAAATAATATAAAATTGTCTATAAAGCATAAAAGAGTGATAAAACAATAGCATGAAAAAATTAATCAGCTTTCTTTCTAGGGTTGATGCCCAGAACTTGCCTCGCTTGTCTTTTCTTCTTTTTCAAAGGAAATATGCAGTTGTTCTGCAAATTAATTCAAAGGGAAGAAGTTTGTTAGAGCATTTCTAGCAGACCCCGTACAAGAGCATCTTTAGAAGACCCCGTATAATGTCCCGACCCGCAAAATAACCGTTAAAATACATGTTCGCGCAAAAAGAGCTGTCCGATCAGACCCCGTGTCGGGCCGCGCCCTGTAAAAAAAATTGCAGGGCGCAGGAAAAGTTTGCCCTCAACCTTTAGATTCACGGGTGGGAGGCCGACCCGAGATCGCCCCCTATCCGTAGTGAGATTTGATGCGAGGGAAATTTCTGCCTAGTCGTACCCGCTTACCACCCCCTTCGCCGCCATTGCCCCCCTCCTCTCACTCCAGTCCATCTTTCTCGGCCGTTCTTCGCCGCCATGGAAGCCTCCCAGTCGTCCCTCATCACCGTGGATGTCGCACACGCACAATCCCCTCTGACAGATCTCGTCGCCGGCCAAGTCGCCCCTGTCGCCCCTCTAGGGAACACCGCCCATGTCCGCAAGCGGCAAGGAAACATCGTCATGCAGGCCCGAATCCGAATGTCCCCATCGATAAGGCATGCGCGCCTAGCGCCGCCACCGCTGCGCGATCTACCCAGCCACGGCCAGAGAAGAAGGCCAAGGTTTCAGGCGGGAAGAGCAAGAAGGTTTCTACAAAAAGGCCGACGACTTCATCCACTCATTTCGCCCGACAAGAGGTAACACGACGATGCCCTTCAACGGCGCTGCTTCCACCAAAAGAGAGGTGTTGGATGAAATGGCCGAAAGGTATGCTTCTTCGATTTCTTCTACTTGCTTTGATTTTTTCCATTGCGGTAGCTCGTGACTTGATGATACTCATTGTAGCGTCGTCTCAAATGATGCCACTGTCGAGTTCGTCAACTTGTTGGACACTAACACCGTCAACATCGATCAAGCCTCGATCGCTGAATTCGATTACAATAAAACGGATGGCGGCATGGATGGTCATGTTGGTGAAGATGAGGTGGAGGAGATGGACGAGGGGGTGTATGATCAAGCGCAAGCAAAAAAAAGGCGCGATAACAAAGAACTACACGGAGTTCAAAGACCAAATCTTAATCAACGCTTGGAGTGCAGTGTCTCTTGATGCGTGCACCAGCACATCTCAAACAGCCAAGAGGTATTGGCAAAGGATTGAAGATAAATACTTACGCATGACGGCAAGGTATCACAATAGGACTCCACGCACCTTTTGGTCACTCCAAGGTCATTGGGACGTGATCAAGCTGATTTGTAGCCGTTGGGCAGCTTGCTTGGAACAAGTTCGCAATGCACCTCCACGTGGAACCATGGAATCTGACTAGGTGAGTTCGTTTTCACGTCCCTAGTTGTGCAAAGCATTTGTAGCATTTGAAGTGATTGCATCATTTGACATTGTTTTAATTGTTTTAATTGTGTAGGAAAAAAATCCCAACAAAGATACAAAGACATGGAAGCTTCCAGAAGCAAATTCTTTAAACTAGAGCATTGTTGGGAATTGCTAAAAAAGTGTGAAAAGTGGGAGTTGATTGAGAAAGAATCCCCGTCGAAGAGAGGTTCACTTACGAACATGGATGATGACGAAGATGATGATGACCCACGAAACGTGAACAAGTCCGGTGAAGACAAGAAGACAAGGGAGAAGATCAAGAGGGAACACGAGGCATCGACCTTGCGTGACAAGATAGATGCCATGGTGCAATCAAATGAGTTGATGTTGGCGAAGACATTGGAGGCAAAGAAAGAGTTGGCGGAGAAGAAGGCACGAGAGAAGCAAGAGAAGTGGAATTGCTCAAGGACGAGGGGTTGTGCAAGGCGGCCATTGAGAGAAGAGTCTTTGCTTTGAGACCAAAGCCATGGTCAAGATTCTTGCCGAGGAAAATAGGATCATGACATTGAAACGCAATGACATGGACGACATCACCAATGAATGGCATGATATGGCAAGGAGAGACATCTTGAAGAGGAGGATGCTAGCGGCGGCTGGTGGGTGTTTCGGTGTCGGTGATGTTTTCCCATCATGAGTTGGAACCACTGCCGCTGATACTTTTGGTGCCGGAGTTGGAAGAAGTGCCAGCGATGGCATCGATGGCGGTGGTGAAGAGTGAAGATCATGATTACGGGTGAAAAGCGACCAAGATGATGATGGACGTGGTTGTTGCTTTTGCATGAAGTCCTTTTGCATTTGTCGTAGAAAACTATGCTTTTATTTGCGTGCGAACTATGTTTTATTCTTCGAATTTGAACTCAATGGTCAGACTGATGCAGGCTACATACAGACTTTATTCATCAAATCGCTGCCAAATTGGCATCTCTGCATACAGACTTCGAAAGTTGGGGTTTTCGATTTGCGGACTGACGCAGGCTGCGACCGAGCAGACCCCGTGTAGCCGACCCGTAAAACAGTGGGTGGGCTACGCGGGGTCTGCTCGGCCGCAACCCGCGTCAACCTACAAAATCGTTTTTTCGTGAACTGTAAACGAGTTTTGCAGGTGGGCATTTTACGGGGTCTCCTAGAGATGCTCTAAGTGGTCAAACCCTTACCATTTTTGCGTTTTACAGTTTTGATCGAAAAAAGTGTCAAGAACAGAAACTGTAAAAGTGGTCCAACCCGTACAATTTTTAAGGGCCATCGAAAATCCACACCTGAAACCCTTATGTTTGAAGTTCGGAAGGCGGAACCAAGGAGGCCCCATATACCGGTCGAACCTCGTCGGAGCAAACATGCCACCGCGGAGTTTGTCAGAATCCGTCCTAAACTCACCGGAATTCATCACCGCACACCGAAAAGGCCACTAGACGCCGCAATCGATCGTCCGCGGTTCAAATTGGACGAGTTCGACCTCGTCGTGGCCTCCCATGACCTCAGCCTAGCCGTCGGAATCCTCCTGACGCGGCAGGCAAAGGGGCACGGCTCGGCCGGCGCGGCTGACAAGGAGCAAGGCGGGGACGTCGGGGGCGACGGGCGTGGCCGGAGCGGCCAGCTAGGGAAAGGAGCGGCGGCGGCCAAACTGGAGGAAGGAGCTCTTTATCCCAGTTTTACAGTTTGTTTTATAGTATCTGTTCGGCCGTAACGAAAATTAACCCTTAAAATGCCTTTTTTTTAACATGTATCTCAGTTTTAAAGTTTGATATTTTAAAGGATCTGCTAAAGATACTCTTACAACTGCTAGACAATAGAAAAAAAAAGGGACATAAACAATCTTTCATTTGGAGCATGGCCGGCGTATCGGAAACGCTAGTTCTTCGCCACGTGACCGCGAGCAGCAGCACGTGTCCGTAGAGTACGGTCGCCGCCAACACCATTGACAGTTCATCTTCTTGGGCATCTCTGCATACAGACTTTATTCGTCTATCTGGTGTGTTTTAATTCCAACGCCATTGCAAGCCTGGGTAACGCACCCGATCTTTTTTCTTCGAAATTGAACTGTGTGCACAAAGAGAGCTCCGTGTTATTCAAAATGGAGTTCAGGATCGTGGCGGTCGCACCCTTTCCGCAAGCAAAGATCTCCCTTCTGGCTGCGTGATGCCTCCTGTAGTCCTGAAGAAAAATAAAAGCATACGTTACCCTCTACTAGTGTGTAGTGAATCCAGACATTTAGTCAATCAGGTTTCTAGTGTCTAACGAATTCGGTAATTAGCAATCATTCAGATTTACCATTTTTAAATACTTCCTCCGTCCAGAAATAATTTATCTTAGAAATAAATAAAATAAATATATCTATAATTAAAATAAATCTAGATACATTCATTTTTAGGACAAGTATTTACGGATAGATGGAGTATTACTTTTGAAAAAACGTTGGATGCAAAGCAGAACACTAGATCAGGTTTTATGCATTAACTAGTGAGTGGCAGAATAGTTTTTCATCAGTAATACTAATATAAATATTGCCGTAGGCATAACGCCCTGCAGAGGAACAAACTACATTGTCTATCCTTACATATCTAACCAGACTTTAGGCACACACATGGACAATATTGCAACAGACTGATTCTAGAAACAAGTAAAAAGGAACGGAAATATTATTGACGCGATGTCTATAAAATGTATTACCTGCGGTATAGAAGTTCGTGTAGGGATAATATCTTCCACCCTCTCTTTTAGGAATATTAATGAGCTCCAACGTCTCAAGTTGTATCACTGAGGCACCAATAGTTGTCCATAAAACGACGGTGTTACTGCTGCTATCGTACCCCATTATACACATCATTTTTCTTTCCTTCGGTGATACCGGCGGAAGGAGCTGGTCTAGTTGAATTGTTTTCTGCAGTATCCATCTAACAACACCATTATTCTTCGATTTTCTCTCCCATAATTGCATACGCATATTGGACTTCGACAAAATCACAAGACCGAGGCAACTATCCTTTGTCGATATAACCCGAAAATAGGACTGGCCTGTAAAATGGACATTGGTTGGCTTCTCAATCACACCAAGGCTTTGCCTTTCCAAATCCAACTTAAGGATGCCACCCTCATCAAGCAGCCAATAAACTGAATTCCCAACTACAACGCCAGAATCATCACATATCTCACCCGGAGTTGCCACCGAAAAAACATTTCCACATACACCGGACAGTGACTCATACAGACTACACATTGCATGCTTGTTATCAAAATCATTGCCCACAAAAGCCACCTTAAACGGGCTTAGACTGCAATCACCGTGCACATGTCCATCCTCAGTGGCAACACACCACACAGCTGCATTCTTGACAAAACCAATGGTATGACTACGGAACCCTGGTGGAAAGGGCACATGATGGTCATGGCCAGTGAGGGGATCCCATACCATAGCCTCTCGCTTATACAGATTGAGGAGGATGACAAGGCCGTGGTGGGAGCCATAAACGTAGAGCTCGTCATATCGGTGGTTCTGCTGCAACGGGAAGCGCGTGAAAGGGATGCGGTCAGGTGCATCCAGAGTAGGGATGAAAACGGCACTTGAGCCGTAATACCCTGCAAAGAAGCCAAGTAGAGGAGGTTTCTTGTGATGTCTACGGAAGCTTCGGAGGAAGTCAGGATCTAAGATAATGTTGTGCCAGCGTGTGCAAACAAGGGAGGCACGCGGAAGAGAGGAGGGTTGTGGAGGTAGGCGGAGGAGGATCTCCTGTAGAAGGTATTTATCATCCAGTGGGTGCACCGTTATCGGTGATGCTAGCGCAGTGGGACGGCGGATCATGAGGTAAATAGCTTGTGTAGAGCTCTGTATGTGGCATGAATATGGGAGTGAGACTTATTGTTTGGGCTTTGGAGTCAGGAGAGCACATGTCGTACTTGTATGGTACTTATATATATATATATATGGCAAACATTATTGTAACGTGTGATTTGTGAGTACCCATGGAATTCTGGGATATTCGTTGTTCCGGTTCACTTCTTTCTTTGGAATTAACCATGGTTCTAATATCAGGAAGACAAAGAAACCGGCCAACTCTCTTTTAAAATTGGTGACATTGACACCCCGCCTGCACATAGATACTACACAGTGCTTATCTCTCCTTGGAAATAACGTTGGAAAGGTACAAATAAGTTTGTAATTATTTACCATTTGGTTTTTTTTGTAAGGTGGCCAGCAATTTTGGATACATTCACTTGGCGCAATTAATTAGTGCATGTCCCACCATCCGTTAGCTCCGCAGAATTACAGAATTTGCAGAGCACCTATTTTCCAGCTCCACAAATTTAGCCTGCATCTCCGCCAGCTCCTCGAGCTGAGTTCGGGAGCGGAGGGACTCCGAATACTCCCTTAGTAACTAGCGAATTTATCGTGAATCTCAACATCAACCAACTCAATAATAAATACCGTGATGATGTGCACTATTCTTGCCCGTGCTGCTCAATTTGACAGCTTGGTGGAGTGTGTGTGAACCGTTTACATCAAGGAAGAAGAAAAGGCAACCGTAGTTATTTGAAACTCAAAATGTCTCCTATGTTTTTCCTATCCTGCGTACCGAATGGCTATTTATATCTGATTGTATCCAACGTTTGATATAATATCAATCGGATATAATTTCAAAACAGACCATTTATCGCAATGCAGGGTTTCGGTTTTTTTCCTATCCATCACCCCGCCGACCTCAATTGGCTATCAAATGCCACCCTGGAAAATTTTAGCTTCCATTTGGGTCACCAACTGCTGCACTGCACTCGAACAAGTACCCCAGTGGAGCTAAAAGCAAAAAAGTACAAAACAAAACAAAGACATATCCGTTGATAACGCCTCAAGGAATGATTGTTAATTTGTGTACAAAGAAACACCTTGTGTTTAATACTTCCTCTGTCCCAAAATAACTGTCTTAACTTTGTACTATCTCTAATATAAAATTGTACTAAGCTTGAGATAGTTATTTTGAGACGGAAGGATTATGATGAAACGCAAAACAATAACATATCTGCTGATTACATCTCAAGCAATGCATGAACTAAGAGGCCGGCGGTTCCTGTGCAATTTGATACCCACCGGAGCTAAAAACTGGTGCAGTGTCAAAATTTAGGTTTGAATGTGTCCTGAACTAATGAGAGGTATTTATTTTGCTATCAGTATTTTAAAATATTATGGCTACTGGAGATGATAATTGTCTCTCCTGTACACTAGTACACCTCACGTATCATTGCATGAGAGCCATTGGCAAAGGTTGGTAGCTGCTTACCCAAATGTGGCAGAGAATATACGGCTATATAGTATGGACCTTTTTTTTTACTGAATATACTTCTTAAGGTTATTGTATTGTATTGTACTACACCGAAAATCCAAATCTGCTCCCGGCTAGAAAAAAATTACTACAAAAATTTGAAAAATCCAAAAAAAATATGTGATAGATATTTTGAAGCTTGAGGTCCGCTTCTAATTTCATCTTATTTGAACATCTGAGGAACTCTTTACAAAAAAGACAAATCGAGTCAGAACAGTGCGTGAACAGTAAGCCTTCTTTACAGACCCTGATTTATCTTTTTTGCTGAGAGCTGCTCAGATGTCCAAATGAGTTCAAATTTGGAGCCGGCCATAGACAAAAAAAAGAATTTTTTTAGTCATTCTAATATTTGTTTTGATTTTTTTCATCGAGGCGTGTGCAGCTGAGCCCGAAAGCAAAAACGCACTTCCTACGCGACATTTCGCTCTGCCTCGTCGATTAAAAATGATCGACTCCGCTACAGCCTCAGAGGGGTCAACTACGCTTTATAAATTACTTCACATGCCAAGCTCGCTGTCATGGGCGTGGCTATATGTCGCTTAGAGCGACCCCAAAGGAGCTCTCCCCTTAGGAGCCCCCTAAATTAGCCAGCCCCGTGCGGGTGGAGCGCTGCTCTCTAGCACATGTTTTTTATTTTTATTTTATTTATAAGAAATTTAAATATTTTCTGAATCAAAAATACTTAAATTTAAACAACTTTCATCGTGCATTCATATATGTTACATAATACAAAAATAATTCACCTAATTCAATCAACATTGATATCATTCAAAGATTGTACATGACATTAAAAAAAGTGTTCAAGTGTCAAAAATAGGTTTGTGACATTTATAGAAAAAGTTAGGATGTGAACAGTATATCGGTGTAATTACAAAATTGTACTATGCAGAAAAATGCCAGTGACTACACAAATTCACGCATTTGAAATATATATTGGTGACATTTTTATATTTTTTCACAATGTAAATAATATTTTGATAAGTTAAAAACATCTTTTGTGCTATTAAAGAAATGCTCTCGTGTATTTGAATTATGTTTAACATATAGTATTTGTTAGAATGTTCAAAAACATGTATTTGAAAATTCCTACATCATGTACTCAAAAAATATTCGTCATATATAAATAAATTTTATAGATTTATAATAAATATGTACAGTGTGTATTGTAAAAAAAAGTACACATGAGTTATAAAAATAAGAAGAAAACTTAAAATAAAAAACGAAAAAGATAACAATAAAAACAAACATATAGTAGAAGCTAAAAAACTAAAGATATGAATGAAAAAATAAACACAGAAAACATAAAGGAAAATTAACAGCTTGGAAGGTTCTAAAACCGGATTGGACCGGTCTAGAATCTTCCCAAAAACGGCTTAGGTGGACTGAACCACTAAAGCAAGTGTAGCTACTACACATTAACGTATTGTATTCTACTCTACTGCCACAACCTTTTGCTCTACCTCTCGTGGATAACAAATATACCTGGCCAAAACTCGGGTCGGGTCGAGCCTACAAAAGTCCGTGGTACAAAACTCAGACCCGGGCCTGGCACGACCCGATCATCGGGCCTAGTTTTGAGCCCAAGCCCAGCCCGAAATAGGCGTAAAACGGGGTTCTACAGGCCCGAGCCAGACCCGGCTTGACCTTTGGGCTTGATTTTTAGGCCCAGCCTAGCCCGAGAATTTCGGGTCAGGCTGGCTGGGCCGGATTTCCCATGGCCAGGTATTAACAAACCACCGATTCTGCTACGGGCTCACAAAGATCCACTATGATTTACAATTTAATTCACATGATGAGCTCATCGCCATGGTATGGCTATATGTCGCTTATGGCAACCCTGAAGGACCTCTCGCCTCAAGAGCCCCCTAAATTGGGTCGTATAGCGCTCATGTTTTCTTTCTTTTTTATTACAATTACTTATGTTTTATGAAATGGAAAAATAATCCTTCAATTTAAATAACATCATCGAGCGTTCAAAAAACTTTTATGTAATATAAAAATATTTCATGTAATTCAATAATATATTAATAGCATTCAAACTGATAATGAATTTTTGGAAATATTCACGCATTTCGAAAATATTTAAAACTCTTCGATATGATGATTATAAGATGTACAAAAAATTTCACCTGCTTAAAAAATTTAACTTTCTAAAAAAGTTACGTGAAATATTAAAAAAGCGTGAACTTAGTTTACACAATGTTCGTGCAATACAAAAATGTTGAATATGTACTTCAAAAATGTATTCGTAAAGATGTACCCCATTTATTTAAAAAATATTCAACATGTATCAAAAAATAGTTACACGTATATAATAAATATATACAATATGTATTAAAAAAATGTAGACATGTTTTGAAAAAAAGAAAGAGAAAAGAGAACAAAAACATAAGGAAACTGATGAAAATAGTGTAAACCGGTAAGAAAGACACATTGGAAGTATAAGAAATGAAAAATAAAGGAGAGAATATCAAAGAAACAAACACATAAAAAAAGGGGAAATTAACGCATGGAAGATTCTCAAACCAGACTAGACCCGTCCATAGAACCTTCCTGAAACCATTTAGGTGGGCCAACCCACTAATGCAGGTGTGCGTTCGGCGGAGACGAGACCGAGTTATGCCTCGGTATAGGCAAAAAATGACTTTTCGTGTTGGCATATCTGGCGGTACATCAAAGTTTTTTGTTCAGGGATTGTCAGAAGACGCCTGGACCAAGTGATGATGAAATCATCGTACCCACCCTGCCCAACAGGAAAAAAAATGTCGAAGATGACCCCCAAAAATGTCACAATTCATGCAAGAAGAATAAAGTCCTTTACCGCATGTTATTGTATTATATTATACTGGCATGAAACTTTCCTCTGTCTCATGGATCACAAACCACCGACTTCACAATAAGCCTCACAAAGGTCCACAAATGCTTTAGAAATTAGTTCAGAGCACAAGCCCGCTAGTATGGGCACTGCTACATGTTGTTTTATAGCGACATGAAATAGCTCTCGCCTCAGGAGGCCCCTAAATGGACTGGACCAGCATGAGAGGAGCATTGTTCTCCAACGCACTTTTTTTTTTGTTTATTACTTCCTCGACCCAACATTCTTTTTAGTGATATAAATCGTGTTATAGAAATTTATGAAGGGGGTACATTTTATTCTATTTCTAAATGAAACAAATACTTTCTCTAAATTCAAATAATGTTCACCCGCATTCAAAAAAAGTTTATACATTATAAAAGAATGTTCACGTAATTCAACAAATTTTCTGTAATATTTTCTATACTGTTTTGCAGTAAAAACAAAATTTCGTGCAATTAGAAAATATGTACCATTAAAACAATGGATTTCACATTCCAAGAAAATGTTCCTGAGTTTTGAAAAAATGTTCTTCACATTTTTAGAAATTGTTTATATGATGTAAAACAACTGTTAGCATAATTCCCCAAAAATTTACCATTCAGAAAATATAGGTGTCCTATTAAAAAGGTATTCACGCATTGCAAAAATATTTTTTTGGGATTTTTTTAAATGCTTGTACAATGTAACTTTTTTTGCTTATTTCACAACATTCAAAAAAATATGCATCACATATTGAAAAATATATGCAACATGTTTCAAAAAAATGTTAGTATAAGAAGTATGCACAATGCGTACCGAGGAAAGTAGACATGTGTTGAAAAAAGAGAAAACAAACTGAAAATACCAAAGGAAAAAAAGATAAACCATGATTAAAAAACAAAATAGCAAAACCCCGTAGGAAAGAACACGTGGAAAAAACTAAAAATAAAAACAAAGAAAGAAGGAAAAAGGTATGGAAGGTTATAAAACCGGACTGTTCTGTTAAACCTTTCCCAAACTGTTTAGTTGAGCTGGACCACTAAGGAGAGTGTGCCTCCAGCGGTAGAGGTGTGACCGAGTTACGGGGTTGTTTGGATTGAGACTAACTTTGCCAAAGGTTGTCACACCTAAGCTTAGGCAAGTTTGACCAACTTACGTGGGTGTTTGGTTCAAGCCACACATTTGGCAAGCCACACTAGGGCCCCACATTACCTACACACAAAAGGTATGGCAAGATTCCCTTAGGCTTTCCAACTTGTGGCTCTCATTTTGTAGAACTAACTTTAGGCAAGCTTGACAAAAATATGTGGCAAAGTATGGCAATGCTAGGCCTATAACCAAACAGCCCCTACATCTCACACGGGCGAGAAATAGCTCTGTACGGTGGCATGCCAGTTGGTAAACCTAAGTTATCAGTTGTAAGAAAACGCCTTTTGGGCTTGGACTAGGTGAAACCACCGTACCCGCTTGGCCCAACAGTTTATTTAAACTGCCCAAACGCCTTATATTTAGAAACGAAAGTAACAAACTGAAAATACCGCACTATTTTTGTTTGCATGGTAATACGTGTTTCATTCATATCATAAAGATCAAAGTACAAGTCACATAAGTACCGACATGATAAGACTAAAAAGATAGCAGAACATCTCTGAGCTTGACGTCAATACCTGTCACCTGCCTTTGGCAGCACCATAACAATCACCAAATAAAAGAATTACGAATCCCCTCCTTATTCGAGCTCGACGCGGTTCCATCGCTGATATGCAGCTTTGTGGACCTCTAAGGTGGCTCATTAAAAGTAAAGCCCTTTTCGTTAAACGAATCAAACCGGGGCAACACACTGGACAAGCCATCGAACTCTAGATCTGGCACTCACCATGACTAAGACGCCGAATGAGAAAACCATACCCACCATTGACGAACCACGAACCCAACACATGTTCCGTCTTTCAGATATCGTCGATGCAGACCACAACCTGCATGCGCTCATGGAATACCCTCTAATCTCCGCGCCGACACTGGAGCAAACGTCATCGCAACTGCGAAGTCCGAGGACACAGGTGTTGGGGAACGTTGCATGGGAAACAAAAAAATTCCTACGCACACACAAGGTCTATCCATGGTGATGAGCATCTACGAGAGGGAGAGTGGATCTACATACCCTTGTAGATCGCTAAGCGGGAAGCGTTAAGAAACGCGGTTGGTGTAGTCGAACGTCTTCGCGATCCAAATCACCGAGCGTCCCGCGATATCATCATGGTCCGTCCCGCGATCCAATCACGATCCGTCCCGCGATCTCATCACGATCCGTCTCGCAATCTTGATCACGGTCCTTCCGATCTAGCGCCGAACGGACGGCACCTCCGCATTCAGCACACGTACAACTCGATGACGATCTCCGCCTTCTTGATCCAGCAAGAGGGAGCGAAGAGGTAGACAAATTCTCCGGCAGCGTGACAGCGCCGCGGCAATGGTGGTGGAGCAATTCCGGTAGGGCTTCACCTAAGCACTGTAGAAAACCGGTCTAGAGAAGAAACTATGCACTAAAGGAACGGGTAGCACGTGGTTGAAAATCAAGTGCAAAAACCCTAAAACCTCTACTATATATAAGAGGAAGAGAGGAGGAGACTTGGCGCAAGGGCCAAGCCCTCTAGGCTTCGGCCGAAGTGGGAGGAGAGGAGGAATCCTCCTCCAATCCTAGTAAGACTAGGACTCCTCCTTATTTTGGTCTTTTTAGCTTTTTCCACCTTTTTCTCTTTGGGTTTTTCTTCCCAGCCGCATGGGCCTTGTGTGGGACTTCCACCAGCCCACTAAGGGCTGGTATTCACTCTCCCACAGCCCATGTAGGCTCTTGGGTCGAAATACCCCTCCTGATGGTCTCCCGGTACACTACCGGCACTCCCGGTACACTACCGATGAGCCTGAAACTTTTCCGGCGACCAAAATAGGACTTCCTATATATCAATCTTTACCTCCGGACCATTATGGAGCTCCTCGTGACGTCTGGGATCTCATCCGGGACTCTGAACAACCTTTGGTCACCACCATGCATAACTCTATACTACCGAAATGTCACCAAACCTTAAGTGTGCAGACCCTGCGGGTTCGAGAACTATGTAGACATGACCGAGACACCTCTATGGTCAATAACCAATAGCAGGACCTGGAAGCCCATATTGGTTCCTACATATTCTACGAAGATCTTTATTGGTCGAACCTCTATGTCAAGGATTCAGTTAATCCCGTATGATGTTCCCTTTGTTCTTCGGTATGTTACTTGCCCGAGATTCGATCGTCGGTATCTCCATACCTAGTTCAACCTCGTTACCGGCAAGTCTCTTTACTCATTCCGTAATACAAGATCCCGTGACTAACACTTAGTCACATTGCTTGCAAGGCTTGTTGTGATGTTGTATTATCGAGTGGGCCCTGAGATACCTCTCCGTCACACGGAGTAACAAATCTCAGTCTTAATCCATGCCAACCCAACAGACACCCTAGGAGATACATGTAGAGTACCTTTATAGTCACTCAGTTACGTTGCGACGTTTGATACACACAAGGCACTCCTCCGATGTCAGCGAGTTGCATGATCTCAGGGTCATAGGAACAGATACTTGACATGCAGAAAACAGTAGCATTAAACTGACACGATCATATGCTACGTTTGTAGTTTGGGTCTTGTCCATCACACCATTCTCCTAATGATGTGATCCCGTTATCAAATGACATCTCATGTCCATGGCTAGGAAACCTTAACCATCTTTGATCAACGAGCTAGTCTATTAGAGGCATACCCGAGACATGGTTTTGTCTATGTATCCACATACGCATCTAAGTCTCTGATCAATACAATTATAGCATGGATAATAAATGATTATCATGAAGAAGGAAATATGATAATAACTAATTTATTATTGCCTCTAGGGCATATTTCCAACAGTCTCCCACTTGCACTAGAGTCAATAATCTAGTTCACATCACCATGTGATTCGCATTGTTGTGAATCTTACACCCAATGAGTTTTGGGGCTCGATCATGCTTTGCATGTGAGAGAGGTCTTATAGTCAATGGGTCTGCGACATTCAGATCCGTGTGTACTTTGCAAATCTCTATGTCAACCCGTAAACACTGCTACCACACTCCACTTGGTACTATTCCAAATGGCTGCTCCACTATACGTATCCAGATTGCTACTACGAGTCATCCAGATTGGTGTTAAAGCTTGCATCGACGTAACTCTTTACGACGAACTCTTTATCAACTCCATAATCGAGAAACATTTCCTTAGTCTTTTAGTTACTAAGGGTAATCTTGACCGTTGTCCAGTGATCCACTCCTGAATCACTTTTGTACCCCTTGACAAACTCATGGCAAGGCACACACCAGGTGCGGTACACGGCATGGCATAATATAGACCCTATGGCTAAGGCATAGGGACGACGTTCGTCCTTTCTCTTTCTTCTGCCATTGTCGAGCTTTGAGTCTCACTCAAATTCACACCTTACAAATCAGGCGAGAACTCTTTCTGTGACTGATCCATTTTTAACTCTTTCAAAATCTTGTCAAGATATGTACTCATTGAAAGTCTCATCAAGCATCTTGATCTATATCTATAGATATTGATGCTCAACAATTAGGTAGCTTTATCTAGGTCTTCCTTTGAAAAACTCGTTTCAAACAACCGTTTATGCTTTGCAGAAATTCTACATCATTTCTGATCAACAATATGTCAACCACATATGCTTACCAGAAACTCTATAGTGCTCCCACTCACTTTACTGTAAATACAAGTTTCTCATAAACTTTGTATAGACTCAAAAACTTTGATCACCTCATCAAAGTGTATATTCCAACTCCGAGATGCTTGCTTCAGTTCATAGAAGGATCACTGAAGCTTGCACACCTTTTAGCATCCTTAGGACTAACAAAACCTTCTGGTTGTATCTCATACAACCTTTTCTTAAGGAAGGAAACGATGTTTTGGCATCCATCTACCAGATTTCATAATTGAAAAATGCAGCAACTGCTAACATAATTCCAACAGACTTTAGCATTGCTACGAGTGAGAAAGTCTCATCGCAGTCAACTCCTTGAGCTTGGCGGAAACTTCTTTGCGACAAGTCGAGCTTTATAAATGGTGACATTCACCATCAGTGTGTGTCTTCATCTTAAAGGTCCATTTGTACTCAACGACCTGCCGTCCAACGAGCAAGTCTACCAAAGTCTATACTTGGTTTTCATACATGGATCCTTTCTCGGATTTCATGGCCTCTAACCATTTTTCAGAATCTGGGCCCATCATCGCTTCTCCACAGCTCATAGGTTCATCGTTGTTCAACAACATGACCTCCAAGACAGGGTTGTCATACCGCTTAGGAGCAGTACACATCCTTGTCGACCTACGAGGTTCGATAGTAACTTGATCCGAAGCTTCATGATCATCATCATTTATTTCCTCTTCAACTGACGTAGGTTCCATAGAAACATCTTTCTGTGTTGTGCTACTCTCTGGTTGAAGCAAAGGTTCAACAAACTCATCAAGTTCTATCTTCCTCCCACTCAATTCTTTGGAGTGAAACTTTTTCTCGGGAAAGGACCCGTTTTAGCAACAAACACTTTATGCTTGGATCTGAGATAGAAGGTTCACCCAACTGTTCTTAGGGTAATCTATGAAGATGCATTTGTCCGCTTTGGGTTCGACCTCATTAGGTGAAAACATTTTTCCACACAAGCGTCGCAGCCACAAACATTAAGAAATGACAGCTTAGGTTTCTATCAAACCATAGTTCACACGGCGTCATCTCAACGGATTTAGATGGTGCCTTATTTAAAGTGAATGTAGTTGTCTCTAACGCATAACCCCAAAACTATAGTAGCAAAATGATAAGAGACATCATAGCCCGCACCATATCCAATAGAGCACGACTATGACGTTCGGACACACCATCACACTATGGTGTTCCATGTGGCGTGAGTTGTGAAACGACTTTCACATTGTCTAAAGTTGTATGCCAAACTCATAACTCAGATATTCACCTCCACGATCATATTGCAGACATTTTTATCTTCTTGTCACGATGATTTTAAACTTCACTCTGAATTTGCTAGAACTTTTCAAACGATTCATACTTGTGTTTCATTAAGTAAACATACACTATATCTACTCAAATCATCAGTGAAGGTAAGAAAATAACGATATACACCGCACGCTACAAGACTCATTGGATTGCATACATCAACATGTATCATTTCCAATAAATCACTTGCCCGCTCCATCAATCCGGAAAACGGGGTCCTTAGTCATCTTGCCCAAGAGGCATGGTTCGCATGTCTCAACCGATTCGAAATCGAATGAGTCCAAAGATCCATCAACATGGAGTTTCTTCATGCATTTTATACCAATATGACATTTAGCGGCAGTGCCACAAGTATGTGGTACTATCATTATTAACTTTGTATCTTTTGGCATCAATGTTATGAACATGTGTATTACTATGATCAAGATTCAACAAACCATTCTCACTGGGTGCACGACCATTGAAGGTATTATTCATGTAAACAGAATAACCATTATTCTCTGACTTAAATGAATAACCATATTGGAATAAACGAGATCTAATCACGTTCATGCTCAACACAAACACCAAATAACATTTATTTAGGTTTTTCACTAATCCGAAGGTAGAGAGCGCATGCGATGTTGATCACATCAACCTTGGAAACATTTCCAACACATCGTCACCTCACACTTAGCTAGTCTCCGTTTATTTCGAAGTTTTTATTTCGATTTACTAACATTTAGCAACTGAACCGGTATCCAATACCCAGGTGCTACTAGGAGTACTAGCAAGGTACACATCAATAACATGTATATCAAATATACTTATGTCGATGTTGCCAGCCTTCTTATCTACCAAGTATCTAGGGTTGTTCCACTTCAGCGACCGTTCTCCTCATATAGAAGCACTTAGTCTCGGGTTTGGGTTCAACTTTGGGTTGCTTCACTAGAGCAGCAACTGACTTGCCATCCATGAAGTTTCCCTCCTTGCCCTCTCCCTTCTCGAAACTATTGGTTTTACTAACCATCAAAACTTGATGCTCCTTCTTGATTTCTACCTTCGCGGTGTCAAACATCAGGAACAGCTCAGGGATCATCATTTCCATCCCTGGCATTTTTATAGTTCACCACGAAGCTCTAGTAGCTTAGTGACAATGACTTGGAAAATTATATCAATCACTTTCTTATCTGGAAGATCAACTCCCACTCGATTCAAGCGACTGTAGCACCCAGACAATCTGAGCACATGCTCAACGATTGAGCCATTCTCCTTCATCTTGCAGACAAAGAATCTTGTTGGAGATCTCATATCTCACAACACGAGCATGAGCCCGAGATCCCAATTTCAGCTCTTAGAACATCTCATATGTTCCATGACGTTCACAACGTTTTGGAGTCTCAATTCTAAGTCGTAAAGCATGACGCACTAAACTATCAAGTAATCATCGGAACGTGCATGTCAGATGTTCACAACATCTACAAACGACGCTAGAGGGGGTGGTGCACCGAGCATTGCATTAATGACATAAGCCTTGTGTGCAGCAATGAGGACAATCCTCAGATCACGGACCCAGTCCGCAATATTGCTACCAACATCTTTTAACTCCATTTCTCTAGGAACATATAAAAATTCAAGGGAGCTACAACATGAGCTAGTAATCTACAACATAATTTGCAAAGACACTATTGACTATGTTCATGATAATGAGTTCAATTAATCATATTACTTAAGAACTCCCACTCAAATTGACATCCCTCCGGTCATTCGAGTGATACATGATCCAAATTCACCAACTCAAGTCTGATCATCATGTGAGTTGAGGTGGTTTCAATGGTGAACATCATCATGTTGATCATATCTACTATATGACTCATGTTCGACCTTTCGGTCTCTTGTGTTCCGAGGCCATGTTTGTACATGCTAGGCTCGTCAAGTTTAACCCGAGTGTTCTGCATGTGTAACACTGGCTTGCACCCGTTGTATGTGAACGTAGAGTCTATCACACCCGATCATCATGTGGTGTCTCGACACGACGAACTTTCGCAACGGTGCACACTCGGGGAGAACACAATTCATCTTGAAATTTAAGTGAGGGATCACCTTATAATGCTACCGTCGTCCTAAGCAAAACAAGGTGCATAAAAGGATTAACATCACATGCAAATCATAAGTGACATGATATGGCCATGAACTTGTGCTTTTGATCTTCATCTTGAAAGCACCGGCATGATCTCCATCGTCATCGGCATGACACCATGATCTCCATCATCTTGATCTCCATCAACGTGTCGTCATCGAGGTTGTCGCGCCCACCATGATTCTACTACTATTGCTACCATTTAGCAATAAAGTAAAGCATTACATAGCGTTTAATGATTGACACGCAGGTCATACAATAATTAAAGACAACCCTATGGCTCCTGCCGGTTGCCGTACTCATCGACATGCAAGTCGTGATATTCTATACAAAACATAATCATCTCATACATCACATATATCTCATCATGTAATTGGCCATATCACATCACAACATACCCTGCAAAAACAAGTTAGACGTCCTCTAATTGTTGTTGCATGTTTTACGTGGCTGCTACGGGTATCTAGCAAGAATAATTCTCACCTAGGGAAAAACCACAACGGTGATACATAAGTTTCTTTTCAACCTTCTCAAGGACCGCCTTTGTCGAATCCGATCCAACTAAGTAGGAGAAACAGACACCCGCCAACCATCTTTGTGCAACGAGGTTACACGTCAGTCGATGGAACCAGTCTCTCGTAAGCGTACGAGTAAGGTTGGTCCGGGCCACTTCATCCTTACAACACCGCTGAACCAAAACATGACCAAGGGAGGAAGCAATCTAAGCATCAACGCCCATAAACTCTTTGTGTTCTACTCGAGATCTCATCTACACATAGACCTAGCTCATGATGCCACTATTGGGGAACGTTGCATGGGAAACAAAAAATTCCCTACGCACACGCAAGATCTATCCATGGTGATGAGCATCTACGAGAGGGAGAGTGGATCTACATAGCCTTGTAGATCGCTAAGCGGGAAGCGTTAACAAACGCGGTTGGTGTAGTCGAACGTCTTCGCGATCCAAATCGCCGAGCATCCCGCGATCTCATCACGATCCGTCCCACGATCCAATCACGATCTGTCCCGCGAACTCATCACGATCCGTCCCACGATCTCATTACGATCCGTCTCGCAATCTTGATCACGGTCCTTCCGATCTAGCGCCAAACGGAAGGCACCGCCGTGTTCAGCACACGTATAGCTCGATGACGATCTCTGCCTTCTTGATCCAGCAAGAGAGAGTGGAGAGGTAGACGAGTTCTCCGGTAGCGTGACGACACCGCGGCGATGGTGATGGAGCAATTCCGGCAGGGCTTCGCCTAAGCACTGTAGAAAACCGATCTAGAGGAGAAACTATGCACTAGAGGAACGGGTAGCACGTGGCTGAAAATCAAGTGCAAAAACCCTAAAACCTCTAGTATATATAATAGGAAGAGAGGAGGAGACTTGGCGCAAGGTCCAAGCCCTCTAGGCTTCGGCAGAAGTGGGAGGAGAGGAGGAATCCTCCTCCAATCCTATTAGGACTAGGACTCCTCCTTATTTTGGCCTTTTTAGCCTTTTTCCATCTTTTTCTCTTTGGGTTTTTCTTCCCAGCCGCATGTGCCTTGTGTGGGACTTCCACCAACCCACTAAGGGCTGGTATTTACTCTCCCACAGCCCATGTATCCTCTTGGGTCGAAATATCCCTCCTGATGGTCTCCCGGTACACTCCCGGCACTCTCGGTACACTACCGATGAGCCCGAAACTTTTTCAACGACCAAAATAGGACTTCCTATATATCAATCTTTACCTCCGGACCATTTCGGAGCTCCTCGTGATGTCTGGGATCTCATCCGGGACTCCGAACAACCTTCGGTCACCACCATGCATAACTCTATACTACCGAAACGTCACCAAACCTTAAGTGTGCAGACCCTACGGGTTCGAGAACTATGTAGACATGACCAAGACACCTCTACGGTCAATAACCAATAGCGGGACCTGGATGCCCATATTGGTTCCTACATATTCTACGAAGATCTTTATCGGTCGAACCTCTATGTCAAGGATTCAGTTAATCCCGTATGATGTTCCCTTTGTTCTTCGGTATGTTACTTGCCCGAGATTCGATCGTCGGTATCTCCATACCTAGTTCAACCTCGTTACTGGCAAGTCTCTTTACTCGTTCCGTAATATAAGATCCAGTGACTAACACTTAGTCACATTGCTTGCAAGGCTTGTTGTGATGTTATATTACCGAGTGGGCCCTAAGATACCTCTCCGTCACACGGAGTAACAAATCCCAGTCTTGATCCATGCCAACCCAACAGACACCCTAGGAGATACCTGTAGAGTACCTTTATAGTCACCCAATTACGTTGCGACGTTTGATACACACAAGGCACTCCTCCGATGTCAGTGAGTTGCATGATCTCATGGTCATAGGAATAGATACTTGACATGCAGAAAACAGTAGCATTAAACTGACACGATCATATGCTACGTTTGTAGTCTGGGTCTTGTCCATCACACCATTCTCCTAATGATGTGATCCCGTTATCAAATGACATCTCATGTCCATGGCTAGGAAACCTTAACCATCTTTGATCAACGAGCTAGTCTATTAGAGGCATACTGGGGACATGGTTTTGTCTATGTATCCACACATGCATCTAAGTCTCCGATCAATACAATTATAGCATGGATAATAAACGGTTATCATGAACAAGGAAATATGATAATAACTAATAAGGGCATATTTCCAACAACAGGTCCACCACAAAGATGATGCCGCCGCCACGCCATCCTTACTTGTATAGGCTGGTTTTTAAATCCACCCCCAACCATAGAACCGATGGCCTTATCGGGGAAGGATCCGAATAATCTTTATTCAGCTCCTCCATCATCGTCGTCGAAGCGAAGACAATGAACAACCTAAAACACCTAGACTACGATGAATAAACACGATCCACACGTGTGGATGCGATGACCCCCCTCACTACCGACGACCGAGGTCGTCGGCAGAGGGGAGCCGCCAAAGGACGACGCTGGAAAATTGTCACTCTGGCGACGGCTAGGGTTACAGCCGTGAGAGGAAAACCATCTACGCTCGACTACTAGCAAATGCCAAGTATAGATAAATACGACACTCCCCTGCAAGAAGAATAAAGGTACCTACCCCGGAAATCCAATTCGGCTCTCGAGAGCACATGCTCCTGTACGCGAAAAATAATTTTTCAAATGTCAAAAAAATCTTAATAATTTTTTTATGTATTTATAGCCACATCCAAATGTCACATGTATAGTTTTCGGCAAAAAGTTGAACATTTTGGCCTGTGCAAAAAAACAAATTCAAACACCAAATATTGCCTCAAAATGTCACCTACATTTGTTTTTTTTCACCGATAAAACACTATTGCTCCGTTTGGCATGAAAGTTATCAAGCATGCTTGCAATACTAATACGAACATTTAGAAAAAAAATAGAATATTTCGCAAACATTTTACAATATTTTTTTGGTACTATTCATCCGAGAGAAAATGCTCCCCGCTAAAGCCTCATAGAGGTCCACTACACTTTACAAATTACTACTACTCCTACCTCACACGACAATCTCGCCGGCGTGCCCCGGTGCACCTAGCTAACTTAAAATCTCCTGCTGCCCGCCGGCGAGCAGCCGCTGCGACGTCGCCTCGGCGTCGATGAGGCAGAGCACGTGGTGCACCGCCGCCGCGATGTCGTCCGCCGTCGTCAGCCCGCACTCTTCCTCCACCTACAACACACACACACACACGGACACACACATGAATCAATAAGCAGGAGCCAAGTTCACTGCACATAGTTGAATGGCATCAGGCCAATGCACGCGAGGCAAAGCGGCGGTTCCAGAGTGCAGAGAGGCCCGGTGAACAGGCGATCGGCAGCGGCGTGCGAGGTGCGGCATCGACCACTGCAGCTGCACCGTCGTCGGAAGTGAAAAAGGTAGATTCTCCAATGGGGCCTGGGCGATCGACGCTGCTGCCATGAACAGCTCCAAGGAAAGGCACCACACACAAACTCTGTAGCCTCCCTTTTCTTTTCTTTTCCCTGCTCTTCTCGCCATGTCCATCGATCTACGGCCCAGCTCGGCAGAAACCAGAAAGATTCTCCATGGCGCCACCTCGAGCCTACTTTGGCAGGAAGAAAAACAGGAAAAATATAGCATCATATATGCAGCTCTGCTTGCGCTTTTGAACTTGAACTGTCATGGCTCCATATAGTGCAGGCAGCGGCCATTCGGGGGCAGGTCAAGTCCAGTCTCCAGAGAGCTGCTACAGCTTTGGAGTGCAAAAGCAATCTGGGAGCAAAAGCCTCTGGTTCGATTCGCGAATCTCTCTCTGGTCAAAAAGCAAATGACCAATGGCTCTAGCCAGCCAGCCTTTCGATCTTCCTGCCCATGGCCAGCGGTGCATGTACCATGAAGCAGCACTGGGTAGTGGCTACTGGTTCTAGCTAAGCACACGCCAACCTCTGCAGCAGAGCTGATGCAATGCAGTAGATGCTGTGCTAGCACCACCGGAATTCCCATCGGCGTCACACCGGAGAAGGTGGAATGATTTTGTTCACCCCCAGGCAACAAGAGATGTGAAATGATTCCTATCAGTCCGGGGTACGTAATATGGGTATTTGGGGGAGTTATCTCAGCCGGCACAGCCACAAAAAGCTCAAGCTTCACTGCTTTTACTCGGAACAAACAATTTGTAGGTAATTTTCTACAGGGTTTTACTATTTTGGATGCTGTGCTACAAACCAAAATATTTTTGGTACTTCTGAAAAGCCACATTCCATGCAAATCCAAAATTTTTACTCTAGATGTTTCGCTTACAAACGGGCCTAGTATCATTCTCACGGGCCTAAATATTGTCATTGAAAATGTAGATTCCGGCGACGGTTTAAGTTTTCATCAGAAAAGAAGGTAAAAACAGAACGAATAGTTTGTAGGCGGCGGCATGGAAATAATGTACCTTGACGCTGAGGGAGTAGAGCGCGATCGAGCCGAGCGTGGTGACGTTGAGGTGCAGGACGGTGAGCCTGAGCGTCTCCATCCCGGCGACCATCCTGAGCAGCTGCCCCGGCCGCCGCGGCGCCATCACCCGGACGCTGGCGTGCGTCTCCACCAGGGTCACCTCGATGTCCGCCACCCCGGCGCGGTCGTCGGCGTCGTCCCGCGGCGGGAGGCGACACACGTACTGCGGGTACGTGAAGAACCCCGCGAACGGGGGCCCCGCCGTGTCGTGCGTCACCGACGCATGCTCGCCCTCGCCTCCGCTCGTCGTCGCCGCGGCCGTCAAGGTGGCGCTCGGCAATGGCATCTCGTCACGAGTGGGCAACGGCTCGTGCTCCTGCTGCTGCTCGGCGAGGAGCGTGCGCTTCTGTGCCTCCAGGGACTGCAGCAGCTGCTCGAGCTCCTTGACGAAATCGATGGCGCCGCCGACAATGGATGCCTGGTCGCCCTACACGTCGATCGAATTGAAAGCCGGCGAGAGTCAAGTACAGGTACGTTCATCCTCACAGAAGTTTGTTGCATGTGATCGAAGAAGTACAGTACAAGTTAAAAGAACAGGGTAGTAAGTAGCGGTAACACTCTCTGTTTCCCCAAGCTCAGGAAAAAAAAACAGTCCAGACCAATTACTAGAACTATGAGTGAAGTGATGACAGGGAGAGGAGGTGCATTAATGGCGCAATGTGGCCGAGGAATGTATGTCCCGCGGAGGAGGGATACGCGCCATTATTGGAGCGCATTCGCTCCGGTAGTTTAAGGACAGGGAGTCAGGGACCGGAATGAAAGAGACAAGAGTTCCCGAAGCCAATCACAATGCCGCTCGATGTAAAGATTTTCACCTCAAGAACTCAACGCAGGAGTGCAGAGCATATTAGGAATCCAGCAAGACGCAAGCATGTGTGCGTGTGTGATTACCCGGTGGGAGTAGGACTCCGGCATGAGGGAGCGGAGCACGGCGAGGTACTCGTTCATCTGGCGGCGGCGGTTGCGCTCGACGGCAATGTGGGTCATCCGCTGGCTCTCGGCGTCCTCGCGGTTCTTGCAGCTCCTCGCCCGCCGCCGCCGCTTCCTCCTCCCCTGCGCCTTCTCCCCTTCCTCCACCGGCACCGCCACCGCCGCAGCGGACCCCGCCATCCATGCCGCTCCAGCGACATCGCCGAAGAGGAGGCTGCTCTCGGCCGGCGCGCCACTCGCGGCGGCCGCCGCGTTGAAGGTGTCGTAGACGAGGACGTCTCTGGCCGCGCACAGGGCATCCAGCGTCATGTCGATCCAACCGATCGAATGAGCTACGGAGCTACTGCCGGTTGGTGCCACGCGTGTGCGCTTCTAGCGAGACATGGGGCGGGGAGCTAGGACATGCACGAGACGGTGTAAAATAGTTGTGGCGGGCACCGCGCGGAGTGGGGCGCGGCAGCAGCCAACTTGGTGTGTGGCGTGGCGTGCCCGGGCGATGGGCTCGAAGCGCCGCAGCGAGCGCAGACAGGCAACAACGGCGCCGCAGATGCGTGGCCGTGGCCCGTGGCAGAGCGCGTGGGCAAGATTAGATCGATCGATCGATCAATCTCCGTCCGTGGTCACCACGCAATGCTCCAAGCGATCGGCACCAAAATCCCGCTTTCTCTCGACGTTACGGCGAGATCTTTGGACCGAAGATGGCGCTGAGTACACGTGACGGGCGATAGGAGATGCGATTGACGGCCTGGCTGTGTGGCTAGCCATGAATTTTCTTTCGCTGCTTCGCTCGGTATGTGGGAGTGTGTGGTGGCGTCCCTTCTCGGTGTGCCAAATGACACCCTGCGGATGCTGGCCAGGCCGAGGCAGAGGGGCCCCGCGTACGGCGGCATCTTCCGCGAGAGGGTCCGATAATTGGGAATCGGCGCGGTGGCGGTACGTGGAGCGGCCATGCATGCCCAAACTCTATCTTCTTCCACCTCCTGACATCTCATATTTGCCCCCCACAACAATCTGCACGAAGGCTGGGGCTGATCTTGACCGAAGTGGAAATTAGGGCGTCTGGTAACCTTCTACTGTTGACCACAAATTTCCTCCCCTCACAGAGGCTGCTTAGGCCCAACAGTGAAAGTGGTGCTGTCACTGACATGCATGCGTCCCTCCATGACATGCATGCATGCATGCGTGGTGCATGAGATGAGATGATATGAGATGAGATGGAGATATGGAATAGCCTGGGTAGGCACATGGACGAACAGTGGCCGGGACGGCGTGACAAGGGAAGGCGATCGATCGGTGTCGTGTGTACCACCGCACTTTCGACCGTGGTTCTGGGAGATGCTCACTTATCCGAATAAGCTCCAGGGCAATGGATCCAAGCCGCCCAGATCCAACAGGCTTCAACTTTTGGTACGCCGGTCGGTCGGCATATTCGCACATTCACTCCTAACTTGGCTACCTACTATGCCCACCAGTAAAACGCACACAAGAAATGCGACTGCCTATGAATATATTCACTCTTCAGTATGCACAAGTTAGATTATTGTTTTACCCTGCAAAAAAATGATTATTTCTGTGTGTCGTATATTTATGATATTTCGCATCAAAATGCACTAAAATTACATATATAGATCTTATAAAAGGATTCACAACTTTGTTGGTGTAAAAGATGCATATTGGAAGCCAGGTGGATCTACCTAGGATTATAGTTCATCTGAGATGTGTCGATCATTCATAATTTCAAATCATGCGAATGTAGGTACCACGCAGTGGTGAAGCCAGGAATAAAATAGTGGGCGTGCACACTCTAAAATAATTGAATTGGCTATTGCCTACTATGCTTGGGGTTGTTTAAAAGATTAATTGGGTAAATTCAAATATCATAAAAAAACGCCTCAAAAATTTGGGTGTGTCGGCACACCCGTTGGCTATGCCAGCGTAGGTACGTAACAAGAAAGATAAGGTGGCATATATACGACGAGACTCTTAATATAATCAAAACTACTCATGTCTTAGATTTATATTGATGCCGAGAAAATCACATGGATGGATTCGACGACTACATAGGGGATTTGCTATTGTCGATAACTAGGCGAGCTACAACTTCAATCTGTATAGATCTACGACCTCCTCACATGTAGAGGACTATATAGTCATGATGGAATGCCTAGGCCGTGTGTTCGCATCCGAGGCGAATAACCAAGTGGTGAAATTCCGTATTTGGTGAAATTACAGACTCGCTTCCAGGGAGTTCCCTTATCTCCTAAAGTCCTATATTAATTCTTCATTCATGGCTAACGATCTTGCATCCGAATTTTTTTTAGGGCAACGTACATGAGTACAATATTGTGTAATGTGTTATGCACTCCTCATAGTTGAATGGCAACTTGAGCATATCCTTTGTCTTCCTAACTAGGCTACAAGTGGTTATATATGCACACACATTTTTAGTTTTTTACACTGGTACGTGAGTATATATGAATAAACTTTGCCAATCTTGATGTGGCTCGTCTGTCACGATTGTTGCTGGCCCGTTGAGCTACTTTTGTGATGTGGCTTGCAACATGCACCTAGTTGCGCGCTCTACACCCGGCGTAAAGAGGCAATAACACATCAAGGACAGTAAAATCGAACCTTTTCCGAGCTTTCTCACGTCTTCATTGATTTAGTCCGTTGGATCGTGCATCATGATCATCTCTGGCCGTCCAAAGCACACACCTTTTCTTGGGGGAGAGTATGGCTTCGCGATGTGATCATCTGTACGACTCGACTTAGCTCATTCTTTTTAGTACTTGACACAGTCAGAACGGAAGGCAAGCAATGGGCGTCCATGGGCTGGGACGGATCTAGGGGCATGTTGGGGCCATGCCCCCCCCCACCCTATGTTGAAATTTTTGTACATATATCTTTAAATTTCATGGAAAAATTGCAAAGACATCCTTGGCTCCCCCTAAAGTTTGGCTGTTTGAGTTTGCCTCCCCCATCACCCCTTCATAGATCCTGGCTCAATTCCTGTCCATGGGTGTTAAGGGTCTTGCGCGCTACTATCAACTTTTTTTATGCATCTGTTGTAATCACTCTCAATGGGCTTGTGCAAATTCTACTTTCTAGCGATGCATTGAGAAGCAAGGCATTTGTGTCTTCAAAACTTAACCTTCTTCCATAACGATTTTACGTTATTAAAAAAGTTCGGAGGTACAATATCAAGGACTAAATCACTATTCTGACCTTCTCAGCAATCTGTGTCACAAACTAAACTTGACATGAAATTATTTCACGATCTGACCCTTTTGGCAACGTCATAGCCCGTGACGTTTCTGCCCAACATAGAAATGCCAAGCTAGATAGTGTTTCTGTCCTTGTCCACTACCAGGCCGAGCTAGAAACGCCAAAGGCTTTGGCTTTGCTATGTAGGGCAGCAATGCAAAGGCCTTGACTTTTCTATGTAGGGCAGGAACACCAAGGGCACTTGGCGTTGATGCCCTACATAGAAATGCCAAGGCCTTTGGCATTTCGAGAAACGGTAACCAGCTCGGTCTGGTAGTGAGCGAGGTCAGAAACGCTATCTAGCTCGGCATTTTTAGAGCATCTCCAGCCGCCCCCTCCCCCCCCCCCCCAACAGGCCCCCTGAAGGTCGTCTTTTGCGTCGGCAGTCGAAAATCGGCCCAGTCGTGCCCCACGAGCCCATTTTTCGCCGGTTAGGGCCTAATTTAGCGCCGGCGTACCCAGGCCGAACCCGGCGCGCTGGGGGTGTCGGACGAAACGATTTGGCACGAAAACGGGGGTGGGTCCGCCGAGTCAGCGACCGAGCGGCGACGTCATCCTCATCGCCTCGGTTTCCGGTTTCCCGCGGGGAATCAATGCAAGGCTGCCGCCGGTCAGCCTTCCATTGATGCTGCGCCTTCACGGGCCGGCGTTCACGGGCGGTGCAGTCAGTACGGGGCGACACGCGTTCACACCTCGCCTCTCCCACGCGTCCACACCGCTCGCTCGCCTGCTATAAAAGGCGATCTCGCCGGTGTTCGCCACGTAGTCTTTTTTTATTTTACCTTTTGTATTATATTTCAATAAAAAATCGAAACTTTTTAACGTTTTTGGGCCGATTCTACGCCCATAATGGGCTGAAAGCGGCGGTTGGGGGGCGACCCTCGGGGCGCGACTGGGAAACCGAGCCGTTCCAGGCCAATTTTAGCGCCGGCTGCCCCCCAGGCGGCACTAAAATCGGCCCTTGGGAGGCCAACAGCTGGAGATGCTCTTATGTCGAATAGAAATGACACGGGCTATGTCGTTTTGAAAAAGGTCAAATCATGAAATACTTTCACGTCGAGTTCAATTTGTGACGAAGATTGCTGAAAAGGTCAAAAGAGTGATTACGGCCCAATATCGAAACATAAAAAAGGGCACACGACAATTTGAAATTATGTGCACAAGTGAAAACTCCAAGAAGCTAGACTTCAGCCTTGAATATTCCCTATGGTCGTAGAGACAGTGGCGCCGGCTACAGAGCACCAGCAGTACTATATCTCCTTTTGTTTAACTACCACATGCACGCCCTGCTCAGCAACTTTTTGATGGATGGTTTAGTTGTTAACTAATTTCACGTCGCTAGTACCAACCGATTAGTACCGAGACATAAGAATGTCCTTTTTGGATGCAACCGTGTGTGCAGTAAACAGATCCGTGCATGCATGACGCAGCTACATGACACGTACGGAGCAGCCCAGAGCACTAGGAGAGACCGCATCAGATCACCGGATTAGTGTATAACTTCGAAAGAATCTGGCCGGCTTTCAAGGCACATCATATCACAATCATCACACAAAACTCAAAGCCAGAGCCAGTGCATGAAAAAAAAACGCTGCTCGAACATATGGTTCATATGTAAAAAAAATTATACCGCGGCATTTCGATGATGTAAAATAGAAAACTTTGTGATGTAAATTTACAACACACGATACAACTGATGTAAAATCGCGGTCGCCCGCCAAACGTCCAACTGCCACTTCATTCCGCTTCCACCTCGCGACCGCCAGCCCGTGACCGAGCACCAGCCGTTGAAAGTCACCGTCGCCGTCACAGTCGCCGCCATCGCCCCACGTCGCCGCCGTCACCCTCCGCCGCCCTAGCCCTCATCGCCTCCCCCGCCGAAGGGCGTCTCGCAGCCGCCCCGGCACCGCCGTTTCGGGAAGCAGCCGCGGCTAGATTCGCCGACTCCGGCGGTCCGCCTTGCTCCCTTCTCCTCTGTGCTGCCGTCGTCCTAGCCCTCATTGCCTCCCCCGTCGGAGGGCATCTCGCAGCAGCCCCGGCGCCGCCATTTTGGGAAGCAGCCACGGCTAGATTCACCGACTCCAGTGGTCCGCCTTGCTCCCTTCTCCTCTGCGTTGTCGTGCTCCCTTATCCTCTACATCGTCGTCCGCAAAATTTCTCCTCTGCGCCGTCGTCCGCAGCAGCAACCAATCGAATCGCCGGCCATCAGTTTCCACCCCGCGCACAAGGTGTTCGACGAAATTCCCCAAGGTAAAAAAATGACGAAAGTTGATGATTTTACTTGGGATTGGATAGTATGTTTGACGGTGGTTGTCTGCATTGTAAATGAGCTCCTCATCCGTGGACGATTCATCGTCGGACGAGGAATTTGATTTGCATGAAGAAGAGGACATTGCTATACCTGTGGCCATGCACAAGGGGAAGAAGCCAAAGCACGGTGGTTCCGTCTATGGTCGTGCGTTCATTCGGAGAGAACGGATTGATGCACACAAACAGTTGATGTGTAACTACTTTGGATCACCACCTGTTTTCCCAGATAATTACTTTCGATGCCGTTTCAGAATGTCGAAAGACTTGTTCATTCACATTTGCAATTCCGTGAAGCTACACAATCCAGCCTTTGAGCAGAGAAGGAACTATGCTAGGTTGCTTGGCCATAGCACTGAACAGAAGGTCACTTCGCTTTGCGCATGATGGTATATGGTGTTCCGACAGATTACATTGATGACAACTTGGCGATGGCAGAGAGCACTGCTATCTTCTATGTCAAGCAATTTGCAATGACTATGGTAGAAGTGTTTGGTCCACAGTACTTGAGAGCACCCAATGCTCAAGACACTCAAGATGAACAAAGCTCGAGGGTTTCCAGGTATGCTCGGGTTTGTGAATTGCATGCAGTGAAAATGGAAGAACTGCCCAAAAGCATGGCATGTACAATTCAAGGGTCATGGAAAGGATGCCACCATCATTTTTGAGGCAGTTGCCGACCATGAAACATGGATTTGACATGCATATTTTAGGATGTCTGGATCTTGCAACGAAATCAACGTGCTCGTCTGGTCACATCTCTTTGCCAAGTTAGCAAATGGAGAAGCAACACCAGTGACCTTCGAAGCCAATGGCCGCACATACAACTATGGGTACTAGCTTGTAGATGAGATCTACCCAAGGTGGAGTACATTTGTCAAGTCGGCTGCAAAAACCGAAGGTAAGAAAGAACTCGTCTTTCACAATGCACAAGCGGCCGCTAGAAAAGATGTGAGAGGGCTTTCGGGATTTTGCAATCTCAATTTGCTATTGTGCGAGAACCATCTAGATTCTGGGATCAAAAGATCCTTTGGTACATCATAACTGCTTATGTGATTATGCATAATATGATCATTGAGAACGAGCATGGAAAACATTTAGATTACAACTTCTATCACTTGATGGGCATTCCTGTTAACCCCATGCGAAAAGAACACCGCATCAGACATTTCATGAAGGTGTACAGTAAGATTAAAGACACCGATGTGTATGATCAACTCCAGAAAGATTTGATGGAAGAGCATTGAAAATGGCATGGCGAAAGAGCCGGATAGATTCATTATTTGTTTGTAAAAAAACTATGTTGTATTGTGCAAAACTATGTTATATTTGTGTTGCATTTGATCTCGTGAATTTGAACGACTATATAATAATTTGATATTATGGACATGTATAATTTTATTATGTTGTTTTTAGATGTCTTTTTGCAATATGTTGCATCTTCGTTTTAGACCAATTGTTGGAGTTGCTTTTTTTTTACATCTCCGCTTTGAATCATCTGTTGGAGTTGAGCCTTTTCTAAAAATGTAAAAATCATTTTTTAATGCTTTAAATTTATACCATCACCGATTTAGACCGTCAAAATTTGAATCTCTAACTAGACTCATCGGGGCTCAACCAATCTTGCATGGTCGAGTGCTGGTTGACGACACATGGCCGGACGGACCATGCATGAACGAGCACGCGGTAGCATGCATGCATGCATGCATGGGTTCACCCTAGGCGGCGTTTAAGCCCGTGTAGACCTTGGAAAGAAGAAGGCAATCCCAGAAAGCTTTGGCGATACCGAGACGTTCCAAAAGTGACGCCTGCATGGCACACTTTAGAGGTGGAGGGATCCAGATTTCCAGCTGCTACAGTACCATGACTGTTGGGGTCGCGGTTTTCGAGGAGGGTAGGGCTGCTGCCTGCTGATCACATGGATTCCCTGGCTGTTGGACGGACCATCCATGGTCCAAGCTAGCTCAGCCGCTATGGCGGTATACGGGCTGGATGTGGCTACGTGGCGGCATGGAAGATACTCGCGCTGGCCATCGGGCTGTTCGCGTACAGGTGTATTTCGTATGTATATCCTTCGGCCTGGGACCGGGCGGTACGGCCGAACGACAGTGTGTCCCCTGCGCCGTTTGCTGCGCGTCCAAAACCAACCATGTTTCCAACTTGTCGTGTACTTGTATGACATGGGTGTGATTTGTATGCTCGCGGCTCGCCAACTCGCTATCAGATGAGTAGGATCGATCGTCCGGCGTTGTCGTCCGGGAACTATCTGTAAGGCACTGTTTAAGAACCGTCTCATCTATCCAGCAAAAAAAAAAAACTAAATCAGATCTAGGTTTTTTTGCGAATTGAGAGGGACAAACGACCATATCAGACGGTTTTGAGAATTGAGAGAACAATCTATCTAGTATAGAATCGGGTGAACAACTATCCCCTGTGTTTTATTTCTTCTATTACTTACCAGATCAAATTTGTTGGCAGTTGCCTTTCAAAAAAATAGTCGTGGCATTTTGCCAAAGAAACAGAGATGCTACACCTATGGGCTGATTCATACGAATTTAAGTTACATGCTGATGTGCCCAAATTTGGTCATAAGTCAGGGGCAAGAACAGATCCTAGTGAAAAAAGCGCCCCCCTCCCTCGTCGCCTGCGGGGGGCGACGAGGAGGGAACCCTAGCGCGTCGCCGTCGGGCCCTTCTCCTTTCCCCCCTCCCACGCCGTCGTCAGTGTGCTCGGTCGGGCAAAGCTCGGTTGGAGCCACCGGCGGCGGGGCGACCTCTTCTCCTCGTGTGCTGGGCCGATACGGGGCAGCTCCAACGGGCAGGACACGGGGCGGTGGCCGGGCTTCGTGGCGTGGCTGCGCATAGGTGAAGGTGCGTTCGCTTCGTGATGGGCGGTGTGGACGGCTGTGGGTCGTGCTGGTGGTGACGTTTGGTGGCGGTGGGGAGTCTTCGGCGAGGTGCAGCTACTACTCGGAGCCTTTGCTTGGCGGCCTACTGCTCGGGCTCCTTCGGGTGGCTGCGGGCCGGAACATTGCTCTCGTGCGGCGGTGGCCGGCTGGGTGGCGCCGATCCGGTTTGCGGTGGTGGATGGCGTCTGGCGGAGTGCATGTGCAGGGGGACGACCTAGTCCGCGTTGGTATGCCTTCGCGTTAGTGCCATCCTGCCTTGTTGCTTCAGTGCGACATCAGGCCGAGTCGGCGCCCTTGTTGCTGCTATGTTGGAGGTCAGATCGGCGTCGATGGCCAAGGGTGTGGTGGCTTGCGAGTTTGGCTCGACCAAGGTGAAGGACGAGTGTTGGGCCGCATTCGACGGTGATCGTCGGCAGCTACTAGACCGTGTCCCCCTCGGTCCACCAGGATTGACTGGGACGCATGCGTGGATGCTTCCTACTTTGGAGGCGCTCACCTAGGTCAAGTGGCTGATGCTGGGCTAAAAGCGGAAGGAAGTCCCTTCCGTTTCTCCCACTGTGGTTGTGTGTTGTGATTTCGATGACTGGCGACGACTCGGGACATGGATGCGGGGGCGGCGGGGCTTGCGAGTTTGGCTCGACCAAGGTGAAGGACGAGTGTTGGGCCGCATTCGACGGTGATCGTCGGCAGCTACTAGACCGTGTCCCCCTCGGTCCACCAGGATTGACTGGGACGCATGCGTGGATGCTTCCTACTTTGGAGGCGCTCACCTAGGTCAAGTGGCTGATGCTGGGCTAAAAGCGGAAGGAAGTCCCTTCCGTTTCTCCCACTGTGGTTGTGTGTTGTGATTTCGATGACTGGCGACGACTCGGGACATGGATGCGGGGGCGGCGGCCCCAAATGGTGGTCCATATGGTGACTTTCCGGTAGGTCCCAGAACGAGAGTGGTGGCTACGCTTCTTGGTCATCTCGACAACGAGGGGTGTAGCGGTGGGTGGTTCGGACACACTTTCTGTCCCTGGTAGTGGTGTGGCCTAGATCCGGATCTGGAGGCCGATTCTCGCCTTGACCGGTTTGGGTGCCTCATGATGACACGGATGAGCTGCCGAGCGAAAGCTCCATGCTTTGACGCCGACGATGACGATATCTGCGGGTGTCATTATCCTCTTGAAACATCATCGTGGCTCTCTTCTCCGTGGCGAGTCTCTGGGTGAAAACCTTTGTCTTGTTGGGCTCGGTAATGGCGATGCTTGTGTTTCTCTCCTGGGGCGTTGTCGTGGAGGCTAGGTGCTTTAGGTCGTGTCGTGGCGTTGTATCCTTGTCGTCCTGTGATTAATTGTTCAGCAACGAAGTAGCGTGTGGTTATGTTGGCCAATTATTTAGGAATTTGTTGTATTAGAGGGCTGCCTCATCATCGTTTTGTCTTGTAACTTTATGATATTGTTTTATATATAAAGCTTGGCGAGAGACTGTTTCGAGAATCAGGGGTAAGAGGGAGAGTGATCCATACAATACTAAGCATGAGTTTAGCATATTTGCATAAGAAATCAGCTGCACCCCCCTTGTGCTTATATAGATCCAAGTCCTCAAACTTCTTTACCTAGCCATGCACGTACCACATAGGTACGTAGAGGCAAGGCAAGGCAAGAATGCAAGATCATATGCTCTCGTCGCTTCTACGTCCGCGTGCGTACACAAGTCCGTACTAGACCTCCAGCATCACCTGTACGTACTTCCTGTAGCTAGCTCTATTTGCATCCCATGCATGCGAGGCACGCAGTCGCGATCAGCGAGTTAGCCAACCATGCATACAGCTGTAGCTATAGCACTCTACATGAGAAAGGTCGATCAATCTTTAGGCCAACTTCAACCGTCGACCCCAAACCTTAAACGAACATCCGTTTTATTTGGATTTCGTCTGTTTGAAACAAAAAATTGATATCAATATCTGATTTTACCCGTTCGGCCACATCGCAATTTGTTCGCATTGCGTGAAGAGAAAAGGCCGGTCGTACATTTAGAGAACACAGATAAAACTTAATTAAACATTACTAAAATCTAAAAAAAATTCACAAAAGTTTCGGCCGCTCATTTAAACATAACTTAACATTAAAAAACATAAAAAAAATCAATGCCACCATTGTCGTGGCCGTCGTCTTCACGTGTCGTCGTCCATGGTAAGGTCGATCGTACGAGAGTGGCGTCCAGAGGTGGGCCAGTGGCGCCTGCGATGGCTGCCTGACCGGAGGCGCGCCTGCACCACCTCCTCCCGTTATGAGGACGACTCTAGTGACCGTGGTGGCGTGGGCGCCCATGACTCGACAACAACCCAGTCGGCTATGTCCGCCGCCGTGGACGACCAGGTCCACCTCTAGCCCATCAAGCACGGGTTCCATACGGCGATGGGGCGCTCCTCCACATCCTCCTCCTTGACGGCCATCTCCAACTTCGGGATGACGATGTCATCGTCTGCGGAGAGGGCCAAGTGGCTTTCGAGGCCCTCCCATTGGCGTTCATCGTGGGCGTTCATGGAGTCCTTCATGACCCACCTCATGAGCTCTGCCTCCTCCTCGTCGGTCATGGGAGGAGGTGGTGGCGGGGACAGGGATGGAGATGGCATCGATGTGATGTTGTGCACCCGCATCTGCCCACGCGTTTCAGACGGGCTCAGTGAGCGTGCTTGGCGGCTAGGACGCGGCCGTCGCGAGCTCGATGGACGACCGACAAGAAACGGATGTCGCCTAGGTCATGCTTGTTGCGGAGCTAAGTGTTTCACATTGGCGAATCGATGGCGTATCTGCGGTCGCAAAGGAGATCTAAAGGCAGGCGGGCATGGCCTCTCACCGGGCCCTGTGGAATGGATACCTGATCTGTGGAGAGATGCCAGCTGTTGGGGAGATGGACATCACTCCACGGGAGGGGCGTCGCCATCTCCCAATAGCGTCGGCAGACGTCGCGTTGATGTACGGTCGACTGCATTGCAGCGCCTCTGGCGACGAGATGACAAACGCGGGCGGAGCGGGCAGCATGGAGCTGCTGGAGCGGCGACGACCGAAGGACGACCCAGCCTCATGGTCATGCTTCCCCTTGTCGAGCCAATGCCACCCTACCATGGCCATCGGCGAGGAGGTTTACAAAAGGAAGTGGAAGAGCGACTAGGATTTTTCTTGTGTCGGGGCTCGAGGAGTGAGGCGAGCTCGAAAGTGAAAGTTGTGGACTGACTGGTCTAGGGCTTTCACATTAAGAAGGACGACGACCGAGGCGGTTGGGTGGCTCGCAGACAGGGGCCTATGTGTGCGTCGCATTATGAGATAGGTGGACGGCTACCACGCGGATCCAAGGCAAACAAAGAGCGGTTAGGTGGGTGTCAGTTCATCGTTCGTATGGACTCAAACCAGATCGTAAGTTTACGTCGGAAATGAGACGGTCCAGATGTCAAACAAACAAAATTTTAAAAAATAGGATCACACGGTAGGCTGTGGCGTATGTCCATTCGAATCAAAACGGACGTTCGGACCCGGATAGGGTCGTGTGTTGGAGTTGTGTTACCGTCTTACCGATGCGTCCATGCTGTATGACCACGTTTGTTCCACTCTCACCCTGTCCCTCGGCTGCATTTGTCTTCCTGTCCACCCTCATGCGCCGCGGCATGCAATGCAAGCATGTGGGATAGACATGCTCCGGCCGGCCGACCTGAGCGCGGGGCCGAGCAGGCATGTGCGTGACCGACCCGGCCGCAGTTTTTGTTTGGAGGGACTCGCCGCAGCGCGGTCGCGTCGATCCAGCACGTACGCGCGACGCATGCACGCGTGATTGTGCTGCCTGATGAAGCAACCAGAAGCGGCGCAGAGTAAGGCCGCGGCCGGTTCTTGCCAAAGCGGAATGAATGCGCGTTTTGGTGCCACGCGACAGCCCCGCGCCGCAGCCTGTGCAGCAGGCCGGACTCGGCCGCGAGCGGCGACCTCCGGCGGAGGAGCGTTCTGAGGCGGTGGTCAATGCCTGATGATCTGGGCTCACGCTACCGTGTCCTGACGTGGTCGATCGGAGCACCTTGTGACTCCCTGTCGGCTCGTTCGTCCGAAGATGTCGACGCTGGGCACGCACAAGATACAGTGCTGAGTTTGTACAGTGCAGGCGAGACGATACCGGCCGGCTCACTGTGTGTACGCACATGTTACTCCGGCCACGGCCACGGGATTTCATTTCTTCACGTCTCGGCCGATTGACGGGTGCCCGACGGACGGCGACGGTGAGTTGGATGAGATGTGCTACTGTTTCGCGGTTACAGCACGCTCTACTGCACGTAGGTGCGTCATGCTGCCCTTGCCCAAAGCCGTCCCCTCCCGTCCCGCTTGTACTGTAGCTATCAGTTTTCTGGCCGTTCAATCAACTGTTTGGTCATCACTTTCACATACGGATGCCGGTATCAATGCGTACGCAGATGTTGTCTTTGCTCTAACCTCTGAGAATCTGGCTACTGGCATATGCTTACCGTACTGTAGAAGACTAGGATTAGACAGCGCAACACAATGAATTGATTGGTGCAAAGGGCATGTATATACTTCCTTCGTTTCAAAATATAGCTCGGTTCCGCGTTTCAACTTTGATCGTAAATTTTAATCACCGAGACCGACTGCGGCGGAAGAAATTATATGATTGAAAACTTCTTTCGAATACGAATTTATTGTTATATTTTTTGCTCCCGTCGCAATCGGTCCTGTTAGTTAAATTTATGGTCAAAGTTGAACCTCAAAAAACGCAGGCGCATTATATCTTGGAACGGAAGGAGTATGACCTATATAGGAAAACTAGGAGGTGGACCCTGGACATAATATACTACATGCACCATATATTCAACACCCCTCCCTTCCCCCGCCGCGCAGTCGAAGCGTCGCTAGAGACACAGAGACAGGATCGAAACTCCTCAAATGTGGAAGTAGGCAGTCTCGATCCCTTAGTCATCACATCGACCAACTGTTACGCGGTCGGAACATGGAGAACCCGAGTGTGACCAAGGGCGAACTGTTCGCGCACAAAGTGGATGTCGAGCTCGATGTGCTTCGTTCGACGATGATGAATGGGGTTGGCGGAAAGATACACGGCAGAGACGATGTCGCAGTAGACGACAGTAGCCCGTGAGACGTCGTGATGCAACTCCTGAAGAAGCTGGCGAAGCCAAGTACACTCGGCGACAGCGTTCGCCACTGCACGGTACCCAGCCTCCACGCTGGAGCGCGACACCGTGGGTTGTCTTTTGGACGACCACGAGACGAGGGAGGGACCGAGGTAGACACAGTAGCCTGAAGTGGAGCGCCGTGTGTCACGACATCCTGCCCAATTAGCATCGGAATAGGCCACCATCTCCATAGAGGGGGACGCCGCGAGCGTGAGTCCTAGAGACATCGTGCCACGGATATAGCGGAGAATCCGTTTCGCAAGAGTCCAATGGGAATCACGAGGGGTGTGCATGTGAAGACACACCTGATGAATGGCGTACTGCAGATCCGGTTTGGTGAGCGTCAGATACTGGAGAGCACCAACGATGGATCGGTAGAATGGAGCATCCGACGCCAGGGAACCTTCTAGAGCAGAGACCTTGGCCTTCGTGTCAACAAGAGTGGCAACAGGCTGACAGTTGAGCATACCAGCGCGCTCAAGTAGCTCATGCGCATACTTCTACTGATGAAGAAAGAAGCCGTCGGGGCGCCGAACAACCTCGATGCCAAGGAAATAACGAAAAGCACCCAAATCCTTGATAGCAAACTCGTCATGCAGCCAATTAGTGACCTGCTGAAGAAGGGCTATGGAGGAGGCTATCAGGATGATGTCGTCGACGTAGAGTAACAAGTAGGCAGTCGTGTCGCCATGATGATAGACGAATAGCGAGGAGTCGGAGCGAGTAACACGGAAACCCACTGTCGGCAGAAAACCGATGATACGCTGGTACCAGGCTCGAGGTGCTTGCTTGAGACCGTAGAGACACCGGGACATCAAGCACACATGGCCGAGATGAGTGGCGTCGACAAAACCAGTGGGTTGCTCACAGTAGACCTGCTCGGCAAGGTGACCATGAAGGAAGGCGTTGGAGACATCCATCTGATGAACCGGCCAGCCGCGAGAGACCACCAACTGAAGGACAGTGCGGATCGTGGCCGGTTTGACAACCGGGGCAAACGTCTTGGTGGAGTCGACTCCAGCGCGCTGACGAAAACTGCGGACATCCCAGCGAGCCTTGTAGCACTCAAGAGTGCCATCAGAGTGATTCTTATGATGAAAGACCCACTTACCGCTGATGATGTTGGCACGAGGAGGCCGGGGAACCAACGTCCAAGTGCGGTTCTACTGAAGAGCGTCGAACTTCCTGCATCGCCACAAGCCAGTGAGGATCACGAAGGGCTGCTCTGGCGGTCGTAGGAATTGGGGACATCGAGCATGTACTCGTCGCTGGAGTACCGCAAACTCGGGCGATGGACGCCGGCCTGGGCCTGAGTGAGAGGGCGAGGCGGCGACTCCGAGGCAACCAGCATCGTGTGCACAGCCGGGGAAGGAGCAGTTTGCGAGGCAACCAGCGTCGAGGCAGTCGGCGACGGGGTAGCCGACGACGAGGCATCCGGCGACGGGGCATCCGGTGACGAGGCAGTTGGCGACGGGGCAGCCGACAAGGCAGCCGACCATGGGGCAGCTGGCGAGGCAACCCGCGAAGATGTCGGCGAGGCGGGCAGAGTCGGTGAGGGTGTCGTGGGGGCGCGAGGTGCAGCTCGTCCCACGGCGCGAGGACTGCCAAAGGCCGGAGGTGGTCAAGCCAGGCGGGTGATAACCCACAAGTATAGGGGATCAGTTGTAGCCTCTTTCGATAAGTAAGAGTGTCGAACCCAATGAGGAGCTAAATGTAGAACAAATATTCCCTCAAGTTCTATCGACCACCGATACAACTCTACGCACGCTTAACGTTCGCTTTACCTAGAACAAGTATGAAACTAGAAATACTTTGTAGGTGTGATATGATAGGTTTGCAAGATAATAAAGAGCACGGAAATAAAAACTAGGGACTGCTAAGATAAAGAAACAACTAAGTTAGTTTAACGAGTGTGGAAAAGTGGTGGTAGGAGTTGCGGAATTATTCCTAGGCAATTGATAGCTAGACCGGTAATCATTATTGCAATTTTATATGAGGGAGTGGCATAAGCTAAATTACTTTCTCTACTTGGATCACGTGCACTTATGATTGGAACTCTAGCAAGCGCCCGCAACTACTAAAGATCATTAAGGTAAAACCCAACCATAACATTATAAGGTATCAAGTCCTCTTTACTCCCATATGCAACAACCCACCTACTCGGGTTTATGCTTCTGTCACTCAAGCAACCCACCATAGGCGAATCATGATCACATTGTAACACCCTACATCGAGGATCCCTCACGCTTGCACAAAACGGAGAGCACCATAGGACAACACCAATAATAAAACATGCAACTCAAACCAATCATGATCGTCAATCAACCCATAGGACAACAAAATCTACTCATATATCATAGGATGGCAACACATCATTGGATAATAATATAAAGCATAATGCACCATGTTCAAGTAGAGGGTACATCGGGTTGTGGGAGAGTGGACCGCTGTAGATAGATGGGGGAAGGTGATGGAGGTGTTGATGAAGATGACAGAGTTGTTGGAGTAGATCGCCGTCACGATGATGGCCCCGGCGGCGTTCCGGTGGCACCGGGAGAGAGGGGGAGAGAGCCCCCTCCTCCTCCTTCTTCTTCCTTGACCTTCCCCCTAGATGAGAGAAGGGTTTCCCCTCTGGTCCATGGCCTCCATGGCGGCGGAGGGGCGAGAGCCCCTCCGAGATTGGATCTCTCTCTCTGTGTTTCCTTCTGTTTTTGCGCTCCCCGATTCTGGCCTTTCACCGTTTCTTAAGTATCCAGAGATCCGTAACTCCGACCGGGCTGAAATTTTTTGAGGGTAGAGTATTCAACCCAAATTTATTGATTCGACACAAGGGGAGCCAAAGAATATTCTTGAGTATTAGCAGCTGAGTTGTCAATTCAACCAAACCAGAAAGACTTAATATCTGCAGCAAAGTATTCAGTAGCAAATTAATATGGAAGTAACGATAACTGTGGCAAAGTGATAGTAGCAGTTTTGTAGTGTTTGTAACAGCAGCACGAAAAAGTAACTTAGCAAAGATCAATATATGAAAAGATCATAGGCAATGGATCAATGATGTATAATTATGTTGGATGACATTCATCATGCAACAGTTATAACATAGGGTGACACAAAACTAGCTCTAATTCATCAATGTAATGTAGGCATGTATTCCATATATAGTCATACGTGCTTATAGAAAAGAACTTGCATGACATCTTTTGTCCTATCCTCCCGTGGCGGCGGGGTCCTATTGGAAACTAAGGGATATTAAGGCCTCCTTTTAATAGAGAACCAGACCAAAGCATTAGCACTTAGTGAATACATGAACTCCTCAAACCGCGATAATCCCCGAAAAGAATCCTAGTTATAGTCACCCTGGGGGATGCGGATCATAACTCGTAATAGGTGTCTACAACTTGCAAGATAGGATCAAGAACACGCATATATTCATGAAAACATAATAGGTTCAGATCTGAAATCATGGCACTCGGGACCTAGTGACAAGCATTAAGCATAACAAAGTCATAGCAACATCAATCTCAGAACATAGTGGATACTAGGGATCAAACCCTAACAAAACTAACTCGATTACCTGATAAATCTCATCCAACCCATCACCATCCAGCAAGCCTACGATGATATTACTCACGAGCGGTGGGGAGAATCATGGAATTGGTGATGAAGGATGGTTGGTGATGACGAAGGCGTCGATTTCCCCTCTCTAGAGCCCAAAACGGACTCCAGATCTGGTCTTCTGAAGAAGAACAGGAGGTTGCGGCGGCTCCGTATCATGAAACACGATGAAATCTTCTCTCTGATTTTTTCTCCCACAATAGGAATATATAGAAGTGGAAACAAGGTCGGAGGAGCAGCAGGGGGCCCACAAGCCTGCCCGGCACGCCCTAGGGGGGTGGGCGCGACCACCAGGCTTGTGGCCAGGTGGTGGGCCCCCTGTAGTTGATTCTTTCACCAATATTTTTTATTAATTCCAAAAATATTCTCCGTAAATTTCCAGGTCAATCCGAGAACTTTTATTTCTGCACAAAAATAACACCAAGGCAATTCTGCTGAAAACAGCGTTAGTCCGGGTTAGTTCCATTCAAGTCATGCAAATTAGAGTCCAAAACAAGGACAAAAGAGTTTGGAAAAGTAGATACGTTGGAGACGTATCAACTCCCCCAAGCTTAAACCTTTGCTTGTCCTCAAGCAATTCAGTTGATAAACTGAAAGTGATAAAGAAAACTTTTACAAACTCTGTTTGATCTTGCTGTTGTATATATGTCTAACTTATGTTCAAATTTAAAGCAAGGATTATAGACTAACCACATTCACAATAACATTTAGGTCTCACATTTACTCATATCAATGGCATAATCAACTAGCAAGCAATAATAATAAGTCTCGGATGACAACAATTTTATCAAAATAATCATGATATAATATGACATAATGGTATCTCGCTAGCCCTTTCTGAGACCGCAAAACATAAATGCAGAGCACCTCTGAAGAACGAGGGTTGACTGGACATTGTAATTCATGGTAAAAGAGATCCAGTCATACTCATACTCAATATCAATTAATAGCATGGAATACAAATGACGATAGTGCTCTCTAAGTGATGCTTTTTATAAGAGGATGATGACTCAACAATAAATTAAATAGATAGACCCTTCGCAGAGGGAAGCATTGATTTGCAGAGGTGCCAGAGCTCGAGCTTTTTAAAACAGAGATAAGTAATGATTTTTGGAATAGTATGCTTTCATTGCTCACATAACGACCAAAAGGTTTTCAATATCTTCCATGCTAGATACATTACAGGCGGTTCCCAAATAGAATGGTAAAGTTTTTACTCCCCCTCCACCAATCAGTCACACTCCACGGCGGGCCGAATCCACGGGTACCGTCCATACAAACACAGTCCCGGGGGAGTTTTGTTTAATTATAATTTGATTTTTACTTCGAGCATGGGACTAGGTTTCTCGATTACCAACCACTTTCTCGTGAATGATAGTGAATCAACACATATCATGAGAATAACCCACCTAGAATGGAAGATACTAACAACCCCTAGTCGCCACATGAGCGATTTGGGCATACAAAACAGAAAGTTTATTTGAAGGTTTAAAGTTTAGCACATGGAAATTTACTTGGAACGGCAGGTAAATACTGCATATAGGTAGATATGGTGGACTCATATGGAACAACTTTGGGTTTATTGAGATGGATGCACAAGCAGTATTCCTGCTTAGTACAAGTGAAGGCTAGCAAAAGACTGGGGAGCGACCAACTAGAGAGCGACACAGTCATCAACATGCTTTGAGATTAACCAACATTGAATGCAAGCATGAGTAGGATATAATTCACTATGAACATAAACATCGTGGAGTCTATGTTGATTTGTTTTAACTACATGCGTGAACATGTGCCAAGTCAAGCCACCTGAATCATTCATACAAGGATACCATTCTATCATACGACATCACAACCTTAGTGCTCATGTTGGCACTCAAGATGAACCATTATCCACTCTTAGCTAATTAAGCATGGCATGAATAACTATAATATCTAATTGTCATTGCAAACACGTTCAACCCATAATGTACTGAATTCGGAACGATGAGCTAATCATATTTACAAAAGCAATATAAGTCGAGTTCATACCAGCTTTTCTCCATCTCAATCTTTTCATCAAATATCGTCATTATTGCCTTTCACTTGCACGACCGAACGATGTGAATAATAATAAGAGTGCGCGTGCATTGGACTAAGCTGGAATCTGCAAACAATAAACCAAAGGAGAAGACAAGGCAATACCGACTCTTTCTAAGATAAACAATAATGCATATGAGAGCCACTCAACATGTCATCGTGGTCTTCTCCGTACGACCCAAAGAGAAGAAAGGAAAATTATTTACACGAGAAAGCTTCCAACAAGCATAAAGAAGAACGAGAAATCTTTTTGGGTTTTCTCTTTAATGCTACAACTAAGCAACTAGTAAATAAAGCTAGAACTATTTTTTTTGTATTTTCCTCAAAGTTAATTAAACACACAAGAAGAAAGCAAAACAAGGAATAAACTACCATGGATAGTACAATGAAAAAGGATGAACACCGACAACTGGAATAAGTGTGTGAACATGAATGTAATGTCGGTGAGAAATACATACGCCCCCACGGCTGGAAATAACCTTCTCCGCGATACTCCGGAGGACACTGAGGGTTCCACTGGTTAGCAACCTCCTGTGGATCCCACTGAAAAAATGGGACCTGATATGCATCAAGGGCCGGTGCCTGCTCAGGTGCTGGGGGTTGTGACAAACCCCAATATCGGTAGATGTCATCGGGCATAATAGTGTACCTACCTGAATGAATATCAAACAGAGAAGAAGCAGGCAGAGTAATAATCTCACAAGTACCCTGACTAAATACTAAATTGTAAAGGATCCTCCTATCATCATTCTTCTTAATAACATCATGGCCTACCATACGGTCATAATCTAAAAACTTCGTGGGTATCATCCTCTCATATTTCTCGTGAAGCCTAATGGGTATCTCAAAATGTTTAGCTAAACGAGATGCATAGACACCTCTGAATATGGGCCCCTTCGAACGGTTGTTGTTCAATGGTTGGGCCACCATTGAGCCCAGACTAAAGGTTCTATCAGCAAATAAAGCATGGCGCAAAATAGCAAGGTCAGGATCACTAAGGCTTCCACTCTCCCAACGACCAACTAAACATCTTCCCACAAATAATGAATAATATTGTAGCATAAGAAAAATGTAAACTAGCTGTTCTTGCCTTTGACACGCCTCTCTCTTCTCCTACAGTGACCGCGGCAATAAAATCTTCCATGTCTCGAGGACGTGGTTCCCTGATGCTGCCCTCATAGGGTATCTTGCAAACTTTGCAAAAATCATAAAGGTTCATTTTCTTAGGCACGTCATATAAGTGAAATTCTACTGTAGGAGGGTCTTCCCTAGGATGAAAGTGAAAATTTTGCACAGAGGTATTAGTGAGCAAGAGGTACTGGTCACACTTATCGTTGAGGAAGTCGGTGATGCCTGCATTCTCGGCCAAATAATAGAAATCTTCATAAATTCCGGCCGCCCTCAAGAATGTGTCACACGGCCATTCACATGGTCAAATTTCCACGATGCGAGGAAGATTATATTTGGGTTTCTCCTTCATTTCATTTTCATCTTCCTTAGAACCCCGGCTTGAAGAACCTCTTATTAATCTTCTCAACATTTCTGAAAAATTCTGAAATTTTTAGTGAAAGAAAAATGAAGGTGAACAAAACTCAACAAAACTCATAGCAACTACTCCCTTAAGTGCCTAGAGACTATACCATGCATCAGAACTACTTGGGACCCGACAAATTTGACATGCAAGCTCAAAACCAAAGTCACCACAACAACAAAAATCTGCAATATATAAGTCACTAGAACAAAAACTAATTGGACCATTGGAGGAGTCACATACCATGAGCAATCCCCTAAAATAGTTTTGCAAATGGAGCTTTGAGCAAGGAGATCGAAAATGGCAGCAAGAGGAGCTAGAACACGGGTTTGAGAAATGGTGGGATTTTTTCTGGAGGAAGATGAAGTGAATGGGTGCTGGAATAAGTGGAGGAGGGCCACGTGGGACCCACAAGCCACCAGGGCCTGCCCAGGGGATGGGCGCGCCCACCAGGCTTGTAGCCCACTGGAGCAGCCCCTAATGCATACCCAGTGCCAAAAATTCTTAAATATTCCAAAAAATCATACTCCATTTTCAGGACATTTGAAAAACTTTTATTTTCAGGTCACTTTTTGATTGCACGGGAAACTCAGAAAACAGAAAAATAATAGCATTTTTACTTAATCTCATCTAGGTAACAGAAAATAAAAGTTAGGTACAGGAAGTTGTGCTTTCTAAATTCGTCCATCTCATTCTCATCAAAAGGAATCCATCAATAAGGTTGATCAAGTCTTATTAACAAACTTCTTTCGAATAACATGAAACCAAAGAATTTTCGAATAACACTAAGTTACCTCAATGGGGATATGCATTTCTCCAACAATAAGTATATCATATTTCTTCTTGACAGTAGGAAGAGAGAACTCAAAGTCTCCAATAATAATCGTTGGAATTTTTTCAATAGAGTTGATACTATGAACTTGAGGTTGTTTCTTCGGAAAAGTGTATCGTATGCTCATTACCATTAATATGAAAAGTGACATTGCCCCTATTGCAATCAATAATAGCCCCTGCATTATTCAAAAAGGGTCTACCAAGTATGATCGACATATTGTCGTCCTCAGGAATATCAAGAATAACAAAGTCCGGCAAGATAGTAGCATTTGCAACTACGACAGGCACATCCTCACAGATACCGATAGGTAGAGCAGTTGATTTATCAACCATTTGCAAAGAGATTTAAGTAGGCGTCAACTTATTCAAATCAAGTCTACGGTATAAAGAGAAAGGCATCACACTAACACCAGCTCCAAGATCACATAAAGCAGTTTTAACATAAGTTCCTTTAATAGAGCATGGTATAGTAGGTACTCCGAGATCTCCTAATTTCTTAGGTATTCCACCCTTAAAAGTATAATTAGAAAGCATGGTGGAAATCTCAGCTTCCGGTATCTTTCTTTTATTTGTCACAATATCTTTCATATACTTAGCATAAGGATACATTTTCAAAACATCGGTCAAGCGCATACGTAAAAAGACAGGTCTAAGCATTTCAGCAAAGCGCTCAAAATCTTCATCATCCTTTTTCTTGGATGGTTTGGGATGAAAGGGCATGGGTTTCTGAACCCATGGTTCTCTTTCTGTACCATGTTTCCTAGCAATAAAGTCTCTTTTATCGTATCTTTTATTCTTAGGTTGTGGGTTATCAAGATCATTAGCAGGTTCAATCTCCACATCATTATCATTACTAGGTTGAGCATCAACGTGAACATCATTATTAATGTTGTCACTAGGCTCATGTTCATCACCAGATTGTGTTTCAGCATCAGAAATAGAAATATTATTTGGATTCTCAGATGTATCTATAACAGGTTCACTAGCAGCATGCAAAGTACTATCATTATTCTGTTTCCTACTCTTATTGGAGGGAATAGGTTCATCAGTATTAACCCTCTGAGAATCTTGCTCAATTCTCTTAGGATGGCCCTCTGGATACAAAGGTTCCTAAGTCATTCTACCTCCTCTAGTCACAACTTTAACAGAATGATCATTGTCTTTACTATTCATCTCATTAAGCAAATCATTTTGAGCCTTAAGTACTTGTTCTACTTAGTAGAGGTTACCATGGAAGCATGTTTACTAATAAGCTTAAGATCATTTACAGTTATACTCAAATAATCACCCAAGCGATCAAGCATATAAGCATTATGTTTCAGTTGTCTACTAACATAAGCATTGAAATTTTCTTGCTTCACAATAAAATTATCAAATTCATCCAAGCATTGGCTAGCAGACTTATTATAAGGAATATCTCCTTCATCAAATCTACTGAGAGAATTTACCTCTACTACCCGTGTCGGGTTATCAAGACCATGTATTTCTTCAATAGGTGGTGGATTCTTAACATCTTTAGCTTTAATACCCTTTTCTTTCATAGATTTCTTTGCCTCCTGCATATCTTCAGGACTGAGGAATAGAATACCTCTTTTCTTCGGAGTTGGCTTTGAAGGTGGTTCGGGAATAGTCCAATCATTATAATTGCTCAATATATTATTCAGTAGTAATTCAGCATGTCCAATAGTTCGTTCCCTGAAAACATAACCAGCACAACTATCTAGGTAGTCCCTAGAAGCATCGGTTAGTCCATTATAAAAGATATCAAGTATTTCATTTTTCTTGAGAGGATGATCAGGCAAAGATTAAGTAATTGGAGAAGCCTCCCCCAAGCTTGTGGGAGACTCTCTTCTTCAAGTTGCACAAAGTTAAATATTTCCTGCAAGGCAGCTTGTTTCTTATGGGCAGGAAAATATTTCTAAGAGAAGTAATAAATCATATCCCGAGGACTACGCACACAACCAGGAGCAAGAGAATTAAAACATATCTTAGCATCACCCTTTAACGAGGAAGGAAACAACTTAAGAATATAGCAATAGCGATTTTTTTCCTCATGAGTAAATAGGGTGGCTATATCATTCAATTTGGTAAGATATGCCACAACAGTTTCAGATTCATAACCATGGAAAGGATCAGATTCAACCAAAGTAATTAACTCAGGTTCGACAGAGAATTCATAATCCTTATCAGTAACAACGATACGTGAAGTAGCAAACTTAGGATCATATTGCATTCTAGCATTCAAAGATTTTTCCTTCCACTTGCGAAGCAATTTCTTAAGATCATCTCTATCCTTATAAGCAAGAAAGTCCCTAGCTACCTCTCCTTCCATAACATAACCTTCAGGTATATCAGGCAATTCATATCTAGGAGAGCTAGGTCTAGCAGGTGTATCACAATGTTCAGTTTCAATAATTTCACATGTTCAGAAGTATCATAATTTTCAGCATTGACTCTAGCAATTTGTTCATCAAGAAATTCACCTAGTGCCATAGTATTATCAAGCAAAGTATCACCATAAGCATCATGCATAGCAGAAGTGGCATCCTCAATTACTTGCGACATATCAGAATCACTAGCAGGTTTTGGTGTCGCAAACTTACTCATAACAGAAGGTGAATCAAGTGCAGAGCTAGATGGCAGTTCCTTACCTCCCCTCGTAGTAGAGGGATAGATCTTGGTTTTTGGATCTTTCAGATTCTTCATAGTGATCAACAGATATAAATCCCAAGTGACTCAGAGAATAGAGCCATGCTCCCCGACAATGGCACTAGAAAAAGGTCTTGATAACCCACAAGTATAGGGGATCGCAACAGTTTTCAAGGGTAGAGTATTCAACCCAAATTTATTGATTCGACATAAGGGGAGCCAAAGAATATTCTCGAGTATTAGCAGCCGAGTTGTCAATTCAACCACACCTGAAAGACTTAATATCTGCAACAAAGTATTCAATAGCAAAGTAATATGGAAGTAACGGTAACTGTGGCAAAGTGATAGTAGCAGTTTTGTAGTGTTTGTAACAGCAACAACGGAAAAGTAACTTAGCAAAGATCAATATGTGAAAAGCTCGTAGGCAATGGATCAGTGATGGATAATTATGTCGGATGGCATTCATCATGCAATAGTTATAACATAGGGTGACACCGAACTAGCTCCAATTCATCAATGTAATATAGGCATGTATTCCATACATAGTCATACGTGCTTATGGAAAAGAACTTGCATGACATCTTTTGTCCTACCCTCCCATGGCAGCGGGGTCCTATTAGAAACTAAGGGATATTAAGGCTTCCTTTTAATAGAGAACCATACCAAAGCATTAGCACTTAGTGAATACATGAACTCCTCAAACTACGGTAATCACTGGAAAGAATCCCAGTTATGTCACCCTGGGGGATGTGGATCATAACTCGTAATAGGTGTCTACAACTTGCAAGATAGGATCAAGAAAACACATGTATTCATGAAAACATAATAGGTTCAAATCTGAAATCATGGCACTCGGTTCCTAGTGACAAGCATTAAGCATAGCAAAGTCATAGCAACATCAATCTCAGAACATAGTGGATACTAGGGATCAAACCCTAACAAAACTCACTTGATTACATGATAAATCTCATCCAACCCATCACCGTCGAGCAAGCCTACAATGAGAGTACTCACGAACGGTGGGGAGCATCATGGAATTGGTCATGAAGGATGGTTGGTGATGACAAAGGCATCGATTTTCCCTCTCCGGAGCCCAAAACAGACTCCAGATCTGGTCTCCTGAGGAAGAACAGGAGGTGGTGGCGGCTCCATATCATGAAACGCGATGAACTCTTCTCTCTGATGTTTTCTCCCCGAATAGGAATATATAGAAGTGGAAACGAGGTCGGAGGAGCAGCAGGGGGCCCACAAGCCTACCCGACGTGCCCTAGGGGGGTGGGCGCGCCCACCAGGCTTGTGGCTAGGTGGTGGCCCCCTGCAGTTGATTCTTTTGCCAATATTTTTTATTACTTCCAAAAATATTCTCTGTAAATTTTCAGGTCAATGCGAGAACTTTTATTTCTGCACAAAAATAACACCAAGGCAATTCTGCTGAAAAGAGTGTCAGTCCGGGTTAGTTCCATTCAAATCATGCAAATTAGAGTCCAAAACAAGGGCAAAAGAGTTTGGAAAAGTAGATACGTTGGAGAAGTATCAAAATACGATGAGAGACAGGATCATAGCAGCGGTATCCTTTGGTGTTTGGTGGGTATCCAAGGAAGATGCAAGCGACGGAGCAAGGTGCAAGCTTATGAGGCGCGGTAGCGGTGATGCTAGGATAGCAGAGACAACCAAAGATGCGAAGACCGTCATAAGAGGGCGTTGCACCGAAGAGGAGATGATGGGTTGCAAAGTTCCTGCAAGTGCGACAGGGGCGGATGTTAAGGAGGAGTGATGCGGTAGCGAGAGCGCCAGGCCAAAAATACAGAGGCACATAGACATGAAAGAGAAGCGTGCGAATGCAGTCATTAAGAGTGCGAAGAACGCGCTCAGCGCGACCGTTTTGCTGCGAAGTGTATGATCATGTGAGTCGAAAGGTCATACCGTGTGTGGTTAGTAGGGTGCGAACAACAAGGTTATCGAACTCCTTCTTGTTGTCTGTTTGGAACGCAAGGATGGGACGACCAAATTGTGTGATGGCATAAGAGTAAAATGCAGCGAGGGTGGAGATGACATCAGACTTACGCCGCAACGGGAAGGTCCACACATAGTGCAAAAAATCATCAAGAATGAAAAGATAATAAAGATAGCCCGTATTACTTGCAACTGGAGAGGTCCATACATCACTAGGAATTAACTCAAACGGGTACGATGAAACATGAGAAGAAACCCTAAAAGGAAGACGAGCATGTTTGCCTAGACGACAAGCATGACAAGAGTGATCGTCGATCTTATTACATGTGAAAGAAAAACTTCGAAGAATATGATGAAGGGTGGCGGGGTTGGGATGACCCAAGCAAGCATGCCAAAGGTCCACACCGGTGGCGACGGAGATAGGAGCGGCGGAGGTGGTGGAGGCTTTGGAGTGAACCGGGTAGAGGTCTTCAGGGCTATCACATCGGTGGAGCACCATCTGGGTACGGGCTTCCTTGACATAGAAACCAAACATGTCAAACTCAATGGTAACAGGATTTTCACGTGTGAGATAACGAACAGAAACAAGGTTTTTAATGAGGGCAGGTGATAGTAAGATATTAGATAATTAAATAAGGGTGGAGGTGGATGGAAAAGATGAATGTCCTATGTGGGTAATAGGGAGAGAGGAACCGTCACCAACGGTGATGCGAGTGGAGGTGTTGATGGGATAAGAAGTGAGGAGGTTACCGGGTTGGGCGGCCATATGAGCCATTGTGCCGGTATCCATATACCAATCATCACCGCCAGTGTAGTTGGAGGGAGTAGGGGCGGAGTGCAGACCAACAAGGACGGATCCCAAGGCACAAGAAGAAGCGCCGGGACCGGTGATGGTGAGGGGGCCGTCAACGACAGTGCGGTAGCCCTCCTGTCTGCGGCAGCTTGCCATAGAGGGGCTGCCCATAGGGTGCCCCGTACGGCTGTAGCGCAGCGTAAAATGCCTGATACAAGGGAGGCTTCGGGGCGAGTATGCCAGGACCAGGCGCGTGGGGAATCAACATGGAGTAGGCATGCACGACGCCAGTCCATGGATTCTGGCCAGTGGACAACAAGGCCGGCTGGAATTGCTGCGGGGGACGTGCGTCTCCTTCCCGAGCCCCATTGCCCTGCTACTGCTTGCGGCCGCCACAACGCCCCCCGCGGTGACCCCCGTTACCCCCGTTAGCAGCTGGCGGGGGCAGTGGGAAGGAGGCAGCCGATGCGTGTGGGAAGCCCGACAGGGGCTGGAAGGCCGGCACGGGACGCGGCTATGGTGGCCCCGGGTCCCCGCGAGTGCCAGTGGTGAGGGTGGTGTAGACTGCCCGGGACCGGGCCATCTTCACCCGCCTCTCCTCCAGCTTGAGATACGCCACCACCTTGGGGAAGGTGGGTTATGGTATGAGGGTAAGGTTGGAGACGGCGTTCCCAAAGTCCTCGTTGAGACCGGCGGTCTGGGTGCTGATGAGGAGTTCATCGCCGACCGTCTCTCCGAGATCACAGAGCTCATCGGCAAGCTTCTTGAGATGCATGCAAAAGTCGTCAATGGACAAGTCAAGCTACTAGCACCCATAGATCTCGCCATGGAGAAGGACCTTGCACTGAAGCTTGTTGTCGGTGAAGAGGCCGTTGAGCTTGGTCCAGACGGTGTAAGCGTAGTCGTCGTCAGCCACTACCGTGTGGAAGAGGTCCTTGGAGATGGTGAGGTAGAACCAGCAGATAATGGTGGTGTCGAGGGTCATCCACTACTTGTCATTCACCATGAGGCTGGAGTCCACGGTGCCATCGACGTGGCCATGAAGTTGGTACTCGCGAAACACCAGGTGAAAGTACCGCTTCCAAGTGGAGTAGGAGGCGGCGGATTGATCAAGGAACACCGGGACACGACCATGGATGTTCAGATCGCGAACATGGGTGACGTCCGGACCGGCGAAGGGGTTGGTGGCGGTGGAGGATCCCGTGGATCTCATGGTGTGGGAGGGGAGGATGGGACAGTGGTGGGAGCGAGGGACGGGTGCGGCGGCTAGGGTTTTAAAAAGGTGCGGCGGCTAGGGTTTTGGAGGACGGGTGTATGGCGGCTAGGGTTTTGGAGGACGGGTGCACGGCAGCTAGGGTGCGGTGCGGTGAGGGTGGACAGGAGGTAGGGTGAGGTTTGTTGGGCGGAAGTGGAGGCAGTGGCAGCAATGCGGCGGCTAGGGAGAGCCTGCGGTGGCGGTGGGTGGGGATAGTGGCAGCGGCTGCAGGATGGAGACGCGACGGCGGCATCTAGCATATGTCTAGGATCGACCTGCTCTGCTACCATGTAGAAGACTAGGTTTAGGCCGTGCAACACAATGAATTGATTGGTGCACTGGGCATGTATATATGATGTACAGGATTGGGGCCAGAACCTCAACTATACCGCAAAACTAGGAGGTGGGCGCTAGACATAATATACATGCATCATATATATTCAACACGTATGTGACAGCCCGAGACCGACATTCCAGAAGATTCCAGAAGATTCCCCTTTAGTTTCCATTCTCGGTTGTGTTTCGTCTATGTGTTGCATTAATCATCGCGTCATTCGCATCATATGCATTGGATCGTCACCCGTTTTCGAAACTTGCATCTGTTTATAGTCACCGGTTCTCGTCGTTCTTGCCGTTGCCCGTTCGAGACCAACCACACATGCATGTGCCGCGACACCGTTTAAAATAAAACCGTTTTTAAGTGCACGCAAAAATATTCTCGGATTGGTTCGAAACTTGTCGTGCGGTCTTGTTATATTGTAGGTAGACCGCCCGTCGAATTTCGTCGCGATCCGAGTTCGTTAGATACCCCGTCGGTCAGTCGTAGCAGTGCGGTTATCGGTAATCGTCGGACGTTATCGGCATTTTAAAACCCTGTGTCACGGGTCACCATTCTCTCTCTCTTCCCCACTTTGCCCCTCTGCACAGTCGCCGTAGCCCAAGTCTCCGCTTCCGGACGTCGGGTCGTCATCCGGCAGTCCGAAAACGGACAGAGCCGTAGACCCTAGCCTTAAACCTATATATAGCACCCTCGTTCCGCGTGTCAACCCTAACCAGCCACCTTCTCCCTCCTCTAGCCTCCAGCCCGCCCGAGCCCATCTGGGCCCGTTCGAGCCCATCCGGGCCCGAATCGCGTCCCGGAGCTCCCGAGCCTCCCATGGCTGCTCCTCCCGCAGGCCTCGCACGTCCCCGTGGCAGCCGCCCCTCGCCGGAGCCGCCCCAGGAGCCGCCGCCGCCGGACCTCTCTCTCTCCTTCTCCCTCCTTCTTCTCCCTTTCCCTGCTCCTCTCCTCACACCCGCTTCCATCTTCCTCCCGCAGGTCACCATAGCCGCCGTGGTGAGCTCGCCTGAGGAGCCCCCTCGCCCCAGCCGCGCCGGGGATGGACGGATCCGGGCCGCCGCATCCGGGATCCGGCCTCGCCCCGCCCTGCCTCCGCCTCCAGGCCGTCGTCGTCGCCGGAGTGGAGCCGCCGCCGCTGCTGCTTTCCTGCTTCGTGCGGGAGAAGACGAGCAGCGCCCGCTCGTGCCTGCGTCGCCCGCGCGTGGGCCTCCCCAGCGCCCAGCTGCCCCAGCCCCCCTATGCACCGACCTGGGCCAGATCCGGCCCAAATGAGCCCAGCTTCCCCCCTGCTGTTTTTTTTCCTTTTGTTTTTTTATTTTATTTGCAGATTTATTAATTGCATTATATAATTAACCGTATACCATTTTGAAATACTTCCAACATGTAAAATGTTTAGAATTAATCATAGAATATTAATATGCCATTTGTATCCATGCCTAATATGTTTAACATGTCATTTCATGCATTATTGCATATTTGTCATATTATTGCATTTTCATACTTAATTACCGTGCATCGAAATTAATCATATCACAAATTAAACATGTTCATCTCATTCGCATCGCATTTTCATGCATGAGAAAAATGTTGGTAATGATGTTTGCATTTAATTTGCATTAATGTTTTGCTAAAACGCGGTTAGGCCTAATACCCGCATATTTAGTTGTGATTAATTTTCTACATGAACCTAATCTTATTATATATGTTTTCGGAGTAGAATAATTCATAGAAATTATCTATGCATTTAGTTTTTCCATTTGAGCATGTTGTATGCATATCATTTATGCCGTGATGCCCTTTTGTCATTTTCGTATGATTTAATCCGGGCATGATATGAAATAATTTCCAACATGAAACTTGCTCTTTGATATGAGTCCTAGCCCATGGACATTTTCCTTGTCATAGATATCCATGTTTGGGTGTTATTTTGTTGTTGTCAACTTGCTATAAAATCTGTTATTTTGAAGGTCCAAAATATTTCTAAGTCAGGAATCTGTTATATTTTGTTGCTGTCTTGCCATGGGATTTGCTAGTGATCTAGAACTCTTTTGTGGTAGGTGTAATGAAGTTAATTGTTGTTGATATTGCCCTCTAGCATGCTGTTAAGTTTCATGCCATAATATGACTTTTAGCATATAGTTTTACTGCTGTCAATATGCCTTCATGATAAAACTGCACTGTCTAAAACTGCTATTTTCACCAAGTCTGAAACTGTTTTCAAGTAGCTACTTTGAGAGTTTCCTACCTAGTGATCCATGCATGTTTTGAATATGATTTGTGAAGATGAAATGAAGTGGATGTTGTATGCTATTGCCCCATGCCTGATTTGTGCATTTTAGAATATTATATCCTATTGTTTTCTTGTGTTCAAAATGCCATGTTGCTGTTTTTGGCAGCTTCCAACAAAAACTTGTTTGGTGGTTGTGGTTGAACCGTAGCTCCGATATGGGCATGTTGCATATGAAACTTGCTTAGAAGCTCATGTAGTTTCATAATAACTTGTTGCATTCATGATTTGAGATGGTTTTGATTGTTTTCCCATGCATTTGCATTCATGTCATGTGCATCTTGTGTGGCTCATATCTTTTGAACCGTAGCTCCGTTTGAGATGTCCTATATATGTAAATCGACTAGAATGACGTGTAGAATAACACGGTAGGCTTTATTATGATGTTTAACAAACATAAAATATGTTTAGATCAGATCTGGACCAAATTCATAATTAACATATGGGGTCATTTCGGAAATACTATAAGTTGTTTCCGACCTCATTTAAGATGCCTAGATAGATAGTTTACTTATGCTTCACCTCTTGCCATGTTTAGCAACATTTAATATTGTCGTGTACCTAACGAGAGTGAACTAAATAATTCGAATGTGGAGTTTCGTCAATATGCAACTCGTTGCATTGAGCTTCACTTAATGTGTAGTATCGGATTGTTGTGAATTGTCATGCCTTGCATATTAAACCGGACATGCATCATAGTTGTTGTGCATCATGTTTTGCATATGTTGTGGTGTATCTTGTGTTGATTGTTTGTTTCGGATTGCTTCTTCTCGATAGAGTTCCGAAAGCGTTCGGAGTGTGAGGATTCGTTCGACTACGTTGGTTCGTCTTCTTCATGGACTCGGTCTTCTTTTGAGCGGGATCTCAGGCAAGATGACACATTTCCCTGGATACCATTACTATCATTGCCATGCTAGTTGTCTCGTCTTTTACCGTTATGTCTTGCTACCTACCACTTGTTTGATAAGCCTCCCAACACTGCCATGATAAGCCTCTAACCTCTTCACCTCCCAGCAAACATTGTTTGGGTATGTTTCCGCTTGCTCAGCCCTTCTTATAGCGTTGCTAGATGCAGGTGCAATTGCTTCCATGTGCCAACATGGACATTCTTTTGTCATATCACAATATTGCTGCTATTTAATTTAATGCACATATATACTTGGTAAAGGTGGAAGACTTGGCCTTTTGCTTGGTGTTTTGTTCCACTCTTGCCGCCCCTAGTTACTTGTGAACTGGTGTTATGTTCCAGAAATGAGTGCTCCTAACATGCTTGGGGTTGTTATGGGGACCCCTTGATTTTCGGTTTAGAATAAAACTTGTCTGGCAAGGCCCAACATTGGTACTACATTTGCCTAAAACTAATGAACTTGCATAGGGCATGATCACCCCTTGGATAATTTAATCAACCCCCGGGCCAATGCTCCGCATGAGTGTTGGTCCAAGCCAGAGCAGCTTATTAACGCTACCCGGGGTAACTCGGTGTTTGGCGTGGTAACCATCGCTCATCCGGTTGTGCCCTGAGAACGAGATACGTGCCCTTATCGGGATCGTCGGCACGTCGGCCGACCTTGCTGTATTTGTTTTACCTTTCTCGAACGTCTTGAGTGAGGAACTCTGATTATTCTTCGGGGTATCTCGAGGTGTCGGATTTCCTTTGGAATTGCCTAGGAAGATCACGAGTTCCGTGGTTGAGGGTTATTCCCACTGAGTGTGGTTAATTTGTGATGGATGAGTTGGAGCACCCCTGTAGGGTTAAATCTTTTCGAGAAGCCATGCCCGCGGTTATGTGGCAAACTTGGATACTTTGTTTAACACCCGGTCATAGCAAACTTGGATCACGTGCACTTATGATTGGAACTCTAGCAAGCGTCCGCAACTACTAAAGATCATTAAGGTAAAACCCAACCATAACATTATAAGGTATCAAGTCCTCTTTACTCCCATATGCAACAACCCACCTACTTGGGTTTATGCTTCTGTCACTCAAGCAACCCACCATAGGCGAATCATGATCACATTGTAACACCCTACATCGAGGATCCCTCACGCTTGCGCAAAACGGAGAGCACCATAGGACAACACCAATAATAAAACATGCAACTCAAACCAATCATGATCGTCAATCAACCCATAGGACAACAAAATCTACTCATATATCATAGGATGGCAACACATCATTGGATAATAATATAAAGCATAATGCACCATGTTCAAGTAGAGGGTACATCGGGTTGTGGGAGAGTGGACCGCTGTAGATAGATGGGGGAAGGTGATGGAGGTGTTGATGAAGATGACAGAGTTGTTGGAGTAGATCGCCGTCACGATGATGGCCCCGGCGGCGTTCCGGTGGCACCGGGAGAGAGGGGGAGAGAGCCCCCTCCTCCTCCTTCTTCTTCCTTGACCTTCCCCCTAGATGAGAGAAGGGTTTCCCCTCTGGTCCATGGCCTCCATGGCGGCGGAGGGGCGAGAGCCCCTCCGAGATTGGATCTCTCTCTCTCTGTTTCCTTCTGTTTTTGCGCTCCCCGATTCTGGCCCTTTCACCGTTTCTTAAGTATCCAGAGATCCGTAACTCCGACCGGGCTGAAATTTTTTGAGGGTAGAGTATTCAACCCAAATTTATTGATTCGACACAAGGGGAGCCAAAGAATATTCTTGAGTATTAGCAGCTGAGTTGTCAATTCAACCAAATCAGAAAGACTTAATATCTGCAGCAAAGTATTCAGTAGCAAATTAATATGGAAGTAACGATAACTGTGGCAAAGTGATAGTAGCAGTTTTGTAGTGTTTGTAACAGCAGCACGAAAAAGTAACTTAGCAAAGATCAATATATGAAAAGATCATAGGCAATGGATCAATGATGTATAATTATGTTGGATGACATTCATCATGCAACAGTTATAACATAGGGTGACACAAAACTAGCTCTAATTCATCAATGTAATGTAGGCATGTATTCCATATATAGTCATACGTGCTTATAGAAAAGAACTTGCATGACATCTTTTGTCCTATCCTCCCGTGGCGGCGGGGTCCTATTGGAAACTAAGGGATATTAAGGCCTCCTTTTAATAGAGAACCAGACCAAAGCATTAGCACTTAGTGAATACATGAACTCCTCAAACCGCGATAATCCCCGAAAAGAATCCTAGTTATAGTCACCCTGGGGGATGCGGATCATAACTCGTAATAGGTGTCTACAACTTGCAAGATAGGATCAAGAACACGCATATATTCATGAAAACATAATAGGTTCAGATCTGAAATCATGGCACTCGGGACCTAGTGACAAGCATTAAGCATAACAAAGTCATAGCAACATCAATCTCAGAACATAGTGGATACTAGGGATCAAACCCTAACAAAACTAACTCGATTACCTGATAAATCTCATCCAACCCATCACCATCCAGCAAGCCTACGATGATATTACTCACGAGCGGTGGGGAGAATCATGGAATTGGTGATGAAGGATGGTTGGTGATGACGAAGGCGTCGATTTCCCCTCTCTAGAGCCCAAAACGGACTCCAGATCTGGTCTTCTGAAGAAGAACAGGAGGTTGCGGCGGCTCCGTATCATGAAACACGATGAAATCTTCTCTCTGATTTTTTCTCCCACAATAGGAATATATAGAAGTGGAAACAAGGTCGGAGGAGCAGCAGGGGGCCCACAAGCCTGCCCGGCACGCCCTAGGGGGGTGGGCGCGACCACCAGGCTTGTGGCCAGGTGGTGGGCCCCCTGTAGTTGATTCTTTCACCAATATTTTTTATTAATTCCAAAAATATTCTCCGTAAATTTCCAGGTCAATCCGAGAACTTTTATTTCTGCACAAAAATAACACCAAGGCAATTCTGCTGAAAACAGCGTTAGTCCGGGTTAGTTCCATTCAAGTCATGCAAATTAGAGTCCAAAACAAGGACAAAAGAGTTTGGAAAAGTAGATACGTTGGAGACGTATCAACTCCCCCAAGCTTAAACCTTTGCTTGTCCTCAAGCAATTCAGTTGATAAACTGAAAGTGATAAAGAAAACTTTTACAAACTCTGTTTGATCTTGCTGTTGTATATATGTCTAACTTATGTTCAAATTTAAAGCAAGGATTATAGACTAACCACATTCACAATAACATTTAGGTCTCACATTTACTCATATCAATGGCATAATCAACTAGCAAGCAATAATAATAAGTCTCGGATGACAACAATTTTATCAAAATAATCATGATATAATATGACATAATGGTATCTCGCTAGCCCTTTCTGAGACCGCAAAACATAAATGCAGAGCACCTCTGAAGAACGAGGGTTGACTGGACATTGTAATTCATGGTAAAAGAGATCCAGTCATACTCATACTCAATATCAATTAATAGCATGGAATACAAATGACGATAGTGCTCTCTAAGTGATGCTTTTTATAAGAGGATGATGACTCAACAATAAATTAAATAGATAGACCCTTCGCAGAGGGAAGCATTGATTTGCAGAGGTGCCAGAGCTCGAGCTTTTTAAAACAGAGATAAGTAATGATTTTTGGAATAGTATGCTTTCATTGCTCACATAACGACCAAAAGGTTTTCAATATCTTCCATGCTAGATACATTACAGGCGGTTCCCAAATAGAATGGTAAAGTTTTTACTCCCCCTCCACCAATCAGTCACACTCCACGGCGGGCCGAATCCACGGGTACCGTCCATACAAACACAGTCCCGGGGGAGTTTTGTTTAATTATAATTTGATTTTTACTTCGAGCATGGGACTAGGTTTCTCGATTACCAACCACTTTTCTCGTGAATGATAGTGAATCAACACATATCATGAGAATAACCCACCTAGAATGGAAGATACTAACAACCCCTAGTCGCCACATGAGCGATTTGGGCATACAAAACAGAAAGTTTATTTGAAGGTTTAAAGTTTAGCACATGGAAATTTACTTGGAACGGCAGGTAAATACTGCATATAGGTAGATATGGTGGACTCATATGGAAAAACTTTGGGTTTATTGAGATGGATGCACAAGCAGTATTCCTGCTTAGTACAAGTGAAGGCTAGCAAAAGACTGGGGAGCGACCAACTAGAGAGCGACACAGTCATCAACATGCTTTGAGATTAACCAACATTGAATGCAAGCATGAGTAGGATATAATTCACTATGAACATAAACATCGTGGAGTCTATGTTGATTTGTTTTAACTACATGCGTGAACATGTGCCAAGTCAAGCCACCTGAATCATTCATACAAGGATACCATTCTATCATACGACATCACAACCTTAGTGCTCATGTTGGCACTCAAGATGAACCATTATCCACTCTTAGCTAATTAAGCATGGCATGAATAACTATAATATCTAATTGTCATTGCAAACACGTTCAACCCATAATGTACTGAATTCGGAACGATGAGCTAATCATATTTACAAAAGCAATATAAGTCGAGTTCATACCAGCTTTTCTCCATCTCAATCTTTTCATCAAATATCGTCATTATTGCCTTTCACTTGCACGACCGAACGATGTGAATAATAATAGAGTGCGCGTGCATTGGACTAAGCTGGAATCTGCAAACAATAAACCAAAGGAGAAGACAAGGCAATACCGACTCTTTCTAAGATAAACAATAATGCATATGAGAGCCACTCAACATGTCATCGTGGTCTTCTCCGTACGACCCAAAGAGAAGAAAGGAAAATTATTTACACGAGAAAGCTTCCAACAAGCATAAAGAAGAACGAGAAATCTTTTTGGGTTTTCTCTTTAATGCTACAACTAAGCAACTAGTAATAAAGCTAGAACTATTTTTTTTGTATTTCCTCAAAGTTAATTAAACACACAAGAAGAAAGCAAAACAAGGAATAAACTACCATGGATAGTACAATGAAAAAGGATGAACACCGACAACTGGAATAAGTGTGTGAACATGAATGTAATGTCGGTGAGAAATACATACGCCCCCACGGCTGGAAATAACCTTCTCCGCGATACTCCGGAGGACACTGAGGGTTCCACTGGTTAGCAACCTCCTGTGGATCCCACTGAAAAAATGGGACCTGATATGCATCAAGGGCCGGTGCCTGCTCAGGTGCTGGGGGTTGTGACAAACCCCAATATCGGTAGATGTCATCGGGCATAATAGTGTACCTACCTGAATGAATATCAAACAGAGAAGAAGCAGGCAGAGTAATAATCTCACAAGTACCCTGACTAAATACTAAATTGTAAAGGATCCTCCTATCATCATTCTTCTTAATAACATCATGGCCTACCATACGGTCATAATCTAAAAACTTCGTGGGTATCATCCTCTCATATTTCTCGTGAAGCCTAATGGGTATCTCAAAATGTTTAGCTAAACGAGATGCATAGACACCTCTGAATATGGGCCCCTTCGAACGGTTGTTGTTCAATGGTTGGGCCACCATTGAGCCCAGACTAAGGTTCTATCAGCAAATAAAGCATGGCGCAAAATAGCAAGGTCAGGATCACTAAGGCTTCCACTCTCCCAACGACCAACTAAACATCTTCCCACAATAATGAATAATATTGTAGCATAAGAAAAATGTAAACTAGCTGTTCTTGCCTTTGACACGCCTCTCTCTTCTCCTACAGTGACCGCGGCAATAAAATCTTCCATGTCTCGAGGACGTGGTTCCCTGATGCTGCCCTCATAGGGTATCTTGCAAACTTTGCAAAAATCATAAAGGTTCATTTTCTTAGGCACGTCATATAAGTGAAATTCTACTGTAGGAGGGTCTTCCCTAGGATGAAAGTGAAAATTTTGCACAGAGGTATTAGTGAGCAAGAGGTTACTGGTCACACTTATCGTTGAGGAAGTCAGTGATGCCTGCATTCTCGGCCAAATAATAGAAATCTTCATAAATTCCGGCCGCCCTCAAGAATGTGTCACACGGCCATTCACATGGTCAAATTTCCACGATGCGAGGAAGATTATATTTGGGTTTCTCCTTCATTTCATTTTTCATCTTCCTTAGAACCCCGGCTTGAAGAACCTCTTATTAATCTTCTCAACATTTCTGAAAAATTCTGAAATTTTTAGTGAAAGAAAAATGAAGGTGAACAAAACTCAACAAAACTCATAGCAACTACTCCCTTAAGTGCCTAGAGACTATACCATGCATCAGAACTACTTGGGACCCGACAAATTTGACATGCAAGCTCAAAACCAAAGTCACCACAACAACAAAAATCTGCAATATATAAGTCACTAGAACAAAAACTAATTGGACCATTGGAGGAGTCACATACCATGAGCAATCCCCTAAAATAGTTTTGCAAATGGAGCTTTGAGCAAGGAGATCGAAAATGCAGCAAGAGGAGCTAGAACACGGGTTTGAGAAATGGTGGGATTTTTTCTGGAGGAAGATGAAGTGAATGGGTGCTGGAATAAGTGGAGGAGGGCCATGTGGGACCCACAAGCACCAGGGCCTGCCCAGGGGATGGGCGCGCCCACCAGGCTTGTAGCCCACTGGAGCAGCCCCCTAATGCATACCCAGTGCCAAAAATTCTTAAATATTCCAAAAAATCATACTCCATTTTCAGGACATTTGAAAAACTTTTATTTTCAGGTCACTTTTGATTGCACGGGAAACTCAGAAAACAGAAAAATAATAGCATTTTTACTTAATCTCATCTAGGTAACAGAAATAAAAGTTAGGTACAGGAAGTTGTGCTTTCTAAATTCGTCCATCTCATTCTCATCAAAAGGAATCCATCAATAAGGTTGATCAAGTCTTATTAACAAACTTCTTTCGAATAACATGAAACCAAAGAATTTTCGAATAACACTAAGTTACCTCAATGGGGATATGCATTTCTCCAACAATAAGTATATCATATTTCTTCTTGACAGTAGGAAGAGAGAACTCAAAGTATCCAATAATAATCGTTGGAATTTTTTCAATAGAGTTGATACTATGAACTTGAGGTTGTTTCTTCGGAAAAGTGTATCGTATGCTCATTACCATTAATATGAAAAGTGACATTGCCCCTATTGCAATCAATAATAGCCCCTGCATTATTCAAAAAGGGTCTACCAAGTATGATCGACATATTGTCATCCTCAGGAATATCAAGAATAACAAAGTCCGGCAAGATAGTAGCATTTGCAACTACGACAGGCACATCCTCACAGATACCGATAGGTAGAGCAGTTGATTTATCAGCCATTTGCAAAGAGATTTAAGTAGGCGTCAACTTATTCAAATCAAGTCTACGGTATAAAGAGAAAGGCATCACACTAACACCAGCTCCAAGATCACATAAAGCAGTTTTAACATAAGTTCCTTTAATAGAGCATGGTATAGTAGGTACTCCGAGATCTCCTAATTTCTTAGGTATTCCACCCTTAAAAGTATAATTAGAAAGCATGGTGGAAATCTCAGCTTCCGGTATCTTTCTTTTATTTGTCACAATATCTTTCATATACTTAGCATAAGGATACATTTTCAAAACATCGGTCAAGCGCATACGTAAAAAGACAGGTCTAAGCATTTCAGCAAAGCGCTCAAAATCCTCATCATCCTTTTTCTTGGATGGTTTGGGATGAAAGGGCATGGCTTTCTGAACCCATGGTTCTCTTTCTGTACCATGTTTCCTAGCAATAAAGTCTCTTTTATCGTATCTTTTATTCTTAGGTTGTGGGTTATCAAGATCATTAGCAGGTTCAATCTCCACATCATTATCATTACTAGGTTGAGCATCAACGTGAACATCATTATTAATGTTGTCACTAGGCTCATGTTCATCACCAGATTGTGTTTCAGCATCAGAAATAGAAATATTATTTGGATTCTCAGATGTATCTATAACAGGTTCACTAGCAGCATGCAAAGTACTATCATTATTCTGTTTCCTACTCTTATTGGAGGGAATAGGTTCATCAGTATTAACCCTCTGAGAATCTTGCTCAATTCTCTTAGGATGGCCCTCTGGATACAAAGGTTCCTAAGTCATTCTACCTCCTCTAGTCACAACTTTAACAGAATGATCATTGTCTTTACTATTCATCTCATTAAGCAAATCATTTTGAGCCTTAAGTACTTGTTCTACTTAGTAGAGGTTACCATGGAAGCATGTTTACTAATAAGCTTAAGATCATTTACAGTTATACTCAAATAATCACCCAAGCGATCAAGCATATAAGCATTATGTTTCAGTTGTCTACTAACATAAGCATTGAAATTTTCTTGCTTCACAATAAAATTATCAAATTCATCCAAGCATTGGCTAGCAGACTTATTATAAGGAATATCTCCTTCATCAAATCTACTGAGAGAATTTACCTCTACTACCCGTGTCGGGTTATCAAGACCATGTATTTCTTCAATAGGTGGTAGATTCTTAACATCTTTAGCTTTAATACCCTTTTCTTTCATAGATTTCTTTGCCTCCTGCATATCTTCAGGACTGAGGAATAGAATACCTCTTTTCTTCGGAGTTGGCTTTGAAGGTGGTTCAGGAATAGTCCAATCATTATAATTGTCAATATATTATTCAGTAGTAATTCAGCATGTCCAATAGTTCGTTCCCTGAAAACATAACCAGCACAACTATCTAGGTAGTCCCTAGAAGCATCGGTTAGTCCATTATAAAAGATATCAAGTATTTCATTTTTCTTGAGAGGATGATCAGGCAAAGATTAAGTAATTGGAGAAGCCTCCCCCAAGCTTGTGGGAGACTCTCTTCTTCAAGTTGCACAAAGTTAAATATTTCCTGCAAGGCAGCTTGTTTCTTATGGGCAGGAAAATATTTCTAAGAGAAGTAATAAATCATATCCCGAGGACTACGCACACAACCAGGAGCAAGAGAATTAAAACATATCTTAGCATCACCCTTTAACGAGGAAGGAAACAACTTAAGAATATAGCAATAGCGATTTTTTTCCTCATGAGTAAATAGGGTGGCTATATCATTCAATTTGGTAAGATATGCCACAACAGTTTCAGATTCATAACCATGGAAAGGATCAGATTCAACCAAAGTAATTAACTCAGGTTCGACAGAGAATTCATAATCCTTATCAGTAACAACGATACGTGAAGTAGCAAACTTAGGATCATATTGCATTCTAGCATTCAAAGATTTTTCCTTCCACTTGCGAAGCAATTTCTTAAGATCATCTCTATCCTTATAAGCAAGAAAGTCCCTAGCTACCTCTCCTTCCATAACATAACCTTCAGGTATATCAGGCAATTCATATCTAGGAGAGCTAGGTCTAGCAGGTGTATCACAATGTTCAGTTTCAATAATTTCACATGTTCAGAAGTATCATAATTTTCAGCATTGACTCTAGCAATTTGTTCATCAAGAAATTCACCTAGTGCCATAGTATTATCAAGCAAAGTATCACCATAAGCATCATGCATAGCAGAAGTGGCATCCTCAATTACTTGCGACATATCAGAATCACTAGCAGGTTTTGGTGTCGCAAACTTACTCATAACAGAAGGTGAATCAAGTGCAGAGCTAGATGGCAGTTCCTTACCTCCCCTCGTAGTAGAGGGATAGATCTTGGTTTTTGGATCTTTCAGATTCTTCATAGTGATCAACAGATATAAATCCCAAGTGACTCAGAGAATAGAGCCATGCTCCCCGACAATGGCACTAGAAAAAGGTCTTGATAACCCACAAGTATAGGGGATCGCAACAGTTTTCAAGGGTAGAGTATTCAACCCAAATTTATTGATTCGACATAAGGGGAGCCAAAGAATATTCTCGAGTATTAGCAGCCGAGTTGTCAATTCAACCACACCTGAAAGACTTAATATCTGCAACAAAGTATTCAATAGCAAAGTAATATGGAAGTAACGGTAACTGTGGCAAAGTGATAGTAGCAGTTTTGTAGTGTTTGTAACAGCAACAACGGAAAAGTAACTTAGCAAAGATCAATATGTGAAAAGCTCGTAGGCAATGGATCAGTGATGGATAATTATGTCGGATGGCATTCATCATGCAATAGTTATAACATAGGGTGACACCGAACTAGCTCCAATTCATCAATGTAATATAGGCATGTATTCCATACATAGTCATACGTGCTTATGGAAAAGAACTTGCATGACATCTTTTGTCCTACCCTCCCATGGCAGCGGGGTCCTATTAGAAACTAAGGGATATTAAGGCTTCCTTTTAATAGAGAACCATACCAAAGCATTAGCACTTAGTGAATACATGAACTCCTCAAACTACGGTAATCACTGGAAAGAATCCCAGTTATGTCACCCTAGGGGATGTGGATCATAACTCGTAATAGGTGTCTACAACTTGCAAGATAGGATCAAGAAAACACATGTATTCATGAAAACATAATAGGTTCAAATCTGAAATCATGGCACTCGGTTCCTAGTGACAAGCATTAAGCATAGCAAAGTCATAGCAACATCAATCTCAGAACATAGTGGATACTAGGGATCAAACCCTAACAAAACTCACTTGATTACATGATAAATCTCATCCAACCCATCACCGTCGAGCAAGCCTACAATGAGAGTACTCATGAACGGTGGGGAGCATCATGGAATTGGTCATGAAGGATGGTTGGTGATGACAAAGGCATCGATTTTCCCTCTCCGGAGCCCAAAACAGACTCCAGATCTGGTCTCCTGAGGAAGAACAGGAGGTGGTGGCGGCTCCATATCATGAAACGCGATGAAATCTTCTCTCTGATGTTTTCTCCCCGAATAGGAATATATAGAAGTGGAAACGAGGTCGGAGGAGCAGCAGGGGGCCCACAAGCCTACCCGACGTGCTCTAGGGGGGTGGGCGCGCCCACCAGGCTTGTGGCTAGGTGGTGGCCCCCTGCAGTTGATTCTTTTGCCAATATTTTTTATTACTTCCAAAAATATTCTCTGTAAATTTTCAGGTCAATGCGAAGAACTTTTATTTCTGCACAAAAATAACACCAAGGCAATTCTGCTGAAAAGAGTGTCAGTCCGGGTTAGTTCCATTCAAATCATGCAAATTAGAGTCCAAAACAAGGGCAAAAGAGTTTGGAAAAGTAGATACGTTGGAGAAGTATCAAAATACGATGAGAGACAGGATCATAGCAGCGGTATCCTTTGGTGTTTGGTGGGTATCCAAGGAAGATGCAAGCGACGGAGCAAGGTGCAAGCTTATGAGGCGCGGTAGCGGTGATGCTAGGATAGCAGAGACAACCAAAGATGCGAAGACCGTCATAAGAGGGCGTTGCACCGAAGAGGAGATGATGGGTTGCAAAGTTCCTGCAAGTGCGACAGGGGCGGATGTTAAGGAGGAGTGATGCGGTAGCGAGAGCGCCAGGCCAAAAATACAGAGGCACATAGACATGAAAGAGAAGCGTGCGAATGCAGTCATTAAGAGTGCGAAGAACGCGCTCAGCGCGACCGTTTTGCTGCGAAGTGTATGATCATGTGAGTCGAAAGGTCATACCGTGTGTGGTTAGTAGGGTGCGAACAACAAGGTTATCGAACTCCTTCTTGTTGTCTGTTTGGAACGCAAGGATGGGACGACCAAATTGTGTGATGGCATAAGAGTAAAATGCAGCGAGGGTGGAGATGACATCAGACTTACGCCGCAACGGGAAGGTCCACACATAGTGCAAAAAATCATCAAGAATGAAAAGATAATAAAGATAGCCCGTATTACTTGCAACTGGAGAGGTCCATACATCACTAGGAATTAACTCAAACGGGTACGATGAAACATGAGAAGAAACCCTAAAAGGAAGACGAGCATGTTTGCCTAGACGACAAGCATGACAAGAGTGATCGTCGATCTTATTACATGTGAAAGAAAAACTTCGAAGAATATGATGAAGGGTGGCGGGGTTGGGATGACCCAAGCAAGCATGCCAAAGGTCCACACCGGTGGCGACGGGAGATAGGAGCGGCGGAGGTGGTGGAGGCTTTGGAGTGAACCGGGTAGAGGTCTTCAGGGCTATCACATCGGTGGAGCACCATCTGGGTACGGGCTTCCTTGACATAGAAACCAAACATGTCAAACTCAATGGTAACAGGATTTTCACGTGTGAGATAACGAACAGAAACAAGGTTTTTAATGAGGGCAGGTGATAGTAAGATATTAGATAATTAAATAAGGGTGGAGGTGGATGGAAAAGATGAATGTCCTATGTGGGTAATAGGGAGAGAGGAACCGTCACCAACGGTGATGCGAGTGGAGGTGTTGATGGGATAAGAAGTGAGGAGGTTACCGGGTTGGGCGGCCATATGAGCCATTGTGCCGGTATCCATATACCAATCATCACCGCCAGTGTAGTTGGAGGGAGTAGGGGCGGAGTGCAGACCAACAAGGACGGATCCCAAGGCACAAGAAGAAGCGCCGGGACCGGTGATGGTGAGGGGGCCGTCAACGACAGTGGCGGTAGCCCTCCTGTCTGCGGCAGCTTGCCATAGAGGGGCTGCCCATAGGGTGCCCCGTACGGCTGTAGCGCAGCGTAAAATGCCTGATACAAGGGAGGCTTCGGGGCGAGTATGCCAGGACCAGGCGCGTGGGGAATCAACATGGAGTAGGCATGCACGACGCCAGTCCATGGATTCTGGCCAGTGGACAACAAGGCCGGCTGGAATTGCTGCGGGGGACGTGCGTCTCCTTCCCGAGCCCCATTGCCCTGCTACTGCTTGCGGCCGCCACAACGCCCCCCGCGGTGACCCCCGTTACCCCCCGTTAGCAGCTGGCGGGGGCAGTGGGAAGGAGGCAGCCGATGCGTGTGGGAAGCCCGACAGGGGCTGGAAGGCCGGCACGGGACGCGGCTATGGTGGCCCCGGGTCCCCGCGAGTGCCAGTGGTGAGGGTGGTGTAGACTGCCCGGGACCGGGCCATCTTCACCTCGCCTCTCCTCCAGCTTGAGATACGCCACCACCTTGGGGAAGGTGGGTTATGGTATGAGGGTAAGGTTGGAGACGGCGTTCCCAAAGTCCTCGTTGAGACCGGCGGTCTGGGTGCTGATGAGGAGTTCATCGCCGACCGTCTCTCCGAGATCACAGAGCTCATCGGCAAGCTTCTTGAGATGCATGCAAAAGTCGTCAATGGACAAGTCAAGCTACTAGCACCCATAGATCTCGCCATGGAGAAGGACCTTGCACTGAAGCTTGTTGTCGGTGAAGAGGCCGTTGAGCTTGGTCCAGACGGTGTAAGCGTAGTCGTCGTCAGCCACTACCGTGTGGAAGAGGTCCTTGGAGATGGTGAGGTAGAACCAGCAGATAATGGTGGTGTCGAGGGTCATCCACTACTTGTCATTCACCATGAGGCTGGAGTCCACGGTGCCATCGACGTGGCCATGAAGTTGGTACTCGCGAAACACCAGGTGAAAGTACCGCTTCCAAGTGGAGTAGGAGGCGGCGGATTGATCAAGGAACACCGGGACACGACCATGGATGTTCAGATCGCGAACATGGGTGACGTCCGGACCGGCGAAGGGGTTGGTGGCGGTGGAGGATCCCGTGGATCTCATGGTGTGGGAGGGGAGGATGGGACAGTGGTGGGAGCGAGGGACGGGTGCGGCGGCTAGGGTTTTAAAAAGGTGCGGCGGCTAGGGTTTTGGAGGACGGGTGTATGGCGGCTAGGGTTTTGGAGGACGGGTGCACGGCAGCTAGGGTGCGGTGCGGTGAGGGTGGACAGGAGGTAGGGTGAGGTTTGTTGGGCGGAAGTGGAGGCAGTGGCAGCAATGCGGCGGCTAGGGAGAGCCTGCGGTGGCGGTGGGTGGGGATAGTGGCAGCGGCTGCAGGATGGAGACGCGACGGCGGCATCTAGCATATGTCTAGGATCGACCTGCTCTGCTACCATGTAGAAGACTAGGTTTAGGCCGTGCAACACAATGAATTGATTGGTGCACTGGGCATGTATATATGATGTACAGGATTGGGGCCAGAACCTCAACTATACCGCAAAACTAGGAGGTGGGCGCTAGACATAATATACATGCATCATATATATTCAACACGTATGTGACAGCCCGAGACCGACATTCCAGAAGATTCCAGAAGATTCCCCTTTAGTTTCCATTCTCGGTTGTGTTTCGTCTATGTGTTGCATTAATCATCGCGTCATTCGCATCATATGCATTGGATCGTCACCCGTTTTCGAAACTTGCATCTGTTTATAGTCACCGGTTCTCGTCGTTCTTGCCGTTGCCCGTTCGAGACCAACCACACATGCATGTGCCGCGACACCGTTTAAAATAAAACCGTTTTTAAGTGCACGCAAAAATATTCTCGGATTGGTTCGAAACTTGTCGTGCGGTCTTGTTATATTGTAGGTAGACCGCCCGTCGAATTTCGTCGCGATCCGAGTTCGTTAGATACCCCGTCGGTCAGTCGTAGCAGTGCGGTTATCGGTAATCGTCGGACGTTATCGGCATTTTAAAACCCTGTGTCACGGGTCACCATTCTCTCTCTCTTCCCCACTTTGCCCCTCTGCACAGTCGCCGTAGCCCAAGTCTCCGCTTCCGGACGTCGGGTCGTCATCCGGCAGTCCGAAAACGGACAGAGCCGTAGACCCTAGCCTTAAACCTATATATAGCACCCTCGTTCCGCGTGTCAACCCTAACCAGCCACCTTCTCCCTCCTCTAGCCTCCAGCCCGCCCGAGCCCATCTGGGCCCGTTCGAGCCCATCCGGGCCCGAATCGCGTCCCGGAGCTCCCGAGCCTCCCATGGCTGCTCCTCCCGCAGGCCTCGCACGTCCCCGTGGCAGCCGCCCCTCGCCGGAGCCGCCCCAGGAGCCGCCGCCGCCGGACCTCTCTCTCTCCTTCTCCCTCCTTCTTCTCCCTTTCCCTGCTCCTCTCCTCACACCCGCTTCCATCTTCCTCCCGCAGGTCACCATAGCCGCCGTGGTGAGCTCGCCTGAGGAGCCCCCTCGCCCCAGCCGCGCCGGGGATGGACGGATCCGGGCCGCCGCATCCGGGATCCGGCCTCGCCCCGCCCTGCCTCCGCCTCCAGGCCGTCGTCGTCGCCGGAGTGGAGCCGCCGCCGCTGCTGCTTTCCTGCTTCGTGCGGGAGAAGACGAGCAGCGCCCGCTCGTGCCTGCGTCGCCCGCGCGTGGGCCTCCCCAGCGCCCAGCTGCCCCAGCCCCCCTATGCACCGACCTGGGCCAGATCCGGCCCAAATGAGCCCAGCTTCCCCCCTGCTGTTTTTTTTCCTTTTGTTTTTTTATTTTATTTGCAGATTTATTAATTGCATTATATAATTAACCGTATACCATTTTGAAATACTTCCAACATGTAAAATGTTTAGAATTAATCATAGAATATTAATATGCCATTTGTATCCATGCCTAATATGTTTAACATGTCATTTCATGCATTATTGCATATTTGTCATATTATTGCATTTTCATACTTAATTACCGTGCATCGAAATTAATCATATCACAAATTAAACATGTTCATCTCATTCGCATCGCATTTTCATGCATGAGAAAAATGTTGGTAATGATGTTTGCATTTAATTTGCATTAATGTTTTGCTAAAACGCGGTTAGGCCTAATACCCGCATATTTAGTTGTGATTAATTTTCTACATGAACCTAATCTTATTATATATGTTTTCGGAGTAGAATAATTCATAGAAATTATCTATGCATTTAGTTTTTCCATTTGAGCATGTTGTATGCATATCATTTATGCCGTGATGCCCTTTTGTCATTTTCGTATGATTTAATCCGGGCATGATATGAAATAATTTCCAACATGAAACTTGCTCTTTGATATGAGTCCTAGCCCATGGACATTTTCCTTGTCATAGATATCCATGTTTGGGTGTTATTTTGTTGTTGTCAACTTGCTATAAAATCTGTTATTTTGAAGGTCCAAAATATTTCTAAGTCAGGAATCTGTTATATTTTGTTGCTGTCTTGCCATGGGATTTGCTAGTGATCTAGAACTCTTTTGTGGTAGGTGTAATGAAGTTAATTGTTGTTGATATTGCCCTCTAGCATGCTGTTAAGTTTCATGCCATAATATGACTTTTAGCATATAGTTTTACTGCTGTCAATATGCCTTCATGATAAAACTGCACTGTCTAAAACTGCTATTTTCACCAAGTCTGAAACTGTTTTCAAGTAGCTACTTTGAGAGTTTCCTACCTAGTGATCCATGCATGTTTTGAATATGATTTGTGAAGATGAAATGAAGTGGATGTTGTATGCTATTGCCCCATGCCTGATTTGTGCATTTTAGAATATTATATCCTATTGTTTTCTTGTGTTCAAAATGCCATGTTGCTGTTTTTGGCAGCTTCCAACAAAAACTTGTTTGGTGGTTGTGGTTGAACCGTAGCTCCGATATGGGCATGTTGCATATGAAACTTGCTTAGAAGCTCATGTAGTTTCATAATAACTTGTTGCATTCATGATTTGAGATGGTTTTGATTGTTTTCCCATGCATTTGCATTCATGTCATGTGCATCTTGTGTGGCTCATATCTTTTGAACCGTAGCTCCGTTTGAGATGTCCTATATATGTAAATCGACTAGAATGACGTGTAGAATAACACGGTAGGCTTTATTATGATGTTTAACAAACATAAAATATGTTTAGATCAGATCTGGACCAAATTCATAATTAACATATGGGGTCATTTCGGAAATACTATAAGTTGTTTCCGACCTCATTTAAGATGCCTAGATAGATAGTTTACTTATGCTTCACCTCTTGCCATGTTTAGCAACATTTAATATTGTCGTGTACCTAACGAGAGTGAACTAAATAATTCGAATGTGGAGTTTCGTCAATATGCAACTCGTTGCATTGAGCTTCACTTAATGTGTAGTATCGGATTGTTGTGAATTGTCATGCCTTGCATATTAAACCGGACATGCATCATAGTTGTTGTGCATCATGTTTTGCATATGTTGTGGTGTATCTTGTGTTGATTGTTTGTTTCGGATTGCTTCTTCTCGATAGAGTTCCGAAAGCGTTCGGAGTGTGAGGATTCGTTCGACTACGTTGGTTCGTCTTCTTCATGGACTCGGTCTTCTTTTGAGCGGGATCTCAGGCAAGATGACACATTTCCCTGGATACCATTACTATCATTGCCATGCTAGTTGTCTCGTCTTTTACCGTTATGTCTTGCTACCTACCACTTGTTTGATAAGCCTCCCAACACTGCCATGATAAGCCTCTAACCTCTTCACCTCCCAGCAAACATTGTTTGGGTATGTTTCCGCTTGCTCAGCCCTTCTTATAGCGTTGCTAGATGCAGGTGCAATTGCTTCCATGTGCCAACATGGACATTCTTTTGTCATATCACAATATTGCTGCTATTTAATTTAATGCACATATATACTTGGTAAAGGTGGAAGACTTGGCCTTTTGCTTGGTGTTTTGTTCCACTCTTGCCGCCCCTAGTTACTTGTGAACTGGTGTTATGTTCCAGAAATGAGTGCTCCTAACATGCTTGGGGTTGTTATGGGGACCCCTTGATTTTCGGTTTAGAATAAAACTTGTCTGGCAAGGCCCAACATTGGTACTACATTTGCCTAAAACTAATGAACTTGCATAGGGCATGATCACCCCTTGGATAATTTAATCAACCCCCGGGCCAATGCTCCGCATGAGTGTTGGTCCAAGCCAGAGCAGCTTATTAACGCTACCCGGGGTAACTCGGTGTTTGGCGTGGTAACCATCGCTCATCCGGTTGTGCCCTGAGAACGAGATACGTGCCCTTATCGGGATCGTCGGCACGTCGGCCGACCTTGCTGTATTTGTTTTACCTTTCTCGAACGTCTTGAGTGAGGAACTCTGATTATTCTTCGGGGTATCTCGAGGTGTCGGATTTCCTTTGGAATTGCCTAGGAAGATCACGAGTTCCGTGGTTGAGGTTATTCCCACTGAGTGTGGTTAATTTGTGATGGATGAGTTGGAGCACCCCTGTAGGGTTAAATCTTTTCGAGAAGCCATGCCCGCGGTTATGTGGCAAACTTGGATACTTTGTTTAACACCCGGTCATAGCAAACTTGGATCACGTGCACTTATGATTGGAACTCTAGCAAGCGTCCGCAACTACTAAAGATCATTAAGGTAAAACCCAACCATAACATTATAAGGTATCAAGTCCTCTTTACTCCCATATGCAACAACCCACCTACTTGGGTTTATGCTTCTGTCACTCAAGCAACCCACCATAGGCGAATCATGATCACATTGTAACACCCTACATCGAGGATCCCTCACGCTTGCGCAAAACGGAGAGCACCATAGGACAACACCAATAATAAAACATGCAACTCAAACCAATCATGATCGTCAATCAACCCATAGGACAACAAAATCTACTCATATATCATAGGATGGCAACACATCATTGGATAATAATATAAAGCATAATGCACCATGTTCAAGTAGAGGGTACATCGGGTTGTGGGAGAGTGGACCGCTGTAGATAGATGGGGGAAGGTGATGGAGGTGTTGATGAAGATGACAGAGTTGTTGGAGTAGATCGCCGTCACGATGATGGCCCCGGCGGCGTTCCGGTGGCACCGGGAGAGAGGGGGAGAGAGCCCCCTCCTCCTCCTTCTTCTTCCTTGACCTTCCCCCTAGATGAGAGAAGGGTTTCCCCTCTGGTCCATGGCCTCCATGGCGGCGGAGGGGCGAGAGCCCCTCCGAGATTGGATCTCTCTCTCTCTGTTTCCTTCTGTTTTTGCGCTCCCCGATTCTGGCCTTTCACCGTTTCTTAAGTATCCAGAGATCCGTAACTCCGACCGGGCTGAAATTTTTTGAGGGTAGAGTATTCAACCCAAATTTATTGATTCGACACAAGGGGAGCCAAAGAATATTCTTGAGTATTAGCAGCTGAGTTGTCAATTCAACCAAATCAGAAAGACTTAATATCTGCAGCAAAGTATTCAGTAGCAAATTAATATGGAAGTAACGATAACTGTGGCAAAGTGATAGTAGCAGTTTTGTAGTGTTTGTAACAGCAGCACGAAAAAGTAACTTAGCAAAGATCAATATATGAAAAGATCATAGGCAATGGATCAATGATGTATAATTATGTTGGATGACATTCATCATGCAACAGTTATAACATAGGGTGACACAAAACTAGCTCTAATTCATCAATGTAATGTAGGCATGTATTCCATATATAGTCATACGTGCTTATAGAAAAGAACTTGCATGACATCTTTTGTCCTATCCTCCCGTGGCGGCGGGGTCCTATTGGAAACTAAGGGATATTAAGGCCTCCTTTTAATAGAGAACCAGACCAAAGCATTAGCACTTAGTGAATACATGAACTCCTCAAACCGCGATAATCCCCGAAAAGAATCCTAGTTATAGTCACCCTGGGGGATGCGGATCATAACTCGTAATAGGTGTCTACAACTTGCAAGATAGGATCAAGAACACGCATATATTCATGAAAACATAATAGGTTCAGATCTGAAATCATGGCACTCGGGACCTAGTGACAAGCATTAAGCATAACAAAGTCATAGCAACATCAATCTCAGAACATAGTGGATACTAGGGATCAAACCCTAACAAAACTAACTCGATTACCTGATAAATCTCATCCAACCCATCACCATCCAGCAAGCCTACGATGATATTACTCACGAGCGGTGGGGAGAATCATGGAATTGGTGATGAAGGATGGTTGGTGATGACGAAGGCGTCGATTTCCCCTCTCTAGAGCCCAAAACGGACTCCAGATCTGGTCTTCTGAAGAAGAACAGGAGGTTGCGGCGGCTCCGTATCATGAAACACGATGAAATCTTCTCTCTGATTTTTTCTCCCACAATAGGAATATATAGAAGTGGAAACAAGGTCGGAGGAGCAGCAGGGGGCCCACAAGCCTGCCCGGCACGCCCTAGGGGGGTGGGCGCGACCACCAGGCTTGTGGCCAGGTGGTGGGCCCCCTGTAGTTGATTCTTTCACCAATATTTTTTATTAATTCCAAAAATATTCTCCGTAAATTTCCAGGTCAATCCGAGAACTTTTATTTCTGCACAAAAATAACACCAAGGCAATTCTGCTGAAAACAGCGTTAGTCCGGGTTAGTTCCATTCAAGTCATGCAAATTAGAGTCCAAAACAAGGACAAAAGAGTTTGGAAAAGTAGATACGTTGGAGACGTATCAACTCCCCCAAGCTTAAACCTTTGCTTGTCCTCAAGCAATTCAGTTGATAAACTGAAAGTGATAAAGAAAACTTTTACAAACTCTGTTTGATCTTGCTGTTGTATATATGTCTAACTTATGTTCAAATTTAAAGCAAGGATTATAGACTAACCACATTCACAATAACATTTAGGTCTCACATTTACTCATATCAATGGCATAATCAACTAGCAAGCAATAATAATAAGTCTCGGATGACAACAATTTTATCAAAATAATCATGATATAATATGACATAATGGTATCTCGCTAGCCCTTTCTGAGACCGCAAAACATAAATGCAGAGCACCTCTGAAGAACGAGGGTTGACTGGACATTGTAATTCATGGTAAAAGAGATCCAGTCATACTCATACTCAATATCAATTAATAGCATGGAATACAAATGACGATAGTGCTCTCTAAGTGATGCTTTTTATAAGAGGATGATGACTCAACAATAAATTAAATAGATAGACCCTTCGCAGAGGGAAGCATTGATTTGCAGAGGTGCCAGAGCTCGAGCTTTTTAAAACAGAGATAAGTAATGATTTTTGGAATAGTATGCTTTCATTGCTCACATAACGACCAAAAGGTTTTCAATATCTTCCATGCTAGATACATTACAGGCGGTTCCCAAATAGAATGGTAAAGTTTTTACTCCCCCTCCACCAATCAGTCACACTCCACGGCGGGCCGAATCCACGGGTACCGTCCATACAAACACAGTCCCGGGGGAGTTTTGTTTAATTATAATTTGATTTTTACTTCGAGCATGGGACTAGGTTTCTCGATTACCAACCACTTTCTCGTGAATGATAGTGAATCAACACATATCATGAGAATAACCCACCTAGAATGGAAGATACTAACAACCCCTAGTCGCCACATGAGCGATTTGGGCATACAAAACAGAAAGTTTATTTGAAGGTTTAAAGTTTAGCACATGGAAATTTACTTGGAACGGCAGGTAAATACTGCATATAGGTAGATATGGTGGACTCATATGGAAAAACTTTGGGTTTATTGAGATGGATGCACAAGCAGTATTCCTGCTTAGTACAAGTGAAGGCTAGCAAAAGACTGGGGAGCGACCAACTAGAGAGCGACACAGTCATCAACATGCTTTGAGATTAACCAACATTGAATGCAAGCATGAGTAGGATATAATTCACTATGAACATAAACATCGTGGAGTCTATGTTGATTTGTTTTAACTACATGCGTGAACATGTGCCAAGTCAAGCCACCTGAATCATTCATACAAGGATACCATTCTATCATACGACATCACAACCTTAGTGCTCATGTTGGCACTCAAGATGAACCATTATCCACTCTTAGCTAATTAAGCATGGCATGAATAACTATAATATCTAATTGTCATTGCAAACACGTTCAACCCATAATGTACTGAATTCGGAACGATGAGCTAATCATATTTACAAAAGCAATATAAGTCGAGTTCATACCAGCTTTTCTCCATCTCAATCTTTTCATCAAATATCGTCATTATTGCCTTTCACTTGCACGACCGAACGATGTGAATAATAATAAGAGTGCGCGTGCATTGGACTAAGCTGGAATCTGCAAACAATAAACCAAAGGAGAAGACAAGGCAATACCGACTCTTTCTAAGATAAACAATAATGCATATGAGAGCCACTCAACATGTCATCGTGGTCTTCTCCGTACGACCCAAAGAGAAGAAAGGAAAATTATTTACACGAGAAAGCTTCCAACAAGCATAAAGAAGAACGAGAAATCTTTTTGGGTTTTCTCTTTAATGCTACAACTAAGCAACTAGTAAATAAAGCTAGAACTATTTTTTTTGTATTTTCCTCAAAGTTAATTAAACACACAAGAAGAAAGCAAAACAAGGAATAAACTACCATGGATAGTACAATGAAAAAGGATGAACACCGACAACTGGAATAAGTGTGTGAACATGAATGTAATGTCGGTGAGAAATACATACGCCCCCACGGCTGGAAATAACCTTCTCCGCGATACTCCGGAGGACACTGAGGGTTCCACTGGTTAGCAACCTCCTGTGGATCCCACTGAAAAAATGGGACCTGATATGCATCAAGGGCCGGTGCCTGCTCAGGTGCTGGGGGTTGTGACAAACCCCAATATCGGTAGATGTCATCGGGCATAATAGTGTACCTACCTGAATGAATATCAAACAGAGAAGAAGCAGGCAGAGTAATAATCTCACAAGTACCCTGACTAAATACTAAATTGTAAAGGATCCTCCTATCATCATTCTTCTTAATAACATCATGGCCTACCATACGGTCATAATCTAAAAACTTCGTGGGTATCATCCTCTCATATTTCTCGTGAAGCCTAATGGGTATCTCAAAATGTTTAGCTAAACGAGATGCATAGACACCTCTGAATATGGGCCCCTTCGAACGGTTGTTGTTCAATGGTTGGGCCACCATTGAGCCCAGACTAAAGGTTCTATCAGCAAATAAAGCATGGCGCAAAATAGCAAGGTCAGGATCACTAAGGCTTCCACTCTCCCAACGACCAACTAAACATCTTCCCACAAATAATGAATAATATTGTAGCATAAGAAAAATGTAAACTAGCTGTTCTTGCCTTTGACACGCCTCTCTCTTCTCCTACAGTGACCGCGGCAATAAAATCTTCCATGTCTCGAGGACGTGGTTCCCTGATGCTGCCCTCATAGGGTATCTTGCAAACTTTGCAAAAATCATAAAGGTTCATTTTCTTAGGCACGTCATATAAGTGAAATTCTACTGTAGGAGGGTCTTCCCTAGGATGAAAGTGAAAATTTTGCACAGAGGTATTAGTGAGCAAGAGGTACTGGTCACACTTATCGTTGAGGAAGTCAGTGATGCCTGCATTCTCGGCCAAATAATAGAAATCTTCATAAATTCCGGCCGCCCTCAAGAATGTGTCACACGGCCATTCACATGGTCAAATTTCCACGATGCGAGGAAGATTATATTTGGGTTTCTCCTTCATTTCATTTTCATCTTCCTTAGAACCCCGGCTTGAAGAACCTCTTATTAATCTTCTCAACATTTCTGAAAAATTCTGAAATTTTTAGTGAAAGAAAAATGAAGGTGAACAAAACTCAACAAAACTCATAGCAACTACTCCCTTAAGTGCCTAGAGACTATACCATGCATCAGAACTACTTGGGACCCGACAAATTTGACATGCAAGCTCAAAACCAAAGTCACCACAACAACAAAAATCTGCAATATATAAGTCACTAGAACAAAAACTAATTGGACCATTGGAGGAGTCACATACCATGAGCAATCCCCTAAAATAGTTTTGCAAATGGAGCTTTGAGCAAGGAGATCGAAAATGGCAGCAAGAGGAGCTAGAACACGGGTTTGAGAAATGGTGGGATTTTTTCTGGAGGAAGATGAAGTGAATGGGTGCTGGAATAAGTGGAGGAGGGCCATGTGGGACCCACAAGCCACCAGGGCCTGCCCAGGGGATGGGCGCGCCCACCAGGCTTGTAGCCCACTGGAGCAGCCCCCTAATGCATACCCAGTGCCAAAAATTCTTAAATATTCCAAAAAATCATACTCCATTTTCAGGACATTTGAAAAACTTTTATTTTCAGGTCACTTTTTGATTGCACGGGAAACTCAGAAAACAGAAAAATAATAGCATTTTTACTTAATCTCATCTAGGTAACAGAAAATAAAAGTTAGGTACAGGAAGTTGTGCTTTCTAAATTCGTCCATCTCATTCTCATCAAAAGGAATCCATCAATAAGGTTGATCAAGTCTTATTAACAAACTTCTTTCGAATAACATGAAACCAAAGAATTTTCGAATAACACTAAGTTACCTCAATGGGGATATGCATTTCTCCAACAATAAGTATATCATATTTCTTCTTGACAGTAGGAAGAGAGAACTCAAAGTATCCAATAATAATCGTTGGAATTTTTTCAATAGAGTTGATACTATGAACTTGAGGTTGTTTCTTCGGAAAAGTGTATCGTATGCTCATTACCATTAATATGAAAAGTGACATTGCCCCTATTGCAATCAATAATAGCCCCTGCATTATTCAAAAAGGGTCTACCAAGTATGATCGACATATTGTCATCCTCAGGAATATCAAGAATAACAAAGTCCGGCAAGATAGTAGCATTTGCAACTACGACAGGCACATCCTCACAGATACCGATAGGTAGAGCAGTTGATTTATCAGCCATTTGCAAAGAGATTTAAGTAGGCGTCAACTTATTCAAATCAAGTCTACGGTATAAAGAGAAAGGCATCACACTAACACCAGCTCCAAGATCACATAAAGCAGTTTTAACATAAGTTCCTTTAATAGAGCATGGTATAGTAGGTACTCCGAGATCTCCTAATTTCTTAGGTATTCCACCCTTAAAAGTATAATTAGAAAGCATGGTGGAAATCTCAGCTTCCGGTATCTTTCTTTTATTTGTCACAATATCTTTCATATACTTAGCATAAGGATACATTTTCAAAACATCGGTCAAGCGCATACGTAAAAAGACAGGTCTAAGCATTTCAGCAAAGCGCTCAAAATCCTCATCATCCTTTTTCTTGGATGGTTTGGGATGAAAGGGCATGGCTTTCTGAACCCATGGTTCTCTTTCTGTACCATGTTTCCTAGCAATAAAGTCTCTTTTATCGTATCTTTTATTCTTAGGTTGTGGGTTATCAAGATCATTAGCAGGTTCAATCTCCACATCATTATCATTACTAGGTTGAGCATCAACGTGAACATCATTATTAATGTTGTCACTAGGCTCATGTTCATCACCAGATTGTGTTTCAGCATCAGAAATAGAAATATTATTTGGATTCTCAGATGTATCTATAACAGGTTCACTAGCAGCATGCAAAGTACTATCATTATTCTGTTTCCTACTCTTATTGGAGGGAATAGGTTCATCAGTATTAACCCTCTGAGAATCTTGCTCAATTCTCTTAGGATGGCCCTCTGGATACAAAGGTTCCTAAGTCATTCTACCTCCTCTAGTCACAACTTTAACAGAATGATCATTGTCTTTACTATTCATCTCATTAAGCAAATCATTTTGAGCCTTAAGTACTTGTTCTACTTAGTAGAGGTTACCATGGAAGCATGTTTACTAATAAGCTTAAGATCATTTACAGTTATACTCAAATAATCACCCAAGCGATCAAGCATATAAGCATTATGTTTCAGTTGTCTACTAACATAAGCATTGAAATTTTCTTGCTTCACAATAAAATTATCAAATTCATCCAAGCATTGGCTAGCAGACTTATTATAAGGAATATCTCCTTCATCAAATCTACTGAGAGAATTTACCTCTACTACCCGTGTCGGGTTATCAAGACCATGTATTTCTTCAATAGGTGGTAGATTCTTAACATCTTTAGCTTTAATACCCTTTTCTTTCATAGATTTCTTTGCCTCCTGCATATCTTCAGGACTGAGGAATAGAATACCTCTTTTCTTCGGAGTTGGCTTTGAAGGTGGTTCAGGAATAGTCCAATCATTATAATTGTTCAATATATTATTCAGTAGTAATTCAGCATGTCCAATAGTTCGTTCCCTGAAAACATAACCAGCACAACTATCTAGGTAGTCCCTAGAAGCATCGGTTAGTCCATTATAAAAGATATCAAGTATTTCATTTTTCTTGAGAGGATGATCAGGCAAAGATTAAGTAATTGGAGAAGCCTCCCCCAAGCTTGTGGGAGACTCTCTTCTTCAAGTTGCACAAAGTTAAATATTTCCTGCAAGGCAGCTTGTTTCTTATGGGCAGGAAAATATTTCTAAGAGAAGTAATAAATCATATCCCGAGGACTACGCACACAACCAGGAGCAAGAGAATTAAAACATATCTTAGCATCACCCTTTAACGAGGAAGGAAACAACTTAAGAATATAGCAATAGCGATTTTTTTCCTCATGAGTAAATAGGGTGGCTATATCATTCAATTTGGTAAGATATGCCACAACAGTTTCAGATTCATAACCATGGAAAGGATCAGATTCAACCAAAGTAATTAACTCAGGTTCGACAGAGAATTCATAATCCTTATCAGTAACAACGATACGTGAAGTAGCAAACTTAGGATCATATTGCATTCTAGCATTCAAAGATTTTTCCTTCCACTTGCGAAGCAATTTCTTAAGATCATCTCTATCCTTATAAGCAAGAAAGTCCCTAGCTACCTCTCCTTCCATAACATAACCTTCAGGTATATCAGGCAATTCATATCTAGGAGAGCTAGGTCTAGCAGGTGTATCACAATGTTCAGTTTCAATAATTTCACATGTTCAGAAGTATCATAATTTTCAGCATTGACTCTAGCAATTTGTTCATCAAGAAATTCACCTAGTGCCATAGTATTATCAAGCAAAGTATCACCATAAGCATCATGCATAGCAGAAGTGGCATCCTCAATTACTTGCGACATATCAGAATCACTAGCAGGTTTTGGTGTCGCAAACTTACTCATAACAGAAGGTGAATCAAGTGCAGAGCTAGATGGCAGTTCCTTACCTCCCCTCGTAGTAGAGGGATAGATCTTGGTTTTTGGATCTTTCAGATTCTTCATAGTGATCAACAGATATAAATCCCAAGTGACTCAGAGAATAGAGCCATGCTCCCCGACAATGGCACTAGAAAAAGGTCTTGATAACCCACAAGTATAGGGGATCGCAACAGTTTTCAAGGGTAGAGTATTCAACCCAAATTTATTGATTCGACATAAGGGGAGCCAAAGAATATTCTCGAGTATTAGCAGCCGAGTTGTCAATTCAACCACACCTGAAAGACTTAATATCTGCAACAAAGTATTCAATAGCAAAGTAATATGGAAGTAACGGTAACTGTGGCAAAGTGATAGTAGCAGTTTTGTAGTGTTTGTAACAGCAACAACGGAAAAGTAACTTAGCAAAGATCAATATGTGAAAAGCTCGTAGGCAATGGATCAGTGATGGATAATTATGTCGGATGGCATTCATCATGCAATAGTTATAACATAGGGTGACACCGAACTAGCTCCAATTCATCAATGTAATATAGGCATGTATTCCATACATAGTCATACGTGCTTATGGAAAAGAACTTGCATGACATCTTTTGTCCTACCCTCCCATGGCAGCGGGGTCCTATTAGAAACTAAGGGATATTAAGGCTTCCTTTTAATAGAGAACCATACCAAAGCATTAGCACTTAGTGAATACATGAACTCCTCAAACTACGGTAATCACTGGAAAGAATCCCAGTTATGTCACCCTAGGGGATGTGGATCATAACTCGTAATAGGTGTCTACAACTTGCAAGATAGGATCAAGAAAACACATGTATTCATGAAAACATAATAGGTTCAAATCTGAAATCATGGCACTCGGTTCCTAGTGACAAGCATTAAGCATAGCAAAGTCATAGCAACATCAATCTCAGAACATAGTGGATACTAGGGATCAAACCCTAACAAAACTCACTTGATTACATGATAAATCTCATCCAACCCATCACCGTCGAGCAAGCCTACAATGAGAGTACTCACTGAACGGTGGGGGAGCATCATGGAATTGGTCATGAAGGATGGTTGGTGATGACAAAGGCATCGATTTTCCCTCTCCGGAGCCCAAAACAGACTCCAGATCTGGTCTCCTGAGGAAGAACAGGAGGTGGGTGGCGGCTCCATATCATGAAACGCGATGAAATCTTCTCTCTGATGTTTTCTCCCCGAATAGGAATATATAGAAGTGGAAACGAGGTCGGAGGAGCAGCAGGGGGCCCACAAGCCTACCCGACGTGCTCTAGGGGGGTGGGCGCGCCCCACCAGGCTTGTGGCTAGGTGGTGGCCCCCTGCAGTTGATTCTTTTGCCAATATTTTTTATTACTTCCAAAAATATTCTCTGTAAATTTTCAGGTCAATGCAAGAACTTTTATTTCTGCACAAAATAACACCAAGGCAATTCTGCTGAAAAGAGTGTCAGTCCGGGTTAGTTCCATTCAAATCATGCAAATTAGAGTCCAAAACAAGGGCAAAAGAGTTTGGAAAAGTAGATACGTTGGAGAAGTATCAAAATACGATGAGAGACAGGATCATAGCAGCGGTATCCTTTGGTGTTTGGTGGGTATCCAAGGAAGATGCAAGCGACGGAGCAAGGTGCAAGCTTATGAGGCGCGGTAGCGGTGATGCTAGGATAGCAGAGACAACCAAAGATGCGAAGACCGTCATAAGAGGGCGTTGCACCGAAGAGGAGATGATGGGTTGCAAAGTTCCTGCAAGTGCGACAGGGGCGGATGTTAAGGAGGAGTGATGCGGGTAGCGAGAGCGCCAGGCCAAAAATACAGAGGCACATAGACATGAAAGAGAAGCGTGCGAATGCAGTCATTAAGAGTGCGAAGAACGCGCTCAGCGCGACCGTTTTGCTGCGAAGTGTATGATCATGTGAGTCGAAAGGTCATACCGTGTGTGGTTAGTAGGGTGCGAACAACAAGGTTATCGAACTCCTTCTTGTTGTCTGTTTGGAACGCAAGGATGGGACGACCAAATTGTGTGATGGCATAAGAGTAAAATGCAGCGAGGGTGGAGATGACATCAGACTTACGCCGCAACGGGAAGGTCCACACATAGTGCAAAAAATCATCAAGAATGACAAGATAATAAAGATAGCCTCGTATTACTTGCAACTGGAGAGGTCCATACATCACTAGGAATTAACTCAAACGGGTACGATGAAACATGAGAAGAAACCCTAAAAGGAAGACGAGCATGTTTGCCTAGACGACAAGCATGACAAGAGTGATCGTCGATCTTATTACATGTGAAAGAAAAACTTCGAAGAATATGATGAAGGGTGGCGGGGTTGGGATGACCCAAGCAAGCATGCCAAAGGTCCACACCGGTGGCGACGGAGATAGGAGCGGCGGAGGTGGTGGAGGCTTTGGAGTGAACCGGGTAGAGGTCTTCAGGGCTATCACATCGGTGGAGCACCATCTGGGTACGGGCTTCCTTGACATAGAAACCAAACATGTCAAACTCAATGGTAACAGGATTTTCACGTGTGAGATAACGAACAGAAACAAGGTTTTTAATGAGGGCAGGTGATAGTAAGATATTAGATAATTAAATAAGGGTGGAGGTGGATGGAAAAGATGAATGTCCTATGTGGGTAATAGGGAGAGAGGAACCGTCACCAACGGTGATGCGAGTGGAGGTGTTGATGGGATAAGAAGTGAGGAGGTTACCGGGTTGGGCGGCCATATGAGCCATTGTGCCGGTATCCATATACCAATCATCACCGCCAGTGTAGTTGGAGGGAGTAGGGGCGGAGTGCAGACCAACAAGGACGGATCCCAAGGCACAAGAAGAAGCGCCGGGACCGGTGATGGTGAGGGGGCCGTCAACGACAGTGCGGTAGCCCTCCTGTCTGCGGCAGCTTGCCATAGAGGGGCTGCCCATAGGGTGCCCCGTACGGCTGTAGCGCAGCGGTAAAATGCCTGATACAAGGGAGGCTTCGGGGCGAGTATGCCAGGACCAGGCAGCGTGGGGAATCAACATGGAGTAGGCATGCACGACGCCAGTCCATGGACTTCTGGCCAGTGGACCAACAAGGCCGGCTGGAATTGCTGCGGGGGACCGTGCGTCTCCTTCCCGAGCCCCATTGCCCTGCTACTGCCTTGCGGCCGCCACAACGCCCCCCGCGGTGACCCCCGTTACCCCCCGGTAGCAGCTGGCGGGGGCAGTGGGAAGGAGGCAGCCGATGCGTTGTGGGAAGCCCGACAGGGGCTGGAAGGCCGGCACGGGACGCGGCTATGGTGGCCCCCGGGTCCATCCGCGAGTGCCAGTGGTGAGGGTGGTGTAGACTGCCCGGGACCGGGCCATCTTCACCCGCCTCTCCTCCAGCTTGAGATACGCCACCACCTTGGGGAAGGTGGGTTATGGTATGAGGGTAAGGTTGGAGACGGCGTTCCCAAAGTCCTCGTTGAGACCGGCGGTCTGGGTGCTGATGAGGAGTTCATCGCCGACCGTCTCTCCGAGATCACAGAGCTCATCGGCAAGCTTCTTGAGATGCATGCAAAGTCGTCAATGGACAAGTCAAGCTACTAGCACCCATAGATCTCGCCATGGAGAAGGACCTTGCACTGAAGCTTGTTGTCGGTGAAGAGGCCGTTGAGCTTGGTCCAGACGGTGTAAGCGTAGTCGTCGTCAGCCACTACCGTGTGGAAGAGGTCCTTGGAGATGGTGAGGTAGAACCAGCAGATAATGGTGGTGTCGAGGGTCATCCACTACTTGTCATTCACCATGAGGCTGGAGTCCACGGTGCCATCGACGTGGCCATGAAGTTGGTACTCGCGAAACACCAGGTGAAAGTACCGCTTCCAAGTGGAGTAGGAGGCGGCGGATTGATCAAGGAACACCGGGACACGACCATGGATGTTCAGATCGCGAACATGGGTGACGTCCGGACCGGCGAAGGGGTTGGTGGCGGTGGAGGATCCCGTGGATCTCATGGTGTGGGAGGGGAGGATGGGACAGTGGTGGGAGCGAGGGACGGGTGCGGCGGCTAGGGTTTTAAAAAGGTGCGGCGGCTAGGGTTTTGGAGGACGGGTGTATGGCGGCTAGGGTTTTGGAGGACGGGTGCACGGCAGCTAGGGTGCGGTGCGGTGAGGGTGGACAGGAGGTAGGGTGAGGTTTGTTGGGCGGAAGTGGAGGCAGTGGCAGCAATGCGGCGGCTAGGGAGAGCCTGCGGTGGCGGTGGGTGGGGATAGTGGCAGCGGCTGCAGGATGGAGACGCGACGGCGGCATCTAGCATATGTCTAGGATCGACCTGCTCTGCTACCATGTAGAAGACTAGGTTTAGGCCGTGCAACACAATGAATTGATTGGTGCACTGGGCATGTATATATGATGTACAGGATTGGGGCCAGAACCTCAACTATACCGCAAAACTAGGAGGTGGGCGCTAGACATAATATACATGCATCATATATATTCAACACGTATGTGACAGCCCGAGACCGACATTCCAGAAGATTCCAGAAGATTCCCCTTTAGTTTCCATTCTCGGTTGTGTTTCGTCTATGTGTTGCATTAATCATCGCGTCATTCGCATCATATGCATTGGATCGTCACCCGTTTTCGAAACTTGCATCTGTTTATAGTCACCGGTTCTCGTCGTTCTTGCCGTTGCCCGTTCGAGACCAACCACACATGCATGTGCCGCGGACACCGTTTAAAATAAAACCGTTTTTAAGTGCACGCAAAAATATTCTCGGATTGGTTCGAAACTTGTCGTGCGGTCTTGTTATATTGTAGGTAGACCGCCCGTCGAATTTCGTCGCGATCCGAGTTCGTTAGATACCCCGTCGGTCAGTCGTAGCAGTGCGGTTATCGGTAATCGTCGGACGTTATCGGCATTTTAAAAACCCTGTGTCACGGGTCACCATTCTCTCTCTCTTCCCCACTTTGCCCCTCTGCACAGTCGCCGTAGCCCAAGTCTCCGCTTCCGGACGTCGGGTCGTCATCCGGCAGTCCGAAAACGGACAGAGCCGTAGACCCTAGCCTTAAACCTATATATAGCACCCTCGTTCCGCGTGTCAACCCTAACCAGCCACCTTCTCCCTCCTCTAGCCTCCAGCCCGCCCGAGCCCATCTGGGCCCGTTCGAGCCCATCCGGGCCCGAATCGCGTCCCGGAGCTCCCGAGCCTCCCATGGCTGCTCCTCCCGCAGGCCTCGCACGTCCCCGTGGCAGCCGCCCCTCGCCGGAGCCGCCCCAGGAGCCGCCGCCGCCGGACCTCTCTCTCTCCTTCTCCCTCCTTCTTCTCCCTTTCCCTGCTCCTCTCCTCACACCCGCTTCCATCTTCCTCCCGCAGGTCACCATAGCCGCCGTGGTGAGCTCGCCTGAGGAGCCCCCTCGCCCCAGCCGCGCCGGGGATGGACGGATCCGGGCCGCCGCATCCGGGATCCGGCCTCGCCCCGCCCTGCCTCCGCCTCCAGGCCGTCGTCGTCGCCGGAGTGGAGCCGCCGCCGCTGCTGCTTTCCTGCTTCGTGCGGGAGAAGACGAGCAGCGCCCGCTCGTGCCTGCGTCGCCCGCGCGTGGGCCTCCCCAGCGCCCAGCTGCCCCAGCCCCCCTATGCACCGACCTGGGCCAGATCCGGCCCAAATGAGCCCAGCTTCCCCCCTGCTGTTTTTTTTCCTTTTGTTTTTTTATTTTATTTGCAGATTTATTAATTGCATTATATAATTAACCGTATACCATTTTGAAATACTTCCAACATGTAAAATGTTTAGAATTAATCATAGAATATTAATATGCCATTTGTATCCATGCCTAATATGTTTAACATGTCATTTCATGCATTATTGCATATTTGTCATATTATTGCATTTTCATACTTAATTACCGTGCATCGAAATTAATCATATCACAAATTAAACATGTTCATCTCATTCGCATCGCATTTTCATGCATGAGAAAAATGTTGGTAATGATGTTTGCATTTAATTTGCATTAATGTTTTGCTAAAACGCGGTTAGGCCTAATACCCGCATATTTAGTTGTGATTAATTTTCTACATGAACCTAATCTTATTATATATGTTTTCGGAGTAGAATAATTCATAGAAATTATCTATGCATTTAGTTTTTCCATTTGAGCATGTTGTATGCATATCATTTATGCCGTGATGCCCTTTTGTCATTTTCGTATGATTTAATCCGGGCATGATATGAAATAATTTCCAACATGAAACTTGCTCTTTGATATGAGTCCTAGCCCATGGACATTTTCCTTGTCATAGATATCCATGTTTGGGTGTTATTTTGTTGTTGTCAACTTGCTATAAAATCTGTTATTTTGAAGGTCCAAAATATTTCTAAGTCAGGAATCTGTTATATTTTGTTGCTGTCTTGCCATGGGATTTGCTAGTGATCTAGAACTCTTTTGTGGTAGGTGTAATGAAGTTAATTGTTGTTGATATTGCCCTCTAGCATGCTGTTAAGTTTCATGCCATAATATGACTTTTAGCATATAGTTTTACTGCTGTCAATATGCCTTCATGATAAAACTGCACTGTCTAAAACTGCTATTTTCACCAAGTCTGAAACTGTTTTCAAGTAGCTACTTTGAGAGTTTCCTACCTAGTGATCCATGCATGTTTTGAATATGATTTGTGAAGATGAAATGAAGTGGATGTTGTATGCTATTGCCCCATGCCTGATTTGTGCATTTTAGAATATTATATCCTATTGTTTTCTTGTGTTCAAAATGCCATGTTGCTGTTTTTGGCAGCTTCCAACAAAAACTTGTTTGGTGGTTGTGGTTGAACCGTAGCTCCGATATGGGCATGTTGCATATGAAACTTGCTTAGAAGCTCATGTAGTTTCATAATAACTTGTTGCATTCATGATTTGAGATGGTTTTGATTGTTTTCCCATGCATTTGCATTCATGTCATGTGCATCTTGTGTGGCTCATATCTTTTGAACCGTAGCTCCGTTTGAGATGTCCTATATATGTAAATCGACTAGAATGACGTGTAGAATAACACGGTAGGCTTTATTATGATGTTTAACAAACATAAAATATGTTTAGATCAGATCTGGACCAAATTCATAATTAACATATGGGGTCATTTCGGAAATACTATAAGTTGTTTCCGACCTCATTTAAGATGCCTAGATAGATAGTTTACTTATGCTTCACCTCTTGCCATGTTTAGCAACATTAATATTGTCGTGTACCTAACGAGAGTGAACTAAATAATTCGAATGTGGAGTTTCGTCAATATGCAACTCGTTGCATTGAGCTTCACTTAATGTGTAGTATCGGATTGTTGTGAATTGTCATGCCTTGCATATTAAACCGGACATGCATCATAGTTGTTGTGCATCATGTTTTGCATATGTTGTGGTGTATCTTGTGTTGATTGTTTGTTTCGGATTGCTTCTTCTCGATAGAGTTCCGAAAGCGTTCGGAGTGTGAGGATTCGTTCGACTACGTTGGTTCGTCTTCTTCATGGACTCGGTCTTCTTTTGAGCGGGATCTCAGGCAAGATGACACATTTCCCTGGATACCATTACTATCATTGCCATGCTAGTTGTCTCGTCTTTTACCGTTATGTCTTGCTACCTACCACTTGTTTGATAAGCCTCCCAACACTGCCATGATAAGCCTCTAACCTCTTCACCTCCCAGCAAACATTGTTTGGGTATGTTTCCGCTTGCTCAGCCCTTCTTATAGCGTTGCTAGATGCAGGTGCAATTGCTTCCATGTGCCAACATGGACATTCTTTTGTCATATCACAATATTGCTGCTATTTAATTTAATGCACATATATACTTGGTAAAGGTGGAAGACTTGGCCTTTTGCTTGGTGTTTTGTTCCACTCTTGCCGCCCCTAGTTACTTGTGAACTGGTGTTATGTTCCAGAAATGAGTGCTCCTAACATGCTTGGGGTTGTTATGGGGACCCCTTGATTTTCGGTTTAGAATAAAACTTGTCTGGCAAGGCCCAACATTGGTACTACATTTGCCTAAAACTAATGAACTTGCATAGGGCATGATCACCCCTTGGATAATTTAATCAACCCCCGGGCCAATGCTCCGCATGAGTGTTGGTCCAAGCCAGAGCAGCTTATTAACGCTACCCGGGGTAACTCGGTGTTTGGCGTGGTAACCATCGCTCATCCGGTTGTGCCCTGAGAACGAGATACGTGCCCTTATCGGGATCGTCGGCACGTCGGCCGACCTTGCTGTATTTGTTTTACCTTTCTCGAACGTCTTGAGTGAGGAACTCTGATTATTCTTCGGGGTATCTCGAGGTGTCGGATTTCCTTTGGAATTGCCTAGGAAGATCACGAGTTCCGTGGTTGAGGTTATTCCCACTGAGTGTGGTTAATTTGTGATGGATGAGTTGGAGCACCCCTGTAGGGTTAAATCTTTTCGAGAAGCCATGCCCGCGGTTATGTGGCAAACTTGGATACTTTGTTTAACACCCGGTCATAGCAAACTTGGATCACGTGCACTTATGATTGGAACTCTAGCAAGCGTCCGCAACTACTAAAGATCATTAAGGTAAAACCCAACCATAACATTATAAGGTATCAAGTCCTCTTTACTCCCATATGCAACAACCCACCTACTTGGGTTTATGCTTCTGTCACTCAAGCAACCCACCATAGGCGAATCATGATCACATTGTAACACCCTACATCGAGGATCCCTCACGCTTGCGCAAAACGGAGAGCACCATAGGACAACACCAATAATAAAACATGCAACTCAAACCAATCATGATCGTCAATCAACCCATAGGACAACAAAATCTACTCATATATCATAGGATGGCAACACATCATTGGATAATAATATAAAGCATAATGCACCATGTTCAAGTAGAGGGTAACATCGGGTTGTGGGAGAGTGGACCGCTGTAGATAGATGGGGGAAGGTGATGGAGGTGTTGATGAAGATGACAGAGTTGTTGGAGTAGATCGCCGTCACGATGATGGCCCCGGCGGCGTTCCGGTGGCACCGGGAGAGAGGGGGAGAGAGCCCCCTCCTCCTCCTTCTTCTTCCTTGACCTTCCCCCTAGATGAGAGAAGGGTTTCCCCTCTGGTCCATGGCCTCCATGGCGGCGGAGGGGCGAGAGCCCCTCCGAGATTGGATCTCTCTCTCTCTGTTTCCTTCTGTTTTTGCGCTCCCCGATTCTGGCCTTTCACCGTTTCTTAAGTATCCAGAGATCCGTAACTCCGACCGGGCTGAAATTTTTTGAGGGTAGAGTATTCAACCCAAATTTATTGATTCGACACAAGGGGAGCCAAAGAATATTCTTGAGTATTAGCAGCTGAGTTGTCAATTCAACCAAATCAGAAAGACTTAATATCTGCAGCAAAGTATTCAGTAGCAAATTAATATGGAAGTAACGATAACTGTGGCAAAGTGATAGTAGCAGTTTTGTAGTGTTTGTAACAGCAGCACGAAAAAGTAACTTAGCAAAGATCAATATATGAAAAGATCATAGGCAATGGATCAATGATGTATAATTATGTTGGATGACATTCATCATGCAACAGTTATAACATAGGGTGACACAAAACTAGCTCTAATTCATCAATTGTAATGTAGGCATGTATTCCATATATAGTCATACGTGCTTATAGAAAAGAACTTGCATGACATCTTTTGTCCTATCCTCCCGTGGCGGCGGGGGTCCTATTGGAAACTAAGGGATATTAAGGCCTCCTTTTAATAGAGAACCAGACCAAAGCATTAGCACTTAGTGAATACATGAACTCCTCAAACCGCGATAATCCCCGAAAAGAATCCTAGTTATAGTCACCCTGGGGGATGCGGATCATAACTCGTAATAGGTGTCTACAACTTGCAAGATAGGATCAAGAACACGCATATATTCATGAAAACATAATAGGTTCAGATCTGAAATCATGGCACTCGGGACCTAGTGACAAGCATTAAGCATAACAAAGTCATAGCAACATCAATCTCAGAACATAGTGGATACTAGGGATCAAACCCTAACAAAACTAACTCGATTACCTGATAAATCTCATCCAACCCATCACCATCCAGCAAGCCTACGATGATATTACTCACGAGCGGTGGGGAGAATCATGGAATTGGTGATGAAGGATGGTTGGTGATGACGAAGGCGTCGATTTCCCCTCTCTAGAGCCCAAAACGGACTCCAGATCTGGTCTTCTGAAGAAGAACAGGAGGTTGCGGCGGCTCCGTATCATGAAACACGATGAAATCTTCTCTCTGATTTTTCTCCCACAATAGGAATATATAGAAGTGGAAACAAGGTCGGAGGAGCAGCAGGGGGCCCACAAGCCTGCCCGGCACGCCCTAGGGGGGTGGGCGCGACCACCAGGCTTGTGGCCAGGTGGTGGGCCCCCTGTAGTTGATTCTTTCACCAATATTTTTTATTAATTCCAAAAATATTCTCCGTAAATTTCCAGGTCAATCCGAGAACTTTTATTTCTGCACAAAAATAACACCAAGGCAATTCTGCTGAAAACAGCGTTAGTCCGGGTTAGTTCCATTCAAGTCATGCAAATTAGAGTCCAAAACAAGGACAAAAGAGTTTGGAAAAGTAGATACGTTGGAGACGTATCAACTCCCCCAAGCTTAAACCTTTGCTTGTCCTCAAGCAATTCAGTTGATAAACTGAAAGTGATAAAGAAAACTTTTACAAACTCTGTTTGATCTTGCTGTTGTATATATGTCTAACTTATGTTCAAATTTAAAGCAAGGATTATAGACTAACCACATTCACAATAACATTTAGGTCTCACATTTACTCATATCAATGGCATAATCAACTAGCAAGCAATAATAATAAGTCTCGGATGACAACAATTTTATCAAAATAATCATGATATAATATGACATAATGGTATCTCGCTAGCCCTTTCTGAGACCGCAAAACATAATGCAGAGCACCTCTGAAGAACGAGGGTTGACTGGACATTGTAATTCATGGTAAAAGAGATCCAGTCATACTCATACTCAATATCAATTAATAGCATGGAATACAAATGACGATAGTGCTCTCTAAGTGATGCTTTTTATAAGAGGATGATGACTCAACAATAAATTAAATAGATAGACCCTTCGCAGAGGGAAGCATTGATTTGCAGAGGTGCCAGAGCTCGAGCTTTTTAAAACAGAGATAAGTAATGATTTTTGGAATAGTATGCTTTCATTGCTCACATAACGACCAAAAGGTTTTCAATATCTTCCATGCTAGATACATTACAGGCGGTTCCCAAATAGAATGGTAAAGTTTTTACTCCCCCTCCACCAATCAGTCACACTCCACGGCGGGCCGAATCCACGGGTACCGTCCATACAAACACAGTCCCGGGGGAGTTTTGTTTAATTATAATTTGATTTTTACTTCGAGCATGGGACTAGGTTTCTCGATTACCAACCACTTTCTCGTGAATGATAGTGAATCAACACATATCATGAGAATAACCCACCTAGAATGGAAGATACTAACAACCCCTAGTCGCCACATGAGCGATTTGGGCATACAAAACAGAAAGTTTATTTGAAGGTTTAAAGTTTAGCACATGGAAATTACTTGGAACGGCAGGTAAATACTGCATATAGGTAGATATGGTGGACTCATATGGAAAAACTTTGGGTTTATTGAGATGGATGCACAAGCAGTATTCCTGCTTAGTACAAGTGAAGGCTAGCAAAAGACTGGGGAGCGACCAACTAGAGAGCGACACAGTCATCAACATGCTTTGAGATTAACCAACATTGAATGCAAGCATGAGTAGGATATAATTCACTATGAACATAAACATCGTGGAGTCTATGTTGATTTGTTTTAACTACATGCGTGAACATGTGCCAAGTCAAGCCACCTGAATCATTCATACAAGGATACCATTCTATCATACGACATCACAACCTTAGTGCTCATGTTGGCACTCAAGATGAACCATTATCCACTCTTAGCTAATTAAGCATGGCATGAATAACTATAATATCTAATTGTCATTGCAAACACGTTCAACCCATAATGTACTGAATTCGGAACGATGAGCTAATCATATTTACAAAAGCAATATAAGTCGAGTTCATACCAGCTTTTCTCCATCTCAATCTTTTCATCAAATATCGTCATTATTGCCTTTCACTTGCACGACCGAACGATGTGAATAATAATAAGAGTGCGCGTGCATTGGACTAAGCTGGAATCTGCAAACAATAAACCAAAGGAGAAGACAAGGCAATACCGACTCTTTCTAAGATAAACAATAATGCATATGAGAGCCACTCAACATGTCATCGTGGTCTTCTCCGTACGACCCAAAGAGAAGAAAGGAAAATTATTTACACGAGAAAGCTTCCAACAAGCATAAAGAAGAACGAGAAATCTTTTTGGGTTTTCTCTTTAATGCTACAACTAAGCAACTAGTAAATAAAGCTAGAACTATTTTTTTTGTATTTTCCTCAAAGTTAATTAAACACACAAGAAGAAAGCAAAACAAGGAATAAACTACCATGGATAGTACAATGAAAAAGGATGAACACCGACAACTGGAATAAGTGTGTGAACATGAATGTAATGTCGGTGAGAAATACATACGCCCCCACGGCTGGAAATAACCTTCTCCGCGATACTCCGGAGGACACTGAGGGTTCCACTGGTTAGCAACCTCCTGTGGATCCCACTGAAAAAATGGGACCTGATATGCATCAAGGGCCGGTGCCTGCTCAGGTGCTGGGGGTTGTGACAAACCCCAATATCGGTAGATGTCATCGGGCATAATAGTGTACCTACCTGAATGAATATCAAACAGAGAAGAAGCAGGCAGAGTAATAATCTCACAAGTACCCTGACTAAATACTAAATTGTAAAGGATCCTCCTATCATCATTCTTCTTAATAACATCATGGCCTACCATACGGTCATAATCTAAAAACTTCGTGGGTATCATCCTCTCATATTTCTCGTGAAGCCTAATGGGTATCTCAAAATGTTTAGCTAAACGAGATGCATAGACACCTCTGAATATGGGCCCCTTCGAACGGTTGTTGTTCAATGGTTGGGCCACCATTGAGCCCAGACTAAAGGTTCTATCAGCAAATAAAGCATGGCGCAAAATAGCAAGGTCAGGATCACTAAGGCTTCCACTCTCCCAACGACCAACTAAACATCTTCCCACAAATAATGAATAATATTGTAGCATAAGAAAAATGTAAACTAGCTGTTCTTGCCTTTGACACGCCTCTCTCTTCTCCTACAGTGACCGCGGCAATAAAATCTTCCATGTCTCGAGGACGTGGTTCCCTGATGCTGCCCTCATAGGGTATCTTGCAAACTTTGCAAAAATCATAAAGGTTCATTTTCTTAGGCACGTCATATAAGTGAAATTCTACTGTAGGAGGGTCTTCCCTAGGATGAAAGTGAAAATTTTGCACAGAGGTATTAGTGAGCAAGAGGTACTGGTCACACTTATCGTTGAGGAAGTCAGTGATGCCTGCATTCTCGGCCAAATAATAGAAATCTTCATAAATTCCGGCCGCCCTCAAGAATGTGTCACACGGCCATTCACATGGTCAAATTTCCACGATGCGAGGAAGATTATATTTGGGTTTCTCCTTCATTTCATTTTCATCTTCCTTAGAACCCCGGCTTGAAGAACCTCTTATTAATCTTCTCAACATTTCTGAAAAATTCTGAAATTTTTAGTGAAAGAAAAATGAAGGTGAACAAAACTCAACAAAACTCATAGCAACTACTCCCTTAAGTGCCTAGAGACTATACCATGCATCAGAACTACTTGGGACCCGACAAATTTGACATGCAAGCTCAAAACCAAAGTCACCACAACAACAAAAATCTGCAATATATAAGTCACTAGAACAAAAACTAATTGGACCATTGGAGGAGTCACATACCATGAGCAATCCCCTAAAATAGTTTTGCAAATGGAGCTTTGAGCAAGGAGATCGAAAATGGCAGCAAGAGGAGCTAGAACACGGGTTTGAGAAATGGTGGGATTTTTTCTGGAGGAAGATGAAGTGAATGGGTGCTGGAATAAGTGGAGGAGGGCCATGTGGGACCCACAAGCCACCAGGGCCTGCCCAGGGGATGGGCGCGCCCACCAGGCTTGTAGCCCACTGGAGCAGCCCCCTAATGCATACCCAGTGCCAAAAATTCTTAAATATTCCAAAAAATCATACTCCATTTTCAGGACATTTGAAAAACTTTTATTTTCAGGTCACTTTTTGATTGCACGGGAAACTCAGAAAACAGAAAAATAATAGCATTTTTACTTAATCTCATCTAGGTAACAGAAAATAAAAGTTAGGTACAGGAAGTTGTGCTTTCTAAATTCGTCCATCTCATTCTCATCAAAAGGAATCCATCAATAAGGTTGATCAAGTCTTATTAACAAACTTCTTTCGAATAACATGAAACCAAAGAATTTTCGAATAACACTAAGTTACCTCAATGGGGATATGCATTTCTCCAACAATAAGTATATCATATTTCTTCTTGACAGTAGGAAGAGAGAACTCAAAGTATCCAATAATAATCGTTGGAATTTTTTCAATAGAGTTGATACTATGAACTTGAGGTTGTTTCTTCGGAAAAGTGTATCGTATGCTCATTACCATTAATATGAAAAGTGACATTGCCCCTATTGCAATCAATAATAGCCCCTGCATTATTCAAAAAGGGTCTACCAAGTATGATCGACATATTGTCATCCTCAGGAATATCAAGAATAACAAAGTCCGGCAAGATAGTAGCATTTGCAACTACGACAGGCACATCCTCACAGATACCGATAGGTAGAGCAGTTGATTTATCAGCCATTTGCAAAGAGATTTAAGTAGGCGTCAACTTATTCAAATCAAGTCTACGGTATAAAGAGAAAGGCATCACACTAACACCAGCTCCAAGATCACATAAAGCAGTTTTAACATAAGTTCCTTTAATAGAGCATGGTATAGTAGGTACTCCGAGATCTCCTAATTTCTTAGGTATTCCACCCTTAAAAGTATAATTAGAAAGCATGGTGGAAATCTCAGCTTCCGGTATCTTTCTTTTATTTGTCACAATATCTTTCATATACTTAGCATAAGGATACATTTTCAAAACATCGGTCAAGCGCATACGTAAAAAGACAGGTCTAAGCATTTCAGCAAAGCGCTCAAAATCCTCATCATCCTTTTTCTTGGATGGTTTGGGATGAAAGGGCATGGCTTTCTGAACCCATGGTTCTCTTTCTGTACCATGTTTCCTAGCAATAAAGTCTCTTTTATCGTATCTTTTATTCTTAGGTTGTGGGTTATCAAGATCATTAGCAGGTTCAATCTCCACATCATTATCATTACTAGGTTGAGCATCAACGTGAACATCATTATTAATGTTGTCACTAGGCTCATGTTCATCACCAGATTGTGTTTCAGCATCAGAAATAGAAATATTATTTGGATTCTCAGATGTATCTATAACAGGTTCACTAGCAGCATGCAAAGTACTATCATTATTCTGTTTCCTACTCTTATTGGAGGGAATAGGTTCATCAGTATTAACCCTCTGAGAATCTTGCTCAATTCTCTTAGGATGGCCCTCTGGATACAAAGGTTCCTAAGTCATTCTACCTCCTCTAGTCACAACTTTAACAGAATGATCATTGTCTTTACTATTCATCTCATTAAGCAAATCATTTTGAGCCTTAAGTACTTGTTCTACTTAGTAGAGGTTACCATGGAAGCATGTTTACTAATAAGCTTAAGATCATTTACAGTTATACTCAAATAATCACCCAAGCGATCAAGCATATAAGCATTATGTTTCAGTTGTCTACTAACATAAGCATTGAAATTTTCTTGCTTCACAATAAAATTATCAAATTCATCCAAGCATTGGCTAGCAGACTTATTATAAGGAATATCTCCTTCATCAAATCTACTGAGAGAATTTACCTCTACTACCCGTGTCGGGTTATCAAGACCATGTATTTCTTCAATAGGTGGTAGATTCTTAACATCTTTAGCTTTAATACCCTTTTCTTTCATAGATTTCTTTGCCTCCTGCATATCTTCAGGACTGAGGAATAGAATACCTCTTTTCTTCGGAGTTGGCTTTGAAGGTGGTTCAGGAATAGTCCAATCATTATAATTGTTCAATATATTATTCAGTAGTAATTCAGCATGTCCAATAGTTCGTTCCCTGAAAACATAACCAGCACAACTATCTAGGTAGTCCCTAGAAGCATCGGTTAGTCCATTATAAAAGATATCAAGTATTTCATTTTTCTTGAGAGGATGATCAGGCAAAGATTAAGTAATTGGAGAAGCCTCCCCCAAGCTTGTGGGAGACTCTCTTCTTCAAGTTGCACAAAGTTAAATATTTCCTGCAAGGCAGCTTGTTTCTTATGGGCAGGAAAATATTTCTAAGAGAAGTAATAAATCATATCCCGAGGACTACGCACACAACCAGGAGCAAGAGAATTAAAACATATCTTAGCATCACCCTTTAACGAGGAAGGAAACAACTTAAGAATATAGCAATAGCGATTTTTTTCCTCATGAGTAAATAGGGTGGCTATATCATTCAATTTGGTAAGATATGCCACAACAGTTTCAGATTCATAACCATGGAAAGGATCAGATTCAACCAAAGTAATTAACTCAGGTTCGACAGAGAATTCATAATCCTTATCAGTAACAACGATACGTGAAGTAGCAAACTTAGGATCATATTGCATTCTAGCATTCAAAGATTTTTCCTTCCACTTGCGAAGCAATTTCTTAAGATCATCTCTATCCTTATAAGCAAGAAAGTCCCTAGCTACCTCTCCTTCCATAACATAACCTTCAGGTATATCAGGCAATTCATATCTAGGAGAGCTAGGTCTAGCAGGTGTATCACAATGTTCAGTTTCAATAATTTCACATGTTCAGAAGTATCATAATTTTCAGCATTGACTCTAGCAATTTGTTCATCAAGAAATTCACCTAGTGCCATAGTATTATCAAGCAAAGTATCACCATAAGCATCATGCATAGCAGAAGTGGCATCCTCAATTACTTGCGACATATCAGAATCACTAGCAGGTTTTGGTGTCGCAAACTTACTCATAACAGAAGGTGAATCAAGTGCAGAGCTAGATGGCAGTTCCTTACCTCCCCTCGTAGTAGAGGGATAGATCTTGGTTTTTGGATCTTTCAGATTCTTCATAGTGATCAACAGATATAAATCCCAAGTGACTCAGAGAATAGAGCCATGCTCCCCGACAATGGCACTAGAAAAAGGTCTTGATAACCCACAAGTATAGGGGATCGCAACAGTTTTCAAGGGTAGAGTATTCAACCCAAATTTATTGATTCGACATAAGGGGAGCCAAAGAATATTCTCGAGTATTAGCAGCCGAGTTGTCAATTCAACCACACCTGAAAGACTTAATATCTGCAACAAAGTATTCAATAGCAAAGTAATATGGAAGTAACGGTAACTGTGGCAAAGTGATAGTAGCAGTTTTGTAGTGTTTGTAACAGCAACAACGGAAAAGTAACTTAGCAAAGATCAATATGTGAAAAGCTCGTAGGCAATGGATCAGTGATGGATAATTATGTCGGATGGCATTCATCATGCAATAGTTATAACATAGGGTGACACCGAACTAGCTCCAATTCATCAATGTAATATAGGCATGTATTCCATACATAGTCATACGTGCTTATGGAAAAGAACTTGCATGACATCTTTTGTCCTACCCTCCCATGGCAGCGGGGTCCTATTAGAAACTAAGGGATATTAAGGCTTCCTTTTAATAGAGAACCATACCAAAGCATTAGCACTTAGTGAATACATGAACTCCTCAAACTACGGTAATCACTGGAAAGAATCCCAGTTATGTCACCCTAGGGGATGTGGATCATAACTCGTAATAGGTGTCTACAACTTGCAAGATAGGATCAAGAAAACACATGTATTCATGAAAACATAATAGGTTCAAATCTGAAATCATGGCACTCGGTTCCTAGTGACAAGCATTAAGCATAGCAAAGTCATAGCAACATCAATCTCAGAACATAGTGGATACTAGGGATCAAACCCTAACAAAACTCACTTGATTACATGATAAATCTCATCCAACCCATCACCGTCGAGCAAGCCTACAATGAGAGTACTCATGAACGGTGGGGAGCATCATGGAATTGGTCATGAAGGATGGTTGGTGATGACAAAGGCATCGATTTTCCCTCTCCGGAGCCCAAAACAGACTCCAGATCTGGTCTCCTGAGGAAGAACAGGAGGTGGTGGCGGCTCCATATCATGAAACGCGATGAAATCTTCTCTCTGATGTTTTCTCCCCGAATAGGAATATATAGAAGTGGAAACGAGGTCGGAGGAGCAGCAGGGGGCCCACAAGCCTACCCGACGTGCTCTAGGGGGGTGGGCGCGCCCACCAGGCTTGTGGCTAGGTGGTGGCCCCCTGCAGTTGATTCTTTTGCCAATATTTTTTATTACTTCCAAAAATATTCTCTGTAAATTTTCAGGTCAATGCAAGAACTTTTATTTCTGCACAAAAATAACACCAAGGCAATTCTGCTGAAAAGAGTGTCAGTCCGGGTTAGTTCCATTCAAATCATGCAAATTAGAGTCCAAAACAAGGGCAAAAGAGTTTGGAAAAGTAGATACGTTGGAGAAGTATCAAAATACGATGAGAGACAGGATCATAGCAGCGGTATCCTTTGGTGTTTGGTGGGTATCCAAGGAAGATGCAAGCGACGGAGCAAGGTGCAAGCTTATGAGGCGCGGTAGCGGTGATGCTAGGATAGCAGAGACAACCAAAGATGCGAAGACCGTCATAAGAGGGCGTTGCACCGAAGAGGAGATGATGGGTTGCAAAGTTCCTGCAAGTGCGACAGGGGCGGATGTTAAGGAGGAGTGATGCGGTAGCGAGAGCGCCAGGCCAAAAATACAGAGGCACATAGACATGAAAGAGAAGCGTGCGAATGCAGTCATTAAGAGTGCGAAGAACGCGCTCAGCGCGACCGTTTTGCTGCGAAGTGTATGATCATGTGAGTCGAAAGGTCATACCGTGTGTGGTTAGTAGGGTGCGAACAACAAGGTTATCGAACTCCTTCTTGTTGTCTGTTTGGAACGCAAGGATGGGACGACCAAATTGTGTGATGGCATAAGAGTAAAATGCAGCGAGGGTGGAGATGACATCAGACTTACGCCGCAACGGGAAGGTCCACACATAGTGCAAAAAATCATCAAGAATGACAAGATAATAAAGATAGCTCGTATTACTTGCAACTGGAGAGGTCCATACATCACTAGGAATTAACTCAAACGGGTACGATGAAACATGAGAAGAAACCCTAAAAGGAAGACGAGCATGTTTGCCTAGACGACAAGCATGACAAGAGTGATCGTCGATCTTATTACATGTGAAAGAAAAACTTCGAAGAATATGATGAAGGGTGGCGGGGTTGGGATGACCCAAGCAAGCATGCCAAAGGTCCACACCGGTGGCGAGGGAGATAGGAGCGGCGGAGGTGGTGGAGGCTTTGGAGTGAACCGGGTAGAGGTCTTCAGGGCTATCACATCGGTGGAGCACCATCTGGGTACGGGCTTCCTTGACATAGAAACCAAACATGTCAAACTCAATGGTAACAGGATTTTCACGTGTGAGATAACGAACAGAAACAAGGTTTTTAATGAGGGCAGGTGATAGTAAGATATTAGATAATTAAATAAGGGTGGAGGTGGATGGAAAAGATGAATGTCCTATGTGGGTAATAGGGAGAGAGGAACCGTCACCAACGGTGATGCGAGTGGAGGTGTTGATGGGATAAGAAGTGAGGAGGTTACCGGGTTGGGCGGCCATATGAGCCATTGTGCCGGTATCCATATACCAATCATCACCGCCAGTGTAGTTGGAGGGAGTAGGGGCGGAGTGCAGACCAACAAGGACGGATCCCAAGGCACAAGAAGAAGCGCCGGGACCGGTGATGGTGAGGGGGCCGTCAACGACAGTGGCGGTAGCCCTCCTGTCTGCGGCAGCTTGCCATAGAGGGGCTGCCCATAGGGCGCCCCGTACGGCTGTAGCGCGGCGTAAAATGCCTGATACAAGGGAGGCTTCGGGGCGAGTATGCCAGGACCAGGCACGTGGGGAATCAACATGGAGTAGGCATGCACGACGCCAGTCCATGGATTCTGGCCAGTGGACAACAAGGCCGGCTGGAATTGCTGCGGGGGACGTGCGTCTCCTTCCCGAGCCCCATTGCCCTGCTACTGCTTGCGGCCGCCACAACGCCCCCCGCGGTGACCCCCGTTACCCCCGTTAGCAGCTGGCGGGGGCAGTGGGAAGGAGGCAGCCGATGCGTGTGGGAAGCCCGACAGGGGCTGGAAGGCCGGCACGGGACGCGGCTATGGTGGCCCCGGGTCCCCGCGAGTGCCAGTGGTGAGGGTGGTGTAGACTGCCCGGGACCGGGCCATCTTCACTCGCCTCTCCTCCAGCTTGAGATACGCCACCACCTTGGGGAAGGTGGGTTATGGTATGAGGGTAAGGTTGGAGACGGCGTTCCCAAAGTCCTCGTTGAGACCGGCGGTCTGGGTGCTGATGAGGAGTTCATCGCCGACCGTCTCTCCGAGATCACAGAGCTCATCGGCAAGCTTCTTGAGATGCATGCAAAAGTCGTCAATGGACAAGTCAAGCTACTAGCACCCATAGATCTCGCCATGGAGAAGGACCTTGCACTGAAGCTTGTTGTCGGTGAAGAGGCCGTTGAGCTTGGTCCAGACGGTGTAAGCGTAGTCGTCGTCAGCCACTACCGTGTGGAAGAGGTCCTTGGAGATGGTGAGGTAGAACCAGCAGATAATGGTGGTGTCGAGGGTCATCCACTACTTGTCATTCACCATGAGGCTGGAGTCCACGGTGCCATCGACGTGGCCATGAAGTTGGTACTCGCGAAACACCAGGTGAAAGTACCGCTTCCAAGTGGAGTAGGAGGCGGCGGATTGATCAAGGAACACCGGGACACGACCATGGATGTTCAGATCGCGAACATGGGTGACGTCCGGACCGGCGAAGGGGTTGGTGGCGGTGGAGGATCCCGTGGATCTCATGGTGTGGGAGGGGAGGATGGGACAGTGGTGGGAGCGAGGGACGGGTGCGGCGGCTAGGGTTTTAAAAAGGTGCGGCGGCTAGGGTTTTGGAGGACGGGTGTATGGCGGCTAGGGTTTTGGAGGACGGGTGCACGGCAGCTAGGGTGCGGTGCGGTGAGGGTGGACAGGAGGTAGGGTGAGGTTTGTTGGGCGGAAGTGGAGGCAGTGGCAGCAATGCGGCGGCTAGGGAGAGCCTGCGGTGGCGGTGGGTGGGGATAGTGGCAGCGGCTGCAGGATGGAGACGCGACGGCGGCATCTAGCATATGTCTAGGATCGACCTGCTCTGCTACCATGTAGAAGACTAGGTTTAGGCCGTGCAACACAATGAATTGATTGGTGCACTGGGCATGTATATATGATGTACAGGATTGGGGCCAGAACCTCAACTATACCGCAAAACTAGGAGGTGGGCGCTAGACATAATATACATGCATCATATATATTCAACACGTATGTGACAGCCCGAGACCGACATTCCAGAAGATTCCAGAAGATTCCCCTTTAGTTTCCATTCTCGGTTGTGTTTCGTCTATGTGTTGCATTAATCATCGCGTCATTCGCATCATATGCATTGGATCGTCACCCGTTTTCGAAACTTGCATCTGTTTGTAGTCACCGGTTCTCGTCGTTCTTGCCGTTGCCCGTTCGAGACCAACCACACATGCATGTGCCGCGGCACCGTTTAAAATAAAACCGTTTTTAAGTGCACGCAAAAATATTCTCGGATTGGTTCGAAACTTGTCGTGCGGTCTTGTTATATTGTAGGTAGACCGCCCGTCGAATTTCGTCGCGATCCGAGTTCGTTAGATACCCCGTCGGTCAGTCGTAGCAGTGCGGTTATCGGTAATCGTCGGACGTTATCGGCATTTTAAAACCCTGTGTCACGGGTCACCATTCTCTCTCTCTTCCCCACTTTGCCCCTCTGCACAGTCGCCGTAGCCCAAGTCTCCGCTTCCGGACGTCGGGTCGTCATCCGGCAGTCCGAAAACGGACAGAGCCGTAGACCCTAGCCTTAAACCTATATATAGCACCCTCGTTCCGCGTGTCAACCCTAACCAGCCACCTTCTCCCTCCTCTAGCCTCCAGCCCGCCCGAGCCCATCTGGGCCCGTTCGAGCCCATCCGGGCCCGAATCGCGTCCCGGAGCTCCCGAGCCTCCCATGGCTGCTCCTCCCGCAGGCCTCGCACGTCCCCGTGGCAGCCGCCCCTCGCCGGAGCCGCCCCAGGAGCCGCCGCCGCCGGACCTCTCTCTCTCCTTCTCCCTCCTTCTTCTCCCTTTCCCTGCTCCTCTCCTCACACCCGCTTCCATCTTCCTCCCGCAGGTCACCATAGCCGCCGTGGTGAGCTCGCCTGAGGAGCCCCCTCGCCCCAGCCGCGCCGGGGATGGACGGATCCGGGCCGCCGCATCCGGGATCCGGCCTCGCCCCGCCCTGCCTCCGCCTCCAGGCCGTCGTCGTCGCCGGAGTGGAGCCGCCGCCGCTGCTGCTTTCCTGCTTCGTGCGGGAGAAGACGAGCAGCGCCCGCTCGTGCCTGCGTCGCCCGCGCGTGGGCCTCCCCAGCGCCCAGCTGCCCCAGCCCCCCTATGCACCGACCTGGGCCAGATCCGGCCCAAATGAGCCCAGCTTCCCCCCTGCTGTTTTTTTTCCTTTTGTTTTTTTATTTTATTTGCAGATTTATTAATTGCATTATATAATTAACCGTATACCATTTTGAAATACTTCCAACATGTAAAATGTTTAGAATTAATCATAGAATATTAATATGCCATTTGTATCCATGCCTAATATGTTTAACATGTCATTTCATGCATTATTGCATATTTGTCATATTATTGCATTTTCATACTTAATTACCGTGCATCGAAATTAATCATATCACAAATTAAACATGTTCATCTCATTCGCATCGCATTTTCATGCATGAGAAAAATGTTGGTAATGATGTTTGCATTTAATTTGCATTAATGTTTTGCTAAAACGCGGTTAGGCCTAATACCCGCATATTTAGTTGTGATTAATTTTCTACATGAACCTAATCTTATTATATATGTTTTCGGAGTAGAATAATTCATAGAAATTATCTATGCATTTAGTTTTTCCATTTGAGCATGTTGTATGCATATCATTTATGCCGTGATGCCCTTTTGTCATTTTCGTATGATTTAATCCGGGCATGATATGAAATAATTTCCAACATGAAACTTGCTCTTTGATATGAGTCCTAGCCCATGGACATTTTCCTTGTCATAGATATCCATGTTTGGGTGTTATTTTGTTGTTGTCAACTTGCTATAAAATCTGTTATTTTGAAGGTCCAAAATATTTCTAAGTCAGGAATCTGTTATATTTTGTTGCTGTCTTGCCATGGGATTTGCTAGTGATCTAGAACTCTTTTGTGGTAGGTGTAATGAAGTTAATTGTTGTTGATATTGCCCTCTAGCATGCTGTTAAGTTTCATGCCATAATATGACTTTTAGCATATAGTTTTACTGCTGTCAATATGCCTTCATGATAAAACTGCACTGTCTAAAACTGCTATTTTCACCAAGTCTGAAACTGTTTTCAAGTAGCTACTTTGAGAGTTTCCTACCTAGTGATCCATGCATGTTTTGAATATGATTTGTGAAGATGAAATGAAGTGGATGTTGTATGCTATTGCCCCATGCCTGATTTGTGCATTTTAGAATATTATATCCTATTGTTTTCTTGTGTTCAAAATGCCATGTTGCTGTTTTTGGCAGCTTCCAACAAAAACTTGTTTGGTGGTTGTGGTTGAACCGTAGCTCCGATATGGGCATGTTGCATATGAAACTTGCTTAGAAGCTCATGTAGTTTCATAATAACTTGTTGCATTCATGATTTGAGATGGTTTTGATTGTTTTCCCATGCATTTGCATTCATGTCATGTGCATCTTGTGTGGCTCATATCTTTTGAACCGTAGCTCCGTTTGAGATGTCCTATATATGTAAATCGACTAGAATGACGTGTAGAATAACACGGTAGGCTTTATTATGATGTTTAACAAACATAAAATATGTTTAGATCAGATCTGGACCAAATTCATAATTAACATATGGGGTCATTTCGGAAATACTATAAGTTGTTTCCGACCTCATTTAAGATGCCTAGATAGATAGTTTACTTATGCTTCACCTCTTGCCATGTTTAGCAACATTTAATATTGTCGTGTACCTAACGAGAGTGAACTAAATAATTCGAATGTGGAGTTTCGTCAATATGCAACTCGTTGCATTGAGCTTCACTTAATGTGTAGTATCGGATTGTTGTGAATTGTCATGCCTTGCATATTAAACCGGACATGCATCATAGTTGTTGTGCATCATGTTTTGCATATGTTGTGGTGTATCTTGTGTTGATTGTTTGTTTCGGATTGCTTCTTCTCGATAGAGTTCCGAAAGCGTTCGGAGTGTGAGGATTCGTTCGACTACGTTGGTTCGTCTTCTTCATGGACTCGGTCTTCTTTTGAGCGGGATCTCAGGCAAGATGACACATTTCCCTGGATACCATTACTATCATTGCCATGCTAGTTGTCTCGTCTTTTACCGTTATGTCTTGCTACCTACCACTTGTTTGATAAGCCTCCCAACACTGCCATGATAAGCCTCTAACCTCTTCACCTCCCAGCAAACATTGTTTGGGTATGTTTCCGCTTGCTCAGCCCTTCTTATAGCGTTGCTAGATGCAGGTGCAATTGCTTCCATGTGCCAACATGGACATTCTTTTGTCATATCACAATATTGCTGCTATTTAATTTAATGCACATATATACTTGGTAAAGGTGGAAGACTTGGCCTTTTGCTTGGTGTTTTGTTCCACTCTTGCCGCCCCTAGTTACTTGTGAACTGGTGTTATGTTCCAGAAATGAGTGCTCCTAACATGCTTGGGGTTGTTATGGGGACCCCTTGATTTTCGGTTTAGAATAAAACTTGTCTGGCAAGGCCCAACATTGGTACTACATTTGCCTAAAACTAATGAACTTGCATAGGGCATGATCACCCCTTGGATAATTTAATCAACCCCCGGGCCAATGCTCCGCATGAGTGTTGGTCCAAGCCAGAGCAGCTTATTAACGCTACCCGGGGTAACTCGGTGTTTGGCGTGGTAACCATCGCTCATCCGGTTGTGCCCTGAGAACGAGATACGTGCCTCTTATCGGGATCATCGGCACGTCGGCCGACCTTGCTGTATTTGTTTTACCTTTCTCGAACGTCTTGAGTGAGGAACTCTGATTATTCTTCGGGGTATCTCGAGGTGTCGGATTTCCTTTGGAATTGCCTAGGAAGATCACGAGTTCCGTGGTTGAGGTTATTCCCACTGAGTGTGGTTAATTTGTGATGGATGAGTTGGAGCACCCCTGTAGGGTTAAATCTTTTCGAGAAGCCATGCCCGCGGTTATGTGGCAAACTTGGATACTTTGTTTAACACCCGGTCATAGCAAACTTGAAGTGAACTCTAATAAAATACACCAACTGTGTGCGTAACTGTGACTCTCTTCTCGCGAGTCTTAATCCGGAAGAGAACACAATGGGGTTATGATTAACGTAAGTAGGTGTTCAGGATCAGTTAGTGATCATTACTAGTTCACGTCCGTTATGCATAGACCACCATACTTTACTTTCTGTGCTCGTAAGTTAGCCACTCAAATATATGCTTAGTCGCTTGCTGTAGCCTCACCACTTAACCATGCCTTACCTATTAATCTTTAATAGTCTTGATACCCTTGGAAATGAGATTGCTGAGTCCCTGTGGCTCACAGATTACTACAACACTAGTTGGAGGTACAGGTAATGTGATGATTTGACGTGAGCGTGTTGCTTGATTTGACTTGGAGTTCTTCTTCTTCTTCTTCTTATTCAATCTTGGATGGGTTCCAGGCGGCAGCCTGGGAGAGCAAGGGTGGATGTCATGTTATCGTTTGATTTCATCCGTAGTCGGACCCTGCTCTTCTGTATGATGTTTGAGTATGTATTTTATTGATGTGACTCTGATGTAGCTTGTGGCGAGTGTAAGCCAATTCCATATACTCATCTCTTCTGTACATGTACTTGTAATGATATCCATTCTTGCGAACGCATCGAGATGCACTTCTATCCTTGTCGACGCCCTCGTGCCGAAATAAGGATAGGACCGCATCTTGGGCGTGACAAGTTGGTGTCAGAGCCAGGTTCCGACCTAGGAGCCCCCTTGATTGATCGAACTTGGCTGAGTCGAGTCTAGTGAAAAACTGTTTTGAGTCTAGTTATATCGGAGAGTAGGATTCTTTTTACTTCTCTTCTATGCTCTGGTGAGGTATTCGACTTAGGAATTTTGATTCTACTTCTCTTCTCGCTCAATTTTTTTTAGGATCACGCGGGTATTTTGGAAACTATATGAAGCCGATGTGACGGAGTTCTGTCTTGGTGCCTCCTGTCTGACTTGATTCCTTCCGGGGAGTTGAGCTCCGAGGGATTCTTGACACATCGTTATCATTTAATTTTCTTAGTATCTCAGGACGGAGAATGTTCGGAGTTACTTCAATACTTATCGTGGTGAGATAAGGTCGGAGTTACCCAGTACTGGGGAGGCGTCCGGGGTACCACCATGGTTTAGTATCGTTGTGAGTTCGAGGATTCGAGATTAGACGAGTTTGCGAAATTTCTTGAATTATGGTGGGGAAGGTTGCGGATGCAGTTGTAGCTGATTGCCTAGGGCAGGTTCCTGATTCCGCAACCCGAATCGCATAAACAAGAAAGTATTGAAAGTTCTTAGGTGGGAATTCAAGTAGTTACCTAGAATTATGTTTCCAACAAGTACATAGTGGGTATGTATTTGTTGGGGAACGTCGCATGGGAAACAAAATTTTTCCTACAAACACGCAAACCTATCCATGGTGATGAGCATCTACGAGAGGGAGAGTGGATCTACGTACCCTTGTAGATCACTAAGCGGGAAGCGTTAAGAAACGCGGTTGGTGTAGTCATACTTCTTCGCGATCCAAATCGCCGAGCGTCCCGCGATCCAATCACGAACCGTCCCACGAACCAATCATGAACCGTCCCGCGATCCAATCACGAACCATCCCACGATCTCGTCACGATCCATCCCGCGATCCAATCACGAACGTCTCGTGGCCTTGATCACGATCCTTCCGATCTAGTACCGAACGGACGTCACCTCCGCGTTCAGCACACGTGCAGCTTGATGACGATCTCCACCGTCTTGATCAAGCAAGAGGAGGTGGAGAGGATAGAGAGTTCACCGGCACCGTGACGGCGCTCCGGTGATGGTGGTGGTGGTGCAATTCCAGCAGGGCTTCGCCTAAGCGCTGCAGAAATCCGATCTAGAGGAGCACCGGTGAATCGGGTAGCACGTGGCCGTAAGTTGTGTGCAAAACCCTAGCTATCCACCAATATATATAAGAGGAGAGGAGGGGGAGAGGGGCTGGCACACCAAGTCCCCCTAGGGGAGTCGGCCGGCCAAGGAGGGTGGAATCCTATTCCACCTCCAATCCTAGTTGGAGTAGGATTGCCTCCTATTGGCTGATTTTTTCCTTTTTCCTTTTAGCCTTTTTCCCCTGCGCCATGGGCCTTTCTAGGATGATTTTACAGCCCACTAAGTGCTGGTTAATACTCTCCCACAGCTCATGGTCCCTCTAGGGTCGAAATACCCCTCCCGGAGGTCCCCCGGTACACTACCGGCACTCCCGGTACACTACTGATGAGCCCGAAACTTTTCTGGAAACCAAACCGGGACTTCCTATATATGAATCTTTACCTCCGGACCATTCCGGAGATCCTCGTGACGTCCGGGATCTCATCCGGGACTCTGAACAACCTTTGGTCACCACCATACATAATTCTACACTACCGAAACGTCACCGAACCTTAAGTGTGCAGACCCTGCGGGTTTGAGAACTATGTAGACATGACCGAGACACCTCTTCGGCCAATAAACAATGGCGGGACCTGGACGTCCACATTGGTTCCTACATATTCTACGAAGATCTATCGGTCGATCCTCTATGTCAAGGATTCAGTTAATCCCGTATAACGTTCCCTTTGTTCTTCGGTATGTTACTTGCCCGAGATTCAATCGTCGGTATCTCCATACCTAGTTCAACCTCGTTACCGGCAAGTCTCTTTACTCATTCCGTAATACAAGATCCCGCAACTAACAATTAGTCACATTGCTTGCAAGGCTTATTGTGATGTTGCATTACCGAGTGGGCCCCGAGATACCTCTCCGTCACACGGAGTAACAAATCCCAGTCTCGATCCATGCCAACCCAACAGACACCATCAGAGATACCTGTAGAGCACCTTTATAGTCACCCAGTTACGTTGTGACGTTTGATACACACAAGGCACTCCTCCGATATCCGTGAGTTGCATGATCTCATGGTCATAGGAACATATATATTGACATGCAGAAAACAGTAGCAATAAACTGACACGATCATATGCTACGTTTGTAGTTTGGGTCTTGTCCATCACATCATTCTCCTAATGATGTGATCCCGTTATCAAATGACATCACATGTCAATGGCTAGGAAACCCTGACCATCTTTGATCAACGAGCTAGTTCACTAGGGGCATACTAGGGACAAAGTATTGTCTATTTACCCACACATGCAATGTGTTTCCAATCAATGCAATTATAGCATGGATAATAAACGATTATCATGAACAAGGAAATATAATAATAAACACTTTATATATTGCCTCTAGGGCATATTTCCAACAGTATTTATTCTAGCTTGTTTCGTAAGCCTCACCCTTTGTTTTGTTTTGAATATGGTAATTCGAGTTGCTTCGATGTCAAGTGGTGAATTCATATCTTGCTAAGTAGTGTTCTCATATTTCTGTGGGAATGCTAATTCTGGCCCAATAGAGTTGTCATATCAATTATTTTCCTACCGGTGTGCTTCTCATCAAGATAATTCTATCCTCTTCAATATTGCAAGATCAATTCTCATTTCGTTCCAGAGTTGTCTCATCTGTTCCAAGTTTCTTTATTTTCTCGCCCTCCTGCCCTTTCCTTCAATGATTCAATTCTCATCCAAGTGTCTTTCTATTCATGTAATGTTTCCGCTATCTTTTCTTCTATCTTGTTTCCGGTGATTTATTGTGGATATTCCCAAGAGTTTCAATTTCGAGATCTATGCACATATTCTTGTTCTTGTTGTTATTCTTCTCCGGTGGATTCAATTCTAGTTCTTGGTGTTCATCATATCATTTCATTCTCTATTTGCTCTCCCATGTTGGAATTCTTTATCAAGCCTCTCTTGTTTATTCATCTCTCTCTGTTCTATCCGGAGTGTTGAAGATATCTCAGAAGACATTCAATTTCATTCTTGTCCTCTTAAATTATTTCAGGGGTCTCATATCATCAAGTTCTTAATTTGTACCGGTGCAATCTCTCTTTTAAGCAATTGTTTCAATGGTGGTTTCCTTTCAGTGGGCCCATAACCCACAGGTTTTTTCCTAGGATCCTACTTGACTCTTCTATTCTTTCCGAAGATATTCTCAAGTTCTTTTAAATATGACATAAGAACGAATTTCATGAGTCATATGCCTTCTTGAAGATTCCTTCTAAATCATTTTCATTGTTGGCTCAATCTTTTGTTTATTCATTGTTCCGAAGTGTCTCAGTAATTCATGGTGTTGTTTCTCGTCTTCATTCGGTGCTCGAAGATCGAAGGAGAGTTTCTCTTAAATCGTTGTTCGTTCTTCCAAAGATTTTGGATTCAGCTTGTTGTTATCATCTCAATTGTTTTGATCATGAGTTAGTTCCTCCCATATCTATCCGGTGCATTTCATAATTGTTTTCATTTCTTGACCCTCCGAAGGCCATCATTTCAGAAGATTTCTTCGTTCTCAGCTTTCAGCTTTCATTCTCAAATTCTTCTCAATTGTTGTTCCTTCATTTGTCTCTCAATTATTCCAGTGCCGTGTTCAGTTTCTGTTAGGCAAATCTTCATCTCTTCATTCTCATGTGTCCTCTTTGGTTTCTAATTCTTTCCGGTGCTTCGTTCAAGTTTTCTATTAGGTGGATCATGCCCTCTTTGTTCTCATGCTATATCATTCATTGGTAGTATCCTCTCTTGTTGTGAATTCTACCCGGTGTTCTCGTTCAAGATTTCTTCAAGTTTGTGATCTATGTCTCTCTCTTCAATTCTTTTCAAGAAGAATAAGTGATGTGTGAAATCCATTGCTTGTCATCAGTTTAACTTGGTGAAGGATAGTCATATCATAATTCTTATTCTTGTTTCATTCAAGTGATTTGAATTCTTCTTCCGGAGTTGTTAATGATATCAAATTCCTTATCCCAAGTGGTCATCTTTCTTTTCCGGAGTTCCTAGTTTTGCTCAAGTATCCTGTCCCGGAGCTTCATCTAGTTCATAGCAAGGCCTCAATCTTGTTTTTTTGCATCCTTCAATTCTTTCTATCATCCTTTCCTTTCAGAGTTCTTTTGGAGGTTCTTCATGGTGGTTCATCAAGATTTCTTTGATTTTCAAGTGTTCTTCTAGATTCTTGTTGGAGGTGCTCAAGTGTTCTTTATCTTGGTTTTCGAAGTTCAATTCCTTCTCCTTGTCTTTTGAGATGGTGTTATTAAATTCTTGATTATGAGGAGTCTCGAAGGATGTTGTCAAGAATGAGATAAGTAAACCCGTCTTGTTTCTTGGAGTTATCTTGGGTTGGATTTCAACATGATAGCAACAATCCTTTTAATGGTGTCACAAATGATCCAAGTTTTCTCCTCCTCTTCTTGGTGAAAGAAGCTTTGCATATCTTTTTGCTCTCAATCAATAAGTTGTTTCTGTTGTGGCAAGTTGTCACCTCATAATTTTGAGATGTTTTCCATAACTCCACAATAACCTTGTTCCTTTCGTTGTTGGTGTACCAAAAACTCCGTTCATTCGTGCTTCTCAAATGCGTTTGTGCTAGAGTTGTCATTTCTTCTCAATTCTCTTCTTCCCAAGGATCAAGCTTCTATTCTTGTTCCGGAGGCATTGTGATGTTGCCCTTTTCATCTTGCATTTAGTTTGATCAATATCATGTTCTTTGTTTGCTTATTCTTTACCGGAGTGTTGTATAATCCTTTCATGATCCTTCCATCTTATGAAAGTCTGATTCTATTCCAACCGAAGTTCGGTGCCTTTCTTTCAATTTGTTCCCATCATATCTAATTTTGCCTCTCTTTCCTATCGAAGTGCTGCCGAAATTTCCTGTGAATCCTTGCTTGTTCCCATGTTATTCGTCATCTTTTGCATCCTTCAAGATTCATTGGTTTCATTCTTTCGTCAAAGAAGCAACTAAGTTTTACCTTTTGCTCTTTCTCTTCCCAGTTTTCATTCTAGATCTCGGGACGAGATCCTCGTGTAGTGGAGGAGAGTTGTGACAGCCCGAGTCCGACATTCCAGAAGATTCCAGAAGATTCCCCTTTAGTTTCCATTCTCGGCTGTGTTTCGTCTATGTGTTGCATTCATCATCGCGTCATTCGCATCATATGCATTGGATCGTCACCCGTTTTCGAAACTTGCATCTGTTTGTAGTCTCCGGTTCTCGTCGTTCTTGCCGTTGCCCATTCGAGACCAACCACACATGCACGTGCCGCGACACCGTTTAAAATAAAACCGTTTTTAAGTGCGCGTAAAAATATTCTCGGATTGGTTCGAAACTTTTCATGCGGTCTTGTTATATTGTAGGTAGACCGCCTGTCGAATTTCGTCGCGATCCGAGTTCGTTAGATACCCCGTCGGTCAGTCGTAGCAGTGTGGTTACCGGTAATCGTCGGACGTTATCGGCATTTTAAAACCTTGTGTCACGGGTCACCATTCTCTCTCTCTTCCCCACTTTGCCCCTTTGCACAGTCGCCGTAGCCCGAGTCTCTGCTTCCGGACGTCGGGTCGTCATCCGGCAGTCCGAAAACGGACAGAGCCGTAGACCCTAGCCCTAAACCTATATATAGCCCCCTCGTTCCGCGTGCCAACCCTAGCCAGCCACCTTCTCCCTTCTCCAGCCTCCAGCCCGCCCGAGCCCATCTAGGCCCGTTCGAGCCCATCCGGGCCCGAATCGCGTCCCGGAGCACCCGAGCCTCCCATGGCCGCTCCTCCCGCAGCCCTCGCGCGTCCCCGTGGCAGCCGCCCCTCGCCGGAGCCGCCCCAGGAGCCGCCGCCGCCGGACCTCTCTCTCTCCTTCTCCCTCCTTCTTCTCCCATTCCCTGATCCTCTCCTCACCCCGCTTCCTTCTTCCTCCCGCAGGTCACCATGGCCGTCGTGGTGAGCTCACCTGAGGAGCCCCCTCGGCCCAGCCGCGCCGTGGATGGATGGATCCGGGCCGCCACATCCGGGATCCAGCCTCACCCCGCCCTGCCTCCGTCTCCAGGCCGGCGCTGGCGCCGGAGTGGAGCCGCCGCCGCTACTGCTTTCCTACTTCGTGCGGGAGAAGACGAGCAGCGCCCGCTCGTGCCTACGTCGCCCGCGCGTGGGCCTCCCCAGCGCCCAACCTCGGCCCAGCTGCCCCAGCCCCCCTATGCACCGACCTGGGCCAGATCCGGCCCAAGTGAGCCCAGCTTCCCCCCTGCTGCTTTTTGCTTTTGTTTTTTTATTTTATTTGCAGATTTATTAATTGCATTATATAATTAACCGTGTACCATTTTGAAATACTTCCAACATGTAAAATGTTTAGAATTAATCGTAGAATATTAATATGCCATTTGCATCCATGCCTAATATGTTTAACATGTAATTTCCTGCATTATTGCATATTTGTCATCTTATTGCATTTTCATACTTAATTACCGTGCATCGAAATTAATCATATCACAAATTAAAAATGTTCATCTCATTCGCATCGCATTTTCATGCATGAGAAAAATGTTGGTAATGATGTTTGCATTTAATTTGCATTAATGTTTTGCTAAAATGCGGTAAGGCCTAATATCCGCATATTTAATTGTGGTTAATTTTCTACATGAACCTAATCTTATTATATATGTTTTCGGGGTAGAATAATTCATAGAAATTATCTATGCATTTAGTTTCGCCATTTGAGCATGTTGTATGCATATCATTTATGCGGTGATGCCCTTTTGTCATTTTCGTATGATTTAATCCGGGCATGATATGAAATAATTTCCAACATGAAAGTTGCTCTTTGATATGAGTCCTAGACCATGGACATTTTCCTTGTCATAGATATCCATGTTTGGGTGTTATTTTGTTGTTGTCAACTTGCTATAAAATCTGTTATTTTGAAGGTCCAAAATATTTCTAAGTCAGGAATCTGTTATATTTTGTTGCTGTCTTGCCATGGGATTTGCTAGTGATCTAGAACTCTTTTGTGGTAGGTGTAATGGAGTTAATTGTTGTTGATATTGCCCTCTAGCATGATTTTAAGTTTCATGCCATAATATGACTTGTAGCATATAGTTTTTCTGCTTTCAATATGCCTTCATGATAAAACTGCACTGTCTAAAACTGCTATTTTCACTAAGTCTGAAACTGTTTTCAAGTAGCTACTTTGAGAGTTTCCTACCTAGTGATCCATGCATGTTTTGAATATGATTTGTGAAGATGAAATGAAGTGGATGTTGTATGCTATTGCCCCATGCCTGATTTGTGCATTTTAGAATATTATATCCTATTGTTTTCTTGTGTTCAAAATGCCATGTTGCTGTTTTTGGCAGATTTCAACAAAAACTTGTTTGGTGGTTGTGGTTGAACCGTAGCTCCGATATGGACATGTTGCATATGAAACTTGCTTAGAAGCTCATGTAGTTTCATAATAAATTGTTGCATTCATGATTTGAGATGGTTGTGATTGTTTTCCCATGCATTTGCATTCATGTCATGTGCATCTTGTGTGGCTCATATCTTTTGAACCGTAGCTCCGTTTGAGATGTCCTATATATGTAAATCGACTAGAATGACATGTAGAATAACACAGTAGGCTTTATTATGATGTTTAACAAACATAAAATATGTTTAGATCAGATCTGGACCAAATTCATAATTAACATATGGGGTCATTTCGGAAATACTATAAGTTGTTTCCGACCTCATTTAAGATGCCTAGATAGATAGTTTACTTATGCTTCACCTCTTGCCATGTTAAACAACATTTAATATTTTCATGTACCTAACGGGAGTGAACTAAATAATTCGAATGTGGAGTTTCGTCAATATGCAACTCGTTGCATATTGAGCTTCACTTAATGTGTAGTATCGGATTGTTGTGAATTGTCATGCCTTGCATATTAAACCGGACATGCATCATAGTTGTTGTGCATCGTGTTTTGCATATGTTGTGGTGTATCTTGTGTTGATTGAATGTTTCGGATTGCTTCTTCTCGATAGAGTTCCGAAAGCGTTCGGAGTGTGAGGATTTGTTCGACTACGTTGGTTCGTCTTCTTCATGGACTCGGTCTTCTTCCGAGCGGGATCTCAGGCAAGATGACACATTTCCCTAGATACCATTACTATCATTGCCATGCTAGTTGTCTCGTCTTTTACCGTTATGTCTCGCTACCTACCACTTGTTTGATAAGCCACCCAACACTGCCATGATAAGCCTCTAACCTCTCCACCTCCCAGCAAACATTGTTTGGCTATGTTACCGCTTGCTCAGCCCTTCTTATAGCATTGCTAGCTTCAGGTGCAATTGCTTCCATGTGCCAACATGGACATTCTTTTTTTCATATCACAATATTGCTGCTATTTAATTTAATGCACATATATACTTGGTAAAGGTGGAAGGCTTGGCCTTTTGCTTGGTGTTTTGTTCCACTCTTGCCGCCCCTAGTTACTTGTGAACCGGTTATATGTTCCAGAAATGAGTGCTCCTAACATGCTCGGGGTTGTTATGGGGACCCCTTGGTTTTTGGGTCAGAATAAAACTTGTCTGGCAAGGCCCAACATTGGTACTACATTTTCCTAAAACTAATGAACTTGCATAGGGCATGATCACCCTGTGGATAATTTAATCAACCCTCGGGCCAATGCTCCGCATGAGTGTTGGTCCAAACTAGAGCAGCTTATTAACGCTACCCGGGGTAACTCAGTGTTTGGCGTGGTAACCATCGCTCATCCGGTTGTGCCCTGAGAACGAGATACGCGGCTCCTATCGGGATTGTCGGCACGTTAGCCGGCCTTGCTGGATTTGTTTTACCTTTCTCGAACGTCTTGAGTGAGGAACTCTGATTATTCTTCGGGGTATCTCGAGGTGTCGGATTTCCTTTGGAATTGCCTAGGAAGATCACGAGTTCTGTGGTTGAGGTTATTCCCACTGAGTGTGGTTAATTTGTGATGGATGAGTTGGAGCACCCCTGCAGGGTTAAATCTTTTCGAGAAGTCGTGCCCGCGGTTATGTGGCAAACTTGGATACTTTGTTTAACACCGGGTCATAGCAAACTTGAAGTAAACTCTAATAAAATACACCAACTGTGTGCGTAACCGTGACTGTCTCTTCTCGTGAGTCTTAATCCGGAAGAAAACACGGTGGGGTTATGATTGACGTAAGTAGGTGTTCAGGATCAGTTAGTGATCATTACTAGTTCACGTCCGTTATGCGTAGACCACCATACTTTACTTTCTATGCTCGTAAATTAGCCACTCAAATATATGCTTAGTCGCTTGCTGCAGCCTCACCACTTAACCATGCCTTACCTATTAAGCTTTAATAGTCTTTATACCCTTGGAAATGAGATTGCTGAGTCCCTGTAGCTCATAGATTGCTACAACACCAGTTGCAGGTATAGGTAATGCGATGATTTGACGTGAGCGCGTTGCTTGATTTGACTTGGAGTTCTTCGTCTTCTTCTTCTTATTCAATATTGGATGGGTTCCAGGCGGCAGCCTGGGATAGCAAGGGTGGATGTCATTTTATCGTTTGATTTCGTCCATAGTCGGACCCTACTCTTCTGTATGATGTTTGGGTATGTATTGTATTGATGTGACTCTGATGTAGCTTGTGGCCATTGTAAGCCAATTCCATATACTCATCTCTTCTGTACATGTACTTGTAATGATATCCATTCTTGCGAACGCATCGAGATGCGCTTCTATCCCGTCGAGGCCCTCGTGCCGAAATAAGGATAGGACCGCATCTTGGGCATGACAACGTATGATAGAGTTTTTATTAGAGCAAAATATGATTGCTTTTTTTGTTTGAGTTATATTCAGAATGGATATATTGAGTGTTCCTCAATGAGCCTCTACGTTCCAACACTGGAAGGTCAATATGTTTCGACCTATGGGCGCGTTCAGGAAGCTTGGAGAAATCTTGTTTGCACCAAGCATAACACATCTCTCCCGTCTATCTGTCCGTGGCACCGGGTGGCACTGTAAATTGCTACAGCACGAGGCATGTTTCTAGGTCCGGCTCCGCATGGTGTTGTAATATGATGGACCAGAGAATAAATGAATCAAGATGATGCTTGTACGGTTCGCCCTTCCCTTCGATGATGCAAAGACGAATGCACTCGGAACGCAACCCGATGACATATAGATCGATGTGAGCATGATGGACCGACCAGGGTACAACTTTCCAAGCATGCATGCAACTGCAACTACAAGGTTGTCGATCGATTGGCCAGGACGTACGCCAGTGTGGACACGAGAGATTCCCTACCGATCTCATCTCAAGCCTCAAGAGCAACATGTACGTATCATCGTTTGTGGATCCACCACTCCTGTACTTTGGGTTCCACGATGTAGCAGCTATTCTTCAGGCCCGGGTGGTGCGCGCCTACTCTTCAGGATATTCTTTGGGGATTTTTAGAACAACTTCAACGCGTCGCACACTAGATCGGTGGCATATCGGCCATTCCATCTTTCTTACAGCACATCAGGCCACCACCGCCGCCACCAATTTAGCCATACACACCCACCCTGTAGCTATACACCTTTCAATGTCGCCGCTACCAATGCCTCACCCCACCGTCGCTGCAACATCTCTCGATGTCGCCACCAGCACCTCCTTGCTCAGCCCCGCGCCCGTCCCTTCCTGAAGTGGACAAAGCATGGCGAGCTCGGTCGCCGGACACCTACATGCTCACTGGAGCCGCCAGGCCTGCTACCGGGTCCAGGGGAGGCGCGACACTCTGCAACGGCCACCTTCTTCGACGACGCACACAAGCAGTTCGACGGTTTGCCCGCGAGGTACAAATGGACTCCGCTGACGAGTTCTTTTTCCATAATTTCATTTCCTACTTGGGTGATTCATCATCCGACGATGAGAAACTTGTGGTTGTTGTGTTGGTCGTCCATGACCACCTTAGCACGCAGAGGTTGATGTTCTGGGGCTCGATCCCGAGGCACACTCCGGCGTTGAATCGCAATAGAGAGAGCGGTCATTTCCTACTCTGGAAGGACTACTTCGAGTCACCTAAACCGCTCTTTCCACCACACCTATTCCGACGCCGTTTCAGATGGCTAGACATGTGTTCAATCGTATCCAGGAGGAGTGGTGGGGTACAATAAGTTTTAAGTGCAAGGAGGATGCCCTGGAAAAGATTGGCTTCTCCTCTTATCAGATATGCACTACGTCTATTCAGATGCTTGCTTACAGAGTTCCCAATGTTCTCATTGATGAGTATGTCCGTATGAGCGTGTTCACGTGCATAGACCCCATGTATAAGTTATGCAAGGCTGTGGTAGCATTGTTTGGCCCTGAGTACTTGAGATAGCCAAATGTTGCGGATACTGCCAGGTTGTTGGCAATGAATGCCAACATGGGCTTTCCGAGTATGCTTGGTAGCATAGATTCTATGCACTGAAAGTAGAAGAACCGCCCTTTTGCTTGGCAGGGGCAGTATAGGGGCTATGTCAAAGCTTGCACCGTCATACTCGAGGACGTGGCATCACAAGATTTCTAGATTTGGCACTCTTTCTTCAGCATGGTTGTATCTCACAACGATATCAACGTGCTTCAACGATCTTCGATGTTTGCAAGGCTTGTAGAAGACAACTGCCTGGAGGTCAATATTAAGATCAATGGTCAGCACTACAACAAAGGATATTACCTAGCTGATAGTATCTATCATCAGTGGACTACTCTTGTGAAGACAATCATCGTCCCTATAGGAGAGAAAAGGAAGAGATTTTCCCAGGAGCAAGAGAGTGCTAGGAAGGATCTGGGGCTTACCTTTGGTGTTCTTCAATCTTGATGGGCAACGTTCGGTACCCTGCCAGAACTTGGAACACCAAGAAGTAGTGAGAGGTGATGATAGCTTGTGTGATCATGCATAACATGGTCGTTGAGGATGAGCATGCAAAACGTATCTATGACCAAAGTTTTCAGTTTTTCGGCGAAAATGTTGTGCCTGAGCATGATGGAGTGATAACATTTGAACAGTTCACCGAATTTCATCATCAAATACGTGTTTGGGAAACTCATTGTCAGGTGCAAGATGATTTGGTAGAGCATATTTGGGCTCATGTTGGCAACAAATAGATGTATCGATTATGTATTTTCTTTGAGATAATTTCATTTTTATTTGGCTTGTAAACTATGAGATATTTTATTTGATTGTGAAACTATGAGATATTTTATTTTGTTTGAATTATGTGAATTGGGAACAATTTATTTCCATATGTTTCCACGTATATAGGAAAAAGAGGACATAGGCAGGCCTTGAGTATGAAAAGGCGTTCCCGCCTTGGGTGCACGATTGACCCAAACACGAAAGAAGACGAACAAGTCAATCCAAATGGACAAAAAACAATAAAATGGGCATCCGTTTAGATTGCTCTTAGAGCCTCCATTTAGATTTTTCTATGTCTTATAAGCGCGTACCTTGTTTAAGAGAGAGAGGCGAGGGAAACGTCTCCATCGTATCTATAATTTTTGATTGTTTCATGCCAATATTCTACAACTTTCATATACTTTTCACAACTTTTTATACTATTTTTGGGACTAACATATTGATCCAGTGCCCAGTGTTAGTTCCTGTTTGTTGCATGTTTTTTGTTTCGCAGAAATCCATATCAAACGAAGCCAAATGCGATAAACACTTACGAAGATTTTTTGGAATATATGTGATTTTCGGGAAAAAGAATCGACCCGAGACGATGCGCGAGGGGCCCACAAGCTGACAGGGCACGACCTACCCCCTGGCCACGCCAGGCTGGCTTGTGGTCACCCCTTAAGGAGATTGGTGGCCTTCTTTATCCACAAGAAATCTAATATCCATATAAATTCCGTGTTAAATTTTTAGCCCACTCGGAGTTACGGATCTCTAGGAATTTAAGAAACGGTGAGAGGCTAGAATTTGGGAGCGCAGGAACAGAAGGAAACAGAGAGAGAGAGAGAGATCCAATCTCAGAGGGGCTCTCGCCTCTCCGCGGTCATGGAGGCCATGGACCATAGGGGAAACCCTTATCCCATCTAGAGGGAAGGTCAAGGAATAATAATAAGGAGGGGGGCTCTCCCCCCCTCTCTCTCGGTGGCATTGAAACACCGTCGGGGCCATCATCATGACGGCGATCTACACCAACAACTTCACCGCTGTCATCACAAACTTCCCCCCTCTATGTAGCGATGTAACACCCCTTCTCCCTGCTGTAATCTCTACTTAAACATGGTGCTCAACACTATATATTATTTCCCAATGATGTATGGCTATCCTATGATGTTTGAGTAGATCCGTTCTGTCCTATGGGTTGATTGATGATCATGATTGGTTTGATTTGCATGTTTTATTATTGGTCCTGTCGTATGGTGCTCTCCATGTACACAAGCATGAGGGATCCTCTCTGTAGGGTGTAGCAATGTATTCATGATTTGCCTAAGGTGGGTTGCTTGAGTGACAGAAGCATAAACCCGAGTAGGTGGGTTATTGCATATGGGAGTAAAGAGGACTTGATACCTTATACTACTATGGTTGGGTTTTATCTTAATGATCTTTAGTAGTTGCAAATGCTTGCTATAGTTCCAATCACAAGTGCATACGATCCAAGTGGAGAAAGTATGTTAGCTTATGCCTCTCCCTCATGTAAAATTGCAATAATGATGACCGGTCTAGTTATCGATTGCCTAGGGACAAATAACTTTCTTGTGACAAAAAGCTCTCTGCTAAGACTAACTTAGTTGTTTCTTTATCTGAGTAGTTAATAGTTTTTATTTATGTGTTCTTTATTATCTTGCAAACCTATCCCGTTACACCTATAAAGTACTTCTAGTTTCATACTTGTTCTAGGTAAAGCGAACGTTAAGCATGCGTAGAGTTGTATCGATGATCTATAGAACTTGAGGTAATATTTGTTCTACATTTATCTCATTGTTGGCTTCGACACTCTTACTTATCGAGAAAGTCTAGAATTGATCCCCTATGCTTGTGGGTTATCAAGACCTTTTTCTGGTGTTGTTGCCGGGGAGCAACAGCGTGGGGTGAATATTATTGTGTGTGCTTGTTTTCTTTATCGCTAAGTAGATTTTATTTGTTTTTATAAGTTGTTCTCTATCTTTAGTTATGGATATGGAACACGAAATACCAAAATAATTAGGTGTACTTGCTTCTTATGGAGATGAGGAACCTCCTAAAACCCTCGATGCTCGTTATGTGAAAGATATTATGCACTACTTTAATAATCCTGAGAAAACCCCATTCAATTATATAATGGGATACACATTGGATCAATGTGAATAATTTTGGGATTATCACTTGACTCAAAAAGGGAAACTCTTATGGGATGAAATTCATATGTTGAAATGGTATGCTTGGAATCTATGCTTGAGATATGATATTACTTGTTGCTCTAGGATGAAGGCTAAACACCTTCCCTTTTTATGTAAATTTAATGATAATGAAACCTTGGCTTCTTATGCTAATGGTATATATGATTACTATGATGTGGAAAAAATAGAAGAGTTTGTTGCTTTTAAGGGTGCTTATGAAATTGAAGCTTTGTTTGAAAAGTATGAAGATTATGATGATGCTGTTTACCAATCCCAAAATTTGGCTATGATTTGTTATTGTTATGCCAATTATGAATATAATGCCCATACTGACCAATATATTGAGAAAGTCTCCGCTATCCAAGAAGAGACTAATATTTTGCACGAATCTATGGAAGAAGAAATTTATGACACTATGAGCTCATTAGATGAAAAAGATGAGGAGGAGAGCGAAGAACAAAAGGAGGAAGAGCGAACTAGCTACCCGTGCCCAACTTCTAATGAGAGTAACTCTTCAACTCATACATTGTTTAATTTCCCTTCGTTCTTACTGAAGGATGGATGCTATGATAATTGCTATGATCCCTTGGATTTGTTTGAAATATCCCTTTTTGATGAATTTGATGCTTGCTATGCTTGTGGCCATGAGGCCAATATGAATGTTGATTATGGAGATGAACTTGCTGGAGTTCCTTATGTTAAACATGAAATTTTTGCTATTGCACCCACACATGATAGTCCTATTATCCCTTTGAATGCTCCCAACTACACTAATATCAGAGAAGTTTGCACTTATTAAGGATTATATAGATGGGTTGCCTTTTACTATTACACATGATGATTTTGATAGATATAATATGCATGTGCTTGCTGCTCCTACTTGCAATTATTATGAGAGAGGAACTACATCTTCACCTCTCTATGTTCCCAATACAATAAAATTTCAAGAAACTACGTATGCTATGCATTGGCCTTTACTTGGTGTGAATGAATTGTTCTTGTATGACATGCCAATGCATAGGAAGAGAGTTAGACTTTGTTGTCACATGATTTCTATCACTTTGTGCTCACTACTTAGTTACAAATCATTGCTAATTAAAATTGTCTTTGATATACCTTGGGATCCGGGTGGATCCACTACTTGAGCACTTTATGCCTAGCTTAATGGCTTTAGAGAAAACGCTGCCACGGTGACAACCCGGAAGTTTTAGAGAGTAATTTTATTCTGTTGTGTGCTTTTATATAGTTAAAAAAACAAAAAATAAAGAGGGAACCTAAAACTTTTTCAAAAAGAGAAGTGAAAGTGAGAAAGATGAGCATCGTTGAAGTGGGGGCTAGCCTTGAACTTTGTTCATGCCCATGGAAACTTTGTGAATCTTGATTACAGAAAATTTTCAAAAAAAATAATTATCCCCTTGTATAAATCCATTGTATTATAAATATAATATGCCAAGATTTTCCTTTAGGATGATTAGATTGCTTGTTTGGTGTGTGCAGTGCAAAAATAGAAACTTTGGCTGTAGTGCGTGAATTTACATTTTTTACTGGAATGTCAAAAGTTTCTGAATTTTTTACAAAGTACTACTATGATTTTTTTATTTGTTCCTAATTTTTTAGAATTTTTAGCATTACATAAGTATGGTGAATGTTCAGATTACTATAGACCGTCCTGTTTTTGACAGATTCTGTTTTTGATGCATTGTTTTGCTCATTTTGATGAAACGATCGATTGTATCGGTGGTATAAGCCATGGAAAAGTTATATTACAGAAGATTCAATGCAAAAATAAAATATGAATTGGTTGTCAAAAATACTTAAAGTTATAATTTGCTTTATTATTACTAACGGATCTCACAAGGGTTTTGTTAAGTTTTGTGTGATTGATGTTTTCCAGTTTTGGGTGAGATCACGATGGATGAAGGAATAAGGAGTGAAAAGAGACTAAGCTTGGGGATGCCCGAGGCACACCAACATAATATTCAAGGACTTCCAAGAAACTAAGCTTGGGGATGCCCCGGAAGGCATCCCCTCCTTGTTCTAACAACCATCGGTAATTTTACTTGGAGCTATATTTTTATTCGTCACATGATATGCGTAAATCTTGGAGCGTCGTCTGCCTTTTCTTTTTCTTTTAATAATGCACCATTCTGGTATGAGAAAGTCCTTGGTTGATTTATAGAAGGCTCTTTGCACCTCACTTATATCTTTTGAGTACGGCTTTATAGAATGCTTCATGTGCTTCACTTATATCATTTGAAGTTTGGATTGCCTGTTTCTCTACACATAGAAAACCGCCATTTGTAGAATGCTCCTTTGCTTCACTTATATTTGTTAGAGCGTGGGCATATCTTTTGTAGAAATAATTAAACTCTCACGCTTCACTTATATCATTTAGAGAGTCAACAGGAATTGGTCATTCACATGGTTAGTCATAAAATCCTACATAAAACTTGTAGATCACAGAATATGATATATTTGATTCCTTGCATAAAGTTTTGAGATATAAAGATGGAAATATTAAGAGTCATGTTAGGTGGTAACTGTGAATTGGAAAAAATACTTGTGTAAAGGTTTTTGATTCTCGTATCATGCATGTATGGTGAACCATTATATAAGGAAGTCGGAGCATGATTTGTTTATTGATTGTCAGCCTTTCTGTGAGGATCGCGAGCGCGCTATGGTTTAATCCTACCAACCTCTCCCCTAGGAGCATGTGTCTAATACTTTGCTTAGATAACTAATATACTTTTGCAATAAGTATGTGAGTTTTTTATGACTAATGTGAGTCCATGGATTATACGCACTCTCACCCTTCCACCTTTGCTAGCCTCTCTAGTATCACACAACTTTCACCGGTGCATTAAACCCACCATATACCCTTACTCAAAAATCCACCATACTTACCTATTATGGCATTTACATAGACATTCCTAGATATATTGCCATGCAACTTCCACCGTTCCGTTTATTATGACACGCACCATCATTTTCATATTGCTTTGTATGATCGTAAGATAGCGAGCATGATGTTTTCATGGCTTGTCCGTTTTTGATGTCATTTGCTACACTAGATCATTGCACATCCCGGTACACCATCAGAGGCATTCATATAGAGTCATATTTTGTTCTAAGTAACGAGTTGTAATTCTTGAGTTGTAAGTAAATAAAAGTGTGATGACCATCATTATTAGTGCATTGCCCCATGTGAGGAAAGGATGATGGAAGCTATGATTCCCTCACAAGTTGTGATTAGACTCCAAACTTTATGAAAATAAAAGAGGCCATCGAAGCCCATAAAAAAAGAGAGGCCAAAGATGCCCACAAAAAAATAGAGAAAAGAGAGAAGGGACAATGCTACTATCCTCTTTCCACACTTGTGCTTCAAAGTAGCACCATGATCTTCATGATAGATAGTCTCCTATGTTGTCACTTTCATATACTAGTCGAAATTTTTCATTATAGAACTTGGCTTGTATATTCCAATGATGGGCTTCCTCAAATTTCCCTAGGTCTTCTTGATCAAGCAAGCTGGATGCACAACCACTTAGTTTCTTTTTGAGCTTTCATACACTTATAGCTCTAGTGCATCCTTTGCATTGCAATCCATACTCATTCACATTGATATCTATTAATGGGCATATCCATAGCCTGTTGATATGCCTAGTTGATGTGAGACTATATTCTACTTTTTCTTCACAACCTCCACCATACTCTATTCCACCTATAGTGCTATATCCATGGCTCACGCTCATGTATTGCGTGAGAGTTGAAAAGGTTTGAGAACATAAAAGGTGTGAAACAATTACTTGACTTATCATCGGGGTTGTGCATGATATAAATACTTTATGTGGGGAAGATGGACCATAGCCAGACTATATGATATTGTAGGGATAACTTTATTTTGCCATTATAGTTTGAAGAGATACAATTGCTTTGTTAGTATGCTTGAAGTATTACTGTTTTTATGTCAACATTAAACTTTTGTTTTAATCACTCGTGTCTTAATATTCATGCCATGATTAGATTATATGAACAAGATTATGCTAGGTAGCATTTCACATCAAAAAATATCTTTTTTATCATTTACCTACTCGAGGACGAGCAGGAATTAAGCTTGGGGATGCTGATACGTCTCCGTCATATCTATAATTTTTGATTGTTTCATGTCAATACTCTAAAACTTTCATATACTTTTGGCAAATTTTTATACTATTTTTGGGATTAACATATTGATCCAGTCCCTAGTGCTAGTTTCTATTTGTTGCATGTTTTTTGTTCGTAGAAAATCCACATCAAACGAAGTCCATACACGATAAAAACTTACGGAGATTTTTTTTGGAATATATGTGGTTTTTGGGAAAAAGAATCAACGCGAGACGATGCCAGAGGGGCCCACAAGCTCACAGGGCGTGGCCTACACCCTGACAGCACCAGGCTGGCTTGTGGTCACCCCTTAAGGCGGTTGGTGCCCTTCTTTCGCCGGAACAAAGCTAATATCCGGATTAAAATTGTGTTAAAATTTCAGCCCAATCGGAGTTATAGATCTCCATGAATTTGAGAAATGGTGAAATGCCAGAATGTGGGAGCGCAGAAACAAAAGGAAACAGAGAGAGAGAGAGAGAGAGACAGAGAGAGATCTAATCTCCAAGAGCCTGATATGTCTCCAACGTATCTATAATTTTTTATGATGGCATGCTATTATATTATCTATTTTGGATGTTTTATATGCGTCATTATGCTATTTTATATTATTTTTGGGACTAACCTATTAATCTAGAGACAAGAGCCAGTTTTTGTTTTTTCCTTGTTTTTGAGTTTTGTAGATATGGGATATTAAACGGAGTCCAAACGGAATAAAACATTCGGAAGGATTTTTTTGGAAGGAAACAAGTCGATCAAGCTTGGAGTGCACGTCACGGGAGGGGCCAGGGCGCCACAAGCCTGCTAGGCATGGCTCCCCTTGGCCGCACCTAGCAGGCTTGTCGCTCCCTGGAAGGTCTCCTAACCCTATTATTTGGCCTATAAATACCCAAATATTCCCCCAACATCAGAACAAGGCACACAAATATTTTTTGGCGCCAGAAGCCTCTGTTCCGGAGAGATCCAATCTTGGGGCCTTCTCCGATAATCTACCGGAGGGGGAATCGATCACGAAGGGCATCTACATCAAGTCCATTGCTCCTCCGATGATGCGTGAGTAGTCCACCACAGACCTACGGGTCCATAGCTATTATCTAGATGGCTTCTTCTCTCTCCTTGATCTTCAATACCATGTTCTTCATGATCTTCATGGAGATCTTGAAGATGTAATCCTCTTTTGTAGTGTGTTAGTCAAGATACTATGAATTGTGAGTTTATGTTCAGATTATCCATGAATCTTATTTAAATCTCCTCTGAATTCTTATTTTCATGATTTTATATCCTTGGAAGCCTCTTCTAGTTATTGTTTTGGTTTGGCCAACTAGATTGGTAATTCTTGCAATGGGAGAAGTGCTTGGTTCTGGGTTCAATCTTGCGGTGTCCTCACCCAGTGACATAGTAGGGGTAGTGAGGCACGTATTTTATTGTTGCCATCAAGGGTAACAATATGGGGTTTTCATCATATTGCTTGATTTTATCCCTCTACGTCATGTCATCTTTCTTAATGCGTTACTTTGTTCTTCATGAACTTAATACTCTAGATGCAGACATGTGTCGGTCGATGTGTGGAGTAATAGTAGTAGATGCAGAATCATTTCGGTCTACTTGAAACGGATGTGATGCCTATATGCATGATCATTGCCTTGGATAACTACATGATTATTCATTTTTCTATCAATTGCTTGACAGTAATTTGTTTACCCACCATGACATTTGCCTTCAAGAGAGAAGCCTCTAGTGAAACCTATGGCCCTCGGGTCTACTTTTCATCATATACTTTTGGATCTATAAACCAAAAATACCAAAAATACCTTGCTACAATTTATTTATCTTTTACTTTCCACACTCGTTTACATCTATATCTTTCATATCTAATCCTTGCAAATAACCATGAAGGGATTGACAACCCCTTTATAGCGTTGGGTGCAAGAGTTTGATTGTTTGTGTAGGTGCATCCATTAGTGACTTTCTTGTTCCTCCTATTGGATTGATATCTTGGTTCTCAACAAATGAGGGAAATACTTATCTACTTCGTTCCATCTCCCTTTCCTCTTCAAGGGAAAACTAATGCAAGCTCAAGAGGTAGCAAGAAGGATTTCTGGCGCTGTTGCTGGGGAGGATACACATTAAGACTATCAAGTACCCATCACAAACTCATCTCTCGCATTTACATTATTTGCCATTTGCCTCTCGTTTTACTCTCCTCCACTTCTAAAACAATTTTTAGAAAATACCAAAAAGATTTGCTTTTTTCCGCCCTTCTTTCATTTGCCTTTCGTTTGCTTGTGTGCTTGATTGCTTGCTTTGTCAAGATGTTTGAGAATACCAAGTTGTGTGACATTTCCAATACTAATAATAATGATTTTATTAGTACTCCTATTGCTCCTGCCACTAGTGCGGAATCTTATGAAATCAATGCTACCTTGCTAAATCTTTTTATGAAAGAACAATTTTTTGGCCTTCCTAGTGAAGATGCCGCATCCCATCTAAATACATTCATTGAGTTGAGTGATATGCAAAAGAACAAATATGTGGATAATTATATTGTTAAATTGAAGTTATTTCCGTTCTTGCTACGAGATCGTGCTAAAACTTGGTTTCGATCTTTGCCTAAAAATAGTATTGATTCATGGAATAAGTGTAAAGATGCTTTTATATCCAAGTACTTTCCGCTCGCTAAGATCATCTCCCTGAGGAACGATATAATGAATTTTAAGCAACTTTATCATGAGCATGTTGCACAATCTTGGGTGAGGATGAAATTAATGATTAGTAATTGTCCTGCACATGGTTTGAGTTTATGGATGATTATACAAATTTTCTATGCGGGATTGAATTTTGCATCTAGAAATCTTTTAGATTCAGCCGCGGGTGCCAATTTTATGGAAAATCACGTTAGGAGAAGCTACTAAACTCCTAGATAATATCATGACAAACTACTCTCAATGGCATACTGAAAGATCTCCTACTAGTAAAAAAGTGCATGGTGTTGAAGAAATAAATACTTTGAGTGAAAAGATGGATGAATTGATGAAATTTTTTGCTAGTAAGAGTGCTCCTATTGATCATAATGATATGCCTTTGTCTTCTTTGATTGGAAATAATAGTGAATCTATGGATGTGAATTTTGTTGGTAGGAACAATTTTGGTAATAATGTGTAAAGAGGTAATTTCAACAATAGGACTTTTCCTAGTAATTCCTCTAATAATTATGGTAATTCCTAAAATAATTCCTGTGGAAATTATAATAATATGGCCTATGATCTTGAGAATATTGTTAAAGATTTTATTGGTTCTCAATTTTTTTAATGCTTCTATTGAAGAAAAAGTGCTCAAGATTGACGATTTGGTTAGGAATGTTGATAGAATTTCTCTTGAGATTGATTCTTTGAAAGTTTGATCTACTCCACCCAAGAATGATATTAACGAGTCTTTAATAGCTATGAGAATTTCTATTGATGAAAGTAAGGAAAGAACTGCTAGAATTCGTGCTAAGCGTGAATGTCTTGAAAAGGTGTTTTCTCGCGATAATAATGATGAAGATCTTAAAGTTATTGATGTGAATCCTATTGAATATTTGTTTTCCAATATAAATCTTGATAATTACGGGACTGTATATAAGTCAACTTTAGTTAAAAGTCGTCCCAATGATTCGGAGTCTATAGATCTTAATGCTAAGATTGCTAAAAGTGGGATTGAAGAGGTCAAAACTTTATATAGCAATGAACCCACCCTTTTGGATTCCAAGGACTTTAATTATGATAGTTGCTCTTTGATTGATTGTATTTCCTTTTTGCAATCCATGATGAATTCTTCTCATGCTTATAGTCAAAATAAGGCATTTACTTAACATATACTTGATGCTATGGTGAAATCTTTTGAAGAAAAACTTGATCTAGAAGTTTCTATTACTAGAAAGCTTCATGATGAGTGGGAACCTACTATTAAGATTAAAATCAAATATTATTAGTTCCATGCTTTGTGTGATTTGGGTGCTAGTGTTTCCACGATTTCGAAAACTTTATGTGATGTGCTAGGTTACCATGATATTGATGATTGCTCTCTAAATTTGGATCTTGCGGATTCCACTATTAAGAAACCTATGTGAATGATTAATGATGTTATTATTGTTGAAAATAGGAATTATGTGCCCATAGATTTCATTATTCTTGATATAGATTGCAATCCTACATGTCCTATTATTCTTGGTGGACCTTTCCTTAGAACGATTGGTGCAATTATTGACATGAAAGAAGGAAACATTAGATTCCAATTTCCATTAAGGAAAGACATATAAAACTTACCTAGAAATAAAATAAGATTTCCTTATTAATATATTATGAGAGCTACTTTTGTATTGCATACCAAATATGACAATACATAGATCTATTGCGTTTTGCCTAGATAGGGGCGTTAAAAAATAACGCTTGTTAGGAGGCAACCCAATTTTACTTTTGTGTTCTGTTTTGATTCTGTTTTTGAGTGTTTCCCACATTATTAATTCTATAGTAATTGTGTTTTGGTGTTTTGATTAGTGTTTGAGCCAAGTAAAACCTTTCAGGTGATCTATGGTAGTTGTTGATTTGATCTTGCTGAAAAACAGAAACTTTTGCGCTCAGTATAGGAATGTTCTAATTTTTCAGAGCGCTGAATTGATCTGAAATTTTTACACAAAGATTGATATATAAATTTCCCAGGTTTTCCTATTTTTTCAGAATTTTTTAGTTACATAAGTATACGAAGTTTTCAGTTTGCCAAAGACTGTTCTGTTTTTGACAGATTCTGTTTTCTTTGAGTTGTTTGCCTATTTTGATGAATCTATGGGTTGTATCATGTGGTATGAGCCATGGAGAAGTTATATTATAGTAGGTATAATACCAATATAAATAAATAATGAGTAAAAAACAGTACCTAAAGTGGTGATTTATTTTCTTATACTAACGGATCTCACGATTTTTCTGTTAAGTTTTGTGTCGTGGGTTTATCACGACAGATGTCCGGGTTAATGGACTTGGATTCGAGGCCATCGCTAATGTGATGGACTAAAACGAGTTGATTGGGATGAAGGACACGGGTTTATCCAGGTTCGGCCCCTCAAGTCGAGGTAATAGCTTACGTCCTGCTTGTGCTTGTATTGCTTGTGGAATCGATTACAAAGGAGCTAAGGCTTGACCTAGTTCTCGATCACCTCATCTCTAAGTCGCCCCGGGTCTGCCTTTATATAGGAGGTCAGGACCACGGGTCTTACAATTGCTTAACCGAGTCTCATTGTCTCTCCGAGTCTTACTCTATCTTCTTTGTCCAAACTGATTCCGAGCGGCTTACACGCCCGGGTCTTCTCAGTCCGGGCCACCTTGCGGCCCACACCATGAGCCGTCTATCTTCATAGGACGTTGGCTTTATGGCTCACCCTTGGGCCGGCTCACGAGCCATCAATATGACCCGGCGCTACTAGGGGCGAGTCATATTGCGGGGTTATATCCCCAACATTAGGCCCCAGGTTGAATTGAGCTTGCTCACTTCGTCCTTTATCTTCTGCTCTTTGGTGAGTCGCCCAATGATGAACCGGCGTGACGTCACGAGATCTGCTGACGTATTACCAAATCTTTTATTAATTGTTAGCCCGAAAATCGAGGCGTCCGCTTCGGTCAAATCGTTTCCGTCGCTTGGATTTTCGCGGCTGCCTGGTCTCCTCTTTAAATAAGACTTGTGCGGGTGGAAACCTTCTCCCGCTCATTCTTCTTCTTGTTCCTCCTGTCATCGTCGTCCAGTGTACTCGTTCTCTGGCACCATCTCCGCAGCTTCACCAACCAGGCCGCTGCATCAACCTGACTCGTACCAGAACCTCTTCCGCGTCCATCGCTCCATCACCGGTAAGTCCTAGCTCTCCCTTTAGATCCATTGCCGCCCTAATAGGGTTTATGGGAACGTCCGCCACCGCTGCTCGTGTTCCTCCATCACCACTGTTAGGGTATTTCGACGTCGTCGACGTCTTTAGCATGCGGCTCTGCTGTGCCGCCACGCACAACGCAACGGTGCACAATGCGCAGATCATCACAGCTTTGTCTCATCCTTTTCTGTTCCATCTCTTCTTCGCTAGGTCTGGAAATAAAAACCTATTTTCCTGTTTTTGTAGATCCTTAATTGTAGCGGTAGTTTGTGAAACCTATTTTTTCAGGATTTAGCTGATTTTCGCTCCTCCTTTCCTTGTTGAACCGCCAGACCTCTCCGGCTCTCATTAGCCGGACTATGGCATAGTATTTGTAGAGCCCTTAAAATCGTAAGCCGTCACATATATTGCTTGCTCTTAACTCGCCGCATCTTTAGTTGTGCACAGTTTTTTGAGCCGCCGCCATGTCCCGTGCTTCCAACTCATGCAACTGGGTCGGCTCTAGCATCACAAAAGAGTACTTGGCGGATTTTTTTGATGCGGGCACCCTTCCTTCCAAGGAGGTCCTTCACTGCCGGGTTCCAGGTGATGAGACTCGGCCCTCTCCCCAACAAGGAGAAGTAGTGGTTTTCTCTGACCATATAGAGCGAGGGTTCGTGCCGCCCGACTCTAAATTTTTCCGTGACATTCTCTATTTGTACAAACTTCACCCTCAAGACTTGGCCCCCAATTCCGTTTCAAATATATGCAATTTCCAAGTGCTCCGTGAAGCCTTCCTACAAATCAAGCCGTCTGTGGGATTGTTTCGAGAGTTCTTCTATGCCAACCGCCAAACCGAAATGAATGGCGGTCCGAGCCTGGAACTTGGCGGTATTTCCATTCAACGACGCAGAGACATCATTTTTCCGGCTACGCAGATGCCGAGTCATCCAAAGTATTGGAATAAGACTTGGTTCTACTACAAGGACACCTCTCCTGAAGATGAGCGCCCATTGCCGGGTTATCGCCCCTCCCGGCTAAGGACAGATTTAGAGCTTCCCGGCTGGCTCTCAGTTTCAGAGCGTGCCAGGTATGAGCCGGCTCATGCCAAGATAAAGGCACTCATGGCCAATGGTTTGACTGGTCTGGATTTGATTCACTGCTGGATTTCATGGCGGATCATGCCGTTAAGCCGTAGAAGCCGACTTATGTCTGAATATGAAGGCAAGTATGACAGTTCCTTGTGCTTCAACAAATCAACCTTGACAGAGGATGACATTACCACTGTCATCCAAAGCCTTGTCCATGAAGCCTTCGGCTCATGCAGCGCCATTGGTCTAGCGCCTTTCAGCGTCAACAATCCAGCTCCAGCTGTGAGTTAACTTCCCATCCGTCTCTTGGATGTTGCTTGCACCTTGCTGATCTATTATTCTTCTTCGGGTTATTTTCGCAGGCCGACTCTGATTTCTGGAAGAAGGAGTATGTTCCTCCTCTGAAGAAGCTCAAGAAGAAGGCCCCAGCCAAGAAGCCAAAGAAAGATGCCCCGCGAGAGGAGTGGTTCGACCCGCCACAGTCATCCAGCTCAGAGGTAAAAATTTAGTTGTTTGCTTGATTCTTTGCCTTCCTGTTTTACTAATGCTTGTTTTACTCGCATGATGAAGTGGAGACCAGCCACGCCAATGCCCCTGAGGTAAACTATGTCTCTTCCGGCTCAGAATATTTTGTCCCCCAAAAGCCGCGGCGGGTTGCCAGAAAAGTTCCTCTTTCTCATCCTCTCGCTTACCTAGCTCCCGATTTTCTTTTGAAAAAGCGACAACAGGCTGAACGTCGCAAGACCCGGAGCGCCGGCTCTACTGAGCTTATGTCCAGCTTGCCGAATTCGCTGGCTCCGACGAAACGACCTGTTGTGGTATGTGTTTCCTGTTTGATTCAATTCTCTTTATAACCTTAGTACCGTCTCAGCCTTTTTGAATTTCATCTCAGAAGTCGCCCTCCTCCGGTGATTCTTCGGTGACCGTTCTGCCGTCTCCGAAGATCAACCCACTGTAAGAGTCTTTACACTATAATATCCGGTTCTTTGTAGGGTAGTAATATCCTTTGGATTCTCACTTTTTTCTATCTTGCAGTGCTCAAGCCAAGCGTCGGAAGACCAACAAGCCCTCCCCCAGTCCTGCCGCTGAAGAGCCAGAGTAGGAACAAACGGAGGAGCCACAACCGGATGTAGATCCGCCAGTTGTTTCTACTGAGCCAGCTGATGAAGATATCATCCCGGAGATCCCTCTAAGGGGTCCTTCAAAACCGCCAAGTCCTGCCAAGGCCACTTCAACCCCGGAGGTTATGATCACCAGTTCTTCTCTCCAGTCCCCTCCGGCTCATGTGCTGACCAGGTATAAAGAGTCTGCCGAGGCCTCCGAGAACTGGATTTCAACTCTTCCTTTGAGAAAATGACGGCCGAAGAACTCCACGCCGGGTATACAAACCAGCTTACCACCATCCGGGATCTGGAGCTTCGGCTGGTAACTTTGATGAAGACAAAATATGAGGTATTCCTCTTGCTGCTATAATCTTACTTAGCCCCCAAGGGCCGGTTCAATCTTGTTAAGAGGTGAACCGGGTCTTTCCTGGTCCTTTGTAGAAAATCCAAGGCCTTTGTCCCCAAGGGCCGGCTCAACATGTTAGAGTTGGGTCGGATCTTCACTATAGATAACGTGAACAACCAATGGTAGCCCCTAAGGGCCGACTCAAACTTGATGACGTTGAGTCGGAACTTTCATTATAAGCAAATTTGAAGAGCCATATCGTAGACCCCAAGTTCCAGATTAATTTTGATGAAGATGAGCCGGAACTGTGTTGTAAGCTCGAAGATCAAATATACATGAGCCCCCAAGTGTCAAACATATTGCTTGCAATCTGCTTTGAGACTTGCATAATTTTGTCTTTAACTTTTCTTATTTGACATGTCTTCCATTCTAGCGACTTATCCTGTATTTTGACATGTCACAGGAAGCTTTAAATGAAGCCAGGTCACAATTGACGGACCTGAAGGCCAACTTGGCGGCTCAACAAGAAGCCCGCAGCATCGCTGATGAAAAGTGTCAGCTTCTCTCTGAAGAGCTGGCCACAATCAAGGCTGATTTTGCTGCCCTTAAGGAGTCAACCGATTCTGAGAAAACCGCCTTGACCCAACGGGCGGATGATGCCGACCATCGGCTGATAGTTGTGGCGGATGAACTCCAAGGCTTGAAGCTCCACATAAGCAAAATGTCAGTCATCCTATTTGGTAAGCTTCTAATAACTTTATGTTTCAAATGGTTTCATCTTTTACTTAGACTAGCGACTCATCCGAATTGTCCGGTTTATACAGGTCCTAGGAGCCGGCAGTTGGCCTCTGATAGCCTGCTGCCGTTGAAGGCCATCTATACCTTGACCGAGTAGTTGTACTGTGGTGCAATCTGCACTATCAAGGCCGTGCAATAGAAGGAGAAAATTCCAACGACTCTCAGGGGTGTCTTAGAGCTCTTCTCCACCATGCCAAAATAGATCTCCGAACTCAAGAAATCAGCCGCCCGCCAAGGGGCCATTGCGGGCATCAGCCGTGCTTTGGCCTTTGCTCCGGGCCTGACAGGCGCCAAGATGATGGAGGGCTTCCCTTCAAGAAAAGATGACGGCTCGGAGTTTACTAATGCTGACTACGGCCGGTGTATGAAAGAGTCCCGGGTGTTAGCTTCTGTCTTGGCGGAGGAGGTTGATCTGTCAATTTATCAAGCGGCGTATGATCCGGAGCAAAAGAGAGTCCGGGGTCCTTTATACGATCCCAAAGATTTGATGCCTGCTCGGAGTAAGGACCTCTTTGCTCCAGATCTTGACCCGTCACCCTTTTTTGAGGGCTATTTTGCGGCTCTAACGAACTGCAATTGGGATTTGGACAACCACCAGATCAAGGCCCCAGAAGAGCCGACGCAGGATGACCCACCAGCTAACTAGCTACCGTTGTAAGATCTTTGTATCAGCTTAACCCGACGTGTGACGGCTGAAAAATACTTTGTCTGAAATTTTGATCTCCTCTGGGAGTGTAATAGCTAGATCAAAACTTGTCTGAAATTTGTCTTTATAAGATGATCCGGCTTTTGGTCTGCCACTTGTGTTTGTATGCTTCGAGTTATTTACAATTGCCTTTGTCGTCATATAAGACACCTGCAGCCAAAAATTAGGTAAACCACACCCGAAGGCGGTGACTCCCTCTTTTAGAAGATACACCCAGAAGTAACAATATGGCGTAAACGCCGGCGGGTAAGCATTAGAAGCTGTACCCGAAGGTAAGAAGCCGCCCTCGCCGCGGCTAATTTTTCCTTAGCCGGATTTTTATGAGAACAGTTAATAAGCGTTAGAAGCTATACCCGAAGGTAGGAAGCCGCCGTTCACTGCAACTAAGTTATCTTAGCTGTTTTTACATGGCCTTAGGCCGGCTAATAGGCATTAGAAGCTTTACCCGAAGGTAGAAAGCCACCATTCGCGGGTCATGAGACGTTAGCTACCTGTCGGTAAAAAACCTCTCATAACTGCGACTAAACTGGTTAGCCGGAGATGGCATAGAGCCGACTGGTAGGGCGTTAGAAGCGATACCCGTCGGTATGAAGCCCCCCTCAGCAATTATGGCGTAACCCGCCGGTGGATAGGCGTTAGAAGCTGCACCCGAAGGCAAGAAGCCGCCCTCGCCAAGACTAATTGCCTTAGTCGGTTTTTTTATTTGTAGCAAAATGCCTAGCTTAATAGGTGTCTACCACCGTTCAGCAATACGACGCCAAGCACCGGCGGATAGGCGTTAGAAGATGCACCCGAAGGCAAGAAGCCGCCCTCACCGCGACTCATTGTTTTGAGCCAGATTTTGTGGCATAATGCCTGGCTACTAGGCATCTACTGCCGTTCGCCGACCTTAGTTGATGTATCAACCCTAATATTGCTTAATCTTCTCTTATGAAATAACAGAGACTTCGTTGTTTATTCATATAACTGTGGCATGTACAATGATGGTGTATAATGGTAGATCTTTACACCCTTAGGTGAAATAAGGCCGGAGATGCGCGATGTTCCATGGCCGATGGGTCTCCTGACCCGCCGTATCTGAGTCGTTTCGGACATCGACGAGGTAATATGACCCGTTGTTGAGATTTCCGTTGACCACAAAGGGTCCTTCCCATGGAGGTGATAATTTATGCATATTTGTCTGGTCCTGAATCAGCCGGAGCACCAAGTCGCCCTTCTGGAATGTCCGGGTCTTGACCCTGCGGCTATGATAGCGGGGCAGGTCTTGTTGACAAATTGCCGATCGGGCTGCTGCTAACTCTCGCGCCTCGTCCAAAGCATCCAATGCATCTCGGCGTGCCTTCTCGTTGTTTGTCTCAACGTAAGCCGCCACCCTTGGTGAGTCATGCCGGATGTCGCTGGGTAAGACGGCCTCAGCGCCGTACACCATAAAGAAGGGCGTGAAACCCGTGGACCTGTTAGGGGTGGTCCTAATGCTCCATAAGACGGAAGGTAATTCTTCAACCCAACACCCGGGCGTTCGTTGTAAAGGAACCATAAGTCGCGGCTTAATTCCTCTTAGAATTTCCTGATTGGCGCGCTCCGCCTAACTGTTGGACTGTGGATGTGCCACGGCTGATACTTCAAGCCGGATATGTTCTTCATCACAGAATTTCTTCATAGCCCCCTTGGATAAATTTGTACCATTATCAGTGATGATGCTGTGCGGGTAACCAAAGAGGTAGATTAGCTTTTTGATAAACAGAACTGCTGTAGCTACACCACATTTGCTAATCGGCTCTGCCTCCACCCACTTGGTAAATTTATCAACCGCCACTAGGAGGTGTGTTTTCTTGTCTTTGGACCTCTTGAAAGGCCCTACCATGTCCATCCCCCAGACCGCAAATGGCCAAGTGATTGATATCATCCTTAATTCTTTAGCCGGAACATGAGCACGCTGGCCGAATTTCTGACAGCTGTCGCATTTATGGACTAAGTTCTCTGCATCTTTGTGAGCCGTCAACCAGAAGAAACCATGTCGGAAAACCTTGGCCACCAAAGACTTTGAGCCGGCATGGTGCCCACAATCTCCAGCGTGGATCTCACTCAAGATCTGGTGAAACACAACGTTGAAAAACCCCTGTTACACTACATTTATGCAACTCACTGTTAATTATCGTCATGGACTTAGAACGGCGGGTGATTTTTCTAGCCAGATCTTCATCCTCTGGTAACTCGCCCCGGGTTAAATAGTCTAAATAAGGAATTGTCCAATCTGGGATAACATGTAGAGCTGCCACCAATTCTGCCTCTGGGTCAGGAACAGCCAAATCCTCCTCTGACGGTATCTTGACAGTCGGATGATATAAGACGTCCAGAAAAAACATTAGGCGACACTGGCTTACGTTGGGAACCTAGCCGTGATAAAGCATCAGCCGCCTCGTTCTTGCGACAATCAATGTGATCTACCTGATACCCTTTGAAATGACCCGCAATAATATCAACGGCCTGCCTATAAGCCGCCATCCGTGGGTCTTTGGAGTCCCAAGTACCAGAAACCTGCTGAGCTATTAGATCCGAATCGCCTAAACACCTGACCCGGCTCAAATTCATCTCTTTGGCTAATATAAGACCATGAAGCAAAGCCGCATACTCAGCCGCATTGTTAGTGCAAGGGAACATCAACCGGAGCACGTAACAAAACTTGTCACCTTGTCGTGATGTCAAGACAACCCCTGCTCCGGACCCCTCCAACTGCTTGGACCCATCAAAATGTGTAGTCTAGTATGTATTATGTGGCTTTTCTTCGGGAGCTTGGCACTCTGTCCAATCATTGATGAAATCTACAAAGCTTGGGATTTAATCGTCGTGCAAGGAACATACTTTACATTAAGAGGTCCTAGCTCTAAGGCCCATTTGGCAATCCTTCCTGTGGCTTGTGTTTTCCGGATAATATCCCCCAACGGAGCAGAACAGACCACAATTACCTGGTGCCCTAGAAAGTAGTGCTTTAACTTGCGGTTGGCCATAAAAACCGCGTATACCAGCTTCTGCCAGTGCGGATATCTCTGTTTAGATTCTGTCAGGACCTCACTGATATAATAAAGCGGCCTTTTTATGGGATACTCCTTCCCAGCCTCCTTGCGCTCAACCACAATTGCAACACTGACCGCTCTGTTGTTAGCCACCACATAAAGGAGCAACGGTTCTTTCTCAGCCGGAGCGGCTAACACTGGCGGCTCACTGAGCTGTTTCTTAAGCGCCTCAAGTGCTTCACCCGCCGCCTTGCTCCAAGCAAACTTGTCTGTCTTTTTCATCATCTGATATAAAGGGATGGCTTTCTCTCCAAGACGGCTTATGAACCGGCTCAATGCAGCAATCCGTCCTGCTAAGCGCTGAACGTCGTTAATGCAAGTCGGCTCTCTTAGAGAAGTAATAGCTTTGATTTTGTCCAGGTTAGCCTCGATGCCATGCTTAGAGACCAAGAAACCCAAAAGCTTCCCTGCTGGAACACCAAAAACACACTTGGTTGGGTTAAGCATCATCTTGTAGACCCGGAGATTGTCAAAGGTTTGTCTTAGATCCTCCAAAAGAGTCTCCTTCTTTCTGGATTTGATCACGATGTCATCTACATAAGCATGAACATTACGGCCAATTTGACTGTGGGGGCAGTTCTGCACACATCGTTGATAAGTTGCCTGGGCACTCTTGAGTCCAAAAGGCATAGAGACATAACAGAATGCCCAAAGGGTGTAATGAACGCCGTCTTCTCCTGGTCTTTCACTGCCATCTTGATCTGATGGTAACCTGAGTAAGCATCCAGGAAGTATAAACTTTCACATCTGGCTGTAGCATCAATGATCTGATCAATGCGAGGGAGGGAAAAAGGATCAGCCGGACAAGCCTTGTTAAGGTCCGTGTAGTCCACACACATACGCCAGGTGTCGTTCTTTTTGAGCACCAACACTGGGTTAGCCAACCACTCCGGGTGAAAAACTTCAAAAATAAAACCAGCAGCCAAGAGCCAGGCAACTTCTTCCCCAATAGCCTTGCGCCTCTCCTCATTGAACCACCGCAGGAACTGTTTGATTGGTTTAAACTTTGGATCCACATTAAGGTTGTGCTCAGCGAATTCTCTCGGTACACCCGACATGTCAGAAGGTTTCCATGCAAAGATGTCCCGATTCTCACGGATGAATTCGATGAGCGTGCTTTCCTATTTGGGATCCATATGGGCTCCAATGATGAACTGCTTAGATGAGTCGCCCGGATTGAAATCTACTGCCTTGGTATCATCCGCTGAAAATTTGAGGGGCGGTTCAACCTCTGTGATGGGCTTTTTCATGGGGGTCATATCCTCCGGATCAACATTCTCCTTATAAAACTTAATCTCCTCCTGAGCGCAACTGGACTCTGCGTAAGCTGCGTCCCCTTCTTCACACTCAATAGCCGTGTTTCGGTTACCATGAACGGTGATGGTACCATTTAAGCCGGGCATCTTGAGATGCAAATAAACATAGCAGGGCCGAGCCATGAACTTAGCATAAGCCAGCCGTCCAAACAAGGCATGATAAGGGCTCTTGATCTTCACCACCTCAAACCATAAGGACTCCACTCTGTAGTTGTATTCATCGCCAAAAGCTACCTCCAAAGAAATCCTGCCCACTGGATGCACCGACTTACCTAGCACCACACCATGAAAAACAATGGACGGAGGTTTTAAGTCCTTGTCAAGCAACTTCATCCACCGGAAATTGTCATAATAAAGGATGTTTATGCTGCTGCTGCCATCCATGAGCACCTTGTTCAACATATATCCACCCACTTGGGGGGCCACAACCAAAGCCAGCCGCCTCGGGTCATCAACACGTGGCGGGTGATCTTCACGGCTCCATGTTATGTCATATTCAGACCACTTCAGATACTGTGGAAGAGCCGGCATAACTGCATTGACTGCCCGTTTATGCAACTTCTGATCCCGTCTATTAAGGCTAGTTGTGAAGACGTGGTATTGCCCGGAGCTGAGCTGCTTTGGATTACTCTGAAAGCCGGACGGATTCCGCTATTGCTGCTGCTGTTGAGTATTATTGCTAGCATGCAACTGCTATCCCCCGTGATTATCTTGACTCGAATGACCAGATGCTGAACCGCCAGAACCAAATCCAGCTCCTGACCTGTCACGTCCTGGGCCGCCTGGCGGGCCGCCCCCGCGATGGTTAGGTTGTGTGACATATCGCTTGAACCTCTGCATAAAATAACAACTCTCCCATGTATGATTTGCCGGTCTATCAGGCAAACCGTGATTCAAACAAGGTCGCTTAAGCATCTCTTCCATGTTCGAAGAAAAATTATCCCTGTTCGAGGGTGGCCCAAACCTCCTGTTGCCTTTGGGGTCATTTTGCTGGGCGTTTGTGTTGGCCACCAGCTCTGACCCGGCCTCTGGATTCTTACGTTTGCTCTGGTTACCATTGTTCACTATGCCCTTTCTTTGGTTGCCCTTCTTGCCTTGACTAGCCTTTTCCTCATCAGAACCCAGATCCTTCGTGTTGTCTGAGTCGGCATATTTCGTGAGAGCCGTCATGAGCTCCCCCATGTCCTGACACGTACGCTTGAGCCGGCCAAGTTTCTTCTTTAAAGGAACAAAATGGCAATTCTTTTCTAAAATCAACACCGCTTGAGCCACCGTGATCTGCTCTGATGAGTGGATAATTGTCGAGACCCGTCGTACCCAATGATGAGCCGACTCGCTTTCCTGTTGGACACAGTGATCAAGATCCACAATGGTCATAGGCTGCTTGCATGTCCCTTGAAAGTTTTTGATGAACCGAGCTCTGAGCTCCGCCCATGAATTGATGGTATTGGGTGGAAACCCTTTTAACCATGTACAAGCTGGGTCTTCAAGCATCATGATAAAATATTTGGCGCAAACCGCCTCACTAACATCCAGCATCTCCATGGCCAGCTCATAGCTTTACACCCAGGCCTCTGGGGGTAAATCAGCGGTGTAATTCGGGACCTTGCGGGGACCTTTAAAGTCTTTCGATAACTGCTCGCTCCTGAGAGCCGGCGATAGACATGGCAGCCCTCCCGTCCTGGGGATTATATCTGCCACTATGGAAACGGAAGGCCTGGTCTCTTGGCAAGCCGCTAGCTAGCGCCTCTTGCGGGCTTCCCGCATGGTCTACACGTGCCTGTGTATCTCTTCGCGGTCGGTGACCCATTGGAATTTCCCTGTGATGGTTACTTCTGGAACCTGTTGGTGACTCGTATTGCCGGCTAAAGCTACGGCTGGGAAGAGGGGTTGAATGGACACGGCTTCGGCTGTGAGCGTACCTCTCTTGCTGGGCCATGGCCGTCTGCAGGTACCCGATGGCGTTTCGCACATCTTCCGCAAAGGGTGCTTCATCCGGGATAGGGATCGTCTCAAGCCGGGTGGCAGCTGCTACCATGTTCTCGGCCGGGTTAGAATAATGACCCGCCGGTGTTGGAAAGCCCCCAGGTGAAACTGGGTTATGTTGGGCCGGATGAGTCGCTGGCTGCTCCGTTTGGGCGGCTCTCGGGTGCGCCTGTGGCTCGCCCCGCGCTGGGGGTATTAAAGAGATTCCTTGCTTCATAACGCTCTGGTAGACGGGACTGATGCCTCCTCTTGTGTACCGCTGCTGCTGACCTTTGCTCCAGCCCTAGACGGAAAGCATATGTCTTGATACGTTTTGTCTGTTCTTCCATCTAGACCTTCAGCTCAGCCATCCTTTGTCGTTCCTCTACCATCCGGCCCTTGATCCGTGCGATATTTATATTCTGAGTTGCTTGATTATCTGGTGTCACTTCAGTGGCCATGAGAGCCGTAAGTTCATCCATCAGCTCCACAAGAACTTGAGCCGGCGGCGGCGGGCTATCACCCGAAGCGGCGGCTCCCGCAGCTGTACTACCAGCGGCTGGGGTTGATCCGGCCATGAACACCGCCGCATGAACCGGAGGTTTTAAAGCATCCGACTCGAAGTCATCCGACTCAGAGTATGCATTGTCACAGCCCCCAAAGCCATCATTGCGGAGCTGGTACATTGATTCTGTTTCTCCACTTGAAGATTCATCTTCTGAAATGACAAGGGTTTCCTGTGACCCGGAAGCTTCCAGATCCCTACCTTGCGTGAAGCCTACAAAGACATGCTTCTGACCTGGATTGGTGCGAACAGGCCGCACGTTACTTGTAGATTGGAGAGGCCAAGCCAGCTCGATGATGTTGGTGCAGATGTCCATCCCGGGTGTAGATCCATCAGCCTTTCCGATGAAAACATGGATCCCGCCGAACGGGACCCGGAATCCATACTCCACAGACTCAGTATCAAGCCCCCAGCCGGCATCGTCGATGTAGAGCCGACCACGGAGACTCTTTCTCATCCTTCCGACCACGTATGCCTCGAGCCCTGGGAGAGATCCCTTTGAGAACTCAGCACCACCAAGCGCATGCCCCACGGTGGGTGCCAACTGTTGTGGGTTTAACACGGCAGATGTCCGGGTTAACGGACTTGGATTCGAGGCCATCGCTAATGTGATGGACTCAAAGGGGTTGATTGGGACGAAGGACACGGGTTTATCCAGGTTCGGCCCCTCAAGTCGAGGTAATAGCCTACGTCCTGCTTGTGCTTGTATTGCTTGTGGAATCGATTACAAAGGAGCTAAGGCTTGACCTAGTTCTCGATCACCTCATCTCTAAGTCGCCCCGGGTCTGCCTTTATATAGGAGGTCAGGACCACAGGTCTTACAATTGCTTAACCGAGTCTCATTGTCTCTCCGAGTCTTACTCTATCTTCTTTGTCCAAACTGATTCCGAGCGGCTTACACGCCCGAGACTTCATAGTCCGGGCCACCTTGCGGCCCACACCATGAGCCGTCTATCTTCATAGGCCGTTGGCTTTACGGCTCACCCTTGGGCCGGCTCACGAGCCATCAATATGACCCGGCGCTACCAAGGGCGGGTCATATTGCGGGGTTATATCCCCAACATTTTGTGTTGTGAAGTTTTCAAGTTTTGGGTAAAGATTTGATGGACTATGGAATAAGGAGTGGAAAGAGCCTAAGATTTGAGATTCCCAAGGCACCCCAAGTAATATTAAAGGATGCAAAGAGTCTAAGCTTTGGGATGCCCCAGAAGGCATCCCCTCTTTGGTGTTCAATCCATCGGTAAATTTACTTGAGGCTATATTTTTATTCACCACATGATATGTGTTTTGCTTGGAGCGTCTTGTATGATATGAGTCTTTGCTTTTTAGTTTTCCACAATCATCGTTGCACACATATTTTGAGAGAGAGACGCTGAATCATTAATTTATTAGAATACTCTATGTGCTTCACTTATATCTTTTGAGTTGGACACTTTTTCTCTATGTGCTTCACTTATATATTTTAGAGCACGGTGGTGTTTGCATTTTATAGAAATACTTGAAATCTCGTACCTCACTTATATTATTTTGAGAGTTTTGAAAACAGCATGGTAATTGGTCTAGGTTATGAATTTAGTCCTAATATGATAGGTATCCAAAAGGGATATAATAAAAACTTCCAGATTAAGTGCATTGAGTATTTATGAGAAGTTTGATTCCTTGCATAAAGTTTTGAGATATAAAGATGGTAATCTTAAGAGACATGTTAGGAAGTAATTGTGATTATGTAAAGGTTTGTGATTCCCATAGCATGCACGTATGGGGAACTGTTATGTAAGGAAGTCAGAGCATGACTTGTTTATAGATTGTCGACCTTTGTGTGAGGGTCGGGGGCACACGATGGTTAACTCCTACCAACCTCCCCCCTAGGAGCATGCGTTTAATGCTTTGCTTCAATGACTAATAGACTTTTGCAATAAGTATGTGAGTTCTTTATGACTAATGTTGAGTCCATGGATTATACGCACTCTCACCCTTCCACTTTTGCTAGCTTCTCTATTACCATGTAACTTTCGCCGGTAGACCATATACCTTCCTCAAAACAGCCACCATATACTTTCCTCAAAACAACCACCATATGCTTTCCTCAAAACAGACATCATATACTTTCCTCAAAACATCCACCATACCTACCTATTAGGGCATTTCCATAGCCATTCTGAGATATATTGCTATGCAACTTCCACCGTTTTGTTTTATGCCAGGCACCATCACTTACATATTGCATATAGAGTCATATTTTGTCATAGGTATCGAGTTGTAATTTTCTTTTGAGTTGTAAGTAAATAAAAGTGTGATGATTATCATTAATAGAGCCTGTCCCATGTGAGGATAGGATGATGGAAGCTATGATTCCCTCACAAGTGGGGATGAGATTCTGGACCAAAAAAATGAATAAAAGAGGCCTTAGATGCCCACAAAAAAATGAAAAAAATGAGAGAAAAGAGAGAAGAGACATTGCTGCTACCTTTTTTTCCCACACTTGTGCTTCAAAGTAGCACCATGATCTTTATGATAGAGAGTCTCCTATTTTGTTACTTTCATATAGCTAGTGGAATTTTTCTTCACGATGCACATCCACTTAGTTCATTTTTGAGCTTCCGTACACTTATAGCTCTAGTTCATCTATTGCATGGCAATCCCTACTCACTCACATTGATATCTATTAATGGATATCTCCATAGCCTGTTGATACGCCTAGTTGATGTGAGACTATCTTCTCCCATTCCTTGACAACCTCCACCATATTCTATTCCACCTATAGTGCTATATACATGGATCACACTCATGTATTGCGTGAGAGTTGAAAAAGTTTGAGAAAATAAAGGTGTGAAAACAATTGCTTGACATTTCATCGGGGTTCTGCATGATATAAATACTTTGTGTGGGGAAGATGGAGCATAGCTAGACCATATGATATTGTAGGGATAACTTTCTTTTGCCATTATATTTTGAAGAGATACAATTGCTTTGCTAGTATGCTTGAAATGTTATTGTTTCTAAATCAATATTAAGAAAGAAGCCTCTAGTGAAACCTATGGCCCGGAATCATGATATTTGCCTTCAAGAGAGAAGCCTCTAGTGAAACCTATGGCCCCCGGGTCTACTTTCCATCATATACTTTCATATCCATAAAGCAAAAATACCAAAAATACCTTGCTGCAATTTATTCATCTTTTACTTTCCACACTCGTTCACATCTATCTCTTTCAGATCTAATCCTTGCAAATAACCGTGAAGGGATTGACAACCCCTTTATAGCGTTGGGTGCAAGAGTTTGATTGTTTGTGTAGGTGCATCCATTGATGACTTGCTTGTTCCTCCTACTGGATTGATACCATGGTTCTCAACAACCAAGGGAAATAGTTATCTACTTTGCTGCATCACCCTTTCCTCTTCAAGGGAAAACCAACACAAGCTCAAGAGGTAGCAGGGGCTCTCACCCCTTCGTTGCCATGAAAGCCATGGACCAGAGGGGAAACCCTTCTCCCATCTAGGGTGGAGGTCAAGGAATAAGAAGAAGGAGGGTGGCTCTCCCCCCTCTCCCAGTGGCACCGGAACGCCGCCGGGGCCATCATCGTGACGGCGATCTACACCAACAACTTCGCCGTCGTCATCACCAACTCTCTCCCCATCTATGCAGCGGTGTAACACCCCTTTTCCCTGCTGTAATCTCTACTTAAACCTGGTGCTCAATGCTATATATTATTTCCCAATGATGTATGGCTATCCTATGATGTTTCATTAGATCCGTTTTGTCCTATGGGTTGATTGATGATCATGATTGGTTTGCGTTGCATGTTTTATTATTGGTGTTGTCCTATGGTGTTCTCCGTGTCGCGAAGCGCGAGGGATCCTTGTTGTAGTGTGTAGCAATGTGTTCATGATTTGCCTATGGTGGGTTCGTTGAGTGACAGAAGTATAAACCCGAGTAGGTGGGTTGTTGCATATGAGAGTAAAGAGGACTTGATACCTTATAATGCTATGGTTGGGTTTTACCTTAATGATCTTTAGTAGTTGCGGATGCTTGCTAGAGTTCCAATAATAAGTGCATATGATCCAAGTAGAGAAAGTATGTTAGCTTATGCCTCTCCCTCATATAAAATTGCAATAATGATGACCGGTCTAGTTATCGATTGCCTAGGGACAAATAACTTTCTTGTGACAAAAAGCTCTCTACTAAGACTAACTTAGTTGTTTCTTTATCTAAGCAGTCCCTAGTTTTTATTTACTTGTTCTTTATTATCTTACAACCTATCCAGTTACACCTACAAAGTACTTCTAGTTTCATAATTGTTCTAGGTAAAGCGAACATTAAGCATGCGTAGAGTTGTATCGGTGGTCGATAGAACTTGAGGGAATACTTGTTCTACCTTTAGCTCCTCATTGGGTTGGACACTCTTACTTATCAAGAAAGGCTACAATTGATCCCCTATACTTGTGGGTTATCAGCGAGCATACTACACTAGAGCAAATGTGCCGTGTGCCTAGCCCACCCGCGCGAGGAGTACATGGATTTTCTGAGCAAAGCAAAAAAACATGTGAAATCCCCCTTGGTCCATTCAGGGTGAGGTACCAAAATTCCTATGCAAACCCATTTGTTTTGCTCCATGGTGTATTTTTTTCATGATGCGGTGGTTATAATGCTACACTTCTAAGCGAAAAATAATAATGTTACATTTCTAATCTCTTGGACTAGCGAGGTAATAAAATTCACGCAACCCATTTTGTTTTGGTCCTGAGGTGGTTGACATAATGCTACACTTCTACTATTGGTCGCTCAAGAAAACGTTTTGCCATTTGTTGCGCACTCCCGGTAGCCCTCTCTCTCTCTCTCGACAGAAACAAAAGATAAGAGCATCTCCATGCGTGCCCCCAATAGCCCCCCGGGTGACTTTTTTATCGCCGGCGCCGAAAAATCAGACAAGGCACCCCCCAGAACCCCATTTTTCGCCGGTTGGACCCTTTTTTGGGCAGGCGAACCCATGCCGAACCCAGCGTGCTGGGGGCACTTGGGGGGCTCCGGCGGAAACAAACCGGCATGTGGGACACCACTATCAGGCGAATCTCGCCCTTTTCCTCGCCCGACATGCCCCTTCACACCTCTCCATCATGCCGATTCTGACACCTCTCCCTTGTTCACGGCCGCTGCGCCACCGTTAGAAGGCCTTTTTCACCGCCGCTCCATTCCCCCCCGCCGACTTTCGCTTGCCTATCCTCCCGCCCATCACCGTTCTCCGACGGCCACCATGCCGGTAGGATACCGCCACACCCACAAGGTTGCCAAGCCCACAAGGTGTTCGGCGTTTTGCCTATTCGGCCATGAACTCGGACGAGGAGGAGGAGGTGTTCGTGGCCCTGTTGTAGGAAGAAGTCGAGGTCAACACCACCGACGAGGAACACCTCATGGTACTCGGCTCGTTGGCCGGCCTGTTCGGAGCAATGACAAGCCCCGACGAGGTGGCTCGGCGCCGGGCCGGCGCAAGAGCAAGAAGAGGCATCAGATGGAGGGCTATTGCATGCTCTACGCTGACTACTTCGCCAACTCTCCACTGCACGGTGAGAAAATATTTCGGTGTCATTACCAAATGAACCGGAAGCTCGTCCTCATGCTGGTTAATTCCATCTGGGAGTTCGACAGCTATTTCGTTTGAAAGAAGGATTGCATCGGCACAGTTGGATTCTCCTCACTCCAGAAATGCACCCAAGCTATGAGGATGCTTGCATACGGAGCTACCGCTGACATACAAGAAGACTATGGACGAATGGCCGAGTCCACCACCATTGAGTGTCTATACAAGTTCTGTAGGGCGGTGGTGGCAGTGTTTGGACCACAATATTTGCGATCACCCAATGCCGAAGACACTTCTCGGATCCTAGCACAGAATGCAGCAAGGGGATTTCCTGGGATGCTTGGAAGCATCGACTACATGCATTGGTCACGGAAAAACTTCCCGTTTGCTTGGTAGGGGATGTACAAAGACGCCAAAGGAGATTGCAGTGTGGCACTTGAGGCAGTAGCCACACATGATCTATGGACTTGGCATTCCTTCTTTCCTATGCCAGGAACTCACAATGACATCAACGTCTTGCAGTGCTCGAATGTCTTTGCCAAACTTGTTGAAGCTCATGCTCATCCGGTGAACTTTGAGGTCAATGGGCGCCACTACAACAAGGGATACTATCTAGCAGATGGTATCTATCCGAGATGGTCCACATTTGTGAAGACTATCTCAAAACATGTGGCGACAAAGAAGGCACACTTTGCTAAGTGTCAGGAGGCTTGCAGGAAAGATGTCTAGTGAGCATTTGGTGTGCTGCAATCTCTATTTACCGTTGTCCGGTACCCTGCTCTGACCTGGTTGAAATCACAGATGTGGGAGATCATGAATTGCTGTGTCTGCTTGCACAACATGATCATTGAGAGCGAGCAGGAAGAGCTAGTGTTTGACACTGAATCATATCACAGGATGGGACCTCTTACAGTTGTTGATCACCAGGTACCAGCAACATGGGTTGCCTACCTCAATATGCGCCAGGAGATCCGAGACCCACATGTGCATCAAGAACTGCAGGACAATCTGGTGGAGCACCTATGGAGGCTCAAGGGCAACACCTAGTTCGATTTGTTTTAATTTATGTTGGAATTATGAGCTTGCTTCGTTGAACTATTTGATTTTGTATTAATTTCTATGATGAACTTTGGTATGAACATTAATTTTTTTGTTGAATTTATGCCGGTAGAGGGCCGAATTTGTTGATTTTAAGCCAAAAAGCGTCGAATTTGTTGAAGTTATGCCGAAAGAGCGCCGAATCTGGGCCGAATTTGGGCCTAATCTATGCTAATACTGGGCTGAAATTGTCGGTTTGGGGGCAACCATGGGACGGCGACTAGGAACCCGAGCCTCCAAGGCCGATTATAGCGCCGGTTGGCCCCCAGGCGGTGCCATTTCGGGCCCCTGAGGGCCGAACGGCTGGAGATGCTTTAACACTCATTGTAGGGTTTCGTTGATCGCTAATTTTCGCCGATCTCCATGTGCCTTTCCTAGTATGCTCCCTAATCACTTTCACGCGTCAAGGGGGTGAGCACAAGCGAGGTGTGCTGTTTTTTGTTCGAGACTAATCACGTACAATTGGTTGTGCAACTACACATGCCACGAGCTAGGGTTGAAACAGGGGCAGCTGATGGAAATGGTTAGGAACGCAGATTCATGTTGGAAGGGAGCTACATTTAGGATTGTGATGATTCTAGCACAAGTTTCTTGTACCGCCAATAAGAGGTATATTTTCCCACGTGAGTTAGTTTACTCTAGTTTCCATAGGGCGCAGATTCACTAGCATGCAATCCTAAAAATCACATACAAAAAGTGCAAGCCAAGTTCGAATGGAAAGAAGATGGAAAGATAAAGCTTTGCAAACATTGAACTTGGAACGCTTGTCAAGTGCGATGATGCCCGAAGCAATGTCCTTGGGCTTTTCTCTAACCCTGTGAGAGAGCTGCATGTGATCAATTAATTAGAGAAGAGAGACGATAGAAAGTCTCAAGAACATGGTCGCATCAAACTCATTGACCTAAACACCACACACCTTAAAAAGATACAAAACCCAGACAAAATCAACACAAGAGGCATATGCCCATCAGCCTAGGCAAACAAGGACTCCATGCACTTAGGGCCAGTTCTTTTGAGCCCTCCTGTGGAAATAAGCTCCTGTGAAAATAAGCTCCAAATAAGCTCCTGTGAAAATAAGCTCCAAATAATAAGCTAGCCAGTTCTTTTCGGTACCTTTTTTTCAGCTTATATATGGTATGATTAGTGAAAAGTTGGGCTCGGTGGTGGGACGAGGGGTTGGGCTCGGTGGTGGGACGAGGGGTTAGGATCGGTGGTGGGACGAGGGGTTGTGCTCGATTCTAAGTGAGCTTCTGCGGAAAGCTGTTCACCCCCAGCTTTTTTCCATTGCAAAGGGGACTCTGGTGAAAATAAGCTAATCTAGCTTATCAAAAATAAGTTCTTTTGGGCTTCTAGCTTATTTTGATAATAACCTGAAATAAGCTGGAAAAGAACCGACCCTTAGCCTCGGCCTTTGAACTAGTCCGTGAAGGAAGCGTCGATGGTCGACACAATGGCTGGGATCCTAATCTAGTTTAGCATCATATATCCAAAGGCTTGCACCCCTATGGGTTGTGGCTAGGAGGAGTGCCAAAAAATAGGAGTCTTCTCATTCCCAATAGTGACGAGTAAAAAAATTGAAGAGATTTATATCTTGGTCATCGCAGAGGTTGCTTAGGCTCGTTGACATGCAATAAGGTATCTCCATTGGCCACATCCAGGAATTCTTCAATCTTTGGACCAATCCCATGACGTCATTTCACCATAGGGTTCCCACGATGATAAAATGGAAATTCGCTGCGAATGGCAAGTACTCCACTGCTTCATATAAGATGCGATTTGACAGGATGATTAGCTCGGTTCTATCATTATTTGGACCAAGCTCCATGATGTCATTTGATAGGATGATTAACTCGGTTCCTCTAGAAATTTGTGTGTGGATACTGCTCCTCTCCCCTCCTCTCAAGAGATTAATTCTTCTTATCGGTCACCATCCAAAATAGAGTGGAGACAATGGCATGCATCATAGGAGAGGTTGGTGTAACTACACACTTTGCTAAGTTTGCATGCACAAACCTAAGACAATGGCGCACCACGTATATATTCAAGTGCCTATAATCCATGTGGATTTAGAACATGGTAAGGATTGGCTTGGGTTACATCATCTCCAACAATTAAATTGAGATGCTTATGTCTTTGTCAAAGAGTGGTGGGGTGTGAAGACAACTCAATTTGGTTAATATTTATTAACCCGATAAAAAAAAACTATGAAGTCAATTTCTTTGAGAAAAAAGAGAATAATGAGATGTATTAAAACACAATTTGCGTTGGAAATTGCTAATTCTTCTCTTTTATTATTACGAAGCTCCATTTCCATTTGAATATTCATTGACGGATAAAAAAGGATGACTCTAATATAATAGAAAATGAAATGAAACGGTTGACCCAGACATAGACGGTCGACCCAAGCGGATATACACTATGAAATATGTACCGTCGCAAGTGCAATTTAATGGTAAAACACATTTGACTGCTTAACTACTTATATGAAAGTAAGTACTCCCTCTGTTTTAGAATATAAGGTGTATTGTTTTTCGTGCAAGTCAATCTTTTAAATGTTTGATCAAGATTATACAATAAACTAACTACATTTGTAATACCAAATAGATAAAATATGAAAGTTCTTTTTATGATGGATCAAATGATATACATTTCGAATTGTGGATGTCGATATATTAAAAAATGGTCAAACATTGTATCTTTTGACTTTTTAAAAACACATACACCTTATATAAATGAACGGAAGGAGTATTAACTAGGTGTTTGGGCAACTACATCGTCAGGGATTTGGAATGATTGGAATGTGTGGGTCTTCCGAAATCAAGCCAAGATGCCTTCGATCCTTGTATCCAAGATCAAAAGCGACGTGCGAACTTGTGTCGTTGCCAACGTAAACCATTTGAGTTTTATTCCAGGAGAGTGATCCCTAACTGTTTGACCTTTCAATCGTGTATCCTTGGGTCAAGAACTAGGGCTTCACAATTACTTTACAATATTTATACAATTTTTTTGTATGTCTTCTTACTTAATGAGATGGGGAAAATATTTTGCCTCCATTAAAAAAAGGCAACTACTACACAAAATAATTGAAGAAAGTACACATCAAATACAAGTAAGGGCGGAGATAAGGGTACATGCACTGTTTTTATCTTAATCTGATAAGTAAAAATATATTGCTCGTTGGATCCAAGATGTTACAACCATCCAACCAGCCATTGATTATTATTAAACGTGCAACATAAATAAACTGTAAGATGTACTAATATAATATTTTGAACCAGATCATAATTAAAGGAAGCACGTCACAGAATTGAGGAGCAACAAGTAGGACGTCTAAAAAGGTGTTCAAAAAATGTTCATAATTTTAAAATCATTGCATTTTTTTTACGAAAATGCTCATGCTTTTAAAACAATGATGAGAATTCTAGAATTTTTTATTTTCAAAATAAACATTTTCGTTGTAACTCTAATGGAAGCCGAGAAAACCACAAAACACTAGGAACCAGAAGAGGAAAACCTGCTTGCTTTGCGAGTCGCTAGTATACCATAGGAAGTGGAAAAACTGGAGACAATACATGAAAACAAGCCAGGATTAATGGGCCGGCCCTGTCGCCCATATGTGCGAATGAACGTCAATTTGTTACCAAGAGCGGGAAATAGGTGTTCCTTACGTGAATTCAATCGGTTTTTTTTGTCAAATGCATAAACGTTTTTTTTCATTTTTCTGAACCTTTTTAGAATGATTGAATTTCCAAGTCTTGATCTTTTTCAAACTCATGAACTTTTCTGAAATTTGCAAACATTTTTTATTGCAAATTTCATGAACTGTTTTTAAACTGTTAAACATTTTTGAAAACAATACATTTTTGAAAGAGAACGGTCAATTCCTTTTGGTCAATGGTTAAGGTGTGCTATCCGACCGTTCGATGGTCAACATGCATTGGTTCACCAATTAAAGATTTTTAAAAGACCACAGATGGGCCGGCCCATAGACATGGGCGTGTGAGCGCCCATTAGGAGGTCTCTCTCTTCGAGCGAGTGGCGAATAAGTTTGCGGCAATACCCGCGGGAAGCAAGCCGTTCGTCTTACGGGTTCCGTGGGCGCTACCGTTGGAGAGCCTCAAGACAGCCGAACTGTGCCAGAATCTATCTTTTTTAGGACAGGCTATAAGACTAGAGAATCAGTACATAATAGCACCATTACAGAGCAGGTTCAGTAGGTGGTCCGCGACTCCATTCATAAGCAGACTATGACCCCATCTCCTGACATAAGTTTTTTAAAACAATGACAAGTTGAGACCTGTAATGCAATTTTCTGATTTTTCTCAAAAGTAATAATAATTGAATAGACACCATTTGATTATTGATACCCTAAAATTTATTGAGGTAATATCATCGCTAGTCACAAAACTTGCATAGAAGATGCAGTTTGATGCTAAAACTTCTAAAATACGGTTTTCTGGTCATGTAACTTGTGTTTAGGTGCAAATATGGTCACTCCAGCTGTGTATGCGTGTATCCACCGTGTGGCATGCCACACATGCGTGTGTTCACTATCAGTGACATATGTCACTCGACGACGATATGCGCACCCAATTATTTTGCATAGAACCCCTCAAATTTATTTAATTATGAATAAAGACCCTCAAATAAAATAAAATAAAAATACAACGGCTGATGGTTTTAATTCATATTTTTGCAACAATGACTACTCATATCGAAATGATTTTTCTGGACCGAATTTCCGCTAAGAGAAAAACTTATTAATGAACGACCTTTTTGAATTTAAACAAGAGACACTAGTGACTAGTAATACATGGACGTAAATCGTCACACATGCGTACTATATCGGACCTCTTTTTGGGATTTTTTTTGTTATTCACGTTCATTTGAAAAATTAAATTATTTAAAGTATTATTCTCGAAGCCGCAACAATAAGTTTGCCTCGCGAATTTTCTATAGGAAAGAGGTCGGGATGACCACAGTACATGAAGCACTTATTTAAAACAATGAGTTTGAAAAAGACCTGGATTTGCCGAAATATTTTGGAAACTGGATTTTGCATCCCCTTCCAAAATAAAACTGAAATCGAAAAATGCTTACTCGTGAATAAGTTTATGTATGTTTTGGGTTAAACATTACAAATTCTAAGGTGTTTTTTAAATTCAAATTTTGTTTGAAAATTTCCAGCGAAAAAGGATTTTTTTTGGAAACGTATTTTTCTGGCCGAAACCGGGAAAGCTTAATCGAGGAAACAATGCATTCATTATAAATGTAAAAGTATCTCAACAAAGATATGAAATTGTACTCTATGGAGTGGTTCGCTAATGCGTGTGCCACGTAAGCACCAATTTCTTTCACTCGCTGACTGTGGTTCGTAGCCCTGCTAGAATGTCTTGGGATATAGACGAAGTGACCGTATTTGTTCGAGATAGCAACTTATGTGACTATAATTCCGTATTTTACAAGTTTTGTAACCAAACTAAACATCCAGCGCAAGTTGTATGACTTATGGTGATATTACCTCAAATTTATTCATAAGAGTGCTAACACTGACAGTCATCTTATATAGTACATGAAATACACGGCATATTTTTCATAGTATTGCTTCAAAAGCAAGAGTTGTACGCTTCCAGATAATGCAGTACACTACAAACACCTGCATTAATGTCAAGAGGGAAGCGTTAAAGCATTTGATTACCTAAGAAGCAGTAATCTATGGTGCAGCTTTTCTATGTTTTTGTATTCACATTTGATTTAACTCATCTATACTAGGCTTTGGATCATGGAAACAGAGAGCGAGTTATCGATTAACCTAGTGATCCTCATATAGGAGAAATGTCATGACTAAGAGCAAAACAAGACACCCCCGCCACCACCGCGCCGCCTCTCTCAGGCAACACGGGGGGAACTCCTTCGGCGCCGCCACCTTCTCACCCCCCTCCTCCCCTGCACCTCGCCGCCGCCTAAGGAGCCCGTCGACGAAGCCCGGTCGAGCTCCAGGAAGGGTGGCGGCGGGGCTTCAGTTTGTTTGGCGCGCGGGCGGATCTGGCGAGGAGATGTGTCGAGCTCCGGCGGGCATGGCTTCGGCACTGGGTGGCGAGGCTCCGGTGGTCCGAAGGGAGGGGCTGCGCAGCGGCAAGCTCGCGGCGGTCCTATGTGGCGGGGCTGCGCGGGCGTTGGATGAGGTGCGCGGCGAGCGCACACGTTGTGTTGCCGCCAAGGAGTAGCGGCGGGCCGGGCGGGCTGGGTTGGCGTGAAGGGGCAGCGGCTAGCGCGCTGGACGCTTCGCGCCAGGGGAGGGCAACGGTGCGCGCTGGATGAGGTGCACCAGGGGAGGCCCCGATGCTCTCTAGCATCGGGCGAATCTGACGAGGACGTTCTCGGGGTCTCTGCTTCAGGAGATTGCCTGCGCTGGAAGGGTGCAGGGAGACCGCGGTGCTCCTACTATGACGTGGTGGAGGACTGCCGGTGGAAGGGCTTAAGCGGCCTCTACGACGCTCGAGCGGCAGCTTCGGCTGCGAGGGGCGCGACCGGTGTGTGTCTGCGCTCTTTGACATCGCGTGGACGCCCCTAGGGGTGCGCGGATCGGAGTGCCATGGCAATGAGGAAGTCCGCTCCGACGGCGTGTGATGCGGATTTGGTCTCCGACCGTGAGTGCTCCTCCGCGAGGTGTGGTTGGCTGCGGCAAATCTTGGTGCTTCTTCGTCGATGGGAACATCGATGGTGGTGATGTTTGGTTGGCTCACCGAAGCCAATGCGCGATGATGTGCGAATGAGGTGATGTGGAGCTAGGTGAAACCATGTCTTCGCCTTGTGCTGTGACCATCGCCGGCTATGGCCGTCGTTGACCTTCATGGATGCATCGTTGCTTTGCTCTCCCACCCCTCTATTGGAAATATGCCCTAGAGGCAATAATAAAGTGGTTATCATTATATTTCCTTGTTCATGCTAATCGTTTATTATCCATGCTATAATTGTATTGATTGGAAACTCAATTGCATGTGGATACATAGACAAAACTATGTCCCTAGTATGCCTCTAGTAGACTAGCTCGTTGATCAAAGATGGTCAAGGATTCCTAAGCACAGACATGAGATGTCATTTGATAACGAGATCACATCGCTGGGAGAATGATGTGATGGATAAGACCCAAACTATGAACGTAGCATATGACCGTGTCAGTTTATTGCTATAGTTTTCTACATGTCAAGTATCTGTTCCTGTGACCATGAGATCATGCAACTCACTGACACCGGAGGAATACCTTGTGTGTATCAAATATCGTAACATAACTGGGTGACTATAAAGATGCTCTATAGGTATCTCCGTGGGTGTCTATTGAGTGGGCATGGATCAAGACCGTGATTTCTTACTCCATGTGATGGAGAGGTATCTCAGGACCCACTCGATAATACAACATCATAACAAGCCTTGCAAGCAATATGACTAAAATGTTAGACACAAGATCTTGTATTACGGAATGAGTAAAAATACTTGCTGGTAACGAGATTGAACTAGGTATAGAGATACCGACAATCGAATCTCGGGCAATTAACATACCAAAAAAAGGGAACATCATACGGGATTAACTGAATCCTTGACATAGAGGTTCGACCCATAAGGATCTATGTAGAATATGTAGGAACCAATATGGGCATCCAGGCCCCGCTATTGCTTACTGACCATTGAGGTGTCTCGGTCATGTCTACATAGTCCTCGAACCCCCAGGGTCTGCACACATAACGTTCGATGATGTTTCGGTAGTATAGAGTTATATATGGTGGTGAACGAAGGTTGTTCGGAGTCCTGGATGAGATCCCGGACGTCACGAGGAGCTCCAGAATGGTCCGTAGGTAAAGATGGATATATAGAAAGTCCCGTTTTGGTCACCAGAATAGTTTCGGGTACTTCGGTAGTGTACTGGGTGTGCCGGGAGGGTACCGAGGGAACATCGGGAGGGGCCTCTCGCCCTAGGGCCACATTGTTTGTGGGAGGAGGCAAACCAGCCCCTGGTGGGCTGGCCGAAGCATCCACTAAGGCCCATGTGGCTAGGGGTGGGAAAACCCAAAGGTGGAAAAGGTTTCCAAGTGGGGGAGGAATCCTACTCCTAGTAGGATTGGAGTAGGACTCATCCACCTCTCCCACTTCGGCCGAAGCCTAGGGGTAACCCTAGGGCGCCAACCTCCCTCCCCTTACTCCTATATATACTAGAGGATTTTGATGGCAGCCTGAACCCTAATTGCCACGTGCTGCCCTATTCTTGCACTAGATCGTTTCTCCTCTAGATTAGTTCTGCAGTGCTTAGGCGAAGCCCTGCTGGATTAGTTCCACCACCACTCTCGCCACGGTGTCGCGCTATCGGAGAACTTATCTACCTCTTCTCCCCCTCTTGTTGGATCAAGAAGGCGGAGATCGTCATCGAGCTGTACGTTTGCTGAATGCGAAGGTGCCATCCATTCAGCGCTAGATCTGGATGGGTCGTGATTGGATCGCAGGACGCTCGATGATTTGGATCGCGAAGACTTTCGACTACATCAACCGCGTTTCTTAACGCTTCCCGCTTAGCGATCTACAATGGTATGTAGATCCACTATCCCTCTCATAGATGATCATCACCATGGATAGATCTTGCATGTGTTTAGGAATTTTTTTTGTTTCCCATGCAACGTTCCCCTACAGTGACATCATGAGCTAGGTCTATATGTAGATGATATCATGAGTAGAACACAAAGGATTTTGTGGGTGTTGATGCTCAGATTTTTTGATTCAGCGGTACTATGGGATGAAGCGGCCCGGAACAACCTTACTCGTATGCTTACGAGAGACTGGTTCCATCGACTAACATGTGACTTTGTTGCATAAAGATGGCTGGCGGGTGTCTGTCTCTCCTACTCTAGTTAGATCGGATTCGACAAAGGCGGTCCTTGAGAAGGTTGAATAGCAATTTGTGTATCACCATTGTGGTTTTTGCATAGGTGAGAATTGTTCTTGCTAGACACCCGTAGCAGCCACGTAAAACATGCAACAACAATTAGAGGACGTCTAACTTGTTTTTACAGGGTATGTTGTGATGTGATATGACCAATTACATGATGAGATATATGTGATGATCAAGTTTTTTATATAATATCATGATTTGCATGTCGATGAATACGGCAACCGGCAGGAGCCATAGGGTTGTCTTTAATTATGTTTCGCCATTTTTTGCTTTACTTTATCGCTATGAGTTAGCAATAGTTCTGGAAGCAACAGTCGGTGCGGCAAACCCGATGGCGACAAGTTGATGGAGATCATGGTGTCATGCCGTGACGATGGAGATCATGCCGGTGCTTTGGAGATGAAGATCAAAATCACAAGTTCATGGCCATATCATGTCACTTATGATTTGCATGTGATGTCAATCCTTTTATGCACCTTGTTTTGCTTAGGACGACGGTAGCACTATAAGGTGATCCCTTACTAAAATTTTAAGATAAATTGTGTTCTCTCTGAGTGCGCTCCATTGCGAAAGTTCGTCGTGTCGAGACACCACGTGATGATCGAGTGTGATAGACTATGCGTTCACATACAACGGGTGCAAGCCAGTGTTGCACGTGCAGAACACTCGGGTTAAACTTGACGAGCCTAGCATGTACATACATGGCCTCGTAACACAAGGGACCAAAAGGTCAAACATGAGTCATATAGTAGATATGATCAACATGATGACCTTCACCATTGAAACCACCTCAACTCATGTGATGACCGGACTTGAGTTGGTGAATTTGGATCATGTATCACTCAGATGACCGAAGAGATGTCAATTTGAGTGGGAGGTTTTAAGTAATTTGATTAACTAAACTCATTATATTGAACAATATTCTTAGTAAGCTTTGCATATTTATGTTGTAGATCAATGGCTCGCGCAGTAGTTAACCTTAATTTAATGCGTTTCTAGAGAAAGCCAAGTTGAAAGATGATGGAAGTAATTTTGTGGGCTGGGCCTGTAATCTGAGGATTATCCTCACGGTTTCCCAGAAGTCTTATGTCCTTGATGCATCGCTTGGTGATCCACCTGCTCCCGTGTCGTCCGAAGACGTTAGGAACGCTTGGATACACGTTTTGGAGATTACTCAATTGTTCAATGTGCAATGTTGTATGGCTTAGAACTGGGACTTCAAAGACGTTTTGAACGTCATGGAGCATATGAGATGTTCTAGAAGTTGAAGTTTATCTTTGAGAAGAATGCCCGGATCAAGAGGTATGAGACCTCCGATAAGTCCTATGCTTGCAAGATGGAGGAAACGGGTCTGTCAATGAACATATGCTCAAAATGTCTGGGTATTCGACCCGTACGGCTGAGTTAGGGATGCCCCTTCCACCGGAGGCGATCACTGACAGAGTTCTTCAATCATTGCCACCTAGCCACAAGAGCTTCGTGATGAACTATAACATGCACGGGATGAACAAGTCAGTCGCTGAGCCGTTTGCGATGCTGATAATCGCTGAGTCTGAAATCGATAAAGAGCATCAAGTGCTGATGGTCAATAAAACCACTAGTTTCAAGAAGAATGGCAAGGGCAAGAAGGGTAACTCCAAGAAGAGTGGCAAAGCAGTTGCCCCTCCCATGAAGAAACCCAAGGCTAGACCCAAACCAGAAACTAAGTGCTTTCATTGCAAGGGAACTGGTCACTGGAAGTAGAACTGCCCCAAGTATTTGGCTGACAAGAAGGCGGCCTAAACCAAACAAGGTATATATGATATACATGTTATTGATGTGTACCTTACTAGCTCTCGTTGTAGTGCCTGGGTATTTGATACCGTTTCGGTTTCTCATATTTGCAACTCAAAGGAGGACCTACAGAATGGACGGAGGCTGGCTAAGGACGAAGTGACAATGCGCGTGGGAAATGGTTCCAAGGTTGATGTGATCGCCGTCAGCACACTCGCTCTTTGACTACCATCGAGATTCGTGATGAACCTAAATAATTGTTATTTAGTGCATGCGTTAAGCATGGACATTATATCTGGATCTTGTTTATTGCAAGACGGTTACCCATTTAAATCAGAGAATAATGGTTGTTCTATTTATATGAGTAATATCTTTTATGGTCATGCACGCAATGTGAGGGGTTTATTCATATTGAATCTCGATAGTGACGATACACATGTGCATAACATTGATGCCAAAAGATGCAGGGTTGATAATGATAGTACCACTTTCTTGTGGCACTGCCACTTAGGTCATATTGGTGTAAAATGCATGAAGAAGCTCCATGCTCATGGACTTTTGGAGTCACTCAATTTTGAATCGCTTGACACATGTGAACCATGCCCCATGGGCAAGATGACTAAGACCCCGTTTTCTGGAACTATGGAACGGGCAAGTGACTTGGTTGAAATCATATATACTGATGTGTGCGGTCCAATGAGCATTGAGGCGCGCGGTGGATATCGTTATTTTCTCACCTCCACTGATGACTTAATAAGATATGGGTATATTTACTTAATGAAACACAAGTGTGAAACATTTGAAAAGTTCAAGCAATTTTAGAGTGAAGTTGAGAATCATCATAACAAGAAGATTAAATTCTTGCGATCTGATCGAGGAGGAGAATATCTGAGTTATGAGTTTGGCAGTCACTTAAGATAGTGTGGAATTGTTTCACAATTGACACTGCTGGAACACGACATCGCAATGGTGTGTCCGAACGTCGTACTCGAACCTTATTGGATATGGTGCGATCTATGATGTCTCTTGCCGATTTGCCAGTATCATTTTCGGGTTATGCATTAGAGACAACTACATTCACTTTAAATAGGGCACCAATGAAATCCTTTGAGACGACACCATATGAACTGTGGTTTGGCAAGAAGCCAAAGTTGTTGTTTCTTAAAGTTTGCGGATGTGATGCTTATGTCAAAAAGCTTCAGCCCGAAAAGCTGGAACCCAAAGTGGAGAAATGCGTCTTCATAGGATACCCAAAAGAGATAGTTGGGTATACCTTCTATCTCACATCCGAAGGCAAAGTGCTTGTCGCTAAAAACGGAACATTCTTGAGAAAGAGTTTCTCTCGAAAGAATTGAGTGGGAGGAAAATAGAACTTGATGATATTGTTGAACCTTTGTTTCAACCAGAGAGTAGCACAACACAGAATGAAGTTTCTATGGAGCCTGTGTTAGTTGAAGAGGAAGTTAATGATGATGATCATGAAGCATCAGATCAAGTTGCTATTGAACCTACAAGCTATGGAGAAGCGATGATGGACCTGGATTCCGAGAAATGGTTAGAGGCCATGAAATCCAAGATGGGATCCATGTATGAAAACAAAGTATGGACTTTGGAAGTATTACCTGAAGGACGAAAGGCCATTCAGAACAAATGGATCTTTAAGAGGAAGACATACGTGGATAGTAAAGTTACTGTCTATAAAGCTCGACTTGTGGCAAAGTGTTTTTCACAAGTTCAAGGAGTTGACTACGATGAGACCTTCTCACCCGTGGTGATGCTTAAGTCCGTCAGAATCATGTTAGCAATAGCTGCATATTTTGACTTTGAAAATTGGCACATGGATGTCAAAACAGCGTTCCTTAACGGTTTCCTTAATGAAGAGTTGTATATGATACAACCAGAAGGTTTTGTCGATCCAGAGAATGCAAAAAAGGTTTGCAAACTCTAGCGATCCATTTATGGACTGGTGCAAGCATCTCAGAGTTGGAATCTTTGCTTTGATGAGGTGATCAAATCATTCGGGTTTGTACAAGTATACGGAGAAGCTTGTATTTACAAGAAAGTGAGTGGGAGCTCTATAGCGTTTCTAGTGTTATATGTGGATGGCATATTGCTGATTGGAAACAATATAGAATTGCTGGAAAGTGTGAAGGAATATTTGAACAAATGTTTTTCAAGAAGGACCTAGGAGAAGCTTCTTTCACATTAGGCATCAAGATATATAGAGATAGATCAAGACATTTAATAGGACTTTCACAGAGCACATACCTTGACAAAGTTTTGAAGAAGTTTAAAATGGATTAGTCCAAGAAGGGGTTCTTGCCTTTATTGCAAGGTGTGAAGTTGAGTAAGACTCAATGCCAAGTGACTGCAGAAGATAGAGAAAATATGAGTGTCATCCCCTATGCTTCGGCCATAGGCTCTATCATGTATGCAATGTTGTGCACAAGACCTGATGTCATCCTTGCCATTAGTTTGGCCGGAAGGTTTCAAAGTGATCCAGGAGTGGAACACTAGATGGTGGTCAGGAATATCCTTAAGTACCTAAAAAGGACTAAGGAAATGTTTCTCATTTATGGAGGTGATCAAGAGCTAGTTGTAAAGGGTTACGTGGATGCAAGCTTTGACACTGACCCGGATGACTCTAAGTCTCAAACCAGATACGTATCTATTCTCAATGGGGGAGCGGTAAGCTGGTGCAGTTCCAAGCAAAGCGCCGTACCTGATTCTACATGCGAAGTCGTGTACATCGCTGCCTCGGAGGCAGCAAAGGAAGGCGTCTAGATAAGGAGTTCATGACAGATCTTGGAGTAGTGCCAAGTGCACTGAATCCAATGACTCTGTTCTATGACAACATTGGTGCCATTGCTCTGGCCAAGGAACCAAGGTTTCACAAGAGCACCAGACACATAAAGCGACATTTCAATTCCATCCTCGATTACATCAAGGAGGAGGCCATAAATATTTGCAAAGTGCACACGGATCTGAATGTTGTATACCCGTTGACTAAACCTCTTCCAATGGCTAACTATGATCAACACCAGAACTGTATGGGTGTTAGATTCATTACAATGTAAATCACATAGTGACGTGAACTGGATTATTGACTCTAGTGCAAGGGGAGACTGTTGGAAATATGCCCTAGAGGCAATAATAAAGTGGTTATTATTATATTTCCTTGTTCATGATAATCGTTTGTAATCCATGCTATAATTGTATTGACTGGAAACTCAATTGCGTGTGTGGATACATAGACAACACTGTGTCCCTAGTATGCCTCTAGTAGACTAGCTCGTTGATCAAAGATGGTCAAGGATTCCTAACCATAGACATGAGATGTCATTTGATAACGGGATCACATCATTGGGAGAATTATGTGATGGACAAGACCCAAACTATGAACGTAGCATATGATCGTGTCAATTTATTGCTATAATTTTCTACATGTCAAGTATATGTTCCTATGACCATGAGATCATGCAACTCACTGACACCGGAGGAATACCTTATGTGTATCAAAAGTCGCAATGTAACTAGGTGACTTAAAGATGTTCTGAAGGTATCTCTGAGGGTGTCTACTGAGTGGGCATGTATCAAGACTGGGATTTGTGAAAGTGCAATCATGCCCTTACATCATGTTTTGATGTTGATGACAATATACATGTTCGTCAAGTGAATCTCAGGTGTTAGTCCCCGATTTATCAAAAGGGTGTGGATCATGAACAAATGAAGTTAATCTTACTCAAGGAAGAAGTATCAAGAAGATTGCATATTTGCTTTTCTTGAGTATAGGATCCCGCACTATTAAGTGGGGATCGATAGGATCAGTAAAAGATTTCCTCATGCCACTACATCCCACCTTCAAAGTTTGTTTGGATCTATGAATTTATCCCTTGGTTATGTCTCTGCCTCTGGGGTTGCCGGATGTCCGGGCTGCAAGCCAGATGTCCGGGCCCTACTGCCATGCTGGATGTCCGGGCTGCAAGCCGGATGTCCGGGCCCTACTGTCACATTGGATGTCCGGGCTCCATCCTAGATGTCCGGCCACTACTACCTATGAAACCAAGGTTCTGTATAACCATTGTATGGACACATCGGATGTCCGGCCATCTGCCGGATGTACGGGCTTGGCCCCGGATGTCCGGGCCCTTTGTTTTAGCCTCTGACCTACCGTGTTTTCCATATACCTTGCCAGGCCGGATGTCCGGCCTCTAGCCAGGATGTCCGGCCTACCCGGTCACTTACACTACAACGATCACCTGTGCTCTCATAGTATATATAGCTCTCTTCCCCCATTGGAGAGGATTGACCATTCACTTTGAGCTTACCCAAGAACACATTTCACTCTCCCTCACTCTCACACACCAAATCTTAGATCCCCAAGGGATTTGAAAGCATTTGAGAGAAGTTGTCCACCCAAGTGATAGATCCACTCCTTCCCCTTCTTTGCACCAAATGAATTCGTGATTTGAGCAAGTCTTGAGCTTTTTCCCCATCGTTCTTGTTACTCTTGGAGGTTGGAGACTCCTAGGCGGTAGGAGTCATCCGGAGAGGAATCAAACGTTGTGATTACCCCCTCGGAAAGTTTGTGAGGGTTTGGAGGCCACCTAAAGGTCTACCACTAGTGGATGGGAATCGCCTTCATGGTGATTTCTCAAGGAGATAATAGGGTGAGCTTTCGTGGCGTTGGCATGCCTTCATGGTAACAGCCACTTCTCTAAACGGTGATGTAGCTTCCCTCCAAGGAAGTGAACATCGGCATACATACTCATCTCTCGAAGTTGCTGTTATTCCTAACCCTAACTTCATACTTGTGGTTACTTGTCTCTTAGTCCTTACCTATATCTTATTGTGCTTGCTTACTTACCTACTTATGTTTCTAGCTTACCTTGCTTAGTATCCTACTTGCAATTGTTAGGCTCACTTTCATATTCCTCATTATTGCCTAAAATTGCTAAGTAACAATTAAAATTTGTAATTGTACCTATTCACCCCCCTCTAGGTCCATCTTGATCCTTTCAATTGGTATCAAAGCCTCATGCTCTATTCTTGTGGCTTAACCGCCCTAGAGCGAGATGAACCCCGATGGGACTCCCCTTGTTGTGGATCTGAAGATTACGGGCCCAGCTTCCACGGAAGTCAAGTCCTTCACTTCTGAGGATCTAGAAGGGGTTCTTGCTAAGTAAAAGGAGGAGCATGATGCTTCTCTTGAGGCCTTGGTCCAAATGAGACTAGCCACACTAACCACGATGCTTGCACCACTTTCTGGTGGTGCGACATCGAGGCCAACTGTGCCTACTCCTTCACTTGGTCAACAACCTTCTAGTAATGAACACTCCAGTGTTCCTTGGCTTTATGCAAGACCTCAAATAGAGAAACCAAAGTATAACCCACAAGGAAAACCTCCTTTACTTGATGCCACTACTGGTTTTTCTTTGTGGAGAGTTGCTATGCAGGATCATCTTCGATATGGAAATGATGAGATGTTGGAGATCTTGGAATATGGCTTAAAAACTGTTGATCCGAAGAATCTTACTCCAAGAAAGGTATATGACAAGAATCTAAATGACACGGAAATCATGTGCATAAGGAGAGGTATGACTGACAAGCAAAGGATACCATACATACATATCACAAGTGCCAAGGAATTATGGGATATCATTGTGAGGACCAAGGCCGGTACCTCCACTCTACGGCTTGCTCAATATGAACTTGCCAAGGGGAAATTGCAAAACTTTTGTATGGAGAAAGGTGAATCTCCCAAGCAACTCCTTGAGCGTCTCATGACTCTCATCGCCGATATCGAGTCATGTGAATGTGACAAGACACAGGATGGATTCAACTTGACTAAGCGATTTCTCATGGACAAGTTGCTTCATGCTCTTGCTCCATATCATCACCAAATGGTGTGGGACATAAGACTGTTGGGGAACGTTGCATGGGAAACAAAAATTTTCCTACGCCCACGCAAGATCTATCCATGATGATGAGCATCTATGAGAGGGCGAGTGGATCTACATACCCTTGTAGATCGCTAATCGGGAAGCATTAACAAATGTGGTTGGTGTAGTCTAACATCTTCGTGATCCAAATCGCCGAGCGTCCCGCGATCCCATCACGATCCGTCCCGCAATCTCATCATGATCCGTCCCGCGATCCAATCACGAATCGTCTCATGATCTTGATCATGGTCCTTCCGATCTAGCGCCGAACGGACGTCACCTCCATGTTTAGCACACGTACAGCTCGATGACGATCTCCGCCTTCTTGATCCAGCAAGAGGGAGCAAAGAGGTAGACGAGTTCTCCGGCAGCGCGATGGCGTTGCGGCGATGGTGGTGGAGCAATTCCAGCAGGGCTTTGCCTAAGCACCGCTGAAACCAATCTAGAGGTGAAACTACGAACTAGAGGAGAGGCAACACGTGGCTTAGGGTTTCTTGATGTGTCCCAAGTGCTAGCCTCTCCCCTCTATTTATATGCTAAGCCCTCGGGTTGAAACTTGGAGAAAAATCCTCCTCAAGGTCGGTTTCCCGCAGGGCAAGAGTCCTTCTCGTACTCCAGGACCAGACGCCAAGGTCCTCGGCGTCTGGTCCCAGAGGCCAGGGTCCCTAGCGTCTGGCCCCTGGCCTCCGCAAAACAGCTTTTTCAGCTTCCTAAAGCCTCATGGGCTATACCCCTTGGCCCAAATAAAGTGTTCTTGTACCCCGAACATTTCGGGAAACATCCGAAACTGTTTCTGGTGAATTCTGGAACCCTTCCGGAGACCAAACACTATTATCCCATATATCAATCTTTACCTCCGGACCATTCTGGAGCTCCTCGTGACGTCCGGGATCTCATCCGGGACATTGAAAAACTTTCAGTCACCACCATACATAACATTATACTACCAAAACGTCACCGAACCTTAAGTGTGCAGACCCTGCGGGTTCGAGAACTATGTAGACATGACCGAGACACCTCTACGATCAATAACCAATAGCAGGACCTGGATGCCCATATTGGTTCCTACATATTCTACGAAGATCTTTATCGGTCAAACCTCTATGTCAAGGATTCAGTCAATCTCGTATAACGTTCCCTTTGTTCTTCAGTATCTTACTTGCTCGAGATTCGACTGGCGGTATCTCCATACCTGGTTCAACCTCGTTACCAGCAAGTCTCTTTACTCATTCCATAACACAAGATCTTGTGACTAACACTTAGTCACATTGCTGTCAAGGCTCATTGTGATGTTGTATTACCGAGTGGGCCCTGAGATACCTCTCCGTCACATGGAGTAACAAATCCCAGTGTTGATCCATGCCAACTCAACAGACACCCTCGGAGATACCTGTAGAGTACCTTTATAGTCACCCAGTTACATTATGACATTTGATACACACAAGGCATTCCTCCGGTGTTCGTGAGTTGCATGATCTCATGGTCATAGGAACATATACTTTACATGCAGAAAATTGTAGTAATAAACTGACACGATCAAATGCTACGTTTATAGTTTGGGTCTTGTCCATCCCATCATTCTCCTAATGATGTGATCCAGTTATCAAATGACATCACATGTCAATGGCTAGGAAATCTTGACCATCTTTGATCAACGAGCTAGTTCACTAGAGGCATACTAGGGACTAAGTGTTGTCTATTTATCCACACATGTAATGTGTTTCCAATCAATACAATTATAGCATAGATAATAAACGATTATCATGAACAGGGAAATATGATAATAACCAATTTATTATTGCCTCTAGGGCATATTTCCAACAGTCTCCCACTTGCACTAGAGTCAATAATCTAGTTCACATCACCATGTGATTCGCATTGTTATGAATCTAACACCCAATGAGTTCTGGGGCTCGATCATGCTTTGCATGTGTGAGAGGTCTTATAGTCAACGGGTCTGCGACATTCAGATCCGTGTGTACTTTGCAAATCTCTATGTTAAATTGTAAACACTGCTACCACACTCCACTTGGAGCTATTCCAAATGGCTTCTCTACTACATGTATTCGAATTGCTACTAAGAGTCATCCGAATTGGTGTCAAAGCTTGCATCGACATCACTCTTTAGGGCGAACTCTTTCTCACCTCCATAATCAAGAAACAATTTCCTTAATCTCTTAGTTACTAAGGATAATCTTGGCTGCTGTCCAGTGATCCACTCCTGGATGAGTCTTGTACCCCTTGATGGACTCATGGCAAGGCACACATAGGTGCGGTACACAGCATGGCATACTATATAGAGCCTATGGCTAAGGCATAGGGGACGATGTTCGTCCTTTCTCTTTCTTCTGCCGTTGTCGAGCTTTGAGTCTCACTCAACTTCACACCTTATAAATCAAGCAAGAACTCTTTCTCTAACTGATCCATTTCGAACTCTTTCAAAATCTTGTCAAGGTATGTACTCGTTGAAAGTCTCATCAAGCGTCTTGATCTATCTCTATAGATCTTGATGCTCAACAATTAGGTACCTTTATCCAGGTCTTCCTTTGAAAAACACTTTTCAAACAACCATTTATGCTTTCCAGAAATTCTACATCATTTTCGATCAATAATATGTTAACCACATATGCTTATCAAAAATTCTATAGTGCTCCCACTCACTTTATTGTAAATACAAGTTTCTCATAAACTTTGTATAGACTCAAAAACTTTGATCACCTCATCAAAGCATATATTCCAACTCCGAGATGCTTGCTTCAGTCCATAAAAGGATCATTGGTGCTTGCACACCTTTTAGCATCCTTAGGACTGACAAAACCTTCTGGTTGTATCACATACAACCTTTCCTCAAGTAAACCGTTAAGGAAACGATGTTTTGACATCCATCTGCCAGATTTCATCATTTGAAAAATGCAGCAACTCCTAACATAATTCCAACAGACTTTAGCATCGCTATGAGTGAGGAAGTCTCATCGCAGTCAACTCCTTGAATTTGTCGGAAACTTCTTTGCGACAAGTCGAGCTTTATAAATGGTGACATTTACCATTAGCGTCTATCTTCATCTTAAAGATCCATTTGTATTTGACGACTTGCCGTCCAACGAGCAAGTCTATCAAAGTCTATAATTGGTTTTCATACATGGATCCTTTCTCGGATTTCGTGGCCTCTAACCATTTTTCGGAATCTGGGCCCGTCATTGCTTCTCCACAACTCGTAGGTTCATCGTTGTCCAACAACATGACCTCCAAGACAGGGTTGTCGTACCGCTCAGGAGCAGTACATATCCTTGTCGACCTACGAGGTTCGATAGTAACTTGATCCGAAGCTTCATGATCATCATCATTTACTTCCTCTTCAACTGACGTAGGTTCCACAGAAACATCTTTCTATGCTGCACTACTCTCTGGTTGAAGCAAATGTTCAACAACCTCATCAAGTTCCATCTTCGTCCCACTCAATTCTTTTGATAGAAACTTTTTCTCGAGAAAGGACCCAATTTTAGCAACAAACACTTTATGCTTGGGTCTGAGATAGAAGGTTCACCCAACTATTCTTAGGGTATTCTATGAAGATGCATTTGTCCGCTTCGGGTTCGAGCTTATTAGGTGAAAACATTTTTTCCACACAAGCGTCACAACCCCAAACATTAGGAAATAACAACTTAGGTTTCTATCAGACCATAATTCACATGGTGTCATCTCAACAAATTTAGATGGTGCCCTATTTAAAGTGAGTAGTTGTCTCTAATGCATAACCCCAAAACTATAGTAGCAAAATGATAAGAGACATCATATCCCGCTCCATATCCAATACAGCACGACTATGACGTTCGGACACACCATCACACTATGGTGTTCCAGGTGGCGTGAGTTGTGAAATGACTTTCACATTGTCTAAAGTTGTATGTCAAACTCGTAACTCAGATATTCACCTCCACGATCATATCGAAGACATTTTTATCTTCTTGATACGATGATCTTAAACTTCACTATGAATTTGCTTGAACTTTTCAAATCATCAGTGAAGGTAAGAAAATAATGATATTCACCGCACGCTATAAGACTCATTGGATTGCATACATCACTCATGTATCATTTCCAATAAATCACTTGCCCGCTCCATTAAAGCACAAAATGGGGTCCTTAGTCAACTTGCCCAAGAGGCATGGTTCGCATGTCTCAACCGATTCGAAATCGAATGAGTCCTAAGATCCATCAGCATGGAGTTTCTTCATACGATTTATACCAATATGACATTTTAGTGGCAGTGCCACAAGTATGTGGTACTATCATTATTAACTTTGTATCTTTTGGCATCAATGTTATGAACATGTGTATTACTATGGTCAAGATTCAACAAACCATTCTCACTGGGTGCATGACCATTGAAGGTATTATTCATGTAAACAGAATAACCATTATTCTCTAACTTAAATGAATAACCATGTTGCAATAAACACGATCTAAGCATGTTCATGCTTAACGCAAAGACCAAACAACATTTAGGTTTGTCACTAATCCAGAAGGTAGAGAGAGAGAGAGCGCGATGTTGATCACATCAACCTTGGAAACATTTCCAACACACATCGTCACCTCACACTTAGCTAGTCTCCGTTTATTCTGTAGCTTTTACTTTGAGTTACTAACATTTAGCAACCGAACCGGTATCCAATACCCAGGTGCTACTAGGAGTACTAGCAAGGTACACATCAATAACGCGTATATCAAATATACTTCTGTCGACGTTGCCAGCCTTCTTATCTACCAAGTATCTAGGGTTGTTCCGCTTCAGCGACCGCTCTCCTCATAATAGAAGCATTAGTCTCGGGTTTGGGTTCAACTTTGGGTTGCTTCACTGGAGCAGCAACTGACTTGCCATCCATGAAGTTTCCCTCCTTGCCATTGCCCTTCTCGAAACTAGTGGTTTTACTAACCATCAACAGTTGATGCTCCTTCTTGATTTCTACCGTCGCAGTGTCAAGCATCATGAACAGCTCAGGGATCATTATTTCCATCCCTGGCATTTTATAGTTCATCACGAAGCTCTAGTAGCTTTGTGACAGTGACTTGGAAAACTATATCAATCACTTTCTTATCTGGAAGATCAACTCCCACTCGATTCAAGAGATTGTAGCACCCAGACAATCTGAGCACATGCTCAATGATTTAGCTATTCTCCTTCATCTTGCAGGCAAAGAATTTTGTTGAAGATCTTATATCTCACAACACGGGCACGAGCTTGAGATCCTAATTTCACCTCTTAGAACATCTCATACATTCCGTGACGATCAAAACATTTTGGATCCTCAATTCTAAGGCATAATGCATGACGCACTAAACTATCAAGTAGTCATCGGAACGGGCCTTTCAGATGTTCACAACATCTACAAACGAGGCCAGAGGGGGTGGCGCACCGAGCGGTGCATTAAGGACATACCCTTCTATGCAGCAATGAGGACAATCCTCAGATCATGGACCCTGTCCGCAATATTGCTACCATCATCTTTTAACTCTATTTCTCTAGGAACATATAAAAATTCAAGGGAGCTACAACGTGAGCTATAACATAATTTGCAAAGACACTACTGACTATGTTCATGTTAGTTCAATTAATCATATTACTTAAGAACTCCCACTCAAATTGACATCCCTCTGATCATCACGTGAGTTGAGGTGGTTTCAATGGTGAACATCATCATGTTGATCATATCTACTATATGACTCATGTTTGACCTTTCGTTCTCTTGTGTTCCGAGGCCATGTCTGTACATGCTAGGCTCGTCAAGTTTAACCTGAGTGTTCTGCGCGTGCAAATCTGGCTTGCACCTGTTTTATGTGAACGTAGAGTCTATCACACCTGATCATCACGTGGTGTCTTGACACGACGAACTTTCACAATGGTGCACACTCGGGGAGAACACAATTGATCTTGAAATTTAAGTGAGGGATCACCTTATAATGCTACCGTCGTCCTAAGCAAAACAAGGTGCATAAAAGGATTAACATCACATGCAAATCATAGGTGACATGATATGGCCATGAACTTGTGCTTCTGATCTCCATCTTGAAAGCACTGGCATGATCTCCATCGTCACCGGCACAACACCATGATCTCCGTTATCATGATCTCCATCATTGTGTCACCATCAGGGTTGTCGCGCCCACCATGCTCATACTACTATGGCCATCGTTTAGCGATAAAGTAAAGCATTACATAGCGCTTAATGATTGACACACAGGTCATACAATAATTAAGGACAACCCTATGGCTCCTGCCGGTTGCCATACTCATCGACATGCAAGTCGTGATATTCTATACAAAACATGATCATCTCATACATAAAATATATCTAATCATGTAATTTCCCATATCACATAACAACATACCCTGCAAAAACAAATTAGACGTCCTCTAATTGTTGTTGCAAGTTTTACGTGGCTGCTACGGGTATCTAGAAAGAACAATTCTCACCTACGCAAAACCACATCGGTGATACATAAATTGCTTTTCAACCTTCTCAAGGACCGCCTTTGTCGAATCCGATCCAACTAAAGTAGGAGAAACAGATTCCCGCCAGCCATCTTTATGCAACGAAGTTACACGTCAGTCGATGGAACCGGTCTCTCCTAAGTGTACGGGTAAAGTTGGTCCAGGCAGCTTCATCCCACAATACCGCTGAACCAAAACACGACCAAGGGAGGAAGCAATCTAAGCATCAACGCCCACAAACTCTTTGTGTTCTGTCGTCGTTTTCTCACGACAAATGCCATAGGGTGGCTTATCATAGGTGGTTGGGACTGAAGGACGCCGCCTGGCTCCGGGAGTGAGATTGGGCACAAGCTGTGATGACACATGATGTACCCAGGTTCAGGGCCCTCCGGGGGAGGTAATACCCCTAGTCCTGCTTGGTTTAGTTGGATGGACGGGTATAGATACAATGGTGCTCCTGGAGCTGTGTCTAGAGGAGGAAGAAGGGGTAGCCGACTGTTCTTCCTCCGTTGCTAGAGGGGGTTGAGTGTGTGTGCAGGAGTGATCGATCGTCCCATTTCATGGGGGGCTCAGGGGTTTTTATAGGCCAACCCCCCGGCTCTTATAATGTGCTCTAAGTACAAAGGTGGGGGGACCCGGCTGGGACTCTCTCCGGCTGGCCAGAGGGTCCCGCCATTTGTGTCGTCTCGTCATTGGTGGGGTTCACCGGCCGAGCGGTCCCATCTCCCGTTGGAGCCCGCCAACTGGCTCTGCGATTGGCCCTCGCCCACCTGCCGCGACACGGGTAGCCCGGGGGGGCGTCGTCTAGCGCCAGCCGGCCGAAGTCTCTGGTACGACTGGCCTTGCTGTAGCCATGTCGGGGTAGTAATCGAGTGGCGAGGGCGTGCCGGCACTATTCCCACGCCCGGTCACGCTCGCCGAGGTCAGCGACAGAGACAGTTGGACTGTAGCCATGCGTTGCAGTGCGTCAGCAGCCACTGTAGCCACAGGGCCGCTCATCGTGCCGGTCGCGTCGTGTCGTCGTACCCGTGCGCAGAGGGACGGGACGTCGCCGGTCCGTCGCAAGGTCAACGGAAGAGCCGGCCCGGAGGCAGTCGTCCATGCCCAGTCGACCGAGGGTCTAGCCGGCTGCTCGACCAACCGTCCGGGGCGCCAGCCGGCACTGGCTTGTGCCGGACGTCCTCCAGCCGTCCACGTCCAGCCGACCGCGTAGTTATTCTTCCAAGCAAAAGGGGGAAGACCCCGTTGCTTTGGCCTACCCAGGGGAAATAACCCCGTCAGTAGTCCCCGAAGCCAGCGGGGGCCCGCGTCTAGCGGACGGTGGGGAGCCGGCGGCTTCCCCTCTGCGATGCCCGCCTCCGGCTCAAAGGTGAAGGGGCAGCCGGGTCGGTCGTTGGACCCGATGCCTCTGGTACCGCTGCGGCACCCCGAGACCCGCGCCGGCACGCGGCGCGCCATGCGGCGAGTAATGATGTGGTGGATCCCACGCACGCGGGGAGACGGGATGTTGCCTGGGCCTAGCCAGCTAGGACCCAGGCGTTGCCCAGAAGGCCTCGGGGCGCAGGCTAGGATCCTCTGCGCCCCGAAGCGGCTGTTATGGCCTCGGGCCACCCACGCGTGCGTGGAGTTTCCGGGGGGAGTGGGAGCAATCAATCCCACGTCCCCTGGTCGTGGCCTCCCCTATAAAAGGAGAGGAAGGGCAGGAGGCGGAGGTACCCGTGCCTCACTTTCCCATTTTCTATCCGTCTTCATTGCCTTCCTTCCTTCCGTGCATGCCGCCGCGCCCGAGTACGCAACCACGTCCGCACGCCGTACCGCCGCTGCGATGGCTGATGGATGCGGTGGAAGCTGGGCTGGCTCCTTCATGGTCGAGGCAGACATCGCCGAGCTTTGCCGCGCGCGCATGCTGCCACCGGAGGAGCGGGTGGTCGCATGCGCGCCGGGCGACGAGATAGCGCTGGCGCCATAGCCAGGGGAACACGTCATGTTCCTCTAGCACTTCTCCCGAGGCTTCGGGATCCCGGTTAGTATCTTCTTTCGCCTCCTCCTCGATACCTTTGACCTCCAGCCACACAACCTTGGCCAGAACTCGATTCTCTACCTCTCTGCCTTCGTGACGTTGTGCAAGGGGTACCTTGGCATTCTTCCCTTCATCGAACTCTTCAATGCTCTTTTCTACCTCAAACCTTTGAAGAGCGATGCATGCGGGGGCACGGTGGTGTGCTACTGCGGCATCGCTTGCTTTCCCCCCCTCTCTCTTATTGACTCCATGAAGGGGTGGCACCAAACGTTCTTCTACGTGAAGAACGTCGACCCGAGGACGGACTACATCCGGCTGCCACCTTTTGAAGATAGGCTGGGGGCTACTGTCACATCCATAGCTAGTTGTCTTAGGACAACATGTGTGTGCATCATATTTCAATTCTTTTGCATCAATTTGAAATGGGGATGAAAAGAAACCCCAAACAATTCATTTGAATCAAATCATCTTAATGAATGTGAAAAAAACCAACAAATTCAAAATGCCCATCTAAAATGTCCCCTATGTCTGATAAATACGGACATGAATATATCACGGGCCACCTTAAAAATTTGAACATTTATAACAATTAAAAAATAAATATTAAAGCTGCTGAAAATGCCAAATAAAGCATTATCATTATTTCAGATTTTAAAATATTCTGAAACTTTTTATAGAAGTTTGAAATATTCAAACTTAGTTCTATAAAATATTTGGGATATTTTATAATTAGCAATTGTGCCTAAAAATAAATAAAACAAATGTCAGAAAAACAAAACAGAACTGGAAATGTAAAAAAAGGAAAGGAGGAGGCACCTGGGCCGGCCTAGCTGGCCCAGCACCGTCATCGTCCTCGTGGCGGCTAGGAGGACGAGCATGTGCTCGCCGTGCGCTCACGCCGGTGCTACCATGCAGCACCCTGCGCACCTGCATGCCCCGCCGCGCTGGCGAGAGGATGAGGACGCCTCTCCCGTCCCCATCTCTCTCTCTCTCGCATTCGCTCCCCTGCTTTCTTCCTCTCCTCTGACCGCCATGGCCGCCGCCTTCTCGCCACTGTAGCCACCGTTCCAGCCGCCCCCTTGCTCACAAGCCCCCCTTTAGCTCCGCCGTGATGTGCCGGTCCTCTCCGCCGAAAGAATCAAGCCGGGAGGCCCCCCAGCGCTAACCTCGCCGCCTTTTTCCTCCTCGGTCATCGGAGACCGCCACCGACCGTGCGTCGCAATCAAGGCCTCCCCGAGCCCGCTATCATCGCCGCTGCGTCTGCTGTGAGCTCCTGCTCCTTCTCCCCCCTTTCCCCCCGTTCGCTTGGGCGTTCTAGCACCGGATTCCCTCGGGCCCGAGAGCTCCTCGCCGCCGGCGAGGACGTGGCCGTCGTTGCAGTGGCCCAAGCTCGCACCTGAGCATGTAGTAGTGCTCAGGATGATCCCAGGCAGCCTTAGGAGCCCTTAGGTGGCTCATTCGAGCTTCGGCTCGACGAGCCCGTGCTCGCCCGAGCTCCGGCAGTCGCCGTGCTCATCGCCGGCGCCGATTCCGGCCATCCCAGCCCCTGGGAGGTGTCGGGCTCGATGCGCGCGAGCGAGCAGAGTAGATCGGTGCCCTCCACCGTCCTTTTGGTCGCTGGAGGAGGGAACCCGAGTCCCTCCTCCATCCCTAACATCGCCGGTGGCTCAACGCCAGCGAGTCAACCATTTTGACCACCAAGGGTTTGACCCCTCGGTCACTGGCAAGTGGGGCCGGCCGGGCCCTGTTAGTCAAAACTGGATTAATAATTTAATTAACTAAATTAATTAAGTTAATGGCCCACTCTCCAGTGGGCCCTACCCTAAACTAATTCGTAATTAGTTAATTAATTAGCTCTGTTAGAGGCTGGGTCACTGACCAGTGGGCCCCATAGGTCAAGTTTGACCTGTCAACGTTTTGTTGACCAGCTGACGCCATGATGATGTCAGGCTGATGCAGTAACGAATTTTCTGAATTAAAATAATTCCAGAAACTATTTGAAACTTAGAAAATTCATAGAAATTAATCTATAACTCACATTGAAATAATTTATATATGAAAATTTATCAGAAAAATCCAATGAATCCAATGGTGATGTTGTCATGCATGTTAGAGCAACCTATGTAGATGAACATTGACATTTACTAATAGGTTAACTTATAAAATATGAAATGGAGAATGATTTTGAACCTATATTCAAACTCACTTCAAATTAACTTGGACAATAGTTGCATTAGCTCATCCATACATGCCGCCATGTCATGATCATGCATCATATTGTTGCACTTGCGTGTATTGATTGCTATTTATCTGCATTGCGGTAGGCCCTGCTTCTAAGGATACCTCCGAGTATTCCAACGAAGGAGAAAACCTTTCTGATCCCCAGCAAGGCAAGAAACCCCTTTGATCATTCCGATAACATACCACTCTCTAGCTCCTGCTCTTGTTTGTTGCATTAGAACAAACGTTCACTAGTCTGTCATACAAAGTAGATGAACCTATTCCTTTGCATGACCTGTCATTGTCACAGTAAATAGCTAAACTTTGCAACCTAGCATACCTAGTAGATTCTTGTGCCATGTTGTGCTTTGCTTACTTTGCCTCCTGTGCTTGCTATGCTTAGGGTTGTGTCAGGTTTGATTTATCTGGGTGATGAACTGGAGTGAAACAATGTTGTTCTGATGTGATAAGCTTATGATGAACCCTATTTGGTAAAGGTAGCGATGAGAGGCTATGTACGAATACATAGCGGGTTGTCTAATCGGGACCGTTCTTAGGAACTAAGTTCCGTGTTTGTGATCCAAGACAAGTTACTACCACATGCTGGGCCTTGAAATATGACCCCGCTCGACTTATCAATCGCTTAGTCCTTAGTCCAGGAGTTGCAAGTAGTTTCTGGTGTTTATAGAATGCTAGAGGCCATGCGTAGCGCCGACCCTAGGGTTGGGTTACGACGCGGTAGGCAGTAGCACGGTGTACCAAGGGTCACCCGAATGGTGGGCTTGGGAACCCTGCACACATCGTTTGGGCCCATAGCGGAAACTTCGGCCGGACTTCTGTTAGTGCATCTAGTGCCCCTTTGTGATTTTGGTGTATTGAAGACTTATAGGTTAAGTTACTAATGTGTTGGTGAGTGTACACATGCTCTATAAGTCGATGAGGAGTTTGATATATTCGGAGATTATCGACCCCTAAAAATGTATGTCTTCAAGTGAAGACTTTGCTGAAGACTTTCTGAAGACTTTGGTGAAGACTTTGTGAGGACTTTGAAAATGAAGAAGTTGGTGTGACCTTGAAGATATGAACGAGGAATATGAAGCATGAAGACTTTTGTTTTCGTAGTTTCATTTCCTTTATTTGAGTCATAGGAAACACCGTACTGTTAAAGGGGGCCGAGGAAATACTAAGGAAAATTTCCAACTGATGCTCAACTCCAAAATCCTCAACCTATACAATCCCTCTAGTGAAGCCTTTGGAAATATCTTATGGTCCAGTCAAGTTCTTCAGTGACAGAGACGAAGTTCTTCTGGTCTCTGAGGAAATTGATCTGACTGAGGAGTTAGGATTTCGGTAGTGTGAATTGCCTACAAGTGAGGAACATGATATGTTTGAGGACTTTCGTATTTCGAAAATCCGACCATTGCCGTGCTTAGCGCCAGCTGTCCCCAAACAAAAATATCCACATAACAATCATATTATTGGGGGCATTTATGTCATATCATGTCAGGTTGCACCCTGGCTATAAATAGCCACCCCCCACAACCACTAGTTGGTTAGCTGCTCCGAGAGAGAACTGACACTTGTCATTTGAGAGCAACCCCTCCTCCGAGGACTTTGAGTGAAAATCATCAGTGAGGAAAAACCCACAACCAAACCACCAAACCCAAAGTGATTAAGCATCACTGAAGAAATTCCTGTGTGGAACCGATGCTTGTTACCTTTGAGGACTATGCATCCTCTAGACGGTTAGGCATCAAGGTCTAGTGCTCCTGCAGTCAATTGGGGATCACGAAGTGACCTTGGTCTAGAGCATCCAACAGTAACTTGTCGATCGCCGGGTGACCAGTTTGTGAGGGTTTTGGAAGTCTACTGTGAAGACTTACCATGAGTGTTGGGCGAGGACTGTGTGACCTTAGCTCAGGGAGAATACGGTAAGGACTATGTGTCCTGGGACTGTGTGTACTTTGGTTTAAATACCAGTCCGCTCCAAACCAGACGTACGACTGTCACAACAGTTGGAACTTGGTCATCAAATCATTGTCTTCATCAAGCTACCTTGTTCTATTTCCTCAACCGTTCCATTTCCTCGTATAACTGTTGATGAAATTGAACTTTACTATTTGAAGAATTTGACTGAAGACTTTCACAATTTCCTCACCTCAAATTCTTCAAGTTACCTTGTTCCTCACCTGCTATCTTGTATCACGCTACTTGTAATCTGTGCATGTTTCATGTCATCATGATGACTATTCTGTCGCTATGTTCCTCATGCACTGGAGTACTTATTTTGCTGCTAGTTATTCATCACATTTCAAATTCCTCAAAGTTGAAATTCCTCAAGTGATGAATTTGTAAAAATTGCCTATTCACCCCCCTCTTGTTGATATAATGCACTTTCATTTGGTATCAAAGCAGGTACTCCCTCGCTCTGTGTGATTTTGGTTTAACCATCTGGAGTTCTAGTTATGTCGACTGCAGGTATGATCAAGGTTTCCGTGGGGTGTCCTACCTTCGATGGGACGGACTACCCCTACTGGAAGAACAAGATGCGTATGCACCTTGAAGCTATTGACAACGATCTCTGGTATGTTGTGGAAAATGGTGTGCTCTGGGTGACTCCCATTGTTACTATTGCTGATGTGAAGAGATTCAAGCAACTCAATTCTCAAGCAAAGAATATCATCTGTGGCCATCTAAGCAAAGGTCAGTATGGCAGAGTGAGTGCTTTGGAGACTGCTAAGCTTATATGGGATAGGCTGTCCAAAGTCAACGAAGGTGTATCCACTCAACGTGACTCTCGTGTTGATGTTCTTCGCAATCTCTTCAACCGCTTCAAGAGACTTGACAATGAATATGTTCAGCAAACTTTTGATCGTCTCACTGATATCTCCAATGAGCTTCAAGCACTGGGTGCCACCGATATCACTGACCATGAAGAAGTGAAGAAACTGCTAAGATCTCTTGACTCCTCATTCGATACTCTGGCGTTGATGATTCAAGAACGTGGAGACTACAAAGCACTTGATCATGCTGACATTTTTGAGAGACTCAATACTCACGAATTTCAACAAGCTGTGAAGAGAGACCTCTACGGGTCAAGCTATGGAAGATCTCGTGCTCTGAAGGCAAAAGCAATTTCCTCATCTGAAGAAGAAGATTCTGACAGCAGCCTTGGTGATCCTGAAGAACTAAGTCAGGAACTAGCAAAGCTTGTGAGGAAATTCCAGAAGTTCTCAAGGAGAGGTGGATAAGGAAAGTCATCAAAAAGTTGCTTGAGGAAATTAGATTCCTCAGAAGACTACAAGAAAAGAACTTGTCATTGTTGCAAGAAGCCTGGTCACTTTATCTCTGACTGTCCTCTCTGGGAAAAAGACTCAAAGAAGAAGAAGAAATACAAGGATGATAGTTCTGAGGACTCAAAGAAAAAGAAGAAATCTACAAAGTCCTCATCTTCAAAGTCCTCAAAGCACAAGAAGAATGGTTCTTTAAAGGCACGCGCATTCATCGGCAAGGAAATGGATTCTAAGGAAGAATCTGAAGAATCTGAAGAAGAGGAAGAATCTAAGGAGGAATCAGAATCTGGTGTCGCTAGCATTGCTCTCGCTACTGCTTTCGTCAGCAAGTCCATCTTCAATGATGAAGAATATGACTACTCCAACGACTCTGACGTCAGCAATGATGATTATGCTCCCACCTATTGCTTCATGGCAAAAGGCTCAAAGGTACACAAACATCATTCCTCATCTGAATCAAGTGAAGGTGAATCTGATGAATATGTGAAACCTAGCTATGCTAAAATTGTAAAATTGCCACTAAGCAACACAGTGCACTTGAAAAGCTTCACAAAATGCTAGACAAAAGCGATGATTTGTTGAACTATGAAGGGGATCGGACTCAAACTCTCTCTGACGATCTCAAAAGTCTTCAGACAAAGTATGATAACCTTCAGAGTCATCATAGCGACCTCTTAGCCGATCATGAGAAGCTTTCTTATGAACTTCAAATGAAGCAAGATCTTGAGAAACTAAGGGTGTCACATGAGGATCTCCAAAGGGAAAACGATTCCTTACTGGCTCAATAGATCAGTACCGCTCAGGAAGAATTTATTCCACCTTCTTTGAAATGCATCGAACGTGAAACTGCTAATTCTTCACCTGAATGTTCAAATACTTCTATTGCTGAAAATTCTTCAACTATTACCGTGGTCTCAAATTCCTCATCTGAGGATACCACAAGTATCACTAATGACAATGCATGGTTGAAGGAATTGTATGTGACAGGCATGTACAAAAGTCTCAAAGGGCATCAAACCCTTTGCGATGTCCTCAAAAAGCATATTCTGAACAGGAACCCTAGGAAAGAGGGTATTGCCTTTGTAAGGAAACTCAACGCTGATGGATCCTACTGGACACCTGAGCAGTACCCCAAAACCTCATGGGTTGCTGCGAAAGGACCTCCTGTAGATCCATCCACTTTATCTGGCTTTATGTGTGAAACTTCATATTCCTCTGATGAGTCACTTGACTCGAACTACAAATTCTTCAAAAATCAGAAAGGTGAAGTATTTGCTAGATTTGTTGGAACTAACTGTAGGAACGATTCTCCTATGAAGAAAATCTGGGTTCGCAAGAGCTACCTACAAAATCTTCAAGTGAATGTCCTCACGACAGCACTCATGAAGAATAGGAACCCAGATCAAATTCCTCATATGAACCAAAGTCCTCACTTGGACCAAATTCCTCAAATGGTCAAAAATATCATTCTCGTGCTAATGCTTCTGTTTCGTAGGGTAATCCTAAGAGTTATGAATATGTGTGTTATTCTTCAAACCATTATGTTCATAAGTCCTCGAAGAATTTCTCTGCTTATTCATTTGAGTACTCTAACCCTCGCCCTATGAAATGAAGCGCAGTTGCTTCAATGCCTCCCTTCTCACATGGTGCTCATAGAATGATGAACTCTTTGCCACCCCTCAGATGTGGGTGGTGAAGAAATTGAACTAATTTCTTCTGCAGGGTCAGGTCTCGAGTTGAAACTGAACATTTGATGAACTTGCTGGAGACCTAAGGAAATGCTTGAAAGGACGCAAGCTAACCATGATGAAATGAATTCCTCATTTCCCACGTCCTCACACTACTTGCTTACTATCTTGTGTGATGGAATTCTATCTGGTGAAATTGATGTCATATTCTTCACTCTGAAGCATATGAGTTCATAAGTTGTACTAATTCATCTGCAGGATGATACTCCAAAAGCTACTGAGTGGGTCCTCGATAGTGGATGCACAAACCACATGACTGGTGACAAGAATCTACTAATGAATTTGCCACTCACTCCATCTCCTCTGAAGCATATCACCTACGCAGACAAAGGAAAAAGCAAGGTACTGGGTCTTGGTAAGGTTGCTATCTCAAAGGACCAAACCATGGATAAGGTGATGCTTGTTGAATCCCTTGGGTTCAACCTTATGTCTGTCTCAATGCTTTGTGATCTTGATATGATCGTCGCATTTGGAAAATATTGTTGTGTTGTCATCTTGGAATCTGACAATTCCAAAGTCTTCAAAGGCTTCAGGAGAGGAGACTTGTATATTGTTGATTTCTCTATAGGTCCTCAACCTGCCACATGCTTACTTGCAAAGTCTTCAGAAGGCTGGCTGTGGCACCGACGACTTGGACATGCGGGTATGAGGAACTTGCACACACTCGTGAAGAAAAAGCATGTCATTGGCATCGAGGGTGTCAAATTCCTCAAGGACCACCTCTGTGGTGCATGTGAATTTGGGAAGATGACCAGATCCAAGCATCCCTCAAAGACAATCATGACCACAACTCGACCCTTTGAATTTCTTCACATGGATCTCTTTGGCCCCACTCATTACTCCACACTAACAAATGCTTCAAGTTTGTATGGCTTTGTCATTGTTGATGATTACTCTCGTTACACTTGGGTGCATATTATTCTGTACAAAAATGAAGTGCAGAATGTCTTCAGACGATTTGCTTCAAGGGCCTCCACCAACTTCGGCGTCAGGATCAAGCATATTAGGAGTGATAATGGGACTGAATTCAAGAACACTAATCTTGATGGATATCTTGATGAACTTGGTATTACTCATGAGTTATCTGCCCCTTATACTCCTCAACAAAATGACATCATGGAGCGCAAGAACAGGACTCTAGTTGAGATGGCTCGCACCATGCTTCATGAATACAAGACTCCTCATCGCTTCTGGCCTGAGGCAATTGATACTGCTTGCCACATCATCAACAGAGTATATCTTCACAAATTCTTCAAGAAGACTTCATATGAACTTATGAGTGGCAAGAAACCCAATGTAAGTTATCTCAATGTCTTTGGTGCAAAATGCTGGATCAGAGATCCTCACCACATTTCTAAGTTTGCACCGAAAGCACATGAAGGTTTTATGCTTGGTTACGAAAAGGACTCGCACACCTACAAAGTCTTCAACACCTACCATCACAAGGTTGTTGAAACTGTAGACGTGCGGTTCGATGAAACTAATGGCTCGCAAACAGAGCACCTGCCTTCTGTGTTAGATGAACAGTCTCCTGAGGAATCCATCAAGCTGAAGGCAAGTGAAGATATCATACCCACTGAGGAAGTCATTCCAACGAATGAAGACTTTCATGTTGATACACCTAAAGAAAATGATGCTGAAGGAAGTCCTCAGCCACGTCAACCTGCTCATCCTAGAGTTGCAAATGAAGTATAGATTGACAAAATCATCGATGACATCAATGCACCAGGTCCCCTCAATCGCTCAACAGCTTAACATTTAACTAACTTTCGTGGGCACTTTGCCTTTGTCTCTATGATAGATAGAGCCCACCAAAGTTGATGAAGCATTCAAGGAGCCAGAGTGGATTCAAGCTATGCAAGAGGAATTGCATCAGTTCAAGCTCAACAACGTGTGGGAACTTGTCAAGCGGCCGGATCCTCGCAAAGATAACATCATAGGTACCAAGTGGATCTACCGCAACAAGCATGATGAAAATGGCCTTGTGGTGAGGAATAAGGCTCGTCTTGTAGCTCAAGGCTACACACAGGTTGAAGGAATTGGCTTTGATGAAACGTTCACACCTGTTGCTAGACTTGAAGCTATTTACATATTGCTTGCTTATGCTAACCATCATAATATCATCTTATATCAAATGGATGTGAAAAGTGCATTACTCAATGGTAAGCTAGAGGAGGAAGTATATGTTGCTCAACCCCCAGGTTTTGAAGACCCTAAGCATCCTGACAAAGTCTTCAGACTCAACAAGGCCCTCTATTGCCTCAAGCAGGCCCCTCAGGCGTGGTACGACACTCTAAAGGAATTCCTCATGAAGAAAGGCTTCAAATCCAGTTCACTCGACCCCACTCTTTTCACAATGTCCTATGACAATGAACTGTTCATATGCCAAAGATACGTAGACGATATTACCTTTGGCTGTACTAACAAACGTTATAGTGATGAATTTGCCTATATGATGAGTGAAGAATATCAAATGTCTATGATGGGAGAGTTGAAATTCTTCTTAGGTCTTCATATTCGTCAATAAGACAATGGCATCTTCATCTCCCAATAGAAGTATCTCAAGGATGTTTTAAGGAAATTCGACATGCAAGATTGCAAAGGCGTGAAAACTCCAATGACTTCAAAAGGCCACCTCTGACTGATGAAAATGGTAAATATTTCGATCAGAAGGTATGCCGCTCCATGATTGGTTCATTATTGTATCTATGTGCATTTAGGCCTGATATAATGCTAAGTGTTTGAATGTGTGCCCGATTCCAAGCAACACCGAAGGAATCACACCATAAGGGTGTGAAACATATTCTTTGATACTTAGCTCACACACCAACACTTGGATTATGGTATCCCAAGGGCTCAAATCTTCACCTCGTCGGATAGTCTGATGCTAACTATGCTGGAGATCACGTGGATCGCAAGTCAACCTCAGGCACATGTCATTTCCTCGGATGATCCCTAGTCTGTTGGTCCTCGAAGAAGCAGAACTGCGTCTCACTCTCTACTGCTGAAGCTGAATACATTGCTGCTGGCTCATGTTGTGCTCAGTTACTATGGATGAAGCAAACCCTCAAGGACTACGGCATCAATTTGAAGAATGTGCCTCTCTACTGTGACAACGAGAGTGCCATCATGATTGCATACAACCCAGTTCAGCACTCCAAGACCAAGCACATCCAGATTCGTCATCACTTTCTTCGAGATCATGTACTCAAGGGTGACATCTCCATAGACCACATCCCCACTGAAGAACAATTGGCCAATATCTTCACAAAGCCCTTGGATGAAAAGAGATTTTGCAAGTTGCGGTGTGAGCTAAATATCTTAGAATCTTCGAATGTTCTATGAAGAAGGACACACATCCTAACACTTATGCAAAATTGATGACTTTGATGTGCAACACACGAAGTAACATTTTTGAAGAACAACCCTCTAAGTGTGAAGTTTAATGAAGAATTTGATTCTCAGAACCCTATGACAATTGTATGCGGTGTCTGAAATCATCATTCTTATACGGTGGGTCATGCCACCAACCAAAGTTGAAATTCTTCAAAATTGATTTTTTCGTTTTTTTGTGCAAATTCTTCAAATTATCAAATTCCTCAAGTTTTCAAATTCCTCAACTTTTCAAATTCTTCAAACTTTGAAACTCATGTTCTTCATTGATTACATATATATATATTTGAGTTTTCAATGTCCTCAACAACATTCACTTATCGCTAATTCTTCAAGTTGATTTTCATCCAAGTGAATGTGATCGGACCCTTTTTCGCTCTATGCTAAACTCAACCTAGTCTGTTCACAAATTATTCATATGTGTTCTACTTTGAAACTTGTTCAAAGTCTTCATTGTGTCCTTGACAGCAGAAGAATTTGCGAACAAAAACTTTGAAATTTTCACTATCAAAATTTTCAGCGGTTCCCATTGAAACGGTTCCGATTCCCATGACTGGATAACCCATGATCCCCCATAATCTCCACTACTCAGAACATGGGTGACACCTGTCGCGTGGAGAGCAAGGGTCAGGGGCAATCTTGTCCAAAATCTTCGGGCAGATTGGTTTTCACTCCCTCTATAAATACCCCCTGCCCTTCAACTATGCTCGGTTACTCCTCATCTCATCCCTCTCCCGAGCTGCAACCTAGTGCCTCCGCTAAAGTCATCGTCGCCGGTGAGGAAGAGCTTCCCTGCCTCGACCTTGTCGTCGCCGTACTCGCATCGGCCGTGGAAGTCCTCATTCTGCCGCCGCTGTAGTTGTCTCCCTCTGCCCAGCTAGGGCGTGGGAGATCTGAATGTACGAACTTTGCAATCTCTTCTCTTGTTCGTCGTGTTCTTCACCAGGGTAAATAAAGTTTATTTTTACTGCCCTTGTTTGATCCTCAAATGCTCTTCATATTCCTCAAAAGGTGTTTATTCTTCATGAACCTTATTCTAAAAATCACCTTACATCTTCACATGCTTGATGTTTTTCCCTGAGTAATGATTTTCTTAAAGATTCCTCAATTGTGTGAATCCTCAAAATTTGCACAACTCTGAAACCTGAGACAAAAAACACTTAGTTAAATTCCTCAAGACACCCATGGTCAAATTCCTCTCACCTATTTTATTTGGAAAATTTCTGAGAACGCATGTGACCTCTTCAAATTCCTCGCACCTATACTCTGTTCACAGGTACAACATGTCCGCTGATGAATCACTAGGTTCTCATCAACTTAACTCATTTGTAGTGCTCCTTGAGGAAAAAATCTGTACTTCTTTAGAGTCCTCAAGAGTTCATATTCCTCAAGTGAAGAAAATGGCTGACGGAAAGAAACCTCAGAAAGGTGGAAAGAAGCTAGATGTGCATACTGCCTTTGAGATTCCACATGACGTGTATGAGGAATACTGCACACTGGATGAAGAAACTCATGGCAAAGAAACGACCAAGCAGAGAAAACTTCGTCTGCAGAAAATTGAGAGGAGATGGGCAAGGGAATGGAAGGAGTATCATTATGTAACTCCAAAATACATGATGAAATTTGTAGTAAAACCTCCTTGCAGCTGGCCTCCCCTTGCTCCAAATCAAATTGCTGATCCCACTAGCATCAAGACTGGCGAGGACTTTCCTCACATGTGGGAGAAGTAGCAAGCCAAGCTAGCAAAGAAAGCCAAGGAGGCAGTGAAGAAATTCAATGAATATTCTGCTGCTGCTGCCTCTGCTCTGAAGAAAATCATGAGGAAGAAATCTGCATTGAAGACAAGTTCTTCAACCTCAAAACCTTCACTGCAGATCCCTCAAGGTCAAAGGCCTCGGCCTACAAAGTATTCAGCTACTGGAACGGCTGCTGCTCTGTCTTCTGCGACATCTTCAACTAGCCCTTCTGCATTGAAGCTAAAGAAAACAGCTGGACGAGGTCAAATACCAAGTCCTCACTCAAGCAAGGCTGTGGTAACCATACCCTCTGGTTCTGAGGATGATGATGATGAAGCTGATGATGAGGAATTGGAAAAGGCTGCTATAGCAAAGGGAAGCTCTGTTCCTCTCATGCTGGATCCCAAGATGATCCTCAACTTCATCGATATATGGCATGAAGAACCAAGCACCCCACTTTCTTCAAATCTGCCTCTTGGAGTGGATCATGTCCTCACCCACTTCATCTCTAAAGAAAAATAGAAGAGAGAGCAAGCTCTGAGAGCTAAGAGGAACAGGGTTCGGAAGGAAAAGTTTCTGAGAGACAATGTGATGAATTTGACCCCAAATCAACTCGTCACTATTCAGTCTGAAATTCGCACACTCTCTGAGGATCAAGAGAGATATGATGCTGAATGGAAGGGCACCAAGGTGAGATTTGTCAGGGCTGCTGAAGTCGCTGTGAAGGATCACAATACTAGGGTTGCATCTTGATCGCAACCACAAAATCCGCAGGCTGATGAAATTCCTCAAGCTACTGATGAAATTGCTCAGCCTGATGAAACTGGTGATCGAAATGCTTCTGCACCAGAAGCAACTACCAGTGCTGCTAAGGAAACTCAGACCACTGATGATCATGCCAGGACAACCACCACTGTTGTGCCTGAAGAAATTGAAAGGCCATCTGAAGCTTTTGCTACGCCTAAAGAAACAAAACACACCATGACGACTGTATCAGTCGTTCTTGAAGAAACTGACACTGCTGAGTAAAAGACTCTCAAGAGAAAAGCATCAGCTTCAGAAACCCCAACCGTGAAAAAGTTGAAGACTATGCCAAGTTCTTCAACTGGACCTATTGATGCTACACCAATTTCCTCAGCACCTGCCTACGAAATTGTACCATTTGGGGTGGAATATGTCATCCCAGATGAAGATGAAGATCAGTCTGCTGCTTCGACAGAGCAGATTGATGAAGAAATTGAAGTTGAAGACATTGCTTCAACTCCAAAGGTATCATCGCCCCATCCTCAGTTCACTGCAGAAGAGGCTGGTGTTGAAGAAATTGATGAGGACGTAGACATTGGCAATACAACACCTGTCATCAATGATGAATATTGGGAATCAGCACACCCAAATTCACCAATCACTACTCCCCTAACATAGATTCCTTAGTCGTCTGCTCCGACTGAAGAAATAAATGAAGAATCTGCAAATTTGACCACCCAAGTCACTGAAGAAATTCCAGCTGCAAAGCTGATAATCTTGATGCTCCCGCCGCAACTGAGGAACCAGCTCTCCAAATCATTTTGTCTGAAGGTGCTCCTCCCATGCCAAAGGAGATTAAGGGGCACTCCAAGCCAAATCTTCAACCGAATCCAAGAATGTCATTCAAAGGCTCAACATGCCCCAAATTCCTCAAGAGCAATTTCTTCAATGAACGAATGTTCTTCACTGGTCCAAATCTTTATGACTTTGCAAGGGCCAGTCGCAACAAATTCTGGACGGCAACACAGCTAAACTACTATGCATCAGTTATTTTTGAGAAGAACAAAGTCTTCAAGCACCACCAAATTCCTCATGCTGACATGGAAACCCTTCCATCATTCACACCGGTGCTCTAGGTTCTTCATGATGCATGCATTCTCCCATTCTGCGTCGACATATGCGACTGGAATGAAGAACTCATTCTTCAGTTCTATGCCACATTGCTTATCAACGGAAATGCTTCAGACATCAACTTCTGGATATTGGACTGGATGACAGGATCAACACACTTCACTGCTCAAGCTTCTGAATTGCTTCAGTGTGTACCAGTTCCAATTCCCTCAGATGAAACTCACAAACTGTTTGATGAGCCTACACTTTCAAATCAAATGATGCAAGTGTTGATGAAGACATTGCCTCCTGGAAACCCTCAACGAAAAACCTTCCTTGTGAAGGATCTGCTATATGTGCCCAGGACTATCTACCGTATACTCACAAATACGCTATGTCCTCAGAAGGGCCACAATTCTGAAGAAGAAGAAGTGGAAGGAGTCATGAAGAATATGCTCTTCAACATCATTCATGGGATTCCCATTGACTTGCACGACTTCTTCATGAGGACTTTGGCCAGTGCTGCTTTAGCTCCATTTGAACAGAAGCCCTATGCACCTTGGATAATGAAATTCATCAGGGCAAAGTCCTCAGTTCCCTTGAAGGCTGATTTCCAAAACCACTTTGGCTTCCTGCCTCCAATTGAAGCCATCAAGAGCACAATTGCCTCAGTTGAAGGAAAAGGAAAGACTGTCATTGATGAAGGCACTCGTCCATTGGATGGAAAGTTTTGCAACGCCGCATCCTTCTCCACCAATGATGACACTGCCACTCAAGACTCCGATGCAAAGGCCTCAACTCACAAGCCTCAAGAGTCTGCCCCTCGTGTGATGACTAATTGCGAACTTCTAATTAGTCTTCATCATAAGGTCGATCGCAATCACAAGTGGGTGAAGCGTCAACTTGGATACATTGTGCAGAACATGAATGTAACACAGAACACAGTGAAGAGGAATCACTACTATGCACATGAAAACATCACCCGCTCTTGGGCCGTACTGTCACACCTCATGTCTTCTGAAGAACTGAATGATCTGGATCTTGAGGAACATCCTGACTAGGCTCGTCGACCTCAAAAGAAATTCAAGAAAGTTCAAGTTCCTCTGATGGTCACAAGTTCATTTTCTTCATCTCGAGAGCGCGATGACGGTGAAGACATTGACGACACTGCAGCAGGCCCTGCATCAACATATGACCCCGACAACGCTGGCGCTCCTTCCTAACCAACACGATGAAATTCTTCAAAGGGGCGTTAGTCCTGACTTTTTCTTCCCTTTTGGTCTTCGATGACAAAGGGGGGGGGGGAAATTTGAGTTAGTATTCACGTGGGTCTCTCTATATGGGCTATGTTTGTTTAAGTTACAACTCTCGCTCTTCTGAAACTTTTGTTGGTTGAGTTGTAAACTTAAGTCCGATGGTGGTCTGACACTTTTGAACTATTTCCTCGCATGTTTATTTCCTCAAGTACCTTAATGCATACATGCTGAGTTTTGTCAGACAGCTCTTTCCTCACGCATTTCAAATTCTTCAAATCATATGTTCAAATGCGTGTATGAATTACAAAATATAGGGGGAGTTCTCCATGTTTTAACCTGCCATGTGCCTCAAATTAACTTGGACAATAGTTGCATTAGCTCATCCATACATGCCGCCATGACATGATCATGCATCATATTGTTGCACTTGCGTGTATTGATTGCTATTTATCTGCATTGCTGTAGGCCCTGCTCCTGAGGATACCTCCGAGTATTCCAATGAAGGAGAAAACCTTTCCTCTCCCCAGCATGGCAAGAAACCCCTTTGATCATTCCTATTACATCCCACTCTCTCGCTCCTGCTCTTGTTTATTGCATTAGAACAAACGTTCACTAGTCTGTCATACATGGTAGATGAACCTATTCCTTTGCATGACCTGTAATTGTCATAGTAAATAGCTAAACCTTGCAACCTAGCATACCTGGTAGATGCTTGTGCCATGTTGTGCTTTGCTTACTTTGCCGGTTGTGCTTGCTATGCTTAGGGTTGTGTCAGGTCTGATTCATCTGGGTGATGAACTAGAGTGAAACAATGTTGTTCTGATGTGATAAGCTTATGATGAACCCGATTTGGTAATGGTAGCGATGAGAGGCTATGTAGGAGTACATAGCGGGTTGTCTCATCGGGACCGTTCTTAGGAACTGAGTTCCGTGTTTGTGATCCAAGACAAGTTACTACCACATGCTGGGCCCTGAAATATGACCCCGCTTGACTTATCAATCGCTTAGTCCTTAGTCTAGGAGTTGCAAGTAGTTTCTAGTGTTTATAGCATGCTGGAGGACGTGCGTAGCGCTGACCCTAGGGGTGGGTTACGACATGGTAGCCAGTGGCATGGTGTACCAAGGGTCACCCAAATGGTCGGCTTGGGAACCCTGCGCACATCATTTGGGGCCATAGCGGAAACTTCGGTCGGACTTCTGTTAGTGCATCTAGTGCCCCTTAGTGATTTTGGTGTATTGAAGACTTATAGGTTAAGGTACTACTATGTTTGTGAGTGTACACAGGCTCTATAAGTCGTTGAGGAGTTTGATATATTCGGAGATTATCGACCCCTAAAAATGTATGTCTTCAAGTGAAGACTTTGCTGAAGACTTTCTGAACACTTTGGTGAAGACTTTGTGAAGACTTTGAAAATGAAGAAGTTGGTGTGACCTTGAAGATATGAACGAGGAATATGAAGCGTGAAGGCTTTTGTTTTCGTAGTTTCATTTCCTTTATTTGAGTCATAGGAAACACCGCACTGTTAAAGGGGGCCAAGGTAATACTAAGGAAAATTTCCAACTGATGCTCAACTCCAAAATCCTCAACCTATACAATCCTTCTAGTGAAGCCTTTGGAAATCTCTTACGGTTCAGTCAAGTTCTTCCGTGAGAGAGACAAAGTTCTTCTGGTCTCTGAGGAAATTGATCTGACTGAGGAGTTAGGATTTCGGTAGTGTGAATTGCCTACAAGTGAGGAACATGATATGTTTGAGGACTTTCGTATTTCGAAAATCCGACCATTGCCGTGCTTAGCGCCAGCTGTCCCCAAACAAAAATATCCACATAACAATCATATTATTGGGGGCATTTATGTCATATCATGTCAGGTTGCACCCTGGCTATAAATAGCCACCCCCCACAACCACTAGTTGGTTGGCTGCTCCGAGAGAGAACTGACACTTGTCATTTGAGAGCAACCCATCCTCCGAGGACTTTGAGTGAAAATCATCAGTGAGGAAAAACCCACAACCAAACCACCAAACCCAAAGTGATTGAGCATCACTGCAGAAATTCCTGTGTGGAACCGACGCTTGTTACCTTTGAGGACTGTGCATCCTCCAGACGGTTAGGCGCCATGGTCTAGTGCTCCAGCAGTCAATTGGGGATCACGAAGTGACCTTGGTCTAGAGAAGCCAGCCGTAAATATTGGATCGCCGGGTGTCTTGGTTTTATCACGGCAGATGTTCAGGTGAACGGACTTCGGTTCGAGGCCATCGCTAACATGATGGACTCAAAGGGGTTGATAGGGACGAGAGACACGGATTTATCTAGGTTCGGCCCCTGAACTCGAGGTAATAGCCTAGGTCCTGCTTGTGCTTTTATTGCTTGATGTATCGATTACAAGGGAGCAAACGCTTGGCCTAGTATTCGATAACCCGATCTCTAAGTTGCCCCGGGTCTGCCCTTATATAAGAGGTCTAGACCACGGGTCATACAATTGGTAACCGACTCTCATTGTCTATCCGAGTCTTTCTCTATCTTCTTGTCCAAGTTGTCCCTGGGCGGCTTCCACACCCGGGTCTTCTGGGCCACTGTCCGGCCCACCTTATGAGTCGCCAAGCTTCCTGGGCTTTAGGACCACCAGCTCACCTTGGGACAGTGTACGAGCCGCCAAGCATAACCCGGAGCCTTTCTGGCGGGTCATACCGCGGGGTTATATCCCCAACATTAGTCCCTAGGTTGATTTGAGCTTTCTCACTTCACCCTCTTGTCTTTCTCTTTTGGGGAGTCGCCCGGGATGACCCGCTATGACATCTTGTTAGCCCTACAAGAAAGATTCGCTGACATACCCACCAAATCTTCGCATTAAGTAATTATCCCAAGAATCGAGGCATCTGCCTCGGCCGAAACGTTTCCGTCGCCTAGATTTTCGCGCTCATTCCTCCTTCTCCTTTTAAATAGGACCGCCCCAGGCGGTCTTTTACTTCTCCCGCTCGCTTCCTCGTCTTCCTCCTCTGATGCAACCGTTTCCATCACTTCCAGCTCCAGCGCCGCCTCCGCTCCATCGACGCCAGGCCGCTGCATCAACCTGTGCGAATCAGAGCTTCATCCGTGTTTCACTGCGCTGTCGCCGGTAAGACCATGCTTCTCCTTAGATCCATTACCACGCTGGTAGGGTTTGCAGGAAGCCCATCGCCCTCGTGCGGGTTCTTCCACCGCCAGTGCTCGGGGTCCTGCGATGTCGGCAGCACCCTTGATGCTCACGCCGGCGGTGCCGCCGCGCACGTGGCGATCGTGCACAATGCATGGGCCCATCATGGCTCCTTCTCATCGTTTCAGTTTTCGTCTGCTTCGTCTGTTCTTTGCTAGGTCTAAAAATTGGAACCTTTTTCCTTCTTTTGTAGACCCATAAATATAGCGGTAGTTTGTGAAACCTGTTTTCCAGGACTTCGCCAAATTTCCCCCCCTCTGCGCCGGCACTTATCAGCCGGAGTGTAGCGCCTTATACATAGAATCTTTAAACTCGTAAGCCGCCATAGATTTTAATCTCCTCTTAACAAGCCATGTTTTAATTTTCACAATATTTGAACCGGAAGAATGTCTCATGCCTCGAACTCCTATAACTAGGTCGGGTCGTGCGTTACGGAAGAGTTTTTGATGGACTTTGTTCACGCTGGCACTCTCCCTTCCAAAGATGCCATCCACTGGCGAGTCCCGGGTGATGAACTAAGGCCCGTTCCCCAAGAATGAGAGGTGGTCGTTTTCTCGGACCATACTGAGCGGGGTTTCGTGCCTCCTAGCTCAAAATTCTTCCATGATGTCCTTCATTTTTACAAACTCCATCCTCAAGACCTCGCCCCCAACTCCGTCTCAAACATCTGCAACTTTCAAGTGTTGTGTGAAGTCTATCTGCAAGCCAAGCCGTTGGTAGGCCTGTTCCGAGAGGTCTTCTATGCCAACCATCAAACTGAAGCGAAGGTTGGTCCGAGTCTCGAGTTGGGCGGAATTTCTATACAAAGGCGCCGGGACATCACCTTTCCGGCTCTGCAGCTGCCGAGTCACCCAAAGGACCGGAATAAAACGTGGTTCATGCGCAAGATACAAGCCGGCTCATGCCAAGATTAAGGCCCTCATGGCCAACGGCTTAACCGGATTGGACCTGATCCGTTGCTGGATCTCTCTTGCGGATCATGCCGTTAAGCTATAGAAGCCGCCTTATGTACGAGTACAAGGGCGAATACGACAGCTCACTCTGCTTCAGCCGGTCAACCTTGACAGAAGATGACATCACCACTGCTATTAGGAGTCTCGTTCATGAGACATCCGGAGCCTACAGCGCTATCGGGTTGATCCCCTTTAGTGCCCTTAATCCGGCCCCAGATGTAAGGCGATTTCTTCCCATCCGCCTCTTGGACTTTACTTGTACCTTGCTGATCTATTGCCCTTAATCGGCTTATTCTTTTAGGCTGACTCTAACTTCTGGAAGAAGGAGTACATCCCTCCCTTGAAGAAGACCAAGAAGAAATCCCCGGCCAAGAAACCCAAGAAGGACACCCCGCAAGAGGGATGGTTTGATCCGCCACAATCATCCGGCTCAGAGGTACAATTTTAGCTGTTTTCTAAGACCTTGTCTTCTCATCTCACTAACACCTGTTTTACTCTCACGATGATGTGGAGACTAGCCGTGCCAACGCCCCTGAGGTAATCTACGTTTCTTCGAGCTCAAAATATTTTGTCCCCTGAAAGCCACGGCGGGTTATTGGAAAAGTTCCTCTCTCTCATCCTCTTGCTTATCTGGACCCTTAATTTCTCTTTAAAAAAACAACAATAGGCTGATCGTCGCCAGACCCGTAGCGCCGGCTCTACAGACCTCGTGTCCGGTTTACCGAACTCCCCGGCTCCAAAGAAACGCCCTGTAGAGGTATGTATCTCTTGTTTGACTGGTTTACCTTGTCATTTCAATATTGTGATATTTTTTCTCAATTATCTCTCAGAGGTCACCTTCCTCCGGCGACTCTACGGCGACCTCCCTGCCGCCTCCAAGATTAATCCGCTGTAAGTGTTTCTTCTAATCTTGCATCTAATTCTCTTAGCAGCTATAACCCTTGGGTTCTTATCTTCGTGCTTTCCAGGGCTCAAGGCAAGCCTAGAAAAACCAACAGGTCCTCCCTAGACCTGCTGCCCAAGAGTCGGAGCATGGCCAGCCGGATGCGTCGCGGCCGGATGTGGACCTCCCAGCAACATCTGTGGAGCTGGCTGCTGACGATGTCATTCCAGAGAGCCCGCCAAGGAACCCTTCCAAACCGCCGAGCCCTGGCCAGGTGACCAAGGACACCAGCGTGCCAGACATTGTGATTACTGGCGCTGGCTTTCACTCTCCCCCGGCTCACGTGCTGACCAAGCATAACGAACCGGCTGAAGCTTCAAGGAAATTGGAGTTTGAACCCTCTGCTTTAAAGAAACTGACAGCCGAGGAGCTTCATGCTGGCTATATGAACCGGCTATCCACAAGCCGGGATCCGGAGCTCCAGCTAGTTAACCTCATGAAGAAGAAATATGAGGTATTCCTTTTTCCTTATATCCTTACGTAGCCCCCAAGTGTTGTCTTAATCTTTCCAAAGGTTGAGTCGGGACTTTCATGATCATCCTCGTTATGAAAAACCAGTATATAACGCCCAAGGGCCGGCTCAATGATTGATAATTTTGAACCAGAACTTCTTAGTACTTAAATAAGAGAGCCAATAGTAGCCCCCAAGGGTCGGCTCAATCTTGTTCAAAGTTGAGTCGGGACTTTCATGCCGAACTTCTGAAAATAGACATTAGCCCCCAAGTGTCACACATATTGCTTGCAATTAGTTTGAGACTTGCCTGTTTATTCTATGCTTTGATGTGTCACAGGAAACCTTAACTGAAGCCGGGTCACAATTGGCTGACTTAAAAGCCAATTTGGCTGCACAATAAGCTGCCCGGAGTGCCACTGATGAGAAATGCCAGCTCTTGTCCGAGGAGTTGGTTAAAATCAAGGCTGACTTCACCGCTTTCAAAGAGTCAGCCGGCTTTGAAAAAGCTGCATTGACTAAGCGGGCGGATGATGCTGACCAGCGATTGATGATCGTATCATATGAGCTCCAATCTTTGAAAGGCCACATCACCAAAATGACATCCGCCTTATTTGGTGAGTTTCTGGCAACTTTCACTCAATTGGCATATAATACTTGTACCGGCGACTTACCATGAAATCGCCGACTTAGACATGCCCTAGGAGCCGCCAACTGGCCTCTGACAGCCTGCTGCCCTTGAAAGCCGTCTACACCCTAACACAGCAACTCTACTGCGGTGCAGTGTGCACCATCAAAGCTATGTAGTACAAAGTCAAGATTCCTGCGACTCTCAAGGGCGTCTTGGAGCTCTTGTCCACCATGCCCAAGCAGATTGCCGAGTTAAAGAAATCTGCCGCCTGCCAAGGGGCGATTGCGGGCATCAGCCGGGCCTTGGCTTTCTCTCCGGAGCTGACCTCAGCCAAGATGATGGATAGATTCCCTTCAAAGGAAGACGACGGCTCTGAGTTCACTAATGCTGACTACAATCGGTACGTAAAGGATTCCAGGGTGCTGGCTTCCATCTTAGCGGAGGAAGCTGACCTGACGACCTACCAGGCGGATTATGGCCCTGACCAAAAGAGAATCCATGGCACGCTTTACGAGCGCAAGGACTTAATGCCTGCCCGTAGTAAGGACCTCTTCGGTCCTGACCTTGATCCGTCTCCTTAGTTTGAACAAGGCTCTTTTGCGACTCTAACGAACTACAACGGGGACTTGGACAATCTCCAGATTGGGGCCACCGAAGAGCCGGAGCAGGATGACCTAGCAACTAGCTATCCCTTACCTTGAAAAACATGTAACAACCGACTCTCCATGACTCGCCGTGTGGTGTTGAAACAAAACTTGTCCGAAATTTTGGGCTCCTCAGGGAGTGTATGTAATAGACTAGATGCCACTTTTGCTTCTACGGAATCTTGTTCTATTCTGCTGTATAAAATGATCTGGCTCTTCAACTATCATTGCCTTTGTATGCTGTCTTGAGCCCTTATGCTGCTTTGTTAACATAGAAGACATCAGTAGCCAAGACTAGGTAATCTACACCCGGAGGCGGTAAGCCCCCTTGGCAATCGTAGCTAATCTGGTTAGCCGAGGATGGCATAAAGCCTGGCTGATAAGGCATTGGAAGCTATACCCGGAGGTAAGAAGCCGCCCTCCACAGGTTGTTTAAGGTTAGATAAGCTAGTCCCGGAGGTGAGAAGCCCCCTTGACAACCATGGCTAATCTGGTTAGCCGGGGATGGCATAGAGCCTGGCCGATAAGGCATTAGAAGCTACACCCGGAGGTAAGAAGCCGCCCTCCGACGGTTTTTTAAGGTTAGATAAGCTACACCCGGAGGTGGGAAGCCCCCTTAACAACCATGGCTAATCTGGTTAGCCGGAGATGGCATAAAGCCTGGCCGATAAGGCGTTAGAAGCTATACCCGGAGGTAAGAAGCCACCCTCTGCCGGTTGTTAGGGTTAGATAAGATACACCCGGAGGGGGGAAGCCGCCTTAAAACCCATGGCTAATCTGGTTAGCCGGAGATGGCATAAAGCCTGGCCGATAAGGCGTTAGAAGCTATACCCGGAGATAAGAAGCCGCCCTTCGCCGGTTGTTAGGGTTAGATACCCGTCGGTAAAAAACTTCATACAACCGCGGCTAATCATGTTAGCCGGAGATTTGGCATGAAGCCGACCGATAGGGTGTTAGAAGCGATACCCGTCGGTAAGAAGCCCCCTTCAGCAATATGGCGTAAACGCCGGCCGATAAAGCATTAGAAGCGATGCCCGAAGGTAAGAAGCCGCCCTCCACCACGGGTAATCATGTTAGCCGGAGATTTTGGCATAGAGCCGGGCCGATAAGCATTAGAAGCGATAGCCGAAGGTAAGAAGCCGCCCTCCACCACAGTTGATCTATCAACTGGATTTTTTATGAACTCTTCTTGTATGAACAACGATGTGTGTAACAAAAGAGATCCCATCTTGCGGGGATGTTATCTTATTTATATACGGTATGTACAATGATAGTATACAATGGCGAGTCTCAACGCCCTTATGTGTAATACGGCCGTAGATGTGCTATGTTCCATGGCCGGCGGGTTTCCTGACCCGCCGTCTCTAAGTCATCCCTGATATCGACGAGAAAGTATGACCCATTGTTGAGATTTCTACTGACCATAAAGGGTCCTTCCCAAGGAGGAGATAACTTATGCATGCCTGTTTGGTCCTGAATCAGCCGGAGCACTAAGTCTCCTTCCTGGAATGTCCGGGTCTTGATTCTACGGCTATGGTAGCGGTGCAGGTCTTGCTGATAGATCGCTGATCGGGCAGCCGCCAGCTCCCGTGCTTCTTCCAAAGCATCCAACGCGTCTTGACGTGCCATCTCATTATCTGTCTCAACATAAGCCGCTACACCTGGCGAATCATGCCGGATGTCACTCGGCAATACTGCTTCAGCATCGTACACCATAAAGAAAGGTGTATAGCCTGTAGATCTGTTGGGGGTAGTTTTGACACTCCATAAGACGGAAGGCAATTCTTTTACCCAACACCCGGGCGTCCGTTGTAAAGGAACCATAAGCCGTGGCTTGATGCCCATTAAAATATCTTGATTAGCACGCTCTGCCTGACCATTAGACTGTGGATGCGCAACTACTGAAAGATCTAGCCGGATGTGCTCCTTGTCACATAACTCTTTCATAGCCCCCTTAGATAGATTTGTGCCATTGTCGATGATAATGCTGTGAGGGTAACCAAAATGGTAGATGAGCTTCTTAACAAATTGAACCGCCGTAGCCGCGTCACACTTGCTAACCGGCTCTGCCTCTACCCATTTGGTCAATTTATCAACTGCCACCAAGAGGTGCGTTTTCTTATCTTTGGATCTTTTGAAAGGTCCTACCATGTCTAGCCCCCAGACTGCAAACGGCCATGTAATTGGTATCATCCCTAACTCTTGAGCCGGAACATGAGCACGTCGGCCAAACTTTTGATAGCTGGCACATCTGTGAACCAAGTCTTCCGCATCCTTGTGAGCCGTCAACCAGAAGAACCCGTGCCGGAAGGCCTTGGCCACCAGCGACCTCGAGCCGGCGTGATGTCCACAATCTCCGGGATTAATTTCATTTAAGATTTCCTGACCCTCCTCAGGTGAGACACAGCGTTGAAAAACGCCAGTCACACTGCACTTGTGCAACTCACCATTAACTATCGTCATTGATTTGGAGCGTCGGGTAATCTGTCTGGCCAGGTCTTCATCATCAGGTAACTCGCCCTGGGTCAGATAGGCCAGGTAGGGGACATTCCAATCTGGGATAGCATGCAAAGCCGCCACTAACTCCCTTTCCGTGTCAGGAATAGCCAAATCCTCTTCGGAAGGTAACTTAACAATCGGATGATGTAAGATGTCCAGTGACATTGGGCGACACCGGCTTTTGTTGGGAGCCTAGCCGTGACAGCGCATCTGCTCCCTCATTCTTGCGACGATCAATGTGATCCACCTGATACCCCTTGAAATGGCCGGCAATAATATCAACCGCCTGCCGATAAGCCGCCATCCGTGGGTCTTTGGAGTCCCAAGTACCCGAAACCTGCTGAGCCACCAAATCTGAGTCGCCCAAACACCTTACCCGACTTAAATTCATCTCCTTGGCTAATCTAAGCCCATGAAGCAGAGCCTCATACTCAGCCGCATTGTTAGTGCATGGGAACATCCTCCGAAGCACATAACAAAACTTATCACCTTTAGGAGACGTCAAAACAACTCCTGCGCCTAACCCTTCTAGCTGCTTGGATCCATCAAAGTGTATATTCTAGTATGTGTCGTCCGGCTTTTCCTCAGGGGCTTGACATTCCGTCCAATCATTTATAAAATCCACAAGAGCCTGGGACTTGATGGTCATACGAGGCACATATTTTATATTAAGAGATCCCAACTCCAATGCCCACTTAGCAATCCTTCCAGTGGCTTCTCTGTTCTGGATTATGTCCCCCAACGGAGCAGAACTAACCATGGTTATCTGGTGCCCTAAAAAATTGTGCTTTAATTTGCGGCTGGCCATGAAACCCCATATACCAGCTTCTCCCAATGCGGGTACCTTTTCTTAGACTCCGCCAGGACCTCACCGATATAATAAACAGGCCTTGAGCCGGATACTCCTTTCCAGATTCCTTGCGCTCGACCACAACCGTAGTGCTTACTGCCCGATTATTAGCCGCTACATATAAAAGTAATGGTTCTTTCTCAGCCAGAGCACCCAGCACCGGCGGCTCAGTCAACTGTTTCTTGAGCACCTCAAGTGCTTCAGCCATCGCCTTGCTCCAGGCGAATTTATCCGTCTTCTTCATCATATGATATAAAGGAGTACCCTTCTCTCCAAGGCGGCTTATGAAATAGCTCAACACAGTGATCTGCCCCGCCAAGCGTTGGACATTGTTAATATAGGCCGGCTCTGCCAGAGAAGTGACAGCCTTGATTTTATCCAGGTTAGCTTCAATGCCACGTTTAGAAACCAAAAACGATAGGAGCTTGCTAGCCGGAACACCAAAGACACATTTAGTCGGGTTAAGCATCATGTTATAGACCCGGAGATTATCAAAGGTTTCCTTTAAGTCACCCAAAAGGGTCTCCTTCTTCCTGGATTTGATCACGATGTCATCTACGTAAGCATGGACGTTGCGGCCAATCTGACTATGAAGGCAGTTTTGCACACATCGCTGATAAGTCGCCTGGGCACTCTTGAGCTCGAAAGGCATAAATACATAACGGAAAGCCCCAAAAGGTGTAATAAAAGCCGTCTTCTCCTGGTCTTTAACCGCCATCTTGATCTGATGATAACCTGAGTAAGTGTCCAAGAAACACAAGCTTTCACAACCCGCCATAGCATCAATGATTTGATCAATATGAGGGAGGGCAAACGGATCAGCCGGACAAGCCTTATTAAGGTCCGTGTAGTCCACACACATACGCCACATGCCGTTCTTCTTGAGTACCAACATCGGGTTAGCCAACCACTCTGGGTGAAAAACCTCAACAATGAAACCCACTGCCAACAGCCGGGCAACTTCTTCCCCAATGGCCTTGCATCTCTCCTCATTGAACCGCCGTAGAAAATGCTTAATTGTCTTAAACTTCGGATCCACATTAAGGTTGTGCTCAGCAAACTCTCTTAGTACACCCGGCATGTCCGAAGGTTTCCATGCGAAGATGTCCCGATTCTCACGGATGAATTCGATGAGTGCGCTTTCCTATTTGGGATCCATGTGATCTCCGATGATGAACTGTTTGGATGAGTCGTCTAGAGTGAAATCTACCGCCTTAGTATCATCCGCTGAAAACTTAAGGGGCGGCTCAACCTCCATGGTATGTTTTTTTAGTGGGGTCATATCCTCCGGGTCAACATTCTCTTTGTAAAATTTAAGCTCCTCCGGAGCGCAACTGGACTTGGCGTAAGCCGCATCTCCTTCCTCATGCTCGATGGCTGTCTTTCGGTCACCATGAACAGTAATGGTACCTTTTAAGCCGGGCATCTTGAGCTGTAGGTATACAAAGCAAGGCCTAGCCATGAATTTTGCGTAAGCCGGACGTCCAAACGGTGCATGATAACGACTCTTGATTTTTACCACCTCAAACCACAAGGACTCCACCCTATAGTTATATTCGTCACCAAAGGCCACTTCCAAAGAAATCTTGCCCACCGGATATGCGGACTTACCTGGCACCACACCATGAAAAACGGTGGACGAGGGTTTTAAATCTTTGTCTAGCAATTTCATCCGCCGAAAAGTATCGTAGTAGAGGATATTAATACTGCTGCCTCCATCCATTAACACTTTATTTACCATATACCCTCCCACTTGGGGGGCCACAACCAAAGCTAGCCGCCCTGGATCATCGACCCGTGGCGGGTGATCCTCCCGGCTCCATGTTATATCCTACTGAGACCATCGTCAATACTGTGGTAGGGCGGTGCAACTGCATTGATCGCCTGCTTATGCAACTTCTGATCCCTTTTGTTGAGGCTGGTCGTGAAAACATGATACTGACCAGAGCTGAGCTGCTTTGGATTACTCTGATAACCAGATTGATTTCGCTGTTGCCGATTGTTGTTGCCAGGATGCTGCCGGTGTCCTCCTTGATTACCTTGACCTGGGTGACCAGACCCTGAACCGTCGGACCCAAACCCGGCCCCTAACCCGCCGTGTCCAGAGCCGCCCAGCGGGCCACCATCTTGATTGTTGGGGTTTGTGAAGTGATTCTTAAGTTTCTGCATGAAACGACACTCTCCCCATGTGTGGTTCGCCGGCTTATCGGGCTGACCGTGATCCGGACAAGGACCCTTCAACGCCTCCTCCAAATTAAAGGCAGGCCTGCCCTTATTAAAAGGTGGCCTAAACCTCCTATTGCCCCTGGGTTGATTCTGATTGGTACTTGCATCGGCTACCAGTTCTGACCCGGCCTCAGGATTCTTATGTTTGCTCTGGCTACCATTGTTTGTCATACCCTTGCTCTGATTGCCCTTCTTGCCTTGGTCGGCCTTCTCCTCGTTGGAGCCCGGATCCTTCGTGTTGTTCGAGTCAGCGTATTTTGTGAGAGCCGTCATGAGCTCTCCCATGTCCTGGCATGTACGCTTGAGCCGGCCAACCTGTTGTTTTAACGGGACAAAGTGGCAGTTCTTCTCTAGGATCAGTATTGCCTGAGCCGCCGTGATCTGCTCCGAAGAGTGGATGATGGCCGAGACCCGCCGTACCCAATGATGAGCTGACTCATTCTCCTATTGAACACAGTGATCTAGATCCACGATGGTCATGGGCTGTTTACACGTTCCTTGAAAGTTTGTAATGAATCCGGTTCTCAGCTCTGCCTATGAGTTGATGGTATTGGGTGGCAATCCCTTTAGCCATGTGCGGGCCGGGCCTTCAAGCATCATGATGAAGTATTTGGCACAAACCGCCTCACTAACGTCCAGCATCTCCATGGCTAGTTCATAACTTTCCACCCAAGCCTCTAGGGGTAGATCAATGGTGTATTTTGGAACCTTGCGGGGGCCTTTGAAATCCTTTGGTAGCCGCTCACGCCGTAGAGCCGGTGATAAACATGGCACCCCCCCACTCTGGTGGTTCCTCCAAATCCTACTGACACGGATGGTGCGGGCTCCTGGCGAGCCGCCTCGGCTAAAGCTGTCACCTCTTGCTAGCCTCTTGGATCCATAGCCGACCGATGACCCGTTGGAATCTCTTTGTGTCGGCTACTGCTGGAACCCGCCGGCAACTCGTAACGCCGGCTAAAACTCTGGCTAGGGAGAGGGGTTGAATGAACACGGCTCCGGCTATAGGTGTACTTTTCCTGCTGGGCCATCGCCGTCTGCAAGTATCCAATGGCATTTCACACATCCTCCACAAAGGGCGCTTCATCCAGAATAGGAATTGTTTCGAGCTGGGTGGCTGCTGCCACCATATTCTTGGCCGGGTTAGAATAATGACCCGCCGGTGTTGGAAAGGCCGTAGACGAGGCCTGATTTCGCCAGGTTGGTTGAGTCACTAGCCGAGCCGCCGGGCGGCTTCTAGGTGCATCCGTTGTTCGCCCTGTCCATGGTGTGTCGAAGAGGTTTGTTGCCTCATAACGTTTCAGCAGACGGGATTGATGCCTCATCCGATGAACCATGACTGCCGATTGTTGCTCCAGTCCAAGACGGAAAGCGTCTGTCTTGATGCGTTCTGCCTCTTGCTCCATCTGGGTTTTTAACTCAACCATCCTCTGCTGCTCTTCCGCCATCCGGTCCTTGATCCTTGCAATCTCCAAGTTCCTAGCCGCTTGATTGTCCAGTGTAACGTGGCCATTAGGGCCGCGAGCTCGTCCATCAGCTCCAAAAGAACTTGAGCCAGCAGCGGCGGGTTATTGCCTGATGTGGCGGCCCCTGCAGGCGTACTATTTGTGCCTGGAACTGACCCCGCCATGAACATGACAACCTGAACCGGCAGCCCAAGATCGTCCGCCTCAGAGCGATCTGACTCAGGGCAGAGCCCATCAAAGCCCCCGAGCCTGCCATTGTGAAGCCTATAGACCGACTCTATTTCTCTGCTTGACGATCGTCCTTTGAGTAAACGAGAGTTTCCTGTGATCCGAAAACTTCCAAATTCATACCTTGAGTAAAGCCCACGAAAACGTGCTTCTGGCCCGGGCTAATGCAGGTGGGTTGCATGCTACGAGCAGGTTGCAAATGCCGAGCTGGCTCGATGAGGTTGGTGCAGACGTCCGGCCCGGGTGTTGCTCCATCAACTTTTCCGATGAACATGTGGATCCCACCGAATGGAACCCGGAAGCCATACTCCACAGAGCTGGCATCAAGCCCCCAGCCGGCGTCGTTGATGTAGAGCCGTCGAGGCGACTCTTTCTCATTCTACCAACGACGTATCCCTCAAGTCCCGGGAGAGAGTCCTTTGAGAACTTAACACCACCGAGCGCAAGCCCCATGGTGGGCGCCAACTATCGTGGTTTTATCATGGCAGATGTCTGGGTGAACGGACTTCGGTTCGAGGCCATCGCTAACGTGATGGACTCAAAGGGGTTGATTGGGACAAGAGACACAGATTTATCCAGGTTCGCCCCCTCAACTCGAGGTAATAGCCTACGTCATGCTTGTGCTCTTATTGCTTGATGTATCGATTACAAGGGAGCAAACGCTTGGCCTAGTATTCGATAACCTGATCTCTAAGTCGCCCCGGGTCTGCCCTTATATAAGAGGTCTAGACCACGGGTCATACAATTGGTAACCGACTCTCATTGTCTATCCGAGTCTTTCTCTATCTTCTTGTCCAAGTTGTCCCCGGGTGGCTTACACACCCGGGTCTTCTGGGCCACTGTCCGGCCCACCTTATGAGCCACCAAGCATCGTGGGCTTTAGGAGCACCGGCTCACCTTGGGCCAGTGTACGAGCCGCCAAGCATAACCCGGAGCCTTTTGGGCGGGTCATACCGCGGGGTTATATCCCCAACCGGGTGACCAGTTTGTGAGGGTTTTGAAAGTCTACCCTTAAGACTTACCACGAGTGTTGGGCGAGGACTGTGTGACCTTAGCTCAAGGAGAAAATGGTAAGGACTGTGTGTTCTGGGACTGTGTGTCCTCCGGTTTAAATACCAGGCCGCTCCAATCCAGACATACGACTGTCACAGTAGTTGGAACTGGGTCATCAAATCATTGTCTCCATCAAGCTACCTGGTTCTATTTCCTCAACCCTTCCATTTCCTCGCATAACTGTTGATGAAATTGAACTTTACTGTTTGAAGAATTTGACTGAAGACTTTCACAATTTCCTCACCTCAAATTCTTGAAGTTACCTTATTCCTCACCTGCTTATCCTGTATCACGCTACTTGTAATCTGTGCATGTTTCATTTCATCATGATGACTATGCTATCGCTATGTTCCTCATGCACTTGAGTACTTATTCCGCTGATAGTTATTCATCACATTTCAAATTCTTCAAAGTTGAAATTCCTCAAGTGATGAATTTGTAAAATTCGCCTATTCACCCCCTCTAGTCGATATAACGCACTTTCAACTTCCATGCGGGTTCAGTCTCAAATAGACGATAGCTTGGACTAGAGGTCTTATGTGATTGACGGTCGTGGCCGACTCCCTCGCTGGGCTTCCCCTTGAAGGTTGCCGAGGTACATGGTTTTATGAGCACACAACGATAAGTGGCGAGAGCATGTGTGAAGAAGTACACCCCTGCAGGGTATGAAACTATTCTAATAGCCGCGTCCTCGGATATGGACTACTTGGAAAGCTTATGCTGTTCATAGGTAATTAAATTGATACTCATAAAAATATCAAGACAAGTGTGAGTTCCGTGGATGGCACTCTCCTAGAAGAGGGAAGTGAATCCATGGTGGTGTATTGTTTGAAGTTAGTGGACTCGTGTTAAATATCTAAAATCTAAATAAAGAGCTAAAATTGTATAGTGTAGGTTAGCCATGCGTCAAAGCTGGCATTGCTGCATAAGCTCGACCACTCCCCTTGTTGATACATGAGCATGAATAGTCTAGGTCTGTCTGAAAGACTTGTTGAGTACGCTTGTACTCACGTTTTCTTAATTACTATTGCAGATGAGACTCAGGACCCATCAGGTGGGTTATTTCTAGATGTCGACGATGCCGAATAGCTGGTGTCCCAGCTACGACCTTATGCCCTGTGGCGGGCTGTAGATAGTCAGACCATGTGCCTTTTTACCCTTTCATCTATCTGTACTTAGACAACTTTATGCTTTCACTTGGTTTGTATGAACTTGCTTGTATGACTTGAGTGTCGGGTCATGTGACCCCTACCTGTAAGACTATATTGTGCAAGGCTCTTCTGAGCCTTTTAAATAAAAGTCGTGTTGATGTATGGTTATGTTGTGATGCCATAGTTGTATCTATGCATATCGGGCATGTCATGCGTACGCATGACGTGCAACGGTATGTATGGGAGCCGACACCTAGTCGTGTGCCTTTAGTAGTACTCTTTACAGGAAACTGCCTCTTTGTGCTTCCATCAAGCCTTGGTAGCTTGCTACTGCTCCGGACACATTGATTGACTGGCATGTATCCTTCTTTTCTGTTGTGTCTGTCCCTTCGGGGAAATGTCTCGTAGTGTAATGGAGTCCCTGTAGCCTGCTACGACTCGTCTACGTGTAGTGATGACATTTATGTCCCACGGCGTAATGGAGTCCTTGTATCTTGCTATGACTCGTCTACACACGCTTGAGACTGGCACCTGCATTGCTAGGTTACGTATGGCCGTTTCCGTACGGATGTGCCACTTGGGTTCTATGACTAGTCATGTCGGCCCGGGTTCTCTGTCGTTTGATTGCCAGCGACATGTTCACATACGTGAGCCAAAAGACGCAAATGGTCCGGGCTAAGGTAAGGCTGCAGCCGTGGAGTTTACCGTGCGTGAGGCCACAAAGTGATGTGATATGTTACAGTTTGGATTCATATGACTTAGGATTGGGGTCCTGACAGCTACCCCACGCGGCGTGGCCCTGGAGGAGCTTGGACGGCTCACGCAGCTGAAGAGCTCCGAGGGGCTGGTCGTCGTCGACCTAGTGGCGGCCTTTATCTTGCGCTGGGTGTCGCCCCTCCAGCTGAGACCGCACCGGATCCGCAACATGTTCGGCCAGCGTGACCCTTGCCGGCTGTCCACTGTCGAGCTAACGTCGGCTCAGGTGGCGAAGCGGGTGAACGCCCTCACGACATTCAAGCTGAAGCCCGCCTCGTGGTCCTTCAGCATGGAGCCGTATGACCGCATCAACCGGCCTCCCCTAGTGAGTTTTTCGTCGAGGCGCTTTCTTCTTTGTTTGAGACTTCCTAGCCGGTAGCCGCCTGAAGCGCTTACTTTGATGTGCTGATCGCAGCTACTGGTACGACAGAATACGCCGGACGGCCCGCATCCACAGATCTTCAAGGTGGAGCGTGAAAACTCCGAATCCGAAGACTACCAGACGGGAGGCCCCCCGGAGGAGGGGGTGGACTCATCGGGAGGAGTTGACAAGCCGGCAGACCCACGAACCGGCGCTTCTAGCGGAGCCGGAGGGTTCGGCACGGCTAGGGAGCCCAGCGGAGCGGGTGAGTTCCCTCTTGCTCCCACGATCAGGGACTGGATAGACGACGACGATGATGATGAGTTAATGATTCTTAACGAGCCTCCTCCCTCAGCGTGCCAGGGTCCGAGGAGCGAGGAGCGGCCGGCTCAAGCCCAGGTGGCCGGAGCGGCCTGCCGGGGGAAGAGGCTGGCTCAGTGGGGGAAGGCGGCCCCGCCGCCTGGCCTGAAGTGGGTGAAGGTGGCTGCGCAGAAGCCGCCGCCACGCGCCAAGCGGGCCCTACCCCTTGTCAATAAGGCCTTTTTCTTTATGTGAGTTTTCTTCTAGGTCATCAGCTGGTGAGTAATCAATCCTTGGGTGATGTAGTGACCCCATCGAGCTCCACGAGGAGGAGCCAGAGGGAGAGCCGACGGATGTTGCCAGCCGGCTGGCCCGCGAGCACACGACCACCGATCGGGAGGAGAAGAGGAGGCTCGCAGGGCTGCGAGTCTCCAAGTCTGGGACGCGAGGATGGGCCTCGCACTCCAGAACCTTGAGTAGCTGGAGGCGGAGGAGATCGGTGGATCCTCCACAGGCGTCGGACTCGGCAGCGGAGTCAACCCGCATGTCGAGGCCTCCGTCGAGCGAGCCGCAAGGGGCGGCTATGGACCCGCCATCGCCTCCGCCCACATAGGAGACGGCCTAGGTGAGGATGGCAACGACGGAGCCGACTCCCGAGGCAGCCCGGCCTGAGGTGCTGGAGGTGACTCCGCCTGCGGCAGAGCCGGCCCGGGTCGAGGTGCCGAAGGCCCCGGTTGTTGCAAATATGCCCTAGAGGCAATAATAAATTGGTTATTATCATATGTCCTTTTTCATGATAATCATTTATTATCCATGCTATAATTGTATTGATCGGAAACTTAGATACATGTGTGGATACATAGACAAGACCATGTCCCTAGTATGCCTCTATTAGACTAGCTCGTTGCCCAAAGATGGTCAAGGTTTCCTAGCCATCGACATGAGATGTCATTTGATAACGGGATCACATCATTAGGAGAATGATGTGATGGACAAGACCCAAACTATAAACATAGCATATGATCGTGTCAGTTTATTGCCACTGTTTTCTGCATGTCAAGTATATGTTCCTATGACCATGAGATCATGCAACTCACTGACACTGGAGGAGTACCTTGTGTGTATCAAACATCGCAACGTAACTGGGTGACTATAAACGTGCTCTACAGGTATCTCTGAGGGTGTCTGTTGGGTTGGCATGGATCAAGACTGGGATTTGTTACTCCGTGTGATGGAGAGGTATCTTAGGGCCCACTCGGTAATACAACATCACAATAAGCCTTGCAAGCAATGTGACTAAGTGTTAGCCAAGGGATCTTATATTACAGAATGAGTAAAGACACTTGCCGGTAACGAGGTTGAACTAGGTATGGAGATGTCGACGATCGAATCTTGGGCAAGTAACATACCGAAGAACAAAGGGGACATCATACGGGTTAACTGAATCCTTGACATAGAGGTTCGACCGATAAAGATCTTCGTAGAATATGTAGGAACCAATATGGGCATCCAGGTCCCGCTATTGGTTATTGACCGTAGAGGTGTCTCGATCATCTCTACATAGTTCTCAAACCCGCAGGGTCTGCACACTTAAGGTTCAATGACGTTTCGATAGTATAGAGTTATGTATGGTGGTGACCGAAGGTTGTTCGGAGTCCCGGATGAGATCCTGGACATCACGAGGAGCTCCTGAATGGTCCGGAGGTAAAGATTGATATATAGGAAGTCCTGTTTTGGTCGCCGCAAAAGATTCGGGCTCATCTTTAGTGTACCGAGAGTGTCGGGAGGGTACTGGAGGACCATCGGGAGGGGTGTCACGCCCCGAGGGGCTGCATGGGCTGTGGGAGGAGACAAACCAGCCCCTGGTGGGATGGCCGAAGCCTCAACTAAAGCCCATGAGGTTTGAGAAGGAAAAAAAAATCCAAAGGTGGAGAGGTGGAAAGAGTTTCCAAGTGGAAAGGAGGAATCCTACTCCTAATAGGACTGGAGTAGGACTCCTCCACCTCCAATTTCGGCCAGATCTTGAGGGTTTGAGGCTGCCTGCTCCCCTCCCTCCCTCCTATATATACTAGAGGATTTAGAGGGGAAAGCTAACCCAAATTGCCACGTGCTGCCCTCTTCTTCCTCTAGATCTGTTTCTCCTCTAGATTAGTTCTGCGGTGCTTAGGCAAAGCCCTGTAGGATTAGTTCACCACCACCGCCACCATGCCATTGTGTTGCCGGAGAACTCTTCTACCTCTTGCCCCCCTCTTGCTGGATCAAGAAGGCGGAGATCATCATCGAGCTATACGTGTGCTGAACGCGGAGGTGCCATCCGTTCGGTGCTGGATCGGAAGGACCGTGATCAAGATCGCGAGACGATTCGTGATTGGATCGCGGGACGGATCGTGATTGGATCACGGGACGGATCGTCATGGGATCGCAGGATGCTCGGCGATTTGGATCATGAAGATGTTCGACTACATCAACCACGTTTCTTAATGCTTCCCGCTTAGCGATCTACAAGGGTATGTAGATCCACTCTCCCTCTCGTAGATGCTCATCACCATGGATAGATCTTACATGTGCATAGGAATTTTTTTGTTTCCCATGCAATGTTCCCCAACAGTGGCATCATGAGCTAGGTCTCTGTGTAGATGAGATATCGAGTAGGACACAAAGAGTTTGTGGGCATTGATGCTTAGATTGCTTCCTCCCTTGGTCGTGTTTTGGTTCAGTGGTATTGTGGGATGAAGCGGCCCGGACCAACCTTACTCGTACGCTTACGAGAGACCGGTTCCATCGACTGACGTGTAACCTCGTTGCACAAAGATCGCTGGCGGGTGTCTGTTTCTGCTACTTTTGTTGGATCGGATTCGACAAAGGCGGTCCTTGAGAAGGTTGAAAAAAAACTTATGTATCACCGTTGTGGTTTTTGCATAGGTGAGAATTGTTCTTACTAGATACCCGTAGCAGGCACGTAAAACATGCAACAACAATTAGAGGACGTGTAACTTGTTTTTGCAGGGTATGTTGTGATGTGATATGGCCACTTACATGATGAGATATATGTGATGTATGGGATGATCATGTTTTGTATAGAATATCACGACTTGCATGTCGATGAGTATGAGAACGGGCAGGAGCCATAAGGTTGTCTTTAATTATTGTATGACCTGCATGTCAATCATTAAGCTCTATGTAATGCTTTACTTTATCGCTAAACGGTAGCAATAGTAGAAGAAGCATGGTGGGCGTGACAACCCCGATGGCGACACGTTGATGGAGATCAAGATGATGGAGATCATGGTGTCATGCTGGCAACGATGGAGATCATGCCAGTGCTTTCAAGATGGAGATCAAAAGCACAAGTTCATGGCCATATCATGTCACTTATGATTTGCATGTGATGTTAATCCTTTTATGCACCTTGATTTGCTTAGGACGACGACAGCGTTATAAGGTGGTCCCTCACTTAATTTCAAGATAAATTGTGTTCTCCCCGAGTGTGCTCCATTGCGAAAGTTCGTCATGTCGAGACACCACGTGATGATCGGGTGTGATAGACTCTACGTTCACATACAATGGGGGCAAGCCAGTGTTGTACATGCAGAACACTCGGGTTAAACTTGACGAGCCTAGCATGTACAGACATGGCCTCGGGACACAAGAGGCCGACAGGTCGAACATGAGTCATATAGTAGATATGATCAACATGATGATGTTCACCATTGAAATCACCTCAACTCACGTGATGATCCGACTTGAGTTGGTGAATTTGGATCATGTATCACTCGAATGACCGGAGGGATGTCAAATTGACTGGGAGTTCTTTAGTAATATGATTATTGAACTCATTATCATGAACATAGTCAGTAGTGTCTTTGCAAATTATGTTGTAGATTACTTGCTTGCGTTGTAGCTCCCTTGAATTTTTATATGTTCCTAGAGAAATAGAGTTTAAAGATGATGGTAGCAATATTGCGGACTAGGTCCGTGATCTGAGGATTGTCCTCATTACTGCCGAGAAGGCTTATGTCCTTAATGCACCGACAGTGCGCCAACCCCTTTAGCGTCGTCTATAGATGTTGTGAAGATCTGACAGGCACGTTCTGATGACTACTTGATAGTTTAGTGCATCATGCATTACGGCATAGAATTGAGGCTCCGGAACGTTTTGAACGTCACGGAACATATGAGATGTTCTAAGAGCTGAAATTAGGATCTCAAGCTCATACCTGTGTTGTGAGATATGAGATCTCCAACTAGATTCTTTGCCTGCAAGATGAAAGAGAATAGCTCAATCATTGAGCATGTACTCAGATTGTCTGGGTGCTACAATCGCTTGAATCGAGTGGGAGTTGATTTTCTAGACAACATAGTGATTGATATAGTTCTCTAAGTCACTGTCACTAAGCTACTAGAACTTGGTGATGAACTATAAAATGCCAGGGATAGAAATAATGATCCCTGAGCTGTTCCCGATGTTTGACACCGCGAAGCTAGAAAGCAAGAAGGAGCATCAAGTGTTGGTGGTTAGTCAAACCACTAGTTTCAAGAAGGGCAAGAGCAAGGAGGGAAACTTCATGGATAGCAAGTCAGTTGCTGCTCCAGTGAAGCAACCCAAAGTTGAACCCAAACCCGAGACTAAGTGCTTCAATCATGAGGAGAGCGGTCGCTGAAGCGGAACAACCCTAGATACTTGGTAGATAAGAAGGCTAGCAACGTCGACAGAAGTATATTTGATCTACGTGTTAATGATGTGTACCTTGCGAGTACTCCTAGTAGCACCTGGGTATTTGATACCGGTTCGGTTGCTAAATGTTTGTAACTCAGAATAAAAGCTACGTAATAAACGGAGAACTAGCTAAGGGTGAGGTGACGATGTGTGTTGGAAATATTTCCAAGGTTGATGTGATCAACATCGTACGCTCTCTCTACCTCCAGGATTAGTGACGAACCTAAATAAATGTTATTTGGTGTTTTGCATTGAGCATGAACGTGATTAGATCGTGTTTATTTCAACATGGTTATTCATTTAAGTTAGATAATAATGGTTATTCTGTTTACATGAATGATACCTTCGATGGTCATGCACCCAGTTAGAATGGTTTGTTGAATCTTGATCGTAGTAATACACATGTTCATAATATTGATGCCGAAAGATAGAAAGTTAATAATGATAGTAACACATACTTGTGGCACTGCCGCTAAATGTCATATTGGCATAAAGCGCATGAAGAAACTCCATGCTTATGGATCTTTGGACTCATGCGATTTCGAATCGGTTGAGACATGCGAACCATGCCTCTTGGGCAAGATAAGTAAGGACCCCGTTTTCCAGATGGATGGAGCGGGCACGTGATTTATTGGGAATGATACATGTTGATGTATGCAATCCAATGAGTCTTGTAGCGTGTAGTGGATATCATTATTTTCTTACCTTCACTAATGATTTGAGTAGATATAGTGTATATTTACTTAATGAAACACAAGTCTGAATCATTTGAAAGGTTCAAGAAAATTCAGAGTGAAGTTTAAGATCATCGTGACAAGAAGATAAAAATGTCCGCGATATGATCGTGGAGGTTAATATCTGAGTTACGAGTTTGGCATACAATTTTATACAATGTGAAAGTTGTTTCACAACTAACGCCACCTGGAACACCATAGTGTGATGGTGTGTCTGAATGTCATAGTCGTACTCTATTGGATATGGTGCGGGCTATGATGTCTCTTATCGTTTTGCTACTATAATTTTGGGGTTATGCATTAACAACTACATTCACTATAAATAGGGCACCATCTAAATCCATAGAAATGACACCATATGGTTTGATAGAAACCTAAGCTATCATTTCTTAATGTTTGGGGCTGCAACACTTATGTGAAAAAGGTTTTCTCGTAATGAGCTCGAACCCAAAGCGGACAAATGCATCTTCATAGAATACCCTAAGAATAGTTGGGTAAACCTTCTATCTCAGATCCAAGCATAAAGTGTTTGTTGTTAAAACTGGGTCCTTTCTCGAGAAAGAGTTTCTCTCGAAAGAATTGAGTGGGAGGAAGATACAACTTGATGAGGTTGTTTAACCTTTGTTCAACAAGAGAGTAGCACAGCGCAGGAAGATGTTTCTATGAAGCCTACGTTAGTTGAAGAGGAAGTTAATGATGATGATCATGAAGCTTCGGATCAAGTTAGTATCGAACCTCGTAGGTCGACAAGGATGTGTACTGCTCCTGAGCGATATGACAACCCTGTCTTGGAGGTCATGTTGTTGAACAACGATGAACCTACGTGCTATGCAGAAGCGATGATGGGCCTGGATTCCGACAAATGGTTGGAAGCCATGAAATCTGAGAAAGGATCCTTGTATGAAAACCATGTACGGACTTTGGTAGACTTTCTCGTTGGACGGCAGGTCATCGAGTACAAATGTACCTTTGAGATGATGAAAGATGTTGGTGGTAAATGTCACCATTTATAGAGCTCGACTTGTCACAAAGAAGTTTCCGACAAGTTCAAGGAATTGACTGCGATGAGACTTTCTCACTCATAGCGATGCTAAAGTCTGTTGGAATTACGTTAGCAGTTGCTGCATTTTTCAATTATGAAATCTAGCAGATGGATGTCAAAACATCTTTTCCTTCCATAAGGAAAGGTTGTATGAGATACAACCAGAAGGTTTTGTCAGTCCTAACGATGCTAAAAGGTGTGCATGCTTCAGTGATCCTTCTATGAATTGAAGCAAGCATCTCGGAGTTGGAATATACACTTTGATGAGGTGATCAAAGTTTTTGAGTCTATACAAACTTTATGAGAAACTTGTATTTACAATAAAGTGAGTGGGTGCACTATAGAGTTTCTGGTAAGCATATGTGGTTGACATATTGTTGATCGGAAATGATGTAGAATTTCTAGAAAGCATAAACGGTTGTTTGAAAAGCGTTTTTCAAAGGAAGACCTGGATAAAGCTACCTCATTGTTGAGAATCAAGATCTATAGAGATAGATCAAGATGCTTGATGAGACTTTCAATGAGTACATACCTTGACAAGATTTTGAAAGAGTTCAAAATGGATCAGTCAGAGAAAGAGTTCTCGCCTGATTTGTAAGGTGTGAAGTTGAGTGAGACTCAAAGCTCGACCACGGCAGAAGAAAGAGAAAGGACGAAGGTCATCCCCTATGCCTTAGCCATAGGCTCTATATAGTATGCCATGCTGTGTACCGCACCTGTGTGTGCCTTGCCATGAGTCCGTCAAGGGGTACAAGAGTGATCTAGGAGTGGATCACTAGACAGCGGTCAAAATTGTCCTTAGTGACTAAAAGACTAAGGAAATGTTTCTCGATTATGGAGGTGATAAAGGGTTCGTCGTAAAGAGTTACGTCGATGCAAGATTTAACACCAGTTCGGACGACTGTTAGTAGCAATCCGAATACGTATAGTGGAGCAGCCATTTGGAATAGCTCCAAGTGGACTGTGGTAGCAGTGTCTACAGTATGACATAGAGATTTGCAAAGTACACAAGAATCTGAATGTCGCAGACCTATTGACTAAAATACCTCTCTCGCATGCAAAGCGTGATCGAACCCCAGAACTCATTGGGTGTTAGATTCATAACGATGCGAATCACATGGTGATGTGAACTAGATTATTGACTCTAGTGCAAGTAGGAAACTATTGGAAATATGCCCTAGAGGATAAAATAAATTGGTTATTATCATATTTCTGTTGAGCCAGGTCCGGACCGAGCCAATCAACATGAGGGGGGCGTAGCGAACGGCCACACCCTTATTCCCCGTGGCGATGCCAACCGCGGTGGTGTAGTCAATCAGCCAGTGTTTGGGCTTGGCGGCCTCGTTGTATTTCGGGGTGTCCCTAGGGAGCGTGAAGCCGGTTGGGAACAGCTCGGTGCGGATCCGGGGCCGAAGCAAGACGGACCAATCGATCCCTCCTCCTTGAGGAGGGCGGCTTGCGCGATCCTGTCGAGGCGGTTGCGTGCGTCGTTCTCGCTGCAGGGGACACACGGTCCAAGCCGAGCCGAGAGCTCGGGACAAACGGTGGGTGCATATGTTGGAAATATGCCCTAGAGGCAATAATAAATTAGTTATTATCATATTTCCTTGTTCATGATAATCGTTTATTATCCATGCTATAATTGTATTGATCGGAAACTTAGATACACGTGTGGATACATAGACAACACCACGTCCCTAGTATCTCAGGGCCCACTCGGTAATACAACATCACAATAAGCCTTGCAAGCAATGTGATTAAGTGTTAGCCACGAGATCTTGTATTACAGAACGAGTAAAGAGACTTGCCGGTAACGAGGTTGAACTAGGTATGGAGATGCCGACTATCGAATCTCGGGCAAGTAACATACCGAAGAACAAAGGGAAGATCATTTGGGATTAACTGAATCCTTAACATAGAGGTTCGAGCGATAAAGATCTTCGTAGAATATGTAGGAACCAATATGGTCATCCAGGTCCCGCTATTGGTTATTGACCGTAGAGGTGTCTCGGTCATGTCTACATAGTTCTCGAACCCGCAGGGTCTGCACACTTAAGGTTCAGTGACGTTTTGGTAGTATAGAGTTATGTATGGTGGTGACCGAAGGTTGTTCGGAGTCCCGAATGAGATCCTGGACATCACGAGGAGCTTCGGAATGGTCCGGAGGTAAAGATTGATATATAGGAAGTCCTGTTTTGGTCGCCGGAAAAGTTTCGGCTCATCGGTAGTGTATCGAGAGTGCCGGGAGGGTACCGGAGGACCATCGGGAGGGGTGTCACGCCCCGAGGGGCCTCATGGGCTGTGGGAGGAGACAAACCAGCCCCTGGTGGGCTGGCCGAAGCCTCCACTAAAGCCCATGAGGTTTGAGAAGGAAAAAATCGAAAGGTGGAGAGGTGGAAAGAGTTTCCAAGTGGAAAGGAGGAATCCTACTCCTAGTAGGATTGGAGTAGGACTCCTCCACCTCCAATTTCGGCCAGATCTTGAGGGTTGTAGGCTGCCTCCTCCCCTCCCTCCCTCCTATATATACTAGGGGATTTAGACAGGAAAGCTAACCCAAATTGCCACGTGCTTCCCTCTTCTTCCTCTAGATATGTTTCTCCTCTAGATTAGTTCTACGGTGCTTAGGCGAAGGCCTGCAGGATTAGGTCACCACCACAGCCACTATGCCGTTGTGCTGCCGAAGAACTCTTCTACCTCTCTGCTCCGTCTTGCTGGATCAAGAAGGCGAAGATCGTCATCGAGCTGTACATGTGCTAAACACGGAGGTGCCATCCGTTCGGTGCTGGATCGGAAGGACCATGATCAAGATCGCGAGACTATTCATGATTGGATCGTGGGACGGATCGTGATGAGATCGCGGGACGGATCGTGATAGGATCGCGGGATGGATCGTGATTGGATCACGGGACACTCGGTGATTTGGATTGCGAAGACATTCGACTACATCAACCGGGTTTCTTAACGCTTCCCGCTTAGCGATCTACAAGGGTATGTATATCCACTCTCCCTCTCGTAGATGCTCATCACCATGGATAGATCTTGTGTGTGCGTAGGAATTTTTTAGTTTCCCATGCAATGTTTCCCAACACTGGTGGCCCCAGAGGTGACGCTAGAGGTGGCGGCCATGGAGGTGGAGGTGCCCTCCGTCGCGAGCGATGCGCCGGAGCGGCAGGAAGAGGAGGCAGTGACAACGCTCGGCGGGGGCCCAGCGGGAAGCGACTCCCGGTCCCTTGCCGTCATCAACCCGCCCCCGGTGGCTGGAGCTGCAGTGAGCCCGTGTGGCAGCGGCGGCCTGGCCGGGAGGACCCTATGGTCGATCCAGAAGGTGCTCCGAGACTGGGAGGCGCCAGCGAGCGCGCCGGCCCTGCCGCCCCCCAGGCAGGTGGCCCGGTCCCTTCCTTTGCGGACTAGGGGAGTGTCCTGGACCGATGCCGGCAGGAGCTGGCCCGGTTCGCGGAGGCGGTGAGCACCACCTTACAGCGTGCGGTGGTAAGACGGCTGCTTTGAATTAGAATTTTCAGTGGGGGCGCACGAGCACACCCACTGGTTGTATCCCTAGAGATGCGGGTCGGCTGACCGGCTGACGGGAAGGAACCTCCCTGCGGCAGAAGCTATTCGCGGAGGCGGTCGCCATCCACGACCACGACAAATACGGCTTCTACCACCCGGAGGAGGAGTTGGCTCGCATGCAAGGTTAGTTGCACTTTGCAGGAGGGGCACATAGCCCTCGAGAGCCGGCTTACGCCTGTTGTGTCTTGTAGGTGAGCTGGCCACCCTTCGGGAGGAGAGAACCTGGCTTGTCTCCAAGCGGGACCGGCTGGCACAAGGCGTCCAAGAGGCCACGTAGGAGAAGGACCATCTGGCCGCACTGCTGGCCGACGAGGAGGCGGTCCGGGACCGGCTCAAGGCCGAGGCGGCAAAGAAGGTGGCGGCCCGGGAGACGGCCATCAAGGAGGCGACTGATGCCTCCCTAAGGACTTCCATCCTCCAAAGCGAGGTGACCCGACTCGAGAGGACGCTCGAGGAGGTCAGAGGTTACCTCGCTGCATCGGAGGCGGCTTGAGAGTTGGAGCGCAAGGCGACGCTCAACTTCGCCCTTGGAGCGGACGACGCGATTGAAGGTAGGTGCCGGTTTTTCTCTTCCTCAGTTGGTCATCTTCTCCTTTGTCGTTTCTTGTGTTTCAACTTGCCTTTATTTCCTTCTATTCTTCTTTCTTCCAGGGCGCTTCTCGGAAACTCAGCGCCGCGCTGCGCGCGTTGTTGAGGAGCATCGGGAGTACCTTTGGGTGTGCGGTTGCTCCATCAAGGAGGATGCTGCGTGGGACGTGGATAAGATCGGGCTCGCCATCGAGATGCGGATGACCCATCTTGAGCGGAGCGTGGAGCGGCTCAAGACCGCCGGCAAAGAGGTCATCGCCGCGCTGTGGCCGAGTCGCGGGGGAGCTCTGATGCACTGCGTGGCTCAGTGGCTGGAGTACACCGTCCCCCACCTTGAACCCTGGAAGGCGTCGGCTGCCCGAGCCGGGGCACAGATGGCGCTCCAGTTCGGCACGTTGTGGTACCGTAGTGTGGATCTGGTCCGGCTGGTGACCATGCAGGACGTGCCAGCCATAGAGCGGGAAGCCCGCGAGCCGGCCCTTGTCCACCAAGCCAACGAGATCGCGTCGTATGTCGACGCGGACGAGTTTCTATCGACCCTTGGTGAGGATAGTGAGCCGCTGCCCGAGGACTCCTTCGGCATCCCCCAAGGCCCGACGGATGATGAAGTCTCCGGCGAGAGCATCGACTCAAGCGGCGAGATGGCCGAGACCAAGGAACCCACCTCAAAGGTGAAGGAGGCCGACCCAAAGGCCGCGACCACCTCCGAGGCGATAGCCGAGCCGCCCAGCAATGCACCGGCTGGGGGCACGCCAGCGACCTGAGCCCCCGGGTGTTTTTTATCTTTCTCTTTTTTCTCCGTGCATGTTAAGCTTGAATCCACGCACTGGGGTGTGTATGTAATGAACTAATGCTGGCCGTGGGCCGCTTTTGCCTTAACATTTATGTCATGAATAGTTTGCCTCGTTACTCATGCCGCCTCATCCTTATCCCTTTTTTGCCCTCCCGACTCTTTCTGGTTCTTCTCCTTTTCCTCTTCGGTTTTGGCCCTGCCAGCCCGACAGCCTAGAACCGGTCTGTAGCTGGGTCGGGGCGTCCGCCTCTAGGGAGCCGGTTCGAAACTTAGGAATCGCGAGGGCTTTTCAGAATAAGTAGAGTGCTAAAGACGCGGCGGCGATCCGACTGGGCCTAGAAGGGGTCTCCCTTTGTTTTGACCTTTTGTGTGAGCCAAACTTTGCCGCCTCGATGCTCCGTCAGCCGGACAGCCAGGAGCCAGTTCTGTAGCTGGTAGGGGCGGGGAGGTTTGGCCGGCTCACATTTCTTAGCCAACTTCTAGGAGAAGCGCTCTAGGTCCAACCGGCTAGCCCCCGGGTCCGGGAACTGAGTCGGGGAGCCAGTGAGTGAGGAACACTTTTGAGGGAAACGAAACGGGGCGCGCCTTAAGAGATGGCTTGGGGTGCCCATTGCATTCATAAGCCCAAAAGGGTGGGGATACATACATGCACCGGGTTTTTTAGCAGTAAAATGGGCGCAGGAGGGCCGCGTTCCATGGGCGCTCTGTCTCTTCACTGGAGGCATCTCTTTTGCGCTTCTACCGCTTCTGGGCATCTATTAGATAGTACGCGTTGTTGTGTAGTGCCTTGCTGATGATGAATGGGCCCTCCCATGGGGAGGACAGCTTGTGTTGTCCGGCCGTCCGCTGGATCCACCTGAGGACCAGGTCCCCCTCATGAAATGAGAATGGTCGGATCCGCTTGCTGTGGTAGTGCCGGGGCTTTTGCTGGTAGATTGCTGTCCGGCTCAAGGCCAGTTCGCGAGCTTCCTCAAGTAGGTCAACACCATCTTCTCTTGCCTCCTTTGCGTCCTTCTCCGTGTATGGGGCGACCCGAGGCGAATCGAACTCAATGTCGGTGGGGATGATTGCCTCGGACCCATACACAACGAAGAAGGGAGTGTAGCCAGTTGAACGGTTCGGGGTGGTCCTAAGACTCCAAAGGATGGCCGACAGCTCATCGATCTAGCAGCTGGCCGACCTTACTAGTGGCGTCGCGAGCCGGGGCTTGATGCTGGACAGGATGAGACCGTTCAACTTCTCGACCTGGCCGTTTGACTGCGGATGAGCGACGGAGGCCATGTCGAGCCGGATTCCCTGCCTGGAGTAGAAGTGTGCGAGTGCACCCTTGGCGAAGTTCGTGCCGTTGTCGGTGATGATGCTGTGGGGGATGCCGTAGCGGACTGTGATGTCGTCGATGAACCTGACGGCCGTAGGGCTGTCCAGCTTCTTGATTGGTCGCGCCTCGATCCACTTGGTGAATTTGTCGACAGCCACCAGTAAGTGCGTCATGCCGCCTCGAGCGGTTTTGAATGGGCCCACCATGTCCAGCCCCCAAACGGCGAAGGGAGACAAGAGGGGGATGGTTTGGAGGGCCGTTGTTGGCAGGTGGCTTTGCATGCTGAAGCGTTGGCAGCCCTCGCACTCGTCGGGTTGAGAGCCGTCGGCCAGAAGAATCCATGGCGGAACTCCTTAGCCACCAGGGTCCGGGAGGCGGCATGATGCCTGCACTCACCCTGGTGAATGTCGAGGAGGATCTCCAGACCCTTTTCCGGCTCGACGCATCGTTGGAAGACGCCGGTGGTGCTGCGGTGGACGAGCTCGTTGTTGATGATGCCGTAGGCCGTGGCCCAACGTTGGATTTGCCTTGCCAAATCCTCATCCGGGGGCAGCTCGCCCCATAGAAGAAATGCTAGGATGGGTTGGGCCCATGAGGGAGGCGAGATGGGTGCCGGCCCGGGAGCTCCCGGGACCGGCTCGCCAGTCCCTGGGACCGGCTCGGGAGCCCCCAGGACTGGTTGATCAGCCCCCGAGCCCAACTCGACCGCCCCCAGGGCCGGCTCGGGAGCCTCCGAGACTTGTTGATAAGCCCCCGAGCCTGACTCGCCCACCCCTAGGGCCGGCTAGTCGACGATCATCATGACGGCTGCGCCGCCGGTGCCGGCCGCCTCGGACGCCACAACTCGATCGGAGCCGGCTAGGCAGCTAACAGTTCGCGAGCTAGTGGTGCAGGTGTCGGCGCCGGCCGCCTCGGACGCTGCCGGCTCGATCGGAGCCGGCTGGGCGGCCAGGACTGTTGATGTGCCGGTGGCGTCCGCCGGCATGAAGATTGACTCTGACTCTGGGGAAGGCTTGATCGACGGCTTGAGCAGCCGTTCGAGGGAGACGCTGGCTGGGATGGCCTACCGGGTGGAGCCGATCTTTGCCAGCGCATTCGCCACCTCGTTGTCCGTCCGTGGGACGTGATGAAACTCACAGCCCTCGAAGGAGCCGGTGAGCTGTTGTACGAGGAAGCGGTAGTTGGCCATGTTGGCATCCCTGGCATCCCATTCGTCGGAGACTTGCTGGATCACGAGGTCGGAGTCGCCGAAGCAGAGGATGCGCCTGATGGATCTCCTTGGCGAGCCAGAGGCCATGGACGATGGCCTCGTACTCAGCCACATTGTTGGAGGCGGCAAAGTGGATCTAGAGGGCATACTTGAGCTGATCACCTTTCAGGGAGGAGAGGACTATGCTGGCACCTAGGCCGGTCCTCATTTTTGAGCCATCAAAGTGCATGCGCCAATGCGTGGAGTCTAGGGCAGGCGGGACAAACTCCGTCTCTACCCTATCGACGAGGAAGTCAGCCAACGCCTATGACTTGATGGCGGTTCTTGGCTCGTACCAAATCTCATGATCGGCGAGGGTGATGACCCATTTGGCGATCTGGCCGGTGGAGTCCCGGACGCTCATTATCTCGCCGAGCGAGGCTGTGCTCACCACGGTAATGGTATGCTCCTAGAAGTACTGATTGACCTTCTTAGCGGCAAAGTATATGCCATAGCACATCTTATGGTAGTGAGGATAGTTCTGCTTGGACGCGAAGAGGACCTCGCTGAGGTAGTAGACGGGTCGCTGGACCGGCAGGGACTTGCCCTCTTCTGGCCGCTCGACCACGTGGTCGTCGTGATGTAGGCGAGCAGCGGTTCCTTCTTAGCCGGCGCGGCCAGGATGGGCGCATGGGTGAGAGCCTTCTTGAGGCCACGGAATGCCTCGTCCACCTCGTTAGGCCAATCGAACACGCCCGGTTTCTTGGTGTGGCCCGGCTCGATCAGAGCCGTCTTGCGAAGGAGCCCGTAGAGGGGCAGGGCCTTTCCCCCCAGCCGGTTGATGAACCGACTAAGCGAGGCGAGGCAGCCGATGAACATCTAGACATCATGGAGCTGGGTTGGCTTCGGCATGCGCTCGATCGCGCTGATCTTCTCAGGGTTAGCTTCCATGCCGCGAGCAGACATGAATGAACCCAAGAGTTGGCCGGCAGGGACGCCGAAGACATATTTCTCTGGGTTGAGCTTGATCTTGTACTCGCGCAAGTTCGTGAAGGTCTCCCGGAGGTCGTCGAGGAGGCTGAAATGCTTCTTGGTTTTGACAACGATGTCATCAATGTAGACATGGGCGTTCCTGCCTATCTGAGGTAGGAGGCATTTCTGCATGCACCGTTGGAAGGTGGCGCCTGCGTCCTTCAGGCCGAAGGACATGATGATGTAGCAGTAGGCCCCAAAGGGCATGATGAAGGAGGTCTTGAGCTAGTCTTCTGGGTCCAGCTTGATCTAGTGGTAGCCTGAGTAGGCGTCCAGGAAGGACAACAAGGCGCAACCGGCCGTGGAGTCGATGACTTGATCGATCCGCGGCAGAGCGAACGGGTCCTTGGGACACGCCTTGTTCAGGCTAGTGTAGTCGATGCACATGCACCAAGTCTTGTTCTTCTTCAGCACTAGGACTGGGTTGGCCAGCCAGTCCGGGTGGAACACTTCCATGATGAAGCCGTCTGCAAGCAGCCGGGTAATCTCTTCGCCTATAGTACGCCGATTATCCTCAGAGAAACAGCGTAGGGGTTGCTTGACCAGCTTGACGTTCGTCCGGACATGGAGTTTGTGCTCGGCAAACTTCCTCGGAACACCCGACATGTCCTTCGGGGACCATGCAAAGATGTCCCGTTTCTCACGGAGGAAGTCGACGAGCTCGCCTTCCTATTTGCTGTTGAGGCGGGAGCCGATGGTGACGCACAGAGTCGGATTGGCCGGGTCGAGCGGGATTTGCTTGGTGTTTTTGGAGGGCTGGAAGAAGGCCTCGCCGACAGATTGCAAGGGAGGAGCCGGCACGGCCGGCTGGCTGGCAGCAAGAGCCATGAGCCGGTCGAGCTGCCATTTCTCCTCGGCAATCTCCAGGGCCTCGGCCAGCCGGCTGCCGTCTCGAGCGCACTCGAGTGACATCTTGTAGTATCCCTTGATGGTGATGATTCCCTTGCGACCCGATATCTTGAGCTTGAGGAAGGCATAATGGGGGACCGCCATGAAGCTGACAACATCCGGTCGGCCCAACAGCGCGTGGTAGGGGCTCGCAAGGTCCACGACCTCGAACAACACCGGCTCGTGGAGGAAGTGGCCGGGAACACCGAAGAGGACGTCGAGTGTGATCTTGCCGACAGGGGAGCAGGACTTTCTAGGCATGATGCCATGGAAAATCGTCCGGCTCACCTGCAGGTCTTCTATTTTCGGCCCCACCTTATGCAAAGTGTCGAGGTAGAGGATGTTGATGCGGCTGCCTCCATCTATCAGCACCCACGAGAAGCGGCAAGTTAGCTCCTTGGTGGCGATGGTGGGGTCGAGGACCAAGGTGTAGCTGCCGGGATTCGGCGTTACGGTAGGGTGATCGGCCTGGCTCCAAGTGACCGGCTTCTCTGACTAGTGCATGAACTGGGGAGTTGCCGGCATGGTGGCGTTCACCTCACGGCGGAGCTGGCGTTGAGCATGTTTTCCCGTCTCTTCAGTGGTGAAGACTGTTGGAAATATGCCCTAGAGGCAATAATAAATTAGTTATTATCATATTTCCTTGTTCATGATAATCGTTTATTATCCATGCTATAATTGTATTGATCGGAGACTTAAATGCATGTGTGGATACATAGACAAAACCATGTCCCTAGTATGCCTCTAATACACTAGCTCGTTGATCAAAGGATGGTTAAGGTTTCCTAGCCATGGACATGAGATGTCATTTGATAACGGGATCACATCATTGGGAGAATGATGTCATGGACAAGACCCAAATTACAAACGTAGCATATGATCGTGTCAGTTTATTGCTGTTGTTTTCCGCATGTCGAGTATATGTTCCTATGACCATGAGATAATGCAACTCATTGACACCGGAGGGATACTTTGTGTGTATCAAACGTCGCAACGTAACTGGGTGACTATAAAGGTGCACTACAGGTATCAGGCTGGTGGGCTGTCGGAGGATGAATACCAGCCCTTAGTGGGCTGGTGGAAGTCCTACACAAAGCCCATGAGGCTGGGAAGAAAATACCAAAAGGTAAAAGGTGGAAAAAGGCAAAAAAAGGGCCAAATACGGAAGGAGTCCTAATCCTACTAGGAGTGGAGGAGGAGGACTCCTCCCTCCTTGGTTTGGCCGACCCAAGGGCTGCCTTTTTGGCAGCCAAGCCTCCTCCTCATCTCCTCCTATATATACTAGAGGATTTTAGGGTTTTGGCACAAGATTTTCAGCCACGTGCCACCTGTTCCTCTAGTGCATAGCTTCTCCTCTAGATCAGTTTTCTAAAGTGCTTAGGCGAAGCCCTGTCGGAATAGCTCCACCACCATCGCCGGAGCGCCGTCACGCTGCCGGAGAACTCTTCCTCCTCTCTGCCTCCTCTTGCTGGATCAAGACGGTGGAGATCGTCATCAAGCTGCACGTGTGCTGAACGCGGAGGTGCCGTCCGTTCGGTACTAGATCGGAAGGATCGTGATCAAGGCCACGGGACGTTCATGATCGGATCGCGGGACGGATCGTGACGAGATCGCAGGACGGTTCGTGATTGGTTTGTGGGACGGTTCGTGATTAGATCGCGGGACGCTCGGCGATTTGGATCGCGAAGAAGTTCGACTACACCAACCGCGTTTCGTAACGCTTCCCGCTTAGCGACCTACAAGGGTACGTAAATCCACTCTCCCTCTTGTAGATCCTGATCACCATGGATAGGTTTGCGTGTGCGTAGGAAAGTTTTGTTTCCCATGCGACGTTCCCCAACAAAGACGATGTAGCAACAGTCCTGGTTGGGAAACTGGTCGATTAGATGACCGTCATTCTGGGCCGGAGCCGGAGCTGGTGCTGGGGCGGCAGCTTGGGCCGGGGCCGGCGCGCGGGCTGGCGGCACGGGAAGAGCTAGAAGGCCGTCCCCCCAGGCCAATCGTTGTGAGAAGCTGCACTGCCGGAGCGTGTGCGTACAGGGTTTACCCCCCGAATGGTTCTTGCAAGGGAGATTGGGCATTTGCTCGAAGGTGAGCTTCGGCTGCCAGGCAGCCTTGCCAGTGCGTTGGCACTGGCCGGAAGGTTGGGGAGCCGACTGTTGCTCCTCGATGGTGTTAACCTATTGGCTCCCGTAGTGGGGATCCGGTTGGTCGTTCTTGCGTTTGTTGTTCTGCAACTGCCGGTTCTCGGTAGCTGGCTGGAATGTGGCCGGCGTTATCGTCGCCTTGGCAGGCGGGGTCGTCTTGACCCGGATGGCCGAATCGGCCATGGCGTATTTGTCTGCCTTGGTCATGACCTCGACAAGCGTGGCCGGCTTGGAGCAAAGAAGCTTATGTTTGAGAGGGGTGCCGTCTCGACAGCCCTCGATGAAGTACTGCATGGCTTGCACCTCGTGCACCCCTTCACAGGAATTGCAGAGCTCGGTCCACCGAGTGAGGTAGTCGCGGAGGGATTCGTCCTGCCCCTGAACGCACATGGCGAGTTCACAAGGACGGCTAGGCCGCTTGTAGGTGTCGGTGAAGTTGCGGACGAAGACCTCCTCGAAGTCCATCCAGCTGTTGATCCTGCCGCTCGCCAGGCTATTGAGCAAGGTGCAGGCCGAGCCGATCAACATGGGGGGGCATAGCAAATGGCTACGCGCTTATTCCCCATGGCGATGCCAACCACAGTGGTGTAGTCGATCAACCAGTCTTCGGGCTTGGCGGCCCCGTTGTATTTCGGGGTGTCCCTAGGGAGCGTGAAGCCGGTTGGGAATGGCTCGGTGCGGATCTAGAGGCCGATGCAAGCCGGACCAATCGAGCCCTCCTCCTCGAGGAGGGCGGATTGCGCGAGCCTTACGAGGAGGTTGCATGCGTCGTTTTCGCTGCCAGGGACGCACGGTCCGAGCCGAGCCGAGAGCTCGGGACGGACAGTGGGTGGCATCTGTTGGAAATATGCCCTAGCGGCAATAATAAATTAGTTATTATCATATTTCCTTGTTCATGATAATCATTTATTATCCATGCTATAATTGTGTTGATCGGAAACTTAGATACATGTCTGGATACATAGACAACACCATGTCCCTAGCTTGTTGATCAAAGATGGCTATGGTTTCGTAGTCATGGACATGAGATGTCATTTGGTAATAGGATCACATCATTAGGAGAATGATGTGATGGACAACACCCAAACTACAAACGTAGCATATGATCGTGTCAGTTTATTGCTACATTTTTCTGCATGTCAAGTATATGTTCCTATGACCATGAGATCATGCAACTCACTGACACCACAGGAGTACCATGTGTGTATCAAATGTCGCAACGTAACTGGGTGACTATAAAGGCGCTCTATAGGTATCTCCGAGGGTGTCTATTGGGTTGGCATGGATCAAGACTGGGATTTGTTACTCCGTGTGATGGAGAGGTATCTCAGGGCCCACTCGGTAATACAACATCACAATAAGCCTTGCAAGAAATGTGACTAAGTATTAGTCACGGGATCTTGTATTATGGAACAAGTAAAGAGACTTGCCAGTAATGAGGTTGAACTAGGTATGGAGATACCGACGATCAAATCTCGAGCAAGTAACATATCGAAGAACAAAGGGAACATCATATGGGATTAACTGAATCCTTGACATAAAGGTTCGACCGATAAAGATCTTCGTAGAATATGTAGGAACCAATATGGGCATCCAGGTCCCGCTATTGGTTATTGACCGTAGAGGTGTCTCGGTCATGTCTACATAGTTCTCGAACCGGCAGGGTCTGCACACTTAAGGTTCTGTGATGTTTCGATAGTATAGAGTTATGTATGGTGACGACCGAAGGTTGTTCGGAGTCCCGTATGAGATCCCGGATGTCACGAGGAGCTCTGGAATGGTCCGGAGGTAAAGATTGATATATAGAAAGTCCTGTTTTGGTCGCCGGAAAGGTTTCGGGCTCATCGGTAGTGTACCGGGAGACCATCGGGAGGGGTATTTCGACCCAAGAGGCTACATGGGCTGTGGGAGAGTAAATACCAGCCCTTAGTTGGCAGGTGGATGTCCCACACAAGGCCCATGCAGCTGGGAAGAAAATCCCAAATAAAAAAAGGTGGAAAAATGCAAAAAAGGCAAAAGTAAGGAGGAGTCCTAGTCCTACTAAGATTGGAGGAGGAATCCTCCAATCCTCCTTGGGAGCCAAGCCTCCTCCTCTCTTCCTCCTATATATGCTAGAGGTTTTAGGTTTTTGGCACTAGATTTTCATCCACGTGCTACCCGTTCCTCTAGTGCATAGTTTCTCCTCTAGATCAGTTTACTGCAGTGCTTAGGCGAAGCCCTGCCGGAATTGCTCCACCACCATCGCCACAGCGCCTTCACACTGCCGGACAACTCGTCTACCTCTCTGCTCCCTCTTGCTGGATCAAGAAGGCAGAGATCGTCATCAAGATGTACGTGTGCTGAACGCGGAGGTGCCGTCCGTTCGGCCCTAGATTGGAAGGACCGTGATCAAGATCGCGAGACGGATCATGATGAGTTCGCGAGACGGGTCATGGTGAGTTCGCGGATGGATCGTGATTGGATCGTGGGACGGATCATGATGATATCGCGGGATGCTTGGCGATTTGGATTGCAAACACGTTCGACTACACCAACCGTGTTTCTTAACGCTTCCCGCTTAGCGATCTACAAGGGTATGTAGATCCACTCTCCCTCTCGTAGATTCTCATCACCATGGATAGATCTTGCGTGTGCGTAGGAAATTTTTGTTTCCCATGTGACGTTCCCCAACAGTGGCATCACGAGCTAGGTCTATGTGTAGATGAGATCTCGAGTAGAACACAAAGAGTATGTGGGCATTGATGCTTAGATTGCTTCCTCCCTTGGTCGTGTTTTGGTTCAACAGTATTGTGAGATGAAGCGGACCAGACCTACATTACTTGTATGCTTATGAGAGACCGGTTCCCTCAACCGCAACTAGTTGCATAGATGGCTTGCGGGTGCCAGTTTCTCTCACTTTAGTTGGATCGGATTCGACAAAGGCGGTCCTTGAGAAGGTTGAAAAGCAACTAGTGTATCACCGTTGTGGTTTTTGCGTAGATGAGAATTGTTCTTGCTAGATACCCATAGCAGCCACGTAAAACATGCAACAACAATTAGAGGACGTCTAACTTGTTTTTGCAGGGTATGTTGTGATGTGATATGGCCAATTACATGATGTGATATATGTGATGTATGAGATGATCATGTGTTGTATAGAATATCACGACTTCCATGTCGATGAGTACTGCAACCGACAGGAGCCATAGGGTTGTCTTTAATTATTTTATGACCTGCGTGTCAATCATTAAGTGCTATGTAATGCTTTACTTTCACGCTAAACGGTAGCAATAGTAGTACAAGCATGATGGGCACGACAACCCCGATGGCGATACGTTGATGGAGATCAAGATGATGGAGATCATAGTGTCGTACCGGTGACGATGGAGATCATGCCGGTGCTTTCAAGATGGAGATCAAAAGCACAAGTTCATGGCCATATCACGTCACTTATGATTTGCATGTGATGTTAATCCGTTTATGCACCTTGTTTTGCTTAGGACAATGGTAGCATTATACGGTGATCCCTCACTAAAATTTCAAGATGAATTGTGTTCTCCCCGAGTGTGCACCATTGCGAAAGTTCGTCATGTTGAGACACCACGTGATGATCGGGTGTGATAGACTCTACGTTCACATACAACGGGTGCAAGCCAATGTTGCACATGCAGAAGACTCGAGTTAAACTTGAAGAGCCTAGCATGTACAGACATGGCCTCGGGACACAAGAGACCAAAAGGTCGAACATGAGTCATATAGCAGATATGATCAACATGATGATGTTCACCATTGAAACCACCTCAACTCACGTGATGATCGGACTTGAGTTGGTCAATTTGGATGATTTATCACTCGAATGACTAGAGGGATGTCTATTTGAGTGGGAGTTCTTAAGTAATATGATAAATTGAACTCATTATCATGAACATAGTCAGTAGTGTCTTTGCAAACTGTGTTGTAGATTACTAGCTCACGCTGTAGCTCCCTTGCATTTCTATATGTTTCTAGAGAAATAGAGTTGAAAGATGATGGTAGCAATATTGCGGACTGGCTCCGTGATCTGAAGATTGTCCTCGTTGCTTTACAGAGGGATTATGTCCTTAATGCACCACTCGGTGCACCAACCCCTCTAGCGTCGTCTGTAGATGTTGTGAACATCTGACAGGCACGTTCTGATGGCTACTTGATAGTTTAGTGCGTCATGCATTACAACTTAGAATTGAGGCTCCAAAATGTTTTGAACGTCACATAACATATGAGATGTTCTAAGAGCTGAAATTAGGATCTCAGGCTTGTGCCCGTGTTGTGAGATATGAGATCTCCAACAAGATTCTTTGCCTGCAAGATGAAAGAGAATAGCTCAATCATTGAGCATGTGCTCAGATTGTGTGGCTGCTGCAATCGCTTGAATCGAGTGGGAGTTGATCTTCTAGATAGGATAGTGATTGATATAGTTCTCCAAGTCACTGTCACTAAAGCTACTAGAACTTGGTGATGAAATATAAAATGCCAGGGATAGAAATAATGATCCCTGAGCTATTCGCGATGTTTGACACCGCGTAGGCAGAAATCAAGAAGGAGCATCAAGTGTTGATTGTTAGTCAAACCACTAGTTTCAAGAAGGGCAAGAGAAAGGAGGGAAACTTAATGGATAGCAAGTCAGGTGCTGCTCCAGTGAAGCAACGCATTGTTGAACCCAAACCCGAGACTAAGTGCTTCGATTATGAGGAGAGGGGTCGCTGAAGCGGAACAACCCTAGATACTTGGTAGATAAGAAGGCATGCAACGTCGATAGAAGTATATTTGATATACGTGTTAATGATGTGTACCTTGCAATTACTCCTAGTAGCACCTGGGTATTGGATACCGGTTCGGTTGCTAAATGTTAGTAACTCAAAATAAAAGCTACAGAATAAACGGAGAACTAGCTAAGGGTGATGTGACGATGTGTGTTGGAAATGTTTCCAAGGTTGATGTGATCAACATCGCACGCTCTCTCTACCTTCGGGATTAGTGACAAACCTAAATAAATGTTATTTGGTGTTTTGCGTTGAACATGAACGTGATTAGATCGTGTTTATTGCAACACGGTTATTCATTTAAGTTAGAGAATAATGGTTATTCTGTTTACATGAATAATACCTTCAATGGTCATGCACCCAATGAGAATGGTTTGTTGAATCTTGATCGTAGTAATACACATGTTCATAACATTGATGCCAAAAGATACAAGGTTAATGATGATAGTACCACATACTTGTGGCACTTCCGCTAAATGTCATATTGGTATAAAGCGCATGAAGAAACTCCATGCTGATGGATCTTTGGACTCATTCGATTTCGAATCGGTTGAGACATGCGAACCATGCCTCTTGGGCAAGATGACTAAGGACCCCGTTTCCAGATGGATGGAGCGAGCAAGTGATTTATTGGAAATGATACATGTTGATGTATGCAATCCAATAGCGTGCGGTGGATATAGTTATTTTCTTACCTTCACTGATGATTTGAGTAGATATAGTGTATATTTACTTAATGAAACACAAGTCTGAATCGTTTAAAAGGTTCAAGCAAATTCAGAAGGAAGTTTAAGATCATCGTGAAAGATAAAAATGTCTGCGATATGATCGTGGAGGTAAATATCTGAGTTATGAGTTTGGCATACAACTTTATGAGTTATGAGTTTGGCACACCTGGAACACCATAGTGTGATGGTGTGTTCGAACGTCATAGTCGTGCTCTACTAAAAATGGTGCTTGCTATGATGTCTCTTATCGTTTTGCTACTATAATTTTGGGGTTCTGCATTAGAGACAACTACATTCACTTCAGATAGGGCAACATCTAAATCTGTTGAGATGACACCATGTGAATTATGGTTTGATAGAAACCTAAGCTGTCATTTCTTAATGTTTGGGGCTGCAACACTTATGTGAAAAAGGTTTTCACCTAATGAGCTCAAACCCAAAGCGGACAAATGCATGTTCATAGAATACCCTAAAGACAGTTGGGTAAACCTTCTATCTCAGATCCAAGCATAAAGTGTTTGTTGCTAAAACTGGGTCCTTTCTAGAGAAAGAGTTTCTCTCGAAAGAATTGAGTGGGAGGAAGATAGAACTTGATGAGGTTGTTGAACCTTTGTTCAACCAGAGAGTAGTGCAGTACAAGAATTTGTTTCTGTGAAGCCTACGTTAGTTGAAGAGGAAGTTAATGATGATGATCATGACGCTTCAGATGAAGTTACTATCGAACCTCGTAGGTCGACAAGGATGTGTACTGCTCCTGAGCGGTACGACAACCCTCTCTTGGAGGTCATGTTGTTGGACAACGATGAACCTACGAGTTGTGGAGAAGTGATGATGGGCACGGATTCTGACAAATGTTTAGAGGCCATGAAATCCGAGAAAGGATCCATGTATGAAAACCAAGTATAGACTTTGGTAGACTTGCTCATTGGACGGCAGGTCGTTGAGTACAAATGGATGTTTAAAATGAAGACATACGCTCATGGTAAATGTCACCATTTGTAAAGCTCGACTTGTTGCAAATAAGTTTACGACAAGTTCAAGGAGTTGAATGCAATGAGACTTTATCACTCGTAGCGATGCTAAAGTCTGTTGGAATTATGTTAGAAGTTGCTGCATTTTTCAATTATGAAATCTGGCAGAGGTGAAGCAGGGTCAGGAACAACGAATCTCTTTATGATAAACAGATCCATTTTGCAAGTTCGTTATTACGGGTAGTTCCTACAAAGAATCGGACTAATGACGTATACAATGCTTGAATTATCGATGTAGATGCTACATAGTGGGTTCTCATCCTTCAGAGACTACGAGTGTAATAGGAGCATCCGTTGACAAAAGGATCACCCTAAGATGATCATCTCATGGCTATTGGGAACGAATCAAATCATATGGTTCTATTTCTCAACCTTTCTGAGGATATCAAAACATAGTTTTCTTAACGGTTTACTTGAGGAAAGGTTGTATGTGATACAACCAGAAGGTTTTGTCAGTCCTAAGGATGCTTAAAGGTGTGCAAGCTTCAGTGATTCTTCTATGAACTGAAGCAAGCATCTTGGAGTTGGAATATACACTTTGGTGAGGTGATCCAAGTTTTTGAGTCTGTACAAAGTTTACAAGAAACTTGTATTTACAATAAAGTGGGTCGAAGCACTATAGAATTTCTGATAAGTATATCTCGATGACATATTGTTGATCAGAAATGATGTAGAATTTCTGGAAAGCATAAACGGTTGTTTGAAAAGAGTTTTTCAACGGAAGACCTGGATAAAGCTACCTAATTGTTGAGTATCAGGATCTATAGAGATAGGTCAAGATGCTTGATGAGACTTTCAATGAGTATGTACCTTGACAAGATTTTGAAAGAGTTCAAAATGGATCAGTCAGAGAAAGAGTTCTCGCCTGATTTGCGAGGTGTGAGGTTGAGTGAGACTCAAAGCTCGACAACAGCAGAAGAAAGAGAAAGGATGAATGTCGTCCACTATGCCTTAGCCATAGGCTCTGTATAGTATGCCATGCTGTGTACCGCACCTGTGTGTGCCTTGCCATGAGTCCGTCAAGGGGTACAAGAGTGATCCAGAAGTGGATCACTAGACAGCGGTCAATATTATCCTTAGTGAGTAAAATACTAAGGAAACATTTCTCGATTATGGAGGTGATAAAGGGTTCATCGTAAAGAGTTACATTGATGCAAGCTTTAACACTAATCCGGATGACTGTTAGTAGCAATCCGGATGCGTATAGTGGAGTAGCCATTTGGAATAGTACCAAGTGGAGTGTGGTAGCAGTGTTTATAGTTTGACAAAGAGATTTGCAAAGTACATACGGATCTGATTGTCGTAGACCCGTTGACTATAAGACCTCTCTCACATGCAAAGCATGATCGAGCCCCAGAACTCAGTGGGTAATAGATTAATAACAATGCGAATCACATGGTGATGTGAACTAGATTATTGACTCTAGTGCAAGTGGGAGACTATTGGAAATATGCCCTAGAGGTAATAATAAATTAGTTATTATCATATTTCCTTGTTCATGATAATCATTTATTATCCATGCAATAATTGTGTTGATCGGAAACTCAGATACATGTGTGGATACATAGACAACACCATGTCCCTAGTATGCCTCCAATAGACTAGCTTGTTGATCAAAGATGGCTATGGTTTCCTAGTCATGGACATGAGATTTCATTTGGTAATGGGATCACATCAATAGTAGAATGATGTGATGGACAAGACCCAAACTACAAACGTAGTATATGATTGTGTCAGTTTATTGCTACTGTTTTCTGCATGTCAAGTATATGTTCCTATGACCATGAGATCATGCAACTCACTAACACCGGAGGAGTACCTTGTGTGTATCAAATGTCGCAACGTAACTGGGTGACTATAAAGGTGCTCTACATGTATCCCCAAGGGTGTCAGTTGGGTTGGCATGGATCAAGACTGGGATTTGTTACTCCGTGTGACGGAGAGGTATCTCAGGGCCCACTCAGTAATACAACATCACAATAAGCCTTCAAAGCAATGCGACTAAGTGTTAGTCACGGGATCTTGTATTACGGAATGAGTAAAGAGGCTTGCTAGTAACGAGGTTGAACTAGGTATGGAGATACCGACGATCGAATCTCGGGCAAGTAACATACCGAAGAACAAAGGGAACATCATACGGGATTAACTGAATCCTTGACATAAAGGTTTGACCGATAAAGATCTTCGTAGAATATGTAGGAACCAATATGGGCATCCAGGTTCCGCTATTGGTTATTGACTGTAGAGGTGTCTCGGTCATGTCTACATAGTTCTCGAACCCGCAGGGTCTGCACACTTAAGGTTCAGTGACGTTTCGGTAGTATAGAGTTATGTATGGTGGTGACTGAAGGTTGTTCGGAGTCCCGGATGAGATCCCGGACTCCACGAGGAGCTCCGGAATGGCCTGGAGGTAAAGATTGATATATAGGAAGTCCTGTTTTGGTCGCCGGAAAGGTTTCGGGCTCAGCGGTAGTGTACGGGGAGTGCCGGTAGTGTACGGAGAGACCATCGGGAGGGGTATTTCGACCCAAGAGGCTACATGGGCTGTGGGAGAGTAAATACCAGCCCTCCTCCAATCCTCCTTGTTTCGGCCGACCCAGTGGATGGCTCCTTGGGCGCCAAGCCTCCTCCTCTCTTCCTGCTCCTGTCTTCCGTGGGAGCCAAGCCAAGCCACGTGCTACCTGTTCCTCTAGTACGTAGTTTCTCCACTAGATCAGTTTTCTAAAGTGCTTAGGCGAATCCCTACTGGAATTGCCTCACCACCATCGCCGCAGCGCCGTCACGCTGCAGGAGAAATTGTCTACCTCTCCGCTCCCTCTTGCTGGATCAAGAAGGCGGAGATCGTCATCAAGATATACGTGTGCTGAACGCGGAGGTGCCGTCCGTCCGGCGCTAGATCGGAAGTACCGTGATCAAGATCGCGAGACGGATTGTGATGAGTTCGCGGGACAGACCGTAATGAGTTCACGGGATGGATCGTGATGAGATCGCGGGACGGATCGTGATGAGTTTGCGGGACGGATCGTGATTGGATCGCGGGACGGATCGTGATGAGATCGTGGGATGCTCGGCGATTTGGATCGCAAAGACGTTCGACTACACCAACCGTGTTTCTTAACGCTTCCCTCATAGTGATCTACAAGGGTATGTAGATCCACTCTCCCTCTCGTAGATGCTAATCACCATGGTTAGATCTTGCATGTGCGCAGGAAAATTTTGTTTCCCATGCAACGTTCCCCAACAGCATCGACTACCCTGACATGCGCCGCGGGGGTGGCGTGTGCCCGTGGCTGCGCCGGCCACCGGATGCCGGCGCTTCGTGGTGGCGGCAGTTTTGAGGCGGATCGTTGGTGCTCCGGCTGCTGACAGCTGGCTGCTCGCTCCCCGGTGTCTGAGAGGGCCGAGGGTTTTTTACTCCGGATCGGTGGCCGGAAACGCGAGGGGATCAGGAGTACTGGGCCGGCGGGCGGCTGGCAGTTCCCGTGCCCTCGCGCTCGGGCCGGGGGCCTTCAGTGGCAGCGATGCCCGTCGCGAGCGGATGCTGCTACGCCTCAGCAGCATCGATGAGGTCCTTGATGTGGCGCTCATGGGCGGCACGCTCTTCGCCCTCCAAGGTGGCCAATTCCTCGTAGGCCACCTTGTGAGCCCGTAGGTTGGCTGCGGGGGTGTCGTAGACGGGCATCTTGCCACGGAGGATTTCGGCGACCACGCGACCGCGGTCATGCACAACCCCACGCAGGCTAGGCTCGGGGCCAGCCGGGGTGAGTCCATAGGCCGGACGAGCGGTTTTGCCTGGACAAGCGGCGACGGCGGGGAATGGCGAGGGGTCCCGCCCGGAGCATGAATCCGGCCGGCGCCGCGTACGGCCCCACGGTGGGTGCCAATTGTCGTCATTTTCTCACGACAGATGCCATAGGGTGGCTTATCGTAGGTGGTTGGGGCCGAAAGACGCCGACAGGCTCTAGGTGCGAGATTGGGCACAAGCGGTGATGACACACGATGTACCCAGGTTCAGGGCCCTCCGGGGGAGGTAATACCCCCAGTCCTGCTTGGTTTAGTTGGATGGATGGGTATGGTTACAATGGTGCTCCTGGAGCTGTGTCTAGAGGAGGAAGAAGGGGCAGCCAGCTGCTCTTCCTCCATTGCTAGAGGGGGTTGAGTGTGTGTGCGAGAGTGATCGATCGTCCCATTGCATGGGGGGCTCGGGGGGTTTTATAGGCCAACCAACCGGCTCTTATAATATGCTCTAAGTACAAAGGTGGGGGACCGGTTGGCAGTCTCTCCGGCTGGCCAGAGGGTCCCGCCATTCGTGTCGTCTCGTTGTTGGTGGGGTCCACCGACCGAGCAGTCCCATCTCCCATTGGGGCCCGCCATCCGGCCGACCGGGGTCGTCTAGCGCCAGCCGGCCGAAGTCTTCGGTACGGCCGACCGCGCTATAGCCATGCCGGGGTAGTAGTCGAGTGGTGAGGGCATGTCGTCCCTGTTCCCACACCCGATCGCGCTCGCCTAGGTCAGCGGCCGGGACAGTTGGACTGTAGCCATGCGCTGCAGTGCATCAGCGGCCACTATAGCCATAGGGCCGCCCATCGTATCGGTCGTGTCGTGTCGTCGTACCAGTGCATAGAGAGATGGGACGTCGCATGTCTGTCCCAAGGTCAATGGAAGAGCCGGCCCGGAGGCAGCCGACCATGCCCAGCCGGCCGAGGGTCCAGCCGACTCCTCGACCAACCGTTCGGGGCGCCAGCCGGCACTGGCTTGTGCCGGAAGTCCTCCAGCTGGCCACGGCCAGCCGGACGCGTAGTTAATCTTCCAAGCGAAAAGGGGAAGACCTCGTTGCTTTGGCCTACCCAGGGGTAATAGCCCTGTCATGTTCTACTCGAGATCTCATCTACACATAGACCTAGCTCTAATACCACTGTTGGGGAACGTTGCATGGGAAACAAAAAATTTCCTATGCACACACAAGATCTATCCATGGTGATGAGCATATACGAGAGGGAGAGTGGATCTACATACCCTTGTAGATTGCTAAGAGGGAAGCGTTAAGAAACGCGGTTGATGTAGTCGAACGTCTTCGCGATCCAAATCGCCGAGCGTCCCATGATCCCATCACGATCCGTCCCGTGATCTCATCATGATCCGTCTCGCAATCCAATCACGAATTGTCTCGCGATCTTGATCACGGTCCTTCCGATCTAGTGCCGAATGGATGGCACCTCCGCGTTCAGCACATGTATAGCTCGATGACGATCTCCGCCTTCTTGATCCAGCAAGAGGGAGCGGAGAGGTAGACGAGTTCTCCGGCAGCGCGACGGCGTTGCAGCGATGGTGGTGGAGCGGTTCTAGCAGGGCTTCGCCTATGCACCGTTGTCCGAAGTGCTAGCCTCACCCCTCTATTTATATGCTGAGCCCTGGGGTCGAAACTTGGAGAAAATCCCTCCTCAAGGTCGATTTGCCCGCAAGGCAGGAGTCCTTCTCAGACTCTAGGACTAGACGCCAAGGTCCTCGGCATCTGGTCCCAGACGCTAGGGTCCCTGGCTTCTGGCCCCTGGCCTCCGCAAAACAGCTTTTTCACCTTCCTAAAGCCTCATGGGCTTTACCCCTTGGCCCAAATAAAGTGTTCCTGTACCCCAAACATTTCGGAAAACATCCAAAACTACTTCTTGTGAATTCCGGAACCCATCCGGAGACCAAACACTATTATCCCATATATCAATCTTTACCTCCAGACCATTCCGGAGCTCCTCGTGATGTACGGGATCTCATACGGGACTTCGAACAACCTTCGGTCACCACCATACATAACTTTATACTATCGAAACGTCACCGAACCTTAAGTGTGCAGACCCTACGAATTCGAGAACTATGTAGACATGACCGAGACACCTCTACGGTCAATAACCAATAGCAAGAACTGGACGCCCATACTGGTTCCTACATATTCTACGAAGATATTTATCGGTCGAACCTCTATGTCAAGGATTCAGTCAATCCCGTATAACGTTCCCTTTGTTGTTCGGTATGTTACTTGCCCAAGATTCGATCGTCAGTATCTCCATACCTGGTTCAACCTCGTTATCGGCAAGTCTCTTTACTCATTCTGTACCACAAGATCCCGTGACTAACACTTAGTCACATTGCTTGCAAGGCTCATTGTGATGTTGTATTACCGAGTGGGCCCTGAGATACCTCTCCATCACATGGAGTAACATATCCCAATGTTTATCCATGCCAACTCAACAGACACCCTCGGAGATACCTGTAGAGTACCTTTATAGTCACCCAGTTACGTTGCAACATTTGATACACACAAGGCATTCCTTCGGTGTCCATGAGTTGCATGATCTCATGGTCATAGGAACATATACTTGACATGCAGAAAACTATAGCAATAAACTGACACGAATGCTACATTTATAGTTTGGGTCTTGTCCTTCCCATCATTCTCCTAATGAAGTGATCCCGTTATCAAATTACATCACATGTCAATGGCTAGGAAACCTTGACCATCTTTGATCAACGAGCTAGTTCACTAGAGGCATACTAGGGACTAAGTGTTGTCTATTTATCCACACATGTAATGTGTTTCCAATCAATACAATTATAGCATGGATAATAATCGATTATAATGAACAAGGAAATATGATAATAACCAATTTATTATTGCCTCTAGGGCATATTTCCAACAAAGACAACACCATGGAATCAAGGAAATGACTCCAGATGACATCATATCCACTTTCCAACTCTTTGAAGAGTCAAAGGCAAATGATACAAAACATCTTGCCATGCATGGTACCTCAACATCAAAAATCAATCTTGCATTGAAGGCCAAGCATGTATATGAAGAAGAGATAAGTGAAGAAGAAGAAGATGGAGAGGACCAAAACTCTCCTCACGAGGTCAAGGTAACCCCATGATCAAATCCTCCTCTCCTCACTCCTCTTACTACTAGTGATGAGTACCTTGATGCGGAGGATAATTATGATGATAATGATATAGATGACCCCATGTTTTCTAAATTAAATAAGGTCACTATGTTTCGTATGCTTATGGAGATGGTGGGTAAGCACACCATCACCATTAAGGAACTTGAAAACCTCGTAACCGAGGAAAAGGAAAAAATATGAAATCCTTGAGCGGAAAGTCCAATATGAGGAAGCACAAAATGATGAACTATGCTTGAAAATTGGTGCAAACATTGATGTTCATACTAAAGATCTTGCCTCCTTGAAAATGGCTAAGGACTCTTGCGTAGAGTTGATGAATGATAGAAGTAAGCTTGTGAAGTCTGATGCTTCTCTATCTAAGGATTGTGAGCTCCTATCTGTGTCCCTCGAGACTCAAGAAGAAGAGCTCTCCCTTCTTACAAAGAGTTTTGAGACACTCAAGCTTACTTATCTTGAAACTCTAGCCAAGGCTTACTCTTCTCCTATTATCAATGTCGATGCTTGTAGTACTAACTCTAGTAGTGATCTAGCATCTATTCTTGGGGAGAATCGCTTTCTCAAGGATCAAATCGAGAAAGGTCTCATGACATGTGCTCAAGGACAAAAGAACCTAATGAGGTATTGAGCCAACACAATGAAGTGTTTGCCAAAGAGGGGCTCGGGTTTGACCCAAGCACAAGCAAGAAGAAGACGCCTACTTAAAAGCGCACCACCCCTCTAAAAGAAACTTCTGTATGAGAAGGGCACAAGGAGAAAGGTAAGGTTGTTAGTGGGAAGGCCACAAGGGGCATGCCCACTCTCAACAATCCAAAAGAGTTCATGCCTCCATCCTATGTAATTCATAAGACTAAGGATGGAGAAGTTTATGCAAAATTTGTTGGTCCTCGAAATGCATTCGGGTTCTATGATAATTGGGTCCCTAAGGCCCTTGTGACTAACTTGAGAGGTCCCATTGTAAAATGGGTTCCTCTAATCAAGTCATAATTGTGTGTAGGTTGCTTTCTCCGGTGGAGTAAAATGGGTGATCGATAGTGGATGCACAAATCATATGACCGGAGATAGCGAATTGCTCTACGATTTCATGGAAGCTATTTAACCATTTATGAGCATTATGTTTGGTGGGGGATCAAAAGGACAGGTACTCGGATTGGGCAATGTGGCTATCACAAATGACATGTCTCTTGCAAATGTTATGCTTGTTCAATCCCTTAAATATCACTTGCTTTATGTTCGCCAATTGGCTTCTGTTGGTTATGATACACTCTTTGGACTAAGGATGTGAAAGTCTTTAAGAGAGATACCCTCGAAGTGGCCTTTGTTGGAGAGTTGGATGGCAACCTTTACACGGTTGATTTCTCAAAAGAGAGCACATTCCATGCAACTTGTCTAATGGCCAAGGCCGACAAGGGGTGGCTATGGCATCGCCGGCTAGCCCATGTCGGCATGAGAAATCTTCAAGATCTCTTAAAGGGTAATCACATCCTTGGACTAACCAATGTATCATTTGAGAAAGATCGTGTGTGTAGTGCATGCATAGCAGGGAAGCAACATCAATCAAAGCACCCACCCATAACGGTTGTATCTACCTCAAGGCCTTTGGAGCTCCTTCATGTGGATCTCTTTGGGCCTCCTTCATGGGACAGTCTTGGTGGGGAAAAGTATGGACTTGTCATTGTTGATGATTACTCAAGATATACATGGGTGTTTTTCCTCAAGTCCAAGGATGAGACAAAGATCACTTTCATTGATTTTGCCAAGCAAGCACAACGCAAGTTTGACAAAGAAATCTTGGCAATAAGAAGTGATAATGGCTTCGAGTTCAAGAACTACACCTTGGAAGGATTTCTTAGTGATGAAGGGATTGAGCATCAATATTCTACACCATACACGCCAAAACAAAATGGTGTTGCATAAAGGAAAAATCATACACTTGTAGAGATGCTAAGGTCCATGGTGGATGAGTACAAGTCACCACATAGTTTTTGGGCCGAGGCTGTCAACACCGCATGCCATGCATCTAACCGGCTCTTCCTCTGCAAAATATTAGAAAAGACACCATATGAGCTTCTAACCGGGAACAAGCCAAATGCCAAGTACTTTCATGTATTTGGGTGCAAATGTTTCATCCTCAACAAAAGAGAACGGTTAGGAAAATTTCAATCCAAAACAACCGAGGGCATTTTTTGTTGGTTATGGATCAAAATCTCACGCCTATAGAGTCTACAACAAATCAAATGGATGTGTTGTAGAAACTTGTGACGTGGTGTTTGATGAATTTAATGGCTCCCATGGGGAGCAAGTTGATCTAAGTGATGTAGGTGATGGAGATTCGCCTCAAGATATTTTGTCCATGGGCGTTGGTGCTCTTCTTCCCATGGAACAAGAACCTCATCATGATGAAGAAGAAAATGAATGTTCCACACATCATCAAACCACTTCAACAACCATACCGCCACAAGCTCCTATTGCTCAATCAATGCCCTTACTTCAAGAACAAGAAGATGATCAAGTTCCTATTCAAGAACAAGATCATCATCAAGGGCAAGAACTAGAAAGTGAAAATCATTGATGATGAACCTCAACAAATGCAATATGAAGAAGAATATTTTCCACCACACATTAATGGTCCATATGTTGAGAATGTGGATGATGGACATGAAGTTGAACCTCGCGAAACCCTAACCTCCATCGTGCCTTGAGTGGCCGGTCGTGTTGATGTTAACAAAATCCTCACCGTCATATCGGAAGGTATAATCACTCGTAAACATTTGACAAACTTTTGTGTTCACTTCTCGTTTGTGTCTAGTGTTGAGCCTCTCAAGGTATAAGATGCACTGATTGACAACGATTGGCTAGTTGCGATGCAAGAAGAGTTGAACAGTTTTGAACCTAATCAAGTATGGTCATTAGTCGAGAGGCCAACTACGAAGCACAATGTCATTGGAACAAAATGGATTTTCAAGAACAAGCAAGATGAGAATGGTGTAATCATCTGTAACAGGCAAGGTTAGTGGCACAAGGGTACTCACAAGTTGAAGGTTTGGACTTTGGTGAGACCTTTGCCCCCGTTGTCCGTCTTGAATCTATTCGCATCTTACTTGCTTATGCTGCTGTCAGTGGTTTTACATTACATCAAATGGATGTGAAGAGTGCTTTCCTTAACGGTCCTCTACAATAAGAAGTATATGTATCACAACCACCTGGGTTCGTTGATCCCTATCACAAAGACTATGTGTATAAACTTCATAATGCTTTGTATGGCCTCAAACAAGCACCTCGTGCTTGGTATGATCATCTTAAGAAGTTTTTACTCGATGATGGTTTTGTGAGAGGGGTGATCGATCCCACTCTTTTTACTAAGAGGGACAAGGGTGATTTGATCTTATGCCAAATCTATGTAGATGATATCATTTTTGGTTCTCCTAACATTCATTTGTGCAAGAAGTTTGCGGCCTCCATGACCAAGAACTTTGATATGTCAAGAAGGAATATTCTTATCTCAAGTACAGTACCTCAATATCCTAGAAAAGTTTGGCATGACTGATGCTAGTCCATGTAAGACACCCATGCCAACCAAAATTGTATTCACTCAAGACACAAACGGTACCCCTTTTGACCCATCTAAATACCGCTCTATGATTGGTTCATTGCTTTATCTTTGTGCATCTAGACCAGACATCATGTTCAGTGTATGCATGTGTGCTAGATTTCAAGCTTCCCCTAGGGAAAGTCATCATAACGCAGTTAAGCATATTCTTAGATACCTTGTTCACACCCCTAAGTTGGGTCTATGGTACCCCAAGGATGCTAAGTTTGATCCCATTGGGTACACAGATGCGGATTGGGCTGGAGACAAAGTGGATCGTAAGTCCACCTCCGGTGCATGTCAATTTCTTGGATGATCCTTGGTAAGTTGCTCCTAAAAGAAACAAAATTGTGTTTCTCTCTCCACCACCGAAGCCGAATTCATTGTAACCGCCAGTTGTGCAACTCAATTACTATGGATGAGGCAAACTTTGAAGGATTACAGTATCACCTATAGACATGTGCCTATTCTATGTGATAATGAAAGTGCCTTCAACATTGCTGACAATCCCAAAGATCATACCCGCACCAAGCACATGGACATTAGGTATAATTTCTTGAGAGATCGTGAGGAAAAGGGTGACGTTGATATTGCTCATGTTGGTACAGATATGCAACTTCCATACATTTTCACCAAACCACTGGATGAAGCAAGGTTTTCTCAACTTAAGCGTGAACTTGGTATCTTGGAGCTTGACAACATTATGTGAAATCCGGCACCCATGCATGCAACTTACTTCATGTCTTGTCTTGATGTAGGCATATATTTAGGGGGAGACATTCAACTCATGAATTCTCTCACCCCTATGCAATGCATAAATAAAACAAACACTCTCAAAGTTATCACGGTTTTCGAACTATGGTAGTTTACAATGATGGAGTCATGACTATGTACCCAAGGTTCAAATCTTTGCGGCACTATGTCTCATATGCTCAAACATGGTGACTTCGGTCACCGCTTGTGGATTGCGTACATGAACCTTTCTTTACCTTTTTATTATTATTGCACATCTTAGTATGGCCTTAGATTATTCAGATTTTCATCCCTTCCATCTCTAAATCTCCTTGGCGGAGTCTATATCAAAATATCTTACATTTGCCGTTTGCAAAAACTTCCCCCTACTTGGACTCTCTGTCTAGTTGCCGAACATCCGACTCCTCAGCCGGACATCCAGGCCCTGACATTTGCTCTCTGGTCTCTGGTCGCCGGATATCCGGGCTTGTCCCCGGATGTCCGTCCTGTCGCCAGCAGAGTTTTGCTCTCCGGTCTCTGGTGGCCGGATGTCCGGCCCATCGCCTACAGACTCACTAAACAGGGGGGCTCAGGATTTGGGGGCAGTTCCTCATTTTCTCCCCATCTAACTCCAACAGCCGCCTCCGCCGGGCTGTGCTACAGTGCTGCCCTAGCCATCTCCTTCATCCTCCAGCCCCGATCTCCTGCCCACATCCTCATCTCCTCCCGATCTACACTTCCACCCAATCCATTTCTTGGGTTGCGGTGTGTATCACTCGGGAGGGACCAATTCGGGTGTTTACTTGAGATTCTTCCGCCCGAGTTCGTCATGGCGCGTACCAAGCAATGCGGTCCTCCTCCTTCTTCCCGGGTCAATCGCCGGCAAGGCTCCACCAACTCCGAGGACTGGGCTTGACCTAGAAGAAGCAAACCACCTCCGGACCCAAGAAGAAGCGTAGGGCTCCCTCCCCTTGTCCATCGGCCTCTGTTCCAGATGATACAGATTTTGTTTTGGAGGATGAGGCCAACATTGCTCCGCGGACATCCGTTGGCCAGTCAAAGCCGGGCACACAGAAGGCGCCCGTGCCTCAAGTCCGAGGCTCTACAATGCCCATTTCTCATGGTCAGCATGTCTCCATGGAGCTCCCTTTCAGTGGGGATTGCCCCATCCATTATTTCACAACCATGGGGCCTAGTCCATACCTTGAGTTTCGCCGGGACATCAACCAGTTTGAGATGAGGGCTGATGCTAAGGATCCACAGTTCTGTACCCGCATGCAGCAGGACCTCTTCTCTAGCTTTGTCCGCGGTCATGGTCTTGCTCCTCATACATACGTGGATCTTCAGTTCGTGCGTGATAATCCTACCATGTTCCCTGGAGGCCCGGTCAAAATCATTGATGATATGACTCTCGGTCCGGCAATGACCTTTAAGTGTGACCAGAATGAAGCCGCCATCTTCCAGTTCTATGCCACATGCTTCTTTGGTCCAGACGACACCCTCACCTGGATGACTGATAATACTCAGGTCAGTGTCACCTATGCCCAATTTGTTCAGTTTTTGGGTTTGTCTGGTGTTGGCCATCAGATCCACAACAGTGATCCACATCATAGGCCCAAGGGGATTGATGATTGCGCTTCTCTTATTAAACCTCCCACTCAGCTCACTACGGAGGAACGTGGTTATCCTCCCAATGAGGTATCTCTCTTCCATGCTCCTTTCTACATTCTCAATCAGTGTGTGCTTCGCACTCTCTATCCCAAGAAGGGAGATCGCTCAAGGGCTTGCAACTATTGTATTGATTTGATGGTTCGTATGCAAGCTGCACCTACCGAGCCTCTAGAGACAACTCATTTCATTTGGCATGAGATCTGTCTTGCAAGTTTCATTCAGACGCGCCAATTCTTTCATTCTCCATTCATTCAGGCTCTGATTGATGATGATGCCCCATTTGTGCTTGCCAAGACTATTGTGCACTCTATTTGGAAACCTCCGACTCATATGATCGTGGCAACTACTCCCCGGTCTGCTGCTCCTGCTCAGCCCAAGAGGTCCACTGGTGGTGCTCAACCCACAGTGCCCTCTGTGCCTTCTTCTTCGACCACACCTCAGAACCACTTTGCCGCATTCATAGGAAAGGCTCAGTCTGCTATTATGAAGGCGATCACATTCAACAGTCAGCAAAACCATGATGTTCAGAAGCACCTCATCATCTCCAAGAATTAGCTCAAGTAGTGCCTTCGTGACCGTGGCAGTCCCGTGAGTGATGATGGTCCTATTCCCATGGCTCCGTCCGCCTCCACCTTCGGATTCCCGTCTAGTGACGAGTACACTGAGTTCCTTGCTGTTGAAGATGACAGCCACCAGGAGTGATTTCTATGGAGCTCTTTTAGTTCTTCGCCCTTTTTGCATGTTGCCGTCAAAGGGGGGGAGTAGTATCTTAGTTCGGGTCATACTATATGTTATCTATTTGTGTTCGCTATTATTCAAACTCTTAATGTATGCTACATATGGTACTTCAGCGTTTGAGACTATGTTGCTATCCTTATGGCTATGGATTGTTGTTACGGGTTATCATGGTTGTATCATATGTGCGTCATACTTCCCTATTTGTTTTTATTCTTTGAGCTACATATGATACCAATGAGGACAATCATCTCTATGCGCACAATGAGGGGGAGCAAAAAGCAAATAGGAACATATATTGCATTATGTTGTTATGATTTACAATGCTAAATTTATTTATTGCATCTATGATACTACATGTATGATTGTCATCAACAAACAAAAAGGGGGAGATTTAAAGTGCAATCATGCCCTTGCATCATGTTTTGATGTTGATGACAATATACATGCAGGGGAGTAACTATGTTCGTCAAGTGAATCTCAGGTGTTAGTCCCCGATTTATCAAAAGGGTGTGGATCATGATCAAATGAATTTAATCTTACTCAAGGAAGAAGTATCAAGAAGATTGCATATTTGTTTTTCTTGAGTATAGGATCCCGCACTATTAAGAGGGGATCGATAGGATTAGTAAAAGACTTGCTCATGGCACTATATCCCACCTTCAAAGTTTGTTTGGATCTATGAATTTCTCCCTTGGTTATGTCTCTGCCTCTGGGTTGCTAGATGTTCGGGCTGCAAGACGGATGTCCGAGCCCTATTGCCATGCCGGATGTCCGGGCTGCAAGCCGGATGTCCAGGCCCTACTGTCACGCCGGATGTCCGGGCTCCATCCCGGATGTCCGGCCACTACTACCCGTGAAACCAAGGTTCTGTATAACCATTCTATGGACACGCCGGATGTCTGGCCATCTGCCGGATGTCCGGGCTTTCCTGGCACGCCGGATGTCCGGGCTTGGCCCCGGATGTCCGGGCCCTCCGTTTTATCCTCAGACCTGCCCTATTTTTCATATACCTTGCCAGGCCGGATGTCCGGCCTACCCGGTCACTTACACTGCAACAGTCACATGTGCTCTCACAGTATATATAGCTCTCTTCCCCCATTAGAGAGGATTGACCATTCACTTTGAGCTTACCCAAAAACACATTTCACTCTCCCTCACTCTCACACATTGTTGAGGATATACCCCGCGGTATGACCCGGGAGACAGTTATGACCCGGCCAGTTGTAAGTCCCCGGATGACTCTCCAGTTGTAAGTCCCTGGATGACTCTCCAGTTGTGAGTACCCGGATGACTCTCCGGTTGTAAGTCCCTGGATGACTCTCCTGTTGAGAGTTCTCGGATGACTCGCCGGTTGTGAGTCCCCGGATGACTCTCCGGTTGTAAGTCCCTTGATGACTCTCCGGTTGTGAGTCCCCGGATGACTCTCTAGTTGTAAGTCCCTGAAGATGACTCTCTAGTTGTAATCTCCTGAAGATGAGTCCCTGAAGATGAGTCTCTGGTGTATGCCGCCCTGTGTAAGCCGCCCAGTGACTCAGAATCCGATGAAGAGAAGCCCACGATGGGAAGTCACAATAGGAAGTCTCAATCTGACTTAGACTCTACATGTAAGCCGCCCCTTCAGCTTATATAAGGAGGGGGCAGGTTACCCCGAGAGGGTCAAGTTTTTAGACGTCTCAATAGACAGGTCTTAGATAGACAAGATATTAGAGACTCTCGTATTAGAGGTAGCCAACAGCACCCTTGTAACCGAGAGATCTCCTTCATCATCAATACCAGAAAAGCAGGACGTAGGCTTTTACGTCCATCGGAGGGGCCGAACCTGGGTAAACTCTGCCTCTCTCAGTTCCGACCAACCCCTCTCAAGCCGCTACATAGTTGCGATCGCCCCGAATCTAAGTTTGTTCACCCGGACATCTGCCATGACAAATCCACGACAGTTGGCATCCACCGTGGGGCGTGCGCACGATGGTGTTATGGTCTTGGAGGGAATTCTCTTTCAGGGATCGAGAAATTTGCAATTAACCGGCTAGATAAGAGCCGGTGCAGAAGGGTCTACATCAGACCTAGCCACGGGCAGCCCGGCCCGGTCGGCCCGGCCCAACCTTGCCTACGGGCCGGGCTCGAGCCTAGATTTTGAGCCCGGTGGCCAGGCCGGGCCCGGGCCCGGGCCCATCAAAATGTGGATTTATGCCTATGCCGGGCTGGGCCTCCCGGGCCAGGCCGGGCTTTCTTCAGGCTCGGGCCGGGCCTGGGCCCAAATATCAGGCCTGACGGTCGGGCCGGGTCGGGCTCGGCCTAGGTTTCTAACGACGGGCTTTTTAGGCCCGGCCTGAGGCCCGACCCTGCCTGAGGTTTGGCCAGGTATAGTCTACATTGTCTTCTTGACGAGTATTCGAAAAGGTACCTGTGAGACTAAGATCATGGGAAATTTAGGGTTGCGTGATGTGCGCTGTCACACGTGACCAGGCGATGAATCGAAGCTAGGTTGATATCTGCTACACCCCCAAGAAACCAAGTGCTACAGGAGTTTTACCCATCTACATGAGAGTTGCAGCTGTTCTGTTAGATTCACCGAAATTGTTGTGGCTATCGTATAGTCCCAAGGAAATCATCTGAAGCTATCACGAGGCCAATTCATGAATTAAGGAAAGGAAAAGCTGCTACGTTGGTCTAACATACGACTACCAAGGGGCCACGACCAGGGAGCGGATTGTCCACGGGCTCGGACTCCTCCGTCGACCCGCCACGTTAACCCACCGAGCCTCGCTCCGAGCTGGAGGCTCCACTCAGTCGCCTGACACCGCGGCCGTATCCGAGCCGGGCCCGCCTCGCCCGAGTCGCCGGCCCGCCATCGCCTCGCTCCTTAGGCTCCGCGCCGAGTCACCCTAGCCCCCAACGTGCACCTCGCCCCTGCGCCAGCCGCTGCCGCTGCCCTCACGTATTATGCCGCCTGCTCCAATTGCCGTTCGCTCCACCGCTGGCAGTTGTCCAACGAGCCTCCTGCCGACCACACCCGCCGGTCGCCGGCTCTTTTCCGACTTGCCGGCGCGCGATGAACCGTCCCGTCCGCGCGATGAACCGTCCCGTCCGCTGCCATGGCCTCACCTCCAGCCATATCCGCTTCCCCTCGCCTTTGCTAAGAGACCCGCCCGCGCCTGTCACCACTCGGGACCCGACCGTGAGCCGCCCTGGCTGCTCAAACCTCTGTCATGAGCCGGCCGCGTCACCTTGCCTGTTTGATCCACCACGTCGGGCCTCCATTGTCGGCTCAGGCTCCACTCCGCTTAGTGTGCCGGCTCAGCGCCACCGTCTCTCCACCTCAAACCCATCCCACTGCGTCATGCCGCCTTGGCCACCTCCACAGCCGCTCGACCGCGGACCGCGACACCTCTGCGTCACCCCCGCAGTTGCTGGCTCATCTTCACCCTCGCCTATTGCTACTACGCCGTGGATCCACCACCTCGCCGCTGTGACCCGGCTCCCTCAGCCGGATCCCTCTATGAGCCGCCCCCTGCGTCGGCCTCCATCGCGCGTCTTCTCGACGCGGAGGAAGGGCCAGGAGGAGCCGGCTAAGAGAATGAGGTGGATTGTAAAAAAACGGGTGGTCTGTTGCGAGCCGCCCTGCTCTGGCCCAACAACGTTCGGACTTTAAGTCGCCGCCTCGCCACCACCGTCGCAGTTGTGAAACTTGCGCTGAGTTGCCTTCGCTCAACCTCATCCTGAGCCACCGCGCTCCTGTTGCGAGTTGATTTTGCCTCAATATCTGTGGTCTCGCCTTGAGTCGTCTTTGCTATTATGACCCGTCACCTTCACCGCGGTCTCTGGTGTAACAACCGGATCCAGAAGAAGATCATCCATTCGTGCGACATTGTCCGTTTGAGTCATGTTGTCTACTAGATAGGCGCACAAGCCGCACTCTCTGCAGTCAAGCGAAGACAGGTTGCACCAGCGTTCGCGCTCATCCGACAGCAAAAGCCGGGTGCTATCTATTCCATCTATTTTGTCGGTATGCATCAATTTCTTTAAAGAACAATTACTTCGTCTTTATAATATATTTTTACACAGGACAAATTATTCATTTCCAAAGTGGCATCATACCGCGGAGATGGAGGCGCACCAGCATCATTTGGCACCGGCGTCCATACCGGCTTACAGCGCCACAGTCGTCTCTCGCGGCCGCACCGACTCACAACGTCCGCGGCTGAGTCATCTATTCGCGCCGGCTTACAATACTCGCGGGAAAGTCACCCGTTCGCGTCGGCCTACAATGCCCATGGTTGATTCTCCCATCCGCGCTTACAACACCTTGGCCGACCATCAACCTTCCGTGGGTTCACATCGTGTTATAAAAACCAAGGATATCCAATGAGTGTTGCAAATATCATGAACACACCTAGGGCCACACACACCAGTATGAGCAGCCCAACAGACGAGTGCAAGACGCCGCCCACAGTCTGATTCTACCTCATCATGTCGGTGAAGTGCTCATCGATACGAGCCGCCCAATGGACAGGCGCACAAATCGCTGGCATTACAGTTTGGTTCACTTCAACAACCAGTCGAAATGAACCATCGACCGGATTACTGAAACAAATCATACGGGATCATCTATAACCCACCACGGCCATCCTCGACTATCAGTGGAGATTCTCAAGACACCTTTTCAAGTCAACTTAAGACTCGGGGGCTACAAACATGGCGAGACTCATTTGGTCGTTTTCAACGAGAACCCAGGACTTTGCAAGAGAAAACCAAATCCTGGGGGCTACTACATTTCTGGTAGAAGATTAAAAGTTGCCCAAGAGGACAAACCGTAGAGATATACCGTGCAAGCATGGGTGCCCAGATACATTGGATCATCATAAAGTCACTTGGAGGCTTCTTCCATGTTCTTCATTTCAAGATGGCGACTTACAAGATGGTGCACAAAGTTGACTCCGTCAACATGATCGTCCAGAGGGATTCCCACCAACCGGGTGTAGCTTATCAAACCTTATCGGTCGGCTCTCAAGCCAAATAATTGACTCCGTCAACATGATCGTCCAGGGGGCTTCCCACCCATCGGGTGTAGCTTATCAAACCCTATCGGTCGGCTCTCAAGCCAAATAGTTGACTCCGTCAACATGATCGTCCAAGGGGCTTCCCACCCACCGGGTGTAGCTTATCAAACCCTATCGGTCGGCTCTCAAGCCAAATAGTTGACTCCGTCAACATGATCGTCCAGGGGGCTTCCCACCCACCGGGTGTAGCTTATCAAATCCTATCGGTCAGCTCTCAAGCCAAGAAGTTGACTCTGTCAACATGATCATCCAGGGGGCTTCCCACCCACCGGGTGTAGCTTATCAAACCCTATCGGTCGGCTCTTAAGCCAAACAGTTGATTCCATCAACCAAGGTCACTTGGGGGCTTCCCACCCACCGGGTGTAGCTTACACACCCTCTTGATTGGCTCTTAACCCAAATAGGGTTAAACCTGCCTATAAGCTGATGCTGCTCCGCTAGGTGACCCACCGAACTCTTACCAGTTAATCTCGCCTAGAGACCCTGAGCCGGCTCAAAGAAATTGACGGCCAATATCCATAGAGACCCTATACTGGTTAAGTTTAAAATGGCGGTTCTTGTCACGTGAGGTCCGGCTTACAGAAAGCAACGATAAACTCTCCCATCTACTGTCGACTCTCCGCTATGTGGCCCGTTTGTACTCTTAGATAGTTAATCCTTGAGGACCCTGTATTGTTTAAGGTTAAAACGATGGATTTATGTCACGTGAGAGGTAGTTTTTGGGCTATCAGGGTACTCATGCCCTGTCGTGTCTCTCCTGGGACGTCACACTTCCTTTCAGTTAATCTCTCTTAGAGACCCTGAGCCGGTTCAAAGAAATTGATGGCCAATCTCCACAGAGACCATGTACTGCTAAGTTGTTTTAAGTGGCAGGTCAACCCATTAGAACCGGCACATGAGTTGTTCAAAAAATTCAAAAAACAAATCAGGAAAGATATAACATATCTAGATTGTGCTTTTTTAAGCCACCCTTACAACAATGCAGAATATATTATGTCTTGTTTTTGCAGGTCTTATCTCTTAAGATGAGCCGCTGTTAAGCACGCTGAAAAACTTCTGCAAGAGCAAATGGATCTTTAATAGCCAACTTGGCTGGATCTTCTTGGTTTATCATATGATTGGGTTTTCAAGCCATCTCGAAGAATTTATTATTTTTCAAGAGCCGCCCTGTCAGATATAATACCATGTCATCTAATTGTCCGGTTCTCGGATTTCTTCAAATGTACTCTGTAGTAATCTACAACACTCATGGAGTTCTCCAACATATATTTGTCGGGTTGCACCGCAACCACGAGCTGGGATTTCATGTCAAAGACAAAGGAATTATTCAAGGATATTCATTCCGGGTTATATTACAACCATGGTCAAGGATTCATTCAACAAATTGTGGTGAGTCACATTATTCTCACATAGTCCCGAGTCGCCGCAGGTACACAACCCGGCACTTGGGGGCTACACTATTCAAGTCCAGTTTATATCAATTATGCAAGTCGCATGTCGCTGCAAGCATGCACCACGACACTTGGGGGCTAATGCAAGCCAGTTTTCAAATAATTACATTGTCAGCAAGACCCTATTATCTCAAGGAGATGAGCAGGCCTCTCTTTAGTTTTCTAAGTCCCAGCCCAGTAATTCTTACTGACCCGGGACTTGGGGGCTACACCACTCAGGTTAAACTTTTTAAAGTCCCAAGTCGTTGCAGGCATGCGACCCGGCACTTGGGGGCTACAGTACTCAACTGTTTAAGCAGATTACATGGTTCAAATTGAAGACCCGGACCATCACATGATGATGAGCCAGCCCTTGGGGGCTACACCTGCTAAAGTTTCATAAGGTATAAGACAATTATAAGTCCCAGGTTGCTACAGGCAGGACAACCGGCACTTGGGATCTACACATTCAAACATATTATTACAAAGCACCAAGTTATCATGGATAATCTTGGAGCTTGGGGGCTACAGGTAATATGGACATATCAAAAACTTTGAGGAGAATTTTCAAGATGTTAATTATGGAGTTCAGTCGTTAGACCCGGCGTCACCAATATTCATGACCCGGCGTTATCAAAAGATCATAATTCGTCGGAGTTTGTATAAGTCACCCTGCTTCACAACAATGGAAGTCCGGGTCTATGTCATAAGGATTTCTTATTTTCAAGATTTTCATTAAGCAAAGGAAAAACCCGGTCACCCAGAGGAGCCACTTAATAAGCTGGCCAAAGGAGCAATCCGGCCACTTAACATATTTACTATTCTCATTTAGAGAGGTTACCATGAATAAATTCAAGCTAACCTGGGGGCTAATGTTGGGGATATACCCCGCGGTATGACCCGGGAGATAGTTATGACTCGTTCGGTTGTGAGTCCCCGGATGAATCTCCGGTTGTAAGTCCCTAGATGACTCTCCGGTTGTGAGTCCCCAGATGACTCTCCGGCTGTAAGTCCCTGGATGACTCTCCGGTTGTGAGTCCCCGGATGACTCTCTGGTTGCAAGTCCCTAGATGACTCTTCGGTTGTGAATCCCCGGATGACTCTCCGGTTGTAAGTCCCTGAAGATGACTCTTCGGTTGGAAGCCCCTGAAGATGAGTCCCTAAAGATGAGTCTCCGGTGTAATACGCCCTGTGTAAGCCGCCCTGTGTAAGCCGCCCGGTGACTCAGAATCCTATGAAGAGAAGCCCATGATGGGAAGTCACAATAGGAAGTCTCAATCCGACTTAGACTCTACATGTAAGCCACCCTTCAGCTTATATAAGGAGGGGCAGGTCACCCCGAGCAGGTCAAGTTTTTAGAAGTCTCAGTAGACAGGTCTTAGATAGACAAGAGATTAGAGACTCTCGTAATTAGAGGTAGCAAACAACACCCTTGTAACCGAGAGATCTCCTTCATCATCAATACCAAACAAGCAGTACATAGACTTTTACCTCAATTGGAGGGGCCAAATCTGGGTAAACTCCGCGTCTCTCGATTCCGACCAACCCCACTCAAGCCGCCACATAGTTGCGTTTGCCCTGAACCTAAGTCCGTTCACCCGGACATCTGCCGTAACAAATCCACGACACACACCAAATCTTAGATCCCCAAGGGATTTGAAAGCATTTGAGAGAAGTTGTCCACCCAAGTGCTAGATCCACTCCTTCCCCTTCTTTGCACCAAAGGAATTCTTGATTTGAGAAAGTCTTGGATGTTGGAGACTCCTAGGTGGTAGGAGTCATTTGGAGAGGAATCAAATGTTATGATTACCCCTCGGAAAGTTTATGATGGTTTGGAGGCCACCTAAAGGTCTACCACTAGTGGTTGGGAATCGCCTTCGTGGTGATTTCTCAAGGAGAGAATAGGGTGAGCCTTCGTGGCGTTGGTTTGCCTTCGTGGTAACATCCACCTCTCTAAATGCTGACGTAGCTTCCCTCCAAGGAAGTGAACATCGGCATACATCCTCATCTCTTGAAGTTGCGGTCATTCCTAACCCTAACTTCCTACTTGTGGTTACTTGTCCCTTAGTCCTTACTTATATCTTCTTGTGCTTTCTTACATACCTACTTGTGTTTCTAGCTTACCTTGCTTAGTATCCTACTTGCAATTGTTAGGCTCACTTTCATATTCCGCATTATTGCCTAAAATTTCTAAGTAACAATTAAAATTTGTAATTGTTCCTATTCACCCCCCTCTAGGTACATCTCGATCCTTTCAATTTGTTACTCCATGTGACGGAGAGGTATCTCAGGGCCCACTCGGTAATACAGCATCACAACAAGCAATGCAAGCAATGTGACTAAAGTGTTAGCCACGAGATCTTGTATTACATAACGAGTAAAGAGACTTGCCGGTAATGATATTGAACTAGGTATAGATATACCCATGATCGAATCTCGGGAGAGTAACATACCGAAGAACAAAGGGAAACATATAGGATTAACTGAATCCTTGACATAGAGGTTCGGCTGATAAAGATCTTGGTAGAATATGTAGGAACCAATATGGGCATCCAGGCAGTTGAGGTGTCTTGGTCATGTCTACATAGTTCTCAAACCCGCACGGTCTGCACACTTAACATTCGGTGACGTTTCGGTAGTATAAAGTTATATATGGTGGTGACCGAAGTTTGTTCGGAGTCTCGGATGAGATCCCGGATGTAACGAGGAGCTCCGGAATGGTCCGAAGGTAAATATTGATTATATATAGGAAGTCCCATTTTGGTCACAGAAAAGTTTTGGGTACTTCGGTAGTGTACCGGGAGTGCCGAGAGGGTATCGAGGGACCATCGGGAGGGGCCTCTCGCCCCAAAGGGCCACATGGGCTGTGGGAGGAGGCAAACCAGCCCCTGGTGGGCTGGTCGAAGCCCCCACTAAGGCCCATCTGGCTAGGGGTGGGAAAACCGAAAGGTGGTTTCCAAGTGGGGGAGGAATCCTACTCCTAGTAGGATTGGAGTAGGACTCCTCCACCTCTCCCACTTCGGACGAAGCCTAGGGGCAACCCTAGGGCTCCGTACTCCCTCCTGAAAGGACGTGGATGTTTCGTAGAGGGGGGTAAATAGGCCTTTAAAATAACTATGGTTTAAGCTTGAACAAATGCGGAATAAAACTATCGTTTAATTAGTCAAGCACAAAACCTAAAACAGCTAGGCTCACCTATGTGGACCAACAAATTATCTAAGCAAGATAAAAAACTAAGTGATAGAAAGATATATAACAAGAAACAATATGGCTATCACAAAGTAAAGTGCATAAGGAAAGGGGCTCGGGTAAGAGATAACCAAGGCATGCGGAGACGATGATATATCCCGAAGTTCACACCCTTGCGGATGATAATCTCCGTTCGGAGCGGTGTGGAGGCACAGTGCTCCCCAAGAAGCCACTAGGGACACCGTAATCTCCTCACGCCCTTGCACAATGCAAGATGGCATGATTCCACTAATGGACCCTTGAGGGTGGTCATCGAACCTGTATAAACAAGGTTGGGGCAATCTCCACACCTTTATTGGAGGCTCCCAACAACACCACGAAGCTTCACCACAATGGATTATGGCTTATAGGTGACCTCAAATGCTCGGGGCAATCTTCACAACCTAATTGGAGACCCCGAATCTTGCCTGGAGCTTTGTACCACAATGATTGAGCTTCGAGGCAACACAAGCCGTTTAGGGCGCCAAGGCACCAAAGCGGAACAAGCTCTAGAGTGCCCAAACACCCAAGAGTAATAAGCTTCTCAAACTTCACTTCCACGTAGCACGGTGGAGAACTCAAACCTATGCACCAAATGCAATGGCAAGGGCACACGGTGTGCCCAAGTCCTTCTCTCCCAAATCCCTCCGCCACAACTAATGATATGTAAGAAAATGAGAGGAAGAACAAAGAAGAACACGAAGAACTCCAAGATCTAGATCCAAGGGGTTCCCCTCACTTAGAGGAGAAAGTGATTGGTGGAAATGTGGATCTAGATATCCTCTCTCTTTTCCCTCAAGAACTAGCAAGAATCATTGGAGAGATTTAGAGTTAGAAAGCTCGAAGAAGGTCAACAATGGGGGGCAACCTCGAGCTCAAGACATATGATGCATTGGGGATGAAGACCCCATTTTATAAGAGGGAGGGGAGATCCAACCGTTATCCCCACCCTCAGCCTGCGCATTGCGGTACTACCGCACAAAGCCACGGTACTATCACAAGAGGTTGCGGTACTACCGCTGCACGGTGGGGTACTACAGATCACACGGTGCTGACCATACCAAGCCCTATTGCACATGGCAATGAGTGGTAGAACTGCCGGAGCGGTACTATCGCATGCCAATATGGTACTACCGCATGGTAGGTGTCATCTGGCCAGGGGATGCATGGAAGTAAAAAATTACTTCCGTGCCTACCTCCGCTGAGGGCGGAGCGGCGCAAAAGTCCGGCATGGTAGTATCGGACATACATCATGGTACTATCGCTCAAAGGTGGATGTCAAAAATGACATATGTGCCTACTACCGCAAGCGTACACATTAGGTGCTGGGGACATCGATACTATAGCTCACTAGAGCAGTACTACCGCTGTCTCCTATGGTACTACCTCTTCCTTGAGCGATACTACCGCCCTCGGGAGGGTAACAAAGAACCAGAGCAGCCAGATGGAACCAGTAAAACCAAAACTGCGATAACCTTCGGATATGAGCTCCGAATTGAGCAAACTCAAGCTTGTTGGATTCAGGATGACAAGAGCCATCCAACAGCGATGTGAAACCTCTATCAATGAAAATGCCAATGATATAGAGATGTGAAACCTCTATCAATGAAGAACCGGCAAAAACTCCAACATCAAAAACATCATAGAAGATGCATATGGACTCCATTTTTGATGAACTTGAGCTTGTCATGAAGCCGACCATAAGCTCAAGAACTCACAAAGAGAAACACCAAACAAGAACCAAGAAATCTGATGATGCAAGGATGCAAATGGTTTGAGCTCTCAACGAACGATACGACGAAGCTACTCACTTGAGAGCCCCCCTTGATAGTACAGCTATATGTCCTGTAACCCAGTCTCCCAACTACCCCTGTGAGACCAGTAAAATAGAAAACCCTATCAAGGACAAACCTTTGCCTTGCGCACAGTCCACTTGAGCTAGATGATGACGATCTTGTCCTTCTCAAGATGGACCACCTTTCTTGATTGCCCTGGCTCGATGAAGACTATATGATTGCTCCCCCATACTCCACTATGGGTGATCCACTCTTTGGCACATCTTCACAAGTCCATTGTCACCACAATGGACGGCAAGCTCCAAGTGTGATCTCTTCGTGATGCTTCACTTGAACTTCCACACCGCAACCTTGATGACGATCACCACTTAATGCCATCCTCCATGGGTTGTATTAGATCTTCCTGTTGACGCAAGCCCATGGAAATGTACCTAACCCCACAACGAACTCTCACGTAGACCATGGATTAGTACGCAAAGCATAATGGACAATGCTTACCATACCATGGGATCACTTAATCCCACTTCATACATCTTCTACGCTTTGTGTGTTGATCAACTTGAATCATTCTTTGCCTTAATCTTGATCAACCTTGTGTCTTCTCTTCTCTCTTCACAAAGATGATGTCTTGAAGGTAAACATGAATGTTCACACATTCTTCTTCTTCAAGACATGCTTGCAATGAGATCAACTCTCACATGACCAATCTTTGGATAAAACCTTACACACCACCTTGGTTACCATATAAACTCCTTGAAACCAACACATGTACTTCAAGAAGTGCCTATGGACAAATCCTTCGAATATAACTCAAGGCAACCATTAGTCCATAGGGATTGTCATCAATTACCAAAACCACACATGGATAAATGTGCTCTTACACCTCCCCTTCCTCCTATATATACTAGGGGATTTTGAGGGCAGCTTGAACCCTAATTGACATGTGCTGCCATATTCTTCCACTAGATCGTTTCTCCTCTAGATTAGATCTGTAGTGCTTAGGTGAAGCCATGCCGGATTTGTTCCACCACCACCGCCCCCGCGCCGTCGCGATATCGGAGAACTCCTCTAACTCTTCGCCCCCTCTTGCTGGATCAAGAAGGCAGAGATCGTCATCGAGCTGTCCGTGTGCTGAACATGGAGGTGGCGTCCGTTCGGCGCTAGATCTGGATGGATCGTGATTGGATCATAGGACGCTCGGTGATTTGGACTGCGAAGATGTTTGACTACATCAACCACATTTCTTAATGCTTCCCACTTAGCAATCTACAAGGGTATGTAGATCCACTCTCCATCTCATAGATGCTCATCACCATGGATAGATCTTGTGTGTGCGTAGGAATTTTTTTGTTTCCCATGCAATGTTCCCCTACACCCTCCTGTGCGGATCTGGCCATTTCAGCCACTTCGGGGAAAACCTTGATATATGATCGGACGATGGTGGTGCCTTGGTGTCGTATTCCCTCTTGGGGGCTTCGTCTTGAGAGCTTGGCATCGGCGAGCGGGATCAGTGGATGGCGGTTGGCGGTAGGTGTGGACTCTAGGATTCTGTGACAACGATGATGGTGGGAGCGATGGTGGTGACGTTGCAATGGTTGCGGTAGTCAACTCTTCTTCGACGTGTTCACGGTTTAGCCTCGGTTTGTTTGTTGTTATGGAGTCGAAGCTGCGGAGGCGAAGCCCTGTGGTATACGATGACTGGCTGCAGGTAGCCCGTTCGGTGATCTCCCGTGGCGCCAACCATGCTTGGTTTTGTCCTACATATTTCTCCTTCAGAGTCGGACTTGTGTTGTCTGGCCGCAAGGGGTTGAGATTTTGACATAGATCTTTATGCAGCTTCACGTGTCCTCTACAGTGTGGGTTGAGTCAATGATTGCCTATGGCGAAGTCGGAGTCGTTTGCTCAGGGTGTAGGGATAGCAATGACGCGTCTAGGGGAGGAGTGATGACGATGACGCCTGCGTGCTGTATCGCCGAGACACTCTTTGGAGTGGTGTGCATGGGTTTTTTTATGTGTGCCACTCAACGATTGTAACGGTTTTCGCCCAATTTGCCGTAATTAACTGGGCAATATGGTTTTTGCCCGGTTTTTCCTAATTAACCAAGCAATTCTTTTCTTCTTAATGAATGCAGGATAACTGCCATTTGGAAACAAAAAATGTCATGACTGACCAGCATACATCCATGCACATTTCTTTCAGAGATAAGACTTTATCGTATGTCATCAGGAAATAGCTGGTTGGCACAAGTGACGAAAGTAATTTGAGAAACTCAGACCTTCTGATGGACTGACCTTCCCAATTCTTCCGTTGGAGCAATCTAAAAGTGAGTTTGTTTTGTCCAGAACAAATGTCTGTTGGATACGGAAGTGATAATAACATGGTGATAGATAGATCCACCTTCAATTATGCATAATGATGCAATGCTCGTCATAGTCTCTGGTTCAGGACGCTAAATAGGTATATCATCACCTTGAATCAGAGAAAGAGCGTCGGGCCTCTAGCTAACACATAATTCCATATGTTGTTCCTACCTGGAGAAACACATACATTATTGTACGGACGAAACACTTCAGGAGTCATCACGAACATATGCTCTACAAATGTGTGTTTCCAAACATGACCGATGGAAATCCAGAACGCATGCCTACCACTACCAGAAAAAGTAACTTTTTTTGAGAGAATGTCGGCTTTATAGATTAATGAACAACATTACACAGAGTTCGCCGGATACAATCCGGAACAAAATGGACAACACAAAGACTAGAAGAGTTCATACATGATTTTGCTAGCACATTAGCAGGAACATTCAAATGTCGACGAACATGTTTGAAGGACACTTAAGAGAAACCTTCAGACATAGACTTGATATCAGCCACCACCACTCCAATTGAAGAACGGTCACTCAAAGGCAAGTTGATCCTTTGCACAAGTGAGAGACAGTCAGAAGCAAAGATAACATCTGAAACTTGTTCATTATGCGCCAAAAGAACATCACGTCAAAGAGCCATGGCCTCAGCCATTTCAGGTTCCAAGCTACCCTCAATAGGCTCGCTACAGGCCACCAAGAATTGACCTCCATCATCCCTGCCGACGACCCCAATGCCAGACTTATCCAGGCTCGAGAAAGTTGCAGCGTATGAGTAGAACATGATGGTACCTGACAACGGCGGAGACCAGTTGGAGCTGGACGCATTGGTTTGATGGCTATGTTCAGATACTGGAAGGAAAAGATGCTGCAAGATAAGGGCGACATAAGCCTTGATCTTCTCAGCAGTACATCGTGGATGGGGAGCCTCTGGATTATTTCTTGTAAAGTTCTGAGCCTCCCAAATATGCTAGAGGGTCACAACCAGGACAGTACGCACCTAATCAGACAACATTGCCAAGAAGTCAAAAATCCATTGCCTTGGAGACAGAAAAGTGCCACAGTGCAGGCTGAAATTATATCCCTTTTTGACGATATCCCACACGTCCCTGGCATGTGGGCAAAACAGCAGAGCATGCTCAACAGATTCAGACCGAGCACAAAAGCAGTAGTGTTCACAGTTGGGTACCCGGCGGCGTTTAAGTTGTTCCCTAGATGGTAAATTATCCTGCGCAAAGCGCCATAAGACGACTTTCATCTTGCCCGGTGCTTTGATAGACCATAACAGTCTCCAATCCTTTTCCTGGGAAGAAAAATTGGAACTCAAACCCTTTCCTTTCTTACTATGAGACTCCAGGAAGTGTGCAGACCTCGCCAAATTGTAGGCTGATAGCACCGTGTATTCCCCGAATCTTGTGAATGGCCATCGAACAAAATGCTCACCATGCTTGTAGATAGGGATCCGAAGAATCTCACATGCAACATCGTTCCGAAAGAAGGCGCGCACCATTGCTTCATTCCAGGACCCGCTTTTCGTGTCCATGAAGCACTGAAGTTTAGCATTAGCAGGAATAGGAGAGAGCGGCTGAAGAACACAAGGCGGAGATGATGGGATCCAGTGGTCAGAAATAATGTGAACCCGACAGCCATCCCTGATTCCCCATTGAACTCCCTTCTTGAGCAGGTCACGGCCAGCAAGAATGCTACGCCAAGTGGTAGAAGCCAACCGTGAAGCCGGTGCATTCCAGAAATCCGTGTGAGGGAAATAGCAGCCTTTTAAGACACGAGCACACAAGGAGTCCGGAACAGTGGGTAGTCGCCACTCTTGTTTGGCCAGCATTGCCAAATTGAAGATGTGCATATCCCGAAAACCCATCCCGCCAAAAGACTTGGGCATTGAGAGCTAGTCCCATGATCTCTAGTGTATCTTCTTTTTCCCATCCTCTCTGCCCCACCACGCATCGACAAAAATTTGTCTGAACATTCTGCAAATAGCCTTAGGAAGTTCAAAGCAGCTCATGATGAAAGTAGGGATCGCCTAAATGATAAATTTCAGTAGTCTTTCTTTTCTTGCTCTCGAGACCGGTCGATCAGACCATCCATGAACACATTGCCAAGCCCTATCTGGCAAGAACTTGAAGATACTAGTAGGGGATTTACCAACCTCGGTAGGCATACCAAGGTATGTGTCATTGAAGGCTTCGTTGGTTATCCCAAGACTTGCCTCCACTCTTTGCTTAACACCCTCCGAACAACCATGCCCAAAGAGTAAAGAGGACTTGTCCTTATTAATCAACTGACCAGAACCTGAGCAATATAGGTCTAGAGTATTCTTCAAAGCAGCCATGCTATGAGCATCAGATCTTGCAAAGAAGATACTATCATCGGCAAACCGGAGATGTGAGATAGGCGGACCGGAGCGACCGTTCCTAATGCCATGTAGCTCGCCACAACTCTCCTTTTGGAGTAACAAACTTGATAGTGTTGGGTAACGTTGCATGGGAAACAAAAAATTACCTACGCACACACAAGATCTATCCATGGTGATGAGCATCTACGAGAGGGAGAGTGGATCTACATACCATTGTAGATCGCTAAGCAAGAAGCGTTAAGAAACGCGGTTGATGTACTCGAACGCCTTTGCGATCCACATCGCCGAGCGTCCCGTGATCCCATCACGACCTGACCCGTGATTCAATCATGATCCGTCCCGCGATCTCATCACGGCCCGTCCCACAATCCAATCACGAAACGCTTCGCGATCTTGATCACGGTCCTTCCGATCTAGCGCCGAACGGACGACACCTCCACGTTCAGCACATGTACAGCTCGATGACGATCTCCGCCTTCTTGATCCAGCAAGAGGGAGCGGAGAGGTAGATGAGTTCTCCGGCATCGAAATGGCATGGCGGTGATGATAGTGGAACAATTCCAGTAGGGCTTTGCCTAAGCACCGACGAACTTAGACTACAGGAGAAAACGATCTAGAGGAAGTGGAGGGAGCACGTGGCAATTAGGGTTAGCTTTCTCTCTAAATCCTCTAGTATATATAGGAGGGAGGGAGGAGGGGAGGAAGCCTCAAACCCTCAAGGTTTGGTCAAAATTGGACATGGAGGAGTCCTACTCCAATTCTATTAGGAGTAGGATTCCTCCTTTCCGCTTGGAAACTCTTTCCACCTCTCCACCTTTTGGTTTTCCCCCACCCCCCGCCGCATGGGCCTTAGTGGGGCTTAGTTCAGCCCACCAGGGGCTGGTTTGAATCCTCCCACAGACCATGAGGTCCTTTTGGTCAAGACACCCCTCCCGATGGTCCCCTGACACCCTCCTGGCACTCCCGGTACACTATCGATGAGCCCGAAACTTTTTTGGTGACCAAAACAGGACTTCCTATCTATCAATCTTTACCTCCGGACCATTTTGGAGCTCCTCGTGATGTCCGGGATCTCATCCGGGACTCCTAACAACCTTCGGTCACCACCATACATAACTCTATACTACCTAAACGTCACCGACCCTTAAGTGTGCAGACCCTGCGGGTTCAAGAACTATGTAGACATGACCAAGACACCTCTATGGTCAATAACCAATAGCCGGACCTAGATGCCCATATTTATTCCTACATATTCTATGAAGATCTTTACCGGTCGAACCTCTATGTCAAGGATTCAGTTAATCCCGTATGATGTTCCCTTTGTTCTTCGGTATGTTACTTGCCCGATATTCGATCGTCGGTATCTCCATACCTAGTTCAATCTCGTTGCCGGCAAGTCTCCTTACTCATTCCGTAACACAAGATCCTGTGGCTAACACTTAGTCACATTGCTTGCAAGGCTTGTTGTGATGTTGTATTACCGAGTGGGCCCTGAGATAACTCTCCGTCACACGGAGTAACAAATCCCAGTCTTGATCCATGCCAACCCAACAGACACCCTCGGAGATACCTATAGAGCACCTTTATAGCCACCCAGTTACGTTGCGACGTTTGATACACACAAGGCACTCCTCCGGTGTCAGTGAGTTGAATGATCTCATGGTCATAGGAACATATACTTGACATGCAGAAAATTGTAGCAATAAACTGACACAATCATATGCTACGTTTATACTTTGGGTCTTGTCCATCACATCATTCTCCTAATGATGTGATCCTGTTATCAAATAACATCTCATATCCATGGATAGGAAACCTTAACCATCTTTGATCAACAAGCTAGTCTATTAGAGGCATACTAGGGACATGGTGTTGTTTATGTATCCACACATGTACCTGAGTTTCCGATCAATACAATTCTAGCATGGATAATGAACGATTATCATGAACAAGGAAATATGATAATAACCAATTTATTATTGCCTCTAGGGCATATTTCCAACAGTCTCCCACTTGCACTAGAGTCAATAGTCTAGTTCACATGACCATGTGATTCGCATTGTTATGAATCTAATACCCAATGAGTTCTGGGGCTCGATCATGCTTTGCATGTTTGAGAGGTATTTTAGTCAACGGGTCTGCAACATTCAGATCCATGTGTACTTTGAAAATCTCTATGTCATACTGTAGACACTGCTACCACACTCCACTTGGAGCTATTCCAAATGGCTCATCCAGATTGGTGTTAAAGCTTGCATCGACCTAACTCTTTACGACGAACTCTTTATCACCTCCATAATCGAGAAACAACCCCTTAGTCCTCTAGTTACTAAGGATAATTTTGACCGCTGTCCAGTGATCCACTCCTGGATCACTCTTGTACCTCTTGAGGGACTCATGGCAAGGCACACATAGGTGCGGTACACAGCATGGCATACTATACAGAGCCTATGGATAAGGCACAGGGGACAACCTTCGTCCTTTCTCTTTCTTCTACTGTGGTCAAGCTTTGAGCCTCACTCAACTCCATACCTCACAAATCAGGCAAGAACTCCTTCTTTGACTGATACATTGTGAACTCTTTCAAAATCTTGTCTAGGTATGCACTCATTGAAAGTCTCATCAAGCATCTCGATCTATCTCTATAGATCTTGATGCTCAACATTTAGGCAGCTTCATCCAGGTCTTCCTTTGAAAAAACTTTATCAAACAACCGTTTATGCTTTCCAGAAATTCTACATCATTTCCGATAAATAATATGTCGACAACATATACTTATCAGAAATTCTATAGTGCTCCCACTCACTTTATTGCAAATACAAGTTTCTCATAAACTTCGTATAGACTCAAAAACTTTGATCCCCTCATCAAAGCGTATATTCAAACTCCGAGATGCTTGCTCTAGCCCATAGAAGGATTGCTGGAGCTCGCACACCTTTTAGCATCCTTAGGACTGACAAAACGTTCTGGTTGTATCACATACAACCTTTCCTCAAGTAAACCATTAAGTAAATGATGTTTTTGAAATCCATCTGCCAGATTTCATAATTGAAAAATGCAGCAACTGCTAACATAATTTCAACAGACTTTAGCATCGCTATGAGTGAGAAAGTCTCATCGTAGTCCACTCCTTGAACTTGTCAAAAACTTATTTGCGACAAGTCGAGCTTTATAAATGGTGACACTTACCATCAGCGTCTGTCTTCATCTTAAAGGTCCATTTGTACTCGACGACCTGGCGTCCAACGAGCAAGTCTACCTAAGTCTATACTTGGTTTTCACACATGGATCCTTTCTCGAATTTCATGGCCTCTAACCATTTGTCGGAATCTGGGCCCATCATAACTTTTCCGTAGCTCGTAGGTTCATCATTGTCCAACAACATGACCTCCAAGACAGGGTTGTCATACCACTTAGGAGCAATACGCGTCCTTGTCGGCCTACGAGGTTCGATAGTAACTTGATCCGAAGATTCATGATCATTATCCTTAACTTCCTCTTCAACTGACGTAGGATCCACAGAAACATCTTTCTGCGCTGCGCTACTCTCTCGTTGAACAAAGGTTCAACAACCTCATCAAGTTCTATCTTCCTCCCACTCAATTCTTTGAAGAGAAACTTTTTCTCGAGAAAGGACCCAGTTTTAGCAACAAACACTTTGTACTCGGATCTAAGATAGAAGGTATACCCAATTGTTCTTAGAGTATCTTATGAAGATGCATTTTTCCGCTTTGGGTTCAAGCTTATCAGACATAAGTGTCGCATTCCCAAACTCTAAGAAATGACAGCTTAGGTTTCTTCCAAACCATATGGTGTCATCTCAACGGATTTAGATGGTGCCCTATTTAAAGTGAATGTGGTTGTCTCTAATTCATAACCCCAAAATGATAGTGGCAAAACGATAAGATACATCATAACTCGCACCGTATCCAATAGAGCATGACTGCGACGTATGGACACACCATCACACTATGGTGTTCCAGGTGGCGTGAGTTGTGAAACAACTTTCACGTTGTCTTAAGATGTAAACCAAACTCGTAACTCATATATTCACCTCCACAATCATATCGTGGACATTTTATCTTCTCGTCACGATGATCTCAAACTTCACACTGATTCTGCTTGAACTTTTCAAACGCATCAGACTTGTGTTTCATTAAGTAAATATACACTATATCTACTCAAATCATTAGTGAAGGTAAGAAAATAACGATATCCACTGCACGCTACAACACTCATTGGACCATATACATCAATATGTATCATTTCAAATAAGTTACTAGCCCCCACCATCATACTGAAAACGGGGTCTGTAGCCATCTTGCCCAAGAGGCATGGTTTGCATGTCTCAACCGATTCGAAACCGAATGAGTCCAAAGAACCATCAACATGGAGTTTCTTCATGCGATTTGTACCAATATGACATTTAGCGGCAGTGCCACAAGTATGTGGTGCTATCATTATTAACTTTTTATCTTTTGGCATCAATGTTATGAACATGTGTATTACTATGATCAAGATTCAAAAACCATTCTCACTGGGTGCATGACCATTGAAGGTATTTTCATGTAAACAGAATAACCATTATTCTCTAACTTAAATGAATAACTGTGTTGCAATAAACACGATCCAATCATGTTCATGCCTAACGCAAACACCAAATAACATTTATTTAGGTTTGTCACTAATCCTGAAGGTAGAGAGCGTGCGATGTTGATCACATCAACCTTGGAAACATTTACAACATACATTGTCACCTCACACTTAGCTATTCTTCGTTTATTCCATAGCTTTTATTTTGAGTTACTAACATTTAGCAACTGAACCGGTATCCTATACCCAGGTGCTACTAGGAGTACTAGCAAGGTACACATCAATAACACGTATATCAAAATATACTTCTATCGACGTTGCCAGCCTTCTTATCTACCAAGTAACTAGGGTTGTTCTGCTTCAGCGACCGCTCTCCTCATAATAGAAGCACTTAGTCTTGGTTTTGGGTTCAACTTTGGGTTGCTTCACTGGAGCAGCAACTGACTTGCCATCCATGAAGTTTCCCTCCTTGCCCTTGCCCTTCTCGAAACTAGTGGTTTTACTAACCATCAACACTTGAGGCTCCTTCTTGATTTATACCTTTGCAGCATCAAATATCGCGAACAGCTCAGGGATCATTATTTCCAGCCCTAGCATTTTATAGTTCATCACGAGGTTGTAGTAGCTTAGCGACTGTGACTTGGAGAACTATATCAATCACTATCTTATCTGGAAGATCAACTCCCACTCGATTCAAGAGATTGTAGCACCCAGACAATCTGAGCACATGCTCAATGATTGAGCTATTCTCCTTCATCTTGCAGGTAAAGAATCTTGTTGGAGATCTCATATCTCACAACACGGGCACGAGCCTGAGATCCCAATTTCAGCTCTTAGAACATCTCATATGTTCCATGACATTCAAAATGTTTTTGGAGCCTCAGTTCTAAGCCATAAAGCATGACGCATTAAACTATCAAGTAGTCATCGGAACGTGCCTGTCAGATGTTCACAACATCTACAAATGACGCTACAGGGGGTGGCGCACCGAGCGGTACATTAAGGACATAAGCCTTCTGTGCAGCAATGAGGACAATCCTCAAATCATGGACCTAGTATGCAATATTGCCACCATCATCTTTCAACTCTATTTCTCTAGGAGCATATAAAAATTTCAAGGGAGCTACAACGTGAGCTAGTAATTTACAACATAATTTGCAAAGACAGTGCTGACTATGTTCATGATAATGAATTCAATTAATCATATTACTTAAGAACTCCCACTCAAATTGACATCCCTCCGTTCATTCGAGTGATACATGATCCAAATTCACCAACTCAAGTCCAACCATCATGTGAGTTGAGGTGGTTTCAATGGTGAACATCATCATGTTGATCATATCTACTATATGAATCATGTTCGACCTTTCGGTCTCTTGTGTTCGGAGGCCATGTCTATACATGCTAGGCTTGTCAAGTTTAACCCGAGTGTTCTGCATGTGCAACACTAGCTTGCATCCGTTCTATGTGAATGTAGAGTCTATCACACCTGATCATCACATGGTGTCTCGACACGGCGAACTTTCGCAATGATGCACACTCGGGGAGAACACAATTGATCTTGAAATTTTAGTGAGGGATCACCTTATAATGCTACTGTCGTCCTAAGCAAAACAAGGTTCATAAAAGGATTAACATCACATGCAAATCATAAGTGACATGATATGGCCATGAACTTTTGCTTTTGATCTCCATCCTTAAAGCACCGACATGATCTCCATCATCACCGACATTACACCATGATCTCCAGCATCTTGATCTCCATCAACGTGTCGCCATCGGGATTGTCATGCCCACCATGCTTCTACTACTATTGCTACCGCTTAGTGATAAAGTAAAGCATTACATAGCGCTTAATGATTGACACACAGGTCATGCAATAATTAAAGACAACCCTATGGCTCCTATCAGTTGTCGTACTCATCGACATGCAAGTCGTGATATTCTATACAATACATGATCATCTCATACATCACATATATCTCATCATGTAATTGGCCATATCACATCACAATATACCCTGCAAAAACAAGTTAGACGTCCTCTAATTGTTGTTGCAAGTTTTACGTGGCGGCTATGGGTATCTAGCAAGAACAATTCGCACCTATGCAAAACCACAACGGTGATACATAAATAGCTTTACAACCTTCTCAAGGACCTCCTTTGTCGAATCCGATCCAACTAAAGTAGGAGAAATAGACACCTGCCAGCCATCTTTGTGCAACGAAGTTACACGTCAGTCGATGGAACCGGTCTCTCATAAGCGTACGAGTAAGGTTGGTCCGGGCCGCTTCATCCCACAATACCGTTGAACCAAAACACGACCAAGAGAGTAAGAAATCTAAGCATCAACGCCCACAAAATCCTTTGTGTTCTACTCGAGATCTCATCTACACATAGACCTAGCTCATGATGCCACTGTTGGGGAACGTTGCATGGGAAACAAAAAATTTCCTACGCACACGCAAGATCTATCCATGGTGATGAGCATCTACAAGAGGGAGAGTGGATCTACATACCCTTGTAGATCGCTAAGCGGGAAGCATTAAGAAACGCAGTTGATGTAGTCGAACGTCTTCGCGATCCAAATCGCCGAGCGTCCTGCGATCCCATCACGATCCAACCCGCGATCCAATCATGATACATCCCGCGATCTCATCATGATCCGTCCCGCGATCCAATCACGAATCATCTCGCGATCTTGATCACGGTCCTTCCGATCTAGCGCCAAACGGACGGCACCTCCGCGTTCAGCACACGTACAACTCGATGACAATCTCCGCCTTTTTGATCTAGAAAGAGGGTGCGGAGAGGTAGATGAGTTCTCCGGCAGCGCGACGGCATGGCGGCGATGGTGGTGGAACAATTCCAGCAGGGCTTCGCCTAAGCACCAACGGAATTAGACTAGAGGAGAAAATGATCTAGAGGAAGTAGAGGGAGCACGTGGCAATTAGGGTTAGCTTTTCCCTCTAAATCCTCTAGTATATATAGGAGGGTGGGAGGAGAGGAGGCAGCCTCAAACCCTCAAGGTTTGGTCGAAATTGGACATGGAGGAGTCCTACTCCAATCCTATTAGGAGTAGGATTCCACCTTTCCACTTGGAAACTCTTTCCACCTCTCCACCTTTTGGGTTTTCCCCACCCCCAGCCGCATGGGCCTTAGTGGGGCTTAGTTCAGCCCACCAGGGGCTGGTTTGATTCCTCCCACATCCCATGAGGTCCTTTGGGTCGAGATACCCCTCCGATGGTCCCCCGGCACCCTCCCGACACTCCTGGTACACTACCGATGAGCCCGAAACTTTTCCGGTGACCAAAACAGGACTTCCTATGTATCAATCTTTACCTCCGAACCATTCTGGAGATCCTCGTGACTTCCGGGATCTCATCCGGGACTCCGAACAACCTTCGGTCACCACCATACATAACTCTACACTACCGAAACGTCACCGAACCTTAAGTGTGCAGACCCTGCGGATTCGAGAACTATGTAGACATGACCGAGACACCTCTATGGTCAATAACCAATAGAGGGACCTGGATGCCCATATTGATTCCTACATATTCTACGAAGATCTTTATCTGTCGAACCTCTATGTCAAGGATTCAGTTAATCCCGTATGATGTTCCCTTTGTTCTTTGGTATGTTGCTTGCCCGAGATTCGATCGTCGGTATCTCATCACGATCTGTCCCGCGAACTCATCACGATCCTTCTCGCGATCTTGATCATGGTCCTTCCGATCTAGCGCTGAACGGACGGCACCTCCGCGTTCAGCACATGTATAGCTCGATGACGATCTCCGCCTTCTTGATCAATCAAGAGAAAGCGGAGAGGTAGAAGAGTTCTCCGGCAGTGTGATGGCGCTCCAGAGATGGTGATGGAGCTATTCCGGCAGGGCTTCGCCTAAGCACTGCAGAAATCCGATCTAGAGGAGAAACTATGCACTAGAGGAACAGGTAGCACGTGGCTGAAAATTCTGTGCCAAAACCCTAAAATCCTCTAGTATATATAGGAGGAGAGGAGGAGGAGGCTTGGCTGCCAAAGAGGCAGCCCTTGGGTCGGCCGAACCTAGTGGGATTGGAGGATTCCTCCTCCAATCCTAGTAGGACTAGGACTCCTCCTTTTTCTCTTTGGGCTTTTCTTCCCAGCCGCATGGGCCTTGTGTGGGACTTCCACCAGCCCACAAAGGGCTGGTATTTACTCTCCCATAGCCCATGAAGCCTCTTGGGTCGAAATACCCCTCCCGGTGGTCTCCCGGTACACTACCGGCACTCCCGGTACACTACCGATGATCCCGGAACTTTTCCGACGACCAAAATAGGACTTCTTATATATGAATATTTACCTCCGGACAATTTCGGAACTCCTCATGATGTTCGGGATCTCATCCGGGACTCCAAACAACCTTCGGTCACCACCATACATAACTCTATACTACCGAAACGTCACCAAACCTTAAGTGTGCAGACCCTGCGGGTTTGAGAACTATGTAGACATGACCGAGACACCTCTACGGTAAATAACCAATAGCGTGACCTGGATGCCTATATTCGTTCCTACGTATTCTACAAAGATCTTTATCGGTCGAACCTGTATGTCAAGTATTCAGTTAATCCCGTATGATGTTTCCTTTGTTCTTCGGTATGTTACTTGCCCGAGATTCGATCGTCGGTATCTCCATACCTAGTTCAACCTCGTTACCGGCAAGTCTCTTTACTCGTTCCGTAATACAAGATCCCGTGACTAACACTTAGTCACATTGCTTGCAAGGCTTATTGTGATGTTGTATTACCGAGTGGGCCCTGAGATACCTCTCCGTCACACGGAGTAACAAATCCCAGTCTTGATCCATGCCAACTCAACAGACACCCTCGGAGATACCTGTAGAGCACCTTTCTAGTCACCCAGTTACGTTGCGATGTTTGATACACACAAGGTACTCCTCCGGTGTCACTGAGTTGCATGATCTCATGGTCATAGGAACATATACTTGACATGCAGAAAACAGTAGCAATAAACTGACACGATCAAATGCTACGTCTTTAGTTTGGGTCTTGTCCATCACACCATTCTCCTAATGATGTGATCTCGTTTATCCAATGACATCTCATATCCATGGCTAGGAAACCTTAACCATCTTTGATTAACGAGCTAGTCTATTAGAGGCATACTAGGGACATGGTTTTGTCTATGTATCCACACATGCATCTAAGTCTCCGATCAATACAATTATAGCATGGATAATAAACGATTATCATGAACAAGGAAATATGATAATAACCAATTTATTATTGCCTCTAGGGCATATTTCCAACAGTCTATTAGAGGCATACTAGGGATATTGTGTTGCCTATGTATCCACACATGTACCTGAGTTTCCAATCAATACAATTCTAGAATGGATAATAAATGATTATCATGAATAAGGAAATATGATAGTAACCAAGTTATTATTGCATCTAGGGCATATTTCCAACAGACAGTCCCTCGGTGTAGAGCAGAAACAAATTGGGGCTGATAGGATCACCCTGACGAATTCCTCTCGATGGAACAACCGGTGAAGTAAGCTCACCATTAACCCTCACAGCATACCTGACATTGGTTATACACCTCATCACTAAGTTGATCCTTGCAGGGTTAAAACCAAGTCTGGAGAGACAACCATGAAGAAAACTCCACTCAACATGGTCATAGGTTTTCGTCATGTCAATCTTCAAGGCAAAGAAAGGTTGTTTAGCTCGCTGATGTCTGAACGTGTGTAGAGATTCAAAGGCAATAAGAGAGTTGTCAGTGGTCAATCTTCGAGGCACGAAGGCACTTTCAAACTCAGAGATGACAGTAGGCAACAATAACTTCAAACGATTGGCCAAAACCTTCGAGGCAATCTTGTAAAGAACATTACATAGACTAATTGGATGGAAATTCTTTAGGTACTTGGGTCGTGTCACTTTAGGAATAAGGACGATCACAGAGTCACAAAAAACCTCCAAAATTGAACTTCCATCCAAAAAGCATCTCGCAGCTCTAACAATCTCCTCTCCCAAGAAGTCCCAATGATTCTGGTAGAAGAGGGATGGAAAGCCATCAGGTCCAGGAGCTTTAGTAGGACCCATCTGGAACAGAGCATCCTTGATTTCCTCATTAGTATAGGGCTTACTCAAATCCTCATTAATCTCAGGAGAAATCTTTTGAGGGATAGCATCCGTAGGACTACATCAATGGCATCACAAGGTTCGGATGTGAAAAGTTTCTCGTAGAATTGTTGCACCAAAACTTTAATCTCCCATTGAGTATCACAAAAGGACCCATCATCACAGACTAGACGCTGGATTATGTTGGTCCTCTTCAGGGCAGCAGCTCGAGCATGGAAGAACTTGGTGTTGCGATCCCACACACACACACACAACCAGTCCACCCTCGAACGGTGACGAGCCATGATTTATTCTCTTTCAAATAACTCACATAATTGAGTCTCAATAGATCTTTCCTTGGCCAAAGATGAGTCTGTGGCTGGCACAGATAGGATCAACTTAAGTCGTCGCTCCAGTCTATTGATCTGACGCCGGATAGAACCAATAGTGTCACAACTCCAGGACTTAAGGGCCCCAACGACACGGTGAAGATTGTCCCATGTCGCCTACAGAGAAGAATCACCACTCCTCCCCTCAGTCCAAGAACATTCCAACTCCTCTCTATAGTCAGCTGCCCGCAACCACATAGCCTCGAACTTAAAGCCTTGCTGCACCGGTTGTTGTGCCCTCTTGGTGGGCTGCCGGGCAAGCTCAACCAAGATAGAATAATGATCAGAGGACGTGGTGATCACATGTTCAACAGCACAAACGTCATGCAACCTTACAAAATCTAAATTGGCCACTGCTCTATCAAGCCGGACTTTCACATGGCACTCAAGGTCTTGGCTATTGCACCACGTATACTTAGGCCTAGAGAACCCCAAATCCATCAACTCACAGTCCATGAGACAATCACGGAAGGCTGAAATCTGAGCTTCAGATTTGTCACGGGGACCACAATGCTTGTCCAGGGATAGAACATCACTGAAATCCCCACATACAATTCAAGGACCCTGCCATTAAGCTTTCAAATGTTTCAGCAACTCCCAGAATTGTGTCTTGTCCTCTCTCCTGGGTTCGTCATACACAAAGGTAGCACGCCAAGTTGAGCCTGCCTCCGAGGTAACATGAACATCAATACATCAGGCATTGCTCCGCTTTAGAGAAACATCAACAGACGCCATCCAAAACAGAGCCAAACCACCACTCAGGCCATCAGAATTGATAGCCAAACACCTGGTAAGTCCTAGCGACCACATAAAGTTTCTGACACGTGAATCCCTCATCTTCGTCTCATAGAGAAAGAGGAGGGTGGGGCGGTGAAGTTTCACTAACCAGCCAAGCTCGCCAAACGTCGAGTCCAACCCCAAGCCTCCATAGTTCCAGCATAACAGACTCATTGCGTCTGGCGGCGCTGCTCCGCAGCCGCCACCGGATCCGCGGATCGGGTAGGAGAAGTCTTATGTTTCTTAACTGACTCAACATCTCCAATCATTTCAAGTGAAGGAGCAGCTCCAACAGAATTGCCAGAGAGAACAATAGCAAGTTGATTGACTTCAGCGCAAGTAGTTCCTTCGGTGACCTGACCAGGTGTGTCTTTAGCAGTTTTGCGTTTCTGTCCCGAGATACCTTTCTTTGACTTAGAGACCAGGAACAATTCCTTGCCGGAGCCCCTGGTCTTCCCCTGGCCACAACCACGGGCAGAACTGCCACGCCCCCGTGCACGGGATGAGCTACCACGACCAGGACCACCCTTAGCTGGGGAGGAAACTTCTGTCTCATCAACCACATCATTCTTGGCAAGATTATTGGTTTTACTACTAGGATCACAAACTCTAGTACCAGCAGGAAAACTCTTCTGTCTCGAGGCTCTCTGAAAAAAGCCCGATGAGGAAGAAGCAAAACTGGATGTCGAGCCCCTTGACTGCTTTGGTTGATCTTCAGGAACACACACTTTCATGGCAGCATAGGGGAGCTCTCCATTTTCATCACGGACGCCTGGAGTCGGCCACAACATCGACGAGTGACCCAACAGGCCACATGAAAAGCAGTAAAAAGGTAGTCGCTCATACATGACTGAGTATGTTTTGGTGCTCTTCGTTTTGGCATATGTTACAGTAACATACCTCACCACTGGTTCCTGAACCAAAAACTTGGCCCGAACCCTCATGTAAGGGCCCCAACAGCGACCAATGGCATCCGGTTACACACGCACAATATTGCCAATCGGCTTTGCAAACTCCATACCAAGCTTGGATTTCATCAGTCTTGGAGGCAGGGCCATAATTCACGCCCATATGGTCAGTCGGTCAAAGACCATCTGAGTCGGTTGAATTTCAGCATCAAAATCCTTGAAAAGCACAGCATGGCGACCCACCATCCATGGCGAGCCTTCCAGAACACGAGCACGGTCTGCAAGGGTGGCGAACTTCGCCACAAACAGGTTATCTCCTGCCGGATGGAACAGCAAGCCTTGGGGATTTCCCCACGCCGGACTCATCGCCGACGAGATGGTGTTGATGTGGAGGACGTTGGGGGAGAGCACCTTCCCCACTAGCGTGTGACCCGGATCGACCGGACCTGCCTCATCTTCATCGTCCACCAAGACCGGTTGCGCCTCAATCGCCGTCGGCGCTCCATCATTTCCACCACACGAGGGGCGGAATCAGAACCAAACCCCCCTTTCCCGAGGGGGGGGGGGGGGGGGGGGGTCGGCACCGGATCCCTTGTAGCAGGCGCGTGGGCGCATCGATCCAAGGAGTCCAGGGTCCTAGCCTCTCCAGAAGCCGCCGCATTGAGGGTGGAGTTCGAACCTCGATCTGCCATTGCCAAGGGCGGGTACACAGATCGCCGCTTAATTGCCCCGAACAAAACAGACCTAGGTCAACCCACGACAAGGAAGCGCGATAAGGAAGACGGAGAGGGGGAAGAAACAGCGAGAGAGCGACCGGAATCGCAGTCCCAAACGAAGAATCCTCCCAAGGAAATCAGTAGCGGGAGCACCGCGATGTCCTAGGGTAGAGGCGCAGAGCCAAAAAAGAGGAACAGACGGCCCATCCCTCGTTCATCTTTTCGCCGCGTGATCTAATAGAAAAAGGAACTTAACACCAGGCTCAGTGGCAAGCATTGTACCCACCAGTCCCTCCTTCTTGCTTGGCAGCCTCGCAGCGACCGATGTAGCTATCTGATGAGCGGATGCAGTCTTCTAGCAATACGTCCAGAGTGAAGCACCTCTTCCTGCATTTGCAACTAGTAAAAGGTCCCTTCTCACAGTATCTGCATCCAAAGTGACAAGTACTAAGTACTAGCACAAGTATACATTAGTGGACGAAAACATAGATGACCGAAACAGCAAACTCGTACTGCATTTGTACCACCACATGACAAATATCACAATGGGCAAAAGTATTTAATCGACCTATTTGCTTGCAAAATTTAAGAACTTATGACATATTCGATCGGTAACTCATGGCCGCCGCCGCCGCCTTCACCCCGTGACGGCAGCGACCAGCTGAGGCCGCAAACCCCCACTAGCAAGGTCCCATCCCGCGAAACACATCTCGACTCGAAGCTCATGTGTGGCAATGTGGGATCTGGGAAGCGACTCCTGGTCTTTTCGCGGCAATGATCATGATTTTGACGGTGAGCAGGAAAGACTGAACGGGGGCTGGCGCGATGCAAGGGCAGTCTGGCCCGGGCTGAACGAGACTGGAGCTGGGCCATGTTTTCCAATTACGGTCAACGCTGCCCACTAAGCTGCTCTCCGCGAGGTAGGTGCCCGGCCCATCAGCAAAAAATTCTCTTTCCCATTTTGAAGGCAAGCGCGGGAACCGCAAAGGGCTGACGCGTTGGGCGCGGACGCGTGAACGTCGACAGTAGGCAGCTATAGCAGCCCCTTTGCATGCAAAAGAACGACGGGTTACGTATGTGGCGTGGTTTGTCAGTTACCCGCCTGGCGCAGCGGCAGGGATACAGGCTTGTAGCCTGCTTGTGGGTTGGCCTGCGTACATGGTCTACGACAAACGCTACGAGCACGAAAGACGCTCAACACACCGAAACTCCGGACTGCCCGGGCTCCAGAGTCCAGAGTGTGCTCCGGTTGGACTAGGCAATCACGCTGGAGAGAAGGGGGCTGATTCGTGTATCCGTTCAGCGGGGTTTCGTACGTGCCCACTTTCCTGGTTCAAGCAGGCCATCGGCGACCAGGTTGCAAGGCTGTAGCAACCCTGCCGCGGCGTCAGGTGTCGCTGAGGAACCACGCAACTCAGGTACATAGCGATATGGGGGCACCCCTTCTCCTTTGCATGTAAGATAAAGAGGTAATAGCACCCGATGTCCCTGAACTTGCACGGCCAGTGATGGTTTAGTCTCTGAACTTGCAAAACGTGATTAGCTCATACTCGAACTTGCACATGAGGTGCAAGTTTGGTCCTGGGCAGATTACGCAGTGACATTGGATCCTACGTGGCGAGATAGTTAGTGAATGCATTTTTGCACTTACCCCTGTCCTTTCCTAGAATCAACCCGCAGTACTCACAACACTACACAGCACCCTGAATTGATTTTGCTGTTGGAATCGTTCTCTCTCTACGGCTGCTCAGCTCGCTCGCTCCTCTACTGATCGATTGTCTTCCTCTTCGCCGTCGCCGTCCAGGTTGCCCATCACCATCCACCTCACGTACACTAGTAGAAAATAGGGCTTTGGTCTAGGCAGCACCAACCCATTACTTCCGGTTCAGTGACGAACTGGGACCAATGAGGGTAACAGTCCCGATTCGTGAGGCCAGGCATTGGTCTCGGTTCATAAGACTCCTTTGGTCCCGGTTCCAGACACTAACCGGGACCAATGAGCCTCACTCCTGGCCCACAACCATTGGTCCCGGTTTGTGGCTGAAACCGGGACCAAATGGAGTCCTTTAGTCCCGGTTCCATCCACGAACCGGGACCAATGAGATGCCTATATATACCCCCTCGCGAGCGAGCAGAGCACTCCACATTGCTCTGTTTTTTTGGCCGCCGAGGGCAGAGCTTTGTGGTGCTCTAGCTCACCTCCTATGCACATGAGGTGTTCGATGAAATGCCCAAGCCACACTAAAGCTTTCCCCTCTCGAAGCTCCTTGTTCAAGATCCATTTTCCTTAAGATTTGTCTAGGTTTGGCGGTACGTCCTGTCCCGTCCCCGTCCTCACCATCGTCGATCGCCCGCGCCCATCTCGGTGCGGGCACCACCGTGGTTAGCCTCTTATTCTTATCTTCTTTCTAAAAGGAAAAAAGGTTTTACTTGTATGATCTAGATAGATACTTGTGTAATTTTCTTACTTTAATTATTGTTTGTTATTATATAGTGCTATGGTTTTCGTATCTGCCTCCGTCGGCCCTCGTCCTGTCTATGATTTGGATGTGGTATATATTATCTTTTATAACTATTTGTTTTCTTTAGTGTTTATGACAATTATGCCGACCAACGTGACATAGATTTTCTAATCTAGGAGGAGGTAGTTGAACCAGAAATTCCAACCCACATAGCAAATCTTGTCAAGAAGTTAAATTTGGTTGAAAAAGAAAACAATGACTTGAAAGAAAAAATACAAAGAGTTGAAGAGGAGATGATGAAGTTGGAGTTGCATGTTGCCGATGTCGTCGACGATCACAAGACCAAGATGGATGCAATGCGCTTGAAGATTAGAAAGATTAGAAAATATGCCATTCATACTGAGGCTTGGTATCGTTATGTCGTTGGATCAACTGGTACCTTAGTAAATGTTATGATCGCATTTGTTGTTGCATTTAAATTTTCTACATAGTTTCGATGTATGTTTTAATTAGATGCTCTAGAGATCTATATGTTGTTCAATAATGAGAACTATGTATGAACTGTATGTATTTATTTTGGTCATTATTGTACTTTCGTTTTAATGTGCTGATGAATTTCTATTAATTTGGTCACTTCTCTATTCATGATATGTATATAACATACTATTTAGGTGAAATGATGCTACCATGCCAACTTTCAACATTTTCAGAGTTCAGTTGAAGTGCTTTTTAATTTTAGGGTTATTTAGCTCAAAAAATTAGCAAGTGCATGAAAAATACCAAATGTAGTCAGAAAGGGTTGAAAATTGAGGATGTGGCTTTGAATGGTGCATTTTGAACACACAAAAAGTATAGAGTTCAAATAAGTTCAAAAAAATGAAATTCCTTTGTAACAGATGAGTTTTCGTTCGAAACCATGATACTTCGAAAGAGATTGTTCATTTTGTACACGAAGTGCATCCAGTTTTTGTCATAAACCTCTCAACTTTTCAGCACATGCTATGTGGATGAAATGATGATACCATGCCAACTTTCAACCTTTTTAGAGTTCATTTGAAGTGCTTTTCAATTTCAGGGTTATTTAGCTCAAAAAAATAAGTAAGTGCATAAAAAATACCTAATGAAGTGAGAAAGGGTTGAAAATTGATGATGTGGCTTTGAATGGTGCATTTTGAACACACAAAAAGTATGGAGTTCAGATAAGTTCAAAAAATGAAATCCCTTTGAAATAACATAAAAAATAGCAAAAATGAACATAGATGCGTTTATATAGGTAAAATTCGAACTGAAATCAGACTGAAATTCAGTTTGATTTGAGGTCAAATTCCCATATAAGGGCATCGATTTTCAATTTGAGAGGAACCGAACAAGGCAGAGAGGGGTGGGTTTCTAAACCGGTGTGAGCATCCCTTGCTTGGCGAGGTGGGACTAAACCCCTACCACAGCCAGGACCAACCCTTTAGCCCTTCTTGGTGGCTACAACCGGGACCAATGACGCCCTTTCGTCTCGGTTAGTGGCACCAACGGGACTAATGCCACCCTTTAGTCCCGGTTGGTGCCACCAACCGGGACCAAAGGTCTCTACTTCCCGCCCTTTGGGCTGATGAAAAGGGACCTTTGGTTCCGGTTGGTGACACCAACCGGGACTAAAGGTGGGTATTAGTCCCGGTTGGTGCCACCAATCGGGGCCAATGCTCTGGGTATATAAGTAGCACTTAGGAATTTTCAGTTCTCATCTCGCCCCCGACGATGCCGACAAAATCGACGCCGCCAGGCTGCCTGCCCGCCGCCCGCTGCCCCTGCCGTCGCCCCAGCCGTCGCCACCACCCGCCGCCCCCGTCGTCGTCGTCGCTCGTTGAACTGCACGCCGCCGCCAGGTTGCCGGACCGCACCCTCGCCGACTTCCTCGCCAACGTGCTCTCCTCCCCAAGCCCTTGCCGATGCCCTCGCCGACGCGCCCTCGCCGAGCCTGCCGTCCTCATCCCTGTTGCCGCATGCCGTCCCCGTCGCCGCCCTGTCCCCGTCGCCTTCCCGATGTCGCGCCGCCGTGTCACCGCCCTGTCGCCTCCCCGTCGCTGCCCCGTCGCTGCGTTGTCGCCTCCCCGTCGCCGCCCCGTCCCTGCCCCCCAGTGAGCCCCCTTTCCCATGGTCCCCTGCTCGGATACGACGACACGGACACGGCGACACGAGATATGGCATTTTCCAAACAAGCCCATCGGGGACATGACAAGTATATATAAAGATAAATGAGAATATGTCATGAGTTAAAGAAAGAAAAATAACGAGAAAGAGATCGCCCCCTCCCCGATAACTTCGACACGAGGGGGGTTGATATACATTTTTTCCATGTATGTATGTCGTTGACTTTGAGTTAAAGAAAGAAAATAATGAAAATGTGTCATGAGTTAATGAAAATATATAATATATGTATGTGGATATGTATGCAAAGATGGATATACCCCCTCCCCGATAACTTCGACATGAGGGGGGGTCGATATACCCCCTTCCCGATAACTTTGACATGGGGGGGTCGATATAACCCCCTCCCCGATAACTTCGACATGAGGAGGGGTCGATATACCCCCTTCCTGATAACTTCGACATGAGGGGGGTCGATATACCCCCTCCCCGATAACATTTTTTTTCTAAGTTACTTAGGGAAAATGTTCAACCCCCTCTCGATATACTGGGCGACAAACTCTCGAGGCCACCCAAACCCGAGAAAAAAAGCGTTGTCGATATACCCCCTCCCCGATAACATTTTTTCTAACTTACTAGGATAAAATGTTCATATAGAAAACTCCGGTAATATGGATTTATCAAGAATGCCCCCATTATGGATGTGCACAAGTTGATCCAATTTTTTTCTGATCCCATATATATATATATATATATATATATTCTTCTATATGTCATGTTGTGTGTCAAAGTATTGAAGAAATCCATGGCTTCATCATCAGCCGAAAATAACCGGCTTATGATGTTACGAAGCTCTTCAAAGTTGTTTTGGAACGGAGTTCTGGATAGAATAATGCGCTTTTTCTTACGAATTTCAGCAACTGCCTTCCAAATAGCGATAGTCAAAACGCTCTTGCTGAACTTCGTACCAAAAAGCTAATTAACCTATCTGGGACTCCGTTCGAAAATAATTTTGGAGAGCTTCATACCATTAGTCTCCTATTACTTCCGGCTAATGATGAAGCCATGGTTTTCTTGAATGCTTTGACACTAGACAACATGACATATAGAAGGGTAGATGAGACCAGGAAAAATATGGACGATTTTCTGCACATCCAGAATGGCGCCATTTTGTTAAATCCCTAAAAGGTTAAGAGAATCCCGGCCCTCTGGCCCGAGCAAACCCTAGAAGCGTTGAGGGCCACCCCTAACCCTAGAAGCGTTGTCGAGGCCACCCCAAATCGTAGAGAAGTATATTAAATACCATCATTTAATATTTGCAGAAAAACGATGGATCAAAGAGACTTGGAACAAGAACAGTTGTTGGGGGACATAATCTGAGCAGGCAATACTGATGCTATCTTGTCATATCTCAACGACACCGATGGTCTTGAAGGAGAGGAAGGACATGGTCATGATGGCTCCTGTGACCGAATGCCGGAGGAAGAAGGAGACCATGGTGACGGCTCCGGTGACCGAACGGGGGAGGGAGATTTTGCAATGTCCGACGAGGTATATAGATTAATTGTGCATGTGTTTACTAGCTAATTGATGCATTAATTGTTTTGGTATGTACATATATTAACTCTTATATGTTCTTTTATATAGCCCTCTAGATCGAGCCAAACTTCGGTAACGAGACGAGGCCCGAAGAGAAGGTTGAAAAAGGAACAAAGGTTCACGATCACAGCACTCGCGGATGATGGCCTACCGATTGAACCAAAGCGGATCAAGGATGAATTTGCTTCTAGGTGCGGAGCTATTGTTAGGGACAACATCCTGATTAGCATCAAGCAATGGAATAAGCCTAAGGACGACACCCATGATGGTGATTATGTCACCGATAGACAGAAAGATGATCTTTGGACCGCGCTGAAGATAAATTTCACCCTACCGCCAGAGGAGGATCCGAATCAGCAGTTATATAGCCACTGGTCAAGGCGTGTGCTCTTAAGAAGATGGCAGATTCAGGAGGTGGCAGAATGAGTTGAAATCAAAGTTTGTCGACAAAGGGAAGACTCCAGAAGTCATCGGCCGATTTGAGAAGATAAGAGATCACTGGCCCGCATTTGTGGCCTACAAGACATTAGAGAAGAGTAAGAAAATGTCTGAGACAAACAAGATCAATGATGCAAAGAAGCAGTATCACCATCACACGGGGTCAGGTGGCTACCTCGAAGCCCGGCCGTTGTGGGACAAAGCTGAGAATGACCTGCTTGCTAAAGGGATCCAACCACAGACATATAACTAGCCAGACCGTTCAAGGACTTGGTTCTTCAGGGTTGGGGGAACTTTGGACCCCGAAATAGGAAAGTGCCGTTGGACGAACGAGCAACTTGCAATACCCGTCACGAAGCTTCAGAACTATATCACCACAACGCAGGAAGAGATGTTCATTCCCGACGAGCTCACTGAGGCCCTAGGGAATGTTTCGTGGAAGGTTGGGTTTCCTGACGCAGGCGGTTACAGAAGCCGGCAGAGAAAGAGGAAAGGGGAGTTGAGCAAAATGCAGAAGCTCAATGCAAGACTAGAAAAGCTAGAGGAAGCTGAGAGCCAGCGAGCTACCGAGCAACCATCTCAGCGGCACGAAGCTACCCTAGAAGGTACCCCGCCATCTCAGCGAGGAAGCAGCGTGTAACACCCCGTTACGCCTGGAGGATCTAGACTAGCAGCGTGTAACACTAGTCTTTCCTGTGCACTTTGTCCTCACTCATGTGTACCCGGGACCAACTTCCCGATCGGTCACCAATCCTAGAATCGCTCCAAGCCAAGCATGCTTAACTTTGGAGTTCACCCCCACTCAAAGGAACCGACGTCCCCGTCGGCCCATGAGGAACATTTCCTTTTGGCACACGTATGCGCGTCCAGTCCGGCACATGTGCCATGCTATGTGCCACGACGGGCCACATACGCCATGAGTGACATGCCCGTGCACCTGAGCTGCGCATGCCCGTGTAACCACAAGGTCAGCTCTGATACCAATTGTAACACCCTGTTATGCCTGGCGGGATCTAGACTAGCCCACAGACCAACACTAGTCTTTCCTACGCACTTTGTCCTCACTCGTGTGCACCCGGGACCAACTTCCCGGTCGGTCACCCATCCTAGAATCGCTCCAAGCCAAGCATGCTTAACTTTGGAGTTCTTTTCGAGTGGGCTCCAAGACTAGAAGGAATTCCTTGTTGATATGACTAGTCTATCATTCCTATTAAGCCAGGCTCTCACACAGCGTGGCTTCCATGGAGCTCGTTTAGCCTGACATCACGGCTCCTAGCTACCCCGTGGATACTATCACAAAGGCTCAAAATTGCGAGCTTTTGACGAAATTCCAAAACCTCACTTTCAAGGCGGCTCTCGGCTCTGTTGCACCTCCTCAACCCAACGAAACTTTTCACTACCGTCCGATTCCACATGTCTATGCTTTTGTGATGGTGGATCAAGTAATGGAGGGATTTGATCATCTCGAGCTTGACCACCTTAATGGTGAAGGGGAGAAGAAGCTGGTTAATGCTCTGAGGAGTACATGCCTATGGCTGAAGGACTACATCAAGCTTCCAAACTAGACGCCTCCGTTTCCTCCTCCTCCTCCGGTGCGTGAGGGCACTCATCCTTCTCCTCCTCCTCCTTCGACGAGTGATCAGGGCACTCCGCCTCCTTCTCCGTCTCCTCCGACGTGTCACGGCACACCGCCTCCTCCTTCGCCTACTCCGGTGCATGAGGCCACTCCGCCTCCTCCTCCTCCTCCTCCGACGCGTCAGGCCACTCAACCTCCTCCTCGTCCTCCTCCGGCACGTCAGGACACTACGCCTCCTCCGGTGCGTCAGCCATGACGGAAGAGAGACGTCGCCGCCGCTCCGGCGGCTAGCAGTACAATAGGCAGGAAAAACTACAAATTTGGTCCAAGCCTCAAGCCTGTTACAAAGTTACCATACGAAAGGACTGATGAAGAAAGCGCTACGATCAATAAAGCCTAAGTGAAGGCCCATTTTGCACGGAAATAACCACCTTCGAAGGAAACAGTAGATCCGGTGAAAGCGAAGCGCACTCTAGATGCCCTGAAGCAACCATCACTGCCTCCACTGCCATCAAACTATGACCGCTGTATTATAAAGACATATAATGAAGCACAGCGGTCGGGAAGTACCTCTAGTGCTGCCCGAGTCAAAGAACAAAGAAGTGGGAAAACAATTGCCCAGCTCGGCGAACATGAGAAGCAATCATGCCCTCCGCTCAAGGTGTCTACCGACATTGCTAATGATCTGGTGATACTGCCTGGTACAAAACTTGGTGATTACTAGGGGGATGATGTACTTTTTGAAATGGATGAGGTAACCAAAGAAGAACACGAATATGTGCATGGGAAGCCTCTCGTCAAACCTGATGATCCTCCTCTAACATCGTGCATGTACAAATTGCATGAGTGGTACATGAAAACCTGTAGGGAGTCTGGGAGAGACACTATGTATGTGGAAGTGAAACCACAACACGAATTCATTGGACTTCCCGTGATGCCTATTGAATTTGTGGAGTTATTTCATTTATACAATCAACACGCCCTCGACAAACAACTCATGACTGCCTACTGTCTGTAAGTATTACTCTATAGTTAAGTCTCTTGCTCAGCTCGTTCATTGCATGTATATATATAATTCTCATCAATATATTATGCACATTGAAGATCATCGAATGCAAAAAAGAAGGAACCTTCGACGTTGGTTTCATTAGCCCAGATGCCGCAAATGAATGGTCGATACGAAATAAACCAGCAGCGACTGAGGAGAACTTGTTAAAGTCGTTCCTTGCACATCAAAACAAAAGTGAAATACTCTTTCCTTACAACTTCAAGTGAGTGTTGCTGTCTTCTCTGTATACTCGGTTTTGCTTACTCGAGTTTAAGTAATGTAATTGATGAGTTATATATGCGTGCGCAATTTCCACTTTATCCTGCTATCCATTAAGCTTGACGAGGCATTAGTAACTGTCTTAGACTCGAGACGTAAAGATCCCAAGAATTATGCAAACATGACTGTAATGCTCAAGAAGTAAGTTCAGTCAATACCGGGACCATATCGGCAAGCAACTTTTGTTAATTTCCTGATATCAAGTAATCATTTTCTTTGCCTGGCAGGGTTTGGAACAAGTTCACCCGAAAGGTTCTCGATCTAAAGAAAGAGTTGTGATTTACACACCCCAAAGTAAATAGTACTAGCTAGTTCCGTGCATCTCTAATTGATTCAAAATTTCATCAATATATCATTACCATGCTTGCTTACCAGTTTGATTGAACTCTATTCTCGTAAAGTGCTTGTACCAGAAAGAAGGGACTATTTTATGTGTATACTACGTATGCGAGTTCATTCGCCACTTGACCTCTGAGTGAGGGGGCTTCTTTGACAAACAATTTGAAGTACGTAAATAATATTCACAATTTTATTTTATACATTACTATCAATTGTGTTGAGTTTTATTCATATATAGGTATGTATTGATCCCCTTCTTTAAATTAGATCTAGAAGATGCGGGATGAACTCCTACCACATGATCGCATACAAGCAATTCAAGAGGAATTGGAGGGATTCTTTCTTGACCACGTCATACCTGAAGGAGGAAAATACTATATTAATTTGTGACAGATCTTATATTGTATATATGTAGCTAGTAGCGTCGGATAGATATACGAAAACTTGTTTTATCGACCAATCTCTCGGAGAAAGAGAGGTAAATCACTTCTGTGTGTGTATATGTTCATGACAATCTTGTGTACTTAATGGTTCCTTCATTTGCTTACTAGCTAGCGTGTCGAGTTCTCTCACTAGTAGAAAACGGGCCTTTTGTCTCGGTTCATAAGGGCCTTTAGTCCTGGTTCTAGAACCGGGACTAAAGGCCTCCACTTTTAGTTCCGGTTGGATTACGAACCGGGACTAAAGGGGCTCCGCATGGCAGCTTTCTAGAGCAGAACCTTTAGTCCTAGTTGGTGTTACCAACCGGTACTAAAGGTATTTTTTAAATAATTTTTTTATTTTTTTTTCGATTTTTTTATTTTTTCTGATTTTCAAATCTTTGAATTATTTCACAATTTCATCTCTAATCATCCCTCCTCACTGCTCTGGAATTACTTGACAATTTAATCTCTAATCACCCCTCATTCCAAATCGTCTAACTTCCCAGCCGATCACCTATCCTCTCACTGCTCCAAACCAAGCACGCTTAACTTTCGAGTTCTATCACCCCTAGTTTCCAAGTCTGCACTTGTTGTTTTCTTGACAATAATAAGCTATCAATCCTATTAACCCTTGGGTCTTGATGTAACATGATTTAATTTTCGGAATTCCAAACAATTATTAAATAAACAACAATAAATGATTAATAATAATATTGAATTTCAATAAAAATCAAATAAGTAATAATATTATTTTATTCATTTTTTGCAATTTATTCATTTAATATGGCATAATTAATAACTTTAAATCTGTAAATCGAAATTCAAAAAATAATATATCCATTATTATCAGAAAAAACATGAGGAATCCAGATATGACATCATTTATTTCAAAAAAATACTTTTCATAACACTTTTTTTGACATCGTATGCAAAAGTTATAGCCGGTTTACTTTTTCATAACACTTTTTTTAATCTTGTTTCAACTCCAGACTTTTTGTGCGTTCAACATGCACCATCCAAAGCCACATTATCAATTTTCAAACCTTTCCCACTTCATTCGCTTATTTTCATAAATTTATTAATTTTTTTGAGTTAAATGACCCTAAAATTGAAAAGCACTACAAATGAACTCTGAAAAGGTTGAAACTTGGCATGGTATCATCATTTCACCCACATAGCATATGCTAAAAAGTTGAGAGGGTTACGATAAAAACTAGATGCACTTCATGTACAAACTGGACAATCCCTTTCGAAGTATCAGGGTTTTAGACGAAAACTCATCTGTTACAAAGGCATTTCATTTTTTAAAACTTATTTAAACTCCAGAGTTTTTGTGCATTCAACATGCACCATTCAAAGCCACATCATAAAATTTCAACCATTTCCCACTTCATTCGCTATTTTTCATGCATTTATTAATTTTTTTGAGCTAAATGACCCTGAAATTGAAAAGCACTACAAATGAACTCTGAAAAGGTTGAAACTTGGCATGGTATCATTATTTCACCCACATAGCATGTTGTAAAAAGTCGAGAGGGTTATGGTAAAAACTAGATGCACTTCATGTACAAACTGGACAATCTTTTTCGAAGTATCAGGGTTTTGGACGAAAACTCATCTGTTACAAAGGCATTTCATTTCTTTTAACTTATTTAAACTCCAAACTTTTTGTGCGTTCAACATTCACCATTCAAAGCCACATCATCAATTTTCAACCATTTCCCACTTCATTCGCTATTTTTCATGCATTTATTAATTTTTGAGCTAAATGACCCTGAAATTGAAAAGCACTACAAATGAACTCTGAAAAGGTTGAAACTTGGCATGGTATCATTATTTCACCCACATAGCATGTGCTAAAAAGTTGAGAGGGTTACGGTAAAATCTAGATGCACTTCGTGTATAAACTAGACAATCCCTTTCAAAGAATATATCTAGGTTTTGGATGAATAATCATCTGTTACAAAGGCATTTCATTTTTTTAAACTTATTTCAACTCCAGACTTTTTGCGTGTTCAACATGCACCATCTAGCATGTGCCTAGGAGCAAAAAGAATTAAATTAAACACTATTTTTAAACTCAAGTTATTCACAATGTAGGGTTTGAAGCAAATTTGAACAAATTCAAATTTAAACCATTCAAATTTGAAAACTAATTGCACAAACACAAAGTAGACAATATTTTGAATCTAATGCAAAAAGAATGACTCAAAAACATCAATTATCCTAAAATATATAAGCAATTTAAAACATAAACTAAAAACATAAAACAAATAGGAAAACAAAAAAAACATTCAAAACTCATTAGTCCCGGTTCGTGTCTCCAACTGGGACTAAAGGTCTAGCCTTTAGTCCCGGTTGGAGACACGAACTAGGACTAAAGCCCCAACCCCTTTAGTCCCGGTTTGTGTCTCCAACCGGGACTAAAGGCTTCACCTTTAGTCCCGGTTGGAGACACGAACCGGGACTAAAGGTATCGGCCCCTTTAGTCCCGGTTGGTATCTCCAACCAGGACTAAAGTTCACATTTGAACCGGGACTAATGCCCGACCGATTCCCTAGCCGCTCGAATCGGGACTAATGTTCACATTAGTCCCGGTTCGTAAGGCAACCGGAACTAATGTGTAGATCGAGCTGTGACGAAAGCCCTGTTTTCTACTAATGTCTCTATCCTAGCTAGCTAGCGTCGACCAAGAACGGAGAAAGAAAGGCCACTTCTCTCTATTAATTAGCTAGCTAACACAATATGAAACCCCTAAATTAACCCTCCAAAACCCCGTAACCCCCCCTTTCAAAAAAACCCAACAACTGCCAGATGCTGATGCGTGGATGCCTTTTGGTCCCGATTGGTGTTACCAACCGGGACCAAAGGTCCTCCTACATGGGCTCCCCGAAGAGGCCACGTGGATCCCCTTTTGTCCCGGTTTGTAAGTGAACCGGGACTAAAGGTGTAGGGATTTAGTCCCGACCCTTTAGTCCCGGTTCTAGAACCGGGACTAATGGGCCTTTGGAACCGGGACTAATGGGCCGTTTTCTACTAGTGGTACAAATTGCCTCTTATAGATTATATCTTGCCGAACTATGCTTTGTTTCGTGGCAAATATGTCAAATTGCCGATGCTCCTTGTAGATTATGTTATTTATGTTCGAATGTTGTGTATCAGGTAGACATAACTGTAGTCTTGCTTGCAAGTTGCAACTGCATTTGGATAACGTTGTCCCGATTTCACATTTGACATATTGGAGCTCTCATTAGTGGTTTTAGTTTAGCCTGTCTCTTAGTTATGTGTTTGAAGGGCCTTCTATTGTTCTTGTTTGATGCATTTCAATTCTCGTTTACTACAGTTGACTACAACCGTCAGTCTTAACCTTGTTCAGTTAGGTATACTATCATTTATCTTGAGGTCATATTTGTGCATTTCTTAAAAGGCTCAAGCATGTATATTGTTTTGTTGGGGTGAGATTTTTTTGAATTCTTGTTGGGGTGAGCTTTGATTGGCCAAGGAACAATATTGCATCTTACATGTCTTTACAGGAGTCAGCTAGGCTATGCAGTGTGCGGTGGTTATCCTACTTGTGCATTTATAGTGTCATGCTTTCTTATTTTTGTTTGATGCTGTGGTTTGTCCTTTGACTTTACTCTTTATTTTGATTCAACCTAGATTTTTCAGCTAGCTGCGCCATTTAAGTGGTTTCTTGTTGTTATCTATTCACATACTTAATACTGTTCAGCTAGGCGTTTCCTTTTAAGCATGGTTGAAGTTAACAATGCTTAGTTTTTAGATTAACTTGTCTGAACTTGTGTGCTTTTAAGCATGGTTGAAGTTAATAATGCTCATCTTTGTATTAATTAGTCGGAACTTGATGTAGGATGCTGAATTTTGAGCCAAATGAGGTGCTTGTTGCCATGAAAGATTATATGAGTCTCTATCTTATTGAGTTATATCCGTAAGTTGTTTGCTATTATCTTTTTTTAGTGTTTCCACTAATACTGCCTTGTTCATTGCATTGGTTTCTTAGCCTTTCACTTGATATTATCATTATTTCTAGGCACACTGGCAAAAAAACAGCACACGACAGATTTTAACATTTTATATATTCACTACAAGATAACCAGTACGGATGTCTAATGTGCCAGAAGGTCTTTGGTACCAAACCTCATCAGTTCTTCCCAGGACACCTCTTCAAGTGCGACAATCTCACGCTCAATATGGAAAATAGATGTCTTCCACTTGTAGGGCTTCGGAAGGCAACAGATGTCGATTGTAAAAGCAAGCAGGTTCATGCTCTAGATGATGTTGTTGGTGGGTCAGGTATGTAAAGGAGCCATTTCATGTCTAGGAAATAAGTAGATGTTGCTGCCAAATCAATCATGGAAGGGAAGAGCAGCGCTTCTTTCCTCAACTCGGAAAGAAATATGGATTTAGCACAACTGTTCAACCATGCAAGGGATCTTACTCTGCAGCTGGGTGGAATGCATGATGACCTCTCTAAGTTTGCTTTAACACAGTCTGAGTTGTATCAAGTTATCACAGAAATTGAAAGAAAGACACTATGGGAAGATCACACATCCTCAAGCCCAACTCTGCAGAGGGAGAGGCGAGTGCGGCGCAACCTTGGGCTACAATCTACAGGCAATGATGGGGACTCCTCTCAACAATCATTTTCAGGTCCAATGGAGATGCAAGGACAACATCTGGTGCGGCGCAACCTTGGGATGCAATCTATGGGCAATGACGGGGACTCCTCTAAGCAATCATTTTCAGGTCCAATGGAGATGCAAGGACAGCATCTGCAGCCCCAAATTATGGGCAACCGGGGTCTTGGGTCATCTTCAAATCAACTTGTGGAAACGCCATGGCATTAGGGGAAGCAGACGCAGCAATTGGAATGGAATTTCGAGCAATATCCATCCTCAGGTCACTCTTGGGAGATCTCAGGCCAGTTCTCATGTCACTCGTGGGGGATGCCAGGCCAATCCCAGTAGTCAGGCCACTCATTGGAGATGCCGGTCCAGTCCTCAGGTCACTCGTGCGCAATGCAAGTCTAGTCCCAGTCATCCGGTCACTCGTTGCAGATGCCAGTCCAGTCCTCAGGTCACTCATGGGGGATGCCAGTTCTGTTCTAGTACTCAGGTCACTCATTGGAGATGTCAGTCCAGTTCCAGTCCTCAGGTCACTCATTGAAGATGCCAGACCATACATGGCAGCAGAAGCATCCGTGTACTGACCATGTTCAACTAGGGCCTTTGGGAGCAGTTTATCCAGAAATGACACTCAATGAAGCTCCTTCAAATCCATCTAGCGGTAATTCTGCAACACACATGATGTATAATCCTCCTATAGCTATGCTTGGTCAGAAGACGTAAGTTTCCAAGTCGCAACATGGTTTGGACTTTCTTGAAGACCGGTGGAATATGGATGATCTGTTCGACACTGATGAACTGACATCTTTTCTACTTGCTGATCCTAACCCTCAGGGTGCACATGCTGGGACAATTCCAGCCCCTCACGGTGCAGATGCTGGGACAATTCCAGACCCACCAGCAAATCAGGAAGTGCCTCAAGCCTCTAACGATGAATCCCATGATTCCTTGCATCGGCAGTAAAGTAGGCTGTAATAATGAAGGGATTTTGCCATGCAAGTTAAGACATATATTCCTATGAGCTTCCATCTTGCTCAGTAGGCTGTAATACCATGTTATGTTTAGTGCAATTTGTCCGATTGTTAATCCTGACAAAATACTTAAGTGCTAAATTGCGTCCTTGTTTTTGTAAGCCTGGTTGTCTGTTTTGATATGCCGAATTGTGTTTTGCTAAAGTGCAGTGCTGCTAATATTCATACTGGAGGCAGCCTCCCGTCACAATTGCCATGTTGTGGTTTGGTTTCATTCGGAATGAATATTGAGTTTTTTGTTTGCAGATCTACAGATGCAGATGCTACTAATGGAACTACTACCCTTAACAATCCTCGTAAAAACTGGCAACTTTTGGGGCTGACGGAACGCATGTGCATCTTCAGCTGCCTCTTGCATCTCCTATGCATTCCTTTGAATTTTGATGCTGATCTACACATTGTCTTTGTTGTTGTTCTCCCTATTCTCCCTCTCCCTGTTCTACCTCCCAATCACTAAGCTTGACACTAGGATCTTTTGGTATCTTAGCACAAAGATCAATAACACCAACATCACTTACACGTTTGACCATTTGAAGGAGAAATTCTTCGTTGTCCATAACAACCAGAGCACCTCTACCATTTAAAAGAAACTTACAATGCAAAGTTGTGGCATTTAGTTCTTCATCAGAACAAGAAACATGATCTGCAAGGTGTTTCTTCAAATCTTGTAGACACAATTTTTCATACTCAATCGTCGACATTCCTGACCTTCCATCAAAATATTTCCACTCGGTTCCATCATGATGTAGTTCGCCTCTGGAACAGAACCGAACGAATAGATAATCGAGTGGTTTCATATCTGAAAAACAATAACCAAAAAAACATATAGAAGCGACCTGCACATATATAAGATTGAATCCCTATGCAATCAAACCCACACAAACTGGGGTTTGCTTATGAATTTTTACAAATTTCTGAACTCACATAACATTGTTAATATGAAGAGTTCATTATGTTTAAAAATTTAAAATCCCCATGTGTCCTCTTAATGTTACAGGTATGCAACCTGGAATGCACATGGCATTTAGCAAGTTCCAGCAGGTGTCTGGAAGGAGCCTACCGATTGTGGTGTAGCTAATTATTAATGGCTACTGTACTCTCAAGAAAACTAATGGCTACTATAGTCGGTAGGCCAGTCGTTTCATTATGATGATCACGCAATTACAAGAAAGCTAAGATGTAGTAACACTACTAGAATACAGTCCTATGCCAATGGCTCAGGCCGTCGGCATAGCCCCGATTCCCATCGGCATAGACCTATGCCAACGGCCCTCGTCGGCGTAGCACCGTCGGCACCATATATGTCGGCATACCCCAGGTTGTCGTCGACAAAGAAACTATGCCGACGGTGTTCATATATCGATACCGACATCCCCAGCCATCGGCATAGCTCCATGGCAAACGATGTCCGGTAGCGCTGCCGTCAAGAGCGTTGCATCGCCGGCCGCCACGTGTCGCACTATGCTGACGGCCTTACTGTCAGCATAGACTGCCACGTGGCAGCCGACGATGGTCCCTGGTGGCATATCTATGCCGACGGCCGGTGGCTGCTGGTAGTTCCTAGGGCGTGCCTACGCCGACGGCTCAGGCCGTCGGCATAGGCTAAAAAGCTACGCCGACGGCCTAGCCGTCGGCATATCTTACCACGTGGCAGCCGCTGGTAACTCGAACGCCCTCTATGCCGACGGCTTAGCCATCAGCGTAGTTTTGTGCTGTTTTTTTCTTTTTCCTGTTTCATACAAATTCATTTCAATTCAAAATAGCAGGGTATATACAATGAAATATAAATGCACAGCAGCACCATCAAGAGCATCATAAATATATATGTTCTCACAACCAACACCACCATCACATCCTTACAACCAACACCAACACCATCAAATCCTCACAACCAACAACATAAGCATATCCGAAATATAAGTAGCGTAAAAAGACGGACGTCATCCAAAGAGCACAAGTCATCTAAGGAGCGCCAGTACGTCCACCTCCAAGGTCATCAACGCCAAGTCTGCCAAAGCCCAGGTCTTCACTGCTAGCGGCAGCGCTACCGCCTCGGTGGATTGGAGTGACCAGGCTCCGTGACTCGGGATGTGAACACCGACACCACCACCAACGGATGATCCATCGGTTCCCTGGATCTTTGAGAAGACATGTTGAGTGAATGATATTGTGTTGAATAAACAGTAAGTGGTGGTTGAATAGTTTGGGGATGTACTAACCACCGTTGTCCCCGGTTGTTGTGCTAGAAATTCCTCAAAGGTAAGCAGCACTGTTTGTGGTCCTACAGCTGGTGGTGCTGGTTCTATTTTAGGAATTGTGCCGTTCCTCATGCTCTCAAACACGAGCTGCATGTTAATTGACAAAGCAAACACCAATGTCAGAAGAAATGAAAGTGTCAATATGGAAATGAAATGAAAGGGGCTAAACTAACCATCATCATGCGAGTGCTGTGGTCCTGGACAGTTGCAACTCTCGCGCTCCACGCCATGGTCTCCTGTCGTGTGTACTCCATGTAGGCCTACAATATGACATGATGGAACTCATTAAACATCTCAATGTGGAAAATAAAGTGAGCAATGAAGATAAGAGGGAAAAATACTTACAGAGTGCCGCTCGGCTAGGAGGGACTGTGACTGCGCAGTGGTCGTGGGCGTGCGCTGTCTCAGGCTTGGGTCAGTAGCTCGGAGCTGTGTGTAGGAGATAGAAGGAGTGACCACAGCATCTAGAACTGGCTGCCGACCATGAGCCTTCGGCCCCATGCCAACCACCGCCCTGTCATCCAAAGGCGCCTTGATGGGGTCAGGCGTGTTAGGATGTAGATTCAGATACGCCGTAGAGTAGTTCTTCTTCTTCTCCGCGGTGTTGCCATAGTACTTGTCTTCCCTAGGCTTGGGCTTCCTCCGAGTATGGGCGATCTCCCATGCTCCATGTGTGAGAGCGGCCGCTTGAGTTTCTCCTCCTACACCAACAAACAAATGTTAGTCATACATAAAAAGTGACGTTAAATAGAAGAAGATTGTTTAATGAGGTTAGTCATACCTGAAGTGCCTTGTGGAGAAAGTGGTTCCGGTTTCCCTGAGCATGTACTACCTCCTTCCCTCGATTAGCCCTATTTTTGCTGCTAGTAGCCACCCAGGCTTCATCCTGACCACACCACAGGTCCACCAATGCCGCCCAGGACTCGTCCTTTCCATAACACCAATTTGGACACACCTACATAATAGGAAGCATAATGGCATGTGTAACACGAAACGATGAAATTTACCACAAACTTCGGAATGAAAAATCGTTAATACTTATTGACAAGTACTCGTCCCTCTCCAAGGTAATGTGTCGCGCCTTCACTCCTTCCTTGGTCATCTTCATACCAAGATAGTCGTGATAGTATTGCGTGATGGCCACCAACCGCACCTCGTACTGCATCTGGCGGGCCTTCTTCTTCGCTTGGCACAGCACGATCTCTTCGGCAGTGGCCTTGTGCTCCGGAAGAACTCGATAGTATTTCTACAATCATTCATGAAACCAGAATGAAAGAAACCATGAGTTAAATCATTCATGAAACCAGAATGGATGTGTGCTTGTGAAGAGAACTCACCCAAAAATTAGTGATCACGACCTTAGCATGGGTCACATACTCTGCGTGGGGGGCTGCTTCCCAGTGCTCCCAGGCCTTAGCCAAAAACCAAAGATCCGGGTGCCTGACTGGATCCAGACAGTACAGCCCCGGCCAGTATTCCTTCAGCAAGACGGTGATGATGTCATTGGGAACACGGGCCCCTTTAGGATGTATCCAGTTACCGCAAAAGATATAAAGAATGAAAATATTAGCATGCGACAAGCAAAAGATTTAAAGAATGAAAATATTAGGATGTGACAAGCAAAAGAATTAAATGATTATTGAAATTATTTAGTGGAACTTACTCTATCCCCTTTGGCTCAATGAGCCACTTCTGCTCCTCGGTAGGAATATGCTTTGGGACCTTTGCATTACCATGCAACTATCCCTTATTGTTGCCATTCCCTCCACCACCAGCGTCCCCACCACCACCATCATCCCCGCCTGCCTCCTCCTCCTCGTCGTCCCCCTCCCCAACCTCCTCCTCCTCCTCCTCCTCCTCCTCCTGATCACCCCCTCCTCGCGAACCACCTCCTCCTCGTCGTCCTCCTCCTCCTCGGCAGAGGGTACCTCACTAGAGGAGGGCCTCGAAGACAACATCCCTAAGTCGGTGAGGGTGCGCTCTTTCTGGCCGCGACCCCCTCTAGTGGCTCTCCCACCACCCTCTCGCCCTCCATGGGCTCTCCTCCCACCCCCTCCTCCTCTAGGGGCACCTCTCCCTCTCTCTTCCTGTGAGGAGTCATCCTCAAGTAGCCAGGGGGTAACGGTACGTGCTCGACCACTCCGACTAGCAATGCTCACGACCTTGCGTATGAAACCCGCGCAATCGGCCTTCCCCTTGCCCATGTTCCACGAACCTGCATTGAAAATAGAATAAAACATTAGTACATTAATAATGAAGGAAAAAACATAATAATAATGAATAATAAACACATTACAGATAAGCATAAAACGGCATATTCCTAAACCATAGGGAAAAAAGACATGAAACGTACATATGCTAGAACCCGTACGAATCATCACTGTTGTAACCGATTTCTTGCTCGGTCTCATCATCAGTATCAATCATATCATCTTCGTTGTCTGACGGAGGTGGAGGCTCTTCCTCATCATCAGCGTCTTCGTTTAAATTTTCTAGCATAAGTATGTCATTTTCATTAACAATGGTCTCACCATCATTCCGTGCATTGTCATTGTTTGGATCCACATCATCATCGCTCAGTGGTCTAGCGTCATCATTTCTGACCACATCATCATTGGGTTTCCCTTGATAGAACACTCCCTCGTATGTCATGGGGTTAGTGTTGTAGTAATCATCTTCGTTCGGGTCCGGTAGCTTACCATGTGGCGACACCTTGAACACAACTTCCCAACCCCATAGGTACTCTTTCTGGCATGTGTAAGGCAAATAATAAACTTGTGTAGCTTGGGTAGCCACAATGAAGAGATCAGCTCCAGCATAGATGGTTGATGGTTTAACTTCGACCAAACCAATGGAAGGTGTATGTCTCTTCCCCTCCCGCGGATCGAACCATCGACATTTGAACACAGGTAGACTAGGGGTTTCGCGCCCTTTGCGGAATGTAATCTCGTATATATTTTGGACCCCTTCGTAGTAGTCTACTTAATTTTGACCGAGGGGTACACTCCGGTATTTATAGTTTTGGTATCAGGCCGGCTGTTTTGGTGCTCCTCTATATGGAAGCGATACCATTCACATCATACTTTTTACATGTCATGACGGCAGGGTCAAAACCCATGGAAACCCATCTCAATTCATCATCCATAGATATGTTCGAATCTTTTCCCTACAAGTATAATTGAAATTTTTGGGTGCATTAGTTTGGTTAACTAATAAATGTTGAACTACGTATTTAATAGGGGAATGTGGAAAATTAGTTTCTCCATGAACCAAGCAACAAACTTTTTATTTCCAGGGTTTCCATGACGGAGAAGAGTAAGTGCCTCCGCCTCAGTAGGAGGATTCATTCCTGTCCATTCCTCTTGAACGAAATCACTAAAAGAAGATAAGCGGGGTTAGATCGGGATTAAGTGAACATAGAACATGATGATGTGCATAAAGGAATGGTGTAGTGGTATTACCTCATCCACACTTCCTCGACTTCCTTGATGTTGTGCAAGACATAGAACATAAGGTCATCCCACTCTTGTCGTGGCATGTTATAAGATTTCAAGGCCCCAGTCCTGCCACCTTACCCGTTGAATAGATGGAGCTTGGGTTGATACTTGGGCTCTTCTATATTGCATCGAGGCACCTTATTATGCAGATGGGGAACGTGGTTTGGATAGTATGATGTCCTGAGGTTTGACACCTCCTCTAGGATAACTACCTCAGCTATGGAAGCTTCAATCTTAGCTTTGTTTCCACATTTCTGTCGGAGATGCTTGTTGGAAATATGCCCTAGAGGCAATAATGAATTAGTTATTATCATATTTCCTTGTTCATGATAATCGTTTATTATCCATGCTATAATTGTATTGATCGGAGACTTAAATGCATGTGTGGATACATAGACAAAACCATGTCCCTAGTATGCCTCTAATGGACTAGCTCGTTGATCAAAGGATGGTTAAGGTTTCCTAGCCATGGACATGAGATGTCATTTGATAACGGGATCACATCATTAGGAGAATGATGTGATGGATAAGACCCAAACTACAAACATAGCATATGATCGTGTTAGTTTATTGCTACTGTTTTCTGCATGTCAAGTATATGTTCCTATGACCATGAGATCATGCAACTCACGGATATCGGAGGAGTGCCTTGTGTGTATCAAACGTCGCAACGTAACTGGGTGACTATAAAGGTGCTCTACAGGTATCTCCGATGGTGTCTGTTGAGTTGGCATGGATCGAGACTGGGATTTGTTACTCCGTGTAACGGAGAGGTATCTCGGGGTCCACTCGGTAATGCAACATCACAATAAGCCTTGCAAGCAATGTGACTAATTGTTAGTTGCGGGATCTTGTATTACGGAATGAGTAAAGAGACTTGCCGGTAACGAGGTTGAACTAGGTATGGAGATACCGACGATCGAATCTCGGGCAAGTAACATACCGAAGAACAAAGGGAACGATATACGGGATTAACTGAATCCTTGACATAGAGGTTCGACCGATAAAGATCTTCGTAGAATATGTAGGAACCAATGTGGACGTCCAGGTCCCGCCATTGGTTATTGACCGTAGAGGTGTCTCGGTCATGTCTACATAGTTCTCGAACCCGCAAGGTCTGCACACTTAAGGTTCGGTGACGTTTCGGTAGTGTAGAGTTATGTATGGTGGTGACCGAAGTTTTTTCGAAGTCCTGGATGATATCCCGGACATCACGAGGAGCTCCGGAATGGTCCGGAGGTAAAGATTCATATATAGGAAGTCCCAGTTTGGTTTCCGGAAAAGTTTCGGGCTCATCGGTAGTGTACAGGGAGTGCCGGGAGTGTACCGGGAGTGCCGGTAGTGTACCGGGAGACCTCTGGGAGGGGTACTTCGACCCCAAGAGGTCCATCAGCTGTGGGAGAATAATAACCAGCCCTTAGTGGGCTGGGAAAACAGCCACAAAGGCCCATGGCACAGGAGAGAAAGTCCTAAAGCAAAAAGTGGAAAATCAGCCAATAGGAGGCAATCCTACTCCAACTAGGATTGGAGGTGAAGTAGGATTGCTCCCACCTCCTATTTCGGCCGACCCAAAGGCCTTGGCTTCCTCTCCTCTCCTCTCCTCCTATATATACTAGTGGGTTGGGTGGTTTTTGGACAGAATTTCCGGCCACGTGCTACCCGTTTCACCGGTGCACAGTTTCTCCTCTAGATCGGTTTTTCGCAGCGCTTAGGCGAAGCCCTGCCGGAATCACTCCACCACCATAACCGGAGCGCCGTCACGCTGCCGGTGAACTCTCTCTCCTATCCACCTCCTCTTGCTGGATCGAGACGGTGGAGATCGTCATCAAGCTGCACGTGTGCTGAACGCGGAGGTGTCGTCCGTTCGGCGCTAGATCGAAAGGACCGTGATCGAGATCGCGAGACGGTTCGTGATGTGATCACGGAATGGATCGTGATGAGTTCGCGGGACAGATCGTGATCAAGATCGTGAGATGGATCATGATGAGTTCGCGGGACGGATCATGATGTGTTCGCGGGACGGTTCGTGATTGGATCGCGGGACGCTCGGCGATTTGGATCGCGAAGATGTTCGACTACACCAACCGCGTTTCTTAACGCTTCCCGCTTAGCGATCTACAAGGGTACGTAGATCCACTCTCCCTCTCGTAGATGCTCATCACCATGGATAGGTTTGCGTGTGCGTAGGAAATTTTTTGTTTCCCATGCGACGTTCGCCAACAGTGGCATCATGAGCTAGGTTGATGGTTCGATGAGATCTCGAGTAGAACACAAAAGGTTTGTGGGCGTTGATGCTTAGACTGCTTCCTCCCTTGGTCGTATTTTGGTTCAGCGGGATTGTGAGATGAAGCGGCCCGGACCAACATTACTCGTACGCTTACGAGAGACCGGTTCCCTCGACGCAACTTGTTGCCTAGATGGCTTGCGGGTGACAGTTTCTCTCACTTTAGTTGGATCGGATTCGACAAAGGCGGTCCTTGAGAAGGTTGAAAAGAAAACTAGTGTATCACCGTTGTGGTTTATGCGTAGGTGAGAATCGTTCTTGCTAGATACCCATAGCAGCCACGTAAAATATGCAACAACAATTAGAGGACGTCTAACTTGTTTTTGCAGGGTATGTTGTGATGTGATGTGGCCAATTACATGATGAGATATATGTGATGTATGAGATGATCATGTGATGTATAGATTATCACGACTTGCATGTCGATGAGTACGGCAACCGGCAGGAGCCATAGGGTTGTCTTTAATTATTGTATGACCTGCGTGTCAATCATTAAGCGCTATGTAATGCTTTACTTTATCGTTACGGTAGCAATAGTAGTAGAAGCATGCAGGGCATGACAACCCCAATGGCAACACATTGATGGAGATCAAGATGATGGAGATCATGGTGTTGTGCCGGTGACGATGGAGATCATGCCGGTGTTTCGAAGATGGAGATCTTAAACACAAGTTCATGGCCATCTCATGTCACTTATGAATTGCATGAGATGTTAATCTTTTTATGCACCTTGTTTTGCTTAGGACGACGGTAGCATTATAAGGTGATCCCTCACTTAATTTCAAGATGAATTGTGTTCTCCCCGAGTGTGCACCGTTGCGAAAGTTCGTCGTGTTGAGACACCACGTGATGAGCGGGTGTGATAGACTCTACGTTCACATACAACGGGTGCAAGCCAGATTTGCACGCGTAGAACACTCGGGTTAAACTTGACGAGCCTAGCATGTACAGACATGGCCTCGGAACACGAGAGACTGAAAGGTCGAACATGAGTCATATAGTAGATATGATCAACATAATGATGTTCACCATTGCAGCCACCTCAACTCACGTGATGATCGGACTTGAGTTGGTGAATTTGGATCATGTATCACTCGAATGATCGGAGGGATGTCAATTTGAGTGGGAGTTCTTAAGTAATATGATTAATTGAACTCATTATCATGAACATAGTCAAAGTGTCTTTGCAAATTATGTTGTAGATTACTAGCTCGCGTTGTAGCTCCCTTGTATTTTTATATGTTCCTAGAGAAATAGAATTGAAAGATGTTGGTAGCAAAATTGCGGACTGGGTCCGTGATCTGAGGATTGTCCTCATTGCTGCACAGAAGGCTTATGTCCTTAATGCACCGCTCGGTGCGCCACCCCCTCTAGCGTTGTCTATAGATGTTGTGAACATCTAACAGTCACGTTTCGATGACTACTTGATAGTTTAGTGCGTCATGCATTACGGCTTAGAATTGAGGCTCCAAAACGTTTTGAACGTCACGGAACATATGAGATGTTCTAGGAGCAGAGATTGTGATCTCAGGCTCGTGCCTTTGTTGCGCGATATGAGATCTCCAACAAGATTCTTTGCTTGTAAGATGAAGGAGAATAGCTCAATCGTTGAGCATGTACTCAGATTGTCTGGGTACTACAATCGCTTGAATCAAGTGGGAGTTGATCTTCCAGATAAGATAGTGATTGATATAGTTCTCCAAGTCACTGTCACTAAAGCTACTAGAACTTGGTGATGAACTATAATACACCAGGGATAGAAGTATTGATCCCTGAGCTGTTCGCGATGTTTGACACCGCGAAGGTAGAAATCAAGAAGGAGCGTCAAGTGTTGATGGTTAATCAAAGCACTAGTTTCGAAAAGGGCAAGAGCAAGGAGGGAAACTTCATGGATAGCAAGTCAGTTGCTGCTCCAGTGAAGCAACCCAAAGTTGAACTCAAACCCGAGACTAAGTGCTTCTATTATGAGGTGAGAGGTCGCTGAAGCGGAACAACCCTAGATACTTGGTAGATAAGAAGGCTGGCAACATCGACAGAAGTATATTTGATATACGAGTTATTGATGTGTACCTTGCTAGTACTCTTAGTAGCACCTGGGTATTGGATACCGGTTTGGTTGCTAAATGTTAGTAACTCGAAATAAAAGCTACGGAATAAACGGAGAACTAGCTAAGGGTGAGGTGACGATATGTGTTGGAAGTGTTTCCAAGGTTGATGTGATAAACATCGCACGCTCTCTCTACCTTCAGGATTAGTGACGAACCTAAATAAATGTTATTTTGTGTTTTGCGTTGAGCATGAACATGATTAGATCATGTTTATTGCAATACGGTTATTCATTTAAGTTAGAGAATAATGGTTATTCTGTTTGCATGAATAATACCTTCAATGGTCATGCACCCAGTGAGAATGGTTTGTTGAAATCTTGATCGTAGTATTACACATGTTCATAACATTGATGTCAAAAGACACAAAGTTAATAATGATAGTACCACATACTTGTGGCACTACCGCTAAATGTCATATTGGTATAAAGCGCATGTAGAAACTCCATGCTGATGGATATTTGGACTCACCGATTTCGAATCGGTTGAGACATGCGAACCATGCCTCTTGGGCAAGATGACTAAAGGACCCCGTTGGATGGAGCGGGCAAGTGATTCATTGGAAATGATACATGTTGATGTATGCAATCTAGTGAGTCTTGTAGCGTGCAGTGGATATCGTTATTTTCTTACCTTCACTGATGATTTGAGTAGATATAGTGTATATTTACTTAATGAAACACAAGTCTGAATCGTTTGAAAGGTTCAAGCAAATTCAGAGTGAAGTTTAAAGATCATCGTGACAAGAAGATAAAAATGACTGCGATATGATCGTGGAGGTGAATATCTGAGTCACGAGTTTGGCATACAACTTAAGACAATGTGAAAGTTGTTTCACAACTAAACGCCACCTGGAACACCATAGTGTGATGGTGTGTCCGAACATCATAGTTATGCTCTATTGGACATGGTGCGTAATATGATGTCTCTTGTCGTTTTACTACTATAATTTTGGGGTTATGCATTAGAGACAACTACATTCACTTTAAATAGGGCACCATCTAAATCCGTTGAGATGACATCGTGTGAATTATGGTTTGATAGAAACCTAAGCTGTCATTTCTTAATGTTTGGGGCTGCGATGCTTGTGTGGAAAATGTTTTCACATAATAAGCTAGAACCCAAAGCGGACAAATGTATCTTCATAGAATACCCTAAGAACAGATGGGTATGCCTTCTATCTCAGATCCGAGTGCAAAGTGTTTGTTGCTAGAACTGGGTCCTTTCTCGAGAAAAAGTTTCTCTCGAAAGAATTGAGTGGGAGGAAGATAGAACTTGATGAGGTTGTTAAACCTTTGTTCAACCAGAGAGTAGCGCAGCGCAGAAAGATGTTTTTGTGAAGCCTACGTTAGTTGAAGAGGAAGTTAATGATGATGATCATGAAGCTTCAGGATCAAGTTACTATCGAACTTCGTAGGTCGACAAGGATGTGTACTGCTCCTGAGCGGTACGACAACTCTGTCTTGGAGGTCATGTTGTTGGACAACGATGAACCTACGAGCTATGGAGAAGCGATGATGGGCCCGGATTCCGACAAATGGTTGGAGGCCATGAAATCCGAGATAGGATCCATGTATTAAAACCAAGTGTAGACTTTGGTAGACTTGCTCGTTGGACGGCAGGTCGTTGAGTACAAATGGATCTTTAAAATGAAGACAGACACTGATGGTGAATGTCACTATTTGTAAACCTCGACTTGTTGCAAAGATGTTTGTGACAAGTTCAAGGAGTTGACTACGATGAGACTTTCTCACTCGTAGCGATGCTAAAAGTCTGTTGGAATTATGTTAGCAGTTGTTGTGTTTTCAATTATGAAATCTGGCAGATGGATGTCAAAACATCGTTTCCTTAATGGTTTACTTGAGGAAAGGTTGTATGTGATACAACCAGAAGGTTTTGTCAGGCCTAAGGATGCTAAAAGTTGTGCAAGCTTCGGTGATCCTTCCATGGACTGAAGCAAGCATCTCGGAGTTGGAATAAGCGCTTTGATGAGGTGATCAAAGTTTTGATGTTTATACAAAGTTTATGAGAAAATTGTATTTGCAATAAAGTGAGTGGGAGCACTATAGAATTTCTGATAAGTATATGTGGATGACATATTGTTGTTCAGAAATAATGTAGAGTTTCTGGAAAGCATAAAATGGTTATTTGGAAAGTGATTTTCAAAGGAAGACCTGGATAAAGCTACCTAATTGTTGAGCATCAAAATCTATAGAGATAGATCAAAATGCTTGATGAGACTTTCAATGAGTGCATACCTTCACAAGATTTTGAAAGAGTTCAAAACAGATCAGCCAGAGAAATAGTTCTCATCTGATTTGTAAGGTGTGAAGTTGAGTGAGACTCAAAGCTCGACAACGGCATAAGAAAGAGAAAGGACGAACGTCGTCCCCTATGCCTTAGCCATAGGCTCTATATTATGCCATGTTGTGTACCGCACCTATGTGTGCCTTGCCATGAGTCTGTCAAGGGGTACAAGAGTGGTCCAGGAGTGGATCACTGGATAGCAGTCGGAATTATCCTTAGTAACCAGAGGACTAAGAAAATGTTTCTTGATTATGGAGGTGATAAAGAGTTCGTCGTAAAGAGTTACGTCGATGCAAGCTTTAACACCTATCCGGATGACTAGTAGTAGCAATCTGGATACGTATAGTGGAGCAGCCATTTGGAAATAGTACCAACTGGAGTGTGGTAGTAGTGTTTACCGTTTGACATAGAGATTTGCAAAGTACACACGGATCTGAATATTGCAGACCCGTTGACTATTAAACCTCTCTCACATGCAAAGCATGATCGAGCCCCAGAACTCATTGGGTGTTAGATTCATAACAATGCGAATCACATGGTGATGTGAACTAGATTATTGACTATAGTGCAAGTGGGAGACTGTTGGAAATATGCCCTAGAGGCAATAATGAATTAGTTATTATCATATTTCCTTGTTCATGATAATCGTTTATTATCCATGCTATAATTGTATTGATCGGAGACTTAAATGCATGTGTGGATACATAGACAAAACCATGTCCCTAGTATGCCTCTAATGGACTAGCTCGTTGATCAAAGGATGGTTAAGGTTTCCTAGCCATGGACATGAGATGTCATTTGATAACGGGATCACATCATTAGGAGAATGATGTGATGGATAAGACCCAAACTACAAACATAGCATATGATCGTGTCTGTTTATTGCTACTGTTTTCTGCATGTCAAGTATATGTTCCTATGACCATGAGATCATGCAACTCATGGATATCGGAGGAGTGCCTTGTGTGTATCAAACGTCGCAACGTAACTGGGTGACTATAAAGGTTCTCTACAGGTATCTCCGATGGTGTCTGTTGAGTTGGCATGGATCGAGACTGGGATTTGTTACTCCGTGTAACAGAGAGGTATCTCGGGGTCCACTCGGTAATGCAACATCACAATAAGCCTTGCAAGCAATGTGACTAATTGTTAGTTGCGGGATCTTGTATTACGGAACGAGTAAAGAGACTTGCCGGTAACAAGGTTGAACTAGGTATGGAGATACCGACGATCGAATCTCGGGCAAGTAACATACCGAAGAACAAAGGGAACGATATACGGGATTAACTGAATCCTTGACATAGAGGTTCGACCGATAAAGATCTTCGTAGAATATGTAGGAACCAATGTGGACGTCCAGGTCCCGCCATTGGTTATTGACCGTAGAGGTGTCTCGGTCATGTCTACATAGTTCTCGAACCCGCAGGGTCTGGATACTTAAGGTTCGGTGACGTTTCGGTAGTGTAGAGTTATGTATGGTGGTGACCGAAGTTTGTTCGGAGTCCCGGATGAGATCCCGGACGTCACGAGGAGCTCCGGAATTGTCCGGAGGTAAAGATTCATATATAGGAAGTCCCAGTTTGGTTTCCGGAAAAGTTTCGGGCTCATCGGTAGTGTACCGGGAGTGCCGGTAGTGTACCGGGAGTGCCGGTAGTGTACCGGGAGACCTCCGGGAGGGGTACTTCGACCCCAAGAGGTCCATGGGCTGTGGGAGAATAATAACCAGCCCTTAGTGGGCTGGGAAAACAGCCACAAAGGCCCATGGCGCAGGAGAGAAAGTCCTAAAGCAAAAAGTGGAAAATCAGCCAATAGGAGGCAATCCTACTCCAACTAGGATTGGAGGTGAAGTAGGATTGCTCCCACCTCCTATTTCGGCCGACCCAAAGGCCTTGGCTGCCTCTCCTCTCCTCTCCTCCTATATATACTAGTGGATTGGGTGGTTTTTGGACAGAATTTCCGGCCACGTGCTACCCGTTTCACCGGTGCACAGTTTCTCCTCTAGATCGGTTTTTCGCAGCGCTTAGGCGAAGCCCTGCCGGAATCACTCCACCACCATCACCGGAGCGCCGTCATGCTGCCGGTGAACTCTCTCTCCTATGCACCTCCTCTTGCTGGATCGGACGGTGGAGATCGTCATCAAGCTGCACGTGTGCTGAACGCGGAGGTGTCGTCCGTTCGGCGCTAGATCGGAAGGACCGTGATCGAGATCGCGAGACGGTTCGTGATGTGATCACGGAACGGATCGTGATGAGTTCGCGGGACAGATCGTGATCAAGATCGTGAGACGGATCATGATGAGTTCGCGGGACGGATCATGATGTGTTCGCGGAACGGTTCGTGATTGGATCGCGGGACGCTCGGCGATTTGGATCGCGAAGATGTTCGACTACACCAACCGCGTTTCTTAACGCTTCCCGCTTAGCGATCTACAAGGGTACGTAGATCCACTCTCCCTCTCGTAGATGCTCATCACCATGGATAGGTTTGCGTGTGCATAGGAAATTTTTTGTTTCCCATGCGACATTCCCCAACACGTGGTTTGGATAGTATGATGTCCTGAGGTTTGACACCTCCTCTAGGATAACTACCTCAGCTATGGAAGCTTCAATCTTAGCTTTGTTTCCACATTTCTGTCGGAGATGCTTGTTCTGTCTCTCAGGGCCATACTGCTAATGATTCTGCACAAGCCCCCCAACAATACCTCTTTCGCGAGGTGCAGAATGAGATGTGTCATCGGAGTAAAGAAGCCTGGCGGGAAGATCTTCTCTAGCTTGACTATCAACTCCGATGCCTTCTTATGCAATTGTTCAATCACATCTTTACTTACTTCTTTAGCACATACCATATGGATTGGTCAACATACCATATGGATTGACCCCATCACCTGTTATTGCAACTTTGACATTCCCAGCCTCTGCTGCTTCCTCGGGGTATTCTTCATCGAACGACTTCCATGCTTCACCTTCTGATGGATGTACGATTTTATTTGGATGATACGTTTTACCTTCCTTGTGTCAGTACTTTGTATGAAAAGGTCTTGCAGTCTTTGTATGAAATTGAGATACCGAAGAACCTTAGCAGGGATCGTTAGCTGCCTTTTCTCACCATCCTCACCGACCACCTCAAGGTACCGAGACGAACCACACTCCCTACAGTACTTGTCATCCACATACTCGTGCCTAAACAAAAGGCAATTCTTCGGACAAACATGTATTTTCTTATAATCCATAGAGAGTGCCTTCATGATTTTCTTTGTAGCGTACATGCTTTTCGACAGTTAATGACCCTCGGGAAGGATGTTAGACCATACTCCCAGGAATGCTTCAAAGCATTTCTGGATACAGCCGTACTCAGCCTTGACTGCAATAAGCTGCAAGATGGCATCCAGCTGAGATATTTTGGCACCCTCATAAAGAGGTTTCTTCGACAAGGCCAAGACCTCCAAGAAGGCCTTTGCGATTACCTCCAGCTCCTCCAATTCATTCTTTGAAGGTGTCGCATTTGTCGTTTCTACAGCAATGACATCATCTAGCATGTCCCCGACCCCGTCGTCTTCATAACCATCCATGTGTTGTCGCATCACCTCCTCTCTGCCACGGTCATGGTCAGCTAAGTTTATCGGTGGCATGTCAAAGTTTGCCATATATTCGTGCGTGCGAAGGTGGTCAGTCATGTCCTTCTGATTTTTACGGTGACGTCTGCCACATCTCGCACATGGGCATGGTGGGATAATTCTCATTGGACTACGGAATATATCCTTCAAATACACATCGGTTTTCGTGATCCACTCTGATGTTACTCGATTCCGACGGATAAAACCACTATACATCCACTGATTATCTACCATCCTCTGTTTTATTGGGAGCCACACAACAAAATTAAGGATTCATTTGAATTAATCACATCAAATTTTTATTTTCTTCTGTGGTGAATCCAACAACATCTCTAATAGGTAAAGATGGGTCCTAATCCCACCCGAGGATGTCTAGATTGAGTACGTTCTTCATGCTCTACCCCGTTCCGAGACAAAATTTCGGCAGCACCTCCCCGCTGTTCTCCAAATACAAGTCTCGGCAAATAGCCGAGAGAATGTGCTTCGGAGAACAACGGGGAGGCGCCACTGAAATCTTGTCTCGGAACGGGGTAGGGAATGGAGAATGTACCCAATCTACACATCCTCGGGCTGTCCGTGGAAAACGCTGGACAATCCAAAAGAGTTGTGGTGATAAATATGCAATTGAATGCATATTTATCCATGCAACCCTTTCGGACAGGAGATGCCTAGGTTACGGGACTTGACGTGAAAATAAAATCTAGTGACATAAAAAGCAGATGAGAAGGTGGTGGATTTGTAGCTCACCCTCGGCTGTAGAGGAACTAGTCGAACAGCGGAGGGACGATCAGGGACCAATAGCTCTAACGTCGACGATCACTCCACGAAGATACAACACCACAAATTCTGTAAATTTCGTCGAGTGAAAAAAACTTAGGTCATCACATCATCTAGCATGTTAACATTAACAGAAACAACATCATCATTCATCTACATAACATCAGCATTCATCTACATAACATAATCATGCATCCATCTAACAACATCATCAATCATCATCACTAAATAACCATCATTAATCAACATTTAACATCTAACATCATCAATTATCATCATCATTCATAAAAAAAAACAAGAAATTTGGTTCAAAAAATGAGGAGGAGCTCACGTAGGGGGGAGGTGGCTGGCGCGGGGAGGTGGCCGTGGAGGGTCTGGTGCGGGCCGGCCAGCATTGGGAGGGGCTGGGGCGGGGAGGGGAAGGTGCGGGGCGGTCACTGAGGGAGGGGCCGGTGCGGGGCGGCCGCTGGGGGAGGGGCCGATGCAGGGCGGCCGCCGGGGGAGGGGCCAGTGCGGGGCAGCGGGCCGGTGCGGGGCTGCGGTCGGGGAGGGGGCAGGGCAGGGCTGGGCGGGCGGCTGGAGGGGCCCGGTGGCGGCGTGACGGTGCAGGGCGGGGCGAGGCAGCGAAGGGTGGGGTGGCGGCAGCGGGGCGACGGCGCAGGGTGGGGTGGCGGCGGGAAGGCCCGCGGTCGGGTCAGGTCGGGAGGAGTGGGGAGAGAGGAATGGAGGAGAGGGAGGCCTGCCCGACCGGATAAGGTAAGAAGCTATGCCGACGGTCGAGCCGTCGGCATAGACTACTAGAGCCACGTGGCAGCATACACTAACGGCCTAGCCGTCGGCATAGGATTTTTTTAGGGTTTTCTTCACATTTTTTAGGGGAGTTATTTATATTCTTTTTACACGCATATGCCACGTGCCGAGTGCTTGCACCTGCCACCACACTTGCTACCCCCCGCAAGTCCCCCGTCCTGTATAACCTCTATGTCTCCCCGACGTGACCTTTTCCCCCCTCCGTGCGATGGTGGCATCAACGTCCGTGAGAGGGGCCACACCCCGGAGCCATGTGCCAGGTGCTTGCGCCTGCCACCACACTACCAGACATGTAACAAAGCCCAGCGCAAGATCTACCGGCATAGCTACCCCCAAGCACCATGTCCCGTCTAACCCTGACACAGTTCACCAGACGGATCTACCCCTTTGACTTTCACCAGACGAGGTATGATCAGGGGCGTTTTGGGCGTCGGTGCAGCGTGCGTGCAGGGAGGCCGGGGGCGGAGCCAAGGAAGGGTGGACGAGGGCCGCCCCCCCAGATCCCCTGTCCTGTCTAACCCCTGACACTGTTAACCGAACGGATCTACCCCTTTGAATTTCACCATACAGGGTTTGACCGAGGGACATTTTCACCTGGCTGTGATAAGCCAGCCCATAGCAACATCGTAGCACAAGGTCCAGGCCCAACCCACCGCAAGATTCCCTCAGTGTCGACCCGATGCCACATTTTCCCAATGTAAGAGGGCCCAGGGAAAAACCTGGCGGCATTACCACCCCTAGGTCCCACGTCCCGTCTAACCCTGACACTGTTGACTAAAAAGATCTACCCCTTTGAATTTCACCGGATGGGGTTTGACCGAGGGACATTTTCACCTGGCTATGATAGGCCAACCCATAGCAACACCTTAGCACAAGGTCTGGGCCCAACCCACCGCAAGATTCCCTCGGTATCGACTCGATGCGATAGTTTCCTAACGTAAGAGGGCCCAGGGCAAGACCTGGCGGCATTCACACCCACCAGGTCCCCCGTCCCATCTAACCTTGACACAGTTGACCGAACGGATCTACTCCTTCCACTTTCACAGGACGGGGTTTGACCGAGGGACATTTTCACCTGGTTGTGATAGGCCAGCCCATAGCAACATCTTAGCACAAGGTCCGGGCCCAACCCACCGCAAGATTCCCTCGGTGTCGACCCGATGCCACATTTTCCCAATGTAAGAGGGCCCAGGGAAAAACCTGGCGGCATTACCACCCCCAGGTCCCACGTCCCGTCTAACCCTGACACTGTTGACTAAAAAGATCTACCCCTTTGAATTTCACCGGATGGGGTTTGACCGAGGGACATTTTCACCTGGCTATGATAGGCCAACCCATAGCAACACCTTAGCACAAGGTCTGGGACCAACCCACCACAAGATTCCCTCGGTATCGACTCGATGCGATAGTTTCCTAACGTAAGAGGGCCGAGGGCAAGACCTGGCGGCATTCACACCCACTAGGTCCCCCGTCCCATCTAACCTTGACACAGTTGACCGAACGGATCTACTCCTTCCACTTTCACAGGACGGGGTTTGACCGAGGGACATTTTCACCTGGTTGTGATAGGCCAGCCCATAGCAACATCTTAGCACAAGGTCCGGGCCCAACCCACCGCAAGATTCCCTCGGTGTCGACCTGATGCCACATTTTCCCAAAGTAAGAGGGCCCAAGGCATGACCTGGCGTCATTGACACCCACCAGGTCCCCCGCCATGTCTAACCTTGACACAGTTGACCGAACGGATCTACCCCTTTGACTTTCACAGAACGGGGATCGACCGAGGGAAATTTTCACCTGGTTGTGATAGGCCAGCCCATAAAAACACCTTAGCACAAGGTCTGGGCCCAACCCACTTCAAGATTCCCTCGGTATCGACTCGATGAGTCAATTTTCCAACATAAGATGGCCCAGGGCAAGACCTGGCGGCATTGACACCCACCAGGTCCCCCGTCCCATCTAACCTTGACACAGTTGACCGAACGGATCTACCCCTTCGACTTTCACAGGATGGGGTTTGACCGAGGGACATTTTCACCTGGCTGTGATAGGCCAGCACATAGCAACATCTTAGCACAAGGTCCGGGGCCAACCCACCACAAGATCCCCTCGGTATCGACCCGATGCGACAGTTTCCGAACGTAAGAGGGCCCAGGGAAAGACCTGGCGTCATTGGCACCCCCAGGTCCCCCGTCCCGTCTAACCCTGACACTATTGACCAAACGGATCTAGCCCGTTGACTTTCGCCGGACGGGGTTTGGGCGAGGGACAGTTTTGTTGGGGAATGTCGCATGGGAAACAAAAAATTTCCGACGCACACGCAAACCTATCCATGGTGATGAGCATCTACGAGAGGGAGAGTGGATCTACGTACCCTTGTAGATCGCTAAGCGGGAAGCGTTAAGAAACGCGGTTGGTGTAGTCGAACTTCTTCGCGATCCAAATCGCCGAGTGTCCCGCGATCCAATCACAAACCGTCCCGCGAACACATCATGATCCGTCCCGCGAACTCATCACGGTCCGTCTCACGATCTTTCTCATGATCTGTCCCGCGAACTCATCACGATCCGTTCCGTGATCACATCACGAACCGTCTCGCGATCTCGATCACGGTCCTTCCGATCTAGCGCCGAACGGACGGCACCTCCGCGTTCAGCATACGTGTAGCTTGATGACGATCTCCACCGTCTTGATCCAGTGAGAGGAGGTGGAGAGGAGAGAGAGTTCACCGGCAGCGTGACGGCTCTCCGGTGATGGTGGTGGAGCAATTCCGGCAGGGCTTCGCCTAAGCGCTGCAGAAAACCGATCTAGAGGAGAAACTATGCACCGGTGTAACGGGTAGCACGTGGCCGGAAATTCTGTCCAAAAACCACCCAATACACTAGTATATATAGTAGGAGAGGAGAGGATAGGCAGCCAAAGCCTTTGGGTCGGCCGAAATAGGAGGTGGGAAGCAATCCTACTTCACCTCCAATCCTAGTTGGAGTAGGATTGCCTCCTATTGGCTGATTTTCCACTTTTTGCTTTAGGACTTTCTGTCCTGCGCCATGGGCCTTTGTGGCTGTTTTCCCAGCCCACTAAGGGATGGTTAGTATTCTCCCACAGCCCATGGACCTCTTGGGGTCGAAATACCCCTCCCGGAGGCCTCCCGGTACACTACCGGCACTCCCGGTACACTACCGATGAGCCCGAAACTTTTGCGGAAACCAAACTGGGACTTCCTATATATGAATCTTTACCTCCGGACCATTCGGAGCTCCTCGTGACGTCTGGGATCTCATCCGGGACTCCGAACAAACTTCGGTCACCACCATACATAACTCTACACTACCGAAACGTCACCGAACCTTAAGTGTGCAGACCCTGCGGGCTCGAGAACTATGTAGACATGACCGAGACACCTCTACGGTCAATAACCAATGGCGGGACCTAGACATCCACATTGGTTCCTACATATTATACGAAGATCTTTATCGATCGAACCTCTATGTCAAGGATTCAGTTAATCCCGTATAACGTTCCCTTTGTTCTTCAGTATGTTACTTGCCCGAGATTCGATCGTCGGTATATCCATACCTAGTTCAACCTCGTTACTGGAAAGTCTCTTTACTCGTTCCGTCATACAAGATCCCGCAACTAACAATCAGTCACATTGCTTGCAAGGCTTATTGTGATGTTGCATTACCGAGTGGGCCCCGAGATACCTCTCCGTCACACGGAGTAACAAATCCCAGTCTCGATCCATGCCAACTCAACAGACACCATCGGAGATACCTGTAGAGCACCTTTATAGTCACCCAGTTACGTTGCGACGTTTGATACACACAAGGCACTCCTCCGATATCTGTGAGTTGCATGATCTCATGGTCATAGGAACACATACTTGACATGCGGAAAACAGTAGCAATAAACTGACACGATCATATGCTACGTTTATAGTTTGGGTCTTGTCCATCACATCATTCTCCTAATGATGTGACCCCGTTATCAAATGACATCTCATGTCCATGGCTAGGAAACCTTAACCATCTTTTGATCAACGAGCTAGTCTATTAGAGGCATACTAGGGACATGGTTTTGTCTATGTATCCACACATGCATCTAAGTCTCCGATCAATACAATTATAGCATGGATAATAAACAATTATCATGAACAAGGAAATATGATAATAACTAATTTATTATTGCCTCTAGGGCATATTTCCAACAGTCTCCCACTTGCACTAGAGTCAATAATCTAGTTTACATCACCATGTGATTCGCATTGTTATGAATCTAACACCCAACGAGTTCTGGGGCTCGATCATGCTTTGCATGTGAGAGAGGTCTTATAGTCAACGGGTCTGTAACATTCAGATCCGTGTCCACTTTGCAAATACCTATGTCAAACTGTAAACACTGCTACCACACTTCGCTCGGTACTATTCCAAATTACTGATCCACTATACGTATCCAGATTGCTACTACGAGTCATCCGGATTAGTGTTAAAGCTTGTATCGACGTAACTCCTTACGACGAACTCTTTATCACCTCTATAATCGAGAAACATCTCCTCAGTCTCTTAGTTACTAAGGATAATCTTGACCGCTGTCCAGTGATCCACTCCTGGTTCACTCTTGTACCCCCTGACGGACTCATGGCAAGGCACACACAGGTGCGGTACACAGCATGTCATAATATAGAGCCTATGGCTAAGGCATAGGGGACGACGTTCGTCCTTTCTCTTTCTTCTGCCATTGTCGAGCTTTGAGTCTCACTCAACTTTCACACCTTACAAATCAGGCGAGAACTCTTTCTCTAATTGATCCATTTTGAACTCTTTCAAAATCTTGTCAAGGTATGCACTCATTGAAAGTCTCATCGAGCATCTTGATCTATCTCCATAGATTTTGATGCTCAACAATTAAGTAGCTTCATCCAGGTCTTCCTTTGAAAATCACTATCCAAATGACCGTTTTATGCTTTCTAGAAACTCTACATTATTTCTGATCAACAATATGTCATCCACATATACTTATCAGAAATTCTATAGTGCTCCCACTCACTTTATTGCAAATACAAGTTTCTCGTAAACTTTGTATAAACATCAAAACTTTGATCACCTCATCAAAGCGTATATTCGAACTCCGAGAAGCTTGCTTCAGTCCATGGAAGGATCACCGAAGCTTGCACACCTTTTAGCCTCCTTAGGCCTGACAAAACCTTTTGGTTGTATCACATACAACCTTTCCTCAAGTAAACCGTTAAGGAAACGATGTTTTGACATCCATCTGCCAGATTTCATAATTGAAAACACAGCAACTGCTAACATAATTCCAACAGACTTTAGCACCACTACGAGTGAGAAAGTCTCATCGTAGTCAACTCCTTGAACTTGTCACAAACATCTTTGCAACAAGTCGAGCTTTACAAATAGTGACATTCACCATCAGTGTCTGTCTTCATTTTAAAGATCCATTGGTACTCAACGACCTGCCGTCCAACGAGCAAGTCTACCAAAGTCTACACTTGGTTTTCATACATGGATCCTATCTCGGATTTCATGGCCTCCAACCATTTGTCGGAATCCGGGCCCATCATCGCTTCTCCATAGCTCGTAGGTTCATCGTTGTCTAACAACATGACCTCCAAGACAGGGTTGTCGTACTGCTTAGGAGCAGTACACATCCTTGTCGACCTACGAAGTTTGATAGTAACTTGATCCTGAAGCTTCATGATCATCATCATTAACTTCCTCTTCAACTAATGTAGGCTTCACAGAAACAACAACCTGCGCTGCGCTACTTCCAACAAGTTTCACCTGGTTATGATAGGCCAGCCCATAGCAACATCTTAGCACAAGGTCAGGCCCAACCCACCACAAGATTCCCTCGGTATCGACCCGATGCGCCAGTTTCCGAACATAAAAGGGCCCAGGGCAAGATGTGTCGGCATTGCCACCCCCTAGGTCCCCCATCTCGTCTAACCCTTGACGTTGTTAACCGAATGGATCTACACCTTTGACTTTCACCGGACGGGGTTTGACCGAGGGACATTTTCACCTAGTCGTGATAAGCCAGCCCATAACAACATCTTAGCACAAGGTCCAGGCGCAACCCACCGCAAGATTCCCTCGGTGTCGACCCGATGCCACATTTTCCCAATGTAAGTGGGCCTAGGGCAAAACCTGGCGGCATTACCACCCCCACGTCCCACGTCCCGTCTAACCCTAACACTGTTGACTGAACAGATCTACCCCTTTGACTTTCACCGAACGGGGTTTGACCAAGGGACATTTTCACCTGGCTATGATAGGCCGGCTCATAGCAACACCTTAGCACAAGGTCTGGGCCCAACCCACCGCAAGATTCCCTCGGTATCGACTCGATGCGACAGTTTCTCAACGGTAGAGGGGCCAGGGCAAGACCTGGCGGCATTGACAACCACCAGGGCCCGCATCCCATCTAACCTTGACACAGTTGACTGAACGGATCTACCCCTTCGACTTTCACAAGAAGGGGTTTTACCGAGGGATATTTTCACCTGGCTGTGATAGGCCAGCCCATAGCAACATCTTAGCACATGGTCCGGGCCCAACCCACCGCAAGATTCCCTCGGTGTCTACCCGATGCCACATTTTCCCAAAGTAAGAGGGGCCAGGGCATGACCTGGCATCATTGACACCCACCAGGTCCCCCGTCCCGTCTGACCTTGACACAGTTGACCGAACGGATCTACCCCTTTGACTTTCACTGGACGGGGTTTGACCAAGGGACATTTTCACCTGGCTGTGATAGGCCAGCCCATAGCAACACCTTAGCACAAGGTCTGGGCCCAACCCACCGCAAGATTCCCTCGGTATCGACTCGATGCGTCAGTTTCCCAGGGAAATACCTGGCGGCATTGCCACCCCCAGGTCCCCCGTCCCATCTAACCCTAACGAAGCCTATAAATTTTACCCAGGAGTCGCGTGCCTGGTGCTTGCACCTGCCACCACGCTTCCATACGTGTAAGCGGGCCCAGTGAAACACCTGTCGGCATAGCTACCCCCCAAATACACCGTCCCGTCTAACAGTGGCACAATTGGCCGACGGATCTAGGCCTTTTACTTTCGCCATACATGATTTGACCGATGGATCTTTTTACCTGGTTGTGATAGTCCAGCCCATAGGCACACTTACGATCAAGGTCCGGCCCCAACACACCGCAAGATTCTCTCCGTGTCTGCCAGACGTGGCCGTTTCCCCCCTCCGTGCAACGGCGGGATCGACGTCTGTGAGGGGGGGTCACACTACGGAGCCGCGTGTCGGGTGCTTCCACCTGCCACCATGCTTCCAGACCTGTAAGAGGGACCAACGCAAGACCTGGTGGCATAGCTACCCCCCAAGTACACCGTCCCATCTAATCCTGGCACAATTGACCGGCAGATCTACGCCTTTGACTTTCGCCGGACGGTGTTTGACCGATGGACGTTTTCACCTGGTTGTCATAGTCCAGCCCATAGCTACACCCCCGAACACGGTCCTGGCCCAACCCACCGCAAGATTCCCTTTGTGTTTGCCCGATGTGGCCGTTTCCCCACTTCGTGCGACGACGGCAGCGACGTCCGTGAGGGGGGTCACACCCAGGAGCTGCGTGCCGGGTGCTTGCACCTGCCACCACGCTTCCAGACGTGTAAGAGGGCAAACGCAAGTCCTAGCGGCATAGGTACCCCTAGGTACACCGTACCGTCTAATCCTGACACAGTTGACCGGTGGATCTAGGCCTTTGACTTTCGTTGGGCGGGGCTTGACCGATGGACCTTTTCACCTGGTTGTGATAGGTGAGCCCATAGCTACACTCCCGAACAAGGTCCGGGCCCAGCCCAAGACCCCCCAAGTACATCGTCCCGTCTAACCATGACACAGTTGACCGGCGGATCTAGCACTTTCAAGATGGTTATAAAAACATATAGAACTTGTTAAACTAATTGTAATTATCAATTGTTTGTGATTTTAATAAAGTATAGGAACCTATATGCAAAAGAACATGTGGTCACATTAGTAACATTCCCGAAAACAAATACAAACTACATATACATAATATATGAAAATTTCAACACAAATCTATATATAATTTATTATGTATGTTTATGTTTAGATAAAGCACATTTAAGTTAATCAAATTTTAATTTAGGAAAAAACTAAAATAAAAAAATAAGTAAAAAAACAGATAAAACGGTAAAGCCGTCGGCATAGGTTTACCCACGGATCGACCGGCAGGCCTCGGATCGATGACATGGCACGCGTCGCGGATCGGTGACGTGGACCATACCTAAGTCGACGGCCTTGATGTCGGCATAGCTATGCCGACGGTCGCCGTTAGGGCCGTCGGCATAGATATGACGGCGTCAGACCACCATCCCACCCTCGGGTCGCCTACGTCATCTCTAAGACGACGGCCCGCATATACCGACGGCCTGGGTCGGCATAGAGCAAACTATGCCGACGGCTTTTATACGCCTATGGTCCCCGTCGGCGTAGGCCTCACTTTGTCGACGGCTTTTCTACGCCTACGGCATTTCGCCAGTCATCGGCATACAGGGATCTATACCGACGATGGCCGTCGGTGTAGATTAGGCCGTCGGCGCAAGCAGTTATTCTGGTAGCGTAAGTACTACTAGTGCTGCGGGTAAGCTGTATTAGCATCCTACCTAGTACATTCTTACTCCACTCAAAATCGTTGGATTTCAGTTGGATCTTCTGAATTTGACTAGAACTAGTTAAAAATCTTTACAACCTCGACTGTTCAAACGCATAAGGATAAGGCCATAGGCACGGTATGCACATCAACTAAACAGACACACCGTTTCAAAAAAAAAACTAAACAGACACTTGTCCGATGCGCCTGTGGCGCATTATACTACGTAATAATGATGGGCCTGTTTCAATTAGTTACTATAGTGCACTTGTGCTGCTCGGCTGTGAAAAGGTAGGAAAAGCGGATCGTTGCAGTGCAGGACGGTCCTCATAGAGAAGGACGTGTGTACTGGCATGTACGAGTTGAGCGCCTCACCCTGGACCTGGAGTAATCGGGGAGATCGGTCCTGATCAAGCCGCCTCCCGCGAGCGTGATCACCCTAAAACAGAAGAGCAAAGGGCCTCAAACCCAGCGCCAAATCCTTGTCTGATCTTCCAGAAAGCTGACTTTGACACACAAGCACGGGAGTCATCGGAAGAGCCTGACCTGCTCGTCACCGCGCCGCCGATCACTCCCCCGTGCGATGTCGAGCAGGTCAACCCCTGGAACTTAACAGCTCCTCCTATTGTTCAGGCGTCATTCGCCGCGTCGCTCATCTTCCAAAATGCCTAGCCCTGCTGCCGAGTCGAAAGGAAAGGACAGGAGAATGACGCCTGAACAATAGGAGGAGCAGTTAAGTTCAGTTCGGGACCCACACCACCATGCAGACGTGGCAATCGTCCAGAGCCACGCAAGCAATACCACCGGCAAAAACCACTCCAACTGAGATTAGAGGGTGCCCTGGCTAGTACTCAGGGGGCTATTTAACCGGTTTTAGAGTTGAGGGGTTTGGGAAACCCCGGGGGTTATGTGGACTTCTTTATAAATCGCAAGGTACAGAATGGATTGCTGCAACATGTTACAACCACGGCAAAACTGGAGGCACATATGTTGTTGATGAAGCATCAATGAAGCGTATTACAAGCAAGACAGAAAACTAGAGGCACATATGTTGTTGATGAACCATTAGTGAAGCGTATTACAAGCAAGGCAGAAAACTGGAGGCACATATGTTGTTGATGAACCATCAATGAAGCGTATTACAAGCAAGGCAGAAAACTGGAGGCGCATATGTTGTTGATGAACCATCAGTGAAGCGTATTACAAGCAAGGCAGAAAACTGGAGGCACATATGTTGTTGATGAACCATCAATGAAGCGTATTACAAGCAAGGCAGAAAACTGGAGGCACATATGTTGTTGATGAACCATCAATGAAGCGTATTACCAGCAAGGCAGAAAACTGGAGGCGCATATGTTGTTGATGAACCATCAGTGAAGCGTATTACAAGCAAGGCAGAAAACTGGAGGCACATATGTTGATGAACCATCAGTGAAGCGTATTACAAGCAAGGCAGAAAACTGGAGGCACATATGTTGTTGATGAACCATCAGTGAAGCGTATTATAAGCAAGACAGAAAACTGGAGGCACATATATGTTGTTGATTGACCATCAATGAAGCATATTACAAGCAAGGCATCGACATTAGAGTATAGTTTCACAACGTGTACACGGAGTTAAAACAGAGTGTATGTCAAAAAATATATTAAAGCACGTGGGAAGGAAACACAACGTGGCCTATAATATAAAACATGTATTTTCCAGCAGTAAGTGTAAATGAACGCACAACACAACTTCTGCATCAAATGTAAAAAAAAAAATGTTACCGTTCTTCAGAAGACCGCAACCAACAATAAGCAAGACTGGAAACACAGAAAAAATAAAACAAAAACTGACATGGTCGATGATATTGTAATTGATCTGATTTAGTTGTGATTCACGATCCCCTTACAACTTAACACAGCACCAAGCACACGGAAACACAGTTGTAATGTCGCTCTCCATGGTGATAACATATAACACTATTAAAAGTAGTTCTAGCTAGGAGAATTCCAGATCTCAAGTTTATATAACATAACATAGCTTGATGCTTCAACACAGTCGGCAGCAAATCGACTCAAAGGAGTACCACGAGTAATGCCTGCTCAGTTAGCCATCAAGTTGGCGCTGCAAAATCCAGCTTCCACTTCAGTCACCAACTCCTGCACTCCAACAAGTACTCCATCAAGTTAACCGTGTCCAAATAGCTAGCTGCATTTTTGCTAGAAAAAGATGCAGTACAAAGCTACTCCCTCCTTTCCTAAATATAAGTCCTTTAAGGGATTGCACTATGGACTACATACGGATATATATAGACATATTTTAGAGTGCAGATTCACTCATTTTGCTCCGTATGTAGTCCGTAGTAAAATCTCTAAAAAGACTTATATTTAGGAACCAGTAAATTATTCAGTAAAATGAACTGGTGAAAGCGCAAACCTAAGATGGATATTCTGGCAAGAAACTAAGTAAAGTTGGTTTACACGAATTCTATAGGATAAGATTCCCATAGGAAAAAACTTTCTTTCCAGCCCTTTGGTTTGTAGAATGAATTCCTATTCCTATGCAGGATTGGTTCCTATCCTTTGCGTTTTAAAGGAAAAAAAACATTAACTCAGATCGAATGGAAAAACTCCAATCTTATGAAACAAATGAAATTCCTTCTCTTTGTAGGAATTGAGATACATGTCATCTCACTTTCAATGACTTTCCTATTCCTATGATATTCCTATCCTATGAACCAAAGGAGGCCTGATTAATAAAACTAAACAATGTATACCAAGCATTACCAGTTCAGTTCGTTGCCTTTTTCTATCAGGATCATCTTCAGCAGTCATCGAATCTTCTCTCTTTTTTCTTTCAACAGAACCCTGACCATCTTTTCTAGAATGCTTGAATGGGCCTGCCCAAGCAATAATACCATTTAGGATCACCAGACTAAGCATTATAAACACTCCTCGATTAAGTCTTCTACACAAAATGTTATCTTAACAGTCAACATTTCAGAATCTGCCGGAAGGGCTTTTAGATCAGAAATCAAAAGGCTAAACTCATCTTCGTTTTTCATGAGATGGTGGAACATAGCAAGGTCTAAACCATAAGTACAAGCATGCGCATGCAGCATTCGGTTTGTGGTACAGATGCTTATCAGCTCCCAGATGCAAGTGCAATCTTGCCACTACTATGGGCATAAACAAGTAGAAGAAAGAAAGTAGCTGACAAATGCAAGTCAGCAAACTCCACAGTTTCAGAAAATAGTTTACCACAGGAACCAGGTGGTACGCAGACAGCATAATATCAACATGGTGGTTATAAAACACCGGCAGGTAGAATATTATTATCGGTGATGGAGTTTCATTGACAAGTGACAACTAAGAATTTCACGTATCAATATGTGCAATTGTTACTCATGGTAATGAGAACAGTTGAGAGTATGCAGTTAATGTACCTGCATCTGTGGCAGATGTGATCCAAGGGACTTTAATAGGCAGTGAGACGGCAGCACCTGAAACGAATATTGCAGTTAGAAACGACATGTAGCTAAGCACTGTGTTTCAAGTTGAACTAATTTACCTGCATTTGTCACTGATGAGGTCCCAGTGTTTTTAGCAGGATTTGTTACGGTACCAAACATGGTCTGCAGAAGTGGAGTACCAGAAGCAACTGCAACCAGCTCGTTAGAAGTGGCATCAGGTGGGCACTTAAAAATGCAACAAATGACATGAATACAAAACTTGGCACTGTATCAGAGAACTTAGGGGGAGATGTTTCTACCCTAGATCTTGTAAAGCGAATCATATTATCTAGCACATTATCAATTGTGTAAATACCCCTTCACTAGCACATTTGGACTTCTCTAAAGAAGTATGATCTCGTAGATTGCAGATTGCCAGACATTGATAACGTGCAAAGAACATCGTCCAGCTGTTATGAATTAACATGCCCGTGTACATATAACATGCTTCCTCCATCCCAAAATAGGTGTCTTAACTTTGTACTAACTTTAGTACTAAAGTTGTACTAAAGTTGATACACTAATTTTGGGATGGAGGGAGTATATAACATGTGAGCAAACAACAGAAGAATAACAGAATACAGAAATTAGGAGGTGTTTGGCAAACAAGGAGCTTAGGAACAAAACAGCGAGGGATGAGCACAACAAAATATAGCATGAGACTGCTACATGGTGTATGAGCCACTTCAATGAAATATTCACAAGCATAAACCTAGCCTAGCAATAGAAAAGCAACAATGATAAAATCTGTGCAGAGCAGAGAAATGGTTTGTAACAAAGATGAGTACAAAATTAACAAGCAAGATACAAGGCATCTAAGTCAGATGAGTTAGCTCAATTTTGTACAGCGTAATCAAAGGTAAGGTAACAGTGAAGTAGTTAATTAAATTACCTTCCTTTGCATTTGATTGAAGTGGGCACCCTTGATGGAGCTCTGGAAGTTTACCAGCTCTTAAACATCCCTCTAAATGTTATCAATTGAGTTTATTAGCAACAGAAACTCACATAGAAAAGAGTTTTCAGCAACATCAGAAAACTATATATTATCAGACATGTTCATTACAAACTGGAATTAAATGATCAGAGACTCGCTTTACCAATAAGATCCGCCACCCGGCTCAGTGCATCCTCAGGCAATCCTTCTGTTCAAAACATAGAAAACATTAAGGGCCGCACATATCCAGAGTTTAGGAGAGGGATGCTGCTTTCGTGCGAATAATTTATACCAGGATGTGGGCTTGGAGGCGGCAGGCTGCATGAAGCAAGGAATATGTGTGAATGACGAGTGAAAACTCAAGAGACAGCACTGCGGAATTGAGGAGTTGGCAATTAATCAAGTTGCAAGTACCTCATCTTCCTGTTGAGGTAGGACTTGGCAATCATAGATGCTATCGCCCGCCGGGATTGTTCCCTCCGGTGACGCCTTGGACAAAGGGAGCTAGCAAATTAAACAAGATAATGTGTGGGATTATCAGATTGACGAGTAGTTGGTAATAAAACGTGGACCAAACAGCAAAGGATTGGATGAACCCACCCGATGGGAAGCAAGTCCTGCGGGAGACCTGGGCCACCGGGCAATTGCAACTTGCGCCTCAATTCCGGAGTCTCAAGAGCCCAGTCATCGACAATCAAAGATGCCTTCTTGCTCACCAGCATCCAGTCCAGAGACGCCCTACAAGACATGATTCATCTATTGATCTATATAAGGCATAACAACAACAAGCAGAACAGTATTTTAAACTCTTTTATTAGTACCTGAATTGCGGCGAGTGGAGTGTGTATCGTAGGATGGAGGAGAGCTTGGCGTTGGTACTGGAAAGGGACCTCAGGAAGCTGAGGTCGCTGTGCACAGAGTCATCCTGCACGAGGCCGTCCGTTAAGGACGCGGCGACGTTGGCCAGAGCCCAGAGTGTGTGGAGGAAGAAGAGGAGGGAACGGGCAGGTAGGCTCCGGTCGATGAGCGCCGTCGGCAGGAAGCGCCGTATGTAGTCGAGGGCTTCGCTCCACCGGCCACAGACCACCAGCTGCCGCAAATGCAGCCTGCTCATCTGCACACCCGACTCATGCACAACGCTGCATTGCGTACACGGGAGGGGCGCATTAGCGGCGAGGAGACGATCAAGTGAAACGACGGGATGGCAGGCAGGAGTACCTATCGTAAGCGGCGTCGAAGCCCTGGAGCCAGAGGTAGACGAGGAGCTGCCGGTTGCGGAGCCGCCTCACGAAGGGATAGTCCTCGAGCTCGCCGCTGCCGAGGCCTATGGTCTCCATCGGCTTGCCGCTGCCGAGGGCCATGGTCTCCATCGGCTCGCCGCTGACGAGGTCCATGATCTCCTTCGGCTCGCCGCTGCCGAGGTCGATGATCTCATTCCGTTCCATTGCGCTGGATGCAGCAGAGAGTGGCTAGGGATTTGCGGGAACGAACGCGAGGATTCGATTTGGGGGAGCGGCGCCTGGTATATGCGGGACACACCCCTCCCCTCACGTCGCCTCCCCTGGGCGACGCCAGGGGACCCAAACCCTAGCGCCGTCAGCCCCCTTCCGTTTCCTCTCCTGCCGCCGCTGCTGCCGGTCAAGTCCGCGGTGACGGCGGGCCCGACGACAAAGCGCTAGGGCGGGCGGTGTGCTGCGGGATCTCCCGGAGGCGGCAGGGGCGACTCCCGCGTTGGATCCGCGAGCAGCAGGCAGGGCGACGCCCCTTGCCTGCTCGGCGGCTGCCTGATCCATGGCCGGCATGGAGACGGTGTCTGTGCCTGTGCCTGGAGATGGGTCGCGGCGGCCGCGGATCTGGTGTCCCGTCCAGATCCGCCATGGCGTGGTCTTGGCCGGCCGGTGGCGCATGGTGGGACCGGTGAGGGGATGTAGGATCTTTGTCGGAGTATCGGCGGCGGCATACGTCTTCATGGCGAGGCTCCGTGCGGTTTCGGCCAGCCGCGAGATCGGGACGACACGGCTTCCGGTGAAAACCGTGCCCGACTGTGGTCGTGGCGGACGATGGCGGCGTCTCTGACGTCGTTCCCTTCTCGAGGCATCGTTGTTGCAGGTCACGTCAACTCGATCGGGATGTTCCTGGGGAACCCTAGATCTGGGTCCACCGGATCGGACGATGAAGGCGCCTTCGATGTCGTTTTCCCTTCTGGGGGCATCGTTTTGGAGCATGTGCTGGCTGGAGGGGACATGAGGAGGAGCAGTGTTACATCTACCGCAAGGCCGACGGCGGATCACAGCGGCATGGCGCTGCGGAGTTTCGGCGATGGGCGCGTGTGGATGGATACGTGCAGGATGGTGGCATTGTCTGGCGTCGTGGTGGCGTCGACGGTAGGCCAGGCAAGGTCGATGGGTCAGCTTTTGCTGTGGAGATGGACTGGTGGAAGACGGCGGCGACAGCCTCTGCAAGTGCGTCGGTCCGGTATGGGATCCAGTCCCGGTGTGTGGCTGGGCTGGGCCTTCCGGCTTCAGATGTTAGGGTCTGGTGCGATGTCCGTTTGGTGTTAGGCCCGGATATTCGGCACACCTTCATCAAGGGGATAGGAATAGCAACAGGCGTTGCCTAGATGGTGGCTTCAGGCTAACTGATGTATTACCTTGTATGGTCTCAGTGAATAATTAATAAAATGACCGTATGCATCATGCTGATGCAGAGGTCGGAGGTCACAGTCCTTTTTAAAAAGAAATATGCAGGACACACCCATTGTTCCCCTCTCCCTCCCTTCCCCTCTCCCTCTAGTGCCCTCTAGTGCCCTCTCCCTCCCTGTACCGGCCGGACCACTTTTCTTTTTATTTTTTCAGAAAACATTAGAGAGCTTTATTAACAAAGGAAACGTTCCTCGCACAATCAGCTAAGGGAGCCTTTGGTCATTTTAAAAAGGGGAGGGAGCATTTGGTTGTGTGGTTATCCACCACGAGGACCCGAAGGGAAGAGATTTTCTATACCTGATAGATATACGTCCACATGTCGGTTCAAAGTTTCCGCCAACCACATTCTAGCCGTCCGATTCAGTTGCGCACAGTCGTCCTTCCGATTCAAAGAAAACAAATCACAATAAAAAAAATTAAAGGACATGGCCTCCTCCCACACGGCGTCTGTCATCGTTGGCGCTCCTCGCCAACGTCACCGTCGCTTGGTCCCAATGTGGACTGTCCCGGGTCACCGTGGCTCTCGCTGGCTCCACCGCATGCGCTCATGTGAACTTGTGAAGGAGCGCCGCCACGTCCAGCTTGTAGCAACGCCATTCATCGTTCGACGGCTGCATCTCCATCGAAGGTTCGGTAGTACACCGCCGGTCCCTGGAGTTCATCACTGTTGAAGCTCCGCCGTGAAGCCATCGCACTAGTCGTCGATCTCTGGTTGAAGCTTCTTATGTCATCGATTGCAACCTTTCTGTTGTGTACTCACGGGTTGAAGCTTTTTTTCAACTACGATCAAAGATTATTAACTTTTTTTGAGCAGTGCCCTGTTGAAACTTTGTACATCTTTCAGTTGAAGCTTGTGTCATCTAAGGTTGGAGCTTTTTTCATAAGACACGTTGGGTGATATTGCTAGTTTAATTTTACCTTTGACGACTGACTTGTCCATGGGCATTCCTTGTAGGCATCGTTCTATCACGGAGTGAGGTTTTTCCATCAGATGCGTGTGGTAATTTGTGATGGACTACTTGGAGTATCCTTGTAGGGTTAAATCTTTTGTAAAGTTGTGCCCGCGGTTATGTAGTGACTTAAAATTTATAATCCTGGTTGTAGAGAACTTGGAACCAAACTCAATTAAAATACACTAACTTTGTGCGTAATCGTGATTGTCTCTTTTTGTGAGGTTTGAATTAAGAAATGAACATGGTGGGGTTATGATTAACTCATAAGTAGGTGTTCACGATCACTTCTTATTCACTACTAGTTCACATATGTTCAGGCGTAGATCACAATTTTTATTCTTGTACTCGTAAGTTAGCCAGATATCAAATACTTAGTGCTTGTTGCAGGCTCACCACTTAATCATTCCTCGCCCATTAAGCTTTGCTAGTTTTGATACCCATGATAATGAGATCGCTGAGTCCCATAAAGGCTCACCGGTTACTACAATAACAGGTAAATGGGATGCTTTGACGTTAGAGTGATGCTTCTTCTATTTGGAGTTCTTCTTCTTCTTCTTCTTCTTCTTCTTCTTCTTCTTCTTCTTCTTCGATCATAGGATGAGTTCTTGGTTGGCATCCTCGGATTAGTAGGGTGGACATCGTCTTCTTTCGTTTGTTCTCATCCGTAGTTGGATCCTGCTTTATGTATGATGATTGATATGTACTGATGTATTAAGATATTCAAGGTGTAGCTTGTGGCGAGTGTAAGCCTATATCTTGTATTCTCTTCTTCTCAGTATATGTATTTGTGATGATATCCAGCTTGTTAAAGCGTCTTCGATGTGTGCTTCTATCCTTGACAAGACTTCCAAGTTTCCGTGAGGATCGGACCACATATTAGGCGTTACACTATCGCAAACATTTTTTTGTGTCGCACGGGATGGACCCCCTATCACCCGCATAGGCAAGACGACGGTTTAAAACCGCATGCAAAAGGGGTTAAAAAACGTTTTTATAGGACGTTGCTGGACCGGTGAAGTGTAGTGTAACTATATGTTATGAAGCTGGAATTTTTCTTAGAGCTTAACCTATCCACATAAACTCTATCCACAAATTTTGAGCCCACCCAACCCCACAACTCCCTACAATTTTTCTAAAACCCAGTAGCGAGAACCCTAGCCCGCCCTGAGAAGGAAGTATATTTTGCACCTATCCAACTAAGCCGAAAATTGTCGTGGTTATCAAACATGACAAAACAACTATGCCACTACAAATTTAGCCCATGCCACCACTCCATCTGACCACATCGACCTCCCAAAGAATTTGACTAGGAAACAAAGATGTACATGAAGTACCACCTAGACACATCCAAATGGCCTTGGATTTTGCAGAAGTACACACCCTAATACCAAACTCCACTATACCAAAAACCAAAGCTTTTTACCACACAAAATTTAAATGCAACAAATCAAACACCTTCAGCCAGAAACATAAATTGGATGCTATAGTTTGAAACTAAAATGCGGTAGAGTCCTACGTATACACATAGGGCGTGTTTGGCAGGCGTTTCGGTGTAGCCTGACTCGACGAAACCTGTCTCACCAAAGGTTGGCTGAGGAAATACAAGTTAAAAACTAACATCTACACATTGTTTGGTTGCATCTAGGCCTCACGCATTAAGGGAGCAATTTTGGCATAATATGTGGTTACCTACATTGGCTCGGCTCATGCAAGTACACGGTGCAGACCAATAAATATTATTTGGCTCCCATTATGTCGACTCAACAAATTTGGTTAAAATACTTCGATCGAAGACTATTACGATCCCCTATACTTGTGGGTTATCAAGACTGTTTTCTGGCGCCATTGCGGGGAGCATAGCTCTATTTATTGTGTTCACTCAAGATTATATAATTGCTACTATGAAGAATCTGAAAGATAATAGAACCAATAGCATACCCTCTAAGACGAGGGGAGGTAAGGAGCTGCCATCTAGCTCTGCTTTTGATTCGCCTACTGCTTTGAATCGGCTTATGAGACCGCCACTTGATACTCGTTCTGATTTTTTTCTGATACTCATTCTGATATGTTGCAAGTACTTGCTGATGCTACTTCTGAAACTTATGATGATCATGCTGCTATGCTTGATAAAATGAATCTATGCCATTGAATGAATTACATGATGCTCATATTGCTAAAGCTAGAGAACTTGAAAATATTGAAATTCATGAAGATTATGAATCACCTATTATGCCTAGTTGTCCTAATAGATATGAATTGCGTGATATACATGAGGGTTATGTTATGGATGGGAAGATAGCTAGGGACTTTATTGCTTGTAATGATAGAGATGATTTAAAGAAACTACCATGCAAACTGGAAGAAACAACTATGATGGATAAAATGAAACATGATCCTAAATTTTCTACTCTCCTATATGTGTTACTCATAAGGATAATGAATTCTTTGTTAACCCTGAGTTAATAACCATAGTAGAGTCTAATCCTTTCCATGGTTATGAAACTAAGACTGTTGTGGGACACCTTACTAAATTGAATGACATTACCACTTTGTTTACTCACGAGAAAAAGACGCGTTACTATTATATCCATAAGCCTTTTCCTTTCTCGCTAAAAGGCAAAGCTAAGAAATAGTTCCTCACTCTTGCTTCTGGTTGTGTGTGTATCCCCCAGAATATGATGTATTACTTCTCTGAAAAATATTTTCGTGCTCATAAAAAACAAGTTGCTTTACAGGAAATATTCAACTTTCTGCAAATTGAAGAAGAGAATCTCCCTCAAGCTTGGGGGAGGCTTATCCAGATACTTAGAGATTTGCCTAATCATCCTCTCAAGAAAATAAAATAATTGATATCTTTTATAATGGGCTAACTGATGCTTCTAGGGACTATACCTAGATAGTTGTGTTGGTTGTGTTTTCAGGGAACAAACTATTGGACAAGCTGAAGAATTGTTGAATAACATATTGCAAAATGCTGATGATTGGACACTTCCTGAACCACCGCCGGAACCTATTCAAAATAAGAGAGGTATTCGATTCCTCAATCCCGAAGATATGCAAGAAGCCAAGAGAACTATGAAAGAAAAAGGTATTAAATCTGAAGATGTCAAGAATCTACAACCTATCGAAGCAATGCATGGACTCGACACTTCGACACAGGAATTAGAGGTAAATTCTATCCGTAGATTTAATGCAAGTGATATATCTTATAATAAAACTCCTAGTCAATGCATGGATGAATTTGATAATTACGTTGTTAAGCAAGCACACTTTAATAATTATGTCAAAGATCAATTACAAAGAAATGCTATGATGATATCTAGGGTTGTTCCGCTTCAGTGACCTCTCACCTCATAATAGAAGCACTTAGTCTCGGGTTTGAGTTCAACTTTGGGTTGCTTCACTAGAGCAGCAACTGAGTTGCTATCCATGAAGTTTCCCTCCTTGCTCTTGCCCTTTTTGAAACTAGTGGTTTGATTAACCATCAACACTTGACGCTCCTTCTTGATTTCTACCTTCGCGGTGTCAAACATCGCGAACAGCTCAGGGATCAATACTTCTATCCCTGGTGTTTTGTAGTTCATCACTAAGTTCTAGTAGCTTTAGTGACAGTGACTTGGAGAACTATATCAATCACTAACTTATCTGGAAGATCAACTCCCACTTGATTCAAGCAATTGTAGTACCCAGACAATCTGAGTACATGCTCAACAATTGAGCTATTCTCCTTCATCTTACAGGCAAAGAATCTTGTTGGAGATCTCATATCTCGCAACACAGGCACGAGCCTGAGATCACAATCTTTGCTCCTAGAACATCTCATATGTTCCATGATGTTCAAAACGTTTCGGAGCCTCAATTCTAAGCCGTAATGCATGATGCACTAAACTATCAAGTAGTCATCGAAACGTGCCTGTCAGATGTTCACAACATCTATAGACGATGCTAGAGGGGGTAGCGCACCGAGCGGTGCATTAAGGACATAAGCCTTCTGTGCAGCAATGAGGACAATCCTCAGATCATAGACCCAGTCCGCAATATTACTACCATCATCTTTCAATTCTATTTCTCTAGGAAGATATAAAAATACAAGGGAGCTACAGCGTGAGCTAGTAATCTACAACATAATTTGCAAAGACACTTTGACTATGTTCATGATAATGAGTTCAATTAATCATATTAATTAAGAACTCCCACTCAAATTGACATCCCTCAGATCACTCGAGTGATACATGATCCAAATTCACCAACTCAAGTCCGATCATCACGTGAGTGGAGGTGGCTGCAATGGTGAACATCATCATGTTGATCATATCTACTATATGACTCATGTTCGACTTTTCGGTCTCTTGTGTTCCGAGGCCATGTCTGTACATGCTAGGCTCGTCAAGTTTAACCCGAGTGTTCTGCACGTGCAAATCTGGCTTGCACCCGTTGTATGTGAACGTAGAGTCTATCACACCCGATCATCACGTGGTGTCTCAACACGACGAACTTTCGCAACGGTGCACACTCGGGGAGAACACAATTTATCTTGAAATTAAGTGAGGGATCACCTTATAATGCTACCGTCGTCCTAAGCAAAACAAGGTGCATAAAAAGGATTAACATCACATGCAAATCATAAGTGACATGATATGGCCATGAACTTGTGCTTTTGATCTCCATCATGAAAACACCGGCATGATCTCCATCGTCACCGGCATGACACCATGATCTCCATCATCTTGATCTCCATCAATGTGTCGCCATCGGGGTTGTCACGCCCTGCATGCTTCTACTACTATTGCTACCGCTTAGCGATAAAGTAAAGCATTACATAGCGCTTAATGATTGACACGCAGGTCATACAATAATTAAAGACAACCCTATGGCTCCTGGCGGTTGTCGTACTCATCGACATGCAAGTCGTGATAGTCTATACATCACATGATAATCTCATACATCACATATATCGCATCATGTAATTGGCCATATCATATCAGAACATACCCTACAAAAACAAGTTAGACGTCCTCTAATTGTTGTTGCAAGTTTTACGTGGCTCCTACGGGTATCTAGCAAGAATGATTCTCACCTACGCATAAACCACAATGGTGATGCATAGTTTGCTTTTCAACCTTCTCAAGGACCGCCTTTGTCGAATCCGATCCAACTAAAGTCAGAGAAACTGTCACCCGCAAGCCATCTAAGCAACAAGTTGCGTCGAGGGAACCGGTCTCTCGTAAGCGTACGAGTAATGTTGGTCCGGGCCACTTCATCTCACAATCCCGCTGAACCAAAATACGACCAAGGGAGGAAGCAATCTAAGCAGCAACGCCCACAAACCTTTTGTGTTCTACTCGAGATCTCATCGAACCATCAACCTAGCTCATGATGCCACTGTTGGGGAACGTCGCATGGGAAACAAAAAATTTCCTACGCACACGCAAGCCTATCCATGGTGATGAGCATCTACGAGAGGGAGGGTGGATCTACATACCCTTGTAGATCGCTAAGCGGGAAGCGTTAAGAAACGCGGTTGGTGTAGTCGAACATCTTCGCGATCCAAATCGCCGAACGTCCCGCGATCTCATCACGATCCGTCCCGCGATCCAATCACGATCCGTCCCGTGAACTCATCACGATCCGTCCCACGATCTTGATCACGATCTGTCCCACGAACTCATCACGATCTGTTCCGCGATCTCATCACGAACCGTCTCGCGATCTCGATCACGGTCCTTCCGATCTAGCGCCGAACGGATGGCACCTCCGCGTTCAGCACACGTGCAGCTTGATGACGATCTCCACCGTCTTGATCCAGCAAGAGGATGTGGAGAGGAGAGAGAGTTCACCGGTAGCGTGACGGTGCTCCGGTGATGGTGGTGGTGGAGCAATTCCGGCAGGGCTTCGCCTAAGCGCTGCAGAAAACTGATCTAGAGGAGCACTGGTGGAACGGGTAGCACATGGCCGTAAGTTGTGTCCCATGTGCTAGCCCTGCCCCTCTATTTATTTGTTGAGCCCTGGGGTCTAAACTTGGAGCAAAAACCTCTACAAGGTCGATTTTGCCCGCACAAGGTCGGTTTGGCCCACAAGAAAAGAGTCCAACTCGGATCCCTGCAGTCCCACGCGCAAGCGGTAGTACCGCTTCACGAGCGGTAGTACTACCTTAATGATTAAGGCAGCAGCAAAACTTCCTTTTGCCCTTTCCAATACCTTGTGGGTTTTACCCCATTGGTCCATATATAGTGTTGCTGTACACGAACACTTCGGTAAACATCCGGAACCCCTTCCGGTTAATTCCGGAACTCTTCTAGAGATCAAAACACTATTAACACATATATCAATCTTTATCTCCAGACTCTTCTGGAGATCCTCGTCATGTCCGGGATCGTATCCGAGACTCCGAACATCCTTTGGTCACCACCATACATAACTCTATACTACCGAAACGTCACCAAACCTTAAGTGTGCAGACCCTGCGGGTTCGAGAACTATGTAGACATGACCGAGACACCTCTATGGACAATAACCAATGGCAGGACCTGGACGTCCACATTGGTTCCTACATATTTTACGAAGATCTATCGGTCGAACCTCTATGTCAAGGATTCAGTTAATCCCGTATAACGTTCCCTTTGTTCTTCGGTATGTTACTTGCCCGAGATTCGATCGTCGGTATCTCCATACCTAGTTCAATCTCGTTACCGGCAAGTCTCTTTACTCGTTCCGTAATACAAGATCCCGCAACTAACAATTAGTCACTTTGCTTGCAAGGCTCATTGTGATGTTGTACTACCGAGTGGGCCCTGAGATACCTCTCCGTCACACGGAGTAACAAATCCCAGTCTCGATCCATGCCAACTCAACATACACCATCTGAGATACCTGTAGAGCACCTTTATAGTCACCTAGTTACGTTGCGACGTTTGATACACATAAGGCACTCCTCCGATATCCGTGAGTTGCATGATCTCATGGTCATAGGAACATATACTTGACATGTAGAAAACAGTAGCAATAAACTGACACGATCATATGCTACGTTTGTAGTTTGGGTCTTTTCCATCACATCATTCTCCTAATGATGTGATCCCGTTATCAAATGACATCTCATGTCCATGGCTAGGAAACCATAACCATCCTTTGATCAACGAGCCAGTCCATTAGAGGCATACTAGGGACATGGTTTTGTCTATGTATCCACACATGCATTTAAGTCTCCGATCAATACAATTATAGAATGGATAATAAACGATTATCATGAACAAGGAAATATGATAATAAATAATTTATTATATCCTCTAGGGCATATTTCCAACAACATTTACCTCGTGATAATGATAATGAAAATGTTAAATATGATACTCATGTAGATGCTCAGCCACACAGTAACAAAGAACCTGATAAGAATGTGATGAACACCTTGATAACTGATACGTCTCCATCGTATCTATAAGTTTTGATTGTTTCATGCCAATATTATACAACTTTCACATACTTTTGGCCAAAATTTATATGATTTATTGTACTAACCTATGGATCCAGTGCCCAGTGCCAGTTCTGGTTTTTTGTGTTTTTTTTGTTTCTTAGAAATTTCATATCAAACGAAGTCCAAATGCGATAAAAATTTATGGAGATTTATTTAGAATATTTGGGAATTTTGGGAAGTGGAATCAATGAAAAAGGAGGCCCACAACCACCACCACCCACCAGGGCGCGACCCAGGGCCCAGGCGCGGGGTGGTGGGTGGTGCTCACCTTGTATGTCGGCTGGATTTCTCCTTCGGCTGCAAGAAATCTAATTTTTGGATAAAAATTCCCTCAAAAATTCAGCCCGATCAGAGCTACGGATCTCCGGGAATATAAGAAATGGTTTTCGGCTAGAAAGCAGGAACACGAATAAGAAGAGAACAAAGAGGGAGATCCAATCTAGGAGGGGCTCCTGCCCCTCCACCGCCATGGAGACCATGGAACAGAGGGAATTCTCCTCCCACATAGGGGGAGGTCAAGGAAGAAGAACAAGGAGGGTGGCTCTCTCCCCCTCTCTCCCGGTGGCGTCGGAATGCCGCCGGGGGAATCATCGTCACAACGATCTACACCAACAACTTCGCCGCCCTCAACACCAACTCTCTCTCTCTCTCTATGAAGTTGTGTAACACCTCTCTTCCCCGCTGTAATATCTATTTAAATATGGTGCTCAACACCATATATTATTTCCCAATGATATGTGTCTATCCTATGACGTTTGAGTAGATTTGTTTTGTCCTGTGGGCTAATCGATGATTGTGGTTGGTTTGAGTGTATATTTCTATTATGGTGCTATCCTATGGTGCCCTCCGTCTCGCGCAAACGTGAGGGGTCCCTGCTGTAGGGTGTTGCAATATGTTCATTATTCTCTTATAGTGGATTGCTTAAGTGACAGAAGCATAAACCCGAGTAAGGGGGTTGTTGCCTATGGGAGTAAAGAGGACTTGATACTTAATGCTATGATTGGGTTTTACCTTAATGATCTTTAGTAGTTGCGGACTATTTCTAGGGGTCCAATCATAAGTGCATATGATCCAAGTAGATAAAGTATGTTAGCTCGTGCCTCTCCCCCATGTAAAATTGCAAGAATGATTACCGATCTAGTTATCGATTGCCTAGGGACAAATAACCTTCTTGTTTGACAAAAGATTTCTACTAAAAAACTAAATTTTATTATCTTGATTTTTACTCGTAGTTTTATTCCCTCGAAGTACTTCTAGTTTTATTCGTGCAAACTATCCTATCACCTATGAATAGTTTCATACTTGTTCTAGGTAAAGCAAGCATTAGCGTGCATAGAGTTGTATCGGTGGTCGATAGAACTTGAAGTAATATTTGTTCTATGTTTAGGTCCTCGTTGGGTTGGACACTCTTATTTATCGAAAAAGGCTACAAACGACCCCCTACACTTGTGGGTTATCAAGACCTTTTTCTAGCGCTGTTGCCGAGGAGCAATAGCGTGGGGTGAATACTCTCATGTGTGCTTGTTTGCTTTATCACTAAGTAATTTTTATTTTCTATTTTAGTTGTTTTATTTTCTTTTATAGTTGTTTTATACCTTTAGTTATGGATATGGAACACGAAATACCAAAAATATAGTCGTACTTGCTACTCATGGAGATGGGGAACCTCCTAAGACCCTCGATGCTAGTTATGTGCAAGGTATTAAATATTACTTTGATAACCTGACCAAACCCCATTCAACTTGATAATGGGAGTAATGTTGTATCAACGTGAATACTTTAGGGATTATCGCTTGACTCAAAAAGGGAAATTATTATGGGATCTAATTCATATGTTGCATTGGTATGCTCGGGAGCTATGCTTGAGATATGATATTACTTGTTGCCCTAGGATGAACGCTCCGCACCTTCCCTTTTCATGCAAATTTAATGATAATGAAACCTTAGATTATTATGCTAATGGTATATACGATTACTATGATATGCAACGAATAGAAGAATTTGTTGCTTTTAAGGGTTCTTATGAGATTGCTTCTTTGATTGAAAAGTATGGTGGTGTTTCTTACAAATCTGAAAATTTTACCATACTTCAATATTGCTATGATAATTATGAATACAATGCTGATATTATTGAATTTATTGTGAGAATGTTTGCTGCCTTGGAAGATACTAATATTTTACACGGACCTATGGAAGAACAAGTTGCTGAAATTATGAGCTCATTAGATGAAAAAGATGAGGAGGAGAGCGAAGAACAAAAGGAGGAAGAGTAGATTGATCACCAGTGCCCACCTTATAATGAGATTAACTCGTGAACTCATACATTGTTTAATTACCCTTCTTACATACTGAAGGATGAATGCCATGATGATTGCTATGATCCCCTAGATTTGTTTGAAATATCCCTTTTTGATGAACTTGATGCTTGCTATGCTTGTGGCTAAGATGCCAATATGAATTATGCTTATGGATATGAAATTGTTGTAGTTCCTTATGTTAAGCATGAAATTGTTGCTATTGCACCCATACATGATAGTCCTATTATCTTTTTGAATTCTCCCAACTACACTATACTGGAGAAGGTTGCACTTATTAAGGATTACATTGATGGGTTGCGTTTTACCACTACACATGATGATTTTGATGAATATAATATTCATGTGATTTCTGATACTACTTGCAATTATTATGAGAGAGGAACTACATCTTCACCTGTCTATGTTTCCAATACTATAAAATGGCAAGAAACTGCTTATACTATGCGTTGGCCTTTACTTAATGTGCATGAATTTTTCTTGTATGACATGCCGATGCATAGGAAGAGAGTTAGACTTCGTTGCCACATGATATATATCACTTTGTGCTCACTACTAAATTACAAATCATTGTTAATTAAAATTGGCTTTAATATACCTTGGGATCCAGGTGGATCCATTACTTGAGCACTTTATGCCTAGCTTAATGGCTTTAAAGAAAGCGCTGCGAGGGAGACAACCCAGAAGTTTTAGAGACTAATTTTACTCTATTGTGTTCTTTTAAAAGTTTTAAAACGAAAAAGATAAAAAAATATAGAGAGAGGGGAACCTAAACCTTCACAAAAGGAAAGGTGAAAGTGAGAGAGATTATGAGCATCGTTGAAGTGGGGGACGTCCTTGAACTTTTGTTCATGCCCATGGCAACTTAGTGAGTCTTGAATCATGGAAAAATTTACAAAAAAATAATTATCCCCTTTTACAAACCCATTGTATTATATTTTGCAAAGATTTTCCTTTAGGATGATTGGATTGCTTGTTGGTATGTGTGGTGTAAAAAACAGAAACTTTGGCTAGAGTACGTGAATTTTCATTTTTTACTGGAACGTCGAAAGTTTCTGAATTTTTTACAAAGTATTTATATAAAAAATATTTACTTATTAATAATATTTAATAATTTTTGGAGTTGCATAAGTATGGTAAAAGTTCATATTACTACAGACTATCCTGTTTAAGACATATTCTGTTTTTGATGCATTGTGTTTGTTTGTTTTGACGAAACTATCGATTTTACCGGTGGTGTAAGCCATAGAAAAGTTATAATATAGAAGGGATAATGCAAATATAAAATACGAATGGGTTTGCAATAGTACTTAAAGTAGAAATTTGCTTTATTATACTAACGGATCTCACCAGTCTTCTGTTAAGTTTTGTGTGGATGAAGTGTTCAAACATCGAGGAGGTGTCGATATGAGGAGAAGGAGGAGAGGCAAGAGTTCAATCTTGGGGATAACCAAGGAAACCCAAGTAAATATCCAAGGATACCCAAGTTTCCAAGCCTAGGGATGGCCCGGAAGGCATCCCATCTTTCTTCAACCAGTATCGGTATGTTTTCATTTTCGTTTCATCCATGTGATATGTGTAAATCTTGGAGCATCTTTTGTGTTTAGTTTTCACTTTTATTTTATGCACCAAGCTGGTATGAGATATTCCATGGTTGATTTATATAATTCTCATTGCACTTCACTTATATCTTTTGAGTATGGCTTTATAGAATGCTTCATGTGCTTTACTTATATCATTTGAAGTTTGGATTGTCTGTTTCTCTTCACATAGAAAACCGTTATTCGTAGAATGCTCTTTTGATTCATTTATATTTATTATATCATGTTATTTTGTATAAATAATTAAACTCTGTTGCGTCACTTATATCTATTTAGAGAGTCAACAGGAAGTGGCCATTCACATGGTTAGTCATAAAATCCTACATAAAACTTAGGGATCACTGAATATGATATGTTTGATTCCTTGCAGTAGTTTTGCGATATAGAGATGATAATATGCATGAGGTACTAGTTGATGATCCTATTTAGTAAGATATTGGTGTTAAGGTTTGTGATTCCCAAAGCTTGCATGTATAGTCTCACGTTATGCTAGGAAGTTGGAGCACAATTTACCCTTGATTGTCTATCTTTGTGTGAAGGCTGGGGGCGCGTGATGGTTAACTCCTACCAACGTCCCCCCTAGGGGCATGCATAGTAATACTTTGCTTCAAGGGCTAATAAACTTTTGCAATAAGTATGTGAGTTCTTTATGACTAATGTGAGTCCATGGATTATACACACTCTTACCTTTATGCAATTTGCGAGCTTCTACGGTACCGTGCATTGCCCTTTCTCACCTCGAGAATCGGTGCAAACTTCGCAAGTGCATCCAAACCCCATGATATGATACGCTCTATAACACATAAGCCATATTATATCTTCCTCAAAACAGCCACTGTACCTACCTATTATGGCATTTCCATAGACATTCCAAGATATATTGCCATGCAACTTCCACCGCTTCCGTTTTGATGACTTGAGCATTCATTGTCATATTGCTTTACATGATCGTAAGATAGATAGCATGATGTTTCCATGGCTTGTCTGTTTTTTGATATCTTTGCTACGCTAGATCATTGCATTCATATAGTCATACTTTGTTCTACTATCGTTGTAATATTGAGTTGTAAGTAAATAGAAGTATGATGATCATCATTATTCATTATTAAAGCATGTACCAGTGAGGAAATGATGATGGAAACTATGATTCCCCCACAAGTCGGGATGAGACTCCAGACAACAAAAAGGAAAATGGGAAAAAGGAAAAAAAGAAACAAAGAAACAAAAAAATGATGAGAGACAAAGAGAGAAGGGGTATGCTAATTCCACACTTGTGCTTCAAAGTAGCACCATGTTTTTCATATAGAGGGTCTCCTATGTTGTTACTTTCATATGCTAGTGGGAATTTTTCATTTTAGAGTTAGATGCATACCCACTTAGTTTTCATATTGAGCTCTCATACACTTATAGCTCTTTGTGCCTTTGCTGCATGTCAATCTCTACTCCTCGCATTGATATCTATTGATGGGCATCTCCATAGCCCATTGATACGCTGAGTTGTTGCGAGACTATATTCTCCACTTTTACCCCTTTGAAACCTACCACCACATTCTATTCCACACATAGTGCTATATCCATGGCTTGCGCTCATGTATTGCATGATATTTGAAAATGTTGAAGCGCGTTAAAAAGTATGAACCAATTGCTTGGCTCACACCGGGGTAGTTGATGTCTACTACGCAACCTTCTTCTTGTAGACTCATGTTGGGCCTCCAAGCGCAAAGTTTTGTAGGACAGTGGCAATTTTCTCTCAAGTGGATGACCTAAGGTTTATCAATCCATGGGAGGTGTAGGATGAAGATGGTCTCTCTTAAACAACTATACAACCAAATAACAAAGAGTCTCTTGTGTCCCCAACACACCCAATACAATTGTAAATAGTATAGGTGCACTAGTTCGGCGAAGAGATGGTGATACAAGTGTAATATAGATGGTAGATATATGTTTTTGTAATCTGAAAATATAAAAACAGCAAGGTAACAAATAGTAAACAAAGAGCAAAATGTTCTATAAATGCTTGGAAACAAGGCCTAGGGTCCATACTTTCACTAGTGCAATTTCTCTCAACAATATTGGCATAGTTGAATCAGATGAAAATACCTCTCGTGCGACAAAGAGTTCACTCCAAATCCACAAATAGCGGAGAACTAATGAAGAAATTATTGTAGGGTACGAAACCACCTCAAAGTTATCCTTTCTGATCAATCTTATGAGCTATCCCTATAAGTGTCACAAAATGCCCTAGAGTTTGTACTAAAATAACACCTAAGATACACATCAACCAAAACCCTAATGTCACCTAGATACTCCAATGTCACCACAAGTACCCATGAGGTTGATTATACGATATGCATCACATAATTTCAGATTCATCATGTTCAATCCAACACAAAGAACTTCAAAGAGTGCCCCAAAGTTTCTACCGGAAAGTCAAGACAAAAACATGTGCGAACCCCTATGCATAGATTCCCATGGTCACGGAACCTGCAAGTTGATCACCAAACATACATCAACTGGATCAATAGAACATCCCATTACCACCATGGATATCCCATCGCAAGACATACATCAAGTATTATAAAATCCTTAAAGACTCAATCCGATAAGAAAACTTCCAAGGGAAAACTTAATTCATCACAACAAGATAGAGAGGGGAAAACTCCATATGATTCATCTATATTAATAAAGCTCATGGTACATCAAGATCGTGCTATCTCAAGAACACGAGAGAGAGAGAGAGAGAGATCAAACACATAGCTATTGGTACATACCCTCAGCCCCGAGGGTGAACTACTCCCTCCTCATCATGGAGAGTGCAGGGATGATGAAAATGGCCTTCGGTGATGGTTTCCCCCCCGGCAAGGTATCGGAACAAGCTCCCGATTGGGTTTTTCGTGGCTCTGGAGGCTTGCGGTGGTGGAAGTACCGATCTAGGTTTCTTTACGGAGCTTTTTGGATTCATAGGACTTTTTGGCGTTGGAATCAAGTCAAGGAGGTGCTCGAGGGTCCCACAAGCTTGCTAGGCGCGACCAGGGGGTGGCCGCGCCTAGCAGGCTTGTGGCCTCCTCGTCCACTTCCTGGCCCAGCTCTTTGCTCCAGTATTTTTTATATATTCTAAAAATATTCTCCATAAATTTTCAGCCCATTCTGAGAACTTTTATTTCTGCACAAAAACAACACCACGGTAGTGCTCCTGAAACGGCGTCACTCCGGGTTAGTGCTAATAAAATCATACCAAAATCATATAGAATTATTGTAAACATGGCATGAATACTTCATAAATTATAGATACGTTGGATATGTATCTATAATTTTTGATTGTTCCATGCTATTATATTATCTATTTTGCATGTTTTATATGCATTAATATGCTATTTTATATTATTTTTGGGACTAACCTATTAATCTAGAGCCTAGTGCCAGTTTCTGTTTTTTCCGTGTTTTTGAGATTTGTAGATAAGGAATATTAAACAGAGTTGAAACGGAATAAAACCTTCGAAAGGAATTTTTCTGGAACGAAAGGAAACTACGAGGCTTGAGAACCAAGGCAGAGGAGCCACCATGGGTCCACAAGCCCTAGGGCCGCGCCCAGGGGGGTAGCGCATGCCGGGCAGGCTTGTGGGCCCATGACAGCTCCCCTAACCCTAATCTTCAGACTATAAATTCCCAAATATTCCATCATTATCAAAACAAGCCGTGAAAACACTTTTCTGCTGCCAGAAGCCTCCGTTCCCAAGAGATCCAATCTTGGAGCCTTTTCCGGTAATCTGCCAGAGGGGGATTCGATCACGGAGGGCATCTACATCAACTCCATTGCCCCTCCGATGATGCGTGAGTAGTTCACCATAGACCTTCGGGTCCATAGCTAGTAGCTAGATGGCTTATTCTCTCTCTTTCCTCTTCAATACCATGTTCTTTATGATCTTCATGGATATCTATCCGATGTAATACTCTTTTGTGGTGTGTTTGTCGAGATCCGATGAATTGTGGGTTTATGTTTAGATCATAAATGAATATTATTTGAGTCTTTTCTGAATTCTTATATTCATGATTTCATATCTTTGCAAGTCGCTTCGAGTTATTGGCTTGGTTTGCCCAACTTGATTGGTAACTCTTGCAATGGGAGAAGTGCATAGTTTTGGGTTCAATCTTGCGGTTTCCTCACCCAGTGACAAAGTAGGAGTAGTGAGGCACGTATTTTATCGGTGCCATCAAGGATAACAAGGTAGGGTTTTCATCATATTGCTTGATTTTATCCCTCTACATCATGTCATCTTACCTAATGCGCTACTCTGTTCTTCATGAACTTAATACTCTAGATGCAGGCAGGAGTCGGTCGATGTGTGGAGTAATAGTAGTAGATGAAGAATCATTTCAGTCTACTTGACACAGACGTGATGCCTTTATGCATAATCATTGCCTTGGATATCTTCATAATTATTCGCTTTTCTATCAGTTACTCGACAGTAATTTGTTCACCCACCGTAATACTTGCTATCATGAGAGAAGCCTCTAGTAAAACCTATGGCCCTCGGGTCTATTTTCCATATTATACTTTCAGATCTAAAACCAAAAATACCAAAAAATACTTTGCTGCATTACTTTTACCTATTGTTTTACTTTCCGTTTAAGCAATCTATCTCTATTAGATCTCATCCTTGCAAGTAACCTTAAAGGGATTGCCAACCCCTTTATAGCATTGGGTGCAAGAGTTTGATTCTTTGTGTAGGTACACCTATTGCGGGACTTGCTTGTATCTTCTATTGGATTGATAACTTGGTTCTCAACAACTGAGGGAAATACTTATCTACTTTGCTGCATCAATCGTTCCTCTTCACGGAAACCAACGCATGCTCGAGAAATAGCAAGAAGGATTTCTAGCGCCGTTGCCGTGGAGATCTACATCAAGCCTACGAAGTACCCATCACAAAATCATCTCTTGCATTTACATTATTTGCCATTTGCCTCTCGTTTTTCTCTCCCCCACTTCTAAAACGATTTTTAGAAAATACCAAAAAAAATTGCCTTTTTATTCGCCCTTCTTTTGCTTGTGTGTTTTCTTTGCCACCATGTCGGAATCTAGGGAGACTTTCAATGATAAAGATATTAATAATCTTGAGGGGAATCTTGATGCCCTTGTTAATGAAAACCCTCAAGAAGAACCCACTATCATTCATACAAAAAGGTTTCGTATAGGTAGTGGTAATATCATTGGAAAAGGTGTTATTCAAGATTTTTTCACTTGTGCAGGAACGCTTCCTACTTAGGAGGTTCCATTCTCAATAAAACTAATAGTCTTGCGGATGCTATAACTTTTTTAATAAGTGAACTTGAGAGACAATTGTTGCACATGCACCCTTGCATACAAATGATTTTCCTTGAATTTTCTAATATTCAACATTCTTGTGTTAAGTGTGTCGCCACTATATTCCTAGCTCACGAGTTTAGATTTATCATGAAAGAGGCTAGTGAAATATCTTCTCATTATAAAATCAATGGTGGATGTCCCCCTATTGAGGAGATCCTTTTTAATCAAGAAGAGATAATGAGACTACGATCTCAAATCAAGTTGCTTATAATGAAAATTGGAGAAAGAAAGTCCCTACCGAGGTTTTGGTTGATAAGATTTCTGAACTCAATGATAATTTTTCTATACAAAATAACGGATTAGAGTTTATTCTTAAGAAAAATCTTATGGCCTTTAACCAAAGGAAAGCTTATAATGATGAATTGATTATACACTATAAGGGACATAAGGAGGAACCTATCCCTCCCGCACTTGATCTTGATGATCCTCATCCTCTTAAATTCAGCCCTTTTGACTACTTTTGCTTTCCACAACGGGAATTAGCTTCTAAAATAAGGGAGTATGATATGAGCATGAATTATCTCCCTTATTTTTATTATGTCGATACCTAGATCTATTGCGTTTTGCCTAGCTAGGGGCGTTAAACAATAGCGCTTAATGGGAGGCAACCCAATTTTATTTTGATTTTTGAGTTTGGCTTTTGTTTTGGTGTGTTTGGCAAATTATTAATTCTGTATTAATTGTGTTTTTTGTGTTTTAATTAGTGTTTGAGCCAAGTAAAACCTTTGGGGTGATCTATGGTAGTTATTGATTTGATCTTGCTGAAAAACATAAACTTTTCCGCTCAGTCCAGTAATTTTATAAAAAAATTAGAGGGTATAATTGATCTGAAATTTTTACAAAATATTTATATACGAATTACCCTGATTTCCCTATTTTTTCATAAGTTTTAGAGTTCCAGAAGTATGCGAAGTTTACAGATTGCTACAGACTGTTCTGTTTTTGACAGATTCTGTTTTCTTTGTGTTGTTTGGTTATTTTGATGTATCTATGGGTCGTATCGGGGTGATTCATGGAAAATTTAGAATACAGTAGGTATTACATAAATATAAATAAGGAACGAGTTCACAACAGTACCTAAAGTGGTGATTTATTATTCTTATACTAATGGATCTCATGAGTTTTCTGTTGAGTTTTGTGTTGTGAAGTTTTCAAGTTTTGGGTGAAGATTTGATGGACTATGGAATAAAGAGTGGCAAGAGCCTAAGATTGGGGATTCCCAAGGCACCCCAAGTCATATTAAAGGATACCAAAAACCCTAAGCTTGGGGATGCCCCGGAAGGCATCCCCTCTTTTGTCTTCAATCCATCGGTAAATTTACTTGAGGCTATATTTTTATTCACCACATGATATGTGTTTTGCTTGGAGCGTCTTGTATAATATGAGTATTTTCTTTTTAGTTTTCCACAATAATCCTTGCTGAACACATATTTTTAGAGAGACACGCTGAATCGTGAATTTATTAGAATACTCTATGTGCTTCACTTATATCTTTTGAGCTAGGCAGTGTTGCTCTTGTGCTTCACTTATATCTTTATAGGGCATGGTGGTGTTATATTTTATAGAAATTATTGAACTCTCGTTCCCCACTTATATTATTTTTAGAGTTTCTTAAAACAGCATGTTAATTTGGTTAGGTGATGAATTTAGTCCTAATATAATGGGCATCCGAGAGGGATATAATAAAAACTTTCATATTAAGTGCATTAAAAACTATGAGGAGTTTGATTCCTTGCATATAGTTTGGAGATAGTAGAGATGGTAATATGAGAGTCATGCTAGTGAGTAGTTGTGAATTGGAAGAGATACATGTGTTAAAGCTTGTGATTCCTGTAGCATGCACGTATGGTGAACCATTATGTAACGAAGTCGGAGCATGATTTGTTTAATGATTGTCGACCTTTGTGTGAGGGTCGGGAGCGCACGATGGTTAACTCCTACCAACCTCTCCGCTAGGAGCATGCGTGTAATGCTTTGTTTGATAACTAATAGACTTTTGCAATAATTATGTGAGTTCTTTATGACTAATGTTGAGTGCATGGATTATATGCACTCTCACGCTTCCATCTTTGCTAGCCTCTCTAGTACCGCGCAACTTTTGCCGGTACACCAAACCCTCCTTCCTCAAACCAGCCACCATACCTACCTATAATGGCATTTCCATAGCCATTCCGAGATATATTGACATGCAACTTCCACTATGTAGTTTTTTATGACTTGCATCAACACTTCATATTGCATATAGAGTCACATCTTGTCATAGCAATCGAGTTGTAATTTCTTTTTCTTTGAGTTATAAGTAAATAAATGTGTGTTGATTTTTCATTAATAGAGCATTGTCCCGTGAGACAAAAGGATGATGGAGGCTATGACTCCCTCACAAGTTGGGATGAGTATCCAGACTTTACAAAAAATAAAAGAGGCCAGCAAAGCCAAAAAAAATAAAAGAGGCCAAAGAAGCCCACCAAAATAAAAAAATAAAAAATAGAAAAAAAATTAAAAAAATGAGAGAAAGAGAGAAGGGACAATTGCTACTACCTTTTTCCACACTTGTGCTTCAAATAGCACCATGATCTTCATGATAAAGAGTCTCCTATTTTGTCACTTTCATATGACTAGTGGATATTCATTATGCACGACCACTTAGTTTTATTTTTGACCTTTCATACACTTATATCTCTAAGTGCATTTGTTGCATGGCAATCCCTACTCACTCACATTGATATCTATTGATGGGCATCTCCATAGCCCGTTGATATGCCTAATTGATGTGAGACTATCTTCTCCCTTTTCTCCTTGCACCTATTGCATATTATATTCCACCTATAATGCTATACCATGGCTCACACTCATGTATTGCATGAGAGTTGAAAAGGTTTGAGAACACCAAAATTGTGAAACAATTGCTTGACTTGTTCATCGGGGTTGTGCATGATTTAGATACTTTGTGTGGGGAAGATGCAGCATAGCCAGACCATATGATTTTGTAGGGATAACTTTCTAAGGCCAAGTTATTTTGAAACGACACGACTACCTTGTTGGGGTGCTCGATGTATTACTGTTTTTATGTCGATATTAGACTATTGTTTTGAATCTTACGGATCTGAATATTCATTCCACAATAAAGAATATTATATGGATAAATATGTTAGGTAGCATTCCAAATCAAAAATTCTGTTTTTATTATTTACCTACTCGAGGACGAGCAGGAATTAAGCTTGGGGATGCTGATATGTCTCCAACATATCTATAATTTTTGATTGGTCCATGCTATTATATTATCTGTTTTGGATGTTTTATATGCATTAATATGCTATTTTATATTATTTTTGGGACTAACCTATTAACCTAGAGCCTAGTGCCAATTTCTGTTTTTTCCTTGTTTTTGAGATTTGCAGATAAGGAATTTTAAACGGAGTCCAAACGGAATAAAACCTTTGGAAGGAATTTTTCTGGAACGAAAGTAAACTACGAGACTTGAGAAACAAGGAAGAGGAGCCACCGTGGGGCCACAAGCCCTAGGGGCGCGCCCAGGGGGTAGGGCATGCCGGGCAGGCTTGTGGGCCCATGGCAGCTCCCCTAACCCTAATCTTCGGCCTATAAATTCCCAAATATTCCATCATTATCATAAAAATCCACAAAAACACTTTTCTGCTGCCAGAAGCCTCCGTTCCCGAGAGATCGAATCTTGGAGCCTTTTTCGGTAATCTTCCATAGAGGGATTCGATCATGGAGGGCATGTACATCAACTCCATTTCCCATCCGGTGATGCGTGAGTAGTTCACGACAGAACTTTGGGTCCATAGCTAGTATCTAGATGACTTCTTCTCTCTCTCTCTCTCTTTTCTCTTCAATACCATGTTCTTCATGATCTTCATGGAGATCTATCCGATGGAATACTGTTTTGCGGTGTGTTTGTCGTGATCTGATGAATTGTGGGTTTATTTTCAGATTATCCATGAATATTATTTGAGTCTTTTCTGAATTCTTATATGCATGATTTCATATGTTTGCAAGTCTCTTTGAGTTATTGCTTGGTTTGGCCAACTAGATTGGTAATTCTTGCAATGGGAGAAGTGCTTAGTTTTGGGTTCAATCTTGCGGTGTCCTCACGCAGTGACAAAGTACGGGTAGCGAGGCATGTACTGTATTGTTGCCATCAAGGATGAAAAGGTAGGGTTTTCATCATATTTCTTCAGTTTATCCCTCTACATCATGTCATCTTACCTAATGTGTTACTCTATTATTCATGAACTTAATACTCTAGATGCAGGTAGGAGTCGGTCGATGTGTGGAGTAATAGTAGTAGATGCAGAATCGTTTTGGTCTACTTGACACAGACATGATGCCTATATGCATAATCATTACCTTGGATATCTTCATAATTATTAGCTTTTCTATCAATTGCTCGACAGTAATTTGTTCACCCACCGTAATACTTTCTATGATGAGAGAAGCCTCTAGTGAAACCTATGGCCCCCGGTCTATTTTCCATATTATACTTTCAGATCTAAAACCAAAAATACCAAAAATACTTTGCTGCATTACTTTTACCTATTGTTTTACTTCCTGTCTAAGCAATCTATCTCTATCATATCTCATCCTTGCAAGTAACCTTAAAGGGATTGACAACCCCTTTATATCGTTGAGTGCAAGAGTTTGATTCTTTGTGTAGGTACATCTATTGGGGGACTTGCTTTTATCTCCTACTGGATTGATACCTTGGTTCTCAACAACTGAGGGAAATACAACCGTTCGTCTTCACAGAAACCAACACATGCTCTAGAAGTAGCAACGTATCAGCATCCCCAAGCTTAATTACCGCTCGTCCTCGAGTAGGTAAATGATAAAAGAAATAATTTATGAAGTGTGAATGCTAGAATAGTGCATAAATTTGATCAATGATAGTTCCAAACACTTTTTCTAGCATCATTAAATATCATAAAAAATTGCTCATCTCATAAAACTTCTCATGATGAAATAACAAGCTATCCACATGTTAAAGTATAGACCAACAAACTATGCTTTCAGTCACAAACAATTGCAATTTATCTTATTTTCAGGAAGGGTCTATGTAAGAGCTTTGATTTAGCAGATTCCACATACTCAACTATCATATAGTCTTCCATGATTGCTAGCACTCAAAGCATATTTTTAGAACAAATAGCATTCATCAAACACAGAGAAAGCTAAGGGCTTAATGTTTTGCCTCCCAACTTATTTATCATATAGTTAATTGTCAACAATAATAATTCATGATCAAATATATTTGAATAGCCAGATATGCTTGGATCTTTCCCTACCACATGATGCTTGCCAACTAAAGAATAATTGAGGTTGAACTAAAAAGGAATACTATTGACTCTTGCATAAAGGTAAGTACTAGAAAGTAAAAGATAGACCCTTTGCAGAGGGAAGCATTGATTTGCAGAGGTGCCACAACTCGAGCTTTTAAAATAGAGTTGAATAATAATTTTGGGCGGTATGCTTTCATTTTCACCATAACAACCGAGAGATCTCGGTATCTTCCATGCTAGATACATTATAGGCGGTTCCCAAACAAAATGATAAAAATTTTACCCCCCCTCCACCAATCAATCACACTCCACGGTGAGCCGAATCCATGGGTACCGTCCATACCAACAACATTCTTGGGGGAGTTTTGTCTAATTATTTGCATTTTTTTCTTTGATTTCGGGACTGAGAATCCCTATTACTAGCTACTTTCTCGTGAATGATAGTGAATCAACACATATCATGAGAATAACCCACCTAGCATGGAAGATACTGACAGCCCCTAGTCATTATAGGAGTGATTCGGGCATACAAAACAGAATATTATTTGAAGGTTTAGAGTTTGGCACATGCAAATTTACTTGGAACGGTAGGTAAATGCCGCATATAGGTAGGTATGGTGGAGTCATATGGAACACCTTTGGGTTTAAGGGTGTTTGGATGCACAAGTAGTATTTCTACTTGGTGCGAATTTTTTTGGCTAATATGAGGTGGAAGCAAGCACCACATGTTGGAGGATCCATAACTCATATATAATTTCTATACAGATATACCCAAGCATAACTTATTACGTTGTCTTCCTTGTCCAATTTCAACTAATTTTCTCAAGTTGGAAAATAATTAATGGGTATTCACAATCATAGGAGATGTCCAAGATATTATATTTATATATGAAATCTCTTTTTCTTCAATATTCTTTCATGAATCGTTCAATTGACCAATGCGATGTTTGCTAACTTTCAATAAATTTTACCACCGATACTTCTTATATGTGAAGTCATTACTCCCCATGGGATCAGCATATTAAACATATATAATTTCAAATTTATGATATTCAATTCATTCAACCATTTACTCATAGGATATAAGTGAAGTACGAGAGTAAATGACGAAACTACTCCAAAACATATAAGTGAAGATCAATGAGTAGTCAAACAATTAAATAGCTATGTGAGGACTTTCTCTCTCTATTTCTGAATAAATATTTTTAGATATGAATATTTGATTCAATAGAAAGCAAAAGAAAAATATCACTCCAAGAATAGCACACATCATGTGAACGAATTAAAATTTAGGCTCAACATAGGCTAACCGATAATTGTTGATGAAGAGAGATGGGATGCGTAGCATCCCCAAGCTTAGATGATTGAGACTTCTTTAAATATTTACTTGGGGTACCTTGGTCATCCCCAATATTGAGATTTTTTTATCTCGTTCATTCCTCTCATACCATGGTTTCACCTATTCTCAAAAACTTCATCCACACAAAACTCGAAAAGAACTCGTGAGATAGGTTAGTACACATAATAATAAATCAACTCTTTATGTACTGCCAAGACAAGTTGCACAATAACTTTCACACATTAGGTTATGTATACTATCATTTCCACAATTTATATCTACCAATATAGGCTATGGAAACTATAGGGGAAGTAGATAACAAAACTATGAGAGCAATCTGTCCAAACAGAATAGTCTGTAGCAATTTATGGAAAAAGTGTACTTATGTAACTCGCAATATTCTGGAAATTTAGGACGTGCTAAGGAATTTATATGATAACACTTTCTAAAAATTTCATAAACTTTCCACGTAGCAGTAAAATATGAAAATTCATACACTTCAGCAGAAGTTTCTGTTTTTACACAGCACACATCAAACATGCAATTCAAGCATCCTAAGGCAATTCTTGGAACTTTTTATTGAAAAACAAGATTATAAATAACACTAACAGAGAAAAAAAAATGACGCTCCAAGAAAAACTCATATTATGTGAAGAATAAAAATATACCCCCAAGTGAGATATACCGATGGTCTTGAAGACGAAAGAGGGTGCCTTCCGGGGCATCCCAAGCTTAGACGCTTGAGTATTCCTTGAATATTACCTAGGGGGTGCCTTGGGCATTCCAAGATTAGGTTCCTTTCACTCCTTATTCTCCTCATATCGGTGTCTCACCCAAAACTTGAAAACTTCAATCACACAAAACTTAATGGAACTTTGTGAGAAGGGTTAGTGTAATAAAGATAGATAATTCACTTAGGTACTGTCAAGACAAGATTCAAAATTGTTCTCACATAATATCTCCTGTATTCCATCATTCCCACAATTTATCTTACTCCATATAAGCTATAGGAACAGTTGAAACAAGAAAACTATGCATGCAAAACAGAATCTGTCAAAAACAAAATAGTCTATAAAGATCTGAATGATCATCATACTCCCCTGACTCTAAAAAAGTTTAAAAATTAGGAAATCTCGAGGAATTTGCATATAAACTTTTTTTAAAATTTTCAGAATTTGTTGATGCTCCAGTAAAATCAGATAATTCATATACTGGACGCAAAACTTTTTGTATTTGCACAGAATCAAACAAGCAAGTATCCACACTATCCCAAAGGCTTTACTTGGCACGTTATTGAAATAGAAGACACAAAAAATGATTACTACAGTATCTTAATCAGTAACACATAAAAATAGAAGGTAAAAGTGTTGGGTTGTCTCCCAACAAGCGCTTTTCTTTAATGCCTCTTAGCTAGGCATGATGATTTCAATGATGCTCGTATATGAATAACAATTGAAACATGTACTACTAGAAAAAAGGCTATTAGTGGCGCACCACATATTGCTATTAATGGCGCACTATGGGTGCGCCACTATTAACACACCATTAGTAATTGTTAGTAATGACGCACCTTTGATGCGCCATTGGTAATCCAAATACCAGTGGCGCACCACATGGTGCGCCACTACTAACCCTTAGGTGCTCCACTGGTATTCCCTCCAGGTGCGCCACTAGTAATAAAGGAAGGTGCGCCACTAATAAGGGCTGAAATACGCCACTAGTAATGTATTTGGAAAACAAAAAAAATCCAAATTTACAGAAAACAACCTATAAGGAAAAATAATTTAAAAACAAAAAATGAAATAGAATCATAATTTTTATTATAGTAAGAATATTACAATGTCTTTACAAGTATCTGATAAAAGGAAAATTGCAAGGAAATAAAAGAAAATCCTAAAACTAATCTTCTAGTAATCTTTTCTTCTTTTTCTTCACTTTATCCCTGCAAAATGTAACAAAATAAAAAGATAGGAAGAGAAATAAATCAAATCGAAGAACATAAAGAGTAAGTAAATCAAATAGACGAGCAAGAAGATGAAATCGAGGATGGGCAAGAGGAAGGGCGTCGAAACCCACTAGGGTCGGACCTTGATGAACAGCAGAGCAGCTCCATGACACTGGCATCGGTCTCCTCTTCCCAATGTGGACCTAGCCGCCGCCATGGTCGGCCGATCTCCCTCTCCCTCTCCTCCTCCCCCTCCTCCCCCTCCTCCTCCTCCTTCTCCTCCTCGAGCAGGACAAGGCCGGTGCCCTCCTGCCGTCCCGTCCGCGCCCATGGCGACCTGCAGAAAAGGAAGGGAAGGTGGGGTGAGGTGAGGTCCTCCTGTGTCAGCAACAGATCGAGAAGTAGAAAACCCACGGCAAGAAGCGGATGTGGATCAGATTCATACCTCCCTTGTTGACGTGTTGGAGTGCTGCAACTCCCGCCCTGCCTGCAGCGTGTATGGTCGCCATGGCCGCAGGCTAGGGTTCCGACTGTGAGGAGGGACGGACGGACGGACGGCATCTCGGTCGCCATGGCAGCGACTCAGTGGATGTTGAAGAGGGTCAAAGGAGGAGGTGAGCGGAGGGAGTGGAAGGAGGAGGCGGCGGTGGCACAGAAGGATGGCCGCGGTCGGTGCGCGTCTCGGCAGCGGCGGCAGGCTAGAGTTGCGGGAAAGGAGGGGGTCGCCGGTGGCGGGGCTGGAGTTGCGGGATAGGAGGAGTTCGTCGGCGGCGGGGCTGGAGTTACAGGGGAGGAGGAGGTTGGCGGCGGCGGGGATGGAGTTGGGTGCGAGTGGGGAATCGGGCAGAGGAGCTGTGTTAGTTGGGGATTTGAGGGGAGTGATATTTTCATTTCCAACTCTGAACTCTATGGCCGCCAATACATATAGATAGCAATGGCGCACCTCTTACTTGTTCGCCATTACTAGTTAAAACTAATAATGGCACACTTTCCCCTGGTGCGCCACTGCTAAGTCTGGGAAGGGGTGTGGGGCCAGGACAAACTTAGTAATGGCGCACCGTGGGTGTGGTGCGCCATTACTAGTTAAAACTAGTAATGGCGCACTTTCCCCTGGTGCGCCACTGCTAAGTCTGGGGAGGGGTGTGGGGCCAGGAAAAAACTAGTGATGGCGCACCACACACCAGGTGCGCCATTAGTAATATGGCCATTAATGGCGCACCCATATCTGGTGCGCCACTGCTATATAGCAGTGGTGCACCACATACATGGTGCACCATTAATGTCCATATTAGCTATAGCCGTTTTTCTAGTAGTGATGCAAAAGAGCATCATGAATCTCATGACAAGCACATTTAAGTCTAACCCACTTCCTATGCATAGGGATTTTGTGAGCAAACAATTTATGGGATCAAGAATCAACTAGCATAGGAAGGCAAAACAAGCATAACTTCAAAACTTTGAACACATAGAGGGGAAACTTGATATTATTGCAATTCCTACAAGCATATGTTCCTCCCTCATAATAATTTTCAGTAGCATCAGGAAGGAATTCCACAATATAACCAACACATAAAGCATTCTTTTCATGATCTACAAGCATAGAAATTTTACTACTCTCCACACAAGAAAATTTCTTCTCATGACTATAGTGGGGGTGAACTCAACAAAATAACTATCATGTGAAGCATAATCCAGTTGAAAATTAAAATCATGATGACAAGTCTCATGGTTATCATTATTCTTTATAGCGTACATGTCATCACAATTATCATCATAAATAGGAGGCATGCTTTCATCATAATAAATTTGCTCATCAAAACTTGGGGGACTAAACATATCATATTCATCAAACATAGCAACCCCAAGCTTGTGGCTTTGCCTATCATTAGCATCGTGGATATTCAGAGAATTCATACTAACAACATTTAAATCATGCTCATCACTCAAAGATTTAGTGCCAAACATTTTCATGACTTCTTCTTCTAACACTTGAGCACAATTTTCCTTTCCATCATTTTCACGAAAGACATTAAAAAGATGAAGCATATGAGGCAACCTCAATTCCAATTTTTTTGTAGTTTTCTTTTTTTAAACCAAACTAGTGAAAAACAAGAAACTAAAAGATTTTATTGCAAGATCTAAAGATATACCCTCAAGCACTCACCTCCCCGGCAACGGTCCCAGAAAAGAGCTTGATGCCTACTACGCAACCTTCTTCTTGTAGACTCGTGTTGGGCCTCCAAGCGTAGAGTTTTGTAGGATAGTGGCAATTTTCCCTCAAGTGGATGACCTAAGTTCCATCAATCCGTGGGAGGTGTAGTATGAATATGGTCTCTCTCAAACAACCCTACAACCAAATAACAAAGAGTCTCTTCTGTCCCCAACACACCCAATACAATGGTAAATTGTATAGGTGTACTAGTTCGACGAAGAGATGGTGATACAAGTGTAATATGGATGGTAGATATAGGTTTTTGTAATCTGAAAATATAAAAACAGCAAGGTAAAAAATAGTAAACAGTGAGCAAAACATTGTATAAATGCTTGGAAACAAGGCCTAGGGTCCATACTTTCACTAGTGCAATTTGTCTCAACAATATTGGCATAGTTGAATCATATGTAAATACCTCTCGTGTGACAAAGAGTTCACTCCAAAGTCACAAATAGCGGGGAACTAACGAAGAAATTATTGTAGGGTATGAAACCACCTCAAAGTTATCCTTTCTGATCAATCTTATGAGCTATCCCTATAAGTATCACAAACGGCCCTAGAGTTTGTACTAAAATAACACCTTAAGAAACACATCAACCAAAACCCTAATGTCACCTAGATACTCCAATGTCACAACAAGTACCCATGGGCTTGATTATATGATATGCGTCACATAATTTCAGATTCATCATGTTTAATCCAACACAAAGAACTTCAAAGAGTGCTCCAAAGCTTCTACCGGAAAGTTAAGATAAAAACGTGTGCCAACCCCTATGCATAGATTCCCAAGGTAACGGAACCCGCAAGTTGATCACCAAAACATACATCAAGTGTATCAATAGAACATCCCATTGTCACCATGGATATCCCATCGCAAGACATACATCAAGTGTTCTCGAATCCTTAAAGACTCAGTCCGATAATAAAACTTCAAAGGGAAAACTCAATTCATCACAACAAGATATAGAGGGGAAAACTCCATATGATTCATCTATATCAATAAAGCTCGCAGTACATCAAGATCGTGCCATCTCAAGAACATGAGAGAGACAGAGATCAAAAACATAGCTACTGGTACATAGCCTCAGCCCCGAGGGTGAACTACTCCCTCCTCATCATGGAGAGCGTCGGGATGATGGAGATGGCCTTCGGTGATGGTTTCCCCCTCCAGTAGGGTGCCAGAACGGGCTCCCAATTGGTTTTCGTGGCTCTGGAGTTTCGTGGCAGTGGAACTCCTGTTCTAGGTTTCTTTTCGGAGGTTTCTGGATTTATAGGACTTTTCGGTGTTGGAATCTTGTCAAGGAATTGCTCGAAGGGCCCACAAGCGTGCTAGGCGCGGTCAGGGGGGTGGTCGCGCCTAGCAGGCTGTGGCCTCCTCATCCACTTTTTGGCCCAGCTCTTCGCTCTAGTATTTTTTATATTTTCCAAAAATATTCTCCGTGAATTTTCAGCCCATTCCGAGAACTGTTATTTCTACACAAAAACAACACCACGGTAGTTCTACGGAAAACAGCGTCAGTCCGGGTTAGTTATAATAAAATCATACCAAAATCATATAGAAATATTGTAAACATGGCATGCATACTTCATAAATTGTAGATACGTTGGATATGTATCAATAGTACATGATTTATACTTTGTGTTAATAAGACAGAACATGACAAGGCTATATGATTTTGTAGGGATAGCCTTCTTTAGCCTTGATATTTTGAAAGACATGATCGTTTGTGGGGATGCCTGAGTATTAATATCTTTATGTCAAAACTATACTATTGCTTTGAATCACTCATGTCCTAATATTCATGCCATGATTAGATTCATGATCAAGATTATGCTATGTAGCATTCCACATAAAAAAATATCTTTTTATCATTTACCTACTCTAGGACGAGTTGGAATTAAGCTTGGGGATGCTGATATGTCTCCATTGTATCTATAATTTTTGATTGTTTCATGCCAATATTATACAATTTTCACATACTTTTGGCAACAATTTATAAGATTTATTGAACTAACCTATTGATCCAGTGCCTAGTGCCAGTTCCTATTTTTTGTGTGTTTTTTGTTTCATAGAAATTCCATATCAAACGAAGTCCAAACGCGATAAAAATTTATAGAGACATTTTTTGGAATATTTGTGAATTTTGGGAAGTGGAATCAACGAAAAATGAGCCCAATAGCCACTACCACCCACCAGGGCGCGACACAGGGCCCAGGCACGGGGTGGTGGGTGGTTCTCACCTTGTATGTCGGTTGGAGCTCTCCTTCGACCGCAATAAAGCTAATGTTTGGATAAGAAACGTCTTCGTCTAGAAAGGAGGAACACGAAGCTGAAGAGAACAGAGAGGGAGATCCAATCTAGGAGGGGCTCCTCCCCCTCCACAACCATGGCAGCCATGGACCAGAGGAGGAATTCTCTTCCCATCTAAGGGGGCTAAGTAAGAAGAATAAGGTGGGGGGCTCTCCCCCCTCTCTCGGTGGTGTTGGAACGCTGCTAGGGCAATCATCGTGACTGCGATCTACACCAACAACTTTGTCGCCGTTAACACCAACTCTCTCCCCCTCTATGGAGCGGTGTAACGCTTCTCTTCCCTGTTGTAATCTCTACTTAAACATGGTGCTCAACACTATATATTATTTCCCAATGATATGTGGCTATCCTATGATGTTTGAGTAGATCCGTTTTGTCCTGTGGGGTAATCGATGATCGTGGTTTCCTTGAGTGTATATTTTATTATGGTGCAGTTCGACGGTGCCCTCCGTCTCACGCAAACATGAGGGGTCCCTGCTGTAGGGTGTTGCAATATGTTCATGCATGATTCTCTTATATATAGTGTTTTCTTGAGTGATGGAAGCATAAACCCGAGTAAGGGTGTTGTTGCGTATGGGAGTAAAGACGATTTGATACGTAATGCTATGGTTGGATTTTACCTTAATGATATTTAGTAGTTGCGGATGCTTGGTAGGGTTCCAGTCATAAGTGCATATGATCCAAGTAGAGAAAGTATGTTAGCTCATGCATCTCCATCATGTAAAATTGCAAGAATGATTACCGGTCTAGTTATCGATTGCCTAGGGACAAATAACCTTCTTGTTTAACAAAAGCTTTCTACTAAAAAACTAACTTTTATGATCTTGATTTTTACTCGTGCAAACTATCCTATCGCCTATGAATAGTTTCATAGTTGTTCTAGGTAAAGCAACCATTAGCGTGCATAGAGTTGTATCGATGGTCGATAGAACTTGAGGGGATATTTGTTCTACCTTTAGCTCCTCGTTGGGTTCGACACTCTTATTTATCATAAAAAGCTACAAACGATCCCCTACACTTGTGGGTTATCAATAACCCACATCCTAAAATTAAACGTTATGAAAAGAAAGTCTTTGTTGCTAGAAAATATGGTAGAGAAAGAGAGACATGGGTTTAGAAACCCATGACATTCCCTCGTAAGACTTCTAATAGTAAGGATGAGGATGAGTCTGAACGCTTTGCTAAAATGATCAAACTTGTCTTTTTGCGCACTCGCTTCACTGATATATTGAAGATGCCTACATATGCTGAATATATGAAGCACATTATTACCACAAAATAAAGATTTTTGAAACTAAAATTGCCACCATGCTTGCTAATTATTCTTTTGACGTTGGAGTGCCTAAGAAGTTGGCAGATCCGGGTATACCCACAATACTTTGCTCCATTAAACAAAGTTATGTTGAAAAAGCTTTATGTGATCTAGGAGTCGGTGTCAGTGTTATGCCTTTCTCTTTATATAATATACTTGATTTGAATAATCTTACACCTACTGAGATATCTTTGCAAATGGTTGACAAATCCACTGCTATACCTATTGGAATTTGTGATGATGTTCCTATTGTGGTTGCAAATGTTACAATCATGACAGACTTTGTTATTCTTGAGATGCCCGAGGACAACAACATGTCGATTATCCTTGGTAGACCCTTTTTAGATAATGTAGGGTCTGTTATTGATTGCAAAAAAGCAAGCTTACTTTTCATGTCAATGGGAAACAACTTACAATGCATTTTTCTAAGAAGCAAGCTTCGGTGAATAACATTAATACCATTGAACCAATTGCCACAATTACTATTGGAGGGTTTAAATTTCCCCGTCCTACTACCAAGAAGAAATGTGATGTCCTTCTTGTTGGGGATGTGCAAATCCCCATTGAGGTAACTTAGTGTTATATGTAAATTCTTTGGTTTCATGTCAATCAGAAACGTTTATCAATAAGACTTGATCAACCTTATTAATGGATCCTTTTTGAGAGACATGTGGTTGATGAATTTAGTAAACACAACTTTATGCATCATTAGCTTATTCTCTGTTATTTTTAGTTTAATAAAATAAAATGCCAAGATTATTCAGTTTTCTGAATTTCATGTGCAAGAAAAATGACCCAAAAAATAAAAAGTATCAGAATTCCACAAAAATTTAACATATTGTTTTCTAGAATATTTTAAAAAGATTGGTGCTAAAACCCACCAGGGGGGTGCACCTGTTGGTGCCAAGCCAACACGGGTGCCCACCCCGTGGGCGCGCCCTGATGGCTTGGGGCCCCATAGGCACACCCTCACTTATCCATTCAGATCACTCCTTCTCCTACCTCTAGAAAAAATTCCTAGACACACTTTCTTTCGTTTTCTAGCTCCAAAACCTTAGAATTTTTATCTCTTTGCTCGGAACTCCATTTCTAAAACTGTTTTGAGGAATTGCTCCTTGGTATGCGGCTCTCCCATTCCTCCAATTAGTTTTTGTTTTAGTGGTTTATATTTTGCATATTTTGCTGCACTTGGTGATACTTAAAATGAGCTTGCATGTTGAATTCTTTGAGTTCCAAGTAGTTTGAATGCTTGATATGGCCTCTAGGCATCTATACGAGTAGTTACTACCAATCTTACAAAGTTTTACTTGTGGGTCATCAAGACCTTTTTTGGCGCCGTTGCCGGGGACCATAGCTATATTTGTTGAGTCACTTGGGATTTATATCAACCTATCTCTATGAAGAATCTTAAAGTATACTAAAACTAAGATTTTCCCCTCTACTACCAGAGGAGGTAAGGAATTGCCATCTAGCTCCACACTTGATTCACCTTATGTTATGAGTAAGTTTGCAACACCACCACATGCTATTAATCCTGATATTGATGATGCTACCTCTGCTATGAATGATGTTTATGATGGTGCTAGTACCATGCTTGATGACAATGTGCCACGAGGTGAATTTCTTGATGAACAAATTGCTAGATATAGAGAAAATGAAATCAATGAAACTTTTGAAACTGATGAGAACTTTGATACGGATAATTATGAAACACCTATTAGGCCTAGCTCTCCTAGATTTGAAATGCCTAAGATACCTGAAGGTTATGCTTTGGATGGAGAAATAGCTTGAGAGATTCTTGCTTCTAAGGATAGAAATGATCTTAAGAAACTACTATGCAAGTATAAGGAAAAGACTTTGAATGCTAAAATGAAATGTGATCCTAAGTTTTCTACTTCACGTATATTTGTTACTAATAAGGATTATGAATTCTCTATCGACCCAGAGTTAATTACTTTGGTTGAATCCAATCCTTTTCATATGAGAATTTATGAAACAAGATCCCTTACATTTAACATCCTAGTCAATGCATATATGAGTTTGATAACCACATTAGGAAACAAGATCACTTCAATGCAAATGTTCTGAAACAATTGACATATAATTCTGATATGATTTCCCGCTTGAGTAACTTATTATTAAGAATCAGTAATGATGTTAGAGGTGTAGGAAACATGCCTCTCTGGTTCAAACTCAGCTAGAACAAGTTGCTAAATCTCAAAAAGAATTGCTTGATAAAATGAATAGTAATATGAATGATCATGCTATTAGAGTAGTGAATACAGGAGGTAGAATGACCTATGAACCTCTTTATCTTGAAAGTCATCCTTAAAGAATTGAACAAGACTCTCAAGGAATTAATGCTGATACACCTAGTCCTTCTAAGAAGAAGAAGAAAAAATGATAGGACTTTGCATGCTTCTAGTGAACCTGAGATAGAAAACCTCCTGATGATACTAATGATGTTTCTATTTCTGATGCTGAAAATCAATCTCGTAATGAACACCCACCTAGAGATAATGATAATAATAGTGATGTTCATGAGGATACTCAACTTAGTAATGATAAAGAACGAGATAATGATATAGAAATAGAACCCGCTATTGATTTTGATAACCACAACCCAGAAATAAACGATATGATAAAAAATACTTTATGGCTAGAAAACATGGTAAAGAAAGAGAGCCATGGGTTTAGAAACCCATGCCTTTTCCACGTAAACCATTTAAGAAAAAGGATGATGAAGAATTTGAACGCTTTGCTGAAATGATTAGGCCAGTCTTTTGCGTACCCATTTAATTGATATCTTAAAGATGCCTCCTTATGCTAAATAAATGAAAGACATCATCACTAATAAACAAAAAATACCTGAAGTCGAAATCTCCACCATGCTTGCTAATTATTATTTTAAGGATGGAGTGGCTAAGAAACTTGGAGATCCTGGAGTACCATCTATACCCTGCTCCACTAAAAGAAATTATATCAAAACTTCTTTGTGTGACTTAGGAGCTGGTGTTAGTGTTATGCCTTTCTCTTTATATAAAAGACTTGATTTGAATAATCTCACACCTACTAAAATATCGTTGCAAATGCCTGACAAATTAACGGTCATACCTATCGGTATTTGTGAGGATGTTCCCATTGTTGTTGCAAATTTTACTATCTTAACAGACTTTGTTATTCTTGGGATGCCCGAGGACAATAGCATGTCGATTATCCTTGGTAGACCCATTTTGAATACTGCAGGGGCTGTTATTAACTACAATAAAAGCAAGGTCACTTTTCATATCAATGGTAATGAGCATACGATGCACTTTCCAAAGAAGCAATTCCAAGTGAATGGTGTATATGTTATTGAAAATTCTTTGACACTCACCATTGGAGGATTTCAATTACCTCTATCTACTGCCAAAAATAAATATGATATACTTATTGTTGCGAACATGCATATCCCCATTGAGGTAACCTAGTGTATCACGAAAGTTCTTCGATTTCATTCTAATTGAAAGTGGTTGTTAATAAGACTTGATCAACCTTATTAATGAATCATTTTTAAAGGTATGAAGTTGATGAATTTAGTAAACACAACTCTCTGTATGCACCTTTTGTTTTTTGTTTTTCTTAGTTAAATAAAATAGAATGCCAAAATTATCCGGTTTTCTAATTTTTCCCTTGAAATAAAAATAACCCCAAAATAAAAGTTCTCAGAATGTCCTGAAAATTTAATACGATTTTTTCTAACTATTTCTGAATTTTTGGTACAAATAACACAAAGGGGGTGTGCACCTGGTGCCCACGAGACACCAAAGCACGCCAGCTACCCCTGGCACGGCCTGGTGGGTAGTGGTCCCCATGTGGGTCCCCTCACTTATTCCCTTAGCTCATGTCATCTCTTCCCTCCAGAAAAAATCACCCTTGCTCTCTCCCTCGTGTTCTTGCTCAAGAGCCCGTGGATTTCGATCTCTTTGCTTGAAGCTCCATTTACAAAACTGTTTTAGGGGATTGCTTCTTGGTATGTAACTCCCCCATTGCTCCAATTAGTTTTTGATTTAGTGATTTATTTTCAGAATAATTAGCTACTCTTGGTGCTACTGCAAATGAGCTTGCATGTTGAATTCTTAGAGTTCTAAGTAGTTTGAATGCTTGATATGGTCTCTAGGCATCCTTATGAGTAGTTGCTATCAATCTTATTAAGTTTAATTGATAAAAAAATTGTGGACTAAACTTTTCAGATTTTTTTTGTAGAAATAAGATAAATTTATTTAGGAAGTACTCCCCCAAGAAGAATGCTAGAGGAGTCATTGGGGAATCGTCTTACGACGACCTCAACACTTAGAGGAAGGCAGAATCGTGGCCGTGCGAATGGCCACATACTCCCTTCATGGAGGAGGCCGGGTTCCATCAAGAATTTACCCAATTCGTTGCAAATGCTGGGCTTACCAACTTCCTCGCAGATGAGTGTGACCAATACCACATCCTTACAAATTCTTTTCTGCAAAGTTTTCATTTTCCGAGTAAGAATAATCCTCCTAAGGTGGAGTTCAATCTTTATGATGCTGAAACCTTTAAGATATCGCTTGGCAACTTTTATGACATATGGGTAATTCCTTTTGACAGGGAATTAGAAGAGCCTAGATCAGCAGAGTTTGAGGAATTTCTTCTCACTTTAACAGTGGGTGACGGAAGAGGCGTGTCAAAAGCCACGGCTACCAGTTTGTAGTTTCTGTCTGTGCACTACTTTGCTCTATTCATCGCGAAATGTTTAACTGCTAAGGAAAAGGTCGATTCACTCAGTGCCCCTGACCTCGCTATTTTATGCTGTGCATTACACAATGATCATACTTTTAGCCTAGGAGCTATTGTTGCACGACGCCTGAACCCTTAACAAGATTAATGGTGAGTTACATGGTGGCATTTATGCCACTCGTTTAGCGAGTCGTTTTAAAATTTAGATACGCCCACATGATTATCTTTTGCCCAATGTTTATCTAGATCACAGGTCGTTGATAGATAATAAATTTATTGACAATGTTTATCTATTATTTAGCGTTGAAACCCATGATGTTATCCTGTTGCCTGCACATGCCTTGTTCGATTCTATTGCGAGGAATAGATACAGGATTATGCCAGACGACATTACCGCCTACCGGAATAGCCTAGCAGAGGCTAAGGAGGAACCCCAGGAGCTGGACGCTCAGGTGCGACCACCACCAAGTATCGACTCAGACTATTATCTGGGCTATGGATGGTGGTTACCAAGCATCCAAAAGCCTAAGATTGGGGGAGTACGTAGACATTACATTCATGTTCACACATTTCATTTCAGTTGTCGGTGTTCACACTTTTTCATTGTATTATCCATGCTAGATTTATTTTCTTGCTTTCTTCTTGTATGTTTGAAAAACATTGAGAAGATCCAAAAATATTTCTTGCTTCTTTTCAGTTTTTCTTTTCAGTATAGTTAGTTGTAGTATTAAAAGAAAACCCAAAAAAAGACTTCTCACTTCTTCTTGTGCTTGTTGGGAGTTCTCCCATGTAAATAGTTTTTCTCGTTTTTTTGTTTTTCCTGGTCTTTATTTGCTTTCTTCATGAAAAATAAAAACTACAAAAATATTTCAGTGTGTTTCTCCGAAATTCTCTTCTTTTTGAGTCATACCAAGGAGAATACCACGATGAAAATGTTGAGTGGCTCTCATACGCTTAATGTTGATCTAACAAAGAGCCCATATTACTTTGTATTCTCTTCCTGAATAAAATGTTTGCAGATTCCAGCTTAGTCCGAGGCACTCTTGCACTATTATTATTTCCATATCATTCGATTGTGCAAGTGAAAGGCAATAATGATGATTCTTGATGAATTGGTTGTGGCAGAAAGAAGCGGGTATGAACTCAACTTGTTTTTGTTTTTGTAAATATGTTTAACCTAGTATCCATGATTCAACATATTATGATTGAACATGTTCGCAATGACAATTAGAGATTATAGTTGTTCATGCCATTCCCAAGTAGCTAGGAGTGGATAATGATTTATCTTGGATGTCAACATGCATTAAAATGGTTCTGATGTAGTATGATGATATGGTATCGTCCTTTGAATATTTCTAGTGGCTTGACTTTGCACATGTTCACACATGTAGTTGAATCAAAACCAACATAGCCTTCATGATATTTATGTTCATGGTTTCCATATCCTACTCATGATAGCATTCCATGTTTATTATTCATAATGCATGTTTATGACTGTATTCGCTCTCTAGCTTGCCGCTTCTCAATCTATTTGCTAGCCTTCGCCTATACTAAGTGGGAATTCTGCTTGTGCATCAAAATCCTTAAACCAAAGTTATTCTAGATGAGTCCACCATATCTACCTATATGCGGTATTATCCTGCCGTTCCAAGTAAATTTGCATGTGCCACCTCTAAAATTTCAAATGAACATCTGTTTTGTGTGCCTGGACCACTCATGGAGCGACAGGGGGTGGTCAGTATCTTCCATGTTGAGCAGATTATTCTCATGACGAGTGTTTATTCACTTGTGCTTGCACGAGAAGGGCGGTAATAGGGATTCCCAGTCCTGAAATCAAAAGAAATGCAAATAATTAAACAAACTCCCCCAGGAATGTTTTTGGTTTGGACGGTACCCGTGGATTCGGCTCGCCATGGAGTGTGTTTTTTGGTGGAGGGGGAGTAAACATTTACTTTTATTGCTTGTGAACCACCACTAATTTGTTTAACATGGAAGATATTGATAGCTCTTGGTCATAACGTTGATAGGAAGGGTGTACCTCTCAAAATTATACTTATCTCTTATTTAAAGCCTTGAGCTCTGGCACCTCTGCAAATCCCTGATTCCCTCCGCGAAGGGACTATCTATTTACTTTTATGTTGAGTCATCACCTCCTCAAATAAGCGCTAGATCCTCATACATTGTGTATAGTGAATGTTGGATGCATCATGACTGGATCTTTTCTACCATGAATTACAATGTTTAGTCGCTGCTTGGACTTTGGAGGTGCTCTGCATTTATGTTTTGCACTCTTAGAAAGGGCTAGCGAGATACCACTATTGTCATATTATATCATGATTGTTTTGACAAATTTTTGCACTTGAGTTATTTTATTATTGCTCGCTAGTTTCTTGTGTCATTGATATGAATTAATATAATCCTTAAGAGTCATTGTTGACATGGTTAGTCATATTCTTTGTTGAAAACCTCGGTGCTATTTAAGCATATGTATGTAAACAAGAACAAAAGAGTTCGTAAAAGTTTTTCTTTCTCACTTTCAGTTTATCAACTGAATTGCTTGAGGACAAGCAAGGGTTTAATCTTGGGGGAGTTGATACGTCTCCATTGTATCTACTTTACCTAACACTTTTTATCTTGTTTTGGACTTTATTTTGCATGATTTGAATGAAACTAACCTGGTCTGACGCTGTTTTCAGCAGAACTACCATGGTGTTGTTTATGTGCAGAAATAAAAGTTCTCGGAATGGAACAAAACTTTTTGGAGAATTATTTCAGAATATATAAGTAATATTGGATCCAAAAACCACCGGAGGGGGTGCCCTGCTTGAGCACGATACACCAGACCGCGCCAATCCCCCTAGCGCGGCCTGGTGGGACGTGCTCACCTCGTGCCCCCCCCCCCGACCCTAATTCCAGCGCTATAAAATTCTATTTTTCCAGAAAATAATAAAGGATAAAGTTTCATCACGTTTCACGATATGGAGCCGACGCCACCACCCGTTTTCATCGAGAGGCCAGATCTAGACCCCGTTTGGGGCTTCGGAGAGGGGAATCTTCGGTCTTTGTCAATATCAATCCTCCTTCATCGCCAATTCCATGATGATCCCCACCGGCAGTGAGTTTTCCTTCGTAGGCTTGCTGGTCGGTGAGGAGTTGGATGAGATTCATCATGTAATCAAGTTAGTTTTGTTAGGGCTTGATCCCTAGTATCCATTATGTTCTAAGATTGATGTTGCTATGACTTCGCCATGCTTAATGCTTGTCACTAGGGTTCGAGTGCCATGATTTCAGATCTAAACTATTTATGTTATCATCATTATATCCATGTTCTTGATCCGATCTTGCCTAGTCATATGCACCTATTACGTGTTCTGATCCGTCAACCTCATAGTGACAATATTTGGGACACTTCACGGTGATGACCGTAGTTTCAGGAGTTCATGTATTCACTATGTGTTAATGCTTTATTTCGGTTCTCTATTAAAAGGAGGCCTTAATATCCCTTATTTTCCTTATGGACCTCTCTTCCACAGGAGGGTAGGACAAAATATGATTCCCATCTACCCTAAAAACACCAGAAGCGCTCACGGAACACTTTATCTGTCGCCGCAAGTCTCTGTTTCGACGGGAGGCCATCTACACCTCCGTTTTGGCACCCTACCGGAGGAGAGATTGATCACAGATGTCCTCTTCATCAACCTTGCTACCCCTCACCATAATGTGTGAGTAGTTCACCACAGACCTACGGGTCTGTATGTAGTACCTATATGGAAATCTCTCTCTCTCGATCTTCACTATAATGTTCATCGCATCTTTGCCTTAATCTATCCGATGTAATCCATTTGTATGGTGTGTTTGTTGGGATCTGGTGAATTGTGAGTTTATGTTCAGATTATTCATGAAAAGTATTTGAGTCAAACCTGATTACTATGATTCTTATTTGCATGATCATCATAGATTCGTAATGCTCTCCGATCTATTGATATAGTTTGGCCAACTAGATTGATATTTCTTCAGTGGGAGTGGTGCATTGTAGTAGGTTCAACCTGACGAGTTTCTATATCCCAGTGACAGAAGGGCACAAGTTGTGTCTTTATGTTGTTGCTACTAAGGATAAAATGATGGGGTTTATTCATATTAGTTGAGTTTACTTTGTCTACATAATGTCATCGTTCTCCAAGCATTACTCTATTTATCATGAACTTAATACGTAGAGAGGCAAGCAAAGTAATAGTAGTATGTGCAGGCATGATCCGCCCTATTTGCTTGTGGACATGATGCCTACATACACATGATCATTGCCATGAACATCGCATAATTATTCGCTTTTCTATCAATTGACAAACAATAATTTGTTTACCCATTATATGCTTTGCTTATGAGAGATGCCACTAGAGAACTCTATGCCCACAGGTCTATTCACTTATAAAGTCACACACGCTATCATTACCTTGTTATTACTTATTACCTTTTATTTTATTTTTCACTTTACTATTATCTACAATTATCTACACAACTCACTTGCTTGCAAACAACGAGGTCAAGGAGATTGACAACCATCTTGCCCTCGTTGGGTGCAAGTTGTTTGTTCTTTTGTGTGTAGCTGCTGAAGACGGTTGAGGATTGGTATTCCTATTGGTTTGATAAACCTTGATTTCATAAGTGAGGGAAATACTTACCCACTTTGTGATGAGATTACCCATTCCTCTTCATGAAAAACCAAAGGCAGATCACGAGTATCACACCTTAGATCCGAAGGAGGTTGCACAATTCTTCAACCACCTTGTTGGAATCAAAGTTAGTTTCGGATATTGTGGGAAGATAAGTAGATATCTGGACACCAAGAAAAAAAGGTTCAACGGGATGAAGTCTCATCACTGTCACGTGATGATGACGCAGATACTCCCGGTTGCACATAGAGGGATTTTGGACACACACGTGCATGACGCTTATTGATATATGCCACTTCTTGATGCTCTCTCTCGAAATACGATCAGTGTGAAGAAACTCAAAAGGCTACATGAAGAGATTGTTTTCGTACTAAATGAGTTAGAGATGTACTTTCTGCCCGCAATCTTTGACGTCATGGTGCATCCGTATGTCCACATCGTGGATGACATCATCGACCTAGGTCCGACATACCTACATAGCATGATGTCGTTCGAGAGGATGAATGTGATCATCAAAGGATTCATTCGTAACATGTCCTTTCCGGATGGAAGCATCGCCTAGGCCTATCTGACCCAATAGTGCATCTCCTTCTGCGAGAATTATCTCGGTGTTGAAGAATTTGTTGTTGGTTTGTCCATCAACAAGCACTATTGAAGGCTGAAAGGAGAAGGTCACATCAATGGTCGGAGGGAATTGAATATGTACTGTTTGGGCCGACAAGATGACTTTTTCATAACTAACTCACTAGTTCTACAACACCTAGTTGTGCTAGAAGATTTCGTGACACTACACAAAGAGACCATCGCACAAAACTACCGTGATCGTGGGCTGCACAGGACGGACGCTGAAGTTATTAGAGAGCACAGCTCCACTTTCTTGTGTTGGTTCAAAGAACGAGTTGTAGACAATCCCCTAGAAGAGGGTTGTTGGAACGGAATGTTCATATAAGCCTTAGCACATGGCACGGCGGTCAACCCCGGGACTTATCAGGCCTACGATATCAACGGATACACGTTCTACACGGAGGCCAAAGGTATAAATAGTGAATACAAGAACTCAGGGGTGACGATGGAAGCCAGGACCGATGATGTAACTAAAAGATACTACGGAAGGGACGAAGAGATCTGGGAGCTTGACTACTCTAGAGTGCATAGAGAGATGATGTTCAGTGTCACATGGGCTAAGAACATACAAAGAGAAGACCGACATTTCACTACAATGTGTATACCCGACGCCAATAGCGCTGCCGTGAACGCCAGTACCAAAAATGAGCCAGGGGTACATGCTAAGCACGTGGCACAATGCTTATTCATAGTAGACCCTCACAATCGCAACCGTGTTGTCGTGAGGAGAGTCAAACGGAGCATTTTCGGAATGGTTGTAGTCACCAACGAGGAAAATTACGATTAGTATGGTAGCCCGATGAGGGAAGATGGTGATGACAATAAACCATACATCAATAGAAGAAGAAGGACATCATTACCTATGAAAGATCGTACTCCATGGAAAAGGAAATGTCAAAGTGAGGGGCTCAATTATTAAAAAATGAACAAAAGAGGAAACAAGAAGATTAATCTCAAGCATCTTCGCCCACACGCTAACAAACTATCATAATTTGTGTGTACCTATTTTGTATAAGTACTTAACACCGTTATCGGTCAAATAATGTAATATATATTATGCACTATTATTTGGAGGTGCTCATAGTGGGAGGTGATCAAACGGAGGGACGGGCCAGGGGTGTTATTACTACATAATTAGAATAAGGAAAGGAAAAAAGAAGTAGAAAAAGGAAAACCAAAAACGAAAAAGATAGAGGAGAAGGAAGAAATAAAAATGTAGAAGAAAGAAAAAAAGGATAAAGTAAAAAAGAAAAAGAAAAAGAAAAAACGCAAATGAATAGAAGTAGCGCCCCTTAGCTATAGCGCGTGTCGGGAGTAAACACACTATAGCTAACTTAGCTCTAGCGCGTCTTACTAAAGCGCATTATAGCTAAATTGGCTATAGCCACTCAGGCGCCGGTTGTTCCCCACTCCTTCCCAATCCCTCTCTCTCTCTCTGTCTCTCTCTCCCTTCCTCCCTCTCTTCCCCCTCCCTCCCTCCGAGCACCGCCACCGCCACCCCCGATCTTACCTCCCAACGTGCGCACGACCGCCGCCCCTGCCACCATCGAGCCCGGCGTCCCTCAGCCCCGGCGGCGGCCCCCAACCTTGGACGCCCCCAACCCTGACCCCATTCTTCGGTGACCTCGACCCCGGTCTCCCTCGACCCCATCGTCGCCGACCCTCGGCCCCGACCCCGACCAGTATGGTCCCTCACCCCCTCTTCCGTGTTTTTAAATGGAAATAGAAATTAAAATGAACATAGAAATAAAATAAAAATAAAAATGTTGGTTTGCTATCCAAATGAAAATGAAAATAGATAATGAAAAATGAAAATGAGGAAAAATAAAATAAAATCAAGATTAAAAAGAATTGTTTTGTTGTTTTGTTGTCCAAATGAGACAAAATAAATGAAAATGAAAATAAAAGAATGGAGGTTTGATTATATATGAAAATGAAAATAAATTGTTTTGCTGTCTATATATGGAAAAGGTAAATGAAAAAGAGGTTTGAGCTCTTGTTTTGCTGTCCATATATAGAAAAACTGAATAATTGTTTTGTTTTCCATATATAGAAAAAGTAAATAAATTGTTTTGATATCCATATATAGCTAATTTTTATAGGTAGATTGTAGTTAATGTTGGATGGAAAAACTACTAGGTCTTTTTTCTCTCTCTCTCTCTATATATATATATATATGTGTGTATGTCTACAACTGATCTTGTGAATGCTTGACGCATGGGTAGATCATCATCGTGTCGCTCGACACCTGGCCCACATCCTCGACAGGTAGCCAGTGGGCATCCCGAAACCCGCACTATAGCTCTTGATAGAATGTGGGCATGAGGCCTGAGGATGTTGATAGAATGTGGGACACATCGAGTGTTGTGTCCTTAATGCCATTCATGTTTTCATATAATGTTGATACAATGTGGTGTGGGCCTGAGGCCGTTCTTGTTTGCAGGGAAACCGATTTTGAGTGGCCTATGTTTTACCGAAATGTTTATTCATTTACGTTCTGGCAAATTTCACGCGCTCAATATTCCATTTTTAGCGTAGTTCATTCTGAAATTTACAGAGAATTTTGACATTACCTATGCTTCAAAGTAGACATATTGAGTGCCTGAGATTTGCTGGGACAGGATTGAAACAATAGTCAGGCAAAACATAGGCCATTTTTATGTCATTATTTATTTTATTATATAAATCTCTTGAATTAAATGACTAGATTGAACCCTAGGAAACATGGCCGACAACGATGAAGCCGGAGGTTCTCGCACCCAAGAAGGAGAAGCACGCACTTACCTCAAATATCTGGAGAGATAGGATAACCAAGGGAAGCAGATCCCCCTTCCCATGACGGATGGTGGTGATGGCGCCGATGCCGACGACACTGATGCCACCAACACCGGCACTGAGACAAAGACGGCGACTGATGATGTGGCTAACGAGACCACGGAAGGTGGTACCTCCCAAGCCAATGAAGGAAAAAAGGCAAGGAGGAAAGGAAGAAGGCAAACAGGACATGATGCCCAAATCAGCTCGGCACCGGAAGACTAGTGATCACGGAGGTGCACGAAGGCAAGTTCGAGCCCACACAACCGCAGGAAGTGGCAGAGACGTACGACAACCAACTAGAATGCATCCTACGGGATACCGCTAACATAAATGACACAAAAATACAGAAGAATGAACCTTTGCAACACCTGCTCCTAACTAGGTTGCACACAAGATTCATGTTCCCTGGTCAGGATGAAGAGGTCGATCCGTGGGATGATCCTGCCATGACGAAAATAAACAACAAAGCCCTAGGGAAGTTTAGCAACGCTATGAGCGCATGGAAAACAAGGGTGAAAAGGCAATTTAAGTAGTCCATCAAACCTACGCCCAGATTAAAGAAGACAACGACAATTTTGGAAGTGGACTTTGAAAAGTTCAAGGCGACTTGCGCTGAAGAAGCTGCCAATGCCAGGTGAGAGAAAGGCAAGTAGCTTCAGGCAAGGAACATGGGAAACCACCACCTTGGAAGCCATGGTTACACAGGCAAGAGGACCATGTAGGCCAAGGACGACGCGGAACGTGAACGTCTGGGGATCCCAGACCCCTTGTCTGAGTTCACCGACCAGCAGGACCATGATTTCATCATGGCCCAGTTCTCATGGGACCCTGTAAAAAAGGAATTTTACACGAACGTGCCTACGAGGGAATTCATGAGAATACTGGTAATTATCATTTTACCACCTTATATTAGCTTTTGATCAAGTCGACTACGTTCTAGTCACATTCGTAATTGATTCACGCTCATTTTGTAGAGAGAGCAACACAAGCTTGCAGCCGAGAGCGACTCGTAGACTCAGTCGTCGGTGAAGTACAAGTAGGACACCCCTTTCAACCGGGCCATCAATGTAATGATGGGACACCCGGTGGACAGGCAGACATAGTATGGACGTGTGCACGCCGCCGGAGACGGTGCCACATGGAAGTACTACTATAGGGAGGACGTCGAGGCCAAAAAGCAGAGACAGAACTTAAGTCAAGTCACTATCGACGAGAAGGTGGCTTGGGTGATCGAGAAAAACAAAGCTAAAACCATAGCTGAGGCAACCCGGGAAGCTGTAGTTGCCTGCAGGAACGATGTGGCAGCTGCGTTGACAAGCTTGATTCGATTTATGGTCGGTTGGGTGCAACAAAATCCACACCGCCCCCAACTAATTTTCCCATGCCCGGCTTCGTCGGGAGCAAGTCGTTCAACTTGGCACACACATCCTTACATGCTATGGAGACAACACCCGCACATACTCCAGCAGAACCTGATGCAACACTTGGTCCCACACCTGCGCCCTCTGTTAGTTGCCCATGCTCCATCTCTGGCTTGAATGTCAGGCCGTCGACATTGGCCGAGCTCGATGCCCTCGCGGTAAATATGTGTCGCACGCTCATCAACATAACTAATTAATCTTCAGTTCCCGTTGCCTTTTAGATCTCCGATGCCGCACACATGTCTTTGGAGGCCGACTCCATTCTTTGAACCCTCCTCTACCACATGAATGGCGGGTTGGTGGATGTGGGAAGGCTACTATAATGAAGCCCAAGGATCGCTTGTTCCACGACAGGCAAGTGCCCGATAACGCCTTAAGGGTCTTCGTGGTGAGTGTGAAACAGGGCTACGAGAGTTTATGTCTTCCCATACAAATCGGTGTAGAGGAGTATGAGACACCGACGGAGCTTGGCGAATCCAAGAATTGGGCGATCCTGTGACCGAAGAATCTTCTTCATTTGGAGGTGGTCGAGGGCACACCAATGGGACCTGAGAAAGGTATGACCACAACCCCACCTACACAATTATGACCACCGTCTGTGCTGTTGGGTCAAGGCTAGCGATCACGAGGAAGGGGGTCCAACAGTTCCAACGGCTGATGGCGTCACCCCCATGGATGAGGATATGGATCATGAAATGGAGGACGAGGACCCTCTCTAGTGTCTCAATACGGGCGCCTATGAGGCCATAGTGATGAGTCGGCCATATGAGTCCGCCATATGAGCCGGAACATCCTCGGGAGTGCATGAAGTCTTTGTTCATGCAAGCCTCGCATGACACCCCTCCAGATGTCGCCTCTACCCAAGCTCAACTAAGGCAAGGTCGTGCAATGTTCAGATCTACGACATTGGGGAAGGTGGTCAGAAAGGGTCTGACAGACCCACCAACACTTATCCCACCAAGAAGCTGAGGAAGAGACCGGCAAAGAAAGTCTCGAGTGCCTCCAAAGCTGCCAAAGTGGATTCTAGCAGCCAGCCGCATCCGTAGACCCGGGTAGCGGACAGTGTACCGATGAAAGGTGTGTCGTCTATCCATATCGCGGGAGAGCCAATGTTACTGTATGATGCTCTAGTCGCCATAACAGGGGATCTCAGGAGACTGCATGACCATGTGCTTTCGATGGAGACAAGCCTTCTAGCCTCAAATGATCTAGGATACCCGCTTTATACGTTCCATGCATGTGTCGTTTCATGGCAAGGAGTACGTCCACAACTACACTTCGGACCTGTTTTTCTGGTGATTTGACCACTTCATCGCCAAGAGAGAGCAAATCAGTGGTCTTGCGATCGTGGACCCATACTACATGCGTGAGGGCTTCTTGTCAATCGAGGAAGCCAACCGTAAATATGCGACAGAGTACATGAAGGAGTTCATGGTCAATAATAAGGACAAGAAAGCGATTCTCGTACCTTATCATCCCGAGTAAGTTATCCGCGGATAACCACTATAGCACATACATGCTTTCATGCATTTCAATCATTACTTTACATGCATGGAGGCTAACTTGACCGTGTATTTATTTTGCACAACGACGAGGGCGCCATTCTCATCGTTCTTTACCCGTGTTGCTCCCGTGCTCTGTATTTGGATCCGTCCATAACTATAAAGAAGAAATATTACACACACATCAAGTATGTTTTGGACAAATCTCTCCTAGGCTTCAGCATGCCGGGTGGAAGCATCCAATTCAACAAGACATATAGGGGCATGGTGTGTTTTGGTCATAAGACTGACTTCTGTTGCGTCCAGCGACCGACAACAAGTAATAAGGATGGATTCTACGTCATCCATCAAATATTGTAGTACATAAGAGATCAACAGTCACTTCGCATGACATCTTCATCCGATGCCCATATCTAGAGACGGGCTGAAGCCTTAGGAACAATACCGGATCATCAATTATGAAATGAATTCTACCGCATCCACCAGGAAATTGCGTCAATCATCATGAAAGACGTCATCGAAGAGAATAGATGTTCTATGGCAGCCCAATATCGTGCGTTGACATCCAAACCCGGATAGCCCTACAACGTCAAGACAATATGCCTTTCACCAAGCTTCGGTGCATCCTCTCGGGTATTGACGGATGGGACGAGTGCACTACTTAAATGAGGACACCGTGTCTGTTTAGTTGCTACTTTCTCTAGAACCGAAACTTTGAATTTATCTGTATGACGTAAGTATTAGATGTAAACGCTACCACAGTCTAGTTAGTTAGTTTGGGAATGATGATTTTTGTTAACCATGTTTATGTTGCTTCTATTTGCTAACTCTTTCTATCCGCACGTCGATATTGTATATTATGTTGCATATTATTGCTGAATTCACTTGATGATATATGCATCTCTAATAGGTATATAGATCATCGATGGCGAGGTGGTATGCCATGTAAATAGGGAGGGTTTCGGGAGTGTACGAGGAGTGGCCGGAGTGTTAGACCCAAGTGTGTCGTTTCCCAGGAGGCAGCCAGAAAGGGTTTGATAGCAGAAGTGAGGCAGAAGCTAGTTACCTGAGGTGGACGCTAGCGCGAGAGAGAAACTAGAACCGGCGCCTCAAGAACTACTATATAACCCGCTTTTGCTCATCGTGATCGCCCTTCTCTTGTATGCAATCATAACATAGCTAGGTTACATAGATGATGAAACATTAGTGTGACCATGGGTAGTTGCATGTATCCGAGACTTGTAATAACCTGTCTCGCTATATTTCGAGACATGTACGTGTTCGACCATGAGTGATGATGATGATATGAGATGAAAGACCTCGTTTTATTCATCTATGCGACGATTAGACATTTTGGTATCATATCTGTTTCAATGAATATGCATGTTGTTATTATATAGAAGTTGTATCTGTTTAAATATAGCGAAACCCCCCCCCCAAAAAAAGCGCATAAAACACTAGCCGTAGCACTAGGCCGAGGATTACCAGCAGTGTGGTTACAACAGTAGTGTTGTGGGACCACGCGCGCTGCAGATAGTTTGTAATAGCGCTTCTATAAGGAGCGCTACTGATATGTGATTTTACCAGCAACGCTCGTTGGCAAGCGCGCTATTGTTAAAAATTAGTTGTAACGTCGTAGCAGTAGTGTGCCTGCCAGTGCTATTGATAGCTAAAAAAACCGCGCTACTGATTGGGTTTTCCCTAGTAGTGTGGGCTCAGAATTTGTGGATAGAGTTATGTGGATAGGTTAGACTCTAAGAAAAATTCCAGCTTCATAGGATAAAGTTACACTACAATCCACCGATGCAGCGGCGTCCTCTACAAACGGTTTTTAACCCCTTCTACGTGTGGTTTAAACCACCGCCTTGCATATGTATGTGATAGGGGGTCCATCCTGTACGACACAAAAAATCGTTTGTGATAGTGTAATGTCCAATATGCGGTCATATTCTCACGGAAACTTAGAAGTCTTGCCAAGGATAGAAGCGCACATCCAAGACGCTTTAACAAGGTGGATATCATCATAAATACATATATTGAGAATAAGAGAATACACGATATAGGCTTACACTCGCCACAAGCTACAACTTGAATATCTCAATACATCAGTACATACCAATCATCATACATAAGAGCAGGATTCAACTACGGATGAGAACAGACGAAAGAAAAAGACGTCCACCCTACTAATCCGAGGATGCCAACCAGGAACCCATCCTCTTTACCTGCACCTGCACCTATTATTGTAGTAACCGGTAAGCCTTTATGGAACTCAGCGATCTCATTATCATGGGTATCAAAACTAGCAAAGCTTAATGGGTGCGGAATGATTAAGTGGTGAGGCCGCAACAAGCACTAAGTATTTGATATCTGGCTAACTTACGAATACAAGAATAAAAATAGTGATCTATGCATGTACGGACGTGAACTAGTAATGAATAAGAAGTGATCGTGAACACCTACTTATGAGTTAATCATAACCCCACCATGTTCATTTCTTGATTCAAACCTCACAAAAAGAGACAATAATGGTTACGTACACAGTTGGTGTATTTTAATTGGGTTTAGTTCCAAGTTCTCTATAACCAGGGATTATAAAATTTTAAGTCACTACATAACCGCGGGCCAACTTTACGAAAGATTTAACCCTACAGTGATGCTCCAAGTAGTCCATCACAAATTACCACATGCATCTGATGGAAAAAACCTCACTCTGTGATAACACGATGCCTACAAGGAATGCCCAGGGACAAGTCAGTCGTCAAAGGTAAAACTAAACTAGCAATATCACCTGACGTGTCTTATGAAAAAAGCTCCAACCATAGATGACAAAAGCTTCAACTGAAAGATGTACAAAGTTTTAACCGGGCACTCCTCGAAAAAAGTTAGTAATCTTTGATCGTAGTTGAAAAAAGCTTCAACCCGTGAGTACACAACAAAAAAGTTACAATCGATGACATAAGAAGCTTCAACCAGAGATCGATGACTAGTGCGATGGCTTCAAGACGGAGCTTCAACAGTGACGAACTCCAGGGACCGACGGTGAACTACCGAACCTTCGATGGAGATGTGGCCGTCGAACGATGAACGACGTTGCTACAAGCTAGACTTGGTGGCGCTCCTTCACGTGAGCGCATGCGGCGGAGCCAGCGAGAGCCGCGGTGACCAGGGACGGTCCACATCGGGACCAAGCGACGGTGACGCTGGCAGGAGCGCCAACAACGACACACGCATGTGGGAGGAGGCCATGTCCTTTAATCTTTTTATTGTGCTTTGTTTTTTCCGAAGAAATCGTTTGGTCAAATTGGACGACTGTACGCGGCTGAATCGGACAGCTAAAATACGGTTGGCGGAAACTTTGGACCGACATGTGGACGTATATCTATTACGTATAGAAAATCTCTTCCCTTCGGGTCCTCGTGGTGGATAACCACACAACCAAATGCTCCCTCCCCTTTTTAAAATGACCAAAGGCTCCCTTAGCTGATTGTGCGAGGAACGTTTCCTTGGTTAATAAAGCTCTCTAATGTTTTTTGAAAAAAGAAAAAGAAAAGTGGTCCCGGTACAGGGAGGGAGAGGGCACTAGAGGGAGAGGGAGAGGGAGGGAGAGGGGAACAATGGGTGTGTCCCGCATATACCAGGCGCCGCTCCCCCAAATCGAATCCTCGCGTTCGTTCCCCCAAATCCCTAGCGACTCTCTGCTGCATCCAGCGCAATGGAACGGAATGAGATCATCGACCTCGGCAGCGGCGAGCCGAAGGAGATCATGGACCTCGTCAGCGGCAAGCCGATGGAGACCATAGCCCTCGGCAGCGGCAAGCTCCATGACTATCCCTCCGTGAGGCGGCTCCGCAACCGGCGGCTCCTCATCTACCTCCGGCTCCAGGGCTTCGACACTGCCTATGATAGGTACGCCGGCCCGGCCGCCCGTCGTTTCACTTGCTCGTCTCCTCGACGCTAATGCGCCCCTGCCGTACGTACGTGTATGCAATGCAGCGTTGTGCATGAGTCGGGTGTGCAGAGATGAGCAAGCAACATCTGCGGCAGCTGCTGATCTGGGGCAGGTGGCGCGAAGTCCTCAACTACATCAGGCGCTTCCTGCCGCCGGCGTCCAAAGACCGGGGCGTCGTGGCTCGTTCCCTCCTCTTCTTCCTCCACATGCTCCGGGCCCTGGACAACGTCGCCACCTGCTCAAAGGGCGGCCTTGTGAACGACTCTGTGCATCGCGACCACCGCTTCCTGACGACCCTCTGCAGTCGCAGAACCCAGCTCTCCTCCGTCCTCCGCTACACACTCCACCACACCACAGGGACGCGCTTTTCTACTTACTTGTTATTACTGTTTAGCCTCAGATGAACAATGCCTTGCAGGGAGTCTCTGGACTGGATGCTGGTGAGGGAGAAGGCATCGTTGATTGTCGATGCCTGGGCTCTTCAAGCTCCGGAGTTGAGGCGCAACTTACAATTGCCTGGCGGCCCAGGTGTCCCGCGGGACGTGCTTCCCATCGGGTGAGTCGTTACTGTATTCGTTCATCCAACTTTTTTCTGTTTGGTCTACGTTCTAGCACAAACTATATGTCAATCTGTTCATCCCACCCATGATTCTTGTTTTATTTGCCAGTCCCAGTAGTCCAAGGCACCGCCGGAGGGAACGATCCTGGCGGCCAGAGCCGAAAGATGTTGCCAAGTGCTTTCTCAACAGGAAGAGGAGGTACTTGCAGCATGGTTAAATTATCATGATACGAAAGCTGTCCTCGATTCCGCAGTGCTGTCTCTGAGTTTTGATTTGACATTCACGCATATTCTTTGCTTATTGCAGCCTGCTGCCTTCAAGTCCACACATCCTGCTCCTGGTATGAATGAAATCCTCCTATGAAAAAGCAACATCCCTCTCCTAAACTCCGCACATGTACCGCAGTTAATGTTTGCTATGTTTTGAATGGCGGGATTGGTCGATGATGCACTCAACTGGATGGCGGATCTTATTGGTAAAACTAGTCTCTGACCATCTGATTCCAGTTTGCAAAGAAAATATGTGATAATATTTATTTGCTTCCGTTACTTTGTTTGCGGAGATCTCTTTGGCTTGCTGTGTGCTGATAAACTCACTTGTTAACATTTAGAGCGATGTTTAGAAGCCGGTAAAATACCGGAGCTCCATCAAGAGCGGCCACTTCACTCAAATGCAAATGAAGGTAATTTAATCAATTCACAGTTTTCTGACGACCCTTATATTACACTGGTGTGAAACTGAGTTAACTCATCTGACTTTGACGCTTTGTATCTTGCTTGTTAATTTTCTCATTCATCTTTGTTACAAACTACTTTTATGCTGTTACTGCACAGATTTTATCATTGTTGCTTTTGTATTCCTAGGCTAGATTTATACATGGAGTATTTCATTTAAGTGGCTCGTATACCATGTTTTGTTCAGCTCATTCCTTGATTTTTGTTCAGCTCATACACCATGTTTTGTTCAGCTCATTCCTAGGCTAAGTTCCGTATTCTGTTATTATTCTGTTGGTTACTCACATGTTATGTACGTTATGTATGCACATGGGCATGGCAATTCATAACGGCACTCCAGTGCAAGCTGGACGTTGTTCTTTTGCACGTTATCAATGCCCGGAACCTGCTGTCATCTCTAACTGCTCAACTCAGTTAACTTATGAAATCATATTTCTTTAGAGAAGTCGAAATGTGCTAGTGAAGGGCTATTTACAGCATTTTAATGTGGTAAATGAAATATACCCCTTATTAGTTCTAGGCTAGAAACATCTCCCCCTCTGTTATGCCACTTCTAACGAACTGCTTGCAGGTGCTTCTGGTTCTCCACTTTTGCAGACCATGTTTGGTACCGTGAAAAATCCTTTTAAAAACACTGTGATCTCATCAGTGAAAAATGCAGGTAAATTAGTTGGAACTTGGAACATACTTCTTGGCAACATGTCGTTGTTTCTAACTGCAAAATTCGTTTCAGGTGCTCCAAGTTGCACAGGTAGGCCTAAATGTCATTGGTGTTCATCAGTTGCAAATTCAGGTGAAGTATTTTAAATTTGTGGAACCCTAGAATGGCTCAGTGTTAGAGAAAACCGAATGAGCTAATCAACGTGTTATAAGCATAATTTCTAACTTTTTACAGCTCACAGGTGCTGCAGTCTCACAGCCTTTTAGAACCCCTTGGATAACATCTGCCTCAAATGCAGGTAAGTTAACTGAACACCCTCAACCGTTTTTCATACCATGTTGAAACTCCATCTGCACATATTGATACCTGAAATTATTAGTTGTCACCTGTGTTTTGAATTTCGGCCGAGAAAAACAGATTTTGGCCAAAATTCGGCCATCTTGGCTAGGGACGAAATCTATCTCTCGGCGAAATTGGTCAAATTTTAGTCAAAATTCAGTCAAATTTTGAACAAATTTCGGCCGAAATTTTTCAAAATGGCCGAAATTCGGCCATCTCGGTCTGGGGCGAAAAAATGTCAAACCGAAAATCAAAACGTTGGTTGTCACTTGTCACTTGTCAGAGAAACTCCATCGCTGATAATAATGTTCTACCTGCCGTGTTCTATAACCACCATTTTGATATGCTGCTGTCCTCGTACCTCTTGGTTCTATTGCAAACTATTTTCTGAAAACCGTGGAGGTTTTCTGATTCTTGCATTTGTCAGCTGCTTTCTTTCTTTTATTTGTGTACACCCATAATAGTTGCGAGATTTCACTTGCATGTGAGGGCTGATTAGCATATGTACCGCAAACCGTATGCTACATAGACGTGCTCATTTTTATGGTATAGATCCAGCTAATGTTCCACCATCTCATAAAAAATGGAAGTGAGTTGAGTTTAGCCTCTTGCTTTCTGATCTTTTTTTTTTTGGAAAAGGAAAAACGGCGCCCCCAGCCTCTGCATCGAGAAATGATGCATACAGCCATTTTATTAAACAGCAAAGGAAGTCCCAAAGTCTGAAGCTGGTCTAGGACTCACAGTTTGAGCCATAAAAATAAAAAAACGAATAAAAGAAGCCACAACCAGCATCACCGTTAGACTACGATGTCTACACACCTAGCCTATTAACAGCTCGCCATCCAAACCGGCTAAAGATAGCCCGTGCGACCATCTCCCATCGGTTGCACCCAATATCCATAAGCTCCGTGTTGTCCACATGGTTGAGTAATGACCACGTACGGATCCATGACATTGCTCTGTATATGACCTGCAAAAAATGGTTAAGTTTCTTGCGTTGAAAAATTATATCATTTCTAGTGTTCCAAATAGCCCAAAATAAAGCACTTATGCCAATGCGTATATGATTAGCTAGTGTTGCGTCGACTCCGTCGAGCCACGTCCCAAAAAGCATGTTGATGTTTATTGATGTTTGAATATTAAAGGCTACGTGAACCGTATGCCAAAATAGTTTTGCTAGTGAACATTCTAAAAAGAGGTGTTGAATTGTTTTATTATTACCGCAATAGCAACAAGTAGCATTCCCGTTCCAGTTACGTTTTATGAGGTTATCCTTTGTTAGTATGACATACTTGTGTACAAACCACATGAAAAATTTAATACGTAACGGAACTTTGATCTTCCATATATGCAGAAACCTTGGCAGAGGTCCATAGTTAATTAAGTCCATATACATCGACTTCACGGAGAAGGAACCACTCGTGGTTAATTTCCAGTGAATTCGATCTTGCTGATCAGAGAGTTGCACATCCATCAACCGCCTGACCAGATGTAACCATGAGTTGCTTTCTGATCTTAAATGCCCTTCCGACACATTTTGAAATGTTGACTGTTAAGAGAATATTATGTGTGAAGATTGAATCAAGAAATGCTGATAATACTTACTCTGGCGATCCTAAATGGTATTGATGCTTGGGCAGGCCCAATCAAGCATTCTGTTGGAAGAAAAAGGAATTCAGGAGAAGTTTTCATGACTGTCGAGGAAGATGATCCTGATAGAAAAAGGCAATTGACTGAACTGGTAATACATATTACTTTGTTTTTCACTTTACATAGTTTCCTGCCAGAATATCCAATCTTATATTGCACTTTCATTTTACTAAATAATTTACTGGTCCCTGATTCTTTTCCAAATACTTCACCACTTACCAGTAGGTTTTATATCTCTCCATCCACGAGAAATATCACCACCTTTCTAGCTTTCTAATGTACCTTTTTCTGCCAAGCAAAAATGCGACTAGCTATTCGGGCACTATTAACTTGATGGACTATTTGTTGGGGTGCAGGAGTTTGTGACTGAAGTTGAAGCTGGATCTTGCAGCCCCAACTTGATGGCTAACTGAGCGGGCATTACTCGTGGTGCTCCTTCGAGTCGATTTGCTGCCTACTGTGTTGGAGCACCGAGCTATGTTATGTTACAAACTTGAGATTTGCATGTCTCCTAGCTAGAACTACTTTTGGTAGTGTTATGTTATCGCCATGGAGAGCGACATTACGACCGTGTTTCCAAGTGCTTGGTGTCGTGTGTTAAGTTGTAAGGGGATCGTGAATTAGAACTAAATCAGATTTATTATATATCATCGACCATGTCAGTTTTTGTTTCATTTTTCTTTGTTTCCAGTGATGCTTATCGTTGGTTGAGTTCTTCTGAAGAACAATAATAATTTTTACAATTCTTGCAGAAGTTCTTGTATGCATTCATTTACACTTACTGTCAGATAATACTTTGTTTGCGAACTGGTTGTTAGGCTGCCTTGCCTCCTTTTGCAGATAGATGATGCCTTCACTTTCTGCACTTCAAAATCATTGTTTGTTTTGTCCCTACTGTTTTTTTAGGGTATACCATAGCTTTATAGAAGAGAGAATATAATGTACAAGAGGTTACAAAGAGCTAGATAGACATGACCCCACACATCTATCACAGCCTCCACTCCATAACACCTACGCCACTACTCACCTAATGACGCTACTCCGGTGGCTCCTGCTCTAGTCCACATCTCTAACTCTTGCCAAATCAAGTCCACTGTACCCCCCTCATTCCGAAAATCAGTCCTCCCAAAGACCCTACCGTTTTGTTGCTTCCATAGTTTCCAGTAGATCGACGCGACGACCGAGTCAAAACCCTTTCGTTACAACTTGGGCATGCGCTTCCTCGCATTGTACCACCAATCCCCGATCCTCTCCTGGTCAGAGGGGCATAGTGTCGGGTCGATTCCCTACTGTTTCATTACACATTTTTGTGTCCCCGGTTTTACTAATTTTGGAATTATATGTTGGCATGAACCTTGACAATGGTTTAATGATCTATTGCGTATCATCTGTGTCTTTGGTTATTTAGTACTCCAACCGTACAGAAATATAAAAGCGTTTAGATTGTTATAAACTATCAACTGTCACGTGAGGCTTCCCTCATCGTACATGCTGTAGCCTACGTGATAAGTTGTTAGGTAGTTGTTATCTTGAGGACTTGTAGTACAAGTCTATCCTCTCCTTCCTTGTGTTTCAAGATGTAATCTCAACCACCTCCGATATGCATACCAGGGAGAAGCTCCTGCCTATATAACACGCATGCGCTGCCACAACCATGGCACAACGCTTACCACACGTTTCACATGGTATACAGAGCGGGTCTCTTCCACGACATCTAGTTTTCCAATCTCCACCAAAGCTCCACCATGTCCTTCTCTAGTGCCTCCCAGAACGGCCTTAGCGGTCAAGTCACAGAGAGGCTTACCCAGGGCAATTATGTGCTCTAGCGTGCACAGATCACACCCCGGCTCCGAGGTGTAGGGTTCTTCGGCTATGCCGAAGGTCTCTTCCACGACATCTAGTTTTCCAATCTCCACCAAAGCTCCACCATGTCCTCTCCAGCGCCTCCAAGAACAGCCTTAGCGGACAAGTCACAAAGAGGCTTACCGGGACAACTATGTGCTCTGACGTGCACAGATCACACCCCGGCTCCGAGGTGCAGGGTTCTTCGGCTGTGCCGAAGGAACTATGCTGGAACGTTTCTGGGTTAGGGAGGATCAGCAGGTACTTGCTTAAAAATGTGTAGATATGTCAAAAAAAAATCGGTGTCTTTTAAAATTGCTCAAAATGTCATAACACAAACATATTTCAAAAGAGCGAACAAAATTTTGAACACGAACATTTTTTGAAGAACACGATGAAATGTGAAATTTCAAGCAAAAATCAGAAAATATGAAGAATTTTTTAAACCAATTTATTTTTAGTTCCCGCAAACATTTTTTATATTTGTGTAGGAAAAACATGAATACAACATTATTATCTAAATTCCAAAAAACGTTCCAATTTTTGAATTTTTTCGTTCATAAATTTATTAAATGTTTGTGTTTTAAAAACGTTGATAAATCTAAAAAAGTATGTGGTTTGTAATATGTGTATGACATCAATATTTGGGAATTTATTAACAATTTTAGAAAAAAACTGTTCATGTTTATAAAATTTTCATACACAATTTGAATTCCCAAAATTGTTGATAGATTTCAAGAAATAATTCGAATATAAGAAAATGTTCATGTTGATTGATAATTACAGAAATTGCAAATAACAAAAGCCTTGCCCTACGGGACTATCCGAACCACCACTTTTGAACATGATGTGCTTCTTGACATGCATGGGATGGCAACAATTTTTTCCAGCATGTGGGAATGCTCATGGCAGGTCTCCATGGAAAATTTGAAGGAATTCGGATACCGAACGCACTTGCGTCAAGTTCGGCTAGTATTTTAGGTTTTTTCATCAGAAACCCTAAAAATGCATAAATTGTCATAACTCAAAAAACAAAATCATGAATGCTTGGCATGGTGATGCTACTGTGTGAAATAGGTCCATTTTGTTGATGTGAGAAAAAATGCATCCATAATTGCCCTACTAGACTACCTGAATCACTATCTTTAAACATGATGTGCTTCTTGCCATACATGAAATGACACCAATTTTTCCAGTATTTTGGCATGATCATGGTAGGCCTCCATGCAAAATTTAAAGGAATTCAGGCACGAACGCACGTTGAGTCATGTCCGGCTACTGTTTTTGAGTTTTTTCACCGGGAAAATCATAGAAAATGCATAAAATGCCATAACTCAATGAAATTTATCATGGATGCTTGGCATGGTGATGCTAGTGTGCGAACAAATTAGGTATTTTATTGATGGGAAAAAGTGCATCCAGACTTGTCCTACCAGCCTACCCGAACCATCACCTTTGAACATGGTGTGCCTTTTGCCATGCGTGAAATGACATCAGAATTTTTCAGCATGTGTACATGCTCATGTAAGGCCTCCATGCAAAATTTGAAGAAATTCGGACACCTAGCGCATGTTGCGTCACGTTCGGCTAGTGTTTCTGGGTTTTTTCACCAGAGAAAACTTACAAATATATAAAATGTTAGAACTCAATGAAATTTATCATTTATGCTTTGCATAATGATATTAGTGTGTGGAAATTTTTTGTGTCCATTTTATTGATGTGAAAAAAGTGCATCCAAATTTGCCCTACCGGCCTACCCGAACCACCACGTTTGACATGGTGTGCTTCTTTGCGTACATGAAATGACACCGAATATTCCAGAATCTGGGTGTGCTAATGGCAAGCATCCATGCAAAATTTGAAGGAATTCGGACACCGAACACACGATCGCGCCACGTTTGGCTAGTGTTTGTTTTTTTACCGGGAAAACCCTAGAAAAAAGCATACTATACCAGAACTTAATGAATTTTATTATGGATGCTTGGCATGGTGTGCTAGTGTGTGAAATTTTTTGGGCCTTTGCTGGGAACGTCGCATGGGAAACAAAAAATTTCCTACGCACACGCAGATCTATCCATGGTGATGAGCATCTATGAGAGGGAGAGTGGATCTACATACCCTTGTAGATCGCTAAGCGGGAAGCGTTAAGAAACGTGGTTGGTGTAGTCGAACGTCTTCGCGATCCAAATCGTCGTGCGTCCCGCGATACAATCACGATCCGTCCCGTGATCTAACCACGATCCGTCCCACGAACCTGATCACGATCCGTCCCATGAACTTGATCACGATTCGTCCCACGAACTTGATCACGATCCTTCCGATCTAGCGCCGAACGAACGGCAGCTCCGCGTTCAGCACACGTACAGCTTGATGACGATCTCCACCGTCTTGATCCAGTAAGAAGGAGTGGAGAGGAAGAAGAGTTCTCTGGCAGCCTGACAACGCTCCGGCGATGGTGGTGGAGCAATTCCGGCAGGTCTTTGCCTAAGCACTTCAGAAATCCGACCTAGAGAAGAAACTATGCACTAGAGGAACGGGTAGCACGTGGCTGAAATTCTAGTGCAAAAACCCTCTATACCACTAGTATATATAGGAGGAAGAGAGGAGAGGAGGCAGCCTTGGCTTCCCAAGCCAAGGGCTTCGGCCGAAACGAGGTGGAGGAAGTGGAGTCCACCTCCAATCCTAGTAGGACTAGGATTCACCTACTTTGCCTTTTTTCCACCTTTCCTCTTGGGCTTTTTTCTTCCAGCCGCATGGGCCTCTTGTGGTTGTTCCACCAGCCCACAAAGGGATGGTTTCCACTCTCCCACAGCCCATGTAGCCTCTTGGGTCGAAATACCCTCCCCGAAGGTCTCCCGGTACACTACCGGCACTCCCGGTACACTATCAATGAGCCCGAAACTTTTCCGGTGACCAAAACAGGACTTCCTATATATGAATCTTTACCTCCGGACCATTCCGGAGCTCCTCGTGATGTCCGGGATCTCATCCGGGACTCCGAACAACATTCGGTCACCACCATACATAACTCTATAGTACCGAAACGTCACCAAACCTTAAGTGTGCAGACCCTGCGGGTTCGAGAACTATGTAGACATGACCGAGACACCTCTACGGTCAATAACCAATGGCTGGACCTGGATGTCCACGTTGGTTCCTACATATTCTACGAAGATCTTTATCGGTCGAACCTCTATGTCAAGGATTCAGTTAATCCCGTATGGTGTTCCCTTTGTTCTTCGGTATGTTACTTGCCCGAGATTCGATCGTCGGTATCTCCATACCTAGTTGAACCTCGTTACTGGCAAGTCTCTTTACTCGTTCCCTAATACAAGATCCCGTAACTAACACTTAGTCACATTGCTTGCAAGGCTTATTGTGATGTTGTATTACCGAGTGGGCCCTAAGATACCTCGCCGTCACAGGGAGTAACAAATCTCAGTCTTGATCCATGCCAACTCAACAGACACCCTCGGAGACACCTGTAGAGCACCTTTAAAGTCACCCAGTTACGTTGCGACATTTGATACACACAAGGCACTCCTCCGTTATCTGTGAGTTGCATGATCTCATGGTCATAGGAAAATATACTTGACATGCAGAAAATAGTAGCAATAAACTGACACGATCATAAGCTATGTTTGTAGTTTGGGTCTTGCCCATCACATCATTCTCCTAATGATGTGATCCCGTTATCAAATGACATCTCATGTCCATGGCTAAGAAACCTTGACCATCTTTTGATCAACGAGCTAGTTCACTATAGGCATACCAGGGACATTGTGTTTGTCTATGTATGCACACATGTATCCATGTTTCCAATTAATACAATTATGGCATGGATAATAAACGATTATCATGAACAAGGAAATACAATAATAAACACTTTATTTATTGCCTCTAGGGCATATTTCCAACAGTCTCCCACTTGCACTAGAGTCAATAATCTAGTTCACATCACTATGTGATTTACATTGTAATGAATCGAACACCCATGCAGTTCTGGTGTTGATCATGTTTAGCCCTTCAAAGAGGTTTAGTCAACGGGTCTGCAACATTCAGATCCGTGTGCACTTTGCAAATATTTATGTCTTTCTCCACGATGTAATCGCGGGTGGAGTTGAAGCGTCGCTTTATGTGTCTGGTCCTCTTGTGAAATCTTGGTTACTTGGCCAGAGCAATGGCACCAGTGTTGTCACAGAACAAGTTCATTGGATTCAGTGCACTAGGCACTGCTCCAAGATCTGTCATGAACTGCTTCATCTAGACACCTTCCTTCGCCGCCTCTGAGGCTGCGATGTATTCCGCTTCGCACGTAGAATCAGCTACCACGCTTTGCTTGGAACTGCACCAGCTTACCGCTCCCCCGTTAAGAATAAATACGTATCCGGTTTGCGATTTAGAGTCGTCCGGATCAGTGTCAAAGCTTGCATCGATGTAACCCTTTTACGACGAGCTCTTCATCACCTCCATAAACAAGAAACATTTCCTTAGTCCTTTTCAGGTACTTAAGGATATTCTTGACCGCTTGCTAGTGCTCCATTCCAGGATCACTTTGAAACCTTCTGGCCATACTTATGGCAAGGCTGACATCGGGTCTTGTGCACAACATTGCATACATGATAGAGCCTATGGCTGAAGCATAGGGGATGACACTCATCTTTTCTCTATCTTTTGCAGCTACTGGGCATTGAGTCTTACTCAACTTCACACCTTGTAACACAGGAAAGAACCCCTTCTTGGACTATTCCATTTTGAACTTCTTCAAAACTTTATCATGGTATGTGCTCTGTGAAAGTGCTATTAAGTGTCTCGATCTATCTCTATAGATCTTAATGCCTAATATGAGAGCAGCTTCTCCTAGGTCCTTCATTGAAAAACTCTTGTTCAAATATTCCTTCACGCTTTCCAGCATTTCTATATTGTTTCCAATCAGCAATATGTCATCCACATACAATACTAGAAACGCTATAGAGCTCCCACTCACTTTCTTGTAAATACAAGCTTCTCCGTAAACTTGTATAAACTCAAACGCTTTGATCACCTCATCAAAGCGCTTATTCCAACTCCGAGATGCTTGCACCAGTCCATAAATGGATCGCTGGAGTTTGCAAACTTTGTCAGCATTCTCTGGATCGACAAAACCTTCGGGTTGCATCATATACAACTCTTCCTCAAGGAAACCATCGAGGAACGCTATTTTGACATCCATCTGCCAAATTTCATAGTCGAAATAAGCAGCTATTGCTAACATGATTCTGACAGACTTAAGCATCGTTACGGGTGAGAAAGTCTCATCGTAGTCAACTCCTTGAACTTGTGAAAAACCGTTTGCCAGAAGTCGAGCTTTATAGACGGTGACATTACCGTCCGCGTCTGTCTTCTTCTTAAAGATCCATTTGTTCTGAATGGCCTTTCGCCCTTCAGGTAATACTTCAAAAGTCCATACTTTGTTTTCATACATGGATCCCATCTCGGATTTCATGGCCTCTAACCATTTCTCAGAATCCGGGCCCATCACTGCTCATCCATAGCTCGTAGGTTCATTGTTGTCCAACAACATAACCTCCAAGACAGGGTTGCCGTACCACTCAGGGGTAGTACGCGGCCTTGTCGACCTATGAGGTTCAATAGCAGCTTGATCGGAAGCTTCATGATCATCATCATTAACTTCCTCTTCTACCGTCGTAGGTTCCACAAAAACATCTTTCTGCGTTGTGCTACTTTCTGGTTGAAGTAAAGGTTCAATAACCTCATCAAGCTCTATTTTCCTCCCACTCAATTCTTTCGAGAGAAACTCTTTCTCAAGAAATGTTCTGTTCTTAACGACAAACACTTTGCCTTCGGATCTGAGATAGAAGTTATACCCGACTGTGTCTTTCGGGTATCCTATGAAGACACATTTCTCCGCTTTGGGTTCCAGCTTTTCAGGCTGAAGCTTTTTGACATAAGCATCACATCCCCAAACTTTAAGAAATGACAACTTTGGCTTCTTGCCAAACCACAGTTCATATGGCGTCGTCTCAACGGATTTTGATGGTGCCCTATTTAAAGTGAATGCAGCTGTCTCTAATGCATAACCCCAAAACGATAGTGGCAAATCAGCAAGAGACATCATAGAACGTACCATATCTAATAAGGTTTGATTATGACGTTCGGACACACCATTACGCTGTGGTGTTCCGGGCGGTGTCAACTGTGAAACAATTCCACACTGTCTTAAGTGACTGCCAAACTCATAACTCAGATATTCACCTCCTCAATCAGATCGCAGGAACTTAATCTTCTTGTTACGATGATTCTCAACTTCACTCTAAAATTGCTTAAACTTTTCAAACGTTTCAGACTTGTGTTTCATTAAGTAAATATACCCATATCTACTTAAGTCATCAGTGAAGGTGAGAAAATAACGATATCCACCACGCATTGTAACATTCATTGGACCGCACACATCAGTATGTATGATTTCCAATAAGTTACTCGCCCGTTCCATTGTTCCAAAGAACGGTGTTTTAGTCATCTTGCCCATGAGGCATGGTTCACATGTGTCAAGTGATTCAAAATCAAGTGACTCCAAAAGTCCATCAGCATGGAGCTTCCTCATGCGTTTTACACCAATATGACCTAAACGGCAATGCCACAAGAAACTGGTACTATCATTATCAACTCTACATCTTTTGGCATCAATGTTATGAACATGTGTGTCATCATTATCAAGATTCAATATGAATAAACCCCTAACATTGGGTGCATGACCATAAAAGATATTACTCATATAAATAGAACAACCTTTATTCTCTAATTTAAATGAGTAACCGTCTCGCAATAAGCAAGATCCAGATATAATGTTCATGCTTAACGCAGGCACTAAATAACAATTATTCAGGTTCATCACTAATCCCGATGGTAATCAAAGAGAGAGCATGCCGATGGCGATCACATCAACCTTGGAACCATTTCCCACGCGCATCGTCACTTCGTCCTTTGCCAGCCTTCGTTTATTTTGTAGTTCCTGCTTTGAGTTGCAAATGTGAGCAACCGAACCGGTATCAAATACCGAGGCACTACTACGAGATCTAGTAAGGTACACATCAATAACATGTATATCATATATACCTTGTTTGTCGTTGGCCGCCTTCTTGTCAGCCAGGTACTTGGGGCAGTTCCGCTTCTAGTGACCAGTTCCCTTGCAATGAAAGCAGTCAGTTTCTGGCTTGGGTCCATGCTTGGGCTTCTTTACAGGAGTAGCAACTGCTTTGCCATCCTTCTTGGTTTTACCCTTCTTGCCCTTGCCCTTGACTTTGCCATTTTTCTTGAAACTAGTGGTTTTATTGACCATCAACACTGGATGTTCTTTCTAGATTTCAGACTCAGCGACTTTTAGCATCGCAAACAGCTCGACAACTGACTTGTTCATCCCATGCATGTTATAGTTCATCACAAAGCTCTTGTAACTAGGTGGCAATGATTGAAGAACTCTGTCAGTGATCACCTCTGGCGGAAGGGCAATTCCCAACTCCGCTAGAAGAGTTGAATACCCAGACATTCTGAGTATATGTTCACTGATAGACCCGTTCTCCTCCATGTTGCAAGCATAGAACTTATCAGAGGTTTCATACCTCTCGATCTAGGCGTTCTTCTGAAAGATAAACTTCAACTCCTGGAACATCTCATATGCTTCATGACGTTCAAAATGTCTTTGAAGTCCCAGTTCTAAGCCATACAATATTGCACACTGAACTATTGAGTAATCTCCAGTACGTGCCTCCCAAGCGTTCTTAACGTCTTTTGAGGTCATGTCTTCTGGTTGGTCACCAAACGGTGCATCAAGGACATGTGATTTCTGGTAAGCTGTGAGGATAATCCTCAGATTACGGGCCCAGTCAACAAAGTTACTTCCATCATCTTTCAGTTTAGCTTTCTCTAGGAACGCATTAAAATTCAGGGGTGCTACTGCGCGAGCCATTGATCTACAACATAAATATGCAAAGTTTACTTAGACTATTGTTCAAGATAATGAGTTTAGTTAATCAAATTACTAAAGCTCCCACTCAAATTGACATCCCTCAGGTCATCTGAGTGTCACATGATCCAAATCCACCAACTCAAGTCCGATCATCACGTGAGTTGAGGTGGCTTCAATGGTGAACATCATTATGTTGATCATATCTAGTATATGACTCATGTTTGACCTTTCGGTCTCTTGTGTTCTACGCGTGCAACACTGACTTGCACCCGTTGTATGTGAACGTAGGGTCTATCACACCCGATCATCACGTGGTGTCTCAACACGACGAACTTTCGCAATGGTGCACACTCAGGGAGAACACAATTTATCTTGAAATTTAAGTGAGGGATCACCTTATAATGCTACCGACGTACTAAGCAAAACAAGGTGCATAAAAGGATTAACATCACATGCAATTCATAAGTGACATGATAAGGCCATGAACTTGTGCTTTAGATCTCCATATTGAAAGCACCGGCATGATCTCCATCGTCACCGGCAAGACACCATGATCTCCATCAACGTGTCTCCATCGGGGTTGTCGCGCCCAACATGCTTCTACTACTATTGCTACCGTTTAGCGATAAAGTAAAGCATTACATAGCGCTTAATGATTGACACGCAGGTCATACAATAATTAAAGACAACCATATGGCTCCTGCCGGTTGCCGTACTCATCGACATGCAAGTCGTGAAATTCTATACATCACATGATCATCTCATACATCACATATATCACATCATGTAATTGGCCATATCACATCACAACATACCCTGCAAAAACAAGTTAGACGTCCTCTAATTGTTGTTGCATGTTTTGCGTGGCTGCTACGTGTTTCTAGCAAGAACGATTCTCACCTACGCATAAACCACAACGGTGATACATAATGTGCTTTTCAACCTTCTCAAGGACCGCCTTTGTCGAATCCGATCTAACTAAAGTGAGAGGAACTGCCACCCGCAAGCCATCTAGGCAACAAGTTGCGTCGAGGGATACGGTCTCTCGTAAGCGTACGAGTAATGTTGGTCCGGGCCGCTTCATCTCACAATACCGCGGAACCGAAATCCGACCAAGGGAGGAAGTAATCTAAGCATCAACGCCCACAAACCTTTTGTGTTCTACTCGAGATCTCATCTACACATAGACCTAGCTCTAATACCACTGCTGGGGAACGTCGCATGGGAAACAAAAAAATTCCTACGCACACGCAGATCTATCCATGGTGATGAGCATCTGCGAGAGGGCGAGTGGATCTACATACCCTTGTAGATCGCTAAGAGGGAAGCGTTAAGAAACGCGGTTGGTGTAGTCGAACGTCTTTGCGATCCAAATCGCCGTGCGTCCCGCGATCCAATCATGATCCGTCCCGCGATCTAATCACGATCCGTCCCACGAACCTGACCACGATCCGTCCCACGAACTTGATCACGATCCGTCTCACGAACTTGATCACGATCCTTCCGATCTAGCGCCGAACGGACGGCACCTCCGCGTTCAGCACACGTACAGCTTGATGACGATCTCCATCGTGTTGATCCAGCAAGGAGTGGAGAGGAAGAAGAGTTCTCCGGCAGCCTGATGGCGCTCCAGCGATGGTGGTGGAGCAATTCCGGCAGGGCTTCGCCTAAGCACTGCAGAAATCCAATCTAGAGGAGAAACTATGCACTGGAGGAACGGGTAGCACGTGGCTGAAACTCTAGTGCAAAAACCCTCTATACCACCATTATATACAGGAGGAAGAGAGGGGAGGAGGCATCCTTGGCTTACCAAGCCAAGGGTTTCGGCCGAAAGGAGGTGGAGGAGGTGGAGTCCACCTCCAATCCTAGTCCGATAAGGATTTACCTATTTTGCCTTTTTTTCCACCTTTCCTCTTGGGATTTTTTCTTCCAGCTGCATGGGCCTCTTGTGGTTGTTCCACCAGCCCACAAAGGGCTGGTTTTCCACTCTCCCACAGCCGATGTAGCCTCTTGGGTCGAAATACCCCTCCCGGAGGTCTCTCGGTACACTACTAGCACTCCCGCTACACTACCGATGAGCCCGAAACTTTTTCCGTGACCAAAACAGGACTTCCTATGTATGAATCTTTACCTCCGGACCATTCCGGAGCTCCTCGTGACGTCCGGGATCTCATCCGGGACTCCAAACAACATTCAGTCTCCACCATACATAACTCTATACTACTGAAATGTCACCAAACCTTAAGTGTGCAGACCCTGCGGGTTCGAGAACTATGTAGACATGACCGAGACACCTCTACGGTCAATAACCAATGGCGTGACCTGGATGTCCACATATTTATCGGTCGAACCTCTATGTCAAGGATTCAGTTAATCCCGTATGATGTTCCCTTCGTTCTTCGGTATGTTACTTGCCCGAGATTCGATTGTCGGCATCTCCATACCTAGTTCAACCTCGTTACCGGCAAGTCTCTTTAATCGTTCCTTAATATAAGATCCCGTAACTAACACTTAGTCACATTGCTTGAAAGGCTTATTGTGATGTTGTATTACCGAGTGGGCCCTGAGATACCTCTCCGTCACACGGAGTAACAAATCCTAGTCTTGATCCATGCCAACTCAACAAACACCCTCGGAGACACCTGTAGAGCACCTTTATAGTCACCCAATTACATTGCGACGTTTGGTACACACAAGGCACTCCTCCGATATCTGTGAGTTGCATGATCTCATGGTCATAGGAACATATACTTGACAAGCAGAAAACAGTAGCAATAAACTAACATGATCATAAGCTACGTTTGTAGTCTGGCTCTTGTCCATCACATCATTCTCCTAATGATGTGATCCCGTTATCAAATGACATCTTATGTCCATGGCTAGGAAACCTTAACCATCTTTCGATCAACGAGCTAGTTCACTAGAGGCATAGCAGGGACATTGTGTTTGTCTATGTATCCACACATGTATCCATGTTTCCAATTAGTACAATTATAGCATGGATAATAAACGATTATCATGAACAAGGAAATACAATAATAAACACTTTATGTATTGCCTCTAGGGCATATTTCCAACACCATTTTGTTGTTGTGGAAAAAAATGCACTCAAACTTACCCTACTGGCCTACCTGAACCACCACATTTGAACATGGTGTGCTTTTTGCCATGAATGAAATGACACTACATTTTGCCATCATGTGCACATGCTATTGACAGGCCTCCATGTAAATTTGAAGGAATCGGGACATCGAAGACACGTTGGGTCATGTTCAACTAGTGTTTTTCATTTTTTTCACAGGAAAATCCCTAGAAAATGCGTAAAATGTCAGAACTCAATGAAATTTATTATGGATACTTGGCATGGTGATGCTAGTGTGTGAAAAAATTTAATCCATTATATTGATGTGAGCATTTTTTTTAACAAGAAAAAGAACAAAAAAGAAAAAAACTAGAATGAAAAAGAAACAAAAACAAACAATAAACCATTCGTTGATTGATATATTTTCATTTTTTATTTAATAGGAGTTTACAAAATTTAAAAGTGATCGATTTTTTTATGTGAGCATATTTCTGTTTAAAAGAACAATAATCGGACATTTTTATTTAAACGAACATTTTTTCTATTTAATAGATGTTACGAAATTTAATTATATTGACATGATCATTTTTCTATTTAAACAAAAAAGTTGACATATCTATACATTTTGTTTAAAAGCTAATATTGATACTTTATGAACAAAATTTTAGAAAGCAATTATTTGTTGAAATTTCGAAAAAAGAATTATAAGTGTTAGTATTTTATGAAAAATAAAAATAAATGAAAAAGGAAAAAACGAATAAAAAAATAAATAGTGATAAAAGGACCGGTTCAAAAATGTGCCGGCCCAGTCGCGAACGAAAGTGGAAAAAAACAAGAAAAATACGTAAATAGGCACAAGCATTAGGATGTCTTAGTTAGTTAGTGTGGTTATCCTTATATCAAGAACTTTTTAGCATGACGCTTGTGCTATTTTTGAAGTTTGATACAAGGTGGATACGATGCCTTGTACGCGTCACACATGTAGATGCATATACGATTTGATAAAATGACCATACTATCTTATTTATAAATTCCTTAACATTTTACAGCAGTGGAAGCCTCTGGTTAAAGACGGTGACAAGGAGGCCACGAAGTTCCTGATTTTTTGTGTCAAGATCATGGCTGATGAACTTAGTGATAGAGACAGGGATCTGTCATTGGCCTGATTCTTCTCCTAGTTGTATCTTCTGCTTTCTCTGTTCGTAAATAGATGGCATGCGTGCCTTTCTGTCATCTTTGACTGTGATCCTTGCTGCAGGTGTGGCGGTTAAAATTATTCTCTGGTACCTTCGTATTTTTGTTTCGGATATTGCCTTGTGGATGTGGTTTTATTTATGAATTCGGGCTCACGTCTTTTCTCTAAAAAATTATTTCTATTTGTGTTTCCTGTTATCCAAGAAGCAAAAACCGATACTATAAGTATTAACTATAAACATAAAATTGTATTGCTATCACAATATGTCTCTAATTTGTTTTAAAGAATTTCAGCATGAATGCACGAGTCGTCGTCCAGTTATTACAATGTGCAACACACAAAAAAGCCTCCGGCGGAGAAAAAAAATGCCTGAACTATCATTTTATTATATGAAAGAAGATTTCTGACTAAGTAGAACCACAATTGCCCAGTCACTACACGATTTCAGATATCAGTGGCAAAAAAGAACTCCATCAAGACTGATTTCAAAGATTTGCTCCAAGTGGGTCATGTATTATTGACCTTCCGATGATGCAGTGTCGCGTGACCAACTGAGGGTTAGCACTGCTTCAGTGCCTTTGATGTAGCTCCGGAGGCGTGCCAGCTTTTAAACATCCATCTAAATATTGTCACGTTTTTTTTTTAGAAAAGGAGGATACCTAAATATTGTCACGTAAGTTTATCAGCGCACAGAAACACAGATTATCATAATGATTTTCACAAACAAAGGAAGGAACAGCAGAAAATTATACATTTTCCGTAGTATGTCTATTCTTTACGAATTGGAATCGTAGATAATGAGAAACTAGTTTCTTACCGATGAGATCTACCAGGAGTCAATAGCTCTTGTGCGACACCTTTCGTGGGAATTGGAAGGAGTGAGACGTCTTTCGTCCGAATTGTCTTGGTGTGACACTTTTGAGCAAGGAAATAGCCCAGACACGACATGACCCTTAATCTGAATTGATGCCCTCATTAGTTGTTAGGGGCTGGACCCACAACTTATCCACGTAAGCACATGACCCACCACTTGTCCACTAAGCATGGGACCCATCTCTTCGCAGCTAGAAGAGACGACCGCCCGTGCCCGTCCGCCCGCCGCCGCCCATTGCTTCCCCTTTCACCATTCTTCCTCTTCTGCGGCGACCTAGTGCAGATGTCCACCTCCTCCGCCACGCACTCAAAATGGCGTCGGTAAGGTCCGGTGCCGCTCACAAGGTGCGCTGACTGCCCATGCCCAGAGCCTCTGAAACGGTTGGTCACTAGGACTGATCATAATGGAAATCTTGGGCGGGAATTTGTTAAGTGCTTGAGCAAAACAACGACATGAAGTGATGCCAAGGTTAGATCTCAGTTCTTAGCCCGTTCTTTCACTGCCGTTTGCTCTGATTTCTCCATATTTTATTTTTTTCCTCGAATTAGGAATTTAGGGTTCATATTGTTGTTTTCAGATCCTGAAGAAATGCACCCATTTCGAGTGGATGGATGAATATGTTGAGAGGATTCAGTTCGAGAGCTACATTGATTCAAGCGGGGCCGCAACCTGGGAGCTCAATTTGGGCGGGGTGCCGCGGATGGAGAATTTGGGGAGCTCAGATAGAGGGGCGGGCAGAGTTGTGCCGATGGCGAGTTATGCGCGCAATGCTGAACTGCACTTGGAGTCTGAACTGACCGGGGAATTGAAGAAGATCAATAAAAATCTAATGGAGATGATTGCTTGGCAGGGGATTCTATTGTTGTATCATTGTTTTCTTTTTGTTTTACTTGTTGTTCATCCGTCATTAGAGGGGGCATTTAGGTCTGCCGGGGCAGAGGATGCGATCTGTGCGTCATGTCAAGTTCATGTAATTGAATCGAAGGAGAAATATTCAATGTTCATGCTCTATTCTTGCTCTTAAGTTAACAGAGTGCACACCCCCAACTTCAGTTTCTGGTAAAAAAAATCTTGTTGCCGAATAGATGTTGGGCCGTGAGAAAATAACCAGGCCCAAATAGTGACCAGCCCACCCGCGTAGGGGCACCATCCCTGTTTTATAGCATTGAGGCACTCATGTTTAGAAAAAAATACTTCGACTAAAATAAAATATTGCTTCGGCAAATAAACCTCTAACAAACATATACTTCTTTACTTGTTTTTACTTTGGCCAATTTTTTATGTCGAATAAATGTTGGACCGCATGTATTGTAACTTATTTTGTTTTGCTTACATTTTTGTTGCTTGTCCACTATTGTTTTGTGATTGTTTTCATGCATGTCTACGGTTCCATGAAACCCAAATAAAATGGGGATATATTTCAGAAATCATTTTTCAAAATGATCAAGTTAAAATTCGCTTCAAATATGTCCAAGAAAATGTTCCTGTTTTGCTCTGAAAATATTGGCCAGAGGTAAAATTCAAAGCAATATTTTTAGGAGTACAGAAATATTTATTTTGTGCATTTGAGTTAATCCAATAATTATGTGCATGAACTAAATTAGTTGCATGTCATAGTTGCATGTCCATGGTTGCATGTCATAGTTGTATTAGTAACACATAGATCAATTAGATAGAACATCAAGCACATATATCAATTGACCAATATCAACTAGATAGAAAAAAACCAAAACTAGATAGAACACATCAATATAGTAGCATAAGTAGTAGCATTGCATGAGCTAGATAATACCACATTACAACTAACATAGATAAACCCAAGCACGACATATATAGTACCATTACAACTTATATAGATAGTTCAACCCAACACGACAATAATAAAATGGCAACCTAGATAAGATAAAACACCACCGGCTTGCTTGCTTGCTCCAAGGCCAACTCCTCCGAGCACCGTTCACTGCTCCTCCAGGGTGTTGTCAATGTGGTATGGCAGAGTGTGTATATGCCCCACGGTGGGGAAGATATTGGTGTAGTTCGTGAAGATGTTATGGATGGTGAAAGCGATGAACTCGCAGCCACACTAGAACACACGACTGAGGAGGTAGAACGCATCGATGGAGTTGGTGAAGTGGGCAAGGATAGCAACCACAACCCCGTTGTGGATGACCTCCTCGACTCGGTACATCCCTGGAGATCCCCGGGGGAGGTGGCCGAAGCTGAGCGCAAGGAAGGCGTTGGTGAAATCCCTTGCGCCCCTCCATCTTGACATCGACCAGACACGGAGTGTGTTCTCGACGTACACATCGGGGGGGGGGGGGGGGGGTAGAGCGTCTCCGGCACAGTGGGGGGAAGCAGAAGGTTGGCCCAGTGTAGTTCATGGCTGCGGCGGCCTGGTTTTGGGGTTATTTGTGGTGGTGAGAAGAGGATGCAGATGGGAGAGGATGGGTGAGGAGGAGGAAGATGATAGGTGGCTTAAATAGCCCTAGTGTGACGTGTTTACACCGGGTGGAAGTAATGAGCGGGCGGTGTTGAGTGGCATCGGGGGAGGAGAGGTACATGTGTGTACATGCATGGGAAACCAAAAGCGGCATCTATAGCCAGGTTGCGACGTTTCAGTGCTGCAAACTCTGTGTCGTCGGTCGGGGTTCACGCCTGCTCGTTCTGTCCGTGTGCCGCCTGTGCATGCAAGTGTGGCGTCGTGGTAGTACTGCCAACAGTTGTAGGATCGAAAGTAGGTCTAGAGGGGGGGGTGATTAGACTACTTGACCAAATAAAAATCTACTTTTCCCAATTTTAATTCTTGACAGATTTTAGCCTTTATAGTATGTCAAGTACACCCTACACATGCATTTCTAAGAGTATTGTAGCGGAAAGTAAAGACATTGTACATGTAAGTAAAGAGAGGTTAAGGAAAGCAAACACAATTGGTGACACGATGATTTTCCCGTGGTTCTGATAGGTTGTGCTATCATACGTCCACGTTCATGGAGTCTTCAACCCACGAAGGGTAACGGTCACGAGAGTCCATGAAGGGCTCTACCCACGGAGGGTTCCACGAAGAAGCAACCTTGACTATACCATGATGGGTTTAGGGTTTACGAGGCAACCTACACAATGTCTATGGAGGACTAGCCTTACTCGGGGTAGATCTTCACGAATTAGGTGATCTCCTTGCCCTTACAAACTTCTTGATTCACTCCATAACACGAAGTGGAGGCTCCCAAGCGACACCTAACCAATCTAGGAGGCATCACCCTCCAAAAGGTAATAGGCTCGGTAATGTCGATGAACTCCTTGCCCTTGTGCTTCAAGATGATAGACTCCTCAACACACAATCACTCTCTCATAGATATGGCTTGGTAGAAGAGACGGGATTGGTGTAAAGCAACTTGGGGAGGCTAGAAATCAAGATCCGTATGGTTGGAGTAAAAGATCTTGACCTCAACACAATGGTAGGTGGTTCTCCCTCGGAAAACTGATAGGATAGGTATGGAATGGTTCTTAGTGCTTCCCTTTCGAGTAGGTGGTGGTGACGGGGTATATATAGGCATCCCCAAAAATCCAACCGTTACACACAAAATGACCAACTCGGTGACACCGATGTGTTAATCTCGGTGGTACCGAAGTGACCAAAAGGTGGCAACTTTTGAATCTTGGTGAGACCGATATAGGAATCTTGGTTGCACCGATAAGGTGACCAACGGTCAGAATGTCCATTGTCGGTGACGTTGATTCAACAATCTCGGAGGGACCGAAATTGTGAACTTGCGTAACAGAAAGTTGGCAGCCCAACTCGGTGGCACCAAAAGCTGTATCACCTGTACGAAAGGGTTAGGGTTTGGCTGAGTCTGTCTAGGGTTCGGAATCGGTGGCACCGAATGTGGAATGTTGGTTGCACCGATTTGGAGTGTTTGGCTTATAATAGACTTTGGTGGGAGAGTTTGTGGGTGTCTTTGGTGACTATCACTTGTGCACGTATGAGCATTTTGTTCACCAACAAAACTTTTCCCCCTTTTAATAGTATTGGCTTTCCTATGGAATCAAGGTGATTTCTCACAAATATAAAATGTAGAGTCCTCTTACTTGAAGCTTAGGCAATCTATTTCCTTGTAGCTTGGGGTGTTCCACAATCTCTTTGTGCCAACCCATCATTGAACTTCTCCTGAAATATAGTTGATGGAAACATTAGTTCAATGACTTATATGTTGTTATGAATTTCCAAAACCACCAAGGGAGCAAATGTGCTTTCAATCTCCCCCTTTTTGGTAATTAATGACAACATATATATCAAAGCTTCAACATATCATATAATCGTCGCTTTGAGAAGTATGTGATAAGCAAGAGATCCCCCTAAATTTGTGCATTATTTTGGATTTGCGTTTGAATGCAAATGCATAATCGATTAGGTACATGAGGCACTTCTTCCATGTCACATACATCTTGGTGGTGTGCGAGAATAATTAGAGTTCATCATAGCACAACACAATCAAGCAATGTATAAAGATCATCTCATAAAGCATTAAGATTATAGGAAGTAGTAGCATCACACAAAAAGTGTATCACAAGCAACCAAAAGACAAATGTTTTTGAAAAGCAATAAACACCAAAAAGCTCTCTCACTCGAAGCCTATGGATCTATATACACTTCTCCCCCTGTGGCAACAAGTTACCAAAAAGTTCAAAGGCATATGTCTAAGCGTTCTTGGGCGGATCTCCTCCGGTTGTTGATGAAGGAGTCGAGAGAACATCGTCGGCGAAGATCTCTACAGATGTCGTGGTTGGAGTTGGAGTGGCAATTGTCTTGGACACTTGGAAAATAGTTATCATTCTCCTTAATGAATTTCCAGTCTACACACCTCATGTCACTCACATCTAGACTCTTGTCAAATAGCAAAGTCTCATAGAAATCATGTTGCTCTTTGGTATAGAATCTGCAGTCCACAATTGTCTTCTTCCTTTGGGCATATGGGTCTATAGATCTCCATGCCCTCAAACCTGAGTCTTTCCTCTTCTTCATACCTTCAACAAGTGGATAGATGGCATTATGTAATAGAAGGTGTGGTCTAAGTTTCATCAAGGTTGTCAAGTCATCATCATGCTCAGCTTTGGATGTAGTTCCCTTGTTCTTTTCAGAAGATGGGATCTGCCTGGATGTCCTCTTAGGTTTTTCAGCAGCAGCCTTCTGAGATTTTGTCCTCTTGGATGTACTAGTCTTGGGCATAGCATCATCTTGAAGTTTCTTGGCCTTCTTCTTGGGAGGAGCCTTTGCAGCTGGCTCATCCTCCTCTTCAGCAGCAGCTGCCTCCTCTGGATCTTCATACATGGATGTAGGCCTGCTAGTCACATGGATTATCCTCTTTCTAGCTCTCTTCTCCCCTGCCTTCTTAGGCATAGACTACTTTGGGGGATCAATGGTCACTGTTTCCCTAGCACTCTCATGTGCTTTGGTAGTTTCAGCAGGAGCATAAATTTGCTGACCACCCTCCTGGAAGAGGTGGCCTCATTTGCTGACTTCTTGGCAACTTTCTCTTGCTTCTTGGCAAGAGCCTCTTCTGGCACAAAGTCTAAATCTTCCTCATCTGAATTCAGTTCTTCCTGGCCCTAGTAGCAGCCTTGGGCAACCCATGGGGATTAACTGAATACCAGCCCTTATTTTGCCTTTTTTGCCTTTTTCCACCTTTTTCCTTTTGGGCTTTTCTTCCCAGCTGCATGGGCCTTGTGTGGGACTTCCACCAGACCACTAAGGGCTGGTATTCATCCTACCACAGCCCATGTAGCCTCTTGGGTCGAAATACCCCTCCCAATGGTCTCCCGATACACTACCGGCACTCCCGGTACACTACCGATGAGCCCAAAACTTTTCCGGCGACCAAAATAGGACTTCCTATATATAAATCTTTACCACCGGACCATTACGGAGCTCCTCGTGACGTCCGGGATCTCATCCAGGACTCCGATAAACCTTCAGTCACCACCATGCATAACCCTATACTACCGAAACGTCACCAAACCTTCAGTGTGCAGACCCCGCGGGTTCGACAACTATGTAGACATGACCGAGACACTTCTACGGTTAATAACCAATAGCGGGACCTGGATGCCCATATTGGTTCCTACATATTCTACGAAGATCTTTATCGGTTGAACCTCTATGTCAAGGATTCAGTTAATCCCGTATGATGTTCCCTTTGTTCTTCGGTATGTTACTTGCCCGAGATTCGATCGTCGGTATCTCCATACCTAGTTCAAACTCGTTACCGGAAAATCTCATTACTTGTTCTGTAATACAAGATCCCATGAAAAACACTTAGTCACATTGATTGCAAGGCTTATTGTGATGTTGTATTACTGAGTGGGCCCTGAGATACCTCTCCGTCACACGGAGTAACAAATTCCAGTCTTGATCCATGCCAACTCAACAGACACCCTCGGAGATACCTGTAGAGCACCTTTATAGTCACCCAGTTACGTTGCGACATTTGATACACACAAGGCACTCCTCCGGTATCCGTGAGTTGCATGATCTCATGGTCATAGGAACATATACTTGACATGCAGAAAACAGTAGCAATAAACTGACACGATCATATGCTACGTTTGTAGTTTGGGTCTTGTCCATCACACCATTCTCCTAATGATGTGATCCTGTTTATCAAATGGTATCTCATGTCCATGGCTAGGAAACTTTAACCATCTTTGATCAACGAGCTAGTCTATTAGAGGCATACTAGGGACATGGTTTTGTCTATGTATCCACACATGCATCTAAGTCTCCGATCAATACAATTATAGCATGGATAATAAACGATTATCATGAACAAGGAAATATGATAATAACTAATTTATTATTGCCTCTAGGGCATATTTGCAACGTCGCATGGGAAACAAAGTTTTTCCTACGCACACGCAGATCTATCCATGGTGATGAGCATCTACAAGAGGGAGAGTGGATCTACGTACCCTTGTATATCGCTAAGCGGGAAGCGTTAAGAAACACGGTTGGTGTAGTAAAACATCTTCGCGATCCAAATCGCCAAGCGTCCCGCGATCTCATCATGATCCGTCCCGCGATCCAATCACGATCCGTCCTGCGAACTCATCACGATTCGCCCCGCGATCTAATCACGATCCGTCCCACGAACTCAGCACGATCCGTCCTGCGAACTCATCATGATCCGTCTCGCGATCTTGATCACGGTCCTTCCGATCTAGCGCCGAACGTACGACACCTCCGCGTTCAGCGCACGTATAGCTTGATGACGATCTCCGCCGTCTTGATCCAGCAAGAAGGAGCGGAGAGGAAGAAGAGTTCTCCGGCAGCATGACAGCGCTCTGGCAATGGTGGTGGAGCTATTCCAGCAGGGCTTCGCCTAAGCACTGCAGAAATCCGATCTAGAGGTGAAACTATGCACTAGAGGGTAGGGTTGCACGTGGCTGAAAATCATGTACCAAAACCCTAAAACCCTCTAGTATATATAGGAGGAGAGGAGGAGAGGAGGCAGCCTTGGTTTCAAAGCCAATCTGGTTCGTCCGAACTAGGAGGGAGGGGTCCTCCTCCTCCACTCCTAGTAGGATTAGGACTCCTTCCTTATTTTGCCTTTTTTGCCTTTTTCCACCTTTTTCCTTTTGGGCTTTTCTTCCCAGCTGCATGGGCCTTGTGTGGGACTTCCACCATCCCACTAAGGGCTGGTATTCATCCTCCCACAGCCCATGTAGCCTCTTGGGTCGAAATACCCCTCCCGATGGTCTCTCGATACACTACCTGCACTCCCGGTACACTACCGATGAGCCCGAAAGTTTTCCGGTGACCAAAATAGGACTTCCTATATATCAATATTTACCTCCGGACCATTACGGAGCTCCTCATGACGTCCGTGATCTCATCCGGGACTCCGAACAACCTTCGGTCACCACCATGCGTAACTCTATACTACCAAAATGTCACCGAACCTGAAGTGTGCAGACCCTGCGGGTTCGAGAACTATGTAGACATGACCGAGACACCTCTACGGTCAATAACCAATAGCAGGACCTGGATGCCCATATTGGTTCCTACATATTCTACAAAGATCTTTGTCGGTCGAACCTCTATGTCAAGGATTCAGTTAATCCCGTATGATGTTCCCTTTGTTCTTCGGTATGTTACTTGCCCGAGTTTCGATCGTCGGTATCTCCATACCTAGTTCAACCTCATTACTAGAAAATCTGTTTAATCGTTCCGTAATACAAGATCCCGTGACTAACACTTAGTCACATTGTTTGCAAGGCTTATTCTGATGTTGTATTACCGAGTGGGCCCTGAGATACCTCTCCATCACACGGAGTAACAAATCCCAGTCTTGATCCGTGCCAACCCAATAGACACCCTTGGAGATACCTGTAGAGTACCTTTATATTCACCTAGTTACGTTCCGACGTTTGATACACACAAGGCACTCCTCCAGTGTATGTGAGTTGCATAATCTCATGGTCATAGGAACAGATACTTGACATGCAGAAAACAGTTGCAATAAACTAACACGATCATATGCTACATTTGTAGTTTGGGTCTTGTCCATCACACCATTCTCCTAATGATGTGATCCCGTTTATCAAATGACATCTCATGTCCGTGGCTAGGAAATGTTAACCATCTTTGATCAAAGAGCTAGTCTATTAGAGGCATACTAGGGACATGGTTTTGTCTATGTATCCACACATGCATCTAAGTCTTCGATCAATACAATTATAGCATGGATAAGAAATGATTATCATGAACAAGGAAATATGATAATAACTAATTTATTATTGCCTCTAGGGCATATTTCCAACAACTTGGGATTGGGGTATTGACATTCTTCCCATTCAACTCCATTAGTGTTGAAGTAGCCAACACCACGATTCTTCCGGTATCCTCCATGCTTGCGTACAATCTCCTCAAATTGTTTACACCCTTCAAGACTCTTGTAGATACATTTCTCTATAATCCCTTCCAGGAGTTCATTTTCTTGCTCAAGTGTAACTTGGCTAAGAGAAAAGAGTTAGTGGGATCAAGAGAACTACTACAAGCAATATCATTGGATTTATCATTTTTATTGCTACTAGTTGAAGAACCTTTATTTCCTTTGTTACTATCTTGCTTAGACTTAACTTAAGGCACGAATGTAGATAAGAGAAGTCATTTGGCTAGATAAGAGGAAATCTTCTTTCGAAGATCGTCATTGATAGCTTTAAGGAACTCATGCTCTTGCTCTAAATTGAGCTTCTCGAAGCGTAGCTTCTCATGTGTCCTTACAAGCTCTCTATGATCTTCTAGAGTTGACTCATGAGCTAACTTAAGAGGTTTTCGTTCTTGAGTTAGTCATTCTATTTCGAACTGATCATCATCACATGACTTATCTATACTAGACTGAGTACTAGCAAGTTCATATTGACTATCATTACTAGTTTTGTCAAATAGCAAGTCATCTTCAATTAACAAGTCATCTTCATCACTATTGAAATCAAGATACTCGGGGTGTGATACCTTGGGGCCTTTAGCCATGAAGCAACTGCCACTCCTTTCATTTGGTGAATCAAATAGATCATAGGAGTCGGTTGTGACTAGTGCAATCCCGGCAACTCCTTCATCATGACTATAGTTGGAGTTGGAGTGATAGCTTCTCTCGCAGTGGTTGTCGGAGTTGGAGCCGGAAACCCATTCACCAACATGAGCTTGATGTTTCCTCCTTGAGTATCTCTTGGTGTGCTTGTCCTTCTTCTCCGAGTCCCTACTTCTCCTTGAGGATCTTCATTCATAACGATCATCTCTACTCCTTCTCTCTCTTCGAGGTGATTCATCTCTTGAGCTTCATATGCTTGGTGACTCTTCTCTTCGTTAATAAGGAGCCGTGCACTCATTGGAGTAGTGTCCGGGCTTCCCATAATTGTAGCAGTTTCGGTCATGACTTGACGAATGTCTCTCTTCATGTCTTGAGTTGGAGCTTCGACCTTTGCTTCTATTCTTGTAGAACTTGTCGAATTTCTTGAGCATGAGGCTTATCTCTTCATTTGTGACAAGGTTGTCGCTTGAGGTAGCAGGAGCATCACTTGTGGCTTTGTAAGCACAACTAGACTTGTGATGAAGCTCTTCCTTGTCTTTGAGCGTCATCTCATGAGAAACAATTCTACCAATCACTTCCGTTGGTTTGAGATCATTGTAGTTGGGCATCATTTGGATCAATGTGCAAAAGGTGTCATATCGATCATCCAAAGCTCAAAGTATCTTCTTGATGATGAATTTGTCTGTCATTTCTTTGCTTCCTAAGCCGGAAATCTCATTTGTAATGAGAGCTAGCCTAGAGTACATCTCAGCAACTCCTTCACCATCGTTCATCTTGAACTTTTCAAGATGACCTTGAAGAACATCTAACTTGGATTCTCTCACAGACTCAGTACCTTCATGCATATCAACCAAAGTATCCCAAATCTCTTTTGCGTGTTCAAGACGGTTGATTTTGTTGAATTCTTCGGGGCATAGGCAGTTGAAGAGAATGTCACGTGCTTGAGCATTGAGTTGCAACATCTTCAATTCATCCGCAGTCGCTTCACGATCGGGTTCCTTTCCTTCCACAAAGAATTCACCTTGCAAGTCAACGCGAACAACAGCCCAAACGGCAGGATTATGACCAAGCAAATGGATTTTCATTTTGTGCTTCCATCTAGCAAAATCTGTGCCATCAAAGTACGAACCTCTATGGTGATAAGTTCCCTCACTAGATGCCATACTTCTCCTACATTGTGAAACCAATGCGATGGAGACTAATGCTCTAATACCACTTGTAGGATCGAAAGTAGGTCTAGAGGGGGGGTGATTAGACTACTTGACCAAATAAAAATCTACTTTTTCCCAATTTTAATTCTTGGTAGATTTTAGCATTCATAGTATGTCAAGTACACCCTACACATGCATGTCTAAGAGTATTACAGCTGAAATTAAGACATTGCACATGTAAGTTAAGAGAGGGTAAGGAAAACAAAAACAATTGGTGACACGATGATTTTTCCCGTGCTTTCGATAGGTAGTGCTATCGTACATCCACGTTCAGGGAGTCTTCAACCCAGGGAGGGTAACGGTCGCGAGAGACCATGAAGGGCTCTACCCACAAAGGGTTCCACGAAGAAGCAACCCTGACTATACCATGATGGCCTACGTCTATGGAGGACTAGCCTAACTCAGGGTAGATCTTCACGAAGTAGGTGATTTCCTTGCCCTTAAAAACTTCTTGGTTCACTCCACAACACAAAGTAGGAGGCTCCCAAGAGACACCTAACCAATCTAGGAGGCACCACCCTCCAAAAGGTAATAGGCTTGGTAATGTCAATGAACTCCTTGCTCTTGTGCGTCAAGATGATACACTCCTCAACACACAATCACTCTCTCACATATATGGCTTGGTAGAAGAGATGGGATTGGTGGAAAGCAACTTGGGGAGGCTAGAAATCAAGATCCATATGGTTGGAGTGGAAGATCTTGACCTCAACACAAGGGTAGGTGGTTCTCTCTCAGAAAACTCATAGGATAGGTATGCAATGATTCTGAGTGCTTCTCTTTCGAGTAGGTGGTGGTGAAGGGGTATATATAGGTATCCCCAAAATCCAACCGTTACACACAAAATGACCAACTCGGTGACACCGATGTGTTAATCTCGGTGGTACCGAAGTGACCAAAATGTGGCAACTTTTGAATCTTGGTGAGACCGATATAGGAATCTCGGTTGCACCGATAAGGTGACCAACGGTCAGAATGCCCATTCTCAGTAACGCTGATTCAACAATCTCGGAGGGACCAAAATTGTGAACTTGTGTAACAGAAAGTTGGCAGCCCAACTCGGTGGCACCGAAAGCTGTATCACCTGTACCGAAAGGGTTAGGGTTTGGCTGAGTCTGTCTAGGGTTTGGAATCGGTGGCACCGAATGTGGAATGTTGGTTGCACCGATTTGGAGTTTTTGGCTTAGAACAGACTTTGGTGGGAGAGTTTGTGGGTGTCTTTGGTGACTATCACTTGTGCACGTATGAGAATTTTCTTCACCAACAAAACTTTACCCCCTTTTAATAGTATTGCCTTTCCTATGGACTTAAGGTGATTTCTCAGAAATATAAAATGTAGAGTCCTCTTGCTTGAAGCTTAGCCAATCCATTTCCTTGCAGCTTGGGGTGTTCCACAATATCTTTGTGCCAACCCATCATTGAACTCCTCTTGAAATATACTTGATGGAAACATTAGTTCAGTGACTTATATGTTGTTATGAATTACCAAAACCACCAAGGGAGCAAATGTGCTTTGAATAGCACGCGTAGCACACTGACAATTAAAAACGCATGGAGAGATGAGCTCATGCAGCGGCTAGCGATGGTTGGGCATCTACAATAGCCAAGCAGCGACATGAGCTCGAACGCTATGAGGGCACCAATAGCCTGCGTAGCACACTGGCCATTGAAAATGCATGGAGAGATCAGCTCGATGCCATGCATGTAGGGGCTACGCTACGAGGGCGGGCGATGCAATGCTGCGCGTGCATGCATGCATGCTTTTCACGCCTGCTCAAATTAGATCAGTGTGGTGTCCATTGGTCGAACGGGTGGGCCGCTTTAATTAAACCCAACAATACATGGCCGACCTGCTCAATCTTATCTAACGTAAAAAAATGACCAGCCAATGAACTAACATCCCGCGGATCTCTGACGTGGCTCCCGATCCAACCCTTTCCTTCTGTTCACATCCATCCAATGGTCCAGGGTGTTGCATGTTATAATATCCATAGTTGTTGAATCAGCTGATCAGAGTGCGGCCTGCGGATCACTGACGTAGCCCTAGTGTCTAATTCGGACCGTCCATTCATAGTGATCCAATGGCCAAGAGGGGTGCGGGGTTTTGAGGGGTTTTGCGGGGTTTTGAGAGGTTTTCAACGGTTAGGGTTGAGCATAACTAACTAAAAAAATCAAAAAATATATAATACTTGTGCCAATCATCGTTCTATGTGACTAAGTATCTAGGGAAAATAAGAAATTTGGACTACGGAGTTCTTTCATGAAAAAACCTTCACAATAGATGGCTACCAAGAACGAGGTTGCGAAGTATTCAAGAGAAGTGAGCTAGGGTTAAGTGTTAAACATGTCATAGTTTATCGAAACGATCCAATCTCGGGATGGACTCTTATATACACACACACTAGATGTCAAGTTTCCTTTTTTGGCTCATTTAGAGAAGGTCGAAAAAAAACTTGCTTACAAATGGGTCTGTTTTCCCTAGCTTTGGAGGGATTTGGAGCTCATGTGGAGCACATTTTTCATGTCCAAAGTTTCACATAATAAAATTGCTCCGATTAATGAACTAACATGAATAATAGTCCAAAAATCATTGTAACACCAATAGCACATACCAAATAACTTCAAATTTGAATTTCGGCTCAAATTTGAATTTCGGCTCAAATTAGAATTTTGGCTCAAATTTGAATTTAGGCTCAAACTCAAATAGTATTACACAAATACATATCATATCAAAGTAATACACAAGTTTTAAGAAAATTTCAACAGCATAGTAGCAATACACAAGTTTCAACAAATTTTCACTTCTGCTTCCTCCTACCACTCAATTTCTTCTTCTTTTTACCAATGCTTGTTTTTGATTGTACAACACCCAGTTCACTCAAGCTCTTGATTTTCTTCACTGGACTGCCTTGAACAACAACTTTATTTCGCACCACAAATGTTGCAGTATCATCGAACCCAATATCATCAAGGGTTGACAACACAACTTCCAATATAGGCTCAGTCGGCACCACATTAGATGGAATATCTTCAGTTGGCAACTCAACTTCGAACATAGGCTCAGCTTGCACAACATCAGCTGGAATATCTTCAGAGGTACCCATATCTTCAGTTGGCAACTCAACTTCCAACATAGGCTCAACTTGCACAACATCAGCTGGAATATCTTCAGAGGTACCCATATCTTCAGTTGGCACTAGAACATCAAAATCTTGCTCATCTTGTAGCAGCACATCCAAGTATTCCTCATTTTGCACCACACCATCCAAGTCTAGTTGAATGTGTATTATTTCACCAGAACTTCTCTTTTTTCTACAGCCATTGCCTCTTACCTTTTTCTTTGGCCAACAATCAACAACAAGGGGCTCACCTACACGTTTCCTCCTAAAAAGATAAAGCATGTCAACTGGTTAGTAATTGAAAAATGCAACAAAATAGTAAACATGGCAAACATATGCCCACATACTTTGGCCATTCAGGAGTGTAACAACATTTTGGAGATCCTTTTCGGTGCCGAAGTTCCTAGCACAGCTTGCATCTATTTTTGTTACCTTTTGGGGACCTTTTTGGCTTTCCATCCTTCTTTCCCTTGCCCTTTTTACTACTCCCACCTTTCTCAAACCATGCCTTGAATCTACTCTCTTTAGGCCTGCCAGCCTTTCTTTTTGTTAGGGGAGGACACATGGAAAATTTAATTTCCACTTTAGGCCACTGAGACTGATCTGTAAGTGTTGGAATTGGAGTTGCATATGCAACCTTGAATCTTGTTACTGAGTAATATCCGTGCAAATATGGGTGCATTTTTATCTTTGGTCGGGAGGCCAAGAAAAGTATGGCATGATCACATGGTTTCACAGTGTGTTGCCACTCCAAATAAGTGCAATCATGCATTTTAGTGTTGACCACATGCCTTCTACAAGTTTTGGCATCCCTAACTTCAGCACCCCAAACAGAAGATTTTTCAATAGATAAATGCGTAAGATTTCTGCTCCTGTTGACCACCTGTTGTACCATCGCAGGAAGCTTATACTCTTGTAGACAATCACCAATCCTTCTTATCAATTCCCACAAGCGCATGATCATGATCCTGATTTGGTCAACCATGTCATGCACAGGAATTTTTTTAACTGCTTCACCTTGTTGTTAAAACTTTCTGCCAAGTTGTTGTTGATATGATCACACTTGATGGCAGTGTTAAATCCTGACCTATGCCATAATAGAGAATGGTAGGTGTTCACACATGGACCAAACTCAAGACATGTTGTCATTATCTTACCAGGATGATATGAATGTGTCTATTTAGTGTAAGATCTTGCTGCTGACCATGCGACCAAATTCTTCACCTCTGAATTTTTTGATCAAATTCATCCACATATGGCCGAAGCACTCCCTCTGCTCACAATGGGGGAAAACATTCTTCACTGCATTTTCTAGCCCTTTGCATGCATCTGTTGGACTCCCAAAGGTGACACTAGCCCTATGCATCTTTTCAACTGCATCATAAACCATGTCAACGAGACCTCTGTCTCTGACTGAAACAAGCCAATAGCAATAGGGAACATCCAGTTGTGTCCATCCAAAGCATTGCAAGCTGCCAATTGACCATTCCACTCGCCAGTCAAACATGACGAGTCTATGCTCAAATATGGACGACATCCTGCCTTGAAGCCATCAATGCAAGGCTTTAAAGCCATAAAAAACTTAAAGAAAAGGACTCTTCCATCCTGTGTTACCTTGGTATCTATCTCCACAACACTTCCAGGTGACCTCTTCTCCACCTCTGCTTTGAAATTATAAATCATCCTAAAAGTATTTGCCCAGTTACCATATAATTGTTTCATTGCCCTTTGTTTTGCCTTCCACACCGTGTTATACTTCACCTTAACGGGGTATTGCTTTTCCAAGTCTACTTTAAGTTTATTTGAAGTAGTGTTTGGTTTCTTGGCTAAAATAGGAGTGATCTTTTCTGCAATCCAAAGTTATGATGTCATGGTTGATACTTCTTGTGTCCCCAACCACTAGTAGAAAACAGACCTTTCATCCCAAGCATTAGTCCCGGTCTGGTTACGAGCCGGTACTAAAGACGATATTAGTCCCGGTTCGTGCTGGCTCCAACGGCTAGGAGTAGGGCAACCTTTAGTAACGGCTCGTGAGCAATCTTTAGTACCGGTTCGTGTCACGAGCCGGTACTAAAGGAGCGTGGCAGGCTTTTGCTCAAACTTGGGCCCCGCGGTCACCTTTAGTACCGGCTGGTGACACCAACCAGTACTAAAGGCAACCTTTAGTACCGACTGGTGTCACCAGCCGGTACTAAAGACTTCCTACCTATACGGTAATTTTTAGGTTTTATATAATTTTAGTTTCAAAAATACTAGAGGTTTATAAAAGCTTTGAGAGTTTCTTTTTGCTATGAGAGTTTTATAAAAGCTTTTTAGTTGATTATTTTTGCTACTGAAAAATATTATAGTTCATAAAATAATATTTAAATTGATTATTTTTAGTTCATTCATTTTGCTGGATGCACTTCATGTACAAAACAGACAGTCTCTTTCGAAGTATCAGGTTTTCGGACGGAAACTCATCTGTTACAAAATGCATTTCATTTTCTTGAACTTATTTGAACTCTAGGATTTTTGTGTGTTCAAAATGCACCATTCAAAGCCACATCATCAATTTTCAACCCTTTCTGACTTCATTTGTTATTTTTCATGTAGTTATTGATTTTTCTGAGCTAAACGACCCTGAAATTGAAAAGAACCACAAATGAACTCTAAAAAGGTTGAAAGTTGGCATGGTATCATCATTTCACCCACATAGCATGTGCTAAAAAGTTGAGGGTGTTACGGCAAAAGCTGGATGCACTTCGTGTACAAAACGGATAGTCTCTTTCGAAGTATCAAGGTTTTGGACGGAAACTGATCGGTTACAAAAGACATTTCATTTTCTTGAATTTATTTGAACTCCAGGTTTTTGTGTGTTCAAAATGCACCATTCAAAGCCACATCATCAATTTTCAACCCTTTCTGACTTCATTTGTTATTTTTCATGCAGTTACTGATTTTTTGAGCTAAATGATCCTGATATTGAAAAGCACTACAAATGAACTCTGAAAAGGTTGAAAGTTGGCATGCTATCATAATTTCACCCACATAGTATGTGCTAAAATGTTGAGAGGGTTACAACAAAAGATGGATGCACTTCATGTACAAAACGGACAATCTCTTTCGAAGTATTAGGGTTTCGGACGGAAACTCATCTATTACAATAGGCATTTCATTTTCTTGAACTTATTTGAACTCCAGGCTTTTTGTGTGTTCAAAATGCACCATTCAAAGACACATCATCAATTTTCAACCCTTTCTGACTTCATTTGTTATTTTTCATGCAGTTATTGCTTTTTTTGAGCTAAATGACCCTGAAATTGAAAAGCACTACAAATGAACTCTGAAAAGGTTACAAGTTGGCATGGTATCATCATTTCACCCACATAGCATGTGCTAAAAAGTTGAGAGGGTTACGGCAAAAGCTGGCTGCACTTCGTGTTTAAAACGGACAGTCTTTTTCGAAGTATCAGGGTTTTGGACATAAACTCATCTGTTACAAAAGGCATTTCATTTTCTTGAACTTATTTGAATTCCAGGCTTTTTGTGTGTTCAAAATGCACCATTCAATGTCACATCATCAATTTTCAACCCTTTCTGACTTCATTTGTTATTTTTCATGAAGTTATTGATTTTTTTGAGTTAAATGACCCTGAAATTGAAAAGCACTACAAATGAACTCTGAAAAGGTTGAAAGTTGGCATGGTATCATCATTTCACCCACATAGCATGTGCTAAAAAGTTGAGAGGGTTACGGCAAAAGATGGATGCACTTCGTGTACAAAACGGACAATCTCTTTCGAAGTATCAAGGTTTCAGACATAAACTCATCTATTACAAAAGACATTTCTTTTTCTTGAACTTTAGCTTCCCCCATTGCAGCATCACCGTATTCAGGGGGAGGGTAGTTGTCGTCATCCTCTTCTTCTTCGTTGTCTTCCATAATAACCTCTCTTTCTCCGTGCTTGGTCTAAACATTATAGTGTGGCATAAAACCCTTCTGAAGCAGGTGGAAGATCATTTCTCTGTTTTCTCCCCTGTTCTTCTTCTTCCTCAAAGCTCATCCTCCATTTTGCCAAGGATTTGTCAAGATTTCAAGGCACCCCATCTATCCAAGTGTTCATAAAGGTTAGCAACTTTGCTCCTTCATCTCTCATTGATAGATTAGCTTCTGGTATGCTCATCCATATGTGATTTTTTGATAATAATGGATATATTATGTGCTGAATTTCGATTTACAGATTTAAAGATATTAATTATGCCATATGAATTGAATATATGGCAAAAATGAATAAAATAATAATATTACTTATTTTATTTTCATAGAAATTCAATATTATCATTATTTTTATTATTTTAATAATTGTTTGGAATTCAAAAAATTAAATAATGTGACATCAAGACCTAAGGGTTAATAGGATTGATAGCTTACTATTGTCAAGAAAAGAACAAGTGCAGACTTGGAAACAAAGGGTGATAGAACTCGAAAGATAAGCGTGCTCGGGTTAGAGCAGTGGAAGGATGGGTGACCGGCTGGGAAGTTAGATGATTTGGAGTGAGGGATGATTAGAGATTAAATTTTCAAATAATTCAAAAGTAGTGAAGAGGGGTGATTAGAGATTAAATTGTCAGATAATTCACAGATTTGAAAATCAGAAAAAATTAAAAAAAACAAAAAACAAAAAAAATATTTTAAAAACCGGTTGGTATCACCATCTCGTACTAAAGGTCCTCCACTACCAGCCCACGCAGGCAGCCACGTGGTTGGCCTTTAGTACCGGTCCGTGGTCCAGCCGGTACTTAAAGTCTGGAACTTTAGTCCCGACCCTTTAGTACCAGTTGGGGAACCGGTACTAAAGGCACATCCCGTCTGGGACTACTAATCGACATTCTACTAGTGAACACACCCAATACAATGGCAAATTGTATAGGTGCACTAGTTCGGCAAAGTGTAATATGGATGGTAGAAATATATTTTTATAATCTGAATAACTAAAAAACAGCAAGGTAGCAAATAGTTGAATGAAAATAAAGTGATCACAAACGATATTGTAATGATTGAAAATGAGGCCTGGGGTCCGTACTTTAGCTAGTGCAATCTCTCAACAATGCTAACATAGTTGGATCATATAACCATCCCTCAACGTGCAAAGAATAATCACTCCAAAGTTCCTATCTAGCGGAGAACATAAGAAGAAATTGTTTGTAGGGTACGAAACCACCTCAAAGCTATTCTTTCCGTTTGATCTATCCTAGAGTTCGTACTAAACTAACAGAAGCTATTCTGTCTGATTGATCTAATCAAAAGTTCGTACTAAAACAACACCAAATAATTTCAGATTCATAATACTCAATCCAACACAAAGAACTTCAAGGAGTGCCCCAACATTTCTACCGGAGAAACAAAGACAAGAACATTCATCAACACCTATGCATAGATTACCCCAATGTCACCGCGGGAATCCGCAAGTTGAATGCAAAAATACATATCAAGTGAATCAATACGATACCCCATTGTCACCACGAGTATTAAATTGCAAGACATATATCAAGTGTTCTCAATTCCATTAAAGTATTCAATCCGATAACAACGAAATCTCAAAGGGAAAACTCAATTCATCCCAAGAAGAGTATAGAGGGGAGAAACATCATATGATCCATCTATATTAACCAAACCCATGATATTGCTGGGGAACGTTGCATGTGAAACAAAAAAATTCCTACGCACACGCAAGATCTATCCATGGTGATGAGCATCTACGAGAGGGAGAGTGGATCTACATACCCATGTACATCGCTAAGCGGGAAGCGTTAAGAAATGCGCTTGGTGTAGTCAAACGTCTTCGCGATCCAAATCGCCGAGCGTCCCAAGATGACATCACGATCTATCTCGCAATCCAATCACGATCCTTCCCGCAAAGTCATCATGATCCTTCCTGCTATCTCATCACGATCCGTCTCGCGATCTTGATCACGGTCCTTCCGATCTAGCGCCGAACGGACAGCACCTCCGCGTTCAGCACACGTATAGCTTGATGACGATGTCCGCCTTCTTGATCCAGCAAGAGGGAGCGGAGAGGTAGAAGAGTTCTCCGGCAGCACGACGACGTTGTGGTGATGGTGGTGGAGCTATTCTGGCAGGGCTTCGCCTAAGCACTGCAGAAAACCGATCTAGAGGAGAAACTATGCACTAGAGGAGAGGGTAGCACGTGGCTGAAAATCTAGTGCAAAAAACCCTAAAACCTCTAGTATATATAATAGGAAGAGAGGAGGAGGCTTGGCGCAAGGGCCAATCCCTCTAGGCTTCGGCCAAAGTGGGAGGAGAGGAGGAATCCTCCTCCAATCCTAGTAGGACTAGGACTCCTCCTTATTTTGTTTGTTTTGCCTTTTTTCCACCTTTTTCTCTTTGGGCTTTTCTCTCCTAGCTGCATGGGCCTTGTGTGGGACATCCACCAGCCCACTAAGGGCTGGTATTCACTCTCCCACAGCCCATGTATCCTCTTGGGTTGAAATACCCCTCCCGATGGTCTCCTGGTACACCACCGATGAGCCCAAAACTTTTTCGGCGACCAAAATAGGACTTCGTATATATCAATCTTTACCTCCGGACCAATCCGAAGCTCCTCGTGACGTCCGGGATCTCATACGGGACTCTGAAAAACCTTCGATAACCACCATACATAACTCTATACTACCGAAACGTCACCGAACTTTAAGTGTGCAGACCCTGCGGGTTCGAGAACTATGTAGACATGACCGAGACACCTCTATGGTAAATAACCAATAGCGGGACCTGGATGCCCATATTGGTTCCTACATATTCTATGAAGATCTTTATCGATCGAACCTCTATGTCAAGGATTCAGTTAATCTCGTATGATGTTCCTTTTGTTCTTCGATATGTTACTTTCCCGAGATTTGATCGTCGGTATCTCCATACCTAGTTCAACCTCATTACCGGAAAGTATGTTTACTCGTTCCGTAATACAAGATCCCATGACTAACACTTAGTCACATTGCTTGCAAGGCTTGTTGTGATGTTGTATTACCGAGTGGGCCCTGAGATACCTCTCCGTCACACGGAGTAACAAATCCCAGTCTTGATCCATGCCAATCCAATAGACACCCTTGGAGATACCTGTAGAGTACCTTTATATTCACCTAGTTACGTTCCGACGTTTGATACACACAAGGCACTCCTCCGGTGTCAGTGAGTTGCATAATCTCATGGTCATAGGAACAGATATTTGACATGCAGAAAACAGGAGCAATAAACTGACACAATCATATGCTATGTTTGTAGTTTGGGTCTTGTCCATGCCATCATTCTCCTAATGATGTGATCCCGTTATCAAATGACATCTCATTTCAATGGCTAGGAAACCTTAGCCATCTTTGATCAACGAGCTAGTCTATTAGAGGGATACTAGGGACATGGTGTTACCTATGTATCCACACATGTATCTGAGTTTCCGATCAATACAATTATAGCATGGATAATAAACGATTATCATGAACAAGGAAATATGATAATAACTAATTTATTATTGCCTCTAGGGCATATTTCCAACAGTCTCCCACTTGCACTAGAGTCAATAATCTAGTTCACATCACCATGTGATTCGCATTGTTATGAATCTAACACCCAATGAGTTCTGGGGCTCGATGATGCTTTGCATGTGAGAGAGGTCTTATAGTTAATGGGTCTGCGACATTCCGATCCGTGTGTACTTTGCAAATCTCTATTTCAAACGATAAACTCTGCTACCACACTCCACTTGGTACTATTCCAAATGGCTGCTCCACTATACATATCCGTATTGCTACTAAGAGTCATCCGGATTAGTGTTAAAGCTTGCATCGACCTAACTCTTTACGATGAACCCTTTATCACCTCCATAATCGAGAAACATTTCCATAGTCTTTTAGTCACTAAGGATAATATTGACCGATGTCCAGTGATCCACTCCTGGATCACTCTTGTACCCCTTGATGGACTCATGGCAAGGCACACACAGGTGCGGTACACAGCATGTCATACTATACAGAGCCTATGGCTAAGGCATAGGGGACGACATTCGTCCTTTCTCTTTTTTCTGTCGTTGTCGAGCTTTTACTCTCACTCAACTTCACACCTTACAAATCAGGCGAGAACTCTTTCTCTGACAGATCCATTTTTAACACTTTCAAAATCTTGGCAAGGTATGTACTCATTGAAAGTCTCATCAAGCATTTTGATCTATCTCTATAGATCTTGATGCTCAACAATTAGGTAGCTTTATCCAGGTCTTCCTTTGAAAATCACTTTTCAAACAACCGTTCATGCTTTCGAGAAATTCTATATTATTTCCGATCAACAATATGTCATCCACATATACTTATCAGAAATTCTATAGTGCTCCCACTCACTTTATTGTAAATACAAGTTTCTCGTAAACTTTGTATAAACTACAAAACTTTCATCACCTCATCAAAGTGTGTATTCCAACTCCGAGATGCTTGCTCGAGCCCTTAGATGGATTGCTAGAGCTCGCACACCTTTTAGCATCCTTAGGACTGACAAAACCTTCTGGTTGTATCACATACAACCTTTCCTCAAGTAAACTGTTAAGGAAACAATGTTTTGTCATCCATCTGCCAGATTTCATAATTGAAAAATGCAGCAACTGCTAACATAATTCCAACAGACTTTAGCATCACTACGAGTGAGAAAGTCTCATCGCAGTCAACTCTCTGAACTTGTCGGAAACTTCTTTGTGACAAGTCGAGTTTTATAAATGGTAACATTTACCATCAGCGTCTGTCTTCATCTCAAAGGTCCATTTGTACTCGACAACCTGCCATCCAACGAGCAAGTCTACCAAAGTCTATACTTCGTTTTCATACATGGATCCTGTCTCGGATTTCATGGCCTCTAACCATTTGTGGGAATTCGGGCCCATCATTGCTTCTCCATAGTTCGTAGGTTCATTGTTGTCCAACAACATGACCTCTAAGACAGGGTTTCCGTACCACTCAGGAGCAGTACACGTCCTTGTTGACCTACGAGGTTTGATAGTAACTAGATCCGAAGCTTCATGGTCATCATCATTAACTTCCTCTTAACTAACGTAGGATTCACAGAAACATCTTACTGCGCTGCGCTACTGAAACGAAGGTTCAACAACCTCATCAAGTTCTATCTTCCTCCCACTCAATTTTTTCGAGAGTAACTCTTTCTCGAGAAAGGACCCAATTTTAGCCACAAACACTTTATGCTTGGATTTGAGATAGAAGGTTTACCCAACTATTCTTAGGGTATTCTATGAAGATGCATTCGTCCACTTTGGGTTCGAGCTCATTAGGTGAAAACCTTTTTCACATAAGTGTTGCAGCCCCAAACATTAAGAAATGACAGCTTAGGTTTCTATCAAACCATATGGTGTCATCTCAAGGGATTTAGATGGTGCCCTATTTATAGTGAATGTAGTTGTCTCTAATGCATAACCCCAAAATTATAGTAGCAAAACGATAAGAGACATCATAGCACGCACCATATCCAGTAGAGTACGACTATGACGTTCGGACACACCATCACACTATGGTGTTCCAGGTGGCCTGAGTTGTGAAACAACTTTCACATTGTTTAAAGTTGTATGCCAAACTCATAACTCAGATATTCACCTCCACGATCATATCGCAGACATTTTTATGTTCTTGTCACGATGATCTTTAAACTTCACTCTGAATTTGCTTGACCCTTTCAAACGATTCAGACTTGTGTTTCATTAAGTAAATATACACTATATCTACTCAAATCATCAGTGAAGGTAAGAAAATAATGATATCCACCGCACGCTACAAGACTCATTGGATTGCATACATCAACATGTATCATTTCTAATAAATCACTTGCCCGCTCCACCAATCCAGAAAACGGGATCCTTAGTCATCTTGCCTAAGAGGCATGGTTCGCATGTCTCAACCAATTCGAAATCGAATGAGTCCAATGATCCATCAGCGTGGAGTTTCTTCATGTGATTTATACTAATATGACATTTAGTGGCAGTGCCACAAGTATGTGGTACTATCATTATTAACTTTGTATCTTTTGGCATCTATGTTATGAACATGTGTATTACTACGATCAAGATTCAACAAACCATTCTCACTAGGTGCATGACCATTGAAGGTATTATTCATGTAAACAGAATAACCATTATTCTCTAACTTAAATGAATAACCGTGTTGCTATAAACACGATCTAATCACGTTCATGCTCAACGCAAAACACCAAATAACATTTTTTTAGGTTCGTCACTGATCCCGAAGGTAGAGAGAGCGTGCGATGTTGATCACATCAACCTTGGAAACATTCCAACACACATCGTCACCTCACCCTTAGCTAGTTCTCCGTTTATTCCGTAGCTTTTATTTCGAGTTACTAACATTTAGGAACTGAATGGGTATCCAATACCCAGGTTTTACTAGGAGTACTAGCAAGGTACACATCAATAACACGTATATCAAATATACTTCTATCGACGTTGCCAGCCTTCTTATCTACCAAGTATCTAGGGTTGGTCCGCTTCAGCGTCCGCTCTCCTCATAATTGAAGCACTTAGTCTCGGGTTTGGGTTCAACTTTGGGTTGCTTCACTAGAGCAGCAACTCACTTCCCATCCATGAAGTTTCCCTCCTTGCCCTTGCCCTTCTTGAAACTAGTGATTTTACTAACCATCAACACTTGACGCTCCTTCTTGATTTCTACCTTCTTGGTGTCAAACATCACGAACAGCTCAGGGATAATTATTTCTATCCCTGACATTTTATAGTTCATCACCAAGTTCTAGTATCTTAGTGACAGTGACTTGTGGAACTATATCAATCACTATCTTATCTGGACGATCAACTCCCACTCGATTCAAGCGATTGTAGCACCGAGACAATTTGAGCACATGCTCAGCGATTGAGCTATTCTCTTTCATCTTGTAACCAAAGAATCTTGTTGGAGATCTCATATCTCGCAACACGGGCATGAGCCTGAGATCCTAATTTCAGCTTTTAGAACATCTTATATGTTCCGTGACGTTCAAAACATTTCGGAGCCTCAATTCTAAGACGTAATGCATGACGCACCAAACTATCAAGTAGTCATCAGAACCTGCCTGTCAGATGTTCACAACATCTATAGACGATGCTAGAGGGGTTGGCGCACCGAGCGGTGCATTAAGGACATAAGCCTTCTATGCAGTAATGACAACAATCCTCAAATCACGAACCCAGTCCGCAATATTGCTACCATCATCTTTCAACTCTATTTCTCTAGGAACATATAAAAATTCAAGGGAGCTACAGCGCGAGCAAGTAATCTACAACATAATTGGCAAAGACACTACTGACTATGTTCATGATAATTAGTTCAATTAATCATATTACTGAAGAACTGCCACTCAAATTGACATCCCTCCGGTCATTCGAGTGATACATGATCCAAATTCACCAACTCCAGTCCGATCATCACGTGAGCTGAGGTGGTTTCAATGGTGAACATCATCATGTTGATCATATCTACTATATGACTCATGTTCGACCTTTTGGTCTCTTGTGTTCCGAGGCCATGTCTATACATGCTAGGCTCGTCAAGTTTAACCCGAGTGTTCTGCATGTGCAACACTGGCTTGCACCCATTGTATTTGAACGTAGACTCTATCACACCCGATCATCACGTGGTGTCTCGACACGACGAACTTTTACAACGGTGCACACTCGGGGAGAACACAATTTTCTCGAAATTAAGTGAGGGATCACCTTATAATGCTACCGTCGTCCTAAGCAAAACAAGGTGCATAAAAGGATTAACATCACATGCAAATCATAAGTGACATTATATGGCCATGAACTTGTAGTTTTGATATCCATCTTGAAAGCACTGGCATGATCTGCATCGTCTTGATCTCCATCAACGTGTCGCCATCGGGGTTGTCGCGCCCATGATGCTTCTACTACTATTGTTACCGTTTAGCGATAAAGTAAAGCATTACATAGCGCTTAATGATTGACATGCAGGTCACAAAATAATTAAAGACAACCCTATGGATCCTGCCGGTTGCCGTACTCATCGACATGCAAGTCGTGATATTATATACAACACATGATCATCTCATACATCACATATATCACATCATGTAATTGGCGATATCACATCACAACATACCCTGCAAAAACAAGTTAGACGTCCTCTAATTGTTGTTGCATGTTTTACGTGGCTGCTATGGGTATCTAGCAAGAACAATTCTCACCTATGCATAAACACAATGGTGATACATAAGTTGCTTTTCAACCTTCGAAAGGACCGCCTTTGTCAAATCCGATCCAACTAAAGTAAGAGAAACAGGCACCCGCCAGCTATCTTCGTGCAACGAGGTTACATGTCAGTTGATGGAACCGGTCTCTCGTAAGCGTACGAGTAAGGTTGGTCTGGGCCGCTTCATCCCACAATACCTCTAAACCAAAACATGACCAAGGGAGGAAGCAATCTATGCATCAATGCCCACAAACTCTTTGTGTTCTACTCGAGATCTCATGTAGACATAGACATAGCTCATGATGCCACTGTTGGGGAACTTGCATGGTAAACCAAAAATTTTGGACGCACACGCAAGATCTATCCATTGTGATGAGCATCTACGAGAGGGAGAGTGAATCTACATACCCTTGTAGATCGCTAAGCGGGAAGCGTTAAGAAACGCGGCTGGTGTAGTCGAACGTCTTCGCGATCCAAATCGCCGAGCATCCCATGATGTCATCACGATCCGTCCCGCGATGCAATCATGATCTGTCCCGCGAACTCATCACAATCTGTCCCGCGATCTCATCATGATACGTCTCGCGATCTTGATCACGGTCCTTCCGATCTAGCGCCGAACGGACGGCACCTCCGCGTTTAGCACACATACAGCTCATTGACAATCTTCGCCTTCTTGCTCCAGCAAGAGGAAGCGGAGAGGTAGAAGAGTTCTCCAAGAGCGCAATGGCGCTGCGGCGATGGTGGTGGAGCTATTCCAGCAGGGCTTCGCCTAAGCACTATAGAAAACCGATCTAGAGGAGAAACTATGCACTAGAGGAGAGGGTAGCACGTGGCTGAAAATCTAGGGCAAAACCCCTAAAACCTCTAGTATATATAATAGGAAGAGAGGAGGAGGCTTGGTGCAAGGGCCAATCCCTCTAGGCTTCGGCCGAAGTGGGAGGAGAGGAGGAATCCTCCGCCAATCCTAGTAGGACTAGGCCTCCTCCTTATTTTGTTTTGTTGCCTTTTTCCACCTTTTTCTCTTTGGGATTTTCTCTCCCAGCCACATGGGCCTTGTGTGGGACTTCCAACAGCCCACTAAGGGCTGGTATTCACTCTCCCACAGCCCATGTAGCCTCTTGGGTCGAAATACCCCTCCCGGTGGTCTCCCGGTACACTACCGGCACTCCCGGTACACTACCGATGGGCCCGAAACTTTTACGGCGAGCAAAATAGGACTTCCTATATATCAGTCTTTACCTACGGACCATTCCGGAGCTCCTCGTGATATCCGGGATTTCCTCCGGGACTCCTAACAACCTTCGGTAACCACCATACATAAATCTATACTACCAAAATGTCACCGAACCTTAAGTGTGCACACCCTGCGGGTTCGAGAACTATGTAGACATGATCGAGACACCTCTACGGTCAATAACCAGTAGCGGGACCTGGATGCCCATATTGGTTCCTACATATTCTATGAAGATCTTTATCGGTCGAACCTCTATGTCAAGGATTCAGTTAATCCCATATGATGTTCCTTTTGTTCTTAGGTATGTTACTTGCTTGAGATTCGATCATCGGTATCTCCATACCTAGTTCAACCTCGTTAATGGAAAGTCTCTTTACTCGTTCTGTAATACAAGATCCCGTGACTAACACTTAGTCAAATTGCTTGCAAGGCTTGTTGTGATGTTGTATTACCGAGTGGGCCCTGAGATACCTCTCCGTCACACGGAGTAACAAATTCCAGTCTTGATCCAAGCTAACCCAATAGAAACCCTTGGAGATACCTGTAGAGTACCTTTATAGTCACCCAGTTACGTTGTGATGTTTGATACACACAAGGCACTCCTCCGGTGTCAGTGAGTTGCATGATCTCCTGGTCATAGGAACAGATACTTGACATGCAGAAAATAGTAGCAATAAACTGACACGATCATTCGCTACGTTTGTAGTTTGGGTCTTGTCCATCCCATCATTCTCCTAATCATGTGATCCCGTTATCAAATTACATCTCACGTCAATGGCTAGGAAACCTTAGCCAGCTTTGATTAATGAGCTTGTCTATTAGAGGCATACTAGGGACATGGTGTTGTCTATGTATCCACACATGTATCTGAGTTTCCAATCAATACAATTATAGCATGGATAATAAAAGATTATCATGAACAAGGAAATATGATAATAACTAATTTATTATTGCCTCTAGGGCATATTTCCAACAGATATATCAAGATCGTGATCTCTCAAGATCACGAGAGAGAGAGAGATTAAACACATAGCTAATGGTACAAACCCTCAACCCCGAGGATGAGCTACTCCCTACTCGTCATGGAGAGCGCTGGGATGATGAAGAGTGCGTCTAGTGATGGTTTCCCCCTCCGGCAGGGTGCCAGAACAGGCTCCCGATTGATTTTTTGTGGCTCTGGAGGTTTGTGGCGGTGGAACTCCCGATCTAGGGCTAACTACCTGGACGTGTCAGGGGGCCCTGGCACGCCCTGGTTGGTTGTGGCCCCTCGGGGCATCCCCCAGGTGCAGCTCTGGCCCATTGGGTTCCTTTTGGTCCAAAAGAAACCTCCAAAAAGTTTCGTCGTATTTGGATTCCGTTTGATATTGATTTCCCGTGATGTAGAAAACAAGCAAAAAACAACAACTGGCACTAGGCACTGGGTCAATAGGTTAGTCCCAAAAAATGATATAAAGTTGCTATAAAATGATTGTAAAACATCGAAGAATGATAAAATAATAACATGAATACTTCATAAATTATAGATACATTGGAGACATATCAATACTCTCTGTGAACTTGTAATACAACTATGTTGGTGTGGGATTTGATTCACCCCAATGGTACTTCCACCAGGTTGGCGTCTAGCTTTGCCTTAGAAAGAAGAAATTCCATAGCAAAGTTGAAGATCCGAGCACCACCACCCCTGTTGTTGAATGGTAGGGCAACGTGAGGTGAGCTAGCGAAAGCAGACGAGGCACAAATCGCATAGGTTGGAAAGGATGTTGTTGTCTCTGCCGGCTCCATCGTAGTCAGCCCCCCTCCCCCCACCGAAATATGGATCAAATCGACCAAAAACAGAGGGAAACAGAGGTGATGCAGTGACATCTAACTCGACATGAAGGAGAATAGGACAGGGTTCCGGATTCACTCACCACAACCGCCGCCATCGCCGGGAACGAAAGCTCCACTACTGCTGTCACCTAGAACAAAAGCTCCACTGTCGCCGCCGGCTCACCGCCGAGAATGAAGAGGAGGGAGCAACACAGGTTCACATAGGGGTACCTATTCATACTGGCATGGGGACACGTTTCACCTGATGCGCTGACAAGTGGGGCCCGTAACTAGATGCACTGCCAAGTAGGGCCCTCATGTCTTAAACATAACCTCACTCTTGTTGACGACCATTTAAATCGCCCGAGTGGGCCTTGGCTATTTGGTCTTCTAAAACGTCTCGCGAGAGCCATTTTTGTTAACTATGTCGCATTCTTTCCAATTCACCTCAAAGGTGTCGTAGAGGAGCTATTGACCCGATCCACCAGCCGGTTCCTCCCTGCCTCAGTGTTCAAGCCTGCCGTTAAAAAAATACAGAGAACACATTACCTACCAAACATATGCAGATGTCATGAGATCGAGCAAGGTTTTGCTTTCATGCCAAGATGCGATGTGAGTTCGTACAGAGAACTGAGCTTGAAGAAGGCAGGCTGGAAAATGCAAGGAGTATGTGTGTGAGTGTCAGAGAATTCAGAGACCTGAGTACCACTTCATCTCATGACAATGGTTAAGCGTACCTCCTCTTCTTGTTGAGATAGCACTTGGCAATGGCAGATGAAGTTCGCCGCCAGGATTGTTCCCTCCGGTGCCGCCGTGGACGATGGGGACTAGCAAATTTAACATGGTCATGTGTGGATGATTAGATCGTTGACATGCAGTCGATACATTGACACAAGAATGTCGATTAGTAGGAAAAAGAACAAATTGTAACATAAGGAAGCAGAAAGAATTAAGGAGGGAGGATGAATGGATGAATAGAGGAAGCACACCCGATGGGAAGCAAGTCGTGCGGCCTCCGTGGGCCGCCTGGCAGAAACAACTTGCGTCTCAACTGTCGAACCGCAAGAGCCAAGTCATGCGCAATCACGGATGCCTTCTCCCAAACGAGTTTCCAGTCCAAGGAAGCCCTACAAAATAGGTGGATTCTATATATTTCAGACTCAACAACAACAACCACAACCACAACAACAACAACCACAACCACAACAACAACAAGAACAAAAACAAACAAAAACAACAACAAGGAACAATGTCTTGATCGACAGCGGCATACATGTACCTGAATTGCGGTGAGATGAGCATGTTTTGGAACATTGAACGGAGCTTCGAGGTACATATGGTCGTTGGGAAGCGGACCGGGTGGTGGTAGACACCGGGCAGGACGAGAGCGCCCGTCGTTGAGCAGGCAGCGACGTTGGCCAGGGCCCCGAGCGTGTTGAGGAAGAAAGTGAGGGAACATAACTCGATGCCCCTGATGGTCGGCGGCACGAAGCGATGGATGTAGCCGACTGCGTCGGTCCACTGGCCACGTGCCTCCAGTTCCTACAGACGCCTGCTGCTATTGTACAAATCCGTCTCGTTGACTATCCTGCATAGCACGTGATCCATTGGCATTGGCATGCAGCAAGGAGGCGAGCGAGTAAAGGAACGGCCGACAAGCTCACTGGCGTATGTAATGTACCAGTCGTAGGCGGACTGGAAGCCCTGGAGGTAGAGGTAGAATATGAGCCGCCGGTTACGGAGCCCCCTCACGCAGGGATGGTCAGCGAGCTTGCCGCCACTGGCCTTCAGCTTCAGGGCGTCGATCCGCAGCATCACGCCGAATGCCGTGAAAAGACTCGCTCCCTAGGGGTTGGTTTAGGTCGACTCGATCGGGGGAAGGGGGAACAAGGCAATATATGGAGTTAATCGCAAGACACTACCACATTTTGGCACGTCGTAATGAATTGGTACCAATAGTCAAAAATATTGCATGCCAGTATCACTTCAGGGTCTAATTGTTGCGAAACGGGTTGACAGCCGTATAAATCAGTATTGACCATGTATCTAACCGGTCCGGCCCACTTGTCAGGAGACACGGTGGCGTACCCATGCGCACCACGATGCTGACTAGGACCAAACCGACTCGGTCGGTCTCCCTCTCTTCGGCTCATTCGAACCGGCCCGATCGGAAGAACCCTAACTTTCCTCTCCCCTCTTCCTCTCTACACGGCTGTCTAGCGATGGCGGCGGCAACTCCCGAGGGTGGTGACTGTGCAGGCGGGTACGGAGACTTTCCCGGCCTTGGGCCAGATGACCACCTAGGTCTGACTATGGACGACGGCGGCTGCAGTTCGTACTACTCCAGCAGCAACGATGAGGACGAGGTGCCGCTGTTCATGGAGGAGATGGTGAGGCTGGCAGAGGTTTGGGTGGCAAACCGTGCCAGTAGCCATCACTGGACCAGTGGGGCTGGTGGCAGCATTCTGTAAGTGCCTCTGCTCTATCCTTCTTTCTTTGTAATTCAAATAGGGGGTCTAGGGTTACTTTCTCATGATATGTTAATTTGTGCTGCCAATTGTAGTTTGAATGATGTTGTTTAGGATGTTCGGATTCACTTTGATGCACAGCCAAATCTGGATATGAAGCTATGTAGTTCAAATGTTACATTTATGAACCTATATGAAGTGGTGCAAACACAAGGTTTTTATTTGTCTAATGAGCATATGAACAATTTGGACAAGGAGAGGAGAGAGAGCATGGCTTAGAATTGATTGATACAAACATCAAACTTCAGCAACTAAAGAAGGAATACGAGCATAGTTTAGTTCTAAATTTGCTAGTGAGGGTAGCACCTGATTTATGCCAAAGAGAAGAACATTTAGTGAGATCATATGTCAGTAATGTCTATCATATAGAAGAACATTTAGTGAGATCATATGTCAGTAATGTCTGTCATAGAGAAGAACAATTAGCAACAATATTGTATGAACCAGCTATTGTTTATGATCTCAGTATGCTTGCAGTCCTTGCTGTTGACGGAGAAGGTGTTGTTTTTCATAGTCAATGCAGCAGCAGTCCTACTCAACCTAATGCTATGTGCACACAAGAGAGTAGAAACTACAGAAAGGACAAGCTCAAAGCTGTAATGGAGGAAGAGCCAGTGTTTGAGCAAGCAGATAATAATAGTGATGAGTCCGAGGCTGCATATGATAGTGATAGCAACCTTTCTTCATGCAGAAGTACAGGGTTTCTAAAGATGTAGAGATAATAGAGGGGAAGATATTAGCAGAACAAGAAGATGAAGATTCAGGGGAGGAACAACTACATTATGAGGGTGACACTGAGGTTGAGGATTTGTTTGAGATGGAGGAGGAAGAGGAGGAGGAGGATGTTATTGTTGTTCCAAGAGAAGAACCACCAATGCAAAAACTTGCAAAAAAGAGGAAGAAGCTGGCAGTTAGGAGAGGCCCCACTACTAGGTCACATTCAAGTGTGTTAGCGGAGTTGAAACCTGATTTCTGTCCTTCATCGAATGAAGAAGATGATGGGTTACTGTTTGAGGATGAAGATGATGGACATGAGCCAATCTCATTTGTTCTAACCAAAGGGAGGAAGAGTAGGGGCAAGAAAAGGAAACCAAGGATCTGGTACAATGATAAACTTGAGCAACCACACATCAGCAGTTATGCATGTACATGTGCTTTAAGGATAAGCATCAATTCAGAGAGGCTTTGTTGAGCTTGCACATCACACATGCCAAAGACTTGAGGTATCACAGAAACTCAGACCAAAGAATCATTGCTTGTTGTAAGCAACAACATTGCCAGTTTTGCATAGTTGCTGTAGTTATCAAAGGCGAGAAGACTTTTTCTATTAAGAAAATGAGGCTGGAGCACACTTTCCCTACCAACACAAAGACATCAAGGATTAGTGCAAAGTGGCTTGGAAAGACCTATGAGTCATTGTTTGGGTTAGATCCCACCACTAGCATACACACTTTGATTGACAACTGCCAGGAGAAGTATAGTGTTGATGTGCCCACGCACATGGCCTATAGGCCAAAAAAGCTTGCTGTAGATGTTGTGTTAGGAGAGCACAAGAAACAGTATCCCAGACTTAGGTATTATGCTCAGACGATCATGGATACAAATCCTGATAGCAAAGTTGTAGTGACAACAGTTACTCCAAAACCTACTACAAAAATACCACATCCAGGACCAAGGTTTCATGCAATGTTCTTCTGCATAAATGGAGCAAGAGAGGGATTTCTGAATGGATGCAGACCATTCATTGGTGAGTTGTGCCTTCCTTGTAAATCAGAAATTTTCATTGTTTACTAGTGCATTATAGTGACTTAAATTGTTCTTTGCTTGCTTGCAACAACAGGTGTTGATGGATGCTTCATTAATTTGACCACTGGTGCTCAAATCTTTGCTGCCACTGGAAGAGATGGCAATAACAATATTTTCCCACTTGTATTTGCTATTGTGTACGAGAGGACACAGCTAACTGATGTTGGTTTCTGCACCAACTGAAGATATGTCTAGGAGGTGAAGTTGGAAAATTTGGCCATTATACTATCATGTCTGGTAGACAAAAGGTATGCATGCACATCTTATTGTTATTTAATTCTGCATTAGCATGTTATGGTGTAGATTTAGTAGTACAATAACTAAGTTTAGCATGCTTTCTAAGCAGGGGCTGCTAAATGCAGTAAATCAAGTTTTTCCAAACTTCCATCAAAGATTTTGCCTTAGACACCTCTATGCAAAATTTCATAATGTTGGGTTTAGGGGGGAAGATCTGAAGAAATGCATGGATAATGTCGTCTATGCTTATACCAATATAAGTTTAACATTATTATGAATGGTTTGAAAAATGAGACCGAGGAAGCTTGGAAGTGGCTAAGTGGACTACCTAAGCACACATGGGCTCGGCATGCTTTTGACACCAACTGGAAGACATACTTGGTTGTTAACAACCTTTCTAAGGTTTTCAACAAGTATATCCTAGATTTTAGGAAAAAACCTATTAGGACTATTATTGATTGTATTAAGGACAAGCAAATGGTGAGGTGGCATAGGAACAAAGAGAGAGGAAGGGCAACTATGTGGGATATCACACCAGATTATGCTGAGAAGCTAGAGGTGGAAAAGGAAAGGGCCAGATTCTGCAAACCTATCCAAGCTGGTGTAAATCTTTGGCAGGTGACCAGTGAGCAGCTAACACATGTTGTAAACTTGGAAGCTTATATATGTGGCTGCAGAAAGTGGGACTTGTTTGGCATACCATGCAACCATGCAATATCAGCAATTAACAAGGAAAAAAGATTTCCAGAGGACTATGTGTCCAAATTCTTCAAAAAACATTTTTACCTAGCTGCATATGAACCAATGATATATCCTGTTCTTGGTGAGCATGATTGGACAAGGACAAGTGAACCAGACATAGAGCCACTCATATTTCATGTGAAGAAGGGAAGAAAGAAGGAGAAGAGAATAAAGGGTGAATTTGAGGTTCCAAAACCAAAGGACAGTTCAAGAATGGCAACTATAACATGCACCAACTGTGGGCTCCAAGGACATAGGTACAGTAACTTCAAGCAACAGTTGAGACCAGAGTTGGCTATGAGGAAAGACAAGCATGTGGTAAAACCTTGCTTCCTTGTTTCCTTTTATGTTTGCATCTTACAATTTTTTATGTGCTAAATCCTTGTTTCCTTTTATGTTTGCAAGGCACCTGCAAGATCAAGGAATGGAGCTGAAGCTACTCCACCTACAGATTAGAGACTCCACAAGCAAGATCAGAGCCTCCACAAGCAATATCAGATCCTCCACAAGCAAGATCATAGTAGCCACAAGCAAGATCACAGCAGACACAAGCAAGATCTGCTACTGCCAGATCTGCAAGAAGGTCAAGTAGTACATGTGTTCCAAAGCCTTTCATTGACCCAAGATTTGCTGGTGGAGCTTCATCATCATCTGCTCCTGCCCCAACATATGCACCTGGAGCTTCATCATCTGCTCATTCAAGATCAGCAGCTCCTCCTTCCACTGATATCCCAAGAAACCATTCTGGCTGGATGGCATTTTTTACTGCCAGTTGTAACCATCATTGATATATGAGCACTATGTTGTATGATGTGTACTAAGTGACTTATTGTGTCCTGGATCTATGATATGTAGTAAGTGATGAGTACTAAGTGATGTTTCTGGATCTATGATATGATATGATATGATATGTAGTAAATGATGAGTACTAAGTGATGTTTCTGGATCTATGATATGTGATCTATGATATGATATGATATGTAGTAAGTGGTGAGTACTAAGTGATGTTTCTAGATCTATGATATTATATGATGTGTGATATAGTATGATATGATGTCGTCGTCGAGAAAACACTAATCAATATGACCCTAGGGTTTAGTATCTCTCGACATCGAGAAAACACTAAACAATATGACCCTAGGGTTTATGGTCTCTCGACGTTGAGAATACACTAATCAATATGACACTAGGGTTTAGTGTCTCTCCACATCGAGAAAACACTAAACAATATGACCCTAGGGTTTATGGTCTCTTGACGCCGAGAAAACACTAATCAATATGATGAAAGCACATTTGCTCCCTTGGTGGTTTTGGTAATTAGTAACAACATATAAGTCATTGAACTAATGTTTCCACCAAGTATATTTCAAGAAATGTTCAATGAGAGGATTGGCAAAAGGAGACTGTGGAGAAACCCCAAGATGCAAGGAAATAGGTTGGCCAAGCTTCAAGAAAAAGGACTCTACATTTTACATTTGTGAGAAATCACTTTGAGTCATAGGAAAGCCAATACTATTAAAAGGGGGTAAGGTTTTGTTGGTGAACAATATGCTCAAACGTGCACAAGTGATAGTTGCCAAAAACATCCACAAACTCTCCCACCAAAGTCTGTTCTATACCTAACACTCAAAATCGATGCAACCAACTTCCCCACTTTGGTGCCACCGATTCCAGAACCTAGACAGACTCTGCCAAACCCTAGCCACTTCGATGCAACCGATTCCATACCGGTGCCACCGTGTTTAGGTTGCCAACTTTCTGTTATGCAAATTCACATTTTCGGTCCCACCGAGAATGTTGGATCGGCATCACAGATATTGGAAATCTGACCGTTGGTCACCTTATCGGTGCAACCGAGTTTCCTATATCGGCCTCACCGAGATTCAAAAGTTGCCACCTTTTGGTCACTTAGGTACCATCGAGATTAACACATCGGTGTCACCGAGTTGGTCATTTTGTGTATAACGGTTGGATTTTTGGGGATGCCTATATATACCCCTTCACCACCACTTACTCGAGTGAGAAGCACTCAGAACTATTCCATACATATCCTATCAGATTTTTCTGAGAGAGATCCACCTACCCTTGTGTTGATGTCAAGATCTTCCACTCCAATCATATGGATCTTAATTTCTAGCCTCCCAAGTTGCTTTCCACCAATCCCATCTCTTCTACCAAGCCAAACTCGTGAGAGAGAGATTGTGTGCTGAGGAGTCTATCATCTTGAAGCACAAGAGCAAGGAGTTCATCGTCATTACCGAGCCTATTACCTTTTGGAGGGTGGTGCCTCCTAGATTGGGTAGGTGTCGCTTGGGAGCCTCCTACTTCGCATTGTGGATTAAACCAAGAAGTTTGTAAGGGCAAGGAGATCACCTACTTCATGAAGATCTACCAATAGTGAGGCTAGTCCTTTGTGGACGGAATCCGTTATGGAATAGTCAAGGTTGCTACTTCGTGGACCCTTTTGGGTGGAGCCCTCCATGGACTCTCGCGACCGTTACCCTACGTGGGTTGAAGACTCCATAAATGTGTATGTACGATAGCACCACCTATCGGAACCACGGGAAAAAACATCGTGTCTACAATTGTGTTTGATCTTCCTACCCTATCCCTTCTATACATGCTTGTTGTTACTTTCCGCTTCTATATACTCTTAGACTTGCATTTGTAGGGTGTACTTGACTTGCCATGAAGTGCTAAAAAAGTGTCAACCCTAAAACTTGGTATAGGAAAAACTTTTAATTGGTCAAGTAGTCTAATCACCCCCCTCTGGACATACTTTCGATCCTACAAGTGGTATCAGAGCTTTGGTCTCCATTGCATAGGTCTCACAACCTTGGAGAAGTATGGCGACTAGTGAGGGAAGTTATCACCATAGAGGTCCATACTTTGATGGCACTAATTTTGCTAGTTGGAAGCATAAAATGAAAAATCATATTCTTGGTCATAACCCCGCCATTTGGGCTGTTGTTCATGTTGGCTGGCAAGGTGAGTTCTTTGCGGATGGACGGGAACCGGATCGTGAAGCTACCGCAGATGAATTGAAGATGTTGCAACTCAATGCTCAAGCATGCGACATTCTCTTCAACTGCTTATGCCCCGAAGAATTCAACAAAATCAGCCGTCTTGAGAATGGAAAAGAGATTTGGGATACTTTGGTTGATATGCACAAATGAACCGAGTCTGTGAGAGAATTTGAGTTAGATGTTCTTTAAGGTCAGCTTGACAAGTTCAAGATGAAGGATGGTGAAGGAGTCACAAAGATGTATTGTAGGCTAGCTCTCATCACCTATGAGATTGCCGGCTTAGGAAGCTAAAAAATGATCGACAAATTCATCATCAAGAAGATACTTAGAGCCTTGGATGAGAGATACGACACCGTGTGCACATTAATCCAAATGATGCCAAACTACAAAGATCTCAAGCCTACGGAAGTCATTAGAAGGATTGTTGCTCATGAGATGACACTCAAAGATAAGGAAGAACTTCATCACAAGTCTAGCGGTGCTTATAAAGCCAGAAGTGATGCTCCCGCAACTTCAAGCAACAACCTTGTCACCAATGAAGAGATAAGCCTCATGGTCAAGAAATTCAACAAGTTCTACAAGAATAGAGGCAAAGAAAGAAACTCCAACTCAAGATATGAAGAGAAGTGTCCGTCAAGTCATGACCGCAATTGCTACAATTATGGGAAGCCTGGACACTACTCAAATGAGTGCACGGCTGCCTACAAAAGAAGAGAAGAGTCACCTCGAAGACGAAGCTCAAGAAATGAGTCACCACAAAGAGAGAGAAGGAGTATAGATGATCGTTATGAACGAATACACTCAAGGAGAAGTAGAGATTCGGAGAAGAAGGACAAGCACACCAAGAGCTACACAAGAATAAAACATTAAGCTCATGTTGGTGAATGGGTTTCTGGCTCCGACTCCGACAACAACTCTGAGAGAAGCTATCACTCTGACTCCGACTATAGTCAAGAAGATGGTGTTGCCGGAATTGCTCTGGTGACTACGAAATCCTATGATCTATTTGATTCACCAAACGAAGGGAGTGGAAGTTGCTTCGTGGCTAAAGGCCCCAAGGTATCACACCTCGAGTATCTTGATTTTGATAGTGATGAAGATGATTTACTTTGTGATGATGACTTGTTTTGTGATAAAACTAGTGATGTTGATCAAAATGAACTTGATAATCCTCATGCTAGTCAAGATAAGTCGTTTGATGATGATAAGATGATAATAGAACAACTAACTAAGGGACTAAACACTATTAAGTTAGCTCATGAATCTACTCTCGAAGACCATAAAGATCTTGTGAGAACTCATGAGAAGCTACGCTTCGAGAAGCTCAACTCGAAGCAAGAGCATGAGTTTCTCAAAGCTATCAATGACGATCTCCGAAAGAAGAACTCATCTTATCAAGCCAAACGACTACTCTTGTCCACCTTCATGCCTCAACTAAAACTAAGCAATCTAGTAACAAAGGCAAGAAAAGTTCTTCATCTAGTAGGAACAATAAAAATGCTAAACCCAGTGATGTTGCTTCTAGTAGTTCAATTGATTCCACTACTGATGATTCACTTAGCCAAGTTACACTTGAGCAAGAAAATGCTTTATTGAAAGCAATTATAGAAAAGGGTGTCTACAAGAGTCTTGCCGGATGTAAGCAATTCGAGGAAATTGTACGCAAGCATGGAGGATACTGGAAGAATCGTGGTGTTGGCTACTTCAACGCTAATGGAGTTGAATGGGAAGAAGGTCAATATACCAAGCCCAACTTTGTTCCTCAAAAGGAGAAGTATGAAAATACTCTTCCCAAGGTGACAAACACTCAAGATGACCTTCCACCACAAGACCACAAGCTCAAGGGCAAGAACAAGCTTCAAGTAGACATTGACTCATATGAAGATGAACCCCTAGCTTTGGTGGAGTGGGTTCCCAAGGCTACTTCAAGATCAAATACTACAAAGGCCACTTAAACACCAAGGATAACCATCAACTTGATGTGGATCCCCAAGAATAAGAACTAGTAAGTTCTTGAGGGGTGACTCCTCCAATGAAATTCACTCACATTCATTATTGGCAAGGACTTTTTGCACTCAAAATCAACTCAATGCAATAGTTCAAGGAGTCACACATTCCCTCGAAGGTAAGCAAGGGACAAGGTAATCAACAAATCAATGGACATCATAACACATGCATTGCACTCCATGTCCATAGATATCCTTGTATTTGTCACTTTTGTGTTGGGACTAACCCATGTAGGTGAGATTAGTAAGGAAACAACAAGGATGCTCCCAACTCTTGGTGATCTTCATCAACATTGAGCATCCACAACTACCTCACCAACATGAAGTCTTCATTGACAAAACCCAAGGTTAGTTTATACCTCTTATGGGGGGGTGTCACATTAAGGGGGAGCTTTACTCTAATTCTTGAGTCGAAGCATCTCTTAGTATGTGACAACATTAAATGCTTTATGAAAAAGTGGTAACCCCACTTATGCTTAAACGATGAGTATGACCTATGATCAATACTCTTACTTGGCTCCTAAGTCAAATACTCATATAGAGATGACTGTCATCACCCAAGTGCTTGTTAGATGCTAGTGTGTTTGTGCATGTTCGTCATGATTTCCTTTGACATCTTATTGTGTGAGCATGTTGGTCTGCATTTATTTTCTCATTCGAGAACATCCAATTGTTGCTATTTGGCTTTTGATTTATCTTTTGCCAATTGGATGGACAAGAATTCCTAGGACCACTCTTTAGCTATCTATGCTTTCTCACCTCATATTCCATTCATGTTGCATAACAAAATGTGAACAAGTGCTTTTTGATCCCTCTATGTGTGGAGCACTCGGAGTTCAGTATCGACAAGGACTAACCATTAAAATCTCCCATGTGCATCTCGGTGGAACTAACCCCACAATCTCGGTCTCACCGAATGCCTAGGGTTGATCTGGTTTTTCAATCTCGGTAACACCAATTTCATATTCTCGGTTACACCAAGTTTCCCTCTCAGCTGACAGTTGTGAAACTCAGTGACACCAAAAACATAAAATTGGTATCACCGACAGTGAAGGGTACATATGCTGTGGACTCCGATGCTTTGAAATTTCTATCTGCAACGTCGCGCCTTAGAACCCTAAGCTGCCACCTTGAGACCCCTGGTCATCACCCTTGACTTCCCAAGCTCCTCCGCCTCTGGGAATCACCGTCGTCGACGTAATCTACACCAACGTCTCCGCCTTAGAGGATCCGTGCCAAGCTAGGGTTCGGATTCGATCTCTAGTGTGCTCCTATTCTGATTCTTGCGCATTGGACTTAGTTTTCTCTATAAGCCACCCCTTGCTCATATATTCATCCAATCAAATCTGCAAAATCTTGAGTTAGATGATTTTTTCTAGTCCGCCCAATACATCTCGATTGAACCGAAACGAAAATATCGTTCTCACCGATATAATTTTCTGTGTGGCTGAGAACTGACTCGGTGGAACCAAGTGGCTCTTTTTGGTCCTACCAAAAAGGCTGCCAAGTTCCTATTAAGGAGTTGATCTGTCTCGGCCCCACCGAAAAATTCATTTCGGCTGTACCGATATGTATGTGACAGATTGCAAAACTTTTGAAAAACTCACTGCTCAAATTTCAAAAACATCCTCATTTTGTGATAACTCATCTCCTTCTGCTCATCTCTATTCACAAGGTCAGCATGTCAGGTTCAGAAGACAGTCAGAACAGGTCAGAGCAGGGAGCGGACATGAGTTCTGGAACAAGCCCAGAGCCCAGTTCATTCTCAGATCCAAGCAGCCCCAGCTCTCATGGGTTGCCCAAGGCTGCCACCAGAACCAGGAAGAAGTTGAACTCAGATGAAGAAGATTCAGACTTTGTGCGTGAGGAGATTCTTGCTAAGAAGCAAGAGAAGGCTGCCAAGAAGGCGGCAACTGAAGCTACTTTCTCTAGAAGGGTTGTCAGCAAAATATATGCACCAGCTTCTACCTTTAAGGCTCATGAGACTGCTAGAGCAACAATGTATGTTGAGATCCCCAAGAGGGCTATGCCTAAGAAGGAAGGGGAGAAGAAGTCCAGAAAGATGATCATCCATGTAACTGGCAGGCCTACCTCCATGTTTGAGGATCCAGAAGAAGCTGCTGCTGCTGAGGAAGAGGAGGTTGAGCTAGCTACAAAGGCTCCTCCCAAGAAGAAGGCAAAGAAACTGGTGTCTGATGCTATGCCTAAGACCAACACATCCAACAAGGCTGCTGAGAAGCCTAAGAGGACAACTAGGCAGATTCCAGCTTGTGAGAAGAACAAAGGAACAGCTTCCAGAGTTGATGATGTGGATGACTTGACAACACTGATGAAACTCAGACCACACCTTCCAGTTCACAATGCCAGCTACCCACTAGCTGAGGACATCAAGAAGAGGAAGGTACTCAGGATTGAGGGCATGGAGAGCTATAGATCCTTATGCCCAGAGGAAGAAGACGGTTGTGGACTAGAGATTCTATACCAAGGAGCAACAAGACTTCTATGAGACTGTGCTCTTTGACAAGAGTCCAGCTGTCAATGACATGCATTACGTTTATTGGAAATACATCAAGGAGAATGAGGACTACTTTCCAAGTGTCCAAGATAACTTCCACTTCATAGGTCTGGATGAGTTCGTCGGCAGAGAATTCACAGCATGGAATGACGAGATGATCATGCAGTTTTACTCCACTGCACACTTCTACGGAGATGGTAGAATTGTGTGGATGACTGAAGGTGCGAGATATGAATCAACAGTTGAAGAATGGGCTGATATCTTAGGAGTTCCTGAAGCACAGGATGGTGACCTGGATGTCTACTCAGAATCCAAGGCTAGTCACAATGCTATGGCTAACATGTACAAGCAGATCCCTGCTGCCAATGTGAAGTCTCATAGGCTAGGATCAATCTATTTTCTCCAGGCTGGACTCCGCACTATCAACACCATTTTGTGGCATACATTGATGCCCAAGTCCGGAGATGACAGGATGATCTGAGGCCACTCCATCAATATGTTGATCCACCTTGACACTCACACCAGGATCAGAGTCATGGACTTGATTGTAGAGAAAATCAAGAGGGTTGCTGCTGATCAAAAGCGCTCATGCTGTTATGCACACTACATCTAGATGCTCATTAACTCACAACTGGAGAAGCACATATTTTCCCTAGATCACCCACATTTGCACCTACAACCAGATCTCGAGGACAATGTTGTGGTGATGGATACCGATCATCCCACTTCAGCTGCAGCTCAGGCAGAGGTAGAGGTAGCTAGAGCCACTAGTGCTCAAGTCCCATGATCCAGGAACGAGAAAATGGATCTATTGATTGCATCATTTCAGGGCATGCAAAAGGACATTAAGGGGATTCTGGACAACCAGAATAGTCTTGTTAGAATCTTTGAGACCAGAATCAAGACCCTTACTGATAAGGTGGACGGGCTGACTAAGATAGTCACAGAGCTTCAACATGAAGTTAACTCTATGAACATCCCTCGGGTCCCTTCTACTTCAGATGATGATGATGATGAGGAGGAGGATGAATCACCTCTAGGGCCAGGCACTCAGTTCACTACTCAGGCCAGATCAGCCACAGTGCCAGCTCCAACAGCTCCATCATCTCCATTAACTTCAGCTCCATCAGTGACCACTCCAGCTCCATCCACGACATCTGCAAAGATCTTCGCTGACACTGTCATCTCGACTCCTTCATCAACAACTAGAGGAGACATGCCCAAGAACGCTTAGATATATGCCTTTGAACTTTTTGGTAACTTGTTGCCAAAGGGGGAGAAGTGTATATAGATCTTTAGGCTTCGAGCGAGAGAGCGATTTGGTTTTTTTGGTTTGATGTGAGATACATGTGTGTTATGCTACTATGTTATGGGTGATGCTACTATTTCCTATCATCTTAATGCTCATGAGATGATCATTCACCTTTGTTTGATTGTGTTGTGCGTTGTTATTCATTCTAATTATTCTCGCACACCACCAAGTTGTATGTGACATGAAAGAAGTGCCCCATATACCTAATTGATTGTGCATTTGCATTCAAACGCTACTTGAAAATAATGCACAAATTTAGGGGGTGCTCTTGCTTATCACATACCTCTAAAAGCGATGATTATATTCATTGATTTTATCATATGTCGAAGCTTTGATCTATATGTTGTCATCAATTACCAAAAAGGGGGAGACTGAAGGCACATCTGCTCCCTTGGTGGTTTTGGTAATTAATAACAACATATAAGTCATTGAACTAATGTTTCCACCAAGTACATTTCAAGAAAGGTTCAATGAGAGGATTGGCAAAAGGAGAATGTGGAGAAACCCCAAGATGCAAGGAAATAGGTTGGCCAAGCTTCAACCAATAGGACTCTACATTTTATATTTGTGAGAAATCACTTTGAGTCATAGGAAAGCCAATACTATTAAAAGGGGGTAAGGTTTTGTTGGTGGACAATATGCTCAAACATGCACAAGTGATAGTCGCCAAAAACATCCACAAACTCTCCCACCAAAGTCTGTTCTATACCTAACAATCAAAATCGATGCAAGCAACTTTCCCACTTTGATGCCACCGATTCCAGAACCTAGACAGACTCTGCCAAAACCTAGCCACTTCGGTGCAACCAATTCCATATCGGTGCCACCGAGTTTAGTTGCCAACTTTCTGTTACACAAATTCACATTTTCGGTCCCATCGAGAATGTTGGATTGGCATCACCGATATTGGAAATCTGACCGTTGGTCACCTTATCGGTGTGACCGAGTTTCCTATATCGGCCTTACCGAGATTCAAAAGTTGCCACCTTTTGGTCACTTCGGTCATCGACATTAACACTTCGGTGTCACCGAGTTGGTCATTTTGTGTGTAACGGTTGGATTTTTGGGGATGCCTATATATACCCCTTCACCACCACTTACTCGAGTGAGAAGCACTCAGAACTATTCCATACATATCCTATCAGATTTTCTGAGAGAGAACCACCTACCCTTGTGTTGAGGTCAAGATCTTCCACTCCAATCATATGGATCTTGATTTCTAGCCTCCCAAGTTGCTTTCCACCAATCCCATCTCTTCTACCAAGCCAAACCTGTGAGAGAGAGATTGTGTGCTGAGGAGTCTATCATCTTGAAGCACAAGAGCAAGGAGTTCATCGTCATTGCCAAGCCTATTACCTTTTGGAGGGTGGTGCCTCCTAGATTGGTTAGGTGTCGCTTGGGAGCGTCCTACTACGTGTTGTGGAGTGAACCAAGAAGTTTTGTAAGGGAAAGGAGATCGCCTACTTTGTGAAGATCTACCCATAGTGAGGCTAGTCCTTTGTGGACGGAAGCTGTTATGGAATAGTCAAGGTTGCTACTTCGTGGACCCTTTTGGGTGGAGCCCTCCGTGGACTCTCGTGACCGTTACCCTCCGTGGGTTGAAGACTCCATAAACGTGGATGTACTATAGCACCACCTATGGGAACCACACGAAAAAACATTGTGTCTACAATTGCGTTTGATCTTCCTACCATATCCCTTCTATACATGCTTCTTGTTACTTTCCGCTGCTATATACTCTTAGACTTGCATGTGTACGGTGTACTTGACTTGCCATGAACTGCACTTGCCATGAACTGCTAAAAAACCGTCAACCCTAATACTTGGTGTAGGCAAAACTTTTAATTGGTCAAGTAGTCTAATCACCCCCTCTAGACATACTTTCAATCCTACATATGACCTTAGGGTTTAGTGTCTCTCGACGTCGAGAAAACACTAAACAATATGACCCTAGGGTTTATGGTCTCTTGATGTCGAGAAAACACTAATCGATATGACCCTAGGGTTTAGTGTCTCTCGATGTCGAGAAAACACTAAACAATGTGACCCTAGGGTTTAGTGTCTCTCGATGTCGAGAAAACACTAAATAATATGACCCTAGGGTTTATGGTCTCTCGACGTCGAGAAAACACTAAACAATATGACCCTAGGGTTTAGGTTCTCTCGACGTCGAGAAAACACTAATCAATATGACCCTAGGGTTTAGTGTCTCTCGACATCGAGAAAACACTAATCAATATAACCCTAGGGTTTAGGGTCTCTCGACATCGAGAAAACACTAATCAAAATGCATAATGGAGTTCAACATGGATCAACATAGATCATGTGGAGTTCAACATAGATCATAGCATAGTGGGTACAGACCATAGCAAAGTGGAGTTCAACATAGATCAAGTCACTTAAATATGCATAATTAATAGATCCTTAAATTAGAACATGGCTACAATCCATAGCATGGTGGAGTTCAACCTACTCAATTCTTAAATTACAACAAGTACATCCGTACATTACACTACATTAAACAACCATAATTCACCAAAGGGCAGCACATCATACTCCTTCATCCACTCAATTCTTCATCATCATCTTCATCTTCATCTAGCTCATCCATCAATAATGTCCCTGATCATCTTCAACTTCTCTTGGTTCTTCTCCACTGCCTTCAACTGATCAGCAGTCTAGAGCTTCAGCCGATCCTTGCGTTTAATGATATTCTCCATTCCTTTCTTCAGACCACCAATGTGAAGGTTGAGCACCACAATGTCATCTTTGAGTTTTTCCTCAGAATTGTTCACTTTATCAACCCAAACCTTCAAATTGTAGTTCTCTTCACTTAGTTTCCCCTTCTCCTTCATATGATTAGACTTTAGGTTCCTAATGACCCCGCCTTGAGCTTCTACTAGGTTCATAAGCACTGAATACTTCTCTTGTAGCTCCTTTTTCTCTGCCTCTTTGTTCTCAATGTCAGTCTTCACGCCAACCACAACTGCACTAGAGCTCTCAACACCCTTCACCTTATCCTGCAAATAGGTGAAATCCATGACCCTATCCTCTTGGGCATTCAACAGTTGATTGACATCTTCTACTAGTTTGTCATAGTTTGCATCTAGATTTTTTTCTCTTCTGTCAGATGGTCAATTTTCAGTGAACTATCCAAGTTTTCCTTCCTACGAGCACTCCTGCTGTCTTCAAACATTTCCGAAAGTTTCAGCAATGCATTTTGCATTGTGGGAGGCCACTCTGGGTCTACCCACCCCACAAAACCATAGTTCTGAGGTTGCTACAAAATACAAAAAACACAGATTATAATATTTTGTACAGAACCTACAACTTGAAATAAACAATGAGCAGTACTAATGAGCATTAGTAGTGACCGATTCATTAAACAATGAGTACCTACAACTTGAAATAAACAATGAGCACCTCCTGCCTAATATAGTACTACCATCATCACCAAAAAGTCATAGTTGACTAAACATGAATTAACAATGATAATCAACACTACCAAATGATAATCAACACCACTAAAGTCATAGCTAACTAAAAAGGAATCAACAATCATAATCAGCAATACCAAAGTCATGGTTAACTAAAAAGTGTCCATCTTCAGTAGTACTAAACAATGATTGATGCCCATTAGTAATAAACAACGACCATCAGTAGCCTAAACTAAGAAAATTAATAAGCAACACACAGAGCAGCACCAAAACAGATCCTATAGTGCAAAATTAAGCATATGACCAAGATTCTTACCGGCTTAGCACACACTAAAAACCTCCTGCCGGTTTGAAATCCTTCAAATGCTACACGACGCTCAGCCGACAGCCGATCTCCACGCAAACATCCAATGCTGAAGTCTCAATGCCCATGTAGTCTTCGTCTTCTATGCTGGGAGGAATCTAAAGAACCAAGAATCAGAGACTAATTCCTGAAATCAAGAATCAGAAACCCTAACCCTAACCCTAGCTCTAACACTGACCTGGTAGAACATGCCGTCGGAGGAAGAGCTAATTTCTAGGATGGACATGTCGTTGCTACTTTCATCCTCGTAGACCATGGGGCGACGAAGGTACTGGTGGCGGACAACGACCGACGACGAGAGGGATAGAGAGGGTTGCGACGGGGTGCGAGAAGAAGCATGGGTGTAGGGCACGAATGGCTCAGTCGACGGCTCGGTCGAACAGACCCGAGCACTTTAGACCGGCTCGGTCCTAGTAAGCGTCATGGTGCACGTGGGTATGCCACCGTGTCATTTGACAAGTGGGCCGGACCGGTCAGATACATGGTCAATACTGACTTATATGGCTGTCAGCCCGTTTCGCAACAATTAGACCCTGAAGTGGTACTGGCATTCAATATTTTTGACTATTGGTACCAATTCCTTACGACGTGCCAAAGTGTGGTAGTGTCCTGCAATTAACTCCAACTGGTAGTTATGGAGGGACCGGCCGGGATGCCAGCCTTCCCAATGCACCACACCACCCTCCCTCCCACCCTACCACGCCAGGAGCCCAGGACCACCTTCACCACACTTTTTTTCTAAAAGGATGGCCTCTTTTCTAGCATAGTATAGACGCAAGCACTCATATATACGCGCATACGCTCACCCCTATGAACGCATACACGCACACCCTACCCCTATGATCTCCTCCAAGAGACTAAGCCGGCATATCACCTTGAAATTTATGAAGTCACAATAGGCGCCTCTTCGTCAATGGGAATGTCTCCTCCCACTGAATGCGCATCGCCAGAAATCCTAAAATAAATCCAGAAATAATGCAAGCATCAGGATTTTGAATCCTGGTGGACTGGGGATACCACTGTCCCTCTTACCATCCAACCACGGATTGGTTTGTGCCATTTTCATTATTGGAAGATGGCATTTTTATTTTTAATGGCACGACAGTCTTATTACTAGGCACATGGATTTTTTTGGTAACAATATGATGACATTTTTATTATAAGAGATGGCGTTTTTATCAGGGTATTTTTTTTACCATGGCATTTTTTGATATAAGAAGATGGCATTTTTATTTTAAGAAGATGCCTTTTTTTCTCATGGCATTGTTTATAAAATTACCGTGCATGACTTATATATGATGGTGGTTTTTCCCTTTTTTGTTTAGTAGATGTTATACATGAAAATATTTTTGTGACATGATAGTTTATATTTTTGTTAAACATGTAATTCTATAGGTGTATATAGGTGCCTTGCGCCTTGTATACCAAATAGCTAGGATAGATATTCTCTGTTTTCTATTTAACATAGTCTCTCTCTCTGTAATCCTAGGTGGTTACAACAACTAACCTGCCTTGTACCTCAAGTCCTTGATCAATATATACTCCTGCGGGCTCCCTATTGGGGGTTGTGACGATTCATTACTTTTTTCATGGTAATCAGAGCAGGTCCCTTCCACCAAATCTAGCTTATCTCGATTGATCTCCAAAAAACCCACCTCGCAGCCATGTCCACCTTCGCCTCCCTGGTCTCCGTCGACCTCAACTACAATGTCTCTGAGCCGCTGACTTGGATGAACTACGTCCTCTAGCGAGCCCATGCACGATCCCAAATAATGGGCGCCGGCATGTACGGCTACATCGATCAAACCATGAAAGAACCTCCCAAGACCATCGGCTTCAAGGAAAAGGACAACAAAGATCTGGTGATCATCAACGCTGGTTATGCCCCTTGGCGAATTCAAAATCAACAGATTGTTACATACCTTCTTCCAAACCTCTCCAGGGAGGTGCTGGTTCAAGTTGCATCGATCGAGACATCGTATGCGCTGTGGACGGCCCTGAGCGGTATGTTCTCCGCCGTATCACTCTCTCGCGTCAATAACATCCGAGCCTCCCTCACCAATACTCAGAAGGGCAACCACCCGGTGGTGACCTACTTTGGGCACATGTGTGCTCTCTCCAACAAGCTTGCGGCGGCAGGCAAACCGATTGGGGAGGACGAGCTGGTGTCGTTCATCCTCGCAGGGCTTGACATGGAATATCAGCCCATCAGCTTCGCCTTGGATGCGCGCACTACTCCTGTCACCATAAAGCATCTCTTCTCCATGGTAGCTAATTTTGACCAGTGTGTCGAGATGTTCCATGGGAAAGGCACCAGCAACTTGAAATCCTCCGCCAACCTTGCTTCTTGCGGCCGCCAAGGGCCCAACAAGGGCTCTCATAGACAAAAGAGGGGCGAAGGTGGTGGCGGATCTTGTGCTGGTGGTGGCGGTTGCGGCTACAACAACTCTGGTGGTTACACAGGAAACGGTGGCAGCAGCGGCAGCCACTACGAAGGTGGTAGCGGTGGCAACCACTACGGTGGTGGTGGTGGCGGTGGCTACCATCATCAGGGGAACAACAACAATGGTGGTGGGTAACCTCCTCGGTGCCCTCCCTTCAACAACAACTGAGGGCACGCTAATTTTCACCGATGGCAACTCCCAGAAGAAAAAGGTTTTTGTTGTCGCTGATGCATCGTATGGTGTGGACACTAATTGGTACCTAGATACGGGTGCCACTAACCATATCACAAGAGAACTTGAGAAGATGATGATGCAGGAAAGATGTCGTGGCAATGTTAGTCTACACTGCAGCAAATGATGCAGGTATGAAGATTAGTCATATTGGTCCATCAATCATCAAAACACCGCATAAAAATCTTATTCTCAAAGGTATCTTGCATGTACACAATGCATCTAAAACTCTTCTTTCCTTTCATTGCATTGTTGTTGATAACAATGTCTTCCTTGATTTTCACCCATTTTTCTTTTTGATCAAGGATTAGGTCACGAAGAGAATTCTCCATAGGGGTACATGTGTGAAAGGGCTCTATGTGTTGCTTCCTCAGTATTGTCAAATCAATAAAAAGATCTCTGGTGCCATTAAGCTTTCTTCTGAAAGGTGGCACAATCGTTTAGATCATCCTTCGTTTGCTACTGTTCATCAAATTATTAGCAAGAATAAACTCCCAGTTGTTGGTGATAGAAATTTAGAAACTATTTGTGATTCCTGTCAAAGAGCTAAAAGTCATCAGTTGCCATATCTTGTTTCCACTAGTGTGTCTATCAAACCATTGCAACTTATTTTTTCTGATGTGTGGGGTCCTACACCCACTTCTGTTGGTAGACACTCTTACTATGTGAGCTTCATTGATGATTATAGAAAATATACTAGGATATATCTTCTTAAAAACGTTCTAATGTGGTTCAAGTGTTTCATAACTTTCAAGCACATGTTGTGTACAAGTTTGATAGAAAAATTATTGCCATGCAATCGGACTGGGGTGGTTAGTATGAGAAGCTAAACTATTTTTTTCAAAAGATTGGTAATTATCATCATGTGTCTCGTCCACATGCTCACCAACAAAATGGTTCCGCCGAACAGATACATCGACATGTTGTAGAAGTAGGTCTAGCCCTCCTAGCTTCTTCCTCCATGCCTTTAAATTGTTGGGACGAAGCTTTTCTCACTACGGTTCATCTTATCAATATGTGGCCTAGTTATACTATTGCCAATGAAACGCCCACTGAACACCTTCTTCATACCACACCAGATTATACCATGCTTCGTGTTTTTGGTTGTGCCTGTTGGCCAAAACTTCATCCCTATAATCCTCCCAAGCTTATGTTTCGCTCTCAACAATGTGTCTTGCTTGGCTACAGTGATCAACACAAAGGTGTCAAGTGCCTTGATGTATCCTCCGGTCGCATTTACATCTCTCGCGATGTAGTCTTTGATGAAACCTAATTTCTGTTTCAAAAAGTTCATCCAAATGTTGGCGCCCTTCTCCGCAAGGAAATCCTTCTCCTTCCTTCCCATCAATCCGGAGTTGATCATGTGGAAAACGATTATTTTGATGACTTAATATTGACTAATGCTTCTAATATGTCCTCTAAGTCTGATGCTACAGGAGAACATAGTGCTAAAAACGGGAGTCAGTATGGTGTAATTCTCGCAGAAAATGGTGCAGCAACAGATTATGTGCCTCTCACGCCAATGCTGCCGTGATCTTCCCCGGGATTCGTGCCTCCAGCTGCACCCGGGCCGGCCGAATCTTCCTCGGGATCGGCCGGTTCTATGCCAAGTCCCGTGTCCCACCACTCCTGCGTCGACATGCAGCCACCCACGTCTGCGCATGGCTCCGCGCATGACTCGGCACCCGCGCCCTGATACGTCTCCAATGTATCTATAATTTTTGCTTGTTCCATGTTGTTATATTACAAATCTTGGATGCTTTACAATCATTTTATAGAAACTTTATATCATTTTTTGGGACTAACCTATTGACATAGTGCCAAAGTGCCACTTGTTGTTTTTGCTTCTTTTTTACTTCACGAAAAATCATTACCAAACGAAGCCCAAACACCGTGAAATTTTCTAGAGAATTTGTTTGGACCAGAAGATACCAGGTGGCCCAATCAAGTGCTAGAGAGGAGGCCCGAGGTGGGGAACACCCAGCAGGACGCGCTAGAGGCCCCTGACATGGCCTGGTGGGTGGTGCCCACCTCGGGATCCCCCCCCCCACCGACTATCGCCTGTATAAATTGTCAAATATTGGGAAAATCCTAGAGGAGTCTACGAAACACAATTCTAGTTGTCGCAAGTTCTAGAACCTCGACATCCAATCTAACACCATCACGAAGGGGTTTATCTTCATCATAGGTGCCTCTCCGATGGTGCGTGAGTAATCCACCATAGATCTATGGGTCCATAGGCAGTAGCTAGATGGCTTCCTCTCTCTCTCTTATGATTCTTAATACAATGGTTGTTGGGGAACATTGCATGCGAAACAAAAAAAATCGTACGCACAAGCAAGATCTATCCATGGTGATGAGCATCTACGAGAGAGAGAGAGAGAGTGGATCTAGATACCCTTGTAGATCGCTGAGCGAAAGCATTAGGAAACACAGTTGATGTAGTCGAACATCTTCGTGATACAAATCACAAGCCGTCCCGTGATTCAATCACGATCTAGCACCGAATGGATGGCACCTCCACGTTCATCACACATACAGCATGATGACGTCCTCGCCTTCTTGATCCAGCAAGAGGGTCGAAGTAGGAGATGACTTCTGGCAGCACAACGACATGCTGGCGGTGGTGGTGAAGAAAAATTTCCTTAGGGCTTCGCCAAGCAAAACGGAAACTATGATGGAGGATAAACTAGAGGGGCTTGGTTGTCGGCACACGGATTTGGGAATTCTTGATGTGTTGCTGGTGCTAGCCTTGTCCCTCTATTTATAAGTTCAGCCCTGGGGTCGAAACTTGGAGAAAGAGACTCCTCAAAGTCAGTTTGGCCCACAAGGCAAGAGTCCTCCTCGGACTCTAGGACCAGACGCCAGGATCCTCGGCGTCTGGTCCCAACGCCAGGGTCCCTGTCGTGTGGCCCCTGCCTCTGAAAAACTCGTTTTGCACCTTCGTTAAAGCCTCATGGCTTTACCCCTTGGCCCAAATAAAGTGTTCTTGTACCCGAACATTTTGGGAAACATCCAAAACCCCTTCCGGTGAATTCCGGAACCCTTTCGGAGACCAAACACTATTATCCCATATATCAATCTTTATCTCCGGATGTTTCTGGAGCTCCTCGTCATGTCCGGGATCTCATCCAGAATTCTGAACAACTTTCGGCCACCAACATAATAACTCAACTATACTTATATCGTCACCAAACGTTAAGTGTGTAGACCCTACGGGTTCGAGAACTATGAAGACATGACCGAGACACCTCTACAGTCAATAACCAATAGTGGGACCTGGATGCCCATATTGGTTCCTACACATTCTACGAATATCTTTATTGCTTGAACCTCTGTCAATGATTCAGTTAATCTCGTATGATGTTCCCTTTGTTTATCGGTATGTTACTTGCCCGAGATTCGATCGTCGGTATCTCTATACTTAGTTCAATCTTGTTACTGACAAGTCTATTTACTCACTCCATAATACAAGATCCCATGGCTAACACTTTAGTCACATTGCTTGCAAGGCTTGTTTTGATGTTGTATTACCGAGTGGGCCCTGAGATACCTCTCTATCACATGGGGTAACAAATCCCAGTCTTGATCCATGCCCACTCAAAAGACACCCTCGGAGATACCTGTAGAGCATCTTTATAGTCACCCAATTACGTTGTGATGTTTGATACACACAAGGTATTTCTCTGGTGTCAGTGAATTTCATGATCTCATGGTCATAGGAACAGATACTTGACATGCAGAAAACTATAGCAATAAACTAATACGATCATATGCTACGTTCATAGTTTGGGTCTTGTCCATCACATCATTCTCCTAATGATGTGATCCCATTATCAAATGACATCTCTTGTCTACGGCTAGGAAACCTTGGCATTCTTTGATTAACGACCTAGTCTACTAGAGGCATACTAGGGACACATTGTTGTATATGTATCCGCACATGCAATTGAGTTTCCAATCAATACAATTGTAGCATGTATAATAAACGATTATCATGAAAAAGGAAATATAATAATAACCACTTTATTATTGCCTCTAGCGCATATTTCCAACAGTCTCTCACTTGCACTAGAGTCAATAATCTAGCTCACATCACTATGTGATTTACTTTATAATGAATCTAACACCCATTCAGTTCTCGTGTTGACCATGTTTATCCCTTGGAAGAGGTTTAGTCAACGGGTCTGCGACATTCAGATCCGTGTGCAATTTTAAAATATTTATGTCCTCCTCCTTGATGTTATCGCGGATGGAATGGAAGCGTCACTTTATGTGTCTGGTCCTCTTTTGAAACCTTGGTTCCTTGGCCAGAGCAATGGCACTAGTGTTGTCACAGAACAGAGCCATTGGATTCAGTGCATTGGGCACTACTCCAAGATCTGTCATGAACTTCCTTCCCTGCCTACGAGGCTGTGATGTACTCCGCTTCGCATGTAGAATCGGCTACCACTCTCTGCTTGGAACTGCACCAGCTTACCGCTCCCCCATTGAGAATAAATATGTATCCAGTTTGAGACTTAGAGTCATCCAGATGACTGACAAAGCTTGCATTGACGTAACCCTTTACGACGAGCTCTTGATCACCTCCATAAACGAGAAATATTTCCTTAGTCCTTTTCTAGTACTTAAAGATATTCTTGACTGCCGTCCAGCAATCCATTCTTGGATCACTTTGAAATATTCCGGCCGTACTTATGGCAAGGCTGACATCGGGTCTTGTGCACAGCATTGCATACATGATAGAGCATATGGCTGAAGCATAGGGGATGACACTCATCTTTTCTCTATCTTCTGCAATCACTGGGAATTGAGTCTTACTCAACTTCACACCTTGCAATACAGGCAAGAACCCCTTCTTGGAATGATCCATTTTGAAATTCTTCAAAACTTTGTCAAGGTATGTGCTCTGTGAAAGTCCTATTAAGCGTCTCGATCTATCTCTATAGATCTTGATGCCTAATAGGAAAGCAGCTTCTCCTAGGTCCTTCATTGAAAAACTCTTGTTCAAATATTCCTTCACACTTTCCAACATTTCTATATTGTTTCCAATCAGCAATATGCCATCCACATATAATACTAGAAACTCTATAGAGCTCCCACTCACTTTCTTGTAAATACAAGCTTCTCCGTAAACTTGTAGAAACCCGAATACTTCGATCACCTCATCAAAGTGGAGATTCCAACTCAGTTATGCTTGCACCAGTCCATAAATGGATCACTGGAGTTTGCAAACTTTGTCAGCATTCTCTGGATCGACAAAACCTTCTCGTTGTATCATATACAGCTCTTTCTTAAGGAAACCGTTAAGGAACGCTGTTTTGACATCCATTTGCCAAATTTCATAATCGAAAAATGCAGCTACTGCTAACATGATTCTGACGGACTTAAGCATCACTAGGGGTGAGAAGGTCTCATCGTAGTCAACTCCTTGAACTTATGAAAAACCCTTTGCCACAAGTAGAGCTTTATAGACGGTGACATTACTGTCCATGTCAGTCTTCCTCTTAAAGATCCATTTGTTCTGACTAGTCTTTCGCCCTTCAGGTAATACTTACAAAGTCCATACTTTGTTTTCATACATGGATCCTGTCGTTGTTTTATCACGGCAGATGTCCGGGTGAACGGACTTGGATTCGAGGCCATCGCTTAACGGGGTGGACTCAAAGGGGTTAGTTGGGACGAAAGACACGGATTTACCCAGGTTCGGCCCCTCGAGTCGAGGTAATAGCCTACGTCCTGCTTGTGTTTGTATTGCTCGTGTATCGATTACAAGGAGTTAAAAGCTTAATATAGTTCTCGATCCCCCCCTAAGTCGCCTCGGGTCTGCCTTTATATAAGAGGTTAGGACCATCGGGTCGTTACAATGGCTAACCGGGTCTCTCTCTATCTTCCTGTCCAAGCCATCTATGAATTGGCTTGCACGCCCGGGTCTTCTCGGTCCGGGCCGTTTGTACGGCCCATACCTTGAGCCGCCTATCTTCGTGGGCCACCAGTCTTACGGCTCGCCTTTGGCCAGCTCATGAGCCAGCAACATGACCCGGAGCCTCCGGGGCGGGTCATATCGTGGGGTCATATCCCCAACATTAGGCCCCAGGTTGAATTGAGTTTGCTCACTTTATCCTTCTCTTCCATTTTTGGCGAATCGCCCGGAAATGACCCGGCGTGACGTCATAAGATCTGCTGACGTATCACCGAATCTTTCATTAACTGTTATCTTGAGAATCGAGGCGTCCGCCTCGGTCAAACGGTGTCATCGCCTGGATTTTCGCGCCTTCCTTAACCCCCTTTTAAATATGACCCGTGCGGGTCGGAGTTTCCCATCCTCCCGCTTGTGCCTCTTCTTCTTCGTCTTCTTCCTCTCGCCGCCCCAGCGTCTTCGAGCTTCGCTCCAGCGCTGTCCATACATCTTCCCCAACTTGGTCGCTGCCGGTCGGGCTCCGGCACCGCCATCGCGAGTGTATCTCGACGCCGCTAACGCGTTTCAGAATGCGCTCTTGCTTCATCGCCGTGCGCAGGCCGGCAAAGCATAATGTGCGGACCACGATGGCTCCAGTCCATTTCCTTTTCTTCCGCTGTTCATTGCCAGATCAGGATAAAATTTATTTTCTTTGTTTTTGTAGATCCGTAGACATAGTAATATTTTGTGGAATCTGTTTTTTAGGACTTCGCAAATTTTCAATCTTCCTTCCCCTGTATGAGTCGCTAAGCCTCGTCTGGCTCTTGTCACCCGGAAAGAAGCATGATCTCATAGAGTCCTTAAAATTGTAAGCCGCCGTAGATTCCTGCTTGTTCTTGATTTGCCGTCTTTATCTCCTTTGTACAGTAGTTAAGCCGCCGCCATGTCTCGTGCATCCAACTCATGCAACTGGGTTGGCTCCTGCGTCACGGAAGAATATTTAGCAGAACATGTCGAAGCGGGCACTCTCCATCCCAAAGAGGTTCCTCACTGGCGGGTTGCGGGTAATGTGACCCAGCCTGCACCCAAAAAAGGAGAAGTAGTCGTTTTCACCGACCACATTGAGCTAGGGTTCATGCCGCCCGGCTCTAAATTTTTCCGGGACATTCTTCATTTGTATAAGTTGCACCCTCAAGACTTGGCCCCCAACTCTGTTTCAAATATATGCAACTTCCAAGTGCTCTGCGAGGCTTATCTGCAGTCCAGTCCGTCTATGGGGTTCTTTCGGGAGTTCTTTTATGCCAACCGCCAAACCGAGATGAAGGGCGGTCAAAGTCTGGAGCTCGGAGGGATCTCTATTCAGCATCGTAGAGACATCATTTTTCCGGCTATGCAAATGCCGAGTCACCCAGAAGACAGGAATAAAACCTGGTTCTACTGTAAGGATACCTCTCCTGAGGGTGAACGCCCCTTGCCGGGCTATCGTCCTTCCCGACTCAAGACAGATTCAGAGCTTTCGGTCCGGCTCACTGCTTCGGAGCGTGCCAGATTTGAACCGGCTCATACCAAGCTTAATGCGCTCATGGCCAACGGACTAACAGGAATAGACTTGATCTGCTGCTGGGTTTCTTGGCGGGTCATGCCCTTAAGCCACAGGGGCTAGCTTATGTGTGAATACGAAGGCAAGTACGACAGTTCCTTGTGCTTCTGTAAATCAATTTTGACTGAAGATGACATTACTATGACCATCCGGAGCCTTGTCCACGAAGCCTCCGGCTCTTGCAGCGCCATCGGGCTGGCGCCTTTCTGCGTCAATCATCCGGCTCCGGACGTAAGTTAATCTCTTCCCATCCATCCCTTGGATGTTGCTTGTACTTTGCTGATTTATTACTCCTTCCCCGGGTCACTCCTGTAGGCCGACTCAGACTTCTAGAAGAAGGAATATGTTGCCCCTCCGAAGAAATCCAGGAAGAAGGCCGCAACTAAGAAGGCTAAAAAAGATGCCCCGCAAGATAATTTGTTGACCCACCACCGTCATCCAGCTCAGAGGTAAAGTTTTAACTGCCTTGTTTGATATTTTACCTTCCTGCTTTATTAACGCTTGTTTTACTCGCAGGATGAAGTGGAAACTAGCCGTGCCAATGCTCCTGAGGTAAATTACGTCTCTTCCGGCTCAGAATGTTTCGTCCCTCGAAAGCCGCGGCGGGTTATCAGAAGAGTTCCTCTTTCTCACCCTCTTGCTTATCTGGCTTCCGATTTTCTCTTAAAAAGCAACAGCAAGTCGAGCGTCAGCAGACTTGAAGCACCGGCTCTACTGAGCTCATGTCCGGGCTACCAAACTCTCCAGCTCCAAAGAAACACCCTGCCGAGGTTTAAATCTCTACTTTTCCTTTGACTTTCCTTTGTAATCTTGACACTTTCTCATCTTTCCTGTTTTGCTCTTTTTAGAAATCCCCTTCCTCCGGCGACTCTTCGGCATCAATTCTACCACCGCCCAAGATCAATCCGCTGTAAGCATTCCTTACCATGATATCTGGATATCCGATTGCCAATATGATAGCAACGTCTTCAACTGTTGATCCTTCTATTTTGCAGTGCCCAAGCTAAACGTCGCAAAACCAAAATCCCTCCTCCGGCCCAGTTATCGAAGAGCTGGAGCCCGAACAACTGGAGGAGACTCAACCAGAAGAAAACCCGCCGGCTGCCTCCACGGAGACGGCCGCTGAAGATGTCATCATGGAGAGCCCTCCAAGCGCTCCTTCAAAGCCTGCGACTCCTGCCAAGACCCCTGAAACTCCATTTGTTGTTATCACTGGGTCTGGTCATCAAACGCCTCTGGCTCACATGTTGAACAAACATACAGAGACGATTGAAGCCTCGAAGAAGCTGAATTTTGATTCTTCGTACAAGAAGATGACAGCCGAAGAGCTCCACGCCGGGTATATAAACCGGGTTACCACCAGCCGGGATCTGGAACTTCGGTTCGTCTCTTCAATGAAGACAAAATATAGGGTACCTTTCCTTCTTACCATATCCTTATTTAGCCCCCAAGAGCTGGTTTAACGTACTCAATCGTTGAGCCGGGTCTTTCTGTGACCTCTGTAGATATAGTCATGCCAAATTCCCTTAGAATTGCTTTAGCTTAGTACTGTAGATAAAGTGAACCGCCAATCGTAGCCCCCAAGGGCCGTCTCAGATTATATTTGAGTCGGGTCCTTAATGTAGACAACTTGAATATCTAATCATAGCCCCCAAGGGCCGGCTCAAACTTGATCAAATTGAGTCGGTGCTTCCATTATTAGTACATTGAAGAGCCATAGTGTAGCCCCCAAGTTCCGAATTAGCTTTGAAGGAGATAAACCGGAACTGCATTGCATACTCTTTGAAAGATCAAATATACATTAGCCCCCAAGTGTCAAATATATTGCTTGCAATCTGTTTGAGACTTGCATAAATTTGCTTTTAACACTTGTCCTGTATTTTGATGTATTATAGGAAGCTTTAAATGAAGCCTGCTCTCATTTGACGGATCTGAAGGCCAATCTGGCGGCTCAGCAAGAAGCCCGAAGCATTGCTGACGAAAAGTGTCGGCTTCTCTCTGAGGAGCTGGCCAATGTCACTGTTGAGCTTACTTCTCTGAAAGAGACGGCAGAATCTGAAAAGGCGGCTCTGACCAAACGGGCGGACGACGCCGAGCAGCGGCTTGCAGCTGTGGCGGAAGAACTCCAAGGCCTGAAGCAGCACATAGTGAAGATGTCAACCGCCCTATTTGGTAAGTTTTCTGTTTTACTTTGTATCTTAACATTGCTAGTGCAAAACTGGTGACTCATTAGCTTTATTCGGCTTATCTAGGTCCCAGGAGCCGGCAATTGGCTTCTGATAGCCTTCTACCACTGAAGGCCATTTATACCTTTGCGGAACAGCTATACTACGGCGCCATCTTCATGATCAAGAGTGCTCAATATAAGGAGAAGATCCCCACCGCCCTGAAAGGGGTGTTGGAACTCTTCTCCACAATGCCCAAGCAGATAGAAGAGCTGAAGAAGTCTGCCTTCCGCCAAGGAGCCGTCGCTGGATTGAGCCAGGCTCTGGCCTTTGGCCCCAAGCTAACGCCGGCTGAAATGATGGATGGTTACCCATCCAAAAGAGATGACGGCTCAGAATTCACCGAAGAATATTACATCCGGTGTGTCAAAGAGTCACGTTATCTGGCCTCTGTACTGGCGGATGAAGCTGACTTGAGCACTTATCAGGCGGCTTATGACACAGAGGAGAAAAGGATCCGCGAGCCTCTCTACGAATGGAAGGATCTGTCACCCGCCCACAGTAAGGGTCTCTTCCCTTGTGAGCTTAAAGCGTCCCCTTTCCTTGAAGGGTCTTTCGCTGCTCTGGCTGACTGTAATTGGGAATTGGGAAATCTCCAGATAAAGCCACCAGAAGACCCGGAGCAGGATGAGCTGGCAAATAACTGAACTTTATTCTTTTATCCTTTCTGATCACAGACTCATGTAATGACCCGCAGTGGGCGGTTGACAATGCTTTTTGCTCCTTCTGAGAGTAATTTTTATAATAGAGTAATCATGACTGTGCCGTTTGGCGGTTGTATATTTTTCACCTCTCTGTGTGCACTTTCCTTCTCTCTGTGTTTCAATCTAATGTGTTGCCGACTCTCCATGGATATACCTTGAGCTTTTCTGATGAGGGGTGTCTATCTTTGAAGACGCCATTCCTTCGCCAGAATATTAGAGCCGGATAATCTCTTTAAAAACTCAATTTTTGTCAATCGGAGCAACATGGCTCCGATTCTTGTTGGATGAATCCGTTAAGGAGCCGGTTGTCATAGGATAGTGTAAGCTATACCTGATGGTAAGAAGCCTCTATCGACAACTGCGGCTATTTATGAACCGGAAGCGGCTTAAAGCCGGCTGTATGAAAGGTAATGTAAGCTATACCTGATGGTAGGAAGCCTCCTTTTAACAGCAAATGTGTGAACGCCGCCTATTGATGGGAGATGTAAGCTAAACCTTAAGGCAAGAAGCCTCCATCGACAGCCGCAGCTAATAATCAGCCTGAGACAGTATAAAGTTGGTTGTTTGAAAGGAGAAGTAAGCTATCCCCGAAGGCAAGAAGCCTCTTTCAACAGCTACAGTTGATAAGCAACTGAGTTTTGGCGTAAACGCCGGTTGTTAGGGTGAGAGAAGCGAACCCGTCGGTAAGAAGCCCCCTTCGACAACCACGGTTAATAAGTAACCGGAAGTGGCATAAAGCCGGCCATTAGGGTGAGATAAGTGATACCCGTCAGTAAGAAGCCCCCTTCGATGGCCGCAGTTGATAAGCAACTAGAATTTGGTGTACACACTGTTGTCTTAGGGTCCTGTAAGCTATACCAAAGGTAAGAAGCCTCCATCAACAACAGCGCTTAATGTAACCAAACTAGGCATAAAGCCAACTGTGCAAGGGATAAGTAAGCTATACCCGGAGGCAAGAAGCCTCCTTGCAACAGTTTAATAACAGTTGGCTGTGCAAAGGAGAAGTAAGCTATACCCGAAGGCAAGAAGCCTCTTTGCTATAGTGTTTAATTGGGCATAACGCTGGCTGTGCAAGGGAGATGCGAGCTATACCCGAAGGCAAGAAGCCTCCCTGCTGCAGCGTTTGATAAGGCATAAAGCCGGATCGGCTGTTTTGACGGCGAATAAACCACTTTAACTCAAAAAAAATTGAGCCGGAAAAATTTCATCTTGATTGCACAAAGGTATACATAACAGCGGAGGCCCCTGTCCTTATGGGGATGCTAGCTTTTACTCATGTAAGCATGATATATACAATGATAGCGGCTTTCAATGCCTGCTAAGTAAAGTATGGTCGCAAATGTGTGATATTCCATGGCCGCGACGTCTCTTGACCCGCGGTTTCCGACTCACCTCGGATATCAATGAGGTAATATGACCCATTGTTAAGGTTTCTGCTGATCACAAAAGGACCCTCCCATGGTGGAGATAACTTATGCACTCCAGATTGGTCTTGAATCAGCCGGAGCACCAGGTCACCCTCCTGGAACGTTCGGGTCTTGACCCTGCGGCTATGATAGCGTCGCGGGTCTTGTTGATAAATTGACAACCTAGCTGCTGCTAACTCTCGTGCTTCATCAAAGGCGTCCAACGCATCTTGGCGTGCTACCTCATTATCCATCTCAACATAAGCCGCCACTCTTGGAGAGTCGTGCCGGATATCGCTGGGTAGAACCGCCTCAGCACCATACACCATGAAGAAAGGCGTGAAACCTATAGATCTGTTAGGGGTAGTTCTGATGCTCCATAAGACGGAAGTCAACTCCTCAACCCAACATCTGGGTGTCCGCTTCAAAGGAACCATGAGCCATGGTTTGACTCCTCTTAAAATTTCCTGATTGGCTCGCTCCGCCTGACCATTAGACAGTGGATGTGCCATGGCTGAAACATCGAGCCGAATATGCTCCTTCTCACAAAACGCTTTCATAGCTCCTTTGGATAGATTTGTTCCATTGTCCGTAATGATACTGTGCGGGTAACCAAAGCGATAGATCAGCTTCTTAATAAATTGAACCGCTGTAACCGCGTCACATTTGCTGACCGGCTCTGCCTCTACCCACTTAGTAAATTTATCAACCGCTACCAGAAGGTGTGTTTTCTTATCCTTGGATCTCTTGAAAGGTCCTACAATATCGAGCCCCCAGACCACAAACGGCCAAGTGATTGGTATCATCCTCAACTCTTGAGCCGGAACGTGAGCACGCCAGCCAAACTTCTGACAGCCGTCACACCTACGGACTAAATCTTCCGCATCCTTGTGAGCCATCAACCAGAAAAACCCATGTCGAAAAGCCTTGTCCACTAAAGATTTTGACCCGGTGTGATGTCCACAGTCGCCAGCATGAATTTCACTCAAGATCTGCCGACCCTCCTCCGATGAGACGCAGCGCTGAAAGACACCCGTCACACTACACTTATGTAACTCACCATTGATAACCGTCATAGACTTAGAATGTCGGGTAATCTCCCTAGCCAAATCCACCTCCGGAGGTAACTCGCTGCGTGTTAGATACGCCAAATAAGGAATAGTCCAGTCTGGGATAGCATGCAGAGCCGCCACCAAATCCGCTTCCGGGTCAGGAATAGCTAGATCCTCCTCAGAGGGTAACTTGATAGTCGGATGATGCAATACATCCAGAAAAACATTAGGTGGTACCGGCTTTCGTTGAGAGCCTAACCGTGACAAAGCATCAGCCGCCCCATTCCTGTGACGATCAATGTGATCCACCTGGTACCCCTTGAAGTACCGGCAATGATGTCAACCGCCTGTCGATAAGCCGCCATCCGCGGATCCTTGGAGTTCCAAGTACCTGAAACTTGCTGAGCCACCAGATCTGAGTTGCCTAAACATCTGACCCGGCTTAAATTCATCTCTTTAGAGACTCTAAGACCATGGAGCAGTGGTTCATACTCAGCTGCATTATTAGTACAAGGGAACATTAACCGGAGCACATAACAAAACTTGTCACCCTTGGGGGAGGTGAGAACAACTCCTGCACCGGACCCCTCTAGCTGTTTGGACCCATCAAAGTGTATAGTCCAATACATGTTATCCGTCTTCTCTTCAGGGGCTTGACATTCAATCCAATCATTTATGAAATCCACCAAAGCTTGGGACTTAATTGCTGTACGAGGAACATACTTGATGTTAAGTGGACCTAGCTCTAAGGCCCACTTGGCGATCCTCCCTGTAGCTTCTCTATTTTGAATGATATCTCCCAATGGGGCAGAACTGACCACTGTTATCTGGTGCCCCAAAAAGTAATGTTTTAACTTGCTTTTGGCCATGAAAACTCCATATACTAACTTCTGCCAATGCGGATACCTCTGCTTAGACTCTACCAAAACTTCACTAATGTAATACACTGGCCTTTGCACAGGATACTCCTTCCCTGCCTCCTTGCGCTCAACCACAATTGCTACACTGACCTCTCTATTGTTAGCCGCCACATAAAGGAGTAATGGCTCTTTCTCGGCCGGAGCAGCTAACACTGGCGGCTCAATCAACTGTTTTTTAAGAGCTTCAAGTGCTTCGGCCGCTGCTTTGCTCCACTTAAACTTGTCTGTCTTTTTCATCATCTGGTATAAGGGAATGGCTTTCTCCCCAAGCCGGCTTATGAAACGGCTCAATGCAGCAATCCGTCCTGCAAGGCGCTGAAAATCATTAATGCACGTTGGCTCTCCTAAAGAAGTGATAGCCTTAATATTATCCGGGTTAGCCTCGATGCCCCGCTCAGAAACCAAGAAACCCAAAAGCTTTCCTGCTGGAACATCAAAGACACACTTCATCGGGTTAAGCATCATCTTGTAGACCTGGAGATTGTCAAAGGTTTCTTTCAAATCCTCTAGGAGAGTTTCCTTCTTTCTGGATTTAACCACGATGTCGTCTACATAAGCATGAACATTTCGGCCAATCTGATTATGGAGGCAGTTCTGCACACATCGTTGGTAAGTCGCCTGGGCACTCTTGAGCCCGAAAAGCATGGAGACGTAACAGAACGCCCCAAAAGGTGTAATAAACACCGTCTTCTGCTAATCCTTCGTTGCCATCTTAATCTGATGATATCCTGAATATGCATCCACGAAGCATAAACTTTCACATCCGGCTGTAGCATCAATAATTTGATCGATACGAGGGAGCGCAAAAGGGTCAGCTAGGCAAGCTTTGTTAAGGTTTGTGTAATCTATACACATGCACCAAGTGCCGTTCTTTTTTAGCACTAGCACCGGGTTAGCCAACCACTCCGGGTGAAAAACTTCCACTATAAAGCCTGCGGCCAAGAGCCGGGAAACTTCCTCCCCAATAGCTTTACGTCTCTTCGTTGAACCGTCGTAGAAACTGTTTGATCGGCTTAAACTTTGGATCCACATTAAGATTGTGCTCAGCGAACTCTCTCGGTACACCCAGCATGTCAGAAGGTTTCCATGCTAAGATGTCCCGATTCTCACGGATGAATTCAATGAGCGCGCTTTCCTATTTGGGATCCATGTGGGCCCCAAGGATGAACTGCTTGGATGAGTCACCCGGATCGAAATCTACTGCCTTGGTATCATCCGCTGAAAACTTGAGTGGCGGCTCAACCTCTGTTGTAGGCTTCTTCAGCGGGGTCATATCCTCCGGGTCAACATTCTCCTTGTAGAATTTTAGCTCCTCCTGAGCACAACTAGACTCTGCATACGCCGCATCTCCTTCCTCACACTCGAGAGCCATTTTCCTGTTACCGTGAACGGTAATTGTACCATTTAAGCCGGGCATTTTGAGTTGCAGATAAACATAGCAAGGCCTAGCCATAAATTTGGCATAAGCCGGCCTCCCAAATAGTGCATTATAGGGACTTTTGATTTTGACCACCTCGAACCACAAGGACTCCACCCTGTAATTATGCTCATCACCAAAAGCTACTTCCAATGAAATCCGGCCCACCGGGTATGCTGATTTACCCGGGAACACACCATGAAAGACGGTGAAGGAAGGTTTAAGATCTTTGTCAAACAACTTCATCCGCCGGAAAGTGTCATAGTAAAGGATGTTGATGCTGCTACCTCCGTCCATAAGCACTTTATTCACCATATAGCCATTCACCTGAGGGGCCACAACTAGAGCCAGCCGGCCCAGGTCATCTACCCGCGGCGGGTGATCCTCCCGGCTCCACATTATGTCATACTCAGACCACGGTAAATATCGTGGGAGGGCCGGAGCAACCACATTAACCGCTCGCCTCCGCAACTTCTCGTCTCGTTTATTGTGACCGGTCGTGAATACATGATACTGTCCAGAAATGAGCTGCTTCGGATTACTCTGAAACCCGGACTGATTGCGCTGCTGCTGATTGTTGTTATTGGTGTTGTTGCCAGGATGTTGTTGGTGTCCCCCTTGGTTATTCTGACCCGGATGCCCGTTTCCTGAATCGCCGACGCCGAATCCAGCCCCTGACCCGCCGTGCCCTAAGTCGCCAGGCGGGCCACCGCCCTGATTATTACGCGGTTGGGAATGCTGGTTTTTGAATCTCTACATGATAAAACAATCACCCCACGCATGCAACGCCGACTTGTCAGGCGTGCTGTGCTCCGAACAAGGCTTCCTAAGCGCTTCCACTAAATTAAAAGGGCCTCTGTTCCTTGGCCTGAACTTTCCACCCCCGTTGGGATGATTCTGTCCGGTGTTGGTATTTGCCACTAGCTCTGACCCGCTATCAGCGCTCTTCCGCTTATTCTGATTCCCATTGTTAACAAAACCCTTTCCTTGATTGCTTTCCTTCCTTGATTGGCTTTCTCATCATCCGAGCCTAGATCCTTGGTGTTATCTGAGTCGGCATACTTCGTCAAGGCCGTCATGAGCTCTCCCATATCCTGACACGTGCGCTTGAGCCGGCCAAGCTTCTGCTTCAATGGAACAAAATGACAGTTCTTCTCTAAAATAAGCACCGCTTGAGCCGTCGTGATCTACTCTGAAGAGTGAATAATGGTCGACATCCGCCGGACCCAATGGTGGGCCGACTCATTCTCCTTTTGAACACAGTGTTCCAAATCGACAATAGTCATAGGCTACTTACAGGTCCCCTGGAAATTCTTAATAAACTTCGCTCTCAGCTCTGCCCATCAACTTATCGTGTTAGGCGGCAGACCTTTCAGCCATGTACGAGCCGGACCCTCAAGCATCCTGATGAAATATTTTGCGCATACCGCCTCACTGACATCCAGCATCTCCATGGCCAGCTCATAACTTTCAACACACGCCTTAGGGGGTAGATCAGCTATGTAATTCGGAACCTTTCGAGGCCCCTTCAAATCTTTCGGTAGTCGTTCGCTTCTCAGAGCCGGAGTTAAACATGGCACTCCTACGGCTCTGGTACTAACTACTCCCATTAAGATGGAAAGCGCCAGCTCTGGACGGGTTGCCGCTATTTCCGCCTCTCGCCTATCTCTCACCTGGTCCGCGTGGGCTTGTGCATCAGGAGCCGCCCGCTCAACCTCAGGTGGTCCACGACGTGGATGACTGCTGGAACCCGCCGGCGACTCGTAGCGCCGGCTAAAGCTTCGACTCGGGAGGGGGGTGGAGTGAACCCAGCTCCAGCTGTGATCATACTTCTCTTGCGGGCCATGGCCGTCTGTAAATATCCAATGGCGTTTCGCACATCCTCCACAAAGGGTGCTTCATCTGGGATGGGAATCGTCGCAAGCCTGGCGGCCGCTGCCACCATGTTCTCGGCTGGGTTAGAGTAATGACCCACCGGTGTTGGAAAAGCCATAGGTGAAATTTGGTTATGCTGGGGTGGATGAGCCGCCGGGCGTTCCATTGGGCGGCTTTCCGGTGTGCCCGTAACCCGCCCTGCTCCGGGGGTGTTAAAAAGGTTCCTCGCTTCGTAACATTCTGGCAGACGGGATTAATGTCTCCTCCGGTGCATCGCGGCCGCTGAACTTTGCTCTAACTCCAGACGGAAAGCATCGGCGTTGATACGCTCCACTTCCTCCTCCATCTGGTTTTTCAGCTCGGCCATCCTTTGACGTTCCTCTGCCATCCGGCCCTTGATCCATTCCACCTCTAGATTCCTTGCTGCTTGATTATCCGGTGTACTTCTGTGGCCATGAGAGCTGTAAGTTCGTCCATCAATTCCACTAGAACCTAAGCCGCAACGGTGGGCTATCACCCGCTGTGGCGGCTCCTGCCGCTGTGTCACCGGCGGCTGAAGCCGATCCTGCCATGAACACCGCCGCATGAACCGGGGGTCTCAGATCATCCGACTCAAAACCCTCTTCCTCAGAATAGGTGTCGTAGTAGCCCCCAAGGCCACCGTTACTGAGCCGATACACTGATTCTGTCTCCCCACTGGAGGACTCATCTTCCGAGCAAACGAGAGTTCCATGTGACCCGGACGCTTCCATGTCCATGCCTTGAGTGAAGCCCACGAGAACATGCTTTTGACCTGGGTAAGCACGGGCAGGCCACACAACACCCGTAGATTGGAGACGCGAGCCGGCTCGATGATGTTGGTGCAAATGTCCGGCCCGGGTGTAGATCCATCAACCTTTCCGATGAAAACCTAGATCCCGCCGAACGGAACCCGGAATCCATACTCCACTGAGCCAGCATTAAGCCCCCAGCCGGCGTCGTTGATGTAGAGCCGGCCGCGGCGACTCTTGCTCATCCTTCCAACCACGTATCCTTCGAGCCCTGGGAGAGAGCCCTTTGAGAACTCAACACCACCAAGCGTTGGCCCCACGGTGGGCACCATCTGTCGTGGTTTTATCACGACAGATGTCCGGGTGAATGGACTTGGATTCGAGGCCATCGCTTAACGGGGTGGACTCAAAGGGGTTAGTTGGGACGAAAGACACAGATTTACCCAGGTTCGGCCCCTCGAGTCGAGGTAATAGCCTACGTCATGCTTGTGTTTGTATTGCTTGTGTATCGATTACAAGGAGCTGAAAGCTTGACCGAGTTCTCGATCCCCCCTAAGTCGCCCCGGGTCTGCCTTTATATAAGAGGTTAGGACCACCGGGTCGTTAGAATGGCTAACCGAGTCTCTCTCTATCTTCCCGTCCAAGCCGTCTATGAATCGGCTTGCACGCCTGGGTCTTCTCAGTCCAGGCCGTGTGTACGGCCCATACCTTGAGCCGCCTATCTTCCTGGGCCACCAGTCTTACGGCTCACCTTTGGCCGGCTCACGAGCCAGCAACATGACCCGGAGCCTCCGGGGCGGGTAATATCGTGGGGTCATATCCCCAACAGATCCCATCTCGGATTTCATGTCCTCTAACCATTTCTTGGAATCCGGGCCAATCATTGATTCTCCATAGCTTGTAGGTTCATCGTTTGCCAACAACATGACCTCTAAGACAGGGTTGTCGTACCACTTAGGAGCAATACGTGTCCTTGTCGACCTACGAGTAGTAACTTGACCTAAAACTTCATGATCATCATCATTAACTTCCTCTTCAACTGATGCATGCTCTACAGAAACATCTTTCTATGGTATGCTACTCTCTTATTGAAGTAAAGGTTCAGTAACCTCATCAAGTTCTATTTTCTCCCACTCAATTCTTTCGAGAGAAAATCTTTCTCGAGAAATGTTCCCTTTTTACCGACAAACACTTTGCCTTCAGATCTGAGATACAAGGTATACCCAACTGTCTCTTTTTGGTATCCTATGAAGACACATTTCTCCGCTTTGGGTTCGAACTGTTCAGGCTGAAGCTTTTTAACATAAACATCACACCCCCAAACTTTTAGAAACGACAACTTTGGCTTCTTGCCAAACCACAGTTCATATGGCGTCGTCTCAACCGATTTATATGGTGCCCTATTTAAAGTAAATGCAGCTGTCTCTAATGCATAACCCCAAAACAATAGTGGCAAATCGACAAGAGACATCATAGAACGCACCATATTCAATAACGTTCGATTACGACCTTCAGACACACCATTACGCTATGGTGTTCCACGCGGTGTCAATTGTGAAACAATTCCACACTGTCTTAATTGGCTGCCAAACACATACCTCAGATATTCTCCTCCTCGATCAGATCGTAGGAATTTAATCTTCTTATTACGATGACTCTCAACTTCACTCCGAAATTTCTTGAACTATTCAAACGTTTCAGACTTGTGTTTCATTAAGTAAATATACCCATATCTACTTAAGTCATCAGTGAAGGTGAGCAAATAACAATATCCACCGTGTGCCTCAATGCTCATCGGACCGCACACATCAGTATGTATGTTTTCTAACAAGTCACTTGCCTGTTCCATTGTTCCAGAGAACGAGGTTTTAGTCATCTTGCCCAAGAGGCATGGTTCACTTCTGTCAAGTGATTCAAAATCAAGTGACTCCAAAAGTCCATCAGCATGGAGCTTGTTCATGTGTTTTACACCAATATGACCTAAATGGTAGTGCGACAAGAAAGTGGTACTATCATTATCGACTCTACATCTTTTGGCATCAATGCTATGAACATGTGTATCATCACAATCGAGATTCAATAGGAATAAACCCCTCACATTAGGTGCATGACCATAAAAGATATTACTCATATAAATAGAACGACCATTATTCTCCGATTTAAATGAGTAACCCTCTCTCAATAAACAAGATACACATATAATGTTCATGCTTAATGCAGACACTAAATAACAATTATTATTCTTCATCACTAATCCCGATGGTAATCAAAAAGCGAGCATGTCGACGGCGAGCACGTCAACCTTGGAACCATTTCCCACGCGTCCTTAGCCAGCCTTCATCTATTCCGTAGCTCCTATTTTGAGTTGCAAAATGAGAGAAACCGAACCGGTCTCAAATACCCAGGCACTACAACAAGAGTTGGTAAGGTACACATCAATAACATGTATATCACATATACCTTGTTTGGTGTTGGCTGCCTTCTTGTCAGCTACATACTTGGGGCAGTTCCACCTCCAGTGACCAGTTCCCTTGCAATGAAAGCACTCAGTTTCTAGCTTGGGTCCAGTCTTGGGTTTCTTCACAGGAGGGGCAACTGCTTTGCCACTCTTCTTGGAGTTACCCTTCTTGCCCTTGCCATTCTTCTTGAAACTAGTGGTTTTATTGACCATCAACACTTGATGCTCTTTCTGGATTTTAGACTCAGTGATTTTCAACATCGCAAACAGCTCAGCGACTGACTTGTTCATCTCGTGCATGTTATAGTTCATCACGAAGCTCTTATAGCTAGGTGGCAATGGTTGAAGAACTCTATCAGTGATCGCCTCTAGCGAAAGGGGCATCCTTAACTCATCCGGACGACTCAAATACCTAGACATTCTGAGTATATGTTCACTAACAAATCCCTTCTCCTCCATCTTGCAAGCATAGAACTTATCAGTGGCTCATACCTTTCGATCCGGGCATTGTTCTGAAAGATAAAGTTCAAATCCTAGAACATCTCATATGCTTCATGACGTTCAAAACGTCTTTGAAATCCCGGTTCTAAGCCATACAACATTGCACATTTAACTATTGAGTAATCTCTAGAATGTGCCTCCCAAGATTTGTTAACGTCTTCGGACGACACGGGAGCGTGTGGATCACCAAGCGGTGCATCAAGGACATAAGACTTCTAGGAAGTCGTGAGGATAATCCTCATATTACGGGCCCAGTCTACAATGTTACTTCCATCATCTTTCAACTTGGGTTTCTCTAGGAATGCAATAAAATTCAGGGGAACTACTACATGAGCCATTGATCTACAACATAAATTTGCAAAGGTTACTAAGACTACAGTTCAAGATAATGAGTTTAGTTAATCAAATTACTAAAAACTCCTACTCAAATTGACATCCCTCTGGTCATCTAAGTGATACATGATCCAAATTCACCAACCCAAGTCCAATCATCACATGACATGATCTGGTTTCAATGGTGAACATCATCATGTTGATCATATCTACTATAAAACTCATGTTCGACCTTTCGGTCTCTTGTGTTCCGAGGCCATGTCTATATATGCTAGGCTCATCAAGTTTAACCCGAGTGTTCTTAACATGCAACATTGGCTTGCACCCGTTGTATGTGAACATAGACTCTATCACACTTGATCATCACATGGTGTCTCGACACGATCAGCTTTCACAACGGTGCACACTTGGGGAGAACACAATTTCATCTTGAAATGTTAGTGAGGGATCACCTTATAATGCTACCGTCGTCCTAACCAAAATAAGATGCATAAAAGGATTAAGATCACATGCAAATCATAAGTGACATGATAAGGCCATGAACTTGTGCTTTTGATCTCCATCTTCAAAGCACCGACATTATCTTCATCATCACTGGCATGACACCATGATCTCCATCATATTGATATCCATCAACGTGTCGCCATGAAGTTGTCGCGCCAATTGATGCTTCCACGACTATTGCTAATTCGTAGCGATAAAGTAAAGCAAAAACGACAAAAATAAATTAAAGACAACCCTATGGCTCCTGCCGGTTGCCATACTCATCGACATGCAAGTCGTGATATTCTATACAAAACATGACCATCTCATACATAATATATATCTCATCATGAAATTAGCCATATCACATCACATGATACCCTGCAAAAACTAGTTAGACGTCCTCTAATTGTTGTTGCATGTTTTACGTGTCAACTACGGGTATCTTGCAAGAACAATTCTTACCTACGCAAAAAACACAACGGTGATACACAAATTGATATTCAACCTTTTAAAGGACCACCTTTTTCGAATCCAATCCAACTAGAGTAGGAGAGACAGACACCCGCCAGCCATCTATATGCAACAATGTCACATGTTAGTCGATGAAACCAGTCTCTCGTAAGCGTAAGAGTAATGGTTGTCTGCGCCACTTCATCCCACAATACTGTTGAATCAAGAAAATACCAAGGGAGGAAGCAATCTGAGCATCAATGCCCACAAACTCCTTTATGTTCTACTTGAGACCTCATCTACACATAGAACTAGCTCTAATATCACTGTTGGGGAACGTTGCATGGGTAACAAAAATTTTCCTACGCACACACAAAATCAATCCATGGTGATGAGCATCTACGAGAGGGAGAGTGGATCTACATACCCTTGTAGATCGCTAAGAGGAAACGTTAAGAAATGCGGTTGATGTAGTTGAACGTCATTGCAATCTAAATCACAAGCCGTCCCGCAATCCAATCATGATCTAGCGCCGAACGGATGGCACCTCCACGTTGAACACACGTACAGCTTGAAGACGTCCTCGCTTTCTTGATCCAGTAAGAGGGGCGAAGTAGTAGATGATTTCCGGCAGCACAACCACGTGATGACGGTGGTGGTGAAGAACAATCTCCATAGGGCTTCACCAAGCACAACAAAAACTATGACGGAGGATAAACTAGAGGGGCTGGGTTGCCGGCACACGACTTAGGGAATTCTTGATGTGTTCCGGGTCAGGGAGTCCTGGTTTAAGGGGTCATTGGATGGCTGACCTGTTTCTCATGGGCCGAACTATATGGGCCACTGGCTGAGCATTGGATGATCAAAGGCCCCATTGCCAGGGTGGAAGCTTCAGGAGTCGTGGCGTGCCTCCAAGTTTTTAATAGTAGATAGGCATGTTTTTCCCTTTGAGATGCAACTGACCATGTGTAAACCCTAGGTACCCTTGGCGTCTATATATGTTGGAGGGTTTTAGATTGTAGGGGAGAAAAACTTGTCTAGGGTTTAGCTATTCGATCTCGAGGTAGATCAACTATGTAACCTTCATATTGTCAATATAATCAAGCAAGACGTAGGCTTTTACCTCCATAGGAGGGCCCGAACCTAGGGAAACATCGTCTCCTTCGTCCCCTATTACCATCGATCCTAGTCTTATAGCTCGGGACCCCCTACCCAAGATCCGCCAGTTTTGACGCCAACATTGGTGCTTTCATTGAGAGTTCGACTGTGATCGCCAAAGGAATCAATGGCTCGCCTTGTCATAAGCAACGAGATCTGCAGATAGGATATTCTCATCCCTGATCGGATGTTCACGAACGGTGACGTATTGTCACATGCCGACCCGACCGGCCATCTTGGCCAGATCAGAAGCTTATCCCCCGATCAAGGAATCAGATTCGGAACCCTAGAGTTCATCGCTGATTCACAGGGAGAACTTATCTTGATGGGACCCTCAACTCTCATGGAGGAGCCCGCTGATCCCGATGCCTCGACGCCGAAGACATCGGGCCCCACCTCTGAGATGACCTTCACCCTCGGGCTGTCTGGAATGCCCAATCGAGTCGTTGTGTCCGGATCCGCTATGGCCGAACAGGACCCAGATACGCTTTCAAGCGACTCCGGAACTACGATGTCGTAGATCGACCCCACTCGCTTCAGCGACACGCATCCTACCATCACCTCGTTCCTAAATGAGTTGTTTGATTGGATTCATAACATGCGTATGACTGATGACCAGACCCCTGTCTATGACCGGCTCAGGCTTAAACCCGACGATAGGGAGATTCTCATGCCCACGGTCACTCACTTAGTCACCATCGTCGAGTGTCCGGCCGATGCCTCGTCTCCCCAACGATCAGAATTAAAAATGAATTATACCCCAATCTCCGATCATCGAAACCTCGCTTGTAACCCAGACCTTGGAGTTCGCTCTAGAGATAGATCGGTATCGATCCATGATCTAGCGCGCAACTGAGAACCCGTAATTCCGGACTCACATTGTTGCGTGGAATCAGAAAAATTTCTCACCCACCACCCAAGTCGATCAATCAAGCATCGTAGCAGAGTCCAAGTCTTCGCACTTACGGGACGTTAAACAGTTACCAGGAGAGTCGGTTCATCATTTTTGGGCTAGACTCCTCCTCTCTAGAAACAAAGTATGAGGTCTTAGTGACCAGGAGACAATGGCAACCTTGAATCGCAAATGCCATGAGGAAGGGATTCTCAACGCCCTGGCTCGTCGACACATTCGCAACTTCACCAAGCTGTCGGATTTGGTACAAAAATATTGTGCCATGGAGAGCACCTGGCAAGCCGAATGGCTACTTTCGGAACCAACCTTTACCGAGTACCCTAGAGGAGATCAGAAAAAGAGGATACCCCCGAAGCATATAGCCGAACTCGAACCCGCCGAAAAGAGAAATAGTCCCCTTAGAGGGGTCAGAATTGTCCTTGACGGGGTATTGGATAAACCATGCCCTATACATTCTGTATTGTTGAACACAAGCCCGACTGACAGCCTTAGAGCTTTCTGGGCCGTTAGTTAGGTCGCAAAAAGTGATGAAGCCATCCTTGAGGCACTACTGCCGAACAGGCGATCCACATTGCCACCTGAATACAACATGGAAGTCCTGACGATCTACGAAACGTTCCCCTCAAGGAACAGGAGGAAAAGAGGTCTTAGAGAACTCGAACAGGTCTATCATGTGGCAGCAACAGGTTCATGGGCAGACATACCCATCACCTTTGGAGATATTGACTAACCAGCCATCCATCCCGCTCATACATGGGCCGCAATGGTCTTAAACCCCATTGTCAATGGCTTTAGGTTGCCTAAAGTGCTAATGGATGGCGGCAGTGGTTTAAACCTTATCTACGAAGATACCCTAGAAAAAATGCAGTTCGATCGATCGCGCACCGAGCATAGCAGCACAACATTCCGGGGTATCATTCTTGGGAAAGAGGCACATTGTTCAGGACGTATCACCGTGGACATAGTGTTCGACACACCCGAAAACTACCTATGTGAAGAACTTCTCTTCATATCGTGCCCTTCCCCAGCGGCCACCATGCCCTGCTGGGGCATGACGCCTTCACAAAATTCCCGGCTATACCACATTACGGGTATATGTAGCTCAAGATGCCAGGCCCAAATGGGGTAATCACAATCGTCAGTGATCTGAATATAGCCCTTCAAGCCGAAAACAAAACAGCAGCACTCGCCCTCGAGGCACTAGCTGAGATCTTCACTACAGAAGAACTGGCCGCACTCCGGTCAACAGTAGACAAGGACGATGTGATCCTTAGCAAAAGGCCCGAACCCACGTCCTTTAAACCTGCAGATGAAATTGTTAAATTTCAGGTACACCCAACGGACCCCAATAAGACAGTGTCCATCGGATCCTAGCTAGACCCCATAGTGGATGAAGCACTGCGAGCATTCTTACAAGAAAACTGGGACATCTTCGCCCGACATCCTTCTGATATGCCTGGAATCCCACGACGGCTAGCAGAACATAGTCTGAAACATCATCGCAGGCTTCAAGCCCGTTAAGAAGACTCTATGCCGCTTCTCCAAACCCAAACGACATGCTATGATTGAAGAATTAGCCAAACTGCTAGAGGCCGGATTCATACGAGAGGTTAAGCACCCCGAATGGTTGGCAAACTTGGTGATGGTACCAAAGAAAGACAAATCCTACCGGTTGTGCATCAACTTTAAAGACCTCAACAAGGCCTACCCTAAGGACCCTTTCCCCTTACCACGCATAGACCAGATTATTGACGCCATAGCCGGACATGACTCATTGTGTTTCCTCGACGCTCATTCTGGATACCATTAGATCAAAATGAAGGAATGTGATTAAGCCGCAACCGCATTCATCACCACATATGGGCCATTCTACTTCAACATGATACCTTTCGGGCTAAAAACACCGGGCCTACGCACCAGCACATTATCTAGACTTGTCTCGCAAAACAAGTCGGTAAAACAGTCAAGGCATACGTGAACGATGTGGTAATCAAAACCAAACACGTCAGCTAGCTGATTGACGACCTAAGGCAAACCTCTGTCAGCTTACGTGAGTATGATATACGCCTCAATCCAAAGAAATGTGTATTCAGAGTTCCTGCTGGTAAACTGCTCGGATTCATCATTTCCCATAGAGGAATAGAAGCGAATCTTGCTAAGATCCGCGCCCTATCAGAACTAGCAGTTCCCATAGAGTTAAAGCATGTCCAGAGGTTGGCTGGTTGCATGGTGGTGCTAAGCCGCTTTATCTCCCACCTCGGTGAAAAGACTTTACCGCTCTATAGATTGATGAAACAGACCAATAATTTCGAATGGACCGATGAAGTGGTAGTTGTGTTAGAAGAAATTAAAACACTCTCGTAATCCCATACTCACAGCACCAGGCGCTGGTGAGCCCATGTTATTATACATATCGGCCACCAACCAAGTCGTTAGCATAGTGCTTGTCTTCGAACGAGAGGAGGAGGAACACAAATTCCGGATTCAGAAGCCGGTCTATTATGTGTCAGAAGTACTAATGCAGTGCAAGTCTAGATGCCCACAGTACCAGAAGATATCCTATACAGTATTTAGGGCATCATGGAAACTAAGACACTACTTTCAAGACTGTTCGGTTATGGTGGCATCCAAAGTAACCCTGAACGATATAATCAACAACAGGGACACCACCGTCCGCATAGCCAAATGGGCCATTGAGCTCCTTCCTTTTGAAATTGCCTACAAGCCACGATCACCTATGAAATCTCAGGTGCTGAAGGATTTCCTTGCTGAATGGACAGAGGCCGAGCTCCCCAGGGAATATAGTACATGCTCCCATTGCACGATGTACTTTGATGGTTCCAAAACTTTGACCGGATTAGGGGCTGGAGTTATTCTCACATCCCCACAGGCGACAATGTTCGATACGTGTTGCAAATCATGTATGACGATTCCAACAATGCAGCCGAATAGGACGCACTTTCATCAATGGGCATACAACAGTTGGAGGTACGGGGAGACTCCAACTTGGCCATCTCCCAAAGCAACAGAGAATTCGATGCCAAAAACCCAAAGATGGCAGCATACAGAAACACTGTCCTCAAGATATCTGCATGGTTCATGGGGCTAGAATTTCACCATCTCACTAGAGACAACAACCAAGCCGCCGACATACTGGACAGCATGGGGGCCAAACACGACCCTATCCCAAAAAACACTTTCCTGGAATGGCTCTTTAAGCCATCAGTGGTTTGGCAGGATGATAATAAGGGCACCTAGCACAGAAGAGGTTGTTCCCCCTATGAACGAACCATACGACCAAATCATCGGTGGCTCTATAATGAACGAAACGCGCTCAGCGCATGAGGCCATGGCAGTAATCGTGCCATGGACCGACCCTTCCTTGCCTACCTCTTCGCAAAGAACTCCCCAGCGATCAGATGGAGGCGCAACGCATAATTCGGCGATCCAAAGCCTATAAAGTCCATGAGGGTGAGTTATACAAGAAAAGCACAACCTGAATACTACAATGGTGCATATCTGAGGAAGAAGGACGACCACTCTTAGCCGAAGTAGACGCAGGGATGGGCGGCCATCACGTCGTGGCATGGGCCTTAGTTAGCAAGGCCTTTCGGGCCGGTTTTTTCTGGCCCGCGGATCGAGCGGACGCACAGTCACTTTGTAAGCACTGGTGGGGTGTCAACTTTTTGCTAAGCAAAGTCACCTGCCCCCAACAGCTCTTCGGACTATTGCAATTACCTGGCCCTTTGCGGTCTGGGGGCTGGATATGGTCGGACCCCTTAAAGGGGGGACCAAGAAGAATAAATACCTACTGGTCATGGTTGACAAATTCACCAAATGGATAGTGGCAAAACATGTCAAATCAGGCGAGTTCGGACTAGTAATCGACTTTATATCCGGCATGGTACACCATTACGGCGTCCTGCACAGTATAATAATGGATAATGGATCCAACTTCATAGCCCAAGAGGTCAAAGACTGGTGCACAAAATTGGGCATCAAGCTCAATTACGCATCGGTGTATGATCCGCATACCAATGGACAAGTCGAATGAGCAAACGAGCTAATCATGGGTGGCATTAAACCACGTTTGGTCCGATCTCTACATGAGTCCAACTGTCATTGGGTAGAGGAGGTTGAGTCCGTTCTATGGGGCTTGCGCACCACCCCGAACAGATCAACGGGATACACACCATTCTTCATGGTCTATGTGGCAGAATCAATCCTCCCCTATGACATTATTCACAACTCACCAAGGGTGCGCATGTACGAGGAAAAGGAGGCTGAGTTAGATCAGCAGGACGACTTGGACACCTTAGAAGGACAGCACAACATAGCCTGGGATCGTTCTACTTTTTATCAATAGCAGGCCCGACATTACCAGAGTAAGGAGGTCAGGGCAAAAGCGTATAATGTGTGTGAACTCATCTTACGGCTCCTGGAGAAGCAGAAGCATAAACTCAACGCCAAATGGTAGGGGCCCTTCATAATTGATGAAGTACTCGCGGGAGGGCTTACCCTCTTTGAAACCCGTTGGATAACTGCCTTGAACCAAACCCATGGAACGCAGCTCGTCTTCGGCGCTTCTACGGATAAACCAGTGTCGTCATACCCTTTACCCCTTACCTCCTTTTCTTCCCTTTTTCTTTATTTTTTCCTTTCCCTCCCACCTTGATTTTGGTAGGATTGGTCTTCTTCTTTTCTTCCCAAGTCTATGTTCGGTTCAACCGATCTAGTATTAAGATTTTCGCCATACATCCTTAACTGTTAAATCCGAACACAACACCTGGGGGATTTATCCCGAAGCCAATGATTGTATACTCTAAGCATATATTCACATTTATTGTGTATGCATGTTTCCCTAGTTGATTTTTAATACATTATATGCATCAATTCGAACTAAGATTTTTGCCAAGATGGGTTGCCCCGCTCTTTTGCTTACCCTCTATGTTCCCGACTTTTAGGCTAGAAGGTAAAGGGAGCACCTGTGCGATTGTTATGACCGGGTAATCCGGATACGTACTTCAGATGGGTGAAGCCAAAAGCTAGCTATCTTGAGCAGAAAATTGGTCGGCTATGATGGAAACAAGAAATAAAATTATTGTCGTTGTCACCATTACTCGGGCTTCTTATCTCAAAAAAATCCATTAGTCGCATACTAGCAGTATACGACCTACTATCTACGATTTACATAGCAGCCTGAAGGAAGGTACCGATGAAGGTACTATTTCTTTGGAAGCTGTTTCTTATGCTAAGCAGTAATATACCATATCTCCCTGTGCATTTTCTGTCTGTTTGCACCAAATGGCCGGATTGCCTGGTTCCTCAAAGGAATTCCTTCTTATCAAGGGATATTTCATAAGGAACACTCCCAAGCTCTTAGCACGGGAGGTCGAAGCCAATGGTCGATTAAGACAGAGTTTAAATCACAGACAGAGCAATATTTGATTTAAAGTACATAGTTACATAAAATCATACATCTAGCTGCTGGTCAAGATTGTCTATTATGGCATCTAGAATGCAATCTTCCTACAAAAGACGAGCGGCGGGCATCACTTGGTCGTACACCAAATGAAGCGACACTTCTTGCACATCTAGCCCTGCCAGCCAAACCCGAGCCATATGCTCGGGGTTAAGGCCGGTATAGCGGGTCTTGATCATTGCCCACACCTCTCGTGCTCCCTCTCGATAGGTCAATGTCTTCCATAGGTCGAACCGACTTCGGGCTCCCTTGAACCGATCAACCAGTTTGGTCATCTCCTCGAAGGTTGCGTGGTGGGCCGTAGAGCTTTTATCATGCTCTTCATGGCCTTCCGAGCCCGCTCATGAAGGGCGGACAGTTCCTTCAAAAGGCTTCCCCAGTAGGATCTGATCTCTTCTTTGGGCCGTACGGTTAGGATACCTATACATGAGTCAAGGCATGTCCATTATGTTTCATAATAAGAAGTACCATCAAATGTTAGAATCACGCTTACCGAACATGCCCCTCTATAATTTCTGGTTCTCTTCTTGGGCCCGGGCCAATTGAGTCTTCAAGATCTCAATTTCTTCGGTCTGCTGCTTGTTTTCTACCTAGAGGCGTTTCCTCTCCTCAAGGTTTCATTGCAACGAAAGGCAGCTGGCCTCATGCTGGGACTCAACATACCTCTGAGATTCTCGCGCTGCATCTAAATCCTTTTGCAGTGGCCCTATATACTCATCTGCTACAAAGTACCCTCGCATGAGCACAGGATTATATACTTAGATCGGAAGATTGGATATACTTACCATGCACCTCCCGGGTGAAATTCTTCACTTGGTGAAAGCACAACATGATTCCTTGGTGGTTTTGATAATTCATGACAACATACATTGTCTCTTGGACTAATACTTTTATCTAGTGTGTTTCAGATAATAGTCCATGGAAAGTTGGGTTGGCAAAGAGATTGTGGAATACCCCAAGGTGCAACGAAATAGGTTGGCAAAGCTTCAAGCAAGAGGACTCTACATTTTATATTTGTGTCAAATCACTTTGAATCCATAGGAAAGCCAATACTATTAGAAGGGGGTAAGGGTTTGTTGGTGAACAAAATGCTCATACGTGCACAAGTGATAGTCGCCAAAGACACCCACAAACTCTCCCACCAAAGTTTGTCCGAAGCCAAACACTCATAATCGGTGCAACCAAGTTTCTACATTCGGTATCACCGATTCCAAACCCTAGACAGACTCAGCCAAACCATAGCCACTTCGGTGCAACCAATTCCATACCGATGCCACCGAGTTCAGGCTCTCAACTTTCGGTTATGCAAGTTCACAGTTTCGGTCCCTCCGAGATTGTTCAATTGGCGTCACCGAGATTGGGCAGTCTAACCGTTGGTCACCTTATCAGTGCAACCGAAATTCCTATATCGGTCTCACCGAGATTTAAAAGTTCACACCTTTTGGTCACTTCGGTACCACCGAGATTAACACATTGGTGTCACTAAGTCTGACTTATTGTGTGTAATGGTTGGATTTTTCGAGATGCCTATATATACCCCTCCACCACCACCTACTCGAGAAAGAAGCACTCAGAACCATTCCATACCTATCCTATCATTTTTTTGAGAGAGAACCACATACCCTTGTGTTGAGGTCAAGATCTTCCACTCCAACCATATGGATCTTGATTTCTAGTCTCCCCAAGTTGCTTTCCACCAATCCCATCTCTTCTACCAAGCCATATCTGTGAGAGAGTGATTGTGTGTTGAGGAGTCTATCATCTTGAAGCACAAGAGCAAGGAGTTCATCGAAATTACCGAGCCTATTACCTTTTGGAGGGTGGTGCCTCCTAGATTGGTTAGGTGTCGCTTGGGAGCCTCCTACTTCATGTTGTGGAGTGAACCAAGAACTTTGTAAGGGCAAGGAGGTCGCCTACTTCGTGAAGATCTACCCTGAGTAAGGCTTGTCCTTTGTGGACGTAAGCCGTCATGGTATAGTCAAGGTTGCTTCTTCATGGTACCCTTCGTGGGTAGAGCCCTCCGTGGAATCTCGCGACCGTTACCCTCCGTGGGTTGAAGACTCAATGACCGTGGATGTACAATAGAACCACCTATCGGAACCACGGGAAAAATCCTTGCATCTCCAATTGCGTTTGATCTCCATATCTCAACTCTTTACTTCATGTGCAATGTCTCTACTTTTCGCTACCATGTTTGTTGACATGCATGTGTAGGGTATATAGATTTGCTAGCCTTGCTAAAACTGTTAAAATCTGCCAATCAATTAACTTGGGAATAGGTTAGGTTTTAATTTTCTGCTAGTAGTCTATTCACCCCCCCTGTAGACACTCTTCTAGCGATCCCTCACTTGGTCAAGTTCGTCTTTCACGGTTCCGACCTGTGTTCGGCTAGCTTCCATTTCCTTGGTCAGTTTCTCGTTCTGCTGCCTTGAGGCCTACATCATCAGAAAAACAATATGCAGACCCTTAATTTGGTCATTCCGACCAATTCAAGGCTCATGGGCTACTGGGTTTACATGTGCGTTCGGATTCTTATAGCCGAGCACTCACCTGCAGGTTGGACGATATCAGCTTTATGGCTTCCTCGAACCCAGCTCGGGCAGCTCCGATGTGTTTGTCAGCCGAGCATAGAGCATCGAACTCTTGTTCGGAGAACGCCGGGTTTCAGAGGGTTACTCGTCGCTGCCTTTGAATCATCACGCTCTCTACCTCGTATTTAGTCTGATACCGCGTCCCCGGAGTCTTTAGGGTCCTGATTGACCACAGGGACCTCCGCAGCGGGTCAACATGAGCAGGAGATCTGGAGTCGTGAGCATTGCCGGACACCGTGGCAACATCCTCGGTGGGAGATGTCTGAACTTGTTGCCTGAGTATTTCGACAGGAGATCTCTTGTAAGGTCCTATCGATCGTAATAATAAATTAAACAGCCGAACAAAGTACCTTTGAGCTGAACGAGTGGTCGGGCATGTCCCCACGACCGGATCACTTGACGGATCCCTGTTGCTACATGGTCTGGGCATTACCGCCGTAGTTGATGTTCGTCACACGGACCAACGACGCTTGGGAGCTGGAGCCGGCTTGTTTTAGGTCGACGGAGGATACTTGCCTTTTGCAAGACGGATTTTTCTTCTTCTTGCCTATAGTAGGGGAAGGAAATGGTCGGGGTAATCGGCTATGATAGTGTAACATCCCAAAATTTGGAATGTTATAATAAATATTAGAATAATTGTTTGTTTGCTTGAGTGATTGAATTGAGTGAAATCTGAAAACTTTTTGAAACTTTTGAATCAGAGGGAATAAAATGACTTTCCCCTTTGTGTTTGATTTCAAATTAATACTTTTCAAATCACTGAGAGAAGATGACATGACTTCTTCAATATAAAAAGATTTGGAAAGTGAATTTGAAAACTATTTGAAAATTTCTGAAATGGAGTTCTTTTCATATTTGAATTTCCAATTTGAAGTTTGAAAGAATTCAAACCCCTTGACAAAATTTGAGAGAAGTAATATGACACTCCACACCAGGGTCATTTTGTGAAGGATTTGAACCATAAAACCGAGGGGGTTATTTGAAAATTTATTACAAAAGAATTAAAACCAATTTAGGCATTTTCTGAAAATAATTTTTTTAAAGTCTTCATTTTGACAGAGGAAAATGTTCATTAAATAGAATTTATTTCCCTGATCAATTTGATATATATATATATCTTTATTTGTTGGAAATATATTGATGTCCATAACTTAGATTTCAATGCTCTGGAAATTAATAAAAGGAGAAATGTTATAATTAGGAAAGTCTATCGGCCCACCTGCCCATAACCTGTTGGGGAACGTCGCATGGGAAACAAAAAATTTCCTACGCACACGCAAACCTATCCATGGTGATGAGCATCTACGAGAGGGAGAGTGGATCTACATACCCTTGTAGATCGCTAAGCGGGAAGCGTTAAGAAACGCGGTTGGTGTAGTCGAACATCTTTGCGATCCAAATCGCCGAGCGTCCCGCGATCTCATCACGATCCGTCCCACGATCCAATCACGATCCGTCCCGTGAACTCATCACGATCCGTCCCGCGATCTCATCACAATCCGTCTCACGATATTGATCACGATCTGTCCCGTGAACTCATCACGATCCGTTCCGCGATCTCATCACGAACCGTCTCGCAATCTCGATCACGGTCCTTCCGATCTAGCGCCGAACGGACGACACCTCCGCGTTCAGCACACGTGCAGCTTGATGACAATCTCCACCGTCTTGATCCAGCAAGAGGAGGTGGAGAGGAGAGAGAGTTCACCGGCAGCGTGCTGGCGCTCCGGTGATGGTGGTGGAGTAATTCCGGCAGGGCTTCGCCTAAGCGCTGCGGAAAACTGATCTAGAGGAGAAACTGTGCACCGGTGAAACGGGTAGCACGTGGCCGGAAATTCTGTCCAAAAACCACCCAATCCACTAGTATATATAGGAGGAGAGGAGAGGAGAGGCAGCCAAGGCCTTTGGGTCGGCCGAAATAGGAGGTGGGAGCAATCCTACTTCACCTCCAATCCTAGTTGGAGTAGGATTGCCTCCTATTGGCTGATTTTCCACTTTTTGCTTTAGGACTTTCTCTCCTGCGCCATGGGCCTTTGTGGCTGTTTTGCTAGCCCACTAGGGCTGGTTATTATTCTCCCACAGCCCATGGACCTCTTGGGGTCGAAGTACCCCTCCCGGAGGTCTCCCGGTACACTACCGGCACTCCCGGTACACTACCGGCACTCCCGGTACACTACCGATGAGCCCGAAACTTTTCTGGAAACCAAACTCGGACTTCCTATATATGAATCTTTACCTCCGGACCATTCCAGAGCTCCTCGTGACGTCCGGGATCTCATCCGGGACTCCGAACAAACTTCGGTCACCACCATACATAACTCTACACTACCGAAACGTCACCGAACCTTAAGTGTGCAGACCCTGCGGGTTCGAGAACTATGTAGACATGACCGAGACACCTCTACGGTCAATAACCAATGGCGGGACCTGGACGTCCACATTGGTTCCTACATATTCTATGAAGATCTTTATCGGTCGAACCTCTATGTCAAGGATTCAGTTAATCCCGTATAACGTTCCCTTTGTTCTTCGGTATGTTACTTGCCCGAGATTCGATCGTCGGTATCTCCATACCTAGTTCAACCTCGTTACCGGCAAGTCTCTTTACTCGTTCTGTAATACAAGATCCCGCAACTAAAAAATAGTCACATTGCTTGCAAGGCTTATTGTGATGTTGCATTACCGAGTGGGCCCCGAGATACCTCTCCGTCACACGGAGTAACAAATCCCAGGCTCGATCCATGCCAACTCAACAGACACCATCGAAGATACCTGTAGAGCACCTTTATAGTCACCCAGTTACGTTGCGACGTTTGATACACACAAGGCACTCCTCCGATATCTGTGAGTTGCATGATCTCATGGTCATAGGAACATATACTTGACATGCAGAAAACAGTAGCAATAAACTGACACGATCATATGCTATGTTTGTAGTTTGGGTCTTATCCATCACATCATTCTCCTAATGATGTGATCCCGTTATCAAATGACATCTCATGTACATGGCTAGGAAACCTTAACCATCCTTTGATCAACGAGCTAGTCCATTAGAGGCATACTAGGGACATGGTTTTGTCTATGTATCCACACATGCATTTAAGTCTCCGATCGATACAACTATAGCATGGATAATAAACGATTATCATGAACAAGGAAATATGATAATAACTAATTTATTATTGCCTCTAGGGCATATTTCCAACATAACCCCCTCCCGAAATCCCTCCGCACCGGCCACCGATGCCGCGCCCTCTCCCTGTCTCTCTCTCTGACGCCCCGGCCCCACCGACCGCTCGCGCCGTCACCGCGGTCACCTCCCTCCTCTCGCTCCCCTTACCTCGTCGGCGACCACCGCACCGGATCTCCCTCCTCCTGCCAATCCCCGACACCCCGAGGCCGCCTATAAAACCCCGCCCCTCCCCTCGACCCATTCCGAGTATTTCCCCCTCGTCCGACCCTCTCCCCTCGCCGGAATCCCTCGCCGGAGATAACCACGGCCGCCGCGCCATTGTCGCGCCACCGCTCCACCCAGACGTCCCCGACGTCGTCTGAGCCCACCATCCACTTCGCCGCCTTTTTACGCACCTCCTAGTGCCCTCGCCCTCGCTAGGAATCCCCTGCCACGCCGTAACCACCACCCTCGCCGGAGCTCAAATCTCAACCGGAGCCCCCCGAGCTCGTATAGCTCACCACCGTTGCCCCCTCGTCTCTCCATCGCGACCAACCATCCTTGGAGGATCCCCACCATCGATGGAGACCTCGCCATCGCCGGAGGACCCCTAGAGCACCGCCCACATCGACCTCGGCGCCCCTGCCTCGCCGGAATCTTCCATCGTCGGCGACCTCCCTCTATGAGCACCCCACCCCCTCCTTAGACCGTTAGATTTGGATCCAACGCGCCAGATTAGAAGTTATATAACACCGAACCATTTTCTGTTAAGGGTAGGTGTCTGCTCGTTTCAACCTCGCACGCATAGGTCTCGGCCAATCCAGACGCGCCACGTGTAGCCTGCCCGATCGATAGTTTCTTTTTCTTTTTAGTTCTGTTTTTCAATTCCAGATTTAGTTCTATATTTGTTTTATTCATATCTTTTATGTTTTTAATTATTTTAAACTGATTCTTTTTGCATCTTGTCAAAAAAATTATATATTTTCTATAGATATAAAGTTTGACTATATTTGAATAATTTAAATTTAATTCAAACAGATTTGATATAAATCTTGTTTTCTGAATATCTTGAGTTTAAAAATTTATTTTGAGTTGATTCTTTTTGCTACTTGTCACTACTGACCTAGGTTATCAGTAGGTAAAACTTTAGAATATTTAGAATAATTTAAATTAGTATTTAAAAAAAACAGATTCTGTTTTAGTTCTTTTAGATTTATTTCTAATTCCTTTGTTTTAAATTGTTTTCTTTTATATTAGTTAAATTCTTTTAACTTGTTTTCTGTTAGATAACAGTAGCCCTTTCAAACAAATATTATTTTATTAGTTGATTGCATGAAAATCAATTCTAGTTCAATTATAACTGGCAATTTGATTTTCATTGCTAGTTTGATTTTCTGTTAATCTAAGTTTAGACGAGAAACAATTTGTATTATAGTTGAAATTGTTTGTGGTTTAAGCAAAGGATGACCTTGTTTTATATCAGAAGAAGAATTTTTATAAAAGAGTTTCAATTAGTTCTTTTTACAAAAGAAAGATTTATGAGAAAATACTTTCTGCTAATTATTTGTTTTAAATTTGTTTTCTTTTATTATCTTAGTGTTTTCCTGGTGATATGTTCTAGTAGTTAAAAACTTATGTTGCTAGAGTATTGTTTTCTTAGTTCTTAGTTGTTCTTCAAAACTAATTCTTTTTACTAAGTAAAATATTTACTAAACTACTTTTGATTATATTTTACTTTGTTTTGTGTTTTGACTTTTGAAAATATATTTTTTGTAGAGAAAACCAACCTTAGTTGTGTTGATAAAAACTTTGTTGTTTTGAGTTTTGTCTTAAGTATTTCCTTCATCACAAACCCTTAGTGTTTACTCTTGTGTTATCCTTGTGTGTTAGAATTGATTGATAGTATGATTTCTTATATGAATGCAATGTTTGATTATATATATTTCCCTCGGAGAGTGACGTATAGTTCTATCAAGTATTTTTTGAGAGCGATATTATCTTCATCAACAGTACAGGCAAGTTCACTTTGACCATTTTTTTAATAGCTATGTTTTATTGCATGTAGTGACATCATTCAACATACCCCTCTCGTAGTGTTATTGAAATCCTTCTAGTCAAGTAGAATGCATGAGGTAGGAACCCACCACTTGTTACTAAAGCCTCGGGAACGTTAGTAATTTTATGCTATGCTAAAGTAGATGGGGTTGGTATGAGTGTTCATGAGTGGTGTGAGAAGGAGGATTGTACGTCAAGACGACAACTTCATGAAGGCATCTTCAAGTCCTGCATCTTCAAGACCTCAAGACTTCGAGACTCGAGAAACAAGTTTTTCAATACACGCTACTGGGTGAAGGATGGTTGATTGGGCATCCCTAGAGTAACCAGTGGATGGACGGGATGCATGGAGAAGCGCCATGACATCTTGCCGAAAGCTTCACCCAGACTCAAAGAGACAGATGAATACCTCAAGCCCGGAAGCTTACATGTGTAGCCACAAGTCATTATGGGCTCTGGCTTGGTTGATCTTTGTTGTGACTTTGGCTGGGCTGTGCTACAAGATGTAGTCGACGTTAGGAATGGATGGGCACAGACAGTAGTCAGGGAAACACTCTGAAAGACCATGTTTCGTTCATCCTGTTCTCAAACACCAGGCAGTGCGAGGACTTATCAAGAGGGAACGAATCTTGTGGGTAAAGTACACAACATTCTGTAGAGTTAAACCTAATCGATTAGCCGTGTCCCCGGTTACGGACAATTTGAGCTTCTAGACTTGGATCTATCTCTGAACTCTCAACACTGGACTGATAATTAATTGTGGGCAACTTATGATACTTATGGGCATTAAGACATCGTTGGCAGAACCATGTCATGTTAGGTAACTCTATAGTGAAAATTCCTGATATTCCTTTGTTGTAGGAAAAGAAAGTAAAATCAAGTTTTATACAAAAACTCAGACACAGAGACACAAAGCCTTACTGCATATAGAATAGTTTTTATCTTCTGCTCTACTATGGTGATCTTGCCAGTACATTCAATGTACTGACCTACACGACTGCAACGTCTCATGTTGCAGATACTCTTCTTCAACGGGTAAGAGTACGATTCAGGGTTACGGTCTACACTCAACCTGCCGTTGGTGTTTATTGGGACTCCACTCCCGTTGACTGTTTCCGCTGAGATTTTAAGGTATATATCAATTTTACGTTAATTACATGTGATTGCACTTTGATATATACATTGATGTATTGTGTGTGCCAGCATACTGATGGCACAAAACACAGAGAGGCTTGACTCGTTTTGAGTCGGGTCACTATAGATAGCCTCCTTTGAATGGTCAAGGCTCTCTTTGTAGAAAACCCCGTCTTCGAACTCAACTGATAGATCCAGGTCGTCATGAAAACCCGGATTGTCATCACGATAATAGTTCTTGGGTTGGAGGCGGGCGGTTAACTGTCTTGACGAAGCTCCTCCATTCATGTTTACACAAATTAAAGGCTTCGGTCAAATAGGGACAAATTGAAAACCCAAATTCGGTCACAGAGTCGAAAGGCTTGCCATTCGATGGGGTTCTGACTTGAGTAGCCCTCCTTGGTCGGTAGCCAAACAAAGTCTTCTTTCTCCCCTTTGCATAGGTAGGCAAGGGCGGCGGCTAATGTTGTTTGATCAGCAGGGCCCAGCCGTCGGGAGCGAGTGGTGTCGCTTGTCCTGCTGTAATACCACAAAGGGTGTATTCTTTACTGAAGAGATTGAACGCACCGGGTGATTGCGGCGGCCCTGATGTCTATCATGGTCAACTTGTGATGGGCTAGTACCCTTACATGGGTAGCCAAGTGTGGCACTTCAATGCCATCCTCTTGGGATGAGCTCTTCGGTCGCCAGTTGTACCTTTTCTTTAGGGGGGCATCGGAGTATTTGGGCAAACCCCTTTGAGCTGGGTCAAATAGGGGAACATCCTCAATATAGAAATATTCCGAAGACCATTCTTTGGACTCCTTCGGTGTCCCAACTGGATACCCCGTCCCAGCTATGCGGCATATTTCGGCTCCTCCAACCTCTAAAATTGTCTTATCCCAAGTGCGAGGGATGAGGCAGAAGTACTTCCTCCATAATTCAAAGTGTGCCTCAGAGCCCAGGAACATCTCGCAAAAGGTGACACAGCCCGAGATATGCAGAATGGACCCTGGTGCATGAGATGATGGAGCTGGATCCCATAGAACTCCAATAATCCCCTAAGGAATGGATGAATGGGGAACCCAAGACCCCACAAGAGGAAGGGCACGAAACATACCCACTCTCCCTTTTGAGGATTGGGGAAGTTTTCCATGAATGCTTCTCCATTGAAAGAAGTCAGACCGGCACGGGTAACCGCTAGATCCGAGGAAGGGAGATACCCTTGGGTCTCGAGGTTACGCAGTCGAAAGAGGGATACGGAGCATCTTGTCCAATCCCCAGGACGGGATCCGTAAGGGCACAAGGAATAGCTAGGGGTGCGCGCCATGCTATTGTGGTGATCTCTCGCTAAAGGTTTTTTCTTTCTGATGGAGAGGAAGAAGAAGAAGTGGCCTAGACCACGATTCAGCTTGTTTAAAAGGGTGGTGCCTCCTTCATGGGAGGGGCAGTCTTGTAAAAAGCTGCTGAACCGCTCGTCTCCCCTTGGCACACGAGGATCGAGAGGCATTGACAGTTATTACAATGGACCCTACAAGTTCGTAACGCTTGGGATTTCGCCGATGACAGGATGGTTGCCGAACAAGAAGGGATAGAGGGACTCGCCTCGCAAGCCGAAGACTTTGACGTGCAAGATTGTCCGGATATTATACCTCGGCATTAGAGGCTAGTCCGGGGGCTACTGAGGGAGTCCTGGTTTAAGGGGTCCTCAGATGGCCGACCTGTTTCTCATGAGCCGGACTATATGGGCCACTTGCTGAGCATTGGATGAACAAAGGACCGTCTCCAGGGAGGAATCTTCAAGAGTCATGGTGTGCCCTCCAAGTTTTTAATAGTAGATAGGCATGTTTTTCCCTTTGAGGTGCAACCGACCATGTGTAAATCCTAGGTACCCTCGGCGTCTATCTAAGCCGGAGGGTTTTAGATTGTAGGGCAGAAAAACTCGTCTAGGGTTTAGCTATTCAATCTCGACGTAGATCAATGATGTCTACTACACAACCTTCTTCTTGTAGACTCGTGTTGGGCCTCCAAGCACAGAGTTTTGTAGGACAATGTTAATTTTCGCTGAAGTGGATGACCTAAGGTTTATCAATCCGTGGGAGGTGTAGGATGAAGATGGTCTGTCTCGAACAACCCTGCAATCAAATAGCAAAGAGTCTCTTGTGTCCCCAACACACCCAATACAATGGTAAATTGTATAGGTGCACTAGTTCGGCGAAGAAATGGTGATACAAGTGCAATATGGATGGTTGATATAATCTGAAAATATAAAAACAGCAAGGTAACAAATTGTAAACGGTGAGCAAAACGTTCAATAAATGCTTGGAAACAAGGCCTAGCGTCCATACTTTCACTAGTGCAATTTCTCTCAACAATATTGGCATAGTTGAATCATATGTAAATACCTATCGTGCGACAAAGAGTTCACTCCAAAATTACAAATAGCGGAGCACAAACGTAGAAATTATTGTAGGTTACGAAACCACCTCAAAGTTATCTTTTTTGATCAATCTTATGAGCTATCCCTATAATTGTCACGAACAGCCCTAGAGTTCGTACTAAGATAACACCTTAAGATACACATCAACCAAAACCCTAATGTTACCTAGATACTCCAATGTCACCACAAGTACCCGTGGGCTTGATTATACGATATGCATCACACAATTTAAGATTTATTAATCCAACACAAAGAACTTCAAAGAGTGCCCTATATTTTCTACCGAAACGTCAAGATAAGAACGTGTGCCAACCCATATGCATAGATTCCCAAGGTCACGGAACCCGCTAGTTGATCACCAAACATACATCAAGTGGATCAATACAACATCCCATTGTCACGACAGATATCCCATCGCAAGACATACATCAAGTGTTATCAAATCCTTAAAGACTCAATCCGATAAGAAAACTTCAAAGGTAAAACTCAATTCATCACAACAAGATAGAGAGGGGAAAACTCCATATGATTCAATCTATATCTACAAAGCTTGTGGTACATGAAGATTGTGCCATCTCAAGAGCATGAGAGAGAGATCAAACACATTGCTACCAGTACATATCCTCAGCCCCGAGAGTGAACTACTCCCTCCTCGTCATGGAGGGCGTCGAGATGATGAAGATGGCCTCCGGCGGTGGTTTCCCCCTCTGGCAGGGTGCCAGAATGGGCTCCCGATTGGTTTTTAGTGGCTCTGGAGGTTTGTGGCGGCGGAACTCCCGATCTAGGTTCTGTGTTGGGTTTTTGGAATATTTAACGGTTTATAGAGCTGAGAGGGAGGTTGTTGGACTCCCGAGGGGCCCACAAGCCTGGTGGTCGTGGCTAGGGGGTGTCTGTGCCCCTAGGGCTTGTGGTCTCCTTGGGAGTCTTTTGACTTCATATCCAAGTTGCATAGGTTCCTTCTGATCCACAAAACATCATATTGAAGGTTTTATTCCGTTTGGACTCGGTTTGATACTCCTTTTGTGTAAAACTCAAAAACAAGGAAAAAACAGAAACTAACACTAGGCTCTGGGTTAATAGGTTCGTCCCAAAAATAATATAACTTTGTGGTAAAAATGATTGTAAAACATCTAAGAATATTAATATAACAGCATGGAGCAAGCAAAAATTATAGATACATTGGAGACGTATCAGCATCCCCAAGCTTAATTCCTGCTCGTCCTCGAGTATGTAAATGATAAAAACAAATAATTTTTGATGTGGAATGCTGCCTAACATATTTATCCATGTAATATTCTTTATTGTGGCATGGATATTCAGATCCGTAAGATTCAAAACAATATTCTAATATTGACATAAAAACAGTAATACTTCGAGCACACCAACAAGTTAGTCGAGTCCTTTCGAAATAACATGGCCTTAGAAAGTTATCCCTACAAAATCATATGGTATGGCTATGCTCCATCTTCCCCACACAAAGTATCTAAATCATGCACAACCCTAATGAATAAGTCAAGCAATTGTTTCACACTTTTGGTGTTCTCAAACCTTTTCAACTCTCACGCAATACATGAGCGTGAGCCATGGATATAGCATTATAGGTGGAATAGAATATGGAGGAGGTGCAAGGAGAAAAAGGAGAAGATACTCTCACATCAACTAGGCGTATCAACGGGCTATGGAGATGCCCATCAATAGATATCAATGTGGGTGAGTAGGGATTACCATGCAACAAATGCACTTAGAGATATAAGTGATGAAAGCTCAAAAAGAAAACTAAGTGGTCGTGCAAACTGAATATCCACTAGTTATATGAAAGTGGCAAAATAGGAGACTCTCTATCAGGAAGATCATGGTGCTACTTCAAAGCACAAGTGTGGAAAAAGGTAGTAGCAATTGTCCCTTCTCTCTTTCTCTCATTTTTTTCTTTTTCTTTTCTTTTGGTGGGCTTCTTTGGCCTCTTTTATTTTTTGTTTGGGCTTCGCTGGCCTCTTTTACTTTTTTGTAAAGTTCGGATACTCATCCCAAATTGTGAGGGAGTCATAGCCTCCATCATCTTTTTATCTCACGGGACCATGCTCTATTAATGAAAAATCATCACACTTTTATTTACTTATAACTCAAAGGAAAAGAAATTACAACTCTATTCCTATGACAAAATATGACTCTATATGCAATATGAAGTGATGGTGCAAGTCATGAAAAACTACATGGTGGAAGTTGCATCGCAATATATCTCGGAATGGCTATGGAAATGCCATAATAGGTAGGTATAGTGGCTGTTTTGAGGAAGGATGGTTTGATGTACCGGCGAAAGTTGTGCGGTACTAGAGAGGCTAGCAAAGATGGAAGGGTGAGAGTGTGTATAATCCATGGACTCAACATTAGTCATAAAGAACTCACATACTTATTGCAAAAGTCTATTTGTTATCAAACAAAGCATTAGACGCATGCTCCTAGGGGAGAGATTGGTAGGATTTAACCATCGCACGCTCCCGACCGTCACACAAAGGTCGACAATCATTAAACAAATCATGCTCCGACTTCGTTACATAACGGTTCACCATACGTGCATGCTATGGGAATCACAAGCTTTAACACAAGTATCTCTTCCAATTCACAACTACTCACTAGCATGACACTCATATTACCATCTCTATTATCTCAAAACTATATGCAAGGAATCAAACTTCTCATAGTTTTTAATTCACTTAATATGAAAGTTTTTATTATGTCCCTCTTGGATACCCATTAAATTAGGACTAAATTCATAACTTAAAAAAATTACCATGCTGTTTTAAGAAACTCTCAAAATAATATAAGTGAGGAACGAGAGTTCAATAATTTCTATAAAATATAACACCACCATGCTCTACAAAGATATAAGTGAAGCACTAGAGCAACATTGCCTAGCTCAAAAGATATAAGTGAAGATCAATGAGTAGTCAAACAATTAAGGAGCTATGTGAGGTATCTCTATCCCTCAATAAATATTTTCAGATCTTAAGTATTTTATTCAACAGCAATCAAAAGAAAAAATAGCACTCCAAGAATAGCAAGCATCATGTGAACGGATAAAAATTTAGGCTCAACATAGGCTAACCAATAATTGTTGATGAAGAGAGGTGGGATGCGTAGCATTCCCAAGCTTATATGCTTGAGAGTTCTTGGAATATTTACTTGAGGTGCCTTGGGAATCCCCAAGCTTGAGCTTTAGTATCTCTTTCAATCCTCTCATGCCACGGTTTCACCTATTCTGAAAAACTTCATCCACACAAAACTCAAAAAGAACTCGTGAGATAGGTTAATACACATAATAATAAATCAGCTCTTTATGTACTGCCAAGACAAGTTGCATAATAATTTTCAAGCATTAGCTACTGTATACTATCCTTTCCACAATTTATATCTACCAATATAGGCTATGGAAACAATAGAATAAGAAGATAACGAAACTATGACAACAAACTGTTTGGTGTGATATGTTTGTTGCATTGCATATGGGTAGTGAATTTCCCTCTTAGGTCATTGTTCTATTCTAATTCTCACCCCTCTGAAAACAGCAAGATGCCTCCACGACGTGAGCCCAACTTCACTTTTCCGCTAGAGCTCACACAACTTCTCTAGCAGCAGAATGCCCTGATGCAGCTGTTGATTTAGAATCAGACCAACAACCACAACAACCACCCTCCACCTCAAGGTGACAACCTCACCCGTTTTCTGAGACTGAATCCCCCAACCTTCTCCAGTAGCACAGAGCCCATTATGGCAGATGATTGGCTCCGCAAGATGGAGAGGTAACTCACCACCACAGGATGCACTGAGGTTGAGAAAGTGCGCTTTGCCGCCCATCAAGTGGAGGGACCAGCAGCTTCATGGTGGGAGAACTACACCACCATGTACCCCATTACTGGTGTGACTTGGGAGTAGTTCAAGCAAGCTTTCCGCACCGTGCATGTCTCAACTGGAGCCATGAGTCTAAAGAAGCGTGAGTTTCGCAACTTACGCCAAGGGAACCGTTTCGTGGCCCAGTACGTGGATGACATCAGCACGTTGGCTCGTTATGCACCAGGAGATGTGGCCGAAGATGCAGCCAAGCAGGAGAAGTTCTTGGAAGGACTCAATGATGAGTTGAGCGTGTAGCTGATGGTGGCTACCTTCGGCAACTACCAGGAGCTGGTAGACAAGGCCCTCATCTTGGAGGAGAAGCAGAAGCAAATCGAGAACCGCAAGAGGAAGTATGCACAGGGGAAGTCTACCTCTGGAGCTCATCAGAAGCCCCGTTACTCCCTGTACTCAGGAAATACCGGATCAGGGACCGGTAAGTATGGAGGACACACTCATCCCGTGCACAACCATGGAGGCCATAACCATGGAGGAAATGGGAATAATCGTCCCAACGATGGTAGCTTCAAGAATGGTAATGGAAGTGCGAATGGCAACCAACACCATCCTGCCCTAGCTCAAAAGGATCTAAACCATATCACCTGTTTCATGTGTCAGAAGACAGGGCACTATGCCACTGAATGCCCTCAGAACAAGCAAGGAAATGGAAACGGCAACAACAACGGCAACTCCGCAACTAAGAAGCCAAATCGTTTTCCTCGTGCTCAGGTGAACCACCTTGATGTGGAAGAAGTCTATGATGTGCCCGAGACTGTGGTTGGTATGTTTTTATTGCATTCATGTCTAGTTATGGTACTTTTTGATTCTGGTGCTACTCATTCATTCATATCAAGGGTAGTTGTGGAAAAGTATGGTTTACCCACCAAAACCCTTAGTCAGCCCATTAAGGTCAATTCCCAGGAGGTATGATGATGGCAGGGATAGGATGCCACGCCCTGAAACTCCACATAGGAAACCATGTTTTTCCTACCGACCTCATCGTCTTAGAATCCCAGGGATTGGATGTAATCCTAGGCATGGATTGTATGAAGGAAACCTTGATTGCCCCGGCAAGTCTATTTCACTCACCACTCCGGAGAACAAGAGGATTAAGTATGTATCACGACGCACACAGATGAGTGCTCGGTTAAATTCCCTCATAGGAGTTGTTCAGGAGGAAGTGCCGGTTGTAGAAGACTTTCCAGATGTATTCCCGAAGGAATTACCAGGCATGCCACCAGATAGGGAGATAGAGTTTCTGATAGAGCTACTACCAGGAACAACCCCAATTTCCAAGAGACCCTATCGGATGCCCGCAAATGATTTAGTAGAAATCAAGAAGCAGATTAAGGACCTATTGGATAAGGGATATATTCGCCCAAGTTCATCACCTTGGGGAGCCCAGTTCTTTTGGTGGAAAACAAATACAAAACCTTGAGGATGGTGGTCGATTATCGTGCATTGAACGAGGTGACTATCAAGAATAAGTACCCTCTACCGATGATTAATGACCTGTTTGACCAGCTAGTAGGTGCCAAAGTATTCTCCAAGATCGATCTTCGATCAGAGTATCACCAACTGAAGATTCGTGAACAGGATATACCCAAAACAGCTTTCACCACCAGGTATGGCTTATATGAGTATACAGTCATGTCCTTTGGTTTGACTAATGCTCCTACCTACTTCATAAATTTGAGGAACAAAGTGTTTATGGAATATTTGGACAAGTTTGTCGTGGTATTCATCGATGACATTTTGATATTCTCCAAGAGCAAGGAAGAACACAAGGAACACTTGCGTTTAGTTCTGGAGAAGCTTAGAGAGCATCAGTTATATGCCAAGTTCAGTAAATGTGAATTTTGGCTGACGGAAGTCGGATTCCTTGGACAAATTATTTCCGGAGAAGGAATAGCAGTAGACCCCGCTAAGGTTGAAGAAGTCACTAAGTGGAAGTCACCCACCTCAGTTAAGGAGATCCGCAGTTTTCTCGGACTTGCCGGATATTACCGGAGATTCATTGAGAATTTCTCAAAGATTGCCAAGCCCATGACAGAGCTGTTGAAGAAAGAGTCTAAGTATATCTGGACTGAGGAATGTGAAGCCAGTTTCCAGGAGTTGAAGAAACGTTTGGTCACAGCCCCAGTGTTGATACTGCCAAACATTCGGAAGGACTTCCAGGTTTATTGTGACGCATCCCGTCAAGGACTTGGAGGAGTACTCATGCAGGAGGGAAAAGTTGTAGCATATGCATCTAGACAGCTATGACCCCATGAGTTGAATTATGCCACCCATGATTTGGAGCTAGCAGCCGTAGTGCACGCACTCAAGACCTGGAGACATTTCCTTATCGGAAATAGTTGTGATGTTTACACTGATCATAAGAGCCTGAAATATATTTTCACGCAGAAAGAGTTGAATCTCAAACAGAGGAGATGGTTAGAGTTAATCAAGGACTATGACATGAGATTACACTACCATCCAGGTAAGGCAAATGTGGTAGCAAATGCTTTGAGTCGGAAAACTTATGTAAACACACTCACAGCGGAGGATTACCCTAGGAATTAGCCGATGATCTCAGAGAGCTCTGGCTAGAGATAGTTCCAAGAGGATATGTTGCTACACTGGAGATCTAGTCCACCTTGGCCGAAAGAATTCGAGAAGCCCAGAAATCGGACAAGGAAATAGCTGAGATTAAGCAAAGAATGAAAGATGATAAAGCTAAAGGTTTTCGTGAGGATGAACACGGAACTCTGTGGTTTGAGAACCGCATCTATGTACCCAATGACCCAGAGCTCAGGAAGTTGATACTTCACGAAGCACACGATTCACCTTACTTGATACACCCAGGCAACACCAAGATGTATCTAGATTTGAAGGAAAGCCATTGGTGGACAGGTATGAAGAAGGATATTGCAGAACATGTTGCAATATGTGATGTTTGTCAGCGAGTAAAGGCGGAACATCAGAAACCAGCAGGGTTACTCCAACCTTTGCCGATACCCGAGTGGAAATGGGATAAGCTTGGTATGGACTTCATCACAGGACTACCTAGGACCCGTTCAGGATATGATTCCATCTCGGTAGTGGTCGATCGTTTGACCAAGGTGGCTCATTTCATTCCAATGAAGACCACCTATACCAGTGCTAAGCTAGCCAAGATATATATGACCAGAATCGTATGTCTGCATGGAGTTCCGAGAAGTATCGTATCAGATAGAGGAACACAATTTACCTCAAAGTTTTGGCATACATGAAACTTGGGGTACAAGGCTGGAGTTCAGTACAACTTTTCATCTGCAGACCGATGGACAGACTGAGAGAGTCAACTAGATTCTGGAGGACATGTTGAGAGCCTATGCGCTAGACTATGGGTCCAGTTGGGATGACAACTTACCATATGCAGAGTTCTCATACAACAACAGTTATCAGACCAGTCTGAAGATGGCCCCTTTTGAAGCTTTATACGGAAGGAGGTGCAGAACACCATGGATGTGGGATGGTGTTGGAGACCGAAAACTTTTTGGTCCCGATCTTATCAGAGATTCTGAAGAGAAGGTCAAACTGATTCGAGACCGACTCAAGATAGCTCAATCCCGGCAGAAGAGCTATGCTGATAACAAACGCAAGGAGGTGACATATGAAGTAGGGGATCAAGCATATCTTCATGTGTCCCTCCTTCGAGGAATCAAGAGGTTTGGTGTTAAAGGAAAGTTAGCACCCAGATTAATAGGGCCCTACAAAATCCTTGAACATAGAGGCGAAGTTGCATACAAGCTGGAATTGCTGGAAAGACTGTCCGGAGTTCATGATGTTTTCCATGTTTCCCAGCTAAAGAAATGCTATACTGAGATGGCTGATATTCCTTTGAGAGACACAGTGCCCCTAGAGGCCATACAACTTGACAGTGACCTGACTTACAAAGAGAAGCATGTCAGAATCCTCGAGACTACCAACAGAGTTACCCGAAGCAAGACCATCAAGTTTTGTAAGGTTCTGTGGAGTCACCACACCGAGGAAGAAGCCACCTGGGAACGCGAAGAAGATCTTCGTAGAGACCACCTGCACCTATTTTCTAGCCAACCCGAATCTCAAGGGCGAGATTCATCTTAAGGTGGGTAGGTTTGTAACATCCCAAAATTTCATTTTGTAATGTTATGATATATAGCTATGCATCATCATCACTTTGTTTGAATGTAATGAATTTGTTGAAGTGCTTCTTTTGAAATTCTGAAAGGCCATTTCTATTTTTCCATGTATCTGTTTCATCTATTTGAAAACCTTTGGAAATGTTCAAAGAAAGAGAGGAGTAACATGACACTCCACACCAGGGGCATATTGGTAAGATATTTGAGCAATTAAACCAGGGGGTTATTTGAAAATTTATCTCAAAAGGATTTAAAATCAATTAGGCATTTTTTGAAAATAATTTTTTAAAAGATATTCAATATGACAGAGGAAAAATGTTCATTAAATAGCATTAATTCTCTTGATCATTATGATATATATAATTCCTAAGTTTGGAATTGTTTTGAATGCATTAAAAGAGTTTTTACTGTGCTGGAAATAGAAAAGGAAAGTTTTTAAAACGAACCGGGCCGGCCCACAGTCTTTAGCTCCCGAATTCATTTCGGATCGGTCAACCGACGCGCTAACCTTGCCTTTTCTCTCACTAGCACGTGGGACCCACTGATCGACGGCATCATCCGCGCGCCCGTCTCCTTCCTCGCGCGCGCCACCGTCGCCGGAGATCCCTCTCTCCGGATCTCCCTCCTCTCTCCCTCTCCCGACCCCGCACCTGGCCTATAAAAGCCCCAGCACTCGCCGCGCTCCATTCCACCCCGAGCCCCCCTCTACCTCGCCAGAACGTCACCGCACCACCTCGCCGGAGTTCGGACTCCAACCGAACCTTCCCAAGCACGAGGTCGTCGCCTCCGTAGTCCCCAACCCCGTCCGACGCCGCCAATCGACGCCGGAGCTTCGCCGCCGTCGCCTGAGCACTTCGGACGTCGCCCCCAACCACCGCACCATCACCTCCGACCACCTCCGACCTCCGGCCACCGTCGACCTTGCCGGTACGTCGACTCCTCCTCTCTGTAAGCCACCGGACCCCCCTGGACCGTTAGATTTAGATCCAACGCTCCTGATTATAAGATTTAAACAGGGAAACATTTTCCTCTATGCTTCGGTCGTCCGTTCGTTAGCACCCACGCGCACACGGCCCCGACCAATCATAGCTTGCCATGTAGCCCCTAACCGATCGATAATAGTTTCCCTTTTTCTGTTTCTGTTTTACAAAACAGAATGTATTATGTTTTTATTTTCATCATATCTTTTAAAATATTTGGTATTTTTATTTGATTCTTTGTGCATTAGTTCACAAATTTGATGTAGTTTATGTGTGTATGCTTAGATTTCAAATTTGAAATTTACATTTTTAATCTAATAAAATTTGTTTAAATTACTAAAATCTGTATAACTAGAGTTTAAAAATATATTTTTGAGTGAATCTTTTTGCCACTGTTTTGTATTAGTTAAACCTATCATTCTACATAGTTTGAGAATTTTTAGAATGAATTTGGTTACTGTTTTTAACAAAAATAGAATCTGTTTAGTTCTTAATAGATTTTAATTAAATTGATTTTTATTTAATTTGAACCTGAATTAGTTTAACTTTTGTTTTTAGATTTCATTAGGTTCTGTTGATTCAACTTTCGGTGTATTTTTTTCTGTTAATAAAATATGTTTTTTAAATTGTTTTGTGGTCTAGTTTGAATAGGTTCATCTTGTTTTCACCATGTATATTGTTTAGAAAATTTTTATAGTAATTCTTTTAGCACAATACTTTTATAATGAAATACTTTCTGTTTTCAAATAAAATTTCATATTTAATTTTCTGTTATCTAAATACCTAGTGGTTCAAAACAATATTTTTTGACTTGTTATGTCTTAGTAGAGTTTTGACACCAAAAAAATTTATAGTCCTATACTTTAAGTGATTCTTCTTTTGATTGTGCTTTTGTTTGTTGAAGCATTTGTTTACCCTGCTGTTGAATGAATTGTATTGTGTTTATGCTTATGGTGTGCTCTTGTTTGATTCGTTAGATCATTCGGAGTGCGAAGCTTGTTATCTAGAGTCACTTGATCTCGAGGATCGTCAGCAAGGCAAGTCACTTTGACCATGTATACCTATGTTTTATTGCATTAGCTCTTCCATCTCCCCAATTGCATGCAAATTAGGTAAATTAGAAACTTGGTTACTTGTTGTAGTATCATGTGGTAGGTACCCCTCAACCCTTTGACACATTGGCCCCGGGAAACGTTGATTTACATTTTGCTATGCTATTAGTAGACGGGGTTGGTTGTGTGATTCATGAGAGTTGTGAGTTAATAATTTCAAGACCTACATGATGATCAAGTCTTCAAGACTCCGAGTTTTCAACATACCTCTGGGTGGATGATGGTTGAACGGCGCCCTAGAGAAACCAGTGGTTAGCCTAGATGATGTTGGAGAAGTGCCAGTATTCATGCGGGAAGGTCCACCCAGGCACAAAGAGATGGATGGATGCTTCAAGACCCAAGGCTTACCTACACAGCCACAAGCCATTATGGGCTCTGGCTTGGTTGGATATCATGGTGACCCTGGACAGGCGGTGCTACGAGATGTAGAAGAACGTTAGGAAAGGATGGGCACCGACAGAGTCTCGGCGAAACCCTTTAGAACACCATGTTTTGGTCATCCGTTTGTCAAACACCATGAAGTGCAAGAAATCCAACGGAGGCGATCAAATCTTGTGGGGAATGTGTGCAAAACTCTGCAGAGTACCCAAACCTAATTAATTAGCCATGTCCACGGTCATGGACAGTTTGAGCCAAAGGAACTAAAACTATCTGGAACTCTCAACACAATTAATTACATTGATGTGGGTATTTAATGTCAACTTGGGTATGAGAATTGGTTGGTGGAACCATCTCATTAATCAACCAACATTGTAGTAATTATGCTTTTGCCCTCTCTTATTGTAGGAAAAATTTGGCTTTATGCAAAAACTTACTACCCCACCTACCATATTTGCATATAGACTAGATGATTACTTTACCCCCTCTCTTGTGACTTTGCCGGCATATTCAATATGCTGACCTATACGGCTGCAACGTATCATGTTGCAGAGTACTTTTCCGACCAGTAGTGAGGATACGCTCTACGCTCGGGGAGATGCCCTTGGAGTCAGATGGACTCAAATACCTATGGAGCTTCCGCAAGTTTTTGGTTTAGTTTATCTCTTGAGTTGGCCTTCAGCCACTTTATTGTAATCCTTATTGTAATAAAGGACTCGATATGACATTTCGATTAATTAATGTTGTGTGATTTCCCTTTGATATATACATTGATGTACCATGTGTGTACCAGCATGATCTTGGGATGGTACAGAAACACCGGAGATTCGACCTTTTAGGTCTGGTCGCTACAGAAATGGTATCAGAGCACACGCTGACCGTAGGACGTAACATCTAGGATTGGAAAAGCCTTAGGATTTATTTCTCTTTTGTCTTTGAAATTCTTATACTCTCATCTACTCGTTTCTGACTTCCCTCCGATTTATTTCAAAATTTATAGATGGCCACCTTCATCCCAGTTTTGATCACGGAATTTTGTCAGCCTGACGCAACGATGCCCTTTGGGAAGGAGCTGATGAGGATCGTCAGGGATGTAAGGATTGCTTTGCCGAGCATCACCGGGACTCCTATCATGTCTTTTCCACAAGACGGACGCTACAGGATTGAGGTGCACATCCCCGGGAAGACCTTTGGAAATCATAAGGAACCCATCGACTTCAAGTTTGTGGCACCCAGCTGGATACTTGGGAGAGACATGGCCGTTCATCGTGCCCTTGGACGTATTCAGGAGGAATACAGAGGTGGAACCATTTCACCAGGACTCAGCGTGGTTTGTCGCAGGGATGCCAATGGAAATATCATAACCACTCCCACTAAAGACACCACCATTTCCTATATCCAGACTTGGGAGACGCACATCAGGACCTTGGAGCTTTGGGTACGTGCCGACACGAAGACGATCAAGAGGCTGATGAACCGTGAGATTGACCTCGAAGATGACTTATGGGAAGCCAAGTACGAGCATGAGTATGAGCTGAAGGATTTCTTAGAGAGGATCGATAAGCTGAACACTCGCATCGCAACTCTGGAGGAACAGATGGACATGTGTGAAAATCTTCATCCAGAAGGAGACATGGCTCCTTTGATCAGCAACGATGATGACTATGAGGAGAGCACCACCGGAGGAGGCCACTTCACCATGTACTTTTGAGGAGAACTTTAGTTATGCCCCCATGTATCTTCATTTTCGTCGTTAAAACGTAGGTCGATGTTTAGTTCGATTTTGGAGATTTGTATCTCGATGTTTGAACCTTGAGTTGAATAAATGAATGAGTGTTTGGTGTGATATGTTTGTTGCATTGCATATGGGTAGTGAATTTCCCTCTTAGGTCATTGTTCTATTCTAATTCTCAGCCCTCTGAAAACAGCAAGATGCCTCCGCGACGTGAGCCCGACTTCACTTTTCCGCCAGAGCTCACACAACTTCTCCAGCGGCAGAACGCCCTGATGCAGCTGTTGATTCAGAATCAGACCAACAACCACAACAACCACCCTCCACCTCAAGGCGACAACCTCACCCATTTTCTGAGACTGAATCCCCCAACCTTCTCCGGTAGCACAGAGCCCATTGTGGCAGATGATTGGCTCTGCAAGATGGAGAGGGAACTCACCACTGCAGGATGCACTGAGGCTGAAAAAGTGCGCTTTGCCGCCCATCAACTGGAGGGACCAGCAGCTTCATGGTGGGAGAACTACACCACCACGTACCCCATTACTGGTGTGACTTGGGAGCAGTTCAAGCAAGCTTTCCGCACCGCACATGTCTCAGCTGGAGCCATGAGTCTAAAGAAGCATGAGTTTCGCAACTTATGCCAGGGGAACCATTCCATGGCCCAGTACGTGGATGACTTTAGCACGTTGGCTCGTTATGCACCAGGAGATGTGGCCGATGATGCAGCCAAGCAGGAGAAGTTCTTGGAAGGACTCAATGATGAGTTGAGCGTGCAGCTGATGGTGGCTACCTTTAGCAACTACCAGGAGCTGGTAGACAAGGCCCGACTGGTGAGTCCAAAAAAGTACCCCGTGGAGATTAAAATACTACCACACCCACATTGATGTTTCCCAGTGCATCTAAGTCAAATCCTGGCCTGCATATAGATCATCTGTTGATTAAATCTATCAGGTGATGTCCTTCCAGTCTGTTTATTTATTTAAACACATATTAATTTTTTTGAGAAATAGTTACTCTGGTTTGCAATATTTTCCTATGCAGGATAATTGTTTACTACAAAAGTGATCGTCATAAGGTGACTCTAGGAGGTGGACACTCATCTATACAAACGGCGTCTGTCTAGCACATAGTCGCTCAGAACGCCATCCCTGTGGTCCATTTACAACTTGACTCGGAGGCCGCACCGGTGTTTGCCAGCACGGGCAACCTGGCAAATGCACACACAACCCGCCGTCCTGCGGTCCGTGTCGGCTTACAATGTTGTGGCCGTCTCTTGCCATCCGTGCCGGCTTACAATGTCGTGGCCATATCTCACCATCCGCACTAGCTTACAATGCCATGGCCGTCTCTCGCCATCTTCACCGGCTTACAACATCGTGGCCGTCTTGTGACAGCCCAAGTGTTGTCCCTACCTTATTTGGCATGTAACCCCATGTATGAACCTTGTGTCATGAACTATGAGGTGTATGGTTGCTTCTTTCCATTCAATGTGTTTGCATTCATGCATCATCATGCATCATTCTCATTTCAATTCTATGAGCATGTTGGTTTTCTTGTGGTTGCTATGATATAGGGTGGTGAGGTGTGGTTTTGTGATGTGTGAGTTGTTTGTGAGTGGTTTGATCCATGGGTGCAACTTATTCCCTTCCCCTCTCTTTTTCCTTTGCAACATCCCCTCCAAAACCCTTTTCTTCTCATTATTATTTATCTTCAGATTTAAGTTGTTTTAAAATTGTTTAAAAAATGTTCATGTGGTGGCCCCATATGTTTTATGAAATGTGAGTATGTTGGATTTATTGTTTGCGGTTTGTTTGATTTCTGTTTAAAATTAACAGGAGATGTCATCTTTATATATTAAATAAAATTCTTGTTTTATAAATCAACTTAATATTTTTAATAAAAGGTGCACATTATTTCCTCCTCAAAATTAATTTTTGTTTTGCTCAAAACTCTTTTAATTTGCTCTGGGAATTAACTTGATGGTGGTTGGTTTTGTTAAATGGAAAACCCCTTTTTATTTCTCTGTTTTATTCAGAGTGTGTGAGAGGGAGACTAGTGGGCCGCAGCCCAACCCAGCTGGACACAACGGCCACCTGCTTCGTCTCCCACCTCCGTCAGTCGCAGAGAGAGCAGAGAGCAGAGAGCGTCGTCGCCGTCGCCGTTAGCCGTCGCAGACGTCGAGGCCCCCCTTCTATTTATGCCTGGGCGTCAGTGCCTCCCTCTAGGGTTTCTCCTCGTTGCCGCCGCTTCCCCCTCTCCTTCTTCCTCCTTCCTCCCCCTTCTCTGTCAGAGAGTGCAAGGCGTAGGTAAGTTGCAGAGAAGTTCAGAGGCGCGGGTGCTCGTCGTCGTCGTCGCCTCCGACGACCTCGTCCCCGCTGGTGATGGCATGGAGCTCGCCGCTGCCGTCTGCCTCCCGTTCAAGGTGATAGGAGGAGAGGAGCTCCTCCTCTGCAGTGTCGCGTCGCCATCGTCCGAGCGCCCCTGCTTCCCCTCCGTCGCCGCCGCGTCCCCGAGCATCTTCTTCCCCTTCGTCTCGCCGCGTCCGTGTCCCCAAGCCTCAGGAGACCCCTCGGTGAGCAGCCGGTCCTCCGCTGTCTCCTCTCCTCATCGTAGCCCGTGCATCGCCGCCGTAGTCGTGGTCGCCGCCGGTCAGAAGGAGGAACCTTGCGCTCGCCTCCGTTCCCCCTCATCGCGAGACGAACGCGGGAATGGAACCCCCGTAGCTCCCCACGTCGAGTCAACCCGTTTGTGTTGCCGGAGATGCCCTATAGCTGCCGTATGGTCGCTGGAGTTTCCACGCTTTGCTCTGTCGCCGTTGCTCTGCTTCTGATTTCAGTTTCGTCAGGTTTCGCTAGTGTGTGTGTGTTTAAAATTATTCGAGTCCCTCCTCTGTTAAGCAAACGACGCTGTAGCGTAGTGGTGGCCGACTCGTTCGGTGACCAGGAGGTCAGGGGTTCGACCCCCTGAACCTCCCCTTTTCCTTTTTTTGTTGTTTTGTTTTATTTTCTTTCTTCTTTGTTTTCTCCTTTCTCTTGCTTATATATACATGTGTGTATGCCCTATGTGTATGTGTGTGTTTTGTTTTTTTTCTCTTGCCATGATCTGTGTGTGTATGTGTAGTGCATATGCACATGTTTGTGTGTGTGTGTGCTTGGGCATACACATATGTGTTAGGTGGCATGGTGAGAGGTGTGTGTCTCCATGTGTAGGTGGGTGTGCCTTGTGTGTAGGTGAGTGTGTATGTATGTTTGTGTGTGTGTGAACCACTTAGGTGGTACATACACATGCATTTGTGCTAGTGCATGTGTGTGAGTGAGTGTGTAGGGGTGTGTACGTGTATGTGGGCATACATGTATGAAAGTGCATGGGTGCCTATATACACACATGCTTGAGTGGGAGGTGTGTGTATGTTATACATACACACACATGTGCATGTGAGTAGATGGTCATGTGTAGATATGCATGTGTAGGTTGTGGGGTTTTTTTCTTGCATCTTTTTGCCATGATTAGCGAAGATGGGTAATGGAGTGGATGCTAAACCTTGTGCATGAGTAGATATCCATGTGTAGGTGTTCTCTCTTTTGTGCATATGAGCATAGTTTCTCTTCTAGCTGGTTTTATCCTTTCTATTGTTGCTATGCCATGATATCATGTTCCTAGGATGCTATGTTGCCATTTCCAACATGTGTCAATAGAGTTCATGCCATTTTGGTCCATTTCCATTCATGTGCATACGTGACTTAAGTCACCCATGACTTATAGGGGTCAATTTCGACCTAAGGTTTCTCCCTCTTTCTCCAAGCAAGTATAGGGGTATGAATAATGCATTTGGGGTAAAATCAACCCATGAATGCATCTGTGAAGTCATATTTGACTTTGTGGCAACTTGTCAAAACTGCATTCTTATGTTGTGATGCCCTTTTGTCTTTTTATTGTGATTTAATCTATGCATGCAATTAAGTTCTTGCCAACATGAGTCTGTTAGTTAAAGTTGCTGGGAATGTCCCAGTATTTTTGTTATTTGTTCTAAGTCATCAGATGAGTGGGAACCATGCTGTTTAGTAAGCAACTTTATGTTTCTGTCCAGCTTGCTTAAAAATGACTGTCTGGGAGAACTGCTGTTATTGTTTTGCCATGTAGAGTTGGTTGTAGCTAGTGATGTGTTTGGAATTTGGGAATGCTCAGTGCTAGTTATTTGTAGTAGAAATTGCCTTCTACCATCCTGTTAATTTTCATGTCAATAGGAGCTTTCTAGCATATGCAGCTACTACTGTCAACTTGCTACTTTCTAATCATAGATTCCAGAAAAACTGTAATTTTCACTAAGTCCCAGAAAACAGTTTCATCTTGCCAATTTGATTACTTCTTGCTTATTGATGTGTGGCTCCTTTGCTGGTGGTGTAATTGGATGAATTAATGTGTATGTTGAGTATATTCTGTTCATATCTTGTTTGTGGCCGTAGGGTTCCTGTATCTCTAGTTGTGATCTGTAGAATTTGCGATGTTGCTGTTTTGTGGCAGATTTGGTGTTTTATTATTTTGTGACTTGTGGGGGCTATACTCCATGGAATTGATTGATTCTTGAGTCTATTGTGATTGATTTTTCATCACCTGTCCAGTGGCTGCCTTGGAATGCCAAGAATCAGCCCATGGCTTGGTGATCTTGTGATATTGCCTCCGTACCTTGTCGTGAGCGTATCGTGAGAACCGTAACTCCGTTTCTTGCGATCTTTATATGCATTTCTATCAATTTTGCATGATGCATACATATTTGACATGTTCATGCATGTATAAATAACTTAACTTGAGGTTCTGTCCAGATTCATTAACAAACAACTTTGCACATGAAACATGACTAGTTTAGGGTTGCCATGTTGGAAGTCTTCATAAATGATCGTGCATCATTCTGATTGTGCATTGCACCTTGATGGAATGTTTATTGTTGCTGTTTCTCTTGGGTAGACGCGAGTGTTGATACTGAGTACGAGGAACCAGGAGAGTACCACTACGAGGATCCCGCTACTTGTTCCGCTAAAGAACCAACAGGCAAGATGATCATACCCGGATCCCGATACTATTTCTTCTTGCTAGTTTCTCGCTCTTATCGTTACAATTGTGCTACCTACCACATGATATCAGCCCCCATGTTGCCATGACAGCCTCTAACCTCCACATCCTAGCAAACCTTTGATTGGCTAAGTTACCACTGCTCAGCCCCTCTTATAGCATTTCAGTTGCAGGTGCAGGTTGTTCCATGTGATAACATGGTTTGGGTATCACAATAAATTATGTTACTTAATTTAATGCACATATATATATTGGTATTGGTGGAAGGCTTGGCCTTTTGCTAAGTGATTTGTTCCGCTATTACCGCCATTAGTTCATTGTTACCGGTGTTATGTTTTCCATACTTTGCACTCCTAACATGCTCGGGGTTGTTATGGGGACGCCCTTGTTTATTCGGTTGAGATTAAAACTTGTCTGGCAAGACCCAACATTGGTACTACATTTGCTTAACAACTTAATAAAATTGCATAGGGTCTTGCAAACCCGTGGATAATTTAATCAACCCCCGGGCCAGTGCTCCTCATGAGTGTTGGTCCAAACTAGAGTCGTGTGCGGGGCCAACCCAGGGCAACTCGGAAAATTTCTATCAGGCCACTATACACTGCGGTCATCCGGTTGTCTCCTGAGAATGAGATACGCGGCTCTTATCGGGTTTGTCGACACGTCCTGAGTCTGACTTTCTTCGGGTTTACTCGAGGTGTTGGAATTCCTTTGGAATTACCTATGATGATCGCGAGATCCGCGGTCAAGGCGTTCCCACAGAGTGTGGTTTATTTTGTAATGGATTAGTTGGAGCACCCTTGCGGGGTTAAATCTTTCGAAAAGCCATGCCCGCGGTTATGTGGCAACTTGGATATTTGTTTAACACCCGGTTATAGTTAACTTGAAGTAAATTCTAATTAAAATACACCAAATGTGTGAGTAACCGTGATCATCTCTGCTCATGAACATGAACCAGGAGAGAACACGGTGGGGTTATGATTGACGTAAGTAAGTGTTCAGGATCTCATAGAGATCATGCTAGATTCGATCGCTCTTCGTAGGCCACTCATATTTATTTCGTGTTGCGTAAGTTAGCCACCATATATGCTTAGTGCTGCTGCAAACTAAACACTTACCCCTTCCCAACCTTTAAGCTTGAATAGTCTTGGTACCAGGCACATGATAGTTGAGTCCTCTGTGGCTCATAGTTTACTACAACAATCCAGGTACAGGTTCAGTTGAGTTCGTGCAGGATGATCTTACCCAGCTCCAGTGGGAGTACGATGAGGAAAGAGGCCGGATGTACGTGAAGTATCCGGATGAGTAGAGGACCTAGTCGTGATCTTTGGGCAGCGAGATAGTTTCATTTGCATCTGTTTTTTTATTGTTTGATTTCGTCCGTAGACGGACCCTGTTTTCATCTTGATGATTGAATTCTGAGTGGATTGTAATTTAGCATGTGGAGAGTGTAAGCCAACTTTTATACTCATCTCTTCTGTAATGTATGATGTAGTGTTACTATGCTTGCTAACGGCAAGATGCGCCTCTATCCCTTGCGAGGCCCTCGTGTCTTAAAAAAGGATAGGCGCGCATCTTGGGCGTGACAAGTTGGTATCAGAGCCGACCCTCGCAGTTACACGGATGTTTGCTGAAAAGTGCGCGGTCATGTTGTTTATGAAGTTTGTGACCCATCATGGCACACGGAATGACACATGTATTGGACTAGAAGCACAGACGTTTGTGCCAAGAGGGAATGTTCCTATGACCTGACAAGGACATCGGTTCCTCTGAGTGGTGGTGTATGTGATATCCTGGCTTATTAGGGATGATAGACTACTCATATCAATAAGGAATTCCTTCTTTTCTGGGAGCCCATTCAAATAGAACCCATAGGTTAAGCGTGCTTGGCTTGGACTAGTTCTAGGATTGGTGACTGGCCGGGAAGTTGGTGTCGGGTGCGCATGAGTGAGGACAAAGTGCGTAGAAAAAACTAGTATTGATCTGTGAGGCCAGTCTAGATCCCGCCAGTAGTAACGACCATCGGCGGGTGTCCGGGGTGTTACAAGTTGGTATTCAGAGCCATACGACCATAGGAGCCTCTGCTTGATCAAACTTGGACGAGTCATGTCTAGTAAAAACTATTTTGAGTCTAGTTATCTCGGAGAGTAGGATTCTTTTTACTCCTCTTCTATGCTCTGGTGAGGTTTCCGACTTAGGAATTTTGTTTCTACTCCTCTTCTTGCTCAAAAAAAATTTAGGATCACGCGGGTATTTTGGAGTCTATATGATGCCGATGTGACAGGGTTCTGTCTTGGTGCCTCCTGTCTGACTTGATTTCTTCCGAGGAGTCGAGCTCCAGGGAATGTTGGCACATCGTTATCATTCAGCTTCCTTGATATCTCAGGACGGAGAATGTTCGAAATTACTTCAATACTTATCGTGGTGCGATAAGATCGGAGTCACCCAGTACTAGGGAGGCATCTGGGGTACCACCATGGTTTGTATCATTGTGAGTTCGAGGATTTGAGATTAGAAGAGTTTGTGGAATTTCTTGGATTATGGTGTGGAAGGTTGCGGATGCAGTTGCAGCTGATTGCCTAGGACAGGTTCCTGATTCCGCAACCCGAATCGCATAAACAAGAAAGTTTTCAGAAGTTCATAGGTGGGAAATCTGTAGTCATCTAGGATCATCTTCTCCAGGTGTATTGGGCATGTACATCTGTTCCGAGCGCTTAGCTCAATACTTTTGTGTTATTGCAAGTGGCTTATTATGTATGATGATGTTATCATGATCCGAAGAAGCATTCTTACTAATTTTTCAGTAGGAAGGTTATGTTGTTAATTGTTCAATTTCTTTCAAGAATTTGATTCAACTTTTGATTCATCTTATCAATGTGGTGTTGATGCGTTTTGTCCATCTTCAGGATGGCTCCACTAACTCGTAGCAATCCGGGTCGTGGTGAGGAGCAGACTGATGTTCCACCGCCACCCCCGCCACCGCCTCCTCTGCCTCCTCCTCCAGAAGCTTGGCAAGCTGTGATGGTCGCGACCAATGCAAACACCTAGATGTTGCTCAGGCTATTGCAAGAAAGGGAGCAGGGTCAGCAAGGTTTTCAAGGCAATTTTTAGAATCAATTGTAGTTTGCGACTCTCAATCAATTCCTTGCCAACCAGCCCAAGACTTTCACCTGTTGCGAGAAGCCTCTAGATGCTGATGATTGGCTTCGTGATATGAGTAAGGATTTTGAGTGCAGCAATGTCAGGCCAGAGGACTTTGTCAGGTTTGCATCGTTCCAGCTAAAGGTCAAGCAGCTGGTTGGTGGCAGCAATACAAGCATTCCAGGGGCGATCGTGTTGTTGTTTGGGACGATTTCTATCGTGACTTCAGGGCTCATTACATTCCGACAAGCTTTGTCGAGGAGATGCGTCAGAAGTTCAGGCACCTGAAGTAGGGAAGTAAGTCAGCCTATCATTACAACGTCAAGTTCCAGAATCTAGCCCATTATGCCAAGCAAGATGTTCTAGATGATAAAGCTTTGATCTATCAGTTCAGAGGTGGTCTCAAGGATGAGCTTCTGCCAGGCTTAGTTCTTCAAGAGCCTCGTGAGTTTGATCAGTTCTACAACATGGCTTTGAAGGTTGAAGCAGCTCAGCTCAAGTTGGAGAACTCCAAGAAGCGTTCAAGAGATTCATATTCTTCTTCCAGCTCTCAAATGGTTCCAAAGTAGTAGAAGTATTGGGCGCCTAATCCTCCTCCATTTCGTCCTCCGCAGCAGTAGAAGCAATTCAGTGGTTGTGGTTCTTCCCACCCACCCAACTCAGGATTCCAGCAGAGATCCCAGACGTCAAAGGGTGTTCTTGTTCCTCCTCCAGGCAATGTTCGTCCGCTTTCTGAGGTGACTTGTCACAAGTGTGGTCAGAAGGGCCACTATGCAAACAAGTGTAATCAGCTGCGTCTTCTTCCGCCTCCTCCTCCTTTCAAGCCTCTAGGCAATGCTATGGTGAAGCATAATCCCAAGACCGCAAGAGTGAATATGGTGAATGCAGCTAAAGTAGAGCTGTCCAATGATGTGATTATGGGTAATCTCTCAGTTAATTCTATTCCTGCAAAATTGTTATTTGATTCTGGTGCATTGCATTGTTTCATGTCTCGTCCTTTCTTTGTCAAGAATGAGTTTGATTATCAAGATTTGCATAAGCCCTTGTCGGTGGTGTCGCCCGGTAAGATGTTGAATTCCAATCGCATTGTTTTGGATGTTTCTATCATGATGGGCAATTATTCTTTTCTAGCTTCCCCAATTGTTCCCGGTAATTCCGATATTGATCTCATTCTGGGCATGGACTTCCTGGCTATGAATAAGGCTCATATTGATTGTCAAGCAAAAGAAGTCAAGCTGACTCATCCTTCAGAAGACGTGATTATTTTCGCAGCTCGCGATGACACAATCCGTCTCTTTGCTCTTAATGAGAAGGGTGAAATCTCGGTGATTTCTCAAATTCCGGTGGTTTGTGAGTATGAAGATGTCTTTCCAGAAGAATTGCCAGGAATGCCTCCACACCAGCCAGTTGAGTTCGTGATTGATCTCGAACCTGGAACTGAACCAGTCTGCAAGCGCTCGTATAAACTTGGCCCCGAAGAGCTGAAAGAGTTGAAGAAGTAGCTAGATGAGCAAGAACGTCTGGGTCTGATCGGACCAAGTTCATCTCCATTGGGTTGTGGTGTTTTGTTTGTCAAGAAGAAAGATGGCGCGGATCGTCTTTGTGTGGATTACCGGCCATTGAACAAGAAGACAATTAGAAACAATTACCCACTTCCTAACATCAATGAGTTGTTTGAGCAACTGAAAGGTGCCAAGGTTTTCTCGAAGCTTGATCTTCGCTTGGGTTATCATCAGATTCGCATTCGCGAAGAAGACATTCCCAAGACCGCTTTCAAGATGAGTTTTGGCTCTTATGAGTACATCGGCATGTCGTTTGGTCTTGCTAATGCTCCTCCACCCTTCTCAAGAATGATGAATTTCATCTTCTCTCCTTTCAAGAATGATTTCGTCTTGGTCTATCTCGATGATATCCTTGTGTTCTCGGAGACAGAAGAAGAGCATGAAGAGCATCTCCGCCTTGTGCTTGACAAGTTAAGGGAACATCGGTTCTATGCCAAGTTTTCCAAGTGTGAGTTCTAGCTCAATGAAGTGGTGTACCTCGGGCATGTCATCTCTGCCGAGGGAATTAAAGTGCACCCTGAGAAAGTTGAGGCAATCTTGAAGTGGGAACCTTGCAGAAGATTCGTGGAGAACTTCTCTCAAATTGCTAAGCCTCTGTCCAACCTCCTTCATAATAGTGTCAAGTATGTTTGGTCTCCTGAGTGTGATGTGGCGTTCAATTCACTCAAGCAGAGACTGACTTCAGCTCCAGTTCTTGTTCCTCCTGAACAGTCCAAGCCTTTCCAAGTTTTCTGTGATGCATCTCTCCAAGGTCTTGGTGGTGTTCTCATGCAAGGCAAGAAGATTGTTGCTTATACCTCGCGTCAGTTGAAGCCTGCCGAGAAGAACTACGCCACTCATGATCTTGAGTTGGCGGCAGTTGTGCATGCTCTAAAGATTTGGAGGCATTTGTTGTTGGGTAGACCATTCCAGGTGTACACCGATCACAAGAGCTTGAAGTACATTTTCACTCAACCCAATCTCAATCTTCGGCAATCTCGTTGGGTGGAAATGCTTGAGGACTTTAATCCAAGCATTGAGTATACTCCGGGGAAAGCAAATGTCATTGCAGACGCGCTCAGCCGTAAGGTGTATTGCAATAGTCTCATTCTGAAGCCTCTTCAACCCGAGCTTTGTGAAGCCTTCCGCAAGCTCAACCTTCAGATGATTCCGCATGGATTTCTTGCCAATATCCAAGTCTCTCCGACTCTGGAAGATCAGGTTCGCTAAGCGCAGCTTCTTAACGCTATGGTGAAGAAAGTGCAGAAAGGTGTGGCCAAGAGCATTCCGAAGTAAGTGCTTTTGTATTGATGACAAAGATACCTTGTTCTTTGAGGACCGTCTTGTGGTTCCTAAAGGTGATCTTAGAAAGGTTATCATGGACGAAGCACACAATTCTCTGCTATCCATTCATCCAGGCAGTTCAAAGATGTATCAGGATCTCAAGCAAACCTTCTGGTGGACTCGCATGAAACGTGAAATCGCTTAGTTCGTGAATGAGTGTGATGTTTGTCGCAGAGTGAAGGCGGAACATCAATGTCCGGCAGGTCTCCTTCAGCCCTTGCCTATCCCAGAGTGTAAATTCGATCATGTTGGGATGGATTTTGTCACTGGGTTTCCCAAGTCCAAGAGAGGTAACGATGCCATCTTTGTGGTTATTGACAAGCTGTCAAAAGTTGCTCATTTCTTGCCAGTCAAAGAATCTATCTCGGCAGCTCAGCTTGCAGAGTAGTATACGTCAAGGATAGTGTATTTGCATGGTATTCCTCAACTCATCTCTTCTGACCGTGGAAGCCTCTTTACTTCCAAGTTTTGGGAGTCCTTCCAGACTTCTATGGGTACCAAGATCCGTTTCAGCATGGCGTTCCATCCGCAGACAAGTGGTCAAGTTGAGACAGTCAATTAGATTCTTGAAGATATGCTCAGAGCCTGTGTGATTTTGTTCGGCATGAAGTGGGAAGACTGCCTTCCATATGCTGAATTCTCATACAACAATAGCTTCCAAGCAAGCTTAGGCAAGGCCCCTTCCGAGATTCTCTACGGCAGAAAGTGTCGCACCCCGCTTAACTGTTCTGAAACCGGTGAGCGTCAGATATTGGGCAATGACATGATCACTGGGGCAGAAGAAATGTGCCATGTCATTCGTGAGAACCTCAAAGTAGCTCAGTCCCGTCAGAAGAGCTATTATGATAGCAAACATCGAGATGTTTCTTTCCAAGTGGATGATCTAATCTATCTCAGAGTCTCTCCCATGAAAGGCATTCAACGGTTTGGAATTAAAGGGAAGCTAGCTCCTCGTTTTGTTGGTCCTTTCAAAGTTGTTGGCAAGAGAGGTGGTCTTACATATCAACTTGAGCTTCCTCCAAATTTTGCCAACGTGCACGATGTCTTCCATGTTTCTCAGCTCCGGAAATGCTTCAAGACTCCCGAGCAGACCATTGACCTCCAAGACATTGATCTTCAAGAAGATCTCTCTTATCGTGAGCATCCAGTTGCAATTCTTGAAGAAACTAAGTGTAAGACTCGCAACAAGTCTATCATGTTCCTCAAGGTGAAGTGGTCTCATCATTCCGACAAAGAAGCTACTTGGGAACGCGAGGACCTTCTCCGTTCCGAATTTCCAGACTTCTTTGGCTCCTAGATCTCGAGTCGAGATCCTCTTGTAGTGTGGGAGAGTTGTGACAGCCCAAGTGTTGTCCCTACCTTATTTGGCATGTAACCCGATGTATGAACCTTGTGTCATGAACTATGAGGTGTGTGGTTGCTTCTTGCCATTCAATGTGTTCGCATTCATGCATCATCATGCATCATTCTCATTTCACTTCTATGAGCATGTTGGTTTTCTTGTGCTTACTATGATGTATGGTGGTGAGGTGTGGTTTTGTGATGTGTGAGTTGTTTGTGAGTGGTTGGATCCATGGGTGCAACTTATTCCCTTCCCCTCTCTTTTTCCTTTGCAACATCCCCTCCAAAACCCTTTTCTTCTCATTATTATTTATCTTCAGATTTAAGTTGTTTTAAAATTGTTTAAAAAATGTTCATGTGGTGGCCCCATATGTTTTATGAAATGTGAGTATGTTGGATTTATTGTTTGGGGTTTGTTTGATTTGTGTTTTAAATTAACAGGAGCTGTCATTTTTATATATTAAATAAAATTCTTGTTTTATAAATCAACTTAATATTTTTAATAAAAGGTGCACATTATTTCCTCCTCAAAATTATTTTTGTTTTGCTCAAAACTCTTTTAATTTGCTTTGGGAATTAACTTGATGGTGGCTAGTTTTGTTAAATGGAAAACCCCTTTTTATTTCTCCATCTCCCACCTCCGTCAGTTGCAGAGAGAGCAGAGAGCAGAGAGAGAGAGCGTCGTCACCGTCGCCCTTAGCCGTCACAGACGTCGAGGCCCCCCTTCTATTTATGCCTGGGCGTCCGTGCCTCCCTCTAGGGTTTCTCCTCGCTGCCGCCGCTTCCCCCTCTCCTTCTTCCTCCTTCCTCCCCCTTCTCTGTGAGAGAGCGCAAGGCGCAGGTAAGTTGCAGAGAAGTTCAGAGGCCCGGGTGCTCGTCGTCGTCATCGCCTCCGATGACCTCGTCCCCACTGGTGATGGTGTGGAGCTCGCCGCTGCCGTCCACGTCCCGTTCCTGGTGATAGGAGGAGAGGAGCTCCTCCTCTGCGGTGTCGCATCGCCGTCGTCCGAGCACCCCTGCTTCCCCTCCGTCGCCACCGCGTCCCCGAGAATCTTCTTCCCCTTCGTCTCGCCGCGTCCGCGTCCCCAAGCCTCAGGAGACCCCTCGGTGAGCAGCCGGTCCTCCGTTGTCTCTGCTCCTTGCCGTAGCCCGTGCATCGCCGTCGTAGTCGTGGTCGCCGCCGGTCAGAAGGAGGAGCCTTGCGCTCGCTTCCGTTCCCCCTCGTCGCGAGACGAACGTGGGAATGGAACCCCCATAGACGAACGTGTTGCCGGAGATACCCTGTAGTCGCCGTATGGTCGCCGGAGTTGCCACACTTTGCTCTGTCGCCGTTGCTCTGCTTCTGATTTAAGTTTTATCAGGTTTCGCTAGTGTGTGTGTGTGTTTAAAATAGTTCGAGTCCCTCCTCTGTTAAGCAAACGGCACCGTAGTGTAGTGGTGGCCAACTTGTTCGGTGACCAGGAGGTTAGGCGTTCGACCCCCTAAACCTCCCCTTTTCCTTTTTTTTTGTTGTTTTGTTTCATTTTCTTTCTTCTTTCTTTTCTCCTTTCTCTTGCTTATATATACATGTGTGTATGCCCTGTGTGTATGTGTGTGTTTTGTTTTTTTCCTCTTGCCATGATCTGTGTGTGTATGTGTAGTGCATATGCACATGTTTGTGTGTGTGTGTGCTTGGGCATATACATATGTGTGTAGGTGGCATTGTGAGAGGTGTGTGTCTCCATGTGTAGGTGGGTGTGCCTTGTGTGTAGGTGAGTGTGTATGTATGTTTGTGTGTGTGAACCACTTAGGTGGTACATACACATGCATTTGTGCTAGTGCATGTATGTGAGTGAGTGTGTAGGGGTGTCTATGTGTATGTGGGCATACATGTATGAAAGTGCATGGGTGCCTATATACACACATGCTTGAGTGGGAGGTGTGTGTATGTTAGACATACACACACATGTGCATGTGAGTAGATGGTCATGTGTAGATATGCATGTGTAGGTTGTGGGGTTTTTCTTCATGCATCTTTTTGCCATGATTAGTAAAGATGGGTAATGGAGTGGATGCTAAACCTTGTGCATGAGTAGATATCCATGTGTAGGTGTTCTCTCTTTTGTGCATATGAGCATAGTTTCTCTTCTAGCTAGTTTTATCCTTTCTATTGTTGCTATGCCATGATATCATGTTCCTAGGATGCTATGTTGCCATTTCCAACATGTGCCAATAGATTTCATGCCATTTTGGTCCATTTCCATTCATGTGCATACGTGACTTAAGTCACCCATGACTTATAGGGGTCAATTTCGACCTAGGGTTTCTCCCTCTTTCTCCAAGAAAGTATAGGGGTATGAGTAATGCATTTGGGGTAGAATCAACCCATGAATGCATCTGTGAAGTCAGATTTGACTTTGGGGCAACTTGTCAAAACTGCATTTTTATGTTGTGATGCCCTTTGGTCTTTTTATTGTGATTTAATCTATGCATGCAATTAAGTTCTTGCCAACATGAGTTTGTTAGTTAAAGTTGCTGGGAATGTCCCAGTATTTTTTTTATTCGTGCTAAGTCATCAGATGAGTGGGAACCATGATGTTTAGTAAGCAACTTTATGTTTCTGTCCAACTTGCTTAAAAATGACAAGTTTGGGAGAACTGCCGTTATTGTTTTGCCATGTAGAGTTGGTTGTAGCTAGTGATGTGTTTGGAATTTGGGAATGCTCGGTGCTAGTTATTTGTAGTAGATATTGCCTTCTACCACTCCGTTTCTTGCAATCTTTATATGCATCTCTATCAATTTTGCATGCTGCATACATATTTGACATGTTCATGCATGTCTAAATAACTTAACTTGAGGTTCTGGCCAGATTCATTAAGAAACAACTTTGCATGTGAAACATGACTAGTTTAGGGTTGCCATGTTGGAAGTCTTCATAAATGATCATGCATCATTCTGATTGTGCATTGCACCTTGATGGGATGTTTATTGTTGTTGTTTCTCTTGGGTAGACGTGAGTGTTGATACTGAGTACGAGGAACCAGGAGAGTACCACTACGAGAATCCCGCTACTTGTTCCGCCGAAGAACCAACAGGCAAGATGATCGTACCCGGATCCCGATACTATTTTTGCTTACTAGTTTCTCGCTCTTATCGTTACAATTGTTCTACCTACCACATGATATCAGGCCCCATGTTGCCATGACAGCCTCTAACCTCCACATCCTGGCAAACCTTTGATTTGCTAGGTTACTGCTGCTCAGCCCCTCTTATAGCATTTCAGTTGCAGGTGCAGGTTGTTCCATGTGATAACATGGTTTGGGTATCACAATAAATTATGTTACTTAATTTAATGCACATATATATCTTGGTATTGGTGGAAGGCTTGGCCTTTTGCCAAGTGATTTGTTCTGCTGTTACTGCCATTAGTTCCTTGTTACCGGTGTTATGTTTTCCATACTTTGCACTCCTAACATGCTCGGGGTTGTTATGGGGACCCCCTTGTTTATTCGGTTGATATTAAAACTTGTCTGGCAAGACCCAACATTGGTACTACATTTGCTTAACAACTTAATAAAATTGCATAGGGTCTTGCAAACCCGTGGATAATTTAATCAACCCCCGGGCCAGTGCTCCTCATGAGTGTTGGTCCAAACTAGAGTCGTGTGCGGGGCCAACCCGGGGCAACTCAGAAAATTTCTATCAAGCCACTATACGCTGCGCTCATCCGGTCGTGTCCTGAGAATGAGATACACGGCTCTTATTGGGTTCGTCGACACATCGGGAGGTCTTGCTGGATTTGTTTTACCTTTATCGAATGTCTTGCGTGTGGAGTCTGACTTTCTTAGGGTTTACTCAAGGTGTTGTAATTCCTTTGGAATTACCTATGACGATCACAAGATCCGCGGTCGAGGCATTCCCACGAGTGTGGTTAATTTTCTAATGGATTAGTTGGAGAACCCCTGCAGGGTTAAATCTTTCGGAAAGCCGTGCCCACAGTTATGTGGCAACTTGGATATTTGTTTAACACCCGGTTATAGTTAACTTGAAGTAAACTCTAATTAAAATACACCAACTGTGTGAGTAACCGTGATTGTCTCTGCTCCTGAACATGAACCGGGAGAGAACACGGTGGGGTTATGATTGACGTAAGTAAGTGTTCAGGATCTCATAGAGATCATGCTAGATTCGATCGCTCTTCATAGGAAGTTAGCCACCATATATGCTTAGTGCTGCTGCAAACTAAACACTTACCCCTTCCCAACCATTAAGCTTGAATAGTCTCGGTACCCGGGCACATGATAGCTGAGTCCTCTGTGGCTCACAGTTTACTACAACAATCCAGGTACAGGTTAAGATGAGTTCGTGCAGGATGATCTTACCCAACTCCAGTGGGAGTACGATGAGGAAAGAGGCAGGATGTACGTGACATATCCAGATGAGTAGAGGACCTGGTCGTGATCTTTGGGCAGCGAGATAGTTTCATTTGCATCTGTTTTTATCTTTTGATTTCGTCCGTAGCCGAACCCTGTTTTCATCTTCATGATTGAACTCTGAGTGGATTGTAATTTAGCATGTGGCGAGTGTAAGCCAACTTGTATACTCATCTCTTCTGTAATGTATGATGCAATGTTACTATGCTTGCTAACGGCAAGATGCGCCTCTATCCCTTGCGAGGCCCTCATGTCTTAAAAAAGGATAGGCACGCATCTTGGGCGTGACACGTCTCTTGCCATCCGCACCGTCTTACCACGTCGTGGCCGTCTCTTGCCATCCGTGCCGACTTACTACGCCGTGGCCGTCTGTCGCCATCCGCGCGGGCTTACAATGCTGTGGCCGTCTCTCGCCATCCACGCCGGCTTACAACGTCGTGGCCGTCTCTCGCCATCCGTGCCAGCTTACAACGTCGTGGCATCTTTCACAACAGCACTGGTTTACAATGTCGTGGCTAGTTTCTATGTCTACATCAACAGGCCAGTGGCTGCGTACACCAGTACAAGCCGCCCAATGGATGGTTCTGAATCGCCACCCCGCGGTCTTATCTACATCTAACATATAGGTGCAGTGCTCGCCTATACGAGCCGTCCAACGGACGCGTGCAAGACACCGCCCACAATCTGATTCTACCTCAACATATCGGTGTAGTGCTCGCCTGTACGAGCTGCCCAACGGATAGGCGCACAAGTCGCCGCCATTACAGTTTGGTTCACTTCAACAACCAGCCGAGACGAACCATCGACCGGATTATTGAAACAAATCATACGACATCATCTATAACCCGCCACGGTCAACCTCAACTTTCAGTGGAGATTCTCAAGCCGCCTCTTCGAGTCAACTTAAGACTCGGGGGCTACAGACATGGCGAGACACATTTGGTTGTTTTCAACGAGAACCCCGGATCATTGCAGACAAAACCCAATCCTGGGGGATATTACATTATTGGCGGAAGAAATAAAAAGTTTCCCAAGAGGACGAACCGCCAAGATATACCGTTCAAACACGGGTGCCCGGATTCATTGGATCATCATAAAGTCACTTGGAGGCTTCTGCCGTTTCTTCATACAAGATGGCGGTTTACAAGATGGCGACTTACAAGATGGTGCACAAAGTTGACTCCGTCAACATGATCGTCCAGGGGGCTTCCCACCCACCGGGTGTAGCTTATCAAACCCTATCGGTCGGCTCTCAAGCCAAATAGTTGACTCCGTCAACATGATCATCCAGGGGGCTTCCCACCCATTAGGTGTAGCTTATCAAGCCCTATCGATCGGCTCTCAAGCCAAATAGTTGACTCTGTCAACATGATCGTCTAGGGGGCTTCCCACCCACTGGGTGTAGCTTATCAATCCCTATCGGTCGGCTCTTAAGACAAACAGTTGATTCCATCAACAAAGGTCACTTGGGGGCTTCCCACCCATCGGGTGTAGCTTACACACCCTCTTGATCCGCTCTTAAGCCAAACAGGGTTAAACCTGCCTGTAAGCTGATGCTACTCTGCTTGGTGACCTGCCGAACTCTTACCAATTAATCTCGCCTAGAGACCCTAAGCCGGTTCAAAGAAATTGACAGCCAATCTCCATAGAGACCCTGTACTGGTTAAGGTTAAAACGGCGGCTCTTGTCACGTGAGAGTCGGCTTATGGAAAGCAAGGATAAACTCTCTCATCTACTACCGACTCTCCGCTATGTGGCCCGTTCATACTCTTAGAGAGTTAATCCTTGAGGACCCCATACTGCTTAAGGTTAAAACGACGGACTTATGTCACATGAGAGGCAGTTTTTGGGCTATCAGGGTACTCATGCCCTACCGTGTCTCTTCTTGGACGTCACACTTCCTTTCAGTTAATCACGCTTAGAGACCCTGAGCCGGTTCAAAAACTTAACGGCCAATCTCGATAGAGACCCTGTACTGTTAAGGAGTTTTAAGTGGCGAGTCAACCCAGTAGAACCGGCATATGAGCTGTTAAAAAAAGTCAAAAAACAAATCAGGAAAGATATAACATCTTCGGATTGTGCTTTTTAAGCTGCCCTCACAACAATGCAGAATATATTATGTCTTGTTTATTTTTGTAGGTTTTATATCTTAAGATGAGCCACCATTAAGTATCATGAAAAAATTATGCAAAGAGCAAATGGATCTTTAATAGCCAACCTGGCTGGATCTTCATGGTTTATCATAACCAGTACTAAATGATTGGGGTTTTCAAGCTAGCTCGGAGAATTCATTATTTTTCAAGAGCCGCCCTATCAGATAGAATGCCGTGTGATCTAATTGACCGGTTCTCGGATTTCTTAAATTGTGCACTATAGTAATCTACAACACTCATGGATTTCTCAAACATATATTTGCCAGGTTGCACCGCGGCCACGAGAAGGGATTTCAAGTCAAAGACAAAGGAATTATTCCAGGATATTCATTTCGGGTTATATTACAACCATGGTCAAGGATTCATTCAACAAATTGTGGTGACTCATATTATTCTTACATAGTCCCAAGAAGCCGCAGGCAGACGACCTGGCACATGGGGGGCTACACTATTGAAGTCCAGTTTATATCAATTATGCAAGTCCCATGTCGCTACAAGCATGCACCACGGCACTTGGGGGATAATGCAAGCCGGTTTTCAAAACATTACATTGTCAATAAGACCGTATTATCTCAAGGATATGAGCCAGCCTTTCTATATTCTTCTAAGTCCCAGCCCAGTAATGCTTACTGACCTGGCACTTGGGGGCTACACCACTTAGATCAAATTTTCTAAAGTCCCAAGTTGCCGCAGGCGTGCGACCCGGCACTTGGGGGGCTACAGTATTTAGTTGGTTAACAGATTATGAGGTTCAAATTGAAGACCCGACGCGTCACATTCTGATGAGCCGGCCCTTGGGGATTACACCTGCTGAAGTTTCATAAGGTATACGATAGTTATAAGTCCCAGGTTGTTGCAGGAAAGACAACTTGGTACTTGGGGCCTACATAGTCCAACATATTATGGCAAAGCACCAAGCTATCATGGATACTCTCAGAGCTTGGGGGCTATAGATAATATGGACATATCAAAAACTTTGAGGAGAATTTTCAAGATGTTAATTAGGGAGTTCCGTTGTTAGACCCAGCGTCACCAACATTCATGACCCGACGTTATCAAAAGATCATAACCCGCCGGAGTTTATATAAGTCGCTTGTTTCGTAACAGTGGAAGTCTCGATCTACATCATGAGGATTTCTTATTTTTCAAGATTTTCATTAAGCCAAAGTAATGGAAGCCGACTCAATGGCATATTGAAAAAACCCAGAGTTCTGAAGAGCCACTTCATAAGCCGGCCAAAGGAGCAAGCCGGCCACTTAACATATTTACTATTCCTATTTCAGGAGGTTACCATGAATAAATTCAAGCTAACTTGGGGGCTAATGTCGGGGATATACCCCGCGGTATGACCCGGCCTGGCGACTCACAGGAGACCCGGTCAAGACATGGCATTTTATTGATGACCCGGTAGGCGAGTCGCGGGACGAGCAGGCCCAAGACCCGGTGTGTAAGCCGGTGCCGGGCGGCTCACAAGAGAAGGCCCAAAGAGATAAAGACTCCCTGCCGAAGGAAACAAGACCCATAATAGGATTCTAGAGAGACTGGTCCTAATCCTACTCCTAGTAGGACTCTATTTGTAAACCTACCCTCTCCACTTATATAAGGAGGGGTAGAGCACCCCTAGAGGGAAAAGTTCACAAGTCCACAAGTTTAGACAGACACAAGAGATTAGAGATAGATAGATTAGAGGCTCTCGTGATTAGAGGTCACAAATAGCACCCTTGTAACCGAGAGATCTCCTTCATTATCAATACTAGACAAGCAGGACGTAGGCTTTTACCTTCATTGGAGGGGCCGAACCTGCGTAAATCTCGCGTCTCTCGATTCTGACCAACCCCTCTCAAACCGCCACATAGTTGTGACCGTCCCGAACCTAAGTCCGTTCACCCGGACATCTGCCATGACAAATCCACGACAGTTACCATTACTCTTTATATCATGTGTGTCATCACAATAATCATCATACATAGGAGGCATGTCATAATCATAATAGTTTTTCTCATCAAAACTTGGGGGGCTAAAAATATCATCTTCATCAAACATAGCATCCCCAAGCTTGTTGCTTTGCATATAATTAGCATCATGAATATTCACAGAATTCATACTAACAATATCACCATCATGCTCATTAGTCAAATATTTAGTGCCAAACATTATAATAACTTCTTCTTCTAACACTTGAGCACAATTTTCATTTCCATCATTTTCATGAAAGACATTGAAAAGATGAAGCATATGAGGCAACCTCAATTCCATTTTTTTGTAGTTTTCTTTTATAAAACCAAACTAGTGAAAAACAAGAAACTTAAAGATTTGATTGCAAGATCTAAAGATATACCTTCAAGCACTTACCTCCCTAGCAACGGCGCCAGAAAAGAGCTTGATGTCTACTACACAAACTTCTTCTTTTAGGGTCGTGTTGGGCCTCCAAGCGCAGAGTTTTGTAGGACAATGGCAATTTTCCCTCAAGTGGATGACCTAAGGTTTATCAATGCGCGGGAGGTGTAGGATGAAGATGGTCTCTCTCGAACAACCCTGCAATCAAATAGCAAAGAGCCTCTTGTGTCCCCAACACACCCAATACAATGGTAAATTGAATAGGTGCACTAGTTCGGCGAAGAGATGGTGATACAAGCGCAATATGGATGGTAGATATAGTTTTTTGTAATCTGAAAAAATATAAAAGTAGCAAGGCAACAAATAGTAAATGGTGAGCAAAATGTTGTATAAATGCTTGGAAACAAGGCCTAGTGTCCATACTTTCACTTGTGCAATTTCTCTCAACAATATTGGCATAGTTGAATCATATGTAAATACCTCTCGTGCGAGAAAGAGTTCACTCCAAAGTTACAAATAGTGGAGAACAAACATAGAAATTATTGTAGGGTACGAAACCACTTCAAAGTTATCTTTTCTGATCAATCTTATGAGCTATCCCTATAATTGTCACGAACAGCCTAGAGTTCATACTAAGATAACACCTTAAGATACCACTACTAGGAAAAGGGCTCTAGATGATATTGCCACTAATGGCGCACCAGACAAGTGGTGCGCCACTACTATATAGTAATGGCGCACCATGAGTCGGTGCGCCATTAGTGTGGTAGACACTAATGGCGCACCAAACTCACGGTGCGCCATTAGTAACATTTTTTTTTTGCAAAAATTCTAATGGCGCACCTCCATCTGGTGCGCCATTAGTAACCAGGGTTACTAATGGCGCATTCGTTGCTGGTGCGCCATTAGTAAAAAAAATTTGCAAAAATTCTAATGGCGCACCTACAGCTGGTGTGCCATTAGTAACCAGGGTTACTAATGGCGCATTTGTAGGTGGTGCGCCATTAGTAACCTGGGGCCAGCTAGATATTTGAGACAGTCACACGTACACACTCACTTTCCCCACTTCATTCTCTCCACCTCCTCCTCCAAGCTTGTGTCGGCTGCCTCCTCCTCCTCACCTCATTTGCACCATAGATTCATCAAAATTAAGTGGATAAATTACCTTTTTTTGATAGGTAAGTAAGGGGAAAGCTATCTTTATGTTGTAGATCTACTTTTTTTTTCTCCCTATCTCGCTCCAACAACGTGCACATGCACTTTTTATGGCCTTGCTAGATCTATGTATGTTTGTGGTGTTGCATATGTTTGTGGTGTTGCATATATGTTTGTGTTTGCAGGTACCAGTATTTGAAATGCGATAGTTTGCCAATATTTTGCGGGAATGTTGATTCATTTCCGTTTCGGCGAGAATTTTGGCACTATCCATTATTTTTGGTCCTATTTTTAGGGAAAGTCATGCCAAATTTTTTCTTCGTTCTAAAATATCGTTTTGCTCTACCCCGCAGGCGACCATGGTCCGCACGATGACCGAAGGCATCGTGAATAGGTTTTTGAGCTCCGCGAAGGCCGAGATGATTCAAAAGAACGAGACGGAGATAAGATGTCCATGTCGAAGATGCAAGCTGAAGAGCCTTATTGCGGACCCGGATTCCGGGGAGGTGCGGGACCACCTGCTCTTGCGTGGTTTCATGGATGGCTATCGGTGGCAAGGTGATGAAGATGACTATGAAGTCGTCCATGGGGGGCGGGCAAGAAATGAGGAAGGGAAGCATGACAACCACCACGGCGAGGGCGGGCGAGAAGACGAAGAATCTCCAGGACATGATCACGACGGTGATGCTGTACGCAGTCATCATGTGGAAGATGCCGGACATGATGATGAGGAAGATCAACACGAAGGGCATGATCATGAAGATGACGATGCCGGAGCAGACGACGATGGAGGCTGGGTGAAGGGCCGAAACAACTGGGGAACGACATCAATCTCTATCTGGGGCTGCTGAAAGAGGAGCTAGACACGCTGTGGAAAACGCCAGCCAATACGTGGGACGTCGCAGAGAAAGAATATTTCCCTATGAGAGCTGCACTGCTCACGACGGTGCACGACTATCTCGGTTACGGATATGTCGCGGGGCAGGTGGTCCACGGATTTTCTGGATGCGTCAGGTGCATGGATGACACAACGTATCGCCAGCTAGATAGAGATCCCGGGTCTTCGAAAACCGTGTTCATGGGACATCGAAGGTGGCTTCGCGACGATGACTCATGGAGAAAACGCAAGGATCTATTCGATGGTGAAACCGAACCCCGAAGACGCCCGCGTACGAGGAACGGCGAGGAAATAGACGAGCTGTTGAAAAATTGGAAAGATTGCCCATTGCAATGGTTATCAGAACTCCGGGGTAACGATGGAATCAACACGGCCGGTAACGACAAGGACAGATACTACGGAAGGATCGAGGAGATCTGGGAGCTGAGCTATGCTGGAGAGAAGGTCCCGATGTTCCGTGTCAGATGGGCCAAGAGCGTCCTAAAAGAAGACCGGTATTTCACCACCATTGTTATACCCGAAGCCAAATCCAAGACCGCGGGCGCAAACGTCACCACCGCCGACGACGACGACCCACCGCACCCTCCCCGGCTCGCTCCACCGCCGCCGACGACCCACCGCACCCTCCCCGGCCCGCTCCACTGCCGCTGAGCACCCCCCGCACCCTCCCCTGCTCCACCGCCGACGACGACCCACCGCCGCCGAGAACCCCCCGCACCCTCCCCCGCTCCACCGCCGCCGAGCACCCCCATTTTCAAATAACAAATTTGATGATATTTTTTCATATTCATAAAAAATTATTACTGTTTTTATAAAAAAATTATTACTGTGCTTATAAAAAAATTATTACTGTTCTTATAAAAAATATTAAAAAATAGCATTCTAATGGCACACCTCTTGGGGGTGCGCCATTAGAATGTGAAAAAAACATTCTAATGGCGCACCCTCGAGCGGTGCACCATTAGAATGTGAACAAAAACATTCTAATGGCGCACCGCTCGGGGGTGCGCCATTACTATGTAAAAAAACATTCTAATGGCGCACCGCTCGCGGGTGCGCCATTAGTAATCTTCCCCCTAGCTCTAACTCCCCCGACCCCTTCGTCCCTCCCTCTCGCCAGACCCACGACGCCGCCGCCCCCGCGCCTCCGCCCTGCGCCCCCGACCCCTTCGTCCCTGCCCTGCGCCGCCGCCAGCCTCCCCACGACGATCGCGGCCGCAGGCCTCCCCACGACGTCGCCGCCCCCGCGCCCCCGCCCTGCGCCCCCGACCCCTTCGTCCCTACCCTGCGCCGCCGGCGGCCTCCCCACGATGACCGCGGCCGCCGGCCTCCCCCCGACCCCAACCCCGACCCCGACCCCTCCGGCGACCAAGGTAACCGAGAGGACATACCTCATCAAGCTGTATCTTTTTTTTGTTCTTCTGAAAAAGGGTGATTTCTTGATTCACATTCATGGAAACCAATGGATCGCCACACAATCAGCACAAACAAGATGATAAGCATGTAACTTATGACAGTTTCCATGTACAATCAAACGGGGCGTACATGTGAGCCGTGATAGTTACTTGTTCCAAATGAACTTATCAGAAAGCCACCAAATGAACATAGGTTCAGGTTCAGGTTCCAAATGAACTTAGGTTCAGGTGCAGGTTCCAAATGAACTTAGGTTCAGGTCCTTTCGGTCCTGACGGGCTTTCTAGTTATGCAAGATTAACCTTGTCCTGAGCAAGATTAACCCAGTCAAGGCACCAACATCCCCCGTCAACTTGTTTGGCGAAAGACACCAATTGCCACCAGCGATGACAACCTCGTGCGCAGATGTTGTTTGTTTCGTAGGCCTTGGTTCTGAAAACCAGTACAGAAGAAAACAATGTTAGAGTTAAACACGGCAACCTAGTAACTAGTATGAGTAAGTTTAGACTACCGAGTCCTACATGGCCTAGTTCTACTATTCCTTGTATAAATATACATGTATCTGCACCCCTGTAACCCGAGACATGAGTTGGATTGAATCAATAATATTACACGTACGGCAGTTTCACAACCTAAAACTAGTAACCTGACACGCTTGTTCTGTTGCAAGGGAGTATGCAACAGCAGCCTAGACTGAACCGCGAATTTATCTTATGAGGTCACCATCATTTCATTTCATCCTGGATATGCGTATGACTCTCTCCCAGTTTCTATCCATCCATGGTAGAAAAGTAACAAATGAAGCCCTATGATACCAGTCTTATGAGGCTTACTGTGATGTTGTATTACCGAGTGGGCCCTGAGATACCTCTCCGTCACACGAAGTAACAAATCCCAATCTTGATCCATGCCAACTCAACAGACACCCTCGGAGATACCTGTAGAGGACCTTTATAGTCACCTAGTTATGTTGCGATGTTTGATACACACAAGGTACTCCTCCATTGTCCGTGAGTTTCATGATCTCATGGTCACAGGAACATATACTTGACATGCAAAAAATAGTAGTAATAAACTGACACGATCATATGCTACGTTTGTAGTTTGGGTCTTGTCCATCACATCATTCTCCTAATGATGTGATCTCGTTATCAAATGACATCACATGTCAATGGCTAGGAAACCTTGACCATCTTTGATCAACGAGCTAGTTCACTAGAGGCATACTAGGGACAAAGTGTTGTCCATTTACCCACACATGTAATGTGTTTCCAATCAATACACTTATAGCATGGATAATAAACGATTATCATGAACAAGGAAATATAATAATAAACACTTTATTTATTGCCTCTAGGGCATATTTTCAATAGTCTCCCACTTGCACTAGAGTCAATAATCTATCTCACATCACTATGTGATTTACATTGTAATGAATCGAACACCCATGCAGTTCTGGTGTTGATCATGTTTAGCCTTTGGAAGAGGTTTAGCCAACGGGTCTGCAACATTCAGATCCGTGTGCACCTTGCAAATATTTATGTCCTTTTCCTCGATGTAACCGTGGATGGAGTTGAAGTGTCGCTTTATGTGTCTGGTCCTCTTGTGAAACATTGGTTCCTTTGCCAGAGCAATGGCACCAGTGTTGTCACAGAACAGGTTCACTGGATTCAGTGCACTGGGCACTACTCCAAGATCTGTCATGAACTGCTTCATCCAGACACCTTCCTTCGTTGCCTCCGAGGCTGCCATGTACTCAGCTTCACATGTAGAATCGGCTACCACAATTTGCTTGGAACTGCATCAGCTTACCGCTCCCCCGTTGAGAATAAATACGTATCCGATTTGTGACTTAGAGTCTTCCGAAACAGTGTCAAAGCTTGCATAGACTTAACCCTTTACGACGAGCTCTTCATCACCTCCATAAACGAGAAACATTTCCTTAGTCCTTTTCAGGTACTTAAGGATATTCTTGACCGCTGCCCAGTGTTCCATTCCAGGATCACTTTGAAACCTTCCAGCCATACTTATGGCAAGGCTGACATCGGGTCTTGTGCACAGCATTGCATACATGATAGAGCCTATGGCTGAAGCATAGGGGATGACACTCATCTTTTCTCTATCCTCTGTAGTCACTGGGCATTGAGTCTTACTCAAGTTCACACCTCGCAAATCAGGCAAGAACTCTTTCTCTGACTAGTCCATTTTGAACTCTTTCAAAATCTTGTCAAGGTATGTACTCATTGAAAGTCTCATCAAGCATCTTGATCTATCTCTATAGATCTTTATGCTCAAAAATTAGGTAGCTTTATCCAGGTCTTCCTTTGAAAAACTCTTTTCAAACAACCGTTCATGCTTTCCAGAAATTCTACATCATTTTCGATCAACAATATGTCATCCACATATACTTATCAGAAATTCTATAGTGCTCCCACTCACTTTATTGTAAATACAAGTTTCTCGTAAACTTTGTATAGACTCAAAAACTTTGATCACCTCATCAAATTGTATATTCCAACTCCGAGATGCTTGCTTCAGTTCATAGAAGAATCACTGAAGCTTGCACACCTTTTAGCATCCTTAGGACTGACAAAACCTTCTGGTTGTATCACATACAACCTTTCCTCAAGTAAACCATTAAGGAAACTATATTTTGATATCCATCTGCCAGATTTCATAATTGAAAAATGCAGCAACTCCTAACATAATTCCAACAGACTTTAGCATCACTACGAGTGAGAAAGTCTCATCGCAGTCAACTCCTTGAACTTGTCGTAAACTTCTTTGCAACAAGTCGAGCTTTCAAATGGTGACATTTACCATGAGCGTCTGTCTTCATTTTAAACATCCATTTGTACTTAACGACCTGCCATCCAACGAGCAAGTCTACCAAAGTCTGTACTTGGTTTTCATAAATGGATCCTTTCTCGGATTTCATGGCCTCTAACCATTTGTCGGAATCCGGGACAATCATCGCTTCTCCTCAGCTCGTAGGTTCATCGGTGTCCAACAACATGACCTCCAAGATAGGGTTGTCGTACCGCTCAGGAACAGTACACATCCTTGTCGACCTACGAGGTTCGATAGTAAATTGATCCGAAGCTTCATGATCATCATTATTAACTTCCTCGTAGGCTTCACAGAAACAAATTCCTGCGTTGCGCTACTCTGATTGAACAAAGGTTCAACAACCTCATCAAGTTCTATCTTCCTCCCACTCAATTCTTTCAAGAGAAACTCTTTCTCGAGAAAGGACCCAGTTTTAGCAACAAACATTTTATGCTTGGATCTGAGATAGAAGCTTTACCCAACTATCTTTAGGGTATTCTATGAAGATTCATTTGTCCGCTTTGGGTTCGAGCTCATTAGGTGAAAACCTTTTTCACATAAATGTTGCAGCCCCAAAAATTAAGAAATGACAGCTTAGGTTTCTATCAAACCATAATTCACATGGTGTCATCTCAACGGATTTAGATGGTGCCCTATCTAAAGTGAATGTAGTTGTGTCTAATGCATAACCCCAAAATTACAATAGCAAAACGATAAGAGACATCATAGCAAGCACCATTTTCAATAGAGCATGACTGTGACATTCGAACACACCATCGCACTATGGTGTTCTAGGTGGCGTGAGTTGTGAAACAACTTTCACATTGTCTAAAGTTGTATGCCCAACTCGTAACTCAGATATTTACCTCCACGATCATATCGCGGACATTTTTATCTTCTTCTCATGATGATGTTAAACTTCACTCTAAATTTGCTTGAAATTTTTCAAACGATTCAGACTTGTGTTTCATTAGGTAAATATATACTATATCTACTCAAATCATCAGTGAAGGTAAGAAAATAATGATATCCACCGCACGCTACAAGACTCATTGGATTGCATACATCAACATGTATCATTTCCAATAAATCACTTACCCGCTCCATCCATCTGGAAACGAGGTCCTTAGTCATCTTGCCCAAGAGGCATGGTTCGCATGTCTCAACCGATTTGAAATCGAATTATTCCAAAGATCCATCAGCATGGAGTTTCTTCATGCGCTTTATACCAATATGAAATTTAGCGGCAGTGCCACAAGTATGTGGTACTATCATTATTAACTTTCTATCTTTTGGCATCAATGTTATGAACATGTGTATTACTATGAGCAAGATTCAACAAACCATTCTCACTGGGTGCATGACCATTGAAGGTATTATTCATGTAAACAGAATAACCATTATTCTCTAACTTAAATGAATAACCATGTTGAAATAAACACGATCTAATCACGTTCATGCTCAATGCAAAACACCAAATAACATTTATTTAGGTTTGTCACTAATCCCGAAGGTAGAGAGAGCGTGCGATGTTGATCACATCAACCTTGGAAACATTTCCAACACACATCGTCACCTCACCCTTAGCTAGTTCTCCGTTTATTCCCTAGCTTTTATTTCGAGTTACTAACATTTAGCAACCGAACCGGTATCCAATACTCAGGTGCTACGAGGAGTACTTGCACGGTACACATCATTAACCCGTATAAATATACTTCTGTCGATGTTGCCAACCTTCTTATCTACCAAATATCTAGGGTTGTTCCGCTTCAGCGACCACTCTCCTCATAATCGAAGCACTTAGTCTTGGGTTTGGGTTCAACTTTGGGTTGCTTCACTGGAGCAGCAACTGACTTGCTATCCATGAAGTTCCCTCCTTGCTCTTGCCCTTCTCGAAACTAGTGGTTTGACTAACCATCAACACTTGACGCTCCTTCTTGATTTCTACCTTCGCGGTGTCAAACATCGCGAACAGCTCAGGGATCATTATTTCTATCCCTGGCATTTTATAGTTCATCACCAAGTTCTAGTAGCTTAGTGACAGTGACTTGGAGAACTATATCAATCACTATCTTATATAGAAGATCAACTCCCACTCGATTCAAGCGATTGTAGCACCTAGACAATCTGAGCACATGCTCAACGATTGAGCTATTCTCTTTCATCTTGCAGGCAAAGAATCTTGTTGGAGATCTCATATCTCGCAACACGGGCATGAGCCTGAGATCCTAATTTCAGCTCTTAGAACATCTCATATGTTCCATGACGTTCGAAACATTTCGGAGCCTCAATTCTAAGCCATAATGCATGATGCACCAAACTATCAAGAAGTCATCAGAACATGCCTGTCAGATGTTCACAACATCTACACACGACACCAGAGGGGTTGGCGCACCGAGCGGTGCATTAAGGACATAAGCCTTCTATGCAGCAACGAGGACAATGCTCAGATCACGGAGCCAGTCCACAATATTGCTATCATCATCTTTCAACTCTATTTCTCTAGGAACATATAAAAATTCAAGGGAGCTATAGCATGAGCTAGTAATCTACAACACAGTTTGCAAAGACACTACTGACTATGTTCATGATAATGAGTTCAATTAATAATATTACTTAAGAACTCCCACTCAAATTGACATCCCTCCGGCCATTCGAGTGATACATGATCCAAATTCACCAACTCAAGTCCGATCATCATGTGAGTTGAGGTGGTTTCAATGGTGAACATCATCATGTTGATCATATCTGCTATATGACTCAGGTTCGACCTTTCGGTCTCTTGTGTTCTGAGGCCATGTCTGTACATGTTAGGCTCATCAAGTTTAACCCGAGTGTTCTGCATGGGCACCACTGGCTTGCACCCGTTGTATGTGCACGTAGAGTCTATCACACCCGATCATCATGTGGTGTCTCAACACGACGAACATTCGCAACAGTGCACACTCGGGGAGAACACAATTCATCTTGAAATTTAAGTGAGGGATCACCTTATAATGCTACCATCATCCTAAGCAAAAAAAAGGTGCATAAAAGGATTAACATCACATGCAAATCATAAGTGACATGATATGGCCATGAACTTGTGCTTTTGATCTCCATCTTGAAAGCACCGGCATGATCTCCATCGTCACCGGCACGACACCATGATCTCCATTATCTTGATCTCCATCAACATGTCGCCATCGGGGTTGTCGTGCCCATCATGCTTGTACTACTATTGCTACTATTTAGCGATAAAGTAAAGCATTACACATCACTTAATGATTGACATGCAGGTCATACAATAAATAAACACAACCCTATGGCTCATTCCGGTTGTCGTACTCATCGACATTCAAGTCGTGATAATCTATACATCACATGATCATCTCATACATCACATATATCACATCATGTAATTGGCCATATCACATCACAACATACGCTACAAAAACAAGTTAGACGTCCTCTAATTATTGTTGCATGTTTTACGTGGCTGCTATGGGTATCTAGCAAGAACAATTCTCATCTATGCAGAAACCACAACGTAGATACACTAGTTGCTCTTCAACCTTCTCAAGGACCGCCTTTGTCGAATCCGATCCAACTAAAGTGAGAGAAACTCGCGCCCGCAAGCCATATATGCAACAAGTTGCAGTTAAGGGAACCGGTCTATCGTAAGCGTACGAGTAATGTTGGTCCGGGCTGCTTCATCTCACAATACCGCTGAACCAAAACACGACCAAGGGAGGAAGCAATGTAAGCATCAACGCCCACAAACTCTTTGTGTTCTACTCCAGATCTCATCTACACATAGACCTAGCTCATGATGCCACTGTTGGGGAATGTTGCATGGGAAACAAAAAAATTCCTACGCACACGCAAGATCTATCCATGGTGATGAGCATCTACGAGAGGGAGAGTGGATCTACATACCCTTGTAGATAGCTAAGCGGGAAGCGTTAAGAAACGCGATTGGTGTAGTCGAACGTCTTCGCGATCCAAATCACCGAGCATCCCGCGATCTCATCACTATCCGTCCCGCGATCCAATCACGATCCATCCCACGAACTCATCACGATTCGTCCCGTGATCTCATCACGAACCATCTTGCGATCTTGATCACGGTCCTTCCGATCTAGCGCCGAACGGACGACACCTCCGCGTTCAGCACACGTACAGCTCGATGACGATCTCCGCCTTCTTGATCCAATAAGAGGGAGCGGAGAGGTAGACGAGTTCTCTGGCAGCGTGATCGTGCTGGGTGATGGTGGTGGAGTAATTCCGGCAGGGCTTCGCCTAAGCATTGTAGAAATCCGATCTAGAGGAGAAACTATGCACTGGAGGAACGGGCAGCACGTGGCTAAAATTCTATGCAAAAACCCTAAAACCACCAATATATATAGGAGGAAGAGAGGAGGAGGCTTGGCTCCCAAGGAGCCAGCCCTTGGGTCGGCCGAACCAGGAGGAAGAGGTGGAATCCACCTCCAATCCTAGTAGGAGTAGGATTCATCCTATTTTTGCCTTTTTCCATTTTTTTCTCTTTGGGCTTTCTTTCCCTAGCCGCATGGTATTTGTGTGGGAATTCCACCAGCCCACAAAAGGCTAGTAATTATTATCCCACAGCCCATGAAGCCTCTTGGGTCGAAATACCCCTCCCGGTGGTCTCCCGGTACACTACCGGCACTCCCGGTACATTACCGATTAGCCCAAAACTTTTCTGGCGACCAAAACAGGACTTCATATATATCTATCTTTAGCTCCAAACCATTTCGGAGCTCCTCGTAACGTCCGGGATCTCATCCAGGACTCCGAACAACCTTCGGTCACCACCAATACATAACTGTATACTATCGAAACGTCACAAAACCTTAAGTGTGCAGACCCTGCGGGTTCGAGAACTATGTAGATATAACCGAGACACCTCTACGGTCAATAACCAACAGCGGGACCTAGATGACCATATTGGTTCCTACACATTCTACGAAGATCTGTATCGGTCGAACCTCTATGTCAAGGATTGAGTTAATCCCGTATGATGTTCCCTTTGTTCTTCGGTATGTTACTTGCCCGAGATTCAATCGTCGGTATCTCCATACCTAGTTCAACCTCGTTACCGGAAAGTCTCTTTACTCGTTCTGTAATACAAGATCCTGTGAATAACACTTTATTCACATTGCTTGCAAAGCTTACTGTGATGTTGTATTACCGAGTGGGCCCTGAGATACCTCTTCGTTACACAGAGTAACAAATCGTAGTCTTGATCCATGCCAACTCAACAGACACCCTCGGAGATACTTGTAGAGCACCTTTATAGTCACCCAGTTACGTTGCGACGTTTGATACAGACAAGGTACTCCTCCGATGTCCATGAGTTGCATGATCTCATGGTCATAGGAACATATACTTGACATGCAGAAAACAGTAGCAATAAACTGACAAGACCATATGCTACATTTGTAGTTTGGGTCTTGTCCATCACATCATTCTCCTAATGATGTGATCTCGTTATCAAATGACATCACATGTCAATGGCTAGGAAACCTTGACCATCTTTGATCAACGAGCTAGTTCACTAGAGGCATACTAGGGACAAGGTGTTGTCAATTTACCCACACATGTAATGTGTTTCCAATCAATACACTTATAGCATGGATAATAAACGATTATCATGAACAAGGAAATATAATAATAAACACTTTATTTATTGCCTCTAGGGCATATTTCCAACAGTTGCATGTACACATTCATATTCTTCCCCGGATATTTGGGCCCTGGAATTATCAACGTCAGGAAAATGTTCTTTCTTTTCATAATCTCTCCGGGGGGAGATTGAGTGGAATGACAAATACAGGGCAACAACTGTATTGTGCTGCCATCATGCCATACACATTGAACCTATCCGTGTTGATGGCAACTCAAGGATGCCTTGGATCTGCCGCTTTATCCTTATGTAATGCATCGAAGTGCTTCCATGCAAAAGCGTCTGAAGTGTGTCCCAACATTGGATTCCCATCTGCATCTAGTTCTGTTCTTTTGCCCAATTTATGCCACGTCATCTGTCTGGCTGTCTCTTCGACCATGAAAAGATGTTGAAGTCTTGGTATGATTGTTAGATACCGAAGAACATTAATGGGGATTTTAGTCTGACTCTTCTCACCCATACCATTGCCTACTAGAACATACCTGGAAGCATTGCAAATGGGGCAATAGTTCAAGCCCGCATACTCAAGCCTAAATAAGGCACATCCATTCTCACAGGCATCTGTCTTCTCATAGGGCATCTTAAGCGCACGTAGGATTTTGTCCAACTAGTACAGGTTTAGTGGCAATACATGGCCTTTTGGGTAGAAAGCGTCCAAATATTGGCATCATCGCGTCATAGCATTCTCTGCCCAGGTTGAACTGAGCCTTCAGAGCCATTACTTGCGCGACGGCTTCCAGCTGACAAAGCTCAGTGTGCTCGTGGAGAGGACGTTTTGAAGACTCCAACATTTCATAAAAGGCCTTTACAGATTCCTCCATCTCATCGTCCAAATCCCGAGCATCATCAAAGTCTTGCACCATGTCTTCGATCCCGGTACCATGCTCGTCGGTGCAACGACGAACCACCTCAGCTCTGGCACGTTGGGCAGACTCACCATGAAATGTCCAGACCGTATAATTAGGCGTAAAACCCCACTTCTGCAGGTGTTTGATCATTTCAAACTCTGACTTCTTCTTACAGTTGTCGCAATCGACACAAGGGCACCAGGTTCTTTTCTGTCCATATGCAAATGCAACTCTCACAAACTCCTTAGTTTTTGTTATCCATTCACGGGTCATGTCTTTCTGACTAGTGTGACCGGTGTACATCCACCCACGATCACTCATCTTGCCTAGCTACTGGACAAACACAGAAAAAACATAATTCAGCAAACCATATTCATCAGTTAATAGAGTTAGTCAGTTTTATTACGTCGATGCAACCTAGACGCTAGTAGGTAAAGATAGGTCCTAATCCCACCCTAGTATGTGTAGATTGGGTTTGTTTTCCCATGCTCTGCTCTAGATCCGACGCACAATTTCGGCACCACCTCCCCGCTGTTCTCCTGATACACGTCTCGGCAATAAGCAGAGAAGCCGTGTACCCGGAGAACAACAGGGAGGCACTGACGAAATTCTGCATCGGATCCGGAGCAGAGCATATGGGAAAACAAACCCAATCTACACATACTCGGGCTGTCCATCGATAATTTTGTACAATTCGAAAGAATCACGGTTATAAATATGCTAATCAATGCATATTTATAGATGCAACCCTTTCAAACGAGAGACGCATAGTGTTCACGCATACTGATGATTGAAGACACCTGTAGCTATCAAGTATCATCGTCACGAAGACCGGAACAGCGGAAATGAAGGGGGCAAGAGGAGTGTCATTTGTGCTCACCCACGAACGCAGGGGTGGAGCTCGTCGAACGCACGGGGAGGTCGTTGAACACCAGACCCTCGTAGCGATGAAACAACTGCACATTTAAATCCACTTGATCAACATAAATATGATGTTCTGTATAACAAAATCGAAAAATATATGACCTAACTCATAATTCACAAATATATGACCCGTCGGCCTCTGGAAGTCCGAAGAGCACCTTTTTCGGGATCGGGGTGTCGGGGGTGTCGTGTCAAGGTCGGGGTGTCGTGGGTGTCGTGTCAAGGTCGGGGTGTCGGTGGTGTCGTGTCGGGGTGTCAGGGGTGTCGTGTCGGGGTAGGGGTGCCGTGTCGGGGTCTGGGGTGCCGTGTCGGGGTGTCGGGGTGTCGTGTCGGGGGTGTTGGAAATATGCCCTAGAGGTAATAAATAAAGTGTTTATTATTGTATTTCCTTGTTCATGATAATCGTTTATTATCCATGCTATAATTGTATTAATTGGAAACATGGATACATAGACAAACACAATGTCCCTGGTATGCCTCTAGTGAACTAGCTCGTTGATCGAAAGATGGTTAAGGTTTCCTAGCCATGGACATGAGATGTCATTTGATAACGGGATCACATCATTAGGAGAATGATGTGATGGACAAGACCCAAACTACAAACCGTAGCTTATGATCGTGTCAGTTTATTACTACTGTTTCTTGCATGTCAAGTATATGTTCCTATGACCATGAGATCATGCAACTCACAGATATCGAAGGAGTGCCTTGTGTGTATCAAACGTCGCAACGTAACTGGGTGACTATAAAGGTGCTCTACAGGTGTCTCCGAGGGTGTCTGTTGAGTTGGCATGGATCAAGACTGGGATTTGTTACTCCGTGTGACGGAGAGGTATCTCAGGGCCCACTCGGTAATACAACATCACAATAAGCCTTGCAAGCAATGTCACTAAGTGTTAGTTACAGGATCTTGTATTACAGAACGAGTAAAGAGACTTGCCAGTAACGAGGTTGAACTGGAGATACCGACAATCGAATCTCGGGCAAGTAACATACCGAAGAACAAAGGGAACATCATACGGGATTAACTGAATCCTTAACATAGAGGTTCGATCGATAAAGATCTTCATAGAATATGTAGGAACCAATGTGGACATCCAGGTCCCGCCATTGGTTATTGACCGTAGAGGTGTCTCGGTCATGTCTACATAGTTCTCGAACCCGCAGGGTCTACACACTTAAGGTTTGGTGACGTTTCGGTGGTATAGAGTTATGTATGGTGGTGACCGAATGTTTGTGCGGAGTCCCGGATGAGATCCCGGACGTCACGAGGAGCTCCGAATGGTCCGGAGGTAAAGATTCATATATAGGAATCCTGTTTTGGTCACCGGAAAAATTTCGGGCTCATCGGTAGTGTACCGGGAGACCTCTGGGAGGGGTATTTCGACCCAAGAGGCTACATGGGCTGTGGGAGAGTGGAAACCAGCCCTTTGTGGGCTGGTGGAAAAACCACAAGAGGCCCATGCAGCTGGAAGAAAAAAGCCCAAGAGGAAAGGTGGAAAAAAAGGCAAAATAGGTGAATCCTAGTCCTACTAGGATTGGAGGTGGACTCCACCTCCTCCACCTCCTTTCGGCCGAAGCTCTTGACTTGGGAAGCCAAGGCTGCCTCCTCTCCTCTCTTCCTCCTATATATACTGGTGGTATAGAGGGTTTTTGCACTAGAATTTCAGCCACGTGCTACCCGTTCCTCTAGTGCATAGTTTCTCCTCTAGATCGGATTTCTGCAGTGCTTAGGCGAAGCCCTGCCAGAATTGCTCCACCACCATCGCCGGAGCACCTTCAGGCTGCCGGAGAACTCTTCTTCCTCTCCACTCCTTCTTGATGGATCAAGACGGTGGAGATCGTCATCAAGCTGTACATGTGCTGAACGTGGAGGTGCCGTCCGTTCGGTGCTAGATTGGAAGGATCATGATCAAGTTCGTGGGACGGATCGTGATCAAGTTCGTGGGACGGATCATGATTGGATCGCGGGACGGATCGTGATTGGATCACGGGACGCACGGCGATTTGGATCGTGAAGACGTTTGACTACACCAACCGCGTTTCTTAACGCTTCCCGCATAGTGATCTACAAGGGTATGTAGATCCACTCTCCCTCTCGTCGATGCTCATCACCATGGATAGATCTACGTGTGCGTAGGAAAAATTTTGTTTCCCATGCAACGTTCCCCATCAGGGGGTTAGGGTGTCAGTGGTGTCGGGTGTCGGTGGCGTTGGCGATTGGGGAGCGATGGTGTCGGTGGTCGGGGGTCAGTGGTGTCGGTGGTCGGGGGCGATGGCGTCGGTGGTCGGGGGTCCGGGGCATCGGGGGTCGGTGGCATTGGGGGTCGGTGGCGTCGGAGGCTGGGGGTTAGTGGCGTCAGGGATCAAGGGCTCTTCTCTTCTTTTTCTTTTTCTTTTTCTTCTTCTTCTTCTTATTCTTCTTCTTCTTCTTCTCCTTCTCCTTCTCCTTCTTCTTCTTCTTCTCCTCTTCTCCTCATCTTCTTCTTCTTCTCCTCCTTTTTGCACTAACCTAATAAACCTAAACTAACACTAACCTAATAAACCTAAACTAAGACTAACCTAACTATCACTAACCTAAAGGTTGTTCGGAGTCCCGGATGAGATCCCGGACATCACGAGGAGCTCCGGAATGGTCCGGGGGTAAAGATTCATATATAGGAAGTCCTGTTTTGGTCGCCGGAAAAGTTTTGGGCTCATCGGTAGTGTACCGGGAGTGCCGGTAGTGTACCGGGGGACTATCGGGAGAGGTATTTCGACCCAATAGGCTTCATGGGCTGTGGGAGAGTGAATATCAGCCCTTAGTGGGCTGGTGGAAACTCCCACACAAGGCCCATGTGGCTGGAGAAGAAAACCCAATAGGAAAAGGTGGAAAAAGGAAAAAAAAGGGACGAATCCTAGTCCTACTAGGATTGGAGGAGAGTGCTCCAATCCTAGTGGGTTCGGCCGACTCCTATAGGGCCTTGGCCTTGCGCCAGCCCTCCTCCTCCCTCCCTCCTATATATACTGGTGGTATTGGGTGTTTTGCAATAGATTTTATGGCCATGTTGTAACATCCCAAAATTCCATTTTGGAATGTTATGAATATAGCTATGCATCTATCATCACCATTGCTTGATTGTATGTGTTAGTTGAAATGCCATTTCTGATTTTTCTGAAAGTCCTTTCTACTTTTCCCTATGTTGCTTCCCCTATTTGAAATTTTGGTTAAATGTTCAAAATAAGAGAGGAGTAACATGACACTCCACACCAGGGTCTAATTGGTGAATTATTTGAACAAAATAACCAGGGGTTATTTTGAAAATATTTGCAAAAAAGGATCTAAAAACAATTAGGCAATTTCTGAAAATAATATTTTTTTCAAAGTGTTCAAATGACAGAATAGAAATGTTCATTAAATAGCATTTATTATTCTGTTAATTTTGATATATAATACCCCTATATTTAGAGACGATTTGAATGCTTTAAAAGCTTTTGAATGTCTCTGGAAATTATTAAAAAGAAACGGTAACCGTTTCCGGTATTAAACGGGCCGGCCCACCGGCTTTAAAAGCCGAAACCGTTACCGGTCGGCCGACCGAGCGCATTCACTCCCCTCTCTCTCACTGACACCGGGCCCCACCCCCGACTGACCGTTGCCCGAAACGGTCATCGTCTTCCCTCCCCCGCGCTCATCGGATCCGACGCCGGCAGTTTCCCCCTCGCCGGATCTCTCTCTCCCCTCTTAACTCCCGCATCCCCCCGAGCCTCTATAAGAACCGGACCGCTCCCCGCATCCATTCACCCCGAGCCCCCCCTCTCCCCCTCGCCGGAACGCTGCCAATTGCTCGCCGGAGCTACCCCAAGCCGAAGCTCGCCGTCGACCGTAGCCACCACCTCCGACCATCATTCACCTCGCCGTCGCCACCAATCGCCTCCGGAGGACCGTCCCCGTCGCCCGGACCACTTCCCCTTCTTCCCCGACCTCCAGAATACCTCGCCAACGCCGTCGCCGCTACCGGACTCGCCGGAGTACCCCGACGCCGGCAACCTCCTCCCTGTAAGCCCCCTCGACCGTCGGATCCCGAATCAACGTCCCAGATTAGAACAAACTTAAACCGAACCGGTATCTTCTATCGATCGGTCGTCCGCTCTAATTCACCTACCGCACGCCCCCCCTTAGCCAATCGGATCACGCCACGTAGCCCCCTGACCGACGCAAATTTTTTATTTTTTTCTGTTTTGTTTTAATTAACAGAATGTTTTCCAATTTTGTTTTGCTTATATCTTTTAATCTATTTAGTGTTTTGAGTTGATTCTTTTTGCAATAGCTCACATTTTTCATGTAGTTTCACCCTGTACTTTTAAATTTCAAATTTGAACTATAAAATTTGAATGTAATCAAATTTGCTCAAAATCTTCAAATCTGAATAACTAGAGTTTGAAAATAGATTTTGACATGATTCTTTTTGCTACTGTTTGGTATTAGTTAGGACTATCTTCATGTATATTTTGAGGATTTTCATGATCTATTTAATTACTGTTTTAACCAAAAACAGAATCTGCTTATTATTATAATATAGTTTTATAAACTTAATTTTAATTAGTTTGAATTAGATGTTGGTTTCATTTGTTTATTAGATTCTGTTAGTAAACATTTAGTGTTTTTACTCACTGTTAATAAAAATATAAATTTGCCTAATTTAATTTCATTTAACATAGGAATCACAACTTCTTTTCAAATAGGCATCATTTGATTAAAACAACTAACTAATGGTTTTTGCTTCAAACAAAGTTTTATAATATTTAATTCTGTTTTCTAAGACAGATTTAATAGTAAATTCTTTTCTGTTAAGAACATGTTTTGCTAATAAATAACAAGTTTAGTTTTCATTCTTTTGTTAGTACAACTATAGTTGATTCATATAGTGTTTATCAAAACTTTTATAAACTTTACTAAAGTTTTCCCAACAAATTTAAATTGATTTTATTTGTTTAATAATAAAATATTCTATTGTTTCCCTTGCTGTCAACAATTGTTTTGCTATTTCAAAATAGTTTTATTATGTAGTAGTGTTTTCATCATCCCCTTTGGAAAAACAAAACTTTGTGTGTTTTACTTGCTAGAGACTTTTGTGCATTGTTTGCATTGTTTGTTTAGTACTTCTTTGCTGAATGTTATGAGTACTTATTTTGGTTGTATGCTTATTTGAGTGCATTGTTTGTTTCGTTAGATTATCCGGAGTGCGAAGCTTGTTACTTAGAGTCACTCACGTACGAAGATCATCAATCAGGCAAGTCACTTTGATCATGTTTTACCCATGTTTTATATGCATTAGTTCTACCATCTCCCCAGTTGCATGCAAGATAGGTTAGTTGGAAACTTGGTTACATTGTAGTAGTATCATGTGGTAGATACCTCTCTCAACCCCCTTTGACAACATTGGCCCCGGGAAACGTTGTTTTACCTTTTGCTATGCTATTAGTAGACGGGGTTGGTTGTGTGATTCATGAGAGTTGAGAGAGTTAATAATTTCAAGACCTACATAATGATCAAGATTTCAATACTCCAAGTTTTCAACATACCTCTGGGTGGATGATGGTTGAACGGCGCCCTGGAGAAACCAGTGGTTAGCCTAGGTGCTGCTGGAGATGGCCAGTATTCACGCGGAAAGGTCCACCCAGGCACAAAGGGATGGATGGGTGCTTCAAGACCCAAGGCTTACCTGCACAGCCACAAGTCATTATGGGCTCTGGCTTGGTTGGATATCGTGGTGACTCTGGACAGGCGGTGCTAGGAGAGGTAGAAGAACGGTAGGAAAGGATGGGCACCGTCAGAGTCGCAGGGAAACCCTTTGGAAGACCATGTTTTGGTCATCCGTTTCTCAAACACCCTGAAGTGCGAGAAATCAAACGGAGGCGACCAAATCTTGTGGGGAACGTGTGCAAAACTCTGCAGAGTACTTAAACCTAATCGATTAGCCGTGTCCACGGTTATGGACGACTTGAGCCAAAGGAATTGGAACTTCCGGAACTCTCAACACAAATAATATGATGATGTGGGTATTTAATAATTTTGGGTATGAGAATTGGTTGGTGGAACCATCTCATTAATCAACCAACTTAGTAATATTTTGCTTAAACCCCCTTCGATGTAGGAAAAACTTGGCTTTACGCAAAACTTACACCACCACCTGCCATATAAGCATATAGACTAGCTGATTATTTTCACCCCTCTCTTGTGACTTTGCCGGCATATTCCAAATGCTGACCTACACGGCTGCAACGTATCATGTTGCAGAGTATTTTTCCGACCAGGAGTGAGGACGCGTTCTATGCTCAGTGAGATGCCCTTGGAGTCAGATGGACTCATCTACCTTCGACGCTTCCGCAAGATTTAGATATTCTCATGAGTTGGCTTTTAGCCACTTTATTGTAATTTTTATTGTAATAAAGGACTCGATATGAGATTTCGATTAATATAATGCTGTGTGATTTACCTTTGATATATACATTGATGTACCGTGTGTGTACCAGCATGATCTTGGGATGGTACGGAAACACCGGAGACTTGACCTTCCAGGTCGGGTCGCTACACATGTGCTACCCGTTCCACCGGTGGTCCTCTAGATCGGATTTTCGCAGCGCTTAGGCGAAGCCCTGCCGGAATTGCTCCACCACCATCGCCGGAGCGCCATCACACTGTCGGTGAACTCTTCTTCCTCTCCACTTCCTCTTGCTGGATCAAGACGGTGGAGATCGTCATCAAGCTGCATGTGTGCTGAACGCGGAGGTGTCGTCCGTTCAACGCTAGATCGGAAGAACCGTGATCCAGATCGCGAGACGGATCGTGATGAGTTCGCGGGACGGATCGTGATGAGTTCGCGGGACGGATCATGATGAGTTCGCAGGGCGGATCGCGATCAAGATCGCGAGACGGATCTTGATGAGTTCGCGGGATGGATCGTGATGAGATCGCGGGACACTCGGTGATTTGGATCGCGAAGATGTTCGACTACACAAACCGCGTTTATTAACGCTTCCCGCTTAGCGATCTATAAGGGTGCATAGATCCACTCTCCCTCTCGTAGATGCTCATCACCATGGATAGATCTTGCATGTGTGTAGGAAAATTTTTGTTTCCCATGTGACGTTCCCCAACACGCAGGGCACCGTCCGGGCCCGTGGGGTGGCGGGCGCGGGCGGTGGGCGGTGCTGGTGGGCTACGGGCGGCGGCGGCGGCGGCGTTGGGCGCAGGAGGGCCCGGGCGCGCGGCGGCACGGGCGACAGGACGGCAGGGGCGCCGGGGGCCGGTGGCCCGATGGGGCGGCAGGGTGGTTGGGCGACGAGGCAGCGGCGCGCGTGCGATGGGTGGCGGGGAGGAGCAGGGCGGGGCGGGGCAGGGACAGGGTGGACGCACGGCGGCGCGGCGGAGCGGGGCAGCTGGCGATGGGGCAGGCGGGGCGGCGGCGGCTCGAGCACGGGTGTGAGAGAAGGGAAAGAGAGAGGGAGAGAGATATTTAGGTCCTCTCTTTGCCGTCTGCTAGCAGACGGCAAAGAGCCTAGCTAACGGACTTCTTTGCCATCCGCCAGCAGACGGCAAAGAAAGTGGCCATTAGCAGTATGGTAGCTAGGCTCTTTGACGTCTGCTAGCAGACAGCAAAGAGCTGGCTGACGGCAAAGATGATCTTTGCCATCAGCAGCATCTTTACCTTAGCTTTCTACAAGCTGATGGCAAAGACCTTCTTTGTCGTCAGCTAGCAGACGGCAAAGAGCTGGCTGACGGCAAAGATGATGATTCCAGTAGTGCTTGACCATCTTCGATTAATGAGCGAGTATACTAGAGGTATACTAGGGACACATTGTTGTCTATGTATCCACACATGCAATTCAGTTTCCAATCAATACAATTATAGCATGGATAACAAATGGTTATCATGAATAATAACCACTTTATTATTGCCTCTAGGGCATATTTCCAACAATGGTCTCTTGGAGATCTATCGGATGTAATGACTTTTGCGGTGTGTTTGTTGGGATCTGATGAATTTTGAGTTCATGATCATTTTCTATCCATGAATATGATTTGAGTCTTCTTTGATCTCTTATTTGCCTGATTACTTATAGACTCATATTTCTTCTTCGAATATTTGGTTTAGTTAGGCCAACTAGATCGATTTTTCTTGCCATAGGAAGAGGTGCTTGGTGATGGGTTCGATTTTGCGGTGTTCTTTCCCAGTGATAGAAGGGGCAGCAAGGCATGCATGTATCATTTCCATTAAGGATAACAAGATGAGGTCTATTCCTACATGAATAGATCTTGTCTATCTCATGTCGGCGTTCTTATTGCATTACTCCGTTTTCCCATGAACTTAATACACTAGATGCATGATGGATAGCGGTCGATGTGTGGAGTAACAGAAGTAGATGCAGAATTGTTTTGGTCTACTTGTCTTGGACATGATGCCTATAAATGATCATTACCTGGATATCGTCATGATTATTTGATCTTCTATCGATTGCCCAACAGTAATTTTTTCACTCACCATGTGCTATACTCATGAGAGAAGCCACTAGCTATGTTTCCAACATATTGCTTTCCAATCTACTATTTTTCTATTTTGTTTTCAGATCTTTTAATCCAAAAAACCAAAAATACCTTGCTGCACTTTTTGTTTACTTATTTTATTTTGTGTTCTTGCGAGATCTATTTGCCAATACTATCACTACCTAATCTATCTTTTTATCGTTGAGAGCTTGACAACCTCTCTTACACGTCGGGTTGCAAGTATTTGTTATTTGTGTGTAGGTGATGTTTACGTAGGTGCTTGATCTTCCTCTACGGTTTGATACCTTGGTTTCATTACTGAGGGAAATACTTACCCTCGATGTGCTACATCATCCCTCCCTCTTTGGGGAAATACCGACATAGTCTCAAGCCACGTCAAAGGAATTTCTTGCGTCGTTGCCGGGGAGGAAGCAATCTCTCTCGTGTGCCAATCTTGGTGCCGGGGAGACTTCATCAACATCTACCAGGTTCCTAATCACAAATCGCATCTCCTTGAAATTTACATTATTTGCCATTTGCCTCTCGTTTTCCTCTCCCCCACTTCACAAATTTGTCGTTTTATTCGCCTTCTTTTCGTTTGCCTTTTTCTCGTCGGATCGCTTGTTTGCTATCTTTGCATGTGTTTCCATGTGCCCTCTATTTTCTTGCATCTTTGCTTGCTAAAAATCTATTGATATGGATCCTCATCCACTTGCTAATCTTTTCAAAAAAACAAATTATGATGAACCAATTGCTAGTGACTTGAGTGCACTTGATTATCTCTATGAAGTTTTCTTTGAAAATCATGAATATGGAAATTTTGATGAAGTATTGAAAGAAGAAATTTATATGGTGATTCATGACAGCTCCTTTATTGAAAAGCATCATTGCAATGATGTTACTATAAACTCTATTAATGTCAATTATGTTAATGATATGCAAAACTACAAGCTCTGTATGATAATTTTGTCACGTCCACTTCTTATTGCAATGATCATGATTGGGGTGATAATGCTTCTTATGATCTTGAAAATTAATTTAAGCCTCATGATGAATATTTTGTTGATAATAATGTTTGCAATAGTATCAAAAGTGGGTTTGGAGAGGTCATAAATTTATTTGATGGTAATCCCACTATTTTGGAAGATGATAAAAACTTTATGCACGTTGATCATAAAGAGAGTATTGTTTATGATAGATGTATTGTTGGATTTGATTATGATCCTACATGTAATTATTATGAAAGAGGAAAGTACTGTTGTATAAATTTTCATGATACTAAAATTACCTCTTTTATATTGAGATTGCTATTGTCTCTTTCTTCTTCCTTCCATATGCTAGTTTTTGCTTGCCTTGATAATTTGTTTGCTTATAAAATGCCTATGCATAGGAATTATGTTAGACTTAAGTATGTTTTCCATATGCTTCATGACGCTCTCTTTGTGTTTCAACTACTAACTTTCATGTGAGCATCAATAAAATCTCAAGCCTATCTTAATGGCTATAAAGAAAGAGCTTGTTGGGAGGCAACCCAATGAACAAAATGTATCTTATCTTTTCATTTCTGTTTTTGAGTTTTTGCACAATTATGCTTCTGTTATGATTGTGTTTTTATGTTTTATTTAGTGTTTGTGCCAAGTAAAGCCTTTAGGATGATTCATAAGATGAGTAGAAACAATGCTGAATCTGAAACAGAAACTTTGTCGCCAGTGCATGAATTTTAATTTTTTTACTCGAACATGATAATGATCTGAAATTTTAATATAGTATTTATATAAAAATTATATACGTTTTCCTAATTTTTCAGAAAGTTTAGCCTTACAGAAGTATAGTTATAGTACAGATGACTACAGACTATTCTGTCTGAAACATATTCTGTTTTCATTGCGTTATGTGCTTGTTTTGATGAATCTATGGCTTGTATTGGAGGGTATAAGTCATGGTAAAGTTAGAATATAGTAGATATAATACAATACAAAATATTAATGGGTTTACAACAGTGCTTAGAATGGTAATTTGTTTTATTATACTAACGGATCTCATGAGAATTTTGTTAAGTTTTGTGTGACTGAGGTTTTCAAGTTTTGGGTGAGATCACGATGGATGAAGGAATAAGGAGTAAGAAGAGCCTAAGCTTGGGGATGCTACCGCACCCTAATATAATATCCAAAGAGTAACAAGCAACTAAGCTTGGGGATGCCCCGAGTGGCATCCCCTCTTTCTTCTAACAACCATCGGTATATTACTTGGAACTATATTTTATTCATCACATATCGTGAGTGTACTTGGAGCATCTTGTATCTTTGCTTTGTTTTGCTTTTATCTTTGCTGCACAAATCTATTAGAGAGATCCAAAATTATGCTATGATTTGTTAGAATTGCTCTGTATGCTTCACTTAAATCTTTTGAGCTGTGAAATTTCTCTAGTGCTTCACTTATATCTTTTTGAGCACGGCATGCTTTTACATGTCTGAAGAAATGCTCTCATGCTTCACTTAGATTATTTTGAGAGTTAGTGATTTTGAAGAAATGCTCTCATGCTTCACTTATATTAATTTGATAGTTAGTAATTTTGAAGAAATTCTCTCATGCTTCACTTATATTATTTTGAGAGATGAAACTTTTATGCTCATGTACTTCACTTATATCCATGTGAGATTATCAAAAGCAATGGCAATATATGAAAGTAGTACCAAAGTGATAGATATTCAAGAAGGATATAAGAAAAAATTTCATGAAGATCATTGGACAAATTAAACTTGATTCTTTGTAATAGTTTTGAGACATGACGATAGTAATGTGTGAGTTATGTTAGTGAGTAATTATGCTTACTAAGAATATTGATGTTAAGGTTTGTGACTCCCTATGCAAGCACAAAAGTCAATAGTTGTGCAACGAAATTACATCCTACTTATGGTGCATTATTCGGTGTTAGTTATGCTTAATGCTTGCTTATGTGATTTTGCGTTTCTTGGTTGGATGCTTCTCAATCTATTTGCTAGCGTTCACTTGTACTAACTAGAAATACGACTTGTGCATCCAAAATCCTTAAAACCATTTTTGCCATATGGGTCCACCATACCTACCTATATACGGTATTTCCATGTCATTCAAAGCAAATTGGTATGTGCCATCTCTAATTTTAAAAATAAATTTTCATTTTTGTGTGCTCGTACCGCTCATGAAACGGTAGGGGGTGACCAATATTTTTCCATGCTAGATGTGTTATTCTCAAGATGAGTGCTTATTCACTTGTCATTGCACGGGAGTACGGCGGTAATAGGGATGCCCATTCCCGAAATTAAATGAAAAGAAAGAAAAAATTACTTTATGTTGTCAAATAAGAAATTCCTTGGAAAGTGTTGGTATGGAAGGCAACCGTGGATTTGGCTAGCCATCGAAAGTGAAAGTATGGTGGAAAAGGGAATAAACATTATTTTCTGTTTGGGAACAACTTATGATGTATCTAGCATGGAAAGGTATTGAAATCTCTCGGTCATTTTCGTTGACAAGAAAGGTATGCCACCCAAAATGTTTTTTCTCTATCAATTTAAACCTTGAGCTCTCGCACCTCTACAAATGCTTACTTCCCTTTGTGAAGGGCCTATCTATTTACTTTATGCAATTTTTATTTTTACTCGAGTCTCCATCTTCTCTTATAAAGCACCAACTAGGGGGCACTATGATCGTACTTGAGCATTAGGTGTAGCTAATATTTGAGTGTGTTTCATGAACGGATCAATGATTGAGCATGATGGGCTAGGGATAACTTGCTTTAGTGTTGATATTTTGAAAGACATGGTTGCTTGTCGCTAATATTGAAGTTTTCATGTCAAAACTAGACTATTGCTTTAAACCATCTAAAATTCCAAATGTCCATTCTACAAAGAAAATAATATGTGATGAACATGTTAGGAAGCATTCCACATCAAAAATTCTGTTTTTACCATTTTCCTACTCGAGGACGAGTGGGAATTAAGCTTGGGGATGCTGATATGTCTCCAACATATCTATAATTTTTGCTTGTTCCATGTTGTTATATTATCAATCTTGGATGTTCTACAATCATTTTATAGCAAATTTATATCATATTATGAGACTAACCTATTGACATAGTGCCAAAGTGTCAATTGTTGTTTTTGCTTATTTTTAATTTTGCAGAAAATCGGTAGCAAACGAAGCCCAAACAACGTAAAAAAATTTGGAGAATTCTTTTTGGACCGGAAGACACAAGATGGGCCAGACAAGTGCTAGAGAGGAGGCCCGAGGTGGGGAACACCCACCAGGGCACGCCAGATGCCCCTGGCGCGGCCTGGTGGGTGGTGCTCACCTCGGGACCCCACTCCACTGACTACCGCCTCTATATTTCAAATATTCATAAAACCCTAGAGGAGTCGATGAAACACAATTCCAGCAGCCGCAAGTTCCAAAACCTCGAGATCCAATCTAACACCATCACGAAGGGTGTAACACCTCGTTACGCCTGGCGGGATCTAGACTGACCCCACAAACAAACACTAGTCTTTCATGTGCACTTTGTGCTCACTCGTGCGCACCCAGGACCAACTTCCCGGTCGGTCACCCATCCTAGAATTGCTCCAAGCCAAGCACGCTTAACTTTGGAGTTCTTTTCGAGTGGGCTTCCGGAAAAGAAGGAATTCCTTGTTGATATGAGTAGCCTATCATTCCTATTAAGCCAGGCTCTCACATACACCCCCACTCAAAGGAACCGACGTCCTCGTCCGCTCATCAGGAATGTTCCCTTTTGACACACATATGCGCATCCAGCCCGGCACATGTGCCATGCTGTGTGCCATGACGGGCCACACACGTCATGCGTCACATGCCCGTGCACCTGACCCGCGCATGCCTGTGTAACCGCAAGGGTCGGCTCTGATACTAATTGTAACACCTCGTTACTCCTGGCGGGATCTAGACTAGCCCCACAGACCAACACTAGTCTTTCCTGTGCACTTTGTCCTCACTCGTGCGCACCCGGGACCAACTTCCCGTTCGGTCACCCATACTAGAATCGCTCCAAGCCAAGCATGCTTCACATTGGAGTTCTTTTCGAATGGTCTCCCGGAAAAGAAGTAATTCCTTGTTTATATGAGTATTCTATCATTCCTATTAAACCAGGCTCTCAAAGAGGGGTTCATCTTCATCATAGGTGCCTCTTTGATGATGCGTGAGTAGTCCATCATAGACCTACGTGTCCGTAGGCAGTATCTAGATGGCTTCCTCTCTCTCTCTCTCTTAAGATTCTCAATACAATGGTCTCTTGGAGATCTATTTGATGTAATGACTTTTGCGGTGTGTTTGTTGGGATCCGATGAATTTTGAGTTGATGATTAGTTTCTATCCATGAATATGATTTGAGTATTCTTTGATCTCTTATTTGCATGATTACTTATATCCTCATATTTCTTCTTCGAATATTTGGTTTATTTAGGCCAACTAAATCGATTTTTCTTGCCATAGGAAGAGGTGCTTTGTGATGGGTTCGATCTTGCGGTGTTCTTTCCCAGTAACAGAAGGGGCAGCAAGGCACGTATGTATCATTGCTATTAAGGATAACAAGATGGTGTATATTCCTACATGAATAGATCTTGTCTATATCATGTCACCGTTCTTATTGCATTACTTTGTTTTCCATGAACTTAATACACTAGATGCATGCTGGATAGCGGTTGATGTGTGGAGTAACAGAAGTAGATGGAGAATTGTTTCGGTCTACTTGTCTTGGATGTGATGCCTATATAATGATCATTGCCTAGATATCGTCAAGATTATTTGATCTTCTATCAATTGCCCAATGGTAATTTGTTCACCCACCGTGTGTTATACTCATAAGAGAAGGCACTAGTGAAACCTACGGCCCCCCGGGTCTACTTTTCCAACATATTGCTTTCCGATCTACTATTTTGCCGTTTTGTTTTCAGATGTATTAATCCAAAAAAACAAAAATACCTTTCTGCACTTTTTGTTTAATTATTTTATTTTTTGTTCTTACGAGATCTATCTGCCAAAACTATCACTACCTAATCTATATTTTAATCATTGAGAGCTTGACAACCTCTCTTACGTGTCGGGTTGCAAGTATTTGTTATTAATGTGCAGGTGTTGTTTACGTAGGTGCTTGATCTTCCTCTGAAGATTGATACCTTGGTTTCATAACTGAGGGAAATACTTATCGTTGTTGTGCTACATCACCCCTTCCTCTTTGGGGAAATACCGACGCAGTCTCAAGCCACGTCACGCCCTCTGCCATGCGCCCGTCACCGTCTGGAGCTCTACATTCACCCATGCCCTGGCCCTGACAACGCGGTTTCTGGCCGAGCCTCGGGTCTTCACCAGGCCGGTCACACATCTGGTGACTGCTCCCGGTGCGTGATCCCGGGCAGATTCGCCTGCCTCGCCTGGATCTTCTGTGGCCATCACGTCTGTTCTAGCGGCTTCACCCACCACATAAGATATAGCTACTGCTTTATAGGGATCGTCGGTCTCGATCGAGGGGGAGATTTCTCCAGAGGTTTCCCATGCTAGCGCTAGTTCTACTGGATCTTCTGTGCCATGCGCTGTTGCTACACCACCTCGGACACGTCTTTGTACAGGTGCCATAAAAACTACAAATTATAAAGTTAAGTTTGGTCTTGCTGCTTATAGAGGAGAACCCCCACACATATCAAGAAGCTCTAGCTAACCCTTGTTGGAAGAAGGCCATGGAAGATGAACACCAGGCTCTTTATAAATATAACACATGACATTTGGTCCATTCACGTCAAGGTAACAATGTGATTGATTGCAAATGGGTATTTAGAATAAAAATAAGGTCTGGTGGTACAATCGATTGTTATAAAGATAGACTTGTTGCTAAAGGCTTCAAACATAGGTAAGGCATAGATTACAAAGACACTTTCAGTCCTGTTGTTAAGGCCGCCACTGTTCGTCTTGTCCTATCTATTGTTGTGTCCAAAGGATGGACCCTTAGACAGCTAGATGTGCAGAATGCGTTTCTTCATGGTGTTCTGGAAGAGGAAGTGTATATGAAGCAACCTCCTGGATTTCAGGATAAAAATAAACCATCTCATATATGCAGGCTTGACAGGTCTCTGTATGGACTGAAGCAAGCTCCTAGAGCATGAAATTCAAGGTTGAGTACAAAACTGCAGCAACTTGGTTTCATTCCCTCTAAGTCTGACACCTCATTGTTTATCTACAACAAGTCACATATTTCAGTTTTTGTGCTTGTCTATGTTGATGATATCATTGTAACAAGATCATCTAATGAAGCAATCAAAGCTCTTCTGTCAGATTTGAGCTTAGAATTTGCTCTTAAGGATCTTGGTGACTTGATTTTTTTTCCTTGGTATTGAGGTTAAGAAAAATAGTGAAGGTGGTCTTCATCTTTCTCAACAAAAATATGCAACAGATCTCTTAAGCAGAGTTGGCTTCCAAGGTTGTAAGCCATCTCCCACACCTTTGTCCAGTTTTGAGAAACTCATACTTTATGAAGGAGAATCCTTGAGTCAAGAGGATGGCACCATATACAGAAGCTTGGTGGGTGCATTTCACTACCTGACCCTCACTAGGCCTGATATTTCCTTTGCAGTTAATAAGGTTTATCAGTATCTTCATGCACCCATGACCATTCATTGGACTACAGTAAAACGTATACTAAGATATGTGAAAAATACACTAAGTGTTGGTCTAACCTTCAACAAGTCATCTTCCACTCTTATCAGTGCCTTCTCTGACTCTGACTAGGCAGGCTGTCTAGATGACAAAAGATCAACTCGTGGCTTTGCAGTGTTCTTTGGCCCTAACCTGATTTCATGGTGCGCCAAGAAACTGGCCACAGTTTCCAGATCTAGTACTGAGGCAGAGTACAAAGCACTAGCCAACGCAACCACAGAAATTATCTGGGTCAAGTCTATGCTTAAAGAGCTTGGAATATATAATATTCAAAGACCATGTCTTTGGTGTTATAACCTTGGTGCCACCTACCTATCAGCCAATCATGTGTTCCATGCACGTACAAAACACATTGAGATTGATTATCATTTTGTAAGGAAAAGAGTTGCCAATAAGGAGCTTGATATTCGGTTTGTTCATTCGAAGGACCAAGTTGCGGACGGTTTTACCAAGGTGTTATCTACAAGACCTTTTGAAGAGTTTAAACATAATCGAAAGTTGAGAAGTTCAGATTAAGGAAGAGTGTTAAACATGTAATTCTATAGGTGTATATAGGTGCCTTGCGCCTCAATCTCTCTCTCTGTGTGTAATCCTAGTTGATTACAACAACCAACCTATCTTGTATCTCAAGTCCACGATCAATATATACTCCTATGGGCTCCCTATTGGGGCTTGAGACGCTTCATTACTTCTTTCAATTTTTTCTATCATTTTTCCATTTTCTATGTAGTGGGATGCAAGGTCTGGTAAAAAGTACTCACTAGGCTGGGTTGGGCCGTTCTGGTTTTGCTCTGGTGAATGATCGAAAATGTACGCTAGCAGCTGCCACCAGCGATCAGACGCCAGATAAAGGGGCCCCCTTTCCTAAACCATCATAGATTGGTTTTGATCGACTCGATAAGGGGAACAAGGCAATATATATGCCAACTGGTAGTTATGGAGGGACCGTGACACACAAACTTTCCTCCATGGGACCACACCACCCTCCCTCCCAACACACCATGCCAGGACCACCTTCCCCGCACTTTCATGGTTTCAACCATCCCTACCATACCACGTCAGGAAATCCTTGAAATGTTATCTAGCGACCGCTCGCCGGGGGCTCTCCCCAGCGAACGTTCTCTCTTACGTCGCACGAATCTCGAAGCAGAACCAACGCCACATAGTATCATTGGAGTGGTTCGTTGCGCAACTACTTCTGGCGAATGCATGTTTTTTTTCAAAAATTTGTGAGGCGGGGTGGGGGTAGATCCCATGTTACCCCGTGCGTGAGTGGGCGACCATCACCACTTGGCTGAGAAGGCCTTTTATGAAAAAAAAATTGTGTTTAAAATGCCGAATATATTTTTTCAATCCCGAAAATCTTGTTTTTTTTTCTCACATGGCGGTTTTATTGTTTTGTAGCATACTTCTTGAAGAGGATGGATTTTTATTATTGAGAGATGGCATTTTTTGTTTTTATTGGCATGTCGATTTTATTACTAAGCACACGGCAGTTTTATTACTAAGTGCATGTCATTTTTTGTTAACAATACGATGGCCTTTGTATTAGGGCATTTTTTTTCATGTTATTTTTTACCATGGCATTTTCTATAAAGAGGACGGCAATTTTGATAAACATGATGGCATTTTCTTATTATAAGAGGATGGCATTTTTATTTTAAGATGTCATTTTTTATAAATCTTTCATGCATGATTTATATACGATGAATTTTTTTCCTTCTTTTTGTTTAATAGATGTTACACATGAAAATCTTTTTGAGACGTGGTAGTTTATTTTTCTTTTCCTATCATTTTGATTTTCAATGGGATGCAAGGCCTGGTAAAAAGGACTGACCGGGCTAGGTCGTCCTGGGTCACTCTAGCTTTCCGTCTATATATTTTGGAAGATACTTCCTCCATCCGAAAATACTTGTCTTGAAAATGAATGTATCTAGATGTATTTTAGTTCTACATATATCCATTTTTATATATCTATTCGATAAGTAATTCCGGACGAATGGAGTACTGCCCGGGGAACGTTTTCCAGGAGGAGATGGCAAACGAACTTTTAAGGCATTTTTTTAGGTGGTAGGAAATGACAAACTCGGTCCATTTTTGCAGCAAACAATTTCGCTTTCCACAAACTGCCATGCTTCTCGTAAAAACCTACCAAAATGTCCGTAAATGTCACATGTTCCACTGAACATTCGCCATCTATTGTGGTCCAAAAAAATTCTTTAAAAAACTTACAATTTACTATTCATCATGTCATGACAGGACAAAGAACACATTAATATCTGTAAATCGCTAGCGACGACTACAAACACTCAGAAAAATTAAAGGCGTGCCACCATCATCATCCTCACTCATCAGAATTGGGCCAAACTTATTGTAGTAGACAGCCGGGCAACTGTCATGCTAAGATCCCACCAGGACCATGACACAAGTATAACAACTGACGTTGATGCATATAAGTATAGATCAAGAGGATCCAACCTTTAAGCACACAAACAAAAACTGCATCCAAGCGGATCCACACCGCCCGAATCTCACGAAATCCGTCAGAGACATATCTCAACATGTCCTCCGACGACGCTAGAGAACGTTATTACATCTTCAAGGAGGCACCACGGCCTCGTCTTCCTGACCAGGACAGACACCCTAAGAGAACACACAAAAACACTTAAAACGGAGCAAGATCCCTCCTGACAGCAAGGGTTGGAGTTTGCCGCGACTCCATGGCCAAGGGCGAGCAGAGACAAGCCGGATCGGCGGCGGCGACAAGAGGCAGAGGAATCATCAATTCTTTCTTAGAGGAGGTGGTGGCTGCGTTGCAGAGAATTTAAGCTAGATCATCAAATCGGTTGGGTAAATTGGGTTCAGTCATTTTTCAAAATTAATAACGTTGTTTCTTTAACAAATGAACTTTTGCATTAATTCTAAATGTAATAATAACGTCAAGAATCATGGAAAAGAGGTTCGATTAAAAAGTAGTTAAGTGTATAAAAGGGCTTTCGTGGTTTTCAGTTTCTACCAATCCACTCTTTTTTTAAACGAAGACAAAATAGTTGCCTCGTCTATTAATTAAGAAGAGAATAGAGTTTGATTGTATTACAACACATCCCAGGTTACAAAAAGTTGTTACTTCATGGCATAAATGCAGCCAATTTCTTAGCACATATGATTACCCAAAGCGTCGCTTATTTCTTGATGTTTTGAAGAAGGATCATAGGAGGGGTGCTCTTGTGCCGAAAGCTAATATGCTGACTTAAAAAAAAGGAGGGAGTGTGATCGTTGAACACCCTATGATTGGAGACACAAGTCTTACAAGGAAAAAATATCATGTCTCCCAACACTCACATGCTTCCATGTTTTACAAATTAAATTTTAACTAGTCATCTACCCGTGTACTAGCACGTCCTAGCTATTATAGACGTACATAGTACTTCATAAAATTTTATTTTCTGTAGAATGCAAGCGTATAAGTTTCAGATATCGTACAACTGGATAGATGTTATGTTATCGAACAATTACAATACATAATAGTCACATCCATTATAAGCCTCCTTATAGCGAAGAGTGCATTTGTTTCCTCATTTATATTGTGCAAACTAACGTTATTGGTTTGTATGAAGCCTTCATTCATAGTAGCAAGAGACACTTCTTTCTGAATTTTACGCCACATACTAAGGGATCGATAAAGTATGAATTTATTTGATCCATATGGCAACATACACATCGTGGCTTATTCAATCCACATTGTACCATATATACCACAAATCAACAAGGTTGGAGACAGATATACTACACACACCTACGACTCAACAAACTTCGAAGCGTGAGAGGTATATGTGGCATGGTTAGTTTCATTTTCAAATGTGATGTACATATAAATTATTTGCATGTACAAAATCATTACAGGAGGTATAGGGTGTTTTGAAAAATAATTCTAAAGACTAATGTTTTGGTGGAAATTTGTTTCGAGTGACAGATTCGAAAGATGATGTTCATATCAAATATGTGCATAAACTAAATAATCAGGAGAGGATGTTATTAAAGATAGTTCCAGTAACTATTGTTTACATGGATGTGTGTTCTGTTTAGCGTGGAATTCCTTTATTTTAGGTTTTATTACCTTATCGCATTGGATCTATATATGTACCCCAACTACAATGTTAATCATATCATTTCCATAATCCATATTTCTTCTTTGTGCATTAGGCGGTTCTCCTAATTAACAAAAATAAAATGCTATACTTAGTTGAGAATGTATCTATCTAGAATCATATTAGATAGTAGTATCCCGTAATACCTGAAATAATCTTTTTACACCTATATAATTAAACTTTAATGGATGTAGTTGTGGAATAATCCAACTTGAAATAATCAAGAGTCTGTCTTGCCGATGCCTAGAACAAAAATCAGTGATATTCCTTCACTATATTTATTAGCAGGTTTATTCATATATAATTATGCATGGCAATTTAATTTATTTTCCTACTTGTGTTTGAATTAGGAGATTTCACATATCAAAATATTAGACATTGGTATTGTTGGTTTTCATAGAGCCATAGGGATAAATTTGTTTATTTTTGTGCCTAATTTATTTTATCATGGCTAGGTCTTTTTTGTATGATAGGATTTAATTATTATTTTCAATCAGGCATAGACTCTCTTTTTTAGCCGACGCTTCAGGACGCTTTAGTTTATGTGTCATTTTACTTTGTCTATACGCACTAGCATGTGGATTTTATTTTCATGGGAATCAGTATGTGTGATCCTTTTGTATTCGTATCTGTATGTTTTTATCTGGCAGGGATAACGCACATATTATATTTAACTGTGAACTACCATGGGTGTTGAGGATATTTTGTTTTTCATTTTGGCCATGCGAGTTTAATCTTTTATTGCCTTGTATGTTTTTTTTTGCAAGTTTTTTTTTCCACATACGTGGTGAGAAGTACTTTCTAGTCATGTCACGTGGTACATATGTTTTCCCACCAGAGATCACATACGTGGTAAAAACTCTTTTTATGGCTTGTTTATTTTTCTAGGAAGTAACAACCCATAAAAAAAGTTTTTACCATGTACGTGCTCAGAACTCTTTTCTTATGTGACATATGGGCCTAATCTCTAACTATATGTACGTGGTGAGAACCGTTTTTCCTTATGTGACACCTGTTCTTTTTCTTTATGTGACTCCTATTTTTTGTACATGTTGGCTTGTCCCTTTGATACATAGCGCTTTTGATACGACACATCATTCTAATAGATCTTGACCATTAAATTTAAAATATAATGGTTATATTAATTTTGATGATGTGGATTAACACGAAAGCTTGAAAGTGCCTTCAATTAGTAAATAAGAGATATTTCAAAAAAAATATCTACGAATGCTCATGACACATGTGTCTACAACCCCTAAAAAGTTCAAATAGAATCTCACATCAAGTGTATTTCGAGTTTGGATTTGAAATTTTTAGGTGTTGTAGACACATGTCTTGTGAACATTCACAAGTATTTTCAAAAATTATTGAAACATACAAATTTAAAAGATGGGACATGGAGTTTGTTAACATGAGAGGATGGGAGTAATGAATGTTGGGAGTACTATATATTCTTCCCTGTTATTACAAGATAACTCGGAAAATGGGACATTGAGTCTTTGCTTGTTGGTGCATGTGATCCGGATTCACCTGCGTGCAATTTTTTTTTATGGAATGAAATTGTGTAGTTCTAGACAGAAAAAATCGATGCTCCGAAAAGAATTAATGTTTTTCAAGGTTGCACCGATTTTTTTTAGGGAAGGCGTTCCTGTCGACACAATCTGAGTTATAGTCCATGTCCAATTTTCTGAGTTTTCAAGGTTGCAAAGATTGCATGAATTGAGCATAACTCAGATGGTTAGGTTTCTTGTGATGAAACCAGCCCATCAGGTTCAAGTCCTAGGTTGGCAATGGTGCATGCACTTTCCAGGATTTACTTTAGGATTTCTGTGATGTTCATTCTGTGAGAGGAGGTGTTTCTCTCGACACAAGACACCTATGATAACTTTGTCAATTTTAACATGTTGTCGGCTCAGTATCTCAAAAGTAGAGGTAGGTTGTACATGCGTTCGCAGGGGCGATTGTGTGTGTATGTGAGCATCTTCAATTTTATTGTGTTCAAAAATAAAATATGCTAAATCAGCGACAATTAATATGCATAAGAGGGAGTACAAAGTTTTTTAAAGAAAGAACAAACGTACCCTCGTCCCCTGGGAGCCAAAAAAGATGTTCCTTTTAGCATCAATAAAAAGAAAGTAAAAGCTTTCAAGCTTTTCCTAGGCCCAGTTAGCTTCGTAGCCTATTCGAGCCCAACTGCTCGTAGGAAAATTTAAGAGCCCAACAACATCCGCCAAGTGATAGATCCCCCGCTCTGATCCTGCCACGTGTCCACCGCGCTGTGCCGGAAGCCGGTGGAAAGCAGGAGAAGCCGCCGAGTTCATCGCCTCCTCTGCAGCCGCCGTTCCCCTTTCATTTCCTCCGCACCCACCTGCTCGGCGGCGATGGCTACTCCCTCCGCTGCCCTCTCCATATCCGGTGAGCCACTCCTCAGCTCTTCAAGTCTCTTTTCTGTGACCATGGCTTCAGTACTTTCTTCTTGGAAACGTATTGGCTTATGAGAATCAGATGCGTGTCAATTGGCCACCGTAAATTCACCTAGGAGATTTGCACCTTACTTGTTCTATGCTAACGACCTAGGAGTAGATGAATCAGTTTTGGATCTGTATTGCGGCGTGGTTGAACAAACAACCGCCGGTTCTGCTACTATCAGTCCTACTTGTATGGTCAGAGTAACTGAGTAACACTGTAGGTGTGGATTTTCCAGAAGGTTATCTTGTGAGTAGTACTGTATATGGAGATCCCATTGCTCGTATTTCACGAACGTATGGAGCGCTTGCTCTTGTCTGGTGTATAAGTGGAGCTTGGCATTTTAGTATTTTTATGCATTCTGTAGAAGTTTTTAGTACGCAGTTGCCACTCAGTTGTTTTCTGAGAGTTTTATTTCCTTCTGTTCTGTCACAGGTGCGGCACATACCAGTGCATTTGGCTGCAGGCCGAAGAAGCTGATCTCAAACAGAAATTACTTGCAGCTAGCAGTTCCCTCAAATTCCCAAAATGCAAATCTTTATGGAAAGTTAACCGCCTGCAGAGCAGAAAGGTCTTGTTTACCATGTGTTACTTGATTATTTATGTTCTTCTTACGGTTGAATAATCATCTGAAGCACCAAAAGTTTTGAAGTCATCGAGCATAGGCAGCTTCTCCCAGTTTTCATCTCTATTACATTGTCTCGTGGTAGAGAACAAGTAGCCTGGTTCATGTAGTCTTCTATAGCTCAAGTTACATCTGAGATGACTGGTAATCATAATTCTTTGTTCATGTTCTGCTCCAGTTGCATATGAATTGATCACCGGGACACTGAAATGGAGCTATAATATTTTGAATTTACAATTCGTATCACTATATCAGGCTGAAAATGGTTTGTGCTGTAGATAGCATGCCTGCATTTTGGTGTAGAAACACATGTTTTTTTTTAAGTTCTTGTTGAGATTCTTTTCAAGTAGGTGTATCGGTTACATTTTAACACAAGTGGTGGAGGTCACATTCCCCCATCTTCCTGCACCTTGAGTTTGGACTGTCATCTTCACCGATGACATCTTCTGGTATTTCGGTTTTGACAAAGCTTTGCTATGTTTTGATATCTTGTAATCATTAGAGTACCGTGATATGTTTTCTTCTGCATGCTGTATGCTTTTCTGAAATTTTGCTTTTTGTGATGTGATTTCGCAGTGAAGATTCTAAAGGCGGGGGAGGATTCTTGACTGGATTTCTTATAGGGGGAGCAGTCTTTGGAACACTGGGTTATGTCTTTGCTCCTCAGGTATTATCGAACCTTTGGAACATTCTTCGTTGTCACATGTGCAACTTCAGAAAGGGAATATAGAACCATCATGCATTAATAAACAATGTTCTGACTAGCAAATAGTGGAAGATACAACATCTAGTGTTCTGCAGAAGAACAAACAAAAAAGTTGTGATCTCAACAAGCTCAAAGTCCACATGTAATACTGGAACTCTTAACCAAGCAAGATGCAAGTTTCTATGTATACGTGGTACAAATTAATTTTAGTCTAGATGCTTGTTATGGTCTTGAGCGGAAGTACAGAGAAACAGGAATGAGAAGGAGCAGGTCAGCACTAGTGCACTGTTGTAGCATTCCGCAGAGACCAGGTGCGTCCCTGCCGCCGCAAGAGAGAGGGAGGGAAGGAACATGGGTGATCTTTCCAGATCTTGCTTCCCCTATTTGATTATTCAACCCCTCACATACCAGGTTGCAAGTAAGACGTAATGAAGAAAACCTAAAATCCAACTAATTTAATATGTCTTGCCTGATTGAAATATTTGAAAATCCAACTCCTAGCTTAATGGGCAAGGGAAAGGAGTCCTAGTCCTCTAGTAATCCGCATCAGTTGCTGCTTCTGTCTCTGATGCCAGGTTAACGCTTGGTAGACTGGTGTATGACTGGCCCAGTGGCGCTGGTCCCATGCTCCAGTCTGTTATCTACTTGGCTTGTTCTATTGGCAAATTTCCATCGGAGGACTGTTCATTAACAACTCAACCTCCTTGAGCAGATCAGCAAAACTTTAGATACATTGCTGAATGACGATGAGCAAGATGGTAAGCCTGACGAGCAAGGCCTCCAAAGTGTACCAGGGCCACGTAATGCTCAATACTATGATGAAGGTTTAGAGGTAAGGAGCCAAATGCAGTGGCACATTTCCAGATTTCTATATATGAAATTTTAAAATGTATTATTTTTACAACCAAATATTTGTTGATTTGTTCCAGAAAACTCGTCAGACACTGGGTGACAAGATAAGCCAACTGAACCTTGCGATTGACAAAGCTGCCGCCCGATTGAAGCGTGTCACCGGCAGTGTCGAAAAAGAGGCTGTTAAAGATGAAACCGAAGTAGAACCATTATAGAACCTTTAAAGTGCTATATTTTCTGTATAATATGTAAAGTAATATTTCTTTGCAAACAAAGTGCTTTGGCTTACACTTTGTACTCTCAAATGTACAAGTTAATGTAAAGGCTCTTCAAATGATACTAGTTGAAATTTACAGTTTACACATAGTCTATGCTAGTGCTGGAAGTATGAATCAATGAAATTCAGTTTTAAATTTGTTCAATGTTATTGCTTATTGAGTGTTATTTTTGTTAAGTTGCTGTATGAAAATTAATAGCATTTTCGCTTAACTTTGCAGATTGTAATGTCAACACTGGATGATAATGGAGTTTTGGAGGAAAACTTGAGTGAACAGGGTTTTGTGCAAGGAGAAAGTGCAATATAATGATCATATCGTGTGAGTAGCAGCATTGCCAGGTGAGTCACTGATCCTGGAATTCATATAGTGCAGACATCTGAATTGAAAAGTGTAGTCAACAATGAACCTTATGGAACTGAAACTACAGGAAATATTTCGGCGGGCAAGCTGATGGGCACTCTATTCAACTAACTGGCACAGCCAAAATGATTGCAACTAGGTCCTTGGAGATTTTTCCCATGTTCAGCTGTTGTTGCTGTAGTTCTGTATACTCTTCACCGCATCAGCTCCAAAACTTTTATGAAAATTGTGTGATTTAGAACCAGGGATTCTCTGAATCTATTGTGTACTAGTACTACCAGTAGTAGGCAATGGTGTGTGTTTGAAACTGTCTGAGAAGAAATCAACTGATGGCATCAGAACGATATCAGCTAGAAATTTCATTTCCTTGGACATTTTCTTGGTGTTCAAGCTGTATTGTTGTATACTCCAGTGCCGCATCAACTCCAAAACTTGCATGAAGATTGTAAAACTTAGAATTGGTGGCCAAAATAGCTGTGTGGCATATGATTATCTGAATCTACTGTGTACTGTACCAGTAACCTGGGTAGGATTGTCCGAAACAAATGATGAAAATTTAATATCTACAGTTCAGTATTGGCGTCTGGCGGTTTGGGCCTGCATTAGGTACATGAGTTGGATTCTATTTTGCATTCCTTTGTATTTGTGTCTGAGTTTGGCACCCCCTATAATAAAAACAAAATGAAAATCTGCAAGTTTGTCGCTGAAATGCAATGTCACTTCATCATAGATTAAGGAAATCTAAACATTTAAAAAATAAACCAATGGACTATTTTGGCTTCTAGATGGGCATGCTGATACAGAACTCCGCGATGTCACATCATAACTGTCGGGAAAATATATAGTACTACCTTAAGCCCTGCCGGTGAAAATGACATGATGGTGATGGAAATCAAATCTGTGATCAATCGAGGCGCCAAGGCCCATATATATTCTGTACTTTGCACCCTTTTTCCTCCCCCTCTCGTCGTCTCCAGTTTGGAGGCTTTGTCGAATAGCGGTTTTGTCGGGTAATCTTATGACATTATTCATTCGATGCAAAAATGACTCGAACTGGAAGACGAATAAAGAATCACACGTCACGAAGCATCTAGCAAAAGGCGAGCTCGTCGCTCCCGTTCACGGCCACCCGAGGCGCAGCTCCAGGTCAATGTCCGTGTCGTTCTCGTCGTCGCTCTGCTGCAGGCACCGGTGGCCGTGCGCCATTGCCACGGGCGTGGAGAGCATCATGTCGCCGCTGGGGATGAACACGGCCCGCGCGCCGGCGGCGTTGGAGTTGAGCACGGGGTACAGGAGTGCGTACTCGGTCGTCGCCGAGGGGGCGGCGGGCGCCTCGGCAGCCGACGCCGCGCCCAGCTGCGCGGCCGCGGCGCCGAACTGGCCGCGCAGCTTGGCGCGGTCGCGGCGGTGCACGTTCATGTGCCCTCCCAGTGCCTGCGCGGACCGGAACTCGCGGCGGCAGAACGCGCACGTGTACGAGCGCGGCGGCCACGCCCCGCCGCCCATGCCGTCGGCGTCGTCCGCCGCGTCGTCGTGCGCCGGGCGCGGCGTCGCGGGCCAGCCCCAGAGCACCGCGGCGGGCTTGAGGCGCTGCTGCAGCAGGTGCTGCTGCTTCAGGAAGTTGTGCAGGGTAATGTGCTTCGTTGGCTCGGTGCTGTTCGCAGGCGCCATGTATCCCCGGTTATAGCTAGCTTTAGCTCAACTCCCGTGTCAGCTTGAGATGTTTGCTCCCATGGACTGACGGGACATTCGTGTGGTTTCGTCCCCGGGCATTTATACAGGTGACAGTGAGCTAGTGGGGTTGGGGTTTTTGGAAGAGACACAAGGGATGGGATCGCATCGGTTGTGTCGCGCGTTGTGAGCTTTTTGTTCATGTCTGCGAGGGTGCGACACACACAAACTGTTGCATGGGTACTATCACCTGGATGCATGCATGCCGGGGGTGCAGCTGATGGGATAGCTATCCAAGGGAAGCTCAAGCTGCCCCACAGTTGTGCTGTGTACGTACGGCTCCTGCCTTCAACGCAGTGTTCACACGCTGTACTGTTGTAAGTCTGGGTTTGGGCGAAAATGCACGACGGACGGGCAGTTTTTACAAGAAGATGTTTGAAGTTTGGCCTCGTCCAAGACGATGTTTAACAAGATTTGGCAACTGCCCAAAAACCTGAGAGTTCCTCTAGTTCCAAATTGTCCAAAAGACAAGCATCATGAGAAAAACCCTAGCTCATATCATCCATTGGGGTTTTGCATGCCGGTTCTCTTATCCTGTCAGTTCTTAACGGAGCCTCACAAATGCCAAATGGATGTATCCATGTGCACAAGGCAGATATAGCCTCTCGACGACCAAGTCTCAAAGCCTAAGGGTGTAGCAACATCTAAAGAAGAGTTAAGCCCTGGTTTCTTGATCCATTTTACAGATAGGGCAAAGGGCGCAATTTATCCACCCGCGCTTTGTCAACATATCGGCTGTCCAAATCTGATCTTGCAAAGCCAATCACAAAAAAAACTTTGACTTTTGGTGGAGCCCAAACCTTTCAAACCATGTGGTCCATGGAAGAGGAGGTCATGCCCAAGAATTGAGCCTTATAAGCGGTAGCCGCCGGTTCTTGATTGAAATTAACTACTGCTCTATATGTTATTCAACCATTTTTTTCAGAAAAAGAACGTCCCAGAGTGGTTTATCTACCGTGCATGGATCCACTACTTGTGGTTGATTTGAGATTCGTGTTACTTTTTGTTGTTGTTGTTGTTGTGGAAAAACAATCTCCTTTCAAAACCAAACATGTTCTTGTTTGTCTTGTTTCAACGTGTATCACCATATTTCATTGTGTGGTAATAAGAAAGAATGCATTTTTGGCTCAAGTTTGGTGATACACGATGATACACAATGAAACGGTAAAAATACACTTTGGAACTAGAAAAACAACTCAATGAGACGCTTTGAAACAAGATAAATTTTTGAAACGACAAACGGCTTTTCTTACTCAATGACAAGCAAAGCTAGGCATCAATGCCATATATATCAGCTTATATGAGAAGAATTTTTTTCCTAAAAAAACCATGGCCATCCAAAAAGATCTGCCTCAGTAGTGGTATATCCACAGTCCCACCACAAACCCCCGTAATATATGATTAAAGAACAACAAATATGAAACCCCCTAGGTCAAGCCTTTCATGATTCATCATTGTGGCCTCACATTGATGGGTCCAACCAATGGTTGAATTTTGGATTTTCATCCCCGAAGTCAAGATTTGGCCCCATGCCTTTTACAAGGTAATCTCGACTCCACCTAAAGTCGTTGTTCTACTCTTGGACCACCGAACATACTCTTCAACGAGGCACTTCACCATATGGTATGAAAGGTTCCCTGGCTTTGGTGAATATGCCCCGCTAGGAAAAGAAATGAAGACAACAATTCCTGTGAGGAGAATGAGAAATAAGAGGATAATCCACCAATGCAAAAACAAATCAGGATACAATTCCACATATTATTTAGGGACATCTCTTGCAAATTCAATAAAAAAGGAGTAATTCAAAGGACAAATGTGTTTTGGTAGCGTACACACATCGATGTTGCCTGATCAAGCCAACGAGGCCTTAGTGTTTCACCCAAAGTATGTGTATACTTGTTATCGAAGCCATGGTTGACATCAACCTTTCTGACAACTAACAATGACTCGCTAGTCAGATCTGGATGCAGAGAGACCGATGCTCACCAACGCCCAATGGAGACAATGTAGGTAGCAAGTGGAGGATCTTGCCATCACTCTCAAAGACACTTCCCCACTACCTTCGACCTTTGTCAATGAGATAGGGACGACACATGATGTAGGGTTGCAACAATATACGGCCACCAATGCAACCACCTTGTAGATCACTAACCACATCTCTTGGGCCACGGCCCGGACGTCCACCATCATCGCCCTCATTGTTTGGATCAAGCCCCTAGGCAGGGACAACACCACCCAGCCAGTTTTGACACACGCTAGGATCCTATATGAGGTTGTGCCAGTAAGATCTCCACATGCCCTCAGTTGTGCACCATGCTATGAAGTCATGCATGCACTAACATCGTCAATCCTTCCAACCCGCACGACCACACTATGAGGCATAACATGGACAACCGCCATGTCTTCCAGCGCCCACTCGATCCACATGCCAATTGATATGTCTCCAACGTATCAATAATTTATTAATTTATGAAGTGTTCATGCCATATTTGCCTATGTTTATAATACTTTTATATGGTTTTGATGCACTTTATATGATTTATTTGGAACTAACCCGGACTAATGTTGTTTTTAGCAGAATTACTGCGATGTTTTTTGTGCAGAAAATGAAAGTTCTCAAAATCGCCCAAAACTTTTTTGTGATTTTTTCTGGAGGAAATAAGCAATATTGGAGCGAAGAACCACCAGAGGGGAGCCCCCCTTGGTCCACAAGCCATCAGGGTGCGGTCCTGGGGGGGGTTGTGCCCTAATATGTGGTGGGGCCCACGTGTCTCCGTTGTTCGTGATTCCAACGCTGAAAACTCCTATAAATCCCAGAAACCCCGTAAATAAACAGACACTCTTCCTCCGCCACCGCAACTCTCTATATTGAAGAAAACCAATCTGGAGGCATTCTAGTACCCTGCTAGAGAGGGAAAACTATCACCGGTGGCCATCTTCATCATCCCGGCGGAGGCCATGACGAGGAGGGAGTAGTTCACCCTCGGGACTGAGGGTGTGCACCAGTAGCTATGTATTCAATCTCTCTCTCTCTCTCTCTCTCTCTTGTTCTTGAGATGTCACGATCTTGATGTATCACGAGCTTTGTTAATATAGTCAGATCATATCATGTTATTCCCTTGCTACATTGTTGTGATGAATTGAATCTTTTCCTTTTAGATCTTGTTATGTTGGATTGAATATTTTGGTTCGAGAACACTTGATGTATGTCTTGCATGCCATACCCGTAGTGACATTGGGGTATTCGAGTGATTCACCGGATATATGTTATTGCATCAACTTGGGAATTCTGATGACCTTGGGGATCTATGCATAGGGGTTGATTGCACATTTTCATATCACGTTGTTCGATAGAAATCTTGGGGTGCTCCTTGAAGTTCTTTGTGTTGGATTGAATATGATAGATCTGAAATTATTTGATGCATGTCACATAATTTAACCACGGATACTTGAGGTGATTTGGAGTATCTAGGTGACATTAGGGTTGATTGATATGTATCATTGGTGTTATTTTAGTACAAACTCTAGGGTTGTTTTTGACACCTATAGGAATAGCCCAAAATATTGATCGGGAATAATAACTTTGTGGTGGTTCTACTACCTACACCAATTTCATCTTATTGTTCTCCGCTAGATAGGAACTTTGGAGTGATTCTTTGTTGCACGTTGAAGGATGATTATATGATTCAACTATGTTAGCATTGTTGAGAGATTGCACTAGTGAAAGTATGAACCCTAGCTCTTATTTCCAAGCATTTATACAGTGTTTTGCTCGCTGTTTTACACTTGCTACTTTGCTGTTTTTATATTTTCAGATTACAAAAACCTATTTCTATCATCCATATTGCACTTGTATCACCATCTCTTTGCCGAACTAGTGCACCTATACAATTTACCATTTTATTGGGTGTTTTAGGGACACAAGAGATTTCTTGTATTTGATTGCAGGGTTGATTGAGAAAGGCCATCTTCATCCTACATCTCCCACGGATTTGATAAACCTTACGCCATCCATTTGAGGGAAAATTGCTACTGTCCTACAAAACTATGCGCTTGGAGGCCCAACATAGCCTACAAGAATAAAGTTGCGTAGTAGACATCACCAACCATCCACCCAATCCGCACCCCTAGTGCGGACGAGTCCACCATAGCTGGCACTACCATGCCTACCATAACTGCCTCCCCTCGTTGTAGCCAAACGCCACCAAGTCCACCATAGTCAACACTAACACGCCAGAGATCATTCCCACCGGTGCCAACGCTGCATGAGCTTTTCCCGAAGATGGCGAGGGGAGGGAAGGGGTAGGGGAGGTATCCTATCGGCTAGCTCTCGACGCCAGGAACAGTCGTTAGAGCCGCACGGGAGTGGTCCCCGTTAGTGATGGTGACGATGCATTTTTTGGTGGCAACAACAAGGTTAATGAAGACATCTTGGTCCGATGGTCACTGCCAAACAAGGGGCTGGCGAGCCTAGTTGCCGGCACAGGCACGATGGTGACCCGTGACCATGCAGTGGTCACTACTAGGGAAAAGCCTAGTAGTAAGGGTTAATTGGATCTATGCCATTCTAGTTTCCAGCGGTTGGACATATACCATTACAAAAACAGAACTTGGACAAATGCCACTCTAACTTTTCTATACCTTTATCCATACCATTATGTCCAATACCAGCGCGTATACTATCTAAATACGTATCTAGACCCAACCCAACTAGACCCAGCTCAGCTCCAATCCGTCTATTCCCCACATGCGCTCCTCTCCCTCACCTCATACCCCGACCCGAACTGGACGAACCCTAGAAACCGCAGCGACGGTGGCGGTGGCTAGAGCCAGGCAGGCGACGGTTGCTGCTCGCGGGAGAGGGGCGGCGGCGGGAGAAGGGCGGCAGCTTGCGGGAGACAAGCGACGGCGGCGGCTTGCGGGAGCCCGGCGACAGCGGCGGCTTGCGGGAGCCCGGCGACGGCGGCAACTTGCGGGAGGAGGGCCTCGACAGTGCTGATGGGAGCTATGCAACTATGGAGGGCAGCGACAGATTGACTCGTACATCGCCGTGGAGTCCCGACGGTCGCCGACCCAAATGGATTCGCCAATCTACGAGTGAGTCCCCAACAGTACCTTCTGTACAGATGTAAATCAGTTCTCTAAATTTTGCTATTTTCCATGAAATTTGTAGGCTTGAATTGACAAATGCTTTTAGCTTAGACCTTGTTGTTCAAGGGTTTGTGCTGAAAGAACCAACCGGTAGAAAATCATATGTGAAGGGGAAAACGATTAGATGGAATGTAGACTCTGATGATTTCACGATGGATGTTCTCGTGGATGGATTAAGTGCAGAGTTGAGAGTTGGCAGGGATCAGAGTATCACCGTCTGGTATTTTAACGTGATAATGGCGCAAGATGTTAGACTAACTCAAAATGACGATTTTCATGTGATGTTTGACATGTACAGAGCAGAGAGGAAGCTTGCACTTACTATTGTTGTGCTTGATAACTCTTGTTCTGAAACTCCTGTGCCTATGCTTGACAATGTTGGTCATGTGCCTGAGCCAACAATTCCTGACAATGACGTGCTTTTGGTGGGTTTTCAACGGTGTCCTCTAACTCCTAGCAAGAATGCAGCATCTCATTCAACCTCACCGTTAAAGCAATCTACACCTGTGGTAGAAACTGATCCATTTGACATAGTTGAGGAGTATGTAGGGGTAGACGATGAGTACATGTATGATGTCCATGTGGATGCCTCGGCAACACCGGTTGAGGAGGGTGGTGACATTCAAGAGGAAGATGATTATGCGCACCATGAAGAGGAAGAAGTGGCTGACATTGACCCTGCTGGGTATACTGTGGTGCATGACCCCGAGAACCCAGACATCAGAGTTGGTGCTCTTTTTCCTGGCATTGTGGCTTGCAGAAAAGCTATAAGGCAGCGAGCTATTATTGTTGGGTTTAAGTTGGCTAAAATCAAAACTGATCCCACTAGATTTATTGCTTGCTGTGCACATGCGACATGTAAATGGCCATGCATCGGTACTACAAGATGGTAGGACAGTCATGGTATGGGCACTTTGTTGCTGTTTACATGTCTATTATTTTTGTGTAAGATATCTCTGTTTCACCTTACTTATGTAGTTGTTTTCTTATTCACAGATAAAAACACTTCCATTTGAGCACAATTGTCCAACTACAAAGTTGGCAAATTGCACAATGGCTTCACAGGGATGGATTGCCGATAGGATTGAGGATTGGGTGAAGAAAAATCTAGGTGTTGGTGCAAAAGACGCTCGAGCAAAGTTGCAAGGTGAGTACAACATCAAGCTGGAGTACAACAAAACTTGGTATGGTATGAGAGCTGCACTCAATCAGATTCATGGTAGTTATGAAGATAGTTTTCCTTTGCTTTTTAATTGGAAAGCTGAGATCGAACATAAAAGCCCAGGGAGCATTGTAGAGATAGAGCTAATGAGAAACGGAAATAAGTATCACTTCAACCGAATGTTTGTTGCATTCAAGCCTTGCATTGATGGTTTCTTATCTGGTTGTAGGCCATATGTTGGTGTCGACTCAACAACACTTAATGGAAAATTTAAGGGCCAATTAGCTTCAGCCACTGCTGTAGATGGGCACAACTGGTTATATTATGTAGCATTTTCTGTGTTTGATTCTGAAACTGGTGACAATTGGGAATGGTTCATGAAACAGTTGCATAGAGCTATAGGTTCCTCACCTGGACTTGTTATTTCTAGTGATGCATGCAAATGATTAGAAACTGCCATTGACACTGTGTTCCCTGATTGTGAAAACCGCGAGTGCATGAGGCACTTGTATGCAAATTTCATGAAGAAATTCCACGGTAAGGTGTACACAGATAACTTGTACCCTGCTGCAAGGACTTTCTCACATCACAAGTTTATGCATCATATGAACATAATCAAGGAAGCAAACCCATCAGCTATTGAATATCTAGATATTCATCACCATAGATTGTGGTATAGATGTGGTTTTGGAGAGGCCAGCAAGGTTGACTATTTGACAAATAACATATCTGAAAGTTTCAACAAGAAAATAAAAGACTTCAAAGGACTCAATATTTGCAACCTTTTTGATAGAATTAGGGAGGTTGTCATGGAAAAGTTTTGTGTTAGAAGACAAATAAGTGAAAAACTAAAGAGTAGAATTCTTCCTCATGTCATCAAGCAGCTGAATGCCCTTAGCAAAACCATCGGCCGAAACAAGATTCTTTGGACAACTGAACATGAGGCAGAGGTTACATTGCTGGATCTGAAATTTGTCAAAAGACACATTGTCAACTTACAAAATCGCACATGTACTTGTAGAGTTTGGCAAGTTTCTGGAAAGCCATGCATGCACGCATTGGCCTTCATTTGTAGCATTAATGGTTCTGAAATTCAAACATATGTGGATGATTACTATTCTGTGGATAAGTTCAAGGCAGCATATGCTGGAAGAATCCCTTCCATGACAGACAAGTCACAATGGATTAATGTGGATTTGGGGTTCAAGGTGCACCCTCCTTTGCAGCAAACAGTGGCCGGTAGACCAAGAGTTCAGAGAATTAGAGGGTGGCTAGAACCTGGAAGGAAAATAGTCAAGTGTAAGAGATGTGGTGGACCTGGGCACATGGCGAAGACATGCAAGGTTCCTGATCCTAAATATGTGGCAGTAGATGATGATATAGATGAAGTTGTACCAGATTCATCTACACCGACAAACAAAAGGTGATTCCATAGTTGTATTTCTGAAATCTCTATTTTCTAACTTATATATTGTGCAATTGATTAATTTTGTTTGTATTTCAGGAAGAAAGATAATGAAACAACTGCTACAATGTATAATGATGCAGCAGATGATGAGGTTCTTATCAACCTTATAAGGTAAAATGTTGCACTTGTCTTTAAAATCTGTTATTACGCAATCTAAATGACTAAACCACATGTTGTCAATGCTGGAAAAAAGCTAGAACAACTCCTCAAAAGCCCAACACACCAGCCGAGAAGAAAACACCTGTGAAGATAACTACAATGCAAGAGAAGGCCAAGAAAAAATCTCCTTTGAAGAAAGCCAAGAAGATGACACCTGTGAGAAAAGCTACAACACAAGAGAAAGCCAAGAAGAAGACCCCACCGAAGAAGATTACGTCTAAAGGGAAGAAAGTCAAGAAGAATGTTCCATTTGTGCCTATTATACCTCCACCTCCACCTCCAGAAGTGCAGCCTGCAAATGGTACAAAAAGAAGCCTTCTTTATTGGCTTGGTGGCTAGCTGCTTATTCAAGTGTTATTGTTCTTGTGAGCCTATGTACCTCTGTTATCTTTCTTTTGATACTGTTATGTGAAACTATTTACTCTATTCAATTGTTCTTGTGAATCTGGTTATGAATCTGTATGAATTGTGCTTGTTAATCTGTGTTAAATTGAGCAGAAATGCTGTCGAAATTTCATATTAATGGTCTCAAAGTTTCTGGACAGAATTTCACATGTCACTTTAAGGGCCCATATGTGCACATAATTTGTTCACATTTCAACAGTAGGCTCATAATAGTGTTTATGATTTTCTGTAATTTTTTCAGATTTTTCTGAAAAGTTCAATTTTTTGCCAGAATTTGACAAATTTCTGGACATAACTCAAAATGTCAGTTTAAGGGATCATATGTGCCCAGAAATCGCTCATATTTAAACAGTAGACTCATATTTCTGTTTTTAATTTTCTGTAATTTTTTTAGATTTTTCTGAGAAGTTTGAATTTTGGGTAAAATTTTGAATTTTTTGAACCGTTTGGCTCGTGGAATACCTAAATGTGTTGCTGAAAGTTGGAATCAGGGGTAATATGGTAAATACTTCAGTACACACCGAAATACATGTAATTTTTGAACCGTTATTGTCTTAAACTGGACATAATGGCATGGATAGAGGTATAAAAAAGTTAGAGTGGCATTTGTCCAAGTTCTGTTTTTGTAATGGCATATGTCCAACAGCTGGAAACTAGAGTGGCATAGATCCAATTAACCCTAGTAGTAACGTGGGTTTTTCCCGTATCAGTAGCAGTAGCACGGGTTGGCCCGTGCTACTGGTACTAAACGTATCAGTAGCGCGGGCTGGCTTGTGCTATGGGTATTAAACGTATCAGCAGCACAGTTCTAAGCCCACGCTACTGCCAACTATTAGCAGCGAGGTTCTTTTCCCTTGCCACTACTAATCGCGCGTATTTATTTTTTTATTTAAATTATATTTACACCTGGTTGTACATATTAATATATAACATCAATAATAATTGTGCAAGAAACAACATTTACATTAAAGTGGATGGATGCAAGTGATCAAGTTGAATTAGTAGGAAAATATGATGTTACGATGGCACACAAGTGTCGAATGAAAGGATTCCCTTTATTCAACACTTGTGTGTTGTCGTAACATCATATTTTTCCTACTAACCCAACTTAATCACTTGCACCCATCCACTTTAATCTAATCTATATCATCTAATAACTCATCATCCTTAGTCACATAACAACATATCATCATCTTGACCATCTAACAACTCATGACAAGTTAACCATTACTACACAATGTCATAAACTAGAAAATGGCATCTCTCTTAGCTAGCACATACTATTCTCTCCTAGGTAGAACCTGCTACTCTCTCCTAGGTAAAATAGCATAAAACAGGTAAGCTCCTCCCACTCCATTATGAAGAATAGAGATCCACCTATCTCCGACATGTGGCCTGCGCAAATCCTCACGTCTCCGCCAAGTGGTCGTCTATGGTATTTCATTATTTTGCTTCCATTCCTTCTAGAAACCGATTATGCATTGAAGAGACATGTAGGAAACTATGGCCATAAGCTGATAACATTCAATTGACCTTCTAGAAACATTAGTTCAGGCACAACCTCTGGCGGAAATTTCTCTTAAAGAACATAATAATAACATAGTTAGAAATCTAGCTTTGCTTGAGAAAAAATTATCTATGAAAAAGATGGACTAAGTAATGACACAATAGTAAAAAATAATCTTACCATGCTATCTACATGGAAGTTACTATGGGTCAACTCGTGCACTAGTGACATGTATTCAGAATAAGTTTCGTTAATATCTTCATAATTGATCTTAAAATGATCAATATAATCAATAAATGAGATCAAGTGATTTTTCTCCAACCAAGTTAGATCGGAGCCATGACTGTAGTAGGTTCAGTCTACTATCTTGTGAGTTTTTTTGAAGAAGCTAAATAAGCTAAGAATTAAAAATAAACAAGTTAAGTAAGCATGAACACCAATTATTTTTAAATAAAAAATACAAAATAGTTAAAAAATATGGTTGACAAACTCACATGGAGGTAAAACAGGAAGCATATTCACACCAACCAAATGTCGATATTACCTTCAATATCATCTTCAGGACGAATATCGAAGGTTATTTTCATATCCTCCTGAAATCCATATGCCTTTCCTATAGCTTCCCAATTTGAACAACCAAAATGCGAGTGATTAACTATATTGTATAGTTTAACCCAAAATGTGAAACCATGTTTAGTCCTTAGGTGAGCTACCATCGTCTCCATATTGTCACTATCTTGGAAACCGAGCTTCTCCAAGACATACATCTTGCATGGCAGGGGATGCACTAGTCGAATTGTAAAAAATGGAAATTATATGTTGAAGCAAAGAAACACAAGTCATGATTAATTACGAGAAAATACTTGTCATCATTGCATACCGTAAAAACATCGAAGGTCTCGTCCAGATTGATGGTGAAGAACCTATCGTTTTGCAGGTGAGGCCTATCGCACAAACCCCGATCCTCACTGCAGTAATCAAACTTAGGGATCCTATCGTCGTCAGATATTTCCTGTGTTCATGATTCAAAGATTAAAATCGACGACAATTATACCAGGCTCTCTTCAGCATGGGTTGAGTTTCATTCTATTGAGGCCTCCTTGAAAAACTCCAGCATCTCATAATGTATATAGTGTGCACTCCACTACTAGGAGAATGCTTATAGATAGGATTTTAGCAGTAGTGCTTGTTGAACGGACGACACTATTGCTAATTAGTAGTAGAGCTTTCAGAGAAAGGCGCTATAGGTATTCTATTATCAGTAGCGCTAGACCTTGAACCAGCGCTAGTGCTAATCGGTCCCATCCCGACCGTCGGTGGCGACCGATAGTAGTAGCGGCTGTTAGGGAGCAACGCTACTGCTAAAGGCGTAGCAGTAGCGCTCTTCCCGTCCCCGCACTACTGCTAAGTACTAGTCCCCTCGACTTATCATCTCCCCTGCACGCCCCTCTCACTCCTCACTCTCAGATCTCTCCCTCGATCTCGTGCCGCTCCCACACCCCCGCGCCGACCCTCCTCATGTGGCGGCCCTCCCCGTCCCGGTCATGCCCACATGATAGCTCCCGTTCTCAGCCCTCCCCACGCGGCGGCTCCCCGTCTCGGCCCTCCTCACGCGGCGGCTCCCAGTCTCGGCCCTCCTCACGTGGCGGCTCCCCGTCCCGGCCATCCACACAGCGGTATCTCTCCCTCTCCCTCCTCTCTCTCCCATGGATGGATGAAATTTAGATGGTTAGATGAATGGATGGATGAAATTTAGATGGTTAGATGGATGGATGATGTGAATGGATGCATTTAAATGATTGTGAATGGATGCATTGAGATGGTTTTGAATGGCTACAATTTAGATGGTTTTGAATGGCTGCATTTAGATGGTTTTCAATGGCTGCATTGAGATGATTGTGAATGGATGCATTTAGATGGTTTTGAATGTCTGCATTTAGATGGTTTTGAATGGCTGCATTTAGATGATTGTGAATGGATGCATTTAGATGGTTTTGAGTGACTGCATTGAGATGATTGTGAATGGGTGCATTGAGATGATTGTGAATGGATGCATTTAGATGGTTAGTGTTGGGGAATATTGCATGGGAAACAAAAAATTCCTACGCGCACGCAAGATCTATCCATGGTGATGAGCATCTATGAGAGGGAGAGTGGATCTACATACCCTTGTAGATCTCTAAGCGGGAATCATTAAGAAATGCGGTTGGTGTAGTCGAACGTGTTCGCGATCCAAATCGTCGAGCGTCCCGCGATCTCATCACGATCCGTCCCGTGATCCAATCATGATCCATCCCGCGAACTCATCACGATCCGTCCCGTGATCTCATCACGATCCGTCTCACGATCTTGATCACGGTCCTTCCGATCTAGCGCCGAACGGCCGGCACCTCCGCGTTCAGCACGCGTACAGCTCGATGACGATCTCCGCCTTCTTGATCCAGCAAGAGGGAGTGGAGAGGTAGACGAGTTCATCGGCAGCATTACGGCGCTGCGGCGATGGTGGTGGAGCAATTCCGGTAGGGCTTCGCCTAAGCACTGCAGAAAACCAATCTAGAGGAGAAACTATGCACTAGAGGAACGGGTAGCACATGGCTGAAATCTCGTGCCAAAAACCCTAAAACCTATAGTATATATAAGAGGAAGAGAGGAGGAGGCTTGGCCAAAGGGCCAGCCCTAGGAGGCTTCGGCCGAAGTGGATAGGAGAGGAGGAATCCTCCTCCAATCCTAGTAGGACTAGGATTCCTTCCTTTTTTTTGCCTTCTTTTGCCTTTTTCCACCTTTTCTCTTTAGGCTTTTCTTTTCCAGCCGCATGGGCCTTGTGTGGGACTTCCACCAGCCCAATAAGGGATGCTATTCACTCTCCCACAGCATATGTATCCTCTTGGGTCGAAATACCCCTCCCGATGGTCTCCCGGTACACCATCGGCACTCCCGGTACACTACCGATGAGCCCGAAACTTTCCGGCGACCAAAATAGGACCTCCTATATATCAATCTTTACCTCCAGACCATTCGGGAGCTCCTCGTGACATCCGGGATCTCATCCGGTACTCCAAACAACCTTTGGTAACCACCATACATAACTCTATACTACTGAAACGTCACCGAACCTTAAGTGTGTAGACCCTGCGGGTTCGAGAACTATGTAGACATGACCGAGACACCTCTATGGTCAATAACCAATAGCAGGACCTGGATGCCCATATTGGTTCCTACATATTCCGAAGATCTTTATCGGTCGAACCTCTATGTCAAGGATTCAGATAATCCCGTATGATGTTCCTTTTGTTCTTCGGTATGTTACTTGCCCGAGATTCGATCGTCGGTGTCTCCATACCTAGTTCAACCTCGTTACGGAAAAGTCTCTTTACTCATTCCGTAATACAAGATCCCGTGACTAACACTTAGTCACATTGCTTGCAAGGCTTGTTGTGATGTTGTATTACCGAGTGGGCCCTGAGATACCTCTCCGTCACACGGAGTAACAAATCCCAGTCTTGATCCATGCCAACCCAACAGACACCCTCGGAGATACCTGTAGAGTACCTTTATAGTCACCCAGTTACGTTGTGACGTTTGATACACACACGACACTCCTCCGGTGTTAGTGAGTTGCATGATCTCATGGTCATAGGAACAGATACTTGGCATGCATAAAACAGTAGCAATAAACTGACATGATCATATGCTACGTTTGTAGTTTGGGTCTTGTCCATCCCATCATTCTCCTAATGATGTGATCCCGTTATCAAATGACATCTCATGTCAATGGCTAGGAAACCTTAGCCGTCTTTTATCAACGAGCTAGTCTATTAGAGGCATACTAGGGACATGGTGTTGCCTATGTATCCACACATGTATCTGAGTTTCCGATCAATACAATTATAGCATGGATAATAAACGATTATCATGAACAAGGAAATATGATAGTAACCGATTTATTATTGCCTCTAGGGCATATTTCCAACAGTCTCCTACTTGCACTAGATTCAATAATCTAGTTCACATCACCATGTGATTCGCATTGTTATGAATCTAACACCCAATGAGTTCTGGGGCTCGATCATGCTTTGCACGTGAGAGAGGTCTTTTAGTCAACGGTTCTGCGACATTCAGATCCATGTGTACTTTGCAAATCTCTATGTCATACTATAGACACTTCTACCACACTCCACTTGGAGCTATTCCAAATGGTTGCTCCACTATATGTATCTGGATTGCTACTCAGAGTCATCCGGATTGGTGTTAAAGTTTGCATTGACGTAACCCTTTACGACGAACTCTTTATCACCTCCATAATCGAGAAATATTTCCTTAGTCCTGTAGTCACTAAGGATAATCCTGACCACTGTCCAGTGATCCAGTCCTGGATAACTTTTGTACCCCTTGACAGACTCATGGCAAGGCACACACCAGGTGCGGTACACATCATGGCATAATATAGAGCCTATGGCTAAGGCATAGGGGACGACGTTCGTCCTTTCTCTTTCTTCTTCCATTGTATAGCTTTGAGTCTCACTCAATTTCACACCTTACAAAGGCGAGAACTCTTTCTCCGACTGATCCATTTTGAACTCTTTCAAAATCCTGTGAAGGTATGTACTCATTGAAAGTCTCATCAAGCATCTTGATCTATCTCTATAGATCTTGATGCTCAACAATTAGGTAGCTTTATCTAGGTCTTCCTTTGAAAAAATCTTTTCAAACAACCGTTTATGCCTTCCGGAAATTCTACATCATTTCCGATCAACAATATGTCAACCACATATGCTTACCAGAAACTCTATAGTGCTCCCACTCACTCTACTGTAAATACAAGTTTCTCATAAACTTTGTATAGACTCAAAAACTTTGATCACCTCATCAAAGTGTATATTCCAACTCCGAGATGCTTGCTTCAGTTCATAGAAGGATCACTGAAGCTTGCACACCTTTTAGCATCCTTAGGACTGACAAAACCTTCTGGTTGTATCTCATACAACCTTTCCTTAAGGAAGGAAACGATGTTTTGACATCCACCTGCTAGATTTCATAATTGAAAAATGCAACAACTGCTAACATAATTCCAACAGACTTTGGCATCGCTACGAGTGAGAAAGTCTCATCGCAGTCAACTCCTTGAACTTGTCAGAAACTTCTTTGTGACAAGTCGAGCTCTATAAATGGTGACATTTACCATCAGCGTCTCTCATCATCTCAAAGGTCTATTTGTACTCGACGACCTGCCATCCAACGAGCAAGTCTACAAAGTCTATACTTGGTTTACATACATGGATCCTTTCTTGGATGTCATGGCCTCTAACCATTTGTCAGAATCCGGGCCCATCATCGCTTCTCCACAGCTCGTAGGTTCATCATTGTCCAACAACATGACCTCCAAGACAGGGTTGTCGTACCACTCAGGAGCAGTACACATCCTTGTCGACCTACGAGGTTGGATAGTAACTTGATCCGAAGCTTCATGATCATCATCATTAAGCTCTTCAACTACCATTGGCTTCATAGAAACATCTTCCTGCGCTGCGCTACTCTCTGGTTGAACAAAGGTTCAACAACCTCATCAAGTTCTATCTTTCTCCCACTCAATTCTTTCGAGAGAAACTCTTTCTCGAGAAAGGACCTAATTTTAGCAACAAACATTTTATGCTTGGATCTGAGATAGAAGGTTCACCCAACTGTTCTTAGGGTATTCTATAAAGATGCATTTGTCCGCTTTGGGTTTGAGCTCATTCGGTGAAAACATTTTCCACACAAGCGTCGCAGCCCCAAACATTAAGAAATGACGGCTTGGGTTTCTATTAAACCCTAATTCACACGGTGTCATCTCAACGGATTTAGATGGTGCCCTATTTAAAGTGAATGTAGTTGTCTCTAATGCATAACCCCAAAATTATAGTAGCAAAACGATAAGAGACATCATAGCACGCACCATATCAAATAGAGTATGACTATGACATTTAGACACACCATCACACTATGGTGTTCCAGGTGGCATGAGTTGTGAAACAACTTTAACATTGTCTAAAGTTGTATGCCAAACTCGTAACTCAGATATTCACCTCCACGATCATATCGCAGACATTTTTATCTTCTTGTCATGATGATCTTAAACTTCACTCTGAATTTGCTTGAATGTTTCAAACGATTCAGACTTGTGTTTCATTAAGTAAATATACACTATATCTACTCAAATCATCAGTGAAGGTAAGAAAAAAACGATATCCACCGCATGCTACAAGACTCATTAGATTGCATACATCAACATGTATCATTTCCAATAAATCACTTGCCCGCTCCATCCATCTCGAAAACGGGGTCCTTAGTCATCTTGCCCAAGAGGCATGGTTCGCATGTCCCAACCAATTCGAAATCGAATGATTCCAAAGATCCATAAGCATGGAGTTTCTTCATGCGCTTTATACCAATATGACATTTAGCGGCAGTGCCACAAGTATGTGGTACTATCATTATTAACTTTGTATCTTTTGGCATCAATGTTATGAACATGTGTATTACTACGATCAATATTCAACAAACCATTCTCACTGGGTGCATGACCATTGAAGGTATCATTCATGTAAATAGAATAACCATTATTCTCTAACTTAAATGAATAACCGTGTTGCAATAAACACGATCTAATCACGTTCATGCTCAAAGCAAAACACCAAATAACATTTATTTAGGTTCGTCACTAATCCCGAAGGTAGAGAGAGCGTGCGATGTTGATCACATCAGCCTTGGAAACATTTCCAACACACATCGTCACCTCACCCTTAGCTAGTTCTCCGTTTCTTCCGTAGCTTTTATTTCGAGTTACTAACATTTAGCACCCGAACCGGTATCCAATACCCAGGTGCTACTAGGAGTACTCACAAGGTACACATCATTAACACGTATATCAAATATACTTCTGTCGACATTGCCAACCTTCTTATCTACCAAGTATCTAGGATTGTTCCGCTTCAGCGACCGCTCTCCTCATAATCAAAGCACTTAGTCTCGGGTTTGGGTTCAACTTTGGGTTGCTTCACTGGAGCAGCAACTGACTTTCTATCCATGAAGTTTCCGTCCTTGCTCTTGCCCTTCTCGAAACTAGTGGTTTGAATAACCATCAACATTTGACGCTCCTTCTTGATTTCTACCTTCGCGGTGTCAAACATCGCGAACAACTCAGGGATCATTGTTTCTATCCCTGGCATTTTATAGTTCATCACCAAGTTCTAGTAGCTTAGTGACAGTGACTTGGAGAACTATATCAATCACTATATTATCTAGAAGATCAACTCCCACTCGATTCAAGTGATTGTAGCACCCAGACAATCTGAGCACATGCTCAACGATTGAGCTATTCTCTTTCATCTTGCAGGCAAAGAATCTTGTTGGAGATCTCATATCTCGCAACACAGGCACGAGCCGAAGATCCTAATTTCAGCTCTTAGAACATCTCATATGTTCCATGACGTTCAAAATGTTTCGGAGCCTCAATTCTAAGCCGTAATGCATGACGCACTAAACTATCAAGTAGTCATCAAAACGCACTAAACTAGAGGGGTTGGAGCACCGAGCGGTGCATTAAGGACATAAGCCTTCTGTGCAGCAATGAGGACAATCCTCAGATCACGGACCCAGTCCGCAATATTGCTACCATCATCTTTCAACTCTATTTCTCTAGGAACATATAAAAATTCAAGGGAGCTACAGTGCGAGCAAATAATCTACAACGTAATTTGCAAAGACACTACTAACTATGTTCATGATAATGAGTTCAATTAATCATATTACTGAAGAACTCCCACTCAAATTGACATCCCTCCGGTCATTCGAGTGAAACATGATCCAAATTCACTAACTCAAGTCCGATCATCACGTGAGTTGAGGTGGTTTCAATGGTGAACATAATCATGTTGATCATATCTACTATATGACTCATGTTCGACCTTTTGGTCTCTTATGTTTTGAGGCCATGTCTGTACATGCTAGGATCATCAAGTTTAACCCGAGTGTTCTGCATGTGCAACACTGGCTTGCACCCGTTGTATGTGAACGTAGAGTCTATCACACCCGATCATCACGTGGTGTCTCGACGCGACGAACTTTCGTAATGGTGCATACTCGGGGAGAACATAATTTATCTTGAAATTAAGTGAGGGATCACCTTATAATGCTACCGTCGTCCTAAGAAAAACAAGGTGCATAAAAGTATTAACATCACATGCAAATGATAAGTGACATGATATGGCCATGAACTTGTGCTTTTGATCTCCATCTTGAAAGCACCGGCATGATCTCCATCGTCACCGGCATGACACCATGATCTCCATTATCTTGATCTCCATCAATGTGTCGCCATCTGGGTTGTCGCGCCCACCATGCTTCTACTACTATTGCTACCGTTTAGCGATAAAGTAAAGCATTACATAGCGCTTAATGATTGACACGCAGGTCATACAATAATTAAATACAACCCTATGGCTCCTGTCGGTTGCAATACTCATCGACATGCAAGTCGTGATATTCTATACAATACATGATCATCTCATACATCACATATATCTGATCATGTAATTGTCCATATCACATCACAAAATACCCTACAAAAACAAGTGAGACGTCCTCTAATTGTTGTTGCATGTTTTACGTGGCTGCTACAGGTATCTAGCAAGAACAATTCTCACCTACACAAAACTACAAGGGTGATACATAAATTTCTTCCAACCTTCTCTAGGACCGCCTTTGTCGAATCCGGTCCACCTAAAGTAGGAGAAACAGACACCCACCATCCATCTTTATGCAACGAAGTTACACGTCAGTCGATGGAACCGATCTCTCGTAAGCGTACGAGTAAGGTTGGTCCAGGCCGCATCATCCCACAATACAGCTAAACCATAACACGACCAAGGGAGGAAGCAATCTAAGCATTAATGCCCACAAACTCTTTGTGTTCTACTCGAGATCTCATCTACATACAGACCTAGCTCACGATGCCACTGTTGGGGACCGTTGCATGGGAAACAAAAAATTTCCTACGCGCATGCAAGATCTATCCATGGTTATGAGCATCTACGAGAGCGAGAGTGGATCTACATACCCTTGTAGATCGCTAAGCGGGAAGCGTTAAGAAACGCGGTTGGTGTAGTCGAACGTCTTCGCGATCCAAATCGCCGAGCGTCCCGCGATCTCATCACGATCCGTCCCGCGATCCAATCACGATCCATCCTACAAACTCATCACTATCCATCCCATGATCTCATGACGATATGTCTCGTGATCTTGATCACGGTCCTTCTGATCTAGCGTCGAACGGACGACAAATCCGCATTCAGCACATGTACAACTCGATGACGATCTCCGCCTTCTTGATCCAGCAAGAGGGAGCGGAGAGGTAGACGAGTTCACTGGCAGCATTACGGCGCTGCGGCAATGGTGGTGGAGCAATTCCGACAGGGCTTCGCCTAAGCACTGCAGAAAACCAATCTAGAAGAGAAACTATGCGCTAGAGGAACGGGTAGCCCGTGGCTGAAATCTTGTGCCAAAAACCCTAAAACCTCTAGTATATATAATAGGAAGAGAGGAGGAGGCTTGGCCAAAGGGCCAGCCCTAGGAGGCTTCGGCCGAAGTTGATAGGAGAGGAGGAATCCTCCTCCAATCCTAGTAGAACTAGGACTCCTTCCTTTTTTTGCCTTTTTCCACCTTTTCTCTTTAGGCTTTTCTTTCCCAGACGCATGGGCCTTGTGTGGGACTTCCACCAGCCCACTAAGGGCTGGTATTCACTCTTCCACAGCCCATGTAGCCTCTGGGGTGGAAATACCCCTCTCGATGGTCTCCCGATACACTACCGGCACTCCCGGTACACTACCGATGAGCCCGAAACTTTTCCGGCGACCAAAATAGGACCTCCTATATATCAATATTTACCTACGAACCATTCCGGAGCTCCTCGTGACGTCCGGGATCTCATCCAGGACTCCGAACAACCTTCGGTAACCACCATACATAACTCTATACTACCGAAACGTCACCGAACCTTAAGTGTGCAGACCCTGCGGATACGAGAACTATGTAGACATGACCGAGACACCTCTACGGTCAATAACCAATCGTGAAACCTGGATGCCCATATTGGTTCCTACATATTCTACGAAGATCTTTATCGGTCGAACCTCTATGTCAAGGATTCAGATAATCCCGTATGATGTTCCTTTGTTCTTCGGTATGTTACTTGCCCGAGATTCGATTGTCGGTATCTCCATACCTAGTTCAACCTCGTTACGGGAAAGTCTCTTTACTCATTTCGTAATACAAGATCCCATGACTAACACTTAGTCACATTGCTTGCAAGGCTTGTTGTGATGTTGTATTACCGAGTGGGCCCTGAGATACCTCTCCGTCACACGGAGTAACAAATCCCAGTCTTGATCCATGCCAACCCAACAGACACCCTCGGAGATACCTGTAGAGTACCTTTATAGTCACCCAGTTATGTTGCGACGTTTGATACATAAAAGGTACTCCTCCGGTGTCAGTGAGTTGCATGATCTCATGGTCATAGGAACAGATACTTGACATGTAGAAAATAGTAGCAATAAAATGACATATCATATGCTACATTTGTAGTTTGCGTCTTGTCCATCCCATCATTCTTCTAATGATGTGATCCCATTATCAAATGACATCTCATGTCAATGGCTAGGAAACCTTAGCCATGTTTGATCAATCAGCTAGTCTATTAGAGGCATACTAGGGACATGGTGTTGTCTATGTATCCACACATGTATCTAAGTTTCCGATCAATACAATTGTAGCTTGGATAATAAACGATTATCATGAACAAGGAAATATGATAATAACCAATTTATTATTGCCTCTAGGGCATATTTCCAACAGTTAGATTGATGCATGGATGCATTTAGATGAATGGATGCATATAGATGAATGTATGCATGCATTTAGATCACTAGTAGAAAATAGGGCTTTCATCACAGCTCGATCTACACATTAGTCCCGGTTGCATTATGAACCGTGACTAATGTGAGCATTAGTCCCGGTTCGAGCGGCTAGGGCGTCGGTCGGGCATCAGTCCCGATTCAAATGGGACCTTTAGTCCTGGTTGGAGATACCAACCGGGACTAAAAGGGGTTGGTGCTTTAGTCCTAGTTGGTCCCGGTTGGAGATACCAACTGGGACTAAAGGGTTTTGAAAGTTTTTTTGTGTTTTTTCTATTTGTTTTGTGTTTTTAATTTCTGTTTTAAATTGCTTATATCTTTTAGGATATTTGATGTTTTTGAGTGATTCTTTTTGCAGTAGATTCAAAATTTTGTCTACTTTGTGTTTGTGCAATTAGTTTTCAAATTTGAATGGCTTAAATATGAATATGTTCAAATTTGCTTCAAACCCTAGATTGTGAATAACTTGAGTTTAAAAATAGTTTTTAATTTAATTCTTTTTGCTCCTAGGCACATATTAGATGGTGCATGTTGAACATCCAAAAAGTCTGGAGTTGAAATAAGTTACAAAAATGAAATGCCTTTCTAACAGATGATTTGTCGTCCAAAACCTTGATACTTCGAAAGGGATTGTCCAGTTTGTACACGAAGTGCATCTAGTTTTTACCGTAACCCTATCAACTTCTTAGCACATGCTATGTGGGTGAAATAATGATACCATGCCAAGTTTCAACCTTTTCAGAGTTCATTTGAAGTGCTTTTCAATTTCAGGGTCATTTAGCTCAAAAAATTTAATAAATGCATGAAAATTAGCGAATGAAGTGGGAAATGGTTGAAAATTGATGATGTGGATTTTAATGGTGCATGTTGAACGCACAAAAAGTCTGAAGTTTAAATAACTTTAAAAAAATGAAATGCCTTTGTAACAAATGAGTTTTCGTCCAAAACCTTGATACTTCGAAAGGGATTGTCCAGTTTGCACACGAAGTGTATCTTGTTTTTACCGTAACCCTCTCAACCTTTTAACACATGCTATGTGGGTGAAATGATGATACCATGCCAAGTTTCAACCTTTTCAGAGTTCATTTGTAGTGCTTTTCAATTTCTGGGTCATTTAGCTCAAAAAAATTAATAAATGCGTGAAAAATAGCGAATGAAGTGGGAAAGGGTTGAAAATTGATGATGTGGCTTTGGATGATGCATGTTGAACACACAAAAAGTCTAGAGTTGAAACAAGTTTAAAAAAACGAAATGCCTTTGTAACAGATAAGTTTTCGTCCAAAACCATGATACCTCGAAAGGGATTGTCCAGTTTATACACGAAGTGCATCTAGTTTTTACCGTAACCCTGTCAACTTTTTAGCACATGCTATGTGGGTGAAATGATGATACCATGCCAAGTTTCAACCTTTTGAGTGTTCATTTGTAGTGCTTTTCAATTTCAGTGTCATTTAGCTTAAAAAATTAATAAATGCATGAAAAATAGCGAATGAAGTGGGAAAGGGTTGAAAATTGATGATGTGGCTTTGGATGGTGCATGTTGAACGCACAAAAAGTCTAGAGTTGAAACAAGTTTTGAAAAAGTGTTATGAAAAAGTAAAACGGCTATACTTTTGCATACGATGTCGAAAAAATGTTATGAAAAATTATTATTTTTAAATCAATTATGTCATATTTGGATTCCTCGCGTTTTTCTGATAATAATGGATATATTATTTGTCGAATTTCGATATACAGATTTAAAGATATTAATTATGCCATTTTATATAAATAAATTGCAAAAAATGAATAAAATAATATTATTAATTATTTTATTTTTATTGAAATTCAATATTATTTATACTTATTTTATTTTGAAATTTTATTATTTTGGGTTTTTCATTTTTTTAGAATGTTAGAGATTTTTTTGAATTTTTTGCCTTTTTGAAGTTTTTAAATTAATCATTTTTGTTTGTTAATCGTTGTTATTTATTTTAATAAATGTTTAGAATTCAAAAAATTAAATCATGTTACATCAATACCTAAGGGTTAATAGGATTGATAGCTTACTATTGTCAAGATAACAACAAGTGCAAACTTGGAAACTAGGGGTGATAGAACTTGAAAGTTAAGCGATTTGAAATGAGGGGTGATTAGAGATTAAATTGTCAAATAATTCAAGAGCAGTAAGGAGGGGTGATTAAAGATTAAATTGTTAAATAATTCAAAGATTTGAATATCAGAAAAAAAAAACAAAAAAAATAACTCAAAAAATAAAAAAAATTATTAAAAAAAACCTTTAGTCCCAGTTCATAACACCAACCGGGACTAATGGTCTCGCTTCAAAAAGCTGCCACTAAAGGCCCTTATGAACCGGATGGAGAGATTGTATGCTTCAGATGGAGAGATTTGTTCTATGTGATGTCTACTTAATATGTCCATTGTTAAGCAAATTTCTTGCCAAATTTACAGGGATTCCCATGTCTCCTAGATGTTCTCGTTAACAGGAGTTGAAGTGGCGGAGGCAGTTGTTGGCACGGGGAAAAAGGATTGACGATGCAGTGTTCGGATGGAGACATTGTATGCGGGAGCTGAAAGAGGCAGAGAATAAGTCCCGGGAGACTCAGTCTAGTTTCTGGGAGCACAAAGTCAATGCGTGCAGTGGCATAGACAGGCCCCAGGCAAGGGGAGCCATGGCTCGGGACGTGCAACTGATCTCCTTTGATCTCCTTTGGTAACTGTAGTAGCTTATATACTATAGCACAAACTGTTGGCCCGGGGCGTGGCTCAGGGATGCCTACGCCACTGAATGCGTGCAAGACTGATGTCAAAACACAACTAAAAGTTGCGGCAGACATCATCTTCGCGGAAGCCAATGCTGCAGAGGATGCTCGGATGCCGCCTGAGAGTAGTCCCCACTTGGTTATGGAATGGGCGCTACAACAAGTGACATCTTTGTGCCCATCTCAGAGAGCCCGATGGGGAAGTGTGGACGGGAAACTTCCGCCGAGAATGCCCCCACCACCACCAGATTCTGCTCATTAATAGTATTGTAGTAAGATTAAGCTCTAGTTTAAGGTTTAATAGTATTGTAGTAAGACTAATAGTATTATAGTAAGATTAATAGTATTGTAGTAAGATTATTGGTCTTGATCTAGCAGTTCGGTCTGGACCAATAAGGTTTTTGGAGTCTAGTTATCTGTTTGAACTCAAGTTGTAATCAATTAATATATATATAAACCCATTCACTTATGTTTACTAATGACACTGGTGCTACATGGGACCCACCAGCGATACTGGTAGATACAATAGTGACGTCATTATCAGTTATTAGTAGCGCTGGTTAAGAGGCGCTACTGCTAATATTTAGCTGTAGCGCTGGATAAACAGCGCTACTGTTAAGAGTTAGCTGTAGCGCCATACTAGTAGCGCTGGCTGTAGCGCTACTACTAGCCCTATTTCTAGCGCTACTAGCAGGCTTTCTTCTAGTAGTGCTCCCTCACATTGGTATGGTGGTGTATTTGGTGGATAGTCCTCTCAACAGAAATTTCTGCTGTCGGTGCTGGCCTCTCTTCCCTTCGTCCCTACGTGCATTACCAAAATCTGTAGCACACGGGGAAGAAGGAGGAAGCAACCCCCATGACAAGAGTCGGGATTCTTCCTCTGATATTTCGACCGTCGGTGTTGGTCGCTTCCTCTTCCTCTCTCGCGCATTATACCAAGGTATATATCGCGGGAATAAGAAGAGGAGGTGACCCCCATGACAACAATCGGGATTCCTCCATCAATAACATACTGAAAGTCACACAAGGAGCCTTGAGAGACTAAGATGACCTAATAAGCATAAGTCAATTAACATTGCATTGATGGAGTAATGGCATAAAAATGACCTATGTTTTGCCGGAATGTCATCTAATTCCCGTTCTACCAAATCACGAGCATTAGAAATTTCCTAATTTCTAGCACAAGTCATGCCTTTTCTAAAAACAGGACAAGTCGAGCGCCTGAAATTTGCCGGAATGGAAATGAATCAACATTCCGGCAAAACATAGTCCACTCGGAGGTGTTCCCTGCAATAACATACACACATGTCCAAATAGACCTAAAAAAATTTACTAAAAATTTCCAGACCTGATTTTTTACTACAAATTTATATTGGCGAATTCCTAGGAAATTTGATACCTAAAAATGTATCACATACCATTCCAATACATTTCTCATATACCATTCCAATTAATTGGACATTCTACAAGAAAAAGACCTACATTCTACAAGAACAGAGGGAGGAGGAATGGAGGGAAGTGGAGGGAGGAGGGAGAAGGGGTGGCGGCTGGAGGAGGGAGATAGGAGAGAATGGAGGGGGAAGGAGGGAGAGGATGGAGGAGAGAGGAGGGCGGGGGAGGCTTACATCAACGGAGGATATGATAGTGCGGTAACGGCGACGATGACATGGAAGATGACACGGTGAGGAGATGGGGGTGGGGAAGGAAGGGGGAAAAGGAGGAACATATTTGTGGCTCGCAAGCAAAGCAATAGCGCCTCTTAAGAAAACGCGCTACTGCTAGTATCTCCAGGAGTAGCGTGTATCCTCAACAAGTGCTGCTACTGTTGGGGAACATTGCATGGGAAACAAAAAAATTCCTACGCACACGCAGATCTATCCATGGTGATGAGCATCTACGAGAGGGGAAGTGGATCTACGTACCCTTACAGATCGCTAGGGAAGCGTTAAGAAATGCGGTTGGTGTAGTTGAACGTCTTCGCGATCCAAATCGCCAAGCGTGCCGCGATCCAATCACGATCCGTCCCGCGAACTTGATCACGGTCCTTCCGATCTAGCGCCGAACGGACGGCACCTCCGCGTTCAGCACACGTACGGCTTGATGACGATATCCGCCGTCTTGATCCAGCAAGAGGGAGCGGAGAGGAAGAAGAGTTCTCCGGCAGCGTGACGGCGCTCTAGCGATGGTGGTGGAGCTATTCTGGCAGGGCTTCACATAAGCACTGCAGAAATCCGATCTAGAGGAGAAACTATGCACTGGAGGAACGAACACCTCCTCCAATCCTAGTAGGACTAGGATTTCTCCTTTTTTGGCCTTTTTTCACCTTTTTCCCTTTGGGATTTTCTTCCCAGCCGCATGGGTCTTGTGTGGGAATTCCACCAGCCCACAAAAGGATGGTAATTATTCTCCCACAGCCTATGAAGCCTCTTGGGTCGAAATACCCCTCCCGGTGGTCTTCCGGTACACTCCCGGCACTCCCGGTACATTACCGATTAGCCCGAAACTTTCCCGGCGACCAAAATAGGACTTCCTATATATCAATCCTTACCTCCGGACCATTCTGGAGCTCCTCGTGATGTCCGGGATCTCATCCGGGACTCCGAACAACCTTCGGTCACCACCATACATAACTCTATACTACTGAAACGTCACCGAACCTTAAGTGTGCAGACCCTGTGGGTTCGAGAATTATGTAGACATGACCGAGACACCTCTACGGTCAATAACAAATAGCAGGACCTGGATGCCCATATTGGTTCCTACATATTCTACAAAGATCTTTATCGGTCGAACCTCTATGTCAAGGATTCAGTTAATCCCGTATGATGTTCCCTTTGTTCTTCGGTATGTTACTTGCCCGAGATTCGATCGTCGGTATCTCCATACCTAGTTCAACCTCATTACCGACCAGTCTATTTACTCGTTCTGTAATACAAGATCCCATGACTAACACTTAGTCACATTGCTTGCAAGGCTTATTGTGATGTTGTATTACCGAGTGGGCCCTGAGATACCTCTCCGTCACATGGAGTAACAAATCCCAGTCTTGATACATGCCAACTCAACAGACACCCTCGAAGGTACCTATGGAGCACCTTTATAGTCACCCAGTTACGTTGCGACGTTTGATATACACAAGGCACTCCTCCGATGTCCGTGAGTTGCATGATCTCATGGTCATAGGAACATATACTTGACATGCAAAAAACAGTAGCAATAAACTGACACGATCATATGCTACGTTTGTAGTTTGTGTATTGTCCATCACATCATTCTACTAATGATGTGATCCCATTATCAAATGACATCACATGTCAATGGCTAGGAAATCTTGACCATCTTTGATTAACGAGCTAGTTCACTAGAGGCATACTAGGGACCAAGTGTTGTCTATTTACCCACACATGTAATGTGTTTCCAATAAATACAATTATAGCATGGATAATAAACGATTATCATGAACAAGGAAATATAATAATAAACACTTTATTTATTGCCTCTAGGGCATATTTCCAACAGTCTCACACTTGCACTAGAGTCAATAATCTAGTTCACATCACTACGTGATTTACATTGTAATGAATCGAACACCCTTGCAGTTCTGGTGTTGATCATGTTTAGCCCTTGGAAGAGGTTTAGTCAACGGGTCTACAACATTCAGATCCATGTGCACTTTGCAATTATTTATGTCCTTCTCCTCGATGTAATCGCAGATGGAGTTGAAGCGTCGCTTTATGTGTCTGGTCCTTTTGTGAAACCTTGGTTCCTTTGCCAAAGCAATGACACCAGTGTTGTCACAGAACAGGTCCATTGCATTCAGTGCACTGGGCACTACTCCAAGATCTGTCATGAACTGCTCCATCCAGGCACCTTCCTTCGCCGCCTCCGAGGCTGCGATGTACTCCGCTTCGCATGTAGAATCGGCTACCACGCTTTGCTTGGAACTGCACCAGCTTACCGCTCCCCCGTTGAGAATAAATACGTATCTGGTTTGCGACTTAGAGTCATCCGGATCAGTGTCAAAGCTTGCATCGACGTAACCCTTTACGATGAGCTCTTCATCACCTCCATAAACGAGAAACATATCCTTAGTCCTGTTTAGGTACTTAAGGATATTCTTGACCGCTGCCTAGTGCTCCATTCAAGGATCACTTTGAAACCTTCCGGCCATACTTATGGCAAGGCTGACATCGGGTGTTGTGCACAACATTGCATACATGATAGAGCCTATGGCTAAAGCATAGGGGATGACACTCATCTTTTCTCTATCTTCTGCAGTCACTGGGCATTGAGTCTTACTCAACTTCACACCTTGTAACACAGGCAAGAACCCCTTCTTGGACTGATCCATTTTGAACTTCTTTAAAACTTTATCAAGGTATGTGCTCTGTGAAAGTACTATTAAGCGTCTCGATCTATTTCTATAGATCTTAATGCCTAATATGAAAGCAGCTTCTCCTAGGTCCTTCATTGAAAAACTCTTGTTCAAATATTCCTTCATGCTTTCCAGCATTTCTATATCGTTTCCAATCAGCAATATGTAATCCACATATAATACTAGAAATGCTATAGAGCTCCCACTCACTTTCTTGTAAATACAAGCTTCTCCATAAACTTGTATAAACTCAAACGCTTTGATCACCTCATCAAAGCGCTTATTCCAACTCCGAGATGCTAGCCCATAAATGGATCGCTGGAGTTTGCAAACTTTGTCAGCATTCTCTAGATCAACAAAACCTTCTGGTCGCATCATATACAACTCTTGCTCAAGGAAACCATTGAGGAACGCCATTTTGACATCCATCTGCCAAATTTCATAATCAAAATAAGCAGATATTGCCAACATAATTCTGACAGACTTAAGCATCGCTACGGGTGAGAATGTCTCATCATAGTCAACTCCTTGAACTTGTGAAAAACCCTTTGCCACAAGTCGAGCTTTATAGACGGTGACATTACCGTCCGCGTCTGTCTTCTTCTTAAAGATCCATTTATTCTGAATGGCCTTTCGCCCTTCAGGTAATACTTCCAAAGTCCATACTTTGATTTCATACATGGATCCCATCTCGGATTTCATGGCCTCTGACCATTTCTCGGAATCTGGTCCCATCACTGCTCCTCCATAGCTCCTAGGTTCATTGTTGTCCAACAACATGACCTCCAAGACAGGGTTGTCGTACCACTCAGGAGTAGTACGCGCCCTTGTCGACCTACGAGGTTCAATAGTAGCTTGATCTGAAGCTTCATGATCATCATCATTAACTTCCTCTTCTACTATCGTAGGTTCCACAGAAACATCTTTCTGTGTTGTGCTACTTTCTGGTTGAAGTAAAGGTTCAATAACCTCATCAAGCTCTATTTTCCTCCCACTCAATTCTTTCGAGAGAAACTCTTTCTCAAGAAAAGTTCCATTCTTAGCGAAAAACACTTTGCCTTCGGATCTGAGATAGAAGGTATACCCGACTGTCTCTTTCGGGTATCCTATGAAGACGCATTTCTCCGCTTTGGGTTCAGCTTTTCAGGCTGAAGCTTTTTGACATAAGCATCACATCCCCAAACTTTAAGAAACGACAACTTTGGCCTCTTGCCAAACCACAGTTCATATGGCGTCGTCTCAACGGATTTCGATGGTGCCCTATTTAAAGTGAATGCAGCTATCTCTAATGCATACCCCGAAATGATAGTGGCAAATCAGCAAGAGACATCATAGAACACACCATATCTAATAGGGTTCGATTACGACGTTCGGACACACCATTACGCTGTGGTTTTCCAGGCGGTGTCAACTATGAAACAATTCCACACTGTCTTAAGTGACTGCCAAACTCATAACTTAGATATTCACCTCCTCGATCAGATCGTAGGAATTTAATCTTCTTGTTACGATGATTCTCAACTTCACTCTAAAATTGCTTGAACTTTTCAAACGTTTCAGACTTGTGTTTCATTAAGTAAATATACCCATATCTACTTAAGTCATCAGTGAAGGTGAGAAAATAACGATATCCACCACGCGCTGTAACATTCATTGGACCGCACACATTAGTATGTATGATTTCCAATATCTTGCCCATGAGGCATGGTTAACATGTGTCAAGTGATTCAAAATCAAGTGAGTCCAAAAGTCCATCAGCATGGAGCTTCCTCATGCGTTTTACACCAGTATGACCTAAACGGCAGTGCCACAAGAAAGTGCTACTATCATTATCAACTCTACATCTTTTGACATCAATGTTATGAACATGTGTGTCATTACTATCAAGATTCAATATAAATAAACCCCTCACATCGGGTGCATGACCATAAAAGATATTACTCATATAAATAGGACAACCTTTATTCTCTGATTTAAATGAGTAACCGTCTCGCAATAAACAAGATCCAGATATAATGTTCATGCTTAACGCAGGCACAAAATAACAATTATTCAGGTTCATCACTAATCCCGATGGTAACTGAAGAGAGAGCATGCCAACGACGATCACATCAACCTTGGAACCATTTCCCACGCGCATCGTCACTTCATCCTTTCCCAGCCTTCGTCTATTCCGTAGGTCCTGCTTTGAGTTGCAAATGTGAGAAACCAAACCGGTATCAAATACCCAGGCACTACAACGAGAGCTAGTAAGGTACACATCAATAACATGTATATCATATATACCTTGTTTGTCGTTGGCCGCTTTCTTGTCATCCAGGTACTTGGGGCAGTTCCGCTTCCAGTGACCAGTTCCCTTGCAATGAAAGCACTCAGTTTCTGGCTTAGGTCCATGCTTAGGCTTCTTTACAGGAGTAGCAACTGCTTTGCCATCCTTCTTGGTTTTACCCTTCTTGCCTTTGCCCTTGCCATTTTTCTTGAAACTAGTGGTTTTATTGACTATCAACACTTGATGTTCTTTCTGGATTTCAGACTGAGCGACTTTTAGCATCGCAAACAGCTTGGCGACTGACTTGTTCATCCCGTGCATGTTGTAGTTCATCACAAAGCTCTTGTAACTAGGTGGCAGTAATTGAAGAACTCTGTCAGTGATCGCCTCTGGCGGAAGGGCAATTCCCAACTCCCCGAGACGAGTTGAATACCCAAACATTCTGAGTATATGTTCACTGATAGACCCGTTCTCCTCCATCTTGCAAGCATAGAACTTATCGGAGGTTTCATACCTCTCGATCTGGGCATTCTTCTGAAAGATAAACTTCAACTCCTGGAACATCTCATAAGCTCCATGACGTTCAAAATGTCTTTGAGGTCCCGGTTCTAAGCCATACAATATTGCACACTGAACTATTGAGTAATCTCCAGTACGTGCCTCCCAAGCGTTCTTAACGTCTTCGGAGGTCATGTCTTCTGGTTGGTCATCAAGCGGTGCATCAAGGACATATGATTTCTCAGAAGCCGTGAGGATAATCCTCAGATTACGTGCCCAGTCAACAAAGTTACTTCCATCATCCTTCAACTTAGCTTTCTCTAGGAACGCATTAAAATTCAGGGGTGCTACTACACAAGCCATTGATCTACAACATAAATATGCAAAGGTTACTTAGACTATTGTTCAAGATAATGAGTTTAGTTAATCATATTACTAAAGCTCCCACTCAAATTGACATCCCTCAGGTCATCTAAGTGTCACATGATCCAAATTCACCAACTCAAGTCCGATCATCACATGAGTTGAGGTGGCTTCAATGGTGAACATGATGTTGTTGATCATATCTACTATATGACTCATGTTCGACCTTTCAGTCTTTTGTGTTCCGAGGCCATGTCTGTACATGCTAGGATCGTCAAGTTTAACCCGAGTGTTCTGCCCGTGCAACACTGGCTCGCACCCATTGTATGTGAACGTAGGGTCTATCACACCTGATCATCACGTGGTGTCTCGACACGATGAACTTTCGCAACGGTGCACACTTGGGGAGAACACAATTCATCTTGAAATTTAAGTGAGGTATCACCTTATAATGCTATCGTCGTCCTAAGCAAAACAAGGTGCATAAAAAGATTAATATCACATGCAAATCATAAGTGACATGATATGGCCATGAACTTGTGCTTTTGATCTCCATCTAGAAAGCACCGATATGATCTCCATCGTCACCGGCAAGACACCATGATCTCCATCAATGTGTCGCCATCGGGGTTGTCGCGCCCAACATGCTTCTACTACTATTGCGACCGTTTAGCGATAAAGTAAAGCATTACATAGTACTTAATGATTGACACGCAGGTCATACAATAATTAAAGACAACCCTATGGCTCCTGCCGGTTGCCGTACTCATCGACATGCAAGTCGTGATAATCTATACATCACATGATCATCTCATACATCACATATATCACACCATGTAATTGGCCATATCACATCACAACATACCCTGCAAAAACAAGTTAGACGTCCTCTAATTGTTGTTGCATGTTTTACGTGGCTGCTACGGGTATCTAGCAAGAACAATTCTCATCTATGCAAAAACCACAATGGTGATATACTAGTTGCTTTTCAACCTTCTCAAGGACCGCCTTTGTCGAATCCGATCCAACTAAAGTGAGAGAAACTGGTACACGCAAGCCATCTATGCAACAAGTTGCACTTGAGGGAACCGGTCTCTCATAAGCGTACGAGTAATGTTGGTCTGGGCCGCTTCATCTCACAATACCGCTGAACCAAAACACGACCAAGGGAGGAAGCAATCTAAGCATCAATGCCCACAAACTCTTTGTGTTCTACTCGAGATCTCATCTACACATAGACCTAGCTCATGATGCCACTGTTGGGGAACGTTGCATGGGAAACAAAAAAATTCCTACGCACACGCAGATCTATCCATGGTGATGAGCATCTATGAGAGGGAGAGTGGATCTACGTACCCTTGTAGATCGCTAAGCGGGAAGCGTTAAGAAACGCGGTTGGTGTAGTCGAACGTCTTTGTGATCCAATCACGATCCGTCCCGCGAACTTGATCACGATCCGTCCCGCGAACATGATCACGGTTCTTCCGATCTAGCGCCGAATAGAAGGCACCTCCGCGTTCAGCACACGTACAGCTTGATGACGATCTACGCCATCTTGATCCAGCAAGAGGGAGCGGAGAGGAAGAAGAGTTCTCTGGCAGCGTGACGGCGCTCCGGCGATGGTGGTGGAGCTATCCGGCAGGGCTTCGCCTAAGCACTGCAGAAATCCGATCTAGAGGAGAAACTATGCATTGGAGGAACGGGCAGCACGTGGCTAAAAATTCTGTGCAAAAACCCTAAAACCCACCAGTATATATAGGAGGAAGGGAGGAGAGGCTTGGCGCAAGGGACAAGCCTCCTTTGGTTCAGCCGAAGTGGGGAGGAGAGGAGGACTCCTCCAGTCCTAGTAGGACTAGGATTCCTCCTTTTTGGCCTTTTTTCACCTTTTTCCCTTTGGGCTTTTCTTCCCAGCCGCATGGGCCTTGTGTGGGACTTCCACCAGCCCACAAAAGGCTGGTAATTATTATCCCATAGCCCATGAAGCCTCTTGGGTCGAAATACCCCTCCCGGTGGTCTCCCGGCACTCCCGGCACTCCCGGTACATTACCGATTAGCCCGAAACTTTTCCGGCGACCAAAACAGGACTTCATATATATCAATCTTTACCTCCAGACCATTCTGGAGCTCCTCGTGACGTCCGGGATCTCATCCGGGACTCCGAACAACCTTTGGTCACCACCATACATAATTCTATACTACCGAAACGTCACCGAACCTTAAGTGTGCAGACCCTGCGGGTTCGAGAACTATGTAGACATGACCGAGACACCTCTACGGTCAATAACCAATAGCAGGACCTGGATGCCCATATTGGTTCCTACATATTCTACGAAGATCTTTATCGGTCGAACCTTCATGTCAAGGATTCAGTTAATCCCGTATGATGTTCCCTTTGTTCCTCGGTATGTTACTTGCCCGAGATTCGATCGTCGGTATCTCCATACCTAGTTCAACCTCGTTACCGGCAAGTCTCTTTACTCGTTCCGTAATACAAGATCCCGTGACTAACACTTAGTCACATTGCTTGCAAGGCTTATTGTGATGTTGTATTACCGAGTGGGCCCTGAGATACCTCTCCGTCACATGGAGTAACAAATCCTAGTCTTGATAAATGCCAACTCAACAGACACCCTCGAAGATACCTGTAGAGCACCTTTATAGTCACCCAGTTATGTTGCGATGTTTGATACACACAAGGCACTCCTCCGATGTCCGTGAGTTGCATGATCTCATGGTCATAGGAATATATACTTGACATGCAAAAACAGTAGCAATAAACTGACACGATCATATGCTACGTTTGTAGTTTGGGTCTTGTCTATCACATCATTCTACTAATGATGTGATCCCATTCTCAAATGACATCACATGTCAATGGCTAGGAAATCTTGACCATCTTTGATTAACGAGCTAGTTCACTAGAGGCATACTAGGGACCAAGTGTTGTCTATTTACCCACACATGTAATGTGTTTCCAATAAATACAATTATAGCATGGATAATAAACGATTATCATGAACAAGGAAATATAATAATAAACACTTTATTTATTGCCTGTAGGACATATTTTCAACAACTACTACGTGGGACCCACCAGCTTACACATAGAAAAATAACAGTAGCGCGTTTGGGCGGCGGCGCGCTATAGATGTGTAAATAACAGTAGCGCTGGGTATTGTTCATGCGCTGCTACTTTATCTTGATCTAGGGGTGCCATTGGGTCCACTTAGCAGTAACGCTTCTTACTGCTGCAAGCATCACTACTGCTAAACTATGAGTAGCGCTATTTCTCGCCAGCGCTACTAGTACTTAGCAGTAGCGCGCTGGTCCTAACAAGTGTTATTTGTAACTTTCCACGTATAAGCTTTTTTTAGTAGTGGGTGAGAGTGATAAAAAGAGAGAGGGGTGGGCAATGAGGTGACTAGATTAACGATCGAAACCATGCCACGTGTACAAACCACGAAAATAGCCCAAGGGACGAAAAGTATACTTTTCGTAATATATTTTTCTCAATACAATATACTGATCATACTGATTTTGTTTGATCTGAAGCCTCAAAGGCTTTTAACTTTAGTTATCATCGCCCAACTAAAGTTTTCTAACATGAACCTGTCTCTAGCTGCTTCAGGAAGGTAAAGGGGCCCCGGAACAACAGCTGATATAAAAGATTTCGGCAAATGGCATTGCTGCCGGCAACATTCAGAACAAAACCAGCAGCTCACAGTCCAGCTAGTCGATCAGCAACATAACTACATTCAATTCTATACCGTGGTGACAAGGTCTGTGACGTCCTGAAGCTATATATGAAAAAATCCAAACCGAACAACTAATTAAATATACAGCCTGATAGTACTAGGACCTAGGGTCTTAAAGTAGAACGTTTTGATAGCTGCCTCATATTGGCTTCAGAGCAAAGGCAGACTGAGTGAATATTCTTCCCTCCACGTATGACTAAACTTAGAGGCGCCTAGCTCCCATGTTATATTATCTAGCCAGCTGTTAAGGTTGTATCTCTTGTCTGCATCAAAAGCTTGGCCATCGGTTCCTCCGCCTGCGTGCATGTCCTTGCAAGGAACACCCCCCCCCCCCCCCCCCGCGCTTCTAGAATCTATATATGCTTAATTTGGCTCCTTCTCAAGGAATTGCAGTCAAGTTCCCCAGTTTCTAGAACACACTCGCACACACTAAGTACTGGATGTACTTGTAGTTACTGGTAACAAATGTTGTCGTGGTCAAAAACTTCCCTGTCGCGAGGTCCAAACCTTGGTGCGTTTTTGTCTTCCTCGACTCCTCGTGGCGGTGACTATTTTTGTACTGCCGTATGCAGCGAAACTGGGCCGCTTTGTTGTCGAGCGAGAACGCACCAAGGGGGGATATTTTCACCTTGCTCTCGTGTGCGTCGTGGCGTCCTATCAAAAGGAGTTATCCGTACTCGCGCTAGGTACTGCATGCGTCGCCCGTAGTTCACCACGGGCTTGATGGGCGCTTTTTTCGTGTTCATACAAGAACGATGTATCTCATGCGCCGAGTGCAACGTTTGTGGGCTGTGTTCTGTAAATTGCATTTGACGCATCGTATGATGTATGTGCTACGCGGGTGTGAACGAGACGTCTTCTGATCTGCTCCATCGGGAGAAAGCTGCGAGTGTGTTCACACAACTAGGGGAAAATGCATTTTCCAAGGGAAAGGCTTCCTCGGACTAAACGAGAGACCTTGGTTGATTGACCAACGTAGGCGTAAATTTTTAACAAGAGATTTCATACAATAATTGATGACTAGCTAGAGTTAATAAAATAACTTCTAACAACTGTTGAAATATATTGTTTGTCTTTCTCTTCATCACTTCAGACTTTTGGATAAGTTGGCTGAAAAATGAATTCAATACTGTATCCGAGCCAAGAGACCTTGAGTTCAAGACTCTGCCAAAGCATTATTAAAATAAAACGATTCTGCGGCCTGCATCGATCCCACATCTAAGAAATAAAATAGACTAGACATGAGGGGAAGTGCTGAAATATATTGCCTATCCTAAGAATTAGGGTGACGCCATAGATCTACCTCCTCCCCGGCAATATCAAGCTTCGGCGATGGGAGGGGCGGGAACACCGCTGTTCCGGACCATTGGTGGTAGGGTTAGGATCTTATTTTAGGTTTCGATCTCCAGTCATAGATGGTGCGAGGACGGTGCCATTGTTGACAAGGAATAAGTCGTTCCTGCCTCGTCCTCATTCTGACGTCGTTTCTTGGCATTTTGCGATGCCTACGGGGGATGGTGGCCCCCCAGATCTAATTATGTAGGTCGCATTTTCCTCTGCAGATTTGTCTCGATGGCCTTGTGCTCTAGAGTGGATGGTGCGACTGCTCATCTTGGTCCTTCGGCTCCAGTTCCGACCGACGTAGGTTGACCAGATTTAGTCTCATTGGGGAGCGCATGATCATCGTTGTGTCCCGTCTTTGTATGGTTGGACCTAGAGCGTTATACGGGTCCCCTCCGACATTTTCTACCTCGAGGCGGCAATTTCCTACACATATCGCTCTACAAGCTCTTAGGCATAAATACGTTTGATCTGGTGTGGTTTAGGCCCAGAGGGAGGAGTGCGTCCGGTGGATGCTGGAGAAAGAAGATTTCAGTAACCCCCAAAGATTTAGATGTACTCTAAATTTTGTAAGGGTGATTTTGTAATGACACGTGCTACTTAATACATGCCCTTTGGCCTTTCAGCAAAAAGAAGAATTTTCATGAAATTATTTCAAATTTATGAACGAGATTTACGTGACGAAGAGCAATTTTGAGCTTACTGGTGGATTAAAATCATGCAAGTATATCTCATGTATTTGTAAATGGGGATTTCATAAAACTTTGACATTAAAAATTTCAACCTGAATTCACACGGCGAAATTTTGACAAGATTATCTAAATATTCGAAGTGGAGTTAGTGCATAGAGGAGCAACTTTGTGCATTGTGGTGGGTCCCTATGTATGGATAGGTCTCACCGATGTGCAGGACACATGAATTGCATTTAGTTTTTTCCATGGTATTATAATACAATGGAATTGGAGTTATGATTTCAATTCTTCTGTCGGATAATATGCTATTTCTTGAATCTAATTCCAATTCTTAAATTCTAGACATGGTTCATGTGAGCCAGACCGGGTGTTAATCTTTCGGCGAAATCCAAAATCCAAACATGTATATCTTGTATGGATGTGGGGATATTACTATTTCAAAAGAGCAAAGTAGTGAATTTTTAGTGATTCATGCCATTAACATAATTGAACGTGCATGTCCATATTAACCCACTTGTTATGACGATTTATAAAAATACATCTAAGAGAATTAATGATTTCGTTGAGTTTATGTTAGGACTATAGACTAATATTCATATTCAGGACCTTAGATGTTAGTGGAAGGTCATTTTTGATCGCCAGAAACAACTTTTCTAGTTATTATTCTCATCAAGCTCATACTCTGAACTCTCTGGGTCTTTTAGTGACTCCAAGATTCACACTAAGTATACGACAACCGTATTATGAAGAGGGACACAATCAATGCTTTAGTTTGAATGTCAAGAACATATTTCAAAGACAAAGTTATAGAAAATCCACTCCCTAGCCAATCTTTGAATTTCACTAAGCTTCGGTACCGCCGAGGCAGTTAGGCTATTCGCTCAGAGGTCAAACCCAGAATCAAATGTTTGGAACCACCAGTCATTTTCTTCCAGAACTTTTAACCTGGATATTCCACTTTGACAAACCTCCCGTTTTGTTCGACATATCCGAGCATCACATTTCGTCGCCACTTTCGTGTTGCCTTTGTTTGCTTCTCTGGTAGTCAAAATATAAGTTCAATACCTCTGTTTATTCTTGTCTGGGACTTTAGAGCTACTAGCCCGTGACTTTCCTTTCTATAGATTCATCAATCTTGCAATGGACCCGTTTGTAAGGTACTACAGAGCAACCCGTTTTACTAGTACTTTGAAGACATTGTGTCCTTTGTATTCAGAACTACCACTCAGTATATGATCGGTACTTCTGATTGCAATATTTCTTTTGGTTTTCTAAACATTGTCCTAGTTGTTCAAATTTATTTTATTTTGTTCGGTAGGTCCGCTAGTTTTCTACTGGTGCTTCTCAACCTTTGTTACCTGTCTTTAACGGTCAAAGTTTGGATCTCCTGTATATATTCTCTATCATACCCCTTTGAGTTAGCAACCAACACAACCACCAGAACCATCTCAACCGCCCCACAATCACCCATTCCACTCCTTTCCAACCACTTTACTACACCCACATCTAATTACACTCCACTCAATCCATAAACCTCATATTGAAAGATAGGTCCAAGGCAAGAGAAGAGGAAGAAGTGTTGGGTGATTCCATGATTCACTTCTTGATTCTTTGGAGTCAAGAACTCCCCTTCCTTGAGTGCCCACACCCAAAGATTATATCTTTCACATCATTCCTATTCATCTGAGAGAGTGTTCCTTTTTTAAGACAAGCTGGAAATCATTCAAGAAGTTCTTACCAAAGTGACTTGCTTTACTAATTACTCTTGCATGGTGGACGCATCCTAGATGGCGAGGGGTCACTTGTGATCTTGTCAAGTTCTATGTTTGAAGGATACAAGAGTATGTGCGGGCCTAGAGATCACCTACTTCATGAAGATCTACCGGGCTTCTAAGTTCAAACCATGATGGAATATGTTGGTTGTGCCTCATGGGCCACTTGGTGGGTGACACAAGCGGGAGAATTGAATCTTAGAACCTCTTAGTTCAAAGCCTACATCAACGTGGGCGTAGGATAGTGCCAACTATTTGAACCATGGAAATATCCTCGTGGCACGAGTGTTTGCATTCTGTAAACCCTACCTTCTACTTACTTGCATGATTGTTACCTTTTCACTTCTCAGTTCTCCTTATATCTTGCTTGTTAAGTACTTGTGGATGTCTAGTCCTTGTTGCCTTAAGGTAAAAGTTTTCAACCTAAAATTTGGTAGTTGGATTATTTTAGGACCACTTACCACCACTTTCATCCTTAGACATCAATCCCAATAAGCGATATGAGAGCAATGTTTCCTTGTTTTTGTTTCACCACCTAAAAAAGGTCTAATTGCTGATGGAGGTTACCACCATAAAGGCCCTACTTTGAAGGAACTAATTTTGCTAGTTGGATACCTAAGACGTGTATGCATATTCTTAGCTATAATCCTATAATTGGGACTCATGAATGTTGATAGTTTTCATGAAATGATCTCGCAGAGAAATTTTATCAAGATTTGACTCAATGCTCAAACTCGTGATATCATATCCAATGCTTTTTTCATGAGAAATGCAACAAGATTAGTCACTTTTTATAATGCAAAGTTGATTTGGGTTACTCTCTTGGAGATACATGAATGAATTAAATATATGGAAGAAATTAAGCTGGACATTCTCCATGAACAACTTTACAAGTGAAGATGAAGGATGGTGAATATGTCACTGGGATGCACTCAAGGCTTTCACTCATCACAAATGATACATATGGAGTTCGAAGTGATGAAAGTAGCCGATAGATTCACTATTAGGAATATCTTACATGCTTTGGATGGAAACTATGACATTGTTCCAAATCTCTTGCAAATTATGCTAAAGGACAAAGATATCAAGCCAACCAAAGTTATTGGAAGAATTGTAGAATGTTAGATGATTATTAAGGGAAAACAAGAACATTCACCCACCTCAAGACAACATGGGTTTACAAAGCTGGAAGTTAACCTATCAAGACCCCCAATGAAAAAACTCATGAAGGTTTTATCGATGAAGAAGATTGATTCATGGTCAGGCTTTAGCAAGATGTACTCTAAAGGAAAGTTCAAGAAATACGATGGTACTATATCAAGATATTAGGGATAAATATGAAGTCTTGGTGAGATGAAATGGCATAAGTGTGGAAATGTTGGAAATATCATAGTTGATTGTCCTGGACCTCAAAAGAACAAAAGAGGGTCTCCAAGAGAAGAGAGAAGATATTGCGAAGATAAAAGCTACAAGAATGATCACAAAGATAGAAGACATCAGAGGGACAATGATAAGGAGAGAAAGGGAAATTTTGTCAGGAAATAATCAAAGCGTCGTTCGAGAGCAAACACTGGCAGTTTGTTGACATGCCACATTCCTCTATCCTCATATTCAAGGCCATCGTTAGACATTGCCAAGGGAGACAACTAGATGTTCTCACCAACACTAGTAACACCACACTTACCCCTTCTAAGCTTAGTTAAAGGACCATCACCACTATCCCGTAGAGTCGAAGTGTTGGATCGTCAGCTTGTGGACAATCTACCAGATATGATGAATGACCGGTGCATTGAACCCTTCACATAGTCCTTGATAACACCAGAGCAAGGACAAAGCAGGATGAACATTTTTTTATGCAAAAAATACAGTCACCTCCTTGTTGCCCTTGCCAAGGTAACCTAACCTATAGAAAAGTAGGAGCTTCCTCCACCGCCAATGTGGAGCCACGTTCGTACAGTATCAGTAGGTCACGTGAGCCTCTAGCAATAGGGCAGACCGGTAAGCATGCCGAGCGAGAGGCCACACCTTCGAGTCTCCTCCAAGGAATAGGGTTCCACTCCAAGGGTTTGGATTTGATTGCGTGACATAATTATTGGTGTTATGAATTGTGTTCACACATGTTCTTATTGTTACATCAAACTTGGGAGGCTTTAGTAAAAAACCAATGTACAATTACTATCAGCTAGCAGGCTAGTTACAAAAAAATCACTCTAACATGCTTGCTCAATGGGCGCATGGGGAGTACTTCCCATTTTCTAACCACAACCAAAAAGGTATGTGGATTGAAAAAAGTTGTCAATTTGAAAAAGTCCATGAATTTTGAAAATGCTCAAGAATCTTAATATTTTTGTGGATTTAAAAAAATGGGATTTAATAAAAAGGAGAACTAGGTAAAAAAAATTGGATGAACAAAAACAATTGGATGAACAAAAAAACTGGAATGAAAAGATCTAGAAGATTCCGAAAAACGAATGCAACAACAGCTCGCGAAAACCTGGCGCATGCTGCACATTTTAGTGTTACGCGTGCTGCATACATTGGCCGTGTTGTGCAACAAGAAGAGCAAAAAAGATGAATGTGTCGAGCCTAGAAGAGAGTTAATTGTGCACCAATTAAAGAAACAGTAGGAATACTGTCTTAAGAGCCAAATAGAGATTGGCAGCTACCGTCGAGTGCTCCTCTTTGGCGCCCATTGCGCCAGGAAGTCTCCCTAGCGCACACTACCGATGGTCTTCGGCCTCCGCCCATTATTGCTCAATCGCTTTCTCTCTCGCCCCTTTGTAGGTTGTTTGTCTCAGGGTTTGTTGCTCGATTTTTCTTCCGCGTGCTATCTAATACTTTATGGATTTTTAAAAAGAAATAATGGATTGGAAAAAATGTTAATGGATTTCAAAAAAGTTTTGGAATTTGCAAAAAATATCACGATTTTAAAGAAAATTCACAAATATGGAAAACTTCATGAAATTCAAAGAACAAATAAATTAGAAAAGTTCATGAGTTTGAAAAAGGTTCACAAATTTGCAAAAAGACGTACAAAAAATTCATATATTTGAGGGAAAAAGTCCAAGAATTTGAAAAAGTTCATGAATTTGAATTAAAAGTTCATAGATATGAATAGGTGCTAACAAGGTTGTAAAAATTCATACATTTAAGATAGAAAAGTTCAAAAAATTGAAAAAACTTCAAGAACTTAAATAAAAAGTTCACACATTTGTAAAAAGGTTCATGAACTTTGGTAAATGTTTACGTATTTGAGATAAAAAATTTCCTGAATTTGAGTAAGAATGTTCACAAAATGAAATATTTTTATTAATTTGGAGAAAAGTTCACAAACTTTAAAATTGCACGAATTTTGAAAACATTGGATCTGAAAAAAATTCATGATTAATAAAAAAAGTTTGGAAAAAAATAAAAAATAAAAGGGAGGAAAAATAATCAAAAAATGACTGAAAACCGAACAAAACCAGGTCTAGAAAACCGTTGGAAAACGAAAAGAAAATGGCTCGAAAAAACCAGCTCAGCCTACAAACCCGGTGGATAAAAAACTGACATTGGCCGGTTCAATTTCGACCTAGTGTTGAAGAGGAGTGTGCGGCAATTAGTACAATAGACTAATAAATGGCGCTTAAAAGTGCCAAATAGGACTTGGGCAGCGGCCACACTAATGAAACACTTTTGGTACTTGTAAGAACATTTAAAAATAATTTGTGCATACTTTTATAGTCACAATATTTTTATCTTGAAAATGCACATTTTTAAAATAATTTGAACATTTTTCAAATTTCAAGATTATTGTTCAATTTGATGGTCATTCTTCAAAATACGAGAATATTTCAAAACTTTTTAATAGTATATTAAACATATATTTTAAAATATGGTAGAAACTTTTAAACATGATTAAATTGTTTTTTATACAAATAGAACTTAAAAATAAAATAAAAGGGAAAGCAAAGTTGAATATGTTTCTTAACATGCGGCACTACCTAACACTAGTATAGAAAAACCTAGCTATGGCATGACAAAAAGGACTTTGCTACCGTGATAGCCCGACACCACCAATATGACATCATTGTTAAAAAATAATGGTGGCATTGAGTCACATGTTAGCAATATTCTACGTGTTGATGACGTGCCACGTGAACAACGTCATCACTATAATTACTCACCTAGCGATGTGCAATGTACATTGCACGCGAGGAACGTTTCATGCAGCCAAAAAAACCTCACCACATAACATTTAGCATATGAGTTTAGGCATTAGAACTAGACTAATAGAATAGTTCATTCGAGTCAATAATAATTGACAATATCACAATTAGTACTAGAGCTAGGTAGCAATTTAATAACGGCAATCCTCACAAACACGAGCAAGCTAACATAGATATATAAGGAGTTCATTTCATATTGATGGCCTAGCCACAAACATACTTTTAAAGGAGGTTGATGACGATCATCATCCTCAAGTCATGGCATGGGGTGTTCCTGATAGTGACTAAGACAGCATGTCCAATGCGAAGATTCTTGCCAGCAAGGAAGTTGCTCCACCCAGCCGTAGTGAAGATAGTGCGACCGTACATGTCCACTGCGTAAGCACACATGGTGTTGGAGCCCCTTGTGATAAGGCGTAGTCCAGCAACACATGCTTCATCCGGCTTCATGCCACAGCTCACACATAGCCTCTTAGGTAATTTTTTTAAAAAACAAGTATGATGATCATGTCACAGTATTACACTATAAGCATATCATCACATTAATATACTAAGCATGCCATCAAATTCTACACACTAAGCATATCATCAAATTCTACAGTAAGCATATCATCACATTACTACACTATAATCAATATATCACATTACTATAATATATCATATTACTATACTATAAGCATATCATTACATTAATATACTAAGCATATCGCATTACTATACTATAAGCATATTAGCACACTAAGCATATCATCAAATTCTACGCACTAAGCATATCATCAAATTACTACACTAAGCATGTCATCACATTACTACACTATAAATCAATATATCACATTACTAATGCATATCACATTATTATACTATAAGCATATCACATTACTATATTATAAGCATATTAGCACACTAAGCATATCAACAAATTCTACACACTAAGCATATTATCAAATTACTACACTAATAAGTAACATACCATGACATGGCGGTTAACCATCATCCATGTCAGGCGGGTCACGAATGGCATCCCGACGTAGACATCACGTGGCGGAAGTGTTTCCTAGAGCTTGATCATTATTTGGGAATAGAGTGCTTCATCAAGTGGCTCCACATCTTCTTCCTCGGAGTTGAGATAGATAATAGCCAGCCTTGGCATTTGTCTTCTGAATGAGAAGCTAATTAATTCACCCCCAATGAGATGCATGCGGGCGATGAAACGATCCCATTCATCTCCTCCAATCTAGGTTATGTTTCGTATATTATTGACCTCCATATTATACCCCCGGACAAATAAAGATGACAATGTCTCCGTAATGAGCTCATTGAAATCCAATCTCACATTGCAAGGGACGATCTGTGTAAGAAAAAACAAAAACACACACCTTTTGTGTGTTGGAAATATGCCCCAGAGACAATAATAAAGTGGTTATTATCATATTTCCTTATTCATGATAATCATTTATTATCCATGCTATAATTGTATTGACCGAAAACTTAAATACATGTGTGGATATATAAGCAACATCGTGTCCCTGGTGAGCCTCTACTAGAGTAGCTCGTTGATCAAAGGTGGTTACGTTATCCTAACCATAGACATAAGTTGCCATTTGATAATGGGATCAAATCATTAGGAGAATGATGTGATGGATAAGACCCAATCGTAAGCATAGCATTTGAGCGTATCACTTAGTTTATTACTGCTACTTTCTTCATGTCAAGCATCTGTTCCTAAGACCATGAGATCATGCAACTCCTTGAGACCGGAGGAATGCCTTGTGTCTGTTTGATACGTCTTCGTCGTATCTATAATTTTTGATAGTTTCATGCCAATATTATACAACTTCTACATACTTTTAGCAATAATTTATATGATTTATATGACTAACCTATTGATCCAGTGCCAACTGCTAGTTCCTGTTTTTTGTGTGTTTTTTGTTTCGCAGAAATTCCATATCAAACGAAGTCCAAACGCGATAAAAATTTACGGAGATTTTTTTTGGAATATATGTAATTTTTTAGAAGTGGAATCAATGCAACGGAGACCCGTAGTGAGCACAAGACACCAGGGCACGGGCCAGGGCCCAAATGCGCACTAGTGGTGTTGGAAATATGCCCTAGATGCAAAAATAAAATGGTTATTATTATATTTCCTTGTTCATGATAATTGTCTATTGTTCATGCTATAATTGTATTAACCGGAAACCGTAATACATGTGTGAATACATAGACCACACCATGTCCCTAGTGAGCCTCTAGTTGACTAGCTCGTTGATCAATAGATGGTCATGATTTCCTGGCCATGGACATCGAATGTCGTTAATAATGGGATCACATCATTAGGAGAATGATGTGATGGACAAGACCCAATCCTAAGCATAGCACAAGATAGTGTAGTTCATCTGCTATAGCTTTTCTAATGTCAAGTATCATTTCCTTAGACCATGAGATTGTGCAAATCCCGGATACCGTAGGAATGCTTTGGGTGTATCAAACGTCACAACGTAACTGGGTGACTATAAAGGTCCACTACAGGTGTCTCCGAAAGTGTCTGTTCGGTTGGCACAAATCGAGACTAAGATTTGTCACTCCGTGTGACGGAGAGGTATCTCTAGGCCCACTTGGTAATACATCATCATAATGAGCTCAATGTGACTATGGAGTTAGTCACAGGATCATGTGTTACGGAACAAGTAAAGAGACTTGCCAGTAACGAGATTGAACAAGGTATAGGGATACCGACGATCAAATCTCGGGCAAGTAACATACCGATGGACAAAGCGAATTGTATACGGGATTAATTGAATCCCCGACATCGTGGTTCATCCGATGAGCTCATCGTGGAACATGTGGGAGCCAATATGGGTATCTAGATCCCACTATTGGTTATTGGCCGGAGAGGTGTCTCGATCATGACTGCATGGTTCCCGAACCCGTAGGGTCTACACACTCAAGGTTCGGTGACGCTAGAGTTCTAATGGGAATTTTATGTGGTTACCGAAAGTTGTTCAGAGTCTCGGATGAGATCCCGGACATCATGAGGATTTCTGGAATAGTCTGGAGGTGAAGATTTATATACGGGAAGTCCAGTTTCAGTCACCGGAAAGGTTTCGGGGTTTTATCAGTATTGTATCGGGACCACCGAAGGGGTTCCAGGGGTCCATCGGGAGGGTCCACCTGCCCCGGAGGACCTAATGGGCTGTAGTTGGGTGGGAACCAGCCCCTTAGTGGGTTGGTGCGCCCCCAAGGCCCCAAGGCGCCTAGGGTTGGAAACCCTATGGGGTGGGGGCGCCTCCCACCTAACTTGGGGGGCAAGTCCCCCCCTCCTTGGACGCCCCCTCTAGACGGATCTAGGGGGCCGGCCCCCTCTTCCCTTCCCCATATAAATATGGGGGTGTGGGAGGGCAACCGCACCCTTCCCCTGGCGCAACCCTCCCCCTTCCTACACCTCCTCCTCCTCCATAGCGCTTAGCGAAGCTCTATCAGAGAACCACGAGCTCCATCACCACCACCACGCCGTCGTGCTGCCGGAGCTCTCCCTCAACTTCCCCTCCCCCTTGCTGGATCAAGAAGAAGGAGACGTCCCCAGGCATTACCTGTGTTGAACGCGGAGGCGCTGTCTGTTCGACGCTTGGATCGGATCTTCTGCGATTTGAATCGCCACGAGTACGACTTCATCAACCGTGTTCTTTGTAACGCTTCCGCTTAGTGATCTTCAAGGGTATGCAGATGCACTCCCTCTCTCTCGTTGCTAGTATCTCCTAGATTGATCTTGGTGACACGTAGGATTTTTTTGAATTATTACTACGTTCCCCAACAGTGGTATCATGAGCTAGGTCTATGCGTAGATTCTATGCACGAGTAGAACACAAGTTGTTGTGGGCGATGATTTGATCAATTTGCTTGCCGTTACTAGTCCTATCTTGATTCGGCGGCATTGTAGAATGAAGCGGCCCGGATCGACTTTACACGTACGCTTACGTGAGACTGGTTCCACCGCCTGACATGCACTTGTTGCATAAGGTGGCTAGCGGGTGTCTGTCTGTCCCACTTTAGTCGGATCGGATTCGATGAAGAGGGTCCTTATGAAGGGTAAATAGCAATTGGCATATCACCGTTGTGGCGTTTGCGTAGGTAAGAAACGTTCTTGCTAGAAACCCATAGCAGCCACATAAAACTTGCAACAACAATTAGAGGACGTCTAACTTGTTTTTGTAGGGTATGCTATGTGATGTGATATGTGCAAAAGGATGTGATGAAATATATGTGATGTATGAGATTGATCATGTTCTTGTAATAGGAATCACGACTTACATGTCGATGAGTATGACAACCGGCAGGAGCCATAGGAGTTGTCTTAATTTATTGTATGACCTGCGTGTCAATCAAAAACGCCATGTAATGACTTTACTTTATTGCTAACCGTTAGCCATAGTAGTAGAAGTAATAGCTGGTGAGACAACTTCATGAAGACACGATGATGGAGATCATGATGTCGTGCCGGTGGCAATGGTGATCATGCCACGCCCCAAAGATGGAGATCAAAGGCGCAAGATGATATTGGCCATCGCATGTCACTTTATGATTTGCATGTGATGTTTATCATGTTCTTACATCTTATTTGCTTAGAACTATGGTAGCATAAATAAGATGATCCCTCACTAAAATTTCAAGAAATGTGTTCCCTCTAAGTGTGCACTGTTGCGAAGGATCGTTGTTTCGAAGCACCACGTGATGATCGGGTGTGATAGATTCCAACTTCGCTTACAAAGGGTGTAAGCCAGATTTACACATGCGAAACACTTTGGTTGACTTGACGAGCCTAGCATGTACAGACATGACCTCGGAATACGAGAGACCGAAAGTTCAAACATGAGTCGTAGAGTAAATGCGATCAACATGGAGATGTTCACCATTGATGACTATCCTATCTCACGTGATGATCGGACACCGCCTAGTCGATGTGGATCATGTATCACTTAGATGACTAGAGGGATGTCTATCTGAGTGGGAGTTCATTAAATAATTTGATTAGATGAACTTAATTATCACGAACCTAGTCTAAAATTGTCTTTACAATCTATCTTATAGATCCAATGGCCCACGCTAATGTTGCCCTCAACTTCAACGCGTTCCTAGAGAAAACCAAGCTGAAAGACGATGGAAGCAACTATACGGACTGGGTCCATAACTTGAGGATCATCCTCATAGCTTCCAAGAAATTATATGTCCTTGATGCATCGCTAGGTGACACACCCATTTTCCCAGCAACTCAAGACATTATGAACGCCTGGCAGTCACGTAGTGATGGTTACTCCCTGGTTCAGTGAGGCATGCTTTACAGCTTAGAACTGGGGCTCCAAAAGCGTTTTGAGCAACATGGAGCAAATGAGATGTTCCAAGAGCTAAGAATGGTTTTCCAAGCTCATGCCCGGGTCGAGAGATATGAAGTCTCCGACAAGTTCTTTAGTTGTAAGATGGAGGAAAATAGTTCTGTCAGCGAGCACATACTCAAAATGTCTGGGTTGCACAACCGCTTGTCTCAGCTAAGAGTTAATCTTTCGGATGACTCGCTTATTGATAGAATCCTCCTGTTTCTTCCACCTAGCTACAAGAGCTTTGTGATGAACTACAATATGCAAGGGATGGAGAAGTCCATTCCTGAGTTATATTCAATGCTGAAATTAGCGGAGGTGGAGATCAACAAGGAACATCAAGTGTCGATGGTGAATAAGACCACCAGTTTCAAGAAAGGCAAGGGTAAGAAGAAATTCAAGAAGGATGGCAAAGCAGTTGCCATGCCCGGTAAATCACTTGCCGAGAAGAAGCCCAAGAATGGACCCAAGCCTGAGACTGAGTGCTTTTATTGCAAGGGAACCGGTCATTGGAAGCGGAACTGCCCCATGTACTTAGCGGATAATTAAGAAGGCCGACAACATCAAAGGTATATATGATATACATGTTATTGATGTGTACCTTACCAACGCTCGTAGTAGCTCCTGGATATTTGATACCGGTGCAGTTGCTCACATTTATAACTCAAAACAGGAGTCGCGGAATAAGTGGAGACTAGCAAAGGACGAGGTGACGATGCGCATCGGGAATGGTTCCAAGGTCGATGTGATCGCTGTCAACACGCTACCTCTACATCTACCTTCATGATTAGTTTTAAACCTCAATAATTGTTATTTAGTACCAGCTTTGAGCATGAACATTGTATTTGGATCTCGTTTGATGCGAGATGGATACTCATTTAAATCTGAGAATAATGGTTGTTCTATCTATATGAGAGATATGTTTTATGGTCATGCCCCGCTGGTCAATGGTTTATTTTTATTGAATCTCGAATGTGATGTTACACATATTCATAGTGTGAATACCAAACAAAGTAAGGTTGATAATGATAGTCCCACATACTTGTGGCACTGCCGCCTTGGTCATATTGGTCTCAAACGCATGAAGAAACTCCATGCAGATGGACTTCTGGAGTCTCTTGATTATGAATCACATGACACGTGCAAACCATGCCTCATGGGCAAGATGACTAAGACTTCGTTCTCCGGAACAATGGAGTGAGCAACCAACTTGTTGGAAATAATACATACCGATGTATGTGGACCAATGAGCGTTGAGGCTCGTGGTGGCTATCGTTATGTTCTCACCCTCACTGATGACTTAAGCAGATATGGGTATGTCAACTTAATGAAACACAAGTCTGAGACCTTTGAAAAGTTCAATGAATTTCAGAGCGAGGTAGAGAATCAACGTGACAAGAAAATAAAGTTCTTACAATCTGATCGTGGAGGAGAATATTTGAGTCACGAGTTTGGCACGCACTTAAGGAGAATTTTTTTCAAAACTAGTACAGAATTTATACCAAATTTGAAAACAATTTGTGTAGTTGAATTTTTTTCAAAAATAGCACCCCGTCGGCCTTAGTTGGGCCGACTGGGCGCCTGTCGGCTTAGTCCAAGCCGAAAAGGGCCCATCAGCCTACGCCAGGCCGAAGAGCGGGCTGTCGGCCCATGCCAGGCCGAAGAGGACCCGTCGGCCGCCAGGAGGCCGAAGAGCCCCTTGTTGGAAATATGCCCTAGAGGCAATAATAAATTAGTTATTATCATATTTCCTTGTTCATGATCATCATTTATTATCCATGCTATAATTGTTTTGATCGGAGACTTAGATGCATGTGTGGATACATAGACAAAACCATGTCCCTAGTATGCCTCTAATAGACTAGCTCGTTGATCAAAGATGGTTAAGGTTTCCTAGCCATGGACATGAGATGTCATTTGATAACGGGATCACATAATTAGGAGAATGATGGGATGGACAAGACCCAAACTACAAACATAGCATATGATCGTGTCATTTTATTGCTACTGTTTGATGAAGAGGTTGGGTTGGGATTGGGTTGGCATGGATCAAGACTAGGATTTGTTACTCCGTGTGAAGGAGAGGTATCTCAGGGCCCACTCGGTAATACAACATCACAATAAGCCTTGCAAGCAATGTGACTAAGTGTTAGCTACAAGATCTTGTATTACGGAACGAGTAAAGAGACTTGTTGATAATGAGGTTGAACTAGGTATACAGATACCAACGATCGAATCTCGGGCAAGTAACATACCGAAGAACAAAGGGAACATCATATGGGATTAACTGAATCCTTGACATAGAGGTTCGACCGATAAAGATCTTTGTAGAATATGTAGGAACCAATATGGGCATCTAGGTACCGTTATTGGTTATTGACCGTAGAGGTGTCTCAGTCATGTCTACATAGTTCTCGAACCCGCAGGGTCTGCACACTTAAGGTTTGGTGACGTTTCGGTAGTATAGAGTTATGCATGGTGGTGACCGAAGGTTGTTAGGAGTCCCGGATGAGATCCCGGATGTCCCGAGGAGCTCCGGAATGGTCCGGAGGTAAATATTGATATATAGGAAGTCCTGTTTTGGTCGCTGGAAAAGTTTCGGGCTCAACGGTAGTGTACCCGGAGTGCCGGTAGTGTACCGGGGGACCATCGGGAGGGGTATTTCGACCCAAGAGGATATATGGGCTGTGGAAGAGTAAATACCAGCCCTTTATGGGCTGGTGGAAGTCCCACACAAGTCCCATGCAGCTGGGAAGAAAAGCCCAAAAGGAAAAAAAGGCAAAAAAGGGCCAAATAAGGAAGGAGTCCTAATCCTACTAGGAGTGGAGGAGGAGGACTCCTCCCTCCTTGGTTCGGCCGACCCAAGGGCTGCCTTTTTGGCAGCCAAGCCTCCTCCTCCTCTCCTCCTATATATACTAGAGTATTTTAGGGTTTTGGCACAAGATTTTCAGCCACGTGCTACCCGTTCCTCTAGTGCATAGTTTCTCCTCTAGATCGGATTTCTGCAGTGCTTAGGCGAAGCCCTGCCGGAATAGCTCCACCACCATCGCCGGAGCACCGTCGCGCTGCCGGAGAACTCTTCTACCTCTCCGCTCCCTCTTGCTGGATCAAGAAGGCGGAGATCGTCATCGAGCTGTACGTGTGCTAAACGCGGAGGTGTCGTCCGTTCGGCGCTAGATCGGAAGGATCGTGATCAAGATCACGAGACGAATCGTGATGAGATTGCGGGACAGATCATGATGAGTTCGCGGGACGGATCGTGATGAGTTTGCGGGACGGTTCGTGATTGGATCGCGGGATGGATCGTGATGAGATTGCGAGACACTCAGCGATTTGGATCGCGAAGATGTTCGACTACACCAACCATGTTTCTTAACGCTTCCCGCTTAGCGATCTACAAGGGTATGTAGATCCACTCTCCCTCTCTTAGATGCTCATCACCATGGATAGATCTTGCATGTGCATAGGAAATTTTTTGTTTCCCATGCAACGTTCCCCAACACCCCTGGATAAGGCCGACGCGGCCAGCTCCCTCTTCTTCCTCCAGCTCCCTCTTCTTCCTGTGTGTTCTTAGTTCTTGGCCGAAAATATCCCCCTTGATCTCCCTTTACATCCACCCATTTTCCGTTTCAATCCACTGAAACAATAGATCGTCTTTGTCTCTCTCGCCCTATGGTTTCATTTTTTGCAATGTGGTAGTGTGTTGTTCGTTTGGAGGAGACATGGTGTGGTGGCGGTGGTGTGAATGGTGAGAAGGTGGAGTGGTGGAGAGAAAGAAGAAGGGCACTCACGCATCGAAGGTATACATTTTTTCTGTTAGTTTAGGTTAGTTTTCTGTTTTTTTTAATATACGTAAAATTAGTTTAGGTTACTTTTATTAGAGTAGTGATTTTAGTGTATGTTTGCCGAGTGTAGGTTTAGTTAGTGTAGTCATATTAGTGTCAGTTTATTTTAGTGTACATGAGTATATTTCAGTGTAGGTTTATTTAGTGTACGTGAGCATGTTTTAGTGTAGGTTTATTTAGTGTATGTGAGCATATTTTAGTGTAGGTTTATTTTAGTGAAGTTCATTTTAGTGTAGGTTTATTTAGAATACGTAGGTATATTTTAGTGTACGTTTATTTTACCGTAGGAATGCTTTGGGTGTATCAAACGTCACAACGTAACTGGGTGACTATAAAGGTGCACCACAGGTGTCTCCGAAAGTGTCTGTTGGGTTGGCACGAATCGAGACTTGGATTTGTTACTCCGTGTGACGGAGAGGTATCTTTGGGCCCACTCAGTAATACATCATCATAGTGAGATCAATGTGGCTAACGAGTTAGTCATGGGATGATGTGTTACATAACGAGTAAAGAGACTTGCCGGTAACGAGATTGAACAAGGTATAGGGATATCAACGATCGAATCTCGGGCAAGTAACGTACCGATGGACAAAGGGAATTGTATATGGGATTAATTGAATCCCTGTCATCGTGGTTCATCTAATGAGATCATCATGGAACATGTGGGAGCCAATATGGGTATCCAGGTCCTGCTATTGGTTATTGGCCAGAGAGGTGTCTCGGTCATGACTGCATGTTTCCCGAACCCGTAGGGTCTACACACTTAAGGTTCGGTGACACTAGAGTTGTAATGGGAATTGTATGTGGTTACTGAAAGTTGTTAGGAGTTCCAGATGAGATCCCGGATGTCACGAGGAGTTCCGGAATGGTTCGGAGGTGAAGATTTATATATGGGAAGTCCAGTTTTAGTCACCGGAAAGGTTCTGGGTTTTATCGGTATTGTACCGGGACCACCGAAAGGGTTCTGGGGGTCCACCTGCCCCGTAGGATCTAATGGGCTGTAGTTGGGCGGGAACCAGCCCCTTAGTGGGCTAATGCACCCCCAAGGGCCCAAGGCGCCTAGGGTTGGAAAACCTATGGGGAGGGGGCACCTCCCACCTAACTTGGGGGGCAAGTCCCCCCCCCCTTGGCCGCCACCACCCCTCAAGATGGATCTAGGGGAGCCAGACCTCTATTCCCTTCCCCCTATAAATAGTGGGGGTGGAAGGGCAGCTGCACCCTTCCCCTGGCACAGACCTCACCCTACCTACACCTCCTCCTCCTCCGTAGCGCTTGGCAAAGCTCCGCCAGAGAACCACGAGCTCCACCGCCACCACGCCATCGTGCTGACGGAGCTCTCCCTCAACTCCTCCCCGCTTGCTGGATCAAGAAGGAGGAGACGTTCCCGGGTTGTACATGTGTTGAACGCGGAGGTTCCGTATGTTCGGCGCTTGGATCGGATCTTACGCAATTTGAATCGCCGCAAGTACGATTCCATCAACAACGTTCTTTGTAACACTTTCGCTTAGCAATCTTCAAGCGTATGAATATGCACTCCCTCTCTCTCGTTGGTAGTATCTCCTAGATTGATCTTGGTGACACGTAGGATTTTTTTGATTTATTACTATGTTCCGCAATAGGTGGGTGGTGCTCACCTTGTATGTCGGATGGATCTCTCATTCTAGCGCAAGAAATCTAATTTTTGGATAAACCCCCCTCCAAATTTCAGACCAATCGGAGTTACGGATCTCTGGGAATATAAGATTGGTCTAGAAATTCCCGGAGATCCGTAACTCCGATTGGTCGCGATACCACCGAAGGGGCTCCTGACCCTCAGCCGCCATGGAGGCCATGTACCAGAGGGGAACTCTCCTCCAATCTAGGGGGAGGCCAAGTAAGAAGAAGAAGTAGGGCACTCTCTCCCCCTCTCTCCCGGTGGCACTGGAACGTCACCGGGGCAATCATCTTGACGTCGATCTACATCAACAATCTTGCCGTGGTTAACACCAACTCTCTCCCCCTCTATGCAGCGGTGTAGCACTTCTCTTCCCCACTACAATCTCTACTTAAACATGGTGCTCAACTCCATATATTATTTCCCAATGATATTTGGCCACCCTATGATGTTTGAGTAGATCCCTTTTGTCCTATGGGCTAATTGTGGTTGATGCTATGGATGTGAGTTGTATGTTGATATGGTACTGTCCTATGGTGCCCTACGTGTTGTGCAAACATGAGGGATCCCTACTGTAGGGTGTTGCAATATGTTCATGATTTTCCTATGGTGGGTTACTTGAGTTACAGAAGCATAAACCCGAGTAGGTGGGTTGTTGCGCATGGGAGTAAAGAGGACTTGATACTTAATGCTATGGTTGAGTTTTACCTCAATGATCTTTAGTAGTTGTGGATGCTTTCTAGAGACCCAATCATAAGTGCATACGATCCAAGTAGATAAAGTATGTTAGCTCATGCCTCTCCCTTATTGCATATAACAAGTATCTATTATATCATATTCAATTGCCTATGGACAATCTTTCTCTTGCGTTACACAAAAAGCTTTATACTAAGTTATTTACTTTTATTTACTTTTATTAAAACAACACCTTAATTTTATTTCCACATTCTTTATTATCCTGCAAAGTACTTCTAGTTTTATTCCCGCAAAGTAGTTTCATACTTGTTGTAGGTAAAGCAAATGTTAAGTGTCCGTAGAGTTGTATCGGTGGTTGATAGAACTTGAGGGAATATTTTTTCTACCTTTAGCTCGTATTTGGGATTTGACACTATTACTTATCGAAAAGGGCTACAAACGATCCCCTACACTTGTGGGTTATCAAGACCTATTCTGGCGCCGTTGCTGGGGAGCAATAGCGTGGGGTGAATATTCTCATGTGTGATAGTTTGCTTTATCACTAAGTGATTTTTATTTTCTGTTATTAGTTGTTTTCTTTATTTATATATGGGTAGGAAATGTAAAATACCAAAAAAATTATATGTACTTGCAGATCCAAAAGTTGAGGAACCACTAGTGTTCCATACCACCGAAGAATATTGCTTGGATCATCTTCGATCCACTTGTGCTCGTGCGCAAAATGAAATCATGAAATGAGCAAGCTCATTATGTGCGACGATGCATATCTCAAAAAGGGAAACTCTTGTGGCATCTAATTAATACTTTGTGTTGCTTTGCTTGGAATCTATGTGAAATTTATGATTTTACTTGTTGTTCAGAAGAAACTATAAACACCTTCCCTACCAATGTGTGTTTAATGATAATGAAATACTATCTTCTTATGCCAAGGAGGCCTATTGTTATTTTGACGTTTAGAAAACTGAATAATTTGTTGCTTTTAAGGGTGCCTATGAAATTGCTTCTTTGATTGAAAAGTATGATGCTACTCTTTACAAATCTGGAAATTTTGCCACACTTAAATATTGCTATGAGAACTATGCTTCTAATGCTTATATCAATGAATTTATTTAAAGAATGATTGGTGCCTTGGAGGAGACTAATATTTTGCAGGAATCTATGGAAGAAGAAATTGCTGAAACTGTGAGCTCATTAGATGAAAAAGATGAGGAGGAGAGTGAAGAACAAAAGGAGGAAGAGCAGACTACCTACCCGTGCCCACCATCTAATGAGAGTAACTCTTCAACTCATACATTATTTAATTTCCCTTCGCACATACCGAATAGTGAATTCCATGATGATTGCCATAATCCCTTGGATTTTTTTGAAATATCCCTTTTTGATGAACTTGATGCTTGCTATGTTTGTGGACATGATGCCAATATGAATTGTGCTTATGGAGATGAACTTGCTATAGTTCCTTATGTTAAGCACGGAATTGTTGCTATTGCACCCACACATGATAGTCCTATTATCTTTTTGAATTCTCCCAACTACACTATATCAGAGAAGTTTGCACTTATTAAGGATTATATTGATGGGTTGCATTTTGCTACTACACATGATGGTTTTGATGAATATAATATGCATGTGCTTTATGCTCCTACTTGCAATTATTATGAGAGAAGAACTACATCTTCACCCTTCTATGTTTCCAATATGATAAAATTGCAAGAAACAACTTATGTTATGTATTGGCCTTTACTTGATGTGCATGAATTGTTCTTGTATGACATGCCAATGCATAGGAAGAGAGTTAGAATTCGTTGTCACATTATATATATCACCTTGTCCTCGGTACTAAATTACAAATCATTGCTAATTAACATTGGCTTTGATATAACTTGGGATCCGGGTCGATCCATTACTTGAGCACTTTATGCCTAGCTTAATGGCTTTAAAGAATGTGCTGCTAGGGAGACAACCCAGAAGTTTTAGAGTCATTTTATTCTGTTGTGCGCTTTTATAAAGTTTGAAACAAAAAACTACAAAGGGGAACCTAAAACTTCACAAAAGGAAAGGTGAAAGTGAGAGAGATGATGAGCATCATTGAAGTGGGGGATGTCCTTGAACTTTTGTGTGTCTTGAATCACGGTAACTTTTCCAACAAAAATAATTACCCCCTTTTACAAGTCCATTTTATTATAACATTATTGTGCCAAGATTTTCCTTTAGGATGATTCGATTGCTTGTTGGTATGTGCGGTGTAGAAACAGAAACTTTGGTTGTAGTGCATGAATTTTCATTTTTACTAGAACATCGAAAGTTTATGAAATTTGTACACAATATTGCTATAAAAAATTAATTAATTATAATTTTTAAATTTTTTGGAATTACAGTAGTATGGTCAAAGTTCATATTACTACAAACAGTCCTGTTTAAGACAGATTCTGGTTTTGATGCATTGTTTTACTTGTTTTGATGAAACTATCGACTTTATCGGTGGTATAAGCCATTGAAAAGTTGTAATACATCATTTATAATGAAAATATAAAATATAAATGGGTTTGCAACAGTACTTAAAGTAGGATTTTGCTTTATTATACTAATGGATCTCACTAGTCCTCTGTTATGTTTTGTGTGGATGAAGTGTTCGAAGATCGAGGAGGTCTCGATATGAGGAGAAGGGGGAGGGGCAAGAATTAAAGCTTGGGGATGCCCAAGTCACTGTTGGGGAATGTTGCACGGGAAACAAAAAAATTCCTACGCACACGCAAGATATATCCATGGTGATGAGCATCTACGAAGGGAAGAGTGGATCTACATACCCTTGTCGATCGCTAAGCGAAAGCGTTATGAAACGCGGTTGATGTAGTCGAACATATTTGCGATCCAATAATGATTCATCCCGCGACCTCATCACGAGCCATCCCGCGATCCCATCGTGGTTCTTCTGATCTAGTGCCGAATGGAGGGCAACTCCGCGTTCAGCACACATGCAGCTCGATGGCAATCTCCACCTTCTTGATCCAGCAAGAGGGGGCAGAGATGTAGACGAGTTCTACAACAGCGCAATAGCGCGGCAGCGGTGGTGGTGGAGCCGATCCGGCAGGGCTTCGCCAAGCACTACAGAATCAATCTAGAGAGAAACAGATCTAGAGGAGGAAGGGGGCAGCACATGGCAATTAGGGTTAGGGGCATCCCTCAAAATTCCTCAATATATATAGGAGGAAGGGGAGAGGAGTCAGCCTTGGCCCCTACTACAAGCAGGTTCGGCCGAACTAAACAAGGGAGGAATCCACCTCCCACAAGGGAGGTGGAATCCTATTAGGACTCCTTCCTAATTTGGCCCTTTTTTGCCTTTTCCTTCACCCAATCGCATGGGCCCTTAGGGGAGGCTTCTGCCAGCCCACCAAGGGCTGGTCTACCTCCTTTCACAGACCATGAGGCCCTTTGGGTCGAGAGACCCCTCCTGATGGTCCCCCGGTACCCTCCCGACACTCCCGGCACACTACCGATAAGCCCGAAAGTTTTTCGGTGATCAAAACGGGACTTCCTATACATCAATATTTACCTACGGATCATTCCCAACCTCCTCGTGACATCTGGGATCTCATACAATACTCCGAACAACCTTCGGTCACTAACATACATAACTCAATACTACCGAAACGTCACTGAACCATAAGTGTGCAGACCCTGTGGGTTTGAGAACTATGTAGACATGATCGAGACACCTCTACGGTCAATAACCAATAGCGGGACCTGGATGCCTATATTAGCTCCTACATATTCTCCGAAGATCCTTATCAGTTGAACCTCTACATACGGGATTCACTTAATCCCGTATGTTGTTCGCTTTGTTCATCGGTATGTTACTTGCCCGAGATTCGATCATCGGTATCTCCATACCCAGTTCAATCTCGTTACAGGAAAGTCTCTTTACTTATTCCGTAATACAAGATCCCATGGCTCACACTTTAGTTAGGTTGCTTGCAAGGCTTGTTGTGATGTTGTATTACCGAGTGGGCCCTGAGATACCTCTCCATCACACGGAGTAACAAATCCCAGTCTTGATCCATGCCAACCCCACAGACACCCTGGGAGATACCTATAGAGCAACCTTATAGTCAGCCAGTTATGCTGCGGCATTTGATACACACAAGGTATTCCTTCGGTGTCAGTGAGTTGCACGATCTCATGGTCATATGAACAGATACTTGACATGCAAAAAACTATAGCAATAAACTGACACGGTTATATGCTATGTTTATAGTTTGGGTCTTGTCCATCACATCATTCTCCTAATGATGTGATCCCATTATCAAATGACATCTCATGTCCATGGCTAGGAAACCTTGACCATCTATGATTAACGAGCTAGTCTATTAGAGGCATACTAGGGACATGGTGTTGTCTATGTATCAACACATGTATCTGAATTTCCGATCAATACAATATCTAGCATGGATAATAAACGATTATCATGAACAAGGCAATATGATAATAACTAGTTCATTATTGCCTCTAGGGCATATTTCCAACAGTCTCCCACTTGCACTAGAGTCAATAATCTAGCTCAAATCGCTGTGTGGTTGGTTATGTATCTCACACCCAATGAGTTCTGGGGTTCGATCATGTTTTGCATGTGAAAGAGGTTTTAGTCAACGGGTTTGCGACATTCAGATCCATGTGCACTTTGCAAATCTCTATGTCATACTGTAGACACTGCTACCGCGTGCCACTTGGAGCTATTCCAAATGGCTACTCCACTATACGTATCTGGATTGCTACTAAGCGTCATCCCGATTGGTGCTAAAGCTTGCATCGATGTAACCCTTTACGACGAACTCTTTATCACCTCCATAATCAAGAAATATTTCCTTAGTCCTCTAGTTACTAAGGATAATTTTGACCTCTGTCTAGTGATCTACTCCTGGATCACTCTTGTACCCCTTGACAGAGTCATTGCAAGGCACACACAGATGCAGTACACAGCATGGCATACTATATAGAGCCTATGGCTAAGGCATAGGGCACGACCTTCGTCCTTTCTCTTTATTCTACCGGGGTCGAGATTTGAGTCTCACTCAACTCCACACCTTACAAACCGGGTAAGAACTCCTTCTTTGACTGACCCATTTTGAACTCTTTCAAAATCTTGTCTAGGTATGTATTCATTCAAAGTCTCATCACGCATCTTGATCTATCTCTATAGATCTTGATGCCCAACAATTAGGTAGCTTTATCTAGGTCTTCCTTTGAAAAACTCTTTTCAAACATCCATTTATGCTTTCGAGAAATTCTACATCATTTCCAATCAATAATATGTCCACCACATATACTTATCAGAAATTCTATAGTGCTCCCACTCACTTTCTTGTAAATACAAGTTTCTCGTAAACTTTATATAAACCCAAAAACTTTGATCACCTCATCAAAGCGTATATTCCAACTCCGAGATGCTTTCTCCAGCCCATAGAATAATTGCTCGAGCTTGTACACCATTTAGCATCCTTAGGACTGACGAAACCTTCTGGTTGTATCACATACAACCTTTCCTTAAGTAAACTGTTAATGAAATGATGTTTCGACATCCATCCACCATATTTCATAATTGAAAAATGCAGCAACTGCTAACATAATTCCAACAGACTTTTAGCATCGCTACGTGTGAGGAAGTCTCATCGTAGTCAACTCCTTGAACTTGACGGAAACTTCTTTGTGACAAGTCGAGCTTTATAAATGGTGACATTCACCATCAGCGTTTGTCTTCATCTTAAAGGTCCATTTGTACTCAACGACCCATCTTTCAATGGGCAAGTCTACCAAAGTCCATACTTGGTTTTCATACATGGATCCTTTCTCGGATTTTATGGCATCTAACCATTTGTTGGAATCCGGGCCCATCATCGCTTCTCCATAGTTTGTAGGTTCATCGTTCTCCAACAACATGACCTCTAAGACAGGGTCGCCGTACCACTCAGGAGCAGTACACGTCCTTGTCGACCTATGAGGTTTGATAGTAACTTGATCCGAAGCTTCATGATCATCATCATTAACTTCCTTTTCAATTGACGTAGGATCCACAAAAAAATATTTCTGTGCTATGCTATTCTCTGGTTGAAACAAAGGTTTAACAACCTCATCAAGTTCTATCTTCCTACCACTAAATTCTTTTGAGAGAAACTCTTTCTCAAGAAAGGACCCATTTTAGCAACAAACATTTTGTGCTTGGATCTAAGATAGAAGGTTCAACCAAATGTTACGTTAGGGTATTCTATGAAGATGCATTTGTCCGCTTTGGGTTCGAGCTTATTAGGTGAAAACCCTTTTTCACATAAGCGTGCAGCCCCAAACATTAAGAATTGACAGCTTAGGTTTCTACCAAACCTAAAATCATACGACGTCATCTCAACGGACTTAGATGGTGCCCCTTTTTAAGTGAATGTAGTTGTCTCCAATGCGTAACCCCAAAACTATAGTGGTAAATTGATAAGAGACATCATAGTTTGCACCATATCCAATAGAGCACAACTACGACGTTCGGACACACCTTCACACTATGGTGTTCGAGGTGGCGTTAGGTGTGAAACAACTTCACTTTGTCTTAAGTTGTACAACAAACTCGTATCTCAGATATTCACCTCCACAATCATATTGTAGACATTTTATCTTCTCGTCACGATGATCTCAAACTTCACTCTGAATTTTCTTCAACTTTTCAAACAATTCAGACTTGTGTTTCAGTAAGTAAATATACACTATATCTACTCAAACCATCAGTGAAGGTAAGAAAATAACGATATCCACCGCACACTACAACACTCATTGGACCGTATACATCAACATGTATCCTTTCCAATAAGTCACTTGCCCATTCCATCAAGCCGAAAAATGGGGTTTTAGTCATCTTGCCCAAGAGGCATGGTCTGCATGTCTCAACCGATTCAAAATCGAAAGACTCCAAAGATCCATCAACCTGGAGTTACTTCATGCATTTTACACCAATATGACATTTAGCGGCTGTGCCACAAGTATGTGGTACAATCATTATTAACTTTGTATCTTTTGGCATCAATGTTATGAACATGTCTATTACTACAATCAAGATTCAACAAACCATTCTCATTGGGTGCATGACCGTTGAAGGTATTATTCATGTAAACAGAATAACCATTCTTCTTCTAACTTAAATGAATAACCGTATTGCAATAAATAGATCTAATCACATTCATGCTCAACGCAAGCACAAAATAACATTTATTTAGGTTCGTCACTAATCCCGATGGTAGAGAGAGCATGCGATGTTGATCACATCAACCTTGGAAACATTTCCAACACACATCGTCACCTCACCCTTAGCTAGTCTTCGTTTATTCTGTAGCTATTATTTCAAATTACTAACATTTAGCAACCGAACCGGTATCCAATACCTAGGTCCTACTAGGAGTACTAGTAAGGTACACATCAATAACACATATATCAAATATACTTCTATCGACGTTGTCAGCCTTCTTATCTACCAAGTATCTAGGGTTGTTCCGCTTTAGCAACCGTTCTCCTCATAAGAGAAGCACTTACTCTCAGGTTTGGGTTCAACCGTGAGTTTCTTCACAGGAGCAGCAACTAACTTGCCATCCATGAAGTTTTCCCTCCTAGCCCTTGCCCTTCTCGAAACTAGTGGTTTCACTAACCATCAACACTTGATGCTCCTTCTTGATTTCTACCTTCGCAGTGTCAAACATCGCAAATAGCTCAGGGACCATCTTTTCCATCCCTGGCTTGTTTTTACTTCATCACAAAGCTCTAGTAGCCTTGTGGTAGTGACTTGGAGAACCATGATAATCACTATCTTATCTGGAAGATTAACTCCCACTCGATTCAAGTGATTGTAGCACCCAGACAATCTAAGCACATGCTCACGGATTGAGCTATTCTCCTTCATCTTGCAAGCAAAGAATCTTGTTGGGGGTCTCATACCTCTCAACACAGGCACGAGCCTGAGATCCCAATTTCAGATCTTAGAACATCTCATATGTTGTGTAACATTCAAAACATTTTGGAGCCTCAATTCTAAGCCGTAATGCATGATGCACTAAACTATCAAGTAGTCATCAGAACATGCCTGTCAGATGTTCATGGCATTTACAGACAATGCTTAAGGGGGGGTGCACTGAGCGGTGCATCAAGTACATAAGCCCTCTTTGCAACAATGAGGACAATCCTCAGATCACGGACCCAGTCCACATCACTGCTACCATGATCTTTCAACTTACTTTTATCTAGGAACGTATCAATAAAACAAGGGAGCTACAACGCGAGCTATTTACAAAATAATTTGCAAATACACTTTGACTATGAGTTCAATTAATCATATTACCTAAGAACTCCCACTCAAATTGACATCCCTGCAGTCATTCAAGCGATACATGATCCAAATTCACAAACTCAAGTCCGATCATCACGTGAGTTTAGGTGGTTTGAATGGTGAACATCATCATGTTGATCATATCTACTATATGACTCATGTTCGACCTTTCGGTCTCTGGTGTTCCGAGGCCATGTCTGTACATGCTAGGCTCATCAAGTCTAACCCGAGTGTTCTGCACGTGCAACACTGGCTTGCATCCGTTGTATGTGAATGTAGAGTCTATCACACCCGATCATCACGTGGTGTCTCGACACGACAAACTTTCGCAACGATGCACACTCGGGGAGAACACAATTTATCTTGAAATTAAAGTGAGGGATCACCTTATAATGCTACCATCGTCCTAAGAAAAACAAGGTGCATAAAATGATTAACATCACATGCAAATCATAAGTGACATGATATGGCCATGAAATGTGCTTTTAATCTCCATCCTTAAAGCACTGGCATGATCTCCATATTCACCGGCATGACACCATGATCTCCATCAACATGTCGCCATCGGGGTTGTCATGCCCACCATGTTTCTACTACTATTTCTACCGCTTAGCAATACAGTAAAGCATTACAAGGTGCTTAATGATTGACACGCAGGTCATACAGTAATTAAAGACAACCCCATGTCTCCTGCCGGTTGCTGTACTCATCGACATGCAAGTTGTGATATTCTATACAAAACATGGTCATCTCATAGATCACATATATCTCATCATGTAATTGGCCATATCATATCACAACATACCCTGCAAGTACAAGTTACACGTCCTCTAATTGTTGTTCCATGTTTTCCATGGCTGATACAGGTATCTAGCAAAGAACGATTATTACCTACACAAAACCACAACGGTGATACACAAATTGCTATTCAACCTTCTCAAGGACCACCTTTGTCGAATCTAATCCAACTAGAGTAGGAGAGATAGACACCCACCAACCATATTTATGCAACAAAGTCACATGTTAGTCGATGGAACTCGTCTCTCGTAAGCGTACAAGTAAGGTTGGTCCAGGCCGCTTCATCCCACAATAGCGCTGAATCAAAAAACAACCAAGGGAGGAAGCAATCTAAATATAAACACCCACAAACTCCTTTGTGTTCTACTCGTGATATCATCTACACATAGACCTAGCTCATAATGCCACTATTGGGGAATGTTGCATGAGAAGCAAAAAGTTTCCTACGCACACGCAAGATCTATCCATGGTGACGAGCATCTATGAAGGGAAGAGTGGATCTATATACCCTTGTAGATTGCTATGCGGAAGCATTAAGAAACTCCATTGATGTAGTCAAACGTCTTCGCGATCCAATCACGATCCGTCCCGTGATCTCATCACGAGCCGTCTCGCGATCCCATCATGGTCCTTCCGATCTAGTGCCGAACGGACGGCACCTCCGTGTTTAGCACACGTGCAGCTCGATGACGATCTCCACCTTCTTGATCCAGCAAGAGGGGCTGGAGAGGTATTTGAGTTCTTCGGCAGCACGACGACACGACGACGGTGGTGGTGGAGCTGATCCGGCAGGGCTTCGCCAAGCACTACGGAATCAATCTAGAGGAGAAACAAATCTAGAGGAAGAAGAGGGCAACACGTGGAAATTAGGGTCAGGGGATGCCCTCAAAATCTCTCAATATATATGAGAGTAGGGGGGGTGGAGGCAGACTTGGTCCCTACTCCAAGCAGGTTCGGCTGAACTAAACAAGGGAGGAATCCTTCCTAATTTGGCCCTTGTTTCCTTTTCCCTCACCCCAGCCACATGGGCCCTTAGGGGAGGCTTCGGCGAGCCCACCAGGGGCTGGTCTACCTCCTATCATAGACCATGAGGACCTTTGGGTCGAGACACCCCTCCCGATGGTCCTCGGCACTTCCGGTACACTATCGATGAGCCCGAAACTTTTCCGGTGGCCAAAACGGGATTTCCTATATATCAAACTTTACCTTCGGACAATTACGGAGCTCCTCGTAACTTCCGGGATCTCATCCGGGACTCCGAACAACCTTATGCAACCAACATACATAACTCAATACTACCAAAACGTCACCGAACCTTAAGTGTGCAAACCCTGCGGGTTCGAGAACTATATAAACATGACCGAGACACCTCTACGGTCAATAACCTATAGTGGGACCTGAATGCCCATATTGGTTCCTACATATTCTCTGAAGATCCTTATCGGTTGAACCTCTATGTCAAGTCCCGTATGTTGTTCCCTTTGTTCTTCGGTATGTTACTTGCCCGAGATTCGATCGCCGGTATCTTCATACCTAGTTCAATCTCATTACCGGCAAGTCTCTTTACTTGTTCCGTAATACAAGATCCTATGGCTAACACTTTAGTCACATTCTTGCAAGGCTTGTTGTGATGTTATATTACCGAGTGGGCCCCGGGATACCTCTCCATCACACAGAGTAACAAATCCCAGTCTTGATCCATGCCAACCCAACAGACACCCTCGGAGATACCTGTAGAGCACCTTTATAGTCACCCAGTTACGTTGCGACATTTTATATACACAAGGTACTCGTCCAGTATCAGTGAGTTGCACGATCTCAGGGTCATAGGAACAGGTACTTGACATGCAAAAAACTATAGCCATAAACTGACACGATCATATGTTGTGTTTATAGTTTCAGTCTTGTCCATCACATCATTCTCCTAATGATGTGATGCCGTTATCAAATGACATCTCATGTCCATGGCCAGGAAACCTTGACCATCTTTGATTAACGAGCTAGTCTATTAGAGGCATACTAGGGACATTGTGTTGTCTACGTATCCACACATGTATTTGAGTTTCCGATCAATACAATTCTAGCATGGATAATAAACGGTTATCATGAACAAGGAAATATGATAATAACCAATTTATTATTGCCTCTAGGGCATATATCCAACAGGCACCCCAAGTAAATATCCAAGGAGACTCAAGCGTCTAAGCTTGGGGATGCCCCGGAAGGCATCCCATCTTTCTTTAACAAGTATCGGTATGTTTTCGAAATTGTTTCGTTCGTGTGATATGTGCAAATCTTGGAGCGTATTTTGTGTTTATTTTTCACTTTTCTTTTATGCACCATGCTAGTATGAGATAGTACATGAATGATTTATATAATTCTCATTGCATTTCACTTATATACTTTAAGTATGGCTTTATAGAATGCTTCATGTGCTTCACTTATATCATTTGAAGTTTTGATTGCCTGTTTCTCTTCACGTAGAAAACCGTTATTCGTAGAATGCTCTTTTGTTTCCCTTATATTTATTAGAGCATGGTCTTATTTAGAAAGAATTAAACTCTCTTTCTTCACTTATATCTATTTAGAGAGTCAACTAGAATTGGTCATTTGCATGGTTAGTCAGAAAATCCTACAGAAAACTTAGGGATAACTGAATATGATATGTCTGATTCCTTGCAATAGTTTTGCAATATAGAGATGATAAAATGTGGGAGGTACTAGTGGATGATCATGTTTAGTAAGATTTTGGTGTTAAGGTTTGTGATTCCTGAAGCATGCACGTATAGTCTCCCGTTATGCTAGGAAGTTAGAGCATAACTTATTCTTGATTGTCTATCTTTGTGTGAAGGTCGGGGGCGCGCGATGGTTAACTCCTACCAACCTCTCTCCTAGTGGCATGCATAGTAGTACTTTTCTTCAAGGAATAATAAACTTTTGTAATAATTATATGCGTTCTTTATGACCAATGTGAGTCCGTGGATTATACGCACTCTTACCTTTCCGCAATTTGCTAGCCTCTACGGTACTGCACATTGTCGTTTCTCACCTCGAGAGTCGGTGCAAAATTCGCGGGTGCATCCAAACCCTGTGATATGATACTCTCTATCACACATAAGCCTTATTATATCTTCCACAAAACAGCCACCATACCTAGCTATTATGGCATTGCCATAGCCATTCCAAGATATATTGACATGCAACTTCCACCGCTTCTGTTTTGATGACTTGAGCTAGTATTCATTGTCATATTGCTTTACATGATGGTAAGATAGCTAGCATGATGTTTACATGGCTTGTCCGTTTCTTGATATCTTTGCTACGTTATATCATTGCATTCATATAGAGTCATACTTTGTTCTACTATTGAGTTGTAATGTTGAGTTGTAAGTAAATATAACTGTGATGATCAGCATTATTAGAGCATGTCCTAGTGAGGAAAGGATGATGGAAACTATGATTCCCCCACAAGTCGGGATGAGGCTCCGAACAAAAATAAAATAAAAAAAGAAAATAAAAAAAGAAAAAAAGAAAAAAAAAGAAAAAAAAAGAAAAAAAAGAAAAAAAAGAGAAAAAGAGAGAAAAAACGAGAGACGACGAGAGAAGGGGCATGCTAATTCTAGACTTGTGCTTCAAAGTATCACCATGTTTTTCATGTTGAGAGTTTCCTATGTTGTCACTTTCATATACTAGTGGGAATTTTTCATTATAGAGTTAGATGCACAGCCACTTAGTTTTCATATTGAGCTTTGGTACACTTATAGCTCTTAGTGCATCCGTTGCATGGCAATCCCTACTCCTCACATTGATATCAATGGATGGGCATCTCCATAGCCCGTTGGTTAGCCGCATCGATGTGAAACTTTCTTACCTTTTTCTCTTCTCTATATTTATCCCTATCATCGTACTCTATTCTACCCATAGTGATATATCCATGGCTTGCGCTCATGTATTGCGTGAGAGTTGAAAATGCTGAAGCGCGTTAAAAAGTATGAACCAATTGCTTGGCTGACACCGGGGTCGTACATGATTTATACTTTGTGTTAAGAAGATAGGGCATGACAAGGCTATATGATTTTGTAGGGATAACGTTCTTTAGCTTTCATATTTGGAAAGACATGATTGTTTGTTGGGATGCCTAAGTATTAAAGTCTTCATGTCAAAACTAGACAATTGCCTTGAATCACTTGTGTCTTAATGTTCATGCCATGGTCAGATATATGATCAAGATTATGCTAGGTAGCATTCCACATCAAAAGTTATGTTTTCTATCATTTACCTACTCGACGACGAGTAGGAATTAAGCTTGGGGATGATGATACGTCTCTATCGTTTCTATAATTTGTGATTGTTTCATATCAATATTGTACAACTTCTACATACTTTTGGCAACAATTTATATGATGTACTGGACTAATCTATTGATCTGGTGCCCAGTGCCAGTTCCTGTTTTTTCGTGTTTTTTGTTTCGTAGAAATTCCATATCAACCGAAGTCCAAACGCGATAAAAATTTATGGAGATTATTTTGGAATATTTGTGAATTTTGAGAAGTGGAATCGATGCAAACGGAGGCCCACAACGAGCACAAGACACCAGGGCACGAGCTAGGGCCCAAACGCACCATAGGGTGGTGCTCACCTCGTATGGCGGTTGGAGATCTCCTTATGGTGCAAGAAAGCTAATTTTTGGATAAAAATGCCCTCAAAATTTCAGCCCGATCAGATTTACGAATCTTCGGGAATATAAGAAATGGTTCGGCCATTAAACAGGAGGTGGGTTGCTTGAGTGAGAGAATCATAAACCTGAGTAGGTGGGTTGTTGCGTATGGGAGTAAAGAGGACTTGATACTTAATGCTATGGTTGGGTTTTACCTTAATGATCTTTAGTAGTTGTGGATGCTTGCTAGAGTTTCAATCATAAGTGCATATGATCCAAGTAGAGAAATATGTTAGCTCATGCCTCTCCCTCATTGCATATAACAAGTATCTATCGTATCATATTCAATTGCTTATGGACAATGTTTCTCTTGCATTGCACAAAAAGCTTTCTACTAAGTTATTTACTTTTATTGTTCTTTTATTAAAATAGAACCTAAATTTTATTTCCACATTCTTTATTATCATGCAAAGTACTTCTAGTTTTATTCCCGCAAAGTAGTTTCATACTTGTTCTAGGTAAAGCAAATGTTAAGTGTGCGTAGAGTTATATCGGTAGTCGATAGAACTTGAGGGAATATTTGTTCTACCTTTAGCTCCTCGTTGTGAGTCAAAACTCTTACTTATCTAAAAGGGCTACAAACTATCCCCTATACTTGTGGGTTATTAGTGTCAAACGCCACTTTATAATTGGGTGATCATAAAGATACTGTACATGTATCTCCGAGGGTGTCTGTTGGGTTGGCAAGGATCAATACTAGCATTTGTCACTCTATATGATGAAGATGTATCTTTAGGCCCTCTCGATAATACAACATCACAAGAACCTTGCAAGCAATGTGACTAAGGAGTTAGTCACATGATCTTGTCTTACAAAACGAGTAAAGAGACTTGCCGGTAACGAGATTGAACTAGGTATGAGATATCGACGATCGAATCTCGGGCAAGTAACATATCGCTAGACAAAGGGAAATGCATACGGGATTAATTGAATCCTTGACACCATGGTTCAACCAATGAATTCGTGGAATATGTAGGAACCGATATGGATATCCAGGTCCTGCTATTGGTTATTGATCAGTGAGGTGTCTCTGTCATGTCTACATGATTCTCGAACCCGTAGGGTCGCACGCTTAAGTTCGGTGGCGCTAGGGTAATGTTGAGGTATTAATAGTGCAAATTATGAAAGTTGTTATGAGTCCTATATGGGATCCAGGACATCACGAGGATCTCGGAAATGTTTTGGAGGTAATTATTTATATATGGGAAGTCATATTCAGGGTTCCGAAAAGGTTCGAGAATTTTTATGTGGAGTATACCGGGAAGGTTTTAGAAGGTTTCGGGGGTCCCATCGTAGGGTGCAACGAGCTGGGAAGGGCCCATATGGACCGAGGGGTGGGTCTACAACCCACATGGGCTGGCTGCACCATTCCCCAAGGCACATGTCGTTTAAATCTAGAGCAAAGATCTTATCTCTAAATTTAAAGGGTTGAATCTAGAGACAAGATGTTATATTCATGTTTATAGGGTTTTCTCCCTTGTGTCCAGCTCTAGGAGGGTTTTGGACTCCCTCCCCTGCCCTCTTGCCTATATATAGATGGGGGAGGTGCATGGGGGCAGCCAACACTTCATCCTTGGCCATTGTCTCACCCAACTCCTCCCACGTTTCTCCGGTACGTGCTTGGAGAAGCCCTGCCGGAATTCCGCTGCGGCCACCACCACCACCACGTCGTCGTGTTGGTTCAGATATCATCTACCTATTATGCCTCTCTTGCTGGGTCAAGAATGAGGATATGTCACAGAGCCAAACGTGTGCTAAACTCGGAGGTGTCGCACGTGAGGTGCTTGGATTGGATTGCGACGCGAGTGTGACTTCTCCAACCATAATCTCTAGATCATTAACGCTTTTAGCCTACAAGGGTATGTAGGCACCTCTCCCTCTCTTTGCTAGCATATCCATAGAATAGATTTTGGGTGTTTCGTAGGAATTTTTTTGTTTCCCATGCAACATTCCCTAACAGTGGCATCATGAGCTAGGTCTATGCATAGATGATATGCACGAGTAGAACACAAAGTGTTTGTGGGCGTTGATTTTCAGATTGATTACCTCCTTAGTCTTGGTTTGATTCGATGGTATTGTTGGATGAAGTGGCTGGGGCCAACCTTACTTGTCATCCAAGAGGAGACCGTTTCCACTAACTGACATGCAACTTGTTTGCATAAAGGTGGGTGGCGGGTGTATGTCTCCCCCACTTTATTGAATCGAATTCGGCAGAGGAGTTCCTTGTAGAAGGTTAAAAGGCGTCTTGAATATCACCATTGTTGCTTTGCGTAGGTAAGAACAATTCTTGCTAGTTTCCCATAAAAGCCACGTAAAACTTGCAACAACAAAGTAGAGGATGTCTAACTTGTTTTTGCAGGGCATGTTGTGATGTGATATGACCAAGACGTGATTTGACATATGTGATATATGAGATTATGATGTTTTGTAATAGTTATCACGACTTTCATGTGGATGAGTGACAACCGGTAGGAGCCATAGGGTTGTTTTTATATCATTTTATGCCATTTGCTTCACTTTATCACTATGAGTTAGCAATAGTTGTAGAAGCAATAGTTGGCGTGACAACCACATGAAGACACGATGATGGAGATCATGATGATCGAGATTATGGTGTCATGTTGGCAACCATAGAGATCATGCCGATGCTTTGGAGTTGGAGATAAAAAGAAAAATATGATGATGGCCATATCATGTCACTTATATGATTTGCATGTGATTTTTATCCCTTTATGCATCTTATTTTTCTTATGATGATGGTAGCATTATAAGATGATCCCTCACTAAATTTCAAGATAAAATTGTTTTCTCCCCAAGTGCGCCAGTCTCTCTAGTGTTGTCTGTAGATGTTCTGAACGTATCTTAGGCTCGTTCTGATGACTACTCAATAGTTTAGTGCTCCATGTTGTACGACTTAGAATCAGGACTTCAATAGCGTCTTGAACGCTGCTACCTCTTGAGTGTGCGTTGGTTTTCCCTTGAATAGGAAAGGGTGATGCAGCCAATTAGAGAAGTATTTCCCTCAGTTGTTGAGAACCAAGGTATCAATCTAGTAGGAGGAACAAGCAAGTCACCAATGGATGCACCTACACAAACAATCAAACTCTTGCACCCAACGCTATAAAGGGGTTGTCAATCCCTTGATACATATCCAATGTATCTACAATTTTTGATTGTTCGATGCGATTATATTATCTGCTTTGGATGTTTTATATGCATTAATACGCTATTTTATATTATTTTTGGGACTAACCTACTAATCTAGATCCTAGTGTCAGTTTCTGATTTTTCCTTGTTTTTGAGTTTCGTAGATAAGGTATATTAAATGGAGTCCAAACGGAATAAAACCTCCGGAATGATTTTTTCTGGAAAATATGGAAGCCACGAGACTTGAGAACCAAGGGAGAGGAGCTTCCATGGGGCCAGAAGCCCGCTAGCTGCGGCTAGGGGGGCCACCCGCGCTGGGCAGGCTTGTGGGCTTGTGGGCTTGTGACACTTCCCCTAACCCTAATCTTCGGCCTATAAATATCCAAATATTCCATCGTTATCAGAACGAGCCACGAAAACATGTTTCCGCCACCAGAAGCCTCCATTCCCGAGAGATCCAATCTTGGAGCCTTTTCCGATAATCTGTCGAAGGGTGATTCGATCACGGAGGGCATCTACATCAACTCCATTTCCCCTCCGATGATGCGTGAGTAGTTCACCAGAGACCTATGGGTCCATAGCTAGTAGCTAGATGGCTTCTTCTCTCTCTTTGCTTCTCAATAACATGTTCTTCATGATCTTCATGGAGATCTATCCGATGTAATACTGTTTTGAGGTGTGTTTGTCGAGATCCGATGAATTGTGGGTTTATGTTTAGATTATCCATGGGTATTATTTGAGTCTTTCCCGAATTCTTATATGCATGATTTCATATCTTTGCAAGTCTCTTCGAGTTATTGGTTTGGTTTGTACAACTAGATCGGTAACTCTTGCAATAGGAGAAGTGCTTAGTTTTGGGTTCAATTTTTGGTGTCCTCACCCAGTGACAAAGTAGGGGTAGAGAGGCACGTATTGTATTATTTCCATCAAGGGTAAAAAGATGGGGGTTTCACACACAAGGTCAGCACACCGCAAGATTGAACCCAAAACTAAGCACTTCTCCCATGGCAAGAATTACCAAACTAGTTGGCCAAACCAAACCAATAACTCGAAGAGACTTGCAAAGATATGAAATCATGCATATAAGAATTTAGAAAAGACTCAAATAATATTCATGGATAATGTGAACATAAACCCAATATTCATCAGATCTCGACAAACACACCGCAAAAGTGATTTACATCGGATAGATCTCCATGAAGATCATGAAGAACATGGTATTGAAGCACAAAGAGAGATAATAAGCCATATAGCTACTAGCTATGGACCCATAGGTATGTGGTGGACTACTCACGCATCATCAGAGGGCAATGAAGTTGATTTAGATGCCCTCCGTGATCAGATCCCCCTCCGGCAGATAACCGGAAAAGGCTCCAAGATTGTATGTCTCGGGAATGGAGGCTTATGGTGGCGAAAAAGTATTTGTGTTGCTCTTTTTGGTAATGGGGAAATATTTGGGTATTTGTAGGAAGAAGATTAGGGCTAGGAGACCTACCAGGAGGTGGCAAGCCTGCCAGGCGCGGCTAGGTGGGGTGGCCACACCCCCTGGCTTGTGACCTCCTGGCAGATGCCCTGAGGTGCACTCCAAGTCTGGTAGATCTCTTCACTTCTAGAAAAAATAATTCTGAATACTTTATTCCGTTTGGACTCCGTTTAGTATTCCATATCTGCAATACTCGAAAACAAGGAAAAACAGAAACTGGCACTAGGCTCTAGATTGTTAAGTTAGTCCCAAAAATAATATAAAATAGCATATTAATGCATATAAAACATCCAAAAAAGATAATATAATAGCATGACACAATCAAAAATTATAGATACGTTGGAGATGTATCAACATCCCCAAGCTTAATTCCTGCTTGTCCTCCAGTAGGTAAATGATAAAAACAGAATTTTTGATGTGGAGTGCTACCTAACATATTTATCCATGTAATATGAATATTTAGATCCGTAAGACTCAAAACAAAAGCTTAATGTTGAAATAAAAACAATAATATTGCAAGCTTACTAGTAAAGCAATTGTACCTCTTCAAAATATAATGGCAAAAGAAAGTTATCCCTACAATATCGTATAGTCTGGCTATGCTCCATCTTCCCCACACGAAGTATTAATATCATGCACAACCCCGATGAAAATTTAAGCAATTGTTTCACACTTCAATTTTCTCAAAAAAATTCAACTCTCACATCAACTAGGTGGAATAGAATATGGTGGAGGTTGTGAAGGAAAATGAGAAGATAGTCTCACATCAACTAGGCGTGTCAACGGGCTATGGAGATGCCCATTAATAGATATCAATGTGAGTGATTAGGGATTGCCATGCAACGGATGCACTAGAGCTATAAGTGTATGAAAGCTCAAAAGGAAACTAAGTGGGTGTGCATCCAACTTGCTTGCTCATGAAGACCTAGGGAAATTTTCGAAATCCCAACATTGGAATATACAAGCCAACTTATATAATGAAAAATTCCCACTAGTATATGAAAGTGATAAAATAGGAGACTCTCTATCATGAAGATCATGGTGCTACTTTGGAGCATAAGTGTGGAAAAAGATAGTAACATTGTCCCTTCTCTCTTTTCTCTCTTTTTTTGGTGGGCATCTAAGGCCTTTTTTATTTGGGCTTCGCTGGCCTCTTTTATTTTTCATGAAGTCCGGAGTCTCATCCCCACTTGTGAGGGAATCATAGCTTCCATCATCCTTTCCTCACATGGGACAATGCTCTAATAATGATGGTCATCACACTTTTATTTACTTATAACTCAAGAATTACAACTCAAAGAACATAACGGTGGAAGTTGCATGGCAATATATCTTGATATGGCTATGGAAATGCCATAACAGTAGGTATGGTGGCTGTTTTGAGGAATGATATATGATAGCTGTTTTGAGGTAGGTGGGTTTATCGCACCGGCGAAAGTTGTGCAGTACTAGAGAGGCTAGCAAAGGTTGAAGGGTGAGAGTGTGTATAATCCAAGGACTCACATTAGTCATAAAGAACTGACATACTTGTTGCAAAAGTCTATTAGTCATCGAAGCAAAGCATTAGACGCATACCCCTAGGGGAGAGGTTGGTAGGAGTAAACCATCACGCGCTCCCGACCCTCACACAAAGGTCAACAATCTATAAACAAATCATGCTCCGACTTCCTTACATAACGGTTCACCATACGTGCATGATACAGGAATCACAAACCTTTACACAAGTATTTTTACCAATTCACAATTACTTCCTAACATGACTCTTAACATTACAATCTTTATATCTCAAAACTTTATGCAAGGAATCAAACTTCTCATAATACTCAATGCACTTAATATGGAAGTTTTTATTATATCCCTCTGGGATGCCTATCATATTAGGACTAAATTGATAACCTACACCAATTATCATATTTTTTAAAGACTCTCAAAATAATATAAGTGAGGTACGAGAGTTCAATTATTTCTATAAAACCAAACACCACCGTGCTCTAAAAAGGTATAAGTGAAGCGCTAGAGCAAAATTGCCTATCTCAAAAGATATAAGTGAAGCACATAGAGTATTCTAATAAATTCACGATTAATGAGTGTCTCTCTCGAAAGATGTGTGCAGCAAGGATGATTGTGGCAAACTAAAAAGCAAAGACTCATACATACACATATTAAGTTGGCCAAGCTAGCTCCAACCACATTCGTTTCAAGTGCTGGACATTGATGCCCTCCTCACTTGACACGTGTTTACTAGCAACCTTAATATTTGTATATATACTTACTGGTTCAGTGTTGTATTCTCTTACCTTTTGAATATTTTTTACATCCTTATGATTTATATAAAGATCACAATACATTTTTTTCAAAATATATTTTAAACACAGTATAGACGTAGACGCTCATACCAACACACATACATTCATCCCTATGAACGCATGCATGCACATCCTACCCCCATGAGAACCTCCAAGAGACTAAACCCGCACATCATCATGAGATTGGCGAAGTCGTCACAAATGCTTTCGTAGTCGACGAGAACCTTCCTCCCGTTGAACGCACATCATCGGAAGGCCTGAAATAAATCCATGTAAATGCTATCACCAGTGTCAAGTCTAGGACTTGAACCCTGATGGGGTTGGGTTACCACTATCCATAGTGTCAAGTCTAGGACTTGAAACCTGGTGGGGTTGGGTTACCACTATCCTCCTAACCATCTAAACACATGTTCGTTCACCCATAACTGTTCTTCTAATTATCGTGAATCTTCTTGAAGGCCTCATTGTATATGTCTTTAATTTTTTGACCTCTCATATGAAGCTTCTTGAGTTCACATTAACTACTGAACATGACCTTAAATCTCCCGCTCTATCTCTCGCCCACCTCCTCCATTTCCATGATATCAACAACGTGCTACATTAGGGCCTGCAATTCAAGAGCATTGGAACTCCCCATCCCTCTAGCAGGACCATGTCCTATCATTCACTGGCCGCGTCAGCCAGCAGTCTGCAAGCGTGGATCCAACCTTGGTCCTCTCTCTTCCTCGGCAGCGGTATCACCTCGGTCTAGCAGTGCCATAACAACAGTACAAGAGTAGTGGCATCGCCTACCCGCTGTCTCGAGTCACAAGCGGCTCGCATTGGGCGCAATGCCAGCCTATAATGGTCGCGCTCTGCCATACAGGAATTCACAAGGTGGGGTCCATGCCAAGGTCGGGTGCGTGCAGGATAGCTACATCCCTAACAATGATGATTGTTGTGCCATCATCGAGCGAGCTGCCAAAGGAAACGAGTTCCCGGTGATCTGTTTGTCCTCTTCCAAATTCCATCTCCAGGTTTGATGTGTCACCATCACCGCTCACCGACCAACCTCTAGCTGTGGCTCATCGTCCCCAGGCTCCTCCTACCCTGGTGTGTGCTCCATCGGAGCATTTTCCAACACGCTTGGCCCACCTTGATGTTGTGTTGTCCAGTTGGTAGTCCTTTGCCCCTTCCCACTGGTCGACCTCGAGGCCATGCTCCATAGTCTGTGGTGATTTGCTCCTGCCCATTGGTCCATGGAGACAACATGTTCCCAAAATCCATGCTCCTGCATCCTTCCTTAGTCCGTAGAGCCTGAGGTATAGTCCATGGTTATTCCCATTATGTTCTATTTTTTTAGTTTCATGTGATAAAGCCACGCGTAGATGATAGATAGCTTTTATGGTAGGATATCATATACCCTGAATATGATGCAAGGTTGTGGCTTTTTTAGATGAGGCACTAGAAGATTTAATCTTATACATGGTAGTAATTGTTATGGTCACTTCGACAAACATTCATTTCTAAGTCACCTATGTCTTTAGATTGCAATTTGATTTTTTTCCTTGAAAACTCAGCAGGAGTGCTATCGATTCTATTAGTAGGAACAGATTGTAATTTGCATGTTAACATCACTTTCATCCATTCAAAATCAGTCAGAGTTTAAGAATAATTATTATATACGTAAGAAGTCTATAGAAAAGGAGCACAAGATACATACTTACCTCTACACATTTCTTAGAAATATTTCAAGAATATTCACTTTATCATTCCTTTGTTTTTTCTATTTCAGAAGTATTTCTTAAATAGGAAATCAACATCTTACAATTCCCCCCCCCCCACTTTCATTTAGAGAAAAAACAATAATATATCATCTAGCCATATTTTGATTTGCATGTGTTAGAGAGATTTAGTTGATAAGTTCATTTCCTTAATTTTGGTTGATGCAAAATCAAACTTGCAATTTTTCACTTGTGGGATTCTATATCCATCAGCCATGGAGTTATGGTTGATCGAAATTGTATTGGGTTATGTTCTAACTTTTCATGAATACACATCAATTCTAAATTTTGATGTTTTTTTCCACAAATGAACGCTAGACATTGCTGTCATTTCAGTTTTCATGATTATGTTAGTTTAGTTCTTGCTAACTACTAATTATCTTCATGTTACTATATTTCAGCTATGTGCCTTTCAACAAAAGAATGTAACCCACCACTTTCTTACCATCGCCTTCACAGAGTACACTCACGACCTCCTTTGCCCTTTTATTCCATGATAGCTTTACTCAAGGTTTCAAAAAACTATCAACCAAATAAACCAACAAAAAGCTCAAGCACGAGCATGGCGCTCTACCGTCCCTCCTCCTACTAGTATTATACAAGACACTCCAATCAAAACACATATCAGGTGGTGAATAAAAATATAGCCTCAAGTAAATTTACCGATGGATTAAAGACAAAAGAGGGGATGCCTTCCGGGGCATCCCCAAGCTTAGGCTCTTTGGCATCCTTGAATATGACTTGGGGTGCCTTGGGCATCCCCAAGCTGAGGCGTTTTCCACTCCTTATTCCATAGTCCACCAAATCTTTACCCAAAACTTGAAAACTTCACAACACAAAACTCAACAGAAAACTCGTGAGATCCGTTAGTATAAGAAAATAAATCACCACTTTAGTTACTGTTGTGAACTCATCCTTTATTTATATTGGTGTAATACCTATTGTATTCTTACTTCTCCATGGTTCATACCCCCCGATACAACCCATAGATACATCAAAATAGGTACACAACACAAAGAAAACAGAATCTGACAAAAACAGAACAGTCTGTAGTATTCGGAAAACTTCGTATACTTGTGTAACTCAAAAAATTCTGAAAAATAGGAAAACCTGGGAAATTTATATATTAATCTTTTGTAAAAATTTCAGACCCATTTGACGCTCAGGAAAATTTATAAAATTCCTGGACTGAGCACAAAAGTTCCTGTTTTTCAGCAAGATCAAATCAACAACCACCATAGACCACCCCAAATGTCTTACTTGTCTCAAACACTATTTTAAACACCAAAACACAATTAATATAGAAGTAATAATGTGGGAAACACTCAAAAAATAGAAGCAAAAAACAAGCGCTATTGTTTAACGCCCTAGCTAGGCAAAACACAATAGATCTAGGTATTGTCATCTTTGGTATGCAATCCAAAAGTAGCTCTCATAATAGATTCATAAGGCAATCTTATTTTCTTTCTAGGAAAGTGTTCCATGCCTTTCCTTAATGGAAATTGGAATCTAATGTTTCCTTCTTTCATATCAATAATTGCACCAATCGTTCTAAGGAAAGGTCTACCAAGAATAATAGGACATGTAGGATCGCAATCTATATTAAGAACAATGAAATCTACAGGCACATAATTCCTGTTTTCAACAATAAGAACATCATTAATTCTTCCCATAGGTTTCTTAATAGTGGAATCCGCAAGATGCAAATTCAAAGAGCAATCATCAAGATCATGGTAACCTAGCACATCACATAAACTTTTCGGAATCATGGAAACACTAGCACCCAAATCACACAAAGCATGGTACTCATAATATTTAATTTTAATTTTAATAGTAGGTTCCCACTAATCATGAAGCTTTCTAGGGATAGAAACTTCCAACTCAAGTTTTTCTTCCAAAGATTTCATCATATCATCAACGATATGTTTAGTAAAAGCCTTAGTTTGATTATAAGCATGCAGAGAATTCATCATGGATTGCAACAAGGAAATACAATCAATCAAAGATCAGCTATCATAATTAAAGACCTTGAAATCCAAAAGAGTGGGTTCATTGCTATTTAATGTTTTGACCTCTTCAATCCCACTTTTATCAATCTTGGCATTAAGATCTATAAACTTCGAATCATTGTGATGCCTTTTAACTAAAGTTGACTTATCTCTAGTCCCATATTTATCAAGATTTAAATTATAAAAAAAAGATTCAATAGGAGTCACATCAATCACTTTGAGATCTTCATCATTATTATCACGTGAACATACTTTTTCAAGCCATTCACGCTTAGCATGTATTCTAGCGGTTCTTTCCTTACTTTCATCAATAGAAATTCTAATAGCTTTTAAAGACTCATTAATATCATGCTTTGGTGGAGTAGATCTAACTTCAAAATAATCAATCTCAAGAGAAATTCTATCAACCTTCCTAGCCAAATCATCAATCTTGAGGAATTTTTCTTCAATCGTAGCATTGAAAACCTTTTGCGAACCAATAAATTATTTAACAATATTCTCAAGATCGGAGGGCATATTATTATAATTTCCATAAGAATTGTTGTAGGAATTACCATAATTATTAGAGGAATTAGCAGGAAACAGCCTAGGGTTGAAATTACCTCTATTCGCATGTTGGGGAACGTTGCATGGGAAACAAAAAAAATTCCTACGCACACGCAAGATCTATCCATGATGATGAGCATCTACGAGAGGGAGAGTGGATCTACGTACCCTTGTAGATCTCTAAGCGGAAAGCGTTAAGAAACACGGTTGATATAGTCTAACGTCTTTGCGGTCCAAATCGTCGAGCGTCCCTCGATCCAATCACGATCCGTCCCGATCAAGCACCGAACGAACGACACCTCCGTGTTCAGCACACGTACAGCTTGATGACGATCTCCGCATTCTTGATCCAGCAAGAGGGAGCGGAGAGGTTGACGAGTTCCTCGGCATCGTGACGACACTGTGGCGATGGTGGTGGAATAATCTCAGCACGGATTCGCCTAAGCACAGCTGAAACCGATCTAGAGGAGAAACTATGAACTAGAGGGTAGGGTTGCACGTGACTGAAAATCTTGTGCCAAAAACCTAAAACCCTCTAGTATATATAGGAGGATAGGATTAGGAGGCTTGGCGCAAGGGCCAGCCCCTCTAGGCTTCGGCCGAAGTGGAGAGGAGGAGTCCGCCTCCTCCACTCCTAGTAGGATTAGGACTCCTTCCTTATTTCCACCCTTTTTGCCTTTCCACCTTTTCCACTTAGGAATCTCTTCCCAGCTGCATGGGCCTTGTGTGGGACTTTGGCCAGCCCACTAAGGTCTGGTATTAGTACTACCACAGCCCATGTAGCCTCTTTGGTCGAAATACCTCTCCCGATGGTCCCCCGATACACTACCGACACTCCCGGTACACTACCGATGAGCCCGAAACTTTTTCGGCAACCAAAATAGGACTTACTATATATCAATATTTACCTCTAGACCATTTCAGAGGTCCTCGTGACATCCAGGATCTTATCCGGGACTCCGAACAACCTTCGGTCGCCACCATGCATAACTCTATACTACCAAAACGTCACGGAACCTTAAGTGTGCAGACCCTTCGGGTTCGAGAACTATGTAGACATGATGGAGACACCTCTACGGTCAATAACCAATAGCGAGACCTGGATGCCCATAATGGTTCCTACATATTCTATGAAGATCTTTATCGGTCGAACCTCTATGTCAAGGATTCAGTTAATCCCGTATGATGTTCCCTTTGTTATTCGGTATGTTACTTCCCCGAGATTCGATCGTCGGTATCTCTATACCTAGTTCAACCTAGTTACCAGCAAGTCTCTTTACTCGTTCTGTAATACAAGATCCCGTGACTAACACTTAGTCACATTGCCTGCAAGGCTTATTGTTATGCTGTATTACCGAGTGGGCTCTGAGACACCTCTCCGTCACATGGAGTAACAAATCCGAGTCTTGATCCATGCCAACCCAACAGACACCCTCGGAGATAATTGTAGATCATCTTTATAGGCACCCAGTTACGTTGCGACATATGATACACACAAGTCACTCCTCCGGTGTCCGTGAGTTGCATGATCTCATGGTCATAGGAACATATACTTGACATGTAGAAAACTATAGCAATAAACTGACACGATCATATGCTACATTTATAGTTTGGGTCTTGTCCATCCCAATATTCTCCTAATGATGTGATCCTGTTATCAAATGACATCACATGTCAATGGCTAGGAAATCTTGACCATCTTTGATCAACGAGCTAGTTCACTAGAGCCATACTCGGGACAAAGTGTTGTCTATTTATCCACACATGCAATGTGTTTCCAATCAATACAATTATCATTAACAAGGAAATATAATAATAAACACTTTATTTATTGCCTCTAGGGCATATTTACAATAGTCTTCCACTTGCACTAGAGTCAATAATCTAGTTCACATCACTATGTGATTTACATTGTAATGAATCGAATACCCATGCAGTTCTGGTGTTGATCATGTTTAGCCCTTGGAAGAGGTTTAGTCAACGGGTCTACAACATTCAGATCCGTGTGCACTTTGCAAATATTTATGTCCTTCTCCTCGATGTAATCGCAGATGGAATTGAAGCATCGCTTATGTGTCTGGTCCTCTTGTGAAACCTTGGTTCCTTGGCCAGAGCAATGGCACCAGTGTTGTCACAGAATAGAGTTATTGGATTCAGTGCACTAGGCACTACTCCAAGATCTGTCATGAACTGCTTCATCGAGACAAACTTCCTTCGCTGCCTTCGAGGCTGCGATGTACTCTGCCTCGCATGTAGAATCGGCTGCCACGCTTTGCTTGTAACTGCACCAGCTTATCGCTCCCCCGTTGAGAATAAATACGTATCCGGTTTGTGACTTAGAGTCATCCGGATCAGTGTCAAAGCTTGCATCGACATAACCCTTTATGAAAAGCTCTTCATCACCTCCATAAATGAGAAACATCTCCTTAGTCCTTTTCAGGTACTTAAGGATATTCTTGACCGCTGCCCAGTGCTCCATTCCAGGATCACTTTGAAACCTTCCGGCCATACTTATGGTAAGACTGACATAGGGTCTTGTGCACAACATTGCATACATAATAGAGCCCCTTCTTGGACACTCATCTTCTCTCTATCTTCTACAGTCACTAGGCATTGAGTCTTACTCAACTTTACACCTTGTAACACAAGAAAGAACCCCTTCTTGGACTGATCCATTTTGAACTTCTTCAAAACTTTATCAAGGTATGTGCTCTATGGAAGTGCTATTAAGCATCTCGATCTATCTCTATAGATCTTAATGCCTAATATGAAAGCAGCTTCTCCTAGCTCCTTCATTGAAAAACTCTTGTTCAAATATTCCTTCATGCTTTCTACCATTTCTATATTGTTTCCAATCAGCAATATGTCATCTACATATAATATTAGAAATGCTATAGAGCTCCCACTCACTTCCTTGTAAATACAAGCTTCTCCATAAACTTGCATAAACCCAAACACTTTGATCACCTCATCAAAGCACTTATTCCAACTCCGAGATGCTTGCACCTATCCATAAATGGATCGGTGGAGCTTTCAAACTTTGTCAACATTCTTTGGATCGACAAAACCTTTCGGTTGCATCATATACAACTCTTCCTCAAGGAAACCGTTGAGGAACGCTGTTTTGACATCCATCTGCCAAATTTCATAGTCGAAGTATGCAGCTATTGCTAACATGATTCTAACGGACTTACGCATCGCTACCGGTGAGAAGGTCTCATCGTAGTCAACTCCTTGAACTTGTGAAAAAGCCTTTGCCACAAGTTGAGCTTTATAGACGGTGAAATTACCGCCCGCGTTCATCTTCTTCTTAAAGATCCATTTGTTCTGAATGGCCTTTCGCCCTTCAAGTAATACTTCCAAAGTCCATACTTTGTTTTCATACATGGATCCCATCTCAAATTTCATGGCCTCTAACCATTTCTCGGAATCCAGGCCCATCATCACTCCTCCATAGCTTGTAGGTTCATTGTTGTCCAACAACATGACCTCTAAGACAGGGTTGTTGTTCCACTCAGGAGCAGTACGCGCCCTTGTCGACCTACGAGGTTCAATAGTGACTTGATCTGAAGCTTCATGATCATCATCATTAACTTCCTCTTCAACTGTTGTAGGCTCCACAGAAACATCTTTCTGCGCTGCGCTACTCTCTGGTTGAAGTAAAGGTTCAATAACCTCATCAAGCTCTATTTTCCTCCCACTCAATTCTTTCGAGAGAAACTCTTTCTCAAGAAATGTTCCGTTCTTAGCGAGAAACACTTTGCCTTCGGATTTGAGATAGAAGGTATACCCAACTATCTCTTTTGGGTATCCTATGCAGACGCATTTCTCCGCTTTGGGTTCCAGCTTTTCAGGCTGAAGCTTTTTGACATAAGCATCACATCCCCAAACTTTAAGCAATGACAACTTTGGCCTCTTGCCAAACCATAGTTTATATGGCGTCGTCTCAATAGATTTTGATGGTTCCCTATTTAAAGTGAATGCAACTGTCTCTAATGCATAACCCCAAAACGATAGTGGAAAATCAGCAAGAGACATCATAGAATGCACCATATCTAATAAGGTTCGATTACGACGTTCGGACACACCATTATGCTGTGGTGTTCCAGGTGGTGTCAACTGTCAAACAATTCCACACTGTCTTAAGTGACTGCCAAACTCATAACTCAGATATTCACCTCCTCGATCAGATCGCAGGAATTTAATCTTCTTGTTATGATGATTCTCAACTTCACTCCAAAATTGCTTGAACTTTTCAAACGATTCAGACTTATGTTTCATAGTAAATATACCCATATCTACTTAAGTCACCAGTGAAGGTGAGAAAATAACGATATCCACCGCGTGCTGCAACATTCATTGGACCGCACACATCAGTATGTATGATTTCCAACAAGTCACTTGCCCGTTCCATTGTTCCAGAGAACGGCGTTTTAGTCATCTTGCCCATGAGGCATGGTTCACATGTGTCAAGTGATTCAAAATCAAGTGGCTCCAAAAAGTCCATCAGCATGGATCTTCCTCATGCGTTTTACACCAATATGACCCAAATGGCAGTGCCATAAGAAAGTGGTACTATCATTATCAACTCTACATCTTTTGGCATCAATGTTATGAACATGTGTATCATCACTATCAAGATTCAATATGAATAAACCCCTCACATTGGGTGCATGACCATAAAAGAGATTACTCATATAAATAGAACAACCATTATTCTCTGATTTAAATGAGAAACCGTCTCGCAATAAACAAGATCCAGATATAATGTTCATGCTTAATGTTGGCACTAAATAACAATTATTCAGGTTCATCACTAATCCCGATGGTAATCGAAGAGAGAGCGTGCCGACAACGATCACATCAACCTTGGAACCATTTCCCACATGCATCATCACTTCGTCCTTAGCCAGCCTTTGTCTATTCCGTAGTTTCTGTTTTGAGTTACAAATGTGTGCAACCGAACCGGTATCAAATACCCAGGCACTACAATGAGAGCTAGTAAGGTACACATCAATAACATGTATATCATATATACCTTGTTTGTTGTTGGCCGCCTTCTTGTGAGCCAGGTACTTGGGGCAGTTCCGCTTCTAGTGACCAGTTCCCTTGCAATAAAAGCACTCAGTTTCTGGCTTGGGTCCAGCCTTGGGCTTCTTTACAGGAGTAGCAACTGCTATGCCATCCTTCTTGGATTTACCATTCCTGCCCTTGCCCTTGCCATTCTTCTTGAAACTGGTGGTTTTATTGACCATCAACACTTGATGTTCTTTCTGGATTTCAGACTCAGCGACTTTCAGCATTGCAAATAGCTCGGCGACTGACTTGTTCATGTCGTGCATGTTATAGTTCATCACAAAGCTCTTGTAGCTAGGTGGGAGTGATTGACGAACTCTGTCAGTGATCGTCCCTGCCGGAAGGGGCATTCCCAACTCTACCAGACGAGTCGAATACCCAGACATTCTGAGTATATGTTCATTGATAGACCCGTTCTCCTCCATTTTGCAAGCATAGAACTTATCGGAGGTCTCATACCTCTCGATCCAGGCATTCTTCTGAAAGATAAACTTCAACTCCTGGAACATCTCATATGCTCCATGACTTTCAAAATGTCTTTGAATTCCTGGTTCTAAGCCATACAACATTGCACATTGAACTATTGAGTAATCCCCAGAACGTGCCTCCCAAGCGTTCTTAACGTCTTCGGATAACATGTCTTCGGGTTGGTCACAAAGCGGTGCATCAAGGACATATGATTTATGGGAAGCCGTGAGGATAATCCTTAGATTATGGGACCAGTCAACAAAGTTACTTCCATCATCTTTCAACTTAGCTTTCTCTAGGAACACATTATAATTCAGGGGTGCTAGTGCGCGAGCCATTGATCTACAACATAAATATGCAAAGGTTACTTAGACTATTGTTCAAGATAATGAGTTTAGTTAATCAAATTACTAAAGCTCCCACTCAAATTGACATCCCTCTGGTCATCTGAGTGTCACATGATCCAAATTCACCAACTCAAGTCCGATCATCACGTGAGTTGAGGTGGTTTCAATGGCGAACATCATCATGTTGATCATATCTACTATATGACTCATGTTCGACCTTTCGGTATCTTGTGTTCCGAGGCCATGTCTGTACATGCTAGGCTCGTCAAGTTTAAGCCAAGTGTTCTGCATGTGCAACACTGGCTTGCACCCGTTGTATGTGAATGTAGAGTCTATCACACCTAATCATCACGTGGTGTCTCGACACAACGAACTTCCGCAACGGTGCACACTCGGGGAGAACTCAATTCATCTTGAAATTTAAGTGAGGGATCACCTTATAATGCTATCGTCGTCCTAAGCAAAACAAGGTGCATAAAATGATTAACATGACATGCAAATCATAAGTGACATGATATGGCCATGAACTTGTGCTTTTGATCTCCATCTTGAAAGCACCGACATGATCCTCATTGTCACCGGCATGACACCATGATCTCCATCATCTTGATCTCCATCAACGTATCGCCATCGTGGTTATTGCGCCCACCATGCTTCTACTACTAGTGCTACCGTTTAGCGATAAAGTAAAGCATTACATAGCGCTTAATGATTGACACGCAGGTCATACAATAATTAAAGACAACCCTATGGCTCCTGCCGATTGCCGTACTCATCAACATGCAAGTCGTGATATTCTATACAAAAAATGATCATCTCATAAATCACATATATCTCATCATGTAATCGGCCATATCATATCACAACATACCCTGCAAAAACAAGTGAGACGTCCTCTAATTGTTGTTGCATGTTTTACGTGGCTGCTACGGGTATCTAGCAAAAACAATTCTCACCTACGGATAAACCATGACGGTGATACATAAGTTGATTTTCAACCTTCTCAAGGACCGCCTTAGTCGAATCCGATCCAACTAAAGTAGGAGAAACATACACCCGCCAGCCATCTTTGTGCAACGAAGTTACACGTCAGTCGATGGAACCGGTCTCTTGTAAGCGTCTAAGTTAGGTTGGTCCGGGCCGCTTCAATCCACAGTATCGGTGGACCAAAACACGACCAAGGGAGGAAGTAATCTTAGCATCAACGCCCACAAACTATTTGTGTTCTACTCGAGATCTCATCTACACATAGACCTAGCTCTGATACCACTATTGGGGAATGTTACATGGGAAACAAATTTTTTTCCTACGCACACGCAAGATCTATCCATGGTGATGACCATCTACGAGAGGGAGAGTGGATCTACGTACCCTTGTAGATCGTTAAGCGGGAAGCATTAAGAAATGCGGTTGATGTAGTTGAACGTCTTTGCGATCCAAATCACCGAGCGTCTCGCGATCCAATCACGATCCGTCCCGGTCAAGCACCAAACGGACGGCACCTCCACGTTCAGCACACGTATAGCTTGATGACGATCTCCGCCTTCTTGATCCAGCAAGAGGGAGCCGAGAGGTAGACGAGTTCTCCGGCAGCGTGATGGTGCTATGGCGATGGTGGTGGAGTAATCTCATCAGGGCTTCGCCTAAGCACAACTGAAACAGATCTAGAGGAGAAATTACGAACTAGAGGGTAGGGTTGCACGTGGCTGAAAATCTTGTGTCAAAACCCTAAAACCCTATAGTATATATAGGAGGAGAGGAGGAGGAGGCATGGTGCAAGGGCCAGCCCCTCTAGGCTTTGGCCGAAGTTTAGAGGAGGAGTCCTCCTTCTCCACTCCTAGTAGGATTAGGACTCCTTCCTTATTTCCACCCTTTTTGCCTTTTTCCACCTTTTCCACTTAGGAATCTCTTCCCAGCCGCATGGGCGTTGTGTGGAACTTTGGCCAGCCCACTAAGGGCTGGTATTAGTCCTCCCACAGCACATCTAGACTCTTGGGTCGAAATACCTCTCCCGATGGTCCCCCGGTACACTCCCAGCACTCCCGGTACACTACCGATGAGCCCGAAACTTTTTCGGCGACCAAAATAGGACTTCATATATATCAATCTTTACCTCCGGACCATTCCGGAGATCCTCGTGATGTCCGGGATCTCATCCGGGACTCCAAACTACCTTCAGTCACCACCATGCATAACTCTATACTACTGAAACGTCACCAAACCTTAAGTGTCACTACAAGAAATATGTTATCTTGTGACGTTCTGTGAGTGACCTTGGAAAAAATGGTCATAAATCTATGACCTTTTGAGGCAAATTGGTCAGAAGTTGTCCGAAGGGGTCCTAACCCTAAACACCAATGACCATTTTGGTCAGAAAGGTCGTAATTTCCTTAATTGAAATGGACATAAAACGAACAACACCGGTCCACTGCCTTATTTCTAGCTGATAATGACCAATATAAATGGTCGTAAGCTATGACTTGGCACCACCTCATCATTTTTGCCTATGTGTCATGTCCATGTGTCAATTTTTGCCTACGTGTCATGTCCATGTGTCAATTTTTGCCTACGTGTCATGTCCATGTGTCAATTTTTGGCCTAGGTTGTGAAGCAACCTATATCTCTATTATTCCCAAAATTCCCAAACAATTCTCATAAATTCTTTTTATCATATCTTCATCAAATATGTCAAAAACCTTCCTTGCCTAGTCAAAAATAATTCAAAAATATTCATTTTCCTATTCTGTTCAGAACAACACTTTGTGAAGGAACTACTACTTATATATTCTTGATTGCCCTCAAAAAATTTGGGAACTCTTTCCTATCCAAATCGTTGCCTCATGGAAAAATTCAGCTCCATTTGCCAAGTAAATCGTCCTCAGCAAATTTCAAAAATATTCGTTCACCTTGAAGCTTTGCGAAGGAAGTACTAGCTATGCATATGAAAACGAGTTGAATTTTTCCCAGATCTATCCATAAATTTTTAGCCCCGTCGAACAATCCATGTGAGCTCACCATCCAATCTTTGTTTCTAGTAATATTTTCAGTTTGTGAACCAACTACATTTTATATTTCTTTATAATTGCTGAAACTTTACCAATACATGACCATGATCACAGAACCTCCCTTCACCAAATTTTAGCTCAATTAGTTAAGCCAATTTCCCTCAACATTTTTCCTAATATTCTCTTCAGCGGAGGGCATTGTGAAGCAAGTACCATTTTTATTTACCCAAATAGTATGAAATTTTTACAATGCCTTCATATGCCCAAATTATCATCCTCCTACAATTTGTAGCTTAATCCAATCACCTACGTGAGCCCAGCTTCAATTTCTACTTTCTGTCCAAATTGGCGCATTACAAAGAAAGTGCTATATAGACCCCTCGTATTGCCCTCAAACTTTTTGGGTGATCTTCCATATCCAAATAATTGCCACATGCCAATATTCAACTCCATCCATTCACTATTTTGAGCCCAGCTTCAACATTCATATTTCTGTCCAATGTGGTACTTTGCAAAGGAAGTACCACCTAAGCTCATCCATTTGAGATGAAAATTTGTGAAGACAGTCTTCTTAGTAGATGATCATCCTCAGCCAAAACTCAGGTCCATTGTCCATGTGCATTTCCTCTACCTCTAATCAAACACTTGGTTGCTAATTCATATTTGAGCATAGTTCCATCTCCTCGTGAGATTCTTCTACTGTAATTTTCTTCCTAGAACCTACCTGGGCAGTGTCCAGCCCACTAGACATGCCTATGCCATCTAGAACCCATGGTGATGCCACGGTCATGCGGTGACCACGCGGCGGGCATTTGAGTTTACGTGCTTTGGAGTTAGGGCACTCGACCACCGTCAAAACCTCGACGTATCGCCACCAAACCATGTATTTCTGATTAAACAGATACTTATGTAACAAGAAATGATTTTTTGAAAAATCATAAGCAAACTATAAGGCAGCCGCAGTTCAAAATTGTCTCGGTTCCCACTGAATCGACAAAGTTTTGTCTTTTTCAGTAGAGGTGGATCGAAAGGTTTTGGCACCCAAATATTTTGTCAATTGTGCATTAAATATGGCCTAATATTTTATAAAAATTATTTTGTCCAATTTTGTAACAAATATTTGGTAGGTCCTTCACAAAAAAACTCATTTTGGGCACTCGAAAAGAGGAAAATGATTTTTTCCGCAAAGAAAATGAAAACTCCCTTTGGAAACATTGTTTTCCATTACAACATGAACCCTTGTGAACAATATGAGATCATTTGAACAAGCTATTCCATGAATGTGGCCATAAGATTGATCATTTGGCTTGAAAGCCATGAATCTTTACACATGATAGCTCATTTCTGAGAACACTTTTTAAAAATAATTACCGTATTAGAAGTTTGTTATTTTTCCTGGTAACTTGGTCACATATGATGACACAACGCAAAGTTTTTTTCATTTTTTCGATTTTTTTGAATTATTTATGCCCGTTTCAAAATGCAGTCGAAACGGCGGGCATGACCGTTCATATCTAGGGGTTGAATCTTGCCATAATTTTGTTGTATCTATGATTAAATAGATACTTATTTACCTATAAATTATTTTTGGAAAAAATAAAGAGCAAACTATGAGGCACCTCTAGGTCAAATTTGACCCGCTTCCAACTGAATCGACAGAGTTTTGTCTTTTTCAGTAGAGGTGGATCAAACGCTTTTGGCACCCAAATATTTTGTCAATTGTGCATTAAATATGGCCTAATATTTTATAAAAATGATTTTGTCCAATTTTTTAACAAATATTTGGTAGGTCCTTCAGAAAAAACTCATTTTGGGCACTCGAAAAAAGGAAAATGATTTTTTTGTGCAAAGAAAATGAAAACTCCCTTTGGCAACATTGTTTGCCAGTTCAACATGCACCCTTGTGCACAATATGAGATTATTTGAGCAAACTATGCCATGAATGTGGTTATAAGATTGATCATTTGGCTTGAAAGCCACGAATCTTCAAACATGATGGCTCATTTTTAGAACGCTTTTTAAAAATAATTGTCGTATTACAAGTTTATTATTTTTACTGGTAACTTGGTCATGTATAATGACACAAATGCGAATGTTTTACAATTTTTTGAATTTTTTTTGAATTTTGCATGCCCATTTCAAAATGCGGTCAAAACGGCGGGTATGACCGTTCCTAGGTTGTGGTTAAATCTTGGAAAACTTTTGGTGTTTCTATGATCAAATAGATACTTATGTACCTAGAAATGTTTTTGCAAAAACTCATGAGCAATCTATCAGGCAGCTGCAGTTCAAACTTGACCCGGTTCCTACTGAATTTTGGGCACTTGGAAAATGAAAAATGAGTTTTTCATGCAAAGAAAATGAAAAATTCCTTAGCCAACATTGTATGTTATTTAAAGATACATCCTTGTGCAAATATTTGGGAGCTTATTCATAAAGAATACATTTTGGAGACTTGAAAAATGAAAAATAAAGTGCCGATATGACTTTGCACTTTATTTTTTGTCGGTTACAACCAATTTTGGATGGTCATAACGTCGTACATGCATACTGCGTTTTGATAGGGCTATAGCCATCTCACACGGATCATGTATCAAATACCATTGGATGCTTTTGGATCCAACGGCTGCCCTTACCCTTTCTGATCCATCCTTATCCGTCCCTCCTCTCTCTCCGAAAACCCTAGTCTTCCCCTCTCCCCGATCCATCCCTCCCCTCGTCTTCCAATCGCGCCGCCACCCACCCAACCCGCTGGTATGCCCACTCGAGCTCTACGCCGAGCGCCTCCTCCCCACCGACGGCGTCTACGACGGCCACGGCGGCCTCGACGCCTACCGCTTCCTTCGCTCCGCCCTCTTCCCCCATGTCCAACGTACGCACGCTTTCCTCTCTACTCTCTTCCTTTTCCCCTTCCGTCGGCTGAGTCTCCCCCGCCCTCTGTCGGCATGGTATCTTGTCGTGGGCATGCGCGGTGCTGATTTTGATTTTGTTGTTCCGTCTTGGCATGGCAGGCTTTGCCAAGGAGCAGGGGGTGTGACTGCGGAGGCGATCCGAAGGGCATTCGGCGCGGCTAAGGAGGACTTCCTGCAGGAGGTGGCCCAAGTGATCGCGGATGGCCGCCGTCGGCTCTTGGTGCCTGCTCGGGGCCATAGCCAGGGACACGCTCTACGTCGCCAACCTCGGCGACTCCCGTGCCATCCTCGGCCGCCGACGCGGCGGCCGCGGGGTGGCCGTCGCCGAGCGCCTCTCCAAACACCACAACGTCGCCTCCGAGGAGGTCCGGATGGAGGTCTCCTCACAGAACCCCGACGACGGGCAGATCGTGGTGCACACCAAGGGCGCCTGGAGGATCAAGGGGATAATTCAGGTGAGACCGTGATGATGAGCATACCGTTTCGTCTGATTAATTCGATGCATCCCGATTGCAGGCAAGGCAAATATCTATATTTCGGTAGTTTGCTTGCACACTTAAATATCACATCATAGATTTAGAGCTTCCTAATTTGTGCTAGTGCTGAGCAATTAGATCCCATATCCTGGAATTTAACTAATGCATTGACCTTGAGTGGGTTTCCAGGTAACAATGGGAAAGAAATTGACCCTTTTTTGTATTGACCTTGAATTCAGGACCTACCTTATGACCTACAAAGGGTCCAAGCCTTTCAAAATGATTGTGGGAATTTTTTTTGTATCATGCATGTTGCTGTCACAGAATACTGACAATCTTGCCAAGGAAATTTACAAGATCACGTGGCATCTTGCCAAGATATGCTAAATTTGAAGTTTGTCTATTTAGTTTATCCTGCTGCAGCCTATGTTGTCAAAGTACCTTAAATTTGCATTCAGGCTCGCGCACATCCTCTCCATTCACGCTCGCGTGCATCCTCTCCATGATCCCTTCCTGGTAGCGCTGGTGTAGATCGATGGGGTGAACACCAGGGAGGACGTGGCCTGGTACGGCGGCAAGAGGGTGGCTTACGTCTACAAGGCCAAGACCAAGAGCAACGGCACCCACTACCGCTGCATCTGGGGCAAGGTCTCCCGCCCCCACGGCAACACCGGCGTCGTCCACACCAAGTTCACCTCCAACCTGCCCGCTGAGGCCATGGTGAGTTGCTGGGTCCAACTTCTCCGGTTGTCTGTTTCGGTGGCATGCTTGCTGCTCTTTGATGTACTGACTTGTGCTGTCGTGTTTGCTTTGCCCAGGGGAAGAAGGTCAGGGTGTTCATGTACCCAAGCAGCATCTAAAAGGTTAGAATCGATCGATTGCTTGTTATTTGTCTACCATCCAAGCGCCAGTTCCAAAATGTGTTGTTGCCTGATGCACATTTTTCTAAGTCGAATTGTCAGTTATTCATGAGTCATCCATGTGTACTTTGTTTGGTCAGTGTATAATCTTGATCACACACTTGCAATATGTTGTATGTGCTGGCATTGTCCTCTTGATCAAATTGCATAGTGAAGTCTGAAAATTGCTATGATGTTCAGCAATCAAAAATATTAAACCATTCTTCTAATGCAATATTACCATGCATCTGTATTATAAGTTATAATACAGAATAATTGTGAATTTAACTTGTGTGCATATATATATAAATGAATTGGACATATACTGTAGATGATTAAGTCCACAACAATTGGTGCTCAATATGACATCACCACGTTTGAACAATGAACCATGCCGCATCAGCACATATATTTTCCTTTTTTCCCTTCCAAATACACATGCTCTGTTCTGTTTTTCCATGCCTATAATTCCCTCGGATTTCTTCTAAAGGTTATGTGGTTCAGGTGGGAGGCCGGGAGGGAGAGGAGACAAGACTGAGGGAGATCGAGCGTCCAGGTCCCAGATTGACAATGGCGTTCATCCAAGAGTTCCTGTTGTAGCCGGATCATCGGCTCCACCACAGGGTCCTTGCAGCTGCCAGTGATGACAGCGGTGGATGCACCCCGACCCCAAACCCTAGCCGGCCGACGCGACTCCTACACCTCCACTCCCCCCCGAAAAGGAGGTGGCAGCGGCGCACTGAAGCTTGAGGCCCTTCACCGCGCTCATGTTCGTCGGATTGTAAGGTCAGTCTACACCGGCCAACCTCGCCCAATTATCTGTCCTCCTCCAATTATGTGCCAAATGTGGAGTAGATGTGGTTATGCACTAGACTGTTCTGGAGCTGGTTCAAATTGCAGATTTGCAGTCACAAAGTGGTGGCTGGAGTTGCAACCGTATAAACTGTGTTCTTTCTGCGGCTGGAGTTGCAACCATGGAATTACAGTGCCATCTTTGTATAGTATACACACTACTCCTGAAACTAATGTTCAGTTTCAATAGACTAGTTTCAGTGGTGGCTGGAGTACTAATGTTCAGTTTCAGTTGACTAGTTTCTAGTTTACAGTGTGTAGCAATAAACTATTTCTGAATGTGTTAAATCAACAGAGTTCAGTTTTAGTACTCATGCACTAATGTTCAGTTTCAACAAACCTTTACAATTTAATCAACCTTGCTGTGATATAGATAGTCTATGTTCCAGTAGCTTTTACCTAGAGATAAAATAAAATAATGTGCTCTTATCCTACCAATGCAGTTACAAGCACAATCCTACCAATGCCTATACACTGAATAAATTGGCGATCTCAAGGTCAAATTTCAAGAAGAGCTTCTCCGTTTTGAGCTCAAGTATGATTTTGTTTAGCAACTCTACTCGATTGTCTATCTATCTATAGCAAGTGCTTTAACTCTCTTCTCCAAGAAAAAATATTGGAGTACATATTCCAATGTATAGAAAGTACTCCAAGTATAAGCTGGAGTATACAACAATATATAGCACAATATACAGTGTGTGGCAACAATAAATATAGACTCCAAGTACATAATCTGTTGGCAACAATAATCACATGGAATAAAAAAATACACACAAAATACACAACAAGCTGGATTTAGATCAGTGTCCTAGCATCTCTAGTGCCATTGCATACACTCGAGGAGGAACCGAGGCCCTGGACGGTAGCAACCGTAGCCTTTCTAGCCTTTCCTTCTTCATATGTGGCTTTTTGTATTTATTGGCTCCACCATTCTTCATTACTTTGACCATGCAAGTTTGCAGAGTTATGAATACGCTGATAAGTTTTGCAACTTCATATCCATTGAACTCCTCTTGAACACCTTTAATCAGCTCTGGAATAGTTTTTGGACTTTTTGTAGTCCGTTAGCGACTGAATCGAGCTGAAGAACCCAAGATACATGGCGTTCATGTCCGAAGAATTTGGAGGCTGACACATTATTCTAATGTCCAGGCCACTTTCGTCCACAACTTCTGTGAATGCTTGATCATTAGGTAGGATATCTGTTCTTGGGTATTAGCTGTGAATACTTTCGTCCACCTTTGCATGCATTCCTGTAGCCTTGCAAATTTAGCTGTGATGCAATAAACAATTGCCCCACTACATGCAATGATATAAACTTCATAATTGTTATACTGGGTAGATGCTCCTTTGCTTTATGTTTCGAGGATGCCTAGGATTAAGGAAAATTATAAATAATCATGTAAAAGGAAAATTCTTAGGATTGTATTTTTCCTGTTGTATTTCCTGTTGTTTATGTGATCTAGTCCTTGTGGTTATTACTGTTACATGTAACATGTAGAGATGCTTCATGATTTAGTCCATAGCTGCTTTCTATATTTGTTTTTATTTTGTTTCTAACTCTTTTCGTTTATTGTTAGATGCCTTCATTCAGCCTGTACGAAAAAATTGTGTTTCCTCTCATTGAAGGAGCTCTGGCCTGAAAGTGAAGAAGGTTGGAGTATATTTGTAGTAGTTGTTATATGTTGTGATCGTATCACATGTAATGGTGAAATGAATTATGTAAAGATTGTGCTATTAGCCAAAATTGGCATGTGGATTGATAAGTTTCATTTGTTTGCTGTTCTGACTGAAATAATTGTGTGGAAATTGAAACCTTGGTTGTCTTTAATTAGAACCAGACAATTGGGACCTAATCGTATTTGGCATCTAAAAAGACCATTTTCCAAATAATATTCAGAGGAAAGAAACTAATAATTAAGGAAATGGACTGTAAAAAGGCTGAGGCACAATTGAGAAATAGATGCGACCCAAAAAAAGAAATGGTCCAAAAAAGGATCATGACCCTGGAAATAGAAAGGCAGCAATGTTGGGCTTGGCCCATGAAGCCGACCAAAAATTGACAGAAAAAATATGAAAAGGTTGAATTAATGGGCACGCCCCATATAGACATCGAATTGGACCGGGCTGAATCTTACCAACGACCAATACAATTGGTTGCAATTTTGCCACATCAGCTTGCCACGTCGGATCCGACGTGGCCTGGGCAGACTGCCAGTGACCAAAACAATTGGTCGTAGAACCTATGACCTTTTTTTGTTCGTAAACGTCTATGACCAATCCAGAAGAAAGGTCCTTAATTTCCATTCTTGACCCTCAGCTTTTGACCAACTGTTTTTGGTCGTAAAAAGGTCGTAAAAGAAAAACAATGACCATTCGGAGACCAATATTGATGGTCGCAAGTTAGCATATTTCTTGTAGTGTGTGCAGACCCTGCAGGTTCGAGAACTATGTAGACTTGACTGAGACACCTCTACGGTTAATAACGAATAGCGCGACCTGGATGCCCATATTGGTTCCTACAAATTCTACGAAGATCTTTATCGGTCGAACCTCTATGTCCAGGATTGAGTTAATCCTGTATGATGTTCCCTTTGTTCTTCGGTATGTTACTTTCCCGAGATTCAATCGTCGGTATCTCGATACCTAGTTCAACCTTGTTACCGGCAAGTCTCTTTACTCGTTTTGTAATGCAAGATCCCGTGACTAACACATAGTCACATTGCTTGCAAGGCTTATTGTGATGTTGTATTACCGAGTGGGCCCTGAGATACCTCTCCGTCACACGGAGTAACAAATCCCAGTCTTGATCCATGCCAACCCAACAGACACCCTCAAAGATACCTGTAGAGCATCTTTATAGTCACCCAGTTACGTTGCGAAGTTTGATACACACAAGGCACTCCTCCGGTGTCTGTGAGTTGCATGATCTCTGTTGGAAATATGCCCTAGAGGTAATAATAAAATGGTTATTATTGTATTTCCTAGTTCTTGGTAATTGTCTATTGTTCATGCTATAATTGTGTTAACCGGAAACCGTAATACATGTGTGAATACATAGACCACAACATGTCCCTAGTGAGCCTCTAGTTGACTAGCTCATTGATCAATAGATGGTCACGGTTTCATGACCATGGACATTGGATGTCGTTGATAATGGGATCACATCATTAGGAGAATGACGTGATGGACAAGACCCAATCCTAAGCCTAGCACAAGATCGTGTAGTTCGTTTGCTAAAGCTTTTCAATGTCAAGTATAGTTTCCTTAGACCATGAGATTGTGCAACTCCCAGATACCGTAGGAATGCTTTGGGTGTGCCAAACGTCACAACGTAACTCGGTGGCTATAAAGGTGCACTACGGGTATCTCCGAAAGTGTCTGTTGGGTTGGCACGAATCGAGACTGGGATTTGTCACTCCGTGTGACGGAGAGGTATCTCTGGGCCCACTCGGTGAGACATCATCATAATGAGCTCAATGTGACTAAGGAGTTAGCCATGGGATGATGTGTTACGGAACGAGTAAAGAGACTTGCCGGTAACGAGACTGAACAAGGTATAGAGATACCGACGATCGAATCTCGGGCAAGTATCATACCGATAGACAAAGGGAATTGTATACGGGATTGATTGAATCCCTGACATCGTGGTTCATCCGATGAGATCATCGTGGAGCATGTGGGATCCAACATGGGTATCTAGATCCCGCTGTTGGTTATTGACCGGAGAGTTGTCTTGGTCATGTCTACGTGTCTCCCGAACCCGTAGGGTCTACACACTTAAGGTTCGATGATGCTAGGGTTATAGGGAAATGGTATAAGTGGTTACCGAAGGTTGGTCGGAGTCCCGGATGAGATCCCGGATGTCGTGAGGAGCTCCGGAATGGTCCGGAGGTAAAGATTGATATATAGGAAGTCCAGTTTTGGTCACCGGATAGTTTTCGGGCTCACCGGTAGTGTACCGGGAGTGCCGGGAGGGTGTCGAAGGACCCCCAGGAGGGGTGTGACGACCATAGGACTTCGTGGGCCCTTAGAGGAGGTGTTCCATCCCTTGTTGGGCTGGCCAAGACCTTCTAGAAAGTCCCATGTGGCAAGGATCCAGAGATAAAGGGCAAAAGGGTTTCAAAAGAGGAGATCCACCTCCCTTGTGGGAGGTGGACTCTTCCCCACCTTCGACTGAAGCTCTCCTCCTTGGAGGAGGGGCCAAGGCATCCCTCCCTCTCCCTCCTCCTATATATATGCAAGGGTTTGGGCTGATTTGAGACACAACTTCTCTCTCTCTCGGCGCAGCCCTACCCTTCCTCTTCCTCGTTCTCCGTAGCGCTTGGCGAAGCCCTGCCGGAGTTCACATAGCTCCAACGTCACCACGCCATCTTGTTGCCGGAGCTCTCCCTCAACCTCTCCTTCCTCCTTGGTGGATCAAGGCGTAGGAGACGTCATCGGGCTGCATGTGTGTTGAACGCGGAGGCGCCTTTGTTCGGTGCTGAGATCGGAATCCACCGTGATCTGAATCGCTGCGAGTACGACTCCACCAACTGCGTTCTTGTAACGCTTCCGCTGAGCGATCTTCAACGGTATGAAGATGAAATCTCTCCCCACTCGTTGCTGGTTTCTCCATGGATAGATCTTGGTGATCGTAGGGATTTTTTTTAATTTACTACTACGTCTCCCAACAGTGGTATCAGAGCTAGGTCTATGCGTAGAATCTATGCACGAGTAGAACACAAGTTGTTGTGGGCGTCGATTTTGTTAATATGCTTACCACTACTAGTCTTATCTTGATTCGGCTCTATTGTGGGATGAAGCGGCCCGGACCGACTTTACACGTACGCTTATGTGAGACAGGTTCCACCGCCTGACATGCACTTGTTGCATAAGGTGGCAAGCGCAAAAACGACCAGCCTGATTCCCACTACGGGAGCTGGTAGGTCGCCTCCATCGAGGGGGAGCAGCCGGCTGGCTAGGCCTTCGGTCAGCGCCAGCGCACCGGCAAGGCCACCTGGCAGCCCAAGCTGACTTTCGAGCAAATGCTTGACCCCCCCTTCAAAAACCAGTCCGGCGCCAAGCCGGCCACGCACACGCCCCGGTAGTGCAGCTTCTCGCAGCGATTGGCCCGGGGGGATGGCCTCCCGGCTCCCCCCGCGCAGCCAGCCCCCGCCTTGGCACTAGCCCCGGCTCGGGCCTCGGCCCCCGGTCCGGCTCAGGCGGACCCAGCTCCGGCTCGGGGCGCTGGCCGGCTACACGACCGGTACCCCGAACACGATGACTGCTACGTCGTCTTCACCAGTGAAGAGACGGACAAGCACGCCCAGCACCGGCTCCACCGCGAGGTGAATGCCACTATGCCCACAACTCCCCAGTTCATGCATTGGTCCGAGAAGCCGATCACCTGGAGCCGGGCGGACCACCCGGCCGTGATGCCAAACCCCGGCAGCTACGCCCTCGTCCTCGATCCCACAATCGCCTCCGAGAAGCGCTCGTGCCGCTTCTCGCGGGTTTTTATCGATGGAGGCAGCAGCATCAACATCCTCTACCTCGACACCCTGCTCAAGCTAGGGCTTAAGGTGGCAGACCTGAAAACAAGTCGGACCGTCTTCCACGGCATCGTGTCGGGAAAGTCCTATACCCCCGTCGGCAAGATCAAGCTCGACGTCCTCTTCGGCGACGCCAGTCATTTCCGCCGTGAGCCGGTTTTGTTCAAGGTAGTGGACCTCGACAATCCCTACCACGCATTGCTCGGCAGGCCCGCTCTCGCCAAGTTCATGGCGGTCCTCCACTACGCCTACCTCAAGCTCAAGATGCCGGGACCCAAGGGCATTATCACCATCGCCGGCAAGTATTAGATGTTAATGGCGTGCGCGCGAGATGACAGCCGGCCGGCTGAGGCCTTGGAGATAGCCGAAGAGAAGCGGTAGCTCGACTGGCTGGTGGCCCTCGCCTCCGCCCAGCCGGCCGTATCGGCACCTTCGTCCCAGTCGGTCGGCGAAGGCTCGTTCCAGCCGTCCAAGGACACCAGGCAGGTGCCACTCGATCCGGCCAACCCCACCCAGTGCGTGACCATCAGCTCCCGCCTCGACAACAAATAGGAAAGCGAGCTCGTAGACTTCCTCCGTGAGAATCGGGACATCTTTGCATGGTCTCCCAAGGACATGCCGGGTGTTCCGAGGAAGTTCGCCGAGCACAAGCTACACGTTCGGCCGGATGCGAAGCCGGTCAAGCAACCCCTGCGCCGTTTCTCCGAGGAGAAGCGGCGTACTATAGGAGAAGAAATCGCCCGGCTGCTCATAGCCAGCTTCATCATGGAGGTATTTCACCCGGACTGGCTGGCCAACCCAGTCCTGGTGCTGAAGAAAAACAAGACCCGGCGCATGTGTATCGACTACACGAGCCTGAACAAGGCGTGCCCCAAGGACCCGTTCGCCCTGCCGCGGATCGATCAAGTCATCGACTCCATGGCCGGCTGCGATCTACCGTCTTTCCTGGACGCCTACTCCGGCTACCACCAGATAAAGCTGGACCCGGCCGACCGGCTCAAGACCTCCTTCATCACCCCCTACAGGGCTTACTGCTACATCACCATGTCCTTCGGCCTGAAGAACGCAGGCGCTACTTTCCAGCGCTGCATGCAGAAGTGCCTCCTGCCTCAGATAGGCAGGAACGTCCACGTCTACGTGGACGACATCGTCGTCAAATCCAAGAAGCACTTCAGCCTCCTCGACGACCTTTGGGAGACGTTCGCCAACTTGCGTGAATACAAGATCAAGCTCAACCCAAAGAAGTGTGTCTTCGGTGTCCCAGCCGACCAGCTCCTGGGTTTCTTCGTGTCCGGCCGTGGCATCGAAGCTAACCCCGAGAAGATCTGGGCGATTGAGCGCATGCCCAAGCCGGTCCGGCTTCGTGACGTCCAGAAATTCATCGGCTGCCTCGCTTCCCTCAGCTGGTTCATCAGCCGGCTGGGCGAGAAGGCCTTGCCCCTCTACGGGCTCCTACGCAAGTCGGCCTTGGTCGAGCCGGACCGAGACCTCTCGAAGAGGCCGGCCCTGTTCGACTGGCCCGACGAGGCGAACACGGCGTTTCGCGACCTCAAGTGAGCTCTCACCAGCGCGCCCATCCTAGCCGCGTCAGCTGACAAGGAACCTCTGCTCGCCTACATTGCGGCGACCACGCGCGTCATCAACGTTGTCCTGGTGGTGGAGCGGCCGGAGGAAGGCAAGGCGCTGCCGACGTAGCGCCCCGTCTACTACCTCAGCGAGGTTCTCTCCTCCTCCAAGAAAAACTACCCCCACTACCAAAGATATGCTACGGCATATACTTCGCCGCCCAGAAGCTGAAGCAGTACTTCCAGGAGCACGTCATCACCATCGTGAGCACAATGCCGCTAGGAGAAATCATGGCCGGCCGGGACGCCACCGGCCGGATCGCCAAATGGGCCATCGCCCTAGCCGACTACGCAATACGGTACGAGACACGCACCGCCATCAAGTCTCGGGCAATGGGTGACTTCCTCATCGATTGGGCCGAAACCCAGTTCTAGCCGCCTCCGCCCGACTCCACGCATTGGCGCATGCACTTTGACGGCTCGAAGATGCGAGCCGGCCTGGGAGCCGGCATCGTCCTGTCGTCCCCCAGAGGAGACCAGCTCCGCTACGCCCTCTAGATCCACTTCGCCGCCTCCAACAACATGGACGAATATGAAGCCCTCGTCCATGGCCTCCGGCTTGCCAAAGAGATCGGCATCCAGCGCGTCATTTGTTCGGCGAATCGGACCTCGTGGTGCAATAGGTCTCTAAAGAGTGGGACTCCAGGGACGCAAACATGGCCAGCTATCATTTCCTCGTCCAGCAGATCACCGGCTCCTTCGAGGGCTGCGAGTTCCAACATATCCCCCGTGCGGACAACGAGGAGGCCGGCGTGCTAGCCAAGATCAGCTCCACCCGGCAGGCCATCCCAGCCGGCGTCTCCCTCGAGCGGTTGATGAAGCCTTCGATCAAGCCTTCTCCCGAATCGGAGTCCACCTTCGTGCCGGCAAACGTGGCCGGCACCCCGGAGGAACCAGCTGCCCAACCGGTCCCGCCGGCTGCGGCAACTCTACCGGCTCCGCCACCACCCGCCGCCGGTCCAGCGCTGTCCGCCACAACAATCGAACCGGCCACGCCTACGCGCGTTGGCACCGGCCTCGTCGCCGTCACGACGACGGTCAACGCTCCCACCACCGTCTCTCTCCCGAGGGCTGGCAAGCCGGTCCCGCGGACTGGCGAGCCAGTCCCGAGGGCTGGGCCGGCCCCTGTCTCGGCTCCCTCGTGGGCCCAGCCCATCTTGGCGTTCCTCCAGCGCGTGTGAGCTTCCCTCTGATGAGGCCACCACTAGGCAAATTCAGCGCCGGGCCCCGGCCTACAGCATCATCAACCATGAGTTGGCTCATCGCAGCACCACCGGCGTCTTCCAATGCTGCATCGAGCCGGAGAAAGGGCAAGAAATCCTCCTCGACATCCACCAAGGAGAGTGCGGGCATCATGCCGCATCCAGGTCCTTGGTGGCCAAAGCATTCCATCACGGTTTTTACCGGCCGACTGCTCTGGAGGCGGCCAAGGAGCTGGTTGACAAGTGCGAGGGCTGCCAGCGCTTTAGCACGCAAAGCCATCTTTCGGCTAGCGCCCTCTAGACCATCCCCCTTTCGTGGCCATTCACCGTCTGGGGTCTGGACATGGTGGGACATTTCAAAACCGCACGAGGCGGCATGACACATTTGCTCGTCGCTGTCGACAAGTTTACCAAATGGATCGAGGCCCGGCCAATCAAGAAACTGGACGGCCCCACGGCCATCCGGTTCATCGAAGACATCACGGTATGTTACGGCGTCCCCCACAGCATCATCACCGACAATGGCACGAACTTCTCCAAAGGCGCGCTGGCACGTTTTTGCACGAGGCGGGGCATCCGGCTCGACCTGGCATCCGTCGCCCACCCACAGTCGAACGGCCAGGTTGAGAGGGCAAACGGCCTACTCCTATCCGGCATCAAGCCCCGGCTCGTGACACCACTTGTCCAGTCGGCCGGCTGCTGGGTCAAAGAGATGCCGGTTGTCCTTTGGAGCCTCCGGACCATGCCTAACCGGTCGACCGGCTACACTCCGTTCTTTCTCATCTACGGGTCCGAGGCGATCAGCCCAACCGACATCAAAATCGATTCGCCTCAGGTCACCCTGTACACCAAGAAGGACACAAAGGAGGCAAGGGAAGACGGCGTCGACCTCCTCGAGGAGGCCCGTGAGCTGGCCTTGAGCCGGATGGCCATCAACCAGCAGAAGCTCCGGCATTATCACAGCAAGCGGATCCAGCCGCTCTCCTTCCGCGAAGGAAACTTGGTGCTTAGGCAGATCCAGCGAACCACCGGCCAGCACAAGCTGTCCTCCCCATCGGAGGGCCCGTTCATCGTCAGTCGGGTGCTACGCAACAACGCGTACTATCTAATAGACGCCCCGAAGCTGGAGAAACGCAAGAGAGACGCCTCCGGCGAGGAGACGGAGCGCCCGTGGAACGCGGCGCTCCTTCGTCCGTTCTATTGCTGAAAATCATTGTATGTATCCTCCCTCTTTTTGGCTTATAAACGCAATGGTGGCCCCCCAAGCCGACGCCAGGGGCACGCCATTTTCGATTCCTATAAAGTTCTATTGTCTAAAGGCACGCCAACCAGGTCCGGCTCCCGGGCCCGGGGGCTCGCCCGGCTGCCCACCGAGGCGGACGAATAATGTGAGCAAGCAACCTTTCGCCTCCCCTTCCCTAACCAGCTACAGACCGTCCCCCGGCTGTCTGGCTGAAGGGACCATGGGGTACGAAGGAACTTGTCATACGAAGGTCAGCCGACGCGTGTGGCAGCCGGACTGGCCCAGCCGAGCCATGTTGATCCTAGCACCACCGGCATCTGCCGACTCAACCTAGCCCTAGCTGGTTGACTCTAGGAGCCCACTATTTTTCCTAAGGGTGAAGCCCCGTCCCTGCCCCAGACCGGCTCCCGGCTGGCCGGCAGACGGGGCGGAAGCCGAAAGAATTCCCGGCGCGCAAACACAAGTCAAAAGGCAAAGGGTGAAAGAAGAGCCGGCACACACGTTCTTTCCATAAATAAATGGCACAAGTTCATTACATATAAAAGGCCCACGGCCACGAGTTCATTACATATACACCCCCAGTGGGTGGAATTCTAGTCTAAAAACAGGAATGCAGGAAAGAAAAATCCTAAGCTATCGCAGCACCAGGCCGACCTTCCTCCAAGTCCTAACGCCGCTGGAGACGGCGGTGCTCACGCCTTAGGAGCCGACGACGCTGATGCCTTCGAGTCCGGCACCTCCAGGGCGGCCGAGGAAGAAGCCCCCACAGCCGGAGTCGGCCCGGACTCGGCGTATTCGTCGGTGTCGGAGCCTTCATCGGCCGTCTCGACGGTGCTCCCATCCGGGTCATCCAGGGCGAGCCCGTACTAGTCCTTCGGGACCACCACGCCGTCCGCCCCGCACTCCGGGACATACTCGTCCCATGCGGCGAAGGATGCAAGATCGCTTGCCCTCACCAGCATCTCGTCGGCCACCGCCTCCAGCTACGAGTCGGCGCTAGTGCGCTGGGCCGTGAGCAGGCCCAAGTCCAGCTCGGGGTACCAGGATTTGGCAATGCGGAGCGCCACGTCCGCACCGGCTCGTGCCGCGGAGGCCCTCCAGGCGTTCACCCGCGCCGTCCCAAACTCCAACCACCTCGAGAGCCGGTTCATGGAGATCGGTTCCACCGCGTCGGGTCAGAGCATGCGGACCAGCGTCATGCTAGCCGCTTGGAGCCGCTTCAGGGCACGGACCACCTCTATTAGAGGCGCCTTGGCGGCGATCCCCACCTCATCTAGGGTCCAGGGGCCAGCGTCCCGACGGCCTCTCCTTGCGCCTGCCGGGCCTCACGGTCGGCTTCCATGGCTGCCTCCGTGACCTCCCGCGTGCCAGGGAAGAAACCTAAGAGGAGCATGGGGGATGAGCAGGGAGGCGAACCAGAAAACCAAGAAGGAAGAGCAAGGCGGCGGAAACTTACTGTGCAGCATTTCGTCCACCTCGTGCCCCTGCTCCTGCAGCTGCTCCTCCCTGGCGGACCACTCGTGGCACTGGCGCTCGTGCTCCACCCGGGCCGCCTGCGCGTCCTCGGCCGCCTTGGCCAGGGCGGCGTCCTTGGCCTCCCGCTCCTCGCGGAGCGCCTTCTCCCGCCCCTCCGCCTCCCGACGAAGGGCCGCCTCCTGGTCCGCCAGTGCTCGATGATGGGCCGCCTCGCGGCCCTCCCGCTCTGCCTTCGCCCGGTCCACCTCCCCGCGGAGCCGGTCACCCTTTGTCGTCAGGAGTTTCCGCTCCTCGTAAAGACTCACCACCTGGCACCGGAGGCAGACCATCTTGGCATGGGTTGCTGCACAAGACACGGGAGTCAGAAAGGATTCAACCCGCCTCCGGGGCAGCCGGCCTAACTCCCGGGGGCTACACCTAGTGGGTGCGCTTGCGTGCTACCACTGGAAGATCAAGACACTCGCAAGGGCAACGTACCTCGCAGGTCCACGGACACGATGACGAGCCGGTTCTCAGCTCCTCGGTACAACCCCAGTAGGGTGTTGTACGCTGCCACTCGGTGGTCGTGCGCCGCCTGCAAAACAAGAGCTTTAGGCCCAACCCACCTGCGTCTCAGCCGGCTCGAGCATGGGGGCTACACCCAGTGGGTGCGCCGGCGCATCCCCACTGGAAAATATGGAAGAATGCAAATAAAGGAAAGAAGACTCACCGCGACCGCCTGCTCCAAACTCACCAGCCGGTCGCTGGCAGCCCGATCGTCTTGCGTCACCTGGGCACGGGCCGCCGCAAACGCTTCCACGGCGGCGGCCACCGCCGCTCCGAGGGAGCTCGACGGCCCGCCGGACAACGAGCTCCCGGCTGCCGCCCAGGTCTGCTGCGGCCGGCCCCCGTCTGCAGGTTCTTCCTTATCGCATACCTCAACGCTACCGGCCCCTCCTGTCATCGCCACGCAGGCGTACGCCCTCGACGCACCCGTGGCAGCCATTTTCACGGCCGTCACGGCTCCCCCTTTCGGCACCCCACCGCTGGCTGCTCTGGGCTGACTCTCCTTCGACATCGGCACCTCCGGAGCCGGCGCCTCTGAAGCCGGAACGTCCGGTGGTGGTGCTTCCGGAGCCGGTAGCTCCGGCCTCGGCCGCACGTCGCCCGCGATCATCCGGGCGGTGTCGCGGCCCATTGCCGCCTCACCCCCCGCGGCCGTCGCGCTAGCCTCCGCCCTTCGCTCGGAGCCATGGTGGCTCTTCGACCTCTTCTCCCGGCCGCGGGGGAAGGGCTCCCAAGCTCCGCCCGTGATCTCCCCGCCGCTTCCTTGGAGGAGGGGGAACGGCTCCCATGCTCCGCCAGCGGCCTTCCTGCTAGCTCCCCCTTGCCTCTTCGTCGCCTCCTCCCACGGGCGGAGCTCCTGGGCACGCCGCTCCCGCTCGGCCGCCTCGAAGTCAAGCCACACCTGGCGCTCCCTCTCCTCGGCCACCGTCGGTGGCCCCACCCTCTCCGTCCCGCCACCAGGTGTCCTCCCCAGGGCGCGCGCATGCCTGGTCAAGAAGAAATAATAGACTGGGGAAGGGGGGCATGTCGAACCAAGGTGGAGGAGAAGACGGACTTACCCGGCGACGACGGGGATCGCCCTCCTCATAGGTCCCACCTGGACGACCTTCTGCTTCTTGCCGCCGCCTCCGCGCCTGCCGCCCGGCTGCGCGGTCGCCACACACTTGGGCGATGGCTTGGTGGCAGCCGGCCCCTTCCCCTTGTCGCTCGCGTCCGGGCCTCCCCGGCTGGAGCCGCCGCCAGCTCGAGGTTGGTGCCTCCGCGGTGCCGTGACCTCGTTCTCCGAGGCCTCGGACTTCTCCGGGGCCCCGGCGACGCGCATATGGGGAGGGGACTCTCCCAATTGGCCGGCTCCCCGTAGTCCTGCAGCAGAGGGAAGAGCTGCGGGCGGGCCGGGCGGCACACTGTCAGACCGAGGGGAGGGGTATCACCTCTAAAAATGGAGGGGGGGAACTGGCTTGTCACTTACCCATGGTGTCGGGCGGCTCCGACTGTACGGGGTTTTCCCCCATTTCCATTCTCCCTCCGCCATCTTCGCCGTCGAAATGGCATTCACCCTCCCCGCCACATAGGCCGGCTTCATCTCCTTGGTGGATAGCCGGCAGGGGGCGTGGCATCCTCCCATCTAGCAGATGAGGTGCGTCCAGCGCTACAGCGGCTGTACCCAGCAACCCATCATCGTGGCCAGCAAGTCCATGGCCTTCAGACCCTACGACCCGGTCATCGCGAGCAGGCGCTCGCAGAGCCGGTGTGCCGTCTTGGGCGCCGGAAATGCAGCCGCTCGCCAGTTTAGCATCGCGATCGGCATGTGGTTGGCGAAGGCGGGGAGGTTGATGTAGTCCTCCTCCGGCTTCGCGTTCTTCACGTAGAAGAATCCCCGCTGCCATCGCTTCACCGACTCGTGCAGCGCGAGCTTCGGGAAGCCGGCTCCCTTGCGAATATGGATCAGAGCGCCTCCACAGGCGGTCATCACCATCTTCTTCGTCGATGGGTCCTTCGCCGTCTGCCTCTTAAGGAAGAAGAACCGGCACCAGAGGTCAAGCCTCGGTGCGAACCACTGGTATCCCTCGCAGAGGGTGACGAACGCCGCCAGCTGCAGGACGGCGTTGGGGGCGAGGTGGTGCGGCTGCAGGCCGAACCGCGTCAGAAAGCCACGGAAGAAAGCGCTCGTCGACAGCCCGAGCCCGCGGAGGAAGTGGTCAGCAAAGACGACCACTTCGCCCTCCTGTGGGGCCGAGGAGTTCTCTGGCATGGCCGGGCGCGCCACCAGGTGCTCCTCCGCCGGGAGCTTGCGATGGTGGCGGAGATGCTCGATGAATGTTTCGTCCACATCACTGCCGTCCCAGGCGCCCTTGCTCGCAATGGCCGCCGAGGGGGTGCGCGGTCGCGTCGACGGGCGTGGGAGTTCGGCAGCGGTCCGGGCTCTCTTTGGCGGCGTGCGGCGGCGTGAGTTGTCCCCGTGCTTCGGTCTTCCTCTCTCTCACGCGGCGGAGGGAGGAGGGCGGCGAAGGCGATGCGGCGACAGGGGAGAGCGAACGGGCCGCTCTTCCTCCCCCCTCTCGACATTTATACCCCGCACGGGCGATCGTGGGGGCCGGATTCACTGTGCACGACCCCCACGATTCCCGCGGCGCGCGGGGCGGACATCGTGGCGCTCAGGAATGCCAACCATCCGCCCCGCGCCGTAAAGGATCCCTGCGCGTGGGCCGAGGCTATGGCCGCGGAGAGCCTCGCTCCGTTGCCCAGTCTTTTCCGCCGCGTGGCGCGTCTCCCTAACCAGGCGGGGAGCCCGAGGCGGCGCGCGAAGCATCGGCTAGCTGCAGAGCCGGCCCTCGCTTTCTGGTTCAGCTCGACTCTCAAGGCCGCCTGCGGCACAAGAACGATCTTCAAGCCGGCGAGGACCGCCGCGGCCCGTCGGTGGGTCCTTCCCGGCTTCGGGGACTGCTAACGGGGGGACGACCCTAGGGTAGCCTCAAGCACCCTTTTCCCCCGCCTCCTAACACGACTAAAGGGCGGGCCGCCTCCCCCTACGATCTGGCTTCGCCCCGTCGGAGGTGGTCCGCCGGCTGCGCCCAGCCGACCGGGTATTGGATACCATCTGCTGGGCGTACATGGCAACAGTGGCCCCCATCTCGTCGAGGGTCAGCGCCGATATGGCTACAACAAGGGCATTAGGGCCTCTGACCACTCCGTTACCTACCCCGGCGTGGCTACTGGGTGGCCGGCCATACCGTTGACCCCGGCTGACCGCCGCAAGACGACGCCACAAGGGGCGGTCCGTGCCGCGATGTGACCGGTGTTGGGGCCCGCCTCGCGGGCCCCGCCGGTTCCTGACGGGACTCTTTAGCCGGCGGGACCTATCGGCGACAAGACCCCACGGCCGGGCCCTCGCAGCCGGCTAGAGAGGCTGCCGGCTGGGGGCCCCGTTGACCTTCTATTTGTATTGTATTCCGGGGGGTTGGCCTATAAAACCCCAAGGGCCGCCCCCATGCAGGGGATGATCGATCGATCGGTTCTTCCACATCCTCCACACACACGCATGTAAAGAGGCGGAAGAGCAAGCTAGATCCTTCTTCCTCCTCGCTTCATACAGCTCAAGGAGCACCATTGTAACTCCACCGTCTTCTCAACTAGACTGAGCAGGACTAGGGGTATTACCTCCCACGGAGGGCCCCGAACCTGGGTACATCGCGTGTCAGTCACCGCTTGTGCCTAATCCCGCTCCCGGAGCCTGCCGGCATCCTTCGGCCCCTCTCGATAAGCCTACGCATGGCACCTACCGTGACGAAACCACGACAGCGGGTGTCTGTCTCTCCCACCTTAGTCGGATTGGATTCGAGGAAAAGGGTCCTTATGAAGGGTAAATAGCAGTTGGCATATCACATTGTGGTTTTGCGTAGGTAAGAAACGTTCTTGCTAGAAACCTATAGCAGCCACGTAAAAACTTGCAACTACAAATTAGAGGATGTCTAACTTGTTTTTGCAGCATATGTCGTGTGATGTGATATGGCCAAAGAATGTGATGTGAGGCATTGTGATGTATGATATTGATCATGTTCTTGTAATAGGATTCACAACTTGCATGTCGATGAGTATGACAACCGACAGGAGCCATAGGAGTTGTCTTATTTTATTGTCTGACCTACGAGTCAATCATTAACGCCATGTAATTACTTTACTTTATTTCTGAACGTTAGCCATAGTAGTAGAAGTAATAGTTGGCGAGACAACTTCATGAAGACACAATGATGGAGATCATGATGATGGAGATCATGGTGTCGTGCCGGTGACAGTGATGATCATGGTGCCCCGCAGATGGAGATCAAAGGAGCAAGATGATATTGGCCATATCATGTCACTATATTGAGTGCATGCGATATTATCATGTTTACATCTTATTTACTTAGAACGACGGTAGTAAATAAGATGATCTCTCAATAAAAATTTCAAGAGAAGTGTTCACCCTAACTGTGCACCGTTGCTAAGGATCGTCGTTCCGAAGCACCATGTGATGATCGGGTGTGATAGGTTCTAACATTCGCATACAACGGGTGTAAGCCAGATTTACACACGCGATAGACTTAGGTTGACTTGACGAGCCTAGCATGTACAGACATGGCCTCGGAACACGGAAGACCGAAAGGTCGAACATGAGTCGTATAGAAGATACTATCAACATGGAGATGTTCACCATGGATGACTAGTCCGTCTCACGTGATGATCGGACACGGGCTAGTTGACATGGATCATGTGTCACTTGGATGATTAGAGAGATGTCTATCTAAGTGGGAGTTCATTAAATAATTTGATTATGTGAACTTAATTATCATGAACTTAGTCTAAAATTACCTTTACAATCTATATTGTAGATCCAATGGCCAACACGAATGTCACCATTAATTTAAACGCGTTCCTGGAGAAAACCAAGCTGAAAGATGATGGAAGCAACTATGCGGACTAGGTCCGTGGCCTGAGGATCATCCTCATAGCTTCCAAGAAATTGTATGTCCTTGATGCACCACTAGGTGACCCACCCCTTCTCCCAGCAGAGCAAGACGTTGCGAACGCTTGGCATTCTTGCTGCGATGATTACTCCCTTGTTCAGTGCGGCATGCTTTACAGTTTAAAACCAGGGCTCCAAAAGCGTTTTGAGCAACACGTAGCATACGAGATGTTCCAAGAGCTGAAACTGGTTTTCTAAGCTCATGCCCGGGTCGAGAGATATGACGTCTCCGACAAGTTCTTCAGCTGTAAGATGGAGGAGAATAGTTTTGTCAGTGAGCACATCCTCAAGATGTCTGGGCTACACAACCGCTTGACTCAGCTGAGAGTTAATCTCCCGGACGACTCGGTCATTGATAGAATCCTTTAGTCGCTTCCACCTAGCTACAAGAGCTTTGTGACGAACTACAACATGCAAGGGATGGAGAAGTCCATTCCTGAGTTGTACTCGATGTTGAAATCAGCAGAGGTCGAGATCAAAAAGGAGCATCAAGTGTTGATGGTGAATAAGACCACTAGTTTCAAGAAAGGCAAGGGTAAGAAGAACTTCAAGAAGGACGGCAAACCCGTGCCCGGTAAGCAAGTTGCCGGGAAGAAGAAGAACAAGAATGGACCCAAGCCTGAGACTGAGTGATTTTACTGCAAGGGTACCGGTCACTGGAAGCGGAACTGCCCCAAGTACTTAGCGGATAAGAAGGACGACAACGTTAAAGGTATATCTGATATACTTGTTATTGATGTGTACCTAACCAGCGCTCATAGTAGCTCCTGGGTATTTGATACCGGTGCAGTTGCTCACATTTGTAACTCCAAGTAGGAGCTGCGGAATAAGCGGAGGCTGGCAAAGGACGAGGTGACGATGCGCGTCGGGAATGGTTCCAAGGTCGATGTGATCGCCGTCGGCACGCTACCTCTACATCTACCTTCGGGATTAGTGTTAACATTAGTGTTAACATTTAGTACCAGCTTTGAGCATGAACATTGTATTTGGATCTCGCTTGATGCGAGATGGCTACTCATTTAAATCTGAGAATAATGGTTGTTCTATTTATATGAGAGAAATGTTTTATGGTCATGCCCCGCTGGTCAACGGTTTATTTTTGATGAATCTCGAACGTGATGTTACACATGTCCATAGTGTGAGTACCAAAAAGTGTAAGGTTCATAACGATAGTCCCACTTACATGTGGCACTGCCGCCTTGGTCATATTGGTGTCAAACGCATGAAGAAGCTCCATACTAATGGACTTTTGGAGTCTCTTGATTTCGAATCATTTGACACGTGCGAACCATGCCTCACGGGCAAGATGACCAAGACTTCGTTCTCCGGAACAATGGAGCGAGCAACTGACTTGTTGGAAATAATACATGCCGATGTATGAGGTCCAATGAGTGTCGAGGCTCGTGGTGGCTACCATTATGTTCTCACCCTCACTAATGACTTAAGTAGATATGGGTATGTCTACTTAATGAAACATAAGTATGAAACTTTTGAAAGGTTCAAGGAATTTTAGAGTGAGGTAGAGAATCAACGTGATAGGAAAATAAAGTGCCTACGATCTGATCATGGCGGAGAATATTTAAGTCATGAGTTTGGCACGCACCTAAGTAAATGTGGAATTGTTTCACAACTCATGCCGCCTGGCACACCTCAGCGAAATGGTGTGTCTGAACGTCGTAATCGCACTCTATTAGATATGGTACGATCTATGATGTCTCTTACCGACTTACCGCTATCATTTTGGGGATATGCATTAGAGACTGGCGCATTCACTTTAAATAGAACACCGTCAAAATCCATTGAGACGATACCGTATGAATTATGGTTTGGAAAGAAACCTAAGCTATCGTTTCTAAAAGTTTGGGGATGCGATGCTTATGTGAAGAAACTTCAACCTGAGAAGCTTGAACCCAAAGCGGAAAAGTGTGTCTTCATAGGATATCCCAAAGAGACTATTGGGTATACCTTCTACCTACGATCCGAGGGCAAAGTCTTTGTTGCCAAGAATGGATCCTTTCTCGAGAAAGAGTTTCTCTCGAAAGAATTAAGTGGGAGGAAAATAGAACTTGATGAGGTAATTGTACCTCCACTCGAACTGGAAAGTAGCATAGCACAGGAAGTTGTTTCTATGGAGCCTGCACCGGCTGGAGAGGAAGTTAATGATGATGACTATGAAACTTCAGATCAAGTTACCGTTGAATGTCGAAGGTCCACTAGGACACGTTCCGCACCAGAGTGGTACGAAAACCCTTTCCTGTATGGAAACCCAGAGTGGTGAACCTTCGAACTATGAAGAAGCAATGGTGGGCTCGGATTCCAACAAATGGCTCGAGGCCATGAAATCCGAGATAGGATCCATGTATGAGAACAAAGTATGGACTTCGGTGGACTTGCCTGATGATAAGCGAGCCATTGAAAATAAATGGATCTTTAAGAAGAATACTGACACGGATGGTAATGTAACCGTCTATAAGGATCGGCTTGTCGCAAGGGTTATCGACAAGTTCAAGGAATTGACTACGATGAGACTTTCTCACCCGTAGCGATGCTGAAGTCTGTCCAAATCATGTTAGCAATTGCCACATTTTATGATTATGAGATCTGGCAAATGGACATCAAAACGGCATCCCTTAATGGCTTCCTCAAGGAAGAACTGTATATGATGCAGTCGGAAGGTTTTGTCGATCCTAAAGATGCTAAAAAAGTATGCAATCTCCAGGCTCCATCTATGGGCTGGTGCAGGCGTCTCGGAGTTGGAACATTCGCTTTAATGTAGTGATTAAAGTGTTTGGGTTTGTACAGGTTTATGGAGAACCCTGTATTTACAAGAAAGTGAGTGGGAGCTCTCTAGCATTTCTCGTATTATATGTGGATGACATACTGATAATGGGAAATGATATAGAACTCTCGGAAAGTGTAAAGGCCTACTTGAATTAAGTGTTTTTCAATGAAGGACCTTGGAGAAGCTGCTTACACATTAGGTATTAAGATCTATAGAGATAGATCGAGATGCCTCATAGGTCTTTCACAAAGCACATACCTTGACAAGATATTGAAGAAGTTCAATCTGGATCCGTCCAAGAAGGGGTTCTTGCTTGTGTTATAGGGTGTGAGATTGAGTACGACTCAATGCCCGACTACGGCAAAGGATAGAGAAGAGATGAGTGTCATCCCCTATGCTTCGGCCATAGGCTCTATTATGTATGCCATGCTATGTACCAGACCTGATGTGAACCTTGCCATAAGTTTGGTAGGGAGGTACCAAACTGATCCCAGAGCGGAACCCTGGACAGCGGTCAAGAATATCCTGAAGTACCTGAAAAGGACAAAGGACATGTTTCTCGTATATGGAGGTGCCGAAGAGCTCGTCATAAAGGGTTACATTGATGCTAGCTTCGACACAGATCCGGACGACTCCAAGTCGCAAACCGGATACGTGTATATTTTGAATGGAGGGGTAGTCAGCTGGTGCAGCAGCAAGCAAAGCGTCGTGGCGGCATCTACATGTGAAGCGGAGTACATAGCTGCTTCGGAAGCAGCAAAGGAAGGAGTCTGGATGAAGGAGTTCATCACAGACTTCAGAGTAATTCCAAGTGCATCGGGCCCGATGACTCTATTCTGTGACAACACTGGAGCTATTGCCCTTGCGAAGGAGCCCAGGTTTCACAAGAAGACAAGACACATCAAGCGCCGCTTGAACTCCATCCGTGACTGCATTTAGGAGGGAGATATAGATATTTTTCAAATGCATATAGATCTGAATGTCGCAGATCCGTTGACTAAACGTCTCTCATGAGCAAAACATGATCAACACCAGAATGTTATGGTTGTACGATTCATCACATTCTAACTAGATTATTGACTCCAGTGCAAGTGGGAGACTGTTGGAAATATGCCCTAGAGGCAATAATAAAATGGTTATTATTGTATTTCCTAGTTCATGATAATTGTTTGTTGTTCATGCTATAATTGTGTTAACCGGAAACCGTAATATGTGTGTGAATACATAGACCACAACATGTCCCTAGTGAGCCTCTAGTTGACTAGCTCGTTGATCAATAGATGGTCATGGTTTCATGACCATGGACATTGGATGTCGTTGATAATGGGATCACATAATTAGGAGAATGATGTGATGGACAAGACCCCATCCTAAGCATAGCACAAGATCGTGTAGCTCGTCTGCTAAAGCTTCTCAATGTCAAGTATCGTTTCCTTAGACCATGAGATTGTGCAACTCCTGGATACCGTAGGAATGCTTTGGGTGTGCCAAACGTCACAACGTAACTGGGTGTCTATAAAGGTGCACTACAGGTATCTCCAAAAGTGTCTGTTGGGTTGGCATGAATCGAGACTGGGATTTGTCACTCCGTGTGACGGAGAGGTATCTCTGGGCCCACTCGGTGAGACATCATCATAATGAGCTCAATGTGACTAAGGAGTTCGCCACGGGATGATGTGTTATGGAACGAGTAAAGAGACTTGCCGGTAACAAGATTGAACAAGGTATAGAGATACCGACGATCAAATCTCGGGCAAGTATCATACCGATAGACAAAGGGAATTGTATACGGGATTGATTGAATCCCCGACATCATGGTTCATTCGATGAGAACATCATGGAGCATGTGGGAGCCAACATGGGTATCCAGATCCCGCTGTTGGTTATTGACCAGAGAGTTGTCTTGGTCATGTCTACGTGTCTCCCGAACCCGTAGGGTCTACACACCTAAGGTTCGATGATGCTAGGGTTATAGGGAAATGGTATACGTGGTTACCGAAGGTTGTTTGGAGTCCCGGGTGAGATCCCTGAAGTCACGAGGAGCTCCGGAATGGTCCAGAGGTAAAGATTGATATATAGGAAGTCCAGTTTTGGTCACCGGAAAGTTTTTGGGCTCATCGATAGTGTACCGGGAGTGCCGGGAGGGTGCCGGACGACCCCCGGGAGGAGTGTGACGACCATAGGACTTCATGGGCCCTTATAGGAAGTGTGCCAACCCTTTTTGGGATGGCCAAGACCTTCTAGAAAGGCCCATGCAGCTGGAGATCAAGGGATAAGGCAAAAGGAGTTTGAAAGGAGGGAGATCCACCTCCCTTGTGGGAGGTGGAATCTTCCCTAGCTTTGGCCGAAGCCCTCCTCCTTGGAGGAGGGGCCAAGGCAGCCCTCCCTCTCCGTCCTCCTATATATATGCAAGGGTTTGGGCTGATTTGAGACACAACTTCTCTCTCTCACGGCGCAGCCCTACCCTTCCTCTTCCTCGTTCTCCGTAGCGCTTGGCGAAGCCCGGCCGGAGTTCACGTAGCTCCACCGTCACCACGCCGTCGTGCTGCCGGACCTCTCCCTCAACCTCTCCTTCCTCCTTGCTGGATCAAGGCATAGGAGACGTCATCGGGCTGTACGTGTGTTGAATGCGGAGGCGCCATTGTTCGGCGCTAAGATCGGAATCCACCGCGATCTGAATCGCTGCGAGTACGATTCCACCAACCGCGTTCTTTAACGCTTCCGCTTAGCGATCTTCAAAGGTATGAAGATGCAATCTCTCCCCACTCATTGTTGGTTTCTCCATGGATAGATCTTGGTGATCGTAGGAATTTTTTTTGATTTACTATTACGTCTCCCAACAATCTCATGGTCATAGGAACATATACTTGACATGCAGAAAACTATAGCAATAAATTGACACGATCATATGCTACGTTTATAGTTTGGGCCTTGTCCATCCCCTCATTCTCCTAATGGTGTGATCCCGTTATCAAATGACATCACATGTCAATGGCTAGGAAACCTTGACCATCTTTGATCAATGAGCTAGTTCACTAGAGGCATACTATTGACAAAGTGTTGTCTATTTATCCACACATGCAATGTGTTTCCAATCAATACAATTATAGCATGGATAATAAAAAATTATCATGAACAAGGAAATATAATAATAAACACTTTATTTATTGCCTCTACGACATATTTCCAACAACGCATTTTTACCAAAATTGTTCCTACCAACAAAATTCACATCCATAGATTCATTATTATTTCCAATCAAACAATACAGAGGCTTATCACTAGGATCAATAGGATCACTCTTACTAGCAAACAATTTCATCAATTCATCCATCTTTTCACTCAAAGTATTTATTTCCTTAATAGCATGTACTTTTTACTAGTAGGAGATCTTTCGGTATGCCATTGAGAGTTATTTGCCATAATATTATCTATGAGTTTAGTAGCTTCTCCTAATGTCATTTCCATAAAAGTACCACTCGCGGCGGAATCTAAAAGATTCAAAGATGTAAAATGCAATCCCGCATAAAAAATTGTATAATCATCCATAAACTCAAACCATGTGCGGGGCAATTTCTAATCATTTATTTCATCCTCTCCCAAGATTGTGCAACATGCTCATGATCATGTTGCTTAAAATTCATTATATCGTTCGTAAGGGATATGATCTTAGCGGGCTGAAAGTACTTGGTAATAAAAGCATCTTTACACTTATTCCATGGATCAATACTATTTTAGGCAAAGATGAAACCCAAGTTTTAGCATGATCTCGTAGTGAGAACGGAAATAGCTTCAATTTAACAGTATCATTATACACATCTTTCTTCTTTTGCATATGACACAACTCAATGAAAATATTTATATGGGATGTGACATCTTCACTAGGAAGGCCGGAAAATTGTTCTTTCGCAACAAGATTAAGCAAGGCAGCATTTATATCATAAGATTCCGCACTAGTGGCGGGAGCAATCGGAGTACTAATAAAATCATTATTATTAGTATTGGAAAAGTCACACAACTTGGTATTGTTATACATCATGACGAAGCGAGCAATCAAACACACAAGCAATCAAAAGGCAAAAGAAATTTTTTCCTACGCACACGCAAGATCTATCCATGGTGATGAGCATCTACGAGAGGGAGAGTGGATCTACATACCCTTGTAGATCTCTAAGCGGGAAGCGTTAAGAAACGCGGTTAGTGTAGTCGAACGTCTTCGCGATCCAAATCGCCGAGTGTCCCGCGATCTCATCATGATCCGTCCCGCGATCCAATCACGATCCGTCCCATGAACTCATCACGATCCGTCCCGCGATCTCATCACGATCCGTCCCACGATTTCAATCACAGTCCTTCCGATCTAGCGCAGAACGGACGGCACCTCCGTGTTCAGCACACATACAGCTCGATGACGATCTCCGCCTTCTTGATCTAGCAAGAGGGAGCGGAGAGGTAGAAGAGTTCTCTGGCAGCATGACGACGCTCCGGTGATGGTTGTGGAGCTATTCCGGTAGGGCTTCGCCTAAGCACTGTAGAAATCCGATCTAGAGGAGAAACTATGCACTCGAGGAACGGGTAGCACGTGGCAGAAAATCTAGTGCCAAAAACCCTAAAACCTCTAGTATATATAGGAGGAATAGATGAGAAGGCTTGGCTCCCAAGAAGCCAGCCCTTGGGTTGGCCGAACCAAGGAGGATGGGAGGATTCCTCCTCCAATCCTAGTAGGCCTAAGACTCCTCCTTATTTTTGCCTTTTTTGCCTTTTTCCACCTTTTTCTCTTTGGGCTTTTCTTCCCATCCGCATGGAACTTGTGTGGGACTTCCACCAGCCCACAAAGGGCTGGTATTTATTCTCCCACAGCCCATGTAGCCTCTTGGGTCGAAATACCCCTCCCGATGGTGTCTCGGTACACTACCGGTACTCCAGGTACACAACCGATGAGCCTCAAACCTTTCCGGTGACCAAAACAGGACTTCCTATATAGCAATCTTCACCTACGGACCATTACGGAGCTCCTCGTGACGTCTGGATCTCATCCGGGACTCCGAACAACCTTCGGTCACCACCATACATAACTCTATACTACTGAAACGTCACCGAACCTTAAGTGTGCAGACCCTACAGGTTCGAGAACTATCTAGACATGACCGAGACAACTCTACGGTCAATAACCAATAGCGGGACCTAGATGCCCATATTGGTTCCTACAAATTCTATGAAGATCTTTATCGAACGAACCTCTATGTCAAGGATTCAGTTAATCCCGTATGATGCTCCATTTGTTCTTCGGTATGTTGCTTGCCCGAGATTCGATCGTTGGTATCTCCATACCTAGTTCAACCTCGTTACCGGCAAGTCTGTTTACTCGTTCTGTAATACAAGATCCCGTGACTAACACTTAGTCACATTGCTTGCAAGGCTTATTGTGATGTTGTATTACCGAGTGGGCCCTGAGATACCACTCCGTCACACGGAGTAACAAATCCCAGCCTTGATCCATGCCGACCCAACAGACACACTCGAAGATACCTGTAGAGCACCTTTATAGTCACCCAATTACATTGCGACGTTTGATACACACAAGGTACTCCTCCGGTGTCAGTGAGTTGCATGATCTCATGGTGGAACATATACTTGACATGCAAAAAACAGTAGCAATTAACTGACACGATCATATGCTATGTTTGTAGTTTGGGTCTTGTCCATCACATCATTATCCTAATGATGTGATTCCATTACCAAATGACATCTCATGTCCATGACTAGGAAACCCTAGCCATTTTGATCAACGAGCTAGTCTATTAGAGGCATATTAGGGACATGGTGTTGTCTATGTATCCACACATGTATCTGAGTTTTTGATCAACACAATTATAGCATGGATAATAAACGATTATCATGAACAAGGAAACATGATAATAACTAATTTATTATTGCCTCTAGGGAAAATTTCCAACAGTCTCCCACTTGCACTAGAGTCAATAATCTAGGTCACATCACCATGTGATTCGCATTGTTACGAATCTAACACCCACTGAGTTCTGGGGCTCGATCATGCTTTGCATGTGAGAGAGGTCTTATAGTCAATGGGTCTGCGACATTTAGATCTGTATGTACTTTGCAAATCTCTATGTCAAACTGTAAACACTGCTACCACACTCCACTTGGTACTATTCCAAATGGCTCCTCCACTATACATATCCGTATTGCTACTAAGAGTCATCCGGATTAGTGTTAAAGCTTGCATCGATGTAACTCTTTACGATGAACCCTTTATCACCTCCATAATCGAGAAAAGTTTCCTTAGTCTTTTAGTCACTAAGGATAATATTGACCGCTGTCGAGTGATCCACTCCTGGTTCACTCTTGTACCCCTTGATGGACTCATGACAAGGCACACACAGGTGCGGTACACAACATGGCATACTATACAGAGCCTATGGCTAAGGCATAGGGGACCACATTCATCCTTTCTCTTTCTTCTGCCGTTGTCCAGCTTTGAGTCTCACTCAACTTCACACCTCGCAAATCAGGCGAGAACTCTTTCTCTGACTGATCCATTTTGAACTCATTAAAAATCTTGTCAACGTATGTACTCATTGAAAGTCTCATCAAGCATTTTTATCTATCTCTATAGATCTTGATGCTCAATAATTAGGTAGCTTTATCCAGGTCTTCCTTTGAAAAACTCTTTTCAAACAACCGTTTATGCTTTCCAGAAATTCTACATCATTTCTGATCAACAATATTTCATCCACATATACTTATCAGAAATTCTATAGTGCTCCCACTCACTTTATTGTAAATACAAGTTTCTCATAAACTTTGCATAGACTCAAAAACTTTGATCACCTCATCAAAGTGTATATTCCAACTCCGAGATGCTTGCTTCAATTCATAGAAGAATCACTGAAGCTTGCACACCTTTTAGCTTCCTTAGGACTGACAAAACCTTCTGGTTGTATCTCATACAACCTTTCCTTGAAGAAGGAAACGATGTTTTGACATCCATCTGCCAGATTTCGTAATTGAAAAATGCAGTAACTGCTAACATAATTCCAACAGACTTTAGCATCGCTATGAGTGAGAAGGTCTCATCGCAGTCAACTCCTTGAACTTGGTGGAAACTTCTTTGCGACAAGTCGAGCTTTATAAATGGTGACATTCACCATCAGCGTCTGTCTTCATCTTAAAGGTCCATTTGTAGTCAACAACCTACCATACAATGAGCAAGTCTATACTTGGTTTTCATACATGGATCCTTTCTCGAATGTCATGGCCTCTAACCATTTGTTGGAATCTAGGCCCATCATTACTTCTCCACAACTCGTAGGTTCATCGTTGTCCAACAACATGACCTCCAAGATAGGGTTGTCGTACCGCTCAGGAGCACACATCCTTGTCGACCTACAAGGTTCGATAGTAACTTGATCCGAAGCTTCATGATCATCATCATTAACTTCCTCCCCAACTAACGTAGGCTTCACAGAAACATCTTCTTGCGCTGCGCTACTCTCTGGTTGAACACAGGTTCAACAACCTCATCAAGTTCTATCTTCCTCCCACTCAATTCTTTCGAGAGAAACTCTTTCTCGAGAAAGGACCTAGTTTTAGCAACAAACATTTTATGCTTGGATCTGAGATAGAAGGTTTACTCAACTGTCTTTAGGGTATTCTATGAAGATGCATTTGTCCGCTTTGGGTTCGAGCTCATTAGGTGAAAACCTTTTTTAACATAAGTGTTGCAGCCCCAAACATTAAGAAATGACAGCTTAGGTTTCTATCAAACCATAATTCACATGGTGTCATCTCAACGGATTTAGATGGTGCCCTATCTAAAGTGAATGTAATTGTCTCTAATGCATAACCCCAAAACGATAGTGGTAAAAGGATAAGAGACATCATAATTCGCACCATATCCAACAGAGCACGACTATGACATTCGGACACACCATCACACTATGGTGTTCCAGGTGGCGTGAGTTGTGAAACAACCTTCACATTGTCTTAAGTTGTATACCAAACTCGTAACTCAGATATTCACCTCCACGATCATATCGCGGACATTTTATCTTCTTGTCACGATGATGTTAAACTTCACTCTGAATTGGCTTGAACTTTTTCAAACGATTCAGACTTGCGTTTCATTAAGTAAATATACACTATTATCTACTCAAATCATCAGTGAAGGTAAGAAAATAATGATATCCACCGCATGCTACAAGGCTCATTGGATTGCATACATCAACATGTATCATTTCCAATAAATCACTTGCCCGCTCCATCAAACCAGAAAACGGGGTCCTTAGTCATCTTGCCCAAGAGGCATGGTTCGCATGTCTCAACCGATTCGAAATCGAATGAGTCCAAAGATCCATCAGCATGGAGTTTCTTCATGCGCTTTATACCAATATGACATTTAGCGGCAGTGCCACAAGTATGTGGTACTATCATTATTAACTTTGTATCTTTTGGCATCAATGTTATGAACATGTGTATTACTACAATCAAGATTTCAACAAACCATTCTCACTAGGTGCATCACCATTGAAGGTATTATTCATGTAAACAGAATAACCATTATTCTCTAACTTAAATGAATAACCGTGTTGCAACAAACATGATCTAATCACGTTCATACTCAACGCAAAACACCAAATAACATTTAGTTAGGTTCGTCACTAATCCTGAAGGTAGAGAGAGCGTGCGATGTTGATCACATCAACCTTGGAAACATTTCCAACACACATCGTCACCTCACCCTTAGCTAGTTCTCCGTTTATTTCGTAGCTTTTATTTTGAGCTACTAACATTTAGCAACCGAACCGGTATCCAATACCTAGGTGCTACTAGGAGTACTCGCAAGGGACACATCATTAACACGTATATCAAATATACTTCTGTCGACGTTGCCAACCTTCTTATCTACCAAGTATCTACGGTTGTTCCGCTTCAGCGACCGCTCTCCTCATAATCGAAGCACTTAGTCTCGGGTTTGGGTTCAACTTTGGGTTGCTTCACTGGAGCAGCAACTGACTGCTATCCATCAAGTTTCCCTCCTTGCTCTTGCCCTTCTCGAAACTAGTGGTTTGACTAACCATCAACACTTGACGCTCCTTCTTGAATTCTACCTTCGCGGTGTCAAACATCACGAATAGCTCAGGGATCATTATTTCTATCCCTAGCATTTTATAGTTGATCACCAAGTTCTAGTAGTTTTAGTGACAGTGACTTGGAGAACTATATCAATCACTATCTTATCTGGAAGATCAACTCCCACTCGATTCAAGCGATTGTAGCACCCAGACAATCTGAGCACATGCTCAACGATTGAGCTATTCTCTTTCATATTGCAGGCAAAGAATCTTGTTGGAGATCTCATATCTCGCAACACGGGCATGAGCCTGAGATCCTAATTTCAGATCTTAGAACATCTCATATGTTCCATGACATTCAAATTGTTTCGAAGCATCAATTCTAAGCCGTAATGCATGACGCACTAAACTATCAAGTAGTCATCTAAACATGCATATCAGATGTTCACAACATCTACAAACGTGCTAGAGGGGTTGGCGCACCGAGCGGTGTATTAAGGACATAAGCCTTCTGTGCAGCAACGAGGACAATCCTCAGATCACGGAGCCAGTCCGCAATATTGCTACCATCATCTTTCAACTCTATTTCTCTAGGAACATATAAAAATTCAAGGGAGCTACAACGTGAGCTAGTAATCTACAACACAGTTTGCAAAGACACTACTGACTATGTTCATGATAGTGAGTTCAATTAATCATATTACTTAAGAACTCCCACTCAAATTGACATCCCTCCGGTCATTCGAGTGATACATGATCAAAATTCACCAACTCAAGTCCGATCATCACATGAGTTGAGGTGGTTTCAATGGTGAACATCATCATGTTGATCATATCTGCTATATGACTCATGTTCAACCTTTCAGTCTCTTGTGTTTTGAGGCCATGTCTGTACATGCTAGGCTCCTCAAGTTTAACCCGAGTGTTCTGCATGTGCAACACTGGCTTGCACCCGTTGTATGTGAATGTAGAGTCTATCACACCCGATCATCACGTGGTGTCTCAACACGACAAACTTTCGCAACGGTGCGACTCGGGGAGAACACAATTCATCTTGAAATTTAAGTGAAGCATCACCTAATAATGCTACCGTCGTCCTAAGCAAAACAAGGTGCATAAAATCATTAACATCACATGCAAATCATAAGTGACATGATATGGCCATGAACTTGTGCTTTTGATCTCCATCTAGAAAGCACCGGCATGATCTCCATCGTCGCCGGCACGACACCATGATCTCCATCAATGTGTCGCCATCGGGGTTGTCGCGCCCAACATGCTTCTACTACTATTGCTACCGTTTAGCGATAAAGTAAAGCATTACATAGCGCTTAATGATTGACACGCAGGTCATACAACAATTAAAGACAACCCTATGGCTCCTGCCGGTTTCCGTACTCATCGACATGCAAGTTGTGATAATCTATACATCACATGATCATCTCATACATCACATATATCACATCATGTAATTGGCCATATCACATCACAACATACCCTGCAAAAACATGTTAGACGTCCTCTAATTGTTGTTGCATGTTTGACGTGGCTGCTACGGGTATCTAGCAAGAACAATTCTCATCTACGCAAAAACCACAACGGTGATACACTAGTTGCTTTTCAACCTTCTCAAGGACCGCCTTTGTCAAATCCGATCCAACTAAAGTGAAGGAAACTGGCACCCGCACGCCATCTGTGCAACAAGTTGCGGTTAAGGGAACCAGTCTCTCGTAAGTGTACGAGTAATGTTGGTCCGGTCCGCTTCATCTCACAATACCGCTGAACCAAAACACGACCAAGGGAGGAAGCAATCTAAGCATCAACGCCCACAAACTCTTTGTGTTCTACTCGAGATCTCATCTACACATAGACCTAGCTCATGATGCCACTGTTGGGGAACGTTTTATGGGAAACATAAAATTTCCTACGCACACGCAAGATCTATCCATGGTGATGAGCATCTATGAGAGGGAGAGTGGATCTACATACCCTTGTAGATCGCTAAGCGAGAAGCATTAAGAAATGCAGTTGGTGTAGTCAAACGTCTTTGCGATCCAAATCGCTAAGTGCCCCGCGATCTCATCACGATCCGGCCCGCAATCCAATCACGATCCGGCCCGCGAACTCATCATGATCCGTCCCATGATCTCATCACGATTCGTCCCGTGATCTCAATCACGGTCCTTCCGTTCTCGCACCGAACGGACGACACCTCCGCGTTCAGCACACGTAGAGCTCGATGACGATCTCCGCCTTCTTGATCCAGCAAGAGGGAGCGGAGAGGTAGAAGAGTTCTCCGGCAGCATGACGGCGCTCCGATGATGGTGGTGGAGCTATTCCGGCAGGGCTTCGCCTAAGCACTGCAGAAATCCGATCTAGAGGAGAAACAATGCACTCGAGGAACGGGTAGCACGTGGCTGAAAATCTAGTGCCAAAACCCCTAAAACCTCGAGTATATATAGGAGGAATAGAGGAGGAGGCTTGGATCCCAAGGAGCCAGCCCTTGGGTCGGCCGAACCAAGGAGGATTGGAGGATTCCTCCTTCGGATTCCTCCTCCAATCCTAGTAGGACTAGGACTCCTCCTTATTTTTGCCTTTTTTGCCTTTTTCCACCTTTTTCTCTTTGGGTTTTTCTTCCCATCTGCATGGGACTTGTGTGGGACCTCCACCAGCCCTCAAAGGGCAGGTATTTACTCTCCCACAGCCCATGTAGCCTCTTGGGTCGAAATACCCCTCCTGATGGTGTCCCGGTACACTCCCGGTACTCCCGGTACACAACCGATGAGCCTCAAACCTTTCCGGCGACCAAAACAGGACTTCCTATATATCAATTGTTGGGGAACGTAGTAGTAAATCAAAATTTTCTACGTGTCACCAAGATCTATCTATGGAGAAACCAGCAACGAGAGGGGAGAGATTGCATCTTCATACCTTTGAAGATCGCTAAGCGGAAGCGTTGCTAGAACGCGGTTGATGGAGTCGTACTCGCAGCGATTCAGATCGCGGTAGATCCGATCAAGTGCCGAACGGACGGCACCTCCGCGTTCAACACACGTGCAGCCCGGTGACGTCTCCTACGCCTTGATCCAGCAAGGAGGGAGGAGAGGTTGAGGGAGAGCTCCGGCAGCACGACGGCGTGGTGGCGGTGGAGCTGCGTGGTACTCCGACAGAGCTTCGCTAAGCGCTACGGAGAACGAGGGGAGGAGGAGGTAGGGCTGCACCAGAGAGAGAGGGAGAACCGTGTCTTGTGCAGCCCCAAATACCTCCACTATATATAGGAGAGAGGGAGGAGGGGTGGCTGCGCCCTAGGGTTCCACCCTAGGGGTGGCGGCAGCCACCAGATGCCATCTGGCCGGCGGCTAGGGCAAGGGAGAGGTGGGGCGCCCTAGGGTGGGCCTTAAGGCCCATCTAAGCCTAGGGTTTGCCCCCTTCCACCTTTGCCACGCCTTGGGCTGGGGTGGGAGGCGCACCAGCCCACCTAGGGGCTGGCTCCCTCCCACTCTTAGCCCACGGAACCTTCCGGGGCAGGTGGGCCCACTTGGTGGACCCCCGGAACCCTTCCGGTGGTCCCGGTACACTACCGGTGACACCCGGAACACTTCCGGTAACCAAATCCTCACTTCCTATACATCAATCTTCGTCTCCGGACCATTCCGGGACTCCTCGTGACGTCCGGGATCTCATCCGGGACTCCGAACAACCTTCGGTAACCACGTACACTATTTCCCTATAACCCTAGCGTCATCGAACCTTAAGTGTGTAGACCCTACGGGTTCGGGAGACACGTAGACATGACCGAGACACCTCTCCGGCCAATAACCAACAGCGGGATCTGGATACCCATGTTGGCTCCCACGTACTCCACGATGATCTCATCGGATGAACCACGATGTCAGGGATTCAATCAATCCCGTATACAATTCCCTTTGTTTATCGGTATGGTACTTGCCCGAGATTCGATCGTCGGTATCCCCATACCTTGTTCAATCTCGTTACCGGCAAGTCTCTTTACTCGTTCCGTAATACATCATCCCGTGACTAACTCCTTAGTCACATTGAGCTCATAATGATGATGTCTTACCGAGTGGGCCCAGAGATACCTCTCCGTCACACGGAGTGACAAATCCCAGTCTCGATTCGTGTCAACCCAACAGACACTTTCGGAGATACCCGTAGCGTACCTTTATAGCCACCCAGTTACGTTGTGACGTTTGGCACACCCAAAGCATTCCTACGGTATCCGGGAGTTACACAATCTCATGGTCTAAGGAAATGACACTTGACATTGAAAAGCTTTAGCAAACGAACTACACGATCTTGTGCTATGCTTAGGATTGGGTCTTGTCCATCACATCATTCTCCTAATGATGTGATCCCGTTATCAACGACATCCAATGTCCATGGTCATGAAACCGAGACCATCTATTGATCAACGAGCTAGCCAACTAGAGGCTCACTAGGGACACGTTGTGGTCTATGTATTCACACATGTATTACGGTTTCCGGTTAACACAATTATAGCATGAACAATAGACAATTATCATGAACTAGGAAATACAATAATAACCATTTTATTATTGCCTCTAGGGCATATTTCCAACATCAATCTGCACCTCCGGACCATTACAGAGCTCCTCGTGACGTCTGGGATCTCATCTGGGACTCCGAACAACCTTCGGTCACCACCATACATAACTCTATACTACCGAAGCGTCACCGAACCTTAAGTGTGTAGACCCTGCAGGTTCGAGAACTATGTAGACATGACCGAGACACCTGTACGGTCAATAACCAATAGCGGGACCTGGATGCCCATATTGGTTCCTACAAATTCTATGAAGATCTTTATCGGACGAACCTCTATGTCAAGGATTTAGTTAATCCCGTATGATGCTCCCTTTGTTCTTCGGTATGTTACTTGCCCGAGATTCGATCGTTGGTATCTCCATACCTAGTTCAACCTCGTTACTGGAAAGTCTCTTTACTCGTTCTATAATATAAGATCCCGTGACTAACACTTAGTCACATTGCTTGCAAGGATTATTGTGATGTTGTATTACCGAGTGGGCCCTGAGATACCTCTCGGTCACACGGAGTAACAAATCCCAGTCTTGATCCATGCCAACCCAATAGACACCCTCAGAGATACCTGTAGAACACCTTTATAGTCACCCAGTTACGTTGCAACATTTGATACACACAAGGTACTCCTCCAGTGTCAGTGAGTTGCATGATACACACAAGGTACTGCTCATAGGAACATATACTTGACATGCAGAAAACAGTAGCAATAAAGTGACATGATCATATGCTATGTTTCTAGTTTGGGTCTTTTCCATCACATCATTCTCCTAATGATGTGATCCCGTTACCAAATGACATCTCATGTCCATGACTAGGAAACCATAGCCATTTTTGATCAACGAGCTAGTCTATTAGAGGCATACTAGGGACATGGTGTTGTCTATGTATCCACACATGTATCTGAGTTTTTGATCAACACAATTATAACATGGATAATAAACGATTATCATGAACAAGGAAACATTTTTCCAACAAAAAGGCGAACGGAAGAAGGGCGAATAAAAAAGGCAAATATTTTTGGTATTTTCCAAAAATCATTTTAGAAGAGGGGGAGAAGAAAATGAGAGGCAAATGGAAAATAATGTGAATGCAAGAGATGAGTTTGTGATGGGTACTTGGTAGGCTTGATGTGTATCCTCCCCGGCAACGGCACCAGAAATTGGCAAGTTGATGGGATAGTTCTTGTCTTGACTTGCTATTTATCCTCCCCGGCAACGGCGCTAGAAATCCTTCTTTCTACCTCTTCAGCGTGCGTTGGTTTTCCCTTGAATAGGAAAGGGTGATGCAGTGAAGTAGATAAGTATTTCCCTCAGTTGTCGAGAACCAAGGTATCAATCGAGTAGGAGGAACAAGCAAGTCACCAATGGATGCACCTACACAAACAATCAAACTCTTGCACCCAATGCTATAAAGGGGTTGTCGATCCCTTGACGGTTATTTGCAAGGATTAGATCTGATAGAGATAAATGTAAAAGATTGCGGAAAGTAAAAAGGTAAATAAATTGAAGCAAGGTATATTTGGTATTTTTGGTTTATAGATCTGAAAATATATTATGGAAAGTAGACGCGGGGGGCATAGGTTTCACTAGAGGCTTCTCTCTTGAAGGAAAGTATCACTGTGGGTGAAAAAATTACTGTCGAGCAATTGATAGAAAAGCGAATAATTATGAAGATATCCAAGGCAATTATTATGCATATAGGTATCACGTCCGTGTCAAGTAGACCGAAATGATTCTGTTTCTAGTACTATTACTCCACACATCGACCGACTCCTGCCTGCATCAAGAGTATTAAGTTCATGAAGTACAGAGTAACGCATTAGCTAAGATGACATGATGTAGAGGGATAAACTCAAGCAATGTGATGAAACCCCCATATTTTTACCCTTGATGGAAACAATACAATATGTGCCTCGCCACCCCTACTTTATCACTGGGTGAGGACACATCAAGATTGAACCCAAAACTAAGCACTTCTCCCATTGCAAGAATTACCAATCTAGTTGGCCAAACCAAACCAATAACTCAAAGAGACTTGCAAAGATATGAAATCATGCATATAAGAATTCAGAAAAGAGTCAAATAATATTCATGGATAATCTGAATATAATCCCACAATTCATCAAATCTCGACAAACACATCGCAAAAGAGTATTACATCGGATAGATCTGCATGAAGATCATGAAGAACATGGTATTGAAGCACAAATAGAGAGAAGAAGCCATATAGCTACTAGCTATGGACCCGTAGGTCTGTGGTGGACTACTCACGCATCATCGGAGGGGTAATGGATTTGATGTAGATGCCCTCCGTGATCGGATCCCCCTCCGGTATATTACCGGAAAAGGATCTAAGATTGGATCTGTCGGGAACGGAGGCTTCTGGTGGCAAAAAGTATTTGTGTTGCTCTTTTTGGTATTGGGGGAATATTTGGGTATTTAGAGGACGAAGATTAGGGCTAGGAGACCTGCCAAGAGGTGGCAAGCCTACTAGGCGCGACCAAGGGGGGTGGCCGCGTCCCTGGCTTGTGACCTCCTGGCAGATGCCCTAACGTGCACTCCAAGTGTGGTAGATCTCTTTCCTTCTAGAAAATATCATTCCGAAGATTTTATTCCGTTTGGACTTCGTTTAATATTCCATATCTTCAATACTCAAAAAACAGGAAATAATAGAAACTAGCACTAGGCTCTAGATTAATAAGTAGTCCCAAAAATAATATAAAATAGCATATTAATGCCTCCAAAACATCCAAAATAGATAATATAATAGCATGACACAATCAAAAATTATAGATACGTTGGAGACGTATCAAACGCCATGGAGCATATGAGATGTTCCAGGATTTGAAATTAGTATTCCAAGCTAATGCGCGGATTGAGAGGTATGAGACCTCCGATAATTTCTTCGCCTACAAGATGGAGGAGAATAATTTTGTCAGTGAGCACATACTCACAATGTCCAGGTACTACAACCATTTGATCAGTTGGGAGTTGAGCTTCCGCCTGAGACGGTCACTAACAGAGTTCTCCAGTCACTACCACCTAGCTACAACGGATCTGCGATGAACTGTAATATGCAAGTTATGGACAAGTCAAACTTCGAGCTATTCATGATGCTGAAAATCGCGGAAGTAGAAATCAAAAAGGAGCATCAAGTATTGATGGTGAAGAAAACCACTAGTTTAAAGAAAGGCAAGGGAAAGGTGGGAAACTTTAATAAGAATGGCAAGCAAGTTGTTGCTCCCGTCAAGAAACCCAAGGCTGGACGCAAGACTGAGACTGCATGGTTCTAGTGCTAGGGGACTGGCCAGTGGAAGTGGAATTTCCCCAAGTACTTGGCTCATAAGAAGGCTGGCAATGTCAACAAAGGTATAATTTATATACATGTTATTGATATGTACCTTACTAGCTCTCATAGTAGTGCGTAGGTATTTGATACCAGTTCGGTTGCTCATATTTGTATCTCGAAGCAGGAATTATGAAATAAGCGGAGGATGGCAAAGGACGAGGTGATGATGCACGTTGAAAATGGTTCCAAGGTTGATGTGATTGACGTAGGCACGCTTGCTCTTCGATTACCATGGGGATTAGTTTTAAACCTAAATAATAATTATTTGGTGCCTGCGTTGAGCATGAACATTATGTCTGGATCGTGTTTACTGTGAGACAGTTATTCATTTAAATCAAAGAATAATTGTTGTTCTATTTATACGAGTAATATATTTTATGGTCATGCACCCAATGTGAATGGTTTATTCTTGTTGAATCTCGATCGTAGTGATACACATGTTTATAAGATTGATGCCAAAAGATGCAAAGTTAATAATGATAGTACTACTTTCTTGTGGCACTGCCGCTTAGGTCATATTGGTGTAGAGCGCATGAAGAAACTCCATGCTGATGCACTTTTGGAATCACTCGATTTTGAATCGCTTGATACATGCGAACCATGCCTCGTGGGAAGATGACGAAAACCCCATTCTCCGGAACAATGGAGCGAGCAAGTGGCTTGTTGGAAATCATACATACTGATGTGTGCCGTCCAACGAGTGTTGAAGCGCATGGTGGATATCGTTATTTTCTTACCTTCACTGATGATTTGAGTAGATATGGATATATTTACTTGATAAAACACAAGTCTGAAGCGTTTGAAAAGTTCAAGCAATTTCAGAGTGAAGTTGAGAATCATCGTAACAAGAAGATAAAGTTTCTACGATCTGATCATGGTGGAGAATATCTGAGTTATGAGTTTGGTATGCATTTAAGATAGCGCGGGATTGTTTCACAGCTCACGCCACATGAACACCATAGCGTAATGGTGTGTCCGAGCGTTGTAATTGTACTCTATAGGATGTGGTGCGATCTATGATGTCTCTTACAGATCTGCCACTATCATTTTGGGTATATGCATTAGAGATAATTGCATTCACTTTAAATAGTACACCATCAGAATCCATTGTGATGACACCATATGAATTATGGTTTGGCAATAAACCTAAGCTATCGTTTCTTAAGGTTTGGGGCTGCGACGCTTATGTGAAAAGGCTTTAGCCTGATAAGCTCGAACCCAAAGCGGAGAAGTGTGTCTTCATAGGATACCCTAAGGAAACAATTAGGTAAACCTTCTATCTTAGATCCGAAGGCAAAGTCTTTGTTGCCAAGAATGGATCCTTTCTAGGGAAGGAGTTTCTGTCAAAAGAATTGAGTGGGAGGAAGGTAGAACTTGATGAGGTTGTTGAACTGTCACTTCAATTGGAGAGTAGCACGACACAGAAAGATGTTTCTGTGATGCCTATACCAATTGAAGAGGAAGCTAATGATGATGATCATGAACCTTCAGATCAAGTCACTACCGAGCCACATAGGTCGACAAGGACGCGTAACGCCCCTGAGTGGTACGTCAATCCTGTCTTGGAGGTCATGTTGTTAGACAATAGTGAACCTATGAGTTATGAAGCAGCGATGGTGGGTTCGGATTCCTACAAATGGCTAGAGGCCATGAAATCATATATAAGATCCATGTATGAGAACAAAGTAATATGGACTTTGGAGGACTTACCTGATGATCGTAAGGCCATTCAACACAAATGGATCTTTACAAAAAGACGGACACGGATGGTAATGTCACCGTCTATAAAGAAAGACTTGTTGCAAAAGGGTTTTCACAAGTTCAAAGAGTTGACTACGATGAGACTTTCTCTCCCGTAGCGATAGTTAAGTCCATCACAATTATGTTAGCAATAGCTGCATTTTTCAATGATGAAATTTGGCAGATGGATGTCAAGACAGCATTCCTTTATGGTTTTCTTAAGGAAAAGTTTTATATGATGCAACCAAAATTTGTTGTTGATCACAAAAATGCTGACAAAGTATGCAAGCTCTAGCGACCCATTTATAGACTCGTGCAAGTGTCTTGAGTTGGAATATTCGCTACGATGGGGTGATCAAGGTGTTTGGGTTCATACAAGTTTATGGAGAAGCTTGTATTTACAAGAAAGAGAGTGTCAGATCTATAGCATTTCTAATGTTATATATGGATGACATATTGCTGATTGTAAACAATATATAACTTTTAGAAAGCGTGAAGGTATATTTGAACAAGAGTTTTTCAATGAAGGACCTAGGACAAGCTGCTTACATATTAGGCATCAAGATCTTTAGAGATAGATCAAGACGCTTAATAGGACTTTCACCAATCACATACCTTGATAAGATTTTGAAGAAGTTCAAAATGGATCAGTCCAAGAAAGGGTTCTTTCCTGTCTTATAAGGTGTGAACTTGAGTAAGACTCGGTACCCAACAAGTGCAGAAGATAGAGAAAAGATGAGTGTCCTCCCCTATGCCTCAACCATAGGCTCTATCATGTATGCAATGTTGTGCACAAGACCGGATGTGAGCCTTGCCGTAAGTATACACGGAAGGTTTCAAAGTGATCCAGGAGTGGAACACTAGAAAACAGTCAAAAATATCCTGAAGTAACTAAAGAGGACTAAGGAGATGTTTCTCATTTATGGAGGTGATCAAGAGCTCGTCGTAAAGGGTTATGTTGGTTCTAGCTTTGACATAGATCCGTATGACTCTAAGTCTCAAACCGGATATGTATTTATTCTGAATGGTGGAGCAATCATCTGGTGTGGTTCCAAGCAAAGCATGGTAGTAGATTCTACATGTGAGCGGAGTACATACCTGCTTCGGAAGCAACAAATGAGGGTGTCTGGATGAAGCAGTTCATGACAGGTCTTGGAGTTGTGCCCAGTGCAGTCGATCCGATGACTCTCATTTGTGACAACATTGGTGCCATTGCTCTAGCCAAGGAGCCCTGGTTTCACAAGAGGACTAGACACATAAAGTGCTGCTTCAGTTCCATCTGCGATTATATCAAGGAGGAAGAAATAAACATTTGCAAAGTACATAGAGATCTGAACGATGCATACCTGTTGACTAAACCTCTTCCATGGGCAAAACATGATCAACACCACAACTCTATGGGTGTTAGATTCATTACAATGTAAAGCTAGATTATTGACTCTAGTGCAAGTTGGAGACTATTGGAAATATGACCTAGAGGAAATAATAAAGTGGTTATTATCATAATTCCTTGTTCATGATAATTTTTATTATCCATGCTAGAATTGGATTGACCGTAAACTTAAATACATGTGTAGATATGTAAGCAACACCATGTCCCTAGTGAGCCTCTACTAGACAAGCTTGTCGATCAAAGATGATTAAGGTTTCCTAACCATAGACATGAGTTTTAATTTGATACCATGATCACATCATTAGGAGAATGATGTGATGGACAAGACTGAACCGTAAGCATAGCATTTGATCATATCACTTAGTTTATTGCTAGTGCTTTCTTCATGTAAAGTATCTGTTCCTAAGACCGTGAGATCATGCAACTCACTCACACCTAAGGAATGCCTTTTGTGTATCAAAAGCCACTTTGTAACTAGGTGATCATAAAGATATTGTATAGGTATCTCCGAGGGTGTCTGTTGGGTTGGCATGGATCAAGACTGGGATTTGTCACTCTGTATGACAAAGAGGTATCTCTGGGCGCTCTTGGTAATACAACACCACAATAATCTTGCAAGCAATGTGACTAAGGAGTTAGTCACGGGATCTTGTATTACAAAATGAGTAAAGAGACTTCCCTGTAACGAGATTGAACTAGGTATGAGATACTGACGATCGAATCTTGGGCAAGTAACATATCGGTAGACAAAGGGAATTGCATACCAGATTAAATGAATCCTTGACATCATGGTTCAACCAATGAAGATCCTCGTGGAATATGTAGGAACCAATATGGGCATCTAGGTCCCGTTATTGGTTATTGATCAGAGAGGTGTCTCGGTCATGTCTACATGATCCTCGAACCCGTAGGGTCACACGCTTAACGTTCGGTAGCGCTAGGGTAATGTTGAGATATTAATAGTGGAAATTCCAAAATTTGTTCAGGGTATCGGATGGGATCCAGGACATCATGGGGAGCGTTGGAATGTTCCGGAGGTACAAATTTATATATGGGAAGTCATATTTAGGGTGCCGAAAAAATTCCAGAATTTTTCGATAGAGTAGTAGGAAGGTTCTAGAAGGTAGGAAATTCCACCGTGGGGACCAACAACCTGGCAAGGTCCCACATGGATCGATGGGTGGGTCTACAACCCACATGGTGTGGCTGCACCATTCTCCAAGGCACATGTCGTTTACATCTAGAGATAAGATCTTATCTCTAAATTTAAAGTGTTGAATCTAGAAATAAGATGGTATATTCATGTTTGAAGGGTTCTGTCCCTTCTGGACGGTCCTAGGAGGATTTTGGATGCCCTCCCATGCCCTCCAGCCTATATATAGATGGGGGAGGTGCATGGGGGCAGCCAACCCTTCACCCTTGGCCATTCGCTCTCGCAACTCCTTCCACATTTCTATGGTACGCACTTGGCGAAGCCATGCCGGAATGCCGCTGCCACCACCACCACCACACCGTCATATTGGTTCAGATCTCATCTACCAATTCTCCCTCTCTTGCTGGATCAAGAAGGAGGATACGTCACCGAGCCAGATGTGTGCTAAAATTGAAGGTGCCGCACGTGTGGTGCTTGGATCGGATTGGATTGCAACGCGAGTACGACTAAGCCAACCATGATCTCTTGATCACTAACACTCTCGGTCTACAAGGGTATATAGACACCTCTCCCTCTCGTTGCTAGCATCTCCATAGAATAAATATTGGGTGCTTCATAGAAAAATTTGTATTTCCCATGCAACGTCCCTAATATTGTGATGTTTGCAATTTTTAAAAATATCCACTAATAAAAAAAGTTCCAGAATTTACATAAAATTTTGGGCATTTGCAAAAAAATTCAAAATTTTAAAAAATGCTCACAAATTTGCGAAATGTTATGGGATTATATTTTTTCGTGAACTTGAAAATTATTTATGTGTTTCAAAAATCTTCTAAATATCAAAACTTATACAAGATTCTCAATAAATGTTCATGGGTATTAAAATTATTCGTGTATTTAAAAAATTATCCTTGAATTAAAAAATGATTGTTTTTTCAAAAAAATAATTTACATTTTTTCACATTTAGAATAATGTTGACAAATTAGGAAACATTCTGGTATTTTTCGAAAATTTGAAATAATTTTAGAAAGTTTTTCAGTATTGCAGAAATTTTACAAATATTATTTTAGGTATTTCAATTTGTTTTCCAAATTCAAAAGATGTTTAAAAGTTTATAAATGTTAATGAATTACAAAAATGTCTACAAATGAAGAAACTTATTAGGAAATTTAAAAAAAGGATAAAACATAAAAAACACAAACCATCCATAAGAAAACCAATAAGAAAAGGAAACATTGAAGAAACAAAAAAAAGTTCAAGGGAAGGTTGGTTCCAGAACCGTCCTAAAGCTGATCGAGAAAGACACAACAAATCTTGTAACATGGGCTGGCCAGAGGTGCGCATTTGACGTCACTATCCCCCGCGGGGCGAGTATTTGTGTTGCTTATCATGAGACGTAAGACAACCTCGCGTGAAGGTGGGCGCAAGACGCGCTGGCCCAAGTGTGCGGGAGGTCACATGCCACATCATTGTTTCTCCTTTTTCTAGTTTTTCACCTTTTTATTTTTTATTTTATTTATAGTTCCAAATATTATATTATTATAACACAAACACTCTACGTGAAACATTTGAAAATGCTATTAAAGCATTCTAAAAGATGTTAAATCCATGGAGAGTTAATGGTTGTCATGTATTGTAGATATAATCATGACAATACTATATGGGTATGTATGTAGAGACAATCGTATTTGTCTGGCGGTGCAAATGAGAGTAATTCAAGGGTTTATACTAGTTCAAGCCCTCTCTGGTGGAGGTAATACCGTACTACCGTGGTTCTCTTTGCTTTTAGCGCAATGTACAATGTGAAAGAGTTCAACCTTCAGTCTAGTGCCCTCCTCCTAAATTATATAGAGTGTGCTAGGTTAGGTGTCATAACGGGATGGTATTAATGCTATTCACGACCGCTTTTATTGTGGCTATTACTACAAATAATTGTCGTAGATTACTTTACTAGCGGTAATGACGGTAACTAAGACATCCCAGGTAATGGTATCATAGCTCGCAGATGACTGCTCCTGCCTTCAGGATGATCAACTGTTGGGTCTTGCCATGAGAGGGTGTAAGATCCGGCTGTTAGGACTTAGCCCGATGATGTAAATCCCTCTGCTCTTTAAGTTCTTGGGCTATAACCTTACTGGACCTGGTTGATAGAACCTTGACCCATTTTATTTTCGAATGGATCCTTGGTTGCCTTGGATATAACCCCATCAACATAAAAATATACATAATGCATGAAAACAATTGACCATATATTTAAAATGTTTAATTAAGCATCTAAAAATGTAAAGTATGTATAAAAAAAGTTTCTCTTGCACTAAAAAGATGTATACCAAAACAATATACAATGTGTATAAAAGATGTTGATCATGTATTCAAAAAACACTAATCGAGTATTTGAAAAATGTTAAATATGTATAGAAAACGTGTTTCTCATGTATATGAAATATGTATACAAAAATTGCACAATATGTGTGAAAACATGTTGATCATGAATTTTAAAAATGCTAATCATGTATAGAATTTTTTTCTGATGTACAAAAAAATGTACAACATAAATTGAATAATAGTAGACATTAGGAATCATATATGGAAAAAACATTATGCATATAATTTTTTTCCTAACATACACAAAAATATACATTATGTGTGAATTATATTATGCCCATTAAAAATGTTCATGGTGTATTTGGAAAATTATGCCCATGTATACGAAAAGTGTTCAAAACTTGTATGTAAAACCAAATGTGCGTCATTTTATTGGAAAACAGTGAGAACCTATGACAAGTATGAAACTGAAATCAAATATAAGGAAGTCAATCAGTGTAAATAGACAAATAACTAAAAAATGGTGAAGAAAATATAGAAACCGGAAAAGAACAAAGAAAACCAGCATATAAAGAAGAGGAAAAAAGAACCAATGGAAAATGTTGAAGGAAGAACCAAGTATAATGAAGAAACAAATGGAAGAAAAATGATGAAGAAATAAAAAAACCAAAAGAAAAAAGAAAACAAGAAAAAACAAGAAAACTCAACACCAAACAGTGAAAACCGGACAAGAATACTCATAAAATCCTGGCCCAAACAGTAAAAAGATGGAATAAAAAAGAACACACGGAGAAAAAAATGAGTGCATTACTACAACGCGTAGCCGTCCTAGCAAAACATTAAAGAAACCATAAAAAACCAAGGTAAAGAAAAAACAAAACCAACTTGCAAAACTTCTACATTGAAATGGCCAGTCTAGCTCGGTTACGGTATTCATTTCAACAATGTTATGATGCAAGGAACTTATTGACACCTCCTATTTCCAACGCTACACGCTGGCGAAAAAATTAACACGCATCCCTTCCCCTATGGGTGGCGGGACGCTCCGACATCCATGTCCTCACACTGATCTCCCTGTCTACAGATGGATGTTGAAACAAATTTACGGATTAGCGTTGGAAATGCCTTTATGCACTTGTGACAGTCCCTTCCATCACATCCTAAAATGGTCAAACACAGTAACACGCATCATCATTAATCTAGTGTTTTCAGTGAAGTCGTTGCATGTCGGTGAGGGCCGGCCCTGGTGTATGGCCAGAGGTGCCACGACCCAGGGCCTAGGCCCGGGGGCCATATGATCTGGTATCCATCTATAGTAGAGCCTAGCAAAAAAATAGGTAGGGAAAAAATCAAGTGAGAAAACAAATGACATGGGCTAGGCCCACCCAATATCCTTTGCTGATATAGGCAAGTAATGATAGGTCTACCTAAAAAAACAAAGGCAAGTAGCGATAAGAGCATCTACAGTCGAATCCCTTATATCTGTCTCAAATGTCTGGCCAGGCCGTTTGGTCAATGAGCGGTCATCAAACGCGACCTAGCTGGACCCCTCATACCCACCTCAAATGTCCGGACTGACTGACACCCTTCATATCCATCTTAAATATAAGGACTTGTGGACGCGCACGGGCACGCGAGGCAGTCCGCCACGTAAGACGATACCCCATCCCGGATCACCTTTGCTTTTTCTTTATTCATGTTGGAAATATGCCCTCGAGGCAATAAATAAAGTGTTTATTATTATGATAATTGTTCATGATAATTGTTTATTATCCATGCTATAATTGTATTGATTGGAAACACAAATCATGCGTGGATGAATAGACAACACTTTGTCCCTAGTATGCCTCCAGTGAACTACCTCGTTGATCAAAGATGGTCAAGGTTTCCTAGCCATTGACATCTGATGTCATTTGATAATGGGATCACATCATTAAGAGAATGATGGGATGGACGAGACCCAAACTATAAACGTAGCATATGATCGTGTCAGTTTATTGCTAAAGTTTTCTGCATGTCAAGTATATGTTCCTATGACCATGAGATCATGCAACTCAGGGACACCGGAGGAATGCCTTGTGTGTATAAAACGTCGCAACGTAACTGGGTGACTATAAAGGTACTCTACAGGTATCTCCGAGGGTGTCTATTGAGTTGGCATGGCTCAACACTGGGATTTGTTGCTCCGTGTGATGGAGAGGTATCTCAGGGCCCACTCGGTAATACAACATCACAATAAGCCTTGCAAGCAATGTGACTAAGTGTTAGTCATGGGATCTTTTATTACGGAATGAGTAAAGAGACTTGCCGGTAACGAGGTTGAACTAGGTATGGAGATACCGACGATCGAATCTCGGGCAAGTAACATACCGAAGAACAAAGGGTTCTGAATCCTTGACATAGAGGTTCGACCGATAAAGATTTTCGTAGAATATGTAGGAACCAATATTGGCATCCAGGTCCCGCAATTGGTTATTGACCATAGAGGTGTCTCGGTCATGTCTACATAGTTCTTGAACCCGCAGGGTCTGCACACTTAAGGTTCGGTGACGTTTCGGTAGTATAGAGTCATATATGGTGGTTACCGAAGGTTGTTCGGACTTCCCGGATGAGATCCCGAACGTCACGAGGAGCTCCGGAATGATCCGGAGGTAAAGATTGATATATAGGAAGTCCTATTTTGGTCGCCGGAAAGGTTCCGGGCTCATCGGTAGTGTACCGAGAGTGTCGGGAGGGTACCGGGTGACCATCGGGAGGTGTATTTCGACCCAAGAGGCTACATGAGCTGTGGAAGGATAAATACCAGCCCTCAGTGGGCTGGCCAAAGTCCCACACAAGGCCCATGCGGTTGGGAAGAAATTCCAAAGTGGAAAAGGTGGAAAAAAGGCAAAAAGGTGGAAATAAGGAAGGAGTCCTAATGCTACTAGGAGTGGAGGAGGAGGACTCCTCCTATCCACTTTGGCCGAACCAAAGAGGGGCTGGCCCTTGTGCCAAGCCTCCTCCTCCTCCTCTCCTCCTATATATACTAGAGGTTTTAGGGTTTTTGCATGAGATTTTCAGCCACGTGCAACCCTACCCTCTAGGTCGTAGTTTCTCCTCTAGATCGGTTTAGGCGAAGCCTTGCTGAGATTACTCCACACCATCGCTGCAACACCGTCACACTGCCGGATAACTCGTCTATCTCTCCGCTCCCTCTTGTTGGATCAACAAGGCGGAGATCGTCATCAAGCCGTACGTGTGCTGAACGCGAAGGTGTCATCCGTTCGGTGCAAGATCGGGACGGATCGTGATTGGATCGCGAGATGCTCGGCGATTTGGATCGCGAAGACGTTCGACTACATCAACTGCGTTTCTTAACGCTTCCCGCTTAGAGATCTACAAGGGTACATAGATCCACTCTCCCTCTTGTAGATGCTCATCACCATGGATAGATCTTGCGTGTGCGTAGGAAACTTTTTGTTTCCCATGTAACGTTCCCCAACAGTGGCATCATGAGCTAGGTCTATGTGTAGATGAGATCTCGAGTAGAACACAAAGAGTTTGTGGGCGTTGATGCTTAGATTGCTTCCTCCCTTGGTCGTGTTTTGGTTCAGCGGTATTGTGGGATAAAGCGGTCCGGACCAACCTTACTCGTATGCTTACGAGAGACCGGTTCCATCGACTGACGTGTAACTTCATTGCACAAAGATGGCTGGCATGTGTCTGTTTCTCCTACTTTAGTTGGATCAGATTCGACTAAGGCGGTCCTTGAGAAGGTTGAAAAGCAACTTATGTATCACCATTGTGGTTTATGCGTAGGTAAGAATTGTTCTTGCTAGATACCTGTAGCAGCCACGTAAAACATGCAACAACAATTAGAGGACGTCTAACTTGTTTTTGCAGGGTATGTTGTGATGTGATATGGCTAATTACATGATGAGATATATGTCATGTATGAGATTATCATGTGTTGTATAGAATATCACGACTGGCATGTCGATGAGTATAGCAACCGCTAGGAGCCATAGGGTTGTCTTTAATTATTGTAAGACCTGCGTGTCAATCATTAAGCGCTATGTAATGCTTTACTTTATCGCTAAACGGTAGCAATAATAGTAGAAGCATGGTGGGCGCGACAACCATGATGGAGACACGTTGATGGAGATCAAGATAATGGAGATCATGGTGTCTGGCCGGTGATGATGAAGATCATGTCGGTGCTTTCAAGATGGAGATCAAAAGCACAAGTTCATGGCCATATCATGTCACTTATGATTTGCATGTGATGTTAATCCTTTTATGCACCTTGTTTTGCTTAGTACGACGGTAGCATTATAAGGTGATCCCTCAATTAAATTTCAAGATGATTTTAGTTCTCCTCGAGTGTGCACCATTGCAAAAGTTCGTCGTGTTGAGAGACCAAGTGATGATCGGGTGTGATAGACTCTACGTTCACATACAACAGGTGCAAGCTAGTGTTGCACATGCAGAACACTCGGGTTAAACTTGATGAGCCTAGCATGTACAGACATGGCCTCGGAACACCAGAGACCGAAAGGTCAAACGTGAGTCATATAGTACATATGATCAGCATGATGATGTTCACCATTGAAGCCACCTCAACTCACATGATGATCGGACTTGAGTTGGTGAATTTGGATCATGTGACACTCACATGATCTAAGGGATGTCAGTTTGAGTGGGAGCTTTGGTAATTTGATTAACTAAACTCATTATCTTGAACAATAGTCTAAGTAACCTTTGCATCTTTATGTTGTAGATAAATGGCTCGCGCAGTAGCACCCCTGAATTTCAATGCGTTCCTAGAGAAAGCTAAGTTGAAAGATGTTGGAAGTAACTTTGTGGAATGGGCCCATAATTCGAGAATTATCCTCATGGCTTCCCAGAAATCATATGTCCTTGATGCACCGCTTGGTGACCAACCGAAAGACATGTCATCCGAAGACGTTAAGAACGCTTGGGAGGCACGTTCTGGAGATTACTCAATAGTTCAATGTGCAATATTATATGTCTTAGAACCGGGACTCCAAAGATGTTTTGAATGTCATGGAGCATATGAGATGTTCCAGGAGTTGAAGTTTATCTTTCAGAAGAATGCCCGGATCGAGAGGTATGAGACCTCCGATAAGTTCCATGCTTGCAAAATGGAGGAGAACGGGTCTATCAGTGAACATATACTCAGAATGTCTGGGTATTCGACTCGTCTAGCGGAGTTAGGAATTGCCCTTCCCTAGAGGCGATCACTGACAGAGTTCTTCAATCACTACCACCTAGCTACAAGAGCTTTGTGATGAACTATAACATGCACGAGATGAACATGTCAGTCATCGAGCTATTTGCGATGCTGAAAGTCGTTGAGTCTGAAATCAAGAAAGAACATCAAGTGTTGATGGTCAATAAAACCACTAGTTTCAAGAAGAATGGCAAGGGCAAGGGCAAGAAGGCTAAATCCAAGAAGGATGGAAAAGCAGTTGCTCGTCTTGTAAAGAAACCCAAGGCCGGACCCAAGCCAGAAACTGAGTGCTTTCATTGCAAGGGAACTGGTCACTGGAAGCAGAATTGCCCCAAGTACCTGGCTGACAAGAAGGCGGCCAACAACAAACAAGGTATATACGATATACATGTTATTGATGTGTACCTTACTAGCTCTCGTAGTAGTGCCTGAGTATTTGATACCGGTTCGGTTGCTCACATTTGCAACTCAAAGCAGGACCTACGGAATAGACGGAGCCTGGCTAAGGACGAAGTGACGATGCGCGTGGGAAATGGTTCCAAGGTTGATGTGATCGCCGTCGGCATGCTCTCTCTTTGATTACCATCGGGATTAGTGATGAACCTGAATAATTGTTATTTAGTGCATGCGTTAAGCATGAACATTATATCTGGATCTTGTTTATTGCGAGCCGGTTACTCATTAAATCAGAGAATAATGGTTGTTCTATTTATATGAACATCATACGGGATTAACTGAATCCTTGACATAGAGGTTCGACCGATAAAGATCTTCGTAGAATATGTAGGAACCAATATGGGCATCTAGGTCCCGCTATTGGTTATTGACCGTAGAGGTGTCTCTGTCATGTCTACATAGTTCTCGAACCAGCAGGGTCTGCACACTTAAGGTTCGGTGACGTTTCGGTAGTATAGAGTTATACATGGTGGTGACCGAAGGTTGTTTGGAGTCCCGGATGAGATCCCATATGTCACGAGGATCTCCGGAATGGGCCGGAGGTAAAGATTGATATATAGAAAGTCCTGTTTTGGTCGCCGGAAAGGTTCTGGGCTCATCGGTAGTGTACCCGGAGTGCCGGGAGGGTACCGAGTGACCATCGGGAGGTGTATTTTGACCCAAGAGGCTACATGGTCTATGGGAGGATAAATACTAGGCCTTAGTGGGCTGGCCAAAGTCCTACACAAGGCCCATGCGGCCAGGAAGAAATTCCAAAGTGGAAAAGGTGGGAAAAAAGGAAAAAAGGTGGAAATAAGGAAGGAGTCCTAATCCTACTTGGAGTGGAGGAGGAGGACTCCTCCTCTCCACTTCGGCCGGACTAAAGAGGGGCTGGACCTTGCGCCAAGCCTCCTCCTCCGCTCCTCCTATATATTAGAAGTTTTAGGGTTTTTGCACAAGATTTTTAGCCACGTGCAACCCTACCTTCTAGGTCGTAGTTTCTCCTCTAGATCGGTTTCAGCTGTGCTTAGGCGAAGCCCTATTGAGATTACTCCACCACCATTGCCGCAGCGCCGTCACGCTGCCGGAGAACTCGTCTACCTCTTTGCTCCCTCTTGCTGGATCAAGAAGGCGGAGATCGCCATCAAGCCGTACGTATGCTGAACGCGGATGTGCCGTCTGTTTGGTGCTAGATCGAGATGGATCGTGATTGGATCGCGGGACGCTCGGCGATTTGGATCGCGAAGACGTTCGACTATATGAACCGCTTTTCTTAACGCTTCCCGCTTAGCGATCTACAAGGGTATGTAGATCCACTCTCCCTCTCGTAGATGCTCATCACCATGGATAGATCTTGCGTGTGCGTAGGAAATTTTTTGTTTCTCATGCAACGTTCCCCAACAATTCATTCTTTCTTTTTATGATCAGTCATGTGCAAGTGATCGGACATGTGAGAAAAAAATGAGAAATGTGGCTGCACGGATGAAAAAATAGGGGCTCAAAACGAATATGCTCGGTCACTGACCGGATGCATCCTTAGGCGGTTGAGAGGTCAGATTTGCCAAATCCAACTATAGATGCTCTAACTAAATCAATATGATCGCTTCGCTTCATCCTTCATTAGTTCGTCTTTGCTAATAGGACGTGTTCGTCAACCGTCGATCAACCACTTTGCTCGGCGCTCACCCTGATTGTATACGGATTCTTGTTCATTGTCGCTGCTGCACGGGGCACCTCTCTCGAAATAGGCTTTCACCCCGCTTTATACATAAAGCATAGAACCATACAACATTCTCCAAAGCCATACAACATAACAACTGGGGCCACGGCACAACTAGGCTCAAGAAAAAGGAAGAAGAATAGGAAAAAAGGCCACCTAGTGGCAAAGGGCGAGATCGCCTAAGGCGAAGCCAATCGTCGTGTCATAGCATGCAGCAGGTCCAGCATGGCCTCCAGCCTGTCCTTGTTTGTCTGTCTAGATAATGGATGCCAGTGCTTCATAAAAGCAAGGAATTTGAAGAGGGAGTCAGACGCTTGCGTCTGGAAAATCCTCTCTATCACCATTTTACTGCGAGTCGCCAAAAAGTCCATGCCATCACGACAAAAACTAGCCAAAACAAACGGCGATGACGGCCCATCTGGTTGGCCCTAAGGTGAAGAAATTCCGCGAGGTCCTCAGCCCCCCATTTGGGACCAAGGCCTCTGTAATAGCACAGGACCAATGCTCCAGTAGATTCCCCTTTTATTCCATTGTTGTTGTGTGATTCGATTGCTTGTCGCATTTATCATTGCATCATTCGCATCATCTACATAGCATCGTCACTCATTTTCGTAAAACTTGCATCCGTTCATAGTCGCCGGTTTTCTTCATTCTTGCCGTTCCCCGTTTTGAGACCAACCACACACGCCCGCGCCCGCGACATCGGTAAAAATATTGTTTTTAAAGTGCGCTAAAAATATTCTCGGATTGGGTAGAAAGTTGGCGTGCGGTCTTATTATATTGTAGGTGGACCGCCTGTCGAATTTCGTCGCATTCCGAGTTCATTCATACCCGAACGGTCAATTGTAGTAGTGCGGTAATCGATTTATTTATGGGACAATTTTGGTTTATAAAACCCGGGTCACGGGCCCCAATTCTTTCTCTCATCCTCACCTAGCCAACTACACAACCACTAGCCCAACTTAGCCCCTCCTTCCGTTCGTGGTCATCGGATCGCGATCGGACACACGAGGTCCAAGCCCACTAGTGCCATTCCCTATTTAAACCACCCCATGGAGAGAGCCCCTTTACTCTCTAGAGTTTCCCCATGTAAAACTTGCAGCCACCCCCCTCAAAAATCCTAACTTCAAGCCCCACCTCTTTCAATCCCGAAATTGACTCTTTCCCCATCATTTTCAGCTCTTAGATTTGAAATTAGGGGTCCAATTCGCCCAAATCCCCACCTATCGGATATGTACATGGTCAAATCGGACATGTTCGGCAACTATAGAGCTGCCGCAACCCGCAGGCGCCTTGCCCCAAGTTCCCTCGCCCTCCGTGCCTGATCCAGATCGCCGCCCCTCGCCGGACCTCATCGCCGGTCGTTGGACGCCGTTGACCCGCGCCATCGCCGGAGAGGCCGCCCCGCTGCCATCATCGCCCGTAGCTCCCGCTGCCATGGAAGGGGACTTCGAGGTCCATGCTCGCCGCCTTGCTTTGCTACCCATGCCCTGGCCTCGACTCCGGCAGGATCCGACCACAACGGCCTGGATCTACGCTCCCTCGCCTTCTCCGCCCCGCCTCCGAGCCTTGCCGGCCACCGTGGCTACTGTCGGTGCTGTTGAGGCCTTCGCCCCGCATCCCGAGTGGATCGAGGATGAGCGCCCGATCCCGCTCGCCCGTTGACCATCGGCCGAGTAGGCCTCTGCAGCGCCCAAGCCGCCTGCGCGAGCAGGCCCAGCTTGCCTTGCCTCCAGCCGCTAGCTCACTCGGCCGCAACCTAGCTCCAAGGCCCAACCAAGCCTCTCCACCGAAACGGGCTTGGCCCATGGTGAGCAAGCCCACCCCCTCGCATTTATTTTTCTGAGTAGGCCCATAGCATTTATGACCCTGATTTTAATTTGCTAATAAATAATAAACCATGCTGCAAAATGAAATGTTTTATGTATGAAAATTGTTTAGAAAAATGCGTAGATTAACAATATGCCATTTTCATCCATGATAAAGATATCTAAGATCGTTGTTTTGCATCATTTTGCATAATTGGCATTAATTTGTATTGTCATATTTATTTAACCATGCATTGGAATTAATCCAACAATATATTAAAATGTTCATATTATCGGCATCGCATTTTCATGAATGATAAACTTGTTCATTGGAATATTTGCATTTAACTTCCATTTATTGTTGCTAAAAGGGGTTATTCCATAAACTTGCATAATTAATTGTTACATATTTCCCTACATGAACCTATGCATATTATATGTGTTTTTGGGGTAGAAAAATCCATAGAATTTATTTGTGCGTTTAGTTTTGCCATTTGAGTTAGTTTGGTGCATGTTATTTTTGCTGTGATGCCCTTCTATTATTTTCGTGTGATTTAATCCATACATGATATGAATTGTCGTTGAACATGAGATATGCCTTGGACATGTGTACTAGGCCCGGGTCATTTTGATTGTTATAGAAATCCATGTTTAGGTGTTGTTTTCTTGTTGCCAACATGCTATAAAATATTGTTGTTTTGAGGGGTCTAAATATTTCTAAGTCTGGAATCTGTAACATTTTGTTGCTGTCTTGTCATGTATTCTGCTAGTGATCTAGAACTCCTTTGGGATTGGTGCAGTGGAGTTATTTGTAGATTATAATGTCTAATACCATGCTGTTAATTTTCATGTCATAATATGCCCTGTAGCATATAGTTTTACTGCTGTCAATATGCTTTTATGATAAAAACTGCACTATCAAAAACTGCTATTTTCACCAAGTCTGAAACTGTTTTCAATTAGCCATGTTGTGAGCTTCCTACTATGTGATGCATGCCTATTTTGAGTATGATATGTGAAGATGAAATAAAGTGTGTGTTATATGCTACTGCCCCATGCTTAGTTTGTGCATTTTAGTATCTTGTAGCTTGTTGTTTTCATGCGTGCAAAATGCCATGTTGCTCTTTTGGGCAGATTTCATATAAAACTTGTGTTGGTTGTTGTGGTTGAACCGTAGCTTCGTTTTAGGCATGCCTTATATGAAACTTGCCTAGAATTTCATGTAGTATCATATTATCATGTTGCATCCATGTTTTGAAGTGCTTGTGGTTGTCATATTCATGCATTTTGCATTCATGGCATGATCATCTTGTGTGTGTCATATCTTTTAGACCGTAGCTCCGTTTGAGATGTTCTATATATGTAAATTGACTAGAATAACGTGTAGAATTGCATGGAATACTTTATTCTGTGTTTAAAAATTATAAAATATGGTTAGTTCAAATCTGGACCAATTTCGAAATTAACATAGGGGGTCATTTCGGAAATGCTATATGTTGTTTCTGGCCTCATTTAAACATGCCTAGATATGTAGTTTACTTATGCTTCACCTCTTGCCATGTTTAACAAGATTTAATATTGTCGTGCACCTAAACAAGAGTGAACTAAATAATCGATCGTGGAGTTTCGACAATATGCAACTCGTTGCATATTGAGGTTCAGTTTAATGTGTAGTAGTTGTTTGATGTGATTTGCCATGTCTTGCATATTTAAACCGGACATGCATCATATTTGTTTGTGCATCATGTCTTGCATATGTTGCAGTGTATCGTGTGTTGACTGTTTGTTCTGGATTGCTAGTTCTCGATAAAGTTCTAAAAGCGTTTGGAGTGTGAAGATTCGTTCGACTACGTTGGCTCGTCTTTTTCATGGAATAATTCTTCTTCCAAGCGGGATCTCAGGAAAGATGACACATCTCCCTGGATACCACTACTATCATTGCCATGCTAGATATCTCGTTTTTTATCGCTATATCACGCTACCTACCACTTGTTTGTCAAGCCTCCTAACATTGCCATGAAAGGCCTCCAACCATCCACCTTCCCAGCAAACCTTTGATTGGCTATGTTATCGCTTGCTCAGCCCTTCATATAGTATTTCTAGCTGCAGGTGCAATTGCTTCCATGTGTCAACATGGACAATCTTTCGTTATCACAATATTATTGCTATTTAATTTAATGCACATATATACTTGGTAAAAGGTTGAAGGCTTGGCCTTTTGCTCGGTATTTTGTTTCACTTTTGCCGACCCTAGTTACTTGTGTACTGGTGTTATGTTCCATATTGAGCGCTCCTAACATGCTCAGGGTTGTTATGGGGACCCCCTTGATTTTTGTTTTAGGATAAAGCTTGTATGGCAAGGCCCAACATTGGTAATATGTTTGACAAATAACTAATAAAATGCACAGGGACCCGTCGGCCCCCGCGGATAATTAATCACCCCCCCCCCCGAGCCAGTGCTCCTCGTGAGTGTTGGTCCAATACGGCTGCCTGCGAGGCCACCTCGAGGAAACTTGGGGATTGGTTTTCCTTATAGCTAGACCCATTCGTTCGTGTCCTGAGAACAAGATACGCGACTCTTATCGGGTTTGTTGACACGTCGGGCGACCTTGCTGGATTTGTTTTACCTTTCTCGAACATCTTGTGTGAAGAATTCCAAAATACTTCGGGCTATCTCGAGGTTGCGGTTTTCCTATGGAATTGCCTAAGAAATCATGGGATTCGTGGTTGAGGTTATTCCCGCTGATAGTGGTTAATTTGTGATGGAGGGGTTGGAGCACCTCTGCAGGGTTAAATCTTTTGGAAAGCCATGCCCGTAGTTATGTGGCAACTTGGAAACTTTGTTTAACACTCGATCATAGCAATTTTGAAGTAAACTCAATTAAAATACACCAACTATGTCCGTAACCGTGACTGTCTCTTCTCATGAGTCCTTATCCGAGAGAGAACATGGTGGAGTTACGTTTGACGTACGTACGTGTTCAGGATCACTTAGTGATCATTACTAGCTCACGTCCGTTATTCATAGACCATCATACTTTACTTTCTGTATTCGTAAGTTAGCCACTCAAATAAATGCTTAGTCGCTTGCTGCAGCCTCACCACTTAACCATACCTCACCCATTAAGCCTTGATAGTCTTGATACCTTTGGAAATGAGATTGCTGAGTCCCTGTGGCTCACAGATAACTAGAACAACAGTTGCAGGTACAGGTAATGCGATGCTTTGACGTGAGAGCGATGCTTGTTTGATTTGAATGTCTTCTTCATCATCATCAATCTAGGATGTGGAGCGGCAGCCTGGGATAGCAAGGATCGATGTCATTTTATTGTTTCATTTCTTCCGTATTCAGACCCTGCTCTTATGTATGAAGTTTGAATATATATTGTTGTGATGATGTGATGTTGTTGTAGCTTGGGGCGAGTGTAAGCCAATTCCATATACTCATCTCTTCTGTACATGTACTTGTAATGATATCCATTCTTGCGAAACGAAGAGATGCACTTCTATCCCTGTCGAGGCCCTCGCGCCAAAGTAAGGATAGGATCACATCTTGGCGTGACAGCCTCCCTAATGAATTCCCACATGTTCCATCCCACCATACATGAGAATATGATGTGGGTCATCATTTCGGTAACTAAGCAAACCAGGCATAGGCCATTGCCCGGGCCTTGTTGCTTGCGCACTTCCATTCCCGAGGGGAGCCGGTTGCGAAGTATCTCCCACACGAAGATCTTTATTTTCAGTGGTATTGGGGCCTTCCACACTTGTGAGAGCCAAGGAGTTGGGCGTGCGTGGCATAGAGCGTGATATGCAGTTTTTACCGAGAACTCCCTTAACGGGGATAGGCACCAAGCAACGAAGTCTTGGTGAGCCTGCAAGCTCGGTGGTAAGGCGTCTAGCATGCGCTGCCACTCAGCCGTTTCCATCGGGCCGAATGTCCGTCTGAACCCAAGTTCCCATCAATCCTGGTGGAAGGCGTTCTCTACTAGGATGGAGGGGTCCGAGCAGACGTAGAACATCATTGGGAATGATACCCTGAGCGTCTCCTCCCCCATCCATGGGTCAAGCCAGAACTGCGTTCCCTTGCCATTCCCAATAGTAAACGAAATACCCTCTCAGATTTCCTCCTTTATTTTCTGGAGCGCTCGCCAGAATTGGGAACCTCCCGCATGGGAATAGGCCAGGAGTGGCTCCCCTCTCAGGTATTTCGCCTGGATTAGTTGGAGCCACAAGCCACTGATACGTCCATTTTACATCACGCTTTTATATTGATATTTATTGCATCATGGGCTGTCATTACACGTTATGGTAAAATACTTATGTATTTATCTCTTATTTTACAATGTTTACATGAAGAGGGAGAATGCCGGCAGCTGGAATTCCAGACTAGAAAAGGAACAAATATGAGAGACCTATTCTGCACAACTCCAAAAGTCCAGAAAAGTTACGGAGAATTATTTTGTAATATATAAAAATTATTGGGCGAAACAAATACCAGAGGGGACCCACCAGGAGGTCACAAGCCTGCGAGGCGCGGCCTACCCCCTGGCCGCACCTTGGTCGCTTGTGGGCCCCCTGGTAGGCCTCTGGTGCCCATCTTCTTCTATATGAAGGGTTTTGACTTGGAATAAATCAAGAGAGAGCTTTCAAAACAAAGTGCCCCCGTCTCGAGGCGAAACTTGGGAAGAACCAATCTAGAGCTCTAGCGGAGCTGTTCTGTCGGGGCAACTTCCCTCCTAGAGGGGGGAATCGAAGCCACCGTCATCACCAACGATCCTCTAGTCGAGAGGGGGTCAAACTCAATCAACATCTTCATCAGCACCATCTCCTCTCCAAACCCTAGTTCATCTCTTGTATCCGATCTTTGTCTCAAACCTCAGATTGGTACCTATGGGTTGCTAGTAGTGTTGATTACTCCATGTGGTTGATGCTAGTTGGTTTACTTGGTGGAAGATCATATGTTTAGATCCTTTATGATAATTAATACTCCTCTGATTATGAACATGAACATGTTTTGTGAGTAGTTACGTTTGTTCCTGAGCACATGGGATAAGTTTTGTTATAAGTAATCATGCGAATTTGGCATTCGTTCGATATTTTGATGAGATGTATGTTGTCTCTCCTCTAGTGGTGTTATGTGAACGTCGACTACATAACACTTAGCCATTATTTGGGCCTAGGGTAAGGCATTGGGAAGTAATAAGTAGATGATGGGTTGCTAGAGTGACAGAAGCTTAGACCCTACTTTATGCGTGGCTTCGTAAGGGCTGATTTGGATCCATATGTTTCATGCTATGGTTCGATTTATCTTAATTCTTCTTTTGTAGTTGCGGATGCTTGTGAGAGAGGTTAATCATAAGTGGAAGCACCCAAGCACCGATCCACCCACTTATCAAATTATCAAAGTAACGATCGCGAAACTAATGAGCATGATGAAAACTAGCTTGACAGAAATTCATGTGTGTCCTTGGGAGCACTTCACTTTATATAAGAGTGTGTCCAGGCCTGTCCTTTGCTAGAAAAAGGATTGGGCTACCTTGATGCACCTTTGCTACACTTCTTACTTGTTACCCGTTACCAATTACCTTATCACAAGACTATCTGTTACCGATAATTGCAGTGCTTCCAGAGAATACCTTACTTAAAACCGCTTGTCATTTCCTTCTGCTCTTCATTGGGTTCCACACTCTTACTTATCCAAAGGACTATGATAGATCCCCTATACTTGTGTGTCATGAAGACTCTTTTCTGGCACTGTTGCCGGGGAGTGAAGCACCTTTGGTAAGTGGAATCTGGTAAGAATTTTTTTATATAGTGTGCTAAAATTTACGATCACTTGTTACTATGGAAAATAATCCTTTGAGGGGCTTGTTCGGGGCATCTTCACCTCGACCGAAAGCACAAAGAGTAGCTCCTCAACCTACTGAACCTACTGAAAATATTTATTATAAAATTCCTTCAGGTATGATAGAGAAATTGCTGGCTAATCCTTATGTAGGAGATAGAACACTAGATCCTGATTTGCATCTAATCTATGTGGATGGAGTTTGTGGATTATTTAAGCTTGCAGGACTGTCCGAGGATCATGTCAAAAAGATGGTATTTTCTTTCTCTTTGAAGGGGAAGGAATTGACATGGTATAGGCTATGTGATGACATTGGATCATGGAGCTACAACCGATTGAAAATGGAATTTCACCAGAAGTTTTATCCTATGCATCTAGTTCATCGTGATCAGAATTATATTTATCATTTTTTTTGGCATCGTGAGGGAGAAAGTATCGCTCAAGCTTGGGGAGGCTTAAGTCAATGTTATATTCATGCCCCAATCATGAGCTCTCGAGAGAAATTATTATTCAGAATTTTTATACTCAGCTTTCTCGTAATGATCAATCCATGCTCGATACTTCTTATAATGGTTCCTATATGAAGAAACATATTGACTTCAAATGGGATTAAATGGAAAGAATTGAACGCAACTCTGAAGATTGGGAACTCGACGAAGGTAATTAGTCAGGTATAAACCTTAAGTTCGATTGTGTTAAATCCTTTGTAGACACCAATGCTTTTTGTGAATTTAGCACTAAATATAGACTTGACTCTGATATAGTAGCTTCTTTCTGTGAATCTTTTACTGCTCATGTTGATCTCCCTAAGGACAAGTGGTTTAAATATCATCCTCCCATTGAAGTGAAAGTAGTTGAACCTTTTAAAATTGAAGAAGAAACTATTACTTATAATATTGATCATGTTATTCCTACTGCTTATATTGAGAAACCACCTTTCCCTGTTAGAATAAAGGAACATGCTAAAGCTTCAACTGTGGTCCGTAAGAGCTATGTTAGAACACCTACACCTCCTAAACAAATTAAAGTTGAACCTAGTATTTCTATGATTAAAGATCTCTTGGTTGATAATATTCATGGGCATGTTATTCATTTCTGTGATGAAGCTGCTAGAATTTCTAGACATGATGCTAAAGATAAACTTAGACCTATTGTTGGCATGCCTATTTTTTCTGTTAAAGTAGGAGATCACTGTTACCATGGCTTATGTGATGTGGGTACTAGTGTGAGTATAATTCCCTTTACCTTATATCAAGAAATTATGAATGATAGTGCACCAACTGTGTCATGGTTTTATCATGGAAAATTTCCGGTGAATGGACTTAGGTTTGGGGCAGAAGCGCAACTGTGTGGCGGCTTGAAGGGGTTTAGTCGGAATCGAGAGACACAGAGTTTTACCCAGGTTCGGCCCCTCCGATGGAGGTAAAAGCCTACGTCCTGCTTGTATAGTATTGATGATGAAGGAGATCTCTCGGTTACAAGGGTGTTATCTGCTACCTCTAATCTCAAGAGCCTCTAGTCCGTCTATCTCTAATCTCTTGTGTTGTCTAAACTTGTGGACTTGTCCTTCCTCCCTCTAGGGGTGCTCTACCCCTCCTTATATAGGTGGAGAGGGTAGGCTTACAAATAGAGTCCTACTAGGAGTAGGAGTAGGACTAGCCTCTCACGAATCCTACTCCGGGTCTTATTTCCTTTACGGAATCCTTCTCTCTTCGAGCCTTCTCTTGTGAGCCGCCAGGCGCCGGCTCACCCGCTGGGTCTTGGGCTTGGTCATCCTGCAACCCGCCTACCGGGTCATTAATAAGATGTCATGTCTTTATGGGGTCTCCTGTGAGTCGCCAGGCCGGCTCATACCGCGGGGTATATCCCCGACATTAGCCCCCAGATTAGTTTGAATTTATTCATGCTAAGATCCTGAAATAAGAATAATAAATATGTTAAGTGGCCATCTTGCTCCTTTGGCCGAATTGTAAAATGGCTCCTCAGAAATCCGGGTCTTTTCTGCATATGAACGAGTCATCTTGGTAATCATCTTGCTTGTCAATGTCCTTTGAAATTTTTTAAGAATAGAACACCCATATGTCATTGAATCGGCTTCCAATACTCTTGGCGGGTCATCTCCTCTGGGTCATAATCATTGATGATGTCAGGTCATTATCACTAATGACGCCGGGTCATTATCGTTGGTGACGCCGGGTCAAACAACTAGAATCCAGCTGACTTGATAAAAATATTGGGATGAAAACCCATCTGATGTAAATCGGACTTCCATTGTTGTGAAGCAGGGCGGCTTATAAAATCTAGCGGGTTATGAACTTTTGATAACACCGGGTCATAAGTGTTGGTGACGCCGGGTCTAACAACTGATCTCCATATTTAATATCTTGAAAATCTCCTCAAGAGTTTTTGATATGTCCATATTACCTGTAGCCCCCAAGCTCCGATATTATCCATGATAACTTGGTGCTTTGCAATAATATTTTGGACTGTGTAGTCCCCAACGGTCGGGTTGACCTGCCTGTAGCAACTTGGGGGCTTATAACTGTCTTAAACCTTATGAAACTTCGGCGGGTGTAGCCCCCAAGGGTCGGCTCATCAAAAACCTTCGGCGGGTGTAGTCCCCAAGGGTCGGCTCATCAGAAAGCTTCGGCGGGTGTAGTCCCCAAGGGCCGGCTCATTAGAAAGCTTCGGCGGGTGTAGCCCCCAAGGGCCGGCTCATCAGAATGTGATGCACCGGGTTTTCAATTTGAACCTCATAATCTGTTTAAACAGCTGAATACTGTAGCCCCAAGTGCCGGGTCGCATGCCTGCAGCGACTTGGGACTTTGAAAAATTGATCTGAGCGGTGTAGTCCCCAAGTGTCGGGTCAGTAAGAATTACTGGGCTGGGACTTCAGAAAAATATAGAAAAGTCGGCTCATCTCCTTGAGCTAACATGGTCTTGCTGACGATGTAATGATTTGAAAACCGGCTTGCATTAGCCCCCAAGTACCATGGTACGTGCTTGCAGCGACATGGGACTTGCATAATTGATATAAACTGGCTTTGAATAGTGTGCCCCCAGTGCCGGGTCGTCTGCCTGTGGCGACTTGGGACTATGTAAGAATAATATGACTCACCACAATTTGTTGGATGAATCCTTAACCGTGGTTGTAATATAACCCAGAATGAATATCCTGAAATAATTCCTTTGTCTCTGACATGAAATCCCTGCTCATGGTTGCGGTGCAACCCGACAAATATATATTGGAGAAATCCATGAGTGTTGTAGATTAGTACAGAGCATAATTTAAGAAATCCGAGGACCAGCCAATTAGATGACACGTCATTATATCTGATAGGGCGGTTCTTCAAGAATAATCAACTTTCCAATATAACGGTGGCTCATCTTTAATAAACAAGACCTGCAAAAACATGACAGAATATGTTCTGTGTTGCTATAAGGGCGGCTTGAAAAAGCACAACCCGGAGATGTTATATCTTTCATAACATTGCTCCTTCTTTCATAATCTGGCTCTGACCTGGCTTGATAAGCCGGCATGACATGTGAATATGATGAAATATATGATGCAATGTATGATGCCATGTATGATGCAAGATGCAATGGATGATGTAATGTTAACTTGTCAACATTTTTCGGCATAAAGCCAGCGGATAGGTGTTAAAAGTTGTACCCGAAGGTAGGAAACCGCCCTCGCCGCGGTTCATTTTCCTGAGCCGGATTTTTGTGGCATAACGCCTGGCTAATAGGCGTTAGAAGTTGTACCCGAAGGTAGGAAGCCGCCGTTCGCCGTGGCTCATTTTCCTGAGCCAGATATTTATAAGAACAGATAATAGGCGTTAGAAGTTGTACCCGAAGGTAAGAAGCTGCCATTCACCGCAGCTAATTTACCTTAGTTGTTTTTACATGGCCTTACGCCGGCTAATAGGCATTAGAAGCTGTACCCGGAGGTAAGAAGCCGCCGTTCGATGGTCATGAGATGTTAGCTACACGTCGGTAAAAAACCTCTCATAACCGCGGCTAAACTGGTTAGCCGTAGATGGCATCAAGCCGGCTGATTGGGTGTTAGAAGCGGTACCCGTTGGTAAGCCCCCTTTTCAGCAATTACGACGCATAGCACCGGCGGATAGGCGTTAGAAGCTGTACCGGCTAAAGGTAGGAAGCCGCCCTCACCGCGGCTCATTTTCTTGAGCCGGATTTTTGTGGCATAATGCCTGGCTAACAGGCGTTAGAAGCTGTACCCGAAGGTAAGAAGCCGCCGTTCGCCGATCTCTGTTGATACATCAACCGGAGTATTTTTGAACTCTTCTTGTCAGTCGCTATCTTGTAAACCGCCATCTTGTATAAAGAAACGGCAGAAGCTCCAAGCGATGATCCAATAAACCGGGAACCTATGTTTGAATGGTGCATCACGGCGGTTCGTCCTCTTGGGCAACTTTTAATCTTCCGTCAGTAATGTAATAGCCCCCGGGATTGGATTTTCTCTTGCAAAGACTCGGGGTTCTCGTTGAGAACGACCAAATGTGTCTCACCATGTCTGTAGCCCCCGAATCTTAAGTTGACTCGAAGAGGCCGCTTGCGAATCTCTATTCAAAGTTGAGTTTGGCCGTGGCGGGTTATAGATGATCCCGTATGATTTGTTTCAAAGATCCGGTCGAGGGTTCATTCCGGCTGGTTGTTAAAGTGAACCAAATTGTAGTAGCGGCGATTTGTGCGCCTGTCCGTCGGGCGGCTCATATCGATGAGCACCGTACTATTATGTTGATGTAGGTCAGACTATGCACGGCGTCTTGTGCGTGTCCGTTGGGCGGCTCGCACCGGTGTATGGACCCACTGTTGGGTTGATGTAGACATAGCGAACACCCGCGGCATTGTAAGCCGGTGCTGGTGTCAAAGACGCCACGGCGTTATAAGCCAGCACGGATGGCGAGATACGGACACGGCGTTGTAAGCTGATGCTGATGGCGAGGAACGACCACGGCGTTGTAAGCCGGAGCGGTGGCGAGAGACGGTGAAGGCGTTGTAAGCCGGCGCAGCAGTGATAGACGGCCACAGTGTTGTAAGCCGGCACGGTGGCGAGGGATGGCCATGGCATTGTAAGCCGGAGTGGTGGCGAGAGACGGTGAAGGCGTTATAAGCCGGCGTAGCAGCGATAGACGGCCACGGCGTTGTAAGCCGGCGCGGTGGCGAGGGACGGCCATGGCATTGTAAGCCGGAGCGGTGGCGAGAGACGGTGAACGCATTGTAAGCTGGCACATCAGCGATAGACGGCCACATCGTTGTATGTCAGCACGGTGGCGGCAACGTAAGCCTGCGCAGCACGATATGGACGCACATCGGTGCATGATGACGTTGGCGCGCCTCCATCTCCACGGTATAAAGCCACTTGAATTACTGCCCTATGTAAAAAATATTATATGCCAAGATAATTGCTCTTAATGAAATTAATATATGCGATTAAAATAGACTGGAAAAATATCACCTGATGTGTTCGAGACGACATTTGATCCAATGCACAACACCGCTCACGCTGGATATCTTCAGGCCAAGCATCGTCCAATTACGGACAGGACGGCTCGAGTGAGCGAACATCCATGGCAGAGGCAAAGTGAGAGACGGTCAATGCGAGCCAGGGGCAAGGCACGCAGACTTGCCGGCTTGGAAGCACAGGGGCGCAGCAAGGACGACTCGGAGCGCGGATCGGCAAGGCGTAGTCAAGCCGCAGCCGCGGAGGCTCGTCGGCGAAGGGAGGCGAGTTGTTGTGGGGGAATCCTTGTCTATGTCCAAATCTATTCCGAGTCATAGTTGACTTGGTGACTCATCTTTTTCCTTTGATGCCCGGTTTACTATTTTTTAATCCTTCATCTATGGATTTAGCAGACCTCGAGACATAATGATGTGACAATGTGTATGTACACGAAAGTGGCGTATGATAGGACACGTATCAAAACATCACGGGCCTCGGCGAAAATTGTTAATCTGGACTGATGAACTCAAAAACTAATGTAGATCCTTCTGCACTATTATTTTTTATCCAGTCGATCGCAATCTTCTCGACCCCTGTAAGAGCTTCCTCCAAGAACACAATACCACCATGCGCAGGCCCCACGATGGGCGCCAACTGTCGTGGTTTTATCACGGAAGATGTCCGGGTGAACGGACTTAGCTTCGGGGCAGAAGCGCAACTGCGTGGCGGCTTGAAGGGGTTTAGTCGGAATCGAGAGGCACGGAGTTTTACCCAGGTTCGGCCCCTCCGTTGGAGGTAAAAGCCTACGTCCTGCTTGTCTAGTATTGATGATGAAGGAGATCTCTCGGTTACAAGGGTGTTATCTGCTACCTCTAATCTCGAGAGCGTCTAGTCCGTCTATCTATAATCTCTTGTGTTGTCTAAACTTGTGGACTTGTCCCTCCTCCCTATAGGGGTGCTCTACCCCTCCTTATATAGGTGGAGAGGGTAGGCTTACAAATAGAGTCCTACTAGGAGTAGGATTAGGACTAGCCTCTCACGAATCCTACTCCGGGTCTTATTTCCTTTAAGGGAATCATTCTCTCTTTGGGCCTTCTCTTGTGAGCCGCCAGGCGCCGGCTCACCCGTCGGGTCTTGGGCTTGGTCATCTTGCGACCCACCTGTCGGGTCATTAATAAGATGTCATGTCTTTATGGGGTCTCCTGTGAGTCGCCAGGCCGGGTCATACCGCGGGGTATAGCCCCGACAAGCTGAGTTGGAGGAAACTGATGTTACCATTAAGCTTGCTAATAGAGATACTATAGCACCAGTTGGGATTGTTAGCGATGTTGAAGTCTTGTGTGGGAAAATAAAATGTCCTACTGATTTTTTTGTCCTTGGTTCCTCACAAGATGATTTTTGTCCCATTATATTTGGTAGACCTTTCTTGAATACTCTCAATGCTAAGATAGATTGTGAGAAAGAAACTGTTACTATAAGTTTTGGGGATGTGTCCAATGAGTTTAATTTCTCCAAATTTCGTAGACTACCCCATGCTAAATAATTGCCTAGTAAGGATGAAATTATTGGTGTTGCTTCTATTGTTGTGCCTCCTAATGATCCCTTAGAACAATATTTGCTAGACCATGAAAATGATATGCATATGAATGAAAGGAATGAAATAGATAAGATTTTCTTTGATCAGCATCCTATTTTGAAATAAAAAACTTGCCTGTTGAAATAGTCGGGGATCCTCCTCCGCCCAAGGGTGATCCCGTGTTTGAGCTTAAACAATCACCGGATAGTCTGAAATATGCTTATCTTGATGAAAAGAAGATATATCTATTGGAAATATGCCCTAGAGGAAATAATAAATTAGTTATTATCATATTTCCTTGTTTATGATAATCGTTTAATATCCATGCTATAATTGTATTGATCGAAGACTTAGATGCATGTGTGGATACATAGACAAAACCATGTCCCTAGTATGCCTCTAATAGACTAGCTCGTTGATCAAAGATGGTTAAGGTTTCCTAGCCATGGACATGAGATGTCATTTGATAACGGGATCACATCATTAGAAGAATGGTGTCATGGACAAGACGCAAACTAGAAATGTAGCATATGATCGTGTCAGTTTATTACTACTGTTTTCTACATGTCAAGTATATGTTCCTATGACCATGAGATCATGCAACTCATTGACACCGGATGAGTGCATTGTGTGTATCAAACGTCGCAACATAACTGGGTGACTATAAAGGTACTCTACAGGTATCTCCAAGGGTGTCTGTTGAGTTGGCATGGATCAAGGCTGGGATTTGTTACTCCGTGTGACGGAGAGGTATCTCAGGGCCCACTCGGTAATACAACATCACAACAAGCCTTGAAAGCAATGTGACTAAGTGTTAGTCATGGGATCTTGTATTATGGAACGAGTAAACAGACTTCCCGGTAATGAGGTTGAACTAGGTATGGAGATACCGACGATCGAATCTCGGGCAAGTAACATACCGAAGAACAAAGGGAACATCATACGGGATTAACTGAATCCTTGACATCGAGGTTCGACCGATAAAGATCTTTGTAGAATATATAGGAACCAATATGGGCATCTAGGTCCCGCTATTGGTTATTGATCCTAGAGGTGTCTCGGTCATGTCTACATAGTTCTCGAACCCGCAGGGTCTGCACACTTAAGGTTTGGTGACGTTTTGATAGTATAGAGTTATGTATGGTGGTGACCGAAGGTTGTTCAGAGTCCCGGATGAGATCCCGGACGTCACGAGGAGCTTCGGAATGGTCCGGAGGTAAAGATTCATATATAGGAAGTCCTATTTTGGTCGCCAGAAAAGTTTTGGGCTCATCGGTAGTGTACCGGGAGTGCCGGTAGTGTACCGAGGGACCATCGGGAGAGGTATTTCGACCCAAGAGGCTACATGGGTGTGGGAGGGTGGAAACCTGCCCTTAATGGGATGGTGGAAGTCCTCTAAGAGGCCCATGCGGCTGGAGTTGAAAGAGAAAGAAAAAAAGCAAGGTGGAAAGAAATTCCAAGTAGGAAAGGAGGAATCCTAGTCCTACTAGGATTGGAGGAGGATTCCTCCTCTCCTCCTTGCGCAAGGGAAGCCTTGGTGCGCCATCCCTCCTCCTCCCTCCCTCTTATTTATACTGGTGGTATTGAGTGTTTTGCACTAGATTTTACGGCCACGTGCTACCCGTTCCATCGGTGCTCCTCTAGATCGGATTTCCACAGTGCTTAGGCGAAGCCTGGCCGAAATTGCTCCACCACCATCGCCGGAGCGCCGTCATGCTGCCGGTGAACTCTTCCTCCTCTCCACTTCCTCTTGATGGATCAAGACAGTGGAGATCATCATCAAGCTGCACGTGTGCTGAACGCGGAGGTGTCGTCCGTTCGGCGCTAGATCGGAAGGACCGTGATCAAGATCACGAGACGGATCGTGATGAGTTCGCGAGATGGATCGTGATAAGTTTGCGAGACAGATCGTGATGAGTTCGCGGGACGGATCATGATCAAGATCGCGAGACGGATCATGATGAGTTCGCGGTATGGATCGTGATGAGTTCACGGGACGGATCGTGATTGGATCGCGGGACGGATCGTGATGAGATCGCGGGACGCTCAGCGATTTGGATCGCGAAGACGTTCGACTACACCAACCGTGTTTCTTAACGCTTCCCACTTAGCGATCTGCAAGGGTACATAGATCCACTCTCCCTCTCGTAGATGCTCATCACCATGGATAGATCTGCGTGTGCGTAGGATTTTTTTTCCCATGCGACGTTCCCCAACAATATCATGTTATTATTAGTGCTAACCTTTCAGAGCATGAAAAAAAGAGATTATTGAAAACTCTGAGGAAGCACTATGCTGTTATTGGATATACTCTTGATGATCTTAAGGGCATTAGTCCCACTCTATGTTAGCATAAAATTAATATAGAGCCCGATGCTAAACCAGTTGTTGATCACCAACGATGGTTAAATCCTAAAATGAAAGAAGTAGTAAGAAATGAAATATTAAAGCTTCTGGAGGCAGGTATAACTTATCCTATTGCTGATAGTAGATGGGTTAGTCCCGTTCATTGTGTCCCTAAGAAAGGAGGTATTACCGTAGTTCCTAATGATAAAAATGAATTGACCCTGCAAAGAATTGTTACAGGATATAGAATGGTAATTGATTTTAGGAAATTAAATAAAGCCACTAGGAAAGATCATTACCCTCTACCTTTTATTGATCAAATGCTAGAAAGACTATCCAAACACACACATTTTTGCTTTCTAGATGGTTATTCTTGCTTCTCTCAAATACCTGTGTCAAAAGAGGACCGAGAGAAGACAACGTTTACTTGCCCTTTTGGTACCTTTGCTTACAGACGTATGCCTTTTGGTGTATGCCATGCAGCTGCTACCTTTCAAAAATGTATGACTACTATATTCTTTGATTTTTGTGAAAAGATTGTTGAGGTTTTCATGGATGATTTTTTCGTTTACGGAATTTATTTTGATGATTGCTTGAGAAAATTTGATCGAGTTTTGTAGAGATGCGAAGAAACTAATCTTGTCTTGAATTGGGAGAAGTGCCACTTCCTAGTTAATGAAGGTATTGTCTTGGGACACAAAATCTTCGAAAGAGATATTGAAGTTGATAAAGCTAAAGTTGATGCTATTGAAAAAATGTCGTGTCCTACGGATATCAGAGGTATAAGAAGTTTCCTTTGTCATGCTGGTTTCTATAGGAGGTTTATTGAAGATTTCTTTAAGATTTCTAGGCCTCTCACTAATATTTTGCAAAAATATGTTCCATTCGTTTTTGATGATGATTGTGTAGAAGCATTTGAAATTCTTAAGAAAGCTTTGATTACTGCACCTGTTGTTCAACCACCTGATTGGAACCTACCCTTTGAGATTATGTGTGATGCTAGTGATTATGCCGTTGGCGTTATTCTAGGACAAAGAGTTGATAAGAAATTAAATGTTATCCATTATGATAGTAAAACTCTAGACATCGCTCAAAGAAACTATGCTACCACTGAAAAGGAATTTTTAGCATTTGTGTTTACTTGTGATAAGTTCAGACCTTATATTGTTGATTCCAAAGTAACTGTTCACACTGATCATGCTGCTATTAAATATCTTACGAAAAAGAAAGATGCTAAACCTAGAATTATTAGATGGGTTCTTCTGCTACAAGAATTTGATTTGCATATTATTGGTAGAAAGGTTGCTTAGAACCCCGAAGCAGACAACTTGTCTAGGTTAGAAAATTTTCTTGATGAGCCACTACCTATTGATGATAGCTTTCCTGATGAACAATTAGCTATCATAAATGATTTGCGTAATGCTCCATGTTATGCTGATTATGCTAATTACATTGTTGCTAAATTTATACCGCCTAGTTTCACATACCAGCAAAAGGAGAAGTTCTTCTATGATTTAAGACATTACTTTTGGGATGATCCATACCTTTATAAAGGAGTATATGGTGTTATTAGATGTTGTGTACCTGAGCATGAACATGACTAGATCATACACAAGTGTCATTTTGAGGCCCATGGAGGACACCACGCTGGAGATAGAACTGCACATAAGGTATTACAATCTAGTTTTTATTGGCCTACTCTCTTCAAGGATGCTCATATGTTTGTCTTGTCTTGTGATGAATGTCAAAGAATTGGCAATATTAGTAGACGTCATAAAATGCCTATGAATTACTCTCTTGTTATTGAACCATTTTATGTTTGGGGTTTTGATTATATGGGACCTTTTCCAAAGTCCTATGGGTATACTCATATTCTAGTTGGTGTTGATTATGTTACTAAGTGTGTATAAGCTATTCCAACTAGTAGTGCTGGTCATAACACTTCGATTAAAATGCCGAAAGAAGTTATTTTCCCTAGATTTGGAGTCACTAGATATTTAATGACGGATGGTGGTTCACATTTTATTCATGGTGCTTTCCGTAAATTGCTTGCTAAGTATTATGTTAATCATAGAATTGCATCTCCTTATCAGCCTCAGTCTAGTGGTCAAGTAGAATTAAGAAATAGATAAATTAAATTGATCTTGCAAAAGACTATTAATAGATGTAGAAAGAATTGGTCTAAAAAACTTGATGATGCATTATGGGCTTATAGAACCGCTTACAAAAACCCTATGGGTATGTCTCCTTATAAAATAGTTTATGGTAAAGCATGTCACTTACCTCTAAAACTGGAGCATAAAGCTTATTGGGTAATCAAAGAGCTCAACTATGATTTCAAACTTGCTGGTGAGAAGAGGTTATTTGACATTATCTCACTTGATGAATGGAGAACCCATGCCTATGAGAATGCCAAGTTTTTTAAAGAAAAGGTTAAGAGATGGCATGATAAAAGGATATAAAAGCATGAATTCAATGTAGGTGACCATCTATTGCTATATAATGCTCGTTTAAGATTTTTTGCACGATAACTTCTCTCTAAATGGGAAGGGCCTTACATTGTCGAGGAAGTATATCATTCCGGTGCCATCAAGATCAACAATGTCGAAGGCACTAACCCGAAGGTGGTAAATGGGCAAAGAATCAAACATTATATCTCAGGTACTCCCATAAATGTTGAAACCAATATTATCAATACCATAATTTGGAAGAGTTCATTAGGGAGACCTACCGGAACGTTTTAGACTCTGAAAAGGAATAAGCATGTGGTACGGTAAGCAAACCGACTCCAAAACTTTTCCAATAGAAATTTTTCTCTATTTTGGAATATTTAATAAATTAGGAAAATTTAAAGCAGTCCGAATAGTGCACGAGGAGGCAACAAGCCAGCAAGGCGCGACCTACCCCTTGGCCACGCCCTTGTGGCTTGTGGCCACCCCGTGCCCTCGGGAGCGCTTCACTTTATATAAGAGTTTGTCGAGGCATGTCCTTTGCTACAAAAAGGATTGGGCTACCTTTCTGCACCTTTGCTATACTTGTTACTTGTTACCCGTTACAAATTATCCTATCACAAAACTATCTGTTACTGACAATTTCAGTGCTTGCAGAGAATACCTTACTGAAAATTGCTTGTCATTTCCTTTTGCTCCTCGTCTGGTTGGACACTCTTAGTTATCGAAAGGACTACGATAGATCCCCTATACTTGTGGGTCATCAGCCACCCTCGCCCCAAAGGATCCTCCTGACCCATCGTAGCATGAGGGCCTTATTCATAATTCGGGAGGCCATTATTCCAAACCCTCCTTGATCCTTGGGCAAGAAAATGTCCACCCACTTCACCATGTGGTACTTCTGGCGGCCATCAGCGGCCTGCCAGAGGAACTTAGGCAATTTCCTTGTCAAAAGAAGCATGCACGCTCTCTGGCAACATGTACAAGCTCATCATGAACAAGGGCAGACTCGCCATATTCGTATCAATAAGGACCATTTTGCTTCCCTTGGAAGTAAACCTTCCTCGCGAAGGTTCAGCCTTCATGGCCACCTGACCTACTAAATGGTCGAATCCCGATACCGGGATTCTGGAGTCTGCGAGGGGCATCCCAAGGTAAGTTGTTGGAAATGCCCCTGGTCCGCAGTTCACGTTATCTGCGCTCCTTCGCTGTTCTTCATCTGAGTATCCCAGGACAAAGACTTCTCTTTTATCAAAGTTAATCTTTAGCCCTGACATCGACTCAAAATAGAGCATAAGGAATTTCAAGTTCACGATGTCCGTATCCGAGCCCTCCACCATAATTATGGTGTCATCTGCGTATTGAAGGTGGGTGACACTATTGGAAATATGCCCTAGAGGGAATAATAAATTGGTTATTATTATATTTCCTTATTCGTGATAATCGTTTATTATCCATGCTATAATTGTATTGATTGGAAACTCAAATACATGTGTAGGTACATAGAAAACACTGTGTCCCTAGTATGCCTCTAGTTAACTTGTTCGTTGATCAAAACATGAGCTGTCATTTGATAACAGGATCACGTCATTAGGAGAATGATATGATGGACAACACCCAAACTATAAACATAGCATATGATCATATTAGTTTATTCCTATAGTTTTCTACATGTGAAGTATCTGTTCCTATTACCATGAGATCATGCAACTCACTTACACCAGAGGAATACCTTGTGTGTATCAAATGTCACAACATAACTGGGTGACTATAAATATGCTCTATAGGTATCTGTGAGCAAGTCTGTTGAGTGGGCATGGATCAAGACTAGGATTAGTTACTCCGTGTGACGGAGAGGTATCTCAGGGCCCACTCGGTAATACAACATCACAATAAGCCTTGCAAGCAATGTGACCAATTGTTAGCCACGGTTTCTTGTATTACAGAACGAGTAAAGAGACTTGTCGGTAACGAGATTGAACTAGGTATAGAGATACCGACGATCGAATCTTGGGCAAGTAACATACCGAAGAACAAAGGGAACAACTTACGGGATAACTGAATCCTTGTCATAGAGGCTCAACCGATAAAGATCTTCGTAGAATATGTAGGAACCAATATGGAAATCCATGTCCCGCTATTGTTTATTAACCGTGGAGGTGTCTCGGTCATGTCTACATAGTTCTTGAACCCGCAAGGTCTGCACAGTTAAGGTTCGGTGACGTATCGGTATAGTAGAATTATGTATGGTGGTGACCAAAGGTTGTTCGGAGTCCCGTATAAGGTCCTGGACGTCAGGAGGAGCTCCAGAATGATACGGAGGAAAATATTGATATATATGAAGTCCTGTTTTGGTCACCGGAAAAGTTTCGGGTACTTCGGTAGTGTACTGAGAGTGTCGGGAGGGTTCCGGGGGCCACTGGGAGGGGTGTCTCGACCCAAAGGACCTCATGGGCTATGGGAGGAGTCAAACCATCCCCTAGTGGGCTGTTTGAACCCCCCCCACTAAGGCCCATGCGGCTAGGGGTGGGAAAAACCCAAATGTGGAAAAGGTGGAAAGGGTTTCCAAGTGGAGAGGAGGAATCCTACTCCGAGTAGGATTGGAGTAGGACTCCTCCACCTCCAATTTAAGCCAAACCTTGAGGGTTTGAGGCTACCTCCTCCCCTCCCTCCCTCCTATATATACTAGAGGATTCATAGGGATAGCTAACCATAATTGACATGTGCTCCCTCTACTTCATCCAGATCGTTTTCTCCTTTAGTCTAATTCGGCGGTGCTTAGGAGAATCCCTATTGGAATAGTTCCACCACTATTGCCGCCATGCTGTCGTGCTGCCGGAGAACTCATCTACCTCTCTAATCCCTCTTGCTGGATCAAGAAGGCGGAGATCTTCATCGAGCTGTACGTGTAATGAACGCGGAGGCGCCATCCGTTTGGCACTACATCGGAAGGACCGTGATCAGGATCGTGAGACAATTCGTGATTTTGTTGTGGGAACGATCGTGATGGGATCGCGGGACGGATCGTGATTGGATCGCGAGAAGGATCATGATAGGATCGTGGGACGCTCGACGATTTGGATCGTGAAGACGTTCGACTACATCATCCACGTTTGTTAACGCTTCCCGCTTAGCGATCTACAAGGGTATGTAGATCCACTCTCCCTCTCGTGATGCTCATCACCATGGATAGATCTTGCGTGTGCTTAGGAATTTTTTTGTTTCCCATGCAATGTTCCCTGCTTCACCCCAGCCGAGGAGGAGAAGTAGGACCCACCTCCCTGTAGATGTTGATGGCCGTCTTGCTGGACTGGACCAACTGCATTATCCAAGTACACTATCGGTCATCAAAACCACGGTGGTTCATCACTAGTCCCAAGAAGGACCGGTCTGGGTGATCATAGGCCTTCTAGAAGTCCAACTTGAGGAAAACTCCCTTGGTCCCCCATTAGTGGACCTCATGGGCAATCTCATGAAGGGCTAGGATCCCATCTTGAATTCGACGACCCTTCGGAAACACCGTCTGTAGGGGGTTGATCAAACCGCTCCGCCACTAGAGCTAACCAAGTTGCGCAGACTTTTGCGAAGATCCATTCTAGCACATTGTTTACTGTAATAGGTCTGAAGTGCCTAATGTCCGTCGCCCCAACTATTTTGGGGATCAGGGTAATCACGTGGAATTTGATCCGAGCCATGTCAAAAGTTCCAATTTAGAATTCATGGAACATTGGCATGATAACCGGCTTTAATATATTCGAGAACTTCCAGAAGAAGATAACCGGCCACCCGTCTGGGCCCAGGGCCAAGGACACCTTCATAGAGGTGATTTCCGTACCCACCTCTTCCTCCGAGAAGGGGATGGTGAGTTCGGCGTTCTCTGCCATGGATACCGCTCATCGGGTGGCCAAAAGTCCTCTGCTATCGATACACCAATACGTTGTGTAGCCGAGAATAGCTCCTTGTAGTAGGCATTAATATGCTCTCGGATCTCGTCCGGATGCTCTAGTAGGTTTTCACACTCCCAGAGGCACGGGATTGCACATCTACGCCTTCGCCCATTCGCGATGGCCTAAAAATAAGCGGTGTTTGCCTCCCCTTGGAGGAGCCATTTTTGGCCAGCGCGCCATTGCCAAAAGAGCTCTTCGCACTTATATATCTCCATCAATGAGGACTCTAGGGCGTAGCGTCTTAGCCAATCATCAGGCGAGAGGCCCACCGAGTCATCCAAGGCATCAAGGTCCTTCAATAGGCCGAGTAGCATCCAGAGAAATCATCTACCTCTCCGCTCCCTCTTGCTGGATCAAGAAGGTCGAGATCGTCATGGATCTGTCCATGTTCTGAACGCGGAGGTGTTGTCCGTACGGCGCTAGATCGGAAGGACCGTGATTAGGATCGCGAGACGATTCGTGATTTGATCGCGGGATGCATCGTGATGGGATCGTGGGACGGATCGTGATTGGATCGCAAGACGGATCATGATGGGATTGTGGGATGCTTGGTGATTTGGATCGCGAAGACATTCGACTACATCAACCATGTTTCTTAACACTTCCCGCTTAGCAATCTACAAGGGTATGTAGATCCACTCTCCCTATCGTAGATGCTCATCACCATGGATAGATCTTGTGTGTGCGTAGGAATTTTTTTCCTATGGAACGTTCCCCAATAGTGGCATGATGACCCACAAGTATAGGGGATTTATCGTAGTCCTTTCGATAAGTAAGAGTGTTGAACGCAACAAGGAGTAGAAGGAAATGACAAGCGGTTCTTAGTAAGGTATTCTCTGCAAGCTCTGAAATTATCAGTAAGAGATAGTTTTGTGATAAGATAATTCGTAATGGGTAGCAAGTAACAATTTTAACAAAGGGGCAGCAAGGTGGCCCAATCCTTTTTATAGCAAAGGACAAGCCTGGACAAATTCTTATGTAAAGCAAGGCGCTCCCAAGGACACATGGGAATTTCTATCAAGCTAGTTTTCATCATGCATATATGATTCGCGTTCGTTACTTTGATAATTTGATATGTGGGTGGACCAGTGCTGGGGTGCTGCCCTTACTTGGACCAGCCTCCCACTTATGAATAACACCTATCGCAAGCATCCGCAACTACGAAAGAAGGATTAAGATAAATCTAACCATAGCATGAAACATGTGGATCCAAATCAGCCCCTTATGAAGCAACACATACACTAGGGTTTAAGTTTCCGTCACTCTAGCAACCCATCATCTACTTATTACTTCCCAATGCCTTCCTCTAGGCCCAAACAATGGTGAAGTGTCATGTAGTTGGTGTTCACTTGACACCACTAGAGGAGAGACACCATACATCTCATCAAAATTTTGAACGAATACCAAATTCACATGATTACTTATAACAAGACTTATCCCATATCCTCGGGAAAAAACGTAACTACTCACAAAGCATATTCATGTTCCTAATCAGAGGAGTATTAATGATGATCAAGGATTTGAACATATGATCTTCCATCAAGTAAACCAACTAGCATCAACTACAAGGAGTAATCAACACAACTAGCAACCCATAGGTACCAATCTAAGGTTTTGAGACAAATATAAGATACAAGAGATGAACTAGGGTTTGTAGAGGAGATGGTGCTAATGAAGATGTTGATGGAGATTGACCCCCTCTCGATGAGAGGATCATTAGTGATGACGATGGCTTTGATTTCCCCCTCTCGGAGGGAAGTTTCCCCGGCAGAACAGCCCTGCTGGAGCTCTAGATTGGTTTTGTCCAAGTTTTGCCTCAAGACAGTGGCACTTCATCCCGAAAGCTTTGTTATGATTTTTTCCAGGTCGAAACGCTCCATATAGCAGAAGATGGGCATCGGAGGGCTGTCAGGTGGGCCACAAGCCTTAGGGGCATGGCAAGGGGGTAGGGCGCGCCTCTAGGCTTGTGGGTGCTCGGTGGGCCCCCTGATGTATTTCTTTCACCCAATATTTTTTATATATTCCAAAATAATTCTCCATAGATTTCCAGGACTTTTGGAGTTGTGCAGAATAGGTATCTCAGATTTGCTCCTTTTCCAGTCCAGAACTCCAGCTTCCGGCATTCTCCCTCTTCATGTAAACCTTGTAAAATAAGAGAGAAAATGCATAAGTATTGTACCAAAATGTGTAGTAACAACCCATAATGCAATAAATATCAATATAAAAGCATGATGCAAAATGGACGTATCATGGCATATGAGCTAGGTCTATGTGTAGATGAGATCTCGAGTAGAACACAAAGGAGTTTGTGGGCGTTGATATTCGGATTGCTTCCTCCCTTGGTATTTTCTTGTTTCTGCGGTATTGTGGGATGAAGCGCCCCAAACCAACATTACTCGTATGCTTACAAGAGACCGGTTCCATCAATTGGCATGTAACTTCGTTGCATAAAGATGGCTAGCGGGTGTCTGTTTCTCCCACTTTAGTTGGATCGGAATTGACAAAGGCAGTCCTTGACATGGTTGAATAGCAATTTTTGTATCACCATTGTGGTTTTTGCATAGGTTAGAATTGTTCTTGCTAGATACCCGTAGCAGCCACATAAAACTTGCAACAACAATTAGAGGACATCTAACTTGTTTTTACAGGGTCTGTTGTGATGTGATATGGCTAATTACACGATCAGATATATGTGATGTATGAGATGATCATGTATTGTATAGAATATCACGACTTGCATGTTGATGAGTACGACAACCGACAGGAGCCATAGGGTTGTCATTAATTATTTTGGCCGTGTTGCTTTACTTTATCGCTATGAGTCAGCAATAGTCATGGAAGCAACAGTCGGCGTGACAAACTCATGGTGACACATTGATGGAGATCAATATGATGGAGATCATGGTGTCATGCCGGTGTTGTGGAGATGGAGATCAAAAGCACAAGTTCATGGCCATATCATGTCACTTATGATTTGCATTTGATGTTAATCCTTTTATGCATCTTATTTTCCTTAGGATGATGGTATCATTATAAGTTGATACCTCACTTAAATTTCAAAATCAAATGGTATTCTCCCCGAGTGTGCACCGTTGCGAAAGTTCATCGTTTTGAGACACCACGTGATGATCGGGTGTGATAGAATGTACGTTCGCATACAACGGGTGCAAGCTAGTGTTGCATGTGCAGAACACTCAGGTTAAACTTGACGAGCCTAGCATGTACATACATGGCCTCAGAACACAAGAGACCGAAAGGTCGAACATGAGTCATATAGTAGATATGATCAACATGAAGATGTTCACCATTGAAACCACCTCAACTCACCTGATGATCGGACTTGAGTTGGTGGATTTGGATCATGTGACACTCGAATAACCATAGGGATGTTAATTTGAGTGGGAGTTTTTTTATGTAATATGATTAACTAAACTCATTATCATGAACATACATAAAATGTCTTTGCAAATTATGTTGTAGATTACTAGCTCACGTTGTAGCTCCTTTGATTTTTTTATATGTTCCTAGAGAAATAGAGTTGAAAGATGATGGTAGCAATAATGCGGACTGGGTCCTGATATGAGGATTGTCTTCACTGTTGCATAGAAGTTTTATGTCCTTAATGCACCAGTCAGTGCGCCACCCCCTCAAGCGTCATCTGTAGATGTTGTGAACATATGACGGGCCTGTTCTCATGACTACTTGAAAGATCAATGTGTCATGCATTACAGCTTAGAATTGAGGCTCCAAAACATTTTGAATGTCACGGAACATATGAGATGTTCTAAGAGCTGAAATTGGGATCTCAGGCTCGTGCCTGTGTTAAGAGGTATGAGACCTCCAACAAGATTATTTGCCTGCAAGATGACGGAGAATAGCTCAATCGGTGAGCATGTGCTCAGATTGTCTGGGTACTACAATCTCTTGAATCGAGTGGGAGTTGATCTTCTAGATAAGACAGTGATTGATATATTTCTCCAAGTCACTGTCACAAAGCTACTAGAGCTTGGTGATGAACTATAAAATGCCAGGGGTGGAAATAATGATCCTTGAGCTATTCGCGATGTTTGACACCGCGAAGGCAGAAATCAAGAAGGAGCATCAAGTGTTGATGGTTACTAAAACCACTAATTTCGAGAAGGGCAAGGGCTAGGAGGGAAACTTCATGGATGGCAAGTCAATTGCTGCTCCAGTGAAGGGCAAGGTTGAACCCAAACACGAGACTAACTGCTTCTATTATGAGGAGAACGCTCACCGAAGTAGAACAACCACTACAGGAATCAGGCACTTTGCCATCTGCCATGACAGGCGGCAAAGGCACAAAGGTGGACGACAAAGGACTTTGTCGTCCGCTAGCGGACGACACAATTTTGGGCCCAACGAGCTCTGGCAAAGGGATACTTTGCCATATGCTTCCTCCCAGTGGACGACAAAGAATCTTTGCCATCAGCTTGTAGACGACAAAGGGCGTGGACGACAACTACTGACGGCGTAGCTGTTAGAGGTGGCTAAAGGACCCACCGCTTTGTTGTCTGCCTCCCTGCCCCCTTTGCCATCTGCCGCACACCCCACCTTTGTCGTATGCCGCCCTCTAACTTTTTTGTCGTCTACCTCCTCCCCCTTTTCCATCTGCCGCAGATAGCAAAGAGACAAAATATCCCTAGGCTGGTGTCCTCCCTCTAACTTCTTTGCTGTCTGCCTCCCCCCCTTCGCCGTCTGCCCCAGACGGCAAAGAGACAAAAATTTCCCCAGCCTGGTCTTCCCACGTTGCACTGGTGGCCGCCATGTGGCACCTTTTCTGTCCGGGGCAGACGACAAAGAGCCCTTTGCCATCGGTGGCAGACGGCAAAGAGCCTCTATTACCCCTTTTTATTCTGTTTTTTGTTATATTCAATCATTTTCACAAGCATATATATGATATATATATATATATATAATTCACATAAACTATATCCCTGCCATATCATAAGCACATATATATGATCATCCAACAAACATATCAAATCAAAAGTGCAAGTTTCATCCATACATGCAAGTTTCATCCATAGGTAGCAAGTTTCACAATGTTCATCGATACAAAATGAAAACAGAAATTAAACACAAGATCTCCATCAATGCAAGCTTCCCTGAAGTGAATCAAATCTGCAAAATGGGAAATAAGAAAGTTAAAATAATAATACCAAAAGAATAATAAGAAGAAGAAGATCTAGAAGAAGAAGGGGAGGACAAAGATGAAGAAGCAGTTTTCTTCTCTTTCTCTTTATCCTCTTGTTTTTCTTCTTCTTATTGCTCATTTGTGCCATTTTAGAGCTAACCTAGGTATTTATACCATTTTGACCTAACTAAGCTTATTGTGTCATTTTGCAAGAAAATAAAGTAAGTCTATGGCACCTATGAGGTTACCAAGAAGAAAAAGAAGAAGATCTGGAAGAAGAACAAGAAGAAGAAGAAGAAGCGTTTTTCTTCTCTTTCTCTTTCTCCTCTTGTTTTTCTTCTTCTTATTGCTTATTTGTGTCATTTTAGAGCTAAACTAGGTAATTATCACATTTTTTTTCCTAAATAAGCTTATTGTGTCATTTTTCAAGAAAATAAGCTAAGTCTATGGCATCTATCAGGTTACCAAGAAGAAGAAGAAGATCTAGAAGAAGAACAAGAAGAAGTAAAAGAAGCTTTCTTCTTCTCTTTCTCTTTCTCCTCTTGTTTTTCTTCTTCTTATTGCTTATTTGTGTCATTTTAGAGCTAACCTAGGTAATTATCACATTTTTTACCTAACTAAGCTTATTGTGTCATTTTGCAAGAAAATAAGCTAAGTTAATGGCATCTATGAGGTCAACAGTATATTATGTCATTGTTGAGTTAACTAAGCTTATTATGTCGGTGTGGAGGAAACAATGCTAAGTATAGGTCATTTTAGAGAAAATATAAGTACAATATGTCATTTTAGAGCTAATTTAGGTACAATATGTCATTTTGGAGGTAAGTAAGCTTATTATGTCATTTTTGATGAAACAAAGCTAACTTACGTAAAATATGACATTTGTTGTCGTACTAAGTTTGTCATTGTGCTAAGTTTGTCTAAGTTCTATGTTTGTCTTTGTTTGAGAAAATGAGCCAAGTAAGTGGCATATTAGGGCTTACCCTCCTCGTCATCATGAAGGTGAAGCACCGGGTTTGCTCGGGTCGTGTGATGCGGCTTGGGAGTTATGTTGTACCAAAGATCATTTGCGTTAGCACGATGATGCTGAAATGTTAAGACTACTAACTAATGAACATTGAAAGGAAACTCACCGTTCCATCTGTGGTAACGACTGGCATCGGCGAAGGGATTTGGCAGTCTTCTCGCACAAAGTCTGCACAATTGGTTTTGCCAAGTCAATCATATTTGTTATTAATGAATAGAACACGTGTAGTGCATGATTTGGCTAATATGAAGAAGAAACTTACCACGAGGAGCTTGTACATGGCCCGATGAGACGCATCGTTCCATGCACTCTCGTCCTCCAACAACTTAGTCATCCTCTCCTCTAGATCCCTCTTCTCCTCCGCCGCCTGTCGGGCCTGTTCCGCCAGAAACGCCTGGGTTGTCTCTATCTCTTTTTGCAGAGCAGCCTGCAACACAACTCCTGGTTAGCATTGTAATCTTATTTGTTCGCACAGAAAATGTAATGGAGGAAAGCTATATATGTTTGTATGACAAACCTCGATGGCGAGCTGGACTGGTCATGGACAAGGAGGCATCTCAGGACAGGAGCTCGTTTGGCGTGCCTTGATCTGCCGGAAAGTGCTCGAAGACTGTATATGTCCATCTCAAATGGCTATCAAGCCATGGGGCCTCCCCTGGACAGCTAACATCACCAGGTCTGGATCAAGTGGTTGCTGGCTCGAGTTGAAGTTCTCCCCATTGACCGCCTTCCCCACATCTCTGTAACTCACGATCTTGTGGTGGGAGGAGATATTGCTGAAGTTCTCGGGATTATTGATGTCAGACTCAAAGAATGCCTTGACCTTCTTGTATGTGGCAGTATGGGCCATGGCATAGAGGTCATACACCTCTGGCACCTCCGTCTTATTGTGATGAGCCTACAAGAGAGGAACAAAGTATTAATAATATGGCTAAACCTAGCACTACAAGAATGAATTACAAGAATCATGAAGCAAACCACATACCCAGTTCCGCTCGAACTGTGTATGTTGGCGCTTCCTTGATGGTGTGGCGCACCTTCCATTTGGGCATGCCATGCCTTGGCATCATCGTGGATGACTCACCATTGGTCAGAGCACCATTCATTCACCAACGCCTCCCAACAACCCATCTTATCCGCAACCATATCGGGGGCACCTAAGTTAGTAAAGAGAAATTTGAGAGCTACGCCTATGAAAAAAAGCAAAGGAAACTAAGTACAAGGCCTTAAGAATAGGTAATTACCTTCATGTACTGCTCCTTGTCCAGAAACTTTCGGCGGGACGATGCTACTTCTCAAGCATGCATTGGTTTCCCGTGAAGAGGAACGATTTGATGTCGCAAAGTAGATAAGTATTTCCCTCACTTTTTGAGAACCAAGGTATAAATCTCATAGGAGGTACAAGCGAGCCACCAATAGATATACCTGCACAAGGAATCAAACTCTTGCATCCAATGCTATAAAGGGGTTGTCAATCCCTTCACGGTTATTTGCAAGGATGAGATCTAGGAGAGATAGATATAATAGGATGCTTGAACGGAAAGTAAAACTAAAAGTAAAAATAATACAAAAAGTATTTTTGGTGTTTTTGGTTTTGGATCTTAAAATATAATATGGAAAATAGACCCGGGGCCCATAGGTTTCACTAGATGGCTTCTCTCATGATGGCAAGTATTATGGTGGGTAAACAAATTACTGTCGAGCAATTGATAGAAAAGAGAATAATTATGAAGATATCCAAGGAAATGATTATGCATATAGGCACCACTTCCGTCTCAAGTAGACCAAAACGATTCTGCATCTACTACTATTACTCCACACATCCACCGACTCCTGCCTGCATCTAGAGTATAAAGGTCTTGAAGAACAGAGTAACACATTAAGTAAGATGACATGATGTAGAGGAATAAACCCAAGCAATATGATGAAAACCCCATGTTTTTACCCTTGATGGAAACAATACAATACGTGCCTCGCTACCCCTACTTTGTCATGGGGTGAGGACACCACAAGATTGAACCCAAAACTAAGCAATTCTCCTATTGCAAGAATTAACAATCTAGGTGGCCAAACCAAACCAATAACTCAAAGAGACTTGCAAAGATATGAAATCATGCATATAAGAATTCAGGAAAGACTCAAATAATATTCATGGATAATCTGAACATAAACCCATAATTCATCGGATCTCGACAAACACACCGCAAAAGAGTATTACATCGGATAGATCTTCATGAAGATCATGAAGAACATGGTATTGAGAAGCAAATAGAGAGAAGAAGCCATCTAGATCCTAGCTATGGACCCGTAGGTCCGTGGTGAACTACTCACGCATCATCGGAGGGGCAAGGGAGTTGATGTAGATGTCCTCTGTGATCGAATCCCCCTGCGGCAGATTACCAAAAAAGGCTCCAAGATTGGATATCTCGGGAACGAAGTCTTCTGGCGGCAGAAAAGTGTTTTCGTGGCTCGTTCTGATAATAATTGAATAGTTGGGTATTTATAGGCCAAAGATTAGGGTTAGGGGAGGTGCCAGGGGCCCACAAGCCTGCCCGGTGCGGGTGGCCCCCCTAGCCGCGGCGAGCTGGCTTGTGGCCCCGTGGTAGCTCCTCTGCCTTGGTTCTCAAGTCTCATGGCTTCCGTATTTTCCAGAAAAAATCATTCCGGAGGTTATATTCTGTTTGGACTCCGTTTAATATTCCTTATATGCGAAACTCAAAAACAAGGAAAAAACATAAACTGGCACTAGGCTCTGGATTAATAGGTTAGTCCCAAAAATAATATAAAATAGCATATCAATGCATATAAAACATCCAAAACAGATAATATAATAGCATGGAACAATCAAAAATTATAGATACGTTGGAGACGTATCACACAACGACTTGGGCTTCTTAATATGCTGCGAGGTGTAGTAGTCTCGAACAACCTCTACCTGAGCCTCGTGCCGTAAGTTCTGTAGTAGGCGCCTACACTCGTAATCGATAAGTTTTGCCGCGGCCTCCTCGTATCCCTCCTCACACCTATAGAAGGTCTGCAATCAAAAGAGACAACACTGATTAGTACAATAACTAGCTATTATTTATTTTTAATTGTGTAAAGGAGAAATTACCCAGAACTTCCTGGTGACCTTGTCGGTCTCGTGTGGCACAAAACACCGTCGATCATCTCCTTCGGCGGGGCCGGGTCAGCCAAGTAGTGTTCCCATTTCAATGCTACCTCTTCTTGCTAACCCTCGCTAGGCAACGTGACAAACCCAGGGAAGTTATGTCGTAAAATCACACCAAGGACGGAGTTGGGCTTGCGGACATCCTTGGCGTGAATCCAATCCCTGCAGTATGACAAAGCCAACACATTAGATATGTGAATAAACATGAAGGCAAAAGGTTTAAAAAGAGTAAATGCACTTACTTTAGTGACTTAGGTTTAATCAGCCACCTCTCCTCGCGGGTCGCCAACACGGGCAGGAGCCGTGTACACCCATGCTAGTAAACGGTGCCCTCAACCACCTTGTCCCTGCTATCAGAAAGCCGATCCCTGCCACCATCAGCATGGCCACTCGGCTCCGGCTGATGCAGATCCGGCCAGGTATCCCATCTGGTGGAAGCTTGTGGAGTCTCATAGGACGAAGTGTCTGGCACAGGAGTCTCACGGGACAAGGCGTCTGGCATAGGAGTCACGCGGTTCGAAGCATCTGGGATAGAAGGATCGTCGACCCGAGGCTCATGGACAGGAGTCCTTGTAGCCTCCACCTCAGACGAGTACACCGTAGCAATCCCGTGATCTGGTGAATTAGCTGGGGGTGGCAGCGAGGAAGGCGTAGCAGCCTTCGTACCTCTCCTGCGGACACCACGTGTAGATTTAGGAGCTCACCTCTTCCCCCGACCTCCTCTCTCGATGGGCAACTTCACCGACGATGAAGTGCCCTCGGGTGACCCAATACTGTCGTACAATGCTCTCTAGAGAGTTTGGGGTGGAATGGAAGTACCCCTCCCACCACGCGTCGACGAAGGATCCTCGGATCGCTCTCAACCCGTGCCCACCATATTTCAACACCTGCCATGACAAAGAGTAAATGAAATTAGTACAACATAAAAAAATTGAATACCGACATGAATAGTAATATGTATATATATAATTTGAGTGTATCATCATCATGTATACCTAACATGAACTAATAATAATCTTCATCGTCTATATATGCTCCAGGATCAATAAATGCATCATCATCATTATCACTATCATTAATAAATGCATCATCATCACTATCGCGAGCAACATGTGGAAGGCCTCCTTTATGTAATCGGTCAAGCATTGAGAGGTCATCCACAGCAGCAACCTCTTCTTCTTTCGCCTCTTCTTGTTCCGGCTCAAGGGTGAAGTCGGATTCACTGTCGCTACCTACCTCAATGTTCTGGGGTGAAGTAGCGCGGCTCTTGAAACGTTTTTTTGGAAATATGTGTTTCTTGGAAGAATTCTCCTTCATATGTGTCTGGGTTAATGTGAGTTTCATAATCATCTTCATTGAGGGGACGTGGTCTAAAATGTAGCGGCACATCATAAACGACATCCCAACCTTTTAGATTTGGATTAGTTTGGCAGTCCCACGGTAGATAGAAAACTTGGGTCGCTTGTTGAGCCATAATATAGACGTAGGGAACATCTAAATGTGTGCTCTATTTAGCCATAATAAATATAGACGTCGGGAACATCTAAATGTGTGCTTTGTTTTATTTCGACTAGCCCTATATGTTCATGAGTCCTTCTAGTCTCCTTTGGCTGGAACTAATAACATTTGAAGACTACAATGTTTGGTCTGTTATCACCAAAGAATATAAGTTCATAAATTGTTTCAACTCTTCCATAATACTCGACACCTCCTTGGACGACACCGGAGACACAACAATTTGTAGACTTTCGGTTGGCTATAGAAAGCTCTTTGCCAAAAGTACGAAAGTGATACCCATTTATGTAGTATTTGTCAAATGAGCGGACCTTATAGTCAAAACCATTAGCGACTTGTCTAAATTTGGCGTCCATACACTCTGAATTAGCCTACAAGTTTGATACAAAAGGATTGTTGCATTATCCGCAAAATAGATGAAGAAATGAAATGGTCTAATGGAAATTACTGTTTGTTTGAACCAAGAGATGAAACCGGGATAGCCGCCTCCATGCTTTGCTAGAAACTCATACTCTTCGATGGAATCGTTTTGGATCAGCGCTCCATCCAAGAATTTGGTGACGTATCGACTGTATCACATATTCGGGAATAAGAGCAGTTCAAAGGAATTAGAAGTTGTGAAAACAATGTACCGAGAACTTACTCGATGTACGGCCACACTTCTGTTAGGTTGTTGAAGATATACAACGAAATGGTCCGCCATTCTTCGACATCCAACGCTATTGCTTTTGAAGCACTGGCTGGTGGGAGCTCCCCTTGGAATAGGCTGAGGTTGGATCGAACTTTTTCATGGTCTCCATCATTATACGAGGCTTAGAATTATGCAAAGGACGATTCTTGGCTTCATAGTGTGTTGTCATCAAATTTGCCGCCTCCTCAGTAATGAATGCCTCGGTCATCGATGCTTCAATTCTACGTTTATTTTTACATTTTGCTCGAAGCGCCTTCTGTATCCTCTCAGTTCCAAAGCACCAACGATTTTGCACGCCCCCCCCCCAATCTTGCCTCGATCGGGAGATGCAAAATCAAATGTTGCATTGGATTAAAGAAGCCCGATGGAAAGATCTTTTCTAACTTGCAGATCAACTTCGGTTCCAACTCTTCAAGTTCATCTAGCACGTCAGGCGTTAGTTCTTTCGCATAAAGAGTGCAGAAGAAATAGCTTAGCTCTGCCCGTACTAGCCATTCATCCTCAGGGATAAAGCCACGCAACATCACCAGCATTACCCGCTCAAGCCATATGTGCCAATCATGACTCTTGAGACCAAATATTTTCAATTTGTTAAGACTCGCTCCCCACTTTAGATTTGCTGCATACCCATCGAGGAACATCAACTGCATTTTTACCCACAAGAGCATTTCCCTCATAGCTGGTCTTCCAAGATTGAACGATGCCTTTGGCTTCCTCCAGTTCTTCTTTCCTAACGGTTGTCGCATGTTTTTTAATGGTCTATCACATAGAGCCTCCTGATCGACTCTAGCCTTAGGATTATCCTTTGTCTTTCCCTCTATGCTGAACAATGTACCAAAAAGGGCCTAGGCGATATTCTTTTAGTGTGCATCACGTCGATGTTGTGTGGGCAAAGGAGGTCTTTAAACTAAGGCAGATCCCACAAGCATATCTTGTGAGTCTAGGCATGTTTCGTATTATATCCTTTCAAATACCTTAGATGTATTGGATCCGAATCGAGAGCGTTTATCTGATCCAGGTTCTGTTGGTCTGTCAATGCAGGTGGTGCAGAGTTTTTGACCACTCTACCTTTCATGAAATTCTTCTTGTCTTTTTTGAACTTATGGCGAGGATCCAGGAACTGTCTATGCAAGTCGAAGCAAGAATACTTGCGACCCGCCAGTAGCCAACGGAACTCAAGAGCTGCCTTGCATGTGGGGCACGTGAACCTTCCATGAACACACCAGCCAATGAATAGCGCATAAGCCGGCAAGTCATGCGTCAAGTACATGTACCACACATGCATTTTGAAGTTTTTTTGGAAGCGACGTCATATGTCTTGATCCCATTATCCCAAGCTTCTTGCAATTCATCCTTAAGTGGCTGCATGTACACATTCATATTCTTCCTCGGTTAGTTGGGCCCTGGAATTATCAACATCAAGAAAATGTTCTTTCTTTTCGTAATATCTCTAGGGGGGAGATTGAGTGGAATGACAAATACAGGCCAGCAACTGTATTGGGTTGTCGTCATACCAAATACTTGGAACCCATCCGTGCTGATGACGACTCAAGGATGCCGATCTACCGCATTATCCTTATGTAATGCATCGAAGTGCTTCCACGCAATAGCGTATGTAGTGTGCCCAACATCAGATTCCCATCTGCATCTAGTTCGGTTATTTTGCCCAATTTATGATACGTCATCTGTCTGGCCGTCTCTTCGACCATGAAAAGACATTGAAGTCTTGGTATGATTGGCAGATACCAAAGAACATTAACTGGGATTTTGGTCTGACTCTTCTCACCCATACCGTTTATAAGAGCACATTTCTCCATGTGTGGTTTTGGGTAATTGATGACACTCCTATGGACTAATGGTTGCCTTGAGTTATATTCGAAGGATTTGTCCATAGGCACTTCTTGAAGTCCATCTATTGGGTTTCAAGGAGTTTATATGGTGATCAAGGTGGTATTCAAGGTTTATCCAAAGATTGGTCATGTGGGAGTTGAGCTTATGGCAAGCATGTCTTGAAGAAGAAGACTGTGTAAGCATTCATGTTTACCTTCAAGACATCATATTTATGAAGAGAGAAGCTAAGATACAAGGTTGATCAGTACTAAGTCAAAAAGTGAATCAAGTTCATCAACACACAAAGCATACAAGATGTACTGAGAGGGATCAAGTGATCCCATGGTGTGGTCAGCATTGTCCATTACGCTTTGTGTACTAACCCAAGGTCTACGTGAGAGTTCTTTGTGGGGTTAGGTATATTTCCATGGGCTTGCATCAAGAGGCAGATCCCATAGATCCCATGGAAGATGACATCAAGTGGAGATCGTCATCAAGGTTGCGATGTGCAAGACCAAGTGAAGCATCACGGAGAGATCATGCTTGAGGATCGCCGTTCATTGTGGTGACAATGGACTTGTGAAGATGTGCCGAAGAGTGGCTCATCCATAGTGGAGTATGGGGGAGCAATCATCTAGTCTTCATCAAGCCAACGCAATCAAGAAAGGTGGTCCATCTTGAGGAAGTCAAGATCGTCATCATCTAGCTCAAGTGGACTATGCGCAAGGCTAAGGTTTGACCTTGATAGGGTTTTCTATTTTACCGGTCTCATGGTGGTAGTTGAGAGACAGGGTTATAGGATCGACTGTCGTACTATCAAGGGGGCTCTCAAGTGAGTAGCTTGATCGTATCGTTCATTGAGAGCTCAAACCATTGCATTCTTGGCATCATCATATTTCTTGGTTCTTGGTTGGATTTTATCTATGTGGTTTCTTGAGATTGTGTTTATCTTCGTGACAAGCTCTATTTTATCGAAAACGGATTTCATATGCTTCGTATATTGCATTTTCGATGTTGGAAGTTTTACCGGTCTTATTAGAGGAAGAGTTCTAATCATTTTCTTATTTGCCTTTTCTAATTTGCTTCTTATTGATATTTCAATCAAGGTTGTGTTAGCCCATGTCGTTAGCTTTCCAACAAACTTTGTTTCATTGAATTCGGAGTCCGTTTGCAAAAGTTGTGGCAGTTTTGGTGTTCTTAAAAGGCTGCATCGGTACTACCGCGGCTAGGGCGGATGTAATTTTTTACTTCCTCTCCGGAGCGGTACTACCGCGGCTCCAAGAGCGGTACTACCTCTCCGGACCAAAATCTCGTGTTAAGTCTAGCCATTGTAGGCACGGATGTAATTTTTTAGTACCACTCGCAAGTAGTAGTACCGCTACCCATAGCGGTAGTACCGCTACCCATAGCGGTAGTACCGCTATCCATAGCGGTAGTACCGCTATCCATAGCGGTAGTACCATGAGGACGAGCGGTAGTACCGCTCCGGCGGTTCTACTGGCCTTTTGTCTCCTCGGTGTTGTTTTTCAAAGGGGTACTACCACCCTAGGTAGTACCGCTCCTTGGAGCGGTCGTACCGCTCTATGCGGGCTGTGAGGATAACGGTTGGATTTTTCCCACCTATAAAAGGGGGTCTTCTTCTTTAATGGACCTTATCCTTTGAGCTCGTGTTTACCCCGCATTCTTGACCTTCTTTGAGCTTGCTATCTCTCAATCCCTCCAATGATTCTTGCTCCTTTTTGAGGGAAAATAGAGAGGAGATCTAGATCCACATTTCCACCAATCACTTTCTCCTCTAAGTGAGGGGAACCCCTTGGATCTAGATCTTGGAGTTCTTCCTGTTCTTCTTTGTTATTCCTATCATTTTCCTCCCTAGCATTAGTTGCTTTGGTGGTATTCGGGAGAGAAGGACTTGGGCACTCCGTGTGCCCTTGCCATTGTATTTGGTGCATAGGTTTGAGTTCTCCATGGTGATACGTGGAAGTGAGAAGTTGAGAAGCTTATTACTCTTGGGTGTTTGAGCACCCTAGAGTTTGTTCCTCTTGGGTGCTTTGGCGCCCTAGACGGTTGGTGGTGCCTCGGATCTCAATCGTTGTGGTGCAAAGCTTCGGGCAAGCTTCGGGGTCTCCAATTAGGTTGTGGAGATTGCCCCGAGCATTAGAGGTCATCTCGGAGCCACAATCCATTGTGGTGAAGCTTCTTGGTGTTGTTGGGAGCCTCCAATTCAATTGTGGAGATTGCCCTAACCTTGTTTGTACGGCTTCGGTGACCACCCTCAAGGGTCCCTTAGTGGAATCACGGTATCTTGCATTGTGCATGGGCGTGAGGAGATTGCGGTGGCCCTAGTGTATTCTTGGGGAGCATTGTTCCTCCACACCGCTCCTAACGGAGATTAGCATCCGCAAGGGTGTGAACTTCAGGATAAATCATCGTCTCCGTGTGCCTCAGTTATCTTTTAACCGAGCCCCTTTACTTATGCACTTTACTTTGTGATAGCCATATTGTTTCTTGTTATATATCTTGCTATCACTTAGTTTTCTATCTTGCTTAGCATAAGTTGTTGGTGCACATAGGTGAGCCTAGTTGTTTTATGTTTTGTGCTTAACTAATTAAACGATAGTTTTATTCCGCATTTGGTCAAGCCTAAAATGTAATTATTTTAAAGCGCCTATTCACCCCCTCCCCCTCTAGGTGACATCCACGTCCTTTCAATTGGTATTAGAGCTAGGTCTCTCATTATTAGGTTTAACCACCTAGAGAGTAAGGATGTCGACTAGGGGATTAGGATTCTCTAACACACTTAGTTTCGATGGCACAAATTTTGATGTTTGGGTAATTCGCATGCTTAATATTTTTAGGGTCATGGACCCAAATTTAGAGTGAATTGTAGATATGGGTTTTTCTCCTCCAAAGGATTCTCAAAACCTATCTTTAGAGGATGAGAAAAACTCTTATCTCAATGCTCAAGCTTCTAATGTGCTTTTTGATGCTTCGAGCAATGTAGTTATATTTGAACTCATGCCATTTCGGGATGCTCATGAGTTGTTGACAAAGCTTCAAGATAAATATGGTGTGTCCAAGATTTGTAGGGATGATTGTTCTCCCTCCACCTCTGGTCGTGTTGTCTTCTCAACTTCTTCTACTTCACCTACATGTGGATTGCCACAAGGTAATTATATGGTGAGTAGTGATGATCATTGCAATGATGATAGTGGGCTTATTGTCGATAATTCTTCTTCACTATATTATTGCAATGCTTCATCTTTGGACTTTAACACCTCGAGCACTTTAAATGTTTCCCATGCTTGTGTTGATAGTCCTTGCATATCATGTACAAATAGCTTGACTAAATCTCATGATGATATGCTTGCTATATTTTGTTGTTGTGATAAAAATGTATCTATGTCCTCGAGTTGCTGTGCTAACAATGTAGAGGACACCCAACACTCCATGGAACAATATATGGTCTTGAATGGTGCTTCAAGGGATCCTACATCATCATCTGTTGTTTCTCACTTTTGCCTTATGGCTAAGGCTTCAAAGGTGTCTCCTACTTTGAATCCCAATATATCTCACGATGATGATGTTGATGATAATGATGAAGAGAGTGATAATATTGCTTCCCTAAAACTTAAGGGAGAAATGGTTTTTAAAGCTCTTCATAAGAATAATATTTCTTGTTCCAACTTCATGGAAATCATGTCTATTTCCATTGAGGTATATTGAGGAGTTGGAAGCCCATCTTGAGGAGCATGAGTCGACCATTGAGAAAATGGAAGGTCTTGAACGTGATTACGCTAATGAGATCGCGGAGCTATCTCAAGCTCTTAAAAATGAACAAACCACCAAGGAATCTCTTGAGGAGACCTTTTCTCTAGAATTATCTAGATTAAAGGAATCCCATGAAAGAGCTCTCGGGGTGGCTAATGATTTTAGAACTAAAATTATAAGCTTGAAGTTGCACATGCTAAACTCCTTGAGGACTTTGAGCACCTCGAAAATGGCTCAAGGGTCGTGAAGAATTCGCTCATTGAACTCACCGAGTCTCATTCTCAACTTAAAGTTTCATATGCTAAAGAGCTTGCCAAGTTGCCTTTTCCTCTTGTTGTTAATGATGATGCTTGTGCTACTAACTCTATTTCTTGTGAAGCATACATATTAAAGGAGAATGTTGAGCTCAGGGCTGAACTTAAGTTGCTATCAAGTAATTATGGGAAATTGGAAGCGAGTCATGAAAAGCTTTCTACCTATCATGGCGATCTTCTAGTATCTCATAATGTGCTAAAGATATCTCATGAGGCTAGTACTACTAAGGTAACATCAAGTGGTCCTCATGTGGAAATTAGCACTACATCTAGTAGAAATACTTTATTGCCATGTGCTAGTCCTTGTAGTTCATCTACTCATAATGTTGGTACATCTTGTGATGAATTACTTTCCTTGCCTTGTTGCTCTAACGATGAAGCATATACTTCCTCTAGTACTTGTATTGATACTAACCATGTAGAGGAAATCAAAGAGCTCAAGGCCCAAGTCACTTCTTTGAAGAAAGACATGGAAAAGAGTCATGAAGGGAAGTCCACACTCAAAAATATCTTGTGTGGGCAAAAATCCCCAAATGACAAAGGTGGACTTGGATTCAACTCCAATAAGAAGAAGAAGTCCAAGAGAAACAACAAGAAGGGCCAAGAACAAGTCAAGAACTCGGCCAAGATTGTTTGCTTTTAGTGCAAAATAGAAGGGCACCATGTTAGATCTTGCCCACTGAAGAAGAAGCCCCATAGTGACAAGCAACAAGGGAAGCGGCCACAAGTTCAGTCTCATGTTCAACGTCAAGTTGAAGAAAGGCCACTTGCCAAGAAGACCCAAGTCAATGCTCCTCAAGTTGAGAAATCAATTGAGAAGAAATTAAAGGGTAAATGTTGCTACTTATTTTGTGAGAAGGGTCACGTTGCTTCTTCATGCACTAATGGTAACTTATCCAACCCAATCATTATTGATGATATCTATTCTCTTGGGAAGGATAAGGTTGGCAATGTGTTTGCCAAGTTTGTTGGTACTCAAAGTGGTGTCAAGAAAAGAACCATTTGGGTAGCCAAGCCTATTGTGACTACCCTCTTAGGACCCAACTTGGTTGGGGACCAACAAGCTCAAACTTGATCAATAGCTATTGTTGGAGGGCGTTGGTGACGTGGCTACATTGTGAAGAATTGTGGGTTCTTCGTCATTCATATTGTCTCAAGCCAAGTCATGTGGATCATCAAGTGTCTATCATATTCCAATATTCCTCCTTGTGGTAACTTGTACTTAAATTTAATACATTGTTAGTTACTTGCCCCTTTGCATGTTGTGGTTTTGTACCTTGCATGTGTTTGTATATGTTGTGCTTCCTATTTGTTTATCTTGAGAAATCAAGTATGGATGATGGATTACACATCATGTATGTGTGAGTCTTGTGTAGAGCCTTTTTGCATCACGTTTGTATCTTAGTTGGCTCTTTGTGAGATATTAATGGATTATCCCATTTTGGGGGAGTGATGTGCTTTATGCACTCCACGACCCTAAAAATGTGTGTTCGTGAGGAATACCACTTAGTATTGATATTACAAGATTATCTTGCTTCTATTTGGTATGTCTTCTACTGATAAATCCAAATTATAAACGGTCCATTAATTATCTCTTGCTCGATTTCATTTGCCACTTATTACTAACGTTGGGTTACCACATTATGGGGGAGTAATAAGCTATGTGCATATTACAAGCCCAGAGAATGTGTACATTTGAGATATTGCCACTTAGATTTGATATTGCAATTTATCTTGTTCCTAGGTGTCATGTTTGCTCTACAAGTGTCAATTGCTTCTGATTTACGTGTGAACATGATGTTGGATATCTTTGCAATCTACCGATAGGAAATATTTCGAATTACTTCTTGTCCTTTGAAAATTGGTATCCTTTTATGTGGTAGAATTTGCTAATCATCTTTGCATTGTATTTTGTTTATCTTTTGTCTTCCTTGCCTCTTGTGGATCTTTATGAGCGTGCCTAGTGTTTCTATAGATATAGGGAAAGTGATGATCCCATCGTGTGCATTTTGTATTCAAGTGCAAATTCTATATAATGCACATCTCTTGGGGGAGCTATCGTATTTTCTGTAGAACACTCACTTTATGTGTTCATCATAAAATCTTTTGATCTTCATCAAGTGTGTGTTGGTGGGAGGCAAGCCTTCTATCTATGGTGCTTTGTGCCATCATGAAAATTTGTGGAGGGTTTGGTTTGTTTGGAACCTAGCTCTCTTTTGGGAACTTGATACCTCTTGTTTTCCTTCAATTGGTATTTTGTTTCCTTCTATTTGGCATGTGTCAATGGATATCTCATTCCTTGATGTATCTTTTAGTTGGTATCCTTCAAGTGATATTTTTTTCGTTTGGTATCTTATTTTCAATTGATACCTTTTCTTTCGGCATCTTATCAACTATGTGTTGAGTTGATTCTTGAAAGCTTTGAGCATGCATATATACTACATGTACTTTCGTTGGCATGTTCTCTTTCCTTGACCCATTATATAGGGGAAACTCCACTATGCCATAAATTGGCTAAAGTGTGCATGAAATTCAATTTCATATCTATATGCACATATTTATGTGGAGTTTTGTCCTATAAATTGTTGGTACACTAACTATTTGGTCCCAATAAGTTTGGGTACCACTTTGTTTGTGGTGTTGTTCTAGGAACAATTGGAGATACATTGGACACTCAGCTCACTTACAAGGAAGGTGTTGACACCATGTGCTTATTGGAGCCTTGCTAGGATGATGGAAGAATCATTGCCTACTACATCAATCCAATGCTATCTCGGTAACAAGTATCTACTTCATGCATACATTTCTTGCATTCAACTGTTTATAGGTTGCATCATGGCAGGAATTTCTTGAGTCATTCTTGTGCTACTTGTTTCCTTTCTCAAAGAGTCTCAACGATGATGTCATATTGCTAGTTGTGATGTCTCTGATGTTCGTGTATTGGGAGTTCATTTATGTAGAATAAGAAAATATTAGGCTATGTGCTATTCTTTCAAGCAAAGATCTTATTGGTACAGTTATGACTTCCTTCTGGATATCTTGTTTGTTCCTTATTGTAACAATTTCGTGTGTACATTATTCTTTGTGGATATATCATCATGTTTCCCTCTACCTAGAATCTTATACACATGAGAGAAGTTACATCTCTAGTTGATATCCTCTTTTCTTTCACGTCCACCGTTGCATTTCATTTTTGTTTACTTGGTGGTTTCGTGAAAGAATCTATCTTGAGTGCGGATCTTATATCCTAGCATCTTGATGCACTCTTTGGTGGTGAAGATTATTTTCCTCATGCTTGTCTTCACGAGGGTTTTTCCATTTCAATTGGTATAGCTCCTCTTGACAAGGCTATCATTTTCCTATCTTCACTAGGGTTTGTCACAAGCTCTGGTTTTTAAATTTTCCTATTAGTAAGCTTGTGAACCCTTTTCCTAGTGGTTTGTGTGTGGGAAGGATATGGTTTGCACTTTGTATCTCATTTCATCAAGACTATGTTGATGCTTTATGCTCATCCTTATACTAGTCTTATCAAGTGCTTTTCAATGACTCGCACACATCATTTTGGTTGAGCCTATTCTTAAGATTGCCTTTTTTACATGTTGCTCAACCATATGTTTAGTGCAAGTACTATGCTCTTTGTGTTATCTTCTTGCTTGCACTTGTGGTGTGTTTATATTGATTTTGGGGGAGTCATGATCCTTTTTTTGTGCACTTGTATTGAAATACAAATATTATTATTTGTGCACAAATCATGGGGAGCTCCTCTAGTTTCTTTATAAACACTATTTTTCCCATATCATAATATCTTTTATTCATGTGGCTCGTTGGTCCATGTGATTGATTGTTCCAATTAGTATCTTTTATTTGCTTGCTTCACTCCGGTGTATGTCTTTGTGCCATATGATCCTTTGTGCAATCTTTGGGTTCTCAATATAGTTTGTCTTCCTCCAACTACTTATCATTGGATATGTGTATTTCTTTGCACACGTATTTGAGATATACAAACTTTTTGGAGGAACACCTATTATCTTGGATTTCTAAACTTTTTGTCCATTTTGGCAATCGATGCCAATGGGGGAGAAGCTTAGAAAGTTTAGTTTGGAATGCTTTGAGAGTTTTGCTTTTGTTGTTTAAGCATTTGCATCTCACATCCATGCATTGCATTGTGTGTGCTTGGTTGTGCTTATTTTCTTACATAAACTCTCTTGAAAGTGGTTGTCATCAATTACCAAAATGGGGGAGATTGTAAGAGCACATTTCTCCATGTGTGGTTTTGGGTAATTGATGACACCCCTATGGACTAATGGTTGCCTTGAGTTATATTCGAAGGATTTGTCCATAGGCACTTCTTGAAGTCCATCTGTTGGGTTTCAAGGAGTTTATATGGTGACCAAGGTGGTATTCAAGGTTTATCCAAAGAATGGTTATGTGGGTGTTGAGCTTATTGCAAGCATGTATTGAAGAATAAGATTGTGTAAGCATTCATGTTTACCTTCAAGACATCATCTTTATGAAGAGAGAAGCTAAGATACAAGGTTGAACAATACTAAGTCAAAAAGTGAATCAAGTTGATCAACACACAAAGCATACAAGATGTACTAAGAGGGATCAAGTGATCCCATGGTGTGGTAAGAATTGTCCATTAAGCTTTGTGTACTAACCCATGGTCTACATGAGAGTTCTGTGTTGGGTTAGGTATATTTGCATGGGCTTGTATCAATAGGCAAATCCAGTAGATCCCATGGAAGATGACATCAAGTGGAGATCATCATCAAGGTTGCGATGTGCAAGATCAAGTGAAGCATCACGGAGAGATCATGCTTGAGGCTCTCCATTCATTATGGTGACAATGGACTTGTGAAGATGTGCCGAAGAGTGGCTCACCCATAGTGGAGTATGGGGGAGCAATCTTCTTGTCTTCATGAAGCCAACGCAATCAAGAAAGGTGGTCCATCTTGAGGAAGTCAAGATCGTCATCATCTATCTCAAGTGGACTATGCGCAAGGCTAAGGTTTGACCTTGATAGGGTTTTCTATTTTACCGGTCTCATGGTGGTAGTTGAGAGACCGGGTTATAACATTAATTGCCGTACTATCAAGGGGGGCTCTCAAGTGAGTAGCTTGATCGTATCGTTCGTTGAGAGCTCAAACCATTGCATTCCTGGCATCATCATATTTCTTGGTTCTTGGTTGTCTTTTCTCTATGTGGGTTCTTGAGATTGTGATTATCTTCGTGACAAGCTCTAGTTCATCGAAAATGGATTTCATATGCTTCGTCTATTGCATTTTCGGTCTTGGAAGTTTTACCGGTCTTATTCGAGAAAGAGTTCTCACCATTTTCTTATTGGACTTTTCTAATTTGTTTCTTATTGATATTTCAATCAAGATTGTATTATCACATGTCGTTAGTTTCCAACAAACTTTGTTTCATTGAATTCGGAGTCCGTTTGCAAAAGTTGTGGCAGTTTTGGTGTTCTTAAAAGGCTGCAGCGGTACTACCGCGGCTAGAGCGGATGTAGGTAGTACCGCTCCTTGGAGTGGTAGTACCACTCTGTGTGGGTTGTGAGGATAACGGTTGGATTTACCCCCACCTATAAAAGGTGGTCTTCTTCTCCAATGTACCTTATCCTTTGAGCTCGTGTTTGCCCCCCATTGTTGACCTTCTTTGAGCTTGTTATCTCTCAATCCCTCCAATGATTCTTGCTCCTTTTTGAGGGAAAAGAGAGAGGAGATCTAGATCCACATTTCCACCAATAATTTTCTCCTCTAAGTGAGGGGAACCCCTTGGATCTAGATCTTGGAGTTCTTCGTGTTCTTCTTCGTTCTTCCTCTCATTTTCCTCCCTAGCATTAGTTGCTTTGGTGGTATTTGGGAGAGAAGGACTTGGCCACTCCATGTGCCCTTGCCATTGCATTTGGTGCATAGGTTTGAGTTCTCCACAGTGATACGTGGAAGTGAGAAGTTGAGAAGCTTATTACTCTTGGGTGTTTGAGCACCCTAGAGGTTGTTCCTCTTGGGTGCTTTGGCGCCCTAGACAGTTGGTGGTGCCTCAAAGCTCAATCATTGTGGTACAAAGCTCCGGGCAAGCTTTGGGGTGTCCAATTAGGTTGTGGAGATTGCCCCGAGCATTTGAGGTCATCTCGGAGCCACAATCCATTGTTGTGAAGCTTCTTGGTGTCGCTGGGAGCCTCCAATTCAGTTGTGGAGATTGCCCCAACCTTGTTTGTACGGGTTCTATGACCACCCTCAAGGGTCCCTTAGTGGAATCACGGCATCTTGCATTGTGCGAGGGTGTGGGGAGATTACGGTGGCCCTAGTGGATTCTTGGGGAGCATTGTGCCTCCACACCGCTCCGAACGGAGATTAGCATCCGCAAGGGTGTGAACTTCAGGATACATCGTCGTCTCCACGTGCCTCGGTTATCTCTTACCCGAGCCCCTTTACTTATGCACTTTACTTTGTGATAGGCATATTGTTTCTTGTTATATATATCTTGCTATCACTTAGTTGTCTATCTTGCTTAGCATCAGTTTTTGGTGCACATAGGTGAGCCTAGTTGTTTTAGGTTTTGTGCTTGACTAATTAAATGATAGTTTTATTCCGCATTTCTTCAAGCCTAAACCGTAATTATTTTAAAGTGCCTATTCACCCCCTCCTCTAGGCGACATCCATGTCCTTCCATCGTTGTCTACCACAACATACCTAGAAGACTTGCAAATGGGACAATAGTTCAAGCCCGCGTACTCAAGCCTAAATAAGGCACATCCATGCTCACAGGCATCTATCTCCTCATAGGGCATCTTAAGCGCACGTAGGATTTTGTCACACTAGTACATGTTTGCTGGCAATACATAGCCTTTGGGTAGAAAGCGTCCAAATATCGTCATCATCACGTCGTAGAGTTCTCTTCCTCGGTTCAAGTGAGCCTTCAAACCCATTACTTGCGCGATGGCATCCAGCTGACAAAGCTCAGTGTGCTCGTGGAGAGGACGTTTTGAAGACTCCAACATTTCATAGAAGGCCTTTTGCAGATTCCTCCTTCTCATCGTCCGAATCTCGAGCATCATCAAAGTCTTGCACCATGTCTTTGATCCCAGTACCATGCTCGTCGGTGCAACGACGAACAAACTCACCTCTGGCATTTTGGGGAAACTCACCATGGAATCTCCACACCGTATAATCAGTGGTAAAACCCCAATTCTACAAGTGTTTACCCATTTCATACCGTGTCCACTTTCAATGGTTGTCGCAATAGTCACAGGGGCACCAGGTTATTTCCTAGCCATTGGCAAATGCGGTGCTCCATAACCCCCTTGGTTTTTGTTAACCATTCAATGGTCATTTCTTTCTGACTAGGGTGACCGGTGTACATCCAAGGATGATCACTCATCTTGCCTACCTACTAAACGCACAAGAAATATATATATAATTCATCATCTATATTCATCCGTTAATCAAGTTTGTCAGTTTTATTACGTCCATGCAACCTACACGCTAATAGGTAGAGATAGGTCCTAATCCCACCCGGGTATGTGTAGATTGGGTTCATTTTCCCATGCTCTACTCCGGATCTGACGCAGAATTTCGACAACACCAACCCGTTGTTCTCCTGATACACGTTCCGGCAATAAGCAGAGAGGATGTGTACCCGGAGAACAACAGGGAGGCACTAACAAAATTCCGCATCTGATACGGAGCAGAGCATAAGGGAAAACGAACCCAATCTACACATACTTGGGCTGTCCATGGATAATGTTGGACAATTCGAAAGGATGGTGGTTATAAATATGCAAGGACATGCATATTTATAGATGTCGCCCTTTCGAACGGATACACATACTGGTCACGCATACTGATGATCGACGACACCTATAGCTAGCAAGTTTCATCGGCACGAAGACCGCAACCGAGCAAATTAAGGGGGTCGGGGGAGGATATGTCATTTGTGCTCACCAAGGAACGCAGCAGGGGAGCTCGTCAAACGTACGGGGAGGTCGTCGAACAACTACACATTGAAATTCACCCGATCAACACAAAATTGATGTTTTTATAACAAAATCAGAAAATATGTGACCTAACTCATAATTGACAAAACTATGACCTCCTCGGTCTCTGGAAGGCCGAAGAGCATCTTTTTGGTCAACAGGAGGCAGAATATGTGTTAGGGGTTGGGGGTCGGTGGCATCGGGAGTCAGTGGCGTCGGGGGTCAGTGGCGTCGGCGATCGGGGGTCGGTGGTTGGGGGTTTCGAGGGTCAGGGGTCAGTGGCATCGGTGGTCGGGGTCGAGGGTCGGTGGCGTCGGGGGTCGAGGGTCGTTGGCATTGGGGGTTGGGGGTTAGTGGCATTAGGGGTCGACGGCGTCTGGGTTCGGTGGCATCGGGGGTTGGTGGGATCGGGGGTCAGGGGTCCATAGCGTCGGGGTTCAGTGGTGTCGGGGTTCAGTGGGGTCAGTGTCGTCAGGGGTCGGTGGCGTCTGGAGCGGTGGCGTCGGGGGTCGGGGGTCTTCTCTTCTTCTTCTTCTTCTACTACTTCTTCTTCTTCTTTCCCTTCTTATTCTTCTTCCTTCTTTTCCGTTTTCCTCTTCTTCTACTTATTTTTATTTTCTTCTTCGTTTTTCTAACCTAACCTACTACTAACCTAATTGAACTAACCTAATTAACCCAGCCTATTCATCTCTAACAGCAAAAATTAAATGAAAACAAACAAAAAATACAGAGAGAAGAAAAAAAGAAGCTCACCGGAGGGAGGGAGGTGGTCGGGCGGCGAGGGCAACAGGGCGGTCGGGCAGCGGTGCGGTCAGGCGACGGGGCGCTGGAGAGGCGAGGCGCCGAGGCGGCGGCGGGGCGGCGTGTCTGTGGGACGGCGACAAGGCAGTGTAGCCGTGGGGCGTTGGCGGGGCGACGGGAGGTGGGGCGGCGTGGCGATGGTCGCGACAGGCAGGGGCTGTGGTGCATGGAGGGATGGCGGGGAGGGGGCGGCGATGCGTGGAGGAGGCAGTGGGTGGGGTGGAGGTGTGGGGAGGGGGCGGCAGCGAGGAGGCAGCTGGGAGGGTCGGCAGGGAGGAGGCATCCGCCGGAGGGAGCAGGAGGGGCATCGGCGGGGCTCTGCTACAGGGCGGCAACGACGGGGACGTGGCGGGAGGGGCGGCAGCGGTCGGGGCAGGAGGGGGTGGTGGTGTCCGGGACGAGAGGGGGTAACAGGGGGAGAGGGAGAGGGAGTCGAGGGAGGGAGAGATCGAGAGAGATGAGTGGATGGGGGCTGTGGGCTTACCGTTTGCCAGGCGTCTTCTTTGTCGTCCGCTAGCGGAAGACAAAGACGACTAGGGCAGATGGCAAAGACCTAGCTTCTTTGTCGTCTGCCTTTAGTGTCTATGTCATCTGCTCGCGGACAACAAAGGACTAGCAGATGGCAAATAGAAACTTTTCTGTCTAACATAATTTTGCCGTCTGCTTTATGGCAGCTGACGGCAAAGACCATCTTTGCCATCCGCCAGCAGACGGCAAAGATTTGGCAGATGGCAAATAACTGAATTCTTGTAGTGAACCCTAGATACTTGATAGATAAGAAGGCTAGAAACGTTGACATAATTATATTTGATATACATGTTACTGATGTGTACCTTGCTAGTACTCCTAGTAGCACCTGGGTATTGGATACTGGTTCGGTTGCTAAATGTTAGTAACTCGAAATAAAAGCTAGGGAATAAACGGAGGCTAGCTAAGGGTGAGGTGATGATGGGTGTTTGAAGTGTTTCCAAGGTTGATGTGATCACCATTGCATGCTCTCTCTACCTTCGGGATTAGTAATGAACCTAAATAAATGTTATTTGGTGTTTGCGTTGAGCATGAACGTGATTAGATCATGTTTATTGCAATACGGTTATTCATTTAAGTTAGAGAATAATGGTTATTCTGTTTACATGAATAATACCTTCAATGGTCATGCACCCAATGAGAATGGATTATTGAATCTTGATCGTAGTGATACACATGTTCATAATATTGATGCCAAAAGATACAAAGTTAAAAATGATATTACCACATACTTGTGGCACTGTCGCTAAATGACATATTGGTGTAAAACACATGAAGAAACTCCATGCTGATGGATCTATGGACTCATTCGATTGCGAATCGGTTGAGGCATGTGTACCATGCCTCATGGGCAAGATGACTAAGACCCTATTTTCCGATATGGTCGAGCTGGCAAGTAACTTATTGGAAATGATACATGTTGATGTATTCGGTCCAATGAGTGTTGTAGCATGCATTGGATATCCTTATTTTCCTACCTTCACTGGTGATTTGAGTAGATATGGGGATATTTAGTTAATGAAACAGAAGTCTGAAACATTTGAAAAGTTCAAACAAAATCAGAGTGAAGTTTGAGATCATCGTGACAAGGAGATACTATGTTTATGATATGATCGTGGAGGTAAATACCTGAGTTACGAGTATTGGTCTACAACTTAAGACAATGTGGAATTTATTTCACAGCTCACGCCACCTGGAACACCATAGTATGATGGTGTGTCCGAACGTTGTAGTCGTGATGTATTGGACATGGTGCGAACTATGATGTCTCTTATTGATTTGCCACTATCGTTTTGGGCTTACACATTAGAGATAACTACATTCACATTAAAAGGGGCACCATCTAAATCCTTTGAGATGACACCGTATGAATTTTGGTTTGGCATAAACCTAAGCTGTCATTTCTTAATGTTTGGGGCTGTGATGCTTATGTGAAAAAGGGTTTTCACCTAATGAGCTTCAACCCAAAGCGGACAAATGCATCTTCATAGAATACCCTAACGTAACAATTGGGTAAACCTTCTATCTTAGATACAATTACAAAGTGTTTGTTGCTAAACGGTCTTTCTCGAGAAAGAGTTTCTCTCGAAAGAATTGAGTGGGAGGAAGATATAACTTGATGGGTTGCTGAACCTTTGTTTCAACGAGAGAGTAGAGCAGCGCAAAAAGTTGTTTCTGTGAAGCCTACGTTAGTTGAAGAGCAAGTTAATGATGTTGATCATGAAGATTCAGATCAAGTTACTATCAAACCTCGTAGGTCGACAAGAACGCGTACTGCTCCTGAGTGATATGACAACCCTATCTTAGAGGTCATGTTGTTGGACAATGATGAACCTACGGGCTATAGAGAAGCGATGATGGGCCCGGATCCCAAGAAATGGTTAGAGGCCATGCAATCTGAGATGGGATCCATGTAAGAAAACAAAGTATGGGCTTTGGAAGTATTACCTGAAGGGCGAAAGGCCATTCGAAACAAATGGATCTTTAAAAGGAATACGAACGTAGACGGTAATGTCACCGTCTATAAAGCTTGACTTGTGGCAAAGGTTTTTTCACAAGTTCAAGGAGTTGACTACGATGAGACTTCCTCACCCATAGCAATGCTAAAGTCTAGTGAAATTATGTTAGCAGTTGCTGCATTTTTCGATTATGGAATCTGGCAGATGGATGTCAAAACATCATTTCCTTAACGATATCCGTGAGGAAAGGTTGTATGTGATAAAACGGAAAGGTTTTGTGAGTTCTAAGGATGATGAAATATATGCAAGCTCTAGTGATCCTTCAATGGACTAGAGAAAGCATCTTGGAGTTGGAATATATGCTTTGATGAGGTGATCAAAGTTTTTGAGTATACAAATTTTATGAGAAACTTGTATTTTCAATAAAGTGAGTGGGAGCACCATAGAATTTCTGATAAGTATCTGTCGATGACATATGGTTGATCGGAAATGATGTAGAATTTCTGGAAAGCATAAAGGGTTTCTTGAAAAGGAGTTTTTCAAAGGAAAACCTGGAATGACGCTGCTTAAATATTGGGCATCTTGATCTATAGAGTTAGATCAAGACGTGTGATAAAACTTTCAATGAGTAGATACCTTGACAAGATTTTGAAAGAGTTCAAAATGGATTAGTCAAAAAAGAGTTCTTGCATGATTTGTAAGGTGTGAGTTGAGTGAGACTCAAAGCTTGACCACGGTATAAGAAAGAGAAAGGACGAAGGTTGTCCCTATCAATAGGCTCTGTATAGTATGCTATGGTGTATACCACACCATTGTGTGTGCCTTGCCATGAGTCTGTCAAGGGGTACAAGAGTGATCCAGGAGTGGATCACTGGACAGCGGTCAAGATTATCCTTGGTAACTAGAGGACTAAGGAAATATTTCACGACTATGGAGGTGATAAAGTGTTCATCGTAAAGGGTTACGTCGATGCAATCTTTAAAACCAATCCGGATGACTCTGAGTAGCAATCCGAATACGTATTGTGGAGCACCCATTTGGAATAGCTCCAAGTGGAGTGTGGTAACAGTGTCTACAGTATGACATAGAGATTTGAAAAGCACACACGGATCTGAATGTCGCAGACCCGTTGACTAAAGACCTCTCTCACATGCAAAGCATGATCAAACCCCAGAACTCATTGGGTGTTAGATTCATAACATTGTAAATCACATGGTGATGTGAACTAGATTATTAACTCTAGTGCAAGTGGGGGACTATTGGAAATATGCGCTGGAGGCAATAATAAATTGGTTATTATTATATTTCCTTGTTCCTGATAATCGTTTATTATCCATGCTATAATTGTATTGATTGGAAACTCAAATACATCTGTGAGTACATAGACAACACTGTGTCCCTAGTATGCCTCTAGTTAACTAGTTCATTGATCAAAGATGGTCCAGGTTTCCTGGCCATAGACATCAGATGTCATTTGATAACGGGATCACATCATTAGGAGAATGATGTGATGGACAAGACCCAAACTATAAACATGGCATATGATCGTGCCAGTTTATTGCTATAGTTTTCTACATGTCAAGTATCTGTTCCTATGACCATGAGATCATGCAACTCACTAACATCGGAGGAATACCTTGTGTGTATCAAACATCACAACGTAACTGGCTAACTATAAATATGCTCTATGGGTATCTCCGAGGGTGTCGGTTGAGTGGGCATGGATCAAGACTGGGATTTGTTACTCCATGTGACAGAGAGGTATCTTAGGGCCCACTCGGTAATACAACATCGCAGTAAGCCTTGCAAGCAAAGTGACTAAGTGTTAGACACGGGTTCTTGTATTACAGAACGAGTAAAGAGACTTGTCGGTAATGAGATTGAACTAGGTATAGAGATACTGACGATCGAATCTCGGGCAAATAACATACCGAAGAACAAAGGGAACATCGTACGAGATTAACTGAATCCTGGACATAGAGGTTCAACTGAACCAATATGGGAATCTAGGTCCCGGTATTGGTTATTGACCGTGGAGGTGTCTCGGGCATGTCTACATAGTTCTCGAACCCGCAGGGTCTGCACACTTAAGGTTCGGTGATGTTTTGGTACAGTAGAGTTATGTATGGTGGTGAACGAATGGTTGTTCGGAGTCCCGGATGAGATCCTGGACGTCAGGAGGAGCTCCGGAATGGTCCGGAGGTAAAGATTGATATATAGGAAGTCCTCTTTTGCTCACCGGAAATGTTTCGGGTACTTCAGTAGTATACCAGGAGTGCGGGGAGCGTACCAGGGGCCATCAGGAGGGGTGTCTCGACCCAAATGACCTGATGGGCTGTGGGAGGAGTCAAACCATCCCCTAGTGGGCTGGCCGAAGCCCCACTTAGGCCCATGCGTCTAGGGGTGTGAAAAACCCAAAGGTGGAAAAGGTGGAAAGGGTTTCCAAATGGAGAGGAGGATGTTGGAAATATGCCCTAGAGGCAATAATAAAATGGTTATTATTGTATTTCCTTGTTCACGATAATTTTCTATTGTTCATTCTATAATTGTGTTAACCGGAAACCGTAATGCATGTGTGAATACATAGACCACAATGTGTCCCTAGTGAGCCTCTAGTTGGCTAGCTCGTTGATCAGTAGATGGTCACGGTTTCATGACCATGGACATTGGATGTAATTGATAACAGGATCACATCATTAGGAGAATGATGTGATGGACAAGACCCAATCCTAAGCATAGCACAAGATCGTGTAGTTCGTCTGCTAAAGCTTTTCCAATGTCAAGTATCATTTCCTTAGACCATGAGATTGTGCAACTCCCGGATACCGTAGGAATGCTTTGGGTGTGCCAAACGTCACAACGTAACTGGGTGGCTATAAAGGTGCACTACGGGTATCTCGGAAAATATCTTTGGATTGGCACGAATCGAGACTGGGATTTGTCACTCCGTATGATGGAGAGGTATCTCTGGGCCCACTCAGTAAGACATCATCATAATGAGCTCAATGTGACTAAGGAGTTAGCCATGGGATGATGTGTTGCAGATTGAACAAGGTATAGGGATACCGACGATCGAATCTCGGGCAAGTATCATACCGGTAGACAAAGGGAATTGTATACGGGATTGATTGAATCCCCGACATCGTGGTTCATCCGATGAGATCATCGTGGAGCACATGGGAGCCAACATGGGTACCCAGATTCCACTGTTGGTTATTGACCGGAGAGGTGTCTCGGTCATGTCTACGTGCCTCCCGAACCCGTAGGGTCTACACACTTAAGGTTCGATGATGCTAGGGTTATAGGGAAACAGTGTACGTGGTTACCGAAGGTAGTTCAGAGTCCCGGATGAGATCCCAGACGTCACGAGGAGTTTTGGAATGGTCCGGAGACAAAGATTGATATATATGAAGTGAGGTTTTGGTTACCAAAAATGTTTCGGGCGTCACTGGTAACGTACCGGGACCAACGGAAGGGTTCCTGGGGTCCACCAAGTGGGGCCACCGGCCCAGACGGCTTCATGGGCCACAAGTGGGAGGGAACCAGTCCCTAAGAGGGCTGGTGCGCCCCCCCCCCCACACACACACCCACACAAGGGCCCAAGGCGCAGTAAGGGACGAGAGGGGGCAAACCCTAGGCTCAAATGGGCCTAAGGACCACCTAGGGCGCCGGCCACCCCTCTCTCCCTCTGGCCATCGCACCAGATCAGATCTGGTGGCTGCCGCACCACCCTAGGGTGGAAACCCTAGGGCACAGCCCTCCCTCCTCCTCCTATATACAGTGGTGCCCTTGGGGCTGTTTGAGACACGACTCTCTCTCCCTCTCGACGCAGCCCTACTTCTCCTTCTCCTTGTTCTCCATAGTGCTTGGCGAAGCCCTGCCGGAGACCACGCAGCTCCACCGTCACCATGTCGTCGTGCTACCGGAGCTCTCCCTCAACCTCTCCTCCCTCCTTGCTGGATCAAGGCGTAGGAGACGTCACCGGGCTGCATGTGTGTTGAACGCGGAGGCGTCGTTGTTCGGCGCTAAGATCGGACTCCACTGCGATCTGAATCGCTACGAGTATGACTCCACCAACCGCGTTCTTGTAACGCTTCCGCTTAGCAATCTTCAAAGGTTTGAAGATGCAATCTCTTCCTTCTCGTTGCTGGTTTCTCCATAGATAGATCTTGGTGAATCGTAGGAATTTTTTTGATTTACTACTACGTCTCCCAACAGTGGCATCATGAGCTAGGTCTATGCGTAGAATCTATGCACGAGTAGAACACAAAGTTGTTGTGGGCGTCAATCTTGTTAATTTTCTTACCACTACTAGTTTTATCTTGATTCGGTGGTATTGTGGGATGAAGCGGCCCGGACCAACTTTACACGTACGCTTACGTGAGACTAGTTCCACCGCCTGACATGCACTTGTTGCATAAGGTGGCTAGCGGGTGTCTGTCTCTCCCACCTTAGTCGGATTGGATTCAATCAGAAGGGTCCTTATGAAGGGTAAATAGCAATTGGCATATCACGTTGTGGTTTTGGCGTAGGTAAGAAACGTTCTTGCCAGAAACCTATAGCAGCCACGTAAAAACTTGCAACTACAAATTAGAGGGCGTCTAACTTGTTTTTGCAGCATATGCCCTGTGATGTGATATGGCCAAAAGGATGTGATGTGATGCATTGTGATGTATGAGATTGATCATGTTCTTGTAATAGTATTCACGACTTGCATGTCAATGAGTATGACAACCGGCAGGAGCCATAGGAGTTGTCTTATTTTATTGTATGACCTGCGTTTCGATCATAAACGTCATGTAATTACTTTACTTTATTGCTAAACGTTAGCCAGAGTAGTAGAAGTAATAGTTGGCGAGACAACTTCATGAAGACACGATGATGGAGATCATGGTGTCGTGCCGGTGACAGTGATGATCATGGTGCCCCGAAGATGGAGATCAAAGGAGCAAGATGATATTGGCCATATCATTTCACTATATTGATTGCATGTGCTTTTTATCATGTTTACATCTTATTTGCTTAGAACGATGGTAGTAAATAAGATGACCTCTCAATAAAATTTCAAGAAAGGTGTTCACCCTAACTGTTCACCGTTGCTAAGGTCGTTGTTCCGAAGCACCACGTGATGATCGGGTGTGATAGGTTGTAACGTTCACATACAACAGGTGTAAGCTAGATTTACACACGCGAAACACTTAGGTTGACTTGATGAGCCTAGCATGTACATACATGGCCTCGGAACACGGAAGACCGAAAGGCCGAACATGAGTCGTATAGAAGATACGGTCAACATGGAGATGTTCACCATGGATAACTAGTCCGTCTCACGTGATGATCGGACACGGGCTAGTTGACATGGATCATGTATCACTTGGATGACTAGAGAGATGTCTATCTAAGTGGGAGTTCATTAAATAATTTGATTATGTGAACTTAATTATCATGAACTTAGTCTAAAATTGTCTTTACAATCTATATTGTAGATGCAATGGCCAAAGCTAATGTCACCCTCAACTTCAACGCGTTCCTAGAGAAAACCAAGCTGAAAGATGACGGAAGCAACTATGCGGACTGGGTCCGTAGCTTGAGGATCATCCTCATAGCTTCCAAGAGATTGTATGTCCTTATACACCGCTAGGTGACCCACCCATTTACCTAGCGGACCAAGACGTTACGAACGCTTGGCAGTCACGCTGCAATGATTACTCCCTTGTTCAGTGCGGCATGCTTTAGAGTTTAGAACCGGGGCTCCAAAAGCGTTTTGAGCAACACGGAGCATATGAGATGTTCCAAGATCTGAAACTGGTTTTCCAAGCTCATGCCCGGGTCGAGAGATATGACGTCTCCGACAAATTCTTCAGCTGTAAGATGGAGGAGAATAGCTCTGTCAGTGAGAACATATTCAAAATGTCTGGGTTGCACAACCGCTTGACTCAGCTAGGAGTTAATCACCCAGATGACTCAGTTATTGACAGAATCCTCTAGTCGCTCCCACCTAGCTACAAGAGCTTTGTGATGAACTACAACATGCAGGGTATGGGGAAGTCCATTCCTGAGTTGTACTCGATGCTGAAATCAGCGGAGGATCAAAAAGGAGCATCAAGTGTTGATGGTGAATAAGACCACTAGTTTCAAGAATGGCAAGGGTAAGAAGAACTTCAAGAAGGACAGCAAAGTTGTTGCCGCGCCTGGTAAGCAAGTTGCCAGGAAGAAGAACAAGAATGGACCCAAGCCTGAGACTGAGTGCTTTTATTGCAAGGGTACCGGTCACTGGAAGTGGAACTGCCCCAAGTACTTAGCGGATAAGAAGGCCAGCAATGTTAAAGGTATATGTGATATACTTGTTATTGATGTGTACCTAACCAGCGCTCGTAGTATCTCCTAGGTATTTGATACCAGTGCAGTTGCTCACATTTGTAACTCCAAGCAGGATCTGCGGAATAAGCGGAGGCTGGCAAAGGACGAGGTGACGATGTGCGTCGGGAATGGTTCCAAGGTCGATGTGATCGCCGTCGGCACGCTACCTCTACATCTACCTTCGAGATTATTTTTAAACCTTAATAATTGTCATTTAGTACCAGCTTTGAGCATGAACATTGTATCTGGATCTCGCTTGATGCGAGATGGCTACTCATTTAAATCTGAGAATAATGGTTGTTCTATTTATATGAGAGAAATGTTCTATGGTCATGCCCCGCTAGTCAATGGTTTATTTTTTATGAATCTCGAACGTGATGTTACACATGTCCATAGTGTGAGTACCAAAAAGTGTAAGGTTGATAACGATAGTCCCACTTACATGTGGCACTGTTGCCTTGGTCATATTGGTGTCAAACGCATGAAGAAGCTCCATGTTGATGGACTTTTGGAGTCTCTTGATTTTGAATCTTTTGACATGTGCGAACCATGCCTCCTGGGCAAGATGACCAAGACTCCGTTCTCCGGAACAATGGAGCGAGCAACTAACTTGTTGGAAATAATACATACCGATGTATGCGGTCCAATGAGCGTCGAGGCTCGCGGTGGCTACTGTTATGTTCTCACCCTCACTGATGACTTGAGCAGATATGGGTATGTCTACTTCATGAAACACAAGTCTGAAACCTTTGAAAGGTTCAAGGAATTTCAGAGTGAGGTAGAGAATCAACGTGATAGGAAAATAAAGTGCCTACGATCTGATCGTGGCGGAGAATATTTAAGTCACGAGTTTGGGACGCACCTAAGGAAATGTGGAATCATTTCACAACTCATGCCGCCTGGCACACCTCAGTGAAATGGTGTGTATGAACGTTGTAATCACACTCTATTGGATATGGTGCGATCTATGATGTCTCTTACCGACTTACTGCTATCATTTTGGGGATATGTATTAGAGACTGGTGCATTCACTTTAAATAGGGCACCGTCAAAGTCTGTTGAGACGACACCGTATGAATTATGGTTTGGAAAGAAACCTAAGCTGTCGTTTCTAAAAGTTTGGGGATGCGATGCTGATGTGAAGAAACTTCAACCTGAGAAGCTCGAACCCAAAGCAGAAAAGTGCGTCTTCATAGGATATCCCAAAGAGACTATTGGGTATACCTTCTACCTCAGATCCGAAGGCAAAGTCTTTGCTGCCAAGAATGGATCCTTTCTCGAGAAAGAGTTTTTCTCGAAAGAAGTAAATGGGAGGAAAATAGAACTTGATGAGGTAATTGTACCTCCACTCGAACCGGAGAGTAGCGCAGCACAGGAAGTTGTTTCTGTGGAGCCTACACCGACTGGAGAGGAAGTTAATGATGATGATCATGAAACTTCAGATCAAGTTACTATTGAACATCGAAGGTCCACTAGGACACATTCCGCACCAGAGTGGTACGGCAACCCTGTCCTGGAGATCATGTTGTTGGACAATGGTGAACCTTCGAAATATGAAGAAGCGATGGCGGGCCCGGATTCCAACAAATGGCTTGAAGCAATGAAATCTGAGATAGGATCCATGTATGAGAACAAAGTGTGGACTTTGGTGGACTTGCCTCATGATAAGCGAGCCATTGAAAATAAATGGATTTTTAAGAATAAGACTGATGCGGATGGTAATGTGACCGTCTATAAGGCTAGGCTTGCGCTAAGGGTTATCGACAAGTTCAAGGAGTTGACTACGATGAGACTTTCTCACCCGTAGGGATGCTAAAGTCTATCCGAATCATGTTAGCAATTGCCGCATTTTATGATGAGATCTGGCAAATGGACGTCAAAACGACATTCCTTAATGGCTTCCTTAAGGAAGAATTGTATATGATGCAGCCGGAAGATTTTGTCAATCCTAAAGATGCTAACAAAGTATGCAAGCTCCAGCGCTCCATCTATGGGCTGGTGCAAGCATCTCGGAGTTGGAAGATTCGCTTTAATGAGGTGATTAAAGTGTTTGGGTTTGTACAGGTTTATGGAGAACCCTGTATTTACAAGAAAGTGAGTGGGAGCTCTGTAGCATTTCTCATATTATATGTGGATGACATACTGATAATGGGAAATGATATAGAACTTTTGGAAAGTGTAAAGGCCTACTTGAATAAATATTTTCAATGAAGGACCTTGGAGAAGCTGCTTACATATTAGGCATCAAGATCTATAGAGATAGATCGAGATGCCTCATAGGTCTTTCACAAAGCACATACCTTGACAAGATATTGAAGAAGTTCAATATGGATCAGTCCAAGAAGGGGATCTTGCTTGTGTTATAGGGTGTGAGATTGAGTACGACTCAATGCCCGACCACGGCAAAGGATAGAGAAGAGATGAGTGTCATCCCCTATGCTTCAGCCATAGGCTCTATTATGTATGTCATGTTGTGTACCAGACCTGATCTGAACCTTGCCATAAGTTTGGTAGGGGGTACCAAAGTGATCCCGGAGCGGAACACTGGACAGCGGTCAAGAATATCCTGACGTACCTGAAAAGGACAAAGGACATGTTTCTCGTATATGGAGGTGCCGAAGAGCTTGTCGTAAAGGGTTACACCGATGCTAGCTCGACACAGATCCGGACGACTCCAAGTCGCAAACCGGATATATGTATATTTTGAATGGAGGGGCTGTCAGCTGGTGCAGCAGCAAGCAAAGCATCGTGGCAGCATCTACATGTGAAGCGGAGTACATAGCTGCTTCAGAAGCAGCAAAGGAAGGAGTCTGGATGAAGGAGTTCATCACCGACCTAGGAGTAATTCCAAGTGTGTCGGGCCCGATGACTCTATTCTGTGACAACACTGGAGCTATTGCCCATGCGAAGGAGCCCTGGTTTCACAAGAAGACAAGACACATCAAGCGCCGCTTCAACTCCATCCGTGATTACATTCAGGAGGGAGATATAGATATTTCTAAAGTGCATACGGATCTGAATGTCGCAGATCCGTTGACTAAACCTCTCTCACGAGCAAAACATGATCAACACCAGAATGCTATGGGTGTTCGATTCATCACAATGCAACTAGATTATTGACTCTAGTGCAAGTGGGAGACTGTTGGAAATATGCCCTAGAGGCAATAATAAAATGGTTCTTATTGTATTTCCTTGTTCATGATAATTGTCTATTGTTCATGCTATAATTTTGTTAACCGAAAACCATAATGCATGTGTGAATACATAGACCACAATGTGTCCCTAGTGAGCCTCTAGTTGGCTAGCTCGTTGATCAATAGATGGTCACGGTTTCATGACCATGGACATTGGATGTCGTTGATAATGGGATCACATCATTAGGAGAATGATGTGATGGACAAGACCCAATCCTAAGCATAGCACAAGATCGTGTAGTTCGTCTGCTAAAGATTTTCCAATGTCAAGTATCATTTCCTTAGACCATGAGATTGTGCAACTCCCGGATACCGTAGGAATGCTTTGGGTGTGCCAAACATCACAACGTAACTGGGTGGCTATAAAGGTGCACTACGGGTATCTCCGAAAGTTTCTGTTGGGTTGGCACGAATTGAGACTAGGATTTGTCACTCCGTATGACGGAGAGGTATCTCTGGGCCCACTCGGTAAGACATCATCATAATGAGCTCAATGTGACTAAGGAGTTAGCCACGGATGATGTGTTGCGGAACCAGTAAAGAGACTTGTCGGTAACGAGATTGAACAAGGTATAGGGATACCAACGATCGAATCATGGGCAAGTATCATACCGGTAGACAAAGGGAATTGTATACGGGATTGATTGAATCCCCGACATCGTGGTTCATCCGATGAGATCATCGTGGAGCACATGGGAGACAACATGGGTATCCATATACCGCTATTGGTTATTCACCGGAGAGGTGTCTCGGTCATGTCTACGTGCCTCCCGAACCCGTAGGGTCTACAGACTTAAGGTTCGATGATGCTCGGGTTATAGGGAAATAGTGTATGTGGTTACTGAAGGTAGTTCAGAGTCCCGGATGAGATACTGGACGTCACGAGGAGTTCCGGAATGGTCCGGAGGCAAAGATTGATATATAGGAAGTGAGGTTTTGGTTACCGGAAATGTTTCGGGCGTCACCGGTAACGTACCGGGACCACCGGAAGGGTTCCGGGGGTCCACCAAGTGGGGCCACTGGCCCAGAGGGCTTCATGGGCCACAAGTGGGAGGGAACCAGCCCCTAGGTGGGCTGGTGCGCCCCCCCCTCCACAAGGGCCCAAGGCGCAGCAAGGGAAGAGAGGGGGCAAACCCCAGGCTCAGATGGGCCTATGGCCCACCTAGGGCGCCGGCCACCCCTCTCTCCCTTTGGCCGCCACACCAGATCAGATCTGGTGGCTGCCGCACCACCCTAGGGTGGAAAACCTAGGGCGCAGCCCTCCCTCCTCCTCCTCCTATATATAATGGTGTCCTTGGGGCTGTTTGAGACACGACTCTCTCTCCCTCTCGGCGCAGCCCTACTTCTCCTTCTCCTCATTCTCCATAGTGCTTGGCAAAGCCCTGTCGGAGACCGCGCAACTTCACTGTCACCACGCCGTCGTGCTTCTGGAGTTCTCCCTTGACCTATCCTCCCTCCTTGCTGGATCAAGGCGTAGGAGACGTCACGGGGCTGCACGTGTGTTGAACGCGGAGGCACCATTGTTCGGCAATAAGATCGGAGTCCACGGCGATCTGAATCGCTATGAGTATGAATCCACCAACCGTGTTATTGTAATGATTCCACCTAGCAATCTTCAAAGGTATGAAGATGCAATCTCTTCCTTCTCGTTGATGGTTTCTCCATAGATAGATCTTGGTGAATCGTAAGAAATTTTTTGATTTACCACTACGTCTCCCAACAGAGGAATCCTACTCCTAGTAGGATTGGAGTAGGACTCCTCCACCTCCAATTTCAGCCAAACCTTGAGGGTTTGAGGCTGCCTCCTCCCATCCATCCCTCCCTCCTATATATACTAGAGGATTTAGAGGGGAGAGCTAACCCTAATTGCCACGTGCTCCCTCTACTTCATCGAGATTGTTTTCTCCTCTAGTCTAGTTCGGCGGTGCTTAGGCAAAGCTCTGCCAGAATAGTTCCACCAGCATCGCGGCCACGCCATCTCACTGCCGGAGAACTCATCTACCTCTCCTCTCCCTCTTGCTGGATCAAGAAGGCGGAGATCGTCATCGAGTTGTACATGTGCTGAACATGGAGGCGCCATCCTTTCGATGCTAGATTGGAAGAACCGTGATCAAGATCGCAAGACGATTCGTGATTTGATCACGGGACGGATCGTGATGGGATCGCAGGACGGATCATGATTGGATCGCAAGAAGGATCATGATGGGACCGCGGGACGCTCGGCGATTTGGATCGCGAAGACGTTCGACTACATCAACCGCGTTTCTTAACACTTCTCACTTAGCGATCTACAAGGGTATGTAGATCCACTCTCCCTCTCGTAGATGCTCATAACCATGGATAGATATTGCGTGTGCATAGGAAAATTTTTGTTTCCCATGCAATGTTCCCCAACAGACACCTCCATCGGGGATTAGATGGCCTAACACCCCCTTAAGGTGGCCTGTTATCCGGGCTTTGTCTAGTATCCCTGCCAGGACATCCACGACCAGGTTTAAGAGGAGGGGGGATACCGGGTCCCCCTGCTTCACCCCAGCTGAGGAGGAGAAGGAGGGCCCCACCTTCCCATTGATGTTGATGGTCGTCTTGCTGGACTGGACCAGCTGCATTATCCAACTACACCACCAATCATCGAAACCATGGCGGTTCATCACTAATCTCAAGAAGGAATAGTCCAGGCGATCATAGGCCTTCTAGAAGTCCAACTTGAGGAAAACTCCCTTGGACCCCCGCGAGTGCACCTCATGGGCAATCTCATGAAGGGCTAGGATCCCGTCATGAATTCGACGACCCTTCAGAAACACCGTCTGCAGGGGATTGATCTAGCCGCTCCGCCACTAGAGCTAACCGAGTTGCGCAGACTTTTCCAAAGATCCGTTCTAGCACATTGATTACTGTAATAGGTCTGAATTGCCTAATGTCCGTCGCCCTAACTATTTTGGGGATCAGGGTAATCACGCCGAAGTTGATGCGGGCCATGTCAAAGGTTCCAATGTAGAATTCATGGCACATTGGCCTAATAACCGACTTTATTATATTCCATAACTTCTGGAAGAAGATAACCAGACACCCATCTGGGTCCAAGGACAAATATGCCTTCATAGAGGTGATTGTCATACCCACTTCTTCCTCTGAGAAGGGGATGGTGAGTTGGGCGTTCTCTGCCAAGGATACCCGCTCCTCGGGTGGCCAAAAGTCGTCCGCGATTGAGGCACCACTATGTGGTGTAGCCGAGAATAGCTCCTTGTAAAAGGCATAAATGTGCTTCCGAATCTCGTCCGGATGCTCTAGTAGGGTTTCACCCTCCCAGAGGCACGGGATTGCACATCTACGCCTTTGCCCATTCGCGATGGCCTGGAAACAAGTGGTGTTTGCCTCCCCTTGGAGGAGCCATTTCTGGCCACCACGCCATTGCCAGAAGAGCTCTTTGCATTTATATATCTCCATCAATGAGGACTCCAGGGCATAGCGTCTTAGCCAATCATCAGGCGAGAGGCCCACCGAGTCATCTAGGTCATCGAGGTCCTTCAATTGGCTGAGTAGCAACGCTTTGCGAGCCCTAGATTCCGCACCTAGGTTGGCGCCCCAACCGCACATAAACTGGCAGGTCTGGTGCAAATAGTGCTGCCAGATGTCGACTCGCACAATATGCCCTAGTCGGCGTTGCTACTGCTTCAAGCCACCGTTGTTGGACCAACTCCATGAACCCAGGTTGCTTAGCCAGCCCTCTTTAAAGTGGAACTTCCCCGGTCTAGTGGGGGTGTCGTCCCCTAAAGAGAAAAGCAGCGGAACATGGTCCGAGCCAATCCGGGTGATCGCCCTAAGCGAGCACAGCGGGAACGATGCCTCCCACTGCATCGAGATGAAGACCCTATCGAGCATGCTGCAGATAGGGCCAGCCTGCTTATTGGTCCATGTGTAACGTGCCCCTACGCGTGTCACCTCTCGCAATGCTAGGTCCATAATGTAGTCGTTGAAGAGGTTCATTCGCCCCCAGTCTACATTCCGGGAGCTCTTATCCTCCATGGACCGAATAAGGTTAAGGTCGCCAGCAATCACCAGGGGTGTATTGGAACGACCCACCTTATCCCGAAGCTCGTCTGGAAGTCCGCCGACCTACTATGGTCAGCAGGGCCATAGACAATGATCACCTCCCAACTGAGGTTCACACGTCGGTCCGTGATGGACATACTAAGGAAGAACTCCCCGCGGTCCCTGTCCTCCACCAAGAATTTTTCTTCTCGGACACCCAACAAGATCCCCCCCGGAGGCCTGCAGCTGGTAGCCACTGCCACGCGAAAGTGTGGTGCAAGAGGCGTTGGATTTCATGGATGGAGAAGTCCTGGCGGATTCTTTCTTGTAAGCCCACGATATCTATCTCTTCATGTCTGATGTACTTGATTACTGGTCGTTTCTGGCCACGATGCCCGAAGCCCTTGATGTTCCAACATAGGAGCTTCATTAAGGAACCATGTCCGGGGAACTAATGGGCCCCACATGTGGGGCCGACCTAGCTCGCCCGCTATTTGCGGGACGGGTGTCTTGTTTTGACGGCCTCCTGTGCCGCCCCCTTCTAGTGGGGGCGTCGCCAGTGACAGAGGCGGAGTCCCTAGAAGGGGGGTCCGGCACTAGCGCCATGCCCCTCCATCCGTTGCTTAGACAGATGGAGGCGCGTAAGGGGTCTGCCCCGTAGCATCCTGCCTACTGCCGGTTTGCTACCGCCAGGTGCAGATGGTCCAGGGCAGCCCACCGTAGCATCGACCCTAGGCTTGCCATGCCCAGGGTCATCGGCAGTGGGCTATGCCGAAGACCCGTCTCCTCCATGCACAGTACTGGACCTGTCAGCATCAGACCGACACGCTTCACGTGCCCGGGCTTCTGCTAACACACCGTCCAACCTCTCATTGGCACAGATCGCCAAGATTTGCGCCAAGCGCGAGCCTTTCTCCCCACGGAACACAATGTCACAGTCACTCACCACAACGTCCAGTTGTGTGAGGGCCACCGAACTAAGGATCACGGAACGTGAATTAATGCAAACTGAGCTAGGAGGCTTGGGGTCGTACCTGGTGGGAGCTCGCGCGCCGCCGCGCGCAAGGCAGCCTTCTCCGCGATGGTTGGACCCATCCATCGGCCATGGCCTCGGCCTTAGAGCTGGACAAGCGAGCACTCTGGCGGGCCGCGACCGAAGGGGAAACCGTCGATGATGGCCGATGCCCAGCCACGAGGGAGGTGATGTCGAGCGCGGATGGGCCAGCCACCGGCGGCGGCGGAGTGGCGGGGAGGATCGCAGGAGACCCCAGGGCCGGTGGAGATGGGGTTCCTGGTGAGCGCGTCTAGCAAACAACCCTAGGTGACCGGGAGGGTGGTGGGTAGACCTCCAGCCTCGGGCTCCTAATGTCCTCCAGCATGGGGCCATCCTTAGTCACCGCCCTAGTCGTGGCACTGCAGCCCGGAGGTGCCTGGGTGTGCTCAGTCGGCGGGTCATCCTCCTCAGAGTCAGCGGAGGGGTCCTCGGACTGTCTCCAACCATCATCTCCCTTCGTTCCCGTCATCCCCTCAACAACAGGCGGAATGGGGGATCATTGGCAACCGTGTCTCCAGCTCCTCTAGGTCAAGCTCATATGAGAGCCACACCCCGTCCACCCCCACACAGTGTAGAAGACTAGGGATAGGCCCTCCACGTCAGCCAGCAACGAGCAAAGGATCTCCACACGGGTCGGGCCATCGCCAGTCATAGATGCCTCATCAAGTGTCAGCAGCTTGCCCACCGGTTCCCAGACTGCCTTAAGGACGTGGTCATGCTTTCCCCCTTCAGGGAGCCCGTAGATGAAGATCCACGCCCACTCGAGAGGCGGAACCGGGTCCGGCGCAGCCTCCACCTTCTTGATGGAGAACAGGAACTTGTTGATGGGGCACTTGATAATGTCACAGGTGCACACATTGAGCATCTCAGCAGACAGGAACGATACGGAGAACACCTGGGGGTTGTCTTCGAGACCATCCAAGAGAAGGAGCTACCATTGTAGTCTCCGATGTATGCGAACAACTCCTCCTTGATGACCTCAGCCGTGACGAGCACCAGGGGGGCCTGCCCCTCCACGAGGGAGACCGTGGCAAGGTGAGGCCGTGGCGGCGGCACGTCAAATGTGGCGTCGATGTAGTAGAAGCCACCCTCTGGTGTCCGGTACCCCAAGAAGGCTAGGATGGAGGGGCACCGGGGGGTGGTGGTGCCTGGACCTCCGTCTCCGGACCGCTGCCGGCCACCGGTCCATCGGTCCCCTCCACTGTCGAGGCGCCACCCGGGCCCACTGCCTTATTCTTCTTCTTAACCACAGGTGCGGCAGTCCTCGCCCCCGACCTCCGAGGGGGGAGTAGCGAGGAGACCCCAAGGAACGCCGACGTCAATCATGGGATTCCGCGCGTCCCGCCTCATCAGAGTCACGACGGGGGCGCCAGTCCGCCCCCCCCCCCATACACACACACGCCGGTCATCTTAACGAGACCCCGACCCCAGGACAGACCGCTCTCGGTCCTCGCGGGGGCTATCGTCGGGGCGTGGGCGCTGCTGTAGCTCATCCCGCAGCTCAGCCTCCCGGCAAAGGTCCTCATTGTTCGCTCGGACAGCTTCATCCTGGCGGCGCACACCGGCCGACCCCGATAACGGCAGGCGGCGGTCGCGCGATGGAGAGCGCACGGCGGCCCGCCCCTCGGCTAGGCGGGCATCCCACCCCGTAGCGTTGTCTCGAGCATCCCTCTCTTGGGGAGGATGGTACGGGGAAGGGTGTAGCGGAGAGCGACGGCCGGCGCTCCATTCCTCCCGTGGCACGAGGCGGTGGTCCTCGGTGAGCTCCCTCACCGGCGGAAGGAGGAGACCCCCGAAGTAGTTGCGACACCTCCGGCTAGTCAAGAGGCCGCTTAGGCCGGGGTGCGGCGTCCCCAGGGAGGCGCGGAGCCATCAAGACCGCGGCGTAGCAGCGGCGAGGCCGAACCGGCAGAAGGGGTGGTGTCGAGACGACGGTGAAGGGCGAGGTGGAGGGACACGCAGGGATGACGCGAGCCGGCGGCGGCGCGGAAGGAGCGAAGGGTGTGGGCGAGGCGATGGTTTGCGATAGGGGGAATGAAAGCGTCGGGAGGCCGATCCAAACCGGTCAATCTCTCCCCTAGTGGCAGGGGAGCCACCCACTGCCAGTTGGGTCCCGCGTGGAATCGAGACACAGCAGGCCGGATCCGCTGGAGCGAGGGCCCAGTCCCTATTGGCCCGGTTGTGGGCGGACTGGGCCTTTGGAGAGAGGATGGGCCGAAGGCGGCCCTAGGCCTGCCGACGGTTAATGGCCCGGCCCAGCCTAGCGACCCGAACTGGCCCCGTCTAGGGAGAGGGCATCACCCATGGCTCCCTTGTCTCCAATCCCCCTCCCAGCGGCGGCGGCGACGCCGGCCATGCCCTCGCCACCATGCAGCGCCCTAGCCCCTCCACCGATGGGGCTTCCACCAGTGCGGCCAGTGCGACCAAACGCGTCGCCACCATGGCCGCGATAGCAGCGGCACCGAAGACCCCAAAGACCTCCCCTCCCCCCTCCTCCCCCCCTCCGAACAGAAGGCGCGTCGCCGTGGCGGCCGCCCGAGGACAGAAGTCCGCGAGGACAGGCAGAGCCAGCGAAACAGGCAGCTCCACCCGTCCCTGGAGCTCGTCGCTAGCGTCGTCCATAGCCTCCACGCCATCGTCGTCATCCTACATATCAGCCCATCGGAACGGCACCGAGCGAGGATGCCAGGACCAGGGAGGGAAGGGAGGGGGAGGTGCGGCACTAGCGGGGCCCCCCTCGAACACGGGTCCGCCGGTGGTGTCGCCGGCCATCACACCGGTCGACAAGGAGCAGCCAGGCCCAGCCTCGCGTCGCGGGCGCAGTCGCCACAGAGCGTTCAAATCGACTAGATTCCACACGGGGCAGCTTGATGAGCGCTTTTGCGCCATGCGCCCCTGACGACCATCCGTCATCCGGCATCCGCGTGATAGGAGCCGTGAGTTCGTCTAGTCTTTTACTGTTTTACCAGGTTTCTTCCATCCCAAATTTTAGTGTACATGATTAGGGTTCTGACTTTTTAAGTATAAATTTCTAATTCAGTCTTTAGTTTCACGAGTACTCCTTCAGTTCCAAAATAAGTGACTCAATTTTACACTGACTTTACTACAAAGTTGAATCATTTTTGAGTCACTTATTTTAGGACGGAGGGAATACGTATATTCATCCATGTGCACCCCCTATTTCAGTGTACATGAATAATATGACTAGGGTTTTCATTTATAAATTTATAATTCTTTATATTCTCTTTTCTCCATACATGGACATTAGCCTAGCTTACAATGTAGCATAGGAAGAATTTGTCGGGTGATCAAAGAAAAGGAGAAGAAAGAAACAAAGCAAAATTCAGTCATAGAAGGGTTATTTGATGTAATCATGTCAGTTTTATTTTGCTATCTTTTCATTATTTCTATAGTAATATGATATTTTCTAAAAATTATTATTGTCATCTCAAAATAAAATTGTATGGTTGAAATTTTATTTTTAATACAATTCAAATGAAGTAATATGGTCTTATAACTTAGGGGTCCATACATCGAGGTTGTCGCCTTCCGAAACACACTAATAGAAAACGGGTCTTTTGTCTCGGTTCTAAAACTGGGACTATGATTACGAACTAGGACTAAAGGGGCTCCGCGTGGCAGCTTTCTTTTAGTCTCGGATGTTGTTACGAACCGGTACTAAAGATATTTTTTAAATAAATTTTTTATTTTATTTTTTCGAATTTTTTTATTTTTAGTTTTTATTTTTATTTTTTCTGATTTTCAAATCTTTGAATTATTTGATAATTTAATCTCTAATCACCCGTCCTCATTGCTCTGGAATTATTTGACAATTTAATCTCTATTCACCCCTCATTCCAAATCATCTAACTTCCCGGCCGGTCACCCATCCTCTCACTGCTCCAACCCCAACACGCTTAACTTTCGAGTTCTATCACCCCTAGTCTCCAAGTCTGCACTTGTTGTTTTCTTGATAATAGTAAGCTATCAATCCTATTAAAGCTTAGGTCTTGATGTAACATGATTTAATTTTTTTAACCAAAATAATAAAAAGTTCAAAATAAAAGAATTAAATAATAATATTGAATTAAAATGAAATTAGACTAAGTAATAATATTATTTTATTAATTTTTTGTAATTTATTCATTTAATATGGCATAATTAATATCTTTAAATCTGTAAATAGAAATTCGACAAATAATATATCTATTATTATCAGAAAAACGTGAGAAATCCAAATATGACATCATTTATTTTAAAAAACTAAATTTCCATAACACTTTTTTTCCGACATCGTATGCGAAAGTTACAGCCGTTTTACTTTTTCATAACACTTTTTTTAATTTTGTTTCAATTCCAGACTTTTTGTGCGTTTAACATGCACCATACAAAGCCACATCATCAATTTTCAACCCTATCCCACTTCATTCGCTATTTTTTATGCATTTATTAAATTTTTCCAGCTAAATGACCCTGAAATTGAAAGCACTACAAATGAACTTTGAAAAGGTTAAAACTTGCTATGGTATCATCATTTCACCCACATAGTGTGTGCTAAAAAGTTGAGAGCGTTACGGTAAAAACTAGATGCACTTTGTGTACAAAGTGGACAATCACTTCCGAAGTATCAGAGTTTTGAACAAAAACTCATCTGTTACAAAGCCATTTCATTTTTTTAAACTTATTTAAACTCCAGAGTTTTTGTACGTTCAACATGAATCATTCAAAGCCACATCATCAATTTTCAATCATTTTCCACTTCATTCGCTATTTTTCATGCATTTATTAAAAAAATTAAGCTAAATGACCCTAAAATTAAAAAGCACTACAAATGAACTTTGAAAAGCTTGAAACTTGGCATGGTATCATTATTTCACCCACATAGCATGTGTGCTAAAAAGTTGAGAGGGTTACGGTAAAAATTAGATGCACTTCGTGTACAAACTGAACAATCTCTTTCGAAGTATCAGGGTCTTGGACGAAAAAACTTCTGTTACAAAGGTATTTCATTTTTTAAACTTATTTCAACTCCATATTTTTTTGTGCGTTCAACATGCACCATCTAACATGTGCCTATGAGCAAAAAGAATTAAATTAAAAACTATTTTTAAACTCAAGTTATTCACAATTTAGGGTTTGAAGAAAATTTGAACAAATTCAAATTTAAATCATTCAAATTTGAAAAATAATTGCACAAACACAATCTAGACAAAATTTTGAATCTAATGTAAAAAGAATCACTCAAAAACATCAAATATCCTAAAAGATATAAGCAATTTAAAACATAAACTAAAAACAAAAAACAAATAGAGAAAACAAAAAAACTTTTAAAACCCTTTAGTACCGGTTTGTATCTCTAACAGGGATTAAAGGTCTAGCCGTTAGTCCCGGCCGGAGACACCAACCGAAACTAAAGGTCTAGCCTTTAGTCCCGATTGGAGACACGAACCGGGACTAAAGGGTATCGGCCCCTTTAGTCCCGGTTGGTGTCTCCAACCGGAACTAAATGTCCCATCTAAACCGGTACTGATGCCCGACCGGCGTCCTAGTGTGTAAATCGAGTTGTGATAAAGCCCTGTTTTCTACGAGTGACATAGAACCGGTCTTGCTGTCGGCGAGCAGTCGCAAGGAGCATATATTCAGCCATAAGGAGGTCCAATCACCACCACCGATCCACTATGGGTCGATGGTTAGCGTTCACCTTACCATGCCTTGTCCGTGGCGAGACGTACGTCCCGCCGGCCGCCCGATCGCCCGCTTCCTGCGCTGCATGTTCGGCAACCAACATGGAGGGGCGAGGCAAGGATCGATAGTGGAAGCACATGCGGCCGCCTCGGCGGGCGCGCCGCACGTGCGACAGTGTGAGTGACTGCCTCACTGTCGAGCTAGCTCCCCTCCCTCCTCTCCATGATGCTGCACGCACGCATGTAATGCTAGCTACTAGCTCCCGATCGAATATCTCGAGGGCCGGCAGCCATGGACCACGGCTGGGATCGATGGGACGCGCGCGCACGTGAACGCATATGCGGTGCGCCGGTCGCCGGCCGGCCACGCCGTCACGTGCTCGTACGCCCGCCCCGGCCCACTTCGTGCCTCAGCTGCCTCCGTCCGTTACGTCCGTCGACCGACGGGCACGGGGGCGTGTGATGATTGGTTCGCCGGAGCTAGCTCGCATATGAGCATCGATCTTCCGCGACTCCAGGCATGTGAGCACCGGATCAACAGGGCGGGCTGCTGCTCGCTGCAGGCAGATCGATCGAGCTGCCTGCCAAGAGTCAAATCAGGAGTAATTGCTTTGCCCGTGGATGCATGATCGAGTAAGCTAGCCCTGTATTATTTATTTATGTGCGTACCTGAGATCTGAGACGATCGATTTGTGTTCGAAATGAGCTTAACTAGAGTAAATTTTGGGATTAATCGTGCCTTGGGTAACGCTACCATTTTCAGAAAGGGCATAGGCTCATAGCACAGGAGTACTGATTAATCATTGACGATAGATTCTGCTAGCTGAGAATCAGTCATGGATCCAATCGACGTCCATATACCAAACCACTACTTTTTACTGGTAAATGAAATCAAACGCCACATCTGGGGCCATGAATAAACTAGATTAAGGAAATCTACCTGGATATGACGACTGAGGGGGATCGATCAATCGGAGAGATAGATTTGACATGACAAATTAACCATTTGATTAAGCCACTGGATTATGGAGTTGAAAAGGGCGATAATCAATCATCATCAATCACAAGGGGTGCGTATCATATATGTACTGCACAAGCAACTCTTGGTCGGTTAATATTTTTCTCACCCTTAAATATACTCCTACACATACTCCTTTAGTTAGGTCAACACCCTTTGTGGCTATAAGACCTTCTATCATCCTCACATTTGCACCCCCATTTGCCGTCCGATGTCGTCACTTTAGATATTCGGGGCCCATATGCGATAGCTGCTAATACATACAATATTGGCCCTAATAGGTGTAGTGCTTATCTTTAATGACAATTTTGTTAAAGGTTTCCACCCTGGCAAAGATGCCGTTGAGCCCTAAACTATTAGCGTGAGATCATCGCTCATTGGCTCGTGCTAATAGTGGCTAGCTACCTTCAAGTGGCGACATGATTAGGTGAGGGCGCCTCCCAGCAAACAAAGTCTTTGTGGAATCTTTATTTTCTTTATTTCTCTTTGTTTCGGTTGTCCAGATAAACTATATACCATATATGTTGTGTATGCTCCCTCTCTCTCTCTCTCTATGTCTGCTGCTTCGGCCTCGGTCTCCAATTACTTCATGCTATAGTATATATGCATCGTGTATAAGTGGTTCCTCTTCTCAGTAAAAAGCATACACGCGTACATGTAGTGGCATATATATGTGATAGCTACGTACACCGTGATAAAGCATTAGTGCATGTGCCTCTCCTGCAAAGGCAAACCACCAATAGTTTTCTCAGCTGCTGCAAGAGTACGTCTAAGTTCCAACTTAACTCCATATCAAATGTTTCTCTCAAGCTTCAAAACTATGTAGGATTTGCCTTTTGCTCAATTGGAAATTATTTTGATGATGAAGTGTCTGCAATTTCACACAGATGACAACTCATTGGACATACACAAAATAAAACTAAAAGAAACGACTTAATCATTAGCGTCTTCAAAACAGGTAAGGGTTAAATATTATTTTGGAATTATGTAGAAAAGGTTATTTGTGGAAGCTCAGCTAAAGCTAAACATAAGAACCGTTAAGACAAAAATGAAAGAATTTATCTAGAAAATTTATAATAAAAAACTTAGGGGAAAAAGGAATATTTCAAAAGTGTTACTTCAATTTTTGAGAGATTAAAAAAATGTAGATAATGGAGACTTTAAATTTTGAATATCAATGGGCTTTCTAGAATATTTATCGAAATAGGCTTTCGTCCTGCTTTATATATTAAGCAAACCAGCAGAGCTTTCTAGACTATTAGAAACATCAATGCATTGTTAAGTCTTTTAGAACCTCTAGTAAATACTGGATAATATTGGGGATGCACGCTTTCGGGGGGGGGGGGGGGGGGGGGACATTGCCTCAATAGTGCCCAGTAACCATCATTTGTGGGACTAAACTCTGGTCATACATTTATCACACATATTACTCCCTCCGTTCCTTTATATAAGGTGTATTTGTTTTTTTAAAAGTTAAACGAGTGCATGTTTGACCGAGTTTTGATAAAAATATATCAATATCCACAGTACGAAATTTATACCATTTTCCATCATGAAAAGTTGTTTCATATTTTATCTATTAGGTAATGCAGATGTCGTTCTTTTGTTCTACAATCTTGATCAAACATTCAAATGGTTGACTTGCACGAAAACCAATATACCTTATATTGTGAAACGGAGGGAGTAGTTCCTTAATTGCTTATTATTAACTACCAAAACTCACTTAGGGGCCTACATATCCTTTTAGTGAGCCACATATAGTTGCGAAACAACGTACTCCAATTATTGCAGTATGGTCGAGCAAAATTAATACATAAAGGTATATTACACTAGTTATTTTGGTTTTCAGCTCTTTAGACAACAAGTACGATTTTTCATAGAACTATCACAAATAATACCCAAACAAGAATATGCATGTACATATATAATATTAAAGATTTCGCCGACATTTCGGTTAGTGTCAAAAGGAGATCATGACGTAGCTTTCAGCTAACTAATCATGCTACCTTTACCCCCACTGCGGAAAAAAAAACTAGATGTTCACTCACCACAGAGCAAGCTGCACTCACGCCCACAGCACATTCACTGTGGGGTATTAGTACTACTGAAGCGGACAGTACATTAGCTATATTAATAATTAGATTAAACAAAATAACAAATGATGTTGATGTTTGCCGGAGAGCATGTACTTACAGAGTTTTTATATTATACTCGTACGTTGTAACCTACAAAATGAACTTTTTGGGTTCTCCATTTAATTATCTACTGAACAGTACATTGTGTTTAATAATAACGAACTTTCCATGCTTGCTTCGTAGTCAGATAATAGTCGATTTTTTTATATATTTCTTGTTCGCGTAGTGCAAAATAAAGAAGCTATGTACTCGTGTACTCATCATATATAGTATCACCATGACTTATAATATTGAGCCCCGACCTGAAAGCACAACATAAGGCTGTAACTACGCGTAGTTAATTTGCTTCTGTGGTAACCTGCTTCCTCTATCTTAATTAACATTATCTCTTTATAGACTTTGCAGAGTACTAATCAAATGTTTGACTTGATTTCGAGCTATAGTATGTCGGGTTTATAAATTGTAACAGATGGTGCTAGCTGCTAATTCGAGGAATGCATGTTCATAAAATATAGGAGGTTATGTATGGTCTAATTGTTTGATGACTACTTGTAACAGCATCTAAAGCAAGTGTAGAAAGAACCGGCAGGAAAATAAACAAGAATTAGAAGTTACTTTAAGTACCAGCATGCGAGTTAGTGTACGATTATATATTGTGTTAATTAAGTTACAACTTTCTTGGCGACACTACATTAAGTAATAGTCTCATCATTGGGTGATTGAACAACAGAATCTTCCAATCCATCGGGGATTTACATATATATATACTCATTCATTGAGCAGTATATAGTAATTAGGAAAGATCGTACGTACATCATAAAATTAACAAGTCCAAGACGACACATATTTTTCAACCAAATTTCTATATATAAATGAGTGAATGTGCTTGTATGTCTCCTGATGCTTGCCTTATCAATATTAGACTAGGTTGACTCAAAGGATTCCACACAAAATTGTTTTTTAGATAACTTTAACTAAAAGTCGAGTTTGACTAAAAAATTGTATATGGTAAATATATGGCGTGTATATATAAAATGGATAGTTCTGAAGCACTATCATTTCAATTTCAGCCCATGTGCTCAAGCTATCTCTTCTTTTTACTCTCTCCTCCTCCTCCATCCACCGACGGCGCACCGTGATCATAGCTCGATGGTGCCTCAGGGCCCCGCCTCGGTGGAGCAAATTTTTGAAAACCAAGGAGCTTGTAGAAGCAACACCCATGAATTCGTCGATGTAGACCATGAATCGTAGCGGCCAAGATCTACGAAGCAAATAGTAGCCCCGAAGAAAACACTGATAAGGGCTCGTAGAAACTTTGAAAACCAAGAAAGCCAGCTAAATCGAATGGGATCCACGGGAAACCTAAACCTACATGATCCCAGAAAACCCGTTGGAGACACGGCTCCACACGCCCTCTGCTGATGAAAAGCACACCAACAGAGCAAACATAGGTCATGAAGAACATTGTTCCTACCCTGGGGTAACAATGTCTCCTCGCCGCCCCAACCAAACATGAAGACTCACTAAATAATGAAAACCTGAAATAATCCACATATGCCATTGAACAACAAATCCGGATCTGGTGTCGAGCTCGCCGCCGCCTAATACAATGCACCAACACTCTCTTCTCCTGTGATCTAGCCTGGTTGGGCCACCGCTTTAGAACGCCATGCTACATCCATCTAGCCGTCTTCAATTTCACCAACGCTGCCGTCACGCACCACCTCACGAACAACACTGCTCGAGCACACATCTCTTCGCCTTCACACAGAAACCCTCCAGCGTGTCCACAACAGGCTGCCCCCAATCAGGAGAAAGTTGTGACTTAGCTCCCATGCTGGTCATGATTTATGGGCCCTTCTAGTTGTGCATCAAGATCTGTGCTCACTTGCTATCTTCACCTACATAGAGTTGAGGAGGATGTGGATGACATGGGATCAGAGGGGTATATGGCCTCTTCAATTGACGGTTGTCATCCACGTGAAATACCATCACAGAGTAACACCGAAATGACGTAGGATAAACCAAAGAGGCCTTGGAAAAGGAAGGTCTCTCCTGTATCAGCGGTACAAAGAAGTGCGAGAGTGAAGCAGAAGAAAAAAAAATCATGAAGAAATATGAAAGGAATCTTTTGGAATAGCAGAGGTCTAGCAGACTTGGCTAAAAGGAGATTTCTTCGAGAGGCATCGTTAGAGTATAAGCTTGACTTTATGGCATTACAAGAAATGGGCAGAGATAATTTCACACCACAATTCCTCAACACTTTATCAGGAGGAGTTGATTTTGATTGGCACTGCTTGCCACCAAGGGGTAGAGCTGGTGGAATCTTACTTGGGGTTAAGTGTGAAACTTTAGAGGTGATGAGTGTGGTATATGGTGAGTTTTCTATCAAATTTCGTGTGAGGTCAAAAGTTGATGGTTTCAGGTGGGCTCTGGTGGCCGTATATGGGGTGGTGCAACCGGAGCTCAAATCTGATTTTCTTGCCGATCTAGTAAGAATATGTGGAGAAGAAAGACTTCCCATTATGGTTGGGGAGACTTTAATATCATTAGAAGACAAGATGAAAAAATAATGATAACTTCGATGGAAGATGGTCACTTATGTTCAACATGGTTATTGAGAGTCTCGATTTGAGGGAGACTGAGCTCACTGGCAGACAATTCACATGGGCAAACTCATTACCGGTGCCAATATATGAGAAGCTGGACCAGGTATTGACCAGTGTCGACTGGGAACATAAGTACCCACTGGTTTGAGTTCATGCTTAACAAAGAGCCATTTCCGATCACACACCTCTCATGGTTAACTCCGGGGAAGCCAATCATGTAGGTAATAGAAACTTCTGCTCGTTTGAACTAAGTTGGTTCGAGAGAGAAGGATTCATGGATCTCATAGCTGCCGAATGGGCTAGGGATTCTTGTGGATATACAAATATAGAAAGATGGCAAAACAAAATACGACACTTGCACCAGTTCTTGAGAGGTTGGGCGAAGAATCAAAGCGGAATATATAAAGTGCAAAAAGAGAGACTTATTCATCTGATTGATGAGTTAGATGTGAAAGCTGAGTCTACTCCTCTCAATCTGTCAGATAGGAATAACAAGATTGAGGCTGAGAAGGAATTGCAAAAACTTTCGAGAGAGGAGGAGATGAAATGGGAACTTCGAGCTAAGGTGACGAATGTGGTCCATGGGGATGATAACATACAGTTCTTTCATATGATTGCAAATGGCAAACATCGAAAGAAGAAAATTATTCAACTTGAGCAAGATGAAGGAACAATCGCAGGACACGAGAACTTAAAACTATACATTTTTGAAATTACAAGAAATTATTTGGGGCACCAGAAGAGTTTTGTCTCTTTGGATGAAAGCACAACTCATGATATACCTCAACTCAATCCCGATGAGAATGAGGTGTTATCAGCTCCATTTACCGAGAAGGAGGTGTTCGATGCAATAGCACAAATGAAACAAAATAAGGCACCGGGGCCGGATGGGTTTCCGGCGGAATTTTATAAAAGAAATGTTGGCATATCATTAAGGGTGATCTTTTGCCTATGATTCATGATTTATTTAATGGCTAGGTACAACTCTTCCACCTTAACTTTGGAACAATCACGTTGTTGCCAAAGAAGGCGGAGGTTATACGCATTGAGCAGTTTAGACCGATCTGTTTGCTCAATGTCAGCTTCAAAATATTTACAAAGGTTGGCACGAATAGATTGACGAAGATAGCCCATTCGGTAGTCTAACCGACACAGACGGCGTTTATGCCTGGGAGACACATCTTAGAGGGTGTTGTTGTCTTGCATTAAATGCTACACAAAATCCATACAAAGAAACTAGATGGGGTTGTCTTTCAAGTGGATTTCGAGAAATCATATGATAAAGTCAAATGGCCATTTCTTCAACAGGCCTTGCGTATGAAAGGGTTCAATGAACCCTGAAGGGATCAGGTGGATTCTTTCATTCAGAAAGGCAGTGGGGGGGTTAAAGTTAATGATGACATAGGTCATTTTTTTAAACACACAAGGGATTGAGGTAGGGGGATTCCATGTCTCCCGTGTTGTTCAACATTGTAGCAGATATGTTGTCAATACTCATTGGTAGGGCTAAAGAAAAGGGCCAAGCAGGAGGACTCGTTCCACATCTGGTAGAGGGGGGGTGTCCATACTACAATACGTGGATGATACGATCATTTTCCTGGAACACGATATGGCAAAAGTAAGGAATACGAAACTAGTTTTGTGCTTATTTGAACAGTTATCTGGGCTGAAAATTAATTTTAATAAAAGCGAATTATTTTGCTTTGGGAAGGCAAAGGAGGAGCAAGACACTTATAGGCAGCTATTTGGATGTGAAATGGAGTCACTACCGTTTAGCTACCTTGGGATTCCTATTCATCATCGACGACTGACGAATAAGGAATGGAAATGTATTGAGGATAAATTTGAAAAAAAAACTAAGTTGCTGGAAGGGCAAGCTTATGTCATATGGAGGGAGGCTAGTATTAATAAACTCGGCTTTAACAAGCCTGCCGATGTTCCTCTTGTCTTTCTTTGAAGTACCAGTAGGGGTACAAAAATGATTAGACTTTTGGAGATCTCGTTTCTTCTAACAAAGTGATGAGGCTAGAAAGACGTACATATTGGCACGATTGGATATTATATGTAGACCAAAAGAATAAGGGGGTCTTGGCATTGAAAATTTAGAAGTGAAGAACAGATGTCTGCTTAGCAAATGGCTTTACATGTTATCCACAGAGACCGAGGGGATGTATACAACTAGACCAAATGACTCGCCTTTTAGGAAAGGGTTAATGAAGATAAAGGTGACTTTTTTTGAGAGGGTGAAATTCGTAGTTGGTGATGGTGCCTCAACAAGATTTTGGGAAGACACTTGGCTTGGGGACACTTCATTAGCACTTCAATATCCTTCGCTCTATAATATTGCGCAATGGAAATAAGAGTATGTGTCCATGGTATTACAATCGGTATCTCTTAATATGCAATTCAGGCGAGCTTTAGTGGGAGCACGCTGGAATGCATGGTTACATCTGGTCAGGAGACTGATGCAAGTGCAACTTTCTGACCAGACACATAGTGTTCGTTGAACTTTAGTTGCGAATGGTGTATTTTCAGTAAAGTCCATGTACACGGATCTAGTAAATACTGGACCACTCATGAGATCATTACATATTTGGAAAATCAAAGTGCCGCTCAGGATTATAATTTTCATGTGGTTTTTACACAAGGGTGTGGTATTAACCAAAGATAACTTGGCAAAACAAAGTTGGGGAGGCAGACCTAACTGTTGCTATTGCGATCAGAATGAAACAATAAGACACCTCTTTCTAGATTGTCCTCTTGCAAAACTCTTATGGCGCACTGTTCATATAGCTTTTAATATTAACCCACCGACATGTATTTGTTCGTTATTTGGAACATGTCTCGATGGAGTAGACGTTACGATATCGAAGCTTATCGGAACTGAGATATGTGCTCTATTTTGGGCTATATGGAATACCAGAAACGATATGATTTTTAATGGCAAGAATTTCAACAACTTTTTGCAGGTTAGTTTTAGAGCAACTTCCTGGATTCGTAGGTGGTCATTACTCAGTCATGCGGACTTCAGGAAGCTTATGGTTATTGGGTGTAACCGATGAAAGATGGACGCACGGGTTATCTTCAACCGTTTTGAATGATATGCTAATAATAAGCTAGGTGGGTAGGCATCGTAGTCTACTATTAGCTACGCTGGTTGTGACAGTTTTTTATCTATTCTTCCTTGTTTTTGTTCAACGCTCGAGTGCTTGATGCATCTAAGACTTTATTTTAAACTTATTTTAATAAGATGGCTGCATGCATCGGTTGATACAGAACTTCTCCGTTTTCGTTCTCCCAAACAGCACACAAAGATAAACATGTAATGTCTGCAGTTAACAACACACTGTACAATCACAAATTTCCATCGGAATTTTTGGTGCATCATAAATATCTAAAATGGTACTAGAGCATATTCTAAACTCCATCAAACTCCGAGCACATGCATGCACACTTACTTGCGGTAAAGCGTCGTGTAAGCACATGTAGCTTTTCCGATTAACACAGGCGACCTCTAGACGGACCAAAGAGGCAGAGGTTAATTGCTGCAAACCAAAGGGAGGTTAGATGAGAGGAAACGTTCTCCTAGCTAGCCGACAGCATTTCTCGGTGACATACCCGAAATCACGAACGCCGATGGGTTAGCTACATGCCACCCCGGAGGTTGGACTTTCCCCCCTGTTGCTCTCACAACTTGTGATGTGGCTGGCAATAGCGACCTGCCACCCAACACCAACCTACCAACCAATGGCGATCGGAGACGAACACACACAAACCCGGACGAAACCGAATAATGCGACCCGCGTTTTGTTTTTCAATTCAATTTTTCTTGTGTGAATGAAACTCAATAATGTGACCGGCTGCCGTTTGCGTGCATCAATTCAAGGAGCTAAGCTAGATCATATGGAAGTCGCAATTACCAAGTTGGCCTCACAACTTGCTCTGGTCTCTTTCGGCTCAAGGCCTAATGACCCCCCATTAGCGGTAGATGATGGCCTCGATCGAGCTTATCCACCATTGGCGCGCTCAAGGGCGAAGTGCTTGTCGGGATTAGGGACCATGACGCGCACAATAATGCACCCAATTAGCAGTAAACTAATTCAGCCAAGCTTTCTTAAAGCTAAAGCTTGCCACCCGGCCGGATTGATTAGAATAACATATACGGCGACTGGTACGAGTCACCCTCTCCTTGGAACCACCACTGGTCTCGCGCGCGCCCAAGATCTAGCTAGGGCATCTCGATCGGCCCGGCCACGGCGCGCTCCAATTAAGGCACCGGTCAAAAGATGGCGATCCAAAAGAGAACGGAATTCAGCTAGCGGCCGGCTGGCCGGAGATCTCAAGCTAGCTTTGCTAGCTAGTGCGCACGACGATCTGTCTACGGGTTGAGGCATTGAGCAACCGGCCGGCGGGTGCTTGCACCCATGCAGGCAGGTGCAAGGGAAATTTATCTTCCATACCCGAGCATGATGTCAATCAGCTACAAATAATCAGGAAGATGAAAGAGGTCAGCTTTCATCCAAATTTGGGGCGAAATGGGGTGCCACCACTAGGCTTAACGACCGACTGTTTTGGGTATCTATAATGCAAGTTTGCGTCTGTTGCTACTAGCTGTTGCTTAACATCTATAACTAGCATGAGTGGAGAACAACTAGCAGACTGGCGTTTTGGCGCATCGTTGGTACTAACTGCCTTGTAACTACTACTTGCTAGCAAGGTATCCAATGTATTGAGCTAGTATTATATCGATTGAAGGTGAACATGGTTAATAATTAATCACACGAATAATTTATATAAGCGTGCGCACAACTTCAAGAAGGCCAGGGCAGCATCAAACCCAAATGTTTCTAATCATATACTGAATCTGTTATTAATAAACACTCCCTATTATTTTATGGCAGGCTTAGAGGAAAATGTGGTGGTTGCGAGCTAAGATACCCGAAAGTAATCGAAAGGGGATCGGAGCAGCGAACCCCGTGAAATGCAGTTACAAAAACTTATCCAAACCATACATCTTTCCGGCCTCGAACGCGGCTTACACGTTATTTAATCAAAGCACCAAATCGTCATATTTTTATCCAGATACTTAGCAGAAGTACGAGGCACTGTTATGATCTCCTCCCACAAATATATATTCATGTTTTCCCATCTGATGTGCTATACCCGGACAAATAAAATGATCTGGTAGCTAGCACTGCCTGCATGCCAACTAGGACTAGTCCATCGATCATGTCTATGTTCTTTGCATAAACGACGTATACATAGATGCAATAAACAATTGTTGGCCTAGTAAGAGTTTACTAATCCGTATGGTTAATTACTAGCATGACACCCCCAGTGTACTTAATCAAACATGATCAATACTCCACGCAGGTTTCAGTCAAACATTGGATGCTAATTAAGCTAGGCTGCTAGCACCATCACATCACCATGCATACATACGGTCATACGGAAGGAGTCAAGGAGAGGAGCATGCACCAAAGACATAACTTCATTCCTACTACGGGTGCATACGCACAAACACCACATCCTGTACATGTCTAGCTTTTGGAGCATCGGTCCTTACAGCTAGGGTTAGGGTTTGCCCTCCCTTTCCCCGCGCATGAGCGGCGTGGGGCTGCGTGGCGGGGCCCAGGCGCAGTGGGGGGCGCGCGAGGGGCAGTGGGCACGCAGAGACTGACCCGTTCCCCAGGAAAGCGAGCTCCTGCCGTGCCCGTCCATGGCCGACAGCCACGCCGGGTTCGCGCCTAGGGCAGTCCACCGCACGCACGTGACCGGGCACGTGGGGGCGAGCCGAAGCTTGGGTCGGCTCGATCTTGGTACTCCGCGCCCTCCGCCCGGCTCCCCGGTGGGTACTTGACTACTTGTCGACGGATGATTGGCCGGTTGCGGTACCCAGTGTTGATTGTTGGAGAGGTAAAACGGGTAAAAAGATGCGGTAAAGGCCACTGTCTTCTCGCTCTGTGATGTGAGAGTGAAAGCCTGAACTATTCGTACGGTACTGCTGCTGTAAGTTTTTTCTGTCAGAGATGGAGTACTACAAGTACCAGTACTCTCTGTGAGTTCGATTAACATGCAAATAAATGTTGATTCGTAACTGAAAACGTGGAAATTAATTGACGAGGTGGAATAGATGTGAAAAGCAAATTTAATGAAGTATCTGAAGTGCTTCTTTTTGTCTTCATCAAGTCCCCGATGACCAAGCTACATCCAGTGCATGGATGGCTTTACTCAGTCCTTGTACAAAACGTCACGTAAAGGTTGAAAATCAAATTAAGGCCCGTAAATTAATCTGATGAAAAGACCAACCGAAGAACGGGACAAATTAAAGCCACACACTAATTACGTATTGTATACATGGCAAATAAAAATGGTACACATATTCATCCAGAAAAGACGTCCGGAGTAAACTTTCATTGGATGAAAGAGCTTTTTTCTAGAGAAAAAAAGAGTCAAGGGTCATATAGTAAATAACACAGACCAGTACAAAACACATAAAGGGAAAAATACATCCAAGTCCTTAGGGGTGTCGAAGTTCTCTGCATACATCGGTGGCGCACAGTGAGCAAAGCTCGTTGCCGTCTCTGGGCCTCCATCTTAGCAAATCAAACTTGTTTAAACCAACAGTATTTTGGAGCAGTGAGTGAAAAGTTATCGATGTAGACCAGAGGTCATTTGGCTGCCGCAATTTGCAGAGAAAAATAACCACCTACAAGAAGAAAATGTCAGGAAGGAGATGTTGAACACCCAAGTCCACCCAGACGGAGTCTAGTAACAGAAATTTCGAACGTTGCATGATAAGGCCGAGGCTGGCCAACTTTCATTAGTCGAAACTGGAACCAGAAGGCCAAGACTTACAACCACGTTATCCGCTCCGCTGGACAACACCATTGAGAGAAACCCGTGGACAAAGAACCCAGACTAAAATTACTATAAAAAATCACTTGTTCAGTGTTATGCTATAGCAGTTGTCACTTTGTTTATGTGTTGGTGTGTACATCAAAGTCGATTTGGAATACTTAGTTGAACGGTTATTTCAGAATCAGACATGTTTATAGAGATTCCAAAATAGGCATCTTCAATGCCGACCCTCGAACCGCCCGAATACATTTGAGTCGCGTGGTTCAGACCGTGAAAGACATTCAACGCGGACCTGTATCGGTCCGTTCAAAGGTCTGGACGTGTTTTTTCCTACAAACCGGAGACAAATGCTTGTGTGTGAGGAGGGGGGGGGGGACTTTGCAGGCGTTCGGATAGCACCCACGCCAGCTTTTGATCACCTTGGTCCACCCAAAACCCTCCTCACTCGCCCACGCGTGTCCCCGCCCTGTGCCAACTACCCCGCATTCATGCCGCTATAGAGTGGCCGCTCCACATTGAACCGGCCTAGAACAGGCACAACGTCTCACTAGGTTCGGCATTGAAGTGGCACGCCGGCCGAGGGCGCCATCATGACGCGTCACTAGTGTCCGCGTCTGTTCAATGCCGAAGATGCGTTACTGGACTGTACAAGACAAATATCTACCATGCCCGTTCAATGCCCTTTTCGTCTGTATGCGGCCATTAAATAGGCTCGGCAACCAAACCCACTCCTATATCGCGCATTAACGCAACCAGACGCCTGGCCTCACCGAAATCTGCTATTTAAACCCACCTGGCTAAATGTCCGCCACAACACAAGCCACTCGCTCCACAATCCTCCTCCCTTGCACCCACCACATCCGCCAAGAAGTGGCCGCAGTGGAGGCACAACTGCAAGCGATCACGGTCAAGAAAAACACCGGTTGCGCCTTCTAGGCCACGCCGACGAACTATCGGGCGACCGGTGGGACGACGACAGCGTCGGCGCCACCATTTTCATCGTGGACCTCATGTCCACCGGCAAAGTATAAGGCGCGAACTCCTCCGAGGATGGGTAGGGCATGTGAGGCGGCACGATCTTATTTCCCATGTGGGTCAGTTCGTCTCCCATGTTCTACTCTTCTTCGGCGGAGACCGCGGCTTCACTTCATCGGTCTTATCGCCGGTGCTCATGGTGACGGTGGATGGAGGGCGACAAGGGCTTGGACGGCGGACGTTGGACGCCGCAGTAGGATAGGTTTAGGGTCGGAACTTTTTTTGTTCTTGTTGTTTGGAATGTGATGAAAATCCGCCGTGTTTGCATGAATGTAGTATGTTTTGTATGCAACCCCCCGCGTTTGTACGAATTTCGTTCAGTTAGTTCAATTAGTTGTTGAAATGTATCAGGACAATATTTTATGGCGGCCTCCGGCATCCATGTCCGCGGACTTGTGCCCCCTATCCATAGACACATACCGGAGGGAATTTGCGGGTCGGCGTTGTTGGAGATGCCCTAATATTTTGCATATATTTGGGGATACATGAGCAATTAAGTTAGGATCACCCTCAACGTATACTACCCTTCCTGGTGTCACTTTTCATGGTTACTTATTTTGGTTAAATAACAGAGCCGTTGGAAGTAACTTATTAAAAGAGAAAGGATGCAGTTCCAGAAGTGTAATCATGCAGTGACATACATATAATATCGACATACTATTATTGGTACATTGTAATGTGAATATATAGAAGCAAGTAAATAACCTAATTAATATATACCCCAACCACAAGCTCAAAAGAACAGATTGCATTTGCTCATAGATTTTTGCAGTCTATTAGTATAGTTAAGCACCAAGCATGGGTGCACGATCTGTCCTTATTCTCATAAAGTTACATGATTGATAGTTGATTATGTTATAGTTACATAAACAATGAAACTAATACAACTTGACAGACTACATAAACTAGTGGTCTTTCCTATAGATGGCCTATGTTTTGTTTCCTTTAAAGTTACATATTCGATGTCTTCGTAGTTGAAAACTACCACGCCTGTGGTTGAATAGATTTACCTCCAAAGGATCAAGGAGAAACATTAAAAAAAGGTGTACAACTTTGGGAAAACCGGTGTGAGTTTACTCATGTTAATAGGCCTCTCATGAAAAGATGGTAAAAAGTAAGCCTAGTGTCCAAAGTTTAGGTCATCACACGTAGTGAAAGTACGGCATGCCGGTTACCGGTACACGAATTGATAAGATAGATCATATAAAAGTAAGCTGGAGTTAGAATGATGCGGATCATCCATTTGACTTGACATACTATATTATGAGTAAACTACATACAACCAAATTAGAAATAGCCATGTCTAAAGTATCACTCGAAAGGACAAATGAGCAATTTAAAATGCATCAATCAATTGTTGAAACTTAAATATAATGTTGGAGAGAACTGCATCTCATATATACTGATCGCGCATCCATATTAGTTAATCGTGTGTCTTGGATCTCCTGGAGCATATGTATGGGCAGGGCGCTAGCTAAATTAGCTAAAGAAAGTAAGCGCTGCTCAGCTAATCATTAGGTTAATCCCACTTAAAACTAGTTAGCTGTGAAGGTGTAATACTAACCTAGCTATATACGTCGCAGTCGTGATCACCACCAAATTAATATTACGAAACTAGGTAAAAAGTGTGTGCCAAAGAAAGTGGCACATCAACATTGTTTTACATCAGGACGCGACGTGCCGTCACAAAAGAAAAGACATACCTTGCATACAGTTTATTCTTTTAGAAAAGACCTTGCATAGATGTTATGCTATTTATCAATTGCCCACATGAAACAACCGAAATAAGCTATCCATTGTCAAAAATGGCCAAAAGGAACCCAACTACTAGGAGATTGCATACAAAACCGCAGAAAATGAAGAGCTTGGTAAGTACTCTCCTTCCATTGTAATTTTTGGGCCATTTTTTTTTCTTTTGTAAAATGGTATAGTAGGGGTCTTCCCCATCGTCTTTCGCTAAAAATAGGGGTTTGGTACTCTATAAAGATCGTCGTCGCATGGAGGTGGCCATAGTAATGGCGGGTACCCGGATGTCGGAGCGGCACGAGAGTTTCATGGACCACCGGGTGGCTTCGTGGAAGGAGCTTCTGGGCCGAACCAACGGAAACAGTGGAACCACCATAGGTACAATAGAGGAGGAAGAGGGGGCGGCAGGAGACCCCTACCTCCTAGGCACCAGCCTGAGGCGCCGCAGGCGGAGGTGCTTGTGCCAGTGACTGTGGTGCCGAGTGTTAACATGGCACAGCCGGCTCTTCCAAAGGTGGCCATGGAGGCTGTGAAGGCTCTTGCCGTGGTCAAGGTTCAGGCGACGAAACCATCAGCTGCACACACACGTGATGTTAATGCAGAAAGAGGTTCTGATAAATCAGACGGAGAAAAACCCACTAAATGGGCACGTAAGAAAGAGAAGCTTACCTGTTTTCGCTGTGGGGAACCGGGTCACTTTGTGGCAGATTGCACGATGGAACTCCGCAAATATTGCTTAAAACCAAAACACCTGTTCCGCGCAGTGTCCTTTACTTCTTGGACCAAAGCCGGTGGTCACCATTTATGGGGTTTGCTGCTCAGAGTTGATGTTTTTCGAGTCGCCTGAGGCTAAGCAAATTGAGCACATCGACGATGCTTCCTTCCCGGGCATAGTCAAGGTTACTAATGGCGTGATGACGGAGGATCAGGTTGAACAGATGATGAGAGAATTGGCCCTAGGAAAGTATGACTAGCATGTCGTTCGAGTCAAGGGGCAAACTTTTAAGTTGGAGTTCCCATCCAAGGAGGATCAAGCTCGTATTCTCAAGTTTGGTATGTGTAGGGTACCGAAAACCAGCATTATCATGGAGTTTGATGAATGGAAACAACAGGAACCGCAGGGTACGCCCCTGATCCAGGTGTGGGTCAGGTTCTCTCGTGCTCCACCAAAGACTCTCAATAATTTTCTTGTCACTTGGAGTCTAGGATCTCTCATAGGCAAAACCGAGAAGGTTGATACGTCATTTACTCGCGCCAACGGAGTGGCGCGCCTGCTGGTCAGCATAGCTAATCTTGAGTACGTTCCAGATGTAGTTGGCTGGACCTATATGGGCGTCACTTATGACCTGGAAGTGAAACTGGAGGATACTCCAGTTGGATCGCAGGAGGATGGCCCAAAAGACATGGACACCACTGAAGGGGACGACTCCTCTGGAGGGAAGGACTTTGGACATCACGATAAACCAGAGGAGGCTTTTAAAGGTCCGAAAGAGCAATCGCACAAGAATGGTAACATCGCACAGGATGGTAACAACGTGGTGCCATCAAACTCACTTAGGTTTGGATCCTTTGAGGCGATGTCGGCGCCTGATCTTCTTCACAAATATGTTACAAGACAGTTGGACATTATGGACGCTGGTCGGGACTCGCACACACCTCTAGCGGCAGCTGCAGGGTGCTGCAACGCTGTGGTCATGGCGGGTGACAGTGGCAAGAAGCCCTTCGACCCGACGAATGGGGGCCCATCCCGGGGTATGACACCGGCCGGGGTTGCCATCCGAGAGGTAAACTCTTCCCAACTAAATTCCAAAATGTTGAATACTGCTGCAAATAGTGTGACTCGTTTGAATATGGAGCAGGGTATGAATGGGTCGATCAAGGTGGATCATGACAGGGCTGAGCTCAAGGCTGAGTCATCCAAACCGCTGGTGACTACGTTACCTTTTGCGCCGATGGAGAGCGATAGCGGAGGGGCGACGGAAGAGCCGAGGGCCATTCCGGACCGGCTGGAGGAGCCGAGGTCCACGGAGGACCGGATGGAGGAGCCGAAGCCGGCTGGCCTGGCGAACTGGCGGGGTGCGCCTGTACCAGCTGCACCGGCTCTGGCGTCTCTTGGGTATGTTGCCAAGGTACTTTCTACACCGTCAGCGGTTGGATCGAGGGAGTATTTAAGGCAGGAACATTCGTCTCCGGTGGCGGATGATTCTAGCGTATTACACAAACATACGCAGGACGAGGTAGTTGCCTTTGGTGGTATAGCGGATCCTCGGTCCGAGGGTCGACGGATGAGCAACCGTCTTCAACAACAGCCAGATGTCGACGACCTGCAGCTTGGGCGAGCCATGCGGGCAGCTAAGCTCCGTGATATTGAGGTCATGACAGGTATGTCGGTTAATACCACTAACTCTATATTGCATTTCTCTGAGATAGACATTATGCATAATGCCCAGGAGTTAGGAGTTACACTAGGAAGTAACGAGAAAGAGATTGCAAAATCGATTAATGACTTGCTTGACCTCGAGGCGGAACGAGCTATGGAAGTGATTAGACACATAGCACCGGTTAAACCGCTAACTGATTCAGAATTTGAGGATATAGGAATCTTTAATAATTTGTGTCAGGACCTAGTAGACTCTCCCACACAGTCTCAGGATCATGATACTTCTAATAACCCAGATCCCATGGTACAGGAACAAGAAACACTCACTGAGCTTGGAGGTATGGACCAAGTTGATGAGTGTCAGAAACCTAAAAGAATTTTGAACCGGAAAATATACCCGGCATTGGCGGTGCGCCGAAGTATGAGAAATAGGACGGCTAAAAAAATTTATGATGATAGATGAGAGGAATATTCTAGAATAGCAGAGGTCTGACAGACTTGGCTAAACGAAGGTTCTTAGCAGACACGTATATTTAGCATAATCTGGATTTTATAGCCCTTTCTGAAACGGGTAGAGATAATTGTACTTCACAGTTCTTGAGCACCCTCACAGGAGGGGTTGACTTTGACTGGCATTGCCTGCCCCCAAGAGGAAGGTCTGGTGGATTTTACTTGGGGTAAAATGTGAAACCTTGGAGGTTAGGAACGTGTTCCTTGGGGAATTTGCCATCAAATTTCGGGTAAGGTCAAAGGTTGATGGGTTCCAGTGGGCCCTAGTAGCAGTGTATGGCGCTGCACAACCAGAGTTGAAGTCAGACTTTCTGGCAGACCTGGTTCGAATATGTGGAGAGGAGACTCTACCAATCCTGGTCGGGGGGGATTTCAACATAATTAGAAGATGTTATGAAAAGAATAATGATAATTTCGATGGTAGATGGTCTTTTATGTTCAATGCCATCATCGAAAGCCTTGACTTGAGGGAAATAGAGCTCTCAGGTCGAAAATTCACGTGGGCTAACACACTTCCAACCCCAACCTTCGAGAAGTTAGACAGAGTTCTCGCAAGTGTGGAATGGGAGGAGAAATTTCCCCTCGTTACGATTAGAGCCCTCACAAGGGGAATTTCGGATCATACGCCCCTCCTAGTGGACTCAGGGGAGCCTACTCATGTGAGGAATAAAACACAGTTCTCTTTCGAGTTGGCATGGTTCGAGAGAGAAGGTTTCATGGATCTGGTGGCCCGTGAATGGGCAAAAGATTCGGGAGGACAGTCAAATGTTGATAGATGGCAAAATAAGATTAGACGCCTAAGGCAATTCCTTCGAGGATGGGCCAAACACTTGAGTAGTGTTTATAAAATTGAAAAGGAAAATCTTATTCAACTCATTGTGGATTGGAACTCAAATCGGAGTCCTCCATTTTAGACCCAACAGAACTTCAAAGTAAGGTGGCGGCCGAAAGCCGTCTTAAGGAGCTGTTGCGTGAGGAAGAATTAAAATGGGCACTGAGAGCCAAAGTGTGAAAAGTTGTCCAAGGGGACAATAACACAAAGTTTTTCCACATGATTGCAAATGGCAAACACTGGAAGAAAAAAAATCAATTAGAGCAAGATGAAGGAACTATAGTGGGCCACGAAAATCTCAAGCTATACATCACGAATTATTACAAACAATTGTTTGGGGCGCCTGAAAAAAGTTTCATATCCTTAGATGAATCTAGGATAGAAGATGTTCCCCAACTGGAGGCAGACGAGAATGAGATCTTGATCGCTCCTTTTACCGAGAAAGAGGTATTTCAGGCTGTCTCACAAATGAAAAATAGTAAAGCCCCAGGGCCAGATGGGTTTCTGGTGGAGTTTTACAAGAGATGTTGGCACATTATTAAGGATGACTTGATGCCAATGTTTAATGGCATGTTTTCCGGTCAGCTACAACTTTTCCACCTAAATTTTGGAACGATTACTCTTCTGCCGAAGAAGACGGAGGCAGTGCGGATTGAGCAGTTCCGCCCAATATGTCTCCTCAATGTGAGTTTCAATTTTTTTACAAAAGTAGGAACAAATAGGCTGACACAGGTTGCGCATAACGTCGTGCAACATACTCAAACAACCTTCATGCCGGACCGAAACATCCTAGAAGGGGTGGGGGGGTCCTTCATGAAACATTGCATGAGATTCACACCAAAAAACTTGATGGAGTAATCTTTAAGATGGACTTTGAGAAAGCTTACGATAAGGTCAAATCGCCATTCCTACAACAAGCATTGCGAATGAAAGGATTCGATGATTCCTGAAGAAGCATGGTCGAGTCTTTTACGCAAAAAGGGAGTGTCGGGATAAAAGTGAATGATGACATAGGTCACTATTTCCAGACGCACAAGGGTCTACGTCAAGGGGACCCGATGCCACCTATTTTGTTCAATATAGTGGTAGATATGTTGGCAATTTTAATAGGGAGAGCTAAAGCGAATGGTCAGATTAGTGGTTTAGTCCCACATCTGGTGGATGGTGGGATATCTATTCTACAATATGCAGATGATACCATCATTTTTATGGAGCATGACCTAGATAAAGCAAAGAACATGAAGTTGTTGCTATGCTTATTCGAACAGTTGTTGGGGCTAAAAATCAACTTCCACAAAAGTGAACTCTTCTGCTTTGGACATGCCAAAGATGAACAAGAGGCTTACAGAAAACGGTTTGGATGTGAGTTGGGCTCGATGCCATTCTCATATCTGGGAATTCCGATTCACCATCGTAAGCTTTCTAATGCGGAATGGAAATGTATTGAAGACCGATTTCAAAAGAAACTCAGCTGCTGGAAGGGTAAGCTCATGTCATATGGAGGCCGATTAATTCTCATTAACTCGGTGCTTACAAGTATGCCAATGTTTCTTTTATCGTTCTTTGAGATTCCAATAGGGGTAAGAAAAAGACTTGATTTTTACCGGTCGCGTTTCTTCTGGCAGAGTGACGATGCAACACGTACAGGCTAGCAAAATGGGATATTATTTGTCGCCCGAAAGACCAAGGAGGTCTTGGGATTGAAAATTTAGAGGTGAAAAACAAATGCTTACTAAGCAAATGGCTATGTAAGCTATTCAATGAGACCGACGCCACATGGGTGCAGATTCTGCGAAGTAAGTACCTGCAGCACAAGACGTTAGCACAGGTTACCGCCAGACCTACAGATTCACCTTTCTAGAGAGGATTGATGAAGGTGAAATCAGCGTTCTTCCATAGGACAAAATTTATTGTGGGTAATGGTAATACTACGAGATTCTAGGAGGATACATGGTTCGGGGGGACACCGTTAGCCATACAATACCCGGCTCTATATAATATTGTTCAACGTAGAGAGGCTTATGTTGCAATGGTACTACAATCGATCCCTCTAAATATACAGTTCAGAAGAAACCTTATAGGCGACAGGTGGGCTGATTGGCTACATCTAGTAAGAAGGCTCATGGATGTTCATCTTACTAACGAACCAGATCGGTTACAATAGACACTAACGAATAACGGAAAGTTTTCTGTTAAGTCCATGTATCTGGATATGATAAATGCGGTAGCTATCCCTACAACCGGTAATATCTAGAGGGTTAAAGTTCCTTTAAAAATCAAAGTGTTTATGTGGTTCGTCCACAAACAAGTTATACTTACAAAGGACAACCTAGCAAAGCGAAACTGGACTGGATCCCGAAGGTGTAGCTTCTGTACTCATGATGAGTCCATCAAACACCTTTTCTTAGATTGCCCAATGGCTAAGATTTTGTGGCGGTCGATTCATATCGCCTTCAATATAGCTCCACCAACTAGCATACCCACGTTATTTGGGACGTGGCTTAATGGAGTGGATACAGAAACTGCGAAACACATTCGTATCGGCGTATGTGCTTTACTTTGGGCGATATGGAACTGCAGGAATGATCTGGTATTTAACAAAAAAACAAACATCTATTTTTTGCAGGTCATCTTCAGAGCCACATCGTTAATCCGTATGTGGTCGCTACTCACTCTGACGGAGGCCATGGAGCGTTTGGTTACTGGGTCTATCCGATGGAAGATGGTAGCTCGGAGTATCTTCAACCGGTTTGGATGGCGGTCATGTAATAAGATAGGAGAGTAGTTTCCTACACACTTTTACCGCCAGTTGTAGTCATTACCTCTGTTTTCTTTCTTTACATGACTCCTTCGTGAGCGTTTATAATACCTGGATTTGAGACTATTTTGGGCTTGAACTTTAATAAAGTGGCTGCATGCATTGTAAGATGCAGAGGCGGGGACAACCTCCTTTTCAAAAAAGAAAAAAAATAAAGATGCAAAACTCTGCTGACCTTAATGTTCCAACCAAATTCACAAATTGTAGCATATATAATGACTACGAAATCGATTTGAACCACCGAACGTAACGTGTAGCGCTGCGGCATTATGTGTGCACTCGGTGAGGGCCAGATCTATCGGCGGAGCAAAGGATCCTACGGCAACATGAGCTGGAAGCGGGACCCACGCGGGAGGGGCGCGGTATGAACAACCTCTACCCTAAGTCATACCAATCCTGGATTAGTGGTCGCTAACCTCAGGTTTAAGCACCTAACCCTGGTTAAGCGGCATAAAGCTTCCAATGGGCACGCTAAGCCATCACTGTCGCCATGCATCACATTGGTGCATCATAGTTCACCCCGCGCCCCTTCGCCGAAAGTCTCCTCTCTGTCACCAGCGCACACAACACCCATGAAACTGTCTCATGGGCCTCGCCCTCACGCATAGACCGGATCCCACATGTCAGCGTCACGGCACCATTTCTTCTTGTCCACAGCTGGAAGGATGCACAAGAATTTGTTCTCCCATCCAACTCTCTCCCCCCTCCCATTATTTTATGTACATGTAGCACCTCCTCCTCCTCCTACTGGTTGGAAGAAGCTCTCAAACCCCTCTCCTCCTCCCCCTTTCTCTTCTCCTCCTCCCCTCTTCATAGCTTGCCGTCGTCCCTTCTCCTCCTCTCCCGGCCATCGCCTTATCACACAGTGCGTGCTCTCTGCTGGTGTTCTCACCTCTCCTTTCCTCCATCCAAGCACTATCTTCTTGCACCTTTGTTTAGTTTCTTCCCTGTTTGCTTCTCTGTGGATCCAGAGTTTTTAAAAACCAAGCAGGAGCATAAACAACTGCATCGCTTTAAAAATCATTGCTTCCTTTTCCAAGGCTTCCTTTTAAACCTAAAAACAAGACACCACTCTGTTTCAATCTGAATTTTTTCCCTGTATTTTTTCCCTGCTTTTTTGGAGTTCTAAATCTTTTGCTTCCTAGCTAGTACATCAGTACATGAGCTAGAGGAGAAGCATGGCAGGCCTCGACCTTGGCACCGCCGCGACGCGCTACGTGCACCAGTTCCACCACCTCCACCCGGACCTCCAGCTGCAGCAGAACAGCTACGCCAAGCAGCAGCACGAGCCCACCGACGAGGACCACAACGGCAACGCCAACGGAAACTACGGCGCCCAGTACGGCGAGAACAACGACGGTGGATCCTCCTCCTCCGGCCCCGCCGGTGATGGCGCGGGTGGCGGTGGCGGGGGCGGGCCTGGGGACATGGTGGCGCGCCGGCCACGGGGGCGCCCCCCGGGCTCGAAGAACAAGCCGAAGCCGCCGGTGATCATCACGCGGGAGAGCGCTAACACGCTGCGCGCCCACATCCTGGAGGTCGGGAGCGGCTGCGACGTGTTCGAGTGCATCTCCACGTACGCGTGCCGGCGGCAGCGCGGCGTGTGCGTCCTGAGCGGTAGCGGCATCGTGACCAACGTCACGCTGCGGCAACCGTCGGCGCCTGCGGGCGCCGTCGTGACTCTGCACGGCAGGTTCGAGATCCTGTCGCTCTCGGGCTCCTTCCTGCCCCCGCCGGCTCCTCCTGGCGCGACCAGCCTCACCATATTCCTCGCCGGGGGCCAGGGGCAGGTCGTCGGCGGCAACGTCGTGGGTGCGCTCTACGCCGCGGGCCCCGTCATCGTCATCGCGGCGTCCTTCGCCAACGTCGCCTACGAGCGCCTCCCGCTGGAGGACGAGGAAGCGCCGCCTGCAACGGCCGGCATGCAGATGCAGCAGCCAGGCGACGCCGACGCCGCGGCCGCCATGGGCGGCGTCCCGTTCCCTCCCGACCCGTCGGCAGCCGGCCTGCCCTTCTTCAACCAGCTGCCTCTCAACAACATGACCGGGGGTCCCGGGTCGCAGCTGCCGCCTGGCGCCGACGGCCACGGCTGGGCCGGCGGACGGCCACAGTTCTGAATTCTGACAGGTGCTTTGGGAGATCGGTGTAATTGCTGTCGGAGGAGAGAAGGCCAGATCACGATGAGCAACCACAAGGGTTCAAGGCAGTTTGCAAAAAAGGTTAGCGCACGCACGCATGAACGATCCAAGGAAACAAAATCTATCGTCTACTGCACTATTTCTATATCTCTGTACAATTTCGTAGTGTTTTGTCGATCTCTGATCATGTTGTCCTCCTTGTTCTTTTCTTCTTCTTCTTTTATTTTCTTTTCTTGTCTCTCTTGAACCTTAATCCGTGGCCTGTGTAACCTTCTCGATCTTGATTTTCAGTATGGCTTTAAATAAGTATCCCTCAATTTGTCCGACCATATGCATGGGTGTAGTCATCTTGGTCTTGCTGGTATGTTCTTTATGTGGACGACAGATTCGATTCCAGCCGATAAGGAAGAAAAATTTAGTGCTGTTAGTGTTCGTGTGGGCTTAATTAAGCTGTCAATTCCTACTTTATTAGATAGATCGATGCTTTTGGGTAATTGTTTTTGTGTCATACAAAGGTGTTAGATGCCCTGTGTGTACTCTACCTAAGTGATTTGTGTATATTATACTAGTCTTCACGACAGTTCAGCTTTGAGCTAACATAATCATATCGTCAGTTAGTTCTTTTCTGGTTGTGAGTTTATGTTGGAGTTGTCAAACTGGGAATTGCATCACAATTCACTTGTTACAGTTCTTTGGTCTCACACGTGTGCATGCTTGCCATTGTTTAAAGATCACAAAGGTACTACTACTAACTGCATCCTCACAGAAAACAAGCTAGAGCTATACTAGCTCATGGGGAACCATATGTCTGTCTATGTTTCTTACTACCAGTTAACGTTTCCCCCAATGTTCTTCGTTCCTTGTCCTAGTATTGAGTGATGTAAAGAACAGAACCATGGTTTTCACAAGCTCTTGGAACTTGCGCATTCAGAGACCTACGGTTTCCACTGCTGACATGTGTTATGTTCGTTATTGCCTCTCGTTCTTCCATCACTGTTCATACGGTGGCTTAACTCTTACTTGAACAAGTTGCTAATGATTTTATATGTAGAACTGGGTAGATGGTGTATTCCTTTTTTGAATAACATGCATGCATTTCAAGGCGCCAATTAATCTGAGTATAACATGCCGGAACGCCTCTCATGTGTTGAGATATATTAATTCCTTTGTATCATTCTGTACAGTCCTTAAAAATGGATCTGTTTCTGTTTCATTTGTGTTGAATATACAATTTGGATCCAAATCTTATTTGTTTCACGTGTAGCCGATCTTAAAATAAAAATATAATTAGTTAAATAACTTCACTGAATAGTTGGCAGTCATGATCATTCCATATATATTTCCATTGCCTACAACGTTGTCCAATTCAGTCTTACTGCAGTCATGCATGTCCATGTGTATTTTAAAGCAAGGAGGAGACATACAATGCTAACATTCAAACTTCTTGACAAATTTCAATTTATATAATGTGCAAACTTCAGTATATTTTGTCTTCACTTGGTCCTTTGATTGATAAGCCATCCACATTTTCGCAACCGATGTTGCTGTGCTTCATAGGTAATTCCAGTTTGAAACTTGCATTGTTCCTATAGTGTATCACATACATATCTGGATGAATAAATTCCAACCCGGGTCACAAAATTGTCGTACCATGATTTTTTTACTTAAGGACATTAATTTATTAGTTCTCGTTTTAACAACATCTATGCACCAATATCCCAATTTGTACAAGATTTAATGTTAAATTGGAGGCTTACAGACTTTCCCTACCCGTTGGTTTATTAGGTGTGAGATGCCAACTTGTCATCCATTTGTTGATATGTATATCTGTCGCTTATCATGCATAGTATATTTCTTTTGGAAGACGTCAGTTATATAACCTTATTAACAACTATCTCAATGGATTTTGCACTTCAACCTCTCTTTGTTTAAACAACTTCAAAACATTGGCCTCCTCAATCTTTTGGAACGGGAAGGAGACTTTAATCTAGCCCAAATTAGAATAATAATGGTGCGTAAATATGGTTATGTGCTCAAACTTTCACATTGTAGAAAATGAAATATGCTGTTCAAATTAGAATTCATTGATTGGTGAAACAATATATTGACCGATTATCGAAGGATTAATGCATGTGAGATACTTCAAAACTATAATTCAAATTATAGATTCATAGTTTGTATGTTTAGTATGTACGCATGAAATAATGCAGATAGAGTTGTTTGAAATATGGGAAAATATCTTTCCTAATGAGTCCATGCATCACTCTCTCCGGCAACCCAGAGGGACGACCAAATTTCTCCTATGCAGGAGCCACCACCATCTCTTCTGCTCACCTCTCCGATATTGCATGTTGGGACTTGGGACAACCTACGATTCATTCTTTGTGTGACAACAAGGTTTCACCTCCATTGATTATCTTCCTTTCGTCTCCATGACGAAAGGTGTATTTCGTGATGGCATCAGGAATAGGACGCTCACACTAGTACATATTGAGGCTATACACACGGTTCGGGTCCGCTCAGATTTTCCAAAATCGTGTGCTCGGGTGGGTTGCTAACTTGGCGCGGGCGGGGGGGGGGGGGGGGTGTTCATTTGTGATAGTACATTATTTCTGATGAGTGGTGGACATAAATCCTGTGTGATAGTGTTTCTCACCGCACACGATATCTTTGTTTTAGAACACATGTTAAACTATCCATCACAAATGGTTCATTTTCTTTGATACTTTGTATTGTAGATATCCGTTACACACGGTTTGTTTTATTGAATTGTGCCCAATGTGTAATTATCAACACAATCGTAAAACTAATTTAATACATGCAATTCATATCAAATTGGTCAGAATATGAATTTGAGCATAGACAGACAACACAATTCATATCAACCAACATAAAAAATATATGTTCAACCCCTATTGCATACTGGATTGACATCACAAAATAGCACCATGTGTATATCATGCTTGATCACGTACGTCTACTAATACAAGTAGCAAAGCTGGAATACTATCTCCTTTCCGGTTTATAAGGCTTGCGCGTTGCTACTTGTGATAGGTGTCGGGTTTTCTACGAAGACGAAGGATGATGTAGAGCAGAAAATATTTCCCTAGGTTAACAACCAAGGTTTATCGAATCAAGAGGAGATCACGCAAACGAACGGTCGACACTACCTGCACACACACACAAACAAATAATTGCATCCAATGTGGGTAAGAGGGTTATCAATCCCCTTGCACTTGTTAATTGCAAGGATTAATTTCGATGGTGGTAGATAAATAAATTGCAAAACAAAATAAAAGTAAATAAATTGCAGCAAGTATTTTAAGATTTTAGTAATATTGTAGCAACCCGACCTGAAAGTTCGAATCTCCGGTGTTTCTGTACCATCCCAAGATCATGCTGGTACACAAATGGTACATCAATGTATATATCAAAGGGAAATCACACAGCATAAAATTAATCGAAATCTCATATCGAGTCCTTTATTACAATAATGATTACAATAAAGTGGCTGAAGGCCAACTCATGAGAATAACTAAACTTGCGGAAGCTTCAAAGGTAGATGAGTCCATCTGACTCCAAGGGCATCTCACCGAGCGTAGAGCGTATCCTCACTCCTGGTCGGAAAAGTACTCTGCAACATGATACGTTGCAGCCGCGTAGGTCAGCATATTGAATATGCCGGCAAATTCACAAGAGAGGGGGTAAAGTAATCATCTAGTCTATATGCAAATATGGCAGGTGGGGTAGTAAGTTTTTGCTTAAAGCCAAATTTTTCCTACAACAAGAGAGGGCAAAGGCATGACTACTACAATATTGGTTGATTAATGAGATGGTTCCACCAACCAATTCTCATACCCAAGTTGACATTAATAACCCACATCAATATAATTAATTTTGTTGAGAGTTCCAGATAGTTTCAGTTCCTTTGGCTCAAACTGTCCATGACCGTGGACACGGCTAATCGATTAGGTTTTGAGTACTCTGTAGAGTTTTGCACACGTTCCCCACAAGATTTGATTGCCTCCGTTTGATTCCTCACACTTCAGGGTGTTTGAGAAACGGATGACCAAAACATGGTCTTCTAAAGGGTTTCCCTGAGACTCTGTCGGTGCCCATCCTTTCCTACCGTTCTTCTACATCTCGTAGCAACGCCTGTCCAGGGTCACCACGATATCCAACCAAGCTAGAGCCCATAATGACTTGTGGCTGTGCAGGTAAGCCTTGGGTCTTGAAGCATCCATCCATCTCTTTGTGCCTGGGTGGACCTTTCCGCATGAATAGTGCCACATCTCCAGCATCATCTAGGCTAACCACTGGTTTCTCCAGGGCGCCGTTCAACCATCTGTTGGGGAACGTCGCATGGGAAACAAAAAATTTCCTACGCACACGCAAACCTATCCATGGTGATGAGCATCTACGAGAGGGAGAGTGGATCTACGTACCCTTGTAGATCGCTAAGCGGGAAGCGTTAAGAAACGCGGTTGGTGTAGTCGAACATCTTCGTGATCCAAATCGCCGAGCGTCCCGCGATCTCATCACAATCCGTCCCACGATCCAATCACGATCCGTCCCGTGAACTCATCACGATCCGTCCCGCGATCTCATCACGATCCGTATCACGATCTTGATCACGATCTGTCCCGTGAACTCATCACGATCCGTTCCGCGATCTCATCACGAACCGTCTCGCGATCTCGATCACGGTCCTTCCGATCTAGCGCCGAACGGACGACACCTCCGCGTTCAGCACACGTGCAGCTTGATGACGATCTCCACCGTCTTGATCTAGCAAGAGGAGGTGGAGAGGAGAGAGAGTTCACCGGCAGCGTGACGGTGCTCCAGTGATGGTGGTGGAGTGATTCCGGCAGGGCTTCGCCTAAGCACTGTGGAAAACCGATCTACAGGAGAAATTGTGCACCGGTGAAACGGGTAGCACGTGGCCGGAAATTCTGTCCAAAAACCACACAATCCACTAGTATATATAGGAGGAGAGGAGAGGAGAGGTAGCCAAGGCCTTTGGGTCGGCCGAAATAGGAGGTGGGAAGCAATCCTACTTCACCTCCAATCCTAGTTGGAGTGGGATTGCCTCCTATTGGCTGATTTTCCACTTTTTGCTTTAGGACTTTCTCTCCTGCGCCATGGGCCTTTGTGGCTGTTTTCCCAGCCCACTAAGGGCTGGTTAATACTCTCCCACAGCCCATGGACCTCTTGGGGTCGAAGTACCCCTCCCGGAGGTCTCCCGGTACACTATCGGCACTCCCGGTACACTACCGATGAGCCCGAAACTTTTCCGGAAACCAAACTGGGACTTCCTATATATGAATCTTTACCTCTGGACCATTCCGGAGCTCCTCGTGACGTCCGGGATCTCATCCGGGACTCCGAACAAACTTCGTTCACCACCATACATAACTCTACACTACCGAAATGTCACCGAACCTTAAGTGTGCAGACCCTACGGGTTCGAGAACTATGTAGACATGACTGAGACACCTCTACGGTCAATAACCAATGGCGGGGCCTGGACGTACACATTGGTTCCTACATATTCTACGAAGATCTTTATCGGTCGAACCTCTATGTCAAGGATTCAGTTAATCCCGTATAACGTTCCCTTTGTTCTTCGGTATGTTACTTGCCCGAGATTCGATCGTTGGTATCTTCATACCTAGTTCAACCTCGTTACCGGCAAGTCTCTTTAATCGTTCCGTAATACAAGATCCCGCAACTAACAATTAGTCACATCGCTTGCAAGGCTTATTGTGATGTTGCATTACTGAGTGGGCCCCGAGATACCTCTCCGTTACACGGAGTAACAAATCCCAGTCTCGATCCATGCCAACTCAACAGACACCATCGGAGATACCTGTAGAGCACCTTTATAGTCACCCAGTTACGTTGCGATGTTTGATACACACAAGGCACTCCTCCGATATCCGTGAGTTGCATGATCTCATGGTCATAGGAACATATACTTGACATGCAGAAAACAGTAGCAATAAAATGACATGATCATATGCTATGTTTGTAGTTTGGGTCTTATCCATCACATCATTCTCCTAATGATGTGATCCCGTTATCAAATGACATCTCATGTCCATGGCTAGGAAACCTTAACCATCCTTTGATCAACGAGCTAGTCCATTAGAGGCATACTAGGGACATGGTTTTGTCTATGTATCCACACATGCATTTAAGTCTCCGATCAATACAATTATAGCATGGATAATAAACGATTATCATGAACAAGGAAATATGATAATAACTAATTTATTATTGCCTCTAGGGCATATTTCCAACAGTCTCCCACTTGCACTAGAGTCAATAATCTAGTTCACGTCACCATGTGATTCGCATTGTTATGAATCTAACACCCAATGAGTTCTGGGGCTCGATCATGCTTTGCATGTGAGAGAGGTCTTATAGTCAACGGGTCTGCGATATTCAGATCCGTGTGTACTTTGCAAATCTCTATGTCGAACCATAAACACTACTACCACACTCCACTTGGTACTATTTCCAAATGGCTGCTCCACTATACGTATCCAGATTGCTACTACTAGTCATCCGGATAGGTGTTAAAGCTTGCATCGACGTAACTCTTTACGACGAACTCTTTATCACCTCCATAATCAAGAAACATTTCCTTAGTCCTCTGGTTACTAAGGATAATTCCGACCGCTGTCCAGTGATCCACTCCTGGACCACACTTGTACCCCTTGACAGACTCATGGCAAGGCACACACAGGTGCGGTACACAACATGACATACTATACAGAGCCTATGGCTAAGGCATAGGGGACGACGTTCGTCCTTTCTCTTCGTTCTGCCGTGGTCGAGCTTTGAGTCTCACTCAACTTCACACCTTACAAATCAGGCGAGAACTCTTTCTCTGATTGATCCATTTTGAACTCTTTCAAAATCTTTGTCAAGGTATGTACTCATTGAAAGTCTCATCAAGTCATCTTGATCTATCTCTATAGATCTTGATGCTCAACAATTTGGTAGCTTTATCCAGGTCTTCCTTTGAAAATCACTTTCCAAACAACCATTTATGCTTTCCAGAAATCCTACATTATTTCTGATCAACAATATGTCATCCACATATACTTATCAGAAATTCTATAGTGCTCCCACTCACTTTGTTGAAAATACGAGTTTCTCGTAAACTTTGTATAAACTCAAAAACTTTGATCAACTCATCAAAGCATATATTCCAACTCCGAGATGCTTGCTTCAGTCCATGGAAGGATCACCGAAGCTTGCACACCTTTTAGCATCCTTAGGACTGACAAAACCTTCTGGTTGTATCACATACAACCTTTCCTCAAGTAAACCATTAAGGAAACGATGTTTTGACATCCATCTGCCAGATTTCATAATTGAAAACACATCAACTGCTAACATAATTCCAACAAACTTTAGCACCACTACGAGTGAGAAAGTATCATCGTAGTCAACTCCTTGAACTTGTCACAAACATCTTTGCAACAAGTCGAGCTTTACAAATAGTGACATTCACCATCACTGTCTGTCTTCATTTTAAAGATCCATTTGTACTCAACGACCTGCCGTCCAACGAGCAAGTCTACCAAAGTCTACACTTGGTTTTCATACATGGATCCTATTTCGGATTTCATGGCCTCCAACCATTTGTCGGAATCCGGGCCCATCATCACTTCTCCATAGCTCGTAGGTCCATCGTTGTCCAACAACATGACCTCCAAGACAGAGTTGTCGTACCGCTTAGGAGCAGTACACATCCTTGTCGACCTACGAAGTTTGATAGTAACTTGATCCTGAAGTTTCATGATCATCATCATTAACTTCCTCTTCAACTAACGTAGGCTTCATAGAAACATCTTTCTGCGCTGCGCTATTCTCTGGTTGAACAAAGGTTTAACAACCTCATCAAGTTCTATCTTCCTCCCACTCAATTCTTTCGAGAGAAACTTTTTCTCGAGAAAGGACCCAGTTCTAGCAACAAACACTTTGCACTCGGATCTGAGATAGAAGGCATACCCATCTGTTCTTAGGGTATTCTATGAAGATACATTTGTCCGCTTTGGGTTCTAGCTTATTATGTGAAAACATTTTCCACACAAGCATCGCGACCCCAAACATTAAGAAATGACAGCTTAGGTTTCTATCAAACCATAACTCACACGGTGTCATCTCAACAGATTTAGATGGTGCCCCATTTAAAGTGAATGTAGTTGTGTCTAATGCATAACCCCAAAATTATAGTAGTAAAACGATAAGAGACATCATAGCACGCACCATATCCAATAGAGCATAACTATGATGTTCGGACACACCATCACACTATGGTGTTCCAGGTGGCGTTTAGTTGTGAAACAACTTTCACATTGTATTAAGTTGTATGCCAAACTCGTGACTCAGATATTCACCTCCACGGTCATATCGCAGTCATTTTTATCTTCTTGTCACGATGATCTTTAAACTTCACTCTGAATTTGCTTGAACCTTTCAAACGATTCAGACTTGTGTTTCATTAAGTAAATATACACTATATCTACTCAAATCATCAGTGAAGGTAAGAAAATAACGATATCCACTGCACGCTACAAGACTCACTAGATTGCATACATCAACATGTATCATTTCCAATGAATCACTTGCCCGCTCCATCCAACGGGGTCCTTTAGTCATCTTGCCCAAGAGGCATGGTTCGCATGTCTCAACCGATTCGAAATCGAATGAGTCCAAATATCCATCACCATGGAGTTTCTTCATGCGCTTTATACCAATATGACATTTTGCGGCAGTGCCACAAGTATGTGGTACTATCATTATTTAACTTTGTATCTTTTGACATCAATGTTATGAACATGTGTATTACTACGATCAAGATTTCAACAAACCATTCTCACTGGGTGCATGACCATTGAAGGTATTATTCATGTAACCAGAATAACTATTATTCTCTGACTTAAATGAATAACCGTATTGCAACAAACATGATCTAATCATGTTCATGCTCAACGCAAAACACCAAATAACATTTATTTAGGTTCGTCACTAATCCTGAAGGTAGAGAGAGCGTGCGATGTTGATCACATCAACCTTGGAAACATTTCCAACACACATCGTCACCTCACCCTTAGGTAGTTCTCCGTTTATTCCGTAGCTTTTATTTCGAGTTACTAACATTTAGCAACCGAACCGGTATCCAATACCCAGGTGCTACTAGGAGTACTAGCAAGGTACACATCAATAACTCGTATATCAAATATACTTCTGTCGATGTTGCCAGCCTTCTTATCTACCAAGTATCTAGGGTTGTTCCGCTTCAGCGACCTCTCACCTCATAATAGAAGCACTTAGTCTCGGGTTTGAGGTCAACTTTGGGTTGCTTCACTGGAGCAGCAACTGACTTGCTATCGATGAAGTTTCCCTCCTTGCTCTTGCCCTTTTTGAAACTAGTGGTTTGATTAACCATCAACACTTGACGCTCCTTTTTGATTTCTACCTTCGCGGTGTCAAACATCGCGAACAGCTCAGGGATCAATACTTCTATCCCTGGTGTATTATAGTTCATCACTAAGTTCTAGTAGCTTTAGTGATAGTGACTTAGAGAACTATATCAATCACTATCTTATCTGGAAGATCAACTCCCACTTGATTCAAGCGATTGTAGTACCCAGACAATCTGAGTACATGCTCAACGATTGAGCTATTCTCCTTCATCTTACAAGCAAAGAATCTTGTTGGAGATCTCATATCTCGCAACACAGGCACGAGCCTGAGATCACAATCTCTGCTCCTAGAACATCTCATATGTTCCGTGACATTCAAAACGTTTCGGAGCCTCAATTCTAAGCCGTAATGCATGACGCACTAAATTATCAAGTAGTCATTGAAACGTGCCTGTTAGATGTTCACAACATCTATAGACAACGCTAGAGGGGGTGGCGCACCAAGCGGTGCATTAAGGACATAAGCCTTCTGTGCAGCAATGAGGACAATCCTCAGATCACGGACCCAGTCCGCAATATTGCTACCAACATCTTTCAACTCTATTTCTCTAGGAACATATAAAAATTTAAGGGAGCTACAACGCGAGCTAGTAATCTACAACATAATTTGCACAGACACTTTGACTATGTTCATGATAATGAGTTCAATTAATCATATTACTTAAGAACTCCCACTCAAATTGACATCCCTCGGGTCATTCGAGTGATACATGATCCAAATTCACCAACTCAAGTCCGATCATCACGTGAGTTAAGGTGGCTGCAATGGTGAACATCATTATGTTGATCATATCTACTATATGACTCATGTTCGACCTTTCGGTCTTCTTGTGTTCCGAGGCCATGTCTGTACATGCTAGGCTCGTCAAGTTTAACCCGAGTGTTCTGCGCGTGCAAATCTGGCTTGCACCCGTTGTATGTGAACGTAGAGTCTATCACACCCAATCATCACGTGGTGTCTCAACACGACGAACTTTCGCAACGGTGCACACTCGGGGAGAACACAATTTATCTTGAAATTAACTGAGGGATCACCTTATAATGCTACTGTCGTCCTAAGCAAAACAAGGTGCATAAAAGGATTAACATCACATGAAAATCATAAGTGACATGATATGGCCATGAACTTGTGCTTTTGATCTCCATCTAGAAAGCACCGGCATGATCTCCATCGTCACCGGCATGACTCCATGATCTCCATCATCTTGATCTCCATCAACGTGTCGCCATCGGGGTTGTCACGTCCTGCATGCTTCTACTACTATTGCTACCGTAGCGATAAAGTAAAGCATTACATAGCGCTTAATGATTGACACGCAGGTCATACAATAATTAAAGACAACCCTATGGCTCCTGCCGGTTGCCGTACTCATCGACATGCAAGTCGTGATAATCTATACATCACATGATCATCTCATACATCACATATATCTCATCATGTAATTGGTCATATCACATCACAACATACCCTGCAAAAACAAGTTAGACGTCCTCTAATTGTTGTTGCATATTTTACGTGGCTGCTATGGGTATCTAGCAAGAACGATTCTCACCTACGCATAAACCACAACGGTGATACACTAGTTTGCTTTTCAACCTTCTCAAGGACCGTCTTTGTCGAATCCGATCCAACTAAAGTGAGAGAAACTGTCACCCGCAAGCCATCTAGGCAACAAGTTGCGTCGAGGGAACCGGTCTCTCGTAAGCATACGAGTAATGTTGGTCCGGGCCGCTTCATCTCACAATCCCGCTGAACCAAAATACGACCAAGGGAGGAAGCAATCTAAGCATCAACACCCACAAACCTTTTGTGTTCTACTCAAGATCTCATCGAACCATCAACCTAGCTCATGATGCCACTGTTGGGAAACGTCGCATGGGAAACAAAAAATTTCCTACGCACACGCAAACCTATCCATGGTGATGAGCATCTACGAGAGGGAGAGTGGATCTACGTACCCTTGTAGATCACTAAGCGGGAAGCGTTAATAAACGCGGTTGGTGTAGTCGAACATCTTCGCGATCCAAATCGCCGAGCGTCCCGCGATCTCATCACGATCCGTCCCACGATCCAATTACGATCTGTCCCGTGAACTCATCACGATCCGTCCCGCGATCTCATCACGATCCGTCTCACGATCTTGATCACGATCTGTCCCGCGAACTCATCACGATCCGTTCCGCGATCTCATCACGAACCGTCTCGCGATCTCGATCACGGTCCTTCCGATCTAGCGCCGAACGGACGACACCTCCGCGTTCAGCACACGTGCAGCTTGATGACGATCTCCACCGTCTTGATCCAGCAAGAGGAGGTGGAGAGGAGAGAGAGTTCACCGGCAGCGTGACGGTGCTCCGGTGATGGTGGTGGAGTGATTCCGGCAGGGCTTCGCCTAAGCGCTGTGGAAAACCGATCTACAGGAGAAACTGTGCACCGGTGAAACGGGTAGCACGTGGCCGGAAATTCTGTCCAAAAACCACCCAATCCACTAGTATATATAGGAGGAGAGGAGAGGAGAGGTAGCCAAGGCCTTTGGGTCGGCCGAAATAGGAGGTGGGAAGCAATCCTACTTCACCTCCAATCCTAGTTGGAGTGGGATTGCCTCCTATTGGCTGATTTTCCACTTTTTGCTTTAGGACTTTCTCTCCTGCGCCATGGGCCTTTGTGGCTGTTTTCCCAGCCCACTAAGGGCTGGTTAATACTCTCCCACAGCCCATGGACCTCTTGGGGTCGAAGTACCCCTCCCGGAGGTCTCCCGGTACACTATCGGCACTCCCGGTACACTACCGGCACTCCCGGTACACTACCGATGAGCCCGAAACTTTTCCGGAAACCAAACTGGGACCTCCTATATATGAATCTTTACCTCCAGACCATTCCGGAGCTCCTCGTGACGTCCGGGATCTCATCCGGGACTCCGAACAAACTTCGTTCACCACCATACATAACTCTACACTACCGAAACGTCACCGAACCTTAAGTGTGCAGACCCTACGGGTTCGAGAACTATGTAGACATGATCGAGACACCTCTACGGTCAATAACCAATGGCGGGACCTAGACGTACATATTGGTTCCTACATATTCTACGAAGATCTTTATCGGTCGAACCTCTATGTCAAGGATTTAGTTAATCCTATATAACGTTCCCTTTGTTCTTCGGTATGTTACTTGCCCGAGATTCGATCGTTGGTATCTCCATACCTAGTTCAACCTCGTTACTGGCAAGTCTCTTTAATCGTTCCGTAATACAAGATCCCGCAACTAACAATTAGTCACATCGCTTGCAAGGCTTATTGTGATGTTGCATTACCGAGTGGGCCCCGAGATACCTCTCCGTTACACGGAGTAACAAATCCCAGTGTCGATCCATGCCAACTCAACAGACACCATCGGAGATACCTGTAGAGCACCTTTATAGTCACCCAGTTACGTTGCGATGTTTGATACACACAAGGCACTCCTCCGATATCCGTGAGTTGCATGATCTCATGGTCATAGGAACATATACTTGACATGTAGAAAACAGTAGCAATAAACTGACACGATCATATGCTATGTTTGTATTTTGGGTCTTATCCATCACATCATTCTCCTAGTGATGTGATCCCGTTATCAAATGACATCTCATGTCCATCGCTAGGAAACCTTAACCATCCTTTGATCAACGAGCTAGTCAATTAGAGGCATACTAGGGACATGGTTTTGTCTATGTATCCACACATGCATTTAAGTCTCCTATCAATACAATTATAGCATGGATAATAAACGATTATCATGAACAAGGAAATATGATAATAACTAATTTATTATTGCCTCTAGGGCATATTTCCAACACCATCATCCACCCAGAGGTAAGTTGAAGAACTTGGAGTCTTGAAGACTTGATCATCATGTAGGTCTTGAAATTACTAACTCACAACTCTCTCATGAATCACACAACCAACCCCGTCTACTAATAGCATAGCAAAATGTAAAACAACGTTTCCCGGGGCAAATGTGTCAAAGGGTTGAGGGGTACCTACCACATCATACTACAACAAGTAACCAAGTTTCCAGTTTACCTACTTTGCATGCAATTGGGGTGATGGAAGAACTAATGCAATAAAACATAGGTATACATGATCAAAGTGACTTGCCTTGCTGACGGTCCTCGTAATCAAGTGACTCTAGATAACAAGCTTCGCACTCCGGATGATCTAACGAATCAAACAAGAGCACACCATAAGCATAAATACAAAACAATTCACACAATTCAGCAAGGTTAAACAAACATACTAAAACCATTTAATAGTATCAATCAAGAGGAAGAAATCAAAATAAAACAATATTTTGACTCACAAAAATTTTTAGTGTCAAAACTTCTACTACTACTACTTTAAGACAAACAACCAAGCAATATCTAGTAGAAAAAGAAATAGTAAAGAAAATCAATTTTAGTAAATAGAATCAATTTCACTAAAACTTTTGTGTAAAGAAACACTACTAAAATGAAAACAACAAGAATGTTCCTATAACTTTGGAATAGGAACCCAAAACAATAATATTATTAACACTAATATTATTATCATCATATTACTTAACAGAATTGAATTACGAAAATTATTTATTAGAAATCTAACTTAATAATCTAACTAGTTTTTGAAAGTAAAACTATATTGTTTTATAAAACTATACCTAATGAAAAAGATATAAAGATACCTATAACAACATGGTATAAAACTAAACAATCATTCTAAATATTAGCAAGTAATGTTACCTAAATATTTGAAACAACAGAGACTCATGAAAACTATTAACAAAAGTTAAACTAATTTAGGTTCAAATAAAATTAAAATTAGGAAAACTAAACTACATTAAGAACTAAACAGATTCTGTTTTTGTTAAAACAGTAACTAATTTATTAAAAAAAATACTCAAATCATGTAGAATGATAGGTTTTACTAATACCAAACAGTGGAAAAAAGATTCATTCAAAAAAATATTTTTAAACTATAGTTATACAGATTTTAGTAATTTGAACAAATTTGATTAGATTCAAAATTTAAAGCTCAAATTTGAAATCTAAGCATACAGACATAAACTACATCAAATATGTGAACTAATGCAAAAAGAATCAACTAAAAACACTAAATAGTTTAAAAGATATAACAAAAACAAAAACAGAAAACATTCTGTTTTCTAAAACAGAAAAGAAAAGAAAAAAACGGATCGAACGGACAGGGTGACGTGGCGTTCTTTGGTTGGCTAAGGGGTGTGCGAGATCTGACGTTTCGAGCGAACGACCAAGCTGTAGAGGATACCGGTTTGGCTTTTAAAACGATCTAATCCTACGCGTCGGATCTGGATCGAACGGCTAAGAGAGGGGGAGGGGGCTCATAGAGAAAGGGTTCCCGACGAGGGAGTTCTCCGGCGAGGCTGAGGCGTCGAGGTCATAGGGGGCGGCACTCCGGTGGTTGGGGACAGTGCTCGAGGGCTTCAAACAACGGCGGCGGGGCTCCGGCGCACTCTGGTGGTGTCGGAGAGGAGTGGCGACGACAGAGGCGACGGGCACGAGCTCCGGGAGCTTCGGATGGGGATCTGAACTTCGGCGAGGGTGTGGGCAGCACTCTGGCGAGGTAGAGTGGGGGCTCGGGGGTGGAATGAGGAGCGGAGGGTTGGGGCTACTTATAGGGCCGGAACGCTGGTCGGGGAAGGAAAGAGGAGGGAGATCCGGAGAGGAGGAATCGCCAGCGAGGTTCTGTCGACGCGAGGAGGAAGGCGATCGCGGCGTCTTCGGGATCGGACGGTAGGGCCGAGGCGTCAGAGAGAGGGAGGGCGGCATCAGCGCGTCGGTCGGTCGGCTCGGAGCGGTTTCGGGAATTAACTGCTGTGGGCCGGCCCATTTCGAATTAAAATGTTTCCTTTTTAATATCCAGAGCAGTAAAACTCATTTAATAGCATTCAAAACATTTCCAAATATAGGAAATATATATATCAAAATGATCAGGAGAATTAATGCTATTCAATGAACATTTTTCCTCTGTCATATTGAGTACTTTGAAAAAAAATATTTTTCAGAAAATGCTTATTTGATTTTAAATCCTTTTGTAATAATTTTTCAAATAGCCCCCTGGTTTTATTGTTCAAATATTTCACCAAGATGCCCCTAGTGTGGAGTGTCATGCTACTCCCCTCTTTTCTTTGAACTTTTCCAGAGGTTTTCAAATAGGTGAAACAAGAAAAAGAGAAAGATGAAAGTGACATTTCAGAATTTCAAAAGAAGCACTTCAACCATTATATTCATTCAAACAATATGATGATGATGCATAGCTATATTACATAACATTCCAAAATGAAATTTTGGGATGTTACAAATATAAATTGAATGGACCCGGGGTCATAGTTTTCACTAGTGGCATTTGTGTCCTAAACATACCAATGGTGGATAAACAAATTACCGTTGGGCAATTGATAGAAAAGCAATTAATTATGACGATATTCATGGCATGATTAATATATAGGCATTACGTTCAAGACAAGTAGACCGAAATGTGATCCTGCATCTACTACTATTACTCCATCCCTCGACCGCTATCGAGCATGCATCTTATGGTATTAAGTTCATAACAAATAGAGTAATGATTGGAGCATTATGACATAATATAGACAAAGTAAGACCAAATAATATGTTTGAACCCGTCGTTTTATCCTTAGTAACAACAATACAAATACGCGTCTTGCTACTCCTCCTGCCATAGAATGAGGACACCGCAAGATTGAACCTACTACTAAGCACCTCTCCTACTTAAGATAAATCAATTTATTGGCCAAATTAAACAGATAGAATGGAGAGAAATACAAGGCTATAAAATCACACATAATAAATCTCAGAAAAGACTCTGTTACTTACAATGAATTTTGATCAAAAACCCACAATTCATTGGATCTCAACAGACACACCGCAAAGATTACATCAAATAGTTCTTCGAAGAGATCACTGTATTGAAAATGAAACAAGAGAGAGAGTGAGTGTGTGTGTGAGAGAGAGAGATCTAGCTACTGCTATGGACCCATAGGTCTTGTGGGAACTACTCACACATTACCATGGAGGTAACAAGGTTAATGAAGATGGCCTCCATGATCGATTCCTCCTCTCGTAGAGTAGCGACGGTGGACTCCATATGGGACTACAGAAGAACAGAGGCTTGCGGCGGCGATAAAATTGTTTCAGATCTTGCTCTGAGGGTTTTGAAATATTTTTGAATTTATAGAAGAGAATTTAGGCCAGGGGGACATCCAATTAGGTGGCGCACCCTACCCCCTGGGGCATGTTCGATCTTGTGGCCCTCTTGTAGATCATCGGGTCTCCTCCCAAACCTTCTAGGGTCCCTCTTTGTCTAGAAAAACACCATAAAGTTTCATCATGTTTGGACTTCATTTGGTATGGTTTTCTGCGAAACCAAAAACAACAAGAAAACATGAAATGGCAGTGGGCATTGAGTTAGTAGTTAAATGATAAAAATAGAATTTTTGATGTTGAATGCTACCTAACATGTCTTAATCATGTAATCTTTTTGGTATGAATATTGAGAAACGTTGACTTAGAAAATATAGAAATGATACTACAGATGAATAGTAGCTAATAACCATTACTTTTCAAAATAACAATGCTAAAGAAGATTATACATATGCATTTAATCATGTAAGTAATGGCATAGCTCGATCCTCCTCGCGTAAAGTATAAATCATGAACACACCGGTGCCAAACCAAGCATTTGTATCGTACATTTTCAAGCGCTTCAGCATTTTCAACTTCACTCAACACATGAGCGTGAGCCATGAACTTAGCACTTTAGGTGGAATAGAATGATGGTAAGGGTTCATAAGGGAAGATAAAAATTAGAGAAAGTCTCGCATCAACTAGGCGGATCGTCAGGCCATGGAGACGTCTTTAAATCGATATCGATACAGGAAGTAGGGATTGCCAAGCAATGGATGCAGTAGAGCTATAAGTGCATGAAATCTCTCTACTGAAACTAAGTGGGTGTGCGTACAACTTAGTTTCCCATGAATACCTTGGTCATTTGAGGAAGCCCGTCATTGGAACATGCAAGTTAAGTTCTAATAATGAAAATTTTCCATTAGTATATGAAAGTGACAAATCATGGAAACTCTCTATATGAACAACATGGTGCTACTTTGAATCACAAGTGTCATAAAGGATAGTAACATTGCCCCTTCTCTCTTTTTCTCTCTTTATTTTCTTTTTTAGCGCAATATCATGAAGCTCATCCCCACTTTTTTGAGGACTCATCAGTCTTCATCATTCTTTTCCTCACCGGGACAATGCTCTAATAATAATGATCATCACAATTTTATTTACTTATAACTTGATAAAACTGAATGATATGACTACATATGAATACCTCTGGCAGTATACCGGGATATGCAATGATAGTAGCGTAACATGTATAACAATGATGAACGATGGCGTTTACACATATATTTGTTAGATCTATGATCATGCAAAGAAAAATGTCAATGAATGCCCAAGTCATGTGAATTGATGGAAGTTGCATGGCAATATATCTCAGAATGGCTATGAAAATGTCATGATAGGTAGGTATGATGGTTGTTTTGAGGAAGATATAACGAGGCTTATGTGTGATATATCATGTCATATCTTGCCCAAATGTTTGATGATTTACCTTTTTTATGTGATCTACTGTATATAGAGAGTGAATATCCTACAACCTCATACACCGTTTGATGCACAAAACTATGCATTCAACATATTATTTGGTTCGACCATGCACGCTTTCCAATTCACGATTTAGTTACCTAAACTTGATATTATTACACTCTAGAATCAGCTAGCATAGTATTTATTAAGGAGAAGAAAGATTGTTCCAGACGTCTATACCTAGATAGGAATGCACACATCATAGAGAAGTATAGGATGTCAAAGAATGCCATAAAGTGAGATGTAAGCGTAGCAAGGGGTCGAGCGTTTGAGGATCTCTACCAACGGTTGGACACGAAGGAAGGCAAAAGGGACATCTCTAATATGGCCCAGATCCAAGAGAGGAAGGCGTTGACCAAATTAAATGCATCAAGGGCGGAAAAGATCAGATCGTGGTGAAGAACGAGGAGATTAACATAGATGGCGGGAGTAGTTTGACCAGATGTTCAATGAGAAGAGTGAGACTTGTACCATTGAACTATATGGCTCCTTTGATGATACTAGCAAGCGTTTTTGTGGCGAATTCAGGAGACGAGGGTCAAGGAGTCTTTAAAAAGGATGAAAGGAGGCAAGGCGATGGGTCCTGATTGTATCCCCATTGAGGTGTGGAGAGACCATGGGGACATAGCAATAGTATGGCTAACCAAGCTTTTCAACCTTATTTTTCGGGCAAACAGATGCAAGAAGACTGAAGACGGAGTATATTAGTACCAATCTTCAAGAACAAGGGGGATGTTCAGAGTTGTATCCTATTACCATGGAATTAAGCTGATGAGTCATAGAATGAAGATATGGGAGAGAGTCATTGAGGGCCACATAAGAAGAATTACAAGTGTGACCAAAAATCAGTTTGGTTTCATGCGTGGGAGGTCGGCCATGGAAGCCATTTTCTTGGTACAACAACTCATGGAGAGATACAGGGAGAAAGAGAAGGACCTACATATGGTGTTTATTGACTTGGACAAGGCCTATGATAAGATACTGCTACTTGTGAGTTGCATTGGGTTTTCTCCAAAGAGGAGGGGTGAAGCAATATAGTAGCAATGAGTATTACACTTAGTAAGAACTAGGGTTGTCAAACTAATAGGATAATCAGGGAAAACTCCCGTTGTCAACACCCGCACACACAAAACCAAACACTTGCACCCAACTCGGGCAAGAGTAGTGTTGTCAATCCCCTTGAACTCATTACTTGCAAAGATTAATTCTAATAGTGACAGATAAATAAAAGGTAAAAGTAAAAAAGGAAAATAAATAATTGCAGCAAGGTATTTTTGGTTTTTAGCAATATGATTAAATATACATGGGTGCCATTGTTTTCACTAGAGGCTTCTCTCTTGAATTCATAGCATACGGTGGGTAGACAAATTACTGTTAGCCAATTGATAGAGAAGTGAATAGGTATGATATTATTCATAGCAATGATAATGTATATAGGCATCATGGCTATGACAAGTAGACCAAAACGATCCTACATCTACTACTATGATTCCACCAATCGACGGACTCCTTCCCGCATCTATGGTATTAAGTTCATGACTAACAGAGAAATGCATTAAGAAAAATGGAATGATGTAGACAAAATAAACCCAATCAATATGAATAAACCCCGTTGCTTTATACTTAATGGCAACAATACAATACATGTCTTGTCCCCTTCTATCACTAGGATATAGAGCACCTCAAGATTGAACCCGCTACAATGCACCCCTCCAGACGAAGATAAATAAATCTAGTTGGCCAAACCAAATAGATAGATCAGAGAGAAATAGAAAGCTATAACAATCATGCATAATAATGTCAGAAAAGACTCAATTACTTTAAATAAATAATTTGATCATAAACCCACAAATCATTGGATCCCAACAAACACACTGCAAAAGAAGATTACATCAAATAGAACTCCACGAGAATCGCAGAGGACATGGTATTGAAGATCAAAGAGAGAGAAGAAGACATCTAGCTACTAGCTATGGACCTGTAGGTCTATGGTGAAATACTCACACATCATCATGGATTCATCAAGGTAGATGTAGACGTCCTTCATGATCGATTCCCCCTCAGGAAGATTATCAGAAAAGGACTCCAGATGGGATCAAAGATAACCCCCGTAAAGTTTCATCACATTTGGGTTAATAGGTTAGACCCAAAAATATATTCAAAATAGCATATAATTGCATATAAAGTATCCAAGATTGATAATATAATAGCATGAAACAATAGAAAATATAGATACATTGGAGACGTATCAGATACCACGGAATGTCATGTGGTCGGCCTTGGAGAAACACAAAGTCCAAGCAAAGCACATTACGCTCATCAAGGACATGATGATATTGTTGTGACAAGTGTTAAAACAAGTGATGGTGACACTGATGAATTTCCAATTAAAATAGTATTGCACCAGGTGTCACCTTTGAGCCCTTATGTTTTTGCCTTGGTGATGGATGAGGTCACAAGGGACATAAAAGGAGAAATTCCATGGTGTATGACCTTTACAGACGATGTGGTGCTAGTCAATGATAGTCAGATGGGGTGACAGTGTCCTAGACTAGGGAGTACTGACCACGTTGTCTCCCGACCAGGTGGGTCGGGCCGAGGACCCCCATGGTGGTTTACTAACGGGCCACTTCTGGCAGCCCATGGCATATACGAGGAAGATTCCACAAGACTTTGTGATCAAGACAAGGACTCCCATAATCTTAGGCCTACGGTACATTATATAAGCAGAGGCTAGGCTAGTCAATAGAGTACGGATGACCCACAAGTATAGGGGATCAATCGGAGTCCTTTCGGTAAGTAAGAGTGTCAAACCCAACAATGAGAAGAAGGAAATGACAAGCGGTTTTTAGCAAGGTATTACTGACCCGAGCACATACATGGTGCCTAGCCCCCGCTCGCATGATGGACATAGGGGAGACCACGAGGGCGCGCCCCTCTTGAGGTGTGCTCAGTTGTGAGAACATATGACTATTGGGGAAAACCAACTTTACTGATGCATGAAGCAAGTTCATTATACAAAATAAAGATACATGGTGCCATTTTTGAAACGGACCAGCTTGAGGCTGTGCCGGTAGGCGCCCCTCAAGGATGATAGAAAATGCTACCATGACGGACACGAGACAGCCTGAGGTCGCTTGCTACTTCTTGAGCTTGCGTTGGTTTTCCCTTGAAGAGGAAAGGGTGATGCCACAAAGTAGATAAGTATTTCCCTCAGTTGTTGAGAACCAAGGTATCAGTCCAGTAGGAGGAACAAGGAAGTCCCCAATTTATGCACCTACAAAAACAATCAAACACCTGCACCCAAAACTATAAAGGGGTTGTCAATCCCTTCACGGTTACTTGCAAGGATTAGATCTAATAGAGATAGATATGAAAGATTGTGAGAAGTAAAAGTAAATAAAATTGCAGCAAGGTATTTTTGGTATTTTTGGTCTATAGATCTGAAAATATATTATGGAAAGTAGACCCGAGGGCCATAGGTTTCACTAGAGGCTTCTCTCTTGAAGGAAAGTATCACGGTGGGTGAACAAATTACTGTCGAGCAATTGATATAAAAGCAAATAATTATGAAGATATCCAAGGCAATGATATCCAAGAACAGAGTAACGCATTAGGTAAGATGACATGATGTAGAGGGATAAACTCAAGCAATATGATGAAAAACCCATCTTGTTACCCTTGATGGCAACAACACAATACGTGCCTTGCTACCCCTACTTTGTCTCTTTCCTTCACCTCGCCGGAGCAGATCGAGACCGACCCCGATCTCTCTCCCCTTTCCTTCCCCGAGCCACCTGACCTATCCTATAAATAGAGGAGCTCATCCTCATTCGATTTTTTCCCAAACCCCCGAGCTCCCCTCATCAGAGCACCTCACATCACCCCGCCGGAGTTTGGCCACCACCCGAAGCTCCTCGAGCTTGTGGAGCTCAACGCCGTCGCCCCCGAGCTCCAACTCCACCGCCAGTCGACGCGGGAGGTCCCCCGCTGCTATTTGGTCGCCTACGCTATTACCTCCGACAACCGAAGCACCGTCCCCATCCACGCCAGAGCTGCCATCATCGTCGTCTTCACCGGAGCACCACCCATCGCCGATGTGAGCACCCCACCCCCTCCTCAGCCTTCAGATCTAGATCGTACGGTTCAGATTACATCAATTTAAACCCCAAACCATTTTGTTTTAATCTGTGGATGTTCACTCATTAGCTCCCCCACGCGCACGCTTCGGCCAATCATAGCATGACACGTAGTCGTTCGTTAGATAAGTTTTTTTTATTTTCTCTATTTCTGTTTTAGAAAACAGAATAGTTCTATTTTTAAAATCTTAATATATTTTAATATGTTTACTTTTTTTGAGTGATTCTTTTTGCAGTAGCTCAATTTTTTTATGAATTATATGCTAGAACTTTTGTTTTTCAAATTTGATCTAATTAAATTTGAATTGTGTTTAATTTTCTCAAATCACTAGAATTTGAATAACTTGAGTTTAAAAATATATTTTTAGTGATTCTTTTTGCTACTGGTTTGTATTAGTTCTATTTATCACTATGGTCAATTTGGGATTTTTTTTAGTATTATAAATTAGGGTTTCAAGAAAAACAGATTCTGTTTTGGTTCTTTTTAGGTTTATTTCTATTTCGTTTGTTTTAATTATTTTTAATTTATTTTCTTTTATATTAGTTGAAAAGTTTTATTTTGTTTTCTATTAGCTAGCAGTAGTATTTCAACCAAGTTATTTTTATGTCAATTATTATTTTTATAGCATGAATCAATGCTAGTTTCATAATAACTTGCAAATTGATTTCATTGCTAGTTTGATTTCCTATTTGAACATATTTTTATAAATTGTTTTATAAGTTTTACTTTCTGTTAAATTAGTGGTTTTATAATTTTATTTTCCCTTATTTTAGTATTTTATTGTTTTTCTTGTTGTTAAGTTTATTAGGCAAAAACTTATGTTGTTTAGTGTATTGTTTTCTTAAATCTTAGTTGTTCTTCAAAAGTAATTCTTTTTGCTAGTAAAATATTTACTACAATATTTTTGTTAGATTTTACTTTGGTTTGTATTGTTTCTATTGAAAATAGGGTTATTGGTAATGAAAACTACTTTGGTTGTTTTGATGAAGTTTTGTTGTTTTAACTTTTGTCTTAAGTATTTCCTTCATCACAACCATGTTGCTTTTAGTTTTGTGTTTCTTATTGTTTGATATTATTGTTTACTAGAGTGAATGCTTATGTGAATGCAATGCTTGGCTATATAGATTTCATCAGAGAGTGACGAATAGTTCTATCAAGTTATATTCTGAGAGCAATACTATCTTCATCAACCTTACTAGGCAAGTTCGCATTGACCATGTTATTACCTATGTTTTCAATATGCATTAGTTCTACCATCCCACCCATTGCATGCAAAGTAGGTACTTGGAAACTTGTTTACTTGAGTAGTATCATGTGGTAGGCACCCATAAAACCCATGTTACTTTGGCCAGGGAAACCTTATGTCCTTTTTGCTATGCTTTTGGTAGACGGGGTTTGGTTGAGTGTTTCATGAGTGTTGAGAGAACTTAATGATCAAGACTCAAGACTACAAGAAGTTTTTAAGACCTCAAGATGCAATACACCTCTGGGTGGATGATGGAAGAACAACACCCTAGAGAACCCAGTGGTAGCCTAGGTGATGCTGGAGAAGCGCCAGTATTCACGCGGAAAGGTCCACCCAGGCACTAAGAGATGGATGGATACTTCAAGACCCAAGGCTTACCTACACAACCACAAGCCATTATGGGCTCTGGCTTGGTTGGACATTAATTGTGGTGACTCTGGACAGCCGGTGCTACGAGATGTAGAAGAACGGTAGGAATGGATGGGCACCGACAGAGTCCGAGAGGAACCCTTTGAAAGACCATGTTTTGGTCATCCATTTCTCAAACACCCTGAAGTGCGAGGAATTCAACGGAGGCGATCAAATCTTGTGGGGAACGTGTGCAAAACTCTGTAGTGTACTCAAACCTAATCGATTAGCCGTGTCCACGGTCATGGACATCTTGAGCCAAAGGAGCTGAAACTATCAAGAAGTCTCAACACAAATAATTATAATGATGAGGGTATTATTGTTAACTTGGGTATGAGAATTGGTTGGTGGAACCATCTCATTAAACAACCAACATTGTACTAATAATTTTTTCTTTGCCCCCTCTCTTGTTGTAGGAAAAAATTGCTTTCTGCAGAACTTAATTTTACAACCCCACCTGCCATATATGCATATAGTATAGATGATTATTTTTCACCCTCTCTTTTGTGACTTGCCGGCATATTCAATATTCTAACCTACAAGGCCGCAATGTCTCATATTGCAGATATTCTTTTACGACGAGTAAGGGTACGATTTAGGGTTACGGTCTGGAGTCAACCTGCCATTGGTGTTATTGGGACTCCACTCCCGTTAACTGTTTCCGCTGAGATTTTGAGGTATATATCAGTTTTACATTATTTACATGTAATTGCACTTCGATATATACATTGATGTACTGTGTGTGCCACCATACTGATCTAGGGATGGCATAGAACACACAAAGGCTTGACCATTTGAGGTCGGGTCGCTACAGAAATGGTATCAGAGCACATGTTGACTGTAGGACGTGACCCTAGGAAATGGCTTAGAAATAGGAAGACCTTGATAGGAACAACTTTTGTTTTCACTACTCTCGTAACTTCTAAATTGTTTTACTGAACCCTCCCTGTTTCAAACTATAGATGGATAACTACACTCTGAACAAAAGAGAGGACTACGAGGATATTCTCGGATGCCCTTTCCTCATGACGCTGGTACAGATGGCGAAGCTGCCGATACCTAAGATCAAGGTGACTAAGAGGAAGTCTGGATTTTGGGGTGTCCGAACTAAAATATTTAGACGTAAAGAAGACCCCAAGACTGAAGACGTCAACTATGGCACATTGAACCATGAATGTGAGATGGGCATGAACACTGCCGTCCATGATGCTATCGCATGTTTGAGCTATCGTCATCGTTTTGAGTTAAGTGCACATTACTTTGGAAGGCTTGGATGGCAGAAGCGTGTGGAGCGCACATCATCCTGACAGATGAACAAAAGATGAAGTTTTCACCTGTACTTGCGTACAATCAAGAACTGGAGTACTACATCAAGAACCTTCAAATGGACCTTCTCTCAGAGTTATTTGAGAATGAAACACTTCGTGAGAGCCTCAAGAACAAGAAGCTGTAGGTAGCCAATCTGAAGTAACATGATCCTGAGATTCAGAAGCTTCGTCAAGACTTGAAGAATAGTCAGGCCATGGCCCATGATGGAGATGTTGAAATTTAGAAGCTCAAGAACCAACTTCTGGAACTAGAGGGATGACATCAGAAACTCCGAGTCAACAGGGACAATCTGGCAGAAGAACTTAAGAAGATCAAGCAGGACCAGAAGAAGCCCACTGAAGATGAAGACATGATATAAACTAGCCTAGTAGTGGCCCCACCATGAGAAAAATAAATATAAACGTTTTGCGATTTGTGTGATCGACCATACCAACCTTATGTGGATGGCGATACTTTAGTATTGATTGAACTTTATGAATGTGTAGACTTGAGATTCTTTATTTGATTTTCTGTCTTTGTGTTATTTGTATCTTCACCCTCTCTCTCTTACCCATCTCATCCCCAAAACCTTGGACCCAATAGATGACATACGAAGTTGGACATGTATTCTATGGACCAATGACCCAGCTGGAGGCTGAGATATGGATTCAGAACATGGAGGAACACTTCGGGCGCTACTTGATTTCAAAGAAGTATGAGGTTGCACATGCTCTTCAGTACCTTACACAAAGTGTTGTGATCTGGTGGAGAATGCATCATGCCATACAAGGATTTAATGGAGCAGAAACTTGGGAAGAATTCAAGAAGACTCTGTTAAGATCCCGTCTCATTTAGAAGCACTGTGTTAACCCGATGAAGAAGACTTGTGCATGCAAGATCTGTGGAGAGATAGGACACACCTAGGAAGAACACAAGGATGGATTCCATCATTGTGAAGAAAATCACCTAGCTGAGGAGTGCCCAACTAGTCAGGTGACTTGTTTCTTGTGTGAAGGAACCACCCACTACCCAGCTGAGTGCCACATTTATCCTAAGGTGCGACAAGTTGTCAAGCAACAGAAAGAGGCCCTCAAGTAAAACTTTGAGGAACATCTGATGAGTATGCTCGTGCCAATGACGACAAAAGATGTACCATTTGGAGATACCTGAATAGAGAACTGGACCAAGTCATGTTATTCATGTGGAGAAGAAGGACACATCTCACATGATTGTCCAAAGGAATATCTAGAAGAATTCCTGACAAAAATGTTTGGGTATGATCCTCAGGAAATAGAAGCTATGATCTGTACGCAAGGGACTAGGAAGAAGAGAAAGCATATCAGGAAGAGACAAGCCCCTAAACAGAGGGACCTGAGTCATATCAGATGTTTCAACTGTAAAGATATGGGTCACTACGCCAATATGTGCCCAGGAAAGGAACCAAGAACCCAAGGAGCAAACACCAACATCAAGAAGCCTCAAGACTTGCCAGAAGTCATCTGCTTTCATTGCAAGGAAGCAGGAAATTATACTAATAAATGTCCAAATGAGAAGAAAGCAAGCATGTAGTAGTTAAGTTTTGATAATGGCAATAAGTGTAACATGAAGCACTCTTGTTTTCATGAGGTTATGGAGTTAAATTTTGTAACGAAAGTCTTTGAGATTGTAATAACTCCATGAATCAATAAGATTTATTGTTTCATGATTTTCCTATGTTGATTTGTACGAGTTGTTACTCCATGAACAATGATCGCGGACCATTTTCGAGGAGATGATAAAATATGGTCTATGCAAGCATATGCACATTTCATTTTAAGTGTGGTAGTAACCGTTAAAACCACATGATCCAAGGAATAAGAAAGTACTATATTTCCAAGGAGTCTGGATCAAATGAATATAGTTGAAGGTAATGTTGTACCATATCAAACTGTGTGTATGACAACATTGGTAACAACTACTTTTGAAGTTGGAATCTTGAGAAAAGGAATGATTGTGATGAAATACCCAAGGTTAAACAGACCAATGGAAAAGAAAATGAATTCCACAGAATGGAATCCAGAAAAGAATAAGTCTGTGATTTATTACCTCGGGGGTATGATGGAGTGAACTGAAGGTAATGCCAAAATGTGAAACGCTAGTAACCACAATGGTGAGTTAAAGTTGTTCAAGTATTCAAGTGAGCCCACAACTCACAAACCCCAGGATTGTTAAGGATCAAGTACTACCTTTATGAAGGAAGAAAACTTGGAAGAAGCTACGACTGTTTAGCAAACGTTTTCTTAGGAGGATATGAAAACCCGAGAGTTGTGAAGAAACGATAGATGGTTTGTTTAGCTTGCAAAATCAAAGGGTTTATCAGAACTTTGTTCATTGAAAAGATAAATTTCTGCAACGCTTGTGAGGAAGACCAAGTGTTAGGAATACAAGAATCACTAAACCTTATACAACGTAATGATTTCAGTGCGACATGGCTTGGCCACCATGACGACTTACTCTTATCATTTCTCTTGCTATCCAGAATGGTAAATCTAAGTGACTTACCCATAGCAAAGAGGCGACGTTCTTTTAAGCTTTTTTTAAGCCTTAGAAAGGTATGATGAAAACCCCTTCTACATGGCAGTTGTTGCCATACATAGGAATTTTACAGTGAGGAATGAAGACAAGACTCATTTCAGTGCAGGATAACCACTAATAGTATAACACCATGAGATCTTCAATAAGTTATTTAGAATGATCACGAGACATGTTAGTTAAGAATATCTAGTAACGGGAGAACTTTGTATTGACCAAGGAAACACTGGATTCTGAAGAAAACGTTATGATTATAACTAAAGATCATCAGCAAAGAAGTTACTGTGATGAATGTAAAGAGGCAAATATTGCCAAGGACCCCGGAGGATTTTCATGATATTGAGGGACCAATAACTCTCATTTTAAGTGTGGTGGACCCCACACTTACAGGTCAATCGATTTGCTAGAAGACCCCTAAAGCCTAACCTTTTCTTTCTAGCCGTTTCGAATCTCGAGGACGAGATTCATTTTAAGTGCGGTAGGTTTGTAACATCCCAAATTTTCTAATGTTATATTATGATTGATTGTTTGATTGAGTGATTGAAATTGAGTGAAATTTGAAACTTTTTGAAACTTTTGAATGAGACGGAATAAAATGACTTTCCCCTTTGTTTTTTATTCCAAATTCATCCAATACAAATCAGTGAGTGAAGATGACATGACTTCTTCAAAATAAAGGATTGGAAAAGTGGATTTGAAAATCTCTGAAAATATTCTATTGGGAATATATTTCATATTTGGTTTTACATTAAAATTTGAAAGGATTCAAAGTTTCTTGCCCGAAATTCAAAAAAATGAGAGGAAGAACATGACCCTTCTACTTTTGTGAAATATCTGAACCATAAAACCTAGGGTGTTATTTGAAAATTATTTAAATATTTTCTGAAAACTAATTTCTAAAAGTATTTATTTGGGCCATGGAAAAATGTCCATCCTTTTGCATTTATTCTCCTGATAATTTTGGTATATAAAACTTCTATAGTTGATTGTATATTTATTTTCCTTTCCTACTCTTTAGTTCATGTTTTTATTAAGGAAAATGTTTTTAAAAAGGAATCGTATCCAAGGCCCAATAGGAATAGTGGCGGCCCGATCCACTCCAGATCAGATCCGAAGATATTTCGGAGCAGCCACCAATTCACTCTACCCCCCTCCCTTCTCTCACTGACGCGTCGGCCCCACCACCGCTCCTGCCTTCCGGTCGCCATTCTCCTTCATTTCTCCTTCTCTTTCCTTCACCTCGTCGGAGCAGATCGAGACCAACACCGATCTCTCTCCCCTTTCCTTCCTCGAGCCTCCTGACCTCTCCTATAAATAGAGGAGCTCGGGCTCGTTCGATTTTTTTCCCAAACCCCCGAGCTCCCCTCTTCAGAGCACCGCACATCACCCCGTTGGAGTTCGGCCACCACCCGAAGCTCCCCGAGCTTGTGGAGCTCAACGTCGTCGCCCCCGAGCTCCAACTCCACCGCTAGTCGACCCCGGAGGTCCCCCGCCGTCGTTTGGTCACCTACCCCATTGCCCCCGACCACCAGAGCACCATCGCCATCCATGCTCGAGCCGCCATCATCGTCGTCTTCGCTAGAGCACCACCCACCTCCGCTGTGAGCACCCCACCCCCTCCTCAGCCTTCGGATCTAGATCGTACGGTCCAGATTAGATCAATTTAAACCCCGAATCGTTTTGTTTTAATCTGTGGACGTTCACTCGTTAGCTGCCCCATGCGCACACTTCGGCCACTCACAGCATGACACGTAGCCGTAGTTATGTTTTCTTATTTTCTCTGTTTCTGTTTTAGAAAACAGAATAGTTCTATTTTTAAAATCTTAATATCTTTTAATGTGTTTACTTGTTTTTAGTGATTCTTTTTGCAGTAGCTCACAAATTTTATGAAGTATATGTTCGAACGTTTATTTTTCAAATTTCATACATTTAAATTTGAATTTTGTTGAATTTCCTCAAATCACTAGAATTTGAATAACTTGAGTTTAAAAATATATTTTTTAGTGATTCTTTTTGCTACTGGTTTGTATTAGTTCTATTTATCACTATGTTGAATTCGAAAATTATTTTGAATACTATAAATTAGGGTTTCAAGCAAAACAGTTTCTGTTTTAGTTATTTTTAGGTTTATTTTTATTTCTTTTGTTTTAATTGTTTTTAATTTATTTTCTGTTGTATTAGTTGACAAGTTTTATTTTGTTTTCTGTTAGCTAGCAGTAGTATTTCAACAAAAATAGTTTTATGTAAATTATTATTTTTATAGCATGAAATCAATGCTAGTTTCATAATAGCTTGCAAATTGATTTCATTGCTCGTTTGATTTCCCATTTGAAAATATTTTTATAAATTGTTTTATAAGTTTTACTTTCTGTTAACTTAGTGGTTTTATATTTTTGTTTTCCATTATTTTAGTATTTTATTGTTTTGCTTGTTGTTAAGTTTATTAGGAAAAAACTTATGTTGTTTAGTGTATTGTTTTCTTAAATCTTAGTCGTTCTTCAAAAGTAATTCTTTTTGCTAGTAAAATATTTACTACAATATTTTTGTTAGATTTTACTTTGGTTTGTCTTGTTTCTATTGAAAATAGGATTATTGGTAATGAAAAGTACTTTGGTTGTTTTGATGAAGTTTTGTTGTTTTAACTTTTGTCTTAAGTATTTCCTTCATCACAGCCATGTTGCTTTTAGTTTTGTGTTTCTTATTGTTTGATATTATTTTTTACTAGAGTGAATGCTTATATGAATGCAATGCTTGGCTATATAGATTTCATTAGAGAGTGACGAGTAGTTCTATCAAGTTATATTCTAAGAGCGATATTATCTTCATCTACCTTACCAGGCAAGTTCGCATTGATCATGTGGTAGGCACCCATAAAACCCATGTTACTTTGGCCCGGGAAACGTTGTGTCCTTTTTGCTATGCTTTAGTAGATGGGGTTTGGTTGAGTGTTTCATGAGTGTTGAGAGAACTTAATGATCAAGACTCAAGACTACAAGAAGTTTTCAAGACCTCAAGATGCAATACACCTCTGGGTGGATGATGGAAGAACGACACCCTGGAGAACCCAATGGTAGCCTAGGTGTTGTTGGAGAAGCGCCAGTATTCATGCAGAAAGGTCCACCCAGGCACTAAGAGATAGATGGATACTTCAAGACCCAAGGCTTACCTGCATAGCCACAAGCCATTATGGGCTCTGGCTTGGTTGGACATTAATTGTGGTGACTCTGGACAGCCGGTGGATGTAGAAGAAAGGTAGGAATGGATGGGCACCGACAGAGTCCTAGAGGAACCCTTTGAAAGACCATGTTTTGGTCATCTGTTTCTCAAATACCTTGAAGTGCGAGGAATTCAACGGAGGCGATCAAATCTTGTGAGGAACGTGTGCAAAACTCTGCAGTGTACTCAAACCTAATCGATTAGCCGTGTCCACGATCATGGACATCTTGAGATAAAGGAACTGAAACTATCAAGAAGTCTCAACACAAATAATTATAATGATGAGGGTATTATTGTTAACTTGGGTATGAGAATTGGTTGGTGGAACCATCTCATTAAACAACCAACATTGTAGTAATAAAAATTTTCTTTGCCCCCTCTCTTGTTGTAGGAAAAAATTGCTTTATGCAAAACTTAATTTTACAACACCACCTGCCATATATGCATATAGTATAGATGATTATTTTTCACCCTCTCTTTTGTGACTTGCCGGCATATTCAATATGCTGACCTACACGGCTGCAACGTCTCATGTTGTAGATATTCTTCTACGACGAGTAAGAGTACGATTCAGGTTTACGGTCTGCACTCAACCTGTCATTGATGTTATTGGGACTCCACATGTTGACTGTTTCCGCTGAGATTTTGAGGTATATATCAGTTTTACTTTTTTACATGTGATTGCATTTTGATATAAACATTGATGTACTGTGTGTGCCAACTTACTGATCCAAGGATGGCACAGAACACACAGTGGCTTGACCGTTTGAGGTCGGGTGCTACAGATTCGTCACCTCTTCCGCACTACTAGAGAGAAGCTATGGAAGGCGCTTTACAATGCGCAAAAGGATTGGCCAGCCGAGGAGGAGGATTGGGGTCTACACACCGACAAGCCTTTTACCGAGGTATAACATAATTTTGTCTGATCGGCTTTATTTATCCCAATGAAAATCTAAACTTCTTTCCGATCACTTTTGTAGAAATGGTTGAGCAAGGCCACAGGCATCGACTTCCCGGTGCCTCAGTCCGAAGACATAAGGTTTGGGTTGTTGGTGGAGATGCTCATCGAGGTGCCTTACGAGGCGCCTTCAAAGAAGGATAAGAAGAAGAAACCATGCCTGGAAGGCCTTCACATCAGGGACCAGTGAGCGGCTGTGTCCGAGGAAACCCATGCCTCCTCGAATCAAGAGGAGCATGAGGACAAGGACGAGGGGATGGCGATTCCCCCTTGCAAGAAAGAGGGTGGCATCATTGGACGCCACGGAGGACGTGCCTCCTCCTGCCAAGAAGAAAGTGCGTCGGACGCAGGTAATCCTATCCGGCGACAGTTCGGACTCGGATACCGAGCCCAATGACTTTGAGAGGGTTCCACGAAGGAACCTATGGGTCAAGCCCCTAGCTCAGAGGTAAGGATCCGAATACTTCCTCAGCTATCATCGATAGGTTTTGAGGGTTACTAACATGTGAGTATTTACTAATTATGCAGCTCGCCACACGTCCTCCCCACCGACCGGACCACGGGTAGGGAGACCTCGCCCGCCGATCTAGCGAAGACCGGGAACGTGTTGCATCCCAATCCTCCGGACGCCGCTAAGGACACCGTAGAGGTGTCATCCCAACATGCTCCTATGGAGTCGGGCACCTGCGACGGGGAGACGATATCATGGTCAAGGCCAATGCCTCGGCCACTGAAGACCGAGGGGCGGGGCCCTACCCGGATACTGAGGAGACCAGACAGTAGGCATTAAGTCTCCTTTGAGGACCTCTCGGGAGCGAAACACGCCTCCGGAGGCACCGGTTCAATCCCCGATCGGTGATCGGGTTGTCCAATCACCACCGGCACCGCCAACCAGTGGGTGGCCGATCATGGGGGAGGCTCTATCAAGCGCCTCCATCTCCGAGGAGCACCGCACCCTTATGGTTGCGGTATTGCAGAGCATTCAATCCATCGACAACAGACTAAAGAAGGCCTTCAAGGGTCTCCTTGTTGGAAATTTGCCCTAGAGACAATAATAAAATGGTTATTATTGTATTTCCTTGTTCATGATAATTGTCTAGTGTTCATTCTATAATTGTATTAACCGTAAACCGTAATGCATGTGTGAATACATAGACCACAACATGTCCCTAGTGTGCCTCTAGTTGGCTAGCTCATTGATTAATATATGGTCACGGTTCATGACCATGGACATTGGATGTCATTGATAACGGGATCACATCATTAGGAGAATGATGTGATGGACAAGACCCAATCCTAAGCATAGCACAAGATCGTGTAGTTCGTCTGCTAAAGCTTTTCTAATGTCAAGTATCGTTTCCTTAGACCATGAGATTGTGCAACTCCCGGATACCGTAGGAATACTTTGGGTGTGCCAAACATCACAACATAACTGGGTGGCTATAAAGGTACACTACGGGCATCTCCAAAAGTGTCTGTTGGGTTGGCACGAATCGAGACTGGGATTTGTCACTCCATGTGATGGAGAGGTATCTCTGGGCCCACTCGGTAAGACATCATCATAATGAGCTCAATGTGACTACAAAGTTAGCCACGGGATGATGTGTTACGGAATGAGTAAAAAGACTTGCCGGTAACGAGATTGAACAAGGTATAGGGATACTGACGATCGAATCTCGGGCAAGTATCATACCGATAGACAAAGGGAATTGTATACGGGATTGATTGAATCCTCGACATCGTGGTTCATCCAATGAGACCATCGTGGATCTTGTGGGAGCCAACATGGGTATCCTGATCCCGCTGTTGGTTATTGACCGGAGAGGTGTCTCGGTCATGTCTACATGCCTCCCGAACCCGTAGGGTCTACACACTTACGGTTCGATGACGTTAGGGTTATAGGGAAATAGTGTACGTGGTTACCGAAGGTTGTTCGGAGTCCCGTATGAGATCCCGGACATCACGAGGAGTTCCTTAATGGTTCGGAGGTAAAGATTCATATATAGGAAGTGAGGTTTTGGTCACCGGAAGTGTTTCGGGCACCGCCGGCAATGTACCGGGACCACCGGAAGGGTTCCGGGCGTCCATCGGGAGGGGCCACCAGCCCCGGGAGGCTACATGGGCCAAGAGTGGGAGGGAACCAACCCCTAGGTGGGTTGGTGCACCTCCCACCTAGCCCAAGGCGCAGCAAAGGAGAGAGGAGGGGCAAACCCTAGGCCCAGATGGGCCCTAGGCCAACCCTAGGGCGCCTAGGGCTGCTGCACCACCTCTCGCCTTCCTTGGTTGCTGCCCCAAGTCCCATCTAGGGCCAGACGCAACCCTAGGGTGGGAACCCTAGGGGCTGCACCCTCCCTCCTCCTACTCCTATATATAGTGGGGGTTTTGGGGGCTGCCAACACACAAGGTTCTCTCCCTCTCGGCGCAGCCTTACCCTCCTCCTCCTTGTCCTCCGTAGTGCTTGGCGAAGCCCTACCAGAGTACCATGCAGCTCCACGATCACCACGCCGACGTGCTGCCAGAGCTCTCCCTCAACCTCTCCTTCCTCCTTGCTGGATCAAGGCGTAGGAGATGTCACCGGGCTGCATGTGTGTTTAATGCGGAGGCGTCGTTATTCGGCGCTTAGATCGGAATCCACCACGATCTAAATCACTACAAGTACGACTCCACCAACCGCGTTCTTGTAACGCTTCCGCTTTGCGATCTTCAAAGGTATGAAGATGCACTCCCCCTTTGCTCGTTGTTGGTTTCTCCATAGATAGATCTTGGTGACACGTAGGAATTTTTTTGATTTACTACTAAGTCTCCCATCACTCCTGACGGGCTTTCAGGTGAGCCATGCGACACTTTATTTGTAAAATATTAGTTTCTTTGTGTTATCATATATACATGGCAGCCTCTGAGCCCTAGGTGAGTTTGAAAGAACTTACCTAGGGGTCAATCATGTATCATTTTCCGAACTGTATTACAAACTATATGTTCAGAATGTTCTAACCAGCCCTTAAGAAGACCGGACATAGAATCAGATTGATGTTAGTTCTGTAATCTTGGACCCATGTAACTTGATAAGGATTTTCTTTTTATAGGCTTCATCATCGGCGGCGGCTGTGAATACTGCCGAGCTAGACGAGGTGAATCGGAAGCTCAAAAGCTCTGAAGACGAGCTTGATGCTCTTAACAAGAGATTCGACGAGGTGCAAGGTAAGTCATACTCAGTATCCATAAAATTTGGTCATCCTACTGTCGAGGCATTGTTCTTATTCTTGATGCTTACACAGGCTCGGTGAAAAAAATGGAGAAGCTCAAGGTCGAGCTACAAAATGCGAAGCGGGAAGCTTCGGTCGAGAGGGTGGCAGACGAACTAGCGGCTTCCGTGTTGTCAGCCTTAAGGGCCACCAGCGACAAGCATGATGCTCGGGTGGAGGAGATCCAATATGAGCTCAAGGATGCCAGCCACAAGTGCGAGGTCCTTGAGCAGAGAGGCAAGGAGCAGGCCGCCGAACTATCCAGCCTAAAAACCAAACTCCAAAAGGAGCGGGTGGATAGGAGGTTCTTCAAAGATCAAGTTCGCCAGGCGAAGGTTATTATGAATGGTAAACCATACTTATTGCAGTGTGTGTTCGGGGATAGCAAGTTCGGATTGCTTACCTAGGTGTGGCTTTCCTTGGGCGCCTGCTCCAACCTCCAGAAGAGCGCAGTGGATGTGAATCAGCTCTATGCTTCGCGGGGAGAAGGAGATGAAGATCGTCTATTCTGGGCACAGTTTGAAGGCCCGAGCGCCCTCCTCTCCTTACTGAGCAGCTGAAGCAGCTGATGGAACTGCATCGGATGGCGGAGCTGGCAATGAAGGATCTTTGTATCCGGGTATGTCCCAATGAGCCATTACTAGACAGCTACTTCGGACTCGTGCAGAAGTTGGTTGATGCCTCGCCCCAGATCGATGCACTGAAGCACTCCTCCTGCATCGAAGGAGCTTGGATGTCCTTCACAAAGGCCAAGGTGCACTGGCCGGGGCTTGATAGGATGAAGATAGCCACCACTCCCCCGCCTCCTGGAAAGCAACATCAGCGCCCGGAGCTGTACTTCTTCGGAGTAATGGAGGGTGCTCGGGCGATAGAGTCACAGTGTTCGAAAGAGAACATGTATGAGTAGATTGTAGTGTGTCCGAAGATAGTTTTAACGTTTTAGGGTTATAATTTATCATTGTATCAATGTTTTGCGTTCCTTATAACTCTTGTGTGGCTGTTGAAACAGAAAGCTGGGAGTCAAAATCGGCTTCAGCCCCCACGTAGATACTACATGGGGTGTCTCTACCAATGCACCATGTCCCTTAGCCGAGCTATCGAAACCCTAATGCGGTGGAGTGCGGTAGACTAGGCAATCATACTATAATGCTTCATTGCTTTCACTTAGCCGTAGGGGCGCGAAAAGGACTGCGGGGGGCTGATTACTAGTCCCCGGTGTTTTGTGATGTTCGGATGAACCACGGCTGAAGCCAATATCACATGGTTTGTATGAAAAACAGACCCCTCGTATGACACGGAATATCCTCTGACGAGGATTTGAGTATAACACTTTAAGCTCGGATTCATAGACCGGTTCTCGCATACTATGATAGTCAGTTTTCGGCTTCCTCCCCTCGGGTGTGTGACCAGACTAGCCGGAAACACAATTGCAGGGATTCTCCCTTTGCCGTTTTAGCTAAATGAGCGGAGCATAAAGGGGAAAGGACAGGAGCCGGGCAACCCAGTTATTGAGCCAAGACATGGTTCCGAACCAATGCATATAAAGCGAATTCCAAGACGCCGAATGAATAATCAATTGTACAAAGGTGATCTTTTTAAGCTCGAGCCCCCGGTATATTAGCCGGTTGCATCGTCATATACTGAACATTTTCGCGAGAAGAGGGAGAAAATAAAATATGTGCTGAAAAGGACAACGGGACAAACACGTATAGTGATGTATGTTTCTCAACAACTCTTATTGCTCGGATTGCCAAAGCAACTGTTTACAAGTATTTGAAAAAAAGAAATTTTATAGGAGTGGTTGTACCAGGGGTCTTCGATTGATGACCTTACGTCCTTGATGTGCCCTGTCGCTTGTCTATTCTTGCTCCTCCTGGGGAGTGGTACACCTCGATAGGTGGTACTGTTCGGCGAGGATCTTGCAAACAAGGTCATGAGAAGTCGCCAAAGTATGGATAATCTTTACGCCTTAAGCAGGCCCTTAATGGTACCTGCAATGTGCCCAAAGACATTTTGATGGTAGTAGTTTGGTTCAGTCGAACACTTGCCCTTTTATACCCACCGCCGCCCATGGAATTTTAAGTGTAGAGTTGTGCTTTCTTGTCACATACTTTGCTGGTCCTAGGGCTGTGCGATGGGGGGCAAGTCCCTATTTAAGGGGAGAGGAGGGTTCTCAGAGCTTGGGCAGAGACCGTGCTAGCTTCCCAACCTTGCGTGCCTTTACGGCAGATGTCGGTGTTTGCCGATCATCGTTGTAATTGAATTCGGCCGCCAGGGCCAACGCATGTTCCTCAGTTCGGAGAGAGCGCTCCGTATTGCCGTTAACACTAATGACCCCCTTGGGGTCGGGCATCTTGAGCTTGAGGTATGCATAGTGCGGGACAGTGTGAAAGTGAGCAAACGTTGTTCGGCCAAGCAGGGCATGATAGCCGTTGCGGAAGGGGACAATGTCGAAGATCAAGTCTTTAGTTCAAAAGTTGTTGGGCGAGCCGAACAGTACTTCCAGGCTTATGGAGCCCGTACACTGGGCCTCGATGCCTAGAATCACTCATTTAAAGGTAGTGTTGCTAGGTTTGATCCTTGATGGATCTATACCCATCTTTTTCACCGTATCTGAGTAAATCAGTTTAAGGCTACTTACTTCGTCCATTAGGACTTTTGTGAGGTGATACTCGTCTATAATGGGGTCAAGGACGAGGGCGGCTGAACCCCCGTGACGGATACTGGTCGGGTGATCACGTCGATCAAAAGTGATTGGGTATGCCGACCATGGGTTATACTTCAGGGCTACATGCTCTATAGCGTAGACCTCTCGAAGGGCACGCTTCCTCTCCTTCTTGGATATCTGGGTGGCGTATATCATATTTACTGCTTTCACCTGTGGAGGGAATTTCTTCTGTCCACCACCCATCAGACCCTGGGGCTCATCCTCATCCTCACGGTGAGGGCTCTTGCCTTGATCCTTGGGCGTGAGTTAGCCGGCATGTTTGAACACCCAACAGTTACGATGTGTATGGTTGGAGGGCTTCTCTTGAGTGCCATGGATTTGGCATGGCCTTTCCATGATCTTCTCTAGAGGGGTGGGTCCGTCGCGATTGCCTTTAGGAGGCTTCTTCCGCTGCCCAGGTCAGGAATTACGGAAGCCGGCATTAACGGTCGTGTCATCGGCATCACTATTGTTATGCCGGCATTTGTTCTTTTTGCGCTTTGGTTTCCCGTTGCCGTCCTGAACTTCGGAGGTGTCGGGATCTTCGGAATTGTGGTTGCATCTAGCTAGCCAGTTATCTTCGCCCACACAAAAGCGGATCATGAGGGATGTAAGGGCGGACATAGTCCAAGGTTTATCCTGGCCGAGATGGCAGGCCAACCATTCATCCCGAATATTGTGCCGGAAGGAGGCTATTGCCTTGGCGCCCAGGCAGTCAACAATCTGGTTTTTCTTGGTCAAAAACCGATTCTAGAATTGTCGTGCACACTCTCTGGGCTTCTTAACGACATTGCTTAGATCGGAGGAATCCGGCGGCCGAACATAGGTTCCCTGGAAGTTAGATCAGAATGCATCCTCTAGGTCTTCCCAGCATCCAATGGAGTTTTCAGGGAGGTTGTTTAACCAGTGCCGAGTTGGCCCCTTGAGTTTTAGGGGGAGATATTTGATGGCGTGTAGATCGTCTCCTCGCACCATGTGGATGTGGAGGAGGAAGTCCTCAATCCATACGGTTGGGTCAGTTGTCACATCGTACTGCTCAATGTTCACGGGTTTAAACCCCTCTGGGAACTGATGCTGCCTCACCTCATCCGTGAAACACAGTGGGTGGGCGGCGCCTCTCACCCGAGCTATGTCGCACCGGTATTCGGCGTCTATTCTAGCCCGGTTGTGTTCCCAGCCTCTTTGTTGCGGTCGAGCCAGGGTTTGTACCCGTCCCGTCTATCGGGTGAGTACCCTCTGGATCCATAAATGAATCTCGTACGACTTGCTCTGTAGTCCAGGTCGTGGCATAGGTCTAAGCTATCATCGAGCTCTAGTGGCTCCTTACCCCGTCTTCGAGGCATTGCTGGCCTATAACTGGTGTCGTCAGCCGTCCTGTCTCGTCCTCGAGGAGGTCGCTCTGGCTTATCATATGGGGTATGTTTAGGAGACGGCATGGTCTCGTCGTTGAGTTGTGGCAACCGCCTTCTGCATGGATAGCTCTTAGGTTGGTCCGACGGACCGGTACCGTATCCTTCCTCAGCTGCGAGGACACTTCTCCATTGATCATTGAGGTTATCTTATTTGGATTTAAGCTGCCGTTCTTTTGCTTTTAGGCTGTGGGCTGTTGCTATAAGCTGTTGCCTGACCAGTTCCTGATATTCGAGATTATCACAGATGTTGAAGTCATCATCTTTCGAGATATCCTCCTCCTCGACAGTGGGGAGGTAGTTGTCGTCCTCAGAATCGTTGAGGTCATCGGGATCACGCTGGTCTTCAGGCCTCTTCTTACCCTCTAGCGGGTTTTCAGGGATAGCAGGGGCACCGAGGTCTTCCAGGGTATCTCCATCCCTTGTGCCGATGATAGCTTTCCTCCCATTTTTGCCTTTTGACCGTTTATGCGGCTTCCGACACCTTGACGACGCTTCGCCCGACTTGTCGCCGACGTTATTAGGCATGTTCTTGCCATTAGCAGCAGGAGTGTCCACCATATAAACATCGTATGTGGAGGTGGCAGCCCATCGCCCAGTGTTAATGGGGGTGGGAGCGCAATCCTCATCATCCATGTATTCTGCCTCCTCGGAGGCATAGTCCAGCATGTCGGTTAAATCTTTTACTATGGCTACCAAGTGGGTGGTGCGTGGGACAAGAAATTCATCCTGACCCGCCCTGTGATTGATCTGAGAGTGAATCAGGGTTGGATCATCGGTAATCTTCATCGACGAGATCCAATCTAGGGACTCGTTGAGTATCGAGAGCTCGATCGGGTCAACCTGCTCGAAGCTTTCGGAGTTGACCTCCGTTGCGTCCGTACTAGGGGAGTGTTCGACAGGAACAAGTATCCGGATGTCCTGCACTATGGCCGGATCCAGACTTAGAGTCAGGTCGTTTCCGGGGGAAATCCTGAGGTTGTGACCAAAAGAAGGATCCGAGGTTAAAGCCTTAAAGTGTTCGAGCGTGGCAGGCGAGACTACGAGCCCGGTTAGTGAAAGATCGCCCCGAGAGTCCACGGAGAATCTAGGTTCCCGAATCTAACCTCTTGATCAGGGGTGAAGCTTCCGACCCGGCCTAGATGGCCGGTCGGGTCAGCGTGCAGCACAATCCAGTCGTAAGCGAAGATTTGTCCGGGGACAAAGTTGTCCATGTTGCGTACCTCTTCATCGATGATGACGCGAGCCATTGATTCCTTTGGTGATCACAGCAGAACTCTCAATGAAAGCACCTATGTCGGTGTCAAAACCGGTGGATCTCGGGTAAGGGGTCCTCAAATGTGAGACTAGAATTAATGGTAACAGGAGACAAGGGAGACAATGTTTACCCAAGTTTGGGCCCTCCTATGGAGGTAATACCCTATGTCTTCCTTGCTCGTATTGATGATGTATAGGTTACAGAGTCGATCTACCTCGAGATCAGATAGCTAAAACCCTAGATGAGTTGTCCTCTCTACAACCTAAAACCCTCGGCTTCTATAGACGCCGAGGCTACCTAGGGTTTACACATGGTCGGTTACACGCTGGAGAGATAAACATGCCTATTCGCTATATCAAACGTGGAGGACCAGCCAAAGTTCCCGAAGCTTCCTTCCTGGAGACAAGGCCTTCGATCGATCCAATACTCGGCAAATGGCCCATATAGTCCGGCCCATAAGAAATAGGTCGGCCTCCCGAGGACCTGTTAATCCAGGACTCCCTCGGCCACCTGGTGAGGAACACCCACCAGGGCACGCTAGGCCCCCCAGGCGTGGCCTGGTGGGTGGTGCTAACCCTGGACCACCTCCGGAGCCCATATTCTGGTATAAATTCTGTAAAAAACTAGAAAAAATAAGGCGAGGACTTTCGGGACAAAGCGCCGCCGTCTCGATGCAGAACTTGGGCAGGAGCACTTTTGCCCTCCGGCGAAGCGATTCCGCCGAGGGAACTTCCCTCCCGGAGGGGGAAATCGAAGCAATCGTCATCACCAACAACACTATCATCATTGGGGGTCCATTATTCATCAACATCTTCAACAACACCATCTCCTCTCAAACCCTAGTCCATCTCTTGTGTTCAATCCTTGTATCGGAACCTCTGATTGGTACCTATGGGTGACTAGTAGTGTTGATTACCTTGTGTAGTTGATTTTTATATGGTTTATTTGGTGGAAGATTATATGTTCAGATCCATTATGCTATTCAATACACCTCTGATCTTGAGCATGAGTATTATTTGTGAGTAAACCTTTATTCTTGAGGTCACGGGAGAAGTCATGTTGCAAGTAATCATGTGAATATGATATGTGTTCGATATTTTGATGATACGTATGTTGTGATTCCATTAGTGTTGTCATGTGAATGTCGACTACATGACATTGCACCATCCTTGGGCCTAAGGGAATGCATTGTGCAGTAGTTATTAGATGATGGGTTGCTAGAGTAACAGAAGCTTAAACCCTAGTTTATGCGCAACTTCGTAAGCGGCTGATTTGGGTCCACATGTTTAATGCTATGGTTAGACTTTGTGTTAATACTTTTCTCATAGTTACGGATGCTTGCGAGGGGGTTCATCATAAGTAGGTAGTTAGTTCAAGTAAGAATAGCACCTTAGCACCGGTCCACCCACATATCAAATTATCCAAGTAGCGAACACGAATCAAACCAACATGATGAAAGTGACTAGATGAAATTCCCGTGTACCCTCAAGAACACTTTGCTTATTATAAGATACCGTTTTGGCCTGTCCTTTGCCACAAAAGGATTGGGCTACCTTGCTGCACCTTACCTATTGTTATTGTTACTTGCTCGTTACAAATTATCTTTCTATCAAACTACTTGCTACTTACAATTTCAGTGCTTGCAGAAATTTCCTTGCTGAAAACCGCTTATCATTTCCTTCTACTCCTTGTTGGATTTGACACTCTTACTTATCGAAAGGACTACGATTGATCCCCTATACTCATGGGTCATCACCACCCAAGCATGATATTAATCAAACTATTAAATCTATCCAAATATTTATTAATGAGAGTAAGGAAAGGAACGCGAGGTTTAGAGCCAAACGAGAATTCTTAGAAAAAGCTCTTCCACCCGGTTTTTACCGTAATCATGATGAAGATCTTAAAAGGATTGGTACTTCTCCTATTGAATCTTTGTTTACTGATCTAAAAGTAGATGATAATGGGACTAGAGATGATTCAACTTTATCTAGAATGTATCCCATTTATTCAGATGGCGATGATTCTAATGAATTTTTTTGAAAAAGGTGGGTTTTGAGAGGTCAAAAATTTAACTAGTAACATGCCCACTATCTTGGATTACAAGGACTTTAATTATGAAAGTTGTTTTTTAATAGAATGTATTTCCTGGTTCCAACCTGTTATTAGCTCACCTAGTGCTTATGAACAAAATAAGACTTTCACTAAACATATAGTAGAAGCTATGATAAAAGTTTATGTTGAGAAACTTGAGCTAGAAGTTTCTATACCTAGAAAATTGTGTGATGAATGGGAACATACTATCAAAATAGAGCTTAAAGAATATTAATGTAATGCTTTGTGTAACCTTGGTGCTAGTGTTTCAACAATACCTAAAACTCTTTGATGTGCTAGGTCACACCAAAATTCAAGATTGTTCCCTTAACTTGCATCTTGCGGACTCTACCATTAAGAAACCTTTAGGTAGAATGAATGATGTGCTTATTATTGAAAATAGAAATTATGTTCCTCTAGATTTCATTGTGCTTCATATTGAATGCAATCCATCCTATCCAATTATACTTGGAAGACTTGTTACAAACTATAGGTGCCATTATTGATGTGAAAGAGGGAAATATAAGATTCCAGTTCCCATTAAAGAAAGGGTTGGAACACTTCCCGAGAAAGAGAATTAAACTACCTTATGAATCTATCATGAGGGCTACTATCACATCCCTAGCTTAGCATGCACTAGGATCCATGTTTGTGATTGCATCATATTTAAAATTTCTTTAAACTTGAAATGGGCATGATCAAACCCTAGCATTATTTGAATTCAAATAGGTTCAACCAAAATATTTTTCAACGAACCAAAGTGGCCTTCTAAAATGTTCATCATTTCTAGAAAAATGTGGAAGCATCAACCAGAGGTGATTCATACTTTTCAAAGTCATTTTTGTTTATTGAATTAAATCAATAAATATTTTAATTGGAGTTATAAAATACTATAAATAATTTAATAGCTCTAATAAATATGAAACTTGGCCAGGGCCTTTGGAATATTTCCTTTAGTGCCCAGAAAAAGTTTCATATTTTTATAAAATGTTTTAGTGCCTAAACTAAAAAAAATCAAATAAGAGAAAGTAGAAAAAAGAACAAAATAAAAAAAGAGGAGGTAACCTTACCTGCGGCCTAGGAAGGGGCTGGCCCAGCAGCCCAGCTACGAGTCACCCCCAACCTCCCGCCAGGAGGATTGGGGCGTGTGGCTGGGGCACGCCGGCACGCGTCCGGCCACCTCCTGCCTGGCTGCTTGTTGTTGAAGGACGGTGAGAGCACCAGCACAACCCCCTCATCGTGACATTCTTCCCCTTTTTCCCTCGCCCTCTCTCCTTCCCCCTAGCTCTCTCTCTGCTCACGACCGAGATGCCATGGACGAGCCGCCGCCGCAAGCGTAGCCCTGGCCACCCCCGAGCCTGTCCGTCGTGCTCCACTGGTTCGTCGCGACGCCTTCGACCTTCCCTTCGACCTACGCCAGCTCGGACGCCCCGCATTGCCGTCAGCACCGTCGTCTTCAACCTTCGGCACCCGCCGTCGCCACCATCGATTCGCCGGCCATAGGGCGTCCCCGACCACACCACCGGTGCCAGAAGCTCTGCGCTGTGGCCCCAGTTCTCCTCCCCCTAGCCACGTCGTCGTTCCCCTCTTCTAGAGCCATGCGCCGCCTCAGTCGAGATCCGGCCGCCATGAGAGAGCTCACTGCCATGGCTGGAGCCTCCGAAGCTTGCCGCCGAGCACCTCATCATGCTCAGGGCGCTCGTAGGAGCCCGTAGCCGCCCCTAGCTCCTCCGTCCGTAGCTCGTAGCCTCGAGCCCGTGCTAGCCCGAGCTCCGGCCGCCATAGCCGTCGTCGTCGGTGATGCTACGGGCTGCCCCGCGCCGTCCCATCGGCTGGGATGGATGTGGCTCGCTCCCCGCGTCCGATAGCGCCGCCTCGCGAGCCAAATGGTGGCCGGAAGCATGACTCCGGCGAGCCTTCGTCGTCAGGTTGGTCGCCGTTGGCCAAACTCCGGCAAAGCCGACATGGCAAGGCCATTAGTGCTAACCCCCATGGTTAATTAACCCCGCAGAGACTGCCGGTGGGCCCAGCCGCTAGCCAAACCCCCAGTCAGCACGGGATTTGACCTAGCTTAGCCATTGGGTCACTGACCAGTGGGTCCCACTGGTCAGGTTTGACCCAGAGCAGTCAGTTGACCAGGCTGACGTCATGCTGACGCATGGCTGACGCAATAAATGTATTTATGGATTTAATTAAATTCCAGAAATTGTTGAAAACTTAGAAAATTCATATAAATTAATCTGTAAGTCAGATGAAAATAATTTATATGTGAAAATTGATCAGAAAAATCCAATGAATCCATATGTACCATTTTCATGCATGATAGAGCTACCTAAGTAGGTGAACTTGGACATTTTAGTTCAAATGCATTATGGAACTCCATATATGAAGTTGATTTTGAACCTTGGGTTCAAACCTACTTCATTTAAATCTGTTGCTAGATGCATTAGGCAAACCACATCATATTGCTGTGTCATATTCATGCATCATGTTGTTGCATTTGATGTGTATTGATTTGTCCCTCCTTCGATGGTTGTTCTTCGTGTTAGGCATTGTTCCGGAGGATACGGTCCAGTATCCATCTGAGGAGAAATAATGTGATCGTCTTACCAGGCAAGCAACTCCTCCTTGAACATCTCCGATACAATCCCACTCTCTCGCTCTTGCTCTCACTTTTTGCATTAGGACAAAACGTTTCAACTTTTACTCTGGTAGTTGAACCCATTCCTCTGCATGGCATGTCATTGTCACAATAAATAGCTGAACCATGCAACCTAGCATACCTAGTAGATGCTTGATCCATGTTGTGCCTTTACTTTTCTATGCTTGCTATTCTTAGGGTTGTGTCAGGTCTGATTCATCTGGATGATGAACCAGAGTGAACTGAATGTGTTCCAATGATGAGAGTTAAGTGTTGAACCCGATTTGGTAAAGGTAGCGATGAGAGGCTATGTAGGAGTACATGGTGGGTTGTCTCATTGGGACCGTCCTTAAGAACTGAGTCCTGTGTATGTTATCCAAGACTAGCTACTACCGCACATTGGGATACCTAATTGACTCTCTCGACTTATTAATCGATTTGATCTCCGTCTAGGAGTTGCAACTAGTTTCTAGTGTTTGTAGGACATGCTAGTAGTCTACCGAATGGCACCCTGTATAGGTGGGCTTGGGACAGACTAGTCATCGTGGCCCGGTGTACCAAGCATAGTACCATCTGTCGAAGTGGGCTTGGGAAACCTGTACACATCATTTCGGGCCGTAGAGGAAACTTCGGCCGGACTTACTTGTTGGTTCAGTCTCAAATAGGCGATAAACCTGGACTAGAGTCTTGTGTGGTTAGTCAAGTCATGGCCGACTCCCTCGCTGGGCTTCCGCTTGAAGGTTGTCGAGGTGCCTTTTTACAAGAACATGGCGCTAAGTGGCGGGATCATGTGTGACTAAGTACACCCCTGCAGGGTAATAATCTATTCGAATAGCATCCACGGATATGGACTACTTGGAGACTTATATGGTTCTTAGACAATTTTAATGGATACTCATAAAAACTTCAAGACAAGTGTGGGTACCGTGGATGGCACTCTCATAGGAAGACGGGAGCGGATCCATGGTGGTGTATTGATGTGGTGTTAGTGGACTGGTGTACGCTTCACAAACTTTTCAAAGTACTGAAACTTGTAGTATAGGATAGCCACCGAGTCAAAGCTGGCTTGCTGCATTAAACCCCACAATCCCCTTGTTGATACTGGTGCATATGTAGTTAGTTCTGATGTAAGTCTTGCTGAGTACTCAGTACTCACTGTTGCTTAATTATGTTTTTGCAGAGGAGACTCCAGTCTCGCTAGTGGTTTCTACGATAAGATCGATGTTGACCGAGTAGCTTGGGAATCCCAGCCAGAGGTCTGGTTCCTATGGAGGGCCTTGTAAATAGACAGGCTCCCTCAGCCTTCTTCTTTTCTAAATGTTTGTACCCAGACATGTTATGCTTCTGCTTGTTGCTTGTATGATTTGTGTGTTGGGTCATGTGACCCCTGCTTGTAATATCACACTATGTTGGCTCTTATGAGCCTTCTAAATAAATGTTGTGTTGTTGTATGGTTATGTTGTGATGCCATAGTTGTATCTATACATATAGGGAATGTCATTCGTACGTGTGACGTGCAACGATATGTATGGGATTCGACACCTAGTTGTGTGTCTTTAGTAGTACTATTTATAGGGAACTGCCTCTTTGTGCTTCCACCGAGCCTTGGTAGCTTGCTACTGCTCCGGACACATTGATTGACCAGCATGTATCCTTCTTTGTTGTTGTGTCTGTTCCTTCGGGGAAATGTCTCCCAGTGTAATGGAGCCCCTGTAGCCTGCTACGACTCGTCTACGTGCAGTGATGACATTTATGTTCCATGGCCTAACGGAGTCCTTGTAGCTTGCTATGACTCGTCTACACACGCTAGAGGCCGACACCTGCATTGTTGGGTTATGTATGCATGTTCCTGTATGGATGTGCCACTTGGGTTCTACAATTAGTCATGTCGACCCAGGTTCTTTGACATTTGAATGCTAGCGACATATTCACATACATGAGCCAAAAGACGCAAACGGTCCCGGCCCAGGTAAGGTGGCAAACGTGGAGTCAACCATGCATTTGGTCGCAAAGTGATGTGATGTGTTACAGGCTGGATTCTTATGGCTTAGGATCAGGGTCCCGAAAGCGTTGGTATCAGAGCTGACTAACTGTAGGATTACCAAGCCAAACTGGTCGATGTTGAGTCTAGCAACTCTTTAGTTATATAAGGGAATTGATTGTGGAAGGGAACATAAGGCTCTTTTTACTCCTTTCCCCATGTTATTCTGATTCTAAGTCAGCCTCTCCTTTTCTACGAGGATTAAGAACTAGGCTTCTTACCTATCTACCAAGATCTCGAGTTACCATTATGTAGACTTATAGGAATGGTTGACCTGAGTTTCATTCCAGTCCTCGAGAGATATTTGTGTAGCTTGTTAGCTCAATCAGAATCTTGAGATTGTGATGTTGAGGTGTCATGGCACCTAAATCTTTTGCAGGATGTCTCAATTCTGAGCATTCACAGTCGTTATGCTGTCCAATTTTCCCTAGGATTTCTTGAAGATCAAATGCTTTTGCATTCCCTCCTATCTATTTGGTATGCGCCTTGTCTAATCCTAGTTTGTCATCCTCGGGATGTCTCGCAGTACCCAAGTTGCCATTGGTTGCAAGAGGGCCAGAGACGTGGAACTAGAGATGCTAAAGTTCTGTCGGATTCATCCTCGTTGGCATAGTTCATGTTAGACATTGAGAAAGACAAGCGTGAGTCAAATTGCTGGCTGGCACGTATTCAGGAAAACACCGCACATCAGTGTGCTGGAACAGTGACCATCCGTGACTTCATCAAGCTGTACCCACCCACCTTCCATCACTCCATTGATCCACTCGATGTAGATGACTTGCTCCATAGCATCACAAATAAGTTGCGTTCTACGAACTTGGCCGAGGCTGACAAGGTCACCTATGCTAGATATTTCTTGGAGGGTCCTGCTAGTATATGGTGGGAGAACTATGAGACTATAATTCCAGCTGGCCAGATTCCTACCTGGGAAGAATTCACAGAGGTTTTCCGCGAGCATCATATTCCTCAGGGTCTTATGGACCAAAAGAGGGAAGAGTTTTGTAACCTTACCCAGGGTAAGATGGTTGTAGATGCTTACAGTCGAGAGTTTGAGAACCTTGCCCGTTTAGCCACAGAAGAAGTGTCCACGGATGCCAAGAAGCAAGCTAGGTTCAGGAAGGGTCTCAATGCAAAGTTGCGTCATGATCTTCACTTGCATCATTGCGACACCTTCCAAGCTCTTGTGAACAAGGCCATCAATGCAGAAACAGCTCAGTTCACTTATGAAGAGTCTTGCAAGCACAACCATGATTTGGCTCCTACCTCCGGTTATGGATCTCAAAAGCACCGGATTTGGGTTCCGAACTCATCACTTCCACCTAGATATGCATCAAGGCCATCCTATGTGGCGCCTCGTCCAACTCAGCCAAATGATCCACCCAACTCTGTTGGTGGACCGCCTGCCAATGCAATTCCACGTCAGACTTCTGTGATTTGCTACAAGTGCGGAGAACCAGGCCACATCGCTCGCAATTGCACTCAGTCCAATGTTGTTTCACCTCGGTCTGGAAAGTTTGTTGACTATGATAAGCCACCAATCAAGGTGATCCATGCCAAGCCAACCATCACTGAATGGGGACGTGTGAATCACGTATGAGCCAAAGAAGCTAATGATGATCCAGAAGTTCTCCTTGAAATGCTCCTTGTCAATTGCCATCCAGCATCAGTTCTGTTTGATACTGGAGCATCACATTCCTTCATATCAGAAAGCTATGCCCGCTTGCATGACATGTCATTTTGCAATTGCCAACTGCTCTTGAAATTCAGACTCCAGGGTCTAGATGGCAGACCACAAGAATAAGCCATGGAAATGAAATCAGTGTTGATAGACTTGTATTCCTTGCTTTGTTGATAGCTCTCAAGCCTTGAGATATTCACATCATCTTAGGTATGGATTGGATGATAGCTCATCATGCCAAGATTGATTGCTCCACCAGGTATGTTCACCTTATGCATCCATCTAGCAAGATAGTCCTTGTTTCGACACGAGTTGCAAAGCGTCAGCTCTTCACTCAATGCCAACTCTCTTCCTGAGCTTGATGATATTCCGGTAGTCCAAGATTTTCCGGATGTCTTTCAAGAAGAATTGCCATGCATTCCGCCTGACAGGTATGTGGAGTTTGTGATAGACCTCATCCCAGGAACTGTCCCAATTTCAAGAAGGCCTTATAAGATGACACCCTTAGAGCTAGATGAGCTTAAGGAACAACTTGATGAGTCCTTGGAAAATGTTTCATCCGACCTAGCTCTTCTCCTTGGACTTGTCCCATTCTTTTTTTCAAGAAGAAGGATGGAACGGATCATATGGTTGTACATTATCGACCTGTCAATTTGGTCACAATAAAGAATAAGTATCCATTCCCCAGGATCAGTGATTCATATGATGTAAGTGCATCTAGTGCCCCTTAATGATTTTGGTGTATACTTATAGGTTAAGGAACTAATGTGTTTGTGAGTGTACACAGGCTCCATAAGTCGATGAGGAGTTTGATATATTCGGAGATTACCGACCCCTAAAAATGTATGTCTTCAACTGAAGACTTTGGTGAAGACTTTGCTGAAGACTTTGGTATTCCCTGAAGACTTTCAAAATGATGCTCAACTCCAAAAGCCTCAACCTATCCAATCCTTCGAGTGAAGCCTTTGGAAATCTCTTGCAGTTCAGTCAAGTTCTTCAATGACAGAGATGATGTTCTTCTGGTCTCTGATGAAATTGATCTGACTGAGGAGTTAGGATTTCACCAGTGCGAATTGCCTACAAGTGAGGAACATGATAAGCCTGAGGACTTTCATAGTTCGAAATTCCGACCATTGTTGTGCTTAGCGCCAGCTGTCCCCAATCATCTTATCCACATAACGGTCATATCATTGGGGGCATTTATGTATTATCATGTCAGGTTGCACCCTGGCTATAAATAGCCACCCCCCACAACCACTGGTTGGTTGGCTGCTCCGAAAATGAACTGACACTTGTCATTTGAGAGCAACCCATCCTCCGAGGACTTTGAGATAAAATCATCAGTGAGGAAAAACCCAAATCCAAACCACCAAACCCAAAGTGATTGAGCATCACTTGAGAGATTGTTCCTGTATGGAATTGACGCTTGTTACCTTTGAGAACTATGTATCCTCCAGACGGTTAGGCGTCATGGTCTAGTGCATCTTGTAGTCAATTGGGGATCACGGAGTGACCTTGGTCTAGAGCATCCAGCAGTAAATAGTGGATCGTCGGGTGACTAGTTTGTGAGGGTTTTGGAAGTCTACCCTGAAGACTTACCAAAAGTGTTGGGCGAGGACTTTGTGACCTTAGCTCAAGGATAATACGGTAAGGACTGTGTGTCCTGGGACTATGTGTCCTCTGGTTTAAATACCAGGCCACTCCAAACCAGACGTACGACTGTCACAGCAGTTGGAACTGGGTCATCAAATAATTGTCTTCATTGAGCTACCTGGTTCTATTTCCTCAACCCCTCTATTTCCTCGTATACTTGTTGATGAAATTGATCGTTACTGTTTGAAGAATTTGACTAAAGACTTTCACAATTTCCTCACCTCAAATTCTTCAAGTTACCTTGTTCCTCACCTGCTTATCATGTATCACGCTACTTGTAATCTGGGCATGTCCATTTCATCATCATGACTATGTTGTTGCTATGTTTCTCATGCACTTGAGTACTTATTCCGCTACTAGTTATTCATCACATTTCAAAATCTTAAGATGAAATTCCTCAAGTGATGAATTTGTAAAAATCGCCTATTCACCCCCCCTCTAGTCGATATAACGCACTTTCAATTGGTATCAGAGCAAGGTACTCCCTTGTTCTGTGTGATTTTGGTTTAACCGCCTGGAGTTCTAGTTATGTCGACTGCAGGTATGATCAAGGTTTCCACGGGATGTCCTACCTTCGATGGGACGGATTACCCCTACTGGAAGAACAAGATGCCTATGCATCTTGAGGCTATTAACAACGATCTTTGGTACGTTGTGGAAAATGGTGTTCCCCACATTTCTCCGACTGTCACTGCTGTTGATACGAAGAAATTCAAGCAACTCGATTCTCAAGCGAAGAATATCATCTATGGCCATTTGAGCAAAGGTCAGTATGGTAGAGTGAGTGCTTTGGAGTCTGCTAAGCTTATCTGGGATAGGTTGTCCAAAGTCAACGAAGGTGTTTCCACTCAACGTGACTCTCGTGTTGACGTTCTTCGCAATCTCTTCAACCGCTTCAAGAGACTCGACAATGAAAATGTTCAGCAAACTTTTGATCGTCTCACTGTATCTCCAATGAGATTCAAGCACTGGGTGCTACTGATATCACCAACCATGAGGTGGTGAAGAAACTGCTAAGATCTCTTGATTCCTCATTCGATACTCTGCCTTGATGATTCAAGAACGTGGAGACTACAAGTCACTTGATCATGTTGATATTCTTGAGAGACTCAATACTCATGAATTCCAACAAGCTGAGAAGAGCGACCTCTATGGGCCAAGCTATGGAACTCGTGCTCTGAAGGCTAAAGCAATTTCCTCATTTGAAGGCGAAGATTCTAATAGTAGCATTGGTGATCATGAAGAACTGAGTCAGGAGCTAGCAATGCTCATGAGAAAATTCCAGAAGTTCTCAAGGAGAGGTGGATTTGGAAAGTCATCAAAAAGTGGTTTGAGGAAATCATATTCCTCTGATGACTACAAGAAAAGAACTTGTCACAAATGCAAGAAATCTGGTCACTTCATCTCTGACTGTCCTCTCTGGGGAAAAGAATCAAAGAAGAAGAAGAAGAAGAAGTACAAGGACGACAGTTCTAATGACTCAAAGAAAAAGAAGAAATCTTCAAAGTCCTCATCTGCAAAGTCCTCATCTTCAAAGTCCTCAATGCACAAGAAGAATGGTTCCAGAAAGGCTCAAGCTTTCAGTGGCAAGGAAATAGACTCAAAAGAAGAATCTGAATCTGGTGTTGCTAGCCTTGCTCTTGCTACTGCCTTCGTCGGCAAGTCCATCCTCAACGATGAAGAAGATAACTACTCCAACAACTCTGACGGAGTCAATGATGACTATGCTCCTACTTACTGTTTCATGGAAAAAGGCGTCAAGTCAGTCACAGAATGTCCCAATCTTGATGACATTGAATATCCTAGGTGGAAGGTTCTGATGAAGAAGCATCTGATGTCTATGAACAGTGAGCTATGGACTGTTACAGAACTTGGACTGACTGAACTTTGCAAGATGGCAAATGCTGAGGAAATTTGTAAGTACACTCAACTTGATGCTCAGGCGAGGAACATCATCTGCTCAAGCCTATCAAGCGTCGTGTTCAAAGGCATCTGTCATCTTCAAAATGCCAAGCTCATCTAGGATAGGATCTTGGACATTAATGAAGGTTATCACACACGTCAAGACCCCATGTTCATCGAACTCAAGAAAATCCTCAAAACCCAGGAATAAGATCCTGGTTCATCTTCCTCACTTTGTCTTATGGAAAAAGGTTCCAATGTACATAAACATCACTCTCCCTATGAATCAAGTGATTGTGAATCTGATGAATATGTGAAACCTAGCTATGCCAAACTTGCTAATATTGCCACTAAGCAACAAAATGCACTTGAAAAGCTTCAAAAAATTCTAGACAAAAGCGATGATCTATTGAATGAGGAAGTCGATTGGACTCAAACTCTGTCTGACGATCTCAAAAGTCTTCAGACAAAGTATGATAACCTTTAGAGTCATCATAATGCAATCTTAGCCGATCACGAAAATCTTTCTTATGAATTTCTTCAAAGAAAGCAAGATCTTGAGAAACTAAGGGTGACACATGAGGATCTCCAAAGGGAAAACGATTCTATACTGGCTCAACAGATTAGTACCGCTCAGGAAGAATTTGTTCCACCTTGTTTGAAATGCATCGAACATGAAACTGCTAATTCTTCACCTGAATGTTCAAATGCTTCTATTGCTGCAAATTCTTCAACTATTCCAGTGGTCGCAAATTCCTCATCTGAGGATACCACAAGTATCATTGACGAAAATGTAGGATTGAAGGAATTGTATGTGACAGGCATGTACAAAAGTCTCAAAGGGCATCAAACCCTTTGCGATGTCCTCAAAAAGCAGATTCTGAACAGGAACCCTAGGAAAGAGGGTATTGCCTTTGAGTGGAAACTCAACGCTGATGGATCCTACTAGACACATGAGCAGTACCCCAAAACCTCATGGGTTGTTGTGAAAGGACCTCCTGTAGATTCATCCACTTTATCTAGCTTTACTTGTGAAACTTCATATTTCTCTGATGAGTCACTTGACTCCAACTACAAATTCTTCAAAAATTAGAAAGGTGAAGTATTTGCCAGATTTGTTGGAACTAACTGTAGGAACGGTTCTCCTATGAAGAAAATTTGGGTTCCCAAGAGCTACCTAGAAAATCTTCAAGTGAATGTCCTCACGACACCACTCATGAAGAACAGGAACCCCAGATCAAATTCCTCATATGGACCAAAGTCTTCACTTGGACCAAATTCCTCAAATGGTCAAAAATATCATTCTCGTGCTAATGCATTTGTTTCATAGGGAAATGTAAGAGTTCTGAATATGTGCATTATTCTTCAAATCATTATGTTCATAAGTCCTCAAATAATTTCTCTGCTTATTCATATGAGTACTCTATCCCTCGTCCTGTGAAACGAAATGCACTTGCTTTAATGCCTCCCTTCTCATATGGTGCTCGCAGAATGATGAACTCTTTGCCACCCCTCTAGATGTGGGTGGTGAAGAAATTGAACTAATTTCTTATGCAGGGTCAGGTCTCTAGATGAACTTGAACGTCTGATGAATTTGCTGGAGACCTGAGGAAATGCTTGGAAGGACGCAAGCTAACCATGTAGAAATGAATTCCTCATTTCTCACGTCCTCACACTACTTGCTTACTATCTTGTGTGATGAAAGTTTGTCTGATGAAATTGATCTCATATTCTTGACTCTGAAGCATATGAGTTCGTAAGTTGTACTAATTCATCTGCAGGATGAAACTCCAAAAGCTACTGAGTGGGTCCTCGATAGTGGATGCACAAACCACATGACTGGTGACAATAATCTACTAATGAAATTGCCACTTACTCCATCTCATATTAAGCATATCACCTATGCAGACAAAGGAAAAAAAGCAAGGTATTGGGTCTAGGTAAGGTTGCAATCTCAAAGGACCGAACCATGGATAAGGTGATGTTAGTCGAATCCCTCGGGTTCAACCTTATGTCTGTCTCAATGCTTTGTGATCTTGATATGGTTTTCGTATTTGGAAAATATCGTTGGGTTGTCATCATGGAATCTGACAATTCCAAAGTCATCGAAGGCTTCAGGAGAGGAGACTTGTATATTGTTGATTTCTCTACTGGTCCTCAGCCTGCCACATGCCTACTTGCAAAGTCCTCAGAAGGCTGGTTGTGGCATCGACAACTTGGACATGCTGGTATGAGGAACTTGCACACACTCGTGAAGAAAAAGCATGTCATTGGCATTGAAGGTGTCAAATTCCTCAAGTACCACCTTTGTGGTGCATGTGAGTATGGGAAGATGACCAGATCCAAGCATCCCTCGAAGACAATCATGACCACGACTCGACCCTTTGAATTGCTTCACATGGATCTCTTTGGCCCCAGTCATTACTCCACACTAACAAATTCTTCAAGTTTGTATGGCTTTGTCATTGTTCATGATTACTCTCATTACACTTGGGTGCATATTATTCTGTACAACTCTGAAGTGCAGGATGTCTTCGGACGATTTGCTTCAGGGGCCACCACGAACTTCGGCGTCAAGATCAAGCATATCGGGAGTGATAATGGGACTGAGTTCAAGAACACCAATCTTGATGAATATCTTGATGAACTTGGTATTACTCATGAGTTATTTGCCCCATATACTCCTCAGAAGAACGGCGTCATGGAGCGCAAGAACGGGACTCTTGTTGAGATGGCTCGCACCATGCTTGATGAATACAAGACTCCTCATTGCTTCTGGCCTTAGGCAATTGATACTACATGCCACATCATCAACAGGGTCTATATTCACAAATTCTTCAAGAAGACTTCGTATGAAATTATGACTGGTAAGAAACCCAATGTAAGTTATCTCAAAGTCTTCGGTGCAAAATGTTGGATTAGAGATCCTCACCATAGTTATAAATTTGCACCAAAACACATGAAGGTTTTCTGGTTGGTTATGGAAAGGACCCGCACACCTACAAAGTCTTCGACACCTACCACCACAAGGTTGTCGAAACTGTAGATGTGTGGTTCAATGAAACTGACAGCTCGCAAAGAGAGCACCTGCATTCTATGCTAGATGAACAGTCTCCTAAGGAATCCATTAAGCTGAAGTCTACTAAAGACATCATACCCACTGAGGAAGTCATTCCAACGAATGAAGACATTCATGCTGATACACCTGAAGAAAATGGTGCTGATGAAAATCCTCAGTCACGTCAACCTGCTCAGCCAAGAGTTGCAAATGAAGTGCAGATTGACAAAATCATCAACGACATCAATGCACCAGGTCCCCTCACTCGCTCAAGAGCTTCACATTTGACTAACTTTTGTGGGCACTTTTATTTTGTCTCTATCATAGAACCAACCAAAGTTGATGAAGCATTCAAGGAGCCTGAGTGGATTCAAGCTATGTAAGAGGAATTGCATCAATTCAAGCTCAACAACGTGTGGGAACTTGTCAAGCGGCCAGATCCTCGCAAGCATAACATCATAGGTACCAAGTGGATCTACCGCAACAAGCAAGATGAAAATGGCCTTGTGGTAAGAAATAAGGATCGTCTTGTAGCTCAAGGCTACACACATGTTGAAGGAATTGACTTTGATGAAATGTTTGCACCTGTTGCTAGACTTGAAGCTATTCGCATATTGCTTGCTTATGATAACCATCATGATATCATCTTATATCAAATGGATGTGAAAAGTGCATTCCTCAATGGTAAGCTTGAGGAAGAAGTATATGTTGCTCAACCCCCAGGTTTTGAAGACCCTAAGCATCCTGAAAAAGTCTTCAGACTCAACAAGGCGCTCTATGGCCTCAAGCAGGCCCCTCGGGCATGGTACGACACACTGAAGGAGTTCCTCATGAAGAAAGACTTCAAACCCGGTTCACTCGACCCAACTCTTTTCATAATATCCTATGACAATGAACTGTTCATATGCCAAATATACGTAGACGATATTATATTTGGCTGTACTAGCAAACGTTACAGTGATGAATTTGCCTATATGATGAGTGAATAATATCAAATGTCTATGATGGGAGAGTTGAAATTCTTCTTAGGTCTTCAAATTCGTCAGCAAGACAATGGCATCTTCATCTCTCAAGAGAAATACCTCAAGGATGTTCTGAGGAAATTCGACATGCAAGATTGCAAAGGCGTCAAAACTCCAATGCCTTCAAAACGCCACCTCTGCACTGATGAAAATGGTAAAGATTTCTATCAGAAGGTATATTGCTCCATGATTGGATCATTATTGTATCTATGTGCATCTAGGCCTAATATTATGTTGGGTGTTTGCATGTGTGCCCGATTCCAAGCAACACCGAAGGAATCACACCATAAGGCTGTGAAACATATTCTTCGATACTTAGCTCACACACCAACGCTTGGATTATGGTATCCCAAGGGCTCAACTCTTCATCTCGTCAGATACTCTAATGCTGACTATGTTGGAGATCGTGTGAATCGCAAGTCAGCCTCAGGCACATGTCATTTCCTCAGACGATCCTTATTATATTGGTCCTCGAAGAAGCAAAACTGCGTGTCACTATCTACTTCTGAAGCTGAGTACATTGTTGTTGGTTCATGTTGCGCTCAGTTCCTGTGGATGAAGCAAACCCTCAAGGACTATGGCATCAAATTGAAGAATGTGCCTCTCTACTGCGACAACGAGAGTGCCATATAGATTGCTTACAACCTAGTTCAGCATTCCAAGACCTAGCACATCCAGATTTGTCATCACTTTCTTTGAGATCATGTACTCAAGGGCGACATCTCCATCGACCACATCCCTACTGAAGAACAACTGGCCGATATCTTCACAAAGCCCTTGGATGAAAAGAGATTTTGCAAGTTGCGGTGTGAGCTAAATATCTTAGAATCTTTGAATGTTCTTTGAAAAAGGACACACATCCTAACAATTATGCAAAATTGATGACTTAGATGTGCAACACACGAAGCAACATTTTTCTTCAATCAATGAAGAATAACCCTCTAAGTGTGAAGAAATTAAGAAAGAATTTGATTCTCAGAACCCTACGACAATTGTACGCGGTGTCTGAAGTCATCATTCTTATACGGTGGGTCATGCCACCAACAATAGTTAAAATTCTTCAAAGTTGAGTTTTTTCATCATTTTGCAAATTCTTCAAATTTTCAAATTCCTCAAGTTTGCAAATTCCTCAAGTTTTCAAATTCATCAAATTTTTCAAATTCTTCAAACTATGAAACTCATGTTCTTCATTGACTATATACATATATATTTGAGTTTCCAATATCCTCACAACATTCACTTATTGCTAATTCTTCAAGTTGATTTTCATGTAAGTGAATATGATCGGACCCTTTCCCCCTCTATGCTAAACTCAACCTAGTCTGTTCACAAATTATTCATATGCATTCTACTTTGAAACTCATTCAAAGTCTTCACTTTGTCCTTGACAGCTGAAGAATTTGCGAACGGAAACTTTAAAATTTTCACTATCAAATTTTCGGCATTTCCCGCTCAAACTATTCTGATTCCCACGACTGGATAACCCACGATCCCCACTATCGCCACTACTCAGTACGTGGGTGACACATGCCGCGTGGAGAGCAAGGGTCAGGGGCAATCTGGTCCAAAATCTTCGGACAGATTGGTTTTCACCTCCGCTATAAAATACCCCTTCCCTTTCACTCTGCTCGGTTACACCTCACGTCTACTTTCTCCCGAGCTCAAACCTAGCGCCGCCGATAAAATCATCGCCTCCGGTGTGGAAGAGCTTCACTGCCTCAACCTCGCCGTCGTCGTACTCGCATCGGCCGCGGTAGTCTTCACCCTGCCGCCACTGTAGATGTCTCCCTCTGCCAAGCTAGGGCGTGGGAGATCTGGACAGACGAACTTCCTCGATTTCTTCTCACAGTTCGTCGTGTTCTTCATCAAGGCAAATAAAATCTATTTTTACTGCCCTAAAAAGAAAATGTTCATGATTTTTTAAATTGATCCAATATTCAAAGCATATTCAGAAATTTAAAAAATATGTCCATCGCCTTTTAGAAAATGTTCACAAAAATTAAAACACATCCGTAAATAATGAACAAGACGAACTATTGCTTACGTAAGGTCTTATTATATGAGTTCAAAAATTGCTCACATATTATAAAAAAATCACGATTTCCAATGAATATTCATGAAATAAAAAATGTTCATGATTTTTCAAAATGATCCAATATTCAAAGCATATTCAGGAATTTAAAAAACATGTCCACCAGATTTTAGAAAATGTTCAGGAAAAATAAAACACATTCCTAAGTAAAGAACAAAACTAATTGTCGCTTACATGAAGGTTTTATTAGGAGATCTGTAGAGTTCATTTTCTAATTTTATTTAGTCCCTCGCTTCGGGTAAAAACAGGTTTCCGTGTTTTGTACAACACTGAACCTAACAAAATTGACACAACTTTCTAAGGGTTGGTTTTTGTAAGCTATACTAAAATGACTAAATGTCTATTTTGCTTTCATACAAAGTTATGCTTATTCTCGTATCACAATAGTGATTATGGTAAACACCGCTATCTTAAGTTAAGGCGGGACACTTCATTCATCAGTATAGCTCACGCAGGGTCTGTCAATGCAGTTTGCTCGGCCACAAAATATTTTCTTGTGAGGCCTTAAAATATCAAGTCCTGATGAGCATCATATTGTTAGTTTATGAAATTACATTTTAAAAGTGCCTTATCTCATTATGACATGATTCATATATACTTTGTGAATTTTATTCATACTTTTTAATATCTACCACACATGTATAGCTTGATAAAAAATATTCCCGTTGCAACGCATGGGCATGTTTGCTAGCAATATTTATGTGGTAATGTGAAAGGGTGTAAGTGCATGGTTGTTGGCCTATAGGAGTATCGATATTGAAAGTTATTAATTTCCCATTTTTTCTAAATATTGGTTATTTCATGAAAGGGATGTGTGAGCTTTATTATTCCTCGTTAAAATCCTAGTGTTGTTTTGAGTCGGAGACGCGTTATGGTTAACTCCTTCCAAACTCCTCCCTAGGGGCATGCGAATAGTAGTTTTCTTCGAGAAAGCTAATAAAACTTTGCGATAAGTATATGATTTTTTTATGACTAATGTAAATCCATGGACATATGCACCCTCACCTCCTCAAATTTTACTAGCCTCTCCGGTACAGTCATTGCCCATTCTTACCTCGAGGATCGATGCGAACTTCACCGGTGCATCCAAACCCCGTGGCATGATACACTCTCTTGCACATAAGCCTCCTTATATATTCCTCAAAACAACCACCATACCTGCCTATCATGACGTTTCCTTATCCAATCCTAGATATATTTCCATGCAACTTCCATTGTCACATCATATGACTAGTTCACTCATTATTATATTGCTTTGCATGATCACGTAGCTTACATAGTATTTGTAGCAAAGCCAGTGTTCATCATTATCATACATGCTATACTAGATCAATGTGCATCCTGGTACACTACCAGAGGCATTCATATTGAGTAATGTTGTTTCATAGTTTTTCATATTGAGTTGTAAGTAAATAAAAGTGTGATGATTTTCATTATTAGGGCATTGTCTCGGTGAGAAAAAAAAGGAGAGAAAATCAAGGAAAGATAAAAGGAAAGAAACAAAAAGCAAAAAATAAAAGTAAGAAAAAATAAAAAATAAAATAAAAGAGAGAAGGGACAGTGCTACTAACTCTTTTTCCACAGATGTGCTTCAAAGTAGCACCATGTTCTTCATATAGAGAGTCTCATGTTTTGTCACTTCCATATGCTTGTGGGAATTTTTCATGATAAACTTGGCTTGTATATTCTAATGACGGGCTTCCTCAACTGTCCGAGGTCTTCATGAGCAAGCAAGTTGGATGCACACCCACTTAGCTTCATTTGAGCTTTCATACACTTATAGCTCTAGTGCATCCGTTGCATGGAAATCCCTACTCCTCGCATTGATATCTATTTATGAGCACATCCATAGCCCGTTGATACTCCTAGTTGATTTGAGACTTTCTTCTCCACTTTTACCCCCTTGATATCTATCATCATATTTTATTCCACCTATATGATGTGTTCATGGTTCACGCTCATGTATTGCGTGAAGAATAAAAATTTAACACATTAAAAAGTATGATACAATTGCCCGACTTGGACACCATGGTGCTTGACATTTGTATTGATGTGTTTAATACGGAGTCATGCCTTACTAATATGATAAAAAGAATGGGGGTAAACATTCTTTGAGGATCGTATATTTCGAAAGATTGATGATTGTGTTACTTCTGCTTATAAATATTACTATGTTGATGTTTTTTAATTCATCATTTCTAACTGAGCATACATGCAAGAAATTACATGTTGGGTAGCATGTCACATCAAAAAATCTGTTTTTATCATTTACCTACTCGAGGACGAGCAAGAATTAAGCTTGGGGATGCTGATACGTCCCCAATGTATTTATAATTTTGGATCGTTCCATGCTATAATATTATCATTCTAGGATACTTTTTGGGTATTTATTTGTTGATTCATATTATTTTTTAGTACTAACCTATTAGCTTAGTGTCAAGTGCATGTTGTTGTTTTCTACATGTTTTTGGCTTTTCTGGTTTACAGTACCAAACGAAGTCCAATTTCCCCAAAACTTTTTGATGATTTTTCCTGGACCAAAAGAAGACCTGGAAGATTTGGGAGGAGGTCGGGACCGCACGAGGGGCCCACAAGCCAACAGGGCGCGCCTAGTGGGGTGGTCGTGTCTCTTAGCTTATAGTTGCCCCCTTGTCTCCTGACGCCCCTCTCCGGCCTATAAATTCACATATATTCCAAAAAAACTAGGGGGAATTCTTAAACACTTTTTTATCAAAGCAAGTCTCTGTTCCGCCGCGATCTTATCTGGAGCCCTTTTCTAGTGCCCTGCCGGAGGGGGGATTGATCACGGAGGGCCTCTTCATCGTCCTAGTTTCTCCCATAGTGATGTGTGAGTAGTATATCACAGACCTATGGGTCCATATCTAGTACCTACATGGTTTCCTATTTCTCTTTGATCTTCAATACAAAGTTCACTGCGATCTTCATGGTGATCTATTCGATGTAATCTTCTTTTGCGGTGTGTTTGTTGGGATCCGATGAATTATGGGTTTATGTTTAGATTAGTTATGATAAAATATTTGAGTCTCCTTTAAATACTTGTTTGATTCTTATTTTGATGATCATCATAGCTTCATAACTCTCTCTGATCTATCGATTTAGTTTGTCAACTAGACTGGTTTATTGTCAGTGAGAGGGGTGTGTTGTAGTGGGCTCAATCTTGCGGTGCTCTATATTCCAGTGACATAGTATGGGACAATACATGTATTTGTATTGCTACCAGTAAGGATAAAACGATGGGGTTCATTCATATTAATTGAGTTTACTTTGTCTACATCGAAGTGGAGTAATAGTAGTAGATGCAGGCAGGAGTCGATCTACTTGTTTATAGACGTGATTCCTACATACACATGATCATTGTCGTGAATAATTGCACAACTATGCGCTTTCCTATCAATTGCCTAGCAGTAATTTGTTTACCCACCATATGCTTTATTTATGAGAGAGCCTCTATCGAACAATATGGCCCCCGCGTCTATTCACTTATATTTACAAACACTAATATTTTCTTGCTACCATTCTACATTTTATTTTATTTTTTAATTTACAATTATCAACTATCATCTATAGTACTCATTTGCTTGCAAGTAACGAGTCCAAGGGGATTGACAACCCTCTTGCCCGCATTGGGTTCAAGTGTTTGCTCTTTTGTGTGTAGGCGCTAAAGACGGGAGTTGTGTGGTCCTCCTATTGGTTCGATAACCTTGGTTCTCAATGAAGGAAATACTTATATATATTGTGTTGCATCGTCCCCTCCTCTTTCGAAAAAAAACCAACGTAGATCACAAGTATCAGCAAGCATCATGTGTTAGGGAAAGATCCATATATATATATATATATATATATATATATATATATATATATATATATATATATATATATATAGGAGCAGGATTTTCTATCATAGCGTGCCACAGAACTAGTTAAGGTTTTCGACGGTGTAGAAGTTTCTAATTTTTTTGAAAAAAATACTAAAACACCACACCTATAATATGACATGATCTAACAGTGCGATTGAAAAAATATAACTTTATGTGTTCTGGACAAAAATAACAAGCATGTCAGTATATATTTTATGTCAGCGCAAGCTGATATTCTTGTTTTTTTGCCAAGGACACATAAATGCATATTTTCATAATCCCACCATTGGATTATCTTTTTACATTAGATAGATGATATACTATTTATTTCATATTTTTTGATAACTTTTAAACCATTAATAGCTTAGCCAGCCTAAACAAGTTCTCTGGCAAGCTATGATAGACACAATTTTGCCTATATATATATGTATGTATATATATATATCCAGTTAGATGTAGGTGATCATGATCCATTATTGTTGACATTATCCTTGAGGTAAATAAGTTGGGTGGCGAAAATAATAAAGCCCCTATCTTCATATGTGTCCGATGAAAACATTAGCTCCAAAAATATGCAATGAGTGTCAGCAATCATAAAATACTAAATGATAGTTGAGTATGTGAACTTGCTAAAATGAAGGCTCTTACATAGAATCTTCACTGAAATATGTTGAATTGATTATCTCAACGATTAAGGACATAGTTTGTTGATTGTCAATAAAGTTTAGGCTTCATACTTCAATGTTGTGGATAGATTGTTACTTGTTTATGAGAAGTTATATGACGAAAAATTTACTTCTATGTTAATAATCACGATGCTCCTATGCCCTATTCTTTTTTTATTGACAACTCTCTCTCTCTCTCTATCTCTATCTCTCTAATTATGTGGTCATTATATCGAGCTCGACATTCACTTAAGGACAAGCGAGGTCTAAAGCTTGGGGAAGTTGATACGTCCATTTTGCATCATGATTTCCTATTGATATTTATGTTGTTCTTGGTTATTATTCCACTTTATGATACAATTCTTATGCCTTTTCTCTCTGAATTTGCAAGGTATATCACAAGAGGGAAATTGCAGGCAACTAGAATTCTGGACCGAAAAACCAAGAAAAAGGTTGAAAACTCATTAGACTCCAAATGACCTGACACTTCACGGTGAATTTTTGTGGAATATATGGGAATTTATGGAGCGGAAATTTACCAGAGGGGGGGAACATGTTGGTGCCAAGCCGATAGGGCGTGCCCTAATGGCTTAGGACCAACTCCTAGGTGCCCTAGCCTCCCTCTTCTGCCATAATATAGGTTTTGACCTAAAAAATAAGAAGATACTGGGACGAACTGCAATAATCTCGAGGCAAAACCTGCGCAGAGGCCCTTTTGCTCTCGTGGAGGACCAATCTTCATCAAATTCTTCACCTGCACCATCTCATCTCAAACCCTAGTTCATCTCTTGTATTCAATCTTTGTCTCAAAACCTCAGATTGGTACGTGTAGGTTATTAGTAGTGTTGATTACATCTTGTAGTTGATGCTTGTTGGTTTACTTGGTGGAAGATATTATGTTCAGATCCTTAATCATCATTATTACACCTATGATCTTGAACATGGTGATGATTTGTGAGTAGTTACTTTTGTTCCTTAGGACATGGGAGAAGTGTTGGGGAACGTTGCATGGGAAAACAAAAAATTTCCTACGCACACACAAGATCTATCCATGGTGATGAGAATCTACGAGAGGGAGAGTGGATCTACATACCCTTGTAGATCGCTAAGAGGGAAGCGTCAAGAAACGCGGTTGGTGTAGTCGAACGTCTTCACGATCCAAATCGCCGAGTGTCCCGCGATCTCATCACGATCCGTCCCGCGATCCAATCATGATCCGTCCCGCGAACTCATCACGATCCGTTCCGTGATATCATCACGATCCGTCCCGCGAACTCATCACGATCCGTCCCGCGAACTCATCACGATCCGTCTCGCGATCTTGATCACGGTCCTTCCGATCTAGCGCCGAACGGACGACACCTTCGCATTCAGCACATGTACAGCTTGATGATGATCTCCGCCTTCTTGATCCAGCAAGAGGGAGCAGAGAGGTAGAAGAGTTCTCCGGCAGCGTGACGGCGTTGTGGCGATGGTGGTGGAGCTATTCCGGCAGGGCTTCGCCTAAGCACTGCAGAAAACCGATCTAGAGGAGAAGAACGGGTGGCATGTGGCTGAAAATCTTGTGCCAAAACCCTAAAATCCTCTAGTATATATAGGAGGAGAGGAGGAGGAGGCTTTTCTGCCAAAGAGGCAGCCCTTGGGTCGGCCAAACCAAGGAGAGGAGTCCTCCTCCTCCTCCACTCCTAGTAGGATTAGGACTCCTTCCTAATTTGGCCCTTTTTTGCCTTTTTCCACCTTTTTCCTTTTGGGCTTTTCTTCCCAGACGCATGGGCCTTGTGTGGGACTTCCACCAGCCCACAAAGGGCTGGTATTTACTCTCCCACAGCCCATGTAGCCTCTTGGGTCGAAATACCCCTCCCGATGGTCCCCCGGTACACTACTGGCACTCCCGGTACACTACCGATGAGCCCGAAACTTTTCCGGCGACCAAAACAGGACTTCCTATATATCAATATTTACCTCCTGACCATTCCGGAGCTCCTCGTGACATCTAGGATCTCATCCGGGACTCTGAACAACCTTCGGTCACCACCATGCATAACTCTATACTACCGAAACGTCACCAAACCTTAAGTGTGCAGACCCTGCGGGTTCGAGAACTATGTAGACATGACCGAGACACCTGTACGGTAATAACCAATAGCGGGACCTGGATGCCCATATTGGTTCCTACATATTCTACAAAGATCTTTATCGGTCGAACCTCTATGTCAAGGATTCAGTTAATCACGTATGATGTTTCCCTTTGTTCTTCGGTATGTTACTTGCCCGAGATTCGATCGTCGGTATCTGTATACCTAGTTCAACCTCGTTACCGGCAAGTATATTTACTCGTTCCGTAATACAAGATCCTGTGGCTAACACTTAGTCACATTGCTTGCAAGGCTTATTGTGATGTTGTATTACCGAGTGGGCCTTGAGATACCTCTCCGTCACACGGAGTAACAAATCCCAGTTTTGATCTATGCCAACCCAACAGACACCTTCGGAGATGCCTGTAATGCACCTTTATAGTCACCTAGTTACGTTGCGACGTTTGATACACACAAGGCACTCCTCCGGTGTCCGTGATTTGCATGATCTCATGGTCAAAGGCACATATACTTGACATGCAGAAAACAGTACCAATAAACTGATACGATCATATGCTACGTTTGTAGTTTGGGTCTTGTCCATCACACCATTCTCCTAATGATGTGATCCCGTTATCAAATGACATCTCATGTCCATGGCTAGGAAACCTTAACCATCTTTGATCAACGAGCTAGTCTATTATAGGCATACTAGGGACATGGTTTTGTCTATGTATCCACACATGCATCTAAGTCTCCGATCAATACAATTATAGCATGGATAATAAACGATTATCATGAATAAGGACATATGATAATAACTAATTTATTATTGCCTTTAGGGCATATTTCCAACAAGAAGTCTTGTTATAAGTAATCATGTGAAGTTGGTATTCGTTTGAAATTTTATGATATGCATGTTGTTTCTTCCTTTAGTGGTGTTGTGTGAACGTCGACTACATGACATTTCATCATATTATAGGCCTAAGGGAAGGTATTGTGGAGTAATAAGTAGATGATGGGTTGCTAGAGTGATAGAAGCTTAAATCCTAGTTTATGCGTTATTTCATAAGGGGATGATTTGGATCTACATGTTTCATGCTATTGTTAGATTTTTCTTAATTCTTGTTTCGTGGTTGCAGATGCTTGCGAGAGGGGTAATCATAAGTGGGTTGCTTGTTCGAGCAAGAACAATACCTTAGCACCGGTCCACCCACATATCAAATTATCAAAGTAACGAACGTGAATCAACTCGACATGATGAACATGACTAGATAGAAATTCCCATGTGTGCTCAGGAGGGCTTGCTTTATATAAGCGTACTTTCAGGCTTGTCCTTTTCTATAAAAAGGATTGGGCTACCTTGCTGCACCCTTGCTACTATTGTTACTTTTCACTTGTTATGAATTATCTTGCTGCAAAACTGTCTATCATTGTTACTCACAACACTTGCAGAGAATACATTGCTCAAAACTGTTTATCATTTCCTTCTGCTCCTCATTGGATTCAACACTCGTACTTATCGAAAGGACTACGATTGATCCCCTATACTTGTGGGTCATCAATCATTTAACTATTTGGTTCAATTTTGCAATGTGATGTTCGATTGTTGATGGTACAATTTTGTATTGTTATGCATGTGAGAAATAAATCGAAATTGGATGTACTAAATACATGTGAAACATATACAATTGCTATATTTTCTAGTTCTTAGCACGCTTGGTTTAAATAACTGGCTTTTCTATGTGGCTCGAATTAATCTGTTGGATCTACAATGTGTTTATTTTTCATTAACATATTTTACTAATAGTATGTCAAATCTCACTTATAACCTGATCAATGTCTATCTTATATATGTTACAGGGGAAAACAATCAGAGACACTGAAGTTGACCATCGAGGTTTTCACATGTATGGTCCTTTGCCTAATGGCGCATTATTATGCAATTGCAGGAACCATTCTAATATTTAGGTTTTTAACAATTTATTCTTGCACATGTAGGTCCTGCTATAGGAGGTTTAGACACATTGTTCGAACCATTTTGCATGTGGGGAAATGAGATGTCCACGAATATCAATCAAATCAAGAAACTCAGAAAGATTGTTAAGATAAAGAAACTAGCGATGAAAAACAACAAGATGTTTGTCTGCACAATGAAGAAGTACTATAGGATGGTACTATCTCTTCCACCTTGTTTTTTCCCTTTGCGCCATTTCGAAATTTAGAAAAGATATTTATGCATATCTTCGCTTTTAGTCCTTTTCAAGGCAATTCATCGATGATTACGTCTCAAACCACCTATATGGTCAAGAGGTGAGGACGGTATTCATACAACACCCACAGTATAATCTTGAAGTCTTCCTCAAGAGGACGAATGATGGGCGGGCAATCATCCGCAAGCACTGGCCTAAGGTTGCAAGGACCTTCAACATCATTGAAGGCTCAATATTTGCCTTCCGCTTCAAAAGTCTTCTAGACAACTCATCTGTCTATTTTATTGTCTATGATGCTATTTTCCAAAGGTTTTAGATGTTGCATGTGAAACTTGGTCCTATTGTGTAATTGGGTAGCTAGGTAGTATATGTCTATATGATGGTGTACTTTGATGTATTTCAATTATGAAATCCTGATTGCCATAATACGAATATGAATATGTTGTGTGCTTGATATGAAATGCCAATTTGATTACTAAATGGATTATAAATAATAGGGAAATTAACCTGCTTATTGTTTTTTCCTATTACATACGGTTTCTCAAACAACACCGTGGGTGATGACCTCAACAAACCCACATGATTTCTAGAAAGTTGACATGTTGGATCAGTGAACAATCATACACGACTTTCAGCCGACAATCGTATGCGTTAGGCCACCTATCACAAACGTTTTCACATAGAAAGTGTGTGTAATGGACATCGCTATGCCAAACAGTTTCTTCTAGGCATCGTATGTGATATATTGAATAATGCAATTGGCAGAATTATAATTATTTTGTGATGGCCACCCCTATCACAGACGGTATTATGTAGAAAATTGAATGTGATGTACCATACGAACGGAAACGTATCTTTGGAATTCACTATGTGGGATGCTAAGAACATCTCATACTACTTCTACAATATGTTTGTTTTTTATCGCCCTCTCCGCACACGAGCTCTTTTTGCCAAGCATGTGTGACCGGAGGAGCCATTGCTGACGATTTATCTATGTCGTGTACACAAGGTGACGATTTAAAACTACGTCGTGGAAAGGGAGTAAAAACCGTTTATATAGGACTCGCCTGCACTAGTGACCGCCCCATCAGCGAAGGAGGCCATCGATTGCCCCATGACTGCCAACCCATATTGTTGCTTCTCAATGTTGTGATCCGAAACTCCAAATCCATTATTTGTAGTAGTTCCCTGATCATTCTAATGGTATTGATATGCTATTGTGGATGCCAATGTTAATTTATATAAAACTAGCACAAGCGCATGTGCGTTGTTACGGGCGAAAGAAAATAGCACACTCCCATAACTCCATACTCCTATAGTCCACATCCTTTGTTTCAACACATGATATCTCATTTATGTTGTCACTTATCCTGCTTTCCATCCTTGTCAACGATGGCCTCAATGTTCATATAATCACAACACGTTTGAATGTTGTAAATCCTAGGGCGTATCTATGTCGACATAAGATGATAAAACTGCCTTTTCCTGTGAGGTTTTGACGAGATGTACATGCATGGTTATAGATGGGTTTTTTTCCAATCCTGGTTTTGTTCACATGTTCATTTTTAATCCGGAATCACCGGTATGAAAACAAGATGGATCATGTGTTATGATTAAGGCTGCACCCTAAATAGTATTTTTAAATGTTTAACAGATAAATGATATTATAATCAGATTCTATACATTTTCTAATCAAATTCCATATATATAACATGTTAAACTTGGACTTAGGGATTAAAAGAAATAGATATATTTAAAAAAATTGATATGTACTGCGCGTTGATTAACCCAAATATGGGGGGGGTCTGCAAAAAACAAAAATCTAACTTAAAACTGGTCTGCGGGTTGATTACATCATGGGATTTTCTGGAAAAGGGAATGTCTGAGTTAACATGGCGGGTTGATTACAAGGAGTTTTCTATAAAATAGCATGGCGAACCAACCATACATATTTCCTTTATCGGTAATATGTATGTATATAGATCTAGCAAATATGCACGTGTGTTGCAACGGGGGAGATAGTTGACGTGTCCACTTTTCGTCAGCAAGGCCCAATAACATTCGAATTGAGTCCGGCCACGGTAGAGAGGCGCACACCGAGTTCTAGTAGAAATTCATATCAATAGTACATTAAAAAGCATGTATACAATATTTTGGTATGGTTTTCGTATGACTAATATGATCTTAAAGAGCATGATTTTCCATTTCTTTCATACCAAAGCATTACTTGTAAGTCGAAACAATGTTTGAAATTTGCATCAAGTCATGAGAATAATCTTAATAAAAAGATTCTATTAAATGTGTTTTAGGCCATATCTCCATACACTCGAAGATTAATAAAAAAATGTCTCACGCCCTTTATTCTCTCTTTTTTTGTTACTCCTATATGTCAATTAAAACATATCCTTATGCTCGCTCTGGTCCATATATATAGACCCTTCTAACATACTCTCTCTATGTAAATGATATATTGTCTGTTAGCATTTTTCAAAATATACCATACCAATTAATTAGGTTAATTAAGGTTATGCTCAAAACATAATTTTAAAGTGGTTTACAAGTGCACGTAATAGCACGATCGGAAACTCCGCATTTTTCTGATCAAATTACATATAAAAATCATTTTAGTCCGAATTATGGTTGCAAAGTTATAGCGTGATCATGTTTAACACATTCTTTGTAAATAATAAAAGTCAGAGGTCTAAACGGGCTGAAAAGGCGAATTGGACCTACTGCACAGCAATTAAGCGGAGTATACTAACCAGCGCGCAAGATAATGGCTACCGCAGTTGGGCCAAAGCGCAAAAACACTTAATGTTGGACCGCAGGTTATTTAACGAAAAACTCAGGGGCTTTTTTTATAAAACGTATAACGGATGGGTAGGAACACTTCGTACTTAATTCTCTATCTCTGTACCTAATAATAAAGCATGGACTGCATCTGGCGATACGTCATCCAAAATATCCTTTAAGTTGGCGAATATTACCAACCAATGCCATCCATAAGTGGCAAAAACGATTTGTTTTTTTCTAAATTCATCAGCATGACATTTAGCTCATGTATAAAGTTATTCCATCCCAAATCACAACTACACCAGCAGCCTACTGGTTGGAGCCTTGCACTCCCACGTATCGAACCTGACTTCAATCCCAATGCTCACCATTTTTCATCTTTTTCTCTTGATTTCATGTGAACGCAAGATAGAACAGCCTTGCTCAAGTGCCATCTTATCCGCTACACAATTTTCCAATTTGGCCCAGTCATTTTCTTCTTAAACTTTTTTTGCAGATTCAAGTATTTTCAAAAGTATTCATATCTTTTCAAATGCTAACTTCAAATATAGAAATTTATATATGAAAAGCACTCAAAAAATGTGTACATTTCAGACATGATATTATCTTACCCTAGCTAATTGCCCACCCCTTCCACGTGTGATTTCTATGTTATGCATGGCCGTGCCTAAGGGCATATCGGTTGAAGTAGATTCTTCTTTTCTCTCAAAAAAAACCTTCCCAAACTGTACAAGCTTCTTCCAAAGCATACGGCTTTCTAGATGTATATGACGATCTCTAGACAGATGGATCTTATATGAATCATATGATGAAGTACCACATGAGTGGATATATAGGAAAGGAATCCAAATCTGCCGAATCGCTCATGTTATGATCTTCTACATCCTAGGTCTCTGCGTTCCGTCATCTGGCTTATGTTCTTCATGTAGCATTCAGATCGAATGACTCTATAAAATTACGTCGATACTTCCACATATTATGGATAACGTACGAGACATCCCTATTTTCCCCTGGGGGTCTATGATAATCATTTCTAAAATTATTTTTATGTTACACCCTTAATTAATACTTTTCTCTATATGGGGTATTTGAAAATGCCTATTCATTATACATGTCCTTATATATTGATTGTTTTCGATGAAGATATCTAACATGTTTGCAAGCAAACTAAGCGTTGACTTAGATTACAATTGCAAACATATATATCAAAAAAATAATGCTCTTATACACATGCTATGATTGAGTATTAAAGTGTAATTTGCTATTTTATGCATTACTTCTTTTTTTGACATGTCATACATTATTTTTTAGGTATCACTAAGGAGAAACACCAGAAATACGTGAATTGATACCGGTAACTAGGTAGATGTTTATGTTGTCTAATAAACTGGACACAACTTTAGTTACTTAAAAAACCATGTAGGAGATATGCCCTAGAGGCAATAATAAATGTTATTGATTATCTCCCTGTTCATAATTATGTTTATGTTCCATGCTATAACTGCAATGATTCTCGAGTATACAAATAAAATGAGGCTTGGAGGGAAACTCATGTGCACGTGTGGGATAATAAATGGTAAAATGTATTCCTAGTCTGGCCTCTAAGACTGGCTCAAGTATTGCATGATGATCCTGTTTTCCTGATCATGGGCATGGCTATGCCGGCAATTTTGAGGGCGCAATGTTAGAAGAACATTTGTGTTGAATCGACCCAAATTAATGTTATGCTATGAGATACATTCGTCATAAGTTAATGGTTAATAACACAGAGAAGTTAATGTTTGCATAATTCCTTAGACCATGAGAGTATCGAGTTTCTTCATGCTTGCTTCATGAACTTTGGGGTTTGTTAAACGTCATCCGTAAATGGGTGGCTATTACGGCGGCTTACGGGTTCATGGAAAAGTAAGTGAAGTAACTTGATAGCTCAAGATTGGGATTTGCTCCTCCGACGATGGAGAGATATCTCTGGGCCCTCTCGGTGTTACGGTATCCATCATCGTCTGGCCAGACACTTTGCGATTTGATCACGGGGATGCCGGAACACAGGAACGAGAAAAGAGAACAATACCGATAACGAGGTAACTGGCATAGTGGACAAGTTGTTGATCCATGGGGATGCCAACATGTCTCACCTCGGGTATTTGTAACATATCGCGAAGCAACAAGAATAGCACACGGCAACTGGAGGTTCACTCGAATATTTATTCGTGTGGGTATAGGGATCGATATGGGTGTCCACGGCTCCGATGTTGATCATTGATCGGAAGGGGTTACAGGTCATGTCTATGCTTCACTGAACCTATAGGGTCACACGCTTAAGGGTCATCTATCTGTTGAATACTAGACAAGGAGTCTGAGAGAAAATCACCGAAAAGTTTCGAACACCGGAAAAGTTTCGGACAGCGGAAATGTTCCGCAGACAGGTCACCGGAACAGTTTCGGTGAAACTGAAAAGTTGTTTCAGAGGATACCATAAAGTCAAATTGGTTTTGGCACATGCCTGATAATTCTTGGAGGGTGCCAGAATCATTCTGGAAACTTCTGGGAATTTTCCGGAAGAATAACCGGAAATGTTCCGGAGCTGCCGGAACCGCTTCAGATGCTTTTCACAGATGAAAATCACTATTCCGGAATTGTTCCGGATCGTATTGAAAATTATTTTAGTGGGTACTGGAAATGTTCTAATCCCACATAAAGATTTTTAGTTCGAACGGACGCTGAAAAATATCGTCATGAATAGTGAAAGTGCTTTTTGGATTACTTTATTGGAAACACTATTTGTGAATAGTGGAAACACTATTCGTGAATAGTGGAAACACTATTATGAATAGTGGGAAACACTATTGGGAGAAAATATCTCATGACTAGTGAAAACACTATTACGAAATAGTGGAAAACACTATTGTGAATAGTGGGGAACACTACTTATGAATAGTGGAATCACTATTATGAATAGTGAAAATATCTGAGGGCATTTTGGTATTTTTACCATAGTCTCTCATCCTATAAATAGGGGTGAGGAGGCAGCCCAAAATCCTCATCCTTGTGCTCTCATACACATGCTTTGCTTTGCAAGCTCTCTCTCTCTCCCTCCCAGCGAAATAGTTTCGTAGAGCCGAAAGGCTGTCTGGGTTCCGGCAGGAACTAGTTCTGGACGGCGAAGCCCTGCCGGATAGATGACACCGTATGTGTGCAACTCTATAGAGAGATCGTAGTTTCGGTCTTAGTTCAAGAGTGCCTCCCGAAGGGCTGTCTGTGTGACCGTCCAAGTTTTGGAGGTCCTCCCGAAGGGCTGTCCGAGTGACAGTCCGAGTTTCGGAGGTCCTCCCGAAGGGCTGTCCGCGACACCGTCCGGGGGGCTATGCGACCGCCTCCCGGAGGGCTGTCCGCAGGGCAGATGAGGGTATACATCCTCGCGGTTGGGAGGTTGTAAAATTCTAGCTGCGGGGATCTGCACCGCCGTTCGTCATCGACTCTACTTCCGCTGCGCTTCGAGTCGGTACGGATCAGATCAAACCTTGTATGCAGTCTCCATAGTGGTCCTGGGCTGGTGCGTAGGTCGGAAATTTTTTGTTTTCTGTCGCGTTCCCCAACAGTGGCATCAAGAGCCAGGCTATGAGTAGATGCATGTTATGATCTAGAATACATGAGATGTATGGGTATTGCATAGTATAATTTTGTAGTAGATGAGATCTATTGCTGAAAATTATTTGTGCGGGTAGCAGATGAAATCTGTTACCCGATGTTCCTATTGCTTCCCGTGAATTTGTGTAGTCCATATCTCGACGGAATGGTGGAATCTTACAAAGTTCTGACAATCCGCGATCCTTTCATGCTGCTCCTGAGTATGCTGATTGACAGATCAACGAAGTGCTAACAGTTCTTTGGGTTCCACCATAGTCAAAAGAAATATGGATGTTTCGCAGACGAAAGGGCAATGCAGATGTGATCTGCACGGGGGTCACGCGTATGACGAAGTTTAGTATGGGTCTCGAGATTTTATTATCTCGTGTTTCATACACCCTGGAAAGTTAATCTAGCAACTTGAATTATCATACTTGATGATGGACGTTGGTAGATTCGGTTTGTTTCGAAACCTTAGAAGCCACGTAAAACAAGTTTTTGCATGGACCGATTAGAGGCGTCTAACTTGGTTTTGCAGGATGGTTTGCATGTGCATGTGATGTGGTATAGCAGTGTTCATAATAATTTGATTATGTATGAGATGACTATATGATGTAAATTGATTAACATGACCTGTGTGTCATGATTCGACATGATGGTTGGAGCCATATGATTGCACTTTAATGACCTGTGTGTCAACCTTATGTAATGCACTTATTTTATTAAGCTATAGAGATAGCAATATTATTTGGTGCATCAACAAGGTGGTGGCAATCTTCGCAAAGGTGAACACCGACGCGAATGCCGAAGACGAAGGAATGAAAGACTTCCGTCAAAAAGGGCTATACCATATCATGCTACTATGAATTGCCTGAGATGTTTATCCCTCTTGATGCACCCTTCTTGATTGCGCGGTAGTCGCTTTTTAGTAGGGTGATCTCTCACAAAATATCAAGTAGTTACTGTTCTCCCAAGTGTAGCACCGTCACGGCACCTATCTCTTCGGGGTATCACATGGTTACATGGGTATGAACGATTAGAGAAGTGTGAGGCGGGTGAGTTGAGACCTCGCAGCGAGATCACTTGGTTGTCTTGACGTTCAGGCATGGAAGTCATGAGTTCAGAACACATGCATCGAAAGATGAACAAGAGTCACATAGAGATGTGATTGGCAAGATTGGCCTACCGATTGCAATTCTCATCACTTGAGATGGATACATCCTTGGCGTTGAATTGTAATTTGGATCTTGAATCACTCACAATCAATTATGAGAGATATTGATTTGAGTGGGAGCTCACTGTAGAATTAACTTGTTTTAATTCTCAGTGCAATTAATTTTGAACAATGTCTAAGTGTGATTTGCATAATAGTTGTAGGATAATGGCTCGCGTTTCCACCTTCCCTATTAAAATTGAATAAGCTGTTAAATATCTGGTTAAAACTTTACGGTTGGTAACGTAATGTGAGGATTGTCCTCAAGAGTGCCGAGAAAGACTTGTCCTATCGCATGCTTTCGGTATTCTCCCGCTAATGCTATGGATGATATGACTCCCGTCCTTCGATCCAAAAGCTAAAATTCCATTTCGGTCAAGTGAAATATGTTTGCTTCCATGAGACCCGAACTTCGAAAGTTTGGATAGTTATGTGATATTCATGGAATCTGAAAATCATTTTCAGAGACAGACAAAGTCTAAAAAGATATAAGATATCCAAAGCAATGTTTGTTTGCAAACTATTAGTAAAGGAGTTTACTATGCATTAGACTGATAAGAGAGGGATCCAGGAGAAAGCCTGTCATATGATGAAAGGTGAATAAAACAACAACTTAAAGAGAAAGGAAGTGTCCGAAGGGTGTCAGTGAGACTTTCACGCCTAGGAAGTCTGGGGCTAATGCCACTCTTAAGTTGGGTGCTTCTTCTGAGAGTAGGAGAAATACTGAAAGTTAAACTATTAGAAGTATAATGGCAAAAGGAAAGAAGAATGGAATATCCAGCTCATGTATGAATGTCATACAAGTTTTTGATGTATAGAAGGCTGGTCAAAGATATAGTTCTTGGGAATTATGGTTAAACATGTTAATCATTAATTCTTGGGTACTGTGAGTTGGTCACAAAGATACCCGCTCGATTGCATTCTGTTGCAACTCGATGTAAGAACTACTATGGCCTGAAAGACTAGCCAGAAATATGAGGCTTAGATACACGCAGGGAACATAGTAAATGTTACTATGCCTTCCATCGGTGTATTCCCTATGTATTAAGTTTCATAATTCATTTTAGAGTTTCACACTCTATCCCTTTGCATAAGGTATCTTGCAAGAAGGTTGTTCATAAGAGAACTTTTCATGTTCGGTGTTATGAATAACATAAGGGCCATATTTTCATTATGAAAGAGACGTATGTTATGAATATTGATAATAATACATTACCTCTGGGTTTATTTTCATAGTTCATTTTAGAGTTGCATACACTCTAGCCCATTGCACAATGTTTGTTGCAAAAGATTTGTTCATAAAAACAACAATTGTTGTTCAGTATTATGAATAACATGAAGGGCCATGCTTCCATCCTAATGGGATGTATGTTATGAATACTGATGGAAATATGATATATCCATAACACTGATGCTAAATGTCGCAAGACTAAAAGAATACCACATATGTGTGGCACTGCATTTGGTCACATTGGAGAAACCTGCATGGAAAATTCCATTATGATGGATTTTGAAGTCGTTTGATTTTGAATCATATGACACTTGCAACTTTCCTCCAAACGGTGAAGTGACTGAAATACCATTCACAGGCAATAAGGAACGAGCAAAGAACTCATCAGTGATCATACATTTGATGTATGTAGTCCGGTAAATGTTGTTGCAAACTGTGGATTTGTCTACCTTCAAAAATGACTCAAGTAGATATATGGATATTTACTTGATGAGACGTAAGTCTGGATCTTTTGAAATCATTCGAAAGGTTTTAAAAATTGAAGTAGAAGTTATTGTACCAAGAAAATTATGTTTCTGCAATTTGATTGCGGAAAGGAATATTTGAGTTACAAGTTTAGCGAATGTCTGATGAGTTGTGAAAAGAGTTTCATAACTTGCACCTCCCGGAACACTACTCCAAAGTGGAAAGTCCGTGAAGATGTAATCGAACCATTTATGACATGGTAAGATCAAAGATGACATAAATAGATTTGCCATTATCCCTTTTATAGAGTGATGCTTTAGAGACTGCGGCTTTTACACTGAGAAGAGATCCATTAGGTCTGTTGAAATGACGCCATGGTATGGTACGCCCAACCATGTTATATCTTTTCTTAACATTTGGACTATGGGGCTTGTGTAAAAGGTTACAAACCTATTCCAAATCAGACAAGTACTATTTTGTATGGTTATCCCAAGTCATTGGGTATTCCCCCACCACTATACTGAGGCAAAGGGTTTTGCCACAAAACGGTATGTTTTTAAAGAGAATAGTTCTTACAAAAGGTGAGTGGGAGGACAGTGCAACTCGATGAGATAACCAGTATCTTCGTCATCGGTTCAAAGGAAAGAAACCCTGGAAATGATTCCGTTGTTTCCTACTACGACTGATACGTAAGTCTCTACAATAAAATGTATGGACTTCGGTCGAATGTGCAGCTGAACCACGTAGGCAAAGCTCGTGCAAACCTATCAGGTGCGCAAAGGAGATATTGTTGTTGGATAACAGTATACCTACAATACACAAGGAAGCATTGATGGGCCCTGACTCCGGGATTGGCTAAATGCCAATACAATCTGAGATAGTTTCCATATATGTGATTCAAGATTAAAACCTTGATACACCTTTCAGAGGACTTAGAGTCTAATGAATATTTATGGAACTAAAAACTAATACGGATAAAAATGTTTTATCCATAAAGCTCGACTTGTTGAAATAACAAGTTCAAGGAGTTGGCTACGATGAGGTTGTTTCATCGTAGCGATGCTTAAGGTCGGTTCAGGTTGAACTAGCAATTAATACATATATCAATCATGAGATATGAAACATGGATGACAAAAGGATTTCCATCTGATGTAAATGAAACCTAGGACTTGTATGTGATACATTCCAAAGTAATTTGTCGATCCAGAGGATGCTAGTAAGTATGCAAACTTCAGAGTTCCAGCGATGGACAGAAGAGAGCAAAGTGGAGTTGGAATCTTCGTTTTTGATGGAATGGTCAAAGGGGTTTGACTTCATCAAATGGGTATCGAAGATGCTTGTGATTCAAGAAAGTAAGTGAGAGCATAATACTATTTCTAAAAACCTTGTGTAATTGACACATTGTTAATTGGAAATAAATTTCTTGACACGAATTAGGACTTCATTTGAAAATAGTTTTTTCCATGAAGTGCTTAGGCTAAATAGCCTCAATATTAGGCATGATGATCTATGGAGATAGATTTACCTAATGGGGCTAAGCAATGAATACATATTGACAAGGTGCTAAAACCTTTTAGCATTTAAAAGGCCAAGGAGTGATTCTTGCCGAAGTCACATGGAAAGAGTTTTTGCAAGACTCAGTGTCCCAAAACACTGATGAGTGAAATACATGATGGAGATTCCACACACTCTTGTGTTTGGATTAATCATGTATTCCATGGTATGTAAAGCAACCAGATATGTCCGATACTCCCAAGTTGTTGCGAGTATAGATACAAAAGTGATCAACGCACTGATCATGGGACAATAGTGAAAGATGTCATTAAGTACTAGAGTAGTGCTGATGACATGTTTCTCGCAAGCAGAGATTATGAAGTGCTCGTTGTAAGAAATTACATCGATACAGTCTCAATCAATGCTCCATGCGATTTTCGATTTAAGTTAAGGGTTTTGTGTAATACACAATATGGTGGCACGGTAGTTGGAAATTGTTCCAAACAAGATACTGTGGCGAATTCTATAACAAAGGCTAAGTATGTTGAATCATATAGTTCATTCATGAACTTAGTATGGTTCCAAGATGGTTTTGGTCTATGAGACACTATTGCAGATAGTTGCTCCATAGCTCAGTCTGAGGAATCGGGTTTCGACCAATGATTCACACATATGAAAAGCCAAGTTCACACAAAATACGAATTTTGTGATAGCGTGAAAACGCGAGGATATGCATAGTTACACACAGAGCTGAAGTTGTCAGATCCGTTGGACATCAGGCTATACCACAAGCGAAGCATATTTTACACCAGTATGCCATAGGTGTAAAGTGCATTAGCATTTACTAGATTATTGACTCTAGTGCAAGTGGGAGTCTGTAGGAGATATGCCCTAGAGGCAATAATAAATGTTATTGATTATCTCCCTGTTCATAATTATGTTTATGTTCCATGCTATAACTGCAATGATTCTCGAGTCTACAAATAAAACGAGGCTTGGAGGGAAACTCATGTGCACGTGTGGGATAATAAATGGTAAAATGTATTCCTAGTCTGGCCTCTAAGACTGGCTCAAGTATTGCATGATGATCCTATTTTCCTGATCATGGGCATGGCTATGCCGGCAATTTTGAGGGCACAATGTTAGAAGAACATTTGTGTTGAATCGACCCAAATTAATGTTATGCTATGAGATACATTCGTCATAAGTTAATGGTTAATAACACAGAGAAGTTAATGTTTGCATAATTCCTTAGACCATGAGAGTATCGAGTTTCTTCATGCTTGCTTCATGAACTTTGGGGTTTGTTAAACGTCATCCGTAAATGGGTGGCTATTACGGCGGCTTACGGGTTCATGGAAAAGTAAGTGAAGTAACTTGATAGCTCAAGATTGGGATTTGCTCCTCCGACGATGGAGAGATATCTCTGGGCCCTCTCGGTGTTACGGTATCCATCATCGTCTGGCCAGATACTTTGCGATTTGATCACGGGGATGCCGGAACACGGGAACGAGAAAAGAGAACAATACCGATAACGAGGTAACTGGCATAGTGGACAAGTTGTTGATCCATGGGGATGCCAACATGTCTCACCTCGGGTATTTGTAACATATCGCGAAGCAACAGGAATAGCACACGGCAACTGGAGGTTCACTCGAATATTTATTCGTGTGGGTACAGGGATCGATATGGGTGTCCACGGCTCCGATGTTGATCATTGATCGGAAGGGGTTCCAGGTCATATCTATGCTTCACTGAACCTATAGGGTCACACGCTTAAGGGTCATCTATCTGTTGAATACTAGACAGGGAGTCTGAGAGAAAATCACCGAAAAGTTTCGGACACCGGAAAAGTTTCGGACACCGGAAATGTTCCGCAGACAGGTCACCGGAACAGTTTCGGTGAAACTGAAAAGTTGTTTCAGAGGATACCATAAAGTCAAATTGGTTTTGGCACATGCCTGATAATTCTTGGAGGGTGCTAGAATCATTCTGGAAACTTCTGGGAATTTTCCGGAAGAATAACCGGAAATGTTCCGGAGCTGCCGGAACCGCTTCAGAGGCTTTTCACAGATGAAAATCACTATTCCGGAATTGTTTCGGATCATATTGAAAATTATTTTAGTGGGTACTGGAAATGTTCTAAGCCCACATAAATATTTTTAGTTCGAACGGACGCTGAAAAATATCGTCATGAATAGCGAAAGTGCTTTTTGGATTACTTTATTGGAAACACTATTTGTGAGAAAATATCTCATGACTAGTGAAAATACTATTACGAAATAGTGGAAAACACTATTGTGAATAGTGGGGAACACTATTTATGAATAGTGGAATCACTATTATGAATAGTGAAAATATCTGAGGGCATTTTGGTATTTTTACCATAGTCTCTCATCCTATAAATAGGGGTGAGGAGGCAGCCCAAAATCCTCATCCTTGTGCTCTCATACACATGCTTTGCTTTGCAAGCTCTCTCTCTCCCTCCCAGCGAAATAGTTTCGTAGAGCCGAAAGGTTGTCTGGGTTCCGGCAGGAACTAGTTCTGGACGGCGAAGCCCTGCCGGATAGATGACACCGTATGTGTGCAACTCTGTAGAGAGATCGTAGTTTCGGTCTTAGTTTGAGAGTGCCTCCCGAAGGGCTGTCTGTGTGACCGTCCAAGTTTTGGAGGTCCTCCCGAAGGGCTGTCCGAGTGACAGTCCGAGTTTCGGAGGTCCTCCCGAAGGGCTGTCCGCGACACCGTCCGGGGGGCTATGCGACCGCCTCCCGGAGGGCTGTCCGCAGGGCAGATGAGGGTATACATCCTCGCGGTTGGGAGGTTGTAAAATCCTAGCTGCGGGGATCTGCACCGCCGTTCGTCATCGACTCTACTTCCGCTGCGCTTCGAGTCGATACGGATCAGATCAAACCTTGTATGCAGTCTCCATAGTGGTCCTGGGCTGGTGCGTAGGTCGGAATTTTTTTTTTTCTGTCGCGTTCCCCAACAAACCATCCCACCTTTATATTGGTGCACAACATCACTTATCATGTTGTTTCACGTACGGTATTATGAAAGATTTCATATGATGTCTTGGTGTCATCGAGTGTGTATATGAGGGTGATTTATTTTCTCCCGTTGAAACCCACGGGCATGTTTGATAGTAATAATAAAATACGTATTGTTTTTGGTCGTCCGTCATTCACACTACCTCTAAAGTTATCGATAATTACCCACCATGCCACTGGTAAGTGAAAAAAAATCACATCGGAAAATCCCCACCTGGGCCAGCCCATACAGTAACGTCGTATATTGCGCTATGTACGCTCCTGTTCGGGCTCGCCCATGTCCGGGCAGCCTATATTTTTCATTTTCCTATTCCATCTTCATTTGTTCTACTTTAAATAATTTTAGAATTCAATAAAGTTCTAAAAAATGAGAATTTTGAAATAAAATGTTCAACAACTCATAAATGTTTGTTTGTTCAAAAAGTATTTGTTATTTTTAAAACAAATGTTCGCAATTTTCAATAAACATATTCAAGAAGTCAAAAAACATTCGTAACTTGGGTAAAAGTTTGGGTATTAAAAAATGTTAATGAAATTGCACAGAATTTTACCAATCCAAAAACATTCATGAATTGAAAATTCCTAAAAATTGAATAATTGTTCATGACTTAAAATATAGTTTTTTTAATTCATAAAATCTGCACCAATTCAAAATGATCATCTTTTCAAAAAATGTTCATGAATTTAAAAAAATGCCGATTCTAGAAATGTTCGCCGATTCAGGAAAATTGGTTTAAGAAATGTTCACAATTAAAAACTATTTTTTCAAATAGTATAAAATGTTCATCATTTCAGAAAAATTTCCAAAATCTGTAAAAATGTTTGCGAATTTGAAAAACATTAACGATTTCAAATATGTTCATGTGTAGTTTCTTTCATGAATTTTAAAAATTGTGCACGATTCCACAAAAATGAGAGTGATAGTGTATCTTGGTGATGCAGTAAAATATGGTCATGATCCCGTTGCAACGCATCGGCCGTTTTGCTAGTAGTAATGTATATATATTGAATTATAGATTGATCAAAGTTTACAAATTTCGACTTGAGATAAATCTAATGTCCAAAGTTAATAAAAACAGGGCGAGTAGTTTAATGGTGTTCTTATTTAGAATTTCAACACATTTGCCACGAATCTGCCTACAAAATTGAAGCACTCTACATCACGGAGCATCCATTGGGGTTGTCGTGACTGAGGAACTCAACAGGGTGAGTGCAATGCAAGAAGGACGTGTCCTGGTACCCTCTGAGCTCAGAGTGCGTATTGTATGTCGACCCACAGCCACCACCGTAGCCGTAGCCGTACCCGTGCCCGTGGCCATAACCATAACAACCGCCGCCGCCGCCGCAGCGGTGCGACGGGTGCGAGTAGTCGACGAAGTGCGGGTGCGTGCAGGGAAGGAAGTAAGGGGCCACCACCTCCTTGATCTTCTCCTCTATAACCTCTGCAACCTTTTCAACCACCTTCACGACCTCCTCCTCTTTCTTCTTCTTGACCACGACCGTTTCCTCCACGATGCGCACCGTCGTCTCTACCTTGTCGATGACGCAGTGCTTGCGCGTTCTCTGGTAGATGTACTCGGTCAGGTTCTTCTCCTCGATGACTCCCTCGATGACACAAGTGCCCTTGCCGAAGTCCGTCTTGGCAGCGTAAATACCTACATTAATTAGTTGATAATTAGCATGCCCACGTATCAGTATTGATAATTAGTCTTGAGAGGAAATTACTCTTGTGCTCAAGTAGCATCTCTCTGACCCTGACCGCGCAGTCCGGACAGTGCAAGGGGACCTTCACAGTTATGATCTTGATCTCCTGCGTTATGAAACGGTAAACAGGATGAACGATGCACACAAACCAAACGCCTTACAAGGTGGTTTTCAGGTAGAGAGATTATCTGTTTACCTCCTTGGTGCTCTTGACCTCGGTGATTATGTCTTTGGGGGGAGGTATGTACTCAACGTTCCTCCTGCATCCCTTGGACACCTTCACCCTGAGCTTCTCCTCGTCGAACCCGACGCCCCTCACCGTCACCTTCCCTGACCCCGCGTCCAGTTTCACCTCCTGAACCCCTGCAGCCAACGTCAATTAGTGCACTATGCTATACAAACATAGAGAAGAAGAAGGAAAAATCATACATACACACCGTGGAACTCGGTGAACTGCGTCTCGATGTCGCGCGCGCATTGCCCGCAGTGGACGTGCACCTTGTACACGGCCGTCTTCAGCTCCACCTTGGTGATCTCCTCGACGACCTTGGTCTCTCCTCCCATGGCGACCCTCTCAGTCAGCTGGTGCTTCTACGAAGTGCTAGCTAGATAGGCAATGAACTGAAGACTGGGTGCTGCGATGTATAACGCACTGAAGAGTAAGCTTCAGGTGTCAGGGGATGTGTGCACGCAGGGCGTTTGTTTGTTGGAGAATTGTTAGAGGTGGTTCACAGCACTCGTCGATGGTTGGGAAAAAAACGGTTCGGGGGTTCGGGACCGATCCACTTCGCATGTACTTGGAGCGCGGAGGTATGTGGTTGTCGGGGGCGCGAGTGACGACGTGCCGTGGGTTTTGTCAATCCAAACTCCGTGGTTCGTCAAGAATCTTTTCCCCAAGTGGTTGGGTTGTCGTGTGATTGACCGCGCGCGCTTCACGACGGGTCAACTTTTTGCACAAGCTAATTTGATCACTGCACACTTGGCCTTCGTCGACGTGCCATCGTCTGCGAATATTCAGTATTGACCTATACCAAGGCGAAAACGTTGACGCTGCCAAGCCGACGCTGCGATCAGCAAATTGTTTTTTCTTTTCTTTTACTAAGAGCGAACGGCAAAGTTCTATGCTGACGGCATCCGACGGTGATGGAGAAATTGAGCGGAATTAGAACAGGAAAAACTCAAAATGTAGATTAATAAGATGTTCTTTTTTTCAAACCATGCATGTGAATATTGTAACCCCGCGAAAAAAACATTGTGAAGAAGAAGTACAAGAAGAAGAAAGGGTTGAAACCCGAGTCAACAGTGAGTACACAAGCTCACGACCCAAAACAAAAATAATATTGTAACCTGAGAGCTAGCCGAATGAGGAACCAAAATTAGGCAAGAAAAAACATGTCCACTAAAGGTCATTTTCAATGTCGATCCCGAAACGGATACAATATTCAGAATTTTTTTCAAAACTAGTACGGATTTTGTATCAAATTTGAAAACAGTTGTAGGAGTTGAAATTTTTTCGAAATTAGTACCCTGTCGGACAGCAGCAGGCCGAACAGGGGCCCGTCGGCCAGCACCAGGCCGTAGTGGTGCCTGTCGGCCAGCACCCAGCCGAAGAGCCCCCTTTCGGCCAGAGGGCAGCCGAAGAGGCACCTGTCGGCCATGTTGGGGAACGCGACAGAAAACAAAAATTTCCGGTATAGCGAGCAGGCCCAGGACCACTATGGAGACTGCATACAAGGTTTGATCTGATCCGTACCGACTCGAAGCGCAGCGGAAGAAGAGTCGGTGGAGATCGTTGGTGCAGATCCCCGCAGCTAGGATTTTACAACCTCCCAACCGCGAGGATGTACTCCCTCGTCGGACAGCCCTTCGGGAGGCGGTCGGACAGTCCCCCGGACGATGTCGCGGACAGCCCTTCGGGAGGACCCTCGAAACTCGAACGAAGACTCGGACAGCCCTACGGGAGGACACACGAACAGCCCCTCGGGCAAAAGATCGAAACTACGACCTCTCTACGGGGTTGCACACATACGGTGTCATCTATCTGGCAGGGCTTCGCCGTCTAGAACTAGTTCCTGCCGGAACCCAGACAGCCTTCCGGCTCTACGAAAGACTCTTTTCGTGGGAGGGAGAGAGAGAGCTTGCAAAGCAAAGCATGTGTATGAGAGCACAAGGATGAAGAAATGGCGGCCCACTCACCTCCTATTTATAGGAAAACCAAGGGGTAGGGTGGTTTTACAATGAAACCCAAAATGCACATGAATGAAGTCCTTCCACAAGGGCATAAAAGTGAAACCAAGGAACAAGAGGGACTCCATGAAGGAGTCCACCATGTGGCTGGCCACACCCTCACGTGGGGCCCCAAAAATGGCTCCAATCCATCCATGTCATCCCCAAGATCTTTTGGAGCAAAGCCCCAAAAGGTGGCTTTCCATAAAGTAGTCCAAAAAGCACTTTCACTATTCACGGCGACATTTTTCAGCGTCCGCTCGAACTGAAAATATTTATGTGGGCTTAGAACAATTCTAGTACCCCACTAAAATAATTTTCAATGCGATCCGGAACAATTTCGGAATAGTGATTTTCATCTGCGAAAAGCATCTGAAGTGGTTCCGGCAGCTCCGGAACATTTCCGGTTTTCATCCCGAAAAATTCCAGAAAGTTTCCAGAACGATTCTGGCACCCTTCAAAAATTATCAGGCATGTGCCAAAACCAATTTGACTTTTTGGTATCCCCTGAAACAACTTTTCAGTTTCACCGAAACTGTTTCGGTGACCTGTGTGCGGAACTTTTCCGCTGTCCGAAACTTTTCCGGTGTCCGAAACTTTTCGGTGATTTTCTCTCAGACTCCATGTCTAGTATTCAACAGATAGATGACCCTTAAGAGTGTGACCCTATAGGTTCGGTGAAGCATAGACATGACCCGGAACCCCTTCCGATCAATGATCAACATCGGAGCCGTGGACACCCATATTGACCCCTATACCCACACGAATGAATATTCGAGTGAACCTCTAGTTGCCGTGAGCTATTCCTATTGCTTCGCGATATGTTGCAATTACCCGAGGTGAGACATGTAGGCATCCTCGTGGATCAACAACTTGTCCACTATGCCAGTTACCTCGTTGCCGGTATTGTTCTCTTTTCTCGTTCCCGTGTTCCGGCATCCCCGTGATCAAATCACAAAGTGTCTGGCCAGACGATGATGGATACCGTAACACCGAGAGGGCCCAGAGATATCTCTCCATTGTCGGAGGAGCAAATCCCAATCTTGAGCTATCAAGTTACTTGACATACTTTTCCATGAACCCGTAAGCCGCCGTAATAGCCACCCATTTACGGATGACGTTTAACAAACCCCAAAGTTCATGAAGCAAGCATGAAGAAACTCGATACTCTCATGGTCTAAGGAATTATGCAAACGTTAACCATCTCTGTGTTATTAACCATTAACTTGTGACGAATGTATTTCATAGCATAACATCAATTCGGATCGATTCAACACGAGTGTTCTACCAACATCGCGTCCTCAAAATTGCCGGCATAGCCATGCCCATGATCAGGAAAACAGGATCATCATGCAACACTTGAGCCAGTCTTAGAGGCAAGACTAGGAATACAATTTACCGTTCATTATACCACACGTGCACATGAGTTTCCCTCCAAGCCTCGTTTAATTTGTAGACTCGAGAATCATTGCAGTTATAGCATGGAACATAAACATTCATTACAAACTTTGAAGATACAAAATAATTGTTATTACTGCCTCTAGGGCATATCTCCTACAGACTCCCACTTGCACTAGAGTCATAATCCAGTTACATGGCTTCCCTAACACCAATGGCTATCCGGTGTTGCTCATGCTTTGCCCGTGGTAGAGGCTTTGTCATCGGGTCTGACACATTCAGATCCGTGTGAACTTTGCGTACTTTCACTAAACCTTCTTCGACATGATGTCAAATGAGTTTATATTTGCGTTGAATATGCATTGTCTTATGGTGCGAACATGGCTCCCTTGCCTGAGCCACGGCGCCACTATTATCACAATAGATCTCCACCGGGTCCAGAGCACTTGGAACCACACCAAGGTCTTCAAGAAATTGCTTGATACCGACAGCTTGCTTGGAGGCTTCAGAAGCAGCAACATATTCCGCCTCCGTCGTAGAATCCGCCACAGTCTTTTGTTTGGAACTTTTCCAATCAACTGCGCCGCCGTTCAATATGAAAACATAGCCAGATTGAGATTTGAAGTCATCTGGGTCAGTCATGAAGCCTGCATCAGTGTAACAACTTACAATGAGCTCTTCATCACCTCCGTACACAAGGAGTAAATCCTTGGTCCTTCTGAGGTACTTAAGAATACCCTTGACTGCGGCCTAGTGTTCCAATCCTGGATCACCTTGGTACCGGCTACTAACACTTAGCGCATAGGAAACATCCGGTCTTGTACATAGCATGGCATACATAATAGAACCAACTGCCGAAGCATATGGAATATCATTCATTTGTACTCGCTCATCGAGGGTCCGAGGACTTTGATTCTTGCAAAGTACTGTGCCAGGTGACATGGGGAGTAGGCCTTTCTTGGAGTTCTCCATGTTGAACCTTTTCAACACCTTGTCAATGTACGTGCTTTGGCTAAGAGCTATTAGGCGTCTTGATCTATCTCTATAGATCCTGATGCCCAATACATATGCCGCTTCACCTAAGTCTTTCATTGAAAAACTCCTTTTCAATGAGTCTTTTATTTCGCTTAGAAAATTCACATCATTTCCAATCAACAATATGTCATCCACATACAAGATTAGAAATGCTTTTGCGCTCCCACTAAACTTCTTGTAAACACAAGATTCTTCATCGTTCCTGATGAAGCCAAACTCTTTGACCACTTCATCAAAACGAATGTTCCAGCTCCTTGATGCTTGCTTCAGACCATAAATGGCTTTCTGAAGCTTACATACCTTTCCAACATTCTTAGGATCGACAAAACCTTCTGGCTGTATCATGTATACATCCTGTTCAAGGTTTCCATTTAGGAAAGCCGTTTTGACATCCATCTGCCATATTTCATAATCGAAATAAGAAGCAATTGCTAGTAATATCCGAACAGACCTAAGCATAGCTACGGGCGAGAAAGTCTCGTCGTAGTCCACTCCTGGAACTTGCGTGAACCCTTTCGCGACAAGTCTAGCTTTGTGGATAGTAATGTTACCATCCGCGTCCGTCTTTCTTTTGAAAATCCATTTACAACCAATGGGTTTACGCCATCTGGAAGTTCTTCCAAGTTCCAAACTTGGTTTTCGTACATGGATTCCATTTCGGATCTCATGGCCTTGTACCATTCCCTTGAGCTAGGCCCCGCCATCGCTTCCTTGTAGTGCGCAGGTTCATCGTCTTCAAGAATGAAGATTTCGTTATGAAACCACTCAGGTGGCTGGATAGCCCTACCTGATCTGTGCGGTTCAGTAACAACATTGTCTGAAGTTTCCGCATCACATGCGACAACTTCTGGCTCAGTTGTAGGGATAATTTGTGGAATTACTTCCAGTTACTTAGCCATATCAACAGTTGCCAAAGATTCACTAATATTATTAAGTTGTACTGTCCTCCCACTCAATTCTTTAGCGAGAAATTCTTTCTCGAGAAAGTGTGCAACCTTTGTGACAAACATTTTGCCTTCGGACTGGTGGTAGAAGGAATATCCAATGGTGTTATTTGGATAACCTACAAAGTAACATTTGTCTGATCTAGGTTCTAGTTTGGTTGGCTGTAAATGTTTTACATATGCCTCACAACCCCAAACCTTGAGATGCGACACACTAGGTATCTTCGCACACCACATCTCATGTGGTGTCGTCTCAACAGACTTAGACGGCGCTCTGTTTAATGTATAAGCGGCAGTGAGTAGTGCGTGACCCCAAAAAGATATCGGTAGATCTGTAAGAGACATCATCGACCTTACCATGTCTAACAGGGTTCGGTTACGTCGTTCCGACACTCCGTTTCGCTGTGGAGTTCCGGGAGGCGTAAGCTGTGAAACGATTCCACGGTCACTCAGATGTTGGCCAAACTCATGACTAAGATATTCGCCTCCGCGATCAGACCGCAGAAACTTAATCTTTTTGTCACGATGATTTTCTACCTCATTCTGAAAATCTTTGAACTTTTCAAAGGTTTCTGACTTATGCTTCATCAAGTAGATATAGCCATACCGACTTAAATCACCAGTAAAAGTCACGAAGTAAAAATACCCACCCCGTGCGGCCGTGTTCATTGGACCTCATACATCACTATGTATTATTTCCAATAATTCACCCATCCGTTCAGGATGACCCGTGAACGGTGTCTTGGTCATTTTTCCCATCAAGCAAGCTTCACATGTGTCAAATGATTCAAAATCAAGGGACGGTAAAACTCCATCTTTATGGAGTCTTTGCATGCGTTTCTTTCCGATGTGGCCAAGCCGACAGTGCCACAAGTAAGTGGTGGTGGTATCAGCCTTCTTAAGGCGTTTAGCATTCACGTTAAAGACATCATTTCCACAATCAAGATTCAGTATGAAAATGCCCCCAACAATGGGTGCAAATCCATAAAACATATCCTTACAATAAAGTGAACAACCATTGTTCTCGGACTTGTAGGAGTACCCATCGTGTACTAAACATGATCCAGAGATAATGTTTCTACACAATAACGGAACAAAATAATAGTTACTAAGTTCCAAAATAAATCTTGAAGGGAGACGTAGAGGCATAATGCCGACGGCTTGAGCGGCGATCCCAGCGTCGTTCCTGACACGCATCACGACTTCATTCTTTGCCAGCTTGCGCACCTTCTGAAGCCCCTGTATCAAGTTGCAAATGTGAGCAACCGATCCGGTATCAAATAACCAAGACTTAGAATTTTCGCTAGCAAGAAAAACGTCAATGGCATTAACTTGTATAACAATTATACCTTTTCCGGTTTTCCCAGACTTCTTATCTTCCAGATACTTCTTGCAGTTTCTCTTCTAGTGTCCTGTGCCCTTGCAGTAGAAGCACTCAGTTTCATTCTTGGCTCCGCCCTTAGATTTGCATTGGAAACCGGTCTTACCGGCGCCCTTGCCCTTCTTTGGCTTGCCTTTCTTTTTGAAACTGGCAGTTTTATTCACAAGCAACACTTGCTTGCGATTTTTCTGCAGTCCTCCTTCAGCAGTTTTTAGCATGGCAAGCACCTCATTTGTTGTTTTGTCCATCCCATTCATGTTGTAGTTCATGATAAAACCGCCATAAGACGGGGGGAGTGAACCTAGCAACAAGTCCATAACATGCTCTTCTGGAAGTGGGAATTCCAGGATTTTAAGCCTTTCAGCGTAGCCAATCATATTGACTACGTGCTCGCCAACTGAACTGCCCTCAGCCATCTTGGTCTCCGCCATCATTTTCATGATGTCAAAACGTTCAGACCGTGCATTAAACTTGTAAAGAGCATCCAGATCCTTGATCATATCAAAGGAGTTATGGAATTCAAAACGTTTTTGAAGCTCTGAACTCATGCAAGATAGCATGAGGTACTGCACTAAGTTGTAATCATCATCCTTAGTGGCCCAGACATTTTGTATGTCTGCCGCGGCTGTTGCCGCCGGTTTAGGAGGAAGAGGTCCGTCAAGCACATACACTTTCTTAGCACCCCGGAGGACAATCCTCAGGGTACGGACCCAGTCCGCATAGTTGTTTCCATTTGCAGCTAACTTCTCTTTCTCTAACATAGGGCCTAAGTTGAACGCGGTGTTGCGAGCCATTTGATCTACAACGGAAAACACAAGTTCATTTGGACTTTGTTCATAATGATTTTTGGCACTAGTGAATAAATAATTTTTATTCTAAGGTGCACTCCCACTCAAATCAATATCTCTCATAATTGATTGTGAGTGATGCAAGACCCAACTTTCAATTCAGCGTCAAGGATGTAACCATCTCAAGTGACGAGAATTTCAATTGGTAGGCCAACTTGCCAATCACATCTCTATGTGATTCTTGTTCATCTTTCGATGCATTTGTTCCGAGCTCATGACTTTCATGCCTGAACGTCAAGACAACCAAGTGATCACGCTGCAAGGTCTCAACTCACCCGCCTCACACTTCTCTAATCGTTCGTACCCATGTAACCATGTGATACCCCGAAGAGATAGGTGCCATGATGGTGCTACACTTGGGAGAACACTAACTACTTGATATTCTAAGTGAGAGATCACCCTAATAAAAAGCGACTACCGCACAATTAAGAAGGGTGCATCAAGAGGGATAAACATCTCAGGCAATTCATAATAGCATGATATGGTATAGCCCCTTCTGACGGAGAAGTCAAGTATTTCTTCGTCTTCGGCATTCGCGTCGGTGTTCACCTTTGCGAAGATTGCCACCACCTTGTCGATGCACCAGATAATATTGCTATCTCTATAGCTAATAAAATAAGTGCATTACATAAGGTTGACACGCAGGTCATTAAAGTGCAATCATATGGCTCCAGCCATCATGCCAAATCATGACACACAGGTCATGTTAATTACATCATATAGCCATCTCATACATAATCAAAATTGAATATGAGCTTTGCTATACCACATCACATGCAAACCATCCTGCAAAACCAAGTTAGACGCCTCTAATCGGTTTATACAAAATTTTATTTTACGTGGCTTCTAAGGTTTTGACTCAAACCACAGCTACCAACGTTTATCATCAAGTATGATAATTCAAGTTGCTAGATTAACTTTCCAGGGTGTATGAAACACGAGATGATAAAATCTCGAGCCCCATACTAAACTTCGTCATACGCGTGACCCCCGTGCAGATCATATCTGCATTGCCCTTTCATCTGCGAAACATCCATATTTCTTTTGACTATGGTGGAACCCAAAGAACTGTTAGCACTTCGTTGATCTGTCAATCAGCATACTCAGGAGCAGCATGAAAGGATCGCGGATTGTCAGAACTTTGTAAGATTCCACCATTCCGTCAAGATATGGACTACGCAAATTCACGGGAAGCAACAGGAACATCGGGTAACAGATTTCATCTGCTACCCGCACAAATAATTTTTAGCAATAGATCTCATCTAATACAAAATTATACTATGAAATACCCATACATCTCATGTATTCTAGATCATAACATGCATCTACTCATAGCCTGGCTCTTGATACCACTATTGGGCAACGCGACAGAAAACAAAAATTTCCGGTATAGCGAGCATGCCCAGGACCACTATGGAGACTGCATACAAGGTTTGATCTGATCCGTACCGACTCGAAGCGCAGCGGAAGAAGAGTCGATGGAGATCGTTGGTGCAGATCCCCGCAGCTAGGATTTTACAACCTTCCAACCGCGAGGATGTACTCCCTCGTCGGACAGCCCTGCGGGAGGCGGTCGGACAGTCCCCCGGACGATGTCGCGGACAACCCTTCGGGAGGACCCTCGAAACTCGAACGAAGACTCGGACAGCCCTACGGGAGGACACACGAATAGCCCCTCGGGCAAAAGATCGAAACTACTACCTCTCTACGGGGTTGCACACATACGGTGTCATCTATCCGGCAGGGCTTCGCCGTCCAGAACTAGTTCCTGCCGGAACCCAGACAGCCTTCCAGCTCTACGAAAGACTCTTTTCGTGGGAGGGGGAGAGAGAGCTTGCAAAGCAAAGCATGTGTATGAGAGCACAAGGATGAAGAAATGGCAGCCCACTCACCTCCTATTTATAGGAAAACCAAGGGGTAGGGTGGTTTTACAATGAAACCCAAAATGCACATGAATGAAGTCCTTCCACAAGGGCATAAAAGTGAAACCAAGGAACAAGAGGGACTCCATGAAGGAGTCCACCGTGTGGCCGGCCACACCCTCATGTGGGGCCCCAAAAATGGCTCCAATCCATCCATGTCATCCCCAAGATCTTTTGGAGCAAACCCCCAAAAGGTGGCTTTCCATAAAGTAGTCCAAAAAGCACTTTCACTATTCACGGCGACATTTTTCAGCGTCCGCTCGAACTGAAAATATTTATGTGGGCTTAGAAAAATTCTAGTACCCCACTAAAATAATTTTCAATGCGATCCGGAACAATTCCGAAATAGTGATTTTCATCTGCGAAAAGCATCTGAAGTGGTTCCGGCAGCTCCGGAACATTTCCGGTTTTCATCCCGGAAAATTCCAGAAAGTTTCCAGAACGATTCTGGCACCCTTCAAGAATTATCAGGCATGTGCCAAAACCAATTTGACTTTTTGGTATCCCCTGAAACAACTTTTCAGTTTCACCGAAATTGTTCCGATGACCTGTCTGCGGAACTTTTCCGCCGTCCGAAACTTTTCCGGTGTCTGAATCTTTTCAGTGATTTTCTCTCAGACTCCATGTCTAGTATTCAACAGATAGATGACCCTTAAGCGTGTGACCCTATAGGTTCGGTGAAGCATAGACATTACCCGGAACCCCTTCCGATCAATGATCAACATCGGAGCCGTGGACACCCATATTGACCCCTATACCCACACGAATGAATATTCGAGTGAACCTCTAGTTGCCGTGAGCTATTCCTATTGCTTCGCGATATGTTACAATTACCCGAGGTGAGACATGTAGGCATCCTCGTGGATCAACAACTTGTCCACTATGCCAGTTACCTCGTTGCCGGTATTGTTCTATTTTCTCGTTCCCGTGTTCCGGCATCCCCATGATCAAATCACAAAGTGTCTGGCCAAACGATGATGGATACCGTAACACCGAGAGGGCCCAGAGATATCTCTCCATCGTCGGAGGATCAAATCCCAATCTTGAGCTATCAAGTTACTTGACATACTTTTCCATGAACCCGTAAGCCGCCGTAATAGCCACCCATTTACGGATGACGTTTAACAAACCCCAAAGTTCATGAAGCAAGCATGAAGAAACTCGATACTCTCATGGTCTAAGGAATTATGCAAACGTTAACCATCTATGTGTTATTAACCATTAACTTGTGACGAATGTATCTCATAGCATAACATCAATTCGGATCGATTCAACACGAGTGTTCTACCAACATCGCGTCCTCAAAATTGCCGGCATAGCCATGCCCATGATCAGGAAAATAGGACCATCATGCAACACTTGAGCCAGTCTTAGAGGCAATACTAGGAATACAATTTACTGTTTATTATACCACACGTGCACATGAGTTTCCCTCCAAGCCTCGTTTAATTTGTAGACTCGAGAATCATTGCAGTTATAGCATGGAACATAAACATTCATTACAAACTTTGGAGATACAAAATAACTGTTATTAATGCCTCTAGGGCATATCTCCTACAGGCCAGAGGGAGGCCGATGGGCCACCTGTCGGCCAGAGGGAGGCCGATGGGCCACCTGTCGGCCCGAGGGAGGCCGATGGGCCCCTGGATAAGACCCAGGGCTTCTTTTCTTCCTCCTCCGACCACTCGTTTCACCCTCCCCCGTCTAGTAGCCTGCCCATCTCCACCTCTCACTCCCGTTGCTCTCCGGTGCTTCCACCGCCTCGTCGATCTCTTTGCTCGACCACCCATGTTGTTATCGTACCAGCGTAAACAATAGATCAGGACGCTCTCTACCGGCCTATGGTATTTTTTGGCTTCGAACTCAATCGAATGAGAACTCTGAAGTCGGTAGTGGATTTAGTTCTTATTGGTCACCGTCCGTCTGCAGGTAAATGGCTTGCCCATTTTTCCGAGCTCCAGGTGGCCCTTGTGTTGCTGTTGATTCCGGTGCGTCTGTATTTACTATGGTGCTAGATCGTCGATGTTCAAGACGTGTTGTAAGATTCTATGTCTTGATTATCTGACTGTGGCATATTCAAATGCCTTTGTTTATATGATTATGATGTTTGCTTTCATTCTTGTTGTAGTATGTTCCGTGCAGTGTTAGATCACATCTTGCTCGGTACATTGAGGAGTGCAGAGCTTTAGCTATTCGGAGAGGTGACCTAGATATTGATCTTGCTCTGCACAATAGTGAGGGTAACTTATACCATGTTATATTTACACATGGTAGGATGAGCAGTAAATTCCATGGTCCTTCGTGGGAGGAACTTGTGAATGATTATGGTCTCCGTCATAGTGACATGATGACTGTTATGCTTGAGCACTATGGAACTTATATTAGTGTCGAATTTCATCGGGATGGTGTTATGTTGTTTCCTTTACCCCATGTTGATAAGATATTTGTTTGACTGATTTTCAAATTTGTTTCATCTTATATGTTTTGCTGTTCATCTCAGTTAGTGAAATCATTTTTGTTGTAGCTCTCGAGGATCTCAATGAAACTCAAAGGGAACTTGTTGACAACTTTTTTTATAGTCGTGGTGTCACTCTGAATTATCATCAAATGTATGTCATGTCGCGGCAGCTCTTTAATGACAACTACATACTGTGTACTCCTTTTATTCATAGGATGGATCGCATGAATGTTATTTCTCAACACATGGTAAGCTTTGGTTTCAATTTTTTTTACTTGTTTGTTCTTTGCTGGTTCATAGGACGGATCATATAACTTGCATGTTTTTTTCAGGTTATTCCTACCATGGTTGTGAGGAGTTTGATGGAATTTTTGGCTATTCCTAGGGTTGGTTCTTTAACTCTTGAAATTACTTTGGATTCAGAAGATGATGATATATTTGTGAGCATTCCTTGTTCCTACATCATTGGCTTGGGTGATCGAATGGTGTTGAAGAAGGAAGGTTTCGGTAATTTTCTCCTAACATCGTCTATTGAAATCAACAATTTAGTGCTCGTAACATTCAAACAGCGTGAACAGGAGGTAGTTGTTGTTTTCAGCTATCTGCCACAATGAGAAAGAAAGAAAGGGCTCTTGCAGCCCAGGTAGAAGAAAATATCCATGTTGTGTCTTAATTTCAGCAAGTTCTTTCTTAATTTCAGCAAGTTGTGTCTTAATTTCAGGAAGATGTATATTAATTTCAGCAAGCCGTATTATTCCCCTTATTATTTTCTGCCATATTGTGCCGCCACCTTTTTCCCACCATTCTCTGCCGCCACTTTCCTTCCCGACATTCTCTTCTGCCTTTCTCTCCAGCCTTTCTCTCTCGCCATTTTCTCCCGCCAAGTATTCTTGCCAAATTTTCCCGCCCGATTTCCCGCCATTGTTGTTGTCATCTGCCTATAAAAGGAGGCATTGTATCTGCCTTCCTCCATCGGCCACCAACACTCGAAAAAACCAGTGCGGTAGTCATTATGAGTTTGCCTTGTTCGGATCAAAACATTAGGCCTAGCAAATGGAAGAGTGCGAAGTTGCCTCAGGGGGTGGAAGCAGTTCGTTGCTGGTGCGGGGATCTCTGCAAGGTGAAGGAGGTGACGGATTTTTCAGATTGGTTGGTATGAAGTTTTTCATGTGTGCTAATTATGAGGAAGATCCACCCGTTGGTCCTTCACCGTAGATCACGCCTCCGGTATGTTTAAGTCACCCAGAATAAACATGTTGTTGATATTTCTGTTGATTTGATTATTATATTTCTGTTTCTTTTGTAGTCTCCTCCGCCCCTGTGCCAGTACTATCGTTGGATAGACACGAAAAAGCCGGACTGGGCGGTGACTGAGATACGTGAAAGAAGTCATCGTGCATGGGCAAGTTTGGACTTGGAGGAGCGCTGCGAGAAGGCGGCAGAAGAGGAGAAAGCAGAGCAGGAGAGAGCTTGGCAAGAGTACTGTGTGGAGCAGAGTGCTTTTCTTGCTGAGATGAAGAAGAAAAACCAAGAAAACCAACTTCGACTGGCGGAGGTCTACCGGCAGCGAGAGGAGGCCCGTGAGGCTGAGAGGCAGAGAAAGAAAGAAAGGGCTCGTGCAGCCCAGGCAGCAGAAGAAGTTACAAATGGAAAAGGAAAATATCCACGTTGGACTCAGTAGATTTATATTCTTGTAACTCAATTTCAGCAAGTTGTATCTTAATTTTAGCAAGTTGTATCTTAATTTCAGCAAGTTGTATCTTAATTTCAACAAATTGTATCTTAATTTCAGTGAGAAGCGTGATACTTGCCTCTTGTGCAACTGCATTGGTTCTCTCCCGCCATTCGTTTCCGCCATTGTCTTTCCCGCCTTTCTCTCCCGCCTATATAACCACATTCGCGGCAAGAAGGGTGAGCAGGCCCTTCCTTTCCCTTTCACTCTGCCATCCTTCCGCTCTCACTCTTGCCATCCTTTTGTGGAGATGTCTCGTCCTCCTCATCCTCACTATCCTTTTGATCGTAGTTTTCACAAGGGTATGCCCGATCGTCTTCTTCGTCTAGCTGCCAATTTCAAGATGAATGATAGAGTAGTTCCATGGGAGGAACTCATTAGTAGTGACTTCATAATGAATGAGTTGGCTAACCAATTAGCTAGGAGTGGGTGGCCTCCCAGGACTATTGAGGAGATATGGAAAGAACTTCTGAGGTTACACGCCAGATGGCAAAAGCAACTGCACAAGGGTGATGCTTACCTCAGGATTGCTGTGAATAATTCAGGTTTATGGTCAGCAGAAAGTGAGGACGAGGACGGCCTCTTCATGCCGAGCAGCAAGGTGAAGAGTTCTGCATCGACGAAGGGGAAGAGTTCTACATCAACGAAGGGGAAGAGTTCTGCATTGACGGAGGACGAAGACGACGTCTTCATGCCGAGTACCAAGGTGAAGACGACCGCACAGTCGATGGGCAACAGTTCTATAAGGACAAAGGGGAAGAGATCTGCATCGACAGATGATGATGATGATGCATTCATGTAATACGTTTTTCATGTAGTACTATTTTTCTGTAGTGGTGTTTTATGTAGTGCATTTTAATTAAGTTGTAATGTTTAATTCAGTTGTAACATTTAATTAAGTTGTAACTATTTTTCTGTAGTGGTGTTTTATGTAGTGCATTTTAATTTGGTTTGCGTTACTGTTGTTCTCTCTCCAAACCAAATAAGTCTCAACCATAAATATGTCGCATACATGAATATACCCGATACATAGAGGCTAAATATGTCAAATACATGAATATGTCCGATACATAAAGGCTACATATGTCTCATACATAAATAGATAGTCATGTCTCGTACGTAGATGACCATATCACTGTTGGGGCTTGCGACGAATATTAGGCTTCCTCAAACATGGACTGGAAGGCGATAAGCGCTAAGGTGGTGGACGAGAGTCACGATGACCACGACCATAGAACACCTCGTCCGTCGGTGTCTGAGTCTCCTGCGTCGATGGTGGTGGTGGAGTGGCAAGAACTGTCTCCGAGATACCATAGGTATATGCACCACGGTCATCGTCCTCGCCGTCGTCAGCCATGTACGAACCATGACCAGTAAACACAAGTGACTGAACTAAAGTCATGAACGGTTGCGACTGACTGCCGCCTGCTGGTAAATTAAAACATGCAAAGAATGACTTACGAGGCTAAATTTTGTAAAAGAATGTACAAAGTTAAGTTACCTAGATCCATCTGCTGAAGCCAGGAAGAGTCCCCGGGCTGTGAAGGAGGTGGCTGCTCGTAGAAATAGCCCCCGGGCTATGAAGGAGGTGGCTGCTGGTAGAAATAACCCCCGGGCTGCGAAGGAGGTGCCTGCTGCCAGGAGGAGCTCCCGGGCTGTGACGGAGGTGCCTGCTACCAGGAGGAGCTCCCTGGCTGTGAAGGAGGTGCCTCCTGCCAAGAGGAGCTCCCTGGCTGTGAAGGTCGAGGTTCTGAATGCTACAGAGAGGGGCGTGGCGGACGATGTGTTGCACGAGTGTGAACAACATCGGAAGATCGTCTACATGTAACAGCTGCGACGATCCCGCGTATCTTCGCTTGAAGACTCTTCAACCTTGTTGCTTGCTCTCGCTCCGGGATATATTCTCCTCTGTCAACGCGGTCCACCAAAGCGGTAACCTCCTCTAGTGCCTGAGTTGACAATTCACCCTGTACACAGAAAGTTAACCAATTGTACATGTTCATGTATAGAGAAAACGTAGCATGTGAGAAAAACTGAGGACATATCGTGTGGTGTCTGGTTCCCACAAATGAGGAAGTTGGGAACAGATCGCTGGAGAGAGGAGCTGGGATCTGATCCGGAGCAGATGATGGAACCAAGTAGATCCTCGTGCTCTGTCTGTAACGCTTCAGATACAACCCGAACTTGTCCCAGTCGAAGACACGAACTTCATCCCAGATATTTGTTGGGGCAGTAGTCCATTCCTCAAGGTAAGGACTGATGTCACGAAACCAAGCAGCCTGGGACTTGTTTCCTCCTACGCGACTGTACCTGAGATTGAAATGCACGTAACATGAATAGCTATAAGTAGACCGAACGACTCAACAACCTATTAATGCAGAGCTAAGAACCAAAGTAGTATTACTTACTTGTGCACGTGATCTAGTAATTGTGCAATAACCAAAATGTCAGGCTCTTGGCACAGACCGAACTGTCTCATCACCTTATTAATAGCCATCTCCTCAACCGTCACGTCAAACACCAACTTGGCCTTGGTCATCCAATAATGGTGATCTCTAGTGCAGAATCTAGAAATCGCACCTGGGTACCTTTCTGAAATAGCATTACGGGTGTATGGTTTCCATATAACCTGATCCTCGTGCAGACTATCAAACTGCGCCATGAAGGAGGGGTAGCAGCCCCTCACCTGGCCAGGCGTAAATTGTCTCTATGCATGACAACAAACATTAGTACATAATATTGAATAGCGAGAAATAAACATTACTAATTCATACTTTTCATAATGAAAATACCTCTCTCCGTGCCCAAATAGATCCCATAGTAGGCAAGTCGCCGATAGAAGGCACGTAATGTCCAGCCATGTCCTCATTACCAAAAGGTTTGTCAACGCTGACGTAGGGTCGACCAATAGGGAATCTCTCATATGACCAAAGCTGCAACAATAGTGGACATCCGAGAAGACCAGATTTCCTTGACCTCAACTGGCAAGCTTTGCACAGGCCTCTATACGTAGCTGCTAACACAGCAGAACCGAAACTCCTCTGCACAATGTCCTCTAGGGAACGTGCGTCAGCTATCTCTCGTGCAACACTGATCAGTCGTGCATCTACAGTGGTCACGTGGTTCTCTGTGAACATCGTCTTGCCAAATAACCACATAATATATGCCTCTAGGGACCGGTCAATCTGTGCCTCTGACAACTGAAAAGTGGGATATCCTAAGGCGACAATCTGAAACTGGCTCAACCACCTGAAAAGAGGCTCGTGCCGATCGTTGTCTAGTGTCTTGGTAGTTGGCACCGCAGCCAGAAAACGAGAATGCATAGATGCTAGACAATCAGTTTCTACCTCTAAAGGTCCTATGGCAGCACCGGCCAGAGGTAATCCCAACAAGTAGGACACATCCTGCAAAGTAGGAGCCATCTCTCCCCAGGGAAAGTGAAACGTATGTGTCTCTGGTCTCCATCTATCTACCAAGCAGCTAAGGAGTGACTTGTCGTAAGAGAAGCGTGATACTTGCCTCTTGTGCAACTGCATTGGTTCACCTGCGTCATCCAAGTCCGAGTGATCAACCCACTCATCCAATGTACCCTCAACCAGTCATGCCAGGGGTAATAGTCCAGCCCAGTTCAACCTACAAAATAAACAGAATGTAGATTACAATTAGCTTCTATCAAAGCAATGTCAAACATAGTAAGTGATTATACCGACACATACCTATCCACCCATGAAGGGTGTATCATCCATTTAGACTTTGGGGTGCGAGTGATCAACATGTCTAAGTTCGTGCCCGATTTCATAAGCGCGCCTCGGTGACCTCTATCGATATTGCCATTAAGCATCGGATACGAAGCCATATCTGCAATTAGAACATAGTCCACACATATTACAAATAAAAACTTAGATGATTGCATATTACAAATAAAAACATAGTCTCACGTATAACAAATAAAAACTTAGTCTCACATATTACACATTAAAGCGTAGTCTCACATATTACACATAAAAACATAGTGCACACATATTACAAATAAAAACGTTGTCCGACATAGTACAAATAAAAGCATAGTCCTGCATATTATGCAGGTTCAGAGTTATGTATTCCTCGTCCGCCCCTTCGGCCTCGAGAGCCTCGTCCACCACGGCTCCCATGACCACCTCTTGCAATTGTTGCTGCAGTCGTCGATGTGGAAGCGCTCGTCGATGTGGAAGCACCGTCTTTCTTCAGGTCGGGGCAATATTTCATCCTATGCCCATAAGCCGCGCAGAGCAAACATTGTCTGGTTGCTCCACCAGCTTCAGATTGGTCCATATCGTTTCGTATGTGCTTTACCTTACGTCTGTCCCTGCTAGTTCGCCATAGTGCAGGATCCGGGATGTATACTCTATCACCATCGTTTACCTTATTGAAATTGCCGACGACTCTAAACCCTATCATCTCACCTGTCCAGACATTGAGTACTGCCTCCTTTCAATAGTACGGAGACACGAAGGAGATAGCGTTCAACCGAATCTGGCCACAAGCAGCCAACACATGTGAGCAAGGCAGGTGCAATAACTTCGGTTTGTTGCATGTACACTCACAAGTTGGATAAAATTCTGCTCCAATTGTAACCTCATGTGTCTTCACCTCATTTGTAGAACCAAAACCATCAGTAGGTAGCTTAAACTCATACCTCCTTTCCTGATTACCTATGAGTGTGACAGTGTGCTTTTTTGCTTTCTTTATCTTCTCAGCCATGTACTCCATGACACGGCTACAATAAGGAGTGTTATGATTATCTGCAATATGCTTCTTTGCTAACTCGTGCCTTTCTCTGAAATATCTCACAATGCCATAAAATACACCCTCCGCAGTAGCTGTTAGTGGCAATGCTCTATTCCCTCTGAGTACAAAGTTATAGATCTCTGCAAGATTGGTTCTCATGTGGCCATACCTAGCTCCATGGGTGTCATGTAGCAAAGACCAATTCACTGGAGGCTCTTTCTCTATCCACTCAGAAAAATTCTTTATTGTCCTGCCCTTCTTTCTCTTCGTATTAGGAGGGTCAATTGCTGGCAAGTCACAAAGACCAACTGGCTCCTCAAGCTCCGCAATGAGTGATGTTAATTTAACCTAGTCTTTCTCAAATTTCTTCCTAGCAAGGACCTGCTTCTTAGTGAACTCATCAAGTTTTGACCAAATAAAATCATATTTGCGCCGCTGGTTCTGCTTGCATAACTTCTTGAACAAGTTCATCAACCGTTTGTTCTTGAACTGCAAGAAAAAATTAGCACCCAGATGGCGCATGCACCACCGACTTTGCAAGTACTTCCAAGGTGTTGGCTCGTCAGCAGTTGGATTACTCAGTGTCTTCACAGCCTTCAATATACCGGGATGTTTGTCATGAATGAAACACACATTTGGTCGGTCCTTCACGATCGCAATTTTAACTTGCCGGAAGAACCATACCCAGCTCGGAAAGTTCTCACCCTCCACAAATGCCATGGCTAGTGGGATGTTTTGGTTGTTCCTGTCCACACGAATAGCAGTCAGGATTTGCCCTTTGTACTGACTAGTCAGGAATGTACCATCCACAAACATCACAGGAGGACAATGCCTAAAAGCTTCGATGCACATACCGAAAGAGAAGAATACTCGTTTCAACACCTTGTAATCTGGTATACTATCCAACCTCGTGTGCTGAATGTTAACATAAGTGCCGGGATTTCTCTCCTTCAATACGTCAAGGAGACGGACAACATTATCATAGGAGTCAAAGAACGCCCCAAACCTCTCCTCCATAGCCTTCTGCTTAGCCCTCCAAGCCTTCCCATATGGAATGTCATACTTCCATCTGACCTTCACTGCTGTCTGGATGTGGTTTGCTTCCATATCTTTCTTCGTCACTATCTCAGTATACATGAGTTGCGCTATGAGAGTTGAAGTAAGGTTTGGATGACGAACCAACATGTTTTTCGTAACACAATTATGCGGGACAACATTTGTCACAACCCAGTGGATGTTATACTTTGGCACGTGGGCGTGCACCTTCGCAGGACAACCTGATTCAACACACTTGACGGTATATTTCGTTGGACTGGATGTGTGTGTCCGGAAACTCTCTGGATAGACATAGCCCACTTTATCACCGCATACTTCATTTTCTTCTTCGTGTCAAACATAGCCCCGATCTGGACTTGGTTCAGATTATATTGCCATGGAGTCTCATGGCCATCGTTGATAGTAAAGCATGCGGATATGTCCTGCTCCCATGCAGCAGGAATTGGTTCCTCTTACTCATCCTCGGAATTTTCAGAATCAAGTTCCTCTGCAATCCCATCCTCGTCCTCTTCCTCCATCACCCTCTGCATTTCATCGCCTTCCTCATCCCCATCAGCACCAGAGGCAGCTAATACTATCGACTGAATACTCTGACCAGCAGCATGACCACTAACATTGTGTGGCACATAATCTGACTCTTTCTCGGCTTGGCTAGCATTCACATCCGGTGGCTGTGACCCGGATACATAAATCTCGTTAGCCACTTGACTACTCTGGCCTGGTTCATACCCCACGATGGGTGGTACGATATTCTCCTCCTTCGCCACTGGTTGCACTAGGGCAAACGGATGGATTCTTCGGTCTCTGCAACGACTTAACAAAGACAACCAGTGTGGCTCCTATCTATCGGAATCAAATCTCACTTCACATTTTTATAGGATTTGGTCCACACCGCATGAATACTGATGGAACAAACTTCAGGATCCAGGCCAAAACTAGTTGTCAACCAGTGCTTCAACTGCCTAATGTCCAGGCTGTTCAGGTCTGAAAGTGTCATCTCGTCTCTTTTAAACTCGCTAAGATCAACCCCCAACTCATTATATCGAACATTACCGGGGCCGTAAAACACAAATCAAATTTACGGATTCAGACATTTTAACCTGTCAGGCATTGCCAGCTTCTCATTATTCGCAACGAATAAATCGACACTAAAATAAAACGTACACTAAAATATACCCACGTATTCTAAATAAACCTACACTAAAATGAACTTCATAAAAATAAACCGACACTAATATGACTACACTGACTAAACCTACGCTTGGAAAACATACACTAAAATCACTACACTAATAAAAATAACTACACTAATAAAAATAACTACACTAATAAAAATAACCTAAACTAATTTTACGTACATTCAAAAAACTAACAAAAAACTAATCTAAACTAACAAAAAATAATTATACCTTTGACGCGTGAGTGCCCTTCTTCCTCTCCACCTTCTTCTTCCTTTCCACCACTCCACCTTCTCACCATTCACACATCCACCACCACACCATTTCTCCTCCCCACGAACAAATCACTACCACGTTTCGAAAAATAAAACCGTAGGACGGGGGAGATGAAGACGATCTATTGATTCATCGAATTGAAACGGAAAATGGGTGGAGGGAAAGGAAGATCAAGGGGGGGGGGGATTTCGACCGAAGTATGAGAGAAAGAGAGAGCTGGAGGAGGAAGAAGGGGGCTGGCCACGTCGGCCTTATCCAGGGGCCGGTCGGTCTCCTGGCGACCGACGGGTGGCGCTCGACCTGGAGTGGGCCGACGGTCGGGTTGTTCGGCCTGGCTTCGACCGATGGGCCGATTTTGGCCTGGTAAAAGCCGACGGGCGGCCGGTCGGCCCAACTACGGCCGACGGGTACTACTTTCATAATTTTTCAAATTGATCATATTTTTTTCAAATTTGGTGCATAATCCGTACTAGTTTTGAAAAAAATTCCAATATTCATCTATTCAGACTTGTCCGCAGACACACATATAAAAGCCGGCCGCCTAATCATATACCCTAAGTGTCTGTTCAGGTCTAGCCTCCTTCGTTTCAAATGTGGCGATATGAACAAATTGAACTACAGTGTTTATAGCGGCCGATCACAACCAAAAGAGGTGAATATTTGTAGTTTTTACACGTGCACGACCAAAATTTTGAGTCCATGAGAAAAAACATTTTTCCCCTTCAAAACTGGTTGTTCGTGCCTCCTCGCCCACTCTTCCATTGGCTCCTCCTCATAAGCCGCCTCCATATTGGTCGTCAGACGCTTCAACATCCAAGCACGGACCACCGTCGCTTCGGGATCCAACTCATTCATCCACATGGTCAATATTTTGGTATCCTTTGAAACTGACTTGAATTCAAACCTCCTCTCTTCGAGCTTGGACTTCTTCTCTTCGAGGTTGTTCTTCTTCTCAAATATCGCCATCAAGTTCTTAAATCTCTTCATCGTTTTTTACTCCTTCACGTCATAGCACTTGATACATGCCTCATGTTATTCCTCCAAGATGTTCTCGAACCTGTCTGTCATCTTGGTTGCCACCCCTTCTCACTTCTCCTTCTCCTCCGTCCACTTCTTATTTGGAACCCCCTTCTAACCTTCTTAGGCGGCTCTTTTGTTGGGTAGGTTGGATTACCCACTTCGTCCTCATTGTCGGTGTGGTCGGTCTTGATGGAATCATCAATGTATAGTGCCACTTGGGTTGTAACTTCAACCAACAATGCATGCGGGTGAAGCTTTTCTTCTCCACCTTCAAATACAAGTTGCGCGCACGGGAAGGCTAGCAAAAAAAAAAGACATTGTCAACATGATGTATATCTGGCCAGATGACCAACACAAAGAACATATCTGGCCAACAAGTTACATATCCAGCCAAATGATAAATGCATAGAACAACTTACTTGCTCGGTGATTTGCACACCACTTGGCCACCAAGCGATTAGTTATTTGTCGTTTCCGCAATGCTTGCTCACAGACTCTTGGATCACGTATCATCGATGGTTGAATGAATTTGTCCCAAGATTTCGGATGATTTCATTGCAATAGGTCTCAAAATTATTGTGCTCATGGAACCAATAATGAATATTGGACCAAAATGTTGCGCCCCATTGCTTGCCGTTTCACCAAGTTGATCTTGCGGGCGACCACCTTCTGTGAATCCTTGCTTCCTTTGACTAGAAAGTTGCCCCCACCCCCCAATGCAAGGGTTTGGATCCATTAGCAATTTTCTCTTAAAGTAGATGACCTTAAGATTTATCGAACCAACATGAGTTTGGGAACATATACAATGATTCTCACATGCGCACACACATACAAAACTACCTTGGTTCCCAACTAAACTAGCAAGGTTGTCAATCTCACTAGGGTTGCTACTTACAAGGATTTAAAACATAGGTGTATACAAGATTTGTTTGCAACGGAAAAGTAAAAGAAAAGAATCGAAACGAGTGTTTTATAGAGGTAGAAATAAGATGGACCAAATAATTGAAAAGAGTGTTTCATCGAGGTAGAAATAATATAGAAAGAAGACGGACTGGTATCCATAGGATCACTAGTGGTTTCTCTCCAAAGACAAAAGCATGATGTGGTGAACAAATTATAGTTGTGACCTTGAAGTTCTCGAGGGGCTCCACCCCCTAGAGGATATGGAATCGTCAACCATCTTCCTCCACCAAAGAAACTTTCGGTCACCATCTCTCAGCCCAAATTGAAGCTACTACGCCAGCCACCTCCAAACCAAACACTTCCGGCTTTGCGATAGCGTTGGAGAAATCGCCAACACGACATGGGCATAGCTAAACAAGAAGGTTCGTCGGCAAGACATCTAGTGTTGCCTTGAAGGCCTCGCCTAGACACAAATCTACAGCTCTTCAATGTCGTCATAGAACGCCATAAGGCAGTGGCCTAGAAACTTTTATCAGCGATAACGAAATTAGCACCGACCGAGTGCCGTCATCTGACTAATCCTATACCAAGACACCATGCAGAAGGAACCAGGTCTCCCAGCCCAGCAGCCACCGTCGGGCAACGAGCGAAGGGAAGGGGAGCCAACGGCTGCAACGACGTAGGTACATGAACAACTCGCCTCAATATTGCTTGGAGAAAGACAAAGGAAACCCGTTCCCTCTGCTTTTAAATACAATACCACTACCAAAATTACAACTTGCAACTATATAAAGTCACTATCTCGAGAAGAATTGGTTAGATTTTTACCTTGTACAATGTTGCTTATTAATGCAAATGTTGCATATGCAGTCATGGAGAAAAAGACACCACATGCAACATGTTTAATTAGCTCAGAACACAAGAGGATTTTCACGCAATTAATCATGCTGTTTTAGTTGGCCTTTTTAGTGTATGAAAAATGTGATAGTGCTCTTGTGTAAAAAACGAAAATATGAGACGGTGAGAGCGGTAGATCATTTTTCCTGCGTAGGTCGGGGAATAGTGATCAAATGCGAACCGTCCCACTCTGCTTGTCCTATGTATGGGCTGATGCATTTTGGGTGTTTTCTCCATTGGTTTTGGGAAGGCTCTCCCCCTAAACTATTTTTTTCTATTTTTACTTTCTTTTTGGTTTTTTTCCTTTCTTTTTTTCAAATACGTGAATTTTTTTTCAAACTCCTGAATTTTTCCAAATCCATGAATGTTATTTAAAAATTAGAAACTTGCTTTAATATCATGCACAATTGTTTCAAATTCATGTTTTTTTCACAATTTCTGTTTTAAGAATTTAAGTGAAATTTTTGAAAATTCGAGAACATTTCCTAAAATAGGAGATCATTATTTGAAAAAATCAGGTTTGTTGAATTTGCCAACAATTTTTATAAACTACAACATTTTTTGTATTTAACGATTTTCGAAATTCATGATATTTTGAATTCAAGAATAAGTTTTTGACTCATGAACCTTATTATGAACTCACGAGCATTTTGAAATTGTGTAGTTTTTGTACACCAGGAATATCTTTTGAATTCAAAAACAATTTATGAATTGAAGAATATGTTTTTGATATACATATTTATTAAATTCGTAAACATTTTATGAATTCATTAAAAACATTTGTATTTTAAGGTTTTTTCTAAATCATGAAATATTTCGAATTCGCTAGCATTGTTCTAATGCATGACCTTTTCTATGAATTTTTCAACATTTTACGAAATTGCTAACTATTTTTGAAATCATGAATATTTATTGAATTCACGAACACTTTACGAATTCAAGAACATTTTTTAATTGATATTTTTTGGGGATTCGTGAACAATTATTCAAATAACTAAGATTTATTGAAATCACGAATTCTTTGAATTTGTGAATATTTTACTAATCTATAAGAAAATATTGGGATTTTTTTTTGCAAACATTTTTTCATATGTGAGATTCGTGAACACGTTTCAAAGATACCAGAAAAAAAACGTAGAAAGAAAGGGGGGAAATAACAGGGCACCACACCCCGCTTTTGGGTTGTCCCAAAGCATGCGTGATTCCTCACTTTTCACCGCGCAACGCATTTTTAACTTGGACCGGGCTCATAAGAGGGAGTGGATATAGGGCATGTTTGGTTCATGACTAACTTTGTCATAACTAACCTTAGGCAAAGTGTGGCAGCCACAAAAAGTGTGGCTAATAAAATGACCACCACAAGTTCGGCAGGATTTGGCAAAAAAAAAAGAGTCTATGACATGTGGACCATATAATTAGAAAAGTGTGACAAGCCACAAGTGTGACAACGAATCAAACGCATGCTTAAAATGTTGTGACATGACTAAAATTAGGTATGACAACCTTAGGCTAAGAACCAAACAGGCCCATAATGTTGAGGTGGGCATCAAGTAGCCCAACCCGGTTCTTCTTGACTAGGCCGCATGCTCGTTCAAGGAGGGAGTTTGCTTTACCCAAGTGCCTTTTCAGATAACAAGGTAAACACCTCCGACCTGACATTCATGAGTTTCGAACGAAGAATGAAGAATGCGATGTCCCTTTGTGTTTTTCCCTATATCTGAGGTCACTCTCATCCTTTCAAGTTGCGACAAGTGGCATGTGTGCTACTTGTCACAACTGGGTAGTTTTTCTTTTCTGTAGATCCGTTTATTCAAAATGTTTCATCTCAAACCGTGCGTCCGAATCTCAAATTGTTTTTATTGTTGGATTTCTGGCACCGAGATCTTCAAAATTGGATCCCATGTTTATGGATTTTGACAAACTTTTTTTTCATGAAAATAACAGATGAGAAAATCGAACCGTGAGCATGTTTTTTTTCTTTTCAAAAGAGACACGACTATGCCTCTCGCAGGCGCAAATCTGTGCCTCCACTAGAAGTAAACATGTGCCTCTCAGGAGAGCAAATCTGTGACTCCAGTAGAAGCAATCCTAAGCCTCTCGCGGAAGAAAAAGTCAAAGCGTATTTTTGTCCGTTTTCAAGATGCATGGACGTGCCTTTCACGGAAGCAAATCCGTGCCTCCCGCGGAAGCAATTCTATGCCTCTCAGGGAAGAGAAAAGAATGTGTTTCTTTTTGTTTCTGAGAGGCACGGACTTATGGCTCACAGAAGCAAATCAATGCCTCTTGCTGAACTAAAGAAAACACGTTTTTTTACATTTTTCAAGAGGTACAGCCATAACTCTCGTGGAATTAAATCCGTGCCTCTCGCTAAAGTAAATATGTACCTTTCACGAAAAGAAAAGAAAAGAAAAAAGTAAAACACATTTTTTGAGTAATTTCTTTTAAAATAGTTTTTGGTCCGAAAGTCTAAAAAAGACCTGTGAAAACCCCAAACGCTAAAAAATCATCTAAAAAACCAAAAACACATACAAAAAATAAAAATAAAAAATCAGAAAGAGCACCCAGAGTGCGTTATGTGGCGCTGGTTGAGAGCGCGCCAAATGATGTGCTCTTAGCCTACAAAAGTAATCCTTGATGGGCTCCCGCAAGGAGTACCCCTTGATTAGTCAGACGTCACCTTCACGTGTCTTATGTTGGGCGTTCCCTCAGAATTTGTTTTCTATATGTGTTTCTGGCATTAGTTTCTTTTCCGATTAGTTTGGGTTTTTGGTTTGCGCCAGGTTTTTCCTCGATTTTGGAGATTTTTTTTGGAAAAATTGCAAGAATTTTTTTTATTTCATTTGTGGGAGGCACAAGTTTGCTTTTGATGGAGGCAAAAATTTGCTTCTGTGAGAGGCACAACTATGGTTATCGGAAAATAAAAAACATGCTTCTTTTTTTCTATGAGAGACACATATTTGCTTTTCAAAAGGCACACGCATTTCTCTCTTTCACATGAGGCACATATTTGCTCCTCGTGAAGGCAGAGATTTGCTTCCATCGTGCCTCTCAGAAAGAAAAAGAAAAAGAAAAACAGTGCTTTTGGTTCGGTTTATTTTCTAGTTTTTGTGTGGAAAATGTTCATCAAAACCTATTAAATATAATTTCAAATATCTTGATGCAAAATAACCACTACAAATAACATAACGCATCTGCCTTATTACTTCTTCTTTTCAAGTTCGCGGACAACCCTTGATTTTGGGAAGCTTTCAAAACAGGTTTTTTCTTATTCGCTGGACATTTTCTGGTTCCTTTTTCTTTTTTCCTGTTCATTTTTCTTTCTCTTAAATGCTTGAACTTTTTTCAAACTCGGGACCTTATTTTTTTCAAAATCCGTAAACATTTATAAATTTGTTAACTTTTCTGCAAAATCAATGAACTTTTCCCAAATTCTTGTTCTTCTCCTTATTGGTGATTTTTTTTCAAATATTTGAACATTTTTTCCAAATCCATGAAGATTTTTCAAATTCGTGAACATATTAAAAATCGATGATTTATTTTTTAATTTTGTTTTTAAAATAATGTTTTTTCTTTCAAATTTGTGAACTTTTTACAAGATCAATGATTTTTTTAAAATCTTTTCCCCCAAATCAACGAACTTTTTAAATGAATTGTATATTGCTCTGTCAAAATGGATTAAAATTGATGATCTTTGTGTTTGTCAATTTTTAAAGTTTGTAAAGTTTTCCAAATCCATGACCATTTTTGAATTCAAGATTTTTGGTGAATTTTTTTTTTTTTTCTCAAAAGTTAACATTGAATGACCAACCGCGACCAAATGACACCAACAAGGAGGCGTGAAGCATAGAGCACGTGCATTGGGCCGGCCCAAGTGTATGGTCGGGAGCTCCACTTTTGGAAACAGGCGGTTAAAGCGTCGCATAGGAGTTCCCTGCTTCAATTTTGTTTGAGACGTGAAAGCAACTAATAAGGGAGTACTCCTTCAGAACCCCGCAAGGGTCACTTAGGGTGGGCTGGGAGCACACCACTCGACGAGCCCATAGTCGACGCCATGTGTCGCGTTCTGAACACGGATTTGCTTCGGTGAGAGGCACGGTCTTACCGCAAGGCAAAAAGACGCGTTTTCTTTTTTCTTTTTGTGAGAGACACGGATTTTTTTTAACATAAAGACACATATTTGCTTACGATCATGCTTCTCGTAAAAGGAAAAAACATGTTGTTTTTCTATCACGAGAGATACAAATTTACCTCTCGTGTAAGCACGGATTTCACGGTCGTGCCTCTCAAAAGGGGGGAATATGTTTTTTTTCTCCTTTCGCGAGAGGCACGTATTTACTTCTCGTGGAGGTATAGATTCTTGGGAAAGGGAAAATTATTATTTTTCTTCCGCGAGAGGCATAAATTTACTTTTTGTGGAGGCATGGATTTGCTTACGCGAGAGGCACAATCGTACCTCTCAGAAAAAGAAAAAAATATGTGTTTTCCTTTTTTTTCTATCACGAAAGGCATGGATTTGCTTATGCCAGAGGCACATATTTTCTTCTCGTAGAAAGACGGATTTCTTTCATAGGCACGGTCGTGTCTCTCGAAAAAGGTAAAAATGCATGTTTTCCCTTCCCGTGGGAGACACAAATTTACTTGTCGTAAAGGTACAATTTTTCTTCTGCGAAAGGCATGGCCACGCCTCTCCGAGAGGAAAAAAGACGTGTTTTTTTTTCGCGAGAGGCACGGATTTACTTCTGGTGAAGGCACGGATTTGCTTACAGGTCCGTCCTCTCGCAAAAGAGGAAAACATGTTTTTTCCCTATCACAAGAGGCATGAATTTACTTGTTATGAAGGCATAGTTTTGCTTCCGCGAGAGACACGATGATATCTTTGAGAAAGGAAAATTGTGTTCCGGTTTAGTTTTTTTCGTTCGTTTTTTTCGTAAAAAAAGCTTTTTAAAATCTATCAACATGAAACATTTCGAATAAACAAATCTATGTAAAAACAATCAGATTACAACATGTACTAGCATACATGTAGTGCGACACTTGTTGCAAAATGAGGATGTATGGGCGACATTTGCAAAGAGTAATTAATTGTAAGACGTCAGTGCCGTGCGGGGCAGGCCAGCTGACCCGAGCACGACAGGGCTGGGCCTTGCTGGCCCGATCCGGCCCAATTCTCAGCATTAAGTGGATAGGGAGAATGCTCGGTGCATGCCGATAGCTCACCTGAAAGAAAAGGCAGCGGCGGCTGCCATTCTGGATAGGAGCGGCGGCGTCGGCGCTCGTGGCGCAGCCCCCTCCCCCCTGCCCTCTCCGCGAAGCGCCGAGCCGACGACAGCAAAGGCAGCAGCGTCATGGGCGATTTTACTTTGGTCACGACGAGGGGATTTTATAGGGGCTCGGGCACCTCGGCGTCCGTGAGGTCGAGGCCGCGTTGCGCGTACGCCGGCCATGGGGGTTATCCTCGATTCGGTATGGCTCCAGCTCGCTCTTCGCTCCAAAGAAGCCCGGCGTCACCGGAGGTGAGGAAGCCTTCAGTTTCTTTACGGAAATTTCATTGTTTAGAGTTTAGATGAGGATATTCACCAGTTTCATTGTTATTAACTGAATGGAAACATGTCTCTACCAACACGACCTCCTGATCTTTACTTTCTTTAGAGATTAGATATGTGCTAGAAGGGCCAGTATGCGTTTCTGCGCCGCTTTATCCCTACCATTTCAGATTGAAGTTATGCCTCCATGGCTAAGTTTAAGTCTCTTTTATACCTGTCTATGCAAAAATAAATAAAAAATCAGGGAAAAATTGCTGAGGCTTTAGATAGGGGAAACAAATACAAAAAATAATTACAACTGTATGTTCTAGGAAGCAGAACGGCTAATGAAACTACACCTGGTGCCAACTGACTTTAATTATGGCTTGAAGAAATACTTGTTAATTATTGAAAAAAATCTTATACACTTAGAGAATAGGATTTCGCCCCGCTGTACAGATAAAGCCACACGGCCGAATGTGATATAAGGTGTTGAGCTAAACCTCTTACAAAGCCGATCAAAGATAGCTAGACTACACAAGACTAACAACACAGACAAAGCACTAGGTGTGCATAGTTGGACCGCACGAGCTTGTCGTCGAGCATAAGCATGGGAGTAGCAGAACCACCCTAAGAAGAGCCCACAACGCCTGATGTCAAAAGACCTCACGACTCCTTGATGAACCATTGGACTTTGCCGCCAAGTCCCACCTCATTGGTGTCGGAGAGGGCCACTACCCTCTCGTTCCGGACTAGGGACCACCAACCCTGTCAGTGACCAAAAGGGACCTGAGACCTAATGACACGACGATGTGTATATGACAGGAGGCAAATGAGAGCAGCCACCGTCGGGACCAAGGAAGCCTCAACCGACGATTCCAACTAGACCAAGAACGCCGTCATGGCCGGAGGAGACCTGCACTCACCAACGATGCCGTAGGAGGGTTACTACGGAAATGCATCGCCATCGTCGAGTCTACCGACACGGACAAGTGTTTTCACCTATAATGTTGACAGGGAGGTAGGAGAACCACGACCCCTTTCCTCAAGGGCTTGTTCAGTTAGGCAAGGTTTGGACATTTGAAAGGGATTGAAGGGGATTAAATCCCTTGCAAGTCAATTTCCCCCTCAAACCTCCACAATCCCCTTCAAACCCTTTGGTCAGGGGAGTAACCGAACATGGTCCGAAGGGGGAAGCGACACCTGCAATGTCATCGGCGTCGGCGTTGAAGTGCCGAGCTTTCGCTCGGTACCTCCCTCTTACGTTGTTGTGGAACCTTGACCATCGTGATGGATTTGGGCCTCCAAATCTGGATCAGGGTCCGGCTTCCACCCCCAATAGTATCCTGTCCAGGACTACCCCCCGGTGCACCCCTTGCCATCCGCATAGCTAAGGAGGCAGCAAACACCGTCGCAACGGGGCTAGCAGGAGAGCTGGTTGTGCGTCCCACCTTCCAAAATTGTCGCCCCGACATCCAAGATCCTACACCACGTTCCGTTGTCAAGTCCTTCATTCGCCATAGGACACCCGTGCCTCATTGCCAAGACCGGATTTGGGGAAGAGAGCCAACCACATCCGCAAGCCTGCCAGATCGGACAAGCACCGACTGCCGTAGGAGGAACGAGAAGGCTCCTCCTTCTGCATCCCAGGGCACCCATGCCTCAGTGCCAAGGCTGAATTTTTGTGAGCGAGCGGTCACGCCGGTGGCCCCAGCCAACAACGCCAGATCTGGTAAATGTTAGTCGTTGGAGGAGGGGTGTGAAGGTGCCTCCTTCCATGTCCCAGGGCACCTTGGCCACCCGCTATGGGCGGAACTGAGTGAAACTAGCTTTAAATCAAAGACATTGCACCAGCTTTACAACAACAACAACACCAATACCAACAACAAAGACTTTAGTCCCAAACAAGTTGGGGTAGGCTAGAGGTGAAACCCATAAGATCTCGGGAACAACTCATGGTTCTGGCACATGGATAGCAAGTTTCTACGCACACCTGTCCATGGCTAGTTCTTTGGTGATACCCCAATCCTTCACATCTCTCTTTACGAACTCTTCCCATGTCAAGTTCGGTCTACCTTGGCCGTCCGCTATGCACTGGGGCTTCTGGAGGCATGCGCTGAATATGCCCAAACCATCTCAGACGATGTTGGACAAGCTTCTCTTCAATCAGCGCTACCCCAACTCTATCTCGTATATCATCATTCTGGATTCTGTCCTTCCTTGTGTGGCCACACATCCATCTCAACATGCGCATCTTCGCCACACCTAACTGTTGCACATGTCGCCTTTTAGTTGGCCAACACTCATCGCCATACAACATTGCTAGTCGAACTGCCGTCTTATAGAACTTGCCTTTTAGCTTTTGTGGCACTCTCTTGTCACAGAGAATGCTAGAAGCTTGGTGCCACTTTGTCCATCCGGCTTTAATTCGATGGTTCACATCTTCATCGATATCCCCATCCTTCCGCAACATTGACCCCAAATATCGAAAGGTGTTCTTCTGACGCACCACCTGCCCTTAAAATTGCATTGCACCAGCTTTAAATTAATAAAACCCCAAACAACATATGCTAAGTGGCGAATAATCAGCTTTCAGACAACCAACAAAGCAAGCAAACAGAAATAAAAAAGAAAAGAGATAAACGCAACTTGAACTTCGAGGCCATGGTCTGCCCTGCAATTTGACCAGAGAAGAAGCTAGGTCTTGAAGCAAGGCATGTCATTGGAGAAAGAACACACCTTCGCCAGTTCCCGGTTGGCATGTCATTGGAGAAAGAGCACTAATGGATGGCTTGCCAAGGGAGAGAACATTAAGGACGACCACCTCACACCAATATTTTGATGTTAAATTCATATGATAAGCGAAGTAACTAATATCGATTCAACTTGCCATTACCCCTTGTTGAAGCTTAATGTACTTATGTCCATTTTAAGGGCATCCTTCCTAGGAATTCAAAGGAAATTTTTAGAATTAGAATCCTTATGAAATTTTCTCTCAAGGCTTATTTGATTTCTAGGTTTAAAATCCTTATGAATATTTCTTATGGTTAACTTTGAACTCATTTCCAAAGGATTTTTGTTATCGAGTTCAACCTTTTGGAAAAGTTTCATGTCTATATTACAACTTTGGTAGACACATAATCCCTCTGAAAAATTCTGTGTTTTTCCTATGCTACAACTAAACAACTTAGTTCTTATTCATGTGGTTTAATATCCTATAGGAAAGGACAGATCATGACATCCAACTCCTGCAATTTTCCTATTCTTGCGAACCAAAGAAGCCTTAAAGGAGATCATATAGTTAAATTTAGTTTGGCCAAAGTACAAAGGGGTTTCCCGTAAGCAAAAGAATCTTCTTGCCTGCCACTTTCTTCCATTCTTGTATATTATATATATTTTGTAAAGTTTACGGCGAACAATGTCTAATTTACTCATGCTTTCGATTGCAGAATTTTGAATTAGTCTAATTCTTTGGAGTATAAGCTTATTGTTTGAGGTATGTATATGTCTATGTTGTAGGGATGCTTGCAAAAATTTGGACGAGGTACCGACGTGGAAATATTTGGTTTAAAGATTGCCAACTACAAAATGCACAAGGCATACAATTTTGAGTGCTTTGCTTCAGGCGGGGGTGGATTTGGGACTGATTTTACAAATAAGAAAAGAGTAGGTTCCCTTGGCCATTAATTTTTTTCTCTCCTACTTCTGCGCAGATGCAGTGTATTCCATCTTTCACTAATATAATTATTGAAAATATGGGACTGCATATACTTTCTTGCCCTATATATAAGAGGTTCTTGATTGTATGAAATTCTCTTTACTAGGGTCCTACATCTTAGGCGCGCTATGTTAAGAAGTTTGATTCCTTAATGATCTACTTTGCCTTTGCATTATCATCAGATTAAAAGAAGCAGGAAGAGGGCAAAGGATGTTGTACAGGACCCAAGGTATTCAAACTTGCCGCGGCTGATTTCTTTCGTCACATTAGGAACTACCTTTGTCCTTGTTGCCGCTTATGGTTGTGGTTGTCATCACTTTTTTCCATACCATGCACCTCTTGTATTATGTAACATCTAAGTACATCCCAAAATTCGAATGGAAAGAAGTGCATAATTGAGTACTCATGTAACATCTGATATATGAGTATTTTCACCAAAGTCTATGTAAGTTTTAAATCGGCACCACAAGTAGATTATATAGTATACTCTGGATACAATGGTGCACAGTACTACTAATGTTTCGTGTTTGACATGGCTAAACAGCACACCCCTTTCCAAAATTGATGCGTTGGAGATTCCAGTCTCCAACGCACTAGGGGTTAACTTTGAGCCCTTATCTTTTACCTTGTTGTTGGATGAGGTCACAAGGGATATACAAGGAGATATCCAATGGTGTATGCTCTTTGTGGACGATGTGGTGCTAGTTGATGATAGTCGGACGAGGGTCAACAGGAAGTTAGAGCTATGGAGACAAACCTTGGAATCGAAAGGTTTTAGACTTAGTAAACTTAAAATAGAGTACATGAGGTGCGGTTTTAGTACTACTAGGCACGAGGAGGAGGAGGAGATTAGCCTTGATGGGCAGGTGGTGCCTCAGGAGGTCACCTTTCGATATTCGGTCAATGCTGCAGAAGGATGGGGATATCAATGAAGATGTGAACCATCGAATTAAAGCCGGATGGCTGAAGTGGCGCCAAGCTTCTGGCATTCTCTGTGACAAGAGAGTGCCACAAAAGCCAAAAGGCAAGTTCTATAGGATGGCGGTTTGACCTGCAATGTTGTATGGTGCTGAGTGTTGGCCGACTAAAATGCGGCATGTGCAGCAGTTAGGGATGGCGGAGATGCGCATGTTGAGATTGATGTGTGGACACACAAGGAAGGACCGAGTCCGGAATGATGATATACGGGATAGAGTTGGGGTAGCGCCGATTGAAGAGAAGCTTGTTCAACATTGTCTGAGATGGTTTGGGCATATTTAGCGCAGGCCTTCGGAAGCACCAGTGCATAGCGGATGGCTAAAGCGTGCTGATAATGTCAAAAGAGGCCGGGGTAGACCGAACATGACATGGGAGGAGTCCATAAAGAGAGATCTGAATGGTTGGAGTGTCGTCAAAGAACTGCCATGGGCAGGGGTGCGTGGAAGCTTGCTATCCATGTGCCAGAACCATGAGTTGATCGCGAGATCTTATGGGTTTCACCTCTAGCCTACCCCAACGTGTTCACGTTGGGACTAAAGGCTTTGTTGTTGTTGTTGTTGTTGTTGGAGATTCCAGTCTCCTTCATTGGTATTAATTGCCGAAAACATACTAATTAATGCTACTGTATGACCCAACTCATTAGTAGTCACAGAGGCAACAAACAGAAGCATTGCAATAAAAAACATAGTAATACATCATGATCATTTCATTTTTAAGGTTTTCTGAAACTGACCAGGTTATTCTAGGAACTTATCAAGTTATCATGCAGTCTGAAAGATACGGAGAAACACAATTTTCATGCAATACCCCTGCCCATTAGTCTGGAGGCCCTTGTGCCCAGGTGTATCTGTGGTGGTTAGTCCTACATAGAGTTTGGACAGGTTTGGTACTTTGGTCCATCATATATACCCTTGTGTTTTCCAGAAATAACACCTTTGGGTTAAATCTTTTACACACATTGAGGAAGAAAGTGTGAGCGGGGTGCAGTCCATACGTGCACCCCCATCCCACTTGTGGGCTGGGTATTAAACAAATTTTAACTTTTAACTAGGGTGTTACAGGTGGTCCTGTTCATCTCCCGCGTATGCTTGTGCTGACAAGCTCGTCAGCCCTTATGGGTTGAGGGTAAGTTGAGTTTAATAGCTTGATTCGTTAGTGTGGATGCCCTATTGGCCTTCATATTGTTTTCAAGTATGTCTTCCAAATACTGTATTTTTTAAGTTACCAGAAGTCAAAACCTTCATATTGTTTTCAAGTATGTCTTCCAAATACTGTATTTTTTAAGTTACCAGAAGTCAAAATTTTGAAAGTTTGATTTAACCTGGGTCCAACATGGGAGCTTTTAGGGAATTAGAGGGAGCAGTAGGTATTTAACTCTCAGGAATACATCCTCATTTGAAACATTATTTGATAATCTTTGAAGCTCAACTGTTTTGTCAGCCATTATACAGAATTTAATATGCATATTAAAATGTTAAATATATCTTAATTATGAAACTGTTTGGCCATATACCACAATAGTGCTCATTTGCTATGCTTACGTGTTAGATCTGGTTCCCAATACAATTTAATTTGTAGATTCCAGAACAACCTATATGGTAAATTGTATGTAAAAATATCCTGGTAATTCAAGGCCATGATGTATGAAGTTGTGATGCATGCAGCTAACTCCAGAAGTTTGGGTTCTTTCTCTTTTTTGGGGCTTCAGTTGTTTCTTGTTATCTTCTATCTTGACAGAATCTGCAGCTCAAACTAAAGACTTAAATATTTTTTATTCATACCGTTCTATACTTCATAGTGATATTTTGTTTAATTTAATTATGATTTTTTTGGTTATTCATATTATTATCGAAAGATTGCTGAACTGTTTCATCAATAACTTTCTTTTGATGCAGCAAGGTAGCATCTGCAGACTCAAAGAGCCAGGAACAGTGTGAGTGCACTTCAATTTTTAGTTTAATTTGTAATTATTGTTTGGAAAGTATGTTACCAAGATTGCTAAGTATGCTTGTGTAGAAACTTGAGATTTGTGTTGTTTTTTAATCACCACATGCTCTCACTCACTTACTTTTTCATTTACTTGTGGGCCACTGGGCCCATACTTTGTTTCCTGGAGTTAGTATCAAATAATCAACATACAATTCCCAGAAAAAAGCAAGCATCTCCCAGTGCAACGTAATTATTGATGCCAAGAAAGGGAAGTGAGAGTTAACATCGGATGGCCTTAATGCTGTGATTGGCCTTATGGAATATTTGTATCTTTCTATGTTTTCTTGTACTGGATATTTTCCCGAACGCGCAGGAGAGACGCGCATCATTATATTAGGAAGAAAGGGAGTCTAAGCAGAAATATACACACCTCTTAGGGCAGGGTTTAATACATGAGCTTCACCGAGGAAAACAAAAACAAAAATGACCAGTGACCTATACAAACAAAGGCTATGGCCAGATGCTGTGCTACTGAGGCCTTTATCCCCTGCTATACACCACAACTTGGCCTCATCCCTTATATCTTGCATAATGACATTGAAATTAGGAGAGGCCCCCTCAAAGACACATCCATTCCTATGCTTCCATAATCACCAAGCGACCAAAATTACTAATGAGTCGAAGCCTTTGCCCTATTGCTTGACAACTTGCCGCGAAGCTTGACGCCACCACCTGGTAAAAACAAAAACAACATCCGGCCTTGGTGTTTTTGCCACAATCCAACTGAGGACAACACCAGAGAGTCACACACTCCTTGAGACTTTAATGTGGTAAGCAAGTATTGCACATTCTCGTCCTTCTGATCACAAAGTGGGCATCATTCGTGGTGATCAAGGCCATGACGGGCCAAACGGGCGGTCAGCAATTCAACATCGTTTCAGCGAGGCCAGCCCAAATATATTTTTTGCAGCAAGGCGGGACCCAAGCCCTCTAAATATCCTTCCTTGGCTCAAATTCCACAGCCCCCACAAAGAAACAGCGATAATTTTTTGGCTGGAATCTGCATAAGTTTTTGCAGGAGTTTGCTGAGATCTTTTATTTTGTAAATGGAATTGTTTTTTGTGCTACCACTGTTTCTTTATATTGGTGAAATGGCATTGCCAGCTTTAAACCACCAATCTCTATACCTCCCCCGCTATCAATATAAGTTGGGTCATTATTTTTGGTCTACATATATTTAAAATAACTTATTTTATGCATTTAGCCTTTGATGTTTGTTAGATATGATTTTATTGCCACTTCACCCACCGGTGACACGTCTCAATACTTGGGCATTTACGTTTTCAGGGGCACCAGAGTTAGGAATTGGAACAGAAAACAAATCTGGTAAAACGGTCATGGATAAGAAATTTCTGGAAAAAGTTGAAGCTGTTCGAAGGTATTCAATAGTTACCTCATGCTATACTGAGTGAAAAAGCAAATCCATTGTTCAACTGCTGCTGCTTGAAAGTTTGTGAGCAAGTTATTCGATACACGAGATAGTGAGACCCGATATGATATGGAAGCAAGAGGTTCATAGTTAAACTTCTGTTTGGCCAATGTGATGAAAAATATAAAAAAAATGTAGACAATGTGCTGCGTTTTCCACCTTTCCAGACCGCACCTGATTTGGCTAGTGTCTTTTTAGCATGCTGCGTTCTTGCACGACTGCCAGGATGTAGACTATCGTTTTACAGTCGTCCCATCTCTGCCTACAAGCCCGAATGACCACTATCATTTTGTACTCTGGAAATTTTGGTTGGAACTGTTGTCCGTTGTGGCCTTACATCATGCCATTCTACTGGAAACCTGACAGAGTGGGCCCACCTGTCATTATTAGAGCCCTTATGGCTGGGTTTGAGCTCAAGCCAGGTTTTATTTTTTGCACCTCCCCCGAGCCTCCCTAAATCACCCACTGCCTTTCTGCTGTGGGAGAGGTGAGGGCGCTGTTGTTGATTTCCGCTGCCGCCCTCGCGTCCATCTGGAGGCAGCTCACAGGAGTGGTGAGACAGGATTGAGAGTGAGAGGGCAGAGTGTGGGCGATTTGAAGAGGCTCGGACAAGCTGGCGATTTGAAGAGGTTTGGGTAAGCTGGCTAAAAAAAACGGCTTTAGCTCAAGCCAAGCCAAAAGGACTCTGACAATGACATGGAGACCCATTCAATGAGATTTCAGTTAAAGGACTAGGCAGGGTACCTATTGTGTCTTTTTTTCTGAAGGTTAGCCTTGGGGTGTTAAATGTTCAAAATACCTCGGAGCTATAGTCACCCTCCCTCGAAGGTGTGTTTTGCTTCCTTCTTTCTTACAGATTGGAGGAGCTTTGCTTCCTCTCTTAGATCCTGCTTGATGTTTGTGCCTTGACTGCCTTCTTTGGCTCCCCTCTTGTATACCCCCCCCCCCCTGCTGGTTCCCCCTATGTACAGTCTTCTTCTAATAATTTTTATTTTCGGGGCCTCCCCTACAGTTTCAGTTCAAAAAGGAGTGTTTTGCTGCAATTCACTCTTCTTTGAATCTAATGTTTTTACAGGTCTGCACTTGATAAAAAGAAAGTTGAAGTGAACAAAACTTATCAAGCTATTGATTATGATGCTCCAATTGAATCAGATAAGAGTACACTTGGCTTTGGTACAAGGGTCAGTATACATGTACATCGTTTATGTGTTTTCACTATTTGGTAGCTACCATATCATGTACAGCAGAATTTCTCTGGCAGGTTGGAATTGGCATAGCTGTTGTGGTTTTTGGACTAGTCTTCACTTTTGGGGATTTCCTCCCTTCTGGAAGGTGCTTAACATCTACTACACTAATGGACTACACATTTGTTACTTCAGGAAGTAGCAAGTGAATGTGGTTTGTGGTTTTGGACTAGTGTTAAGAGTTTCTCTAGGAAGCTTTTGAAGTACTGAATGTGTTACATAGATATATTTTTAGTCGGTCTGGTTTAGCATAGTCCAATCTGTTCAACATACATTGTACGTGTGGATCGTGCTTAGCAGGTATGTGTAAAGTGTAATTTACGGACAATTAGTTACTTTACGAAGTAGCAAGTGATGCTTTAGAGTCTGATGGGCCAGCACATTTTTATGCACTAGAATATTACTATCAAATACTTACTTTATACTCCCTCCGTTCCATAATGTAGTGCCTATAGATTTATCTAAAAGTCAAACATTACAAACTTTGAACATATTTATATAGAAAAATAGGTACATCTAGAACACCAAATGCACATCGTTGGATACATGATGAGCTATATTTTCATAATGTACATGTTTTGTAGTGTGGATATAGACAGTTGTCTCTACAAACTTGGTCAAAGTTGACAAAGTTTGACTTTCAGAAAAATCTATATGCACTACATTGTGGAATGGAGGGAGTACTATTTTTGTGTTTGAAATATCTAGTAACAAATTTACTGTGCTATTAATTGGTGACAGTTCTGGAAATACAATTACACCTTACATCATTTTTCTCATACATGTGATGCTGGTAAGTAAAGTGATTCATGTGTGAACAAAGCTGTAGGTCATAAGAGAAAAACAATTATTCTATTTTGCAGTTAAACGTTGACTTTTCATTGTATGCCTGTGTACGTAATCATTTTCTTACGAGGAACTATACTTCTCATGTTACAGTGTTAGCCCTAGCAATGAAAGCACTGTGGTTAACAAACAGCTTTCTGAAGAGGAAAGAACAAACTATAAGGTACCCCGCCCCCCCCCCCCTACCCAGAAAATGTTGATGATTTTTAAATATATGAACTACTCCAGTTACAGCGAATGTTACAGTGTATGTGTAGTATTACCCACAAATTGTTCATAAAAGGTTTTGCTTTTGAAAAATAAAACCATGTCCATGTCACTCTTATAATGTTTTATAGCCACGTGATTTTCTGTCACAAGATATAGCTCAATAAAAAGGAAGCATAAGCAATCAGTCTAGACAGCAGGCGAATTGTGTAGCGGCCATGGCCATCATCTAAGTATTCAGAATTGTAGTAAAAACAAATGCCATGCTTAGAAACAGTTGCGGAATGTGCTTGCTTATGAGCTGCATACTTGTATTGATTTGTATTGTACCTCTGATGTTTCATTTCGACACAAAGGGTCAAAGAATTATTTCCGCCGCAGTACCAAAAAAATGACTAAGGAAATGTTTTCAATTCAGTTTGGTACTTTGTTATTGTATTAAGATATTGTCAATTCTTTTGATTAGAGGGCACTTGAAGGGTATGAAGAAACACTGACCAAGTCGCCTAACGATCCTACTGCTCTCGAGGTGAACTGTTATTTCCTTCTTTCTTTTACTTGGGTTGTGCATCCTGTCCTAGAACTTTCTGCTCTTACTATGTGATTTCTGTCCACATTGGTACTTCATTTGTTATCTGTTGATGCAACTTGCATACCAAGTCTCCTCGTTATAAGCCACATCGCTCCCTCTCCACCTCAATCTCTGCTGCCGCAATCACAATGAGTGATCTTGTGGATCATGATCCGAGTGTCAAGTATGGTGAGCAGCAGAAGCATCGCAATGCTGTCTTCGACAACGCACAGCCCAGAGCACTAAGGCCCAAAGCAATAGGGTGAGGCTCAAGTGCAACCAAACTGACCACCGCTTGCCGAAGAGAACCCATCCATATCGAATGAGGCCTCTGCCCCAACATGGGAGCATCAAGGGCTAATATTATCGTGCGGGAAACATCTTGTAAGATCCATCTTTCACTTCCTGGCAATGCCCGTCAAAGTGCTCAATGCCGCGATCACTTGTGGTGAAAGTGTTTTCTTGCACATGACCACGGGACACCTGACATGCCACCTTTGGTTGGGATAAATTTTGGCAGTTTCAGGCCAGTCATATGCTAGACTCCATCATATTTACTCCACTTATCTTCTAGTAGCACTACCTTGCAAGCTAGTGGTTGTGTGGGTGAATTGTATGACCCTTTTTTGGAATGCAATTGTACTATTTTCTTCATCTTGTTGAGATTGATGTGTCAGAAATAAAATTTTGAGAATAACACATGCATATAAATACCTGAAACATTGTGGAGATATTTAATTGAATTTGAGAATTGCCAATCTTGTTCTATGACATATCTGTTTACTTTTCACATGGCCTCACAGGGTGCAGCAGTATCGTTCGTTGAACTAGGTGAATATCAGAAGGCTTCGGATCTACTTGAGAAGCTAGTTAAGGTACCCTAATTTGGTGCAGCTTTTATTTGCTATTTGGAGTTTTTTTTTCTTTTTTAGGAAGTGGAAGCTTTATTACCCCAGGCCTCTTCACCACAGATACAACCTCAATTATTATGTCGTTTATTACAAAGTCACCAAAAAGGAACCTAATCAAAGAGTCACATGGACCACACAGATCATCATCACAAATCTAATAAAAAAGTGTGACATGCCACATATATCATCACAAACTAAGAAGCCTATCACTGGGGGGTTCCATTCATGTTGGAAGATGCGCTTGTACCGTACTGACCGAGTCCTTTGCATGGACTTCATCCACTTCGGCGTGATCCCATCGCGCCCACAGCTTCCGCACATCGTGCACCCATTCGTGTCTGTAGCTCAGTCAGTTGTATAGCGAACTGTTGTAACCAAGCCATGTACTTGTATTTATACCATGCCATTGCACATGAATAGAATTACGAAGAGTTCCTCAATTCTTCTATTTGAACAGATCAGGGAATAAACTCCCTGGTAAGCCAGTCGAGCTTCTTGGCGCCAAGCTCCATCGACTCCTTGTGTTACCCTTTCCGTAACAACGTCCAGGACCACAGCCAACTGGTAGACGAGAGCGACACCTGCATACAAGATTGAACTCATCTTTTTGTCAAACATAACATCATTTCTACTTCCCTTTTGACGAACACAAGATCATTTCTACGTAGCCAAATGGGCCAAAAAACTGATGCACCCTGACCATAGTAAGCGTAACGACTTATCTACCCCCTGCAGCCACCTCGGAAATATTTGCAGGTTCTGTCTAGCTTGTGAACTTCTTATCTAGCAGAAATGCACATTTTACTTGATGTAGGTAATCCCCGACAAAGCAGAAGCATACCGCTTGTTAGGTGAAGTAAAGTTTGAGCTCAAGGATTATGATGGGAGTTCGTCATCATACAGGAATTCTCTATCTGTAAGCAAGTTTTGATGCACATTTATATTTATACAAAATATATGTTGTTGTCGACTAGTTGTCACGATACAGGTTTTCTAATTCTAATACTTTGTGATACAGTCATCTGACAGCATTGATTTTGACGTTCTCCGTGGGCTGACAAATTCATTAGTTGCTGCTAAGAAGCCCGATCAGGTCTGTAAATAAAATTATGATCAAGACATACCTTGACATATAACTTATTTGAAGTTAAACTCTGATTTTGCCCAGTTTGTACAAATCAAAATATATGCCATATTTTCACAATTAACCGAGCTTAATTTCTGATAGGCAGTCGAAGTAATTCTATCTTGCCGTCGCAAGTTGAATGAAAAGGGTCAAACCAGGCAACCTGATTTGGAGGCTGCAAATGAGAATGGTGCTCAGGAGTCTCGAGATATTGATCCTATCCAAGTATGTTGTTTCTCTCATTCGCAGGATCAGCTGTTACTGATATTTTTGTAAATTACTTGGTTTTTAGCAGAGTTAGTGAAGCTTTCTGCTAAAAAAATTGACAGCATACATGTTGAACTGTGCTTCGTAATGGAATAGCTAGTGTGCTGATTACAGCCAGAGGACATGCTGTGAGGGATTTGATAGGCATAGACTTAGAAGGCGCAGTTCCTGTCCAAAGCCATCAGTGTGGCAAAATTCTGCACGGCTTTACCTGGGCAGGGGGCAAGGAGGCTAACATCGGCAACTGTCTGGTCAACCGGAGCTGTGTCTGCTCCCTTCTCGAGCTAGGTGACCTAGGCATCCTTGACCTCGACAGAATGGGCATGGATCTGCGCCTTACATGACTTTTGTTCAGCAAAACGACCCATCCAAGCCTTGGAACAGGCTTGCCATTCAAACCTCATCCTCAGAGCCCTGTTCCACACCTCTACCTACACCAAGCTGGGTAATGGTTAGTCCTGCCGGTTTTGGTCTGAATGATGGCTCGACGGACATGTGGTGTCAAAAATTGCACCTGACATCCTCGCCAAGGTCCCTAAGCATCAACCGAAGTCTGCACCATAGCACAGGGGGCCCATAACGGTACTTGGATTGATGACATCCCCGGTGGCCTTTTTCTGCCAGAACTGCAACCGTTTGTGCTGCTCTGGTGGGCTGTGGCCGCAACCAACCTTTCCGACAAGCCAGATTCCCTTATCTGGCGCTGGACAGTCTGGGGTCTACTCAGCCTGATTGCTACAGGGCAACCTTTCATGGTTCCATCTGCTGTCATGCTTGGAAACTAACTTGGAAGTCTTGGGCTCCGTGGAAGGTGAAATACTTCTTCTGGCTGGCTGGTATGAACCGCTGCTGGATAGTGCAGCATCTCGATCTCAAAGACTTGCCGCACAAACTAGCCTTCTTATTCTGCAGCCAAACTTTGTAGACAATGCAGTACCTTTTGGCTGACTGCCTGTTCTCCAGAGTGATCTGGCATGAGGTTCTCTCCTCAATCTGTGCCACCTTCAGAGGCCCCGTCCCTGGTGAAATCCTCGTGGACTAGTGGCTTGAAGCTAAGCAGAGGACGTCTAAAGAGAGGCACAAGGGCCTTGCTAGTACCGTGCTCCTCACGTCCTTGATGATCTGGAAGACAGAAATGCCTGCACCTTGCAGTGCGCACCCAAATTCTCGTATCCTCCTCAGCGATATCATTTATGAGGGTTGTGAGTGGGTTAGAGCGGGAGCCACCCGGTTGGCAGCGTGCCGGCCTGAGGGCTGGGATGTTCATTGATTTCCCAAGCAGTGTTTTCATTTTCCTTTTTGCTCTGCCCGCTTGGGTGTGTAATTAACTTTGTTCCTACCTATTCAATACATCGAAATGTAAAGCTTTTGTGTTTTCTCAGGAAAAAAAGTTTTAGTCATATGCCAATATGCATGTGTATTAAATTTCAAATTTCCAACGCATATGCATGCGCTTCTCGATACCTTGCCACCCTCAGAGGCCAACATGCTGCTGTCCGTTCCTCCCGAGATGCACCTACTGCTCTCAGGCAGACTCATGCTACCTGTGTCTGTGCATGTCTCTCGAGGTGCACCTACTGTCTTCTGGCCTCTCTCTGGTTGGTTGGTTTGTTGTTGTGAAAAAAGAAAATTAAACTCCACATACCCCACGCTTGAAATCCTTGCACTGGTACTGTAGCACTGTTTGTTAGGGCAATGTATTTTGAGTTGCTGATTGTTACTATGGGAGTTTGGACACAACTCAAAGTGCTCAGTTATTTTCATATGCTATCGCAGGTTGACCTGCTTCTTGGAAAGGCGTATTCTGATTGGGGCCATATCAGTGATGCTGTTACTGTTTATGATAACTTAATCGCTGAGCATCCTGAAGACTTCCGTGGTTATTTGGCGAAGGTATTGATAAGATGCATACTTTGGGCTTTAGCTAGGATTTTGAAAATTTAAATGGTGCTTGTTACGACAACATAAAGATTGAACATCAGTTATTTCCTTAATTTTTCAATAGATTCGACATGCCAATTCATTATATACAATATTAGCAAAATAAATATGGGGACATATCTAGCCATGGATAGGGGTGCATGGAAGTTAGCTATCCACGTGCCACAACCATGACTAGGTTTCAAGATCTTATGGGTTTCAACTCTAGCCTATCCCAACTTGTTTGGAACTGAAAGGCTTTGTTGTTGTTGTTGGACATATCTAAACATACCATGATTCAGCTATTTGATTTTACCACTAAACTTAAAAGTCACTACTTTTAATACTTGTGGACTCTCAGTAGTCCGATCTTAACCAGTTATTTGTTTCTATTGTGAAGTGATAGTATACATTTTGAGTTCACTTTCACAGGGAGCTATACTGAAGCAAAATGGTAAGGCAGGTGATGCAGAAAGAATGTTTATTCAGGTATTGTCTTCATTTGTGATATCACATACCAACGGTTTCACATACCTTTTGAGAGCATGCTTTTTTGTTTTTTTGCGATATCACATACCAACGGTTTTAATGTCTACTGGTGTCAAAATTAATTACTGTGATTCAGTTATGGTTCCTATTAACATGTCAGAGGGATAGAGTTGAGCACTTCACCAACTTTAAATTGCAGAATAGGGGATTTCCATTTCACCTATTTGGAGCTACCTGTAGGACTGCCCAAGCCATATGTAGAACACTTCTTGCCTATGGGTCCCAGGAATCTCACATTTTCAGATTTCCTCACCTATGGTGGGAAAACTTCAGATAGTGAAATATGCGCTCTCCTGATATCCCAGAAACTGTGAAGCATCAGCTTAAGTTTGTAAAGTCAAAAACCAGTGGGGTCTTGGTGTGCTTAATATTAGTATTTAGAACAAAGCCTTGCTGCTAATTTTTTGCATAAGTTTTACAACAGAATTGGCATCCCTTGGGTTAATATGATTTTGTAAACCTTCCATCTGAGGAATAATCAAGAGAACCCAGTGTCTTCCATCTTCGGGATGCCATATGCGACTTAATTTACTCCCTTCCGTGCAGGCCAAATTCTTCGCCCCAGAGGCAGCAAAGGCACTTGTTGATATTTATGCGCAGAGATAGTTCACGAGAGGTACAGAAGGAAAAAAAGCTTTTTTTTAGGGGAAGGAAATACGCTTTCGATTGAGGTACCAACACATTCTTTTTATTGAAAATGAGGTTGTCCTATGTTAATATCTAGATTCAGTGGAACAAAGGGGTCAAAATTATAGATGTAATCAGGTGGACTGTCTCACTTTGCCATATTGTATTTGTCGTGGACTCTTAACACTCGGTAGGACATTACAGGCGAGGGCAACAGCCCGAGTTAAAGCTTGTAGAAGATCAAGCAGTCCAAGTGAAGGAAGGAAAAACCAATAGGAGAAGAGCAAGTGTTCGAAGGGAAGGAAAAGAGATTGAAAAGATTTTGGTCAAAGTCTTAGGGTACATATATAGTTCGATTCAGTCAAGTCCTAGTTCAGTTTGTCGCTGCTATTCTGTTCATGTTCTAAAAGGACAAAAGTTCTGAAAAATTGGTTACTCTGCTTGAGAAATACTATCAGGTGATGGGTACATTTCATCAAGTACGATGTTCCTTTGAAACACCAATATGTAAAAAGGGTTCAACCTAGTGAGCTTACTGCAATTCACCACCGCCGAAGGTACCCTATGTCCAAATAAATTGGGAACCTAAAGAGACACCTTTCGGTGCCATTCCTTTTGAAACTGGTGTTTCTTTTGTCAAATAATCCGAGCCCCTGCGAAAAAACAAGTCAAGAAAGAAATAAGGGCTGGGTCAGAGGCGGAACAGACATTCTAATCAACCGAACCATAGATCCAGCTTTGTAGGACAAGCATAACGAAAGTAAGCATTTGGCCAGACATTCAAATAAACCCTATATCTAGAAATCCAGACAAGACTAACTGGGTTTGAAATAAGAAGCTGTAACTGAACCACTCCTACAACTACATAGAAGTACCGGCATAACGTTTTATGTTACAATCCAATAATGGGATTTCATTTTGTGATATCGTTTTTCAGCCTGAACATGGTTCACCAACTTGCTCTATTTGAAATTTCAAAACAGCAAGTCAGAGGCACTACAATGTTGCACCAAGTAACCAGTCTTCATTAGAAGACAGATTGTCAGTGACACATTTTTCATACTTGGTTGTCAGTGTTTCAACTCATTTGCTCTGGGTCATGTTGTGCACCTCGTTTGATAGCTCGAGTCATATATGGTCATTTTGGTGCCTGCTGTTTGGACGCCTGTGTACATTGGCATGATCAATGCACCGATCATAGCAACGGGCATTGCTTTGATCAGTGCACTGACCATACCAATGTGCATTGCTTTGATAACGCACTGACCATACCAATGCACATTCCTTTGATCAATTGACTGATCATACACAGTGTAGGCATGCGCATATAACAATCCTAGTAATCAATCTACACATATGCGCATTGCTAGCAATCGGTCCACACACACACAACAATCCTATCAATCAGTCTAGTCATGAACACATGCTGTGATCCTAGCAAATACTAGCAATCAGTCTACATGTGCACATTGCGAGCAGTCCACACATCTACACATACGCACATTGATAGCAATCAATCCAGACGTAACAACGGGCAATTGGTGGTCAGATGTAATCTAATCCAATCAGTTCAACAGTTGCTACTTGGATCAGTGTGAAGTCTAAGTGAATCAATGTACAATCTAATCGATCCAGACCAGCAACCGCCTAAAACAACCTAATCGCTAAAATCAAATCAAATCTGTAAAATCGGACAATCATCTACTTACAACGCGTTCGTTGTCAAAGGTGGAGCGGGGTGGGGTGGGTGTGGGGGTGGAACCGGAGTAAGAGAGAAAAACCCTCGCGGGGTAGTCAAAATCCCCACCCCGCCAAGGCCGATGTGCCGGCACCCACTTCCCCCATCCATCCGCCTAGTCAATATACTAGTCATAGATGGGCGGCCAATACACGGTGAGTGTGGCCTAAATGCGGATGGGGGAAGTGTTTTTGAGCACCCGGAGCAATTCATCATAGTCATATATTCCCGCGGGCGATCAAGGAGGCGGCCTAGTGGTCGTGACTGGGACCGCGACGGGGTAAGAAATGGGGCGGGGCGTCACCGGCCATCGAGGAAACCGAAAGATAAATCAGAGAGAAAGGTGTGAATGGTGTTTGGGCGGTGATGGGGGCGGAATGCAAGTAATGGCATGGCCGAAATGTCTAGTTCGTCTTCGTGCTTCCGAATGTGCATGGAAAAGAAATGTTCTGATTTGACTTGACAACGGCGACATTTAGCTGTTCTTCCTCCCGAGGGCGCTGTCGTGTAACCTAGGTGCTTGGACTTTGGTGGTGTTGTACTCTGATCTTTATATGTTATCTTCGGTTGCATAGTCGCGTGCGTCTTACTTGATCCGATTAATCTTACGATTAGCATGCATGAACTATCGTGTACTTTGTTAGGTTATTGTTTTATATATAAAGCGGGAGGAAAGACTGTTTGAAGATGGAAAAGAAATCGTGTGGCTTCCACGAGCCTCTTAAAAAATGGCTGATTCGGCAGGCCCACCTTAGTCAGGTACAAAGTTGCTTTATTTATTTTTTTGAATTTTCATCGGGAGGAGTTTCTTCCCCATCTGAATTGTATTCACATTTGCCTATAGGCTTTGCATCCTAATACAAGATAGGGTTCAAATGAACCAGAAGAAAGGGGGCACATGAAGAGAGATAAAGTGAAAAACACATGGGAGGGGGGGGGGTGGCACAACAGAACGGGGGCACCCCCAACAGTCAGCCGAGACCAAGCCTAGACACGGTATCGTCGACGCAATCGAACGACACCAGCCAACTAGGACTGCACAACGCCACTGAAAGGACGTGGGTGTTGCATAGAAGGGGGGGGGTGAATAGGCGCTTTAAAATAATTATAGTTTAGGCTTGAACAACTGCGGAATAAAACTAACATGTAATATGTCAAGTACAAAACCTAAAACAACTAGGCTCACCTATATGCACCAACAACTTATGCTAAGCAAGATAAACAACTAAGTGATAGCAAGATATAAAGCATGAAACGATATGGCTATCACAAAGTAAAGTGCATAAGTAAAATGGCTCGGGTAAGAGATAACCGAGGCACGCGGATACGACAATGTATCCCGAAGTTCACACCCTTGCGGATGCTAATCTCCATTTAGAGCGGTGTGAAGGGACAATGCTCCTCAAGAAGCCACTAGGGCCACCGTAATCTCCTCATGCCCTCGCACAATGCAAGATGCCGCGATTCCACTAAGGGACCCTTGAGGGCGGTCATCGAACTCGTACAAACAAGGTTGGGGCAAACACCACAACTTAATTGAAGGCTCCCAACAACGCCACAAAGCTTCACCATAATGGATTGTGGCTCCAAGGTGACCTCAAATGCTCGGGGCAATCTTCACAACCTAATTGGAGACCCCGAAGCTTGTGCGGAGCTTTACAGCACAATGATTGAGCTTCGAGGCACCACCAACCGTCTAGGGCGCTAAAGCACCCAATAGGAACAAGCTCACAGGTGCTCAAACACCCAAGAGTAATAAGCTTCTCAACTTCTCACTTCCACGTATCACCGTGGAGACTCAAACCTATGCACCAAATGCAATGGGAAGGGCACACGGAGTGCCTAAGTCCTTCTCTCCCAAATTCCACAACAACAACAAATGCTATGGAGGAAATGAGAGGAAGAACGCAGAAGAACACGAAGAACTCCAACATCAAGATCCAAGGGGTTCCCCTCAGAAAGAGGAGAAAGTGATTGGTGGAAATGTGGATCTAGATCTTCTCTCTCTTTTCCCTTAAGAACTAGCAAGAATCATTAGAGGGATTGAGAGTTAGCAAGCTCGAAGAAGGTCAACAATGGGGGAAGAACACGAGCTTAAGAGTTGAAAACCATTGGGGAAGAAGAACTCCTTTTATAGGTGGAGGAAAATCCAACTGTTACCCCCACAACCCGCACACAAGCGGTAGTACCGCTCAGGGGAGCGGTACTTCGGCTTATACCCGTCCTGGAACAACAAAGTGGTAGTACCGCTCTCGAGGGAGCGGTACTTCCGCTTAAAAAAATAAGCGGCTCTTCAGGACGGTAGTACCACTCGAAACTTCCGCTTAAAAAAAATAAGCGATAGTTAGAGCAGCTCTTCAGGGCGGTAGTACATAGTGGAAGTACCGCCCAAGCGGTACTACCGTGCTACCGAGCAGTACTACCGCTTGTTTAGAGAAAAACAGCTCTGGCACTGAAACTGCCATAACTTTCACAAATGAACTCTGAATTGAGCAAACTCAAGCTTGTTGGATTCAGCACGACAAGAGCTATCCAACAAAGACAATTAAGAATGAAAATGCCAATGATATAGAGATGTGAAATCTCTATGAATGAAGAACCGACAAAAACTCCAACATCGGAAACATCATAGAAGATGCATATGGACTCCGTTTTTGATGAACTTGAGCTTGTCATGAAGCTGACCATAAGCTCAAGAACCCACAAATAGATAAACCAACCAAGAACCAAGAAAGATGATGATGCCAAGAATGTAATGGTTTGAGCTCTCAACGAACGACACAAGCAAGCTACTCACTTGAGAGCCCTCTTTGATAGAACAACTATCTATCCTATAACTTGGTCTCCCAACTACCACCATGAGACCGGTAAAATAGAAAACCCTATCAAGGTCAAACCTTAGCCTTGCGTATAGTCCACTTGAGCTAGATGATGATGATCTTGACTTCCTCAAGATGGACCACCTTTCTTGATTGCGTTGGCTCGATGAGGACTAGTTGATTGCTCCCCCATACTCCACTATGGGTGAGCCACTCTTCGGCACATCTTCACAAGTTCATTGTCACCACAATGTACGACAAGCTTCAAGCATGATCTCTTCGTGATGCTTCACTTGAACTTGCACACCGCAACCTTGATGACGATCACCACTTGATGTCATCCTCCATGGATTGTATGGGATCTTCTTATTGATGCTAGCCCATGGAAACATACCTAACCCCACAAAGAACACTCACAGGAAACATGGGTTAGCACACAACACGTAATGAACAATGCTTACCATACCATGGGATTACTTGATCCCTCTCGGTACATCTTGTACGTTTTGTGTGTTGATCAACTTGATTCACTCTTTGACTTAGTCTTGATCAACCTTGTATCTTATCTTCTCTATGACCAATCTTTGGATAAAACCTTGAATACCACCTTGGTCACCATATAAACTCCTTGAAACCAACAAATGGACTTCAAGAAGTTCCCATGGACAAATCCTTCGAATATAGCTCAAGGCAACCATTAGTCCATAGGGGTGTCATCAATTACTGAAACCACACATGGAGAAAAGTGCTCTTATAGCCGCCACACCACCGATTTCATGGGGTATAGACTGCACAATGCCGCGACACCAATTGCTTCATGGGGTACAGACTGCACAATGCTGCGATAACACCAATGTCATGGCGTACAGATTGCACAACGCCATGACACCACCAATGTTACGGGGTACAGTCAATAGGTTACGCCAGGCCGAGACGACGCCACAACAGCTATGTGTCACCGGCGTAGTCGAAGGGCATCACCAAGCAGAGAACGCCCCAGAGCACACCCAAGCCATCGCGATGACCGAGGGATGAAGACACCGCCATCAAGATGGAAACGACGTGAAGCGTCACCGCTGTCTTGGCCAGCAGCAGCCGGCCGACCATGGATTTCTCCCATCCCCGATCGCATCCTTCATGCGAACAACACCGAAGAGCAGCCACCAATAGCGCCGGGCAGCGCAGGAACGGGCGGCCCCAGATCCAGGTGAATTCAAGCGGCAGACCGACGCCGATAGGCACCTTGACGCTGGGGGCACCGGCGAGGACCACCGGTGAGGCGCCCCCAACAGGAAATGGGAGGTGGAGGATGTTGGAAATATGCCCTAGAGGCAATAATAAAATGGTTATTATTGTAATTCCTAGTTCATGATAATTGTCTATTGTTCATGCTATAATTGTGTTAACCGGAAACCGTAATACATGTGTGAATACATAGACCACAACATGTCCCTAGTGAGCCTCTAGTTGACTAGCTCGTTGATCAATAGATGGTCACAGTTTCATGGCCATGGACATTGGATGTCATTGATAATGGGATCACAACATTAGGAGAATGATGTGATGGACAAGACCCAATCCTAAGCATAACACAAGATCGTGTAGTTCATTTGCTGAAGCTTTTCAATGTCAAGTATCGTTTCCTTAGACCATGAGATTGTGCAACTCCCGGATACCGTGGGAATACTTTGGGTGTGCCAAACGTCACAATGTAATTGGGTGGCTGTAAAGGTGCACTATGGGTATCTCCGAAAGTGTCTGTTGGGTTGGCACGAATCGAGACTGGGATTTGTCACTCCGTGTGACGGAGATGTATCTCTGGGCCCACTCGGTAAGACATCATCATAATGAGCTCAATGTGACTAAGGAGTTAGCCACGGGATGATGTGTTACGGAACGAGTAAAGAGACTTGCCGGTAACGAGATTGAACAAGGTATAGGGATACCGACGATCGAATCTCGAGCAAGTATCATACCGATAGACAAAGGGAATTGTATATGGGATTTGACTGAATCCCCGACATCGTGGTTCATCCGATGAGATCATCGTGGAGCATGTGGGAGCCAACATGGGTATCCAGATCCCGCTGTTGGTTATTGACCGGAGAAGTGTCTCGGTCATGTCTACGTGTCTCCCGAACCCGTAGGGTCTACACACTTAAAGGTTCGATGACGCTAGGGTTATAGGGAAATGGTATACGTGATTACCGAAGGTTGTTCGTGTTCGAAATATGCCCTATAGGCAATAATAAATTAGTTGTTATCATATTTCCTTGTTCATGATAATCGTTTATTATCCATGCTATAATTGTATTGATCGGAGACTTGGATGCATGTGTGGATACATAGACAAAACCATGTCCCTAGTATGCCTCTAATAGACTAGCTCGTTGATCAAAGATGGTTAGGGTTTTCTAGCCATTGACATGAGATGTCATTTGATAACGGGATCACATCATTAGGAGAATGATGTGATGGACAAGACCCAAACTACAAACGTAGCATAGGATCGTGTCAGTTTATTGCTACTGTTTTCTGCATGTCAAAGTATGTGTTCCTATGACCATGAGATCATGCAACTCACTGACATCGGAGGAGTACCTTGTGTGTATCAAACGTCGCAACGTAACTGGGTGACTATAAAGGTTCTCTATAGGTATTTCTGAGGGTGTCTGTTGAGTTGGCATGGATCAAGACTGGGATTTGTTACTCCGTGTGACGGAGAGGTATCTCAGGGCCCACTCGGTAATACAACGTCACAATAAGCCTTGCAAGCAATGTGACTAAGTGTTAGTTACGGGATCCTGTATTACGGAACGAGTAAAGAGACTTGCCAGTAACGAGGTTGAACTAGGTATGGAGATACCTACGATCGAATCTCGGGCAAGTAACATACCGAAGAACAAAGGGAACATCATACGAGATTAACTGAATCCTTGACGTAGAGGTTCGACTGATAAAGATCTTCGTAGAATATGTAGGAACCAATGTGGACATCCAGGTCCCGCCATTGGTTATTGATCGTAGAGGTATCTCGGTCATGTCTACATAGTTCTCGAACCCGCAGGGTTTGCACACTTAAGGTTTGGTGACGTTTTGGTAGTATAGAGTTATGTATGGTGGTGACCGAAGTTTTTTCGGAGTCCCGGATGAGATCCCGGACGTCAGGAGGAGCTCCGGCATGGTCCGGAGGTAAAGATTCATATATAGGAAGTCCTGTTTTGGTCGCCGGAAAAGTTTCGGGCTCATCGGTTGTGTACCGGGAGTGCCAGTAGTGTACCGGGAGGCCTCCGGTAGAGGTATTTCGACCCAAGAGGCTTAATGGGCTGTGGGAGAGTGGATATCAGCCCTTAGTGGGCTGGTGGAAACTCCCACACAAGGACCATGTGGCTGGAGGAAAAAACCCAATAGGAAAAGGTGGAAAAAAGGCAAAAAGGAGCAATCCTAGTCCTACTAGGATTGGAGGAGGAGAGTCCTCCTCCACCTCCCACTTCGGCCGAAGCCTCCAAGGCTTGGAGGCCAAGGCTGCCTCTCCTCCTCCTTCCCTCCTATATATGCTGGTGGATTTCTAGGGTTTTGCACAAGATTTTACGGCCACATGCTACCCGTTCCACCGGTGCTCCTCTAGATCGGATTTCCGCAGTGCTTAGGCAAAGCCCTGCCGGAATTGCTCCACCACCATCGCCGTTGCACCGTCACGCTGCCGGTGAACTCTTCTTCCTCTCCACTTCCTCTTGCTGGATCAAGACGGTGGAGATCATCATCAAGCTGCACGTGTGCTGAACGCGGAGGTGTCGTCCGTTCGGTGCTAGATCGGAAGGACCGTGATCAAGATCGCAAGACAGTTAGTGATGAGTTCGCGGGACGGATCGTGATGAGTTCACGGGACAGATCATGATGAGATCGCAGGATGGATCATGATGAGATCGTGGGACGGATCGTGATGAGTTCGTGGGACGGATCGTGATTGGATCGCGTGACGGATCGTGATGTGATCGCGGGACGCTCGGCGATTTGGATCGCGAAGATGTTCGACTACACCAACCGCGTTTCTTAACGCTTCCCGCTTAGCGATCTACAAGGGTATATAGATCCTCTCTCCCTCTCGTAGATGCTCATCACCATGGATAGATCTGCGTGTGCGTAGGAAATTTTTTGTTTCTCATGCGAGTGGCATCATGAGCTAGGTCTATGTGTAGATGAGATCTCGAGTAGAACACAAAAGGTTTGTGGGCGTTGATGCTTAGATTGCCTCCTCCCTTGGTCGGATTTTGGTTCAGCGGTATTGTGAGATGAAGCAGCTCGGACCAACATTACTCGTACGCTTACGAGAGACCGGTTCCCTCGACGCAACTTGTTGCCTAGATGGCTTGTGGGTGGCAGTTTCTCTCACTTTAGTTGGATCGCATTCGACAAAGGCGGTCCTTGAGAAGGTTGAAAAGCAAATTATGTATCACCGTTGTGGTTTATGCGTAGGTGAGAATCGTTCTTGCTAGAAACCCGTAGCAGCCCTGTAAAACATGCAACAACAATTAGAGGAAGTCTAACTTGTTTTTGCAGGGTATGTTGTGATGTGATATGGCCAATTACATGATGTGATATATGTGATGTATGAGATGATCATGTGATGTATAGAATTTCACGATTTGCATGTCGATGAGTACGGCAACCGGCAGGAGCCATAGGGTTGTCTTTAATTATTGTATGACCTACGTGTCAATCATTAAGCGCTATGTAATGCTTTACTTTATCGCTAAAACGGTAGCAATAGTAGTAGAAGCATGTTGGGCGCGACAACCCCGATGGCGACACGTTGATGGAGATCAAGATGATGGAGATCATGGTGTCTTGCCGGTGATGATGGAGATCATGCCAGTGCTTTCAAGATGGAGATCTAAAGCACAAGTTCATGGCCATATCATGTCACTTATGAATTGCATGTGATGTTAAGCCTTTTATGCACCTTGTTTTTCTTAGTACGACGGTAGCATTATAAGGTGATCCCTCACTTAAATTTCAAGATAAATTGTGTTCTCCCCGAGTGTGCACCGTTGCGAAAGTTCGTCGTGTTGAGACACCACGTGATGATCGGGTGTGATAGACTCTACGTTCACATACAACGGGTGCAAGCTAGTGTTGCACGCGCAGAACACTTGGGTTAAACTTGACGAGCCTAGCATGTACAGACATGGCCTCGGAACACAAGAGACCGAAAGGTCGAACATGAGTCATATAGTAGATATGATCAACATGATGATGTTCACCATTGTAACCACCTCAACTCACATGATGATCGGACTTGAGTTGGTGAATTTGGATCATGTATCACTCAGATGACCGGAGTGATGTCAATTTGAGTGGGAGTTCTTAAGTAATATGATTAATTGAACTCATTATCATGAACATAGTCAGTAGTGTCTTTGCAAAACTATGTTGTAGATTACTAGCTCACGCTATAGCTCCCTTGTATTTTTATATGTTCCTCGAGAAATAGAGTTGAAAGATGATGGTAGCAATATTGCGGACTGGCTCCATGGTCTAAGGATTGTCCTCGTTGCTGCACAGAAGTCTTATGTCCTTAATGCACCGCTCGGTGCGCCAACCCCTCTAGCATCGTCTATAGATGTCGTGAACATCTGACAGGCACGTTCTGATGACTACTTGATAGTTTAGTGCATCATGCATTACGACTTAGAATTGAGGCTCCGAAACGTTTTGAACGTCACAGAACATATGAGATGTTCTAAGAGCTGAAATTAGGATCTCAGGCTCATACCCGTGTTGCGAGATATGAGATCTCCAACAAGATTCTTTGCCTGTAATATGAAAGAGAATAGCTCAATCGTTGAGCATGTGTTCAGATTGTCTGGGTACTACAATCGCTTGAATCGAGTGGGAGTTGATCTTCTAGATAAGATAGTGATTGATATAGTTCTCCAAGTCACTGTCACTAAGCTACTAGAACTTGGTGATGAACTATAAAATGCTAGGGATAGAAATAATGATCCCTGAGCTGTTCGCGATGTTTGACACCATGAAGGTAGAAATCGAGAAGGAGCGTCAAGTGTTGATGGTTAGTCAAAACCCCTAGTTTCGAGAAGGGCAAGAGCAAGGAGGAAACCTTCATGGATAGCAAGTCAGTTGCATCTCCAGTGAAGCAACCCAAAGTCTAACCCAAACCCGAGACTAAGTGCTTCGATTATGAGGAGAACGATCACTGAAGCGGGACAACCCTAGATACTTAGTAGATAAGAAGGCTGGCAAAGTTGACATAAGTATATTTGATATATGTGTTATTGATGTGTACCTTGCTAGTATTCCTAGTAGCACCTGGGTATTGGATACCGGTTCGGTTGCTAAATGTTAGTAACTCGAAATAAAAGCTACGGAATAAACGGAGAACTAGCTAAGTGTGAGGTGACGATGTGTGTTGGAAATGTTTCTAAGGTTGATGTGATCAACATCGCACGCTCTCTCTACCTTCGAGATTAGTGACGAACCTAAATAAATGTTATTTGGTGTTTTTTGCGTTGAGCATGAACATGATTAGATCATGTTCATTGCAACACGGTTATTCATTTAAGTTAGAGAATAATGGTTATTCTTTTTACATGAATAATACCTTCAATGGTCATGCACCCAGTAAGAATGGTTTGTTGAAACTTGATCGTAGTAATACACATGTTTATAACATTGATGCCAAAAAGGATACAAAGTTAATAATGACAGTACCACATACTTGTGGCACTGCCGCTAAATGTCATATTGGTATAAAGCGCATGAAGAAACTCCATGCTGATGGATCTTTGGACTCATTCGATTTCGAATTGGTTGAGACATGCAAACCATGCCTCTTGGTCAAGATGACTAAGGACCCCGTTTTCTGTTTTGATGAAGCGGGCGATTTATTGGAAATGATACATGTTGATGTATGCAATCCAATGAGTCTTGTAGCGTGCGGTGGACATCGTTATTTTCTTACCTTCATTGACGATTTGAGTAGATATAGTGTATATTTACTTAACGAAACACAAGTCTGAATTGTTTGAAAGATTCAAGCTAATTCTGAGTGAAGTTTAAGATCATCGTGACAAGAAGATAAAAATGTCTGCGATATGATCGTGGAGGTAAATATCTGAGTTACGAGTTTGACATACAACTTTAGACAATGTGAAAATTGTTTCACTACTCATGCCACTTGGAACACCATAGTGTGATGGTGTGTACGAACGTCATAGTCGTGCTCTATTGGATATGGTGCGGGTTATGATGTCTCTTGTCGTTTTACTACTATAGTTTTGGGGTTATGCATTAGAGACAATTGCATTCACTTTATATAGGGCACCATCTTAATCCGTTGAGATGACACAGTGTAAATTATGGTTTGGTAGAAACCTAAGCTGTCATTTCTGAATATTTGAGGCTGCGATGCTTGTGTGGAAAAATGTTTTCACCTAATGAGCTCAAACCCAAAGCGGACAAATGCATCTTCATAGAATACCCTAAGAACAGTTGGGTGAACCTTCTATCTCAGATCTGAGCATAAAATTTTTGTTGCTAAAACTAGGCCCTTTCTCGAAAAAATGTTTCTCTTGAAAGAATTTAGTGGGAGGAGGATAGAACTTGATGAGGTTATTGAACCTCTGTTTCAACCAGAGAGTAGCGCAGCGCAGAAAGATGTTTCTGTGGAACCTATGTCAGTTGAAGAGGAAGTTAATGATGATGATCATTAAGCTTCGGATCAAGTTACTATCAAACCTCGTAGGTCGACAAGGATGTGTACTGCTCCTGATCGGTACAACAACCCTGTCATGGAGGTCATGTTGTTGGACAACAATGATCCTACGAGCTATGGAGAAGCAATGATGGGCCCGGATTCTGACAAATGGTTAGAGGCCATGAAATCCGAGAAAGGATCCATGTATGAAAACCAAGTATAGACTTTGGTAGACTTGCTCATTGGACGGTAGGTCGCTGAGTACAAATGGACTTTTAAAATGAAGACAGACGCTGATGGTAAATGTCACCATTTATAAAAGCTCGACTTGTCGCAAAGAAGTTTCCGGCAAGTTCAAGGAGTTGACTGCGATGAAACTATCTCACTCGTAGCGATGCTAAAGTCTGTTGGAATTATGTTAGCAGTTGCTGCATTTTTCAATTATGAAATCTGGCAGATGGATGCCAAAACATCGTTTCCTTCCTTAAGGAAAGGTTGTTTGAGATACAACCAGAAGGTTTTGTCTGTCCTAAGGATGCTAAAAGGTGTGCAAGCCTTAGTGATTCTTCTATGAACTGAAGCAAGCATCTCGGAGTTGGAATATGCACTTTGATGAGGTGATCAAAGTTTTTGAGTCTATACAAAGTTTACGAGAAACTTGTACTTGCAATAAAGTGAGTGGGAGCACTATAGAGTTTCTGTTAAGTATATGTGGATGACATATTGCTATTCAGAAATGATGTAGAATTTCTGGAGAGCATACACGGTTGTTTGAAAAGAGTTTTTCAAAGGAAGACCAGGATAAAGCTACCTAATTGTTGAGCGTCAAAATCTATAAAGATAGATCAAGATGTTTGATAAGACTTTCAATGAGTACATACCTTGACAAGATTTTGAAAGAGTTCAAAATGGATTAGTCAGAGAGAGGTGTTCTCGTCTGATTTGTAAGGTGTGAAGTTGAGTGAGACTCAAAGCTCGACCACGGTAGAAGAAAGAGAAAGGACGAATGTCGTCCCCTATGCCTTAGCCATAGGCTCTGTATAGTATGCCATGCTGTGTACCACACCTATGTGTGCCTTGCCATGAGTCCGTCAAGGGGTACAAGAGTGATCCAGGAATGGATCACTGGACAGCGGTCAAGATTATCCTTAGTAACTAAAAACTAAGGAGATGTTTCTCGATTATGGAGGTGATAAAGAGTTCCACGTAAAGTGTCACGTCGATGCAAGCTTTAACACCAATCCGGATGACTCGTAGTAGCAATCTGGATACGTATAGTGGAGCAGCCATTTGGAATAGTACCAAGTGGAGTGTGGTAGCCGTGTTTACGGTTTGACATAGAAATTTGCAAACTACACACGGATCTGAATGTTGCAGACCCGTTAACTATAAGACCTCTCTCACATGCAAAGCATGATCGAGCCCCACAACTCATTGGGTGTTAGATTCATAACAATGCAAATCACATGGTGATGTGAACTAGATTATTGACTCTAGTGCAAGTGGGAGGCTGTTGGAAATATGCCCTAGAGACAATAATAAATTAGTTATCATATTTCCTTGTTCATGTAATTGTTTATTATCCATGCTATAATTGTATTGATCGGAGACTTGGATGCATGTGTGGATACATAGACAAAACCATGTCCCTACTATGCCTCTAATAGACTAGCTCGTTGATCAAAGATGGTTAGGGTTTCCTAGCCATTGACATGAGATGTCATTTGATAACGGGATCACATCATTAGGAGAATGATGTGATGGACAAGACCCAAACTACACACGTAGCATATGATCGTGTCAGTTTATTGCTACTGTTTTCTGCATGTCAAAGTATGTGTTCCTATGACCATGAGATCATGCAACTCACTGACATCGGAGGAGTACCTTGTGTGTATCAAATGTCGCAACGTAACTGGGTGACTATAAAGGTGCTCTACAAGTATTTTCGAGGGTGTCCGTTGAGTTGGCATGGATCAAGACTGGGATTTGTTACTCCGTGTGACGGAGAGGTATCTCAGGGCCCACTCGGTAATACAACGTCACAATAAGCCTTGCAAGAAATGTGACTAAGTGTTAGTTGAGGGATCTTGTATTACGGAACGTGTAAAGAGACTTGCCAGTAACGATGTTGAACTAGGTATGGAGATACCGACGATCGAATCTCGGGCAAGTAACATACCGAAGAACAAAGGGAACATCATACGGGATTAACTGAATCCTTGACGTAGAGGTTCGACCGATAAAGATCTTCGTAGAATATGTAGGAACCAATGTGGAGATCCAGGTCCCGCCATTGGTTATTGACCATAGAGGTGTCTCGGTCATTTCTACATAGTTCTCGAACCCGCAGGGTCTGCACACTTAAGGTTTGGTGACGTTTTGGTAGTATAGAGTTATGTATGGTGGTGACCAAAGTTTTTTTGGAGTCCCGGATGAAATCCCGAACATCACGAGGAGCTCCGGAATGGTCTGAAGGTAAATATTCATATATAGGAAGTCCCGTTTTGGTCATCGGAAAAGTTTCGGGCTCATCGGTAGTGTATCGGGAGTGCGAGTAGTGTACCGGGAGGCCTCCGGGAGGGGTATTTCGACCCAAGAGGCTTCATGGGCTGTGGGAGAGTGAATATCAGCCCTTAGTGGGCTGGTGGAAACTCCCACACAAGGCCCATGTGGCTGGAGGAAAAAACCCAATAGGGAAAGGTGGAAAAAAAGGCAAAAAGGAGCAATCCTAGTCCTACTAGGATTGGAGGAGGAGAGTCCTCCTCCACCTCCCACTTCGGCCGAAGCCTCCAAGGCTTGGAGGCCAAGGCTGCCTCTCCTCCTCCTTCCCTCCTATATATACTAGGGGATTTCTAGGGTTTTGCACAAGATTTTACGGCCACGTGCCCGTTCCACCGGTGCTCCTCTAGATCGGATTTCCCCAGTGCTTAGGCGAAGCCCTGCCGAAATTGCTCCACCACCATCGCCGGAGCGCCGTCACGCTGCCGATGAACTCTTCTTCTTCTCCACTTCCTCTTGCTGGATCAAGACGGTGGAGATCGTCATCAAGCTGCACGTGTGCTGAACGCGGAGGTGCCGTCCGTTCGGCGCTAGATCAAAAGGACCGTGATCAAGATCGCGAGACGGTTCGTGATGAGTTCGTGGGACGGATCATGATGAGTTCACGGGACGGATCGTGATGAGATCGCGGGATGGATCGTGATGAGTTCGCGGGACAGATCGTGATGTGATCGCGGGATCGATCGTGATGTGATTGCGGGACGCTCGGCGATTTGGATCATGAAGATGTTTGACTACACCAACCGTGTTTCTTAACGCTTCCCCCTTAGCGATCTACAAGGGTATGTGGATCAACTCTCCCTCTCGTAGATGCTCATCACCATGGATAGATCTGCATGTGCGTAGGAAATTTTTTGTTTCCCATGCGATGTTCCCCAACAGTTCGGAGTCCCGGATGAGATCCAGGACATCACGAGGAGCTCCGAAATGGTCCGGTGGTAAAGATTGATATATAGGAAGTCCAGTTTTGGTCATCGGAAAGTTTTCGGGCTCATCGGTAGTGTACCGGGAGTGCCGGGAGGGTGCCGGAGGACCCCCAGGAGGGGTGTGACGACCATAGGACTTCGTGGAACCTTAGAGGAGGTGTGGCAGCCCTTTTCGGGCTGGCCAAGACCTTCTAGAAAGGCCGATGCGGCTGGAGATAAGGAGATAGGGCAAAGGAGTTTGAAAAAGAGGAGATCCACCTCCCTTGTGGGAGGTGGACTCTTCCCCTAGGGTCGGCCGAACCTCTCCTCTTTGGAGGAGAGGCCAAGGCAGCCCTCCCTCTCCCTCCTCCTATATATACTTGAGGTTTTGGCCTTTTGGGAAGAAGATTTGCTCTCTCTCCCACGCGCAGCCCTACCTCTCTTCTTCCTCCTCCGCAGCGCTTAGGCGAAGCCCTGCCGGAATACCTTGCTACTCCACCACCACCACACCGTCGTGCTGCTGTTGGAGCCCTTCCCCAACCTCTCCCTCCTCCTTGCTGGATCAAGGTGCGGGAGACGTCACCGGGCTGTACGTGTGTTGAACGCGGAGGCGTCGTTGTTCGGCGCTGAGATCGGAATCCACCGCGATCTGAATTGCTACGAGTATGACTCCACCAACCGCGTTCTTGTAACGGTTCCGCTTAGCGATCTTCAAAGGTATGAAGATGCAATCTCTCCCCACTCGTTGCTGGTTTCTCCACGGATAGATCTTGGTGATCGTAGGAAATTTTTTGATTTACTACTACGTCTCCCAACAGTGGCATCATGAGCCAGGTCTATGCGTAGAATCTATGCACGAGTGGAACACAAAGCAGTTGTGGGTGTCGATCTTGTTAATTTGCTTACCACTACTAGTCTTATCTTGATTCGGCAGTATTGTGGGATGAAGCGGCCCGGACCGACTTTACACATACGCTTACGTGAGACTGGTTCCACCGCCTGACATGCACTTGTTGCATAAGGTGGCTAGCGGGTGTCTGTCTCTCCCACCTTAGTCGGATTGGATTCGATGAAAAGGGTCCTTATGAAGGGTAAATAGTAATTGGCATATCACGTTGTGGTTTTGGCGTAGGTAAGAAACGTTCTTGCTAGTAACCTATAGCAGCCACGTAAAAACTTGCAACTACAAATTAGAGGACGTCTAACTTGTTTTTGCAGCATATGCCTTGTGATGTGATATGGCCAAAGTATGTGATGTGATGCATTGTGATGTATGAGATTGATCATGTTCTTGTAATAGGATTCACGACTTGCATGTCGATGAGTATGACAACCGGCAGGAGCCATAGGAGTTGTCTTATTTTATTGTATGACCTGCGTGTCAATCATAAATGCCATGTAATTACTTTACTTTATTGCTAAACGTTAGCCATAGTAGTAGAAGTAATAGTTGGCGAGACAACTTCATGAAGACACAATGATGGAGATCATGATGAGGGAGATCATGGTGTCGTGTCGGTGACAGTGATGATCATTGTGCCCCGAAGATGGAGATCAAAGGAGCAAGATGATATTGGCCATATCATGTCACTATATTGATTGCATGTGATGTTTATCATGTTTACATCTTATTTGCTTAGAACGATGGTAGTAAATAAGACGATCTCTTAATAAAATTTCAAGAGAAGTGTTCACCCTAACTGTGCACCGTTGCTAAGGATCGTCGTTCCGAAGCACCACGTGATGATCGGGTGTGATAGGTTCTAATGTTCGCATACAACGGGTGTAAGCCAGATTTACACATGCGATACACTTAGGTTGACTTGACGAGCCTAGCATGTACATACATGGCCTCGGAACACGGAAGACCGAAAGGTCGAACATGAGTCGTGTAGAAGATACGATCAACATGGAGATGTGCACCATGGATGACTAGTCCGTCTCACGTGATGATCGGACACGGGCTAGTTGACATGGATCATGTGTCACTTGGATGACTAGAGAGATGTCTATCTAAGTGGGAGTTCATTAAATAATTTGATTATGTGAACTTAATTATCATGAACTTAGTCTAAAATTTTCTTTACAATCTATATTGTAGATCCAATGGCCAACGCGAATGTCACCCTAAACTTCAACGCGTTCCTAGAGAAAACCAAGCTGAAAGATGATGGAAGCAACTATGCGGACTGGGTCCATGGATTGAGGATCATCCTCATAGCTTCCAAGAAATTGTATGTCCTTGATGCACCACTAGGTGACCCACCCCTTCTCCCAGTAGAGCAAGACGTTGCGAACGCTTGGCATTCTCGCTGCGATGATTACTCCCTTGTTCAGTGCGGCATGCTTTACAGTTTAGAACCGGGGCTCCAAAAGGGTTTTGAGCAACACAGAGCATATGAGATGTTCCAAGAGCTGAAACTGGTTTTCCAAGCTCATGCCCGGGTCGAGAGATATGATGTCTCCGACAAGTTCTTCAGCTGTAAGATGGAGGAGAATAGTTCTGTCAGTGAGCACATCCTCAAGATGTTTGGGCTACACAACCACTTGAATCAGCTGGTTGTTAATCTCCCGGATGACTCGGTCATTGACAGAATCCTCCAGTCGCTTCCACCTAGCTACAAAAGCTTTGTGATGAACTACAACATGCAGGGGATGGAGAAGTCCATTCCTGAGTTGTACTCGATGCTGAAATCAGCGGAGGTCGAGATCAAAAAGGAGCATCAAGTGTTGATGGTAAATAAGACCACTAGTTTCAAGAAAGGCAAGGGTAAGAAGAACTTCAAGAAGGACAGCAAAGCTGTTGCCGCGCCCGGTAAGCAAGTTGCCGAGAAGAAGAACAAGAATGGACCCAAGCCTGAGACTGAGTGTTTTTATTGCAAGGGTACCGGTCACTGGAAGCGGAACTGCCCCAAGTACTTAGCGGACAAGAAGGACGGCAACGTTAAAGGTATACGTGATATACTTGTTATTGATGTGTACTTAACCAGCGCTCGTAGTAGCTCCTGGGTATTTGATAGCGGTGCAGTTGCTCACATTTGTAACTCCAAGTAGGAGCTGCGGAATAAGCAGAGGCTGGCAAAGGACGAGGTGACGATGCACGTCGGGAATGGTTCCAAGGTCGATATGATCGCCGTCGGCATGCTACCTCTACATCTACCTTTGGGATTAGTGTTAAACCTTAATAATTGTTATTTTGTACCAGCTTTGAGCATGAACATTGTATCTGGATCTCGCTTGATGCGAGATGGCTACTCATTTAAATCTGAGAATAATGGTTGTTCTATTTATATGAGAGAAATGTTTTATGGTCATGCCCCGCTGGTCAATGGTTTATTTTTGATGAATCTCGAACGTGATGTTACACATGTCCATAGTGTGAGTACCAAAAAGTGTAAGGTTGATAACGATAGTCCCACTTACATGTGGCACTGCCGCCTTGGTCATATTGGTGTCAAACGCATGAAGAAGCTCCATACTGATGGACTTTTGGAGTCTCTTGATTTCGAATCATTTGACATGTGCGAACCATGCCTCATGGGCAAGATGACCAAGACTCTGTTCTCCGAAACAATGGAGCGAGCAAATGACTTGTTAGAAATAATACATACCGATGTATGCGGTCCAATGAATGTCGAGGCTCGTGGTGGCTACCGTTATGTTCTCACCCTCACTCATGACTTGAGTAGATATGGGTATGTCTACTTAATGAAACATAAGTCTGAAACTTTTGAAAGGTTCAAGGAATTTCAGAATGAGGTAGAGAATCAACATGACAGGAAAATAAAGTGCCTACGATCTGATCGTGGTGGAGAATATTTAAGTCACGAGTTTGACACGCACCTAAGGAAATGTGGAATTGTTTCACAACTCACGCCGCCTGGCACACCTCAGCGAAATGGTGTGTCTGAACGTCGTAATCGCAGTCTATTAGATATGGTACGATCTATGATGTCTCTTACCGACTTACCGCTACCATTTTGGGGATATGCATTAGAGACTGCCGCATTCACTTTAAATAGGGCACCGTCAAAATCCGTTGAGATGACACCGTATGAATTATGGTTTGGAAAGAAACCTAAGCTATCATTTCTAAAAGTTTGGGGATGCGATGCTTATGTGAAGAAACTTCAACCTGAGAAGCTCGAACCCAAAGCGGAAAAGTGTGTCTTCATAGGATATCCCAAAGAGACTATTGGGTATACCTTCTACCTCAGATCCGAAGGCAAAGTATTTGTTGCCAAGAATGGATCCTTTCTCGAGAAAGAGTTTCTCTCGAAAGAAGTAAGTGGGAGGAAAATAGAACTTGATGAGGTAATTGTACCTCCACTCGAACCGGAGAGTAGCGCAGCACAGGAAGTTGTTTTTGTGGAGCCTACACCGGTTGGAGAGGAAGTTAATGATGATGATCATGAAACTTCAGATCAAGTTACTATTGAACGTCGAAGGTCCACTAGGACACGTTCCGCACCAGAGTGGTATGGCAACCCTGTCCTAGAGATCATGTTGTTAGACAACGGTGAACCTTCGAACTATGAAGAAGCGATGGCGGGCCCGGATTCCAACAAATGGCTTGAAGCCATGAAATCCGAGATAGGATCCATGTATGAGAACAAAGTGTGGACTTTGGTGGACTTGCCTGATGATAAGCGAGCCATTGAAAATAAATGGATCTTTAAGAAGAACACTGACGCGGATGGTAATGTGACCGTCTATAAGGCTCGGCTTGTCGCTAAGGGTTATCGACAAGTTCAAGGAATTGACTACGATGAGACTTTCTCACCCGTAGCGATGCTGAAGTCTATCCGAATCATGTTAGCAATTGCCGCATTTTTATGATTATGAGATCTGGCAAATGGACGTCAAAACGACATTCCTTAATGGCTTCCTCAAGGAAGAGTTGTATATGATGCAGCCGGAAGGTTTTGTCGATCCTAAAGATGCTAACAAGGTATGCAAGCTCCAGCGCTTCGTCTATGGGCTCGTGCAAGCATCTCGGAGTTGGAATATTCGCTTTAATGAAGTGATTAAAGCGTTTGGGTTTGTACAGGTTTATGGAGAACCCTGTATTTACAAGAAAATGAGTGGGAGCTCTGTAGCATTTCTCATATTATATGTGGATGACATATTGATAATGGGAAATGATATAGAACTCTTGGAAAGTGTAAAGGCCTACTTGAATAAGTGTTTTTCAATGAAGGACCTTGGAGAAGCTGCTTACATATTAGGTATTAAGATATATAGAGATAGATCGAGACGCCTCATAGGTCTTTCGCAAAGCACATACCTTGAAAAGATATTGAAGAAGTTCAATATGGATCAGTCCAAGAAGGGGTTCTTGCCTGTGTTACAAGGTGTGAGATTGAGTATGACTCAATGCCCGACCACGACAAAGGATAGAGAAGAGATGAGTGTCATCCCCTATGCTTCAGCCATAGGCTCTATTATGTATGCCATGCTGTGTACCAGACCTGATGTGAACCTTGCCATAAGTTTGGTAGGGAGGTACCAAAGTGATCCCGGAGCGGAACACTGCACAGCGGTCAAGAATATCCTAAAGTACCTGAAAAGGACAAAGGACATGTTTCTCGTATATGGAGGTGCCGAAGAGCTCGTTGTAAAGGGTTACGTCGATGCTAGCTTCGACATAGGTCCGGACGACTCCAAGTCGCAAACCGGATACGTGTATATTTTGAACGGAGGGGCAGTCAGCTGGTATAGCAGCAAGCAAAGCGTCGTGGCGGCATCTACATGTGAAGCGAAGTACATAGCTGCTTCGGAAGCAGCAAAGGAAGGAGTCTGAATGAAGGAGTTCATCACCGACCTAGGAGTAATTCCAAGTGCGTCGTCCCCGATGACTCTATTCTGTGACAACACTGGAGCTATTGCCCTTGCGAAGGAGCCCAGGTTTCACAAGAAGACAAGACACATCAAGCGCCACTTCAACTCCATCCATGATTACATTCAGGAGGGAGATATAGATATTTGTAAAGTGCATACGGATCTGAATGTCGCAGATCCATTGACTAAACCTCTCTCGTAAGCATAACACAAGATCGTGTAGTTCATTTGCTGAAGCTTTTCAATGTCAAGTATCGTTTCCTTAGACCATGAGATTGTGCAACTCCCGGATACCGTAGGAATACTTTGGGTGTGCCAAACGTCACAACGTAATTGGGTGGCTATAAAGGTGCACTACGGGTATCTCCGAAAGTGTCTGTTGGGTTGGCACGAATCGTGACTGGGGTTTGTCACTTCGTGTGACGGAGAGGTATCTCTGGGCCCACTCGGTAAGACATCATCATAATGAGATCAATGTGACTAAGGAGTTAGCCACGGGATGATGTGTGTAACATCCCAAAATTTCATTTTGGAATGTTATGAAATATAGCTATGCATCATCATCACTTTGTTTGAGTGAAATGAATTGTTGAAGTTTTTCTTTTGGAATGCTGAAAGGCCATTTCAATTTCTTCTTATACTTGTTTCCTCCCATTTGAGAACCCTTGGAATATTCATAAAAAGAGAGGAGTAATATGACACTCCACACCAGGGGCATCTTGGTGAGTTATTTGAACAATAAAACTAGGGGGTTATTTGAAAGTTTATCTCAAAAGAATTTAAAATCAATTAGGCATTTTTCTGAAAAAAAAGATTTTTAAAGTATTCATTTTGACAGAGGAAAAATGTTCATTAAATAGCATTTATTCCCCTGATCATTTTTGATATATATATATTCCCTATGTTTGGAAATGAATTGAATGCTTTAAATAGTTTTAAACGCTCTAGAAAATAGAAAAGGAAACAGATTTAAAGCGTTTAATTAGAAAACCAGCCGACCTACAACCTTTAAACCCCGAGATCCCTCCGGATCGGTCAACCGACGCGCTAACGTCGCCATCTCTCTCACTGACACGCGGGACCCACTGTCCAACAACGTCATCTGCGCGCCCGTCTCCTTCCTTGCGCGCGCCACCTCGCCGGAGATCTCTCCTCTCCGGATCTCCCTCCTCTCTCCCTCTCCCGACCCCACACCTGGCCTATAAAAAGCCCTGGCCTCGCTGCTCTCCGTTCCACCTCGCTACCCCCTCTACCCTCGTCGGAACGCCACCACACCACCTCGCCGGAGTTCTAACTCCACCCGAAACCCCCTGAGCTCCTGGCCGTCGCCACACTCACCCCCACTCCCTTTCTGACGTCACCATTCGACGCCGTATCTTCGCCGCCATCGCCTGAGCATTCCGGACGCCGCCCTCGACCACCGCAGCACCCTCTCCGAGCATCTCCGACCTCCGGCCACCGTCGACGTCGCCGGAACTCCGACCCCTCCTTTGTAAGCCGCCACCTCCACCCACATCCGTTAGATCTAGGATCTACGCTTCAGATTAGAAAGTTTATAAAAATGAACCAGTACACGTTAGTTTTCGGTCGTCCGCCGCAAACACCCCGCACTCTCACGACCGCAGCAAATCACAGCACGCCACGTAGCCCTATCCGTTCGCTAGGAAATTTGTTCTTTTCTGTTTTGTTTTAGAAAACAAAATGTTTTGTGTTTTTGTTTTAGTTATAACTTCTAAACTAATTAGTGTTTTTAATTGATTCTTTTTGCATTAGGTCACAAATTTCATGTAGTTTCATCCTGTAGTCTTAGATTTCAAATTTGAACTTTTAAATTTGAATCTAACCAAATTTGCTCAAATTACTAAAATCTGCATAACTAGAGTTTAAAAATATATGTTTTGATGAATCTTTTTGCCACTGGTTTGTATTAGTTAATCCTATCATCCTACAAAGTTTGAGAATTTTTAGGACAAATTTGGTTAGTGTTTTTAACAAAAACACAATCTGTTTAGTTCCTAATAAAGTTTAGTTAATTTGATTTTAGTTTAGTTTGAATCTGAGTTAGTTTAACTTTTGTTTTTAGTTTTCATTAGTTCTGTTGTTTCAACATTAGGTGAAATAACTTGCTGTTAATAAAAATAATTGTTTAGTTTTATACCTCATTGTTATAGGAAATCTTCATTTCTTCCCATTAGGTATAGTTTTATAAAGCAATTTAGTTTTACTTTTCACAAAACATTTAGGAGATTTAATTCTGTCATCTAATAAAGAATTTTAGTAATTCTTTTCTGTTAAGTGATGTTCTGTTTATAATAATAATAATAATAATAATAATAATAATAATAATAATAATAATAATAATTTTGTCTCATACTCGAATACTATAGGAAACTCTAGTATCTACATTAAGTGGTGTTTTATTAAAATTTATAATTTTTGTAGCATTTATTTTCACTAAAGTTTTAGTGGATTTTATTCTGTTTACTAAATATGATTTTCTTATTTCTTTTCTGTTGACTATTGTTTTGTTATTAAAAATAGTTGATTGGTCTTATTTCTTTTGTAATTTTGACACAAAAAAATTTTGTGAGACAAATATTGGTTTTGAACTTCTTTCTCTTGATTGATACTATAGAATTGTTTTTTTATTATTTTGTTGATTGTGTGAGTTGTATTATTAGTTGTATGCTTATTGTGTGCCTTGTTTGATTCGTTAGATCATCCGGAGTGCGAAACTTGTTATCTAGAGTCACTTGAGTACGAGGATCGTCAACAAGGCAAGTCACTTTGATCATGTTTACCCATGTTTTTATAGCATTAGTTCTACCATATCCCCAATTGCATGCAAAGTAGGTAATTTGGAAACCTGGTTACTTGATGTAGTATCATGTGGTAGGCACCCCTCAACCCTTTGACACATTGGCCCCGGGAAATGTTGATTTAATTTTGCTATGCTATTAGTAGACGGGGTTGGTTGTGTGATTCATGAGAGTTGTGAGTTAATAATTTCAAGACCTACAAGATGATCAAGACTTCAAGACTCCGAGTTTTCAACATATCTCTGGGTGGATGATGGTTGAGCGGCGCCCTGGAGAAACCAGTGGTTAGCCTAGATGTTGCTGGAGAAGTGCCAGTATTCATGCGGAAAGGTCCACCCAGGCACAAAGAGACGGATGGATGCTTCAAGACCCAAGGCTTACCTGCACAGCCACAAACCATTATGGGCTCTGGCTTGGTTGGATATCGTGGTGACCCTGTATAGGCGGTGCTACGAGATGTAGAAGAACGGTAGGAAAGGATGGGCACCGACAGAGTCTCGGGGAAACCCTTTAGAAGACCATGTTTTGGTCATCCGTTTCTCAAACACCCTGAAGTGCGAGAAGTCCAACGGAGGCGATCAAATCTTGTGGGGAACGTGTGCAAAACTCTACAGGGTACCCAAACCTAATCGATTAGCCGTGTCCACGGTCCTGGACAGCTTGAGCCAAAGGAACTGAACTATCTGGAACTCTCAACACAATTAAGTATATTGATGTGGGTTTTTAATGACAACTTGGGTATGAGAATTGGTTGGTCGAACCATCTCATTAATCAACCAATATTGTAGTAATAATATTTTGCCCCCTCTTGTTGTAGGAAAAATTGGCTTTATGCAAAACTTACTACCCCACCTGCCATATATGCATATAGAATATATGATTACTTTACCCCCTCTTTTGTGACATTGCCGGCATATTCAATATGCTGACCTACACGGCTGCAACGTATCATGTTGTAGAGTACTTTTCCGACCAGGAGTGAGGATACGCTCTACGCTCGGTGAGATGCCCTTGGAGTCAGATGGACTCAACTACCTTTGAAGCTTCCACAAGATTAGTTATTCTCATGAGTTGGCTTTCAGCCACTTTATTGTAATTATTATTGTAATAAAGGACTCAATATGAGATTTTCGATTATGAAAGCTGTGTGATTTCACTTTGATATATACATTGATGTACCGTGTGTGTACCAGCATGATCTTGGGATGGTACAAAAACACCGGAGATTCGACCTTTCAGGCCGGGTCGTTACAATGTGTTACGGAACGAGTAAAGAGACTTGTCGGTAACGAGATTGAACAAGGTATAGGGATACCGACGATCGAATCTCGGGCAAGTATCATACCGATAGACAAAGGGAATTGTATACGGGATTGACTGAATCCCCGACATCATGGTTCATCCGATGAGATCATCGTGGAGCATGTGGGAGACAACATGGGTATCCAGATCCCGCTTTTGGTTATTGACCGGAGAAGTGTCTCGGTCATGTCTACGTGTCTCCCGAACCCTTAGGGTCTACAAAGTTAAGGTTCGATGACGCTAGGGTTATATGGAAATGGTATACGTGATTACCGAAGGTTGTTCGGAGTCCCGGATGAGATCCCAGACGTCACGAGGAGCTCCATAATGGTCCGGAGGTAAAGAATGATATATAGGAAGTCCAGTTTTGGTCATCAGAAAGTTTTCGGGCTCATCGGTAGTGTACCGGGAGTGCCGGGAGGGTGCCGGAGGACCCCCGGGAGGGGTGTGACGACCATAGGACTTCGTGGGACCTTAGAGGAGGTGTGCCAGCCCTTTTTGGGCTGGCCAAGACCTTCTAGAAAGGCTGATGCGGCTGGAGATAAGGAGATAGGGCAAAGGAGTTTGAAGAAGAGAAGATCCACCTCCCTTGTGGGAGGTGGACTCTTCCCCTAGGGTCGGCCGAACCTCTCCTCTTTGGAGGAGAGGCCAAGGCAGCCCTCCCTCTCCCTCCTCCTATATATACTTGAGGTTTTGGCCTTTTGGGAAGAAGATTTGCTCTCTCTCCCACGCCAGCCCTACCTCTCTTCTTCCTCCTCCGCAGCGCTTAGGCGAAGCCCTGCCGGAATACCTTGCTACTCCACCACCACCACACCGTCGTGCTGCTGTTGGAGCCCTTCCCCAACCTATCCCTCCTCCTTGCTGGATCAAGGTGCGGGAGACATCACCGGGCTGTACGTGTGTTGAACGCGGAGGCGCCGTTGTTCGGCGCTGAGATCGGAATCCACCGTGATCTGAATTGTTGCGAGTACGACTCCACCAACCGCGTTCTTGTAATGCTTCCGCTTAGCGATCTTCAAAGGTATGAAGATGCAATCTCTCCCCACTCATTGCTGGTTTCTTCATGGATAGATCTTGTTGATCGTAGGAATTTTTTTGATTTACTACTACGTCTCCCAACAGAGGACTCCATGGCAGGAGCCACGATGCCACCTTCGTTGGCGAGCGCACGCAGAAGCACGACGATGACAGAACATGTGCTGGCAGAGAAGGAAGATGCGGAGCATTGCAGTAGACGGCGGTGAGCGGACGAGGGCGGAAGGCGTTGGAGACTGATGGGAAGATGCCGAGCAGGGGGGGCGCAGTGCCTAGCAGGGGGGCAGACGGGGCGGATATGGGTGTGTGTGTGGGGGTCTGCAAGGAGGCGGAGTGGAAGGGGACGGCGGCGGTGGATGTGCACTTGTCCATCCCACTCCATCGATGGCGAGGGGAAGGGGGCGTGGAGCGGGGGGCTCGGGGAGGAGTGGCGACGGAGTGCATCCCCGAAGCGAACAACGGCATGCTAGGAACCAGCAAGAGCGGGGCCACACGCCGCCACGCGTGCCCAGGATGAACCACCAGAGCACACAAGGACGGTCACTGCGTCCTCGAGCTCGAGCAGAGCACCCTCCACCGTCAGCTCGTGCAGGGCGACCCAAATCTGGCCTCAGATGCAAGCCGTCGACCAGAGCCACCGCGACGAGAGGAGCTACGAGAGCCCTGCTGCCGCCATCCTAAGGCGCACGCGGCTTAGTTGGCGTCCCCTCCGACGACGGCGAAGCAGAGGAGAGGGTAGGGGGAGTTGCCGGCGACGGCGCGGTGGGGTTGCCCCCGAGTCATCAGAGGAGACAACGACGATGCAGAGATGGTAATTGAATGTCCAAAGCTGCTTTATGATTCGCGCGGGCCTGAAAATCGGTGTAACTCAGCCTTCCAAACAAGCAGACAAAAAATACATCTCACCGGCCTACCGACCATGCCAAAAGCACGGGGTGCCGTTGCGTCGTGCGCGTGAGCCCCATCGCGGATCACATGGCCGCGGTATCTGCTTCCCCTGCTCGGCTCCCCGTCTTGTCCGCTCTCCCCTCCAATCCCCGAGGTACTGCTACCGGCGAGATCGCGCCCAACGCCATGACAAGCCACAATTTTTGGTGGCGTTGGACGATCCCGTTGGCTGTCTCGTGCCGCCGCGCCACCCGCGCGTGGGGTCACGGTTTGCTTCTGGCGTTCGTGCGTCAGCCGGTTGACGCGGGACGGATCGGATTCCGATCTCGTGCCACCCGCCTGCGTTCGGCGTACGTACATGCCGATTGGCCGGATCGCCCGTGTGTCTGCAAGTTGTTGGGCCATGTGCGTGGTGTTTTTCTCGCGTCCCCGTCAACTTAAACCCTCCGAGTACACCCGTGCAGGCACGAGGTGTAGGTGCTGGCCCGTGGCTCGAAGGTCGCCTCAAACATACGGCCGGACAGTTGGGTCATAATGCAATTCAGACGGGTGCCTCAAATGCTAGCTAACCGATACCTTTTATATTCAATCTAATTTTAAAATGAGACGCCAGATGTGTCTATACGACAAGCTTATCTCATCATAAATTGCATCAAATGCAACCTCTTCATTTCATTTACTCTCTTCTTTCTCCCCCCTTCGCAACGCCCGTCTTGCTGCTCCATTGTTGCGCGTGCTTTGTACCCATTCCGAGCATTTGCACCGGCATTACACATACAACACTCCTATTTCCCGTCCTCATAGCTGGGCGTGTCATCACCAGTCCGGACGCCACCGCGGTACGTCCGACAACTCTCGGGCTACCCCCTTTCATTCTCTTCCGATTTTTAGGGGAAATGATGAATTCCAATGCTTCGTCGAACAAGGAGTATGGACCGACGGAGCTTGATCAAATGATTTAAGATGAGTTCTTCGATTCGGACAAAGAAATGGACATGATTGAAAGTGCATTATATCGACTAGAGGGGGGGGGTTGAATAGACGATTTTTACAAATTCATCACTTGAGGAATTTCAACTTGAGGAATTTGAAATGTGATGAATAACTAGCATCGGAATAAGTACTCAAGTGCATGAGAAACATAGCGACAACATAGCCATCATGATGAAATAAAATATGCATAGATTACAAGTAGCGTGATACAGGATAAGAAGGTGATGAACAAGGTAACTTGAAGAATTTGAGATGAGGAAATTGTGAAAGTCTTCAGTCAAATTCTTCAAACAGTAACAATCAATTACATCAACAAGTATATGAGGAAATGAAAGGGTTGAGAAAATAGAACCAGGTAGCTCGATGAAGACAATGGTTTGATGACCCAATTCCAACTGTTGTGACAGTCGTACGTCTGGTTTGGAGCGGCCTGCTTTTCAAACCAGAGGACACATAGTCCCAGGACACACAATCCTTACCGTATTCTTCTTGAGCTAAGGTCACAAAGTCCTCGCCCAACACTCGTGGTAAGTCTTTAGGGTAGACTTCCAAAACCCTCACAAACTGGTCACCCGACGATCCACAATTTACTAATGGATGCTCTAGACCAGTGTCATTCCGTGATCCCCAATTAACTGCAGGATGCACTAGACCATGACGCCTAACCATGTGGAAGATACATAGTCTTCAAAGGTAACAAGCGTCAGTTCCACACATGAACAATTCTCTTCAGTGATGCTCAATCACTTTGGGTTTGGTGGTTTGGATTTGGGTTTTTCATCACTGATGATTTTCTCTCAAAGTCCTCGAAGGATGGGTTGCTTTCAAATGACAAGTGAAAGTTCTCTCTCGGAGAAGCCAACCAACTAGTGGTTGTGGGGGTGACTATTTATAGCCAGGGTGCAACTTGACATGATAAGACATAAATGCCCCCAATGATATGACCGTTATGTGGATAATATGATTGGGAACAGCTGGCTCTAAGCATAACAATGGTCGGAATTTCGAACTTTGAAAGTCCTCAGCCTTATCATGTTCCTCACTTGTAGGCAATTCGCACTGGCGAAATCCTAATTCCTCAGTCAAATCAATTTCATCAGAGACCAGAAGAACTTTGTCTCTGTCAATGAAGAACTTGACTGAACCGTAAGAGATTTCCAAAGTCTTCACTCGAAGGATTGGATAGGTTGAGGATTTTGAGTTGAGCATCGGTTGGAAATTTTCCTTAGTATTACCTCGACCCCCTTTAACAGTACGGTGTTTCCTAAGACTCAAAGAAAGGAAATGAAACTACGAAAACAAAAGTCTTCATGCTTCATAGTCCTCGTTCATATCTTCAAGATCACACCAACTTCTTCATTTTCAAAGTCTTCATGAAATACCAAAGTCTTTAGCAAAGTCTTCACGAAAGTCTTCACCAAAGTCTTTAGTTGAAGACATATATTTTTGTTGGGGAACGTCGCATGGGAAAACAAAAATTTTCCTACGCACACGCAAGATCCATCCATGGTGATGAGCATCTACGAGAGGGAGAGTGGATCTACATACCCTTGTAGATCGCTAAGCGGGAAGCGTTAAGAAACGCAGTTGGTGTAGTCGAACGTCTTCGCGATCCAAATCGCCGAGCATCCCGCGATCTCATCACGATCCGTCTCGCGATCCAATCATGATCTGTCCTGCAAACTCATCATGATCCGTCTCGTGATCCAATCATGATCTGTTCCGCGAACTCATCACGATCTGCCCCGCGAACTCATCACGATCCGTCTCGCGATCTTGATCACGGTCCTTCCGATCTAGCGCCGAACAGACGGCACCTCCGCGTTCAGCACACGTACAACTCGATGACGATCTCCGCCTTCTTGATCCAGCAAGAGGGAGCGGAGAGGTAGATGAGTTCACTGGCAGCATGATGGCGCCGTGGTGATGGTGGTGGAGCAATTCCGGCAGGGCTTTGCCTAAGCACTGCAGAAATCCGATCTAGAGGAGAAACTATGCACTGGAGGAACGGGCAACACGTGGGTAAAAATTCTGTGCCAAAACCCTAAAACCTCTAGTATATATGAGAGGAAGAGAGGAGGCTTGGCGCAAGGGAAAATCCTACTAGGAGTCTTCGGCCGAAGCTAGGGAGGGGAGTCCTCCTCCTCCTCCAATCCTAGTAGGATTAGGACTCTTCCTTTTTTGCCTTTTCCCCTTTTTTCCACCTTTTATTTTTGGGCTTTTCTTCCCTAACCGCATGGGCCTTGTGTGGGACTTCCACCAGCCCAAAAAAGGATGGTATTTACTCTCCCACATCCCATGAAGCCTCTTGGGTCGAAATACCCCTCCCGATGGTCTCCTAGTACAGTACCGGCATTCCCGGTACATTACCGATGAGCCCGAAACTTTTTCGGCGACCAAAATAGGACTTCCTATATATCAATTTTTACCTCCGGACCATTTCGGAGCTCCTCTTGATGTCCGGGATCTCATCCGAGACTCCGAACAACCTGTAGTCACCACCATACATAACTATATACTACCGAAACGTCACCAAACCTTAAGTGTGCAGACCCTGCGGGTTCGAGAACTATGTAGACATGACCGAGACACCTCTACGGTCAATAACCAATAGCGGGACCTGGATGGCCATATTTGTTCCTAAATATTCTATGAAGATCTTTATCGGTCGAACCTCTATGTCAAGGATTCAGTTAATCCCGCAAGATCTTCCCTTCGTTCTTCGGTATGTTACTTGCCCGAGATTCGATCAATACAATTATAGCATGGATAATAAACGATTATCATGAACAAGGAAATATTATAATAACTAATTTATTATTGCCTCTAGGGCATATTTCCAACAATTTTTAGGGGTCGGTAATCTCAGAATATATCAAACTTCTCATCGACTTATAGAGCTTGTGTATACTCACAAACACATTAGTTCCTTAACCTATAAGTCTTCAATACACCAAAATCACTAAGGGGCACTAGATGCACTTAGAATCTCCCCCTTTTTTGTGATTGATGACAGATAGGTTAAGTTTTCAACGGGGATAATACTATGAAGTGTAAATACTGATTTTGAGGAATTTGATTGCAAGATATAGAAGAACTCCCCTTGAAGATGTGCATATTTGAGGAATTTGCTTTAGACTGCAAATGCACATGGCAGGTTAAAAACATGGAGAACTCCCCCTATATATTGTAATTTATACACGCATTTGAACATATGATATGAAGAATTTGAAATGCATGATGAAAAATGGTGTCTGACAAAATTTAGCATGCATGCATTAAGGTGCTTGAGGAAATAAGCATGTGAAAAGCAGTTCAAAAGAGTCAGACCACCATCGAATTTAAATTTAAAACTCAACCAACAAAAGCTTTAAAAAAGCGAGAGTTGTAACTTAAACAAAAACAGCCCATATATAGAGACCCGCTTGAAGACTAACTCAAATTTTCTCCCCCATTGTCATCGAAGACCAAAAGGGACGAAAACTAAGGACTAACTATTGGAAATATGCCCTAGAGGCAATAATAAATTAGTTATTATCATATTTCCTTGTTCATGATAATCGTTTATTATCCATGCTAGAATTGTATTGATCAGAAACTCAGATACATGTGTGGATACATAGACAACACCATGTCCCTGGTCTGCCTCTGATGGACTAGCTCGTTGATCAAAGATGGTTAAGGTTTCCTAGCCATAGGCATGGGATGTCATTTGATAACGGGATCACATAATTAGGAGAATGATGTGATGGACAAGACCCAAACTATAAACGTAGCATATGATCGTGTCAGTTTATTGCTACTGTTTTCTGCATGTCAAATATCTGTTCCTATGACCATGAGATCATGCAACTCACTGACACCGGAGGAGTGCCTTGTGTGTATCAAACATTGCAACGTAACTGAGTGACTATAAAGGTTCTCTATAGGTATCTCCGAGGGTGTATGTTGGGTTGGCATGGATCAAGACTGGGATTTGTTACTCCGTGTGATAGAGAGGTATCTTAGGGCCCACTCGGTAATACAACATCACAATAAGCCTTGCAAGCAATGTGACTAAGTGTTAGCCACATGACCTTGTATTACTGAACGAGTAAAGAGACTTGCTTGTAACGAGATTGAACTAGGTATGGAGATGCCGACGATCGAATCTCGAGCAAGTAACATACCGAAGAACAAAGGGAATAGCATACGGGATTAACTGAATCCTTGACATAGAGGTTCAATGATAAAGATCTTCGTAGAATACGTAGGAACCAATATGGGCATCTGGGTCCTGCTATTGGTTATTGACTGTAGAGGTGTCTCGGTCATGTCTACATAGTTCTCGAACCCGCGGGGTCTGCACACTTAAGGTTCAGTGACGTTTCGATAGTATAGTGTTATGTATGGTGGTGACCGAAGGTTGTTCAGAGTCTTGCATAAGATCCCAGATGTCATGAGGATCTCTGGAATGGTCCAGAGGTAAAGATTGATATATAGGAAGTCCTGTTTTGGTCGCCGGAAATGTTTCGGTCTCATCGGTAGGGTACCGGGAGTGCCGGTAGTGTACTCGAGGACCATCGGGAGGGGTATTTCAACCGAAGAGGCTACATGGGCTGGGGGGGGGGGGACAAATACCAGCCCTTAGTGGGATAGGCGAAGTCCCACACAAGGCCCATGCGGCTAGGAAGAAATTCCAAAGTGAGAAAAAGGTGGAAAATGGCAAAAGGTGGAAATAAGGAAGGAGTCCTAATCCTACTAGGAGTGGAGGAGGAGGACTCCTCCTCCCCACTTCAGCCAAACCAAAGAGGGGCTGGACCTTGTGCCAAGCCTCCTTCTCCTCTCCTCCTATATATACTAGAGGTTTAGGGTTTTGGCACATAGATTTTCAGCCACGTGATACCCTACCCTCTAGTCCGTAGTTTCTCCTCTAGATCGGTTTCAGCTGTGCTTAGGTGAAGCCCTGCTGAGATTACTCCACCACCATTGCCGCAGCGCCGCCACGCTGTCGGAGAACTTGTCTACCTCTCCGCTCCCTCTTGCTGGATCAAGAAGGCGGAGATCGTCATCAAGCCGTATGTGTGCTGAACGCGGAGGTGACGTCCGTTCGGCGCTAGATCAGAAGGACCGTGATCATGATCGCGAGACGATTCGTGACTGGATCGCGGGACGGATCGTGATGAGATCGCGGGACGCTCGGCGATTTGGATCGCAAAGACGTTCGACTACACCAACCGCGTTTCTTAATGCTTCCCGCTTAGCGATCTACAAGGGTACGTAGATCCACTCTCCCTCTCATAGATGCTCATCACCATGGATAGATCTTGCATGTGCGTAGGAAAGTTTTTGTTTCCCATGCAACATTCCCCAACACTAACGCCCCTTGAAGAATTTCATCTTGTTGGTGAGGAAGGAGCGCCCGCATTGTCGGGGTCGTCTGTCGATGCAGGGCCTACTGCAGTGTCGTCAATATCCTCAGCTTCATCCGTTTCGCGTGATGAAGAATATGAACTTGTAACCAGCTGAGGAACTTGAACCTTCTTGAATTTCTTCTTGGGAGGATGAGACCGGTCAAAGTTTTGCTGAAAGTCCATGTCCTTGAGTTCCTTAGGAGTCTTGAGATGTGCAAGAATGACCCATGCACGATCAAAGATTTCATGCACATAGTAGTGATTTTTCCTCATAGAGTTCTGCGTCACAGTCATGTTCTGAAGAATTGAAGCAAACTGACGCTTCACCCACTTGTGATTGCGATCAACTTTCTGATGTAGACTTATGAGAAGCTCACGATCAGTTATCACACGAGGAGCAGACTCTTGAGGCTTTTGCGCTGAGGCTTTTGCCGCAGAGTTCTAGGTAGCAATGGCATCATTGGTGGAGTAAGATCCAGCTTTGCAAAACTGACCATCCAGTGGATGAGTACCTTCATCAATGACAACTTTGCCTTTTACTTCAACTGAGGCAATTGTGTTCTTGAGGACTTCAATCGGAGGTAGAAAGCCGAAGTGATTTTGGAAGTCAGCCTTGAAGGGAATTGAAGACCTTGATCTTATGAATTTCATGATCCAGGGAGCATAACGCTTCAATTCAAATGGGGATAATGCTGCATTAGCCAAAGTCCTCATGAAGAAATCGTGGTACTTGATGGGAATCCCATGAATGATGTTGAATAGCATGTTCTTAATGACTCCCTCAACTTCTTCTTCTTTAGAGTTGTGACCCTTCTGAGGACAAAGGGTGTTGGTGAGGATACGATAGACTATCCCGGGCACATAGAGTAAATCCTTCACAAGGAAGGTGGTCCTTTGAGGTTTTTCAGGAGCCAATGGCTTCATCAGCACTTGCATCATTTGGTTGGGCAGAGCAGGTTCATCAAACAGGCAACGGGCTTCTTCTAAAGGAATTCGAACTGGGACTGATCGAAGCAATTCTGATGCTGGTGCAGTATAGTGAGTAGATCTAGTCATATAGTCCAAGACCCATGAGTTGATGTCAGAAGCATCACCTGTGATGTGCAAGGTGGCATAGAATTGAAGAATTAGCTCTTCATTCCAATCGCAGATATGCACACATGACAAAAGAATTCCTGCATCGTGAAGAACTGTGAGCACCAGTGTGAAGGAAGGATTGTTTCCATATCCGCATGAGGAATTTGATGGTGCTCGAAGACTTTCTTCTTGTCAAACAGTACCGATGCATAATAGTTCATCTGTGTAGGAGTCCAGAATCTGGTGTGACTGGCCCTAGCCGAGTCATATGGATTGAGTCCAGTGAAGAAAATGTGCTCATCGAAGAAATTGGTCTTGATGAATTTGGGGCGCTTTGAGCCTTTGAATGTCATTCATGGCTTTGGCTGAAGGTTTGGCTTGAAGCGGCCCACAATCTCCTTAGGCATAGGAGGAAATTCTTCAGATTGAGGGATTTGCACAACAGTTTCCTCAGTGGCAGTTGGAGCAACAATTTCTTCAGCTGATGTAGCTGGAATTTCTTTAGTGGCAGTTGCTACCAAGTCATCTGAGGCTATATGAATTTCTTCAGATCCTATATGAATTTCTTCAGTCTGGGCTAGAGACTGAGGAATCTGTGACACAGGTGGTCATTGGGGAATTTGGGTGTGCAGCTTCCCAATATTCATCATTGATGACATGGGTTGTGTTGCCAATGTCAACGTCCTCATCAATTTCTTCAACACCAGCCTCTTCAGTAGTCAACTGAGGCTAGGGCAATGATACCTTTGAAGTTGAAGCATTTTCTTCCACTTTAATTTCTTCATCAATCTGCTCAGAGGTTGTAGCAGACTGATTCTTATCTTCTTGATCATCATTTGGGATGACATAGTCAACACCAAATGGCACAATTTCATAGACTGGTACGGAGCTGATTGGTGTTGCATCAAATGGTTCTGTTGAAGAACTTGGCAATGCCTTCAATTTCTTCCCTGTTGAGGAATATGAAGTTGATGCTTTTCTTTTCAGTGCCTTCTTCTCTGCAGCCTTTGTTTTCTTCGCTTTTGATGCAGAAGGAAGGTTGATGATCTTCACCCTTGAGGATTTTGCAGTTTCTGCAGAGGGTGAAAGAGGAGCATTTTCTTCAGGACGACTGATGCAGTTGCCCTGGTGGTCTCAATTTCCTCAGGCGCAGCAAAAACTTCAGCTGGCCTGGCAATTTCTTCAGGCACAACAGTGGAGGTTGTCCTGGCATGTTCTTCAGCAGCCTGAATTTCTTCAGCTGCGGGAGCAGTTTCTTCAGCAGGCTGAGCAGATTCTTCATCCTGAGGAATTTGTGGTTGCGATCGAGCTGCAACCCTTGAGTTATGGTCCTTAACGGCAGCTTGGGCCGCCCTGACAAATCTCACTTTGGTGCCCTTCCATTATGTTGGAAATATGCCCTAGAGGCAATAATAAAATGGTTATTATTATATTTCCTTTTTCATGATAATTGTTTATTATCCATGCTAGAATTGTATTGATCAGAAACTCAGATACACGTGTGGATACATAGACAACACCATGTCCCTAGTATGCCTCTGATGGACTAGCTCGTTGATCAAAGATGGTTAAGGTTTCCTAGCCATGGACATGAGATGTCATTTGATAACAAGACCACATCATTAGGAGAATGATGTGATGGACAAGACCCAAACTATAAACGTAGCATATGATCGTGTCAGTTTATTGCTACAGTTTCTGCATGTCAAGTATCTGTTCCTATGACCATGAGATTATGCAACTCACTGACACCGGAGGAGTACCTTGTGTGTATCAAACGTCGCAATGTAACTGGGTGACTATAAAGGTGCTCTACAGGTATCTTTGAGGGTGTATTGGGTTGGCATGGATCAAGACTGGGATTTGTTACTCCGTGTGATGGAGAGGTATCTCAGGGCCCACTCGGTAATACAACATCACAATAAGCCTTGCAAGCAATGTGACTAAGTTTTAGCCACGAGATCTTGTATTACGAAACAAGTAAAGAGACTTGCCGGTAACAAGATTGAACTAGGTATGCAGATACCGACGATCGAATCTCGGGCAAGTAACATACCGATAAACAAAGGGAACATCATACGGGATTAACTGAATCCTTGACATAGAGGTTCGAACGATAAGGATCTTCATAGAATATGTAGGAACCAATATGGGCATCCAGGTTCCGCTATTGGTTATTAACCGTAGAGGTGTCTCGGTCATGTCTACATAGTTCTCGAACCCGCAGGGTCTGCACACTTAAGGTTCAGTGACGTTTCGGTAGTATAGAGTTATGTATGGTGGTGACCGAAGGTTGTTAGGAGTCCTAGATGAGATCCTGAACGACACGAGGAGCTCTGGAATGGTCCGGAGGTAAACATTGATATATAGGAAGTCCTGTTTTGGTCGCCGGAAAAGTTTTGGGCTAATCGGTAGTGTACCAGGAGTGCCGGTAGTGTACCAGGGGACCATCGGGATGGGTATTTCGACCCAAGAGGCAACATGGGATGTGGGAGGTTGAATACCAGCCCTTAGTGGGCTGGTGGAAGTCCCACAAAGGGCCCATGCGTCTGGGAAGAAAAGCCCAAAGAGAAAAAGGTGGAAAAAGGCAAAAAAGGCTAAATAAGGAAGGAGTCCTAGTCCTACTAGGATTGGAGGAGGATTCCTCCTCTCCTCCTTGTGCGCCAAGATCAAAGGGCTGGTCCCTTGTGCGCCAGCCTCCTCCTACTCTCTTCCTCTTATATATACTAGAGGTTTTAGGGTTTTTGCACAAGATTTTCAACCACGTGCTATCCTCTCCTCTAGTGCATAGTTTCTCCTCTAGATCGGTTTTCTGCAGTGCTCAGGCGAAGCCCTGCCGGAATAGCTCCACCACCATCGCCGCAACACCGTCGCGCTGCCAGAGAACTCTTCTACCTCTCTGCTCCCTCTTGCTAGATAAAGAAGGCGGAGATCGTCATCGAGATGTACGTGTGTTGAACGCGGAGGTGTCGTCCGTTTGGTGCTAGATCGTAAGGACCGTGATCAAGATTGCGAGACGATTCATGATTGGATCGCGGGATGGATCGTGACGAGATCGCAGGACATATCGTGATGAGATCGCAGGGCGAATCGTGATGAGATCGCGGGACGGATCGTTATGGGATCATGGGACGCTCGGTGATTTGGATCGCGAAGACGTTCGACTACATCAACCGCGTTTCTTAACGCTTCCCGCTTAGCGATCTACAAGGCTATGTTGATCCACTCTCCCTCTCGTAGATGTTCATCAACATGGATAGATCTTGCGCGTGCGTAGGAATTTTTTTGTTTCCCATGCAACGTTCCCCAACAATGGCATCTGAGCTAGGTCTATGTGTAGATGAGATCTCGAGTAGAACACAAAGAGTTTGTGGGCGTTGATGCTTAGATTGCTTACTCCCTTGGTCGTGTTTTGGTTCAGCGGTATTGTGGGATGAAGCGGCCCGGACCAACTTTACTCGTACGCTTACGAGAGACCGGTTCCTTCGACTGACGTGTAACCTTGTTGCACAAAGATGGCGGGCGGGTGTCTGTTTCTCCTACTTTAGTTGGATTGGATTCGACAAAGGTGGTCCTTGAAAATGTTGAAAAGAAACTTATGTATCACCGTTGTGGTTTTGCGTAGGTGAGAATTGTTCTTGTTGGATACCCATAGCAGCCATGTAAAACTTGCAACAACAATTAGAGGACGTCTAACTTGTTTTTGCAGGGTATGTTGTGATGTGATATGGCCAATTACATGATGAGATATATGTGATGTATGAGATGATCATGTGTTGTATAGAATATCACGGCTTGCATGTTGATGAGTGCAACAACCGGCAGGAGCCATAGGGTTGTCTTTAATTATTGTATGACCTGCGTGTCAATGATTAAGCGCTATGTAATGCTTTACTTTATCGCTAAATGGTAGCAATAGTAGTAGAAGCATGGTGATCATGACAACCCCGATGGCGACACATTAATGGAGATCAAGATGATGGAGATCATGGTGTCATGCCGGTGATGATGGAGATCATGCCGGTGCTTTCAAGATGGAGATCAAAAGCACAAGTTCATGGCCATATCATGTCACTTATGATTTGCATGTGATGTTAATCCTTTTATGCACCTTGTTTTGCTTAGGACGATGGTAGCATTATAAGGTGATCCCTCACTTAATTTGAAGATAAACTGTGTTCTCCCCGAGTGTGCACCGTTGCGAAAGTTCGTCGTGTCGAGACACCACGTGATGATCGGGTGTGATAGACTCTACGTTCACATACAATGGGTGCAAGCCAGTGTTGCACATGTGGAACACTTGGGTTAAACTTGACGAGCCTAGCATGTACAGACATGGCCTCGGAACACAAGAGATCGAAAGGTCGAACATGAGTCATATATTAGATATGATCAACATGATGATGTTCACCATTGAAACCACCTCAACTCACGTGATGATGAGACTTGAGTTGGTGAATTTGGATCATGTATCACTCGAATGACCGGAGGGATGTCAATTTGAGTGGGAGTTCTTAAGTAATTTGATTAATTCAACTCATTATCATGAACATAGTCAATAGTGTCTTTGCAAATTATGTTGTAGATTTCTAGCTCACGCTATAGCTCCCTTGTATTTTTATATGTTCCTCGAGAAATAGAGTTGAAAGATGATGATAGAAATATTGCGGACTGGGTCCATGATCTGAGGATTGTCCTCATTGCTGCACATAAGGGTTAATGCACCGCTCGGTGCGCCAACCCCTTTAGCATCGTCTGTAGATGTTGTGAACATCTGACAGGCATGTTCTGATGACTACTTGATAGTTTAGTGCGTCATGCATTACGGCTTAGAATTGAGGCTCCGAAATGTTTTGAACATAACAGAACATATGATATGTTCTAAGAGCTGAAATTGGGATCTCAGGCTCGTGCCCGTGTTGTGAGATATAAGAACTCCAACAAGATTCTTTGCCTGCAAGATGAAAGAGAATAGCTCAATCGTTGAGCATGTGCACAGATTGTCTGGGTGCTACAATCGCTTGAATCGAGTGGGAGTTGATCTTCCAGATAAGATAGTGATTGATATAATTCTCTGAGTCACTATCACTAAGCTACTAGAACTTCGTGATGAACTATAATTATGCCAGGGATGGAAATGATGATCCCTGAGCTGTTCGCGATGTTTGACACCGCGAAGGTAGAAATCAAGAAGGAGCATCAAGTGTTGATGGATAGTAAAACCACTAGTTTCGAGAAGGGCAAGGGCAAGGAGGGAAACTTCATGGATGGCAAGTCAGTTGTTGCTCCAGTGAAGCAACCCAAAGTTGAACCCAAACCCGAGACTAAGTGCTTCTATTATGAGGAGAGTGGTCGCTGAAGCGGAACAACCATAGATACTTGGTAGATAAGAAGGCTGGCAACGTCGAAAGAAATATATTTGATATACGTGTTATTGATGTGTACCTCGCTAGTACTCCTAGTAGCACTTGGGTATTGGATACCGATTCGGTTGCTAGATGTTAGTAACTCGAAATAAAAGCTGCGGAATCAACGGAGAACTAGCTAAGGGTGAGGTGACGATGTGTGTTGGAAATGCTTCCAAGGTTGATGTGATACACATCGTACGCTCTCTCTACCTTCGGGATTAGTGACAAACCTAAATAAATGTTATTCGGTGTTTGCGTTAAGCATGAACATGATTAGATCGTGTTTATTGCAACATGGTTATTCATTTAAGTTATAAAATAATGGTTATTCTGTTTACATGAATAATACCTTCAATGGTCATGCACCCAGTGAGAATGGTTTGTTCAATCTTGATCGTAGTAATACACATGTTCATAACGTTGATGCCAAAAGATACAAAGTTAGTAATGATAGTACCACACACTTGTGGCACTGCCACTAAATGTCATATTGGTATAAATCGCATGAAGAAACTCCATGCTGATGGATCTTTTGGACTCATTCGATTTCGAATCAGCTGAGACATGCGGACCATGCCTCTTGGGCAAGATGACTAAGGACCCCATTTTCCGGTTTGATGGAGTGGGCAATTGACTTATTGGAAATGATACATGTTGATGTATACGGTCCAATGAGTGTTGTAGCGTGTAGTGGATATCGTTATTTTCTTATCTTCACTGATGATTTGAGTAGATATAGTGTATATTTACTTAATGAAACACAAGTCTAAATCATTTGAAAAGTTCAAGCAGAATCAGAGTGAAGTTTGAGATCATCATGACGAGAAGATAAAAAAGTCCGCGATATGATCGTGGAGGTGAATATCTGAGTTACGAGTTTGGCATACAACTTTATACAATGTGAAAGTTGTTTCACAACTCACGGCACCTGGAACACCATAGTGTGATGGTGTGTTCGAATGTCATAGTCATGCTCTATTGGATATGGTGTGTACTATGATATCTCTTATCGATTTGCCACTATCGTTTTTGGGGTTATGCATTAGAGACAACTACATTCACTTTAACAGGGCACCATCTAAATCCGTTGAGATGACACCGTATGAATTATGGTTTGACAGAAACCTAAGCTGTCATTTCTTAATGTTTGGGGCTGCGACGCTTATGTGAAAAAGGGTTTTCGCCTAATGAGCTCGAACCCAAAGTGGACAAATGCATCTTCATAGAACACCCTAATAACATTTGGGTATACCTTCTATCTCAGTTCTGAGTACAAAGTATTTGTTTCTAAAAATGGGTCCTTTCTCGAGAAAAAGTTTCTCTCGAAAGAATTGAGTGGGAGGAAGATAGAACTTGATGAGGTTGTTGAACCTTTGTTTCAACCAGAGATTAGCACATCGCAGGAAGATTTTTCTGTGAAGCCTACGTTAGTTGATGAGGAAGTTAATGATGATGAGCATGAAGCTTTGGATCAAGTTACTATCGAACCTCATAGGTCGACAAGGATGTGTACTGCTCCTGAGTGGTACGACAACCCTGTCTTGGAGGTTATGTTGTTGGACAACGATGAACCTACGAGCTATGGAGAAGCGATGATGGGCCCGGATTCCGACAAATGGTTAGAGCTCATGAAATCCAAGAAAGGATCCATGTATGAAAACCAAGTATAGACTTTGGTAGACTTGCTCGTTGGACGACAGGTCGTCGAGTACAAATGGACCTTTGAGATGAAGACAGACGCTGATGGTAAATTTCACCATTTATAAAAGCTCGACTTGTCGCAAAGAAGTTTCCGACAAGTTCAAGGAGTTGACTGCAGTGAGGCTTTCTCACTCGTAGTGATGCTAAAGTCTTTTGGAATTATGTTAGCAGTTGCTACATTTTTCAATTATGAAAAATGGCAGATGGATGTCAAAACATCATTTCCTTAATGGCTTACTTGAGGAAAGGTTGTATGTGATACAACCAGAAGGTTTTGTCAGTCCTAAGGATGCTAAGAGGTGTGCGAGCTCCAGCAATCCTTATATGGGCTGGAGCGAGCATCTCAGAGTTGGAATATACGCTTTGAGAGTCTATACAAAGTTTATGAGAAACTTGTATTTACAATAAAGTGAGTGGGAGCACTATAAAGTTTCTAGTAAGCATATGTGGTTGACATATTGTCGATCGGAAATGATGTAGAAGTTTTGGAAAGCATAAAGGGTTGTTTGAAAGGAGGTCTTCAAAGGAAGACCTGGATAAACCTACCTAATTGTTGAGCATCAAGATCTATAGAGATAGATCAAGATGCTTGATGAGACTTTCAATGAATACATACCTTGACAAGATTTTGAAAGAGTTCAAAATGGATCAGTCAGAGAAAGAGTTCTTGCATTATTTATAAGGTGTGAAGTTGAGTAAGACTCAAAGCTCGACCACGGTAGAAGAAGGAGAAAGGACGAAGGTCGTCCCCTATGCTTTAGCCATGGGCTCTATATAGTATGCCATGCTGTGTACCGCACCTATGTGTGCCTTGCCATGAGTCCCTCAAGGGGTACAAGAGTGATCCAGGAGTGGATCACTAGAAAACGGTCAAGATTACCCTTAGTAACTAAAAGACTAAGGAAATATTTCTCGATTATGGAGGTGATAAAGAGTTCGCCGTAAAGAGTTACGTCGATGCAAGCTTTAACGCCAATCCGGATGACTCTTAGTAGCAATCCGTATACGTATAGTGGAGCAGCCATTTGAAATAGCTCCAAGTGGAGTGTAGTAGCAGTGTCTATGGTTTGACATAGAGATTTGCAAAGTACACACAGATCTGAATATCGCAGACCCGTTGACTAAAAGACCCCTCTCACATGCAAAGCATGATCGAGCCCTAGAACTCATTGGGTGTTAGATTCATTACAATGCGAATCACATGGTGATGTGAACTAGATTATTGACTCTAGTGCAAGTGGGAGACTGTTGGAAATATGCCCTAGAGGCAATAATAAAATGGTTATTATATTTCCTTGTTCATGATAATCGTTTATTATCGATGCTAGAATTGTATTGATCGAAAACGCAAATACATGTGTGGATACATAGACAACACCATGTCCCTAGTATGCCTCTGATGGACTAGCTCGTTGATCAAAGATGGTTAAGGTTTCCTAGCCATGGACATGAGATGTCATTTGATAACGAGATCACATCATTAGGAGAATGATGTGATGGACAAGACCCAAACTATAAACGTAGCAGATGATCGTGTCAGTTTATCGCTACAGTTTTCTGCATGTCAAGTATCTGTTCCTATGACCATGAGATCATGCAACTCACTGACACCGGAGGAGTACCTTGTGTGTATCAAACGTTGCAACGTAACTGGGTGACTATAAAGATGCTCTACAGGTATCTCTGACGGTGTCTGTTGGGTTGGCATGGATCAAGACTGGGATTTGTTACTCCGTGTGACGGAGAGGTATCTCAGGGCCCACTCGGTAATACAATATCACAATAAGCCTTGCAAGCAATGTGACTAAGTGTTAGCCATGGGATCATGTATTACGGAACGAGTAAATAGACTTGCCCATATCAAGGTTGAACTAGGTATGTAGATACCGACGATCGAATCTCGGGCTAGTAACATACCGATAAACAAAGGGAACATCATACGGGATTAACTGAATCCTTGACATAGAGGTTCGACCGATAAAGTTCTTCGTAGAATATGCAGGAACCAATATGGGCATCCAGGTCCCTCTATTGGTTATTGACCGTAGAGGTGTCTCGGTCATGTCTACATAGTCCTCGAACCCGCAGGGTCTGCACACTTAAGGTTCAGTGACGTTTCAGTAGTATAGAGTTATGTATGGTGGTGACTGAAGGTTGTTCGGAGTCCCGGATGAGATCTCAGATTTCACGAGGAGCTCCGGAATGGTCTGGAGGTAAAGATTGATATATAGGAAGTCCTGTTTTGGTCGTCGGAAAAGTTTCGGGCTAATCGGTAGTGTACCGGGAGTGCCGGTAGTGTACCGGGGGACCATCAGGAGGGGGTATTTCGACCCAAGAGGCAACATGAGCTGTGGGAGGATGAATTCCAGCCCTTAGTGTGCTGGTGGAAGTACCACAAAGGGCCCATGCGGCTGGGAAGAAAATCCCAAAGAGAAAAAGGTGGAAAAAGGCAAAAAAGGCTAAATAAGGAAGGAGTCCTAGTCCTACTAGGATTGGAGGAGGATTCCTCCTCTCCTCCTTGTGCGCCAAGATCAAAGTCTGGCCCCTTGTGCGCCAGCCTCCTCCTCCTCTCTTACTCTTATATATACTAGAGGTTTTAGGGATTTTGCATAAGATTTTCAGCCATGTGGTACCCTCTCCTCTAGTGCATAGTTTCTCCTCTAGATCGGTTTTCTGCAGTGCTTAGGCGAAGCCTTGCTGGAATAGCTCCACCACCATCGCCGCAACGCCGTCGTGCTGCCGAAGAAATCTTCTACCTCTCCGCTCCCTCTTGCTGGATCAACAAGGCGGAGATCATCATCGAGCTGTACGTGTGCTGAACACGAAGGTGCTGTCCGTTCGGTGCTAGATCGGAACGACCGTGATCAAGATCGTGAGACGATTTGTGATTGGATTGTGGGACGGATCGTGATGAGATCGCGGGACGGATCATGATGAGATTCCAGGACGGATCGTGATGAGATTCCTGGACAGATCGTGATGGGATCGTGGGACACTCGCCGATTTGGATTGCGAAGACGTTCGACTACATCAACCGCGTTTCTTAACGCTTCCCGCTTAGCTATCTACAAGGGTATGTAGATCCACTCTCCCTCTCATAGATGTTCATCACCATGGATAGAACTTGTGTGTGCGTAGGAATTTTTTTGTTTCCCATGCAACGTTCCCCAACACATTCAACATCATATTTGTCTTGTTCCTTAGATAGACAGCGAATTTTGGACTGAATAGTGATGAGTTGATTTGGAGTCAAATTCATCACATTATTCCTCAGAAATTTTTCTTTTTGAGCCCTGCTCCTCTTAGCTCTCAGAGCTTGATCTCTTTTCCATTTTTTCCTCAGCTATGAAGTGAGTGAGGACATGGTCCACACCAAGAGGTAGGTTCAGTGAGGAAAGTAGGGTGCTGGGATCCTCATGCCATATGTCAATGAAGTTGAGGATCATCTTGGGATCCAACATGAGAGGAACAGAGCTGCCTTTGGCTACTGTAGCCTTTTGCTGACTTTCTCTAATGATTTCTTCCAGTTCTTCATCATCAGCCTCATCATCATCCTTAGATCCTGAGGGTACATTCACTATAGCTTTGCTAGTGTGAGGACTTGGTCTTTGACCTCGTCCAGCAATTTTCTTTAGCTTCAACATAGTAGGAGTTGTTGAAGACTGTGCTTGAGCAGAGGGACTTGCAGAGACCCTTGAAGCAATTGAGAATCCCTCAGTCCTCTGACATGATGCAAGGTGCATAGGTGTTGAGGACTTTGCGGTAGCAGCAGAGGACTGAGTAGCTACTGAACCAGTGGCTGAGGCCTTTGAAGGCTTTGCTTGAGGAATCTGAAGTGATGATTTTGAAGTTGAAGATTTGGACTTCACATCTCTTCACAATAGATTTCTTCGGAGCACTAGCAGAGGCTCCGGTAGTGGCAACATCAGTAGAGTATTCATTGAATTTCTTCACAACCTTTTTTGCTTTCTTCGCCAGCTTGGCTTGCTGTCTTTCACATTCATGAGGAAAGTCATCACCAGTCTTGAGACTAGTGGGATCAACATTTTTGTTTGAACCAAGGGTGGCCTGTTGCAAGGGGGTTTAACTACGAATTTCTTCATGTACTTGGGAGTGACATAGTGATATTCTTTCCACTCCTTTGCCCATCTCCTCTCAATTTTTTGTATGCGAATCTTTCTCGGCTTTGTTGTTTCCTTGCCATGAGTTTCTTCATCTGGAGTGCAATATTCCTCATACAAGTCATCAGGTATCTCAAATGCAGTCTAAACTTCAGGTTTCTTTCCACCTTTCTGTGGCTTCTTGCCATCATCCATTTTCTTCGGCTGAGGATTCTGAACTCTTGAGGATTCTGAAGATGTACACAACTTTTCCTCAAGAAATGCTACAAATGAGTTAAGTTGATGAGAACCTAGTGATTCATCAGCGAACATGTTTGTACCTGTGAACAGAGTATAGGTGCGAGGAATTTGAAGAGGTCATAGCGTTTTGAGAAGTTTTTCAAAGACATCAAGTGTGATGAATTTGACCATGGGTGTCTTGAGTATTTTAACTAAGTGTTCTTTGTCTTAGGTTCCAGAGTTGTGCAAATTTTGAGGATCCACACAATTGAGGAATCTTGAAGAAAATCATAACTTAGGAAAAACATCAAGTGTATGAACATGTAAGGTGCTTTAGAATGAGATTCTTGAAGAATAAACACCTTTGAGGAAATTGTGGACAACTTGAAGATCAAACAAGGGCAATAAAAATAGATGTTATTTACCCTGATGATGAACACGACGAACTGTGAGATGAAATGAAGGAAGTTCGGCAGTCCAGATCTCCCACGCCCTAGCTTGGCAGAGGGAGACAGCTACATCAGCGGCAGGGTGAAGACTTTCGCGGCCGATGCGAGTACGATAATGGCGAGGTTGAGGTAGTGACGCTCTTCCACACCGGCGGCGATGATTTTAGCGGTGGCGTTAGGTCAGAGCTCGGGAGAGAGTGGAGTGAGGAGTAACCGAGCATAGTGAAAGGGAAGGGGCATTTATAGCGAATGTGAAAACCAATCTGTCCGAAGATTTTGGACCAGATTGCCCCTGACCCTTGCTCTCCACGTGACATGTGTCACCCATGTTCTAAGTAGTGGCGATAGTGGGAGATCGTGGGTTATCCAGTCGTGAGAATCGGAACAGTTTGAATGGGAAGCGCCGAAAATTTATATAGTGAAAATATTAAAGTTTCCGTTCACAAATTCTTCAGCTATCAAGGACACAGTGAAGACTTTGAATGAGTTTCAAAGTAGAACGCATATGAAGAATTTGTGAATATACTAGGTTGAGTTTAGCATAGAGGGGGAAAGGGTCCGATCGCATTCACTTAGATGAAAAACAACTTGAAGAATTAGCAATAAGTGAATGCTATTGAGGACATTTAAAACTCAAATATATATATATATATATATATAGTCAATGAAGAACACGAGTTTCATAGTTTGAAGAATTTTAAAAGTTGATGAATTTGAGAAGTTGAGGAATTTGGAAACTTGAGGAATTTCAAATTTTGAAGAATTTGCAAAATGACGAAAAGCTCAACTTTGAAGAATTTCAAATATGGTTGGTGGCGTGACCCACCGTATAAGAATGAAGATTTCAGACACCACGTACAATTGTCGTAGGGTTCTGAGAATCAAATTCTTCATTAATTTCTTCACACTTAGAGGTTTATTCTTCATTGATTGAAGAAAAACGTTACTTCGTGTGTTGCACATCTAAGTCATCATTTTTGCATTAGTGTTAGGATGTGTGTCCTTTTTCAAGAACATTCAAAGATTCTAAGATATTTAGCTCACGCCGCAACTTGCAAAATCTCTTTTCATCCAAGGGCTTTGTGAAGATATCGGCCAGTTGTTCTTCAGTTGGGATGTGGTCGATGGATATGTCGCCCTTGAGTACATGATTTCGAAGAAAATGATGACGAATCTGGATGTGCTTGGTCTTGGAATGTTGAACTGGGTTGTAAGCTATCTTGATAGTGCTCTCGTTGTCGCAGTAGAGAGGTACATTCTTCACCTTGATGCCATAGTCCTTGAGGGTTTGCTTCATCCACAACAACTGAGCGCAACATGAACCAACAACAATGTACTCAGCTTCAGCAGTAGATAGTGACACACAGTTCTGCTTCTTCGAGGACCAACAGACTAAGGATCGTCCGAGGAAATGACATGTGCCTGAGGTTGACTTGCGATCCACACGATCTCCAGCATAGTTAGCATCAGAGTATCCGACGAGGTGAAGATTTGAGCCCTTGGGATACCATAATCCAAGCATTGGTGTGTGAGCTAAGTATCGAAGAATATGTTTCACAACCTTATGGTGTGATTCCTTCGGTGTTGCTTGGAATCGGGCACACATGCAAACACTCAACATAATATTAGGCCTAGACGCACATAGATACAATAATGAGCAAATCATGGAGCGATATACCTTCTGATCAAAATCTTTACCATTTTCGTCAGTGTAGAGGTGGCATTTTGAGGGCATTGGAGTTTTCACGCCTTTGCAGTCTTGCATGTCGAATTTCCTCAGAACATCCTTGAGGTATTTCTCTTGAGAGATGAAGATGTCATTGTCTTGCTGATGAATTTGAAGACCTAAGAAGAATTTCAACTCTCCCATCATAGACATTTGATATTCTTCACTCATCAGATAGGTAAATTCATCACTGTAACATTTGTCAGTATAGCCAAAGATAATATCGTCTACGTATATTTGGCATATGAACAGTTCATTGTTATAGGATTTAGTGAAAAGAGTTGGGTCAAGCGAACCGGGTTTTAAGCCTTTCTTCATGAGGAACTCCTTTAGAGTGTCGTACCACGCCCGAGGGGCCTGCTTGAGGCCATAGTGGGCCTTGTTGAGTTTGAAGACTTTGTTAGTATGCTTAGGGTCTTCAAAACCTGGGGGTTAAGACACATATACTTCTTCCTCAAGCTTACCATTGAGGAATGCACTTTTCACATCCATTTGATATACGATGATATCATGATGGTTAGCATAAGTAAGCAATATGCGAATAGCTTCAAGTCTAGCAACAAGTGCAAAAGTTTCATCAAAGTCAATTCCTTCAACCCGTGTGTAGCCTTGAGCTACAAGACGAGCCTTATTTCTTACCACAAGGCCATTTTCATCTTGCTTGTTGCGGTTGATCCACTTGGTACCTATGATGTTGTGCTTGCGAGAATCTGGCCGCTTGACAAGTTCCCACACATTGTTGTGCTTGACTTGATGCAATTCCTCTTGCATAGCTTGAATCCACTCAGGCTCCTGGAATGCATCATCAACTTTGGTGGGCTCTATGATAGAGACAAAAGCAAAGTGCCCACAAAAGTTAGTCAAATGTGAAGCTCTTGAGCGAGTGAGGGGACCTGGTGCATTGATGTCATCGATGATTTTTGTCAATCTGCACTTCATTTGCAACTCTTGGATGAGCAGGTTGACGTGACTGAGGATTTTCTTTAGCACCATTTTCTTCAGGTGTATCAGCATGAATGTCTTCATTCATCAGAATGACTTCCTCAGTGGGTATGACATCTTCAGTTGCCTTCAGCCTAATGGATTCCTCAGGAGACTGTTCATCTAGCACAGAAGGCATGTGCTCTCTTCGCGAGCCATCAGTTTCATCGAACCGCATATCTACAGTTTCAACAACGTTGTGGTGATAGGTGTTGAAGATTTTGTAGGTGTGAGAGTTCTTTCTGTAACCAAGCATAAAACCTTCATGTGCTTTCAATGCAAATTTAGAACTATGGTGAGGATCTCTAATCCAGCATTTTGCACCGAAGACTTTGAGATAACTTACATTGGGTTTCTTGCCAGTCATAAGTTCATATTAAGTCTTCTTGAAGAATTTGTGAAGATATACCCTGTTGATGATGTGGCATGTTGTATCAATTGCCTCAGGCCAGAAGCGACGAGGAGTCTTGTATTCATCAAGCATGGTGCAAGCCATCTCAACAAGAGTCCTGTTCTTGCGCTCCATGACGCCGTTCTGCTGAGGAGTATATGGGGCAGATAACTCATGAGTAATACCAAGTTCATCAAGATATTCATCAAGATTGGTGTTCTTGAACTCAGTCCCATTATCACTCCTGATATGCTTGATCTTGACGCCGAAGTTAGTTGAGGCCCTTGAAGCAAATCGTCTGAAGACATCCTGCACTTTAGACTTGTACAGAATAATATGCACCCAAGTGTAACGAGAGTAATCATCAACAATGACAAAGCCATATCAACTTGAAGAATTGTTTAGTGTGGAGTAATGAGTGGGGCCAAAGAGATCCATGTGAAGCAATTCAAAGGGTCGAGTCATGGTCATGATTGTCTTCGAGGGATGCTTGGATCTGGTCATATTTCCAGACTCACATGCACCATAGAGGCGGTCCTTGAGGAATTTGACACCTTCAATGCCAATGACGTGCTTTTTCTTCACAAGCATGTGCAAGTTCCTCATACCTGCATGTCCAAGTCATTGATGCCACAACCAGCCTTCTGAGGACTTGGCAAGTAGGCTATGTGGCAGGCTGAGGACTTGTAGAGAAATCAACAATATACAAGTCTCCTCTCCTAAAGCCTTCGAAGACTTCGGAATTGTCAGATTCCATGATGACAGCACAATGATATTTTCCAAATACGACAACCATATCAAGATCACAAAGCATTGAGATAGACATAAGGTTGAACCCAAGGGATTCGACAAGCATCACCTTGTCCATGTGTCGGTCCTTTGAGATTGCAACCTTACCTAGACCCAATACCTTTCTTTTTCCTTTGTCAGCGTAGGTGATATGCTTCATATGAGATGGAGCAAGTGGCAAATTCATCAGTAGATTCTTGTCACCAGTCATGTGGTTTGTGCATCCACTGTCGAGGACCCACTTAGTAGCTTTTGGAGTTTCATCCTGCAAATGAATTAGTACAACTTACGAACTCATATGCTTCAGAGTGAAGAATATGCCATCAATTTCATCAGACATAATTTCATCACACAACATAGTAAGCAAGTAGTGTGAGGACGTGAGAAATGAGGAATTCATTTCTACATGGTTAGCTTGCATCCTTTCAAGCATTTCCTCAGGCCTCCAGCAAATTAATCATATGTTCAAGTTCATCTGGAAACCTAACCCTGCATAAGAGATTAGTTCAATTTCTTCACCACCCACATCTGAAGGGGTGGCAAAGATTTCATCATTCTGCGAGCACCATATGGGAAGGCAGGCATTGAAGCTAATGCGCTTCGTTTTACAAGACACGGGTTAGAGTACTCATATGAATAAGCAGAGAAATTCTTCTAGGACTTATGAACATAATGATTTGAAGAATAATGCACATATTCAGAACTCTTAGATTTTCCTTGCGAAATAGATGTATTAGCACGAGAATGATATTTTTGACCATTTGAGGAATTTGGTCCAAGTGAAGTCTGTGGTCCATATGAGGAATTTGATCTGGGGTTCCTGTTCTTCATGAGTGGTGTCGTGAGGACATTCACTTGAAGATTTTGTAGACAACTCTTGGGAACCCAGATTTTCTTCATAGGTGAACCGTTCCTGCAGTTAGTTCCAACAAATCTGGTAAATACTTCCACTTTATGATTTTTGAAGAATTTGTAGTTGGAGTCAAGTGACCCATCAGAGGAATATGAAGTTTCACAAGTAAAGGCAGATAAAGTGGATGGATCTACATGAGGTCCTTTTGCAGCAACACATGAGGTTTTGGGGTACTTCTCAGGTGTCCAGTAAGATCCATCAGCATTGATTTTCCTCTCTAATGCAATACCCTCTTTCCTAGGGTTCCTGTTCAGAATATGCTTTTTGAGGACATCGCAAAGGGTTTGTTGCCCTTTGAGACTTTTGTACATGCCTGTCACATACAATTCCTTGAACCCTGCATTTTCGTCAGTGATACTTGTGGTATCCTCAGATGAGGAATTTGTGACCAGTGGAATAGTTGAAGAATTTGTAGCAATAGAAGCATTTGAACATTCAGGTGAAGAATTAGCAGTTTCACGTTCGATGCATTTCAAACAAGGTGGATCAAATTGTTCCTGAGCGGTACTGATCTGTTGAGCCAGTAAGGAATCATTTTCCCTTTGGAGATCCCCCTGTGTCACCCTTAGTTTCTTAAGATCTTGCTTTCTTTGAAGAAATCCATAAGAAAGCTTCTCGTGATCAGCTAAGAGAGCATTATGATGACTCTGAAGGTTATCATACTTTGTGTCAAGACTTTTGAGATTGTCAGACAGAGTTTGAATCTGATCCACTTCCTCATTCAGCAGATCATCGCTTTTGTCTAGCATTTTCTGAAGCTTTTCAAGTACACTTTGTTGCTTTGTGGCAATATTAGCAAGTTTGGCATAGCTAGGTTTTACATATTCACCAGATTCACCATCACTTGATTCAGAGCAGGAGTGATGCTTATGTACCTTGGAACCTTTAGCCATGAAGCAATAGGTGGGAGCGTAATCATCATTGCTGACATCAGAGTCATTGGAGTAGTCATTTTCTTCATCATTGAAGATAGACTTGATGACGAAAGCTGTAGCGAGAGCAAGGCTAGCGACACCAGATTCAGATTCCACCTTAGATTCTTCCTCTTCTTCATATTCTTCAGACTCTTCTTTTGAGTCCATTTCCTTGCCAATGAAAGCCTGAGCCTTTCTAGAACTATTATTCTTGTGCATTGAGGACTTTGAAGATGAGGACTTTGAAGACTTCTTCTTTTTCTTTGAGTCATCAAAACTGTTGTTCTTGTACTTCTTCTTCTTTGATTCTTTTTCCCAGAGAGGACAACCAGAGATGAAGTGACCAGATTTCTTGCATTTGTGACAAGTTCTCTTCTTGTAGTCATCTGAGGAATCTGATTTCCTCAAGCCACTTTTTGATGACTTTCCAAATCCACCTCTCCTTGAGAACTTCTGGAATTTCCTCACGAGCATTGCCAGCTCCTGACTCAGTTCTTCAGGATCACCAAGGCTACTATTAGAATCTTCGCCTTCGGATGAGGAAATTGCTTTTGCCTTCAGAGCACGAGATCTTCCATAGCTTGGCCCGTAGAGGTCTCTCTTCTAAGCTTGTTGGAATTCATGAGTATTGAGTCTCTCAAGAATATAAGCAGGATCAAGTGACTTGTAGTCTCCACATTCTTGAATCATCAAAGCGAGAGTATCAAATGAGGAATCAAGAGATCTTAGCAGTTTCTTCACCACTTCATGGTCGGTGATGTTAGTGGCACCCAGTGCTTGAAGCTCGTTGGAGATATCAGTGAGACGATCAAAAGTTTGTTGAATGTTCTCATTGTCGAGTCTTTTGAAGCGGTTGAAGAGATTGCGAAGAACATCAACACGAGAATCACATTGAGTGGAAACACCTTCATTGACTTTGGACAACCTATCCCAGATAAGCTTAGCAGACTCCCAAGCACTCACTCTGCCATACTGACCTTTGCTTAGATGGCCACAAATGATATTCTTTCCTTGAGAATCAAGTTGCTTGAATTTCTTCGTATCAGCGGCAATGACAGTCGGAGATGTGTGGGGAACACCATTTTCCACATGTACCAGAGATCATTGTCAATAGCTTCAAGATGCATGCGCATCTTGTTCTTCCGGTAGGGGTAATCCGTCCCATCTAAGGTAGGACAACCTGTGGAAACCTTGATCATACCTGTAGTCAACATAACTAGAACTCCAGGTGGTTAAACCAAAATCACACAGAACAAGGGAGTACCTTGATCTGATACCAATTAAAAGTGCGTTATATCGACTAGAGCGGGGGGTGAATAGGCGATTTTTACAAATTCATCACTTGAGGAATTTCAAATTGAGGAATTTGAAATGTGGTGAATAACTAGCAGCAGAATAAGTACTCAAGTGCATGAGAAACGTAGCGAAAACATAGTCATCATGATGAAATAAAACATGCATAGATTACAAGTAGCGTGATACGGGATAAGCAGGCGAGGAACAAGGTAACTTGAAGAATCTAGGGTGAGGAAATTGTGAACGTCTTCAGTCAAATTCTTCAAACAGTAATGATCAATTTCATCAACAGATATATGAGGAAATGAAAGGGTCGAGGAAATAGAACTAGGTAGCTCGATGAAGACAATGGTTTGATGACCCAGTTCCGACTGTTGTGGCTATCGTACGTCTGGTTTGGAGCGGCCTGGTATTTAAACCAGAGGGCATAGTACCATATTATTCTTGAGCTAAGGTCACAAAGTCCTTGCCCAACACTCGTGGTAAGTATTCAGGGTAGACTTCCAAACCCCTCACAAACTGGTCACCCGGCGATCCACAATTTACTACTGGATGCTCTAGACAAAGGTCACTCCGTGATCCCCAACTGACTGCAGGATGCACTAGACCATGACGCCTAACCGTCTGGAAGATACACAATCTTCAAAGGTAACAAGCGTCGGTTCCACACAGGAACAATCTCTTCAGTGATGCTCAATCACTTTGGGTTTGGTGGTTTGGATTTGTGTTTCCTAAGACTCAAAGAAAGGAAATGAAACTACGAAAACAAAAGTCTTCATGCTTCATAGTCCTCATTCATATCTTTAAGGTCACACCAACTTCTTCATTTTCAAAGTCTTCACCAAAGTCTTCAGTTGAAGACATACATTTTTAGGGGTCGGTAATCTCCGAATATATCAAACTTCTCATCGACTTATAGAGCATGTGTACACTCAAAAACACATTAGTTCCTTGACCTATAAGTCTTCAATACACCAAAATCACTAAGGGGCACTAGATGCACTTACAATGATTATGCTCATGACTATGCAAGAGTAAATAGACCGGTAGGTGTAGCATATTCTCAACTTCAAGGGTTCAATCAAGCAAAAGCACTTCGCAACAATGTAGAAAGCAGGTAGAAAGGACGTGGAGAGGGCATTCAGAGTGCTTCAAGCTCGTTGGTGAATTGTTCATGAAGCTGTAATAATGTGGTAATCAGAAAGTTTGTAGCAGCTAATGGCATTTTGTGTTATTTTACACAACATGATTGTCAAGGATGAGGCTGATGGTGTTGCTCCAAACCAATGATTTTGAAGCGCCTCAAGAACAGAATCAAATCTTGGAGATGCAAACAAACTTATGAAGTTTTGCAAATGCATCAATATCTTTGAGATCGTCAGGTGTATGTACAACTACTCAATGAGCTCGTGGAGCATAGGACTCACAATGAAAACCAAAGAGGTGATGATTGAGTTGTGCACTTTCAGTAAAATTTATGTAAGAACTATGTATTTTCGCTACCAAATATTTTTTATTTATGTGTGACATTGACGTGTATGATGGACGTGCATGAATTTGCATGTTTTGAGAGTCCGGATTTAATATATGTGAATGTTGGGCACGAGATATGAGGGGCCATCCGGATGCCCCGCGAGCGTGCCCAGGCGTGTTCACGGGCGTATAGGGGGCGGGGCGGGGGGGATTTGCTTACTATGGCTGTGTGATGTGATGTATGTTTGTCCTATTTGTCCTTCCTATTTGTGGTGTTTACCTTTTGCAAATAAAATGGCGCAAACCAATTCTCAAATAATGGAAATATAATTTTTCAAAATACATAGTCCAAATACAATTCACATTTTTTGAGGTGGGAGTTGCATGCCATTCCCGTCTAGAAGGGTATCGAGATCGTCAGCGCCGGCTGCGCTAGCTTGATCAGAGGGAGGGTGCGGGGTGGAGGACCACATCAGGTGGAGCTATGGGAGGAGTAGCACAATGGGGACATCATGCTCGGGGTGGGTCGTGAGTTGGAGCGGCAGGCGGGGATAGCGGATAGACATCGACAAGGGTGGGATGGCGATATGAGCATGGTGTGTTATGTGCCTATGTTGCTTGGGACGGGCTCCTTTACTGAGTTGGTGTCCATCTAATCCCGAGCTCAAATTGTCTTTTATAAACATTATAGAATAAAGAATAGTTTTTCAGAACATTATTTTTCTCTCCCAGAGCATTAGGAATATTTTTTCCTTATGAAATTTGCACATATGTAGAACATTTAAAAATGTTTGCTGCCAAAAATCAATTTTTTTTTGATTTATTGTTCACGAGGGTGCATTTGAGTTCAAAAGCAGAAAGCCCATGTCTTAAAATAAGTTCCTCGTTGGATACCCACTCTTTCCAAATTATATGTAAACTTTCTAAAGTTTGACCAAGTTTATAGAACACGATATGAATATTCACGATACCAAATCAATATAATTAGATCCATAATGAAAACATTTTCATACTATATTTATTTGGTACTGTGAATGTTGACAAATTTTAATATAAATTCGGTCAAACTTTATAGAGTTTGATTTAAGACAAACCTAATATAAAACACAAAAGAAGGGAGTCATTTATTTTAAAAACCATGGAGACTAGGGGATATCTTCTTTCAAAAACTAAACCAATTCTTTGCTAACTGACCTTGCTTATGGCTAGTTATCTAATAATTAGAGCATCTCCAGCCGTTGGCCCACCAGGGGGCATGTAAAATCGCCGGGTGGGGGTGAGCCGGCGCCAAAATCGGCGTGGGGGCGAGCGGGTTCCCAGCCGCCGGCCCCAGGGTCGCCCCCTGGACGCGTGTTTTTAAAATGGAATTCGGCAAAGATCGGCAAATTGGACATATATTACGGCTAAGTTCGGCAAATTACATAAGTTATTTGAAAAAAACGCAACTAAGGGGCAAAGAAGTCGCTGAGTGCGGCAAAGTCGCCGATGTCGCCGCCATCCTCATCGCCGTCGGCGGCGGCCTTCCCCTCCTTGACGCGGATGCCCTTGCTGGACCCCTGCCCGGCATCGCCCTGGTGGACCGATGGTGGTGGCACGTCATCATCGCTATCGTCGAGGACGACGATGCCTTCCTTGTCGCGGCCACGGCGCCGAGCGGCGAACTGCTCGTAGGCACGTCACTGGTGCTCCAGCTCCATGCGCGCCCAATCTTCACGCGCCCACTTCAGGGCCGCCGCGTCATCGAGCTCCTCCTTGACGCCGCCGGCGAGCCCAGGCTCCGTCTTCACGACGGGGAGCCCCGGCTCCGTCTTCACGGTGGTGAGCCCCGGATCCATCTTTGGTTTGACGTAGCGCGGAGGATCCAAGGAGGAGGCGCGCCTGCCGCCCTCGTTGATGATGATGCCGGCGCTGCGGGTGCACTGGCCAAGCGGCGTCTCCGCTGCGGGCTCGGCCTTGACGCCGAACACCGTCCGCGAGCCGGTGGAATGGGAAGAGGAATGGGAGGAGGATTGAGAAGAAGAAGACGAGGAGGAACCGAACCTCCTGGGCATCCATTGCCCGGTGCTTCGGCGGGGGGCCAGGGCAGCCGTTGTGGCAGGGTATGCCAGCGGAGGGTCATTGCCGCCCTCGATGTGCTGGAGCACGTAGTGGAGGGTACGGCCAGGGGCGCCCCACCATAGGCGTCGCCCCTCGCTGTTCTTGGTGCCCTCCACCACTGGCGCCCCATTGGTGGACGCCAGCCGCTGTGCCTGCCGGTGCTGGAAATACGCCGCCCAGGACGCGTGGTTTTCGACGGCGTACTGGGGGAGAGTGTGTTGCTCCTCCGTCAGGGACGCCCACACGTGGTCGACCTTAGCGGCGAAGATGGCGGGGCGTGCGTCTACGTCGGGCTCCGGGGGAATGGAGACGCCCCCGTTGCTGAGCCTCCACCCCATTGGCCCAACGCGCATGTCCGGTGGCACCGAGATGTTCGCTTGGAAGAAGAGGTAGGCCTCTCATTCATGGAGCGAGCAGTGGCCGAAGCCGTTGGCCGCCGCCGCGTCGCCAGGGAATCGCTCGACCATCTGTTTGGGAGAGAGGAAAGGGGAGGAACGGCGGCGGACGGGGAGAGACGCAGAGCTCGGCGGCGGCGGCGGGCTGGTGTGGCCAGAGGCGAGGGGGAGGCGCTGGTTTTATAGCCCCGCGCCGTGTGTATGCGTGGAGGGAGGGGAGGCGTCGCCACGCCGCCCGTGACGCGCCGCCCATGAATCAATGGCAAGGCTGACCAACGGCAACCTTGCCATTGATTCCTGCGGGAACCGAGGTGTTCTGAGGAAAGACGAGGCGCGTGTCGCTCACTCGATGGGCCCGCGGCTCTTTCGCGCCAAAATCGCTCGCCCTGGTGCCCCCGAGCGCCCCAAGCGTCCCCTAGAGCCCCCAACGCGTCTGGTTTGGCCTGGGTCCACCGGCGAAAAACGGCCTCCTGGGGGCACGACTGGGCCGATTTTTCGGCGCCGACGCTGAAAAATCACCTGGGGAGCCCCTGTTGGGGGCGTGGCTGGAGATGCTCTTAAATTTCAATTTGTAGACTTTGTAAAAAATGTGCATTTGAATATTCAATATATCATATTGCTAATTATGAATTTCATGCTCTTGTAGTCTAGGAAAATTGGTATTGCGAATTTGAGATGATGATATGAAGTGCAATTAGGGGAGAAGGGAAATTATTTGTGCTCATAGGTCTCCGACGTATTTATAATTTTTGAAGTATTCATGCTATATTTACATCATTTATGTATGTCTTTGGCACAACATTTATTTAGACTAACCTATTAATCCAGCGCCAAAGGCCAATTTCTGTTTTCTAGTGTATTTCAACATATAGGTCAAAAATTCATGGAGCTGGAACGAGCTGAAAGTTTTTGTGGATTTCTTTATGAAAAATAACGGATTTTTGGATGAAGAAATTAGCGCAAGGTGGTGCACGAGGCCCCCACACCCATTGGTGGTGCGACCAGGGCACAGACCGCTCGAGATGGCTGCGTGCAGGCTCTGGAGATCAGCTGACGCTCTTGTTTTGCCGCAAGAAAGCTAGTTCCAGAAGAAGAACAATCCCCTTAGAATTTCGGCTCAATTGGATTTATGGACCTTCGGGTATTTAAGAAACAATGCCCGACCATAGAAACAAAGAAGAAAATAAAGAAAAAATGGAGGAGAGATCCAATCTCGGGGGTGCTCTCTTCCCCTATCTTCAAGTGGCGCCAAACTGTCGTCGGGGGAACTATCATCACCGATATATCAATAACCTTACTCACTTCTATTCAGGGGTCCACTCTCCCGCAACATATTTTGTAATCTCCTATTTGAACATGGTGTTGGATGCTATTGATTATTATTATGATGATTTCTTGCATCTTCTATATATCTAAGTAGATTATTGTTGTCCTATGGGTTAATTGGTGAATTTTTATGATTGATCTGAGTTGCATGTGGTTATTTAACTATCTTTTGTTGCCCATCATATGAGCAAACATGTGAATCACACCTTGGAGTTAGTAGTATGCTGATAGGGCATATGGCGGAAGGAGTGACCATACCTCCCCACATCACCATGGAACTTGATACATATGAGGTTGAAGGGGACCAATATATCTTAATGCTATATATGGTCGGGTTTACCTAAATGAGCTGGTTAATAGTTATGGATGCTTACTAATAGTTCCAATCATAAGGACATATGACTTTAAGTACGGATAGTATGTTAGCATAGGCCTCTCCCACATATACATGCAATGATTATCGATTTGGTAAGTAAGCTATTTGTCTAGGCACAATTGCGCACACCATACCACCACTATTTCACACTCGCTATTTGTATGATATTTTATATATTATACTATTACTTAGGCAACACCTTACATTTATATTCAAGTTATTTAGTATATGTAAAACCTATCATTTGATGCCTGCAACGTAGTTTTATTTCCTATTTCCAGAGAAAGCAAACGTTCAGTGTACATAGGGTTGTATTAGTGGTAGATGGAGCTGAGAGAATATCGATCCTACCTTTAGCTCCGTGTGGGATCGACACTTCATACTTATCACCTCCATGTTTGAAAGTGATACAACAATTCATTGCACTTGGGGATTATTACATGTGTGACGGTACAACTTTGCACTAACATGGTTGAGGGTTGGGCATTCAAGCTTAGACCAGCAGGAAGTCTCTCCTGCATTCTGACAACCTAGTGAGAGGAAAAGCCTACTCATGAAGTGAATAGTGCATATGTAATTTTCTTTCGGGCAAGGCGGACCACGACACGCTTTTTCCCCTGTGTAGCTCTGTCACTGGCCTTCTCAATAGGCACATATGTGATTTATCCACTACAAAGGAGGATAATCGGATACCAGCAAAAATTGCCCCTCTCGCAAGGCGGACAGGGAAAACAATACCTTCCCTTAATCTTTGTGTGCGAGCCTGTGGATTCACCTCTCCTTTGTGTGCCTCTATGTTGGTCGATGGCTGGGAGGGGAACCCTGGTGCCTCGACTCCATCTAGTACATAGGTTAGGGTTTTAGTCCCCCCGGTAGCGGCACTCGGACATATGGCATCACTTCTTCTTCGAGTCAGTCTTTCTGTCTCCGATCCTCCTTAAGTTCACCTGTCGAGATAGATAAGACGGAGGTCTAGCATAAATTCATGGTGTGGTGTGGTTAGGTTTCTTGCCATGCATAGAGGGCAGCGGGATTTGGCTTTAGGTTATTCAAATCAATTCAAGGGTTCAAAGGAGATGACTGCAGCTTCGGGACACTGGTACTTAGGCACATGCACGAAGACTTTCCGACTATCATTGACAAGGTCATACTAGGGAGTGGTGACAATGATCCTATGATGGTTCACGGACCTCAATGTAATCTATAATATCTAAATAGTTGATCTCCACTAACTATAGTTCTCTCAACATGCCATCCACATCATCAAATGTGCCACATTATAATCCACTAAAACTATCTTGTAGCACATGCATACCCCAAGTTAATGAGTACATCTCTAGTGGCCCAACATACATGGATACTATTTGTTCACACATAATTACTTCTGATTAAGTTAGGTCATTTCATTCATACAAAATTAATCAAAAATTAATCTTTGAAATCACGTAGCAACGCACGGGGAAATCACCAAGTTTTATTATGTTTGAGGTGCTTTGTACTTATGGTGAATCTTGATAACAGATATGGGTCATTCTTGCATAAAACCACATGTTAGAGTTTCTCCCCATGTTTTCATGATGGCAACATTAGGGCAAGGTATTTCAGATCAATTCAAGTGTTCAACAACGATGGCTATGGCTTCATAGGACAAGTCCCAAGGGGCACATGCATGAAGATTTTCTGACTGTCATCGACAAGCAGGTTAAGCCACCTCCGGTAGGGGAGCCGCAAAAGCGACACGCCGGTGGCTCGTTCTAGAGTTGGTAGTGCTCGTTTGAATGTCTAGATACCTCGATGTAAATTTATTATGTTTAAGATGCTTTGTACTTTAGAGTTGAATTTCATCAATAAAAATTTGAATTATATGCTATAAAAATATAACATTCATTTTTTTAAAATAAGGATCCCATTATATTTTTTTGATATATAACTCATATATTATTGGTCATGAAATAGCGTATATAGAAATACATGGGAGGCTCATATGTTTAGGAGGGGACGGGTCGTAAAAATAGCTTTTTTCCTAAACTAATTGAAAATTATACTTTTGTGGAAGGAAAAAATAAAGAAACATTATACTCAAGAAACATTTATGACTGAAGGATGCCAATAAAGGGAGGAGAAGTGACCTACCTGGTCTCGGTGTCAAAACCAGCAGATGTAGAGTAGGGGGTCCCGAGTTATGACCTTAGGTCGATGGGTAACAAGGGGCGAAGGAGACAGTGTTTACCCAGGGTCGGGCCCTCGTGAGGAGGTAAAACCCTATGTATTGCTTAACTATATTGATGTGGATGAGATTACAGAGTTGATCTACCTCGAGATCGTATGAGCTATGATGTCTACTACGCAACTTTATTCTTATAGACTCATGTTGGCCCTCTAAGCACAGAGTTTTGTAGGACAATAGCAATTTTTCCTCAAGTGGACGGCCTAAGGTTTATCAATCTGTGGGAGGTGTAGGATGAATATGGTCTCTCTCAAACAACCCTGCAATCAAATAAAACAAATCTATTGTGTCCCCAACACACCTAATACAATGGCAAATTGTATAGGTGCACTAGTTTGGCGAAGAGATGGTGATACAGGTGTAGTAATTATAGTAGATATTGATTTTTGTAATCTGAAAATATAAAAAATAGAAAGGTAGTAAGTGACAAAAGTGAGCACAAATGGTACTGCAATGCTTGAAAACAAGGCCTACGGTCCAAAGCTCATTGTTTAAAACCTAGGTAAATATAATTTTGGGAGGTACACCCTTCCTGTCAACGTTACAACCAAGGTTTACCAATATGTTCCATGTTAAACACATTAGCGGCGGTTCTCAAGCGGTAAAAGTAAAGGTTTACCCCCCTCCACCAACAAACACACTCCACGGCTATTCGAATCCACATGTATCGTCGATACCAACAACATTCCTGGACGAGTTTTATTTAATTATTTGCATTTTTTATTTCGGGACTGGTAATCCCTGTTACTTCCCCTTTCGTGCAAGGACGAGTGAATAAACACTCATCATGAGAATAACCCGCTTAACATGGAAGATACTGACTACCCCCTGTCGCTCCATGAGCGGTCCAGGCACACAAAACAGATGTTCATTTGAAATTTAAGAGGTGGCACATGCAAATTTACTTGGAATGGCAGGGCAATACTGCATATAGGTAGATATAGTGGACTCTCATGGCAAGAAACTGGGGTTAAGGGGTTTTGGATGCACAAGTAGTATCTCTACTTAGTACGAATTTTTGGCTAGCAAAAGGTTCTAAACAAGCACCACATGTTGGAGGATCCATAACAATATAATTTTGATGCAAATATACACAACCATAACTCATTACGTTGTCTTCCTTGTCCAACTTCAACTAATTTGCTCAACTTTTAAAATAATTAATGGGCATTCACAATCATAAAAGATGTCCAAGATAATATATTTGTATGTGAAAGTTCTCTTCCTTATTCTAATCATTCACGAATTGCTTGTATGACCAATATTGTGATTGTCAAACTTCAATATATTTTACTTTCTAAATCAGATGTGAAGCTACTAATAAGCATATAGCACATCTATAATTTCATATTTATGATATTTAATTGATTCACAATTTACTCATAGGATATAAGTGAAGCTCAAGAGTAAACATCAAACTACTCTCAAAAAGATATAAGTGAAGATCAATGAGTAGGTAAACAATCAAGTAGCTATGTGAGGGATCTCTATCTCAGTAAATATTTTCAGATCTGAATATTTTATTTAAACAACAAGAAAAATAAAATAAAATTACATTCCAAGAATAGCACATGTCATGTGGAAAATTTAAAGTTCAGGCTCAAAATAGGCTAACCGATATTTGTTTGATGAAGAGAGGTGGGATGCGTAGCATTTCCAAGCTTAGATGCTTTAGACTTCTTGAAATATTTACTTGGGTGCCTTTGGCATCCCCAAGCTTGAGCTTTTGTATCTCTTTCAATCCTCTCATATCCCGGTTTCAGCTATTCTCAAAAGCTTCATCCACACAAAACTTAAAATGAACTCGTGAGATAGGTTAGTGCACATAATAATAAATCAACTCTTTATGTACTGCCCAGAAAAGTTGCATAATAATTTCAAACATCATCTACTGTTTACTATCATTTCCACAATTTATACCTACCAATATAGGCTATGGAAACTATAAAATAAGTAGATAACAAAGCTATGACAGCAATCTGTCCAAACAGAACAGCCTGTAGCAATTTATAAAACAGTGTACTTCTGTAACTCAAACAGTTTAAGAAATTTAGGGCGTGCTAAATAATTTATGTGATAACACTATGTAAAAATTTCAGAAACTTTCCACGTTCGAGTAAAATATGAAAATTCAAACACTACAACAAAAGTTTTTGTTTTTACATAGCACATATCAAACATGTAATTCGCGCATCCTAATGCAATTCTTGGAACTTTTTATTGAGAAAAAGATTATAAATATCATCTAACATAGTATAACAAAATATAATGACGATCCAAGCAAAGCACATATCATCTGACGAATAAAAATATAGCTCCATGTAAGACGTACCGATAATGTTGGAGACGAAGGAGGGGATGCCTTCTTGGGCATCCCCAATCTTAGATCCTTGAGTCTTCCTTGGATATTACCTTGGGTGTGCCTTGGGAATCCCCAATCGTAGGTCCTTGCTGATCCTTATTCACCTCATATCGGTATCTCACCCAAAACTTCAAAACTTTAATCACACAAAACTTAACGGAACTTCGTGAGATGGGTTAGTGTAGTAAAGACAGATCATTCACTTAGGTACTATCAAGACAAGATTCATAATTGTTATCACATAATACCTACTGTATTAAATCATTCCCTCAATTTATATCACCAAATATAAGCTATGGAAACACTTGAAACAAGCAAACTATGCATGCAAAACAGAGTGTGTCAAAAACAGAACAGGTTGTAAAGATCTGAATGATCATCATACTTCCGTCACTCTAAAACTTCTGAAAAATTAGGAAAAAGCATAAAATTTGCCTAGAAATTTTGTGTAAAACTTTCATAATTTTTTGACGCTCCAGTAAAATCAGATAATTCATATATCGGACGTAGAACTTTCTGTTTTTGCACAAAATCAAACAAGCAAGTATCCACACTATCCCAAAGGCTTTACTTGTCACTTTATTGAAATGAAAGACACAAAACATGATTACTACAGTAGCTTAATCATGTGAACACATAAAAACAGAAAGTATAAGTGTTGGGTTGTCTCCCAACAAGCGCTTTTCTTTAATGCCTTTTAGCTAGGCATGATGATTTCAATGATGCTCGCATAAAAGTAAAGGATTGAAACATAAAGAGAGCATCATGAATCACATGGCAAGAACATTTAAGTCTAACCCACTTCCTATGCATAGGTATTTTGTGAGTAGACAATTTATGGGACCAAGAATCAACTAGCATAGGAAGGAAAAACAAGTGCAACTTCAAAGCTTTGAATACATAGGGAGGAAACTTGATATTAGTGCAATTCCTACAAGCATATGTTCCTCCCTCGTAATAATTTTTAGTAGTATCATGAAGGAACTCAACAATATAACTATCACATAAAGCCTTATTTTCATGATCTACAACCATAGAAAAATTATTACTCTTCACATAAGTAAAGTCCTTTTCATTCATGGTAGTGGGGACAAACTCAACGAAATAACTATCATGAGACACGTGATTGACATCACCACTTTGAATATTAAAATCATGATGAAAAGTTTCATGGTTACTATCACTCTTTACAGCATACATGTCATCACAATAATCATCATAGATAGGAGGCATGCTATCATCATAATAGTTTTGCTCATCAACACTTGGGGGACTAAAAATATCATCTTCATCAAACATAGCTTCCCCAAGCTTGTGGCTTTGCATAGCATTAGCATAATGGATATTCAGAAAATTCATACTAACAATATTTCTATCATTCTCATTATTCAAGGAATTCTTATTAAGTATTTTCATAAATTCTTCCTCTACCAATTGAGCACCATTTTCTGAACCATCATTTTCACGAAAGACATTAAAGACACGAAACAATGGATGCAACCTAAACTCCATTTTTTATAGTTTTCTTTTACAAAACCAAACTAGTGAAAAACAAGAGACTAAAAGATTTAATTGCGAGATATAAAGATATACCTTCAAGCACTCACCTCCCCAGCAACGACGCTAGAATAGAGCTTGTTGTCTACTACACAACTTTATTCTTGTAGACTCGTGTTGGGCCTCCAAGCACAGAGTTTTGTAGGACATCGGCAATTTTCCCTCGAGTGGATGACCTAAGGTTTATCAATCCATGGGAGGTGTAGGATGAATATGGCCTCTCTCAAACAACCCTATAATCAAATGCAAGAAATCTCTTGTGTCCCCAACACACGTAATACAATGGCAAATTGTATAGGTGCACTAGTTCGGCGAAGAGATGGTGATACAAGTGCGGTAATGATAGTAGATATTGATTCTTTTAATCTGAAAATATAAAAACAGCAAGGTAGCAAGTGACAAAAGTGAGCACAAACGGTACTGTAATGCTTGAAAACATGGCCTACAGTCCATACATTTGCTAGTGCAATCTCTCAACAATTCTAATATAATTGGATCACATAACCATCCCTCAACATGCAACGAATAATCACTCCAAAGTTCTTATCTAGCGGAGAGCATAAGAAGAAAGTGTTTGTAGGGTACGAAACCACCTTAAAGTTATCCTCTCCGATTGAGCTATACAAGATTTCTTACTAAAATACCCAAGCTATCCTTTCCGATCGATCTATCCAAGAGATCATACTAAAATAACCAAGTTATCCTTTCAGATCAATCTATCTTTGAGTTTGTACGAGAATAACACCATATAACACCATATAACACCATATGATACACATCAACGAACCCTAATGTTACCTAGATAATCCAATGTCACCACAAGTATCCATGAGTTAATTATACGATACGCATCAAACAATTTCAGATTCATAACACTCAATCCAACACAAAGAACCTCAAAGAGTGCCCCAAGATTTCTACCGGAGAAGCTAGGACAAGAACTTGTATCAACCCCTATGCATAGATTACCCCAATGTCACCTCGGGAATCCGCAAGTTGAGTACCAAGACATAGATCAAGTGAATCACTTGAATACCCTAATATCACTATGGGTATCCGCATGCAAGACATATATAAAGTGCTCTCAAATCCATAAAAGTATTCAATACGATAATAACGAAATCTCAAAGGGAAAGCTCAATTCATCACGACAAGATAGAGAGGGGAAACACCATGTGATCCAACTATATTAACAAAAGCCTGTGATACATCAAGACCGTGCCATCCCAAGAACACGAGAGAGAGAGAGACTGAACACATAGCTACTCGTAAGAACTGTCAGCCCCGAGGGTGGACTATTCGCTCCTCATCATGGACTCTGCTAGGATGATGAAGATGGCCACCGAAGATGATCTACCCTCTCCGGTAGGGTACTGTTTCTCTCTAGATTGGTTTTTCGTTGATACAGAGGCCTTACGACAGCGAAACAAGGAGTCTAGGGTTATTTCTGATGGTTTCTATATTTATAGGAATTTTTCGCGTTCGTTTCACGTGGAGATGGGCCAGGAGGTGAGCACACTCCACTAGGGTGCGGGTAGGGGGCCTGGCGTGCCCCGGTGGAGGGTGGCCACCTCATGACTCTTCTAGCCCCCCACGAAGTGTCTAGTGCCTGTTTTGTTCCAAACAAAATTGTTAAAAAGTTTTGGGCAATTCCGAGAACTTTCATTTTTTGCACAAAAACAACACCACGGTAGTTCTGCTGGAAAAAATACCAGTCCAAGTTAGTTCTGAATAAATCATATAAAGTGCATCAAAACCATATAAAAGTATTGTAAACATAGGTGAATATGGCATGAATACTTCATAAATTATTGATATGTTGGATATGTATCAAGCTAAAACCCTAGATGAGTCAACCTAACCTCTACGAATGGGACCCTCTGGTTTATATAGATACCAGGGGTACCTAGGGTTACACATCACCGACCTTCAACCGGGGATAGATACACATATCCCATCTTCAAAGCTTGGACGCCACGCCAATATCCGGAACTTCCCTTCTCGATTATGGCATCACCTCATAATTCGCCCTTCCGCAAAGTGGCCCGACAAGTCAGCCCATGAGGGATGATTCGACGACCTGAGGACCCCTTAGTTCTGGACTCCCTCAGTAGCCCCCAAACTAGCCTCGAATGTTAGGGTATATAGTCTTTAGCAGCTCCATGTACCCAAAGTGTCCGTCTTGCGAGGCGAGTTCCCCTAGCCCTTCTATTTCGCAGAACAAAAATACGTTCGCTGACAAGTCCTCGATTGTCAAAGCATCACGGGGCCCACAACATTAACTTTCTTGTACGAAGACCAATAGCAGCCCTCGATCCCTACGCATAAAATAAAGATAGGTAATCGAGCAGCCCTTTACAGAAACGCTCCTTGTAGGTCAGGGAAAACTCTTATTTAAGTAGATCATATCCTTCATAGGTGATATTCTTCCCTTATCACCACCTTGAAGCCCAAAAGCTTGTGAGCTTAGAGACATGGCGAGCGCTTCAGGTTCGTCCAAGCACCATCATGGACCCCTTCCAGGAGAATGGGCAAGCTGTTCCATCTCCCTTCTTCAACTGTCGATCTTTAGGTACAAGGGTATCTCCCCACTTTGGATCTGGCATCCACTCACGCTGGGCTGACCTCTGCAAATGGCGAAGCATTTGTGGAGAACTTCCCTACCGCACACGGGGATGAGAGGGTTTGTTTTGTTTCCTTCTTTCTGTGAGGCCTAGGATTCCCCGTTCACCCCTTCTTAAGGGGTCTGCTAGAATTCTACGGGGTCCAACTCCATAACCTTACCCCCAGCTCGATCCTTCATGTCTCAAGCTTCGTGGCCCTTTGTGAGACGTTTTTGGGCTGCGGGCCTCATTTTGATTTATGGGAAAATACTTCTGCCTCGTCCCCCACACTAGGGGAGGAACAATCCCGGAAGTGAGTGGCCGGAACAGGGTACCCTATAGGTACCTCGAAGAAGGAGACCAACGAGTGGTCCTCGAAATGGTTTTACATTGAAGATGTCCCCTTGTTTGACCCAGCTCGGAGGGGTCTTCCCGAATACTCCGAGGCCCCTTTCAAGAAGCGATTAAACTAGCAACCGAGGAGTCCTTCTCAAGAGGAGAGGGCCGAGGTAAAATTCCTGGCTGCCAAGGTGAAGCTGCTGGCTCACAAAAAGTTGACCATCATCGATGTGATGGACACATCGATCACCCGGTGTGTCCAACCGCTCCAATAACGAATGCACCCTCTGTGGTGCTACAATGGCACAAGCGATACCACCTGCTCCAGACGACAGGGGCCGGACAATCAGGAGGCGCTAGTGGTCATCCTAGTCGACCTCTTTAAAGGGGAGAAAGAAGAGTCCGCCCGCCTGACAATCAAGGAAGGCTTCTCCAGCTACAACCCCATTGAATGGGTAAGTTTGATTCAATCCCTGAATCCCAAAGGCCTATACTTGATTTTATGATCAAAAAACTTTCCGTCTTTCTTAACAGAAATGGAGATGTTGGGTCAAGATAGTCAACTGTCTCACCCCCAACCAGAGAATTACTCCCAGGATGATGATCCTGGATTCCATGATGATCCAGAAAATTCGATGATCTTTGAGGATGAAGTCTATTACCAGGAAAGCGTTGATGAACACAAGGTGGCCCTCACGGTTGATCATCCTCGGATCCTTGCCTCTTCAACTGTAAGCAAAAAAGAAAGCCTCATCCTGGAAAGGGTGCAAGCCTCCCGCCATTTCGACTATACCAACTACTACCCCCAAAGGTCATCAGACTATGTGTCGAACACCCTCCCAGGCTACCCTTGTAGGGTCCGCGTCAAGCGCTGGTGGGAGACCCAAGCGAGGGGCGATAGTGGAAAACACATCATCCGCACCCCTAAAAAAAGGTATTTGATTCACCTCTGCCTTTCGACTGCTATTGCCATAATTACTCATAGTCTCTTTTATCAAAACACTCAGGAGACAAGTAGAGCAGCCCGAAGATGCCACCGAGGCGCCAGACAACTCGCTCACCCGGGCCTTTGGCCCTTGCGGGAGCTCCTAATGCGGATCAACTCCCAAAAGATTCCGGGAGAGTTTTGGTTACTAATTTTGAGGTTGAAAGTGCAATAATCATTGGCATCGAAAGGAATCCTTGCACCATCTGGCATTTTCCGAACAAGACTTAACACTCTTAGTTCGGTGGACGCTCACCTTGGAGCTGCCCGAGCAAACCTCGAAGGAGTTGCCAGACTAATGTCTTTCAGTATGCCGGTAAGTAGTCGGTTTTGACAACCGAACATAAGTCCTAACCCAATAGCCCCCGGACCTTAATTTGGTCGGGACGGCCGAATTAAGGGTCTGATCATTGTGTTGCCATTTTACAAGATTTAATGCAGCAAAACGAGAAGTTGTCCAAGGACCTTGAATCTAGTTAGACGGATTTGAAGGCTATCAAGGCCGAACCGGAGGAGGTGAAAAAATTCACCAGAGAGGCACATAGTAAGTAAAAAAGGTGCTTTATTATGTGCCAATAAAAGTTGGGAACACCGTCTCTAATGAAGTATTGTGTTGTAGCAACTGAATCCATAGGTCAGCTACAGAAGGATCTAGATGTGTCTCGAGAAGCTCAAAGGTATGCTGATTCCCAACTTGAGGCTAGTCACCCCATATTGGAAGGATTTCGTGAAGAAAAGCACCAGGGAAAACCAATGACAAGCCCAATAAATTGAAAGTTTGAAGACTCAATTGGCAAAAACCCAAGAGGAGAACCAGAAATTAAAGGGCGACATGTTCTCTAAGTGAATTTCTAACCTACGGTGTCATAGAGTATTCTTTGTTGTGGTATGTAAGTAATACATCAGATGCCATGCATAGGCCTCCTAACTAGTCGTCCTGAAGAAGAGATCAACTCATTTGGTGGGGATCTGCTAAAAGAACTGGCCATAGTACATGAGCGAGCTAGGAAAGCTATGAGTGTTGGGGAACGTTGCATGGGAAACAAAAAATTTCCTATGCACACGCAAGATCTATCCATGGTGATGAGCATCTACGAGAGGGAGAGTGGATCTGCGTACCCTTGTAGATTGCTAAGCGGGAAGCGTTAAGAAATGTGGTTGATGTATTCGAATGTCTTCGCAATCCAAATCGCCGAGCGTCCCGCGATCCAATCACGATCCGTCCCGTTCTAGCACCGAACGGACGGGACCTCCGCATTCAGCACACGTACGGCTTGATGACGATCTCCGCCTTCTTGATCCAGCAAGTGGGAGCGGAGAGGTAGACGAGTTCTCCGGCAGCGTGATGGCGCTGCGGCAATGGTGGTGGAGTAATCTCAGCAGGGCTTCGCCTAAGCACAGGTGAAACCGATCTAGAGGAGAAACTACGAACTAGAGGGTAGGGTTGCACATGGCTGAAAAACTTGTGCCAAAACCCTAAAACCCTCTAGTATATATAGGAGGAGAGGAGGAGGAGACTTGGAGCAAGGGCCAGGCCCTCTATGCTTCGGCCGAAGGGAGGAGAGGAGGAATCCTCCTCCAATCCTAGTAGGACTAGGACTCCTTCCTTATTTGGTCTTTTTGCCTTTTTCCACCTTTTTCTCTTTGGGCTTTTCTTCCCAGCCGCATGGGCCTTGTGTGGGACTTCCACCAGACCACTAAGGGCTGGTATTCACTCTCCCATAGCCCATGTAGCCTCTTGGGTTGAAATACCCCTCCCGATGGTCCCCCGGTACACAACTGGCACTACCGGTACACTATCGATGAGCCCGAAACTTTTCCGGCGACCAAAACAGGACTTCCTATATATCAATATTTACCTCTGGGCCATTCCGGAGCACCTCATGACATCCGGGATCTCATCCGGGACTACGAACAACCTTTGGTCACCACCATACATAACTCTATACTACCGAAACGTCACTGAATCTTAAGTGTGCAGACCCCGCGGGTTCGAGAACTATGTAGACATGACCGAGACACCTCTACGGTCAATAACCAATAGCGGGACCTGGATGCCCATATTGGTCCCGACATATTCTACGAAGATCTTTATCGGTCGAACCTCTATGTCAAGGATTCAGTTAATCTCATATGATGTTCCCTTTGTTCTTTGGTATGTTACTTGCCCGAGATTCGATCGTTGGTATCTCCATACCTAGTTCAACCTCCTTACTCGTTCCGTAATACAAGATCCCATGATGTAACATCCCAAAATTTCATTTTGGAATGTTATGATATATATATAGCTATGCATCATCATCACATTGTTTGAATGAATATAATGGTTGAAGTGCTTCTTTTGAATTTCTAAAAGGTCACTTTCATCTTTCCCTTTTTCTTGTTTCACCTATTTGAAAATCTCTCGAAAAGTTCAAAGAAAAGAGGGGAGTAACATGACACTCCACACCAGGGGCATCTTGGTGAAATATTTTGAGCAATAAAACCAGGGGTCTATTTGAAAGTTTATCTCAAAAAGGATTTAAAATCAAATAAGCAATTTCTTAAAATATTTTTTTTCAAAGTATTCAATATGACAGAGGAAAAATGTTCATTGAATAGCATTAATTCTCCTGATCATTTATATATAGATATTTCCTATATTTTGAAAAAATTTCAATGCTTTATAAGAGCTTTTACTGCTCTGGAAATAGAAAAGGAAACGAATTAATTTGAAACGGGCCGGCCCACCTATGTTTAATTCCCGAATTCATTCCCGATCAGCCACCGACGTGCTGATGCCGCCCTCTCTCTCTTTGACACCCTGGCCCCACCGCCCGATCCCGAAAATGTTGCGGTCTTCTCCTTCCTCCCCGCGCACACGACATCGCCGGAGATCCCTCCCACGACGAATCTGCCTCCACCTGCCTTCTCTCGACCACCCACAAAACTATAAATACCCCAGCCACCCTCCGCGCTCCATTTCACCCCGAATGCCCCATTCCCTCGCCAGAAAACACCGGCCCGAGCACGTCACAGCTCCACCCCCCAGCGGAAGCTCCAAGAGCTCGAGGAGCTCGCCTCTGTCGTCCCCAGCCCAACCGTCGCCACCAACGGACGCCGGAGGTCCGCCGCCATCAATAGGAACCCCCGGACGCCGTCCCCAACCACCGGAGCACCGCCCCATCGACTCGCCGCCTCGGCCTCGCCGGAGAAACTCCACCGCCGGCGACCCTCCCTCTGTGAGCCTCTCTCCCCCTTCCTGGACCGTCCGATCTAAATCCAACGCCTAGGATTAGATCATTTTAAAACCCGAACCGGTATCCTCTACAGCTCGGACGTCTGCTCGAATCGTCAGATCTCACACCCCTCGTAACCAATCAGAGAACGCCACGTCACCCTGTCCGTTCGATCAGTTTTTTTCTTTTCTTTTCTGTTTTAGAAAACTGAATGTTTTCTGTTTTTGTTTTAGTTGTAACTTTTAAACTAACTAGTGTATTTAATTGATTCTTTTTTGCATTAGTTCACAAATTTCATGTAGTTTATGTCTGTATGCTTAGATTTCAAATTTGAACTTTAAATTTTGAATCTAATTAAATTTGTTTAAATTACTAAAATCTGTATAACTAAAGTTTAAAAATATATTTTTGAGTGAATATTTTTGCCACTGTTTGGTATTAGTTAAAACTATTATTCTACATGATTTGAGTATTTTTTGAATAAATTTAGTTACATGTTTTTAACAAAAACAGAATCTGTCTATTTCTTACTAGCTTTTAACTAAATTGATTTTTATTCAATTTGAACCTAAATTAGTTTAACTTTTGTTTTAGATTTCATTAGGTTCTGTTAATTCAACTTTAGGTGTAACTTTTTTCTGTTAATAATTTTTTTTAAATTGTTTTGTGCTCTAGTTTGAATAGGTTCATCTTGTTTTCACCATGCATATTGTTTAGAAGAAGTTTTGTAGTACTTCTTTTAGCACAATGCTTTTTATAATGAACTACTTTTTGTTTTCAAATAAAATTATATTTACTTTTCTGTTATGTAAATGTCTAAGTTGTTCAAAACCAAATTTTTGACTTGTCTGTCTTAGTAGAGATTTTTTTGACACCAAAATTTTAGTCTTATACTTTAAGTGAATATTCTCTTGATTGTGCTTTTGTTTGTTGACGCATTTGTTTACCTTGCTGTTGTATGAATTGTTTTGTGTTTATGCTAATGGTGTGCTCTTGTTTGATTCGTTAGATCGTCCAGAGTGCGAAGCTTGTTATCTAGAGTCACTTGATTACGAGGATCGTCAGCAAGGCAGGTCACTTTGACCATGTATACCTATGCTTTATTGCAATAGTTCTTCCATCACCCCAATTGCATGCAAAGTAGGTAACTGGAAACTTGGTTACTTGTTGTAGTATCATGTGGTAGGTACCCCTCAACCCTTTGACACATTGGCCCCGGGAAACGTTGTTTTACATTTTGCTATGCTATTAGTAGACGGGGTTGGTGGTGTGATTCATGAGAGTTGTGAGTTAATAATTTCAAGACCTACAAGATGATCAACTCTTCAAGACTCCAAGTTTTCAACTTACCTCTGGGTGGATGATGGTTGAACGGCGCCCTGGAGAAACCAGTGGTTAGCCTAGATGATGCTGGAGAAGTGCCAGTATTCATGCGGAAAGGTCCACCCAAGCACAAAGAGAAGGATGGATGCTTCAAGACCCAAGGCTTACCTGCACAGCCACAAGCCATTATGGGCTCTGGCTTGGTTGGATATCGTGGTGACCCTGGACAGGCGGTACTATGAGATGTAGAAGAATGGTAGGAAAGGATGGGCACCGACAGAGTCTTGGGGAAACCCTTTTGAAGACCATGTTTTGGTCATCCGTTTCTCAAACACCATGAAGTGCGAGAAGTCCAATGGAGGCGATCAAATCTTGTGGGGAACGTGTGCAACACTCTACAGAGTACCCAAACCTAATCGATTAGCCGTGTCCACGGTCATGGATAGTTTGAGCCAAAGGAATTGAAACTATCTGGAACTCTCAACACAATTAATCATATTGATGTGGGTTATTAATGTCAACTTGGGTATGAGAATTGATTGGTGGAACCATCTCATTAATCAACCAACATTGTAGTAATTATGCCTTTGCCCTCTCTTGTTGTAGGAAAATTTTGGCTTTATGCAAAAACTTACTACCCCACCTGCCATATTTGCATATAGACTAGATGATTAGTTTACCCCCCTCTCTTGTGACTTTGCTGGCATATTCAATATGCTAGCCTATACGGCTGCAACATATCATGTTGCAGAGTACTTTTCCGACCAGGAGTGAGGATACACTCTACGCTCGGTGATATGCCCTTGGAGTCAGATGGACTCATCTACCTTTGGAGCTTCCGCAAGTTTATGGTTTAGTTTATCTCATGAGTTGGCCTTCAGCCACTTTATTGTAATCATTATTGTAATAAAGGACTCGATATGAGATTTCGATTAATTAATGATGTGTGATTTCCCTTTGATATATACATTGATGTACCTTGTGTGTACCAGCATGATCTTGGGATGGTACAGAAACACCGGAGATTCGACCTTTCAGGTTGGGTCGCTACAGAAATGGTATCAGAGCACACACTGACCGTAGGATGTAACCTCTAGGATTGGAAAAGCCTTAGGATTTATTTCTCTTTTGTCTTTAAAATTCTTATACTCTCATCTACTCGTTTCTTACTTCCCTCCGATTTATTTCAAAATTTATAGATGGCCACCTTCATCCCAGTTTTGATCACGGAGTTTTGCCAGCCTAACGCAACGATGCCCTTTGGCAAGGAGCTGATGAGGATCGTCGGGGATGTGAGGATTGCTTTGCCGAGCATCACTGGGACTCCTATCATGTCTTTTCCACAAGACGGATGCTACAGGATTGAGGTGCACATCCCCGGGAAGACCTTGGGGAATCAGAAGGAACCCATCGACTTCAAGTTTGTGGCACCCAGCTGGATACTTGGGCGAGACATGGCCATTCATCGTGCCCTTGGACGTGTTCAGGAGGAATACAGAGGTGGAACCATTTCACCAGGACTCGGAGTGGTTTGCCGCAGGGATGCCAATGGAAATATCATAACCACTCCCACTGAAGACACCACCATTTCCTATATCCAGACCTTGGAGACGCACGTCAGGACCTTGGAGCTTCGGGTATGTGCCGACACGAAGACGATCAAGAGGCTGATGAACCGTGAGATTGACCTCGAAGCTGACTTACAGGAAGCCGAGTACGAGCATGAGTATGAGGTGTAGGATTTCTTAGAAAGGATCGACAAGCTGAACACTCGCATCGCAACTCTGGAGGAACAGATGGACATGGGTGTAAATCTTAATCCCGAAGGAGACATGGCTCCTTTGATCAGCAACGATGATGACTATGAGGAGAGCACCACCGGAGGAGGCTCCTTCACCATGTACTTTTGAGTAAAACTTTAGTTATGCCCCCATGTATCTTCATTTTCGTCATTAAAGCGTAGGTCGATGTTTAGTTGAATGGAGATTTGTATCTCGATGTTTGACCTTGAGTTGAATAAATGAATGAGTGTTTGGTGTGATATGTTTGTTGCATTGCATATGGGTAGTGAATTTCCCTTTTAGGTCATTGTTCTATTCTAATTCTCACCCCTCTGAAAAACAGCAAGATGCCTCCGTGACGTGAGCCCGATTTCACCTTCCCACCAGAGCTCACACAACTTCTTCAGCAGCAGAACGCCCTGATGCAGCTGTTGATTCAGAATCAGACCAACAACCACAACAACCACCCTCCACCTCAAGGCGACAACCTCACCCGTTTTCTGAGACTGAATCCCCCAACCTTCTCCAGCAGCACAGAGCCCATTGTGGCAGATGATTGGCTCCGCAAGATGGAGAGGGAACTCACCACCGCAGGATGCACTGAGGCTGAAAAGGTGCGCTTTGCCGCCCATCAACTGGAAGGACCATCAGCTTCATGGTGGGAGAACTACACCACCATGTACCCCATTACTGGTGTGACTTGGGAGCAGTTCAAGCAAGCTTTCCGCACCGCACATGTCTCAGCTGGAGCCATGAGTCTGAAGAAGCGTGAGTTTCACAACTTAGCCAGGGGAACCGTTCCGTGTCCCAGTACGTGGACAACTCAAGCACGTTGGCTCGTTATGCACCAGGAGATGTGGCCGATGATGCAGCCAAGCAGGAAAAGTTCTTGGAAGGACTCAATGATGAGTTGAGCGTGCAGCTGATGGTGGCTACCTTCAGCAACTACCAGGAGCTGGTAGACAAGGCCCTCATCTTGGAGGGGAAGCAACAACAAATTGAGAACCGCAAGAGGAAGTATGCACAGGGGAAGTCTACCTCTGGAGCTCATCAGAAGCCCCGCTACACCCCGTACTCAGGAAATACCGGATCAAGGACCAGTAAGTATGGAGGACACACTCATCCAGTGCACAACCATGGAGGCCACAACCATGGAGGAAATGGGAATAATCGTCCCAACAATTGCAGCTTAAGGAATGATAATGGAAGTGGGAATGGCAACCAACACCGTCCCGCTCCAGCTCAGAAGGATCTGAACCATATCACCTGTTTCAAGTGTCAGAAGACATGGCACTATGCCACTGAATGCCCTGAGAACAAGCAAGGGAATGGAAATGGCAACTTCGCAGATAAGAAGCCAAATCTGTTTCCTTGTGCTCAGGTGAACCACCTCGATGTGGAAGAAGTCTATGATCAGCCCAAGACTGTGGTTAGTAAGTTTTTATTGCATTGACGTCCAGTTATGGTAATTTTTGATTCTGGTGCAACTCATTCATTCATATCAAGGGTAGTTGTGGAAAAGTATGGTTTACCCACCAGAACCCTTAGTCAGCCCATTAAGGTCAATTCCCCAGGCGGTATGATGATGGCAGGGATAGGATGTCACGCCCTGAAACTCCACATAGGAAACCATGTTTTTCCTACCGACCTCATCATCTTAGAATCCCAGGGATTGGATGTAATCCTAGGCATGGATTGGATGACCAAGTATGAAGGAAACATTGATTGCCCCAGCAAGTCTATTTCACTCATCACTCCGGAGAACAAGAGGATTAAGTATGTATCCCGACGCACACAGATGAGTGCTCGGTTAAATTCCCTCACAAGAGTTGTTCAGGAGGAAGTACCGGTTGTACGAGACTTTCCAGATGTATTCCCGAAGGAATTACCAGGCATGCCACTAGATAGGGAGATTGAGTTTCTAATAGAGCTACTACCAGGGACAGCCCCAATTTCCAAGAGACCCTACCGGATGCCCGCAAATGATTTAGTGGAAATCAAGAAGCAGATTAAGGAGCTATTGGACAAGGGATATATTCGCCCAAGTTCATCACCTTGGGGAGCCCCAGTTCTTTTGGTGGAGAAGAGAGACAAAACCTCGAGGATGGTGGTCGATTATCGAGCATTGAACGAGGTGACTATCAAGAATAAGTACCCTCTGCTGATGATTAATGACCTATTTGACCAGCTAGTAGGCGCCAAAGTATTCTCCAAGATCGATCTTCAATCAGGGTATCACCAACTGAAGATTCGTGAACAGGATATACCCAAAACAGCTTTCACCATCAGGTATGGCTTATACGAGTATATAGTCATGTCCTTTGGTTTGACTAATGCTCCTGCCTACTTCATGAATTTGATGAACAAAGTGTTCATGGAATATTTGGACAAGTTTGTCGTGGTGTTCATCGATGACATTTTGATATTCTCCAAGAGCGAGGAAGAACACAAGGAACACTTGCGTTTAGTTCTGGACAAGCTTAGAGAGCATCAATTGTATGCCAAGTTCAGTAAATGTGATTTCTGGCTGACGGAAGTCGGATTCCTTGGACATGTTATTTCCGGAGAAGGAATAGCAGTAGACCCCGCTAAGGTTGAAGCAGTCACTGAGTGGAAGTCACCCACCTCAGTTAAGGAGATCCGTAGTTTTCTCGGACTTGCCGGATATTACCGTAGATTCATTGAGAATTTCTCAAAGTTTGCCAAGCCCATGACAGAGCTGTTGAAGAAAGAGTCTAAGTATATCTAGACTGAGGAATGTGAGGCCAGTTTCCAGGAGTTGAAGAAACGTTTGGTCACAGCCCCAGTGTTGATACTGCCAAACATTCGGAAGGACTTCCAGGTTTATTGTGATGCATCCTGTCAAGGCCTTGGAGGAGTACTCATGCAGGAGGGAAAAGTTGTAGCATATGCATCCAAACAGCTATGACCCCATGAGTTGAATTATGCCACCCATGATTTGGAACTAGCAGCCATAGTGCACGCACTCAAGACCTAGAGACATTTCCTTATCGCAAATAGTTGTGATGTGTACACTGATCATGAGAGCCTGAAGTATATCTTCACACAGAAGGAGTTGAACCTCAGACAGAGGAGATGGTTAGAGTTAATCAAGGACTATGACATGAGATTACATTACCATCCAGGAAAGGCAAATGTTGTGGCAGATGCTTTGAGTCGGAAGAGTTATGTGAACACACTCATAGCCGGAGGATTACCCCAGGAGTTAACCAAAGATCTCAGAGAGCTTCGGTTAGAGATAGTTCCGCAAGGATATGTTGCCACACTTGAGATTCAGTCCACCTTGACCGAAAGAATTCGAGAAGCCCAGAAATCATACAAGGAGATAGCTGAGATAAAGCAGAGAATGAAGGAAGGCAAGGCTAAAGGCTTTCGTGAAGATGAACAGGGTACTCGATGGTTTGAGAACCGAATCTATGTGCCCCATGACCCCGAGCTCAGGAAGTTGATACTTCAAGAAGCCCACGATTCACCATACTCGATACACCCAAGCAACACCAAGATGTACCTGGAGTTGAAGGAAAGTTACTGGTGGACAGGTATGAAGAAAGATATTGCCGAACATGTTGCGGTATGTGATGTTTGTCAGCGAGTAAAGGTGGAACATCAGAAACCAGCAAGGTTACTCCAACCTTTGCCGATACCCGAGTGGAAATGGGATAAGCTTGGTATGGACTTCATCACAGGACTACCCAGGACCCGTTCAGGATATGATTCCATTTGGGTAGTGGTCGATCGTTTGACCAAGGTGGCTCATTTCGTTCCAGTGAAAACCACCTATACCAGTGCTAAGTTAGCCAAGATCTATATGACCAGGATCGTATGTCTGCATGGAGTTCCAAGGAGTATCGTGTCAGATAGAGGAACACAATTTACCTCAAAGTTTTGGCATCAGCTTCATGAAACTTTGGGTACAAGGCTGGAGTTCAGTACAGCTTTTCATCCGCAGACCGATGGACAGACTGAGAGAGTCAATCAGATTCTGGAGGACATGTTGAGAGCCTGTGCGCTAGACTATGGGTCCAGTTGGGATGACAACTTACCTTACGCAGAGTTCTCGTACAACAACAGTTATCAGACCAGTCTGAAGATGGCCCCTTTCGAAGCTTTATACGGTAGGAGGTGCAGAACACCATTGACGTGGGATGGTGTTGGAGACCGACAACTTTTTGGTCCCGATCTTATCAAAGATTCTGAAGATAAGGTCAAACTGATTCGAGACCGACTCAAGATAGCTCAATCCCGGAAGAAGAGCTATGCTGATAAAAAATGCAAGGAAGTGACGTATGAAGTGGGAGACCGAGCTTACCTTTGTGTGTCCCCACTTCGAGGAATCAAGAGGTTTGGTGTTAAAGGAAAGTTAGCACCCAGATTCATAGGCCCCTACAAAGTTCTGGAACATAGAGGCAAAGTTGCATACAAGCTAGAATTGCCAGAAGGATTGTCCGGAGTTCATCATGTTTTCCATGTTTCCCAGCTGAAGAAATGCCATGCTGAGATGGCTGATTTTCCTTTGAGAGACACAGTGCCCCTAGAGGCCATACAACTTGAAAGTGATCTGACTTACGAGGAGAAGCCCGTCAGGATTCTCGAGACTGCCAATAGAGTCACCCGTAGCAGGATCATCAAGTTTTGTAAGGTTCTGTGGAGTCACCACACCGAGGAAGAAGCCACCTGGGAACGTGAAGAAGATCTTCGTAGAGACCACCTGCACCTATTTTCTAGCCAACCCGAATCTCGAGGGCGAGATTCATCTTAAGGTGGGTAGGTTTGTAACATCCCAAAATTTCATTTTGGAATGTTATGATATATATAGCTATGCATCGTCATCACATTGTTTGAATGAATATAATGGTTGAAGTGCTTCTTTTGAATTTTTGAAAGGTCACTTTCATCTTTCCCTTTTTCTTGTTTCACCTATTTGAAAATCTCTGGAAAAGTTCAAAGAAAAGAGGGGAGTAACATGACACTCCACACCAGGGGCATCTTGGTAAAATATTTTGAGCAATAAAACCAGGGGTCTATTTGAAAGTTTATCTCAAAAAGGATTTAAAATCAAATAAGCAATTTCTGAAAATAATTTTTTTTCAAAGTATTCAATATGAAAGAGGAAAAATGTTCATTGAATAGCATTAATTCTCCTGATCATTATGATATATATATATATTTCCTATATTTGGAAATGTTTTGAATGCTTTAAAAGAGTTTTTACTGCTCTGGAAATAGAAAAGGAAACAAATTAATTTTAAACGGGCCGGCCCACCTGCGTTTAATTCCCGAATTCATTCCCGATCTGCCACCAACGCGCTGATGCCGCCCTCTCTCTCTCTGATGCCCCGGCCCCACTGCCCGATCCCGAAAATGCAGCGGTCTTCTCCTTCCTCCCCGCGCACAGGACATCGTCGGAGATCCCTCCCGCGACGGATCCGCCTCCACCTGCCTTCTCTTGACCACCCGCGGCCCTATAAATACCCTGGCCACCCTCCGCGATGCATTTCACCCTGGACGCCCCCTTCCCTCGCCAGAAAACACCCGCCCGAGCACATCAGAGCTCCACCCCCCAGCCAAAGCTCCAAGAGCTCGAGGAGCTCGCCTTTGTCGTCCCCAGGCCCAACCGTCGCCGCCAACTGACGCCGGAGGTCCGCCGCCATCAATAGGACCCCCCGGACGCTGTCCCCAACCACCGGAGCCCTACCCCCGTCGACTCGCCGCCTCGGCCTCGCCGGAGAACCTCCACCGCCGGCGACCCTCCCTCTGTGAGCCCCTCTCCCCCTCCCTGGACCGTCCGATCTAAATCCAACGCCTAGGATTAGCTCATTTTAAAACCCAAACCGGTATCCCCTACAGCTCGGACGTCCGCTCGAATCGTCAGATCTCACACCCCCCGTAACCAATCAGAGAATGCCACGTCACCCTGTCCGTTCGATCAGTTTTTTTTCTGTTCTTTTCTGTTTTAGAAAACAGAATGTTTTTTGTTTTTGTTTTAGTTGTAACTTTTCAAATAATTAGTGTTTTTAATTGATTCTTTTTGCATTGGTTCACAAATTTGATGTAGTTTATGTCTGTATGCTTAGATTTCAAATTTGAACTTTCAATTTTGAATCTAATAAAATTTGTTCAAATTACTAAAATCTGTATAACTATAGTTTAAAAATATATTTTTGAGTGAATCTTTTTGCCACTGTTTGGTATTAGCTAAACCTATTATTCCACATGATTTGAGTATTTTTTTGAATAAATTTAGTTACTGTTTCTAACAAAAACAGAATCTGTCTAGTTCTTAATAGGTTTTAACTAAATTGATTTTTATTCAATTTGAACCTAAATTAGTTTAACTTTTGTTTTAGATTTCATTAGGTTCTGTTAATTCAAATTAAGGTGTAACTTTTTTCTGTTAATATTTTTTTTCCACATTGTTTTGTACTCTACTTTGAATAGGTTCATCTTGTTTTCACCATGCATATTGTTTAGAAGAAGTTTTGTAGTAATTCTTTTAGCACAATGCTGTTTATAATGAACTACTTTCTATTTTCAAATAAAATTATATTTACTTTTCTGTTATGTAAATGTCTAAGTTGTTCAAAACCAAATTTTTGACTTGTATGTCGTAGTAGAGATTTTTTTTGACACCAAAATTTTATAGTCTTATACTTTAAGTGAATATTCTCTTGATTGTGCTTTTGTTTGTTGAAGCATTTGTTTACCTTGCTGTTGTATGAATTGTTTTGCGTTTATGCTTATGGTGTGCTCTTGTTTGATTCGTTAGATCATCCGGAGTGCGAAGCTTGTTATCTAGAGTCACTTGATTACGAGGATCGTCGGCAAGGCTAGTCACTTTGACCATGTATACTTATGTTTTATTGCAATAGTTCTTCCATCACCCAATTGCATGCAAAGTAGGTAATTGGAAACTTGGTTACTTTTTGTAGTATCATGTGGTAGGTAACCCTCAACCCTTTGAAACATTGGCCCCGAGAAACGTTGTTTTACATTTTGCTATGCTATTAGCAGACGGGGTTGGTGGTGTGATGCATGAGAGTTTTGAGTTAATAATTTCAAGACCTACATGATGATCAACTCTTCAAGACTCCATGTTTTCAACTTACCTCCGGGTGGATGATGGTTGAACGGCACCCTGGAGAAACCAGTGGTTAGCCTAGATGATGCTGGAGAAGTGCTAGTATTCATGCGGAAAGGTCCACCCAAGCACAAAGAGAAGGATGGATGCTTCAAGACCCAAGGCTTACCTGCACAGCCACAAGCCATTGTGGGCTCTGGCTTGGTTGGATATCGTGGTGACCCTGGACAGGCGGTACTATGAGATGTAGAAGAATGGTAGGAAAGGATAGGCACCGACAGAGTCTCGGGGAAACCCTTTTGAAGACCATGTTTTGGTCATCCGTTTCTCAAACACCATGAAGTGCGAGAAGTCCAATGGAGGCGATCAAATCTTGTGGGGAACGTGTGCAACACTCTGCAGAGTACCCAAACCTAATCGATTAGCCGTGTCCACGGTCATGGACAGTTTGAGCCAAAGGAACTGAAACTATCTGGAACTCTCAACACAATTAATCATATTGATGTGGGTTATTAATGTCAACTTGGGTATGACAATTGGTTGGTGGAGCCATCTCATTAATCAACCAACATTGTAGTAATTATGCCTTTGCCCTCTCTTGTTGTAGGAAAATTTTGGCTTTATGCAAAAACTTACTACCCCACCTGCCATATTTGCATATAGACTAGATGATTAGTTTACCCCCCTCTCTTGTGACTTTGCTGGCATATTCAATATGCTGACCTATACGGCTGCAACGTATCATGTTGCAGAGTACTTTTCCGACCAGGAGTGAGGATACGCTCTACGCTCGGTGAGATGCCCTTGGAGTCAGATGGACTCATCTACCTTTGGAGCTTCCGCAAGTTTATGGTTTAGTTTATCTCATGAGTTGGCCTTCAGCCACTTTATTGTAATCATTATTGTAATAAAGGACTCGATATGAGATTTCGATTAATTAATGTTGTGTGATTTCGCTTTCATATATACATTGATGTACCGTGTGTGTACCAGCATGATCTTGGGATGGTATAGAAACACCGGAGATTCGACCTTTCAGGTCGGGTCGCTACACGTGACTAACACTTAGTCACATTGCTTGCAAGGCTTTTTGTGATGTTGTGTTACCGAGTGGGCCCTGAGATACCTCTCCGTCACACGGAGTAACAAATCCCAGTCTTGATCCATGCCAACTCAACAGACACCCTTGGAGATACTTGTAGAGTACCTTTATAGTCACCCAGTTACGTTGCGACGTTTGATACACACAAGGCACTCCTCCGGTGTCCGTGAGTTGCATGATCTCATGGTCATAGGAACATATACTTGACATGCAGAAAACTATAGCAATAAACTGACACGATCATATGCTACGTTTATAGTTTGGGTCTTGTCCATCCCATCATTCTCCTAATGATGTGATCCCGTTATCAAATGACATCTTATGTCAATGGCTAGGAAACCTTAACCATCTTTGATCAACGAGCCAGTCTACTAGAGGCATACTAGGGACAAAGTGTTGTCTTCTTATCCACACATGTAATGTGTTTCCAATCAATACAATTATAGCATGGATAATAAACAATTATCATGAACAAGGAAATGTAATAATAAACACTTTATTTATTGCCTCTAGGGCATATTTCCAACAGTCTCCCACTTGCACTAGAGTCAATAATCTAGTTCACATCACTATGTGATTTACATTGTAATGAATTGAACACCCGTGCAGTTCTGGTGTTCATCATGTTTAGCCCTTGGAAGAGGTTTAGTCAACAGGTCTGCAACAGTCAGATCCGTGTGCACTTTGCAAATATTTATGTTCTTCTCCTCGATGTAATCGTGGATGGAATTGAAACGTCGCTTTATGTGTCTGGTCCTCTTGTGAAACCTTGGTACCAGTGTTGTCACAGAACAGAGTCATTGGATTCAGTGCACTCGACACTACTCCAAGATCTGTCATGAACTGCTTCATCCAGACACCTTCCTTCGCCGCCTCCGAGGCTGCGATGTACTCCGCTTCGCATGTAGAATCAGTTACCATGCTTTGCTTGGTACTGCACCAGCTTACCGCTCCCCCGTTGATAATAAATACGTATCCGGTTTGTGACTTAGAGTCATCTGGATCAGTGTCAAAGCTTGCATCGACGTAACCCTTTACGACGAGCTATTCATCACCTCCATAAACGAGAAACATTTCCTTAGTCCTTTTTAGGTACTTAAGGATATTCTTGAATGCCATCCAGTGCTCCATTCCAGGATCACTTTGAAACCTTCCGAACATACTTATGGCAAGGCTGACATCGGGTCTTGTGCACAACATTGCATACATGATAGAGCCTATGGCTGAAGCATTTGGGATGACACTCATCTTTTCTCTATCTTCTGAAGTCACTGGGCATTGAGTCTTACTCAACTTCACACCTTGTAACACAGGCAAGAACCCCTTCTTGGACTGATCCATTTTGAACTTCTTCAAAACTTTATCAAGGTATGTGCTCTGTGAAAGTGCTATTAAGCGTCTTGATCTATCTCTATAGATCTTAATGCCTAATATGAAAGCAGCTTCTACTAGGTCCTTCATTGAAAAACTCTTGTTCAAATATTCCTTCACGCTTTCCAGCATTTCTATATTGTTTCCAATCAGCAATATGTCATCCACATATCATATTAGAAATGCTATAGAGCTCCCACTCACTTTCTTGTAAATACAAGCTTCTCCATAAACTTGTATAAACCCAAACGCTTTGATCACCTCATCAAAGCGCTTATTCCAACTCCGAGATGCTTGCACCAGCCCACAAATGGATCGCTGGAGTTTGCAAACTTTGTCAGCATTCTTTGGATCGACAAAACCTTCTGGTTGCATCATATACAACTCTTCCTCAAGGAAACCGTTGAGGAACGCTGTTTTGACATCCATCTGCCAAATTTCATAGTCGAAATAAGCAGTTATTGCCAACATGATTCTGACAGACTTAAGCATCGCTACGGGTGAGAAGGTCTCATCGTAGTCAACTCCTTGAACTTGTGAAAAACCCTTTGCCACAAGTCGAGCTTTATAGATGGTGGCATTACCGTCCGCGTCCGCCTTCTTCTTAGAGATCCATTTGTTCTGAATGGCCTTTCGCCCTTCAGGTAATAAATCCCAAGTCCATACTTTGTTTTCATACATGGATCCCTTCTCGGATTTCATGGCCTCTAACCATTTCTCAGAATCCGGGCCCATCATCGCTCCTCCATAGCTCGTAGGTTCATTGTTGTCCAACAACATGACCTCCAAGATAGGGTTGTCGTACCACTCAAGAGCAGTACGCGCCCTTGTCGACCTACGAGGTTCAATAGCAACTTGATCCGAAGCTTCATGATCATCATCATTAACTTCCTCTTCAACTGTCGTAGGCTCCACAGAAACATCTTTCTACATTGCGCTACTCTCTGGTTGAAGTAAAGGTTCAATAACCTCATCAAGATCTATTTTCCTTCAACTCAATTCTTTCGAGAGAAACTCTTTCTCAAGAAATGTTCCGGTCTTAGCGACAAACACTTTGCCTTCGGATCTGAGATAGAAGGTATACCTGTCTGTCTCTTTCGGGTATCCTATGAAGACGCATTTCTCCGCTTTGGGTTCCAGCTTTTCAGGCTGAAGCTTTTTGACATAAGCATCACATCCCCAAACTTTAAGAAATGACAACTTTGGCCTATTGCCAAACCATAGTTCATATGGCGTCGTCTCAACGGATTTCGATGGTGCCCTATTTAAAGTGAATGCAGTTGTCTCTAATGCATAACCCCAAAAATATAGTGGCAAATCAGCAAGAGACATCATAGAACGCACCATATCTAATAAGGTTAGATTACGACGTTCGGACACACCATTACGTTGTGGTGTTCCAGGTGGTGTCAACTATGAAACAATTCCACACTGTCTTAAGTGACTACCAAACTCATAACTCAGATATTCACCTCCTTGATCAGATCACAGGAATTTGATCTTCTTTTTACGATGATTCTCAACTTCACTATGAAATTGCTTGAACTTTTCAAACGTTTCAGACTTATGTCTCATTAAGTAAATATACCCATATCTACTTAAGTCATCAGTGAAGCTGAGCAAATAATGATATCCACCGCGCACTATAACATTCATTGGACCGCACACATCAGTATGTATGATTTCCAGTAAGTCACTTGCCCGTTCCATTGTTCCAGAGAACAGCGTTTTAGTCATCTTGCCCATGAGGCATGGTTCATATGTGTCAAGTGATTCAAAATAAAGTGACTCCAAACTTCCATCAGCATGGAGCTTCCTCATGCGTTTTACACCAATATGACCTAAATGGCAGTGCCAGAAGAAAGTGGTACTATCATTATCAACTCTACATCTTTTGGCATCAATGTTATGAACATGTGTATCATCACTATCAAGATTCAATATGAATAAACCCCTCACATTGGGTGCATGACCATAAAAGATATTACTCATATAAATAGAACAACCATTATTCTCTGATTTAAATGAGTAACCGTCTTGCAATAAACAAGATCCAGATATAATGTTCATGCTTAACGCATGCACTAAATAACAATTATTCAGGTTCATCACTAATCCCAATGGTAATCGAAGAGAGAGCGTGCCGACGGCGATCACATCAACCTTGGAACCATTTCCCACGCGCATCGTCACTTCGTCCTTCGCTAGCCTTCGTCTATTCCGTAGTTCCTGTTTTGAGTTGCAAATGTGAGCAACCGAACCGGTATCAAATACCCACGCACTACAACAAGAGCTAGTAAGGTACACATCAATAACATGTATATCATATATACCTTGTTTGTCGTTGGCCGCCTTCTTGTCAGCCAGGTACTTGGGGCAGTTCCGCTTCCAGTGATGAGTTCCCTTGCAATGAAAGCACTCAGTTTCTGGCTTGGGTCCAGCCATGGCTTCTTTACAGGAGTAGCAACTGCTTTTCCATCCTTCTTGGTTCTACCCTTCTTGCCCTTGCCCTTGCCATTCTTCTTGAAACTAGTGGTTTTATTGACCATCAACACTTGATGTTCTTTCTGGATTTCAGACTTAGCGACTTTTAGCATCGCAAACAGCTCGGCGACTGACTTGTTCATCCTGTGCATGTTATAGTTCATCACAAAGCTCTTGTAACTAGGTGGCAGTGATTGAAGAACTCTGTCAGTGATCGCCTCTGGCGGAAGGGCAATTCCCAACTCTACCAGACGAGTCGAATACCCAGACATTCTGAGTATATGTTCACTGATAGACCCATTCTCCTCCATTTTGCAATCATAGAACTTATCGGAGGTCTCATACCTCTCGATCCGGGCATTCTTCTGAAAGATAAACTTCAACTCCTGGAACATCTCATATGCTCCATAATGTTCAAAACATCTTTGAAGTCCCGGTTCTAAGCCATACAATATTGCACACAGAACTATTGAGTAATCTCCAGAACGTGCCTCCCAAGCATTGTTAACGTCTTCGGATGACATATCTTCTGGTTGGTCACCAAGCGGTGCATCAAGGACATATGATTTCTAGGAAGCCGTGAGGATAATCCTCAGATTACGGGCCCACTCAACAAAGTTACATCCATCATCTTTCAACTTAGCTTTCTCTAGGAACGCATTAAAATTCAGGGGTGCTACTGCGCGAGCCATTGCTCTACAACATAAATATGCAAAGGTTACTTAGACTATTGTTCAAGATAATGAGTTTAGTTAATCAAATTACTAAAGCTCCCACTCAAATTGACATCCCTCAGGTCATCTGAGTGTCACATGATCCAAATTCACCAACTCAAGTCCGATCATCACGTGAGTTGAGGTGGTTTCAATGGTGAACATCATCATGTTGATCATATCTACTATATGACTCTTGTTTGACCTTTCGGTCTCTTGTGTTCCGAGGCCATGTCTGTACATGCTAGGCTCGTCAAGTTTAACCCGGGTGTTCTGCATGTGCAACACTGGCTTTCACCCGTTGTATGTGAACGTAGAGTCTATCACACCCGATCATCACGTGGTGTCTCGACACGACGAACTTTCACAACGGTGCACACTCGGGGAGAACACAATTTATCTTGAAATTAAGTGAGGGATCACCTTATAATGTTACCGTTGTCCTAAGCAAAACAAGGTGCATAAAAGGATTAACATCACATGCAAATCATAAGTGACATGATATGGCCATGAACTTGTGCTTTTGATCTCCATCTAGAAAGCACCGGCATGATCTCCGTCGTCACTGGCAAGACACCATGATCTCCATCATCTTGATCTCCATCAACGTGTCGCCATCAGGGTTGTCGCGCCCTTCATGCTTGTACTACTATTGCTACCATTTAGCGATAAAGTAAAGCATTACATAGTGCTTTATGATTGACACGCAGGTCATACAATAATTAAAGACAACCCTATGGCTCCTGCCGGTTGCCGTACTCAACGACATGCAAGTCGTGATAATCTATACATCACATGATCATCGCATACATCACATATATCACATCATGTAATTGGCCATATCACATCACAACATACCCTGCAAAAACAAGTTGGGCGTCCTCTAATTGTTATTGCATGTTTTACGTGGCTGCTACATGTATCTAGCAAGAACAATTCTCATCTATGCAAAAACCACAACGGTGATACACTAGTTGCTTTTCAACCTTCTCAAGGACCGCCTTTGTCGAATCCGATCCAACTAAAGTGAGAGAAACTGTCACCCGCAAGCCATCTATGCAACAAGTTGCAGTTGATGGAACCGGTCTCTCGTAAGCGTACGAGTAATGTTGGTCTGGGCCGCTTCATCTCACAATACCGCTGAACCAAAACACGACCAAGGGAGGAAGCAATCTAAGCATCAACGCCCACAAACTCTTTGTGTTATACTCGACATCTCATCTACACATTGACCTAGCTCATGATACCAATATTGGGGAACATTGCATGGGAAACAAAAAAATTCCTACGCACATGCAGATCTATCCATGGTGATGAGCATCTATGAGAGGGAGAGTGGATCTATGTACCCTTGTAGATCGCTAAGCGGGAAGCATTAAGAAACGGGGTTGGTGTAGTCGAACGTCTTCGCGATCCAAATCGCCCAGCATCCCGCGATCCAATCACGATCCGTCCCGCGATGCAATCATGATCCGTCCCACAAACTTGATCACGATCCGTCCCGCAAACTTGATCACGGTCCTTCCGATCTAGCGCCGAACGGACGGCACCTCCGCATTCAGCACACGTACAGCTCGATGATGATCTCTGCCTTCTTGATCCAGCAAGAGGGAGTGGAGAGGTAGAATAGTTCTCTAGCAGCGTGACGGCACTCCAGCGATGGTGGTGGAGCTATTCCCGCAGGGCTTCGCCTAAGCACTGCAGAAATCCGATCTGGAGGAGAAACTATGCACTGGAGGAACGGGCAGCACGTGGCTAAAAATTCTGTGCAAAAACCCTAAAACCACCAGTATATATAGGGGGAAGATAGGAGGAGGCTTGTCCCAAGGGCCAAGCCTCCAAGGAGGAGGCTGAACCAGATGGGAGAGGTGGAATCCACCTCCAGTCCTAGTAGGACTAGGATTCATCCTATTTTTGACTTTTTCCACTTTTTCTCTTTGGGCTTTCTTTCCCTAGCCGCATGGGATTTATGTGGGACTTCCACCAGCCAACTAAGGGCTGGTATTCACTCTCCCACAGCCCCATGTAGCCTTTTGGGTCGAAATACCCCTCTCGATGGTGTCCCGGTACACTACCGATGAGCCCAAAACTTTTCCGACGACCAAAATAGGACTTCCTATATATCAATCTTTACCTCCGAACCATTACGGAGCTCCTCGTGATGTCTGAGATCTCATACGGGACTCCGAACAACCTTCGGTCACCACCATACATAACTCTATACTACCGAAACGTCACCAAACCTTAAGTGTGCAGATCCTGTGGGTTCAAGAACTATGCAGACATGACTGAGACACCTCTACGGTCAATAACCAATAGCGGGACCTGGATGCCCATATTGGTTCCTACGTATTCTATGAAGTTTATCGTTTGAACCTCTATGTCAAGGATTTAGTTAATCTCGTATGATGTTCCCTTTGTTATTCGGTATGTTACTTGCCCGAGATTCGATCATCGGTATCTCCATACCTTGTTCAACCTCGTTACCAGCAAGTCACTTTACTCGTTCTGTAATACAAGATCCCATGATAAACACTTAGTTGCATTGCTTGCAAGGCTTATTGTGATGTTGTATTACCGAGTGGGCCTTGAGATACCTCTCCGTCACACGGAGTAACAAATCTCAGTCTTGATCCAATGCAACTCAACAGACACCCTCGGAGATACCTGTAAAGCACCTTTATAGTCACCCAGTTACGTTGCGACATTTGATAAACACAAGGCACTCCTCCGATGTCCGTGAGTTGCATGATCTCATGGTCATAGGAACATATACTTGACATGCAGAAAACAGTAGCAATAAACTGACATGATCTTATGCTACGTTTGTAGTTTGGGTCTTGTCCATCACATCATTCTCTTAATGATGTGATCCCATTATCAAATGACATCACATGTCAATGGCTAGGAAACCCTGACCATCTTTGATCAACGAGCTAGATCACTAGAGGCATACTAGGGACAAAGTGTTGTCTATTTACCCACACATGTAATGTGTTTCCAATCAATACTATTATAGCATGGATAATAAATGATTACCATGAACAAGGAAATATAATAATAAACACTTTATTTATTGCCTCTAGGGTATATTTCCAACATAGGGCGCGCACCCCGGGCTTGTGACCGTCTGGTGGGCCCCCTGATGTATTTCTTCCACCCAATATTTTTTATATGCGACGTTCCCCAACATGTATTTCTTCCACCCAATATTTTTTATATATTCCAAAATAATTCTCCGTAGATTTTCAGGACTTTTGGAGTTGTGCAGAATAGGTATCTCATAATTGCTCCTTCTCCAGTCCAGAATTCTAGCTGCCGACATTCTCCCTCTTCATGTAAACCTTGTAAAATAAGAGAGAAAAGGCATAAGTATTGTACCAAAATGTGTAATAACAGCCCATAATGCAATAAATATCAATATAAGAGCATGATGCAAAATGGACGTATCAACTCCCCCAAGCTTAGACCTCGCTTGTCCTCAAGCGAACGCCAAAATCGATAAATATGCCCACATGTTTAGAGATTGAGGTGTCGATAAAATAAAATGAGGACATGAAGGCATCATGATCATATTTAGAACATACACATAAATTGACATATAATTTCTTATGCTGAAGTAACAATTTGTTCACAAGGTAAAGTATGAATCATGAAATCTATTGGGAACCAACAAACTATGAACTCAGTCATTGAAGCAATTCCAATTTATCATAACGTAGGAAAGATTTAATATAATAGCTTGTAAAGCAAACTCACATACTCAATCATCTTTTAGTCTTTCACAATTGCTAACACTCACGAGGTACCTATGAGTTCGAAGCTTCAATCGTACATAGAGAAAGATAGGGGCTTATAGTGTTCCCTCCCAACTATTTACCTCAAGGGTAATGTCAATAGTAATAGCTCATGCTCACCCACTTCCGGGTGGATATATGTGTCTAGATCATTCCCCAACACATGACACTTGCTAAGAGATAAAGGCGAAGTAAGGAAAGTGATGGAGATCACCATGACTCTTGCATAAAGGTAAGTACTAGAAAATAAAAGTAACAGATAGGCCCTTCGCAAAGGGAAGCAGAGGTTGTCATGCGCTTTTATAGTTGGATGCACATTCCCTTAATGCAAAAGAACGTCACTTTATATTGCCCCTTGTGATAGAGAACTTTATTATGCAATCCGTCACTTTTATTTCTTCCCTATCACAAGTTCGTATAAAGCTTATTTTCCTCACACTAATATATCACACATATTTAGAGAGCAATTTTTTATTGCTTGAACAATGACAACTTACTTGAAGGATCTTACTCAATCCATAGGTGGGTATGGTGGACTCTCATGGCACAACTAGGTTGAGGGTGTTTGGATGCACAAGTAGTATCTCTACTTGGTGCGGAAATTTTGGCTTATATGAGGTGGAAGCAAGCGATACATGTTGAAGGATCTATAACCATATAACTTCTACTTGGAAGTAAGCAAAAATAACCCATTATGTTGTCTTCCTTGTCCAACATCAACTTATTAACATATAATATTTTAATGAGTGCTCACAATCATAAAAGATGTCCAAGATAATATATTTATATGTGAACCTCTATTTCTTTATTACTTCCTTTTAATTTCCAGAATGACCAATAGATATGTTTGTCAACCCACAACAAGTTTCAATGGACATAATTCTTATATGTGAAGTTATCACTCCCCATAAGATCATCATATATACTCGTTGCTTTTATTCTATACTTCTTTATATTTCTTTTTCTCAAGATCACGATCATAGCAAACAAGCTAAGCCCTAAACTCAAAACTACTCTTTAGTATAACGCTCGGACTTGCTTACATAGGGGGAACATAGAACAAAAACTCAAGACTAGATCACACGAAAACTTTATTCTACTAGATCAAGATATAACCAAAAGGATCGAACTAAGAATAATGATAAAAATAAAGGATGTGATGGTGATACGATACCTGGGAACCTCCCCCAAGCTTGGCACAAGCCAAGGGGAGTGCTTCGGAGGTGGTCTTGCTTCAGAGGTGGTGACGTTGGAGTTGCCGATGGGGTTGGAAGCTTGTCTAGTTTCCTCCTCCGAGAACAATCCATAAGGATCCAAGTCCCCGTAGACCTTGGGATTGGCAAGATAATGCAATATATAGCTCTCCCCATCAGAATCTTAGGATGACATATTGCTCTAAATCTGTTACCGAAACAGCTCAAAAAGAAAACAAGAGGCATTGGTGTGATACGGGAGTCAAAACCTTCAGGAGATTATATAATGACTTTTTCCAACCCAAAGGAGTATACCACAATAAAATGGAGTCCGGATGGTACACAAGGTAGCCACAAGCCACAGAGGCGCGCCCAGGGGGTAGGACGCACACCCAGGCTTGTCGCCTCCTCGTGCACTATTCGGACTACTTTAAATTTTCCTAATTTTTTAAATATTCCAAAATGGATAAAGTTTGCCATTAAAATCTTCTGGAGTTGGTTTACTTACTGTACCACATACCTATTCCTTTTTGGAGTCTATAACGTTCCGGTAGGTCTCCCTAATGTACTCCTCCGGAGTTATGGTATTAATAATATTGGTCTCAACATTTATGGGAGTACCTAAGATATAATGCTTGATTCTTTGCACGTTTACCACCTTTGGGTTTGTTCCTTCGGCGTTGTTGATCTTGATGGCACTAGAACGATATACTTCCTCAATTATGTAAGGCCCTTCCCATTTAGAGAGAAGTTTTCCTGCAAAAAATCTTAAACGAGAATTGTATAGAAATACATGATCACCTAAATTAAATTCACGCTGTTGTATTCTTCTATCATGCCATCTCTTAACCTTTTCTTTAAACAACTTGGCATTCTCATAGGCCTGGATTCTCCATTCATCAAGTGAGCTAATGTCGAATAACCTCTTCTCACCAGCAAGTTTGAAATCATAATTGAGCTCTTTAATTGCCCAATAAGCTTTATGTTCTAGCTCAAGAGGTAAGTGACATGCTTTACCATAAACCATTTATATGGAGACATACCCATAGGGTTCTTGTAAGCAGTTCTATAAGTCCACAGTGCATCATCAAGTTTCTTAGACCAATTCTTCCTAGATCTATTAACAGTCATCTGCAAAATCAATTTAATTTCCCTATTGCTCAATTATACTTGACCACTAGACTGAGGTTGATAAGGAGATGAGATTCTATGATTAACATCATACTTACCAAGCAATTTACGGAAAGCACCCTGGATAAAGTGTGAACCACCATCAGTCATTAAATATCTAGGGACTCCAAATCTACGGAAATTAAATTCTTTAAGCATTTTAACAGAAGTGTTATGGTTTGCGCTACTAGTTGGAATAGCTTGTACCCACTTACTAACATAATCAACAACAACTAGAATATGAGTGTACCCGTTAGATTGTGGAAAAGGTCCCATATAGTCAAAACCCCAAACATCAAATGGTTCAATAATAAGAGAGTAATTCATAGGCATTTCCTGACGTCTACTAATATTACCAATTCTTTGACATTCATCACAATACAAGACAAACTTACGAGCATCCTTGAAGAGAGTTGGCCAATAAAAACCAGATTGAAGTACCTTGTGTGCAGTTCTATCTCCGGCATGGTGTCCTCCGTAGGTCTCGAGGTGACATTTGCGTAGGATATGTTCCTGTTCATGCTCAGGTACACAACGTCTAATAATACCATATACGCCTTGTTTATAAAGGTGTGGATCATCCCAAAAGTAATGTCTTAAATCATAGAAGAACTTTTTCTTTTGTTGGTATGTGAAACTAGGCGGTATAAATTTAGCAACAATGTAATTAGCATAGTCAGCATACCATGGAGCATTACGCGAAGCCTTTATGACAGTTAATTGTTCATCAAGAAAGCTATCATCAATAGGTAGTGGGTCATAAAGAACATTTTCTAACATAGACAAGTTATCTGCTACGGGGTTATCAGCACCCTTTCTATCAATAATATGCAAATCAAATTCCTGTAGTAGAAGAACTCATCTAATAAGTCTAGGTTTAGCATTTCTCTTTCCATAAGGTACTTAATGGCAGCATGATTAGTGTGAACAGTTACTTTGGAATCAACAATACAAGATCTAAACTTATCACAAGCAAACACGACTGCTAAAAATTCCTTTTTAGTAGTAGCATAGTTTCGTTGAGCACTGTCTAGTGTTTTACTAGCAAAATGGATAATGTTTAATTTCTTACCAACTCTTTGTCCTAGAACAGCACCAACAACATAATTACTAGCATCACACATAATTTCAAATGGTAGGTTCCAATCAGGTGGGTGAACAATAGGTGCGGAAATCAAAGCATTCTTTAGGATTTCAAATGCTTCTACACAATCATCATCAAAAACAAATGGAACATCTTTTTGTAAAAGATTAGTGACAGGCCTAGAAATCTTAGAGAAATCTTTAATAAACCTCCTATAGAAACCAGCATGACTAAGAAAGCTTCTTATACCTCTGATATCCATAGGACACGACATTTTTTCAATAGCATCAACTTTAGCTTTATCAACTTCAATACCTCTTTCGGAGATTTTTTGTCCCAAGACAATGCCTTCATTAACCATAAAGTAGCACTTCTCCCAATTCAAGACAAGATTAGTTTCTTCGCATCTCTGCAAAACTCGATCAAGGTTGCTCAAGCAATCATCAAAGGAAGTTCCGTGAACGGAAAAATCAACCATGAAAACATCAAGAATATTTTTCACAAAAGTCAGAGAATATAGCCATCATACATCTTTGAAAGGTAGCAGGTGCATTGCATAAACCAAAAGGCATACGTTTATAAGAAAAGGTACCGAAAGGGCAAGTAAAAGTGATTTTTTCTTGATCCTCTTTTGACACAGTTATGTGAGAGAAACCAGAGTAACCATCTATAAAGAAAAAATGAGTATGTTTGGATAAGCTTTCTAGCATTTGATCAATAAAAGGTAGAGGGTAATGATCTTTCTTAGTAGCTTTATTTAATTTCCTAAAATCAATTACCATTCTATTACCAGTAACAATTCTTTGCGAGATCAATTCATTTTTATCATTAGGAACAAAGGTGATACCTCCTTTCTTGGGGACACAATGAACGGGACTAACCCATCTACTATCAGCTACAGGGTAAATTATACCTGCCTCTAGAAGCTTTAGTATTTCTTTTCTTACCACCTCTTTCATCTTAGGATTCAACCGTCATTGGTGATCAACAACTGGTTTGGCATCAGGCTCCATATTAATTTTATGCTGACATAAAGTGGGACTAATGCCCTTAAGATCATCAAGAGTATATCCAATAGCAGCACAGTGCTTCCTCGGAGTTTCCAATAATCTGTTTCCTTCATGCTCTGAAAGGTTAGCACTAATAATAATAGGATATATCTCCTTTTTATCATGATAAACATATTTCAAAGTATCAAGTAATTGTTTAAGCTCAAACACGGGATCACCCTTGGGTGGAGGAGGATCCCCAAGTATTTCAACTCGTAGATTGTGTTTCAAAATAGGCTGCTGATCAAAGAACATTTTATCTATTGCATTCCTCTCATTCATATGCATATCATTTTCATGGTCTAGCAAATATTATTCTAAAGGATCAGTAGGAGGCACGATAATTGAAGCAAGACCAATAATTTCATCTCTACTAGGCAATTCTTGGTCGTGGGGTCATCTACAAAATTTAGAGAAATTAAACTCATGAGACACATCCCCAAAACTCACAGTAACTGTTTCTTTCTCACAATCAATCCTAGCATTAACAGTATTCAAGAAGGGTCTGCCAAATATGATGGTACAAAAATCATATTGTGGGGAACCGAGAACAAGAAAATCAGTAGGATACTTTATTTTCCCACACAAGCCTTCAACATTTCTAACAATCCCAACTGGTGCAATAGTATCTCTATTGGCAAGCTTAATAGTAACATCAATTTCCTCTAGTTCAACCGGTGCAATAGCATGCATAATTTCTTTGTATAAGGAAAAGGGAATTGCACTCACACTAGCACCCATATCACACAAGCCATGATAACAATGATCACCTATTTTAACAGAAACAACAAGCACGCCAACCACTGGTCTATGTTTACTCTTAGTGTCAGGCCTAGGAATTCTAGCAGCTTCATCACATAAATGAATAACATGCCCATCAATATTATCGACCAAGAGATCTTTAACCATAGCAATACTAGGTTCAACTTTAATTTGTTCAGAGGGTGTAGGTGTTCTACCACAGCTCTTACGAACCATAGTTGAAGCTTTAACATGTTCCTTTATTCTAACGGGGAAAGGTGGTTTCTCAATATAAGCAACAGGAATAACAGGATCAACATTATAAGTAATAGTTTCCTCTTCAACTTTAACAGGTTCAACTACTTTCACTTCAATGGGAGGATGATATTTAAACCACTTCTCCTTAGGGAGATAAACATGAGCAGCAAAAGATTCACGGAAAGAAGCTACTATCTCAGAGTCATGTCCATATTTAGTGCTAAATTCACGAAAAGCATCGGTGTCTATGAAGGATTCAACACAATCAAACTTGAGGTTCATACCTGACTCCTTACCTTAGTCGAGTTCCCAATCTTCAGAGTTGCATTTAATTCTTTCCAATAAATCCCATTTGAAGTCAATATCCTTCTTCATATAGGAACCAGCACAAGAAGTATCGAGCATGGATTGATCATTACGAGAAAGCCGAGCATAAAAATTCTGAATAATAATTTCTCTCGAGAGCTTATGATTGGGGCATGAATATAACATTGACTTAAGACTCCCCCAAGCTTGAGCGATTCTTTCTCCTTCATGAGGCCAAAAATTATAAATATAATTTCGATCACGATGAACTAGATGCATAGGATAGAACTTCTGATGAAATTCCATTTTCAATCGGTTGTAGCTTCATGGTCCAATATTATCACATAGCCTATACCATGTCAATGCCTTCTCCTTTAAAGATAAAGGAAATACCTTCTTATTAACGTGATCCTCGGGCAGACCTGCAAACTTAAATAATCCACAAACTTCATTCACATAGATTAGGTGCAAATCAGGATGTAGTGTTTCCATCTCCTGCAAAAGGATTAGCCGGCAGTTTCTCTATCATACCCGAAGGAATTTCATAATAAATATTTTCAGTAGGTTCTGTAGGTTGAGGGATAAATCTTTGTGTTTCTAGTCAAGGTGAAGATACTTTGAACAAGCCCCTCAAAGGATTACTTTCCGTTGTAACAAGTGACAATAAATTTCAGCACACTATATAAATTTTTCCTTACCAGATTCCACTTACCAAAGGTGCTTCACTCCCCGGAAACGGCGCCAGAAAAGAGTCTTGATGACCCACAAGTATAGGGGATCTATCGTAGTCCTTTCGATAAGCAAGAGTGTCAACCCAACGAGGACCAGAAGGAAATGAAAAGCGGTTTCCAATAAGGTATTCTCTGCAAGCACTAAAATTATCGGTAACAGATAGTTTTTTGATAAGATAATTTGTAACAAGTAACAAGTGTGGCAAAGGTGCATCAAGGTAGCCCAATCCTTTTTGTAGCAAAGGACAGGCCTGTACAAACTCGTATATAAAGCAAAGCGCTCCCGAGGACACATGGGAATTTCTGTCAAGCTAGTTTTCATCATGCTCATTTGATTCGCGTTCGTTACTCCGATAATTTGATATGTGCGTGGACCGGTTCTTGGGTGCTTCCCTTACTTGGAAAAACCTCCCACTTATGATTAACCCCTCTCACAAGCATCCAAAACTATGAAAGAAGAATTAAGATAAATCTAACCATAGCATGAAACATGTGGATCCAAATCAGCCCCTTACGAAGCAACGCATAAACTAGCGTTTAAGCTTCTGCCACTCTAGCAACCCATCATCTACTTATTACTTCCCAATGCCTTCCTCTAGGCCCAAACAATGGTGAAGTGTCATGTAGTCGACGTTCACATAACACCACTAGAGGAGAGACAACATACATGTCATCAAAATATCAAACGAATACCAAATTCTCACATGATTACTTATAACAAGACTTATCCCATGTCCTCGGGAACAAATGTAACTACTCACAAAGCATATTAATGTTCATAATCAGAGGAGTATTAATGATAATCAAGGATGTGAACATATGATCTTCCACCAAGTAAACCAACTAGCATCAACGACAAGGAGTAATCAACACTACTAGCAACCTACAGGTACCAATCTGAGGTTTTGAGACAAAGATCGGATACAAGAGATGAACTAGGGTTTGGACAAAGATCGATTTTCCCCTCCCGAAGGGAAGTTTCCCTGGTAGAACAGCTCCATCGGAGCCATAGCTAGGTTCTTCCCAAGTTCCGCCTCGAGACGGTGGCGTTTCAACCAGAAAGCTCTGTTATGATTTTTCTCCAGGTCAAAACCCTCCATATAGCATAAGATGGGCACCGGAAGGCTGCCAGGTGGGCCACAAGCCACAGGGGCGCACCTAGGGGGTAGGGCGCGCCCCCCAGGCTTGTGACTAAGTGGTGGGCCCCCTGATGTATTGTTGGAAATATGCCCTAGAGGCAATAATAAATTGGTTATTATCATATTACCTTGTTCATGATAATCGTTTATCATCCATGCTATAATTGTATTAATCAAAAACTCAGATACATGTGTGGATACATAGACAACAGCATGTCCCTAGTATGTCTCTAATAGACTACCTCGTTGATCAAAGATGACTATGGTTTCCTAGTCATGGACATGAAATGTCATTTGATAACGGTATCACATCATTAGGAGAATGATGTGATGGACAAGACCCAAACAACAAATGTAGCATATGATCGTGTCAGTTTATTGCTACTGTTTTCTGCATGTCAAGTATATGTTCCTATGACCATGAGATCATGAAACTCATGGACACCGGAAGAGTGCCTTGTGTGTATCAAATGTCGCAACATAACTGGGTGACTATAAAGGTACTCTACAGGTATCTCCGAGGGTGTCTATTGGGTTGGCATGGATCAAGACTGGGATTTGTTACTCCGTGTGACGGAGAGGTATCTCAGGGCCCACTCGGTAATACAACATCACAACAAGCCTTGAAAGCAATGTGACTAAGTGTTAGTCACGGGATCTTGTATTATAGAACGAGTAACGAGACTTGCCGGTAACATCATATGGGATTAATTGAATCCTTGACATAGAGGTTCGACCGATAAAGATCTTCGTAGAACATGTAGGAACCAATATGGGCATCCAGGTCCCGCTATTGGTTATTGACCGTAGAGGTGTCTCGGTCATGTCTACATAGTTCTCGAACCCGCAGGGTTTGCACACTTAAGGTTCGGTGATGTTTCGGTAGTATAGAGTTATGTATGGTGGTGACCGAAGGTTGTTCAGAGTCCTGGATGAGATCCCGAATGTCACGAGGATCTCCGGAGGTAAATATTGATATATAGGAAGTCCTATTTTGGTCGCTGGAAAAGTTTCGGGCTCATCGGTAGTGTACCGGGAGTGCCGGTAGTGTATCGGGAGACCATCGGGAGGGGTATTTCGACCCAAGAGGCTACATGGGCTGTGGGGGAGTAAATACCAGCCCTTTGTGGGCTGGTGGAAGTCCCACACAAGGCCCATACGTCTGGGAAGAAAAGCCCAAAGAGAAAAAGGTGGAAAAAGGCAAAAATAAGGAGGAGTCCTAGTCCTACTAGGATTGGAGGAGGAATCCTCCAATCCTCCTTGATTCGTCTGACCCAAGGGCTGGATCCTTGGGAGACAAGCCTCCTCCTCTCTTCCTCTTATATATACTGGAGGTTTTAGGGTTTTTGGCACCAGATTTTCAGCCACGTGCTACTCGTTCCTCTAGTGCATAGTTTCTCCTCTAGATCGGTTTTCTGCAGTGCTTAGGGCGAAGCCCTGCCAGAATTGCTCCACCACCATCGCCGTGGCACCGTCACGCTGCTGGAGAACTCTTCTACCTCTCCGCTCCCTCTTGCTGGATCAAGAAGGCGTAGATCGTCAGCGAGCTGTACGTGTGCTGAACGCGAAGGTGCCGTCCGTTTGGCGCTAGATCGGAAGGACCGTGATCAATATCGCGAGACGGATCGTGATGAGTTCGCGGGACGGATCATGATGAGTTCGCGGGATGGATCGTGATTGGATCACGGGACGGATTGTGATGAGTTCATGGGACGGATCGTGATTGCATCGCGGGATAGATCGTGATGAGATCACGGGACGCTCGGCGATTTCGATCACGAAGACGTTCGACTACACCAACCGCGTTTCTTAACGCTTCCCGCTTAGCGATCTACAAGGGTATATAAGGTGATCCCTCACTTAATTTTCAAGATAAATTGTGTTCTCCCTGAGTGTGCACCGTTGCGAAAGTTCGTCGTGTTGAGACACCACGTGATGATCGGGTGTGATAGACTATATGTTCACATACAACGGGTGCAAGCCAGTGTTGCACATGCAGAACACTCAGGTTAAACTTGATGAGCCTAGCATGTACAGACATGGCCTCGTAACACAAGAGACAGAAAGGTCGAACATGAGTCATATAGTAGATATGATCAACATGATGATGTTCACCATTGAAACCACCTCAACTCACGTGATGATCGGACTTGAGTTGGTGAATTTGGATCATGTATCACTCGGATGACCGGAGGGATGTCAATTTGAGTGGGAGTTCTTCAGTAATATGATTAATTGAACTCATTATCATCAACATAGTCAGTAGTGTATTTGCAAATTATGTTGTAGATTACTTGCTCGCGCTGTAGCTCCCTTAAATTTTTATATGTTCCTAGAGAAATAGAGTTGAAAGATGATGGTAGAAATATTGCGGACTGGGTCTATGATCTGAGGATTATCCTCATTGCTGCACAGAAGGCTTATGTCCTTAATGCACCGCTCGGTGCACCTACCCCTCTAGCGTCGTCTATAGATGTTGTGAACATCTGACAGGCACGTTCTGATGACTACCTGATACTTTAGTGCGTCATGCATTACGGCTTAGAATTGAGCCTCCAAATCGTTTAGAACGTCACGAAACATATGAGATGTTCTAAGAGCTGAAATTAGGATCTCAGGCGCGTGCCTGTGTTGCGAGATATGAGATCTCCAACAAGATTCTTTGCCTGCAAGATGAAAGAGAATAGCTCAATCGTTGAGCATGTGCTCAGATTGTCTGGGTGCTACAATTGCTTGAATCGAGTGGGAGTTGATCTTCCAGATAAGATAGTGATTGATATAGTTCTCCAAGTCACTATCACTAAGCTACTAGAACTTGGTGATGAGCTATAAAATGCCAGGGATAGAAATAATGATCCCTGAGCTATTCGCAATGTTTGACACCACGAAGGTAGAAATCAAGAAGGAGCGTCAAGTGCTGATGGTTAGTCAAACCACTAGTTTCGAGAAGGGCAGGAGAAAGGAGGGAAACTTCATGGATAGCAAGGCAGTTGCTGCTCCAGTGAAGCAACCCAAAGTTGAACCCAAACCCGAGACTAAGTGCTTCGATTATGAGGAGAGCGGTCGTTGAAGCAGAACAACCCTAGATACTTGGCAGATAAGAAGGCTGGGAACGTCGACAGAAGTATATTTGATATACGTGTTATTGATGTGTACCTTTCTAGTAATCCAAGTGGCACCTGGGTATTGGATACCGGTTCGGTTGCTAAATGTTAGTAACTCGAAATATAAGCTACGGAATAAACGGAGAACTAGCTAAGGGTGAGGTGACGATGTGTGTTGGAAATGTTTCCAAGGTTGATGTGATCAACATCACATGCTCTCTCTACCTTCGGGATTAGTGACGAACCTAAATAAATGTTATTTGGTGTTTTGCGTTGAGCATAAACGTGGTTAGATCGTGTTTATTGCAACACGATTATTCATTTAAGTTAGAGAATAATGGTTATTCTGTTTACATGAACAATAGCTTCAATGGTCATGCGCCCAGTGAGAATGGTTTGTTGAATCTTGATCGTAGTAATACACATGTTCATAACATTGATGCCAAAAGACACAAAGTTAATAATGATAGTACCACATACTTGTGGCACTGCCGCTAAATGTCATATTGGTATAAAATGCATGAAAAAACTCCATGCTGATGGATCTTTGGACCCATTCGATTTCGAATCGGTTGAGACATGCGAACCATGCCTCTTGGTCAAGATGACTAAAGGACCCCGTTTTCTGGTTTGATGGAGCAGGCAAGTGATTTATTGGAAAGGATGCATGGTGATGTATGCAATCCAATGAGTCTTATAGCATGCGGTGGATATCGTTATTTTCTTACCTTCACTGATGATTTGAGGAGAAATAGTGTATATTTACTTAATTAAACACAAGTCTGAATCGTTTGAAAGGTTCTAGCAAATTCAGAGTGAAGTTTAAGATCATCCTGACAAGAAGAAATGTCTGCGATATGATCGTGAAGGTGAATATCTAAGTTACGAGTTTGGCATACAACTTTAGACAATGTGAAAGTTGTTTCACAACACACGTCACCTGGAACACCATAGCGTGATGGTGTGTCCGAATGTCATAGTCGTGCTCTATTGGATATGGTGTGTGCTATGATGTCTCTTATCGTTTTGCTACTATAATTTTGGGGTTATGTATTAGAGACAACTACATCCACTTTAAATAGGGCACCATCTAAATCCGTTGAGATGACACCGTGTGAATTATGGTTTGATAGAAACCTAAGCTGTCATTTCTTAATGTTTGGGGCTGCAACGCTTGTGTGGAAAATTGTATTCACCTTATGAGCTCGAACCCAAAGCGGACAAATGCATCTTCATAGATTACCCTAAGAACAGTTGGGTGAACCTTTTATCTCAGATCCAAGCATAAAGTGTTTGTTGCTAAAACGGGTCCTTTCCCGAGAAAAAGTTTCTCTCAAAAGAATTGAGTGGGAGGAAGATAGAACTTGATGAGATTGTTTGAACCTTTGTTTCAACCAGAGAGTAGCGTAGCGCAGGAAGATGTTTTTGTGAAGCCTACGTTAGTTGAAGAGGAAGTTAATGATGATGATCATGAAGCTTCTGATCAAGTTACTATCGAACCTCGTAGGTCGACAAGGATGTGTACTGCTCCTGAGTGGTACGACAACCCTGTCTTAGAGGTCATGTTGTTGGACAACGATGAACCTACGAGCTATGGAGAAGCGATGATGGGCCCGGAATCCGACAAATGGTTAGAGGCCATGAAATACGAGAAAGGATCCATGTATGAAAACCAAGTATAGACTTTGGTGGACTTGCTCGTTGGATGGCAGGTCGTTGAGTACAAATGGATCTTTAAAATGAAGACAGATGCTGATGGTAAATGTCACCATTTATAAAACTCGACTTGTCACCAAGAAGTTTCCGCCAAGTTCAAGGAGTTGACTGCGATGAGACTTTCTCACTCGTAGCGATGCTAAAGTCTGTCGGAATTACGTTAGCAGTTGCTGCATTTTTCAATTATGAAATCTGGCAGATGGATGCCAAAACATCGTTTCCTTCCTTAAGGAAAGGTTGTATGAGATACAACCAGAAGGTTTTGCCAGTCCTAAGGATGCTAAAAGGTGTGCAAGCTTCAGTGATCCTTCTATGAACTGAAGCAAGCATCTCGGAGTTGGTATATACACTTTGATGAGCTGATCAAAGTTTTTGAGTCTATACAAAGTTTACGAGAAACTTGTATTTACAATAAAGTGAGTGGGAGCACTATAGAGTTTCTGATAAGCATACGTGGTTGACATATTGTTGATCGGAAATGATATAGAATTTCTGGAAAGCATAAAGGGTTGTTTGAAAAGAGTTTTTGAAAGGAAGACCTGGATAAAGCTACCTAATTGTTGAGCATCAAGATCTATAGAAATAGATCAAGATACTTGATGAGACTTTCAATGAGTACATACCTTGACAAGATTTTGAAAGAGTTCAAAATGGATCAGTCAGAGAAAGAGTTCTCGCCTGATTTGTAAGGTGTGAAGTTGAGTGAGACTCAAAGCTCGACAATGGCAGAAGAAAGAGAAAGGACAAACGTCGTCCCCTATGCCTTAGCCATAGGGTCTGTATAGTATGCCATGTTGTGTATGACACTTGTGTGTGCCTTGCCATGAGTCTATCAAGGGTACAAAAGTGATCCAGGAGTGGATCACTAGACATCGGTCAAGATTATCCTTAGTAACTAAAAGATTAAGGAGATGTTTCTCGATTATGGAGGTGATAAAGAGTTCGTCGTAAAGAGTTACGTCGATGCAAACTTTAACACTAATCTAGATGACTCGTAGTAGCAATCTGGATACGTATAGTGGAGCAGCCATTTGGAATAGTACCAAGTGGAGTGTGGTAGCAGTGTTTACGGTTTGACATAGAGATTTGCAAAGTACACATGGATCTGAATGTCGCAGACCCGTTGACTATAAGACCTGTCTCACATGCAAAGCATGATCGAGCCCCAGAACTCATTGGGTGTTAGATTCATAACAACGCGAATCACATGGTGATGTGAACTAGATTATTGACTCTAGTGCACGTGGGAGACTATTGGAAATATGCCTAGAGGCAATAATAAATTGGTTATTATCATATTTCCTTGTTCATGATAATCGTTTATTATTCATGCTATAATTGTATTAATCAGAAACTCAGATACATGTGTGGATACATAGACAACACCATGTCCCTAGTATGTCTCTAATAGACTAGCTCGTTGATCAAAGATGGCTATGGTTTCCTAGTCATGGACATGAGATGTCATTTGATAATGGGATCACATCATTAGGAGAATGATGTGATGGACAAGACCCAAACAACAAATGTAGCATATGATCATGTCAGTTTATTGCTACTGTTTTATGCATGTCAAGTACATGTTCTTATGACCATGAGATCATGCAACTCATGGACACCGGAATAGTGCCTTGTGTGTATTAAACGTCACAATGTTACTGGTTGACAATAAAGGTACTCTACAGATATCTCTGAGGGTGTCTATTGGGTTGGCATGGATCAAGACTAGGATTTGTTACTCCGTGTGACAGAGAGGTATCTTAGGGCTCACTCGGTAATACAACATCACAACAAGCCTTGAAAGCAATGTGACTAAGTGTTAGTCACGGGATCTTGTATTATGGAACGAGTAAAGAGACTTTCCGGTAACAAGGTAGAACTAGGTATGGAGATACCGACGATCGAATCTCGGGCAAGTAACATACTGAAGAACAAAGGGAACATCATACAGGATTAACTGAATCCTTGACATAGAGGTTTGACCGATAAAGATCTTCGTAGAATATGTAGGAACCAATATGGGCATCTAGGTCCCGCTATTGGTTATTGACCGTAGAGGTGTCTCGGTCATGTCTACATAGTTCTCGAACCCGCAGGGTCTGCAAACTTAAGGTTCAGTGATGTTTCGGTAGTATAGAGTTATGTATGGTGGTGACCGAAGGTTGTTTGGAGTCCCGGATGAGATCCCGGACATCACGAGGAGCTCCGGAATGGTCCGGAGGTAAAGATTGATATATAAGAAGTCCTATTTTGGTCGCCGAAAAAGTTTCGGGCTCGTCGGTAGTGTATCGGGAGTGCCGGTAGTGTACCGGGAGACCATCGAGAGGGGTATTTCGATCCAAGAGGCTACGTGGGCTGTGGGAGAGTAAATACCAGACCTTAGTGGGCTGGTGGAAGTCCCACACAATGCCCATACGGCTGGGAAGAAAAGCCTAAAGAGAAAAAGGTGGAAAAAGGCAAAAAAAGGCAAAAATAAGGAGGAGTCCTAGTCCTACTATCCTCCAATCCTCCTTGATTCCGCCGACCCAAGGGCTGGCTCCTTGGGATCCAAGCCTCCTCTTCTCTTCCTCTTATATATACTAGAGGTTTTAGGGTTTTTGGCACTAGATTTTCAGCCACGTGCTACCCGTTCCTCTAGTGCATAGTTTCTCCTCTAGATCGGTTTTCTGCAGTGCTTAGGCAAAGCCCTACCAGAATTGCTCCACCACCATCGCCGCGGCGCCGTTACGCTGCCGGAGAACTCTTCTACCTCTCCACTCCCTCTTGCTGGATCAAGAAGGCGGAGATCGTCATCGAGCTGTACGTGTGTTGAACGCGGAGGTGCCGTCCGTTCAGCGCTAGATCGGAAGGACCGTGATCAAGATCGCGAGACGGATCGTGATGAGTTCACGGGACAGATCGTGATGTGTTCGTGGGACGGATCATGATTAGATCACGGGACGGATTGTGATGAGTTCGCGGGACGGATCGTGATTGGATCGCGGGACGGATCGTGATGAGATCGCGGGACGCTCGGCGATTTGGATCGCGAAGACGTTTGACTACACCAACCGCGTTTCTTAACGCTTCCGGCTTAGCGATCTACAAGGGTATTTAGATCCACTCTCCCTCTCGTAGATGCTCATCACCATGGATAGGTCTTGCGTGAACGTAGGAAATTTTTTGTTTCCCATGCGACGTTCCCCAACATGTATTTCTTCCACCCAATATTTTTTATATATTCCAAAATAATTCTCCGTAGATTTTTAGGACTTTTGGAGTTGTGCAAAATAGGTATCTCAGATTTGCTCTTCTCCAGTCTAGAAGTCCAGCTGCGGCATTCTCCCTCTTCATGTAAACCTTGTAAAATAAGAGAGAAAAGGCATAAGTATTGTACCAAAATGTGTAATAACATCCCATAATTCAATAAATATCAATATAAAAGTATGATGCAAAATGGACGTATCAAGGACCACAGAGTCCTTGTCCACATTAGAGCAGACCATAGTGAGTTCTTCTACGACGACAGTCTCGGCTAGTATCTCGAGGGATAGGGATGTTGTTTTATTCTCAGCTCGAAGAGCTCTGTTGGGGTCGCTAATGATTGTGATCATGCCATTGGGTCCCATCATTTTGAGCTTCATATACCCGTAATGTGGTATGGCATGGAATCTTGTGAAGGCGTCACATCCTAGGAGAGCGTGATAGCCATTGTTAAATGGCACAATGTGGAAAAGAAGCTCTTCAGATCTATAGTTCTTGGGTGTGTCCAATACTACATCGAGTGTTACTCGTCTGGTACAACGTGCTTCTTTTCCAGGGACAATTCCTCGAAAGGTAGTGTTGTTGCGTTCGATGCGAGATCTATCAAACTGCATTTTGTCCAGTGTATCCTCGTAGATGAGGTCTACACCGCTGCTGCCATCCATTAGTACCTTGTTCAAACTGAAACCATCGACTATGGGGTTTAATACCAGGGCGGCAGGTGTTCGGTTTGCGTAGGATATCCGTTGGTCTGCTTCACCAAGAGTAATTGGTGTGTCCGCCCATGAATTCGCTGCCACCACATGGTGAATTTGATGGACTTCTAGAAGAGCTCTTTTCCTTTGATTTCTCGAGGAAAACGTCTCGTAGATTGTTAGGATCTCCACATTATATTTGGGTGGCACTGCTGAACCATTGTCCGTATGTGAGGCACTGAGGATGCTTTCTCCACTCTCCGCGACTTGCTTGACGTGCTGGGGAACGTTGCATGGGAAACAAAAAAATTCCTATGCACACACAAGATCTATCCATGGTGATGAGCATCTACGAGAGGGAGAGCGGATCAACATACCCTTGTAGATCGCTAAGTGGGAGGCGTTAAGAAACATAGTTGATGTTGTTGAACGTCTTCGTGATCCGAATTGCAAGCCATCCCGCGATCCAATCATGACCCGTCCCGCGATCCAATCACGATCCGTCACACGATCCAATCACGGTCCTTTCGATCTAGCGCCGAACAAACGGCACCTCCGCGTTCAGCACACATATAGCTCGATGACGATCTCCACCTCCTTGATCCAGAAAGCAAGGGTGGAGAGCTAGATGAGCTCTCCGACAGCACAACGGCGTGGTGGAAGTGGTGGTGGAGCTGATCCGGCGGAGCTTCGCTAAGCTATTCCGAATAGATCTAGAGGAGAGAGCCTATCTAGAGGAAGGAGGGAAGCACGTGGCTTTTCAGGTGTTGGCTGCCCTCAAAACCTCCACTATATATAGGAGGAAGAGGGGTTAGGTGGGGCGCCCTAGGGTTTCCCCTAGGGCCCTTGGCGCACAAGATAGGGAGGAGTCCACCTCCCACAAGGGAGGTGGAGTCCTACTAGGACTCCCTCCCCCCTTGGCCTCTCCCACCCCTTGCGCAAGGGCCTAGAAGGGGCTGGTGCGCCACCTCCTAGGCCCGTACGGCCCCTGGGGTGGGTGGGATCCACTTGGTGGACCCCCAGAACGCATTCGTTACTCCCGGTACACTACTAGAAGTGCCCAGAACTTTTATGGAGACCAAACACTACTTTCCTATATATCAATCTTTACCTCCGAACAATTCTGGAGATCCTCGTGAAGCCCGAGATCTCATCCGGGACTCCGAACAACCTTTGGTCAGCAACATACATAACTGAATATTACCGAAACATTACCGAACGTTAAGTGTGCAGACCCTGCGGGTTCGACAACTAGGTAGACATGACCGAAACACCTCTACGGTCAATAACCAATAGCGGGACCTGGATGCCCAAATTGGTTCCTACATATTCTATGAAGATCTTTATCGGTTGAACCTCTATGTCAAGGATTTAGTTAATCCGGTATGTAGTTCCGTTTGTTCTTCGGTATGTTACTTGCCAAGATTCGATCATCGGTATCTATATACCTAGTTCAATCTCGTTACCGCCAAGTCTCTTTACTCGTTCCGTAATACAAGATCATGTGGCTAACTCTTTAGTCACTTTGCTTGCAAGGCTCATTGTGTTGTATTACTGAGTGGGCCCTGAGATAGCTCTCTGTCACACGGAGTAACAAATCCCAGTCTTGATCCATACCCACTCAACAGACACCCTCGGAGATACCTGTAGAGCATCTTTACAGTCATCTAGTTACTTTGCAACGTTTGATACACACAAGTTACTCCTTCGGTGTTTGTGAGTTGCATGATCTCATGGTCATAGGAACAGATACTTGACATGCAGAAAACTATAGTAATAAACTGACATGATCATATGCTATGTTCATAGTTTGGGTCTTGTCCATCACATCATTCTCCTAATGATGTGATCCCGTTATCAAATGACATCTCATGTCTTATGGCTAGGAAACCTTGACCATCTTTGATCAACGAGCTAGTCTATTAGAGACATACTAGGGACACTGTGTTGTCTATGTACCACACTTGTATTTGAGTTTCCAATCAATACAATTATAGCATGGATAATAAACGGTTATCATGACCAAATAAATATGATAGTAACTAATTTATTAATGCCTCTAGGGCATATTTCCAATAGTCTCCCACTTGGACTAGAGTCAATAATCTAGTTCACATCACCATGTGATTTACACCCAATGAGTTCTGGGGTTTGATCATGTTATGCATGTGAGAGAGGTTTTAGTTAAGGGGTCTGCAACATTCAGATCCATGTGTACTTTTCATATCTCTTTGTCATACTGTAGATGATGCTACCACACTCCACTTGGAGCTATTCCAAATGACTGCTCCACTATACGCATCCGGAGTGCTACTCAGAGCATCCAGATTGGTGTCAAAGCTTGCATTGACATAAACCTTTACGATGAACTCTTTTATCACCTCCATAATCAAGAAACATTTCCTTAGTCCTCCATTTACTAAGGATAATTTTGACCGCTGTCCAGTGATCCACTCTTGGACCACTCTTGTACCCCTTGACAGACTCATGGCAAGGCACACACCAGGTGCGGTACACAACATGGAATACTATATAGAGCATATGGATAAGGCATAGGGGAAGACCTTCGTCCTTTATCTTTCTTCTACCGTGGTCGACCTTTGAGTCTCACTCAACTACACACCTTACAAATCAGGCAAGAACTGTTTCTTTAACTGATCCATTTAGAACTCTTTCAAAATCTTGTCCAGGTATGTACTCATTGAAAGTCTTATCAGACGTCTTGATCTATCTCTATAGATCCTGATGCCCAATATTTAAGTAGCTTCATTCCAGGTCTTCCTTTGATAAACTCCTTTCAAACAACCCTTTATGATTTTCAAAAATTCTACATCATTTCCGATCAACAATATGTCATCCACATATACTTATCAAAAATTCTATAGTGCTCCCACTCACTTTCTTGTAAATACAAGTTTCTCATAAACTTTGTATAAACCCAAAAACTTTGATCACCTCATCAGAGCGTATATTCCAACTCCAAGATGCTTGCTCCAGCCCATAGAATGATTGCTGGAGCTTGCACACCTTTTAGCATCCTTAGGACTGACAAAACCTTCTGGTTGTATCACATACAACCTTTCCTCAAGGAAACGGTTAAAGAAACGATGTTTTGACATCCATCTGCCAGATTTCATAATCTAAAAATGCAGCAACTGCTAACATAATTCCAACAAACTTTTAGCATCTCTACGGGAGATAAAGTCTCATTGTAGTCAACTCCTTGAACTTGTCAAAAACTTGTTTGCGACAAATTGAGCTATATAAATGGTGACATTTACCACGAGCATTTGTCTTCTTCTTAAAGGTCAATTTGTACTCAATGGCCTGCCGTTCAACTGGCAAGTCTACCAAAGTCCATACTCGATTTTTCATACATGGATCCTTTCTTGGATTTCACAGCTCCTAGCCATTTGTTGGAATCCGGGCCCATTGTTGCTTCTTCATAGCTCGTAGGTTCACTGTTGTCTAACAACATGACCTCCAAGACAGGATTGACGTACCACTTAGGGGCGGTATTAGTGATTGTTGACCTACGAGGTTCAGTAGTAACTTGATCTGAAGCTTCATGATCATCATCATTTGCTTCCTCTTCACTTGGTGTAGGTGTCGCAAAAACATCTTTCTGTGTCGTGCTACTATCCAATTGAAGTGACGGTTCAAAAACCTCATCAAGTCCTACTTTTCACCCACTCAATTCTTTCGAGAGCAATTATTTCTTGAGTAAGGACCCGTTTTTAGCAACAAACACTTTGCCCTCTAATCTGAGATAGAAGGTATGCCCAACTGTTTCCTTAGGGTATCCTATGAAGATTCACCTTCTCGCTTTGCATTCGAGCTTATCAGACATAAGCGTCGCATTCCCAAACTCCAAGAAATGACAGCTTAGGTTTCTATCAAACCATAATTCATACGGTGTCATCTCAACGGATTTAGATGGTGCCTTATTTAAAGTGAATGTAGTTGTTTCTAATGCATAACCCCAAAACGATAGTGACAAAACGATAAGAGACATCATAGTACGCACCATATCCAATAGAGCACGAATATGACGTTCGGACACACCATCACACTATGGTGTTCCAGGCGGCGTGAGTTGTGAAACAACTTCCACATTGTCTTAAGTTGTATACCAAACTCGTAACTCAGATATTCACCTCCATGATTATATCGTAGACATTTTATCTTCTTGTCACGATGATCTCAAACTTTACTCTGAATTTGCTTGAACTTTCCAAAAGTTTCAGACTTGTGTTTCATTAAGTAAATATACCCATATCTAATAAGTCACTTGCCCGCTCCATCATACCGGAAAACGGGGCCTTAGTCATCTTGCCCATGAGGCATGGTCCGCATGTCTCAACCGATTCGAAATCGAGTGAGTCCAAAGATCCAACAACATGGAGTTTTCTTCATGCGTTTTACACCAATATGACCTTAGCGGCAGTGCCACAAGTATGTGGTACTATCATTATTAACTTTGCATATTTTTGGCATCAATATTATGAACATGTGTATCACTACGATCGAGATTCAATAAACTATTCATATTGGGTGCATGACCATTGAAGGTTTTATTCATGTAAACAGAATAACTATTATTCTCTGTCTTAAATGAATAATTGTATTGCAACAAACACGGTCTAATCATGTTCATGCTTAATGAAAACACCAAATAACATTTATTTAGGTTAAACACTAATCCTGAAGGTAGAGGGAGCGTGCGATGGTGATCACATCAACCTTGGAAACACTTCCAACACACATCGTCACCTCACCCTTAGCTAGTCTCCGTTTATTCTGTAGCTTTCACTTCAAGTTACTAACATTAGCAATTGAGCCGGTATCTAATACCCAGGTGCTACTAGGAGTACTAGTAAGGTACATATCAATAACACGTATATCAAATATACTTCTGTTGACGTTGTCAGCCTTCTTATCTAGCAAGTATCTAGGATTGTTCCGCTTCAGCGACCATTCTCCTCATAATAGAAGCACTTAAACTCGGGTTTGGGTTCAACCTTGGGTTTCTTCACTAGAGCGACAACTGGCTTGCCATTCATGGTGTTTCTATTCTTGCCCTGCCCTTCTCGAAACTAGTGGTTTTACTAACCATCAACACTTGATGCTCCTTCTTGATTTCTACCTTTGCTATGTCAAACATCACGAATAGCTCAGGGGTCATCTTTTCCATCCCCAGCACGTTTATAGTTCATCACGAAGCTCTAGTATCTTGGTGGCGGTGACTTGGAGAACTATATCAATCACTATCTTATTTGGAAGATCAACTCCCACTCGATTCAAGCGATTGTAGCACCCAGACAACCTGAGCACATGCTCACCGATTGAGCTATTCTCCTTCATCTTGTAGGCAAACAATCTTGTTGGAGGTTTCATGCCTCTCAACACGGGCACGAGCCTGAAATCCAATTTCAGCTCTTGGAACATCACATATGCTCCGTGACGTTCAAAACATATTTGGAGCCTGAATTCTAAGCCGTAATGCAAGACGCACTGAACTATCAAGTAGTCATAAGAACATGCTTGTCAGATGTTCACAACATCCATAGTCGCCGCTTGAGGGGGGTGGCACCGAGCGGTGCATTAAGGACATAAGCCTTCTGTGCAGCAACCTAGGACAATCCTTTGATCACGGACCTAGTTCGCATAATTGCTACCACCATCTTTCAACTCTATTTTCTCTAGGAACGTATCAATAAGACATGGGAGCTACAACGCGAGCTATTGATCTACAACATAATTTTGCAAAGACAACTTAGACTATGTTCATGATAATGAGTTCAGTTAATCATATTACTAAAGAACTCCCACTCAAATCAACATCCCTCAGGTTTTCTAAGTGTGTCATGATCCAAATCCACCAACCCAAGTCCGATCATCACGTGAGATGAGGTAGTTTCAATGGTGAACATCTCCATGTTGATCATATCTACTATATGACTTATGTTTGACCTTTCGGTCTCTTGTGTTCTGAGTCCATGTATGTACATGCTAGGCTCGTCAAGTTTAACCCGAGTGCTCCGCATGTGCAACACTGTCTTGCACCCGTTGTATGTGAACATAGAGTCTATCACACCCGATCATCACGTGGTGCTTCGAAACGACGAACTTTCGCAATGGTGCACAGTCGGGGAGAACAGAATTTTATCTTGAAATTTTAGTGAGGGATCACCTTATAATGCTACCGTTGTCCTAAGCAAAATAAGATGTATAAAGGGATTAACATCACATGCAAATCATAAGTGACATGATATGGCCATGAACTTGTACTTTTGATCTCCATCTCCAAAGCACCGACATGATCTCCATCGTCACCGACATAACACCATGATCTCTATCATCATGATCTCCATCATTGTGTCCCCATCGGGGTTGTCGTGCCCACCATGCTTCTACTACTATTGCTACCACTTAGTGATAAAGTAAAGCATTACATAGCGCTTAATGATTGACACACGGGTCTTACAATAATTAAATACAACCCTATGGCTCCTGTTGGTATGAACTATTACAAACATGATCATCTCATACATCAAATATATCTCATCATGTCTTTGTCCATATCATATCACAACATACCCTGCAAAAACAAGTTAGACGTCCTCTAATTGTTGTTGCATGTTTTACATGGTTGAGAACGATTCTTACCTTGGCAAAACCACAACAGTGATACACAAATTTCTATTTAAACTTCTCAAGGGCCGCCTTTGTCGAACCCGATCCAACTAAGGTGGGAGAGACAGACACCTGCTAGCCATCTTTATGCAACAAAGTCACATGTCAGTCAATGGAGACGGTCTCTCGTACGTAGACGAGTAAGGTTGGTCCGGGCCCTTCATCCCACAATATCGCTGAATCAAGAAAAGACCAAGGGAGGAACCAATCTGAATATCAATGCCCACAAACTCCTTTGTGTTCTACTCATGATCTCATCTACGCATAGACCTAGATCATGATGCCACTGTTGGGGAACGTTGCATGGGAAACAAAAAATTTGTTGGAAATATGCCCTAGAGGCAATAATAAATTAGTTATTATCATATTTCCCTGTTCATGATAATCGTTTATATCCATGCTATAATTGTATTGATCGGAGACTTAGATGCATGTGTGGATACATAGACAAAACCATGTCCCTAGTATGCCTCTAATAGACTAGCTCGTTGATCAAAGATGGTTAAGGTTTCCTAGCCATGGACATGAGATGTCATTTGATAAATGGGATCACATCATTAGGAGAATGGTGTGATGGACAAGACCCAAACTACAAACGTAGCATATGATCGTGTCAGTTTATTGCTACTGTTTTCTGCATGTCAAGTATATGTTCCTATGACCATGAGATCATGCAACTCACTGACATCGGAGGAGTACCTTGTGTGTATCAAACGTCGCAACGTAACTGGGTGACTATAAAGGTGCTCTACAGGTATCTCCGAGGGTGTCTGTTGAGTTGGCATGGATCAAGACTGGGATTTGTTACTCCGTGTGACAGAGAGGTATCTCAGGTCCCACTCGGTAATACAACATCACAATGAGCCTTGCAAGCAATGTGACTAATTGCTAGTTGCGGGATCTTGTATAACGGAACGAGTAAAGAGACTTGCCGTTAACGAGATTGAACTAGGTATGGAGATACCGACGATCGAATCTCGGGCAAGTCAGATACCGAAGAACAAAGGGAACATCATACGGGATTAACTGAATCCTTGACATAGAGGTTCGACCGATAAAGATCTTTGTAGAATATGTAGGAACCAATGTGTACAGCCAGGTCCCGCCATTGGTTATTGACCGTAGAGGTGTCTCGATCATGTCTACATAGTTCTCGAACCCGCAGGGTCTGCACACTTAAGGTTTGGTGACGTTTCGGTACTGTAGATTTATGTATGGTGGTGACCGAACTTTGTTCGGTGTCCCGGATGAGATCCCGGATGTCATGAGGAGCTCCGAAATGGTCTGGAGGTAAAGATTCATATATAGGAAGTCCCAGTTTGGTCGTCGGAAAAGTTTCGGGCTCATCGGTAGTGTACCGGGAGTGCCGGTAGTGTACCGGGAGAGCTTCGGGAGGGGTATTTCGACCCAAGAGGCTTCATGGGCTGTGGGAGAGTATTAACCAGCCCTTAGTGGGCTGGTGGAATAGCCACAACAGGCCCATGCGGCTGGGGGAAGAGTCCCGAAGGAAAAAAAGAGTGGAAAAAGGCAAAAAGGGGGAGTCCTACTCCTACTAGGAGTGGAGGAGTAGGACTCCTCCCCCTTGGCTTCGACCGACTCCAAGAGGGGATCAGCCCTGCGCCAGCCCTCCTCCTCCTCTCCTCCTATATATACTGGTGGAATAGAAGGGTTTTGCACAGAATTTTACGGCCACGTGCTACCCGTTCCACCGGTGCTCCTCTAGATCAGATTTCCGCAGTGCTTAGGCGAAGCCCTGCCGGAATTGCTCCACCATCATCACCGGAGCGCCGTCACGCTGCCGGAGAACTCTTCTCCCTCTCCACTTCCTCTTGCTGGATCGAGACGGTGGAGATCGTCATCAAGCTGCACGTGTGCTGAACGCGGAGGTGTCGTCCGTTTGGCGCTAGATCGGAAGGACCGTGAACAAGATCGTGAGGCGGTTCGTGATGAGTTCACAGGACAGATCGTGATGAGATCGCAGGACGGATCATGATGAGATCGCGAGACGCTCGGCGATTTGGATCGCGAAGATGTTCGACTACACCAACCGCGTTTCTTAGCGCTTCCCGCTTAGCGATCTACAAGGGTATGTAGATCCACTCTCCCTCTCGTAGATGCTCATCACCATGGATAGATCTTGCGTATGCGTAGGAAAAAATTTGTTTCCCATGCAACATTCTCCAACAGTGGCATCATGAGCTAGGTCTATGTGTAGATGAGATCTCGAGTAGAACACAAAAGGTTTGTGGGCGTTGATGCTTAGATTGCTTCCTCCCTTGGTCGGATTTTGGTTCAGCGGTATTGTGAGATGAAGCGGCCCGGACCAACATTACTCGTACGCTTACGAGAGACCAGTTCCCTCGACGCAACTTGTTGCCTAGATGGCTTGCGGGTGGCAGCTTCTCTCACTATAGTTGGATCGGATTCGACAAAGGCGGTCCTTGAGAAGGTTGAAAAGCAACTAGTGTATCACCGTTGTGGTTTTTGCGTAGATGAGAATTGTTCTTGGTAGATACCCATAGCAGCCATGTAAAACATGCAACAACAATTAGAGGACGTCTAACTTGTTTTTGCAGGGTATGTTGTGATGTGATATGGCCAATTACATGATGTGATATATGTGATGTATGAGATGATCATGTGATGTATAGAATTTCACGACTTGCATGTCGATGAGTACGGCAACCGGCAAGAGCCATAGGGTTGTCTTTAATTATTGTATGACCTGCGTGTCAATCATTAAGCGCTATGTAATGCTTTACTTTATCGCTAAACGGTAGCAATAGTAGTAGAAGCATGGAGGGCGTGACAACCCCGATGGCGACACGTTGATGGAGATCAAGATGATGGAGATCATGGTGTCGTGCCGGTGACGATGGAGATCATGCCGGTGCTTTCAAGATGGAGATCTAAAGCACAAGTTCATGGCCATATCATGTCACTTATGAATTGCATGTGATATTAATCCTTTTATGCACCTTGTTTTGCTTAGTACGACGGTAGCATTATAAGGTGATCCCTCACTTAAATTTCAAGATAAATTGTGTTCTCCCCGAGTGTGCACCGTTGCGAAAGTTCGTCGTGTTGAGACACCACGTGATGATCGGGTGTGATAGACTCTACGTTCACATACAACGGGTGCAAGCCAGTGTTGCACGCGCAGAACACTCGGGTTAAACTTTACAAGCCTAGCATGTACAGACATGGCCTCGGAACACAAGAGACCAAAAGGTCAAACATGAGTCATATAGTAGATATGATCAACATGATGATGTTCACCATTGTAACCACCTCAACTCACGTGATGATCGGACTTGAGTTGGTGAATCTGGATCATGTATCACTCGGATGACCGGAGGGATGTCAATTTGAGTGGGAGTTCTTAAGTAATATGATTAATTGAACTCATTATCATGAACATTGTCAGTAGTGTCTTTGCAAATTATGTTGTAGATTACTTGCTCACGTTGTAGCTCCCTTGAATTTTTATATGTTCCTAGAGAAATAGAGTTGAAAGATGATGGTAGCAATATTGCGGATTGGATCCGTGATCTCAGGATTGTCCTCGTTGCTACACAGAAGGCTTATGTCCTTAATGCACCGCTCGGTGAGCCAACCCCTCTAGCGTCGTCTGTAGATGTTGTGAACATCTGATAGGTACGTGCTGATGACTACTTGATAGTTTAGTGCGTCATGCATTATGGCCTAGAATTGAGGCTTCGAAACGTTTTGAACGTCACGAAATATATGAGATGTTCTAAGAGCTGAAATTAGGATCTTAGGCTCGTGCCCGTGTTGCGAGATATGAGATCTCCAACAAGATTCTTTTCCTGCAAGATGAACGAGAATAGCTCAATCGTTGAGCATGTGCTCAGATTGTCTGGGTGCTACAATTGCTTGAATCAAGTGGGAGTTCATCTTCCAGATAAGATAGTGATTGATATAGTAATCCAAGTCACTTTCACTAAGCTACTAGAACTTGGTGATAAACTATAAAATGCCAGGGATAGAATTAATGATCCCTGAGCTGTTCGCGATGTTTGACACCGCGAAGGTAGAAATCAAGAAGGAGCATCAAGTGTTGATGGTTAGTATAACCACTAGTTTCGAGAAGGGCAAGGGAAAGGAGGGAAACATCATGGATGGCAAGTTAGTTGCTGCTCCAGTGAAGCAACCCAAAGTTGAAACCCAAACTCAAGACTAAGTGCTTCAATTATGAGGAGAGAGGTCGCTGAAGCGGAACAACCCTGGATACTTGGTAGATAAGAAGGCTGGCAACGTCAACACAAGTATATTTGATATACGTGTTATTGATGTGTACCTTGCTTGTACTCCTAGTAGCACATGGGTATTGGATACTGGTTCGATTGCTAAATGTTAGTAACTCGAATAAAAGCTACAGAATAAACGGAGAACTAGCTAAGTGTAAGGTGACAATATGTGTTGGAAATGTTTCCAAGGTTGATGTGATCAACATCGCACGCTCTCTCTACCTTCGAGATTAGTGACGAACCTAAATAAATGTTATTTGGTGTTTTTTGCGTTGAGCATGAACGTGATTAGATCATGTTCATTGCAACACGGTTATTCATTTAAGTTAGAGAATAATGGTTATTCTATTTACATGAATAATACCTTCAATGGTCATGCACCTAGTAAGAATGGTTTGTTGAAACTTGATCGTAGTAATACACATGTTCATAACATTGATGCCAAAAGGATACAAAGTTAATAATGATAGTACCACTTGCTTGTGGCACTGCCGCTAAATGTCATATTGGTATAAAGCGCATGAAGAAACTCCATGCTGATGGATCTTCGGACTCATTCAATTTCGAATCGGTTGAGACATGCGAACCATGCCTCTTGGTCAAGATGACTAAGGACCCCGTTTTCTGTTTTGATGAAGCGGGCAAGTGATTTATTGGAAATGATACATGTTGATGTATGCAATCCAATGAGTCTTGTAGCGTGCGGTGAATATCGTTATTTTCTTACCTTCACTAATGATTTGAGTAGATATAGCGTATATTTACTTAATGAAACACAAGTCTGAATCGTTTGAAAGGTTCAAGCAAATTCAGAGTGAAGTTTAAGATCATCATGACGAGAAGATAAAAATGTTTGTGATATGATCGTGGAGGTGAATATCTGAGTTACGAATTTGGCATACAACTTTAGACAATGTGAAAGTTGTTTCACAACTCACGCCACCTGGAACACCATGGTGTGATGGTGTGTCCGAACGTCATAGTCGTGCTCTATTGGATATGGTGCGTGCTATGATGTCTATTATTGTTTTGTTACTATAATTTTGGGGTTATGCATTAGAGACAACTACATTCACTTTAAATAGGGCACCATCTAAATCCGTTGAGATGACACCGTGTGAACTATGGTTTGATAGAAACCTCAGCTGTCATTTCTTAATGTTTGGGGCTGCGACGCTTGTGTGGAAAATGTTTTCACCTAATGAGCTCGAACCCAAAGCGGACAAATGCATCTTCATAGAATACCCTTAAGAATAGTTGGGTGAACCTTCTATCTCAGATCCAAGCATAAAATGTTTGTTGCTAAAACTGGGTCCTTTCTCGAGAAAGGGTTTCTCTTGAGAGAATTGAGTGGGAGGAGGATAGAACTTGATGAGGTTATTGAAACCTCTGCTTCAACTGGAAAGGAGCGCAGCACAGAAAGATGTTTCTGTGAAGCCTACATTAGTTGAAGAGGAAGTTAATGATGATGATCATGAAAGCTTCGGATCAAGTTACTATCGACCTACGAGGAAATTAGAGCTTGATGAGGTTATTGAACCTTTACTTCAACCAGAGAGTAGCGCAGCGCAGGAAGTTGTTTCTATGAAGCCTACGTTAGTTGAAAAGGAAGATTAATGATGATGATCATGAAGCTTCGGATCAAGTTACTATCAAACCTCGTAGGGCGACAAGGATGTGTACTGCTCCTGAGCGGTACGACAACCCTGTCTTGGAGGTCATGTTGTTGGACAACGATGAACCTACGAACTATGGAGAAGCGATGATGGGCCCGGAAACCAACAAATGGTTAGAGGCCATGAAATCCAAGAAGGGATCCATGTATGAAAACCAAGTATAGACTTTGGTGGACTTGCTCGTTGGACGGCAAGTCGTTAAGTACAAATGGATCTTTAAAATGAAGACAGACGCTACTGGTAAATGTTACCATTTGTAAAGCTCGACTTGTTGCAAAGTAGTTTACAACAAGTTCAAAGAGTTGACTGCGATGAGACTTTCTCACTCGTAGCGATGCTAAAATCTGTTGGAATTATGTTAGCAGTTGCTGCATTTTTCAATTATGAAATCTGGCAGATGGATGCCAAAACATCGTTTCCTTCCTTAAGGAAAGGTTGTATGAGATACAACCAGAAGGTTTTGTTAGTCCTAAGGATGCTAAAAGGTGTGCAAGCTTCAGTGATTCTTCTATGAACTGAAGCAAGCATCTATGAGTTGGAATATACACTTTGATGAGGTGATCAAAGTTTTTGAGTCTATACAAAGTTTACAAGAAACTTGTATTTGCAATAAAGTGAGTGGGAGCACTATAGAGTTTCCGATAAGTATATGTGGATGACATATTGCTATTCGGAAATGATGTAGAATTTCTGGAGAGCATAAACGGTTGTTTGAAAAGAGTTTTTCAAAGGAAGACCTGGATAAAACTACCTAATTGTTGAGCATCAAGATCCATAAAGATAGATCAAGATGTTTGATAAGACTTTCAATGAGTACATACCTTGACAAGAATTTTGAAAGAGTTCAAAATGGATGAGTCAGAGAGAAGTGTTCTCGCCTGCTTTGTAAAGTGTGAAGTTGAGTGAGACTCAAAGCTCGACCACGGCAGAAGAAAGAGAAGGGACGAATGTCATCCCCAATGCCTTAGCCATAGACTCTGTATAGTATGCCATGCTATGTACCGCACCTGTGTGTTTGCCTTGCCATGAGTCCGTCAAGGGGTACAAGAGTGATCCAAGAGTGGATCACTGGAGAGCGGTCAAGATTATCCTTAGTAATAAAAGACTAAGGAGATGTTTCTCGATTATGGAGGTGATAAAGAGTTTGTCGTAAAGAGTCACGTCGATACAAGCTTTAACACCAATCCGGATGACTCGTAGTAGCAATCTGGATACGTATAGTGGAGCAGCCATTTGGAATAGTACCAAGTGGAGTGTGGTAGCAGTGTTTACGGTTTGACATAGAAATTTGCAAAGTACACATGGATCTGAATGTCGCAGACCCGTTGACTAAGACCTCTCTCACATGCAAAGCATGATCAAGCCCCAGAACTCATTGGGTGTTAGATCCATAACAATGTGAATCACATGGTGATGTGAACTAGATTACTGACTCTAGTGCAAGTGGGAGACTGTTGGAAATATGCCCTAGAGGCAATAATAAATTAGTTATTATCATATTTCCTTGTTCATGATAATCGTTTATTATCCATGCTATAATTGTATTGATCGGACACTTAGATGCATGTGTGGATACATAGACAAAACCATGTCCCTAGTATGCCTCTAATAGACTAGCTCGTTGATCAAAGATGGTTAAGGTTTCCTAGCCATGGACATGAGATGTCATTTGATAAACGGGATCACATCATTAGGAGAATGGTGTGATGGACGAGACCCAAACTACAAACGTAGCATATGACCATGCAACTCACTGACATCGGAGGAGTACCTTGTGTGTATCAAACGTCGCAACGTAACTGGGTGACTATAAAGGTGCTCTACAGGTATCTCCGAGGGTGTCTGTTGAGTTGGCATGGATCAAGACTGGGATTTGTTACTCCGTGTGACGGAGAGGTATCTCAGGGCCCACTTGGTAATACAACATCACAATGAGCCTTGCAAGCAATGTGACTAATTGTTAGTTGCGGGATCTTGTATTATGGAAGGAGTAAAGAGACTTGACGTTAACGATATTGAACTAGGTATGGAGATACCGACGATCGAATCTCGGGCAAGTAAGATACCGAAGAACAAAGGGAACATCATACGGGATTAACTGAATCCTTGACATAGAGGTTCGACCGATAAAGATCTTCGTAGAATATGTAGGAACCAATGTGGACACCCAGGTCCCGCCGTTGGTCATTGACCGTAGAGGTGTTTCGGTCATGTCTACATAGTTAAGGTTCGGTGACGTTTCGGTAGTGTAGACTTCTGTATGGTGGTGACCGAAGTTTGTTCGGTGTCCTGGATGAGATCCCGGACGTCATGAGGAGCTCCGGAATGGTCCAGAGGTAAAGATTCATATATAGGAAGTCCCAGTTTGGTCGCCGGAAAAGTTTCGGGCTCATCGGTAGTGTACCGGGAGTGCCGGTAGTGTACCGGGAGACCTCCGGGAGGGGTATTTCGACAAGAGGCTTCATGGGCTGTGGGAGAGTATTAACCAGCCCTTAGTGGGCTGGTGGAATATCCACAACAGGCCCATGCGGTTGGGGGAAGAGTCCCGAAGGAAAAAAGAGTGGAAAAAAGCAAAAAGGGAGAGTCCTACTCCTACTAGGAGTGGAGGAGGAGTAGGACTCCTCCCCCTTGGCTTCGGCCGACTCCAAGAGGGGCTCAGCCCTGCGCCATCCCTCCTCCTCCTCTCCTCCTATATATACTGGTGGAATAGAAGGGTTTTGCATAGAATTTTACGGCCACGTGCTACCCGTTCCACCGGTGCTCCTCTAGATCAGATTTCCGCAGTGCTTAGGCGAAGCCCTGCCGGAATTGCTCCACCATCATCACCGGAGCGCCATCACGCTGCCGGTGAACTCTTCTTCCTCTCCACTTCCTCTTTATGGATCAAGACGGTGGATATCGTCATCAAGCTGCACGTGTGCTGAACGCGGAGGTGTCGTCCGTTCGGCGCTAGATCGGAAGGACCGTCAACAAGATCGCGAGACGGTTCGTGATGAGTTCATGGGACGGATCATGATGAGATCGCAGGACGGATCATGATGAGACCGCGGGACGGATCGTGATGTGATCGCGGGATGCTCGGAGATTTGGATCGCGAAGATGTTCGACTACACCAACCGTGTTTCTTAACGCTTCCCGCTTAGCGATCTACAAGGGTATGTACATCCACTCTCCCTCTCGTAGATGCTCATCACCATGGATAAATCTTGCGTATGCGTAGGCAAATTTTTGTTTCCCATGCAACGTTCCCCAACAAAATTTCCTACACACACACAAGATATATCCATGGCGATGAGCATCTACGAGAGGGAGAGTGGATCTACATACCCTTGTAGCTCGCTAAGCGGGAAGCGTTAAGAAACGCGGTTGATGTAGTTGAACGTCTTCGCGATCCAAATCGCAAGCTGTCTCGCGATCCAATCACGATCTGTCCCGTGATTCAATCACGATCTGTCCCGCGATCCAATCACGTTCCTTCCGATCTAGTGCCAAACGGACGGCACCTCTGTGTTCCGCATACGTACAGCTCGATGACGATCTCCACCTCCGTGATCCAAAAAGCTAGGGTGGAGAGGTAGATGAGTTCTTCGGCAGCACAACGGCATGGTGGCGGTAGTGGTGGAGCTGATCCGGCAGAGCTTCGCTAAACTATACCGAACAGATCTAGAGGAGAGAGACGATCTAGAGGGAGGAGGAAAGCACATGGCTTTTTAGGTGTTGGCTTCCCTCAAAACCTCCACTATATATATGAGGAAGAGGGGGTAGGTGGGGTGCCCTAGGGTTTCTCCTAGGGCTCTTAGCGCACAAGAGAGGGAGGAGTCCACCTCCCACCAGAGAGGTGGAGTCCTACTAGGACTCCCTCCCCTCTTGGCCTCTCCCACCCCTTGCGCAAGGGCCTGTCGGGGGCTGCTGCGCCACCTCCTAGGCCCATGAGATCCTTGGGGTGGGTGGGCCCCACTTGGTGGACCCCCGGAACCCATTCATCACTCCCGGTACACTACCGGAAGTGCCCGAAACTTTTTCGGAGCCCAAACACCACTTTCCTATATATCAATCTTTACCTCCGTACTATTCCGGAGCTCCTCGTGGCGTCCGAGATCTCATCTGGGACTCCGAACAACCTTCGGTCACCAACATACATAACTCAATACTACCGAAACGTCACCGAACGTTAAGTGTGCAGACCTTGCGGGTTTGAGAACTATGTAGACATGACCGAGACACCTCTACAGTCAATAACAAATAACAGGACTTGGATGTTCATATTGGTTCCTACATATTCTATGAAGATCTTTATCGGTTGAACCTCTATGTCAAGGATTCAGTTAATCCCGTATGCAGTTCCCTTCGTTCTTCGGTGATGTCTACCATGCAACTTTATTCTTGTAGACTCGTGTTGGGCCTCCAAGCGCAGAGTTTTGTAGGACAGTAGCAATTTTCCCTCAAGTGTATGATGCTACTTCTCAAGCATGCGTTGGTTTCTCGTGAAGAGGAACAGTTTGGTGCAGCAAAGTAGATAAGTATTTCCCTCAGTTTTTGAGAACCAAGGTATCAATCCAGTAGGAGACACAAGCGAGCCACCAATAGATATACCTGCACAAGGAATCAAACTCTTGCACCCAACGCTATAAAGGGGTTATCAATCCCATCACAGTTATTTGCAAGGATGAGATCTAGTAGAGATAGATATAATAGGATGCTTGAATGGAAAGTAAAACTAAAATTAAAAATAATGCAGCAAGTACTTTTGGTGTTTTTGGTTTTAGATCTGAAAATACGATATGGAAAGTAGACCCGGGGGCCATAGGTTTCACTAGATGGCTTCTCTCATGATGGCAAGTATTACGGTGGGTGAACAAATTACTGTCGAGCAATTGATAGAAAAGAGAATAATTATGAAGATATCCAAGGCAGTGATTATGCATATGGGCATCACGTCCGTGACAAGTAGACCAAAATGATTCTGCATCTACTACTATTACTCCACACATCGACCGACTCCTGACTGCATCTAGAGTATTAAGTTCATGAAGAACAGAGTAATGCATTAAGTAAGATGACATGATGTAGAGGGATAAACTCAAGCAATATGATGAAAACCACATCTTTTTACCCTTGATGGCAACAATACAATATGTGCCTCGCTACCCCTACTTTGTCACAGGGTGAGGACACTGCAAGATTGAACCCAAAACTAAGCACTTCTCCTATTGCAAGAATTACCAATCTAGTTGGACAAACCAAACCAATAACTCGAAGAGACTTGCAAAGATGTGAAATCATGCATATAAGAATTCAGGAAAGACTCAAATAATATTCATGGATAATCTGAACATAAACCCACAATTCATCGGATCTCGACAAACACACCGCAAAAGAGTATTACATCGGATAGATCTCCATGAAGATCATGAAGAACATGGTATTGAGAAGCAAAGAGAGATAAGAAGCCATCTAGCTACTAGCTATGGACCCGTAGGTCTATGGTGAACTACTCACGCATCATCGGAGGGACAATGGAGTTGATGTAGATGCCCTTTGTGATTGAATCCCCCTCCGACAGATTATCGGAAAAGGCTCCAAGATTGGATCTCTCGGGAATGGAGAATTCTAGCGGCAGAAAAGTGTTTTCGTAGCTCATTTCGATAATGATGGAATATTTGGGTATTTATAGGCCAAAGATTAGGGTTAGGGGAGTTGCCAGGAGCCCACAAGCCTACCCGGCACGGGTGGCCCCTGGCCCCGGCAAGCGGGCTTGTGGCCCCGTGGCAGCTCCTCTGCCTTGGTTCTCAAGTCTCGTGGCTTCCATATTTTCCAGAAAAAATCATTCCGGAGGTTTTATTCCATTTGGACTCTGTTTCATATTCCTTATCTGTGAGACTCAAAAACAAGGAAAAAACAGAAACTGGCACTAGGCTCTAGATTAATAGGTTAGTCCAAAAAATAATATAAAATAGCATATTAATGCATATAAAACATCCAAAATAGATAATATAATAGCATGCAACAATAAAAAATTATAGATACGTTAGAGACGTATCAGCATCCCCAAGCTTAATTCCTGCTCGTCCTCGAGTAGGTAAATGATAAAATCAGAATTTTTGATGTGGAATGCTACCCAACATATTTATCCATGTAATATTCTTTATTGTGGCATGAATATTCAGATCCGTTAGATTCAAAACAATAGTCTAATATTGACATAAAAATAGTAATGCTTTGAGCACACCAATAAGGTAGTCGTGTCCTTTCGAAATAACATGGCCTTAGAAAGTTGTCCCTACAAAATCATATGGTCTGGCTATGCTCCATCTTCCCCACACAAAGTATCTAAATCATGCACAACCCCGATGAACAAGTCAAGAAATTGTTTCACACTTTTGGTGTTCTCAAACCTTTTCAACTCTCACGCAATACATGAGCGTGAGCCATGGATATAGCATTATAGGTGGAATAGAATATGGTGGGGGTGCAAGGGAAAAAGGAGAAGATAGTCTCACATCAACTAGGGGTATCAACGGGTTATGGAGATGCCCATCAATAGATATCAATGTGAGTGAGTAGGGATTGCCATGCAACAAATCCACTTATACCTATAAGTGTATGAAAGCTCAAAAAGAAAACTAAGTGGTCATGCATAATGAATATCCACTAGTTATATGAAAGTGACAAAATAGGAGACTCTCTATCATGAAGATCATGGTGCTACCTTGAAGCACAAGCGTGGAAAAATATAGTAGCAATTGTCCCTTCTCTCTTTCTCTCATTTATTTTATTTTATTTTGGTGGGCTTCTTTGGCCTCTTTTTTTTGTTTGGGCTTCGCTAGCCTCTTTTATTTTTTTGTAAAGTCCGGATACTCGTCCCAACTTGTGAGGGAGTCATAGCCTCCATCATCCTTTTCTCTCATGGTACAATGCTCTATTAATGAAAAATCATCCCACTTTTATTTACTAATAAATCAACGAAAAAGAAATTACAACTCGATTCCTATGACAAGATATAACTCTATATGCAATATGAAGTGATGACGCAAGTCATAGAAAAACTACATGGTGGAAGTTGCATGGCAATATATCTTAGAATGGCTATGGAAATGCCATAATAGGTAGGTATGGTGGCTGTTTTGAGGAATATATGGTGGCTGTTTTGAGGAAGGGGGGTTTGATGTACCGGCGAAAGTTGTGTGGTACTAGAGAGGCTAGCAAAGATGGAAGCGTGAGAGTGCGTATAATCCATGGACTCACATTAGTCATAAAGAACTCACATACTTATTGCAAAAGTCTATTAGTCATCAAACAAAGCATTAGACGCATGCTACTAGGGGAGAGGTTGGTAGGAATTAACCATCACGCGCTCCCGACCCTCACACAAAGGTCGACAATCATTAGACAAGTCATGCTCCGACTTCGTTACATAACGGTTCACCATACGTGCATGCTACGGGAATCACAAGCTTTAACACACACATCTCTTCATTTCACAACTACTCACTAGCATGACTCTCATATTACCATCCCTATTATCACACAACTATATGCAAGGAATCCAACTTCTCATAGTTGTTAATGCACTTAATATGAAAGTTTTTAATATATTCCTCTTGGATGCCATTATATTAGGACTAAATTCGTAACCTAAACAAATTACCATGGTGTTTTCAGAAACTCTCAAAATAATATAAGTGAGGAATGAGATTTCAATAATATCTATAAAATATAACACCACCATGCTCTAAAAGGATATAAGTGAAGCACTAGAGCAACATTGCCTAGCTCAAAAGATATAAGTGAAGCATATAGAGTATTCTAACAAATTCACGATTCAGCGTATCTCTCTCAAAATATATGTGCAGCAAGGATGATTGTGTCAAAATAACAAGAAAAGACTCATATCGTACAAGACGCTCCAAGCAAAACACATATCATGTGGTGAATAAAATATAGCCTCAAGTAAATTTACCGATGGATTGAAGATGAAAGAGGGGATGCCTTCCGGGGCATCCCCAAGATTAGGCTTTTTGGTATCCTTTAATATGACTTGGGGTGACATGGGCATCCCCAATCTTAGGCTCTTGCCACTCTTTATTCCATAGTCCATCAAATCTTCACCCAAAGCTTGAAAACTTCATAACACAAAACTCAACAGAAAACTCATGAGATCCGTTCGTATAAGAAAAATAAATCACCACTTTAGGTGCTGTTATGAACTCATTATTTATTTATATTTGTTTAATACCTACTGTATTCTAACTTCTACATGACTCATACCCCCCGATACGACCCATAGATACATCAAAATAAGCAAACAACACAAAGAAAACAGAATCTGTCAAAAACAGAACAGTTTGTAGTAATCTGTAAACTTCGAATACTTCTGGACTTTAAAAATTCTGAAAAATTAGGAAAACCAGTGAAATTTGTATATAAATCCTGTGTAAAAATTTCAGATCAATTTTACTCTCTGAAAAATTCAGAAAAATCCTGGACTGAGCCCAAAAGTTTCTGTTTTCCAGCAAGATCAAATCAACAACTACCATAGATCGCCCCAAAGGTTTTACTTGGCTCAAAAACTAATTTAAACACAAAAACATAATTAATACATAAGTAATAATGTTCCAAACACACCAAAACAGAAGCAAAAATCTGAAAGCAAAATAAAATTGGGTTGCCTCCCAACAAGCGCTATTGTTTAACACCCCTAGCTAGGAAAAACACAATAGATCTAGGTATTGTCATCTTTGGTATGCAATCCATAAGTATCTATCATGATAGATTCATAAGGTAATTTTATTTTCTTCCTAGGAAAGTGTTCCATGCCTTTCCTTAATGGAAATTGGAATCTAATATTCCCTTCCTTCACATCAATAATTGCACCAATCGTTCTAAGGAAAGGTCTACCAAGAATAATAGGACATGTAGGATTGCAATCTATATCAAGAACAATGAACTCTACAGGCACATAATTCCTATTTGCAACAATAAGAACATCATTAATTCTTCCCATAGGTTTCTTTCTAGTGGAATCCGCAATATGCAAATTTAAAGAACAATCATCAAATTCACGGAAACCTAACACATCACATAAAGTTTTTGGAATAGTGCAAACGCTAGCACCCAAATCACACAAAGCAAGGCACTCATAATCTTTAATCTTAATCTTAATAGTATGTTCCCAATAATCATATAGCTTTCTAGGTATAGAAACTTCCAACTCAAGTTTTTCTTCAAAAGCCTTCATCATAGCATCAACAATATGTTTAGTAAAAGCCTTGTTTTGATTATAAGCATGAGGAGAATTCAACATGGATTGCAACAAGGAAATACAATCAATCAAATAGCAGTTACCATGATTAAAGTCCTTTAAATCCAAAAGAGTGGGTTCATTGCTATTTAAAGTTTTGACCTCTTCAATCCCACTTTTATCAATCTTAGCATCAAGATCTAAAAACTCCGAATCATTGCGACGCCTTTTAACTAAAGTTGACTCAAATCCAGTCCCATAATTATCAAGATTCATATTGGAAAACAAATATTCAATAGGAGTCACATCAATCACTTTAAGATCTTCATCAATATTATCATGAGAACATACTTTTTCAGGCCATTCACGCTTAGCACGAATTCTAGCGGTTCTTTCCTTACACTCATCAATAGAAATTCTCATAGCTTTTAAAGACTCATTAATATCATAATTTGGTGGAATAGATATAATTTTTTAAAGAATCAATCTCAAGCGAAATTTTATCAACGTTCCTAGCGAAATCATCAATCTTGAGAAATTTTTCTTCAATCATAACATTGAAACCTTTTTGCGTACTAATGAATTCTTTAATATTAATCTCAAAATTAGAGGGTATATAATTATAATTTCCATAAGAATTGCTGTAGGAATTACCATAATTATTAGAGGAATTACTAGGAAACGGTCTAGCGTTGAAATTACCTCTATAAACGTTATTACCAAAATTGTTCCTACCAACAAAATTCACATCCATAGATTCATTATTATTTCCAATCAAAGAAGACAAAGGCATATCATTAGGATCAATAGGAGAACTCTTACTAGCAAACAATTTCATCAATTCATCCACCTTTTCACTCAAAGTATTAATTTCTTCAATAGCATGCACTTTTTTACTAGTAGGAGATCTTTCAGTGTGCCATTGAAAGTAATTTGCCATAATATTATCTAAGAGTTTAGTAGATTCTCCTAATGTGATTTCCATAAAAGTTCCACCCGCGGCGGAGTCTAAGAGATTCCTAGAAGCAAAATTCAATCCAGCATAGAAAATTTGTATAATCATCCATAAACTCAAACCATGCGCGGGACAATTCCTAATCATAAGTTTAATCCTCTCCAAAGATTGTGCAACATGTTCATGATCAAGTTGCTTAAAATTCATTATATCGTTCCTAAGGGAGATGATCTTAGCGGGCGGAAAGTACTTGGAAATAAAAGCATCTTTACACTTATTCCATGAATCAATACTATTTTTGGGCAAAAATGAAAACCAAGTTTTAGCACGATCTCGTAGTGAGAGCGGAAATAGCTTCAATTTAACAATATTATTATCCACATCTTTCTTATTTTGCATGTCACACAACTCAACGAAAGTATTTAGATGGAATGCGACATCTTCATTAGCAAGGTCGGAAACATGTTCTTTCATAACAAGATTGAGCAAAGTAGCATTAATTTCATAAGATTCCGCACTAGTGGCGGGAGCAATCGGAGTACTAATAAAATCATTATTATTAGTATTGGAAAAGTCACACAACTTGGTATTCTCTTAAGTCATCGTGACAAATCAAGCAATCAAGCACTCAAGCAAGCAAAAAGCAAACGGTAAGACGAACGAAGAAGGGCGAATAAAAAGGCAAATCTTTTTGGAAATCATTTTAGAAGTGAGGGAGACAAAACGAGAGGCAAATGGCAAATAATGTAAATGCAAGAGATGAGTTTGTGATGGGTGCTTTGTATCCTTGACTTGCTATGTATCTCCCCGGCAACGACGCCAGAAATCCTTCTTGCTACTTCTCGAGCATGCGTTGGTTTCCCGTGAAGAGGAACGGTTTGATGAAGCAACGTGGATAAGTATTTCCCTCAGTTTTTGAGAACCAAGGTATCAATCAGTAGGAGACACAAGCGAGCCACCAATAGATATACCTGCACAAGGAATCAAACTCTTACACCCAACGCTATAAAGGGGTTGTCAATCCCTTCACGGTTATTTGCAAGGATGAGATCAAGTAGAGATAGATATAATAGGATGCTTGAACGAAAATTAAAACTAAAAGTAAAAATAATGAAGCAAGTATTTTTAGTGTTTTTGGTTTTAGATCTGAAAATATAATATGGAGAGTAGATCCGAGGGCCATAGGTTTCACCAGATGGCTTCTCTCATGATGGCAAGTATTACGGTGGGTGAACAAATTACTGTCGAGCAATTGATAGAAAAGAGAATAATTATGGAGATATCCAAGGCAATGATTATGCATATAGGCATCACGTCTGTGACAAGTAGACCAAAATGATTCTGCATCTACTACTATTACTCCACACATCGACCGACTCCTGCGTGCATCTAGAGTATTAAGTTCATGAAGAACAGAGTAACGCATTAAGTAAGATGACATGATGTAGAGGGATAAACTCAAGCAATATGATGAAAACCCCATCTTTTTACCCTTGATGGCAACAATACAATACGTGCCTCGCTACCCCTACTTTGTCACTGGGTGAGGACACCGCAAGATTGAACCCAAAACTAAGCACTTCTCCTATTGCAAGAATTACCAATCTAGTTGGCCAAACCAAACCAATAACTCGAAGAGACTTGCAAAGATATGAAATCATGCATATAAGAATTTAGGAAAGACTCCAATAATATTCATGGATAATCTGAACATAAACCCACAATTCATCGGATCTCGACAAACACACCACAAAAGAGTATTACATCAGATAGATCTCCATGAAGATCATGAAGAACATGGTATTGAGAAGCAAAGAGAGAGAAGAAGCCATCTAGATACTAGCTATGGACCCGTAGGTCTGTGGTGAACTACTCACGCATCATCGGAGGGGCAATGGAGTTGATGTAGATGCCCTCCGTGATTGAATCCCCATCCCGCAGATTACTGGAAAAGGCTCCAAGATTGGATCTCTCGGGAACAGAGGCTTCTGGCGGCGGAAAAGTGTTTTTGTGGATCGTTTTGATAATGATGGAATATTTATGTATTTATAGGCCGAAGATTAGGGTTAGGGGAGTTGACATGGGCCCACAAGCCTGCCCGGCATGGGTGGCCCCCTGGTCGCGGCAAACAGGCCTGTGGCCCCGTGGCTTCCATATTTTCCGGAAAAAATCATTTCGGAGGTTCTATTCTGTTTGGACTCCGTTTCATATTCCTTATCTGCGAAACTCAAAAACAAGGGGAAAAAACAGAAACTAGCACTAGGCTCTAGATTAATAGGTTAGTCCCAAAAATAATATAAAATAGCATATTAATGCATATAAAACATCCAAAGCAGATAATATAATAGCATGGAACAATCAAAAATTATAGATACGTTGGAGACGTAGCATATGACCTAAGGTTTATCAATCCTTGGGATATGTAGGATGAAGATGGTCTCTCTCAAACAACCCTGCAATCAAATACAAGAAATCTCTTGTGTCCCCAACACACCCAATACAATGGCAAATTGTATAGGTGCACTAGTTCGGCGAAGAGATGGTGATACAATTGCAATATGGATGATACATATAGGTTTTTGTAATCTGAAAATATAAAAACAGAAAGGTGACAAGTAAAAAAATTGAGCACAAACGGTATTGCAATGCTTGAAAACAAGGCCTAGGGTATGTACTTTCGCTAGTGCAATCTCTCACTAATGCTAGTATAATTGGATAACATAACTATCCCTCAACGTGCAATGAATAATCACTCCAAAGTTCTTATCTGGCGAAGAGCATAAGAAGAAATTGTTTGTAGGGTACGAAACCACCTTAAAGTTATCCTTTCCGACCGATCTATCCAAGAGTTCATACTAAAATAACCAAGTTATCCTTTTCGACCGATCTATCTAAGAGTTTGTACTAGAATAACACCATATGATACGCATCAACCAACTCTAATGTCATCTAGATACTCCAATGTCACCACAAGTATCCATGAGTTAATTATACGATACACATCAAACAATTTCAGATCATAACACTCAGTCCAACACAGAGAACCTCAAAGAATGCCCCAAGATTTCTATTGGAGAAAGTAGGACAAGAACATGTATCAACCCCTATGCATAGATTACCCCAATGTCACCGCGGGAATCTGCAAGTTGAGTACCAAAACATATATCAAGTGAATCAATAGAACACCCCATTGTACCCCGCATGCAAGATATATATCAAGTGTTCTCAAATCCATACAAGTATTCAATCTGTTAACGAAATAACAAGGGGAAAACTCAATTTATCACAACTAGATAGCGAGGGAAACACATCATATGATCCAACTATATTAACAAAGCCCGTGATACACCAAGATCGTGACATCTCAAGAACACGAGAGAGAGATTGAACACATAGATACCAGTACATACCCTCAACCCTGAGGAGGATTACTCACACATTATCATGGTGAGAAAGAGAGATTTGTTGATGGAGAGGTGCAGCGTCAAAGAGATGGAGGCGATGGCGGCCACGACGCCAGCGATGGGCGGCGGCGGTGGCGACGCGCGGCGGCCCCTTGCCCCTCCTTCTTCCTTGGTCTTGGTGCTGCAATGGAGGAGCCTCTCCCCTTCTTTGTGGCAAGGGAGATGCAAATTCGTAGCTCTTGGTGGCTCTCTGAAATTAGGGTTTTCCTCTCCGTATATGTGCCTCTATGGTGCTCTATGGACCTCCAATGGATGGACCCTTGATCCGATGGATATTGGGCACCTCTAGAACCTTTCTAGGGGATCCTCACAGGTCTCATGAGTCCTCAAAGTCGTGGCTTGGCCGAATATATCAGATATGGTAAGTGTTGGACTTAATCAAGTCATCAGTTCTCGTGATCCCATAATCAGATATTTTCCTTCAGTAAAACGGGTCTCCAGATTGCATCCCAACTCCGTTTTGAACGAATTTGTAGTCCACAATCATTGCCATAAAATTACCAACACTTTCATAGTTTTAACCTTCTCCATTTGAGGCCATATTCGAGGGTCAAACTGATGAACTATAAAAACTGTTTGTGGACAGATTTCAGAAAGTCGGAGTCATCCTTCAACAAGGCTCCTTTTGTGTTTTTTCGACAATTTACAATTAATTCCTACACATAAAAGTGTGAAACAAGAACTTGTACAATTTTACAACCATTAATAGCTTAGTCTCAATAAATAACAAAACAATAATAAAAACATAGGCAAATATGACATAAATACTTCATAAATTATCGATACGTTGGAGGCATATCATTCGGTATGTTACTTGCCCGAGATTCGATCGTCGGTATCTCTATACCTAGTTCAACATCGTTACCGGCAAGTCTCTTTACTCATTCCGTAATACAAGATCATGTGGCTAACTCTTTAGTCACTTTGCTTGCAAGGCTCATTGTGATGTTGTATTACCGAGTGGGCCCTGAGACATCTCTCGGTCACACGGAGTAACAAATCCTAGTATTGATCCATGCCCACTCAACAGACACCCTCGAAGATACCTCTAGAGCATCTTTATAGTCACCCAGTTACGTTGTGACGTTTTATACACACAAGGTACTCCTCCGGTGTCAGTGAGTTGCATGATCTCATGGTCACAGGAACAGATACTTGACATGTAGAAAACTATAACAATAAACTAACACGATCTATTCTACGTTCATAGTTTGGGTCTTGTCCATCACATCATTCTCCTAATGATGTGATCCCGTTATTAAATGACATCCCATGTCTTATGGCTAGGAAACCTTAATCATATTTGATCAACAAGCTAGTCTATTAGAGGCATACTAGGGATACCATGTTGTCTATGTACCTACACATGTATTTGAGTTTCCAATTAATACAATTATAGCACGGATAATAAACGATTATCATGAACAATGAAATATGATAGTAACTAATTTATTATATCCTCTAGGGCATATTTCCAACATGACGACCCAACATTCTCGAAGATCGTGGGTCAGGTTTGTGTTTAGCAAGACTGAGTGTATTGGGCATGGTATTTCGAGTAGCCCGTCGAGGACCGTTTTGGCGCGTGTCAGGGTTCTATTCCTTTTCTCGGCGGGCTCAGGTGTGACCGCCATTGCGAGAGTTGTGAGACTTCTCCGGATTCCTTTATGTTGTTCGAACTGGATCGGTTCCGTGAGAATTTGTTGTACTTGCCAAGTGCTTTTCGTGGCGCAATATTTGCGCACCAAGTTTGACAGCTTGGTGAAAGTTTGAATTCGACGCCGGGCGAGTGCGTTGAGGATTCCTTTGTCATGGAAATTGTGTCGGAAGGCGTTAATCATGTCCTATTTGCTGCAGGACTTTTCCCTATCTTTTTTGAGGAGGAATCTGGCGTAGAAGTGATCGACTGATTCCCCCGACCGTTGTTTGATTTCTTGCAAGGCCAATGAGCCGAACTCCTCAACATCTCTCGAAAAATTCTCGAGTTGGGTGGTGGGTGGGGCAGAATTCCGTATTCCCCAGGATGTGAGTCTAAGACCTCAGAGGCCGCGTCCCATGTTCCGGCAGGGTTTAGCGTGGCAGGCTCGGGGTCCGAGGTCTTAATAGCACTCTGCTACACTGGTTCCAATTTATGTGTCGGGTCGGCGACTAGCGCCGATTTAATCTTGGGATGAGCTCCAGATTCTGTATTCTCGGAGGGGCTCGGGTGGTCGGCGCTTGGGACGTAAACCGTTCTTAGCTCCGATGGATGAAGCGGGGAATGCCTGGCTAGGCACTCGACGGTGGTGACCAAATGCGTGATGGGTGGGATGTGAATTTTCCTGTCATCGAGTCTGAGTCGGACTCGATCATAGATCGAAGATCAGTCGTCGACCATGCTCATAACTTGGATCTGGCCGAGCAGCCCACACAACAGCGAGATCTCAACGGGATCCTCATTGTTTGAGTGTTCAGAGTCGGTCCGTGACACTCTTGCCCTGGGGGCATTCAAGGATGCTCCCGGGGTATATTCGGCGTGTCAGCCAGGTCGGGCTTTAGGGATGGACCGGAGATAGTGACCGCCCCGGTGTCGGGATCCATGGATCCCGAATCTGAAGCCTTGGGGCTCGCGAGCTCTATGAAAAGAGCTAGGGGCTTCGACAATACTAGCCCCCCCCCCTCGGGGTCGGTGGTGAACTCTAGGTTCCCGAACCCGACTTCCTGACCGGGGGTGAAGCCTTCTACCTGGCCGAGGCGGTCAGCCGGATCGGCATGCAAAACGATGCTACCGAATGCGAAGACCTGCTCGGGGACAAAGGTGTCCCGGTTGCAGATCTCTTCGTTGATGACTAGACACACCATCGACCCTTCCGGCGATCTCACAATGGAACTCTCAATGAAAGCACCAATGTCGGTGTCAAAACCGGCAGATCTCGGGTAGGGGGTCCCGAGCTATGGACCTTAGATCGATGGGTAACAGGGGACGAAGGAGACAGTGTTTACCCAGGTTCGGACCCTCGTGAGGAGGTAAAACCCCGATTCCTGCTTGATTATATTGATGTGGATGAGAATTACAGAGTTGATCTACCTCGAGATTGTATGAGCTAAAATCTTAAATGAGTCAACCTAACCTCTACGAATGGGACCCTTTGGTTTATATAGACACCAGGGGTACCTAGGGTTACACACCATCGACCTTCAACTGGCGATAGATACGCAGTTCCCATCTTCAAAGCTTGGAGGCCAAGCCAATATCCGGAACTTTGCTTCTCAATTACGGCATCACCTCATAGTTCGGCCTTCCGCAAAGCAGCCCGACAAGTCAGCCCATGAGGGATGATCTGACGGCCCGAGGACCCCTTAGTCCCGGACTCCCTCACCTGGTGCCCTGTAGTGAACTATCATGCGCTTGGGAGGCTCTTGTAAGTGAACAATGGCGATCTAGGAGGCACCCCTGCACGAACGCCTCTTCCCGCTCTTAACACCTTTTTTCCTTAAATTTTTTGCCATGTTAATAGAGAGAATTTCTATGGGGAGGGTCATTCGGCTCTGGTGAGCATATGCTCTCAGGAATAGTAAATTCAAAATAATTAGTAAATAAAATTTTAAAATTCTGATTTTGTGTGTGCATGATCATGTTAGTCTAACAAGGGCGCTTCGCACTCTTCACGTAAAATGTGATAGCACTGCTTCGTCAATGAAAAAAATAAGTGTACCATTTGAGGTTCAATTTGTCTTTTTGCACATAGGTCAAGATGCTCGGGCTTTTCACTAAAAAATTGCAGGTAGCACTTTGGTGTGACAATGAATACATCTATTTTTTTACATTTGCAAACATTATTGGCGGGCAGGAGCATATGCTCTCAAGTATCGAATTGGATTTCTAATTGCAATGCTGAACTATCGAAGAATTCTCGTGTCACGTGAAGAAATCTGCTTGCCTATCTAGGAATTGTGATGCTAGTAGAAGAGGATGGCTATGCTATGGAAAAAAGATTTACCATCCTAAACCGGAGAAAAGTTATCACACACGTGCATGTTGTCATGCTATAGCAGAGAGAATGTCATACCGCAACAACAGAGAAAATTGCTCCAGACTTCTCAGTAAATTGTCAAATTACATAAGAGAAAACTGCCATGATACACACATAAATTATGATGCTTATATAGAAGAATGTCATTTGTTCAAGATTTGCATCGTTCGCTCAAGGCGTGTATGTAGCAAACGCTTTGCGTCATTCACTCATGGAGGGTGGATAGCAAACGGGTGCCCTGCAATAATTGCCATATTCCCATGTGTCGAGATTCGTGCAAGGGGATCAGACGCAACAAACGACGTTCGCTAGAAAACCCTTCCCAGAGCACGTCCGCTCTATAACATTCCCGATAAAAATTACAGATGATACTTTTAGTAAGGTTGATTCGTTTTACAACTCAAAAAAAAAAAGGTGAGGGTGATTTTTTAAGGGCCCATATGTAAGAATAATTTGCCCAAAGAAAAAGGAAACCGAGGCTATTTTTGTCCAGCCGGTAAGAGCACGCGAGGAGGAGGGGGGGGGGCTGATTTATTGCTCGATATTTCGCGATTTCTCGTGCGGCCAACAGATCTGATCCTGATCCGACCCCCGAGGGCAGGTAACTCCCGTCTCCCTCCCCCAGTTTTTACTCCCAAATCGATTTTTCTTTCCACGCACAAATCCGCCTCCGCTTTCCCCATTTTTCCTGCGTATTTTATTGCGTTTCGATTTCCTCGATTAGTTTAGTTTTTGAGCGCAGAGGTGGTTCCCGTTCACGTACAACCGCCGCTAACCGCGCGCGCGCGCTGCTCGGAGCGACGACGCGCGGCGCGGCCGAGGCGAGCGCGTCGGATTCGGCGCGCCTAGGGTTTCGCCGCGAGATGGACGGCCTGGATCAGCAGCAGACGCCGCCGCCGCTGCCGCAGCAGCAGCAGACGCCGCCGCCGCCTCAGCCGCAGACGCAGACGCCACGCGTGAGCTCGCCGCCGCCGGTGGCCCCCGGCGTCATGATGCCGCAGCACGCCTACGGCGCGATGCCGCCGGGCTCCGCGAACGTCATGCACGGGATGCCGATGGCGTTCAACCCCATGGCGTCGCCCGGCGCCTCTTCGCCGGCAATGAAGCCCGCGGACATGCCGCTGGCCATGTACCGGCCCGATTCCGCCACCCCGCCGGGCATGCCGCAGCCCGTCAGCGGCGGCGCTGGCGCCCTAGTGGTCAGCGGCAGCGGCAGCGGCGGGGAGCTCGTGAAGAAGAAGAGGGGTCGGCCGAGGAAGTACGGGCCGGAGGGGACCATCGGCTCGGCGGTGAAGGCCGAGGCGGGCGGGCAGGCTGGTGGCGCGGGCTCCAACTCGAATCCTGACGGCAAGCGCAGAGGACGGCCCCCGGGATCTGGCAAGAAGAAACAGCTCGTTGCCTTAGGTAATTTTGGCTGCACCCGCGTTGGTTCACATCTGAATTCAGAAAGATCAGTGTTCACTCAGCAGCAGCTTGTGCTGAATAAAACCATGCAGTACTGTATGTCTTTCTATATGTTTATAAAGGCCTGTCACCATTAACTTTGTAAGGATATCTCCACATTCTAAATGAATTAAATAGGACGAAATACGGCAGGCATTTAAATAATATGAGAAGTACACCTCTGCTCTATGTTACTCCCTGTCAAAAACTCTTTTTTATATTATGGGACGGAGAGTAGTTATATGCTCATAGCAGCGTATAAATATAAAAACATATTAGAAAAAATCATTGGTTGCCTTTTTAAAGAATATTCTTCTATGTGTTAGTATTATTTTTATTTTGCTCATTTTTTGTATCATGTCTCAAACTGTGTTAACTTTTGAAATTTACAAGATAATTAGAATTTTCTTTTTTGCATATAGCATACAATATTAATCGCAAGGTATTTAGGTTTAGTTTTAATTGCATAGCATATTATCTTTGAACATTTTTTTTGTGCTGACTATGATATTTCATTTACTGATTTGCAGGTTCAGCTGGGACATCATTTACTCCTCACATAATAACCGTGAAGCCTAATGAGGTACTTGAAAAGTGCTCCCTCCTCTCTGGTGTCTAATCGCGTGCTCTGGCTGTTCCTAAGTTGCTTTTGGACATTAGTTGTGTGGTCAGGATTGAGTAGATTGCCCTGCTGACTAGTGGCTACCACTCTTGGTTGAGAACAGAACCTGTGAGCTTGATATTACTCATGAACATACTGCTTTACGTTGAAATTAATCACTCCCATGGAAGAGCTAAGAACAGAGTGTGTATTATGTGGCTCATGGTACAAACAGCAAGAAGTAAAGCATAGCACTGAGTGGACCCTTGAGCATCTTTTGAATATTTTATCCTCTTGACTTCTGTTTTCTTGCTACAACTGTTTTCGGTCTTCCCATGTGTTCCATGCCATTACTGCATATTTATTAGTTCATAGCATCCAACTTGAACTTGCTGCTGATCCACAGGATGCATGGCACAATTCTTAAAGGATGGTCTTACAAAACTAGGAGAGTATGAGTAATAAATAACTGTGGTTCTGTCTTAAGCTTCCATTCTCCTGGCATTACTTGGATACCTATCATTTTTCTGCTGTACCAGTCTACATTCTCCCTTAATAGATATTTGTTGAAGCTATTCCTTGCTTGTCCCTGTAGTTCAGACTATCTACCTCACCGTGGGCGTTTATGTTTGAAATCATCTTGTTTGCAGGATGTTGCTTCGAAAATAATGTCTTTTTCACAACAAGGCCCACGTACTACATGTATAATCTCAGCAAACGGTGCGCTGTGCACAGCAACACTCCGTCAACCAGCAACCTCTGGTGGCATAGTGACATATGAGGTACCGTCAAGGACCAACTGATCTCAGGGCATTGTTTGATTTTCGCTTCTTGTTATTTTTCTGAAATAGTAATTTACACTTTCTAAGATCTACAATAGCATCACAGATGTCAACGGACCTATGATTTGGTTGTGTTCTACCATATAATTTTGTAGGAGTAGCATGCACTCTGTTGGCCTATGGTTGACTGAATGTTTGCTTATTATTTAGGAGTAACAAATTAAGCCTATACAGTCGATTTACTGAATATTCATATTTCTTTTACATTTTCTATTTCCGTTACTTCTTTAGTAGTATTGCTTTCTTGTTTTTCAAGTAGTCTGCTAACAGTTTGTGAACACAATATGGAGTTTGTTAATCGTCTTGTCTGTTCCTGTGAACGTAGTCTCTGACAACAGAACTGAAATGTCTAATATGTAATTTTCAGTTTACATCCCAGCTTGTCAAGTTACATGAAAACAGGTTTGAAAATTTAATCTGTACAGTACATGAACAGTTTGCAAAGCCCGAACATAGGCCGGGTCGGGTTCGGGCCGGGCTATGCAAAGCCCGAAAAAAAATTCCCAAGCCCGAGCCCAGCCCGGCCCAGCCCAAAGCACACGAACAATAGCGTTTTTTAATTAAATTAATATTATTCGGGATATTTTATTAATTTACTATACCTATATTTTGAATAAAAATATTTATACACACTTTCGGGCTTTGTTCGGGCTTTCGGGTCGGGCTTCGGGCCAGAAAATGGAGCCCGAACCTGGCCCAAATGTCGGGCTTCGGGTTCGGGCCTTCGGGCTGGGTTGTCCATGAACAGGTGTTAAATCTCACTCTCCCATTAAGTGCAAATCACTGACTGAGCATGTTAAAGGCACCAGGTTTTCTAGACCTTGTGATAGTTTATTGGTTCTTTCATGTGGTCAGACTACAGAGTCACATCACATTTCTTGATATTGTTGTAATGCACTATCAGTTTTATATCATACAAAATCATCACTCAGTAGTACGTAAAAATACACTGAATACCTATACTGTTATGTGTCACAGGGCCACTTTGATATTCTCTCTCTGTCGGGCTCATTTCTGCTCGCAGAGGATGGTGACACTCGTAGCAGGACAGGTGGTTTAAGCGTTGCTCTGGCTGGAAGTGATGGACGTATCGTAGGAGGCTGTGTTGCTGGAATGCTTATGGCTGCAACGCCCGTCCAGGTTTTTATTCATCTGATGCTGTTTGCACTTTGTTGTCAGCTGGCATCTGCCTCCAAATAAGCAGCATAAGACGCCACCGGTGACAGGTAACCATGTTGTGTTCCAGGTTGTTGTGGGAAGCTTCATCGCCGAAGGTAATAAAAAGCCCAAGGAAGAACAACCAAAGCGCGAGCCAACATCTGTGCCGGTGCCAACATCTGCGCCGATGCAGACTGCTGCTGGCTTTGGTGCAGCCTCAGCTGCCGCTACGCCATCAGATGGAACATCAAGTGACCACTCTGACGACCCAGGGAGCCCTATGGGGCCCAATGGCAGCGCGTTCAACAACGCAGGCCATCCAACTCACGCTTCATATGCTCCGGTGGGCTGGTCACTCTCCGGGAACCAAGGCCGCTACGACCCAGACATGAAGATGGTGACCGACTAATGACTCTCCGATTTGCAGCAGCTTCATTGTTTAGTACTTGACCTAGTAGAGTGTAGGGTCCCCTGCGCCGGTGCCAGCGAGTCATTGTCGGCCAATAATCCGGTGTGCTAGAGGTAGTCGGAGAGCCTTCCATGGAAGGCCTGTGGAGCAATAATATGTAGCATTGCCTTGCCTTGTTATTGTTGCTTTTAGTTTGTAATGCTTTCGCAGTTAGTAGCTTATATGCTTGGAGTTGTTATATCCTAATCAACGGTTTCTGTTACCCATGAATTTGTTATTTCAGTCTATTATCAGCATGCCAGTTTTGAATGTGGTATATATGTTTGCGTTGTCATTGCTGATGTCACTGCATCCCCGGGCTAGATTATTATATTCAGAAGGGACAGGCCACGTTTGCCAGGGTATAATCCGACAATAATCTGGGTTCAAGGGGAATTCAACGATATCCATTTTGTGCGGTCGTTCTTGCACCTGCAAAACTTCATGGTTCATGAACGGAAGATCTCGGCTTAAACCCATAACAAGCATGCTTACTCCCGCATTTGCTGCCGGGGTTGAGGAAGACGCTAGAGTCCGACGCGCAGCAGACGAGCTTCTGGGCGCTGATGATCTGCTCGTCGGCGGCAGTGAGGACACGGCAGATGCAGGGCATGTCCACCACCTTCATTTCAGCGCGGCAGGCGTATGTATGGCAACAAGAAAGTAGTAGTATAAATGTTTCAGAGATCTTCGAACTGCTATAAGCATCAGAGCACTCTACAGCAGACCCATGTAAATGGTTAAACCCTTATAATTTTTACGTTTTACAAATTTGATCGGAAAAAGTGTTGAAAACGTAAAAGTGATCCAACCCGTAAATTTTTTAAGGGCCATCGAAAATCCTCACCCGAAATCTTTATGTTTGAAGGTTGGAAAGCAGAACCGAAGGGGCCCCGTATACCGGTCAAATCTCGTCGGAGCAAACACGCCGCCGCGAAGTTTGTCCGAATCCGTTCTAAACTCGCCGGAATTCATCACCGCACACCGAAAAAAGCCGCTAGACGCCGCAATCGATCGTCGTCGGTTCGAACTGGACGAGCTCGACCTCGCCATGGCCTTCCATGACCTCAGCATGGTCGTCGTAATCCTCTCGGCACGGCAGGCAAAGGGGCACGGCTCGGCCAGCGCGGCTGGCAATGGAGCAAGGCGCGAACGATGAAGGCGACGGGGCGCGGCCAACAGGGGAAGGGGCGATGGGACATGGCCGACGGGTGACGGAGTGCGGCCGACGGGGTTGGGCACGACCGGCGTGGCCGACGCGAACAGCTGGGGAAGGGGTGTCGGCGGCCGAACGAGCTTTTTATTCTAATTTTACAGTTTGTTTTACCGTATCTGTTCGGTCGTAGCTAAAATAAACCTTTAAAATATTTTTTTTATTCGTATATCAGTTTTACAGTTTACGATTTTAAGAGGAGACTGAGATGCTCTTACGCGTATGGCGCCTCACTGAATTCGGGTCTTAGTAGTAGTTGTCATCGACCTGAGTCGTGAAGGCTCTGACACACATGAGCAGATGAACTCGGCTGCAGATGCTACACTGACGGTTGTCCATGGAGACAAGGCAAAACCGCCTCCTCTTTCCATCATGCAGTCACTGAGAAGAAGATAAGTTTTCTTATAGAAAAGTACGATTACCCCGATCTATGTATCTGAATAATGCATACTGTCAATTTATTAATTATTTACGAAGACCTTACAATATAGTACATCAGATAATTTCAAGGCACCATTTTAACAACAACTGTCACCTTGAAAGGGGTGCTGTCGTGCCTTGGGGTGTTAGCTGATAGGCATATCCCACTAGTGCCTCGGTGTCTGTTGTGCAAGATTAGCCATGAAGATATTCAATAATGCTTGTTTACTTGTAGCCGTATGGTCGGAACTGAACCTCTCTTTAATTATCTCGAACGCTATGGCACAAGACCGCTTGGGCTCGATTACTTTGGAGATCTTACCGTAAGATACATCAATGGCGCACGACTTTCCAGCAGCTGAGCTTATTGTGTTTGCAATGTAGTATATCTGGTGGCAGAGAAGGCAGGAAGCAAAGGGAGACGTTGTACAGTCACCCCAACGGGCAGCGATGTCCATTTTAGTGCTGGCAACGAACTTTGTGAGAAGCTGTAAACCAAACCATCCAATGAGGAAGAAGGATCATACTTGGAAGAAACCTCAGGGTACAATCAAGATCAATGTTGATGCCTCATTCCGTGCTGAAACTCTTTCTGGGGCATGCAGAGCGGTAGCCAGGGATCACTGAGGTAACTTCATTGCTGCTGCAACATGAATGTTACCACATGTGTCTTCGGCGGACTCGGCAGAAATCAGTGCTATCCACCGCGGGGTGTTGCTTGCATCTAATATTGGCTGTACCAAGGTTATCCTAGAGTGCGATAGTGTAATTGCTTTGGAGGCAATGGCAAACCCAGAAGCGTATATGGGCCCTGATGTTACCACCATTACCACCATAACGGAGACTACTATCTTATCTATGGAGTTTGCAGAGATCTCATTTACCCATTGTAATAGGAAAGCAAATCTAGTTGCGAATATATAGTCTAGCCAAGCATTGCTTTAGTACTCTTATTCCTGAGTCTTGGGATGGAGAAGCCCCTGATTTTATTCTCTCTCATATTGTAAACGACATGTCTATCATTTAAGGAATAAAGGTTGATTGTTCAAAAAAATCTTAGCAACAACTGTCGCTACTCCTATCTACTTGATGAAGGGGTGCCGATAGTCCGAGCCTAATACCAAACATACATCGCACGAAAGCCTAACATCTAAAGCCAGAGGCCCCAACCAAGCCACATACTGGGTTTGGGGTACAAACTGGTTCGACGCACTCATGTGTTGTCGACGCCGTCTTCCACAAATCCATCTTCAGAGAAGAACCTAACACACCGACCTTGTCAGGCCTCTCTGCCATCGACGCCACCATGACGCCAGACACCGTCCACCTCCTACGCAAGTCGATCTCCACGCATCAGACGACGAGTCTCCACTGTGCCACGCCATCGAGATCCGTCGTCATCAATGAGTAAGACGAAGCACCGCTCCACCAAAGAAGTCGTCCACTGGTCCCTCGAGCCCGCGTACACCTCCAAGAATGACACCCCCAAGGGGGAAACGACACCAGAGTGTCGCCGTCATCTGATCTACTAATCCAGGGTTTCCCCCGGAGGTAGCGGATAGAGGTCGGAGCTTCTCCACAATGGTGCCTTCAAGAAGGTAACGACACAAAAAAGTGTCGCCATCGCTGGTCTTGGCAACAAGCCGAGAACAAGATTTTCATGTGGATCCGCTCGACAAACCTCCATCAAGCATCGTGTGCACGGGTCGCCACCGATTCGAGACGCTGCACAGCGAGTAGGCCGCACCGGCCAAATCAGATCTGTCCAGAGGCCAAACCACACATGGCACCGCCCAGTCCACCAGGCCCTCCATACCGCCGCCGTCGATCCGAGGCTAGATGGCCCGTCGCCACAGATTGTAGTCGCCGCACGCAGCCAATGCCGCTGCCCGCCGCAAGGTCAATTGTCGTGCCTCTCGCCGCCGCCGTCCTAGGCAGGGACGCCTGCCATGCCGCCAAGGCCAGATCGGTTGCGCCTCCTCATGCCGCGGGGTGTCGCACCATCCCCATGACACAGGAAAGAGGAAGGGCCCCGCCATCGTCGTTGGCCCCCAGGCTATAGGCCGGCGACTTCCTTCGACGGCGGCGGAGGGAGGGGGAAGGAAGAAGTGCCCCGACGGCTAGGGTTTTTGTGTCATCCGAGCTGCCCGAGCGGGGGCGACGCGGGGGAGTTGACGAGAGCGGCTGTGTTGTGCACTGAGAAGAGAAGTAACTAGCCATATACTAAATCACTAATTTTGCTAAGACTAGAGGCCTCATAATCAATTGAGGTCTTCAATTGGAATCTGGTCATTCAATTTTGATCGGGTCAACAATTTTTCAAACCCTCTCATTTAATTTTTTTTGTACAATACACTATACTTCCTAACTTTTAAGTCTTCACAATTAATTGAGGCTTCAATTTAGACTTTGGTCACCCAATTTCTTATTGGGTCAACAATTACTCAAGGAGCTTTTCTAGTTAATTATTTTAATTCTATACACTTCTTAATTTTAAAGTCTTTTCATTTGATTGAGGTATTTAATTTTGAACTTGCTTTGCGATTTTTACTGGCCAACGATTTTTAAAATCAATCAGCAACCGGCCTATAAAAACATATCGATGCCTCGCAGACTCCCATCATCTATAAAAAAGCATCACCAAGTGATATTATAACACGAATATAGTACATGGCTACATGCAACCAACGATGAATAAAATATCCCCACATAAATATGGATTGATTAGTGGATAATACAAAATCACACCGCGAAAGACCCACCAAATAACCACATTATTAATAAACGTAAAACACACTTGATCATCTTCCCTCACCGGCCAAACTAAACACTCCATCAGTTTCAAAATATAAGGGTTATTAATTTTTTGGAAAGTCAAATTTCTTTAATTTTGACCAAGTTCAGAGACAAAAATATCGGCAACCACAATACTAAACAAAAAAAATATGAAAATTCATTTCATGATGATTCTAATAACACCGATTTGATATTATGAATTTGAATGTAATTCTCTATAAATTTGATCAAACTTAAAGAGGTTTGACTTTTTTAAAAAGTAATACATCATATATTTCAAAATATAGAATGAGTAAAGAAATTTCAAATTCAACGACGCAACAAATCGCGCACAACCCTTCGAGTTCTAGATTAATTTCGACTGCCGATATGAAGCACGAAAGTGGGGTCACACGCAGAGCTAGTGAAGACATCACAGATAGTTCTATCGTATATGCCATTGCCACCAACGTCTTCAGCTCTTCTATGCTGGGTTGTCGTGTGGAAAAAAATGCATGTAAACTAAGAACTCCCCTGGGGTATAAATAATTGATTTTTTTAAAGTAGTATAAAAAATGTACCAAATTCGAATAAAGTATGCCCATTTTAAAAAAAATCAAAAATATCATCCCGTCAGCTTCAGTTGGGCCGACGGGGGACTGGTCGACTTTGTTTCGGTCGAAGAGGGCCCATCGGCCTAAGGAAGGCCGAAGAGGAGGCCATCGGCTCACGCCAGGCCGAAGAGGGCCCGTCGGCCGCCAGGAGGCCGAAGAGCCCCTGGATAAGGTCCGACGCCGGCTCCCTCTTCTTCGTCCTCCTGCCTGCTCGTTCCTTCTCTCGTTCCTTTGGTTTGACCGAAAATCCCCCCCCCTTCTACATCCACTCATTTTTCGTTCAATCCACTGAAACAATAGATCGTGTCCGTCTCCCATACCGTACGGTCTCATTTTTTGCAATGGGGTAGTGTATTGTTCGTTTGGAGAAGACATGGTGAGGTGATGGAGGTGTGAATGGTGAGAAGGTGAAGTGGTGAGGAAGAAGAAGGTGGAGAGGAAGAAGAAGGGCACACACGCGTCAAAGGTATACATTTTTTCTGTTAGTTTAGGTTAATTTTTTTAATGTACGTAAAATTAGTTTAGATTAGTTTTATTAGTGTAGTGATTTTAGTGTATGTGTTAATAGTGTAGGTTTAGTTAGTGTAGTCATATTAGTGTAGGTTTATTTAGTGTACGTGAGTATATTTTAATATAGGTTTATTTTAGTGAAGTTCATTTTAGTGTAGGTTTATTTAGTATACGTAGGTACATTTTAGTGTACGTTTATTTTAGTGTAGATTTGTTCGTTGCGAATAATGAGAAGCTGGCAATGTCTGACAAGTGAAAATGTCTGAATCCGTAAATTTCACTGTGTATTACGGCCCTAGTAATGTTCGATATAATGAGTTGGAGGTTGATCTTAGCGAGTTTAAAAAAGGCGAGATGACACTTTCAGACCCGAACAGACTGGACATTAGGCAGTTGAAGCACTGGTTGACTACTAGTTTTGGCCTGAATCCTGAAGTTTGTTCCGTCAGTATTCATGCATTGTGGATCAAATCCTGTAAAAATGTCAAGTGAGAGTTGATTCCGATAGATATGAGCCAACATTGGTTGTCCCTGTTAAGTCGTTTCAGAGACCGAAGAATCCACCCGTATGCCCTAGTGCAACCAGTGGCGAAGAAGGAGAATATCGTACCACCCAATGTGAGGTATGAACCAGGCCAGAGTAGTCAAGTGGTTAACGAGATTTATGTATCCGGGTCACAGCCACCGGATGTGAATGCTAGCCAAGCCGAGAAAGAGTTAGATTATGTGCCACACAATGTCAGTGGTCATGCTACTGGACAGAGTATTCAGTCGATAGTATTAGCTGCCTCTGGTGTTGTTGATGGGGATGAGGAAGGCGATGAAATGCAGAGGGTGGTGGAGGAAAAGGACGAGGATGGGATTGTAGAGGATCTTGATTCTAAAAATTCTGACGATGAGGAGGAGGTACCGATTCCTGCTGCATGGGAGCAGGACATATCCGCCGGCTTTACTGTCAACGATGGCCATGAGACTCCATGGCAATATAATCTAAACCAAGTCCAGATCGGGGCTATGTTTGACATAAAGAAAAAAAATGAAGTATGCGGTGATAAAGTGGGCTATGTCTACGCAGAGGGTTTTCCGGACACACATATCTAGTCCAACGAAATATACCATGAAGTGTGTTGAATCAGGTTGTCCTGCGAAGGTGCACGACCACGTGCCAAAGTATAACATCCACTGGGTTGTCACAAATGTTGTCCCGCATAATTGTGTGAGGAAAAACATGTTGGTTCGTCATCCAAACCTTACTTCAACTCTCATAGCACAACTCATGTATACTGAGATAGTGAAGAAGAAAGATATGGAAGCAAAATACATCCAGAAAGCAGTGAAGGTCAGATGGAATTATGACATTTCCTATGGGAAGGCTTGGAGGGCTAAGTAGAAGGCTATGGAGGAAAGGTTTGGGACGTTCTTCGACTCATATGATAATGTTGTCCGTCTCCTTGACATACTGAAGGAGAGGAATCCCGACACTTATGTTAACATACAACACACGAGGTTGGATAGTATACCAGATTACAAGGTGTTGAAACGAGTATTCTTCTCTTTCGGTATGTGCATCGAAGCTTTCCGACATTGTCCTCCTGTGATGTGTGTGGATGGTACATTCCTGACTGGTCAGTACAAAGGGCAAATCCTGACTGCTATTGGTGTGGACGGGAACAACCAAATCATCCCACTAGCCATGACATTTGTGGAGGGTGAGAACTTTCCGAGTTAGGTATGGTTCTTCCGACAAGTTAAAATTGCGATCGTGAAGGACCGAACAAATGTGTATCTCATTCATGACAGACATCCTGGTATATTGAAGGTCATGAAGACACTGAGTAATCCAACTGCTGACGAGCCAACACCTTGGAAGGACTTGCAAAGCCGGTGGTGCATGCGCCATCTGGGTGCAAATTTTTTCTCACAGATCAAGAACAAACGGTTGATGGACTTGTTCAAAAAGTTATGGGAACGTGCATTTCAATCTCAGGTACAGTCGCGTAAGAGGAAACAAGTCCCAAGATTCTTGGTTTCGGGACATCAGGCCTTACCTCGACGAATGGACTACTGCCCTGACAAATATCTGGGATGAAGTTTGTGCCTTCGACTGGGACAAGTTCGGGTTGTAGCTGCAGTGTTACAGACAGAGCATGAGGATCTACTTGGTTCCATCATCAGCTCCGGATCATATCCCAGTTCCTCTCACGAGCGATCTGTTCCCAACTGCCTCAATTGTGGGAACCAGACACCACGCGGTATGTCCTTAGTTTTTCTCACATGCTACGTTTTCCCTTAACCTGAACATGTACAATTGGTTAACTTTCTGTGTACAGGGTGAATTGTCATCTCAGGCGCTAGAGGAGGTTACCGCTTTAGTGGACCGCTTTGAGAGAGGAGAAAATATCCCACCGCGAGATGCAGTAACAAGGTTGAAGAGTCTTCAAGCGAAGATACACGGGATCGTCGCAGCTGTTACATGTAGACGATCTTCGGATGTTGTTAACACTCGTGCAGCACATTGTCCGCCACACCCCTCTCTGCAGCATTTGGAACCTCGACCTTCACAACCAGGGAGCTCCTCGTGGCAGCAGGCACCTCCTTCGCAGCCAGTGAGCTCCTCCTGGCAGTAGGCACCTCCTTCGTAGCCAGGTATCTCTTCCTGGCAACAGACACCTCCTTCACAACCCGGGGGCTCCTCCTGGCAACAGACACCTCCTTCACAACCCGGGGGCTATTTCTACCAGCAGCCACCTCCTTCACAACCCGAGGGCTATTTCTACTAGCAGCCACCTACTTCACAACCCGAGGACCCTTCTTGGATTCATCATATGGACCTAGGTAACTTTACTTTGTACATTATTTTAAAAATTGTAGCCTCGTAAATCATTCTTTACATGTTTTACTTTATCGCAGTCGGTAGTCAGTCGCATCCGTTCATGACTTCAGTTCGGTCACCTGTGTTTACTGGTCCTGGTTCATACATACCCAGCGACGGCGAGGACGATGACCGTGGTGCATGCACCTATGATATCTCGGAGATAGTTCTTACCACTCCACCACCACCATCGACGTAGGAGACACAGACACCGACGGACGAGGTGGTCTATGGTCGTGGACATCGTGACACTCGTCCACTGCCTCAGCGCTTATCGCTCCACGTCCACGTCCACGTCCACGTCCGAGGAAGCCAAAGATTCGTCGCCGCCCCCAGCAGTGATATGGTTATCTACGTATGAGACATGACTATCTATTTATGTATGAGACATATGTCTATTTTATGTATGGAACATATTCATGTATGAGACATATTCATGTTCTATTTTGGTAGTCATTTGGTTTACAGAGACAACACTAGTATTGCAAACTAAATGCATCCAAATGAATTAAACAGTATAACTGAATTAAATGTTACAGCTGAATTAAACGTTACAACTGAATTAAACAGTACAACTAAATTAAACATTACAACTGAATTAAACAGTACAACTAAATTAAACGTTACAACTGAATTAAACAACACTACAGAAAACACCACTACAGAAAACAGTACTACATGAATGCATCATCATCATCATCCCCCGTCGATGCAGATCCCTTGCCCTTTGTTCATGTACAACTCTTTCCCTTTGACAATGCGGTCGTCTTGACCTTGGTACTCGGCATGAAGATGTCGTCTTTGTCCTCCGTCGATGCAAAACTCTTCCCCTTCTTCGATGTAGAACTCTTCTCCTTCGTCGATGCAGAACTCTTCCCCTTCTTCGATGTAGAAGTCTTCCCCTTCGTCGATGTAGAACTCTTCACCTTGGTGCTCGGCATGAAGAGGTCGTCTTCGTCCTCACTTTCTGCTGACCATAAACCTGAATTATTCACAGCAATCCTGAGGTAAGCTTCACCCTTGTGCAGTTGCTTTTGCCATCTGGCGTGCAACATGAGAAGTTCTTTTCGTATCTCCTCAAAAGTTCTAGGAGGCCACCCACTCCTAGCTAATGAGTGAGCCAACTCATTCATTATGAAGTCACTACTAATGAGTTCCTCCCATGGAACTACTCTATCATTCATCTTGAAATTTGCAGCTAGACGAAGAAGACGATCGGACATATCAGAGTGAAAACTACAATCAAAAGGATAGTGAGGATGAGGAGGACGAGACATCTCCACGAAAGGATGGTGGGAGTGGAAGGATGGCGGAACGAAAGGGAAAGGAAGGGCCTGCTGATCCTCCTTACTGCGGATGTGGTTATATAGGTTCACAAGGGAAGATGGCGGCAGAGACAGGCGGGAAAGAAATTAGCGGGAGAGAAAGACGGGAAAGATAATGGCGGGAGAGAATGGTAGGAGAGAAAGGCGGGAAATATAATGGCGGGAGAGAAAGGCGGGAAAGATAATGGCGGGAAGGAAAGTGGCGGGAGAGAATGGTGGAAAAAAGGTGGCGGGAGAGTATGATGGGAAATAAAATGGCGGGATAGTAGGGAGGGAAAATAAAAAGGGAAATAGTAGGGCGAGACAATACAATCACTGTGGAAGATAGCTGAAAACAACAGCTAGCTCCTGTTCTTGCTGTTTGAAGGTTATGAGCACCAAATTCTTGACTTCAATAGACGATACCAGCAGAAAATTACCGAAACCTTCCTTCTTTAACACCATTTTATCACCCAAGCCAATGAAGTAGGAACAAGGAATGTTCACAAATATATCATCATCTTCAGAATCCAAAGTAATTTCAAGAGTTAAAAAACCAGTCCTAGGAATTGACACAAATTCCTTCAAACTCCTCACAACCATGGTAGGAATAACCTCACAAAAACAAGCAAGTTATATGATATTCAGCTTACAAATTTAAAACATTAGAATACAACAAAGAACAAATAAATAATAAAACCCCGAAACCAGAGCTTACCATATGTTGAGAAATAACATGCATGCAATCCATCCTATGAACAAAAGGAGTACATAGTATGTAGTTGTCATCAAAGAGCTGCTGCGACATGACATATATTTGATGATAATTCAGAGTGAAACCACGACTATAAAAACAAGTTCCCTCTGAGTTTCACTCAGATCCTCAAGAGCTACAAAAAAATGATTTCACAAACTGAGCAGAACAGCAAAACATATAAGCTGAAACAAAACTAAAAATCAGTCAAACAAATAACTTACAACACGGGGTAAAGGAAATAACATAACACCATCCCGATGAAATTCGACACTAATATAAGTTCCATAGTGCTCAAGCATAATCGTCATCATGTCACGATGGCGTAGACCATAATCATTCACAAGTTCCTCCCATGAAGGACCATGGAATTTACTGCTCATCCTACCATGTCTAAACAAAACATGATATAAGTTACCCTCGCTGTTGTGAAGAGCAAGATCGATATCTGTGTCACCTCTCTGAATAGCTAAAGCTCTGCACTCCTTAATGTACCGAGGAAGATGTGATCTAACACTTCACGGAACATACTATAACAAGAATGGAAGCAAACATCATAATCATATAAACAAAGGCATTCGAATATGCCACAGTCAGATAAACAAGACATAGAATCTTACAACACGCCTTGAACATCGACGATCCAGCACCACAGTAAATACAAACGCACCGGAATCAACGGCAGAACAAGGGACACCTGGAGCTCGGCAAAATGGGCAAGCCATTTACCTGCAGACGGACGGTCACCAATAAGAACTAAATCCACAACCGAGTTGAAAGTTCACATTCGATTGAGTTGGAAGCCAAAAAAATACCGTAGGCTGGTGGAGAGCGCCCTGATCTATTGTTTACGCGGGTTGGATAACAAAATGGGTGGTCGAGCAAAGAGATCGGCACGACGGTGGAAGCACCGGAAAGCAACGGGAGTGAGAGGTGGAGATGGGCAGCATGAAGGACGAGGGAGGGTGAAAGGAGTGGTCAGAGGAGAAAGAAAACACTCCTCGGCCTTATCCAGGGGCCCATCGGCCTCCCACTGGACGACAAGGGCTCTTCGGCCTCCCTCTGGCCGACAGGCCTCTCTCTGGCCTCTCATTGGCCGACACGGGGCTCTTCAGCCTGGTGTTGGCCGACAGGCGGCTTTTCGGCCTCGTGGTGGCCGACGGACCCCTCTTCGGCCTGGTGGTGGCCGACGGGGTGATATTTTTTATTTTATTTAAAATGGACATACTTTATTCGAATTTGGTATATTTTTGGTACTACTTTTGAAAAAAATTCTAAATAATCAGCATAAGTGAGAATGTATTGAAGTTTATGGGCTTTATAGCCCATTTAACATATATTCCTAGAAAATGGTTATCCCCATACAAGAGCGCCTGCTATATGGGTCGGCGCATAACCGACTCCTCCCCAATCCCCACAAGTTTTGGAAAGGTCCTAAAACCTTCCGTCAACTGTTTTTTTATATCTATTTTCATTCTTGTTTTCAGTTTCCTTCTTTTTGAATTTCAGGAATATTTAAAAAAACCTGGCACATTGTTTTTAAAATGTGATAATATTTTTCAAATCTATTAACATTTGTTTTGAAATTTTAGAAATTTACTAACTTTGGGAACATATTTAGAATTTCAGGAACATTTTTTCAAATTAGTTAACATTTTTTGGATTTATGGAACATTTTCTAAAATCTAATATTTTTTAAATTCATGAACACCTTTTGAAATTTTGGAATATTTTCCAAATTCATGAATATTTTATGAAATAGGGGAGAAATTTTCAAATTTGTTAACATTTTTGAAATCCAAGAATTTCTGAACAATTTTGAAAATTCTGAATATTATTTTAAATATGAGAACAAAATTTCAAATTTACAAAAAAAATGAAATGCAGAAAATATTTCAATTTTCTTTATTTATAAAAAATATTGAACATTTTTAAATTTCTTGAATATTCTTGAAATTCAATGAAATCATGAAAAAATGAAGGAAAAAATAAATAGAAAATAAGAAAAATGAAAGGAAAACCAGAAGATCCCGGTACATGTCTCCACCCAAAGTGCGCTAGGGCTGGAGGGGTTGGAGGTTATCCTCCGACCCGCACATAGTAGGTCTTGGACGATGATGTACGGACAAAGTTTAAGACGATGGGATGAATATATGTCAACGCATATATGGTTCTTTTTACATCATCGCTCATGTACAATTTGATTTCACCTGCAGATGGTCGAACTAGACGTACCCCACGTAGGCTAGGTTTCGGGCTGGATGTAACAAAGCCCATGTGAAAATACCAAGCCTGAGCCTGGCCCAGCCTAACTCAAAATGGCTAACAATAATTTTTTTAATTAAATTTAATCATTTTTGGGATACATAAACCAATCACTATAACTATTGTTTAAACAAAAGATTAGTTTTAGCCATTCTATAGTTTCCAAGCTTTTGAGTTGGGATTGAAGTGAAAGTTGAGCCCTAGCTTAGCTTGGCGGGCTTTAGCGCTCGGGGCGTGAGGCGAGGCTGTCCATGCTCATGTCTAGGTTGAACTGCCCAATTAATATTGGGCCATACATCAAAGCCTACACCGGATAGGATGGTGCTCGCAATAGCATCTAATTGGGCCTACAATGATTGTTAAGGTAGTCTACTTTTATGTATCCACGAATCTAGAGAAGGTGATAAAACATATTATACTCAATGCTCTACTTCTTGTTGTGGAACAGCGTCATGCTTGTCTTACAACGACGACGAGTGCTTCCGTCCATCATGTCTCTAGGACATCCGCTTCTCATGTTCGCAGCTCATATTTACCACCTCGCAGCATGTGGTTGAGAATTTGGGCCGAACAGGATAATGAATCGGACGTGTGGTGGAATGGGTGAAGGGCTACAGAAGAAAAATCAGTTTTAGTGGAGTACCTTGCCCTGACACGTGGGGCTATCTTGACGGAGTGTGCACAAATTAAAGGCAAACTTTGGCACAAGTTTATTTAAATGAGCTAGAACGAATGAAAAAGAATCATTATATTGGCTAAGTCCAATTCATCTGTACAATTCATAAAATCCATATTGTTGAAGTCCAAAATTCAGGTCTTCTGGCTCTTTTAACGCTTTCTCACATGATTGAACAGAGTAAAAGATGACATTTAATCATCTTCTATTCCTAAATAGCTACAACCCATTAGCTATTTTTTCTAGACATGCAACTATGTCACAAGAACAAGTCATGCATGCAAGTCATAAATTACATTATTTTTGCATTACTCAATGCATGCAAGCACCACATCATCAATTCATGCATATTACTCACAAGGTTTTTTTTTGCATTAAATTTTTTATTAAAAATATTTGTGTTTGCCGGTTGCATCATATCTATATAGTTTACATTCACACTGACATTCTTTTAAGAATAATTCATTTTTATACCCTTTATATTTTCTTTGTTTACTTACATTTTTCTTTTTATTAGTTATAGATATTTTTAGCAACTTTTATGCATTCTTTTAGCAAGTTTTCCGCGGCAACACATCGGGAAATCATCTAGTTATTAAAGAAAGTGACCACAAACATAAGTTCACAAAGCTATACTTGAAACTATATCATTGCTCACTTCCCAATTAATTGTACGTTTTGCACAGAGAGCAGACACGAGTACACTGTTAACAACTAGATCACTTTTGACAGGTAGACATTATCACTCGCTAGCTGTAAGAAACAAAACGGCGTCGTCTGATCCGCTAGTTGCGTTCGAGTTCGAGACCCAGAGTAAGTAGCCCAGTCCACACGCGCCTTGCTCTGTTATTGTACTGTCTCTAGTACGCCGAGCTAGCTTTAGAATATGCCGTGTTTATATCTTATTCGCTTCGTCGTTGCAACGCAGGAGTAGATTGATATACTCGGGCATGCAGTTATAATGCATGAAAAATACGGAGTACTACAGTAACTACTCGTATTTAGATGGAAGGCTTTAATTGTTACTAGTATTATTATTGGGATCTCTCAGGGTAACATGCCATGGCAGGAGATACACATTCTATGACGATAGCTCACTAGCTCAGCGTACAGGCACGCGCACACTTTATTTAGTTACTATTCTGCCATGATCTCTCCATCTCCTTCACTGGTCTTCCTCTCGCGCGATCCCCATGACCGAAGCTCCTCACGCGTGCGCGGATGGTGGCACCGCCCCCCCGATGGTGTAAGCTGCAAAAAAATGAAAAATGAAAACGTGGATTAGACGAGTCCGTGCAAAACAGAGAAATGGATCCTGCAAAATCTCATAGCAAGCATGTATGCATGCACGCTTAGTTGCTTACTTCCGCATTTGCTCCCGACGGGGAGTACGATTTTGCACTCGCGGGCGAGGCGGACGAGCTTCACGGGGCTGACGGTGCGCTCGTCGGAGGCGGTGAGGACGCGGCAGATGCAGGGCATGTCGACCTTCTTCACCTCGTTGCGGCAGGCCGTGGTTGGGGGCAGGTAGAAGCCCTCCTTCTTGATGCTCCCGATGCAGAGGTCCATGATGCTGTCCCTCTCGTGGTAGCAGTCCTTCTCCCCCGCGGCGAGATGCGCCGCGAACCCGGCGACGATCGAGGCCAACAGCAGGAAGCGGAGGAGGGTGTTTCCGGTGCTGCCCATCTTCCCGTGCTGCTGAGCTGCTGGCTAGTGTAGTGTGCTTGCGAGTGGTGTGCATGGTGCTGGCAGTGGGCGCTCGTTTATATAGCAGGCGAGGTCCCGCGGCACACGTACACCGGAGTGGAGACTGGAGAGATCGACGACCTACCTACCTGGTTGATGGCGGCGCTAGTTGCATTAAAATGTTGAGCGGTGACATGAAAGTAAATGATCTTTGATCTTCGATCGAACTGCTATAGGCATTACAGAGGCATATGTCGCTTCAATGAATCCGGGTCTTGGTAGTGGGTGTGATCGACCTGAAGCATCAGGCGCATGAACAGATGAACGCACCTGCAGATGCTACACCTGCACCTACGGTTGTTCATGGAGACAAGACAAAACCACCCCCTCTTCCATCACACAGTCACTGAAAAGAGAAGAAATAATCAGCTATTCTAGGTTAGCCTCCACCGTCGATGGTCGGAAATGGCATCATCGCAGAACAAGTGAGGAGGTATCGCAGACACAGTTCTATCGTGTATCCATGCCACCAACCTTTTTTGGCTCTTTAATGCAAGCAGGTCCCATTTAACATATAACTCCTAGAAAAATCTCAAAGGCCATTAGTGATCGCCCATTAGCGGGTTACATCATAAACTGTGTTGTAAAAACTCAAACTAAGATAGGGGGATGAGTATGCATCCGCACATATTAGATTCCATTTTTTTACATCTCTGCCCATATTAGATTTCACCTCATAAGCAGTTGTTCTGAAGTATCCAACTGCGATAGTATCTGATGTGCTTCGTTGCCTTCTCCACACACGGCCCTATCCCCTCCCTCGCCGCCCCCGCGAGGCGACGGGGAGGGGTCTTCGATTTGCGCCGCCGGTCGCCTCCCCCTTCCTCCTTGTCATCCAAGGGTGCGGCCGGGTGAAGCCCGACCGCCGGCGGTGGCGACAGGGCGTCTTCTTCCCCTCACGCGATGGGGCGGAGCGGCCGACCTCCTCGGGCCTGGGCGCAACACTGGCGAATGGTGCCGCGACATGCTGGCTGGGATGTCTGCGTAGGTGTTGCGGCAGCGTGTGAGACTTCATGGCGGTGGTGCTCACTTGCTGCGGCGGCCGAATTCGGCCTACGGCTATAGCGGGGCTGCGGCGGCGCGGGCCGGTGACTTGTGGGCCGTGCTCCGACGCGGTGGTGCTCTATACCTACTCGAGCAGCTGCACGGTGCCTACGATAGGATACACGGCGGCACTGCCCAGATCTTCGAGCTCCAAATCTTCGATCTGCTTCATGCCGGCCTCCTCGATCTAGATGCGTTATGGTCTTCCTCTTGGAGATCTCACCTTTTGGAGCATGGCGCCACGGAATATGGCATGAAGCATCGCCGTCTTGGCGGTGCCATGGAACATGTTGTTTAAGAACATCTATAATCGGACCTTTTAAATTTATCTAAAACGTCCGGACATGTCACCCGATCATTGACCGGTCATAAAAAAGCATCCAGATGGACGTCTTAAACATGCCTCATACGTCCAGCCCAAATATGGAGTCGATATGGGGACGCCCGCACGCGTCCGCCACGTCGATCTGATGTCGTGGACCCACGTGAAAATCGTTCCGAAACCCAACAGTCGGACAGACACCCCCTTTGATGTGGGGTGCGAACGCTGAGAGGCGATGGTCAGGCGGGCGGAGTAGTCCCTAGCCTGGCTATTTAAACCGACCGCCGACATTCCAATTTTTATTAGCATCTATCAGAAGTAATATAAAATAGACGATGACCACATGATTTAAAGGGGTATGATTAGAACTACCCATGAGCTGCGAAAGACCACAAAGGAATAAACCGACAGACGACAGACTACCGATGCCCTGTAACCAACAGACTACAACTCCATCTCGTGGGAGTCTACAAGTTAAATATCCAGGAGAATGAATAAAACATAGGTGTTTTAGGTTCATACAATGAAAAAAGGTTCATTTGTCCCGATTCATAAGACCCATTTATCCCGGTTCTAAAACCAGGACTAATGTGTCGGAATTAAAGCCTATGACCTTTAGTCCCAATTTGCTTATGAACCGGGACAGATGGGGCTACATGTGGCCGCTTCGCCGAGCCCAGGCAGGAGGGTCTTTGGTCCCGGTTGGTAACACTAACCGGGACCAAAGAGCGTCTGTTGGGGATATAACCCCACGGTATGACCCGCCCTGAGGGCTCCGGGTTATACCTGACGGCTCGTGCACCGGCCCAAGTGTAAGCCGTATGCTTAGAGCCCAGGGCGCTTGGCGGCTCATAGGATGGGCCCGAAGGTGGCCCGAACAGAGAAGACCCAGGTGTATAAGCCGCCCGGGGACAACTTGGACAGAGAAGATGGAGGAAGACTCGTATAGGCAATAAGAGTCGGTTACAACTTGTATGACCCGTGGTCTTGACCTCCTATATAAAGGTAGACCCGGGGCGACTTAGAGGCAGGTGATCGAGAACTAGGTCAAGCTTTAGCTCCCTTGTAATCGATACAACAAGCAATACAAGCACAAGTAGGACGTAGGCTATTACCTCGATGTGAGGGGCCGAACCTGGGTAAACTCGTGTCCTTCGACCCAATCAACCCCTTTGAGTCCATCACGTTAGCGATGGCCTCGAACCCAAGTCCGTTAACCCGGACATCTGCCATGACAAAACCACGACAGTTGGCGCCCACCGTAGGGATTGCGCTCGGTGGTGTTGAGTTTTCAAAGGGCTCTCTTTCGGGTCTCGAGGGATACGTAGTTGGAAGGATGAGCAAGAGTCGCCACGGCCGGCTCTACATCGACGACGCCGGCTGGGGGCTTGATGCTGATTCTGTGGAATATGGATTCCGGGTTCCGTTCGGCGGGATCCACATTTTTATCGGAAGGGTTGACGGATATACGCCCGGGCCGGACATCTGCACCAACACCGGCGAGCTGGCTCGGCGTAAGAAAACCGCCGGTAAAGTGCAACCCGCCCGCGTTAACTCGGGTCGGAAGCACGTCTTCATGGGCTTCACTCAAGGTATGGGCCTGGAGGCTTCTGGATCGCAGGAAACTCTTGCCTATTCAGAGGATGAATCTTCAAGTGGAGAAACAGAGTTGGTTTACCAGCTCCACAACGGCGGCCTCGGGGGCAACGACGAGCTCTGACCTGAGTCGGATCGCTCTGAGTCGGACGATCTTGAGTGGCCGGTTCATGCTGCCATGTTCATGGCAGGGTCAGCCCCAAGCACGAGTGGTACCGTCACGCGAGCCGCAACCTCAGGCGCTAACCCGCCACCGCCGGCTGAAGTTCTTCTGGAACTAATGGACGAGCTCGTAGCCCTAATTGCTACCGACGTTACGCCGGACAACCAAGCAGCTCGGAACTTAGAGATCGTAAGAATCAAGGACCGGATGGCGGAAGAGCAACAGAGGATGGCTGAGCTAAGGATCCAGATGAAGCAAGAGGCGGAACGCATCAAGACAGACGCTTTCCGTCTCGAGCTGGAGCAACAGTTGGCAGCTGCGGTGCGTCGGATGAGGCATCAATCCCGCCTGCCGGAACGTTATGGGTCAAGGAACCTCTTCAACACGCCAGGGACGGGGCGAGAAACAGAGGCGCCTGGAAGCCGCCCGACGGCTCGCCCGGCGACTCATCCGGCCCGACGAAACCCGACCTCACCAGCGGCTTCTCCGACGCCGGCGGGTCATTATTCTAACCCGAGAGAGAATATGGTGGCGGCAGCCACCCGGCTTGAGACAATTCCTATTCCGGATGAAGTGCCCTTCGCGGAGGATGTGCAGAACACCATTGGATACATGCAGACGGTGATGGCCCAGCAGGAGAAGTATACTCACAGCCGGAGGCGTGTTCATTCAACTCCTCTCCCCAACTGGAGCTTCAGCCGGCGCTACGTGTCACCGGCGGGTTCCAGCAGTAACCGACACAGAGAGATTCTGACGGGTCATCAGCCAGACGCACAAGCAATCGTAAACCGGGAAAGAAGCCAGCAAGTAGCAGCAGCTCTAGCTGCGGCGGCTCACCAAGATCCCGCGCCCTCCGTTTCAATAGGGGTGGGAGTGACCACCAGGGCGGTAGGAGTGACGTGTTTGTCCTCAACTCTATGGAGTGAGAGGTTGCCAAAGGATTTCAAAGGACCCCGCATGGTCCCAAATTATACCGCCGATTTACCCCGGAAGGCTTGGGTGGAAAGTTACGAGCTAGCCATGGAGATGTTGGATGTCAGCGAGGCGGTTTGTGCCAAGTACTTCATCATGATGCTTGAAGGCCCGGCTCACACATGGTTAAAGGGATTGCCACCCAATACTATCAACTCATGGGCGGAGCTGAGAGCCAGGTTCATCAAAAACTTTCAAGGAACATGCAAACAGCCTATGACCATCATGGATTTGGATCACTGTGTTCAGCAGGAGAATGAGTCGGCTCATCATTGGGTTTGCCGGGTCTCAACAATCATCCACTCCTCGGAGCAGATCACGGCGGCTCAGGCAGTGCGGATCTTAGAGAGGAACTGCCACTTTATCCCTTTGGAGCAGAAACTCGGCCGACTCAAGCGTACGTGTCAGGATATGGGAGAGCTCATGACGGCTCTCACAAAATATGCCGACTCTGACAATACAAAGGATCCGGGTTCCTACGAAGAGAAGGCCAGCCAAGGCAAGAAGAATAGTGAGAGCAAGGGTGCGGCAAATAATGGTAACCAGAGTAAGCACAAGAATCCCGATGCCGGATCAGAGCTAGTGGCCAATGCAAGCACCGGTCAGAATCACCCTAAGGGTAACAGGAGGTTTAGGCCACCTTTTGGCAAGGACAGGCCTCCCTTCAATTTGGAAGAGGCGCTTAAGAAGCCCTGTCCGGATCACAGTCAGCCTGATAAGCCGACGAACCATACATGGGGTGAGTGCCATTTTATGCAGAAACTCAAGAATCACTTTATACAACCCAACAATCAGGACGGTGGCCCGCCAGGCGGCTCAGGACGCCGCAGGTCAGGGGCCGGATTTGGGACCAGCGGCTCAAGGTCCGGTCATCCGGGTCAAGGTAATCAAGGAGGACACCCGCAACATTCTGGTAACAACAATCAGCAATAGCGTAATCAGTCTGGTTATCAGAGTAATCCGAAACAACTCAATTCCGGCCAGTATCATGCCTTCACGACCGGCCTCAACAAACGGGACCAGAAGTTGCGCAAGCGGGCGGTCAATGCAGTCGCGCCGGCTCTACCGCAATATTTAAAATGGTCCGAGTATGACATAACATGGAGCCGGGAGGATCACCCGCCGCGTGTCGATGACCTAGGACGGCTAGCTTTGGTTGTGGCCCCCCAAGTGGGAGGATATATGGTGAACAAGGTACTGATGGACGGAGGCAGTAGTATCAACATCCTTTACTACGATACCTTTCGGCGGATGAAATTGCTTGATAAGGATTTAAAGCCCTCATCCACCATTTTTCATGGGGTGGTGCCAGGCAAGTCAGCGCATCCCGTGGGCAGAATTTCTTTGGAGGTGGCTTTTGGTGATGAGTATAATTACAGGGTGGAGTCCTTGTGGTTTGAAGTGGTCAAGATCAAGAGTCCTTACCATGCATTGTTTGGACGACCGGCTTATGCTAAGTTCATGGCCAGACCCTGCTATGTGTACTTACAGCTCAAGATGCCCGGTTTAAATGGTACCATTACTGTTCATGGTGACCGAAATACGGCTATTGAGTGTGAAGAAGGGATGCGGCTTACGCAGAATCGAGTTACGCTCAGGAGGAGCTTAAATTTTATAAGGAGAATGTTGACTCGGAGGACATGACCCCGCTGAAAAAGCCTACCACGGAGGTTGATCCGCCCCTCAAGTTTTCAGCGGATGATACTAAGGCGATAGATTTCAATCCGGGCGACTCATCCAAATAGTTCATCATTGGAGCTCACATGGATCCCAAATAGGAAAGCGCGCTCATCGAATTCATCCGTGAGAATCGGGACATCTTCGCATGGAAACCTTCTGACATGACGGGTGTACCGAGAGAGTTCGCTAAGCACAACCTTAATGTGGATCCAAAGTTTAAGCCAATTAAGCAGTTTCTACAGCGGTTCAATGAGGAGAGACGTAAGGCCATTGGGGAAGAAGTTGCCCGGCTCTTGGCAGCGGGTTTCATTGTTGAGGTTTTTCACCCGGAGTGGTTGGCTAACCCGGTGCTGGTGCTCAAGAAGAACGACACGTGGCATATGTGTGTGGACTACATGGACCTTAACAAGGCTTGCCTGACTGATCCGTTTGCCCTCCCTCGTATTGAACAAATCATCGATGCTACGGCGGGTTGTGAAAGCTTGTGTTTCCTGGACGCTTACTCAGGCTATCATCAGATCAAGATGGCAGTTAAAGACCAGGAGAAGATGACTTTTATTACACCTTTCGGGGCTTTCTGTTATGTATCTATGCCTTTCGGGCTCAAGAGTGCCTAGGCGACTTATCAACGATGTGTGCAGAACTGCCTTCACAGTCAGATTAGCCGCAACGTCCATGCTTACGTAGATGGCATTGTGATCAAATCCAGGAAGATGGAGACCCTTTTGGGCGACTTAAGGGAAACCTTTGATAATCTCCGGGTCTATAAGATGATGATTAACCCGACTAAATGTGTCTTTGGTGTTCCGGCTGGCAAGCTCCTGGGTTTTCTGGTTTCTGAACGTGGCATTGAGGCTAACCCGTATAAAATCAAGGCTATTACTTCTCTGGTAGAGCCGGCTTGTATTAACGATGTCCAGCGCTTGGCGGGGCGGATCGCCGCGTTGAGCCGTTTCATAAGCCGCCTTGGAGAGAAGGCTATTCCTTTATATCAGATGATGAAGAAGACGGACAAATTGTTCTGGAGCAAGGCAGCGGCTGAAGCACTTGAGGTGCTCAAAAAACAGCTGACTGAGCCGCCGGTGCTGGCCGCTCTGGTTGAGAAAGAACCATTACTTCTATACGTGGCGGCTAATAACCGGGCAGTAAGCGCTGCAATTGTGGTCGAGCGCAAGGAATCTGGGAAGGAGTATCCGGTTCAAAGGCCGATTTATTATATCAGTGAGGTCCTGACGGAGTCCAAGCAAAGGTATCCGCATTGGCAGAAGCTGGTATATGGGGTTTTCATGACCAGCCGGAAATTAAAGAATTATTTTTTAGGGCACCAGATAACCGTGGTTAGTTCTGCTCCGTTGGGGGACATAATCCAAAACAGAGAAGCCACTAGAAGGATTGCTAAGTGGGCATTGGAGTTGGGATCTCTCAATCTAAAATATGTGCCTCGTACGGCTATCAAGTCCCAAGCTCTTGTGGATTTTATAAATGATTGGACGGAATGTCAAGCCCCCGAGGAAAAGCCGGATGACACATACTGGACTATACACTTTGACGGATCCAAGCAGTTAGAAGGTTCAGGGGCAGGAGTTGTTTTGACATCTCCCAAAGGTGATAAGTTTTGTTATGTGCTCCGACTGATGTTCCCTTGCACTAACAATGCGGCTAAGTACGAGGCTCTGCTTCATGGTCTCAGAGTGGCCAAGGAGATGAATTTAAGCCGGGTACGTTGTTTGGGTGACTCAGATTTGGTGGCTTAGCAAGTTTCGGGCACTTGGGATTCCAAAGACCCGCGGATGGCGGCTTATCATCAGGCAGTTGATATTATTGCTGGTCACTTCAAAGGATATCAGGTGGATCACATTGATCATCATAGGAATGAGGCGGCGGATGTGCTGTCACGGTTAGGTTCTCAATGAAAGCCGGTGCCGCTCAATGTCTTCCTGGACGTCTTACACCATCTGACCGTTAAGATACCTTCGGAAGCGGATTTGGCTGTTCCTGACCCGGAAGGGGACTTAGTGGCAGCTCTACATGCTATCGCGGATTGGACTGTGCCCTACCTGGCCTATTTGACTCGGGGCGAGTTACCTGATGATGAAAACCTGGCCAGACAGATCACCCGGCGTTCTAAATCCATGACAATGGTTAATGGTGAGTTGCACAAATGCAGCGTGACTGGAGTTTTTCAACGTTGTGTCTCACCAGAGGAGGGTCAGCAAATCTTGAATGAAATTCATGATGGAGACTGTGGACACCACGCCGGCTCAAAATCTTTAGTGGCCAAAGCCTTCTGGCATGGTTTTTTCTGGTTGACGTCTCACAAAGATGCAGAGGACCTGGTCCGCAAGTGCGACGGCTGTCAAAAGTTCGGCCGGCGTGCTCATGTTCCGGCTCAAGAATTGAGGATGATACCAATCACTTGGACGTTTGCAGTCTAGGGGCTTGACATGGTGGGACCGTTCAAGAGGTACAAGGATAAGAAAACACACCTCTTGGTGGCGGTTGATAAGTTCACCAAATGGGTAGAGACAGAGCCGATCAGCAAGTGTGACGCGGCTACGGCGGTCCAATTTGTTAAAAAGTTGATTTACCATTTTGGTTACCCCCATAGCATCAACACTGATAATGGCACAAATTTGTCGAAGGGGGCTATGAAAAAGTTCTGTGACGAGGAGCACATCCGGCTTGATGTTTCAGCGGTCGCGCATCCACAGTCCAATGGTCAGGCGGAGCGTGCCAATCAAGAAATTTTAAGGGGCATCAAGCCATGGCTTATGGTTCCTTTACAACGAATGCCCGAATGTTGGGTAGAAGAGTTGCCTTCCGTCTTATGGAGCATCAGAACCACCCCCAACAGATCTACAGGCTACACACCTTTCTTTATGGTGTACGGTGCCGAGGCGGTGTTACCAAGTGATATCCGGCATGACTCGCCATGAGTGACGGCTTATGTTGAGACGGATAATGAGACGGCACGTCAAGATGTGTTGGACACTTTGGAAGAGGCACGAGAGCTAGCGGCTGCCCGGTCGGTGATTTATCAACAAGACCTGCACCGCTATCATAGCCGCAAGATCAAGACCCGGACCTTCCAGGAGGGTGACTTAGTGCTCCGGCTGATTCAAGACTAGACAGATATGCATAAGTTATCTCCCCCTTGGGAAGGACCTTTTGTGGTCAGTAGAAATCCCAACAATGGGTCGTACTATCTCATTGATATCCGGGACGACTCAGAAACGGATGGTCAGGAGACCCGCCGGCCATGGAACATAGCGCATCTCCGGCCTTATTACACTTAAAGGTGTCGAGACTCATCATTGTACACTATCATTGTACATATCATATTTATATATAAAGTAGCATCCCTGCAAGACGGGGCCTTTGCTGTTTCACACATCTTCGCTCAGACAAGAAAGAGTTCACAAACATTCCAGTTGATATATCAACTGTGACTGCTGAGGGTGGCTTATTACCTCCGGGTATCGCTTCTAACACCTTATCGGTCGGCTTTATGCCATCTCCGGCTAACACGATTAGCCACGGTTGAGGGTGGCTTCTTACCTACGGGTATCGCTTCTAACACCTTATTGACCGGCGTTTATGCCATATTGCTGAAGGGGGCTTCTTACCGACGGGTATCGCTTCTAACACCCTATCGGCCAGCTTTATGCCATCTTCCGGCTAACACGATTAGCCGCGGTTGTAGGGGGTTTCTTACCGACGGGTATCTAACCCTATCAACCGGCGTTCGCGCCATATTGCTGAAGGTGGCTTCTTACCTACGGGTATCGCTTCTAATACCTTATCGGCCAGCTTTATGCCATCTCCGGCTAACATGCTTAGCCACGATTATACAGGGTGCTTCCTGCCCTCTGAGTGAGGCTTATTAAAACCTCTCGACCGATTCTCGATCCAAGCAAAAGTTTCCTGTCCACACGCCGGGAAGATACGGCATTTTCAGGTTGCGCTTTTAAGCCGGCCTCCCAAAGGTGTAAAAGTGTGCTTACGTATACAAGGACATAAGCTACGAAGAATCGGAAAAGGCATACAACAGGGAAGGACAAGGAAGATGGCAGATTTAAGGCCGGACTTTTTCATATAAGCACGATGGCACAAGTTCAGCAAGAGCAAAAGTTACGACTAGTCTATTACAAATGCCCTCTGTGGAGCCCAAAATATCGATCAAGTATTGCGACACCATACGGCGGGTCATGGAGAGCCGACTATTACAAAATTTCTATACATGATCAGCTGGCTGGCGGGTCATCCTGCTTCGGTTCTTCGGTTGCTTTGATCTGGAGATTGTCCAAGTCCCAGTTGCAGTCGGTTAGAGCTGCAAAACTTCATTCTTCAAAGAAAGGGGACGAGTCAAGGTCAGGGGCAAAGCGGTTCTTACTACGGGAGGGTGTCAAGTCTTTACACTCATAAAGCGGGCCACGAATCCTCTTTTGGTCGGCATCGTAAGCCGCCTGATAAGTTTCCAAGTCAACCTCTTCTGCTAAGATGGAGGCCAGAGTCCTGGAATCCTTCATACACCGGGTGTAATCAGCTTCCGTGAATTCAGATCCGTCATCCTTCTTAGAGGGAAATCCATCCATCATGACAGCCGGAGTAAGTTCCGGAGCGAAAGCCAAAGCCCGGCCGATGCCTGCAATTGCCCCTTGCAGGGCGGCTGATTTTTTTAGTTCGGCGATTTGCTTCGGCATAGTTGAAAAAAGTTCCAAAAGCCCTTTGAGAGTTGAAGGGATCTTATCTTTGTACTGCACGGCTTTGATGGTGAACATTGCACCATAGTAGAGTTGCTCCGTTAGAGATAGATGGCTTTCAAAGGTAGCAGACTATCAGAAGCTAGTTGGCGGCTCCTGGGACCTGTGTAAGTCGGAGGTTTCATGATAAGTCGTTAGCACAAGCGTTTGAATGCCAATTGAGTGAAAGTGGTCGAAAACTCACCAAAGAGGGCGGCTGTCATTTTGGCGATGTGGCGTTTCAAAGATTGAAGCTCATCAGATACGATCATCAGCCGCTGATCAGCATCATCCGCCCGCTTAGTCAAAGTAGCCTTCTCAGACCCGGCAGACTCCTTGAAAGCCATGAAGTCGGCCTTGATTTTAACCAACTCCTCGGACAGGAGCCGATAGTTTTCATCTGCAGCGCTCCGGGCAGCTTGTTGAGTAGCCAAACCAGCTTTTAAGTCGGCCAATTGTGACCCGGCTTCAGTTAAAGTTTCCCATGACATATCAAAGCATAGAATAAACGGGCAAGTCTCAAACAGATTGCAAGCAATATGCATGACCCTTGGGGGCTAATGTCTATTTTCAGAGGTTCGACATGAAAAGTCCCGACTCAACCTTTGGAAAGATTAAGCCGGTCCTTGGGGGCTATAAACTGGATTTTCTAAGGAGGATTATGAAAAGTCCTGACTCAACCTTTGGAAAGATTAAGCTGGCCCTTGGGGGCTACGTCAGGATATAAGGAGAAGAAAGGAGTACCTCATATTTCTTCTTCATGAGGTTAACTAGCTGGAGCTCCAGATCCCGGCTTGTGGATAGCCGGTCCATATAGCTAGCATGAAGGTCCTCGGCTGTCATCTTCTCCAGAGCAGAGGGTTCAAACTCCAATTTCCTTGAAGCTTCAGCCGGTTCTTTATGCTTGGTCAGCACGTGAGCCGGGGGAGAGTGAAAGCCAGTGCCAGTAACCACAACGTCCGAAGCGGTGGTGTCCTTGGCCACTTGGACAGGGGTCGATGGCCTGGAAGGGTCCCTTGGCGGGCTCTCTGGGGTGACATCGTCAACCGGCTCCTGAGATGTTGTGGGGGGATCCATGGCCAGCCGCGACTCATCCGGCTAGACATGCTCCGGCTTTGGGGAAGCAGGGCCAGGGGAGGACTTGTTCGTATTTCGGCGCTTGGCTTGAGCCCTGAAAAGCACAAAAGTCAGAACCCAAAGGTTACAACCGCTGAGAGAACTGAACACAAGATTAGAGGAAGCACTTATAGCGGATTAATCTTGGGAGGCGGCAGGGCGGTTGCCGAAGAGTTGCCAGAGGACGGTGACCTCTGAGAGACAATTCAGAAGAGATAAGACAGCGTTGAGATTGCAGAGGTAAAGCTCAATCAAGCGGAGATGCATACCTCTGCGGGGCGCTTCTTCAGAACCGGAGAATTCGGTAATCCGGACATAAGATCTGTAGAGCCAGCACTCCGGGTCTGACGACGTTCGGCCTGTTGTTGCTTTTTTCAAAAGAAATTGGGGATCCAGATAAGCAAGAGGATGAGAAAGAGGAACTTTTCCAATAACCTGCCCTGGGTTCCGGGGGACAAAATATTCCGAGCCGGAAGAAATATAGATTACCTCAGGGACATTGGCGCGGCTTGTCTCTACATTATCCTGTGAGTCAAGCAGGTGTTAGTAAAATGAAAGAACAAGATCACAGAAAATAGCCAAGATTTTACCTCTGAACCGGACGACTGGGGCGATTCAAACCATTACGGTCTTCTTGTGCTTCTTAACTGGGGCCTTCTTCTTGGTCTTCTTCAAAGGAGGGACATACTCCTTCTTCTAGAAATCAGAGTCAGCCTGGAAAAGTAATCTGGTTAACGGTAATGAAATTGGCAAAATATGAGTGAGCCAAGAGAAAAAGGGTGTGAAGAGTCGCCTTACTGTTGGGAGACGTCGTAGTAAATCAAAAAAATTCCTACGTGTCACCAAGATCTATCTATGGAGAAACCAGCAACGAGTGGGGAGAGATTGCATCTTCATACCTTTGAAGATCGCTAAGCGGAAGCGTTACAAGAACGTGGTTGGTGGAGTCGTACTCGTAGCGATTCAGATCGCGGTGGACGACGATCTCAGCGCCGAACAACGGCGCCTCCACGTTCAACACATGTGCAGCCCGGTGACGTCTCCTATGCCTTGATCCAGCAAGGAGGAAGGAGATGTTGGGGAAGAGCTCCGGCAGCACGACGGTGTGGTGACGGTGGAGCTGTGTGGACTCCGGCAGGGCTTCGCCAAGCGCTACGGAGAACGAGGAGATGGAGGAGTAGGGTTGCACCGAGAGAGAAAGAAAACCGTGTGTTTGGCAGCCCCAAAACCCCCACTATATATAGGAGGAGGGGAGGGAAGGCTACGCCCTAGGGTTTCCACCCTAGGGTGGTGCGGTAGCCACCAGATGGCAATTTGGCCGGCGGCCAGAGTGGGAGAGGAGAGGGGCGGCGCCCTAGATGGGACTAGGGCCCATCTGCCCTAGGGTTTGCCCCCTCCACCTCGTGCTGCGCCTTGTGCCCCTTGTGGGGGGGGGGCGCACCAGCCCACCTAGGGGCTGGTTCTCTCCCACTTGTGGCCCAAGCAGCCCTCTGGTGCCGGTGGCCCCTCCCGGTGGACCCCCGGAACCCTTCCGGTGGTCCCGGTACACTACTGGTGACGTCCGAAACATTTTCGGTGACCAAAACCTCACTTACTATATATGAATCTTTACCTTCGGACCATTCCAGAGCTCCTCGGGACGTCCGGGATCTCATTCGGGACTCCGAACAACCTTCGGTAACCACGTACACTATTTCCCTATAACCCTAGCGTCATCGAACCTTAAGTGTGTAGACCCTACGGGTTCGGGAGACACGTAGACATGACCGAGACACCTCTCTGGTCAATAACCAACAGTAGGATCTGGATACCCATGTTGGCTCCCACATGCTCCACGATGATCTCATCGGATGAACCACGATGTCGGGGATTCAATCACTCCCGTATTCAATTCCCTTTGTCTATCGGTATGATACTTGCCCGAGATTCGATCGTCGGTATCTCTATACCTTGTTCAATCTCATTACCGGCAAGTCTCTTTACTCATTCCGTAATACATCATCCCGTGGCTAACTCCTTAGTCACATTGAGCTCATTATGATGATGTCTTACCGAGTGGGCCCAGAGATACCTCTCCATCACACGGAGTGACAAATCCCAGTCTTGATTCGTGCCAACCCAACAAACACTTTCGGATATACCCATAGTGCACCTTTATAGCCACCCAGTTACGTTGTGACGTTTGGCACACCCAAAGCATTCCTACGGTATCCGGGAGTTGCACAATCTCATGGTCTAAGGAAACGATACTTGACATTGAAAAGCTTTAGCAGACGAACTACATGATCTTGTGCTATGCTTAGGATTGGGTCTTGTCCATCACACCATTCTCCTAATGATGTGATCCTGTTATCAACGACATCCAATGTCCATGGTCCTGAAACCATGACCATCTATTGATCAACGAGCTAGCCAACTAGAGGCTCACTAGGGACATGTTGTAGTCTATGTATTCACACATGTATTACGGTTTCTGGTTAACACAATTATAGCATGAACAATAGACAATTATCATGAACAAGGAAATACAATAATAACCATTTTATTATTGTCTCTAGGGCATATTTGCAACAGTCTCCCACTTGCACTAGAGTCAATAATCTAGTTACATTGTGATGAATCGAACACCCATAGCATTCTGGTGTTGATCATGTTTTGCTCGTGAGAGAGGTTTAGTCAACTGATCTGTGACATTCAGATCCATATGCACTTTACAAATATCTATATCTCCCTCCTGAATGTAATCACGATGGAGTTGAACCGGCGTTTGATGTGTCTTGTCTTCTTGTGAAACCTGGGCTCCTTCGCAAGGGCAATAGCTCCAGTGTTGTCACAGAATAGAGTCATCAGGCCCGACGCACTTGGAATTACTCCTAGGTCGGTGATGAACTCCTTCATCCAGGCTCCTTCCTTTGCTGCTTCCGAAGCAGCTATGTACTCCGCTTCACATGTAGATGCTGCCACGACGCTTTGCTTGCTGCCGCACCAGCTGACTGCCCCTCCGTTCAAAATATACACGTATCCGGTTTGCGACTTGGAGTCGTCCGGATCTGTGTCGAAGCTAGCATCGACGTAACCCTTTACGACGAGCTCTTCGGCACCTTCATATACGAGAAACATGTCCCAGTCCGCATAGTTGCTTCCATCATCTTTCAGCTTGGTTTTCTCTAGGAACGCGTTGAAGTTGAGGGTGACATTAGCGTTGGCCATTGGATCTACAATATAGATTGTAACGACAATTTTAGACTAAGTTCATGATAATTAAGTTCACATAATCAAATTATTTAGTGAACTCCCACTTAGATAGACATCTCTATAGTCATCCAAGTGACACATGATCCACGTCAACTAGCCCGTGTCCGATCATCACGTGAGACGGACTAGTCATCCATGGTGAACATCTCAATGTTGATCGTATCTTCTATACGACTCATGTTTGACCTTTCGGTCTTCCGTGTTCCGAGGCCATCCCTGTACATGCTAGGATCGTCAAGTCAACCTAAGTGTTTCGCGTGTGTAAATCTGGCTTACACCCATTGTATGCGAACGTTAGAACCTATCACACCCGATCATCACGTGGTGCTTCGGAACAACGATCATTAGCAACGGTGCATAGTTAGGGTGAACACATTTCTTGAAATTTTATTGAGAGACCATCTTATTTAGCTATCGTCATTCTAAGCAAATAAGATGTAAACATGATAAACATCACATGCAATCAATATAGTGACATGATATGGCCAATATCATCTTGCTCCTTTGATCTCCATCTTTGGGGCACCATGATCATCACTGTCACCGGCACGACACCATGATCTCCATCATCATGATCTCCATCATCGTGTCTTCATGAAGTTGTCTCGCCAACTATTACTTCTACTACTATGGTAACATTTAGCAATAAAGAAAAGTAATTACATGGCAATCTTGATTGACACGCAGGTCATACAATAAAATAAGACAGCTCCTATGGCTCCTGCCGGTTGTCATACTCATCGACATGCAAGTCATGAATCCTATATCAAGAAGATGATCAATCTCATACATCACAATGCATCACGTCACATTATTTGGCCATATCACATCACAAGGCATATGCTGCAAAAACAAGTTAGATGTCCTCTAATTTGTAGTTGCAAGTTTTTACGTGGCTGCTATAGGTTTCTAGCAAGAACGTTTCTTACCTACGCCAAAACCACAACGTGATATGACAATTGCTATTTACCCTTCGTAAGGACCCTTTTCATCGAATCCAATCTGACTAAGGTAGGAGAGACAGACACCCGCTAGCCACCTTATGCAACAAGTGCATGTCAGGCGGTGGAACCAGTCTCACGTAAGCGTATGTGTAAAGTCGGTCCGGGCCACTTCATCCCACAATACCGCCGAATCAAGATAAGACTAGTAGTGGTAAGAAAATTAACAAGATCGATGCCCACAACTGCTTTGTGTTCTACTCGTGCATAGATTCTACGCATAGACCTAGCTCATGATGCCACTGTTGGGAGACGTAGTAGTAAATCAAATTTTTTCCTACGTGTCACCAAGATCTATCTATGGAGAAACCAGCAGCGAGTGGGGAGAGATTGCATCTTCATACCTTTGAAGATCGCTAAGCAGAAGCGTTACAAGAACCCGGTTGGTGGAGTCGTACTCGTAGCGATTCAGACCGCGGTGGACTCCGATCTCAGCGCCGAACAACGGCGCCTCCGCGTTTAACACACGTGCAGCCGTGTGACGTCTCCTACGCCTTGATCCAGCAAGGAGGAAGGAGAGGTTGGGGAAGAGCTCCGACAGCACGACATCGTGGTGACAGTGGAGCTGCATGGACTCCGGCAGGGCTTCGCCAAGCGCTACGGAGAACGAGGAGAGGGAGGAGTAGGGTTGCACCGAGAGAGGAAGAAAACCGTGTGTTTGGCAGCCCCAAAACCCCCACTATATATAGGCGGAGGGGATGGAGGGCTGCGCCCTAGGGTTTCCACCCTAGGGTGGTGCAGCAGCCACCAGATGGCAATCTGGCCGGCGGCCAGAGTGGGAGAGGGGAGGGGCGGCGCCCTAGATGGGCCTAGGGCCCATCTGCCCTAGGGTTTGCCCCTCCACCTCTTGATGCGCCTTGGGCCCCTTGTGGGGGGTGCACCAGCCCACCTAGGGGCTGGTTCCCTCCCACTTATGGCCCAAGCAGCCCTCTGGTGCCGGTGGCCCCTCCCGGTGGACCCCCGGAACCCTTCCGGTGGTCCCGGTACACTATCGGTGACGCCCGAAACATTTCCGGTGACCGAAACCTCACTTCCTATATATGAATCTTTACCTACGGAACATTCTGGAGCTCCTCATGATGTCCGGGATGTCATCCGGGACTCCGAACAACATTTGGTAACCACGTACACTATTTCCCTATAACCCTAGCGTCATCGAACCTTAAGTGTGTAGACCCTACGGGTTCGGGAGACACGTAGACATGACCGAGACACCTCTCCGGTCAATAACCAACAGCGGGATCTGGATACCCATTTTGGCTCCCACATGCTCCACGATGATCTCATCGGATAAACCATGATGTCGGGGATTCAATCAATCTCGTATTCAATTCCCTTTGTCTATCGGTATGATACTTGCCCGAGATTCGATCATCAGTATCTCTATACCTTGTTCAATCTCGTTACCGGCAAGTCTCTTTACTCATTCCGTAATACATCATCCCGTGGCTAACTCCTTAGTCACATTGAGCTCATTATTATGATGTCTTACCGAGTGGGCCCAGAGATACCTCTCCGTCACACGGAGTGACAAATCCCAGTCTCGATTCGTGCCAACCCAACAGACACTTTCGGATATACCCGTAGTGCACCTTTATAGCCACCCAGTTACGTTGTGACGTTTGGCACACCCAAAGCATTCCTACGGTATCTGGGGGTTGCACAATCTCATGGTCTAAGGAAACGATACCTAACATTGAAAAGCTTTAGCAGACGAACTACACGATCTTGTTCTATGCTTAGGATTGGGTCATGTCCATCAAATCATTCTCTTAATGATGTGATCCCGTTATCAACGACATCCAATGTCCATGGTCATAAAACCATGACCGTCTATTGATCAACGAGCTAGCCAACTAGAGGCTCACTAGGGACATGTTGTAGTCTATGTATTCACACATGTATTACGGTTTCCGGTTAACACAATTATAGCATGAACAATAGACAATTATCATGAACAAGGAAATACAATAATAACCATTTTATTATTGCCTCTAGGGCATATTTCCAACACTTACATCTGGAGCAGGATTAATGGCACTAAAAGGCGCTAGCCCAATAGCGCTGCAAGTCCCGGATGTCTCATGGACAAGACTCCGGATAATAGTAGTGATATCGTCTTCTGTTAAGGTGGACCGGCTAAAGCATAACGAACCATCATAATTGCCTTGGTATTTGCACATGAGGCGGCTTCTATGGTTTAAAGGCATAATCCACCAGGAAAACCAGCAGCGAATCAAGTCAAGTCCAGTTAAGCCATTGGCCATGAGGGCTCTGATCTTGGCGTGAGCCGGCTCATACCTTGTGCGCTCAGAAGCTGACAGTCGGCCAGGAAGTTCAGAAGTTGTCTTGAGTCGGGAGGGACGATAACCCGGCAGTGAACGCTCGGCTTTCGGAGAAGTATCCTTGCAATAGAACCATGTCTTATTCCAGTCTTTTGGATGACTCGGCATCTGCATAGATGGAAAGGTAATATCCCTGCGCCTCTGGATAGAAATTCTACCTAGCTCTAGACTCGGGCCGGCTTTCACCTCGGTTTGCCGGTTCACGTAGAAGAACTCTCAGAACAAGCCCACAGACGGCTTGATTTGCAAATAAACCTCACAGAGCACTTGAAAAATGAATATGTTTGATACGGAGTTGGGGGCGAGGTCTTGAGGATGGAGGTTGTAGAAGTGAAGGACATCGTGGAAGAACCTTGAGCCGGGGGGCACGAACCCACGTTCAATATGACCAGAAAAAACAACCACCTTGCCTTCCTGTGGAGTGGGCCTCAATTCATCACCCAGGACCCGCCAATGGATGACCCCTTTGAAAGGAAGAGTGTCCGCGTATACGAAATCCATCAGGAACTCCTCCGTAATGCAAGACCCGACCCAGTTGCAGGAATTGGATGCGCGAGACATTGTGGCGGTTTAAGACTGTGCAAATCAAACAGAGCGAGTCAAGAAAAGGCAAGTATCTACGGGCAACTTACGAGCTTAAGACTCTACAGATGAGACGCCATGATCCGGCTGATGAGAGCCGGAACAGCGTGGCGGGTCAACATAGCAAGAAGACGGGGTAAAATTTGGCTAAGTCCTAGAAACAGGTTTCGCAAAGTGACGCTATGATCATGGATCTATAAAATCAGGGAAATACTTCTATTTTCAGACCTAAGAGTGAACTGGCGAAACAAGGAAAACCTAAAATGACGAAACGGAGCCACGATGGATCTACACAGTATTAAGGACTGCCCAATACATAGCGGCGCAGTGAGGACGAGCTATCGTTCAAAGTTCATGCGCAAGATGTGGCCGGCATTGATGGAGCCCGAATTTCAAAACGGCGGCGGCGGAGCTTCCGCGAAAAACCCTACTGGAGCCATTGCGGATCTAAGGGGACAAGAGTTTACCGGCGTTGATGCGATGAATACAGAAGGCACTCTAGTTCGCAACAGGTTGATGCAGCGGCCCTGTCGATGGCGAAATGGAGACGGCGCCGGAGCAGGAGGCGATAGAAACAGTAGCGTCGGGAGGAAGAAGATGATAGAGCGAGCGGGAAGAGAAAATGCCGCCTGGAGCGGTCCTATTTAAAAGAAAGAAAGACGGAATGGGCGCAAGAATCCAAGCGATAGAAACCATCCGACCAAGGCGGACGCCTCGATATTCGGGATGGCCATTTAATAAAGGGATTTGGTGTGTACGTCGGCGAATCTTTTTGCAGGGTTGACATGACGTCACGACGGGTCATTTCCGAGCGACTCGCCGAGGAAGCAAGAAGAAAGGATGAAGTGAGCAAGCTCAAATCAACCTAGGGCCTAATGTTGGGGATATAACCCCACGGTATGACCTGCCCTGAGGGCTCCGAGTTATACCTGATGGCTCGTGCACTGGCCCTAGTGTAAGCCGTAGGCTTAGAGCCCAGGGCGCTTGGCGGCTCATAGGATGGGCCGGAAGGTGGCCTGGATAGAGAAGACCCGGGTGTGTAAGCCGCCCGGGGACAACTTGGACAGAGAAGATGGAGGAAGACTCGGATAGGCAATGAGAGTCGGTTACAACTTGTATGACACGTGGTCTTGACCTCCTATATAAAGGTAGACCCGGGGCGACTTCGAGGCAGGTGATCGAGAACTAGGTCAAGCTTTAGCTCCCTTGTAATCGATACAACAAGCAATACAAGCACAAGTAGGACGTAGGCTATTACCTCGACGTGAGGGGCCGAACTTGGGTAAACTCGTGTCCTTCGACCCAATCAACCCCTTTGAGTCCATCACGTTAGCGATGGCCTCGAACCCAAGTCCGTTAACCCGAACATCTGCCGTGACAAAACCATGATAGCGTCCATGCGTCAGCAGATGAGGAGCTGTTTTTTTTGAAAGAGGGAGGGTTTTGAGGGATTTGGAGGGTTAATTTAGGGGTTTCGTATATTTTGTTAGCTAGCTAATAGAGAGCAGTGATCTCTCTTATCTCCGTGCTTGGTCACGACGCTACGTACTATACGTATAGATAGAACATATAACACTATTTAATCATCATTTTCGTCAATGAGACGTCATATAACAAGTTGGTCACTAGTCATAATCACAACTCCTCCTCCTCCTCCTCCTCATCAACTCTAACACATTGTAGCACATAATAACACATTGTACCCAGGACCTATGTACTCCTATCTCGTAGGACCTACTCTATCCTCTCTTAGGTACAATATCATAAAACAAGATAGGCCCTGACTTTCCAGTATGGAGAACGAAGATCATCCTGTCTCCCATTCTTGGCCTACGCACAATGTTACTTCCAAGTAGCTCTCTACGATTGAGCATACATTTTTTCCAATCTTTGATTGTCATGACTCCATCGGTTTTAGAAATCCGGTATGGACAGGAGTCATGCATAGGCTGCCCTGGCCATGGTGGCCCTAAGCTCGTAACAACAACGCGACCTCTCGAAAACATCAGATGAGGCACACAATCCTCCGGGATTTTCTAATGAAAAACATAGTAATAACTTTGTAGTTAGCAATGTAGTTTAGTTTTAGAAGAATTTATGCAAAAGATGCACGGATGTCATAATAGTAGAATTAAATCTTACCATGCAATCTCCATGGATGTTACCGTAGTTCACCACGTGCACTAGTGTCACGTATTGACCATAATGTGCAGGAGTTTGATAATAGCTATTGTAATTCTCAAAATGACTAAGAAATACGGTAAGATGATCTTTCTCCTTATAAGTTAATTCTGCTTCATCACTGTAGTAGTAGGTTCTGTCTACCATCTTCCGTACATTTTTTGAAGAATGAAAATAAGCTGTCAATGCAAATAAGTTGTCAACTATTTTTAAATAAAAAATATAAATTACTTAATAAATAAGGTTGAGAAACTCACATAATGGTAGAACTGGAGGCGTCTGCACATCGACCCAGATGTCGATATTACCTTCAATTTCATCTTCCGGACGAATATCAAAGGTGATAAGCATATTAGGCTCAAATGCATAAGCCTTGCATAGTGCTTGCCAACTTTTGCATTCAAAATATCAATAGGTGTCTGCATGGTACAATTTTACCGCAAAAGTAAAACCATGCTCGGTCCTCAAGTGAACTATCTTTACCTTCATATCTTTTTTAGTATTGAAACCAATCTTATCCAAGACAACAATTCTTGCATGACAGGGGACACACTAGTAGAGCAGTAAAAAATTAAAATTAATTATAAGTTGAAGCAAAAGAGGCAGAAGTCATGCTTAATTACGAAAAAATACTTGTCATTGTGACTTACTGTATCCACTTTGAAGGTCTCATCCAGCATGATGTTGAAGCGCCTACCATCAACTAGGAAAGTCTTGTCACACAGGCCGAGCTTGTGTTTGCAGTATTCGCACATACCGAATTCACTTTCATTGTCAGACATTTCCTATGTTCATAGTTGAAACATTTGAAACCGATCGAAGGAAACTACGAGAAAACTGATCAACACACAGATCACTATTACTCAATATGCAACGGGTTGACTTTAGGTCTGTCGAGTCTTTCCTTCCTAAACTCTCATCTCACGTATATGGTTGACACTCCCTCTGATATTGCGAACGTTGGTGATGGTGGCTCCTCCATTCGTCCCAAAGTGCATTATACCAAAATGTCTAGCACACTGGAACGAAGGAGAAGCGACCCCCACTGAAAGACACACAAGGAGCCGAAACAGACCTAAAGTCAACCCGTTTCATATGTCGAGCAATGACATAGAAAAAATTCTCTATGTTTTATCGGAATGACTTGCAAATCACAAATACATTTATAATGAACTTGAATATAATATCACTAATACATCATCCCGAATAAGCCAGTTCAAGAATTACGACACACTTTGGATCCTAATGCGTGTGTGACTTTCGGTCCGTCGAGGCTTTCCTTAAGTAACTCTCATATCCCATGGTGTGTTGGTGCGCTCTCTCTCACACTGATATGGTGGTGTATATATGTTGGTGGGCACTCTCTCACAGTAATAGTTCGACCGCCGGTGATGGATGCCTCCCCTCTTCTCTTCTTGCGCAATATATCGACGAGTATATCGCAAAGAAGAGAAAAAAGAGGAGGCGCCCCCCACGACAACAGTCAAGATTCCTCCATCAAGAACACACATCAAAGTCACACAAGGAGCAACGACAGAAAGTCACACACGCATTATACCGATAAAATATCACAAATACATTAATATTTATAATGACCTCGAATATAATATCACTAATACATCATCCCGAATAATCGAGTTAATGCATCATCAAATATTAACTAATACATCTCGAATATTATCATATAAGATCACTAATACAGATCGAATATCCTAGAATCCAAAGTGGAGGACGGTGAACTCGGTTCACTAGCGGTCTCTGAGTCGCCGGCGGTGGACACCCAAAGATAAGGAACCATCACGGGATCATAACTCAAGTGATATCGCTGAAGGATCTGCCAGGTATTGTCGAACCGGGCGTCCAACGCCGCCATGTAGCGATAGACGTGCTTGTCCTCCTCCTTGACACATCGACATAACACCTCTGCGGGTGGCCGCTCCCTCCGCACCGAAAGTGGCCCGCGTGACCGCCACCACAGAAGGTCCGGGTCAACGACGATACCTGGATTCCTCACCAACCTCCGAGCCCGGGAAGGTAGCACCTCCCAGTGCCAGCCCGGCGGAGCCCAGTCCCGGACATGGCGCCTATCAAGTAGGCTCTCGCGGACTACTCGACGACGAGGATGCGGGTCGGGCATCGTCGACAAATTGCTATGAGAACGTTTTCTTATCGTTTAATCACTAATTTTTCATAAAACCTATTTTTTTTCTGTAATCTAACATACACATACTATTTTTTCCTAGGACTCCTAATAATTAAATAAAACATAAATCAACTAAAACATAAACATTCATCATAAACAAAATCAACTAATCTGACAGAACATATAGCCACATACATATATACATTATATATTATATAGCCACATACATATATACTGGAGTACATTATAAACAAAATCAACTAATCTGGAGTACATTATATATGAACAAAAACATAAACATTCATCAGAAACAAAATCAACTAATCTGGAGTACATTATATATGAACAAAAATATTCATCATATAAAAAAAATCAACATATATTTTAAAAAGAAATTTCACAGAGCCGGGGCGGCGGCGGCTCACAGCGGGGGCGGCGACGGGGGCGGCGGGGGAGGTGACGGGGGAGGGGCGGCGACGGGGGAGACGACATGGACGGGGCGACGACGGGGGCGGTGGGGGAGGCGACTGGGAGGGACGGCGACGGGGGCGGCGGGGGCGGCGACGAGGGCGGGGCGGCGACGGGGGTGAAAGGGGAGGCGACGGGGACGAGGAAGCAACGAGGAGGGGGATGACGACAGTAGGGCGGCGAGGAGGAGGCGACGGGGGTGGCGATGGGGACAGGGACGGCGGCGACGGGCTCGGGATGGCAAGCGACGACGGGGACGAGGACGGCGGGCTCGGCGAAGTGGCGATGAAACCTATGAAATTTCCTAAGTGCTACTTATATAGAAGAAGCATTGGTCCCGGTTGGTGCCACCAACCGGGACCAATTCCCCCCTTTAGTCTCGGTTCGTGCCAACAATCGGGACCAAAGCCCAGTTTTCAACAGCCCAAAGGGCGGGAAACAGGGACCTTTGGTCCCGGTTGGTGGCACCAACCGGGACGAAAGGGGGGCATTGGTCCCTTTTCGTCAGCCGGCGGGGAAATACGGACCTTTGGTCCCGGTTGCTGCCACCAAACGGGACCAAAGGCCTGGCGCAGCAAATGTTTAGTCCCACCTCGCTAGTCGAGGGGAGACATCACCTGTTTATAAGCCCCGATGCGCTTCACCTGTCAAGCTCCTCTCATAGTGAAAATAGATGTCCTTATATACGAAATTCGACCTAAATTCAAAATGCTAGTTAGGTGCCTAACTAGCACTTCGAATTTAGGTTGAATTTCATTGTAAGCGCATCTATTTTCACTTTTGCTATTTTTATGTTATTTCTTTGCTATTTTTCCTGCTATTTAATATTACTTTGTTTTAACATTATATTCAATTTGGAAATTTTTAGGTTTTATATAATTTTAGTTTCAAAAATACTAGAGGTTTATAATTTTAGTTATTGATTTTTTGAGCTAAATGACCCTGAAAGTGAAAAACACTACAAATAAACTCTGAAAAGGTTGAAAGTTGGCATGGTATCATCATTTCACCCACATAGCATGTGCTAAAAAGTTGAGAGGGTTACGGCAAAAGCTGGATGCACTTCGTGTACAAAACGGATAGTCTCTTTCGAAGTATCAGGGTTTCGGACGGAAACTCATCGGTTACAAAAGCATTTCATTTTCTTGAGATTATTTGAACTCCAGGATTTTTGTGTGTTCAAAATGCACCATTCAAAGCCACATCATCAATTTTCAACCCTTTCCGACTTCATTTGTTATTTTTCATGCAGTTATTGATTTTTGTTGAGCTAAATGACCCTGAAATTGAAAAGCACTACAAATGAACTCTGAAAAGGTTAAAAGTTGGCATGGTATCATAATTTCACCCACATAGTATGTGCTAAAAAGTTGAGAGGGTTACGACAAAAGCTGGATGCACTTTGTGTACAAAACGGACAGTCTCTTTCAAAGTATCAGCGTCTCGGACGGAAACTCATCGGTTACAAAATGCATTTCATTTTCTTGAACTTGTTTGAACTCCAGGTTTTGTGTGTGTTCAAAATGCACCATTCAAAGCCACATCATCAATTTTCACCCCTTTCTGACTTCATTTGTTATTTTTCATGCAGTTATCAATTTTCTTGAGCTAAATGACCCTGGAATTGAAAAGCCCTACAAATTAACTCTGAAAATGTTGAAAGTTGGTATGGTATCATCATTTCACCCACGTAGCATGTGCTAAAAAGTTGAGAGGGTTACGGCAAAAGCTGGATGCACTTCCTGTACAAAACGGATAGTCTCTTTCGAAGTATCAGGGTTTCGGACGGAAACTCATTGGTTACAAAAGGCATTTCATTTTCTTGAACTTATTTAAACTCCAGGCTTTTTGTGTGTTCAAAATGCACCATTCAAAGCCATATCATCAATTTTCAACCCTTTCTGACTTCATTTGTTATTTTTCATGCAATTATTGATTTTTTGAGCTAAATGACACTAAAATTGAAAAGCACTACAAATCTGAAAAAGTTGAAAGTTTGCATGGTATCATTATTTCACCCACATAGCATGTGTTAAAAAGTTGAGAGGGTTACGGCAAAAGTTGGATGCATTTCATGTACAAAACGGACAATCTCTTTCGAAGTATCAGGGTTTCGAACGGAAACTCATCGGTTACAAAAGGCATTTCATTTTCTTGAACTTGTTTGAACTCCAGGCTTTTTGTGTGTTCAAAATGCACCATTCAAAGCCACATCATCAATTTTCAACCCTTTCTGACTTCATTTGTTATTTTTCATGCAATTATTAATTTTTTTGAGCTAAATGACCCTGAAATTGAAAAGCACTACAAATGAACTCTGAAAAGGTTGAAAGTTGGCATGGTATCATCATTTCATCCATATAACATGTGCTAAATATATTGTGTCAGAAACCATTACAGAACATTAGGAATACAGAAGTGACCAAATTAATAGAAGTTCATCATCACATTAAAACCAAAGTAGATACATAGTTTTCATTATTGAACAACATATAGCTCTCTAGAGCATCTAATTAAAACATACAGGGAAACTACGTAAAAAATTTAAATGCAACAACAAATGCAATCATAACCGCTACTAAGGTACCAATTGATCCAACGGCATAATGATACCAAGCCTTAGTATGAATGGCCTATTTTCTAATATTTCTAAGCTTCAAGCGCATCGCATCGATCTTGGTCTTGTGATCTTCGACGATATCGGCAACATGCAACTCCAATCCCATCTTGTCATCTTCAGTTCTTTTCAATTTTTCTTTCAAATGATCGATTTCTTTTTCAGCTTGTGTTAACTTCTCGAGCAGAATTGCATAGTCGGTTGGAATTTCTGGTTCAACTACTTTCTATAGATAACAACATCTACGTCAAGTTGGTGGCATAATTAATTATCATAGACATTAGATGTGTGAAATAGTTATATAAAAGATAATATACCACATTTGAATCATAGACTGGACGAGGGCCGACGTGGGCGGAGACCATAACCATGCCACTATATAATAACAAACAATAATAAAAGTAAGAAAATCATACGAGTAAGTATATTTTCTTTTAGCAAGAAGATAAGATCAAGAGGCTCACCACGCGTGGGCAATCGACGGCGGTTCCAGGACAGGGACTGGACAGGACGGACCGCCAAACCTAGACAAATCTTGACGAAAATGCAGTTTGGACAAGGAGCTTCGAGAGGAGAAAGCTTAAGTTTGGCTTGGGCATTTCATCAAACACCTCATGTGCATAGGAGGTGAGCTAGAGCACCACAAAGCTCTCCCCTCTCCGACCTGAAAAACAAAGCAATGTGGAGTGCTCTGCTCGCTGGCGACGGGGTATATATAGGCATCTCATTGGTCCCGGTTTGTGGCTGGAACCGGAACTAAAGGACCCCCTTTGGTCCCGGATCCAGCCACGAACTAGGACCAATGGTTGTGGGCCAGGAGCGAGGCACATTGATCCCGGTTCGTGTCTGTAACCGGGACCAAAGGTTTCAGACGAACCGGGACCAATGCCCCACGTGGCCCGCCCGCCCCCTGGCCTCACGAACCGGGACCGTTGCCCTCATTGATCCCGGTTCGTGACTGAACCGGGACTAATGGGCTGACCCGGCCCAAACCAATGTCCTATTTTCTACTAGTGAAACTGTTGATGAGACCAAAAGAAAAGCGTAACAACAAATGGAGTCTTCAACAACAGCTTGGTCAAGGGGTAAAGGGCTTTTCCTGGAAATCATCCAGCCAAGATTCTGTTAGTCCCAAATCTCCATACATTTGTCGCCTTGAAGTTCTCATTGGCAATCAGCATAATCATTCTAATGCCTATGTCGCTAAGTGGTTTATAGACCCGATTGTAATTTCTATTACCTCTAGTGTTCTCTATACTATTATAGTTGATTCTGAATAGATCGAAAATTTCTCACGCGAAAAAAAGAATCTGCTACTCCCGTGACCGTAAAACAGCCGCTGCAAAAAAAAAAAAAAAAAACATACGCGCCAAAAACAACGGTCGTTCCCAGCTCCCATGCACACAGAGTGAAAGCGATGAAATTAAACGAGGTATTGTTCATGTGCATTTTATGCTGGCACATGCATGTGCACAGAGCACACGCGCATACACTGTTAGCAACTCGATTGACAGCACTCTTATGTCAAACAAGCAAACAAACAAAAAAACTCGATCGGGTCATGCTCACTTGCTACTTGCTAGAAATAAAACGGCGTCGCCGGATGACTGTGTTCCGAATTCGAGACTAGAGTAGCAGTAGCCCAGGGCAGGAGCGCCTTGCTCCGTTATGTGCGTACTACATATTTTTAATTTATATCTTTACGATATTAATATATTTTCATTATATCTATGTTTATCAGTACTGCGAGCTTGGAATGCCATGTTTTCATCACGTTCACTTCGTTCAACAAAACACAGACGAGTATGAGACTATGAGCCACTGAAGCAGTAACCGGGGGCAGTAAAAAAAGAGCCAATATCGAATGCAGTCGTTGTTGTGCATGCAGAGGAACATTTTAGAAGGAAGGCTTGTATTATTACTAACTCAGATCTTAGGGTAACACGCATGCCATGGCAGAATGGCAGAAGGTACAATCTACCGTAGTAGCTCACTATAGCTGAGCATACAGGCACGCGCGCATTTATTCAGTTATTCTCCCCTGACATCTCCTCCGGTCCTCCCCTCGCCTCGCCTTCCTCTCGCACGATCCCGCGACAGGAACTCCTCACGCATGCGCGGATGGTGGCGCTGGCGCCACGGTGGTGTAAGCTGCAAAAATAACGGAAGCAGATTAGACGAGCTAGTCCGTGGCAGAAAACAGTAATGAAAAACAAGGCTGCATGCATGCATGCATGAATGCTTACTCCCGCATTTGCTCCCGACGGGGAGGGCGACGCCGGAGTCGCGGGAGCAGCGGACCAGCTTCTCGGGGCTGACGATCCGCTCGTCGGCGGCGGTGAGGACGCGGCAGATGCAGGGCATGTCCACCTTCCTCACCTGGATGCGGCAGGGCATGTCCGGGATCACGTAGGGGCTCCCCTTCTTGATGGTCCACTTGCACATGCGCATGACGCTGTCCCTCTCGTGGTAGCAGTCCTTCTCCCCCGCGGCGAGATGCGCCGCGAACCCTGCGAAGAGCGACGCGAGCAGCAGGGCACTGAGGAGGGTGGCTCCGGTGCTGGCCATCTTTGTTGCTTAGTGTGACGCTGGCGTGCTTGCGAGTGGTGTGCATGATGCTGGTAGTGGGCGGTCGTTTATATAGCACGCGTGAACCCCCGGTGCACCTACCTGGTTGACGGCGGCGCTAGTTGCATTGAATGTTTTTTGTGGCGACATGTGAACAAATGTTCAGAGATGAGAGAAGGTATATGTATTACTGAGGCATATGTCAGGTACTTCATTGAATTTGGGTCTTTGTAGTAGGTGTGATCGACCGACCCTTCAGGGGCTCAAAACACATGAACTCACGACTACAGAAGCTGCATGCGTGGTTCTTAACGTAGACACAAAAAGACGTTTCTGCCACCACCTTGTGTGCATCAAGTGATGCAAAGGTCGAGGGTCATCTTTTTTCTCCGGAACTGGTCGAATGGCAGAGACCAACGAGTACACCTCAGCAAGCTAAACCTGAAGCAAGAGGAACAAGGACCAGCCACCACCATCCGTAGTCACGGACTTCATACCGGCCAACCGTTGAGACCTCAAACAACCAGCGACAGATCAGTTTCTCCAAGACGGCCCCTCCATGCGGGTTACAACGTCCATGATGACGTTGCTGTCCGATCTAGAAACTGGATATTAGGCATTTGTCTGGAGAGCACACGAGGTGGGCTAGGCATTGGAGCTTCATGATGACGCAGGGAGAAAAACGGCGCCAAAAGGCGTCATCGTGACCTATGCGGACAGAAGCCGGCAGAGGGCTTTTATCCGTAGCACCACACGACGCCATCTGGTTGACGGCGGCGCTAGTTGCATTGAAAGTTTCCAGTGACGACATCAGAATAAATGTTCAGAGACGAAAGAGGCATATGACAGGTACTTCATTGAATTTGGGTCTTTGTAGTAGGTGTGATGTGATCGACCGACCCATCAGGGGCCCCAAAACACATGAACTCACGACCATAGAAGCTGCATGCGTGGTTCTTAAAAGCACCCTCCTTCGGATTCTTCAATGAATAAATTATATTTCCTCCGTTTCTTTATATATGATGTATTTATTTTTTGAAAAGTCAAACGATGTCAAATTTGATCGAGTTTTAAAAAAAATATATCAATATTCACAATATAAAATTTATACTATTTAATCCATCATCAAAAGTAGTTTCATATTTTATCTATTTGGTATTGTAAATGTCGTTAGTTTATTCTTTAATCTTGGTCAAACATTCAAATGGTTGACTTGTATGAAAAACAATATACCTTATATTCTAGAATGGAGGGAATAAATAGTAGTTTGTCGACGAAAACGGCTTTCACGCGCATATATACTGGAAAGACAAAGGTGAGCTAGGCATTTTCATATACAGCTATATACTGAAAATGACGACAACGCCTCGATGGAGGTTACAACATCAATGACGCCGCCGCCATCCAATGAAGAAATTGGATATTAGGCGTCGGAAGTGAGCTAGGCATTGGAGCTTCATGACGACGCCTCCAGGGATGAAAATGGGGCCAAAAGGCCTTATCCTCGCCTAACGCAGCCGAAGCCGGCATCGGGCTATGGTCCGTAGCACCACACGACACCACTCTCACCAAATCACGCTGCCACTGAGCCTCAGACCACCTCAGCGCGACACCTCACTAGCTTCCCGCCTCCACGACACTACGCGCCTGCCAGGTCCAATGCAAGTCGTCGAAGTCGCTTCACCCCGTCGGATATGAGGGACACACAACATGCGATTCATGTCAGCGCCAGAGTAGCCTAGGAACATGTGTACCCATGAGTCATGATGGTGCGAGCATCACATAGCGGCAATCGCCGCCTGCCACATGCCGGGATCGAGGCTCCACCCATTGCAAGTTGAATCTCAGCTCGACCGTTTCTGCTCCGATGCTCCATGACTGAACACGGAGGGGAGGAAGACAAGGACGGCTGAGATCTTCTAGTACCCTTTCGGAGTGAGGGACACGATCGTCTTTTTCATCGCGTGTGTATAGTACTGGGCGAGCCCGTGCGGCCCGGCCGGTTCATACGCTGACCGTATATTCGTATTCGTATACGCATGCGTTTTGCTTTCGCGTGCGCATACGGCGGTAGTGGGATAGCACGTGGCGGCCGAAATTGCCAAAGCTGTCTCATCGTATAGGGGGGGGGGGAGGGGGGAACCGCCTCCGGGCCGATCGCCCCCACCATTTCTCCCCCAATTCGTCTCCCTCACCGTGTCGTCTCCCGCTCCCCCACTGCGTCTTCTCGCTCTCCCCCGTCGCATTGTCTCCCTCACCTCCATCTCCTACCTCTTTCCAATAGAGGACGCTCGTCGCGTTGTCGTCGCTATGGTCGGGGATGTGTTGGAGGAGAGGCCTGGCACGGCGACCGCGGTAGAAGCGATGCAGGACGTTGGCGGCGTCAAGGGCGGTGCGGGACAGACCGCAACCGCTGTCGCCGTTGCGGATCTTGAGAAGGAGGTGCCGAAGCAAGAGGTCATGACCTCGAGCGGTGCTGCGTAGGCTGGGGACGAGGAGGTAGTTCTATTTCCTGAGACGTTGTTTCCTTGTTAGTTCTAATATTTAGAATGTAGGGTTAGATTACTTGGTTTTCTAGATGGTGTTTTGTAGATGGGGTCTTCTCTAATGGGGTTTTCCAGATGGGGATTTCTAGATGGGTTTTTTCTAGATGGGGTTTTCTGGATGGAGTTTTTTTGTAATAGAGTTTGTGCCTTAGATTTGTTGTAATAAATTCGTGCGAAAATGCTACAGATATTTCAATGAGATAGGGATCTGTGTACTTGAATGCTTCATAGATAAATGCTTATTAGATTAGTGGTTGAATGCTACAGAGATATATGCTTGTTAGATTTGTGCTTCAATTGTACATATATAGGGTTTTGCATGTCATATGCCGAAAAGGAATGCAGTAATTTCAAAGGAGAGGAGATAGAATATAATTTTGAAGGGATGCGTTGATTTACGTATCAATTGATCAAGATGTCACTTGATTACTGTATGGTATATCAATTTGTTGTTTAGGTGACTACTGCAATTAAAGATGTTACTAGTAGGAGATATATGCATTTATAGTTTACTGTCACATTGCATAATGTATCATATTGCTTCAACAAATTTTAAGATGTTATATCCAACTAGTGACTGAAGTTATCTGTACTTTGTTGGAGATGTATTGCATATGTTGATTACGAGAAGGTAGACGTGATGTGATTACGAGAAGGTAGCATGCTGATATTTTGGGTTAATATTAGTTTCTTCCTTCTCTTTGATAAATTTTGAGTTCTCACATGTAAAACTAGATCATGACATGTATGCTATTGTGTGGATGGAATAAATGAGTAGAGGCTGTACAGCCTGACCACGTTTTTTAGGATGATTATGAAACAAAAAATTAAATTTGTAACATGCCAGGAAATTTTGCAAAATGTGTTGATAATCATATGTATTCGTCTTGACACTAGTAAAAAACAGGCCTTTCGTCCGCATCATTAGTCCCGGTCCGGTTTTGAACCGGCACTAATGTGTCATTAGTGCCGGTTCATTCTGGACCTTTAGTCCCGGTTCGTGCCATGAACCGGCACTAAAGGTGTGATGGCAGGCTAGCGTGAGCCTGGGGCCCCATGGAAACCTTTAGTCTCGGTTGGTGGCTCCAACCACGACTATAGGCTAACCTTTAGTCGCAGTTGGAGCCACCAACTGGGACTAAAGGTCCCCTATATGAAACCCTTCGGCCAGCCTGAGCTCTGTGTTCTTCCCCTTTCCTATCCTCTTTGTTATTCCTCTCTTCCCCAAGCTCATCCTTCATTTTTGTCAAAATTTGTCAAAATTTGGAGGCATCCCATCCATCCAAGTGTTCACAAAGGTTAGAAACTTTGTCCTTTCATCTCTCATTGCTAGATTAGCTCTTACAATGCTCTATAAGTATAGTGATTTGTGGGTTTTAGTTTGTATGTGGTAGTTTATTTGATTTATATAATTTGAGCTCAAATTAACTTCTTACTTTGCATGTGTAGGTGTGGTTTACTTAGTGCTTTCCCGTCCCCGTCCTAACCACCATCGATCGCCCGCACCGTCCCGTCGCCGGCACCACCTTGATGAGCCTCTTATTCTTATCCTTTTTATAAAAAATCATGTTTGTAAGATTTAGTTAGTTACTTGTATAGTTTTCTTACCTATATGGTTGTTTGTTATACATAGTGGCATGGTTTTGATATCTGTCCCGTCGGCCCTCGTCCGGTTTATGATTCGGATGTGGTATATACTCTCTTTTATAACTCTTTGCTGCATTTCGTGTTTATGACAATTATGCCCCTCAAGTTGACATAGATATTTTTATCTAGGAGGTATGTGAACCGAAAATTCTAACCGACATAGATATTCTTGTCAATAAGTTAAATTTAGTTGAAAAATAAAACGAGTATTTGAAAGAAAAATTGAAAAGAGTTGAAGAACAGAAGATGAACTGGAGTTGTATGTTCCCGATGTCGTCGATGATCACAAGATCAAGATGGATGAAATGCGCTTGAAGATTAGAAAATTTAAAAGATATGCAATTGATAGTGAGGCTTGGTACCACTATGCTGTTGGATCAGTTGTTACCTTACTTGCGATGTTGATCACATTTGTTGTGGCATTTAAATGCTTTAGCTAGAGAGTTTGTATGTTGTTTTATGAGAACAAGTGTGTATGAACTTGTATTAATTTGGTCTTTTCGGTGTTGTGTAATGAATATGAGCCGGCTATGGATGTACGACAACCGATGCTCTCCCCAGTTCATTAATGGCGTGCATACTTATCTGGTTGCGGCTGAGGCAAACAAGCGTCCGGATGGTTTTATGTATTGTCCATGTGCTAGTTGTAAGAATGATCAAAATTACTCTAACTCAAGAACCATTCACGTCCACCTGTTTGAGTCCGGTTTCATGTCCGGCTATAACTGTTGGACCAATCACGAAGAAAGAGGGGTCCTAATGGAAGAGAATGAAGAAGAATAGGATGACGACAACTATCCTGACCATGGGTTCCATGAATATGATGGTACAACAATGGGGGAAGAAGTTGAGCCGTCAATGCGGCAAGGAGCTGAAGAAGAGGCATCAGACGAGCCCGCTCATGATCTTGTTCGGGCCATTCCTGATGCAAAGAGAAACTGCACAAGTGAAAAGGATAAGCTGAAGTTGCAGCGCATGTTAGAGCATCACAAAAAAGGGTTGTACCCAAATTGCAAAGATGACAAGAAAAAGGTGGGTACCACACTAGAATCGCTGCAATGGAAGGCAGAGAATGGTGTATCTGATAAGGCATTTCAAAAGTTGTTGATAATGTTAAAGAAGAAGCTACCAAAGGACAACGAATTGCCAGAGAGTACGTACGAAGCAAAGAAGCACTAGTACAGAACAGGCCTATAGTCCCGGGCCGGATAGACCTTTAGTACCGGTTCCCCAACCGGTACTAACGGGTCGGGACTAAAGGTCCAGACCTTTAGTACCGGTTGGACCACGGACCGGTACTAAAGGCCCTCCACGTGGCTGCCTGCGTGGACTGGTGGTGGAAGACCTTTAGTACCGGTTGGTGATACCAACCGGTACTAAGTCTTCTGTTTTTTTTTGTTTTAGCTTTTAATTAGGTTTTAATTTTCCTCTCTATTTTTTGTGTTTTCCATTCATTTCAAATTTATTTTACGGTGCTACATACTGTAAACAGTACACAAGTTCATGCATATATATGTAATATAATATACAATATCTCATACACAGTATATATATATATACAAATGGAATTACACATCCATATAAATTCGGGACTTATAATTAACTTAAGGCCCAAAACCCGGCCGGGACTAGCTAGCTAGTGCTCCGGATGAAATCTCAGTTCTCTACTACTGATTTGCTGGCATTATTGAGGCAGCGGTAAGGAATAGTGCTCTCCGTTTACATCAATGACATGTTGAAGAAGAAATGCCGCAAATTCCTCTTGAAGTGCTACAAAGCGTTTCTCGGGTGAGAGCTTCGACATCATCTGCCAAACCTGGAGTTGTCTTTCACGTGCTCCTCTGCGACGTATACGACTTTCGGTCTGGATGCGAATGTTCTCGCAGAGGAAATATACACATAAATTTTTCCCCTGTGGCTACTTCGCGCACTTTGCAAAAGAATAGAATTGAATAAGATAATTAATAATCGAGCATGATAATGGTATTGAAAATAGAATTAATGAGATGCGCGGACCTAGTAGTACTACTTAATTACCTGCATCTTTTTCCACTTCAGCTTCGGTTTTCATTGACGATCGTGATGGTTTTTTCTATCATCTTTTTCCAAACACTACCCGGCAAAGAAAAAGAACGAAAGAGTTATTATAATTACTTTTGATATCAGGAAATAATAAAAGAAAGCGAGGTCGATAAAGAGTGAAATTACCGTTCTATCATAAAATACAAGTCCACGTATGATTGTTCTGGTGTATCTAGTGAGTCGTACACTTGAACAAGTCCATCCGCGAGGATAATATATAGGAGGATAAAGTGGTCTCTGCGCAGAAGTTTATATAATTAAGCAGACATGCGCATATAACTCATCAACTACACTTGACAGCGAGCTAGTAAGCAAAAATAGAATTTATAGTATACAAGAGAGTAAACACTCACCCCATGTTGTAAGGAAATATTATAGTAGATTTGGTATTCATTAGTGCCTCTAGAAAATTTTCCAAGAGATCTTTTGTGTCCTTGGCATAATGTTTTACCACATGACCATTAACGGTACTTGGGTCGATGAACCCAATGCCATCGATTCCCTCTTGTTTCAATTCCCACATCTTCAATCTGCATAATAGCGTAGAAAAGAACATATATAGTGAGGATAAGACAATGAATGATATCTTATCTAGAGACTTAAATTACTAAAGATATAAATCACTTACAGACAATAGCAACTAATGAGAGTTTTGTCGATAGAGTCCATGTGGTATAACTGGAAAAGTTCTGAGAATTCAAGACATATGTCACATGCATTGACGTAATGCTCTTTTCTTACTTTGACCATGACTGCCGTCTCCCCTCGCTTTGCTTCACGCATGTACCAATCATGCAACCGTCGCATCGCAATTGGTAGTTCCTTGTACTGCTCGGGTGTGACATGTGGTTTTCCGACGGCATATTGCATTGCGTACTCAGTTGCATCGTACCCGCGGATTTCCTCAGTGCCAAGGATTTGGTCAAGAGTAAGACCTGTAGCCTTTAGTACTTCGAGGTCGATTGGGTTGCCTTGCACGTCGACTGGTTGGATCGGTTGCTTGCTTGGATTGGTACTCACCTTGAGCGGAGAGATCGATTGCTTGGATTGTTCTCCAAGCTGGGGAACTGTTTTCCCGCTAGTTGATGCCGTACTTCCCGACTTCTTTCGTAAGAGCGTAGCTGGCAGGACCTTGATACTGAGCAGGCATTCAAAAAAGATTTCCTTCTCTTCTTTCGTAAGAGCGTAGCTGGCAGGACCTTCATACTGCTTTGGAGGCATGCCGTCTTTCTCATTAATTCTTTGCTTGTCCTCCCGTGCCTCCGTTGTATCTTTTGTCTCTCCATACACGCCCAAGAAGACTAGTAGGTTCACACAAAGATTCTTTGTCACATGCATCACGTCGATTGCATTGCGGACCTCTAGGGCTTTCCAGTATTCAAGTTCCCAAAATATAGATTTGTTCTTCCACATGGGTGCGTGTCCGTTGGCGTCATTCGGAACAGATTGTCCGCCAGGACCCTTTCCAAAGATTACCTGTAAATCCTTGACCATATCAAATATATATTCACCAGTACAGAGGCCAGGCTTCTTCTGGTTATCTGGCTCACCTTTGAAATGGTTGCCTGCCTTTCTTAAGATATGCTTGATCGGTAGAAATCGACGATGTCCCATGTACACATTCTTCTTACATTTATCCAAATATATACTTCCAGTATCATCTAAACAGTGCGTGCATGCATTGTATCCCTTGTTTGTATGTCCTGAAAGGTTACTAACAACATGCCAATCATTGGTGGTTACAAACAGCAACGCTCGTAGGTCAATTTCCTTCTGTGTGTGCGCATCCCACACACGCACACCTAGTTTTTTCCACAACTGTAGAAGTTCATCAACTAGTGGCCTTAGGTAGACATCAATGTCGTTGCCGGGTTGCTTAGGGCCTTGAATGAGCACTGACATCATAATGAACTTCCGCTTCATGCACAACCAAGGAGGAAGGTTGTAGATAGATAGAGTCATGGGCCAGGTGCTGTGACTGGAGCTCTGCTCGCCAAAAGGATTCATGTCTTCTGTACTAAGACCAAACCATAAGTTCGTTGCGTCAGGTGCAAAGTCCTCGAACTCCCTCTCGATTTTTCTCCACTACGACCCATCAGCGGGTGCTCTCAACATCCCGTCTTTCTTACGTTCTTCTTTTTGCCATCGCAACAACTTGGCATGCTCTTTGTTTTGGAACAAATGTTTCAACCGTGGTATTATAGGAGCATACCACATCACCTTGGCAGGAACCCTCTTCCTGTGGCGTTCTCCCTCCACATCACCAGGGTCATCGCGCGGGATCTTATAGCGCAGTGCACCGCATACCGGGCATGCATCGAAATTCTCGTACTCCTCACCGCGGTAGAGGATGCAGTCATTAGGGCATGCATGTATCTTCTGCACCTCTAATCCTAGAGGGCAGACAACCTTCTTTGCTTCGTACGTACTTTCAGGCAATTCGTTATCCTTTTGAAGCATCTTCTTCATCATTATCAGCAATTCTTGAAATCCCTTGTCAGTTACACCATTCTTCGCCTTCCATTGCAGCAATTCCAGCGTGGTACCCAGCTTTTTCTGGTCATCTTCACAATTTGGATACAATAATTTCTTGTGATCCTCTAACATGCATTTCAACTTCAACCTCTCCTTGTCATTTTCGCAGTTTCTCTTTGCATCAGCAATGACCTGACCCAAATCATCAGCGGGCTCATCTGATGCCTCTTCTTTAGCTTCCCCCATTGATGCCTCTTCTTTAGATTCCCCCATTGTTGTATCAGCGAAAGGATAGTTTTCATCATCCTCTTCTTGTTCATTGTCTTCCATTATAACCCCTCTTTATCCGTGCTTGGTCCAACAGCTATAGCCGGACATGAAACCGGACTTCGGCAGGTGGTAGTGAAGGGTTTTTGAGTTAGAGTAATTCCTATCATTCTTACAGTCACGACATGGACAACACATGAAACCATTCTGCTTATTTGTCTCAGCCACACGAATAAAATCATGTAGGCCATTAAGAAACCCTGGACTTAGTCGGTCATCGTACATCCATTGCCGGCTCATGTTCACTACACAACATTGAAGTGACCAAATTAATACAACTTCATCATCACATTACAACCAAAAGTAGAGCTAACAGTGAGCAAATGTTATTACTGCAAATAATGGATACTTATATTTCATACATATACATCTCATAAAACAACACCAACTGTCTAAAACATGTGAATACAACAACAAATGCGATCATAATCGCAACTAAAGTAACAATTGAGCCAACAACATAATGATACCAAGCCTCTTTATCAATGGCATATTTTCTAATCTTTCTAAGCTTCAAGCGCATTCCAACCATCTTGTTCTTGTGATCATCGACGATATCGGCAACATGCAACTCCAATCCCATCTTCTCATCTTCAGTTCTTTTCAATTTTTCTTTCAAATGATCAATTTCTTTTTCAGCTGGTGTTAATTTCTCAAGCAGAATTGCATAGTCGGTTGAAATTTCTGGTTCAACTACTTCCTATAGATAAAAATATCTATGTCAATTTGGTGGCATAATTAATTGTCATAGACATTAGATGATGTGTGAAATAGTTATAAAATATAATTAACGACGTACCACATCTGAATCATAGACTGGACGAGGGCCGACGTGGGCGGATACCATAACCATTACACTATAGAATAACTAACAATAATACAAGTAAGTAAATCGTACACGCAGCTATCTAAATCATACAAGTAATTTTTTTTAAAAGATTTTAAGAAGAACAAGAGGCTCACCAAGGTGGCCGGTGCCGCGATGAGACGGTGCGGATGATGGACGGTGGTTAGGACGACCGGGGATGGGAAGGCACACCAAATAAACCACACCTACACATATGCAACCTAACAAGTTAATTTGAGCTCAAATTGGATATAAATCAAATAAACTCCCACAAATCACAAATCACATATCTTTGAGCATACCACAAGCTAATCTAGCAAGAGATGAAGGAGCAAAGTTGCTAACCTTTATGAACACTTGGATAGATGGGGTGCCTTTAAATCTTGACAAATCCTTAGCAAAATGGAGGATGAGCTTCGAGCAAGAAGAAGAACATGGGAAGGCACACCAAATAAACCACACCTACACATATGCAACCTAACAAGTTAATTTGAGCTCAAATTGGATATAAATCAAATAAACTCCCACAAATCACATATCACATATCTTTGAGCATACCACAAGCTAATCTAGCAAGAGATGAAGGAGCAAAGTTGCTAACCTTTATGAACACTTGGATAGATGGGGTGCCTTTAAATCTTGACAAATCCTTAGCAAAATGGAGGATGAGCTTCGAGCAAGAAGAAGAACATGGGAAGGCACACCAAATAAACCACACCTACACATATGCAACCTAACAAGTTAATTTGAGCTCAAATTGGATATAAATCAAATAAACTCCCACAAATCACATATCACATATCTTTGAGCATACCACAAGCTAATCTAGCAAGAGATGAAGGAGCAAAGTTGCTAACCTTTATGAACACTTGGATAGATGGGGTGCCTTTAAATCTTGACAAATCCTTAGCAAAATGGAGGATGAGCTTCGAGCAAGAAGAAGAACATGGGAAGGCACACCAAATAAACCACACCTACACATATGCCACCTAACAAGTTAATTTGAGCTCAAATTGGATATAAATCAAATAAACTCCCACAAATCACATATCACATATCTTTGAGCATACCACAAGCTAATCTAGCAAGAGATGAAGGAGCAAAGTTGCTAACCTTTATGAACACTTGGATAGATGGGGTGCCTTCTAGATAAGAAAGTGATTGATATAGTTTTCCAAGTCACTGTCACTAAGCTACTAGAGCTTTGTGATGAACTATAAAATGCTAGGGATGGACATAATGATCCCTGAGCTATTCATGATATTTGACACCACGAAGGTAGAAATCAAGAAGGAGCATCAAGTGTTGATGGTTAGTAAAACCACTAGTTTCGAGGAAGGCAAGGGCAAGGATGGAAACTTCATGGATGGCAAGATAGTTGCTACTCCAGTGAAGCAACCCAAAGTTGAACCCAAACCCGAGACTAAGTGCTTGTATTATGAGGAGAGCGGTCGCTGAAGCGGAACAACCCTAGATACTCGGTAGATAAGAAGGCTGGCAACGTCAACAGAAGTATATTTGATATACATGTTATTGATGTGTACCTTGCTAGTACTCCTAGTAGCACCTAGGTATTCGATGCCGGTTCGGTTGCTAAATGTTAGTAACTCGAAATAAAAGCTACGGTATAAACGGAGACTACAGTGCAAGAAATATGTCAACTTGTGACCTTCTGTCAGTGACGCTGGAAGAAATGGTCATAAATCTATGACTATTTGAGACCAATTGGTCATAAGCTGTTCAGAGGTCTCCAAACCCTCAACTATAACGACCATTTTGGTCAAAAAGGTCATAATTCCCTTACACGAAATGGTCGTAAAGCAGACAACACTAGTCCGCTGCCTTATTTCTAGCTCATCACGACCAATACTGATGGTCATAACCTTGTAAATTGTGGTGGGTCGCGATGACTAGGCGCCACCTCGTCGGTTTTGTTGGAAATATGCCCTAGAGGCAATAATAAAATGGTTATTATTGTATTTCCTTGTTCATGATAATTGTCTATTGTTCATGCTATAATTGTATTAACCGGAAACCAGAATGCATGTGTGAATACATAGACCACAACGTGTCCCTAGTGAGCCTCTAGTTGACTAGCTCGTTGATCAATAGATGGTCACAGTTTCATGACCATGGACATTGGATGTTGTTCATAACGGGATCACATGATTAGGAGAATGATGTGATGGACAAGACCCAATCCTAAGCATAGCACAAGATTGTGTAGTTCATCTGCTAAAGCTTTTCCAATGTCATGTATCATTTCCTTAGACCATGAGATTGTGCAACTCCCGGATACCGTAGGAATGCTTTGGGTGTGCCAAACGTCACAACGTAACTGGGTGGCTATAAAGGTGCACTACGGGTATCTCCGAAAGTGTTTGTTGGGTTGGCACGAGTCGAGACTGGGATTTGTCACTCCGTATGACAGAGAGGTATCTCTGGGCCTACTCGGTAAGACGTCATAATAATGAGCTCAGTGTGACTAAGGAGTTAGCCACGGGATGATGTGTTACGGAACGAGTAAAGAGACTTGCCGGTTATGAGATTGAACAAGGTATAGAGATACCGACGATCGAATCTTGGGCAAGTATCATACCGGTAGACAAAGGGAATTGTATACGGGATTGATTGAATCCCCGACATCATGGTTCATCTCATGAGATCATCGTGGAGCATGTGGGAGCCAACATGGGTATCCAGATCCCGCTGTTGGTTATTGACCGGAGAGGTGTCTCGGTCATGTCTACGTGTCTCCCGAACCCGTAGGGTCTACACACTGAAGGTTCGATGACGCTAGGGTTATAGGGAAATGGTATAAGTGATTATCGAAGGTTGTTCAGAGTCCCAGATGAGATCTCGGACATCACGAGGAGCTCCGGAATGGTCCAGAGGTAAAGATTGATATATAGGAAGTCCTGTTTTGGTCACCGGAAAGTTTTCGGGCTCATCGGTAGTGTACCGAGAGTGTCGGGAGGGTGCCGGTGGACCCCCGGGAGGGGTGTGATGACTAGAGGACTTCGTGGGCTCTTAGAGGAGGTGTAACAGCCCTTATTGGGCTGGCCAAGTCCTTCCAGAAAGGCCCATTTGGCTAGGGATAAATAGATAAGGCTAAAGGAGATTCAAAAGGAAGAGATCCACCTCCCTTGTGGGAGGTGGACTCCTCCCTAGCTTCGGCCGAACCTCTCCTCCTTGGAGGATGGGCCAAGGAAGCCCTCCCTCTCCCTCCTCCTATATATACTTGAGGTTTTGGCTGTTTTGAGACAAGATTTGATCTCTCTCCCACGGCGCAGCCCTACCTCTCTTCTTCCTCCTCCGAAGTGCTTAGGCGAAGCCCTGTCGGAATACCTTGTTGCTCCACCACCACCATGCCATCGTGCTGCTATTGGAGCTCTTATCCAACCTCTCCCTCCTCCTTGCTGGATCAAGGTGTGGGAGGCGTCACCGGGCTGTACGTGTGTTGAACACGGAGGCGCCGTTGTTCGGCGCTTAGATCGGAATCCACTACGATCTGAATCGCTGCGAGTACGACTCCACCAACCGCGTTCTTGTAACGCTTCCTCTTAGCGATCTTCAAAGGTATGAAGATGCAATCTCTCCCCACTCGTTGCTGGTTTCTCCATAGATAGATCTTGGTGATCGTAGGAATTTTTTTGATTTACTACTACGTCTAAAAACAGTGGCCTCATGAGCTAGGTCTATGCATAGAATCTATGCACGAGTAGAAAACAAAGTTGTTGTGGGCGTCGATCTTGTTAATTTTCTTACCACTACTAGTCTTATCTTTATTCGGCGGTATTGTGGGATGAAGCGGCTCGGACCAACTTTACACGTACACTTACGTGAGACCGGTTCCACCGTCTGACATGCACTTGTTGCATAAGGTGGCTAGCGGGTGTCTGTCTCTCCCACCTTAGTCGGATTGGATTCGATGAAAAGGGTCCTTATGAAGGGTAAATAGCAATTGGCATATCACGTTGTGGTTTTGGCGCAGGTAAGAAACATTCTTGCTAGAAAACTATAGCAGCCACGTAAAAACTTGCAACTACAAATTAGAGGACGTCTAACTTGTTTTTGCAGCATATGCCTTGTGATGTGATATGGCCGAAGAATGTGATGTGATGCATTATGATGTATGGGATTGATCATGTTCTTTTAATAGGATTCACGACTTGCATGTCGATGAGTATGACAACCGGCAGGAGCCATAGGAGTTGTCTTATTTTATTGTATGACTTGCGTGTCAATCAAGATCACCATGTAATTACTTTTCTTTATTGCTAAATGTTACCATAGTAGTAGAAGTAAGAGTTGGCGAGACAATTTCATGAAGACACGACGATGGAGATCATGATGATGGAGATCATGGTGTCGTGCCGGTGATAGTGATGATCATGGTGCCCCGAAGATGGAGATCAAAGGAGCAAGATGATATTGGCCATATCATGTCACTATATTGATTGCATGTGATGTTTATCATGTTTACATCTTATTTGCTTAGAACGATGGTAGCTAAATAAGATGATCTCTCAATAAAATTTCAAGAAATTTGTTCACCCTAACTATGCACCATTGCTAAGGATCGTTGTTCTGAAGCACCACGTGATGATCAGGTGTGATAGGTTCTAACGTTCGCATACAACAGGTGTAAGCCAGATTTACACACGCGAAACACTTAGGTTGACTTGACGAGCCTAGCATGTACAGACATGGCCTCAGAACACGGATGACCGAAAGGTCGAACATGAGTCGTATAGAAGATACGATCAACATGGAGATGTTCACCATGGATGACTAGTCCGTCTCACGTAATGATCGGACACGGGCTAGTTGACTTGGATCATGTGTCACTTGGATGACTAGAGAGATGTCTATCTAAGTGGGAGTTCATTAAATAATTTGATTATGTGAACTTAATTATCATGAACTTAGTCTAAAATTGTCGTTACAATCTATATTGTAGATCCAATGGCCAACGCTAATGTCACCCTCAACTTCAACGCGTTCCTATAGAAAACCAAGCTGAAAGATGATGGAAGCAACTATGCGGACTGGGTCCGTGGTTTGAGGATCATCCTCATAGCTTCCAAAAGATTGCATGTTCTTGATGCACCGCTAGGTGATGCACCCATTTTCCCAGTAGATCAAGACGTTATGAACGCTTGGTATTCACACCGCGACGATTACTCCCTTGTTCAGTGCGGCATGCTTTACAGTTTAGAACCGGGGCTACAAAAGTGTTTTGAGCAATAAGGAACATATGAGATGTTCCAAGAGCTGAAACTGGTTTTCCAAGCTCATGCCCGGGTCGAGAGATATGATGTCTCTGACAAGTTCTTCAGTTGTAAGATGGAGGAAAATAGTTCTATCAGTGAGCACATACTCAAAATGTCTGGGTTGCACAACCGCTTGACTCAGCTGGGAGTTAATCTCCCGGATGACTTGGTCATTGACAGAATCCTCTAGTCGCTTCCACCTAGCTACAAAAGCTTTGTGATGAACTACAACATGCAGGGTATGGAGAAGTCCATTCCTGAGTTGTACTCGATGCTGAAATCAGCAGAGGTCGAGATCAAAAAGGAGCATCAAGTGTTGATGGTAAATAAGACCACTAGTTTCAAGAAAGGCAAGGGTAAGAAGAACTTCAAGAAGGATGGCAAAGTTGTTGCCGCGCCCGGTAAGCAAGTTGCCGAGAAGAAGAACAAGCATGGACCCAAGCCTGAGACTGAGTGCTTTTATTGCAAGGGTACCGGTCACTGGAAGCGGAATTGCCCCAAGTACATAGCGGATAAGATGTGTTGGGGATATAACCCCACGGTGAGACCCGCCCTTTAGGACTCCTGGTTAAACCGACCGGCTCGTAGCCAGCCCAAGGATGAGCTGTGAGGACCGGAGGGCCCAACAAGCGTAGAGGCTCACAGGATGGGCCGGCAGTGTGACCCAGATGAGAAGACTCGCGCGTGTAAGCTGCCCGGGGACAACTTGGTCAGGATAGGCAAGAGAAGATAGAGGCAGACTCAGACATGTTATGAGAGTCGGCTACAACTTGTATGACCCGTGGTCTTGACCTCAGTATATAAAGGCAAGACCCGGGGCGACTTAGAGGTTAGGTTATCAAGAGAGCTAGGTCAAGCTTTAGCTCCCTTGTAATTGATACAACAAGCAATACAAACACAAGCAGGACGTAGGCTATTACCTCACCTTGAGGGGCCGAACCTGGGTAAACTCGTGTCCTTCGTCCCTGTTAACCCCTTTGAGTCCATCACATTAGTGATGGCCTCGAATCCAAGTCCATTAACCCGGACATCTACCGTGATAAATCCACAACAGTTGGCGCCCACCGTGGGGCTGACGCTTGGTGGTGTTGAGTTCTCGAAGGGCTCTCTCCCGGGGCTCGAAGGATACATGGTCGGAAGGATCAGCAAGAGTCGTCGTGGTCGGTTCTACATCGACGATGCCGGATGGGGGCTTGATGCTGAGTCCGTGGAGTATGGATTCCGGGTTCCATTCGGTGGGATCCACGTCTTCATTGGAAGGGTTGATGGATCTACACCCGGGCCAGACGTTTGCACCGACATCATCGAGCCGGCTCGGCGTCTGCGACCTGCGTGTAACATGCATCCTGCCCGTGCTAATCCGAGTCAGAAGCATGTCTTCGTAGGCTTCACACAAGGTACGGATCTGGAAGCTTCCGGATCACAGGAAACTCTTGTCTATTCGGAGGACGAATCTTCAAGTGGAGAAACGGAGTCGGTGTACCAGCTCCGCAACGGCGGCCTGGGGGGCGACGGCGACGTCTGCCTTGAGTCAGATCGCTCAGAGTCGGATAATCTTGAGTTTCCAGTTCACGCTGCCATGTTCATGGCGGGGTCAGCCCCAGGCACAAGTAGTACAGCCGCAGGAGCCGCCACCTCGGGTGATAACCCACCGCCGCCGGCTTAAGTTCTTGTGGAGCTGATGGACGAGCTCGCGGCCTTAATGGCTACTAAGGTCACACCAGATAATCAAGCAGCTCAGAATTTAGAGATCGCAAGGATCAAGGGCTGGATGACAAAGGAATGGCAAAGGATGGATGAGCTAAAGATCCATACGGAGGAAGAGGCAGAATGTATCAAGGCAGACACTTTCCGTCTAGGGCAGGAGAAGATATCAGCAGCAGTGGTACATTAAAGGAGGCATCAGTTCCGTCTACCAGAGCGCTATGAAGCAAGGAACCTCTTCAATACTCCTGGCATGAGGCGAGTAACGGACGCGCCCGAAAGCCGCCCGACGGGGTGACCAGCGACTCATCCAGCCCGGCATAACCAAGCTTCACCTGGTGGCTTTCCGACGCCGGTGGGTCATTATTCTAACCCGGCCGAGAATATGGTGGTAGCGGCCACCCGGCTTGAGACAATTCCTATCCCAGATGAAGCAACCTTTGCAGAGGATGTGCAGAACGCCATCGGGTACCTGTAGACAGCCGTGGCCCAGCAAGGGAAATATACTCATAGCCGGAGCCATGTTCATTCAACCCCTCTTCCTAGCTGCAGCTTTAGCCAGGGCTACGAGTCACCAGTAGGTTCTAGCAGCAACCGGCACAGAGAGATTCCGACGGGTCACCGGTCGGGTTGAGACACGTCAGCATTTGTAAACCATGCGGGAAGCCCGCAAGAGGCGCCAGTTAGGCCGGCTCACCGAGAGCCTGTACCTTCCGTTTCGGTAGGGGCAGGAGTAAAATCCAGGACGGGAGGGCTGCCGTGTTTGTCGCCGGCTCTGCGGAGCGAACGACTGCCAAGAGACTTCAAAGGGGCCCGCAAGGTCCCAAATTATACCGCTGATCTTCCCTCGGAGGCCTGGGTGGAGAGTTATGAACTGTCCATGGAGATACTGGAGGTCAGTGAGGCGGTTTATGCCAAGTATTTCGTCATGATGCTTGAAGGCCCGGCTCGCACGTGACTAAAAGGGTTACCGCCTAATACCATCAATTCATGGGCGGAGCTCCGGGCCTGGTTCATTAAAAACTTTCAAGGGACGTGCAAGCAACCGATGACCATTGTGGATCTTGATCACTGTGTCCAACAGGAGAACGAGTCTCCCCATCATTGGGTACGGCGGGTCTCGACAATCATCCATTCCTCGGAGCAGATCACGACGGCCCAGGCGGTACTGATCTTGGAGAAGAACTGCCATTTTGTTCCTCTGAAGTAGAAACTCGGCCGGCTCAAACGTACGTGCCAGGACATGGGGGAGCTCATGACGGCTCTCACGAAATATGCCGATTCTGACAGTACGAAAGATCCGGGTTCTGATGATGAGAAAGATGGCCAAGGTAAGAAAGGCAATCAAGGCAAGAGTGCGGCAAACAATGGTAGCCAGAGCAAACATAAGAATCCAGAGGCCGGGTTAGAGCTGGTGGCTAATACAAACACCCAGCAGAATTACTCCAAAGGCAATAGGAGGTTTAGACCGCCCTTTGGAAGGGATAGCTCTTCCCCGAACATGGAGGAGTTACTTAAGCGACCTTGTCCAAATCACAGTCTACCTGATAGACCGGCAAACCACACATGGGGGAATTGCAATTTCATGCAGAAGTACAAGCAGTATTTCACACAACCTAACAATCGAGATGGTGGTCCGCCAGGCGGCTCAGGACATGACGGGTCAGGAGCTGGTTTTGGTCCTGGCGGCTCAGGGTCCGGTCATTTGGGTCAGGATAGTCAAGGGGGACACCAGCTGCATTCTGGTAACAATAATCAGCAACAACAGCGTAATCAGTCTGGTTTTTAGAGTAATCCGAAGTCGCTCAACTCCGTGCAGTACCATGTTTTCACAACCGGTCTCAACAAACGGGACCAGAAGTTGCGAAAGCGGGCAGTTAATGCGATTACACCGGCTCTTCCGCAGTACTTAAAGTGGTCTGAATATGACATCACGTGGACCCAAGAAGATTACCCGCCGCGTGTCGATGACCCGGGGTGGATGGCTTTGGTTGTAGCCCCCTAGGTGGGCGGATATATGGTGAACAAGGTGCTTATGGATGGTGGCAGCAGCATAAACATCCTTTACTATGACACTTTCCGGCAGATGAAGTTGCTTGACAAGGATTTAAAACCTTCATCCACCGTCTTTGTGGTGTGGTTCCGGGTAAGTCGGCGCATTCGGTGGGCAGGATTTCGTTGGAAGTGGCTTTTGGTGATGAGTACAATTACAGGGTGGAATCCTTGGGGTTCGAAGTGTTCAAGATCAAGAGTCCTTATCATGCAATATTTGGACGGTCGGCTTATGCTAAGTTCATGGCTAGGCCCTGCTATGTTTACTTGCAGCTCAAGATGCCCGGCTTAAACAGTACCATTACCGTTCATGGTAATCAAAATACGGCTATTGAGTGTGAAGAAGGAGACGCGGCTTACGCGGAGTCCAGTTGTGCCCAGGAGGAGCTTAAGTTCTATAAGGAGAATGTTGATCTGGAGGATATGACCCTGCTGAAAAAGCCCACCCTGGAGGTTCCGCCCCTCAAGTTTTCGGCGGATGATACCAAGACAGTAGATTTCATTCCGGGTGACTCATCTAAGCAGTTCATCATTGGATCTCATATGGATCCCAAATAGGAAAGCGCGCTCATCGAATTCATCTGTGGGAATCGGGACATCTTCACATGGAAACCTTCTGACATGCCGGTGTACCGAGAGAGTTCGCTGAGCACAACCTTAATGTGGATCCAAAGTTTAGGCCGATCAAACAGTTTTTGCGGCGGTTCAATGAGGAGAGGCGCAAGGCTATTGGGGAAGAAGTTGCCCGACTCTTGGCAGCAGGTTTTATCATTGAAGTTTTTCATCCGGAATGGTTGGCTAACCCGGTGCTCGTGCTCAAAAAGAATGGCACATGGCGTATGTGTGTGGACTACATGGACCTTAACAAGGCTTGTCCAGCTAATCCATTTGCTCTCCCGCGTATTGATCAGATCATTGATGCTACGGTGGGGTGTGAAAGTTTGTGCTTCCTAGATGCATACTCAGGTTATCATCAAATCAAGATGGCGGTTAAAGACCAGGAGAAAACGGCTTTTATTACACCCTTTGGGGCCTTCTGCTATGTCTTTATGCCTTTCGGGCTCAAAAGTGCCCAGGCGACTTACCATCGATGCGTGCAGAACTGCCTTCACAGTCAGATTGGCTGTAATGTTCATGCTTATGTAGATGACATCGTGATCAAATCTAGAAAGAAGGAGACTCTCTTGGAGGATTTAAAAGAAACTTTTGATAATCTCCGGATCTACAAGGTGATGCTTAACCCGACCAAGTGTGTCTTTGGTGTTCCGGCGGGCAAGATTTTGGGTTTCTTGGTCTCCGAGCATGGTATCGAGGCTAACCCGGACCAAATCAAGGCTATTACCTCTCTGGGAGAGCCGGCTTGCATTAATGATGTTCAGCGCTTGGCAGGGCCGATTGCTGCATTGAGCCGGTTCATAAGCCGTCTTGGAGAGAAGGCTATTCCTTTATATCAAATGATGAAGAAGACAGACAAATTTGTCTGGAGTAAAGCGGCGGGTGAAGCACTTGAGGCGCTTAAAGAAGAGCTCATTGAGCCGCCAGTGCTGGCTGCTCCGGCTGAAAAAGAACCGTTACTCCTTTATGTGGCGGCTAATAACCGAGCAGTGAGTGCTGCAATCGTGGTCGAGCGCAAGGAGGCTAGAAATGAGTATCCAGTGCAAAGGCCGGTTTAATATATTAGTGAGGTCCTAATAGAGTCTAAGCAAAGGTATCCACATTGACAGAAGCTGGTATATGGGGTCTTCATGGCCAACCGCAAGCTAAAACACTATTTCTTAGGGCACCGGTTAACTATGGTCAGTTCTGCTCCATTGGGGGATATTATCCAGAACAGAGAAGCCACAGGAAGGATTGCTAAGTGGGCATTGGAGCTGGGACCTCTCAATGTAAAATATGTGCCTCACATAGCTATCAAGTCCCAAGCCCTTGTGGATTTCATAAATGATTGGACGGAGTGTCAAGCTCCCGAGGAAAAGCCAAATAACACATACTGGACTATACACTTCAATGGATCCAAGCAATTAGAGGGGTCAGGGGCAGGAGTTGTTCTGACATCCTGCAAGGGTGATAAATTTTGTTATGTGCTCCAACTGATGTTCCCCTGCACTAACAATGCGGCTGAATATGAAGCTTTGCTTCATGGTCTTCGGTTAGCCAAGGAGATGAATTTGAGCCGAGTTAGGTGTTTGGGCGACTCAGATCTGGTGGCTCAGCAAATTTCTGGCACTTGGGATTCCAAGGACCCGCGGATGGTGGCTTACCGTCAGGCAATTGATGTTATTGCAGGGCACTTCAAAGGATATCAGGTAGATCACATTGATCGTCGCAGAAATGAGGCGGCTGATGCCTTATCACGATTAGGCTCTCAACGAAAGCCGATGCCACCTAGTGTCTTTCTGGACGTCTTACACCATCCGACTGTCAAGATACCTTCAGAAGAAGATTTGGTTGTTCCTGACCTGGAGGCAGAATTAGTAGCGGCTCTGCATGCTATCCTAGATTGGACTATTCCCTATTTGGCCTATTTGACCCGGGGCGAGTTACCTGAGGATGAAGACCTAGCCGGAAAGATCATCCGGCGTTCTAAGTCCATGACAAAGTCGATGGTGAGTTGCATAAATGCAGTGTGACGGGAGTCTTTCAACGTTTTGTTTCACCAATGGAGGCCTGGAAGATCTTGAATGAAATCCATACTGGTGATTGTGGACACCACGCCGGCTCGAAATCTTTCGTGGCCAAGGCTTTCCGGCACGGGTTTTTCTAGTTGCCGGCTCATAAAAATGCGGAGAACCTAGTCCGTAAGTGCGACGACTTTCAGAAATTTGGTCGGCGTGCTCATATCCCGGCTCAGGAGTTAAGGATGATACCAATTACTTGGCCGTTTGCGGTCTGGGGGCTTGACATGGTGGGACCTTTCAAAAGATCTAAGGATAAGAAAACACACCTCCTGGTGGCGGTGGACAAGTTTACCAAGTGGGTAGAGGCAGAGCCGGTAAGAAAATGTGACGCGGCTATGGCGGTTTTATTTATCAAAAAGGTGATCTACTGTTTTGGTTACCCACACAGCATCATCACTGATAATGGTACAAATCTGTCCAAGGGGGCTATGAAAAAATTCTGCGACGAAGAGCATATCCGGCTTGATGTTTCAGCAGTGGCGCATCCACAATCCAACGGTTAGGGGGAGCATGCCAATCAGGAAATTTTAAGAGGGATTAAACCTCGTCTTATGGTTCCTTTACAGCGAACACCCGGTCGTTGGGTAGAAGAATTACCCTCAGTCTTATGGAGCATCAGGACCACCCCTAACAGATCTACGGGTTTCACGCCTTTCTTTATGGTGTACGGGGCCGAGGCAGTTTTGCCCAGTGACATCCGGCATGACTCGCCAAGGGTGGCAGCTTACGTTGAGGCATACAATGAGATGGCACGTCAAGACGCATTGGATGCTCTGGAAGTGGCGCGAGAGTTAGCAGCGGCCCGGTCGGCAATTTATCAACAAGACTTGCGTCGCTATCACAGCCACAGGGTCAAGACCCGGACATTCTAGGAGGGTGACTTAGTGCTCCGGCTGATTCAGGACCAGACAATATGCATAAGCTCTCTCCTCCATGGGAAGGACCTTTTGTAGTCAGCAGAAATCTCAACAATGGGTCATATTACCTCATCGATATCCGAGATGACTCAGATACGGCGGGTCAGGAGACCTGCCAGCCGTGGAACATCGCGCATCTCCGGCCTTATTTCACTGAAGGGTGTAGAGACCCCTCATCGAACACTATCATTGTACATGTCATAGTTATATCAGATAGTGTCACTTCCAAAGTAAAATCCCAGCTCCAGAAAATGAGCCGTGGCACCAAGCGTTATGCCACAAAATCCCGGCTCAGGAAAATGAGCCGCGGAACCAGGTGTTATGCCACAAAATCCCGGCTCAGGAAAATGAGCCGCGGCACTACGCGTTATGCCACAAAATCTCGGCTCAAGAAAATGAGCCGCGGCACCAGGCTTTATGCCACAAAACAAAAAACCGGCTCAGGAAAATGAGTCGTGGCGAGGGCGGCTTCTTACCTTTGGGTACAGCTTCTAACGCCTATCCGCCGGCGGGTTACGCCGTACTGCTGAGGGGGGCTTGTTACCGACCGGTATCGCTTCTAATACCCTATCGGCCGGCTTTATGCCAAATTTCCGGCTAACACGTTTAGCTGCGATTATGAGAGGGTTTTTTACCGACGGGTAGCTAACATCTCATGACCCGCGAACGGCGGCTTCTTACCTTCGGGTATAGCTTATAATGCCTATTAGCCGGCTTTAGGACACATAAAATGGCTAAGGTAAATTAGCTGCGGCGAACGGCGGCTTCTTACCTTCGGGTATAGCTTATAACGCCTATTAGCCGATCTTATGGCACAAAAATCCGGCTCGGGAAAATGAGTCGCGACGAGAGCGGCTTCTTACCTTCGGGTACAACTTCTAACGCTTATCCGCCGGCGTTTACGCCGTATTATTACCTATGGGTGTATCTTTTAAACGCCTTGTCGGCCAGGCTTTATGCCATCTCCGGCTAACCAGATTAGCCGTAATCGCCAAAAGGGAATTACCACCTCTGGGTATAGTTTACCTAATCTTGGCCGCAGGTGTCTTCTATGATGACAAAGCAGTATAAAAGGTTCAAGAGCATACAAAGACAATGGCAGCTAAAAAGTCGGATCATCTTATAAAGCATAATGACACAAGGTTCAGGAGAAGCAAAAGTAAACATCTAGTCAATTACATACACTCCCAGAGGAGGTCAGAATTTCAGACAAGTCTTTTCAAACACCACAAGGCGGGTTAAGGAGAGTCGGTTGTTACAAGTTTTTTCAAGAAGGGACTAACTAGCTGCCGGGTCATCCTGCTTTGGCTCTTCGGTGGCCCCGATCTGGAGGTTGTCCAAATCCGAGTTGCAGTTCGTTAGAGCCGCAAAAGAGCCTTCGTCAAAATAAGGAGACGGGTCAAGGTCAGGAGCGACGAAGTACTTACTATGGGTAGGCGTCAAGTCTTTGCACTCATAAAGTGGGTTATGGATTCTTTTTTGATCCGGGTCATAAGCCGCCTGGTAGGTCGTCAGATCATATTCTTCCGCTAAGACGGAACCTAGTACTCGGGATTCCTTCACGCACCGGCTGTAGTCAGCATCAGTGAATTCTGAGCCGTCGTCTTTCTTTGAAGGGAAGCCATCCATCATCTCGGATGATTTTAGACCCGGAGAAAAGGCCAAAGCCTGCCTGATGCCCGCAATGGCCCCTTGGTGGGCGGCTGACTTCTTGAGTTCAGCAATCTGCTTAGGCATGGTGGAAAAGAGCTCCAAGCCGCCCTTGAGAGTCGCCGGAATCTTGTCTTTGTATTGCACGACTTTCATAGTGCACACCGCGCCGCAGTACAATTGCTCAGTCAAAGTGTAGATGGCCTTCAATGGCAGCAGACTATCAGAGGCCAGTTGCCGGCTCCTAGGGCCTGCATAAGACGGACATTTTAGGATGAGTCGCCAGTACAAGTGTTATATAGCCATTGAAGCACAAGTTGTCAGAATCTTACCAAAGAGGGCGGCTATCATCTTGGTAATGTGGCGCTTTAGGGTTTGGAGTTCATCGGATACAACTATCACCCGTTGATCGGCGTCATCCACCCGTTTGGTCAAATAGATCTTCTCAGACTCAGCTGACTCTTTAAAAGCAGCAAAGCCGGCCTTGATTGTGGCCAACTCCTCAGAAAGGAGCCGGCACTTTTCATCGGTGGCACTTCGAGCCATTTGTTGAGCCGCTAGGTTGGTCTTCAGATCCGTCAACTGTGACCCGGCCTCGTTTAATGCTTCCTATGGCATATCAAAATGCAGAATAAGTCGCCAGGATGGAATTTTTTCAGATGATGAAGATTAAGACAAAATTATGCAAGTTTCAAGCAGAATTCAAGCAATATGTTTGACACTTGGGGGGCTAATGTATATTTGATCTCCAAGATTACAGTGCAGTTCCAGCTCATCTTCATCAACTTAATCCAGAACTTGGGGGCTACAATTGGCTCTTAAAAACTACCCACATTGAAGCTCCGACTCAACTTTATCAAAATTGAGTCGGCCCTTGGGGGCTACAATTGGCTGTTCAAACTATCTACAATGAAGCTCCGACTCAACTTTATCAAAGCTGAGCCGGCCCTTGGGGACTATGGATTTAGATTTTCTACAGAGGATCAGGAAATACCCGGTTCAACTCTTAACTAGATTGAGCTGACCCTTGGGGGCTAAATAAGGTTATAGCAAGAAGAGGAGTACCTCATATTTTTTCTTCACCAAGCTGACCAGCCGAAGCTCCAGATCTCGGCTGGTGGAAAGCCGGTTCACATAACCGGCATGAAGTTCTTCGGCCGTCATCTTGTCAAAGGAAGAAGAGTCAAAATCCAGTTTCTTTGAAGCCCCAGTCGGCTCTTTATGCCTGGTCAGCACGTGAGCCAGAGGAGACTAAAAGGCAGACCCGGTGATCACGACGTCCAGAGTTGCAGTGGTCTTAGTCATCTGGGCAGGACTCGGTGGTTTCGAAGGACCCCTTGGAGGGCTCTCCGGGATGTTATCTTCAACACCCGGCCCAGTGGATGCGGCTGGCGGATCTACAGTCGGTCGTGACTCTTCCGCTTGTTCACGCTCTGGCTCTTGGGCTGCAGGGCTAGGGGAAGACTTGTTCATCTTGCAACGCTTTGCTTGAGCACTGTAAATGTGAGGATCGGAATCCAAAGGATACTACTGCCGCATAGAGAGCCAGATGTCATAATGGGAAATACTTATAGCGGGTTGATCTTGGGAGGCGGCAGAGCGGTTGCCAAAGAGTCGCCAAAAGAGGGTGATTTCTGAGAGACAATTTAAGAAAGACGAGACAACATCGAGGTTGCAAAGTGAAATTATTTAAAATGGAGATACATACCTCTGCGGGGCGTTTCTTTGGAGCTGGCGAGTTTGGTAAGCCGGACATAAGTTCAGTAGAACCAGCGCTCCGGGTCTGGCGACGCTCAACCTGTTGTCGCTTTTTCAAAAGAAAATCGGGAGCCAGATAAGCAAGAGGATGAGAAAGAGGAACTTTTCCGATAACCCGCCGCGGCCTCCGGGGGATAAAATATTCTGAGCCGGAAGAAATATAGATTACCTCAGGGGCGTTGGCGCGGCTTGTTTCAACATCTCCTGTGAGTAAAACAAGTGTAAGTAACATAAGGTAATAAAAAGGTTTACCTCTAAGCCGGACGATTGCGGTGGGTCAAACCATCCTTCTTGTGGGGCGGTCTACTTAGGCTTTTTGCTAGAACATTCTTCTTGGGCTTCTTCAAAGGAGGAACATACTCCTTCTTCCAGAAATCAGAGTTGGCCTGGAAAGGTTAAACCGGTTAAACAGTAATGCGTCAGAAAGGTATAAGTGACAAGGAGAAAAGTGGTGAAGAGTCGCCTTACATCTGGAGCCAGATTTTTGGCGTTAAAAGGCGCCAGGACAATGGCGCTGCACGATTCGGATGCTTCATGGACAAGGCTCCGGATGACGGTGGTGATGTCATCCTTCGTCAGGGTTGATTGGCTGAAGCATAGTGAACTATCATACTTGCCTTCGTATTCAGACATGAGCCGGCTTCTATGACTTAAGGGCATAATCTGCCAAGAAATCCAGCGGCGGATCAGATCCAGCCCGGTTAAACCATTGGCCATGAGGGCCTTGATCTTGGCGTGAGCTGGTTCATACCTTGCACGTTCCGAAGCTGACAGCCGGCCCGGAAGCTCTGAAGTTGTCTTGAGCCGGGAGGGACGATAACCTGGCAGTGGACACTCATTCTCAGGAGAGGTATCCTGTAGAACCAGGTCTTGTTCCAGTCCTTTGGATGACTCGACATCTGCATGGCTGGAAAAATAGTATCCCTACGCCGTTGAATGGAGATCCCGCCAAGCTCTAGACTTGGACCGACTTTCACCTCAGTTTGCCGATTGGCATAGAAAAACTCTCGAAATAACCCCATAGACGGCTTGGCTTGCAGATAGACTTCACAGAGCACTTGAAAATTTCATATATTGGAGACGGAGTTGGGGGCCAAGTCTTGGGGGTGAAGCTTGTAAAAGTGAAGGATGTCACGAAAGAACTTCGAGCCAGGGGGCACGAATCATCGCTCGATATGATCGGAGAAGACCACTACTTCGCCTTCTTGAGGAGTGGGCCGCGTTTCATCACCCGGGGCCCGCCAATTAAGGACCTCCTTGGAAGGAAGGGTACCCGCATGAACAAAATCCAATAAGTATTCCTACGTGATGCAAGACCCGACCCAGTTGCATGATTTGGAGGCGCGAGACATGCTGGCGGCTTAAGGACTATGCAAATTAAAAAGTATGGCGAGTCAAGAGCAAAACAAATATCTACGACGGCTTACAATTTTAAAGGGTTCTACAACTAATATGTCGGTTGATGAGAGCCAGAGGGGCCTGGTGAGTCAACAAGGAAAAGAGGAGGAGCGAAAAACGGCTAAGTCCCAGGAAACAAATTTCGTGGAGTTCAGCTAAAATAACAAATCTACAAAAGAAGGAAAAATGCCTCTATTTTTAGACCTAAGGACAAACGGGCGAGGCACACGAAAACCTAAAATGGTAGGCTGAGCAGGGACCGATCTATGTGTTCTTACTCACTGCCTATTATACAGCGGCGCCGCGAGGTCGGGCAACGGGCCGGAGTTCATACGCTAAGCGCGGCCGGTGGCAATGGAGTTCGAGTTCTAAGCGACGATGGTGGCGAAGCTTATAGAAACCCTACCGGAGACGGTTATGGGTTTAAAAGAAGAAGACTTACCAGCGACAGGATCACGAGATGGGATCTGGTTCGCAACAGGTTGATGCAGCAGCCAGTTGATGGCGAGACGGAGACGGTGCCGGAGCAGGAGCGGAGGTATCAGAGAGGAGGGAGATGACAGCGCGAGCGGGAGGAAAGAAATGCCGCCCACAGTAGTCCTATTTAAAAGGAAAACGGGGCAGGCGCAAAAATCCAAGCGACAGAAATCGTTCGACCGGGGCGAACACCTCAATTTTCGGGTTAACCATTTAATGGAAGGATTTGGCGGTGCGTTAGCGAATCTTTTTTGCAGAGTCCACGTGACGTCACGGCGGGTCACTACCGGGCGACTTGCCGAGGAACAGAAGAGAAGGATGAAATGAGCAAGCTCAAATCAACCTGGGGCCTAATGTTGGGGATATAACCCCACGGTGAGACCTGCCCTGGAGGGCTCCGGGTTAAACCGGACGGCTCGTAGCCAGCTCAAGGATGAGCCATGAGGACGGAAGGGCCCAACAAGCGTAGCGGCTCACAGGAGGGGCCGGCAGGGTGGCCCGGATGAGAAGACCTGGGCATGTAAGCCGCCCGGGGACAACTTGGTAAGGATAGGCAAGAGAAGATAGAGGCAGACTCGGACGTGTAATGAGAGTCGGCTACAACTTGTATGACCCATGGTCTTGACCTCAGTATATAAAGGCAAGCCCGGGGCGACTTAGAGGTCAGATTATCAAGAGAGCTAGGTCAAGCTTTAGCTCCCTTGTAATCAATACAACAAGCAATACAAACACAAGGAGGACGTAGGCTATTAACTCACCTTGAGGGGCCGAACCTGGGTAAACTCGTGTCCTTGTCCCTGTTAACCCCTTTGAGTCCATCACGTTAGTGATGGCCTCGAATCCAAGTCCATTAACCCGGACATCTGCCGTGATAAATCCACGACAAGAAGGTCGACGACATTAAAAGTATATGTGATATACTTGTTATTGATGTGTACCTAACCAGCGCTCATAGTAGCTCCTAGGTATTTGATACCGGTGTAGTGGCTCACATTTGTAACTCCAAGCATGAGCTGTGGAATAAGCGGAGACTGGCAAAGGACGAGGTGACCATGCACGTCGGTAATGGTTCCAAGGTCGATGAGATCGCCGTCGACACGCCACCTCTACATCTACCTTCGGGATTAGTTTTAAACCTCAATAATTGTTATTTAGTACCAGCTTTGAGCATGAACATTGTATCTGGATCTCGCTTGATGCGAGATGGCTACTCATTTAAATCTGAGAATAATGGTTGTTCTACTTATATGAGAGAAATGTTTTATGGTCATGCCCCGCTGGTCAATGGTTTATTTATGATGAATCTCGAACGTGATGTTACACATGTCCATAGTGTGAGTACCAATAAGTGTAAGGTTGATAACGATAGTCCCACTTACATGTGGCACTACCACCTTGGTCATATTGGTGTCAAACGCATGAAGTAGCTCCATGCTGATGGACTTTGGAGTCTCTTGATTTCGAATCATTTGACACGTGCGAACCATGCCTCATGGGCAAGATGATCAAGACTCCATTTTCCAAAACAATGGAGCGAGCAACTGACTTGTTGGAGATAATACATACCGATGTATGCGGTCCAATGAGCGTCGAGGCTTGTGGTGGCTACTGTTATGTTCTCACCCTCACTGATGACTTGAGCAGACATGGGTATGTCTACTTAATGAAACATAAGTCTGAAACCTTTGAAAGGTTCAAGGAATTTCAGAGTGAGGTAGAGAATCAACGTGACAGGAAAATAAAGTGCCTACGATCTGATCGTGGTGGAGAATATTTATGTCACGAGTTTGGCACGCACCTAAGGAAATGTGGAATTGTTTCACAACTCACGTCGCCTGGCACACCTCAGCGAAATGGTGTGTCTAAACGTCGTAATCGCACTCTATTGGATATGGTGCGATCTATGATGTCTCTTACCGACTTACCGCTATCATTTTGGGGATATGCATTAGAGACTGCCGCATTCACTTTAAATAGGGCACCGTCAAAATCCGTTGAGATGACACCGTATGAATTATGGTTTGGAAAGAAACCTAAGCTATCGTTTCTAAAAGTTTGGGGATGTGATGCTTATGTGAAGAAACTTCAACCTGAGAAGCTCGAACCCAAAGCAGAAAAGTGCGTCTTCATAGGATCCCAAAGAGACTATTGGGTATACCTTCTACCTCAGATCCGAAGGCAAAGTCTTTATTGCCAAGAATGGATCCTTTCTTGAGAAAGAGTTTCTCTCGAAAGAAGTAAGTGGGAGAAAAATAGAACTTGATGTGGTAATTGTACCTCCACTCGAACCGGAGAGTAGCGCAGCACAGGAAGTTGTTTCTGTAGAGCCTACACCGGCTGGAGAGGAAGTTAATGATGATGATCATGAAACTTCAGATCAAGTTACTATTGAACGTTGAAGGTCCACCAGGACACGTTCCGCACCAGAGTGGTACAACAACCCTGTCCTGGAGATCATGTTGTTGGACAACGGTGAACCTTCGAACTATGAAGAAGCGATGGTGGGCCCAGATTCCAACAAATGGCTTAACGCCATGAAATCCGAGATAGGATCCATGTATGAGAACAAAGTATGGACTTTGGTGGACTTGCCTGATGATAAGCGAGCCATTGAAAATAAATGGATCTTTAAGAAGAAGACTGACGCGGATGGTAATGTGACCGTCTATAAGGCTCGGCTTGTCGCTATGGGTTATCGACAAGTTCAAGGAGTTGACTATGATGAGACTTTCTCACCCATAGTGATGTTGAAGTCTGTCCAAATCATGTTAGAAATTGCCGCATTTTATGATTATGAGATCCGGCAAATGGACGTCAAAACGACATTCCTCAATGGTTCCTTAAGGAAGAACTATATATGATGCAACCGGAAGGTTTTGTCGATCCTAAGTATGCTAACAAGGTATGCAAGCTCTAGCGGTCTATCTATGGGCTGGTGCAAGCATCTCGGAGTTGGAACATTCGCTTTAATGAGATGATTAAAGCATTTGGATTTATACAGGTTTATGGAGAACCCTGTATTTACAAGAAAGTGAGTGGGAGCTCTGTAGCATTTCTCATATTATATGTGGATGACATACTAATAATGGGAAATGATATAGAACTTTTGGAAAGTGTAAACGCCTACTTGAATAAATGTTTTTCAATGAAGGACCTTGGAGAAGCTGCTTACATATTAGGTATTAAGATCTATAGAGATAGATCGAGACGCCTCATAGGTCTTTCACAAAGAACATACCTTGACAAGATATTGAATAAGTTCAATATGGATCAGTCCAAGAAGGTGTTCTTGTCTATGTTACAAGTTGTGAGATTGAGTATGACTCAATGCCCGACCACGGCAAAGGATAGAGAAGAGATGAGTGTCATCCCCTATGCTTCAGCCATAGGCGCTATTATGTATTCCATGCTGTGTACCAGACCTGATGTGAACCTTGCCATAGGCGATTCATCACAATGTAACTAGATTATTAGATCTAGTGCAAGTGGGAGACTGTTGGAAATATGCCCTAGAGGCAATAATAAAATGGTTATTATTCTATTTCCTTGTTCATGATAATTGGCTATTGTTCATGCTATAATTGTATTAACCGGAAACTAGAATGCATGTGTGAATACATAGACCACAACGTGTCCCTAGTGAGCCTCTAGTTGACTAGCTCGTTGATCAATAGATGGTCACGATTTCATGACCATGGACATTGGATGTCGTTGATAACGGGATCACATCATTAGGAGAATGATGTGATGGACAAGACCCAATCCTAAGCATAGCACAAGATCGTGTAGTTTGTCTGCTAAAGCTTTTCCAATGTCAAGTGTCATTTCCTTAGACCATGAAATTGTGCAACTCCCGGATACCGTAGGAATGCTTTGGGTGTGCCAAACGTCACAACGTAACTGGGTGGCTATAAAGGTGCACTACGGGTATCTCTGAAAGTGTCTGTTGGATTGGCACGAATCGAGACTGGGATTTGTCACTCTGTATGACGGAGAGGTATCTCTGGGCCCACTTGGTAAGACATCATCATAATGAGCTCAGTGTGACTAAGGATTTAGCCACGGGATGATGTGTTACGGAACGAGTAAAGAAACTTGCCGGTAACGACATTGAACAAGGTATAGAGATACCGACGATCGAATCTTGGGCAAGTATCATACTGATACACAAAGGGAATTGGATAAGGGATTGATTGAATCCCCGACATCGTGGTTCATCCGATGAGATCATCATGGAGTATGTGGGAGACAACATGGGTATCTAGATCCCGCTGTTGGTTACTGACCGGAGTGGTGTCTTGTTCATGTCTACGTGTCTCCCGAACCCGTAGGGTCTACACACTTAAGGTTCGATGACGCTAGGGTTATAGGGAAATGGTATACGTGATTACCAAAGGTTGTTCGGTGTCCCAGATGAGACCCCGGACATCACGAGGAGCTCCAGAATGGTCCGAAGGTAAAGATTGATATATAGGAAGTCATGTTTTGGTCACCGGAAAGTTTTCGGGCTCATCGGTAGTGTACCGGGAGTGTCGGGAGGGTGCCGGTGGACACCCGGGAGGGGTGTGACGACCAAAGGACTTCGTGGGGTCTTAGAGGAGGTGTACCAGCCCTTATTGGTCTGGCCAAGTCCTTCGGAAAGGCCCATGCGGTTAGGGATAAAGAGATAAGGCTAAAGGAGATTCCAAAGGAAGAGATCCACCTCCCTTCTAGGAGGTGGACTCCTCCCTAGCTTCAGCCGAACCTCTCCTCGTTGGAGGAGGGGCCAAGGCAGCCCTCCCTCTCCCTCCTCCTATATATACTTGAGGTTTTGGCTGTTTTGAGACAAGATTTGATCTCTCTCCCATGGCGCAACCCTACCTCTCTTCTTCCTCCTCCGCAGTGCTTAGGCGAAGCCCTACCGGAATACCTTGCTGCTCCACCACCACCACGCCGTCGTGCTACTGTTGGAGCTCTTCCCCAACCTCACCCTCCTACTTGCTAGATCAAGGTGAGGGATACGTCACCGGGCTGTACGTGTGTTGAACGCGGAGGCACCGTTGTTCGGCGCTTAGATCGGAATCCATCGCGATCTGAATCGCTGCGAGTATGACTCCACCAACCGCGTTCTTGTAACGCTTCCGCTTAGCGATCTTCAAAGGTATGAAGATGCAATCTCTCCCCAATCGTTGCTGGTTTCTCCATAGATAGATCATGGTGATCGTAGGAAATTTTTTGATTTACTACTACGACTACCAACAGGTTTTGCCTATGTGTCATGTCCATGTGTCAATTTTTGCCCTAGGTTGTGAAGAAACCTATATTTCTGTTATTCCCAAAATTCCCAAACAATTCTCATAAATTCTTTGGATTGTATATTTGTCAAATATGTCAAAAACCTTCCTTGCCTAGTTCAAAAATAATTCAACAATATTCATTTTCCTATTCTGTTCAAAATAGCACTTTGGGAAGGAAGTGATATTTATATATTCTTGATTGCCCTCAAAAAATTTGGGCACTCTTTCCTATCCAAATCATTGCCTCATGACAAAATTCAGCTCCATTTGCCCAGTAAATCTTCCTCGGCTAATTTCCAAAGTTTTTGTTTAGTTAGAAGCTTTGCAAAGGAAGTACTAGCTATGCATATCCCAATGAGTTGAATTTTTTCCACATCTTCTATATGCCCATATCATAGCTCTCCAAAAATACTTAGCCCCATCTAACAATCCATGAGAGCTCACCATCCAATCTTTGTTTGTGGTAATATTTTTCAGTTTGTGAAGCAACTATATTTTATATTGCTTTCTTATTGCCGCAAATTTACTAGGACATGACCCTGACCATAGAACCTCCCTCCACCAAATTTTAGCTCATTTAATTTAACCACTTTTCCTCAATATTTTTCCCAATTTTCTGTTCACTTGAGATCAGTGTGAAGGAAATACCATTTTTATATATCCAAATGGCATGAAATTTATACAAAGAATTCATATGCCCACATTATCACCCTCCTCCAAATTGCATCTCAATCAAATCAACTATGTGAGCCAAGGTTCAATTTCTATTCTATGGCCACATTGGCACATTGCAAAGCAAGTGCTATCTAGACCCCTCGTATTACCCTTAAACTTTTTGGGCACTCTTCCATACCCAAATCATTGCCACATGATAATATTCAGCTCAATTTTACTAGTAAATCTTCCACAGAAAATTTCCAAAGTTTCTATCCAGAGAGAAGCTTTGTGAAGCAACTATATTATACATTGCTTCATTATTTCTGAAAAATTACCAAGGCATGACCATACCTATGTAACTTACCTACACCAAATTTGAGCTCATTTCATTTATCCAGTTTCTCTCACTAATTTTCCCAAGTTTCTGTCCAAGAAGAGCATTGTGAAGGAAGTAACACTTTGGCATGTCCAAATGGTATCAATTTTCTACAACGCTTTTCTATGCCCAAATAACTATCGTCCTCCAAATTTTAGCTCAATCCATTCACTATTTTGAGCCCAGCTTCAACATTCATATTTTTGTCCAGTGTGGTACTTTGCAAAGCAAGTACCACCTAGTATCCTCCATTTGAGCTGAAAATTTATGAAGACAGTCTTCTTAGTAGATGATTATCCTCAGCCAAAACTCACGCCCATTGTCCATGTGCATTTCCCATACCGCTTATCAAACACTTGGCTGCTAATTCAAGTTTGAGCATAGTTCGGTCTCCTCGTGAGAATATTCTATTGTAATTTTCTTTCTAGCACCTACCTGGGGAGTTCCCAACACACTAGACATGCCCAGGCCACCCAGAATGCATGCCAACGCCACGGTCACGCGGTGACCATGCGGCGGGCATGCGAGTTTACGCGCTCTAGAGTTGGGGCACTCGGCCATTGTCCAAACCTCGATGTATCGCCACCAAACCATGTATTTCTGATCAAATAGATACTTCTTTATCTACAAATGATTTTTGGAAAAAATAAAGAGCAAACTATGAGGCACCTCTAGTTCAAATTTGACCCGCTTCCAACTGAATCGGTAGAGTTTTGTGTTTTTCACTAGAGGTGGATCGAAACCTTTTGGAACCCAAATATTTTTCCTATTGTGTATTAAATATGTCCTAATATTTTATAAAAATGATTTTGTCCAATTTTACAACAAATATTTGGTAGGTCCTTCACAAAAAACTCATTTTGGGCACTCGGAAAAAGGAAAAAGATTTTTTGTGCAAAGAAAATGAAAACTCCCTTTGACAACATTATTTGCCATTTCAACACGCACCCTTGTGCACAATATGAGGTCATTTTAACAAACTAAGCCATGAATGTGGCCATAAGATTGATCATTTGGCTTGAAAGCCAAGAATCTTCACACATGATAGGCCATTTATGAGAACACTTTTGTAAAAATAATTACCGTATTACAAGTTTATTATTTTTCCTGGTAACTTGGTCACATATGATGGCACAACACGAAGGTTTTGCATTTTTTTTGATTTGTTTTCAATTATTTATGCCCGTTTCAAAATGTGGTCGAAACGGCGGGCATGACCGTTCATAGATAGGGGTTGAATGTTGACATAATTTTGTTGGATCTCTGATTAAGTAGATACTTCTTTACCTAGTGAGGCACCTCTAGTTCAAATTTGACCCGCTTCCAACTGAATCGACAAAGTTTTGTCTTTTTCACTAGAGGTGGATCGAAAGCTTTTGGAACTCAAATATTTTTCATATTGCGCATTAAATATGGCCTAATATTTTATAAAAATTATTTTGTCCAATTTTACAACAAATATTTGGTAGGTCCTTCACAAAAAACTCATTTTGGGCACTCGAAAAAAGGAAAATGATTTTTTGTCCAAAGAAAATGAAAACTTCATTTGGCAACATTGTTTGCCATTTCAACATGCACCCTTGTGCACAATATGAGGCCATTTGAACAAACTATGCCATGAATATGGCCATAAGATTGATCATTTGTCTTGAAAACCATGAATCTTCACACATGATAGCTCATTTCTAAGAACACTTTTGTAAAATAATTACCGTATTATAAGTTTATTATTTTTCCTGGTAACTTGGTCACATATGATGACACAACACAAAGGTTTTGCATTTTTTTGATTTGTTTTGAATTATTTATGCCCGTTTCAAAATGCGGTCGAAACGGCGGGCATGACCGTTCATAGATAGGTGTTGAATCTTGACATAATTTTGTTGGATCTCTGATTAAATAGATACTTCTTTACCTAGAAATGATTTTTGGAAAAAATAAAGAGCAAACTATGATGCACCTCTAGTTTAAATTTGACCCGCTTCCAACTGAATCGGCAGAGTTTTGTCTTTTTCAGCAGAGGTGGATCAAAGCTTTTGACACCCAACCATTTTATCAATTGTGCATTAAATATGGCCTAATATTTTATAAAAATGATTTTGTCCAATTTTGAAACAAATATTTGGTAGGTCCTTAAAAAAAACTCATTTTGTGCACTCGAAAAAAGGAAAATGATTTTTTTGTGCAAAGAAAATGAAAACTGCTTTTGGCAACATTGTTTGCTATTTAAACATGCACCCTTGTGCACAATATGAGATCATTGGAACAAACTATGCCATGAATGTGGCCATAAGATTGATCATTTGGCTTGAAGTATATAAAATATATGCTATGGAACTTATTTGTCGTAAAAAAATTATTTTTAATCGACTACGACCAATTTAGATGGTTATAAGGGCTTCAAATTGTTTGCTGCGTTCGGATTGGTCCATAGGCACACCACGTGGATCATGCATCAAACACCGTCGGATGCTCCCGAATCCAACAACGGCCCTCACCCCCTCACCCTCTCAACCACATAGTCCGCTCACCCACATAGCCCTCTCACCCACGCAGCCCCCATGCCCCCCACTCCCCACCGCTCCAATCCCTTCTCTCCCGCACCCACACCCGCTCGCCAAACCCTAGCCGCCGCCGTCCCAGCCCTCGGACCATGGCCGTCAACGGCGAGGAGCCCGAGTCCCCACACCACCATCCAACACGATCCACCCGGTGGTTAGTTATGTCACGCTCCGGTGACACGTAGAACTCACCCGAGCTCCCCTAGGCCCGCGCCTCCTTCCCCTCTGGCCAGAATCGATGCTCAGGCCATCCACCAGCCCCCGTGCCTAGCTAGGGTTTTGGCCGGCACCCCTTACTCTGTCGAGATCCACCACATCCGGCGACGTCGAGGCCAACGGGCATCAGATCCAGCACCGGCGTGGCCGGGATCCACCACATCCGGCAATATCGAGGCCAGCGTGAGGTTGCCAGCGCCCCGATCCATTCTGCTTCCTCCTAGCCCGCACCTCACACTCACTTTGCCGTCGATCCGTGCAGGTCTCCTTCGCCTAAGATGAGAGGTTCGTGCGGGCCTCACGTCCACGGAACGGCTCTAGTTTTAATCCCCACGCTTACTGCAGTCTCCTTCAAATTGTGGCCCTCCACCTGCCGCTGGCCGCCTGCCGCTGCCGCCGCTGGGCCGTGCGCCCGGCGCCCAGGCGGCACGCGACATGTGTTTGTTTCGTGGCCGCACCCAGACACACAGGTTTATGTCTCTTATCTTATCTCTGCTGGTTGGTTCAGAGACGTTCAGTACACACCACACAGTACACACCCTTACCTGTAGCAGCAGCGTTGCTTGGTGTGAAGCTGAGCTATCAATTCGTCTTTGCAGGTCTTGCAGCGATCGACGTGCCGGCGGCAGAGACGATTGCTAGCGCGGCGGCCGGGACGGCGACGCTCCCCGAGCGCGTCTCCATCGCTTCGCTCTTGGATGTCATCTCCAACGACCTGCTCAAGCTCAACAACAACCTGAAATCGGTGAGCGCCTTCTCCAGGTCACATTCTCTTTTCTAAGTTCACTCAAATTTGCTTTGGAGAAGATGCGCCCCCTGTGTGTAGGCTCTAGACGTATGAGAACGAGTAGTTTCCTTTTTCAGTGTCTGTTTGATGGACACTCTCATTGATCATGTTATGGAACTACATGGGAAGTTCGTCCAAAATACGCTGCGCCGGTTCTATTGGCACGCTATTTTACTAGCCAGGATTTCCTTGGTCCCGATATCAATTACAATTCCTTACACCATGTAGAAAACAAATGTGAATACAAAATACCTGCAAGTACAGTGCAAATAATGTACACCTGCAAAAGAAAAGGTGGAGGGCCACAGTTTGAAGGAGATTCAGTCACGTAGTCTTCATACTCCCTGCAGGGACATGGCGCTGTACGCGCTCGGCAGTAATGTTGTGATGATGTTCCTTATTACTGTGTGATTGACTGGATGCTACTTTGATTTAGTCTTTAGGCTTTGAATGTCTGATCTTGTGGCGTACAAGTATTGTTGCTATGTTTTAGAGGCAATGGTGCACATGCAACGGATTGCCATTGCCAATTTCTGTTTTGCAATATAAATAATCTTTCTGTCATGTGATGCGTATTTGCACAATCTTAATGTCAGCCTAAATGCTCTGAAGGCCACATTTTAGATGTGAAGTATGATTTGCAGTTTATTTTGTGTGAACTCTGTCTTATCTGAATCCAAGATTTTTGATCCTTGATAGTGGCCATCAACCACTGGCCACCTCAAAAACAAATGTGCATGTCAAGATCAACCTGGACTACACTGGTGTTGCAAACTCCAGCACAAGGATACCGTTCTTGGATGACATGCTTGATGTGAGTATGGTTTACTGCTCGTGTCAGTATTTGTGGATTGAGGATTTTATGTAGTATATCCTCCATTTTTTCAAAAAAAGAAGGTAGACTTTTTGTTTCTTAACCTAGTTTTTTGAAGCAAGAAATGATATCTATTGCTTTTTCTCTGTGTGAAGAATACCAAACAAGGGCAAAACGAACAATACCCTAACTCGACCCCCCCCCCCCCCCCAAATGGATAAAAGACAAAAACGACAAGTAGTGTTCTGAATTTGTGTTGGTCAAAGCCTGCATAGAGGGGATGCTAACTTTAGATGTTTAAGGGCATGATTAGTACAGTCCTGCTATTATTAGGAGAAAGTGATGTATACACAACTAAGCTTGAAGGGGTCCTGTGTAGAAAAATATGTTGCCTTCCGAATAGCATGTGTTACAGGTGATGTTGAGCAATTGGGATGGGAATTCCTATTTGAGTTTTCTTACAGTCATAGTGAGCTCTCTGCTCCCCACCTAGTTTTGTATTTGATTGTTTTTCTTTGATTGTTTCTAACTCTCATTGATTTTCTTGAAATTTGTTTGTATCTGATCTGATATGTGAGCCTCAATTGTACAACCCCCATTGGAGGTATACATGAAAGTTGCTATTGTTTGTAAACTGAAAATTGATGCTTATCTCAGTAGTAAATCCACTAATGTTTGCTAACTGATTGGAAAAGTGACACCGTTTGAACCTAGTCTGCAGCTTAAATATCTCATTAGTAAAAAGCTTCCACACTCAGTTGTTTGTACACTAGTAAACTGCTTGTTAACTGATTGAAATGGGACGTTCTAGTTTTGCTGTCAGTGTGACATTGTAAGGATTTTGTCATTTATATAAATAGGTGCATGATGCCTAGTGCGATGAAAGTGTAAGGTTGCTAACTTCGTGGTTATGTCCATCAGGTTGATGTGTGCTGCTCAGATGGAACCTTGCGGGTGGATGCTGGGCTGTCCTCACGTTGATGGCGCGGCCATGGATACGGCCTCCTTGATCTCGTCAGCCAACACCTCAACATGGGAGCAACGGATTCGTAAACCTTTGCTTCTCCTATTTTAATTCAAGTTCTTAGTTTAGTTCTAGATTTCTATGCATGCCACCTTGTTGTGACTAATTAGGTCAGTTTAGTTCTAGATGTCTGAAATATACTCTACATGGCATGAGGAAGCGTCCATCTTTAGCCTGGGGGCATCTTGCAATTGTGATTAATTAGGTTAGTTTCATACAAGTATATGCCCGAACTATTATATAGTTCTATCCATTTTTGTCCAGCTTTGAAAATGTATACTATTTCTTGATCAAGTTTGAAAAATGCATACTATTGTATAATGATTGCTTGTCCATTGTTGTTAAATAGCTTACCATTGTTTCACAAGCTTTGAAAAATATGTCTTGATCAATTCCTTTCTTCTATCCAAATGCATACTACTCTTCAATCACAATCTGTTAGAAAATTCACGTATAAGTTCCATTGTCCGTTAGTTTTTCTAATATAGTTTCTACTCTTTGTATTTGTTGCTATTTTGGGAACTGGTAATTTTCCTTTTATTGTCTGTTTTCTGTACATGATAGACGATTGTTATATATTCACAATCTCTTCTTTGAGAAACATATCTATATAAATGTATAAAATTTCATATTTATTTAAAAAAGTGTCTAGCTGTGCATGGGTCTATCACTAGCAGTTCCATTGTTCATGAATCTTGCTGGTTATTTAGAGTTTCCTTTGTTTTGTTACATCGTTTGCTGTTACTCTGTTCCTAACTATTTTGTTCTGTAACATGCAGATGTTAACCTTCGTTCATGTTTCATGGCGAGCTCTAGGACAGTGCAGATGTTAACCTTTGTTCATGTTTTGGGCGAGCTCTAGGACAGAGAAGTCAAACGAAGCATAGAGTTTGGCTCATTGGAGCTAGTTATACCTCCATCGATAGTTCTAGTTAGATATTTTAGTTGTGTTTTTGGTTGTTGGATAAAGGATGTTTGTGATGTAAATATTATTTGACCTTGTTGAATGTATATCTATAATGCAAATATTATTTGACATGAAGAGGCACAACCCAAATCAAGAAGTGGATGAAATGTCTATTGGACCTAATCTATTTGGGCTTTGAAAAGGCCTTGGCCCAAAATATATTAGTGGGAACAAAGGCTGAAAATTAAAAAGAAATTGGATTGTAAAATGATTGAGTCCCCCAAAGGAAATGGCGTGTAAAAGGCCACGACCCAGAAAATAAAAGGTTGAATTATTGGCCCAGGCCCATGTAGCTAACCAAAATTGGCAGGAAAAAAATATAGAAATGGGATAAATTAATGGGCTCGGCCCATATAGACACCGAATTGGACCATGCTGATTATTGTCAATGACCAATCCAATTGGTCGTAATTTTGCCACTTCAGCTTGCCACGTTGGATCCGACGTGGCCTCGGCAGACAACCAACGACCAAAACAATTGGTCGTTGAGCTTATGACCTTTTTTGGTCGTAAACGTCTACGACCTTTCTAGAAGAAAGGTCCTTAATTTCCATTCTTGACGGTTAGCTTTTGACCATCAGTTTTTGGTCACAAAAAGGTAACAAATGGAAAACAGTGACCATTCAGTGACCAATAGTGATGGTCCCAAATTAGCATATTTCTTGTAGTGCTAGCTAAGGGTGAGGTGACGATGTGTGTTGGAAATGTTTCCAAGTTTGATGTGATCAACAGCGCATGCTCTCTCTACCTTCGGGATTAGTGACGAACCTAAATTAATGTTATTTGGTGTTTGCGTTAAGCATGAACATGATTACATCGTGTTTATTGCAATACGATTATTCATTTAAGTTAGAGAATCATAGTTATTCTGTTTAGATGAATAATACCTTCAATGGTCATGCACCAAATGAGAATGGTTTGTTGTATCTTGATCGTAATAATACACATGTTCATAACATAGATGCCAAAAGATACAAAGTTAATAATGATAGTACCACATACTTGTGGCACTGCCGCTAAATGTCATATTGGTGTAAAGCGCATGAAGAAACTCCATGCTGATGGATCTCTGGACTCATTTGATTTTGAATCGGTTGAGACATGCGGACCATGCCTCATGGGCAAGATGACTAAGACCCCATTTTTCGGTATGGTAGGGCGGACAAGTAACTTATTGGAAACGATACATGTTGATGTATACGGTCCAATGAGTGTTGTAGTGTGTGGTGGATATCATTATTTTCTTACCTTCACTAATGATTTGAGTAGATACAGTGTATATTTACTTAATGAAACACAAGTCTGAATCATTTGAAAAGTTTAAGCAAATCACAGTGAAGTTTGAGATCATCGTGGCAAGAAGATAAAATGTCTATGATATGTTCGTGGACGTGAATATTTGAGTTACGAGTTTGGTTTACAACTTATGACAATGTGGAAGTTCTTTCACCACTCATGCCACCTGGAACACCATAGTGTGATGGTGTGTCCGAACGTCATAGTCGTGCTCCATTGGATATGGTGTGAACTATGATGTCTCTTATTGATTTGCCACTATCATTTTGGGGTTATGCATTAGAGACAACTACATTCACTTTAAAAGGGGCAGCATCTAAGTTCGTTGAGATGACATGGTATGAATTTTGGTTTGGCAGAAACCTAAGCTATCATTTCTTAATGTTTGGGGCTGCGACGCTTATGTGAAAAAGGGTTTTCACCTAATGAGCTCGAACACAAAGCGGACAAATGCATCTTCATAGAATACCCTAACCTAACAGTTGGGAAACCTTCTATCTTAGATCCAAGCAAAAACTGTTTGTTGCTAAAATAGGTCCTTTCTCAAGAAAGAGTTTCTCTCGAAAGAATTGAGTGGGAGGAATATAGAACTTGATGAGGTTATTGAACCTTTACTTCAACCAGAGAGTAGCGCAACGCAGAAAGATGTTTCTGTGGAGCCTGCGATAGTTGAAGAGGAAGTTAATGATGATGATCATGAACTTTCAGATCAAGTTACTATCAAACCTCATAGGTTGACAAGGACGTGTGTTGCTCCTGAGTGGTATGGCAACCCTGTCTTAGAGGTCATATTGTTGGACAACGATGAGCCTACGAGCTATGGAGAAGCGATGATGGGCCCGGATTCCAACAAATGTTTAGAGGCCATGAAATCCGAGAAAGGATCCATGTTTAGACGGCAGTTCGTTGAGTACAAATGGACCTTCAAGATGAAGACAAAAGTTGATGGTAAATGGCACCCTTTGTAAAGCTCGACTTGTTGCAAAGAAGTTTTCGCCAAGTTCAAGGAGTTGACTACGATGAGACCTTCTCACCCGTAGTGATGCTAAAGTCTGTTGGAATTTTGTTAGCATTTACTGTGTTTTTAATTATGAAATCTGGCAGATGGATGTCAAAACATCGTTTCCTTCCGTGAGGAAAGGTTGTATGAGTTACAACCAGAAGGTTTTGTCAGTCCTAAGGATGCTAAAAGGTGTGCAACCTCCAGTGATCCTTCTATGGACTGGAGCAAGCATCTCGGAGTTGGAATATACTCTTTGATGATGTGATCAAAGTTTTGAAGTCTATACAAAGTTTATGAGAAACTTGTATTTACAATACAGTGAGTGGGAGCACTATAGAGTTTCTCATAAGCATACGTGGATGGCATATTGTTTATTGGAAATGATGTAGAATTTCTGGAAAGCATAAAGGGTTGTTTGAAAAGTGTTTTTCAAAGGAATACCTGAATAAAGCTACTTAATTGTTGGGCAACGAGATCTAGAGAGATAGATCAAAGACGCTTGATGAGACTTTCAATGAGTACATACCTAGACAAGATTTTGAAAGAGTTCAAAATAGATCAGTCAAAGAAGGAGTTCTTGCCTGATTTGTAAGGTGTGAAGTTGAGTAAGACTCAAACCTCGACCACAGCAGAAGAAAGAGAAAGGACGAAGGTCGTCCCCTATGCCTTAGCCATAGGCTCTATATAGTATGCCATGCTGTGTACCGCACCTGTGTGTGCCTTGCCAAGAGTTTGTCAAGGGGTAAAAGAGTGATCCAGGAGTGGATCACTGGACAGCGGTCAGGATTATCCTTAGTAACTAGAGTACTAAGGAAATATTTCTCGATTATGGAGGTGATAAAAGTTCATCGTAAAAGCTTACGTTGATGCAAGCTTTAACACAAATCCGGATGACTCTGAGTAGCAATCCGGATACATATAGTGGAGCAACCATTTGGGATAGCTCCAAGTGGAGTGTGGTAGCAGTGTCTACATTAATAGATAGAGATTTGCAAAGTACACATGGATTTGAGTGTCATAGACCCGTTGACTAAAGACCTTTCTCACATGCAAAGCATGATCGAACCCCAGAACTCATTGGGTGTTAGGTTCATAACAATGTGAATCACATGGTGATGTGAACTAGATAATCATCACGCTAGTGCAAGTGGGAGACTGTTGGGAATATGCCCTAGAGGCAATAATAAATTAGTTATTATCATATTTCCTTGTTCATGATAATCGTTTATTATCCATGCTAGAATTTTTTGATCGGAAACTCAGATACATGTGTGGATACATAGACAACACCATGTCCCTAGTATGCCTCTAATAGACTAGCTCGTTGGTCAAAGATGGTTAAGGTTTCCTATCCATGGACATGAGATGTCATTTGATAACGGTATCACATCATTAGGAGAATGATGTGATGGACAAGACCCAAACTATAAACGTAGCATATGATCGTGTGAGTTTATTTCTACAGTTTTCACAATGTCAAGTATTTGTTCCTATGACCATGAGATCATGCAACTCACTGACACCGGAGGAGTAGCTTATGTGTATCAAACGTTGCAACTTAACTGGGTGACTATAAAGGTAATCTATAGGTATCTTCAAGGATATCTATTGGGTTGGCATGGATCAAGACTGGGATTTGTTACTCCCTGTGACGGAGAGGTATCTCAGGGCCCACTCGATAATACAACATCATAACAAGCCTTGCAAGAAATGTGACTAAAGTGTTACCCACGGGATCTTATATTACGGAACGAGTAAAGAGACTTGATGGTAGCGAGATTGAACTAGGTATAGAGATACCGACGATCGAATCTTGGGCAGGTAACATACCGAAGAACAAAGGGAACACCATACGGGATTAACTGAATCCTTGACATGGAGGTTCAACCGATAATGATCTTCATAGAATATGTAGGAACCAATATAGGCATCCAGGTCCCGCTATTGGTTATTGACCGTAGAGGTGTCTCGGTCATGTCTACATAGTTCTCGAACCCGCAGGGTCTGCACACTTAAGGTTCGGTGACGTTTTGGTAGTATAGAGTTATGTATGGTGGTGACCGAAGTTTGCTCGGAGTCCCAGAGGAGATCCCGGATGTCACGAGGAGCTCCGGAATAGTCCGTAGGTAAATATTGATATATAGGAAGTCCTATTTTGGTCGCCAAAAAAGTTTCGGGCTCATCTGTAGTGTACCGGGAGTGTCGGGAGGGTACCGGGGGACCATTGGGAGGGGTGGCTCGACCCAAGAGGCTGCATGGGCTGTGGGAGGAGGTAAACAAGCCCTTGGTGGGCTGGCCGAAGCCTCCCCTAAGGGCCCATTCGACTGGAGTGGTTTGGGAGGGAAATAACTCAAGGTGGAAAGAGTTTCCAAGTGGGAATGAGGAGTCCTAATCCTACTAGGATTGGAGGAGGACTCCTCCTATGCTCCTTGTGCCAAGGAAAAAGGCTTGTCGCTTGGGCGCCAAGCCTCCTCTCTCCCTCCTCCTATATATACTAGAGGTATTGAGGGTTTTGAGACACAGAAAACAGCCAGGTGCTACCTCTCCTCTAGATTGTAGTTTCTCCTCTAGATCGTTTTAGCGGTGCTTAGGCGAAGCCCTGCTGGAATTTTTCCACCACCATTGCCGCCACGCTGTTGTGCTGCCAGAGAACTCATCTACCTCTCCACTCCCTCTTGATGGATGTAGAAGGTGGAGATCGTCATTGAGCTGTACATGTGCTGAACACGGAGGTGTCGTCCGTTCGGCGGTAGATTGGAAGGACCGTGATCAAGATCGCGAGCGATTCGTGATTTGATCGCGGGATGGATCGTGATGGGATCGCGAGACGGATCGTGATTGGATTGCAAGATGGATCGTGATGGGATCGCAGGACGCTCGGTGATTTGGATCACGAAGACGTTCAACTACATCAATTGCGTTTCTTAACACTTCCCGCTTAGCAATCTACAAGGGTATGCAGATCCACTCTCCCTCTAGTAGATGCTCATCACCATGGATAGGTCTTGCGTGTGCGTAGGAATTTTTTTGTTTCTCATGCAACGTTCCCCAACAGTATATATGTTTATGGAAGAGCAGGGGTGTGCCAAATTTTATGTGATTTGGAGGAGGTCAAAAAAATCACCTTGTTAGAAAAACTGGCTTAAGTGAGACCATACAGTCTCGTCCGTAATGTAGTCATTTTTTTGTCCATCTAAAAATCACCCGAAATTTGTTGTACATGGTGGCATGCATGTAGTAAACATGATTATCAAAGAAATTTCAACAATAATGAAGTGTACATTGTCCCCCTAAGGTAATCGTATGACGAATGTCCGTTTGTTTCACCGAGCCACTATAAATTATAAAAAAATCAAAAAATGGAAAACTTACATATTCTATATATGTTTATGGAAGAGACGAGGTGTGCAAAATTTTATGTGATTCGGAGGAGGTCAAAAAGATCACCTTCTTAGAAAAACTGGCTTAAGTGAGACCAAACGGTTCCGTCCGTAATGGAGTATTTTTTTGACCATCTCCAAATCATCCCAAATTTGTTGTACATGGTGGCATACATGTCGGAACAAAAAGCTACGAAACTTGGCGTGCATGCTTGTCATGAAGGTACAAGTCTATAAAAAATAGGGTTATATTGTGGGGAAACCCTAAAAAGTTCACACAATTAAAAAAACTAGCTTAGTTTCATGATTCTTGAAAAAAGATTTGTAAAAAAAGACCTTTATAATGGACAAATATACCTCACAACACTGGTGCAGGTTTTGCTATGTTGCTCATAAATTGAGAAGTGCACTCTCACTTCATAATTTATGAAATGACACAGCTTAACCTGCACCAGAATGATGAGTTATGTGTGCCACTCTAAAGGGTTTTTAAATCGGTGATTACGTGCCTCGGTAAGCAATGTGGTATTAAAATTAAAGGACCTAATGCGGGCGCCTGTAAAAAAAGTAATTAAATCAACCTGCAAATTGAAAAATAATTTGCCAATTCTCCTGCATATTAAAAAATTTGCCAGGTAAAATTGGGACGAAGGCGGGCTTTTTTTTGTAAAGTGACAAAGTGTGCGCTACCTTCACCTCTCTCTCCCAAAAAATTGAATTTTCACCCCCAAATCTTGCTCCCGCCTCCAGCGTTAGATCGTCTCTTCCTATCCACCCATGTTTCTGCCGCCGCCACAACACTGATCTCGTCGCCGCCCAAATGCCTACACTCTTGCTGGCGAGGATGATCCAACCTGCCGGGGGAGGGGGCCTGGGTGGTGCGCTCCGTTCAGTGGATGTGGACGCCATGCATGAACTGGTCGACAAGGACTTGGTCGCCGCTGATTCGCAGCAGGAGCTGGTCCAAGAAATCACCAATGACGGTGAATCGATTAGTGTCATCTGCGATTAACCCTATAATTTCCTTCTCGTGGTTAACCCTATAAATTGCTCTTTTGTTATTCCTCGCTTTCGTAAAATCTATCCTACCGCTTGATTTTTGATTAATCGTACACTTATCAGTACTAGGGTTTGCAAAATGAGTTGAATAGATCATTTGTATTATCGTATATTGATGTCTACGACGCAACCTTCTTTTTGTAGACTCGTGTTGGGCCTCCAAGCATAGAATTTTGTAGGACAGTAGCAATTTTCCCTCACGTGGATGACCTAAGGTTTATCAATCCGTGGGAGGTGTAGGATGAAGAAGGTCTCTTTCGAACAACCCTGCAACCAAATAACAAAGAGTCTCTTGTGTCCCCAACACACCCAATACAATAGTAAATTGTATAGGTGCACTAGTTCGGTGAAAAGATGGTGATACAAGTGTAATATGGATGGTAGATATAGGTTTTTGTAATCTAAAAATGTAAAACCAGCAAGGTAACAAATAGTAAATGGCGAGAAAAACATTGTATAAATGCTTGGAATCAAGGCCTAGGGTCCATACTTTCACTAGTGCAATTTCTCTCAACAATACAAACATAGTTGAATCATAGGTAAATACCTCTCGTGCGAGAAAGAGTTCAATCCAAAGTCACAAATAGCGGAGAACTAACAAAGAAATTATTGTAGGGTACAAAACCACCTCAAAGTTATCTTTTCCGATCAATCTTATGAGCTATCCCTATAAGTGTCACAAACAGCCCTAGAGTTCATACTAAAATAACACCTTAAGATACACATCAACCAAAACCCTAATGTCACCTAGATACTCCAATGTCACAACAAGTATCCATGGGCTTGATTATACAATATGCATCACACAATTTTAGATTCGTCATGTTCAATCCAACACAAAGAACTTCAAAAGAGTGCCCCAAAGTTTCTACCAGAGATTCAAGAGAAAAACATGTGCCAACCCCTATGCATAGATTCCCAAGGACACGGAATCCGCAAGTTGATCACCAAAACATACATCAAGTGGATCAATAGAACATCCCATTGTCACCACGGATATCCCATCACAAGACATACATCAAGTGTTCTCAAATCCTTAAACACTCAATCCGATAAGAAAACTTCAAAGGGAAAACTCAATTCATCACAACAATATAGAGAGGGTAAAACTCCATATGATTCATCTATATCAATAAAGCTCACGGTACTTCAAGATCGTGCCATCTCAAGAACACGAGAGAGAGAGAGAGATCAAACACATAGCTACAAGTACATACCCTCAGCCCCAAGGGTGAACTACTCCCTCCTCATCATGGAGACCGTCGGGATGATGAAGATGGCCTTCGATAATGGTTTCCTCCTCCGGCAGGGTGCCAGAACAGGCTCACGATTGGTTTTTTGTGGCTCTGATTTCCCCCTCCAACATATTGTGCACATTATGAATGGGATCATGCAATGTATGGGATGGAACAAAATCTCCTATGATGTATGAGGAAACTATAGGGGTCTCCTCATGTGCAATAGTGGGATCATAATATTGAGAATATGGACAACATCCAAAACAATGTATATTCGAAGCTAGGTGGTCCTGGCATGTCATACGAGAATTATTGCGCAAATGATGCAAAGGAAGCATGTCAATATCATCACAAGAAAAACAAATGACAATAACCATGGGTTTGTCATCTATGCCATATGAGCAAATGGGATTTACTTTTATGGTGTATGCATAGTCACTATGGTGAGATTGCAAAGATGCAATATAGTAGGATCATAATATTGAGAATATGGACAACATCCAAAACAATGTATATTCAAAGCTAGGTGGTGATGGCATGTAATACGAGAATTATTGTGCAAATGATGCAAAGGAAGCATGTCAATATCATCACAAGAAAAACAAATGACAATAACCATGGGTTTGTCATCTATGCCATATGAGCAAATGGGATTTACTTTTATGGTGTATGCATAGTCACTATGGTGAGATTGCAAAGATGCAATATGGGAAATTTCACGCATAGCATATGACAAGTCAAGCAGATTGTCAAACATTATGTGACCAATAGAATTTTCACATGATATCCTATGGATTATAGCATCACAACTAGGTAATTCAACATGCTCATCATCATATTCATCATAAATAGGTGGCACATATAAGCATGAAGAAGACTGTAACGCCCCGGACACACCCACCGGTAGTCGTTACTCCTGGTGGGATCTAGACTGGCCTCATAGATAATACTAGTCTTTTCTGCGCACTTTGTCCTCACTCATGTGACCCGGGACCAACTTCCCGGTCGGTCACCCATCCTAGAACTACTCCAAGACAAGCACGCTTAACCTAGGAGTTCTGTTTGAATAGGCTCTCGGAAAAGAAGGAATTCTTTATTGATATGAGTAGTCTATCATCCCAAATAAGCCACGCTATCACAAAGACATAGCATGTGAAGTATCCACAAGGTGATCAACATCATGCAAGCAATCAATGTCAAGATAGTCCACTAGTGGGACAAGAGCATCACCTTCACCTTTGTTACCTTTTGCATTCACCTCATGTGGTGTAGGAGAGGTGGGAGAAACCAACTCGTGGTCCTCTTCATCATGATGGAACCATGTGGGGGATGCATGATATTCTACCATGTCCATCGTCATTCCCATTAGAGGGATGGAATCATCGAGGGTCGGCGCGTCATCATGCATGAGACCTTGTACCAAAGAAGAAGACACGATAGAGTAGAGGTTAAGTTGTTAGAAATCATGGTGGCCTCACGTGCCCTCTCAACTACCTCACTCGCTAAATGTTGTGGCTCACTCGCAACCTCTAGGTAGTTGCACTCATACTCACACATGGTGGAGTCACTCATCTCAGTCAAGTGGTGGGGGTTGTGGCTCTCCTCACATGGAAAGTGTGGCAAATCATCATATATGAGGCTAGTGGTGGTCACACTCATCCTCTCATAGGAAATGCACTCAATGTCACATATGGTGGAGTCACATATCATGTGGTGGTGGCTCTCCGCACATGGAAATTGGGGGCATCTCGTCATATGTGGGTATTGGAGAGATGTAGGTGCAACCGTCTCCATGCTCAATTCCTTTCACTGCCACAGTTGAAGGGATAGTCCCATGCTCAATCGTCTCGTCGTCGTCTTCTTCGTGGATGAGGGCTGAAGATGGCACATCATCACTTGCCTCCACGACCGAAGGGAAAATCGCATGCTCGTTCATCTTCCTTGGGATGCTTCCGAAGATGGAAGGGTCATCCATGCATGTAGTTGATCGCCTTGATCTTGGCATCGAAGCTTGTCCTTGGTGGTGATCTTGGTCTTCGTGCACTTGTTTCTTCGAAGATGTGCGACTTGAGCATCTACGCCGTGAGGATGATGAAGAGGAAGAAGACTTGTATTTGGCCACCATGTGTCAAAGTTTCTCCATGTGTGCAGCCCCCATGTCTCTTTTCGTAGCTTCGGAGTGTTGTATGTCGATGGCGAGTCGCTCGAGCTTTTGGGTGATGTGGTTTCTCATGTTAGTGTAGTCGTTGAAGACCGAAGATGATGTGCCTTCCCTAGCCATCACAAGACTCAAGCAAAGGTGAGTGGGAAATGAGATAAACAATACCAAGATACTGTTCCCAAAGTTGAGGATGTATCCCGTTTCACTCAATGTGAACTGAGAGAATAGTGGAATTGGTACCGGACTTGTTCACTCACACCTACAACATAAAGCTTATCGAGTGGCTTGGTTAGGACAAGTGGCACAAAATTCAAGCAAAATTAAGTCCAAGATATTCTAAATGTTGAAATAAATCCAAAGGACTCAAAATTCAAAGCAAGTGATCACAAATATAGAGGAGGGCAATAGAGAAACACACGCGGTGGGATAATGGGGCTTGTGAAACTATAGGGATGAGAAAAGCTCGTGTTGCACAAACACAAGGAGATAAGCTAGCTTATTGCACCTTTGGGCATGATTGACCACTTGGCACCAATCTATTTATGCAAGCAAAAAAAATTCCTATTCCAAGTATCCTCATGCACAAGTATATCCTTTCATGCTCAACGCTCTTTGCTTATAAGCTTTTGATCTTTCTTTCTTGCTTAGAAGCTTTTTTTATCTTCTTTTGCCTCTTCCTTTCCACTATTCTTATTAAGACTCAACCAACTATATGAGATAAATATCGCAAGATATGCACGGGAACAAGCAATTGCACTATATGATATTTCCGATGATGCAACAATATGATATCGTATTACTAAGGTGCACAAGTTTCGCGAAGCCCGGCAATACTCGGATAGCTAGTCTCAATAGGTATAAAGGTAATCGCAAAGATGGTGGGGCTAACAAGATGCTATGGCAAGGAAGGTAAAGTGTATAACGAAATGTATACCTTTGTCACACTTCACCTTTCATGACGTCGGGGTGAACCGGCCTTGCTTCTGGTTGAAGATGGTCTCAAAGGATGGATGGTCGTCATCGATGTAGAATGTCAGTGGTCGATGTAGATGATGGATCGATACTAGTCACTGATGTCTACTACGCAACATTCTTATTGTAGACTCGTGTTGGGCCTCCAAGCGCAGAGTCTTGTAGGATAGCGGTAATTTCCCTCAGGTGGATGACCTAAGGTTTGTCAATCCATGGGAGGTGTAGGATGAAGATGGTCTCTCTCAAACAACCCTGCAACCAAATAACAAAGAGTCTCTTGTGTCGTCAACACACTGAATACAATGGTAAATTGTATAGGTGCACTAGTTCGGTGAAGAGATGGTGATACAAGTGTAATATGGATGGTAGATATAGGTTTCTGTAATATGAAAATATAAAAACAGCAAGGTATCAAATAGTAAACAGTGAGCAAAACGTTGTATAAATGCTTGGAAACAGGGCCTAGGGTCCATACTTTCACTAGTGCAATTTCTCTCAACAATAATAACATAGTTGAATCATATGTAAGTACCTCTCGTGCGACAAAGAGTTTACTCCAACGTTACAAATAGCAGAGAACTTACAAAGAAATAATTGTAGGGTACGAAACCACCTCAAAGTTATATTTTCTGATCAATCTTATGAGCTATCCCTGTAAGTGTCACGGACAGCCCTAGAGTTCGTACTAAAATAACACCTTAAGATACACATCAACCAAAACCCTAATGTCACCTAGATACTCGAATGTCACCACAAGTACCCATGGGCTTGATTATATGAGATGCATCACATAATTTCAGATTCATCATGTTCAATCCAACACAAAGAACTTCAAAGACCACCCCAAAGTTTCTACCGGAGATTCAAGACAAAAATGTGTGCCAACCCCTATGCATAGATTCCCATGGTCACGGGACCCGCAAGTTGATCACCAAAACATACATCAAGTGAATCAATAGAACATACCATTGTCACCACGGATATCCCATCGCAAGGCATACATCAAGTGTTCTCAAATCCTTAAACACTCAATCTGATAAGAAAACTTCAAAGGGAAAACTCAATTCATCATAATAAGATAGAGAGGGGAAACTCCATATGATTCATCTATATCAATAATGCTCGCGGTATACCAAGATCATGTCATCTCAAGAACACGAGAGAGAGAGAGATCAAACACATAACTACTGGTACATACCCTCAGCCCCAAGAGTGAAATACTCCCTCCTCATCATGGAGAGCGCCAGGATAATGAAGATGGCCTCCGGTGATGGTTTCCCCCACTGGAAGGGTGCCGGAATGGCCTCCCGATTGGTATTTCGTGGGTCTGGAGGTTTGTGGCAGCGAAACTCCCGATCTAGGTTTCTTTTCTAAGGTATCTATATTTATAGGAATTTTTGGCGTTGGAATCACGTCAAGGGGTGCCACGAGGCGGTGACAAGCTCGCTAGGCGTGAACAGGGGGGTGTCCATGCCTAGCAAGCTTGTGCCTCCTCGTGGCTCTTCTGGCCCAACTCGAATCCTTCGGGGGTCTCTTTTGGTCCAAAAAATCATACTAAATTTTCAGCCCATTCTGAGAACTTTTATTTCTGCACAAAAAATGACACCATTGTAGTTCTGCTAATAACAACATCAGTCCGGTTTAGTTCTAATAAAATCATACCAAAATCATATAGACTTATTGTAAACATGGCATGAATACTTCATAAATTATAGATACGTTGGAGACGTCAGCATCCCCAAGCTTAATTCCTGCTCATCCTCGAGTAGGTAAATGATAAAAGAAATAATTTATGAAGTGTGAATGCTAGCATAGTGCATAAATTTGATCAATGATAATCCCAAACAGTTTTTCTAGCATCATTATATATCATAAACAGTAGCTCATCTCATAAACCTTCTCATGATGAAATAACAAGCTATCCACATGTTAAAGTATAGACTAACAAACTATGCTTTTAGTCACCAAACAATTGCAATTCATCTTATTTTCAGGAAGGGTCTATGTAAGAGCTTTGATTTAGCAAATTCCACATACTCAACTCTCATATAGTCTTCCATTATTGCTAACACTCAAAGCATATTTTTAGAAAAAATAGCATTCATCGAACACAGAGAAAGATAGGGGCTTAATGTTTCGCCTCCCAACTTATTTATCATATAGATAATTGTCAACAATAATAATTCATGATCAAATATATTTGAATGACCATATATGCTTGGATCTTTCCCCACCACATGATGCTTGCCGACTAAAGAATAATTGAGGTTGAACTAAAAGTAATACTATTGACTCTTGCATAAAAGTAAATACATGAATGTAAAAGTTAGGCCCTTCGCAGAGGGAAGCAGGGATTTGCATATGTGACAGAGATCGAACTTTTAAAACAGAGATGAATAATAATTTTGAGCGGTATGCTTTCATTGTCACCATAGCAACCGAGAGATCTCGGTATCTTCCATGCTAGATACATTATAGGCGGTTCCCAAACAGAATAGTAAAGTTTTTACTCCCCCTCCATCGATCAATCACACTCAACGGTGAGCCGAATCCACGGGTACCACCCATACCAACAACATTCCGGGGGGGTTGTTTAATTATTTGCATTTTTTCTTTGATTTCGGGACTGGGAATGCCTATTACCATCCACTTTCTCATGAATGATAGTGAATCAATACATATCATGAGAATAACCCACCTAGCATGGAAGATACTAACAGCCTCTAGTTACTATATGAGCGATTCGGGCATACAAAACAGAATATTATTTGAAGGTTTAGAGTTCGGCACATGCAAATTTACTTGGAACGATAGGTAAATACCACATATAGGTAGGTATGGTGGACTCATATGGAACAACTTTGGGTTTAAGGGTATTTGGATGCAAAAGTAGTATTTCTACTTGGTGTGGAAGTTTTGGCTAGTATGAGGTGGAAGCAAGCACCACATGTTGGAGGATCCATAACCATATAACTTCTATACAAATATACCCAAGCGTAACTCATTACGTTGTCTTCCTTGTCCAACTTCAACTAATTTGCTCCAGTTTGAAAATAATTAATGGGCAATCAGAGTCATAGAAGATTTCCAAGATAGTATATTTATGTGAAATCTCTCTTCCTTCAATATTTTTTCATGAATGGTTCAAGTGACCAGTGCGGTGTTTGCTAATTTTCAATATTTTTACCACCTATACTTCTTATATGTGAAGTCAATACTCCCCATGGGATAAGCATATAAAACATATATAATTTCAGATTTATGATATTCAATTCATTCAACCATTTACTCATAGGATATAAGTAAAGCACGAGAGTAAATGACAAAACTACTCCAAAACATATAAGTGAAGATCAATGAGTAGTCAAACAATTAAGTAGCTATGTGAGGACTTTATCTCTCTATCTATCTCTCTCAATAAAGATTTCAGATCTGAGTATTTTATTTAAACATCAAGAAAAATAAAAATAGTACTCCAGGAATCGCATGCATCATGTGTAAGAATTGAAATTTAGGCTCAACATAGGCTAACCGATAATTGTTGATGAAGAGAGATGGGATGCGTAGCATCCACAAACTTAGATGCTTGAGATTCTTGAAATATTTACTTGGGATGCCTTGGTAATCCCCAAGCTTGAGCTTTTGTATCTCGTTCAATCCAATCATATCATGGTTTCACCTATTCTCAATTACTTCATCCACACAAAACTCGAAAAGAACTCGTGAGATAGGTTAGTACACATAATAATAAATCAACTCTTTATGTACTGCCAAGACAAGTTTCACAATAATTTTCAGGCATTAGGTACTGTATACTATCATTTCCACAATTTATATTTACGAATATAAGATATGGAAACTATAGGATAAGTAGATAACAAAACTATGACAACAATCTGTCCAAACAGAACAGTCTGTAGGAATTTATATAAATAGTGTACTTACGTAACTCAAAAAATTATGAAAGTTTAGGAAATTATATAAAATTTATATGATAACACTGTGTAAATTTTTTAGATACTTTCCACGTTCTAGTAAAATATTAAAATTCAAACAGTACAGCAGAAGTTTCTATTTTTAACCAACACATATCAAAACATGCAATGCAAGCATGCTAAGGCAATTCTTGGAAATTTTTACTGAAAAACAAGTTTATAAATAAAACATAACAGATAAAACCGAAATAAAATGACGCTCCAAGAAAAACTAATATTATGTGACGAATAAAAATATAGCTCCAAGTAAGATATAAAGATAATGTTGAAGACGAAAGAGGGGATGCCTTCCGGGGCATCCCCAAGCTTAGACACTTGATTCTTCCTTGAATATTACGTTGGGGGTGCCTTGGTCATCCCCAAGCTTAGGTTCTTGTAACTCCTTATTCTCCTCATATCGGTATCTCACCCAAAACTTGAAAACTTCAATCACACAAAACTTAACGAAACTTTGTGAGAAGGTTTAGTGTAATAAAGATAGATCATTCACTTAGGTACTGTAAAGCAAAGGTTCATAATAGTTCTCACATGATTACTAATATATTCCATCATTCCCACAATTTATATTACTCAATATAATCTATGGGAACACGTGAAACAAGCAAACTATGCATCCAAAACAGAATTTGTCAAAAACTGAACAGTCTGTAAAGATCTGAATGATCACCATACTTCCCTCACTCTAACAATTCTGAAAAATTAGAAAAAATCACAGCATTTTCACAGAAATATTTTTCAAAAATTTGAGAATTTTTTAATGCTCTAGTAAAATCAGATAATTCATATACTGGACGCAAAACTTTCTGTTTTTGCATAGAATCAAACAAGCAAGTATCCACACTATCCCAAAGGCTTTACTTGGCACTTTAATGAAACAAAAGACACAAAACATGATTAACATAGTAGCTTAATCATGCTAACATATAATAACAGAAGGTAAAAGTGTTGGTTTGTCTCCCAACAAACGCTTTACTTTAATGCCTTTTAGCTAGGCATGATTATTTCGATGATGCTCGTATAAGAATAATAGTTGAAACATGCAACAGAGCATCATGAATCTCATGACAAGAACATTTAAGTCTAACCCACTTCCTATGCATCGGGATTTTGTGAGCAAACAATTTATGGGAGCAAGAATCAACTAGCATAGGAAGGCAAAACAAGCATAACTTCAAAACTTTGAACACATAGAGAGGAAACTTGATATTATTGCAATTCCTACAAGCATATGTTTCTCCCTCGTCATATTTTCTAGTATCATCATGAAGGAATTACACAATATAACCATCACATAAAGCATTATTTTCATGATCTACAAGCATAGAAAATTTATCACTCTCGACATAAGCAATTTTCTTCACATTCATAATAGTGGGAGCAAACTCAACAAAATAACTATCATGAGATACTTGATTACCTCATTCAATATTCAAATCATGATGAAAAGTTTCATGGTTACTATCACTCTTTATAGCATACATGTCATCACCATAATGATCATAGATAGGAGGCTTGCCATCATCATAATAGTTTCGCTCATCAAAACGTGGGGCACAAAAAATATCATCTTCATCAAACATAGCATCCCCAAGCTTGTGGCTTTGCATATCATTAGCATCATGAATATTCTGAGAATTCATACTAACAATATTGAAATCATGCTCACCACTCAAAGATTTAGTGCCAAATATTTTAATAACTTCTTCTTCTAACACTTGAGCACAATTTTCCTTTCCATCATTTTCACGAAAGACATTAGAAGGATGAAGCATATGAGGCAACCTCAATTCCATAATTTTTTTGGACTTTTCTTTTATAAAAAAAAACTAGTGAAAAACAAGAAACTAAAAGATTTTATTGCAATATCTAAAGATATACCTTCAAGCACTCACCTCCCAGGCAACAACGCCAGAAAAGAGCTTGATGTCTACTACGCAACCTTCTTCTTGTAGACTCGTGTTGGGCCTCCAAGCGTAGAGTTTTGTAGGACAGGAAAATTTCCCTCAAGTGGATGACTTAAGGTTTATCAATCCATGGGAGGTGTAGGACGAAGATGGTCTCTCTCGAGCAACCCTGCAGCCAAATAACAAAGAGTCTCTTGTGTCCCCAACACACCCAATACAATGGTAAATTGTATAGGTGCACTAGTTCACCGATGAGATGGTGATACAAGTGTAATATGGATGGTAGATATAGGTTTTTGTAACCTGAAAATATAAAAACAGAAAGGTAACAAATAGTAAACAACGAGCAAAACATTGTATAAATGCTTGGAAACAAGGCCTAGGGTCCATACTTTCACTAGTGAAATTTCTCTCAACAATACTGACATAGTTGAATCCTATGTAAATACCTCTCGTGCGACAAAGAGTTCACTCCAAAGTCACAAATAGCGGAGAACTAACAAAGAAATTATTGTAGGGTACGAAACCACCTCAAAGTTATCTTTTCCGATCAATCTTATGAGCTATCCCTATAAGTGTCACAAACAGCCCGAGAGTTCGTCATAAAATAACACCTTAACATACACATCAACCAAAACTCTAATGTAACCTAGATACTCCAATGTCACCACAAGTACCCATGGGCTTGATTATAAGTTATGCATTACACAATTTCAGATTCATCATTTTCAATCAAACACAAAGAACTTCAAAGAGTGCCCCAAAGTTTCTACCAGAGATTCAAGCCAAAAACATGTGCCAACCCCTATGCATAGATTCCCAAGGACACGGAATCCGCAAGTTGATCACCAAAACATACATCAAGTGGATCAATAGAACATCCCATTGTCACCACGGATATCCCATCACAAGACATACATCAAGTGTTCTCAAATCCTTAAACACTCAATCTGATAAGAAAACTTCAAAGGGAAAACTCAATTCATCACAACAATATAGAGAGGGTAAAACTCCATATGATTCATCTATATCAATAAAGCTCGCGGTACTTCAAGATCGTGCCATCTCAAGAACACGAGAGAGAGAGAGAGAGAGATCAAACACATAGCTACTAGTACATACCCTCAGCCCCAAGGGTGAACTACTCCCTCCTCATCATGGAGACCGTCGGGATGATGAAGATGGCCTTCGGTAAGGGTTTCCTCCTCCGGCAGGGTGCCAGAACGGGCTCACGATTGGTTTTTCATGGCTCCGGAGGCTTGCGGCGGCGGAACTCCCAATCTAGGTTTATTTTCGGAGGTTTATATATTTATAGGAAATTTTGGTATTGGAATCACGTCAAGGGGTGCCACGAGGCGGTGACAAGCCTGCTAGGCGCGACTAGGGCGGTGGTCGCGCCTGGCAGGCTTGTGACCTCCTCATGGATCTTCTGGCCGAACTCCAATGCTTCGAGGGTCTCTTTTGGTCCAGAAAAATCATACTAAATTTTCAGCCCATTTCGAGAACTTTTATTTCTGCACAAAAAACGACACCATGGTAGTTCTGCTGAAAACAGCGTCAGTCCGGGTTAGTTCTAATAAAATAATACCAAAATCATATAGACTTATTGTAAATATGGCATGAATACTTCATAAATTATAGATACGTTGGAGACAGATTAATTGCGAATAAGGCATAAAACTAAAGAATCTCCTTATCTTCTGGTCAATCATGTTCAGCAACGCATCCATGCTCCCACCTTTAGCATATAAAAAATGGAAAATTGCAAACGTAATACATATAAAGAATGGTATTTGGATAGATAGTTTCACAAATACACATAAAGGAGAGTAGATTTTTTACACCCAAGCTCTATGCACCCACTGTGCACCCATGCTAAAAACATAGCAAAATATCTCAAAAGTTTCAAGAAAAATTGAAATGTTTTGCTATGTTTTATTGGGTGGGTGCATGGAAGGTGGGTGCCCCCCTCGTGGGTGCTTCGAGCTGGGTGTAGAAGAACTACTCTCGTAAAAAGGAGAATGCATTTGGATAGACAATTTCATAATATATGATGAATGCAAGCATCATCTAGCCCACAGAAAATGGATCAAACTTCATATAATGCTCCTACTGATATATTGTATAGGTTAAATGATGTGTTCATTTGATAGTGTGCATATGAGTGTGTTAGAAATCTCACAATATGGTAATTTCAAAATCACACGGTAATCTGTCAGAAGCACACATACATTCCAATTTGAATACCAAGTTGACAAAACTAAATGTTGAATTAATATGAATTTGGCAACATGCAAAATTACTGCTGATTAGGAAGTAACTGAAAACAAGGTTTCATATGACCAGTACAATTATAATGCTCAATTGAAAACAATAAAAGAACATGAAAGAGGAAGTTAATATGGAGCAGAGGGATCAACCACCCTCGATTTATCAAACATCACTCCATTTCTAAGTTTAAAACATCATGGAGCTAGCCCACAAAAATTTGATCAAACTTCATTTAATTCACCTTCTGATTTAATGTACAAGTTAAATGATGTGTTACATGGATAAATTTATCATGAAAAGGCTAAACTATACTAAATGTTGAATTACTATGAATTTGGCAGCATGCAAAATTACTGCTGCAATTTCATAAAATATGATGAATGCAAGCATCATCTAGCCCATAGAAAATGGATCAAACTTCATATAATGCTCCTACTGATATAATGTACAGGTTAAATGATGTGTTCATTTGATAGTGTGCATATGAGTGTGGTTGAAAACTCAGAATATGGTAATTTCAAAATCACACGATAATCTGTCACAAGCACACACACATTCCAATTTGAATACCAAGTTGAGTAAACTAAATGTTGAATTAATATGAATTTGGCAGCATGCAAAATTACTACTGCAATTTAGGAAGTAACTGAAAATAGGGGTTCATATGACCAGCACAATTATAATGCTCAATTGAAAACAATAAAAGAGCATGCAAGAGGAAGTTAACATGGAACAGAGGGATCAACCACCCTGGACTTATCAAACATCACTCCATTTCTAAGTTTCAAACATGATGGAGCTAGCCCACGGAAAATTGATCAAACTTCATTTAATACACTTTTTGATTAAATGTATAGGTTAAATGATGTGTTCCATGGATAAATTTAACATGAAAAAGCTAAACTGCACTAAATTACCACAAAAATGATGAAATTTACCAATCCACATAGAAAATAGATTTTTGAGTTGCAATGGATAAATTACTAGCACTGAAAAGGCTAAACTGCATTGAAACAAAAGGTTAAACTACACTGCAACCTGACTAAGCCAACACCCTTATTGTAAGCATGAGCAGATGTAAAATCACGTTGATTGCGAAGCTTACCCTAAATGCCACTCCTGCCGTTGTGACAAGCAGGTCGTCGAGGGAACCATTGAAAACGGTGGGGAAGAGACATCATGGGCAGCAATGGCATCTTGTTGTGTATGGCATGCATCCACTCTGATGGCATCGCCTGGAATAACACCCTCACGAACGACACCGTGTATCTGATTGTGGGGTCATCCTCTGGATGCTCGATCTTTGATATGTACGCCCACCACCTGCGCCTGACTATCCGCTCCTCTGAGTCTGTCTGCTGCATCGCCTAGAGGAGATACTCGATGGACTCGACGGACCCCTGTTGGACTCCATCTTGGGAGTAGATCTCAACCCTCTTGTTGTCTCTGAGATACTTGGCCATGGCCTTCACCGTCGCCACCACTTCCCAGTCGTTGTCAAACCAGGAAAGGATCTCCCTCAACCTGGCTAACTTTGCCAAGTCGCCGCCGGCAATGGTCGTGATTCTATCGTGCAGCACCATGGATCTACTTCTAGCGGGATGAGGAGAGGAGAGGTGCTAGATTTGGACAAGGGGATGAGAGATGGTGGATCTGGAATGGATAAGAGGAAGGAGCGAGGGTTTTCTGGAATCGAGAAGAGGAAGGAGAGAGGGTTTTCTCGAATGAAGAAGAAGGAGAGGAGGGGTGGTTTTCTAATAGGAAAGTGAGAGAGGAACGTGCGGCGGCAGTTTAGCAATGGACGAGGCGGCGGTGCTTTATGATTGGACCACCAAACCGGCTTTGACCGTCATTCCCATTTAAGTTTTCTTTCTTTTCTTCGTATTTTCTTTTTGACTAATAATAACTACAACCGTGGCAGTGGACTACATGTTGTACGTGAATGGATTATATGGATTTTTTTAGAACCGAAAGAGAGATAAAGCACTAAAAATTCAAAAAAATGTAAAAACTTGGCACACTTCATTTGTTTCACACCTAGTACCCATGAAAATTTTGAAACTTGGAATACAGTAAATAATTCAAATAGCACATGGCACACTTCCATTGTTTGACACCTAGAACCCATGAAAATTTTGAAACTTGTAATATAGTAAATAATTCAAATGTCTCTTCACAAATTTAATCTAGTAGGTGGAAGGTTCATGGTTTTCATAGGCAAATGAAGTGGCTCATGACCATAACCATGGCATACATTACTCAAATGACCACAAATTTGGTACATGGTTGATTCATGGCATGCCAATGAATCTTCTCATTGGTCCTACCTATAGATGTGGAGGAAAACTTGGTGATTTTTATCATTTCTCCTCAATACAGGGTCTTTTTGCAAAGGATGTACCAACAATACACTATCATGTTGTACAAGCATTTGTGGTGACAAAATATACCACATCAGAATTTGAAATAACTTGTTTACTGAGTGAAAAAGCTTGTACCTAGCACACTTGTTAGGCAGACATCTGTGTTGACCAAAGTTTGACCAAGGCACTGTAATTTTAACAAAAAGAAACAAATGTAGAACATGGCACACTTCCATTGTTTCACACCTACAACCCACGAAAATTTTGAAACTTCTAATACAGTAAATAATTCAAATGTTTCTTCACAAATTTAATCTAGTAGGTGGAAGGTTCATGGTTTTCATAGGCAAATAAAGTGGCTCATGACCATAGCCATGGCATACATTGCTCAAATGGCCTCATATTTGATACATGGTTGATTCATGGCATGCCAATGAATGTTGTCATTTGTCCTACCTATAGATGTGGAGGAAAAGTTGGTGATTTTTATTATTTCTCCTCAATACATGGTCTTTTTTGCAAAGGATGTACCAACAATACACTACCGTTGTTGTATGAGCATTTGTAGTGACAAAGTAAACCACATGAGCATTTGAAATAAGTTGTTTCGTGAGTGAAAAAGCTTTGTACCTAGCACACTTGTTAGGGAGACATCTGTTATGACCAAAGTTTGACCAAGGAATTGTAATTTCAAAAAAAAGAAACCAATGTAGAACATGGCACACTTCCATTGTTTGACACCTCGTACCCATGAAAAATTTGAAACTTGTAAGACAGTAAATAATTCAAATGTCTTTTAACAAATTTAAGCAAGTAGGTGGAAGGTTCATGGATTTCATAGGCAAATGAACTGGCTCATGACCATTGCTCAAATGGTCTCATATTTGGCACATGGTTGATCCATTGCATGCCAATGAATCTTCACATTGGTTCTACCTACAGATGTGGAGGAAAACATGGTTATTTTTCTATTTCTCCTTAATGCATGCTCTTTTTTTGCAAATGATGTACCAACAATACTTTAGCATTCTTGGACAAGCATGTGTGGTGACAAAGTACACCACATGAGCTTCCCAAACAAATTGTTTCCTAACTAGAAAAGCTTTGTACTTAGCAAACATGCTATGCAGACATCTGTGTTGACCAAAGTTTGACCAACGCATAGTAACTTAAAAAAGAGAAATAAATGTTAAACTTGGCACACTTTATTTGTTTCACACCTAGTACCCATGAAAAAAATTGAAACTTGGAATATGGTAAATAATAGAAATAGCTCTTCACAAATTTATGCTAGTAGGTGGAAGGTTCATGGCTTTGATAGGCAAATGAAGTGTCTCATGACCATAGCCATGGCATACATTGCTCAAATGGCCTCAAATTTGACATATGGTTGATTCATGGAATGCCAATGAATCTTCACGTTGGTTCTACCTATAGATGTGGAGGAAAACATGGTGATTTTGCTATTTCTCCCTAATACATGGTATGATACAGTTTATACAGTGTATATTTCTCCTTAATACATGGTATGATATAGTGTATGATGGGAACAAAAGACCTATAGAACTTGGGATACAGTGTATATTTATTAAAAAGTAAACAAACATAAAACAACATTTGAAAAAAATATCCTTGAAACAAAATTTTATGAGTATGAATGTATGTTTGTGGGCCGGCCCATACTGGATATGCCAATTGGATCCCGGGTTGTGGCAATCCTGCCCGTCCTAATCCCTTGAATTGACGAGCAAGTATTGCTTCGCGTCAACCGTATGGAAAATAATGATTTAGGAGATATGCTACCGGGAAGTTGCGATGACCTACGATATCGTCCTCATATATAACAACAACTCCCTCCGCCGTAGATGTCATCCAGAACGCCTACCGCCGAGTCGATGAGAACTCCCTCTGCCACATACGTCAAAACCCATCAAGAACCTGGAGAACATCCGCTTGCGCATGGAGGACTCCCTCGACGGAGCACGTCGAGACCGGATCACCCACTACTTTCATCTTCATCAACCGTTCAAGTATGATGCCCGCCATACCGCTTCCATACGAAACTAAATTGTTCGTGTATTAGCTTTGATTCACCCCCTACGATTCACCTAGGATGAGCACATATTTTCAAATTAGGTCCATTTGATAAGATGCGTTCTAACCAGATGGCATAGATGAAATAGATCTCTTGTTCTCTCATACAATGGTAAACAAACTAGTTGGCATATGGTTAAATCAACAAGATATGTAAATCGGTGTTATTATAGATTGGTTATTTTTATGTTTCACCCGATGATAGGTATTTTTAGGTGCAAATACAACATTAATAATTTGAACATTAGTTTTTCATGAACCTCAAATTAATTATATAACTTATGTTACTATTGATTCTGAAAGTAAATGATCACACAGTTGTAAATTATTTGATCACTTCTAGTTATCTTTTGTTAGGTTTATATCAACCCACTTTGAAGCATGTTCCACTTTGGTAGATTTTTCTAGCTAGTGTTCTTTTTTTTGCTTTACTGTTAGCTAATGTGTGAGAAAATGTTGTATTTTGTCAACAGGATGGACGAACTCAATGGAGATATTGTGTGTGCCGTATAAAAATGGTGCAAGCTCATTGGCACTCTATCTGCCTCTCAAAGAGCTAGACTTGACGAAACTACTTTGCGTAGCATGCTAAAGATACCATCACTAAAGATGCGTAAGCATGCTATTGATAGGGAACATGGTCGAGATTTTCGACCCAAGAACGACAAAGTTCATGGTACAAGACCTAGTTGGGGAGGCGTCTCTCCGTGCTGTGGATGTAGAGTGCATCTTGAACTTGGACAATGAAGGACAGTCGGCTGCAGATATTCTCATCAAAGAAGGTGAGGATATGTAAGATAGGGTGCCTCCTCAATTTCTAAGTAAATCTACACGTAATATAGTGATTGATGATGTCATTGTGGACATCATAAAAAATAAATCCGCTGATGATGACTTCCTTTGGAAAGTGGTCCTTGTCCTACTAGGAATAGTTATTGCTCCCATGTCGAGCAAGATTGTACCAAAGCAGTATTATTCCTTGGTAGATGATGGCAAACGTATTTCCCATGTCGAGCAAGATTGTACCAAAGCAGTATTATTACTTGTACCAATTGGAATGTGTTCACCCTTCGTGTTCTCTTTGACTGCCTTCGCGTTGTGAAGAAAGGAAAACACCTCCGACAATGACCGAAAGGCAATTTAGCTCTATTGCACGTACAAGTATGAGACATATAGTAATCTAAAATAGTTTATCACTGAAAATTTATGTGGTTTATAGTACTAAGCTCACATCTTGATTTTCTTGTAGTACTTGTACTAGGAGAAGGTGCAACCTCTGGAAGGTGATTGCGCTTTCAGTCCTAACTTGTCCATACAACCTCTAATGAGGAATTGGACCGAAGTTGCAGCCACTAGGAGAGATCGGTTTGACTATGACAATTTCCGTGGGCGTGGCAACGTCAAGGTAATCATGTTAGTTGATCACATGTAGTTTTATATCACATGTAGTTGTAAATAACATGTAGCTGAGGTATTTCATTTAGTTAATCACGTGTAGGTGTATAACACTTGTACTTGTATATCACATGTAGCTAATCTAGTTCACTAAATTTTTATTGATCACATTTTGTTGTATATCACATGCAAATCAAAGATAATATAACCTAAGAATATAGGGCGCAGGAGCCCAAAGTCCCAGATCATGGGACTACACAGAAGCCAAACCCCAAGCCAACCTGTGCCACTGCAAGGAAGTCGAAGCCAGCTTTTAACCCGGACAAGATGATGGATGTTTTCATGAACATGTGTATTGCTTACATACACAGGTAGATCGGGCAAATCCTTGATCAAGTTGCTGAGGTGACACACCCATACTTTTTGGAGAAGAAGTAGATAACCAAGTTTCAAAACCATGCAAGCATTAATGCATTTATATTTGTGTTGAAGAAACCGTTGGAGAAGCTGGACAAAGAAGGTGTCCTGTACAAACCGACGGCTGCCGTGCCATCCTGTAACAATGATGGTGATGATGAAGTGGATTCGTTTGAGAATGGTCCGCATGAAAAAAAGGAATTCATGTACAGGGAAGACAATCACTCTGAAGATAGTTTGGAACCGATCATTGATTTGACGCATACTCGGGAAGCAGTTCCGAAGGAGAAAATGAAGCTGAGGAAGTATGTGTGTTTGTCTTTAATTTCCTTGTTTAATATTTATTAGGTTGGAGAAATGAAGCTTCATGATTATTATTTTTGCCAACCAGAAAACACCACCTAAGATCAATGTGTAGAAGGGTGGTTCACCAAAGAAGGCTAATGATGACTATGGTGCAACACCGGAAAACCCTTGGATCATTAGTAATTCTCCTTGGTCTAGTTCTTTTGACATAGACATCGTGCCATCTTCTGTTACCAAGTTCATGGCTAATGCCAAGGGGAAAAAGTTGCTGACATTCAAAAAGGATGACAAAGTTTTGTCGAGAAAGAGGAAGTGGACAGTTCCCAAGAAATTTGAATCCCCATATGCACTTGAGAAGCTAAGAAGGCGTTCCATCCGCGGTACTAGACCTTCGGGAACTACCTATGCAAGTAGAGGTATCATTTATAGCTTTCTTATTGTAATATATGCTAGTAACTAATGTAGTCACCATTATTGCCGTTCATAATTTTCCATGCAACTCTGTTTTCTTAGAACGTCGCGCCAGAGGTTCTGGCAGATGAGTTGACGCCGGAACTAACTGATGCAGCTGTTACATTTGTGGAGATAGCTTCTCGGTCTGAAAATAATAAGGGAAAAAGAGTTCACTACAATGGAAGTCTTAAATCACTCTCTTCGGAGATGCTTCGGCCGGTACTCGAGCATAGATGGGTGTCGAATGGTGTAAGCACTATTAGCATGTCTTGTTATTAAATTGTATGACATATGTGGCAACTTTTGAACATAAAATGTCATCATATTGTATGCATGTTTTTGTTTCTTACTAGGAACATTTAGTTCTACACATTGATCATGATCGTCACCTCTGTCTAGCGTGGAGGTCGAGATACCTCGTTGATCGGGCTATGGCATGAGAAAATCCATTGTCGTCGCCCTACAACATGGATATTGAGTTGTCAAGATCTGGAGCAGTTGATAGAGTCAAGGATGAGTATACTCTGCGAGATAAGGTACATTATGTTATTATACTTGTTCAGTATATGACATTTTCAAAAGCACTTCATATGGTACATGATGTTTTCTTACACTTTAGATGTTTGTGGCCTTGAATGTCGGTAATACCCACTGGATGACCGTGGTAATGCACATGCGCAAGAAAGAATTCCACATTTTGGATTCGCTCTATCCTCTTGAGCAGTCTGTCGACAGTGTGAAAGCACTGGTACTATCACCAATATTACTAGCTTTGTTCCTACTCTTTGTTGTATTCATTTCCATTAGCATTACCCTTTTTATAGCGACTAGCTATAGCAAACGATTTTCGAGAGGCAATCCGTATTACACTTGGAAAATATCCGAACGAGTCTAATCCATGCCATAACAAGAGGAGAGATGAGTTAATGTACATCGTACTGTAATAACCACAAATGTTGGTATGGACCATCACTTATGTTTGCATATATATCATCAACTCTTGTGGCCTTTTTGTGATAGAAGTTATGGAGCATGGGGACGGGTAACGAATGACCGGCCATTTTATGCAGGTTGATTGATATTTCTGTTTGTGGACTCGGTGGTGTGATCGTATAACAACTGTTATTCACTATGCATTTATATATAAATTTGCAGAATACAATTAATGCAAGGAGAAGATGTCTCATCGACGAGTTGATTTTGTCACCTACCAGCCAGCTAGAAGCGGTGAAAAACAAAATTCATGACATCGCAAAGCAAATCCAGGCATAAAGACTTCATAACTAATGCAAGGTTGAAGTTTAAATGGTTAGAGTTTAGTCCGGAAGCATCTTTCCGGGGCATGAATAATTTTGGTTTGAGACATTTTTTTGGATTTTAGGTTGCATATGTGACACAAGAATTCATGCGTTACCTATTTTGTGGATTTTATGTTGCATACACATACATGTTTATGTGTCATGCTGTGAGACAGTAAGTTCGTGCCAATAATTTGTTTTGCTTCACTTCACATTTGTTATTGTTGAATATTTTACTTATGCACAACTTATGGCCAAGATAGGGACAATCCAAGAATTCCCGGATGAAATTGAGTGATGAAGTATTTGTAGCAGTTCATTGTTGTCACGGCGTTTCCAACCCAACCCTTTCCCACCGAGCCGCTTTCCCATCACGATGAATGGCAACACGTTTCACACCGGGCACTTTCCCACCATGATGAAGGGAAAATGGCGTCATGGATCCCCCTATTTAACCCCACCTCTTCTACCTCTAACCCGCACCTCTCTCCCTTCTCAATCCCAAAACTACAAACTCGCATCCCTCACCTCCCATATCCAAGCCACGCCCCCTACCGGCACCATGCAGTACGTCGGGACAACCTTCCTCGTGCCTACCATCGTGCCGGAGAGGGAGTACCCTGCCAGGGTCATGGTCGAGAACGAGCTCCGAGTGTGGGCAATCTCGAGGTGGAGGGGTCCAATGGAGTTTGCCACTGTGTTCATTAGGGCCGGTTACCGTCACTTACCTGCCGGCTCTCTACTGATATTCAACATCAGGGAGGCTCACATAGGAGAAAGTGGCCTCATCGTCCGCTTCACCAATCCCATGCATATCATCTCCTCGGCCGGTCCTTCTTCTATGGGTGCGAGTTCATCGCGTTCTCAACATACAACATCTTCAGCCAGCTCGACTACATCTTCCCGACCCCGGGCCACATGCTCTCTCTCACCCTCCCCAACTCGTCGAAAGATGAGGAGTGAATGTCTCCATGTCGCCCCCATGGTTGATGATGTGCAAGCTATGGCTGCCCATGTTCTTAGGGGGGGTGTTCAAAGAGTGTTCTATCATGAGCTATCAATCCATGTAGTGAGAGCCCAAGTTATAAGGGCTGATAATTATTAGTAATGAGTTGTAAGGGGGTGGCTACTATATATCTATGGTATCTATGTTATCTGTTATGTGTTGTTCCGTGCTAATATATGTATGTTTCTTTCAAGTAATAGTGTGCTTTTTCTTCGTGCTAATATATGTATGTTTCTTACAGATCTAATTTTTATTTATGAGTCATGCAAGTAACACCACATGGAACAACACTAAACAGAAGCATTATTTTCAAATGTTATGAGTCATGCAAGTAACACCACATGGAACAACATTTGTGTAGGAGTAACAAATATTTCCATGAACCATTCAACACTTAACGGAAGTATTATTTTTCAAAGGTTAAAATAAGAAAAGTTTATGTTTGAGTTAAGACAAGTAAAACATGTGCTACCTCTTTGCATTTTGTTGCATATTGATTTTCATTATTTCATGAACATTTTGATTTTCATTATTCCATGAACAAAAACAAGTCATAGAATTTTTGAAATGTTAAAAGAAGTAAATTTTCTATGAGCTAACACAAGTAAAACGGGCCCAAGTAAAACATGTTCCATGTGCTACCTCTTTGCATTTTGCCTGGTTATTTTCTTCGGCTGGCCTGGTTTCTCTTTGGTCCTAGTTATTTGGGCTTTTCTTACGACCCAACATCTATTCGGCAGCCTAGATCCATTTCCTTGATACTAGAAACTGAATTTGGGGTGTGTGCACTCTGTTAACTGAAGAACAAAAGCAGGGGCATGAACACAGCCCTCGATTCAGTTACATGGCGTGAAGTTCGGACTCCGCGTGAAGTTCAGCACTCCTCGCCATCGGCCTGCCCACCCCTCTCTCTGAGCTCCCCAAATTCTCCACAGTAATCGGCTGCACCCCGCCCAAATTGAGCTCCAAGGCTGCGACCCCTCTCGAATAAATATAGACCTCAAACTGAATCCTCTCAATATAATCATCCATCCACTCGAAATGGGTACATTTCTTCACGATCTGAAAACAACAACATGAACCCTAAATCACAAATTACCCCAAATTTGGCGAGAAAAAAATGAAATATGGAGAAATCAGAGCAAACGACACCGAAAGAATGGGCTAAGAAATGAGATCTAACCATAGAATCCCTTCCTGCAATTGTTTTGCTCAAGCATTTGACAAATTCGCGCCCAAGATTGCCATTGTCATCAGTCTTACTGGCCAAACGCTTAAGGGGCTCTGGGTGTGGGCAGTCAGGACACCTTGTGAGTGGCACTGGACCATACCAACACCATTTTGAGTGTCTGGCAGAGGAGCTAGACATCTGCACTAGGTCACTGGGGAAGAGAAAGATTGGGGAAAGGGGGAAGCAATGGGCGGCGACGGGCGAACGGGCACAGGCGCTCGTCTCTTCTAGATGCGAACATGTGGGTCCCGTGCTTACGTGGACAAGTGGTGGGTCCCACGCTTACGTGGATAAGTGGTGGGTCGCAACGTATTTACGCTACCAAATGTGTCGTGCGGCAACGATTCTTTCCAACAGCGGTGCACTCCTTCTAATTCCCATGAAATACGTGGCACAGGACTGCACCCGACATGTTCGCTAGCCCACCACTACTAGTACCAAGCGACCTGGTCAGTTCGACTCTATTCCGAGCGTCACTACAGTTTCCTCCCCTCCTCTGCCTCTCCCACTGAAACCACCAGATCCAGTAGGATGTCGACCAAGGAGGATCAGATAGCGGCGCTGGTGGGGGGCAACGAGAAGAAGTTGGGGCGGCTCCGGGAGATCGATTTCTGGTGCCCACGCAAGGAGCAGCTCAACTACGATGCGTTAGTGGTCAAGGATAAGTTGCGTGACGCCAAATTGCCGTGCTGCTTCCCTGGATCCCAACCGCAGCCGACCATGGGGGTGATTCTATGAGCGATGATGGAGGCCGAGTCCCCGGATCCGATGAAGAGGAACAAGTGGAAGCTCTTCAAGTCGATGCGATATCGGGTTGATCCGCTCACAAAAGCGAAAGTGCCAATTGGTCTCCCAACTAGGGCTTGGCGGGTATGCCTATCGAGATCATAGATGACGACATTGGTGCGGCGATGGAGGTGAAGATGGTCAGGAATAAGAAATTGAAGGCGTCGGTCTCCTCCCTCCCAAGGAGGTCCCTACGTTTCCCAAGGCGTTCCCCGCGGCTGTTGGCCCTCTCCAGCCAACAGTAGGATTATCTGCGGCTGTCTCTATCATCGGTCTATGGTAAATTCTCAAACCCTAACAAATACTTGAATGGCACTACTCCATTTACTATACATGCTTGTACAAAGGGGGAAAATCAAAGGAAAAATTTGTTGCAATGTCATGTGTGTAGGTGTGTCATTGCAGCTACATTGCTTTGCTGCTGTGTAACTAGCTACATTGCTTTGCTTTGATGCTGCTTTGATGCTCTGTAAGTAGCTACATTTGCTGCTTTGCTGTTGTGTACTGCATTGCTTTGCTGCTGTGTAACTAGCTACATTTGTTGCTTTGCTATTGTGTATTGCATTGCTTTGCTGCTGTGTAACTAGCTACATTTGCGGCAACAATAAAATTCAATAAACATGCAACATAGTGCAAAAATTCAGTTAACTTTAGGCACATCAGTAATTCAGTTAACTTTGGGGGTAAACTAGCAGCACCGTATAAAATTCAGTTTAGAAGCAGCACCGAACAAAATTCAGTTAACTATGTTCTCTGTTAAGAATTAAGTGAATTAGAAGCATGGAACAAAATTGAGTTATCTATGTTTCTACAACTTGATTGATGTCAATAAACAGATAAAGTCCCCTCTATTGATTTTTGTGAGATTGAAGGTGGGATTGGATATGTCTGTACTGATATCAGAGGCACTTTACACCCAATTCATGCATGCACCAAGTGTATATCAAGATGATTATGTTGATTTTAGGGGAATTGAAATCCAAATTCATCCTGTAGTTGTCACACAAAAAATGGTATATAGTAATCAAATTTTTTTGCCATTGTATCTTGGCATTGTCTATCTTGTAGATAAAGGAGCCAAAAAAACTGTTGCTGATGGATGTGGATTGGTTGTTCTTTCCTTGCTCCATGGTCCTGGCTTCCTCTATGTATCTAGCAGCATCATTTAATCATATACATCTACTTAAGTGTTTCTAGTTATTTGTTAGACTTTGTTTTGCTACGTGTAGCTAGTTTGCTTGTGGTAGCAGCTGGTTTGCTACTTATCTGTCCTTCTGAAAGTTGATGCTGGTGGTAGTAGTACATGCTAGGTCTTAGCTGTCAATTTGGTGATTCTAGTTTCAAAGACCCCGTGGTTTCTAGTAATGGAAATCGGGAGGGCATAAAAGCCCCTCTTTAGCTAAAAAATAAAGTTAGATACTCAAGAGTGATTATATAACGTATGCAGGTGTTCTACTCTTCTTCCTGCCCTACAATTATGCACATGATAGCAGACAAGTTAACTTAATGAATGTTAAGGTCACGAAAAAATAGACAATGCATATAAACACTTAATTATTATTAAGTTTGATTTCTTGTTGCGTTTAGTGTGTCCTAGCAATTTCCAAGCCCCGCATCGGATTTTTAGCTCATCGTAAGAAAGTGGTCTACCTTTTTTGACACCGGGTGCTTCTCGTCTAACTTTGTTGCACCTTTGCTTGATACTTCCATAGGATCTTGAACTGCAATCACGTTGCCTTCACCATCCTCTACATATTCAATTGCACACTTACTGAGATCAGACGTTTTGTTACTCAATTTTTCCTATAGCAATGATACTCATGGCTCTTAGCTATGATGGCCTTCAAACTATCATGTAACTGATCCCACAGAGCTAGGTGTTTGCATGCCACATGCATAGCTTTTGAAGCTAACACACTGACCTGGCTATATTTCATTCTTTCCCCTGCCCCAGTCCAACCAAATCCCAACAAATCGCTTGTGCGCCTCGCGGGTAGTCCTAGCCTTGCTTGTGTAGTGAACCGAATAAGAACTAAAAACTTTGGTATTTCATATATATTCATGTACTTAAGTACATGGAATATGTGCTTGCAAGGTAGAACCTTTCGAATCATTCTTCTACAGCTCCACCTTATAGTTTATGCGGACTTTACTGGTGTATACTCCACCAAAAAATGGCTCTGCCGGTTATTTTTCCAGCACACGATGAACTGCCATGATTCGTCCTCCAACCATTCTTTCTACAATCTCCATGCTGCCAACCTTTCTAAGATAATCTTGCAACATATAGAAGTTTTTGGAGTGAAGACGTGAGAAGCAGCTACCTCAAGTTCCCTAGAGCTAGTAACTACCACCGGTAGAGTCTGTGATGTCGTGCAGTCATCTCATGCCTCATTCTCACGGATACGTACAACGACATTCTCGTAGTGCAAAATCATATCCACCAGGGTCATTTCACCGTCTAGGCGGAGGTGAAGGCATGAGTTCAAACTTTCACTCCTCTGGTTGCTTTTCATGCCAAGCCAAAACCCCTTTGTCAGATAAGCTACGGCCCATAGTCTCCGTTTCTTATACATCCTTCTCAACCAAGTTACTATTTTTTCCGACTACCATCTTTTCGCAAACGTGTGCCATCTCTCCTCAAACGTGGTCATGGACGTTGTGTAGTACAGAAGAGTTTGGAACTGGTTCAAGGACTTGTGACTGAGGTGAATCTTCATATTTTTTTCTATATGCCATCTACATATATGATGCCACACGTCTGGCAAGACTTCACGAATTGCCCTGATCATCGCAACATCGACATCCGTGATTACACTCTTCGGCAGCTTCTGACACATGGACCTCAAAAAAGTTTGTAGCAGCCAGACATATGTCTCTTCGGTCTCGTTTGAAACTATGGCACAAGCAAAAAAAAGGTAGTCTTTCGATGATTGTTAAGACCAACAAAAGGTATGAATGGAATACCATAGCAATTCATCTTGTACGTGTTGTCAAATACAACCACGTCGCCGAAGTCCTCGTAGTCCTGACGGGACTGGGAGTTACACCAGAACATTCTATTCATATGTCCTTCTTTATCTAGCATGTACTCGAAAAAGAAGCTAGGATCCCTCTCTTTCCTACTGGCCATGATGCCTATGGCTGTGGCAGCATCTCCTTTTGAAAGCAGCTTCCTCTTCTCCCTGGAGCAAAGGTTTTATATATGACGCCTCGTAAAACCAGCACCGTTGTACCATGCATGTTTACTAATGAAGGAATCCATAATACTGTGAGTTCTTATCCCTGTGGCATCCATGTAAATTATCTCAAACTTCTGGTACTCTTTGATTTTTTTTGTGGGACCAAAGGAAAGGTACTTCGTCCGGTCTTGCTAATATATGGCTATGCTTGTCCTCGAAACTTTCAACATACCAAACCCCACGCTTTTCGTCAAGCTTCACGGTCTGCTGCGCTTCGCAGTTGCAGTGTGACTCGCGTCTAAGCCTATGGTTGCGTCCTTCCTCGGTTAGTAATCTGTTGTCATGTTTCCCTTCTCTAGAACAAACATACCACCGCAAACGCATATGATGTGACTCTGTTTTGCTATACCTGACCTTATTCTTTTTAATGCTAAAACCAATATCTTTAGCATAGCTGTTGTAGAAGACGAACACAGCTTCTCCAGACACAAAAGTCATTTCTCTTATCTTCATGAACATATGCCTTTGATCATCTGCATGCGTACTATCTTGGCATTTTCCCCTCATCTTCTGTTATCTGAACAATCGAAACATAGCCATGATTTTTTTTGCATGGTTTAACATTACTTCCATACAAAATTAAGCTCATACATACCTCACTCATGTTGACCGACGACTGCGACTCTCCAGAATCAAGTGCTTCTACTGATTCGTCTTCAAGGCCTGTCTTCGCGTCGGATTCACCATAATAGTCGTACGCGTTATGAGATCCTGAAATTAGCTGAAATAATGAAAATAAATACATAATTAATTATCATGTAATATTCCACAAAATATTCGATTTGCATGCCCCAACAAAAAATTCCACTTCCCCACCTAACTAATGTAATCTTCATTCGAGACCTCGGAGTTGTTTTCCTCAATATCATCATCCACGTCCATCTATAAATTCCCTACAGAAATATAATGTTGTTGGATGCCACAAAAAAATTACAACATGATAATGCCACTCACATTAACATCTTCCCCTACTTCCCATTCTCTACCCAATCTCCACGATCTGAATTTTCATCATCTGACCAATCATGTATCCAGTCTTTCAGCAGTTCTCCAAACTCCATATCTACCATGATATCAGTTAACTCATTGTGCGCCATTTTTCCTACAAAAAATAATAAGTATCATCATAAGGTACGTGAACCCTAGTTAGGAACATGCCCACGACACCCGTCCTGGTCACTTTGGATCGCGAGGAGGAGCACTACCGAAAGTAGATAAGTGATAGCCTGCGCTGCCGTATACCTAGGTTGGCCGCCGCAGCAAATAACGATAGCTGTCGTGCACATAGCAGATGGAAACCGACGCTACATTAACCCTAGACATAAGGAACCCATTTTAGCCGGTGTGATCACTTTGTACGATGAGGAGCAGATCTACCAAAACAAGATTCGCGATCGCGTGCGCCTCCCGGTAGCTAGGTTACACGCTACCACAAAAACGACGACAGTTCGTTCCATGATGCCGCCGCGAACGAGAGCAATGTGTGTGGGGGGTGGGGGGTCGCGAGCGAGGTGTGGTACCTGGGAGCGCTGGAGGTTGACGATGGTGCCGCGCACTGTCGGCCGAGATCGCTGCCGACGAGATCGCCGCCGCCGATATTCAAAGGACCTCAACTAGGGTAACGCGTGAATGATGAAGCTGCGTGATTGAGGGAGCTCAGTTAACGATGAGTGGCAGGTCATACGTGGTCGTGGGGTCGTGGGATTTTTGTTTCGGGGATGGTACTGTATCTATACGGTATGTGTTCTATAGGTCATACAGGGCTTGGATCTGGGTTCTACGGGGCTTGGATATGGGCTACGACGGGCTAGGCAAAATAAAACTGGCGGGTCAAGAATACCCCTCCGAAACCGAATGAGGGGGAGCAGGGAAGCAGGGCTCGAGCCCGGCCAAACGACCTTGAGGGGAACCAAACACCATCAGTGTTCCGGCCTTTGGCACGAGCTCGCCGCCACAGCAGCGGCCAACAAGGAGGAGGGACGAGGCGAGAGGGAGATCTAGAGGGTGGCGGGGGTGGGTCCTCTAGGAGTGGTGAGAAGGGGTTATTGGAAAGAAAGAAATGCACCCATTTTGTTTTTCCTTGTGTGAGAGTAGCTCTAGTAAAGTTGTCATATTGGCAGCCTTCATTATATAAGATATGGAAGTCGCGGCCGTTGTGCGCAGTTGTCATAATGCGGCCTTCATATTATTTTTGTCATCAACTAAAAATTTAACACACTCAATTTCAATGAATTGAACACTAATTGAGGCAACTGTGTTTATATGCTTGATGTTACTATGTTTCAACGGTGTTCATCTATATACGCATGATGATTGATGTAGATGGTTCCTCGCCTTGCATGGTTTTGTTTTGAGGGGTCGGATTTGAAGTATCTGATTGTGGCAGCGTCCATAAAGAGTTGAGGTCTGGCTGGTCATTGTTCGGGATTTAAGATATTTGAACTGTTCACAGTGCATCTGCCAATGTATTGCGGGTTGCATGTGCATATCCGGTCGTAGATGATTTGGGACGTGAAGTTTCTACACCCGAAGCAAATGCTCACGGCGTGAACAATAAAATAAAATAAAATAAAAAATGTTTAAAATATTTGAATTTTTTGTGTGTCATATCTTCACAAATGTTTGTTGTGCATGTATAATTTTGTCGCAAAATTACATTTACGAAAAGCGTGGTAAAAAATGACCATTCTCAATTTCAAAGCCTCGTCATCTCGGACCTTACCCATTCAGTGTGAACGGTGTGGGCGTTTTCTCGATGCAAGTTTTTTTGCTTGGCTCGTTCTTTAAGATAGGATTTGGATTTCGGATCGCTTGAGCCGTCGTGGTTGGTCTAGTTGCGGTCTATGCCCTCTTGGCAAGCCAACCCAAGAAAGTGCGGCTCATATTCTCTTCCAGTGTTGCTACACCATGCACATTTGGAATAACGTCTTCCCATGGTTCGGCATGCATCACATCATCACGTTTACTTGGGTGACAAGGGCTTCGATAAGTCAATGGTGGAACAGGGACGCAGCTATTTTGAGTCCGAGCTCACACGCACCTGCCTGATAAGTAAATTCATAAAAAATTCAAAACAAATCAAAAAAATAAGATTTTTTTGTGAAACATTGACAAAATTTCTAGGTGCCTGTAAAATTTCATCATGAAATCATCACGTTTTTTTACCGCGACTTCCACAAATGTGTTTTAATGATGACATTTTGCAGGAACCTAGAATTTTTGTGAATGTTTCTCACAAAAAAAATCTTATTTTTCTGTTTTTTGTTTGATTTTTTTTTCGAACAAGTGTATTTGAGCTCCGGAGCAGAAACAGACTTTACGTGAAACAGTAACCTTTAGATCCGGCTCGGCTCCCCCAAGACACTTGCCTTCCTCACAATGCTCATCTTTTGAGAGGTTTGGTCAGAACCAATGTTAGTGTTTTCCGCAACTGGGGCCTCTTTCATGGCCATCATCAACAAAATCAAACAGGAGGTGTCACTTTGGGCTCTTGACGGAGCAAAACATTTGGGTGTTATAATGTGACACATTTGGGTGTTATAATGTGGCGAGAGTAGTCTTTTTGTTCGTCGTTTTGCGGCTTACGTCAAAAACTTCTCCTTAATCAATTGATTAATGGCAAGTCTTTTATCAATTGATTAATGGCAAGTCTTTTACTTGTTTAGAAAAAGAAGCGTTGTAAAAATAAAATTGATGCTCTGGAAATGATACTTACGAAAGTATTTGAAGCTCTGATTTTGTTTCTTTTTCATGGCTTCCAGCAGTGCCATTTTCTGATAGAAATTTTGTATGCATAACAGACAATTGTAAAAGTCACACAAAAAAATCAGAATTTTGCGTGTTTTTTATATTTTACTGATCACACCAAGAGCTCCCGGTATAGAAAGGTACTTTTGCTAAAAAATTCTAAAACATGCTATTTGAAAGAACAACCGTCAACGCGCGAAAACGAACTTCAGACAACTCTACTCAAACTAGGGCATCAAGGTACCATTTTACAACACGATACATTTTATTCTGGCACATGGGCACGCATGCACACATCATACACTCATGCACCAACTACGTTTTAAAAAAAAAGAGGAATAAGAAATGCACACAGCCTTTTATTAACTAAATCTCAAAATATCATAGTATTTATTACAATTCAAGAACCGCTAAAAGTTAAGACCAATATCAACCAGAAAAAAAATGACTAAAAAAACATCGTAGATTAAGCATCATGTAGCCGTACGTAGTGCACCAACTGTACGACTGACGGGCAGGTTACAGATTCAAAGGTAGATCCTCCTCCCCTGGCCGTCTCTAGATGTACTTCTCCGCCGCCGGGTGCCCGCCGCTGGCCGGGTACGCGGGGTCGGGGGCCACGGGGGTGCCGACGGGGCCGTGGTGGCCGCGTATCCCGGCCGTGCCGTGGCGTCCCACGGCCGCGTCGGCGCGGTGCTCGGCCTTCTCCTGATGCTTCTGCGCCTCGGCCTGGGCCTTGTGTGCGCGCTCCTCCTCCTTGGCCATCTCCTTCCCTGCGTGCGTGGTCGCCGCGGCCTTGCCCACCTTGCCCTGCACCTCGGCCGATCCCTCCTTCGCCTTCTCCTTGGCCGAGCTCACCATGTCCTTGGCCTTCACCTTCGCCGTCTGCATCGTGTAGTGTGTTGCTCCTCCAATGGCGGCCTCGTGCGTCGCGTGACGGTGTCTAGTCGTGTGGATATACTTCGGTGGCCGTCTTGCTTTCCGTGAGCTCTTGGGTGTAGTGGATTTATAGGCGCTGATTGCTCGGAGCGGCGGCGGTGGAGTTTGGTTTCTTGCCAGATGAGCGGCGGGCTCTCGCCTCGCAGCACGTCAGCTGTGGGGTGGCTGGTGGCGCGCATGCGGCGGTTCCAGAACAGAGCGAGCTGCGCGTGCGGCTTGAGGTGGCAAACTGCCAAAACCAGGAGATGGAGGAGGGTGTCTGCTTGTTTTCTTGGACAGCTTACCGCCTGGTAACATGGAGGGTGACTCCGGTACTGGCCATCTTTCATGTCGTGTGCTAAGCTGGTGTTGCGAGTCGTGTTGAGCATTTGTTGTCTCGAGTGTGCACCGTGCATTCATGAGTAAATTAGCAAGGGATCGAGAAGAACATAAAAGAGACAGAGTTAATTGCAAAAAATCATCACGTTTATGGCTAGGTTTATGAAAAGATATGTAGTAATTCTTAACTTTTGACAAAACCCACCACGTTTCGGGTAAAAAATATAGAGAAAACATTGATCAGATGATTAGCCCGTTTGATCACCTTATGGCAAGTAGGACTGGAAAATCGTCGCCGTCAGAAGCCCACCGCCGGCCCCGCCTCTCCTCATCTCTTTCGCGCAGACCTTCGACTGAGCTCACGCCCCTGACCTCCGGCGAGGCGGCATCCCTCCGTGAGCAAGCTTTTAGTCGCCGTCCTTCCTCCTCGAGCACGATGAGGCCGACACCCTACCTCCTCCCACAGGATGAGGTCCGTGCCCTGAGCCGTCGCGCCACAACACCCTTCCCGTGCCGTCCGACGCCAAACCTGGGTTGCTCCGACCTATGCGGCCAGTCCATGGCGCGGCTGTCGTCGCTCCTGGACAAGGACGAGGACCAAAGCTCCCCATGAGCTTGTTGTTCACCTCCTTGACCCGCGGCGAGGCAACATCCCTTCCCAGACACGTGAGATCCGTGAGCTGACTAGGCAGGCGATCATGGTGGTTGGCAAGCCGCGCCATGGTCATGTAGGACGGCGGCTGTCTTAAGGCAAGTGGCGGAAAGGTGGTCGCCCGACGGGGTTGCAAGGGGGCGGCACTAGTGGTTGGGGCGTTGCAGGTCGAGCGGGAGGCAGCGGACTCCGGCAAGCAACAATAAGAAAGGGAGGAACAGAGGGGTGCAAATAGGGGTTGGGTAGCATTTCTAATTTAACTTCAGGGGTGTGTATGTCAATTTTTGCCAAATCAACTCTTTACAATCTGACCCTACTTGTCGGAAACGCGCTCAAACGTGGCAAATCAACTCATCAACTCTTTTTGGAAAACGTTTACCCGAAACACGATGGCTTTTGCAAAAATTTAGGGACTAAACATTTCTATGCAAACCTAGCCGCAAAAATGATGGTTTTCTGCGCTTAACTCAAGGGGACGCACTGGCCACGATGAAAATCTAGCTAGTATTATCCGTAAGAGGAGAAAATAAAATCATCCTACTTAGTCCATCCTCTTACTCTGAACGATTTCCTTCTCTCTCGACTATTTACACTAAATGTTTAGGAAAAATCAAGTTAGGGTTTTCCGCAAGAAAACTCAATAGAAAACGGATAAATTAGTAGGGATCAAGAAAAGATAGGGTCATATGACCTCAAGCCGTCGGTGGTTGCTGGGTTGAGGTCACCGGTGACGCTGCTCCTTTTCTCCGCTCGGCTCCGGCCGTTGTTGTGTTGGAAGTGTGGAGACTATTTTATAGGAACACTGTTACCCTCTATATCCCCTAGTGTATATTATAGGAATAATAAAACAATTTAGCAGTCTGACTTACGTCCTCGCAAAGTAAATAATGATTATTGTTACAGTAACCGTAGAATAGGATAGGGTCCTAATCAAAATTAAAAAATTAAATACATTTGGTTTAGGCACTACTAACAGGGTAAGAGGAGATTTATTTTATAGATCAAAGAGGAGAGGGGCTATCTAAATCCTAAAATAAAAGCGCGCTCGAAGTAGAAGTACCAATGGCCCAGTGTCATGAACCTTCTTCATCTGATCCAACCAGGAGCTGGCTGAGGGGCGCGGCTATGTGCCGCTTACTGCGACACCTACGTATGGCTCGCCTGCTGTGAGGCCGTATTGGCCCGGCCCAGTAATCGCAAGCCATGTCATGCATGATTTTTTTCCTTCACCCCCTCCCCCCTCTCTATCATAGCTTGAAAAGTGTTAATACTATCTTTGAAAAATGTTAATCTTGTAATTTGAAAATATTAAACTCAATTTTCATAATGTAAACATGCATAGGAAAATATTCCTGATGTATACAAAAAATGTATAACATGAACACACACATATACACATATATATACATACATATACATACATACATATACATACATATATATGTGTATATACATATACATATATACATATATATATATATACATATATACATATATATATATATATAACATCCTCTCCATGTATGTACGCATGCACTTTAAGGCAGAAGAATAGAAAATAATAATAAATAAATAAACCAGCTTCTACATGTATGTACACATGCACTAGAAGGCAGAAGAATAGATAAGATGAATCTTAAGCTCGAATCAAGAGCAGAAGAAGGCGGAAGCTTGAGTCAAGCCAACAGTATGAGTAACGAGATTGAGAAGGCCGCAATGCGAGTAACGAGAAGCTGAGAAGGCCGTAATATGATTAACGAGAAGTTGTCGGCTTCTTGACTGCTCTCGTGAAAGCATCATCATCCACACCTGTCATTTGAATACAAAAGAGAAGGCTCCTGAATGCTTCCCTAGCCGCTATAAAAGGAAAAGCTGACTCTAGAGGAACATACACAGACAGAGACGAGACGGAGTCCAAAGCCTCGAGCAAGAAGAGCAGCCTCCAAAGCACTCTTACCTTAGTAGTAGTACCACCACCACTTGTAAAATAGCCACCATATCGAAGGTGCTGTAATCGCCAAGAAAAATAAGGTATCCTTTTTCAGTTCGTGTAATCCCTTCGGGGCTTTCCGAAAGGGAAAGCCATATGTAAATTATGTTGTAGAAATGAAGTAGTTTTCTACTTCACTTGGTATTTTTATTTATGGACTTATGGGAGAAATTTTTATGCTAGGGATCCTATAGGATAAACCTATGTCGATAGTTCTCTGTTTAGCCATGTGTGGTGTTTGAATGAGAACCTTGTGACCGTAGAGAAGTGTTCCCTTCGGATGGAACTGACTGGAAAGACGATAAGAATTTACCCCAAAAGTCTGAATTTAAAAACATCAGTTGAACGAACCTAGCTACATCTAATACAACATAATGAGAAATATGATGTGCACTGAGTAGGATATCACACCACTGCGAACACCACCGATTAAATTGTTGGCCTCGCGAGCCATGATAGATCCTACATAAAAAATAACCAATTCAATAAAGAATACACAGTGCAAACAGTGACAAAGAATTAAATATTAGAGAGTGAATAGAATATTAGCCTAATTATGTACTATCCTAATCATGAATTAGCATAAAAATACAGATACACAAAAAATAATAAATATTAAGCTAATATGTGCTTAAGTTGATATACAATTAATTTAATATGTGATTAAGCTAATATACAATTAGGGTCATATGCGATTAGTCTAATATGTGACTAGGCTAATATTCTATTCACTGCAATATTTAGTTTCTTGTTGTTTGCGATTAGTTTAATGTGTGATTACGCTAATATGTAATTATGCTAAGTCATGGTTAGGATAGTACACGATTAGTCTAATATTCTATTCACTCTCTAATATTTAATTCTTTGTCACTCTTTGCACAGTGTATTCTTTATTGAGCTGGTTAATTTTTATGCAGGATCTATCAAGGCTGGCGAGGCCAACAGTACAACCAGTGGTGTTCGCAGTGATGTGATATCCTACTCAGTACTCATCATATTCTCATTATGTTGTATCAGATGTAGCTAGGTTCGTTCACTTGATGTTTTTAAATTCAGACCTATGGGGTAAATTCTTATCGTTTTCTCATGCGGTTCCACCCGAAGGGAACACTTCTCTATGGCCACAAGGTTCTCATTCAAACGCCACACATGGCTAAACAGAGAACTACCGGCAGAGGTTTCTCCCATAGGATCCCTAGAATAATAATTTGTCCCATAAATTCATAAATAAAAATACCAAGTGAAGTATGAAACTACTTCATTGCCACAATATAATATACATATGGCTTTTCCTTTCGGGAAGCCCCGAAGGATTACACGAACTGAAAAAGATACCTTATTCTTCTTGGCAATTACTACGCCTTCGATATGGTGGCTATTTTATAGTGGTGGTACTACTACTAAGGTAAGAGTACTCTGGAGACTGCTCTTCTTGCTCGAGGCTCTAGACTCCGTCTCGTCTCTATGTGTGTGTGTGTGTGTGTGTTCCTCTGGAGCTAGCTTCCCCTTTTATAGCCGCGAGGGAGGCGCTCATGAGGCTTCTCTTCTTTATTCAAATGACAGGCGTGGATGAGGATGCTTTCACGAGAGCGGTCGAGAAGCCGACAACTTGTCGTTACTCACATTGGGGCCTTCTCAGCTTCTCTTTACTCGCATTGTGGCCTTCTCAATCTCGTTACTCATACCGTTGGTTTGACTCAAGCTTCCGCCTTCTTCTGCTCTTGATTCGAGCTTAAGATTGATCTTATCTATTTTCTGCCTTCAAGTGCATGCGTACATACATGAAGAGGCTGTTTTTTTGTTTTTTTATTCTTCTGCCTTGGGGTCGAAACTTGGAGAAACATCCTCCTCAAGGGCGGTTTGCCCACAAGGCAAGAGACTTTCTCGGACTCCAGGACCAGACGCCAAGGTCCTCGGCGTCTGGCCCCAAACGCCAGGGTCCCCAGCATCTAGCCCCTGGCCTCCGCAAAACATCTTTTGCACCTTCTAAAGCCTCATGGGCTTTCCCCCTTGGCCCAAATAAAGTGTCGTTGTACCCAAAACATTTTGGGAAACATCCAAAACTATTTCCGGTGAATTCCGGAACCCGTTCCGAGACCAAACATTATTATCCCATATATCAATCTTTACCTCCGGACCATTCCGGAGCTCCTCGTGACGTCCGGGATCTCATCCGGGACTCCGAACAACCTTTGGTCACCACCATACATAACTCTATACTACCAAAACGTCACTGAACCTAAAGTGTGCAGACCCTGCGGGTTCGAGAACTATGTAGACATGACCGAGACACCTCTACGATCAATAACCAATAGCGGGACCTGGATGCCCATATTGGTTCCTACATATTCTACGAATATCTTTATCGTTCGAACCTCTATGTCAAGGATTCACTTAATCCCGTATGATGTTCCTTTTGTTCTTCGGTATGTTACTTGCCCGAGATTCGATCGTTGGTATCTCCATACCTAGTTCAACCTCGTTACCGGAAAGTCTGTTTACTCGTTCCGTAATACAATATCCTGTGACTAACCCTTAGTCACATTTCTCGCAAGGCTTTTTGTGATGTTGTATTACTGAGTGGGCCCTAAGATACCTCTCCCTCATATGGAGTAACAAATCCCAGTCTTGATCCATGCCAACCCAATAGACACCCTCGGAGATACCTATAGAGTACCTTTATAGTCACCCAGTTACGTTGCGATGTTTGATAAAAGGTACTCCTCCGGTGTTAGTGAGTTGCATGATCTCATTGTCATAGGAACAGATACTTGACATGCAGAAAACTGTAGCAATAAGCTGACACGATCATATGCTACGTTTATAGTTTGGGTCTTATCCATCACATCATTCTCCTAATGATGTGATCCCGTTATCAAATGACATCTCATGTCAATGGCTAGGAAACCTTGACCATCTTTGATCAACGAGCTAGTTTACTAGAGGCATACTAGGGACACAGTGTTGCCTATATACCCACACATGTATTTAGTTTCCAATCAATACAATTATAGAATGGATAATAAACGATTATAATGAACAAGGAAATATGATAATAACTAATTTATTATTGCCTCTAGGGCATATTTCCAACACCTTTCTCTTCTTTCTTCACTGGATATTGGTACCAAAAATTATCCAATAAGCATCCTTTGACATCAAGGCGGATATGGATCTTCGGTTTGAAATTGAAGGTATTTGGTGGAAATATTTTCAATTTATTATCATCTCCAAACATAATACATTTTCTTCCATTGTCGAGTGTTCCTTTCATCATTTCTGTGAAATTTGGGAACGAGAAAATATGTCAGGTAAACTATTATCTTTTACCTTAATATGCTCAAATATTACTTTATATGTATTCCCACCCATAATATCTTCAAATAACACTCATCTTCTTTTCGAACTTTTCACACTATTAATTTTATTGTAATATCGACATATAGCTTCACAGTATGTTCTTACTGTGAATTCTTTATATCCTAGATATAGCCTAAAGGAATTTATTGCGTTTACTACTGCAAGTATTTCCCTATCATTATTAATTACAGTCTTTAATTTATAACTTCCTGTAACGTATCTGTATATTTCTTCTTCTGCTTTTGGGGAATATTTATTAGGCTTTTGTTTTAGTATAGCTCCCCATCCTATTTTCCATGCATTTGTTTCAATTATAAAGTAGTTGTCTTCTAAAGGTAATTCTAAGGGTTTAAAATTCTTGAATTTTTCCTTCATGGCCTTTACTAATTTTATATCTTTAGATCTGAAATATCTTTGACCATTTTTTCTTAATTTAGCGTATAAAGTTCCAGCTAGCTTTGCTAAGTTATCTGTATGATTTCTTGCAGAGTTTACAATTCCTAAGAATTGTTGTAGAGCCTTTTTATCACTCATGTTGTCAGGAAATTCTAGTATTTTCTTTGCAATATGTTCTTGTAAATGTATTTTTCTTTCTCATATTTCATGACCAAGGAAATTTATTTTTTCTTTGCAAATTTTCATCTTCTTTTTGGATAATATAAGCCCATTTTGTTTTACCTTCCGAAAGAACAATTCAAGATGGGATACATGCTCTTTGTATGATTTTGAGAATACTAATAAATCATCAACATATACCAATATAAATGCTTGATTCTCATTCAATATATTTTGCATTTTCCTTTGAAACAGTGAAGGAGCATTCTTTAGGCCCAATGGCTTCACTAGCCATTCATAATGGCCTTGTGGACAAGTAAATGTTGTCCAAGAGATAGATTCTTCGGCCTTCTTTACCTGCCAAAATCCCGCTTTTAAATCAAATTTATAGAAATATTTACTTGCTTGTATTCTGTTAATCCATCCCTGCTTATTAGGTATATTGAATGCATCTTCTATTTTATTATCATTAAGCCTTTTAAAATTAGTTACCATTCTGGATTTACCTCTCACTTCTTTAGCATGATTCCTAACTGTAAAAGCAGCACAACAATGAGGGCTTCTGGTTTGTCTAATTGCTTTTAATTTTATGCATTTTGAACTCTTCAAAATCTTTAGGAGTAGCTTCTATTGGCCTCGACTTAATTATATAATATGGGTTTATGATATTAATTTTGCAAAGTATAGAGTTCTTATCCCAATGTTTCATTAGTATTTCCTCAATAATTTGTATATTTTCTAGTCTTTTCCCAATCTTGTTTATATCTTTTGAGATTTTATATCTCTATACCAATTCTGCGAGAATGATTGCAACCCTATACATTATATACATGTATTTTCTATATGATATTGTTCGATAGTCTCACTAAGTTATTCTTCTTTGCAGAAATCAAGGGGATCTGAGCTGGTGTTGTATTCATCATCTACATTAGATATTTCTACATTTTGTAAATCTTTTTTTTGTTTTGTTACTTCTGATATGTATGGAACACTCACTTGATATGGAATAAATGTAACCCCTTCTTCATGTATAATCGTGGTTTGTAAAGATTCTTGTAAAAATCTTAACCCTATTATCATATCATCATTTATTGTTGATAAATATCTTATTGTAATTTCATCTATTATATATTTCGTGCCATTTATGTAGGATTCAATATTGTATGCTAATCGGTTATGGATTTTTTTATTCCCGAAATATAAGTAGATACTTCGACTTTATTATCATCTATGGTTTCGACTATTTCGGGACATCTCACGAAGTATTTATCATGCATAATGTTCTTTGTGCAACCCATATCTAATAGTACCAATATTTAATAGGAAATATTTGACCTCAGAACTATTTTAACTGGGATTCTTATCCCTAACACTTCTTTGAACGGTAATCGAACAATATATTTATTTCCGAAACTAGTTATTGAATCTTTTAGTTGTATTAACTTGTCTCCTTTTTTATCTCGCTGTTACCATTTGTTCTTTCATTTCTCTGCTTTTTGCAATATTATTCTCTCGCTCTTTACTATTATCTAACTCATCTTTTAGTTTTTCTAACTCTGCTTCTAGTTCATTTATTATATTTTGTAGGTTTCTAACCCTACTGGATAATATTCTTTCTTCTGGTTCTAACTCTATTTCCTGTCTCCACTTCTGATTATTAGTTCTTAGACAAGAGGTACAAGCTTGTTTTAAACATAAGCTACATGCGAACATATTATCTATGCTTGGATAGTATATACAAGAGGCACATTTTATGTTATAATCAGATTTTTCTTTAATCCAATCGTTTTCACAATCAAATTGATTCATCATTTCAATTTTTAAACCTGCTAGTTCATCTGTTAGGTCTATTTCATCTTCACTAGATTCATATTCTTGGGTCTCATTTTCTACTTCATCTGTTTCTATGATTGAATATGTTGACTCGTCATCTTTTATTTCATCATCACATACTAATATATTCTCATTAACACTATCGATAATTAATACTCTCTCTTGTTCTTCATAATTGCTAGAGTATCTTTTCTGATCTTTATTAGGGAAAGTTCTACTTAGGTGGTCGGGAGAGTTACATATGAAACACCTGCATGTTTTATCATAAGATTTCTTATGATTATATCTTCTTACATTTCGTTTATGTGAGAATGAAGATCTATTGTCTGACCTTCTTAAGAAATATCTTTTCTTTGTTCTAAAATTCTTATTATCTCTTCTGGATGGTCTATAATATTTATTTTTCCTATGCCTTTATTCTCCATATGTTAGAGGTATCTGTACAATGTTATTGCAAAAACTATAATCTGATTTCTTCATAGATCTTTGAGCTTGAATACTTATACATACCTTTATCAACTGTTTAAAAACAAATGTTATGGCTTGGGATATATTTACCACATTTCCTCCTGATTCTTTTTGATATTCCTTGAATATTATAGATCCTAGAGGATCACGCAACTTATTAAAATATCTTTCTACGACACCTACATTGAAACCTTGCTTAGACGTAGTAGCATTATATAAATAATGTTGGGAAAATTCTCTTATGCCTTTCCAACAAGTTAATGTTAATTTTTCTATTTCTCTTAATCTTTCATTTTGTAATGAGGTATGTCCTAATTCTGGATCTTCCGCTATGATCATATTTGAAATGACATTTGCGAAGTTATTCGGATTACTTCCCGCCCTTTTTAATTCTTCATATTGATTTGGGTATGACTCTACCCATTGTTCTCATAGAACTTTTACGGATTCTCCTAAAAATGTTTCAAGATATGTTAACATATCTTCAACTTTAGTACATACATTACACTGGTTTTGTATGTATTTTTGAACTATTAAGCCTTTCCATATGCTGATTATATTTGGCCAATCTATCGGGTCGTGAGCTGCTAGATTTAATTAACGCTATCATTTTTATAATTTTGAAATTGTATTTGCTTTTCAAAATCTGTTCTTTTAGTACCCATATATCTATATTGATCAGGAATATACGTAGGTTGGTAGTCATCTTTTTCTGGGGCCATTGTCCAGCTGATCTAGTAGGTCTCTCTCTATTTCTCCTTATCTTTCTACTGAGGACTCCCCATATTATTTTCTTCTTTTATGACTACTTTATACTTCCATAGCTTCCATTGCATTATCTAATGTAGCCCAGCATCATCTAGTGAGTTTATAAAGTCACTATTTTGTTCTGTATCATCATAATTTTGATCTTATATCAACATTTCTCTCATTAGTTCTTCTTCCTCCTCATTGCTTTCAAGTAAAAGTTTATTATTTATATCCCATTGCTCTTCTTCACCAATAACTTCAACTTTTTGAACAATATTCTTATCCTTATTATTATTAAAAATGACATTATTAGTACTACCAATATCTTCTCTCCTTTTCTACTCATGGTTTGGTTTGGTTTGACATAGTTGAACTGCTACTGTCTAACTTTTTCTCATTTTTTAATTTCTTTAATCTTGCAATTTCTCTAATGATAAACAATTCCCTTTCTCTTATCTTAGGCCAATCTTTTGTCATGGAATTACTATATTCTCATTCTATATGCTTCAACTTCTTTTCCCAATGTTTTACTTCATCATCTAAATTAGCTTTTTCCATGCATTCACTTGCACCTTTATCTTTGTCATTATTAAATTATGTTTCTGACATAAGAGATTTTGTATCTTCTATCAATGCAGATTTATAGTTCATAAACCTAATACTACTACTTCCTTCAGAATTTTGATAGCTTATATAGTTTTCGGGTTGATTTAATTCTTTCTTTTCTATTAATTCACCTATCTTGCATTCTTCGCCCGCTCTTTCTTCAGAACCAATTTTAAGTGGATTCATAAATTTTATACATTTTGATTGCATACTATCAATAACATCATTCACATTTACTTGATATCTAGAGCTACTTCTGTTAGTGAGCCTTCCTATAAATCCTATGCTTACTAATAAATTTGTTCCTTTAAAATCTTCATATCCTTTAGTTTGGAAACCAAAACTCATCTTTTCAATAAGTTATTTTACATGCATCATTAGGTCTGGAGCTATATATTTTATTAATCTATTTTCATTCGTGTCTCCTTCCAAGAATCCTAATGTTGCTTTATCTACAGTTTCCCATCTTCTATCTAGTAGTGTTATTAGCATGTTTGCTCCTAATTTCTTTCTCGTCTTCCCTTTAACCCCTATGATATACATTCCTTGATGAATATATTTATAACCAAAATATTTTAGTTCATTTTCAATATTCTTGCTCACAACTCTTAAATCTATTGGCTGTGTTAACACTTAACTCTACTTCTCTAGATATTTTGTATAAACCAGTACTACTTTCAAACATACCCATGTGATATACTTGTTGCGGTTTTATTTTTCTTATGGTGTCTTTCTGATATCTCCCTAAGTCTCTTTGAATATCTATAACTTCTTCAATATTGTCAATATCATCATCTTTACATGATAATCTAGGCTTCATTGCTAGTGGCCTTGAATCTTGCCTTACTAATTGGAGGGTTTTGTTTCTTCGAAGAAGCCTTTAGATATGTCCATTTTCTAAATTAATACTTCTTGATAAGTTTACTATACCATATGATGATAACACAATTTCTTTGTTGCTTTGAACACTATTTAGCTTATCTAAAACCATGATTAATAGATGGAGAATTCTGTTATTTTGTATTAATATTATTTTGGAGTCTTCTTTAGGTGAGTCATGATAAGAAAAACCGATGGGAGGTGATAAGTATTTTTCTACTTCGTTTAATGCTTGCCTATATTCACTCATACAAATTATAAAATAACTAGAGTCTTTACTTCTTGGACTAGCTTTTTGAATTCAAATATATCACATCTTATATCAACTCCTAATAACGGATATTTACCTTTATTTAGGACACTGCTTAAATTCTTCCCTATGGATTGCACTTCTTCTTTAATATAATCGTTATTATTATTGACTATAAGATTTCTTTATTTTCATTCTTCTAATTTATGTAGAACTCGATCAACTTTTTATTCAAACCTGAGTATTGCTCTACTAGCTTTTGATATTCTCTACATAGGCTTTCAAATTTTTGATCTAAATTATCTTGCCTTTTCCCCTAATATATATAAAAGTTATGGATGAGATCAAAAATTAAATTTAGTTAGCATGAGAAGTATGCCACGTATGTTCTCCAGAGGGATTTATTCAGCACCTTATATTAATATTTTCTTTACTATTTATTATTTTACCTCTACTAACTTTTAAGTTTAAATACCTTAACCTTTCAATGATTAAACACTAGACCTGATACCAAAAACAAATACATACATACATACATACATACATATATAATAAATATTAGGCTAATATGCGATTAACTTAATATGTGATTAAGCTAATATACGATTAGTCTAATATGTGATTAGGCTAATATTATATTCATTACAATATTTAATTCCTTGTTGTTTGTGATTAGTTTAATGTGTGATTATGCTAATATGTAATTATGCTACTTCGTGGTTAGGCTAGCACACAATTAGGCTAATATTATATTCACTCTCTAATATTTAATTCTTTGTCACTGTTTGCACAGTATATTCTTTTTTGAGCTGGTTATTTTTTATGCAGAGTTTATCAGGGCCGACGAGGCCAACATTACAACCAGTGATGTTCGTAGTGGTGTGATATCCTACTCAGTACTCACCATAATTCTCATTATGTTGTATCAGATATAGCTAGGTTCGTTCACTTGATGTTTTTAATTTCAGACTTTTGTCATAAATTCTTATCGTCTTCCCAGAAAGTTTCACCCGTAGGGAACACTTTTCTATGACCACAAGGTTCTCATTCAAACATCACACATGGCTAAACAGAAAACTACCGATAAAGGTTTCTCCTATAGGATCCCTAGCATAAGAACTCGTTCCATAAATTCATAAATAAAAATACCAAGTGAAGTACGAAACTACTTCATTTTCAGAACATAACTTACATATGACTTTCCCTTTCGGGAAGCCCCGGAGGGATTACACGAACTGAAAAAGGAGACCTTATTCTTCTTGGCGATTACATCGCCTTTGATATGATGGCTATTTTACAAGTGGTGGTGGTACTATTATTAAGGTAAGATGCTTGGAAAGCTGTTTTTCTTGTTCGAGGCTCTGGATTCCGTCCCGTGTCTGTGTGTGTATTCCTCTAGAGCCAGCTTTTTCTTATATAGCCGCGAGGAAGGCGCTCAAGAGCCTTCTCTTCTTTAGTCAAATGACAGGCGTGGATGAGGAAGCTTTCACGAGAGCGGTCGAGAAGCCGACAGCTTCTCGTTATTCACAGTGCAGCCTTCTCAGCTTCTCGTTAGTGACATTACGACCTTCTCGATCTCGTTATTCACACCGTTGGCTTGACTCAAGCTTCCGTCTTCTTGTGCTCTCGATTCGAGCTTAAGATTGATTTTATTTATTTTTCTGTCTTCAAATGCACATACATGCAGAGGCTGGTTTATTTTTTATTTTTTATTTTCTATTTTCTTCTTCTTTTTATTTTTTATTTTTTATTTTCTTCTTCCTTCAAGTGCATGCATATGTACATACAAAGGATGTCTTTTTTTACAGGGGTCTTCGTACCAATTGTTAGTCCTATTTACAAAAATGTTAATCAGGTGTATAAAATTGTTTGACAACCAAAAATATCATACTTTAACAAAAGTATTAAAGACATTTAAAGAAGTGTATACAATGTAGCAATGTTTGTGCAGTTCAAAAAAGTAGTGCGTACATTTAGAAAAATGTATGTCCCATCCAAAAGAATAATCAAAAGTTTCAAAATTTTAGTCGTCACATTTTACATAATATATTTGTACAGTTTACAAAATGTTTGCACAGTTAAAAATAATAATAATACCTTTCCTAAACCTTCTAATATTTATTGGAAAAAGATATTTGAAAAATATGTTCAAAACCTGTTTTGGTAAAATGTTGAACATGTATTGAGAAAATGTTTAAAATGTTCTACATGTATACGAAACATGTATAACATATATGAAAAATTAGACATGTGTTAGAAAGACAAAATCATGTTCACGAATATTACATGCTCATCTATGAATCTCGTCGTAGAAATTTTGAAGCTAATAGTTTAGCGAAGTTTAGTTTATCTCTTGGTTCTGGTAGACATGTGTGGCTGGTTGGTTGATCCACATGATTCTGTAATTATTCCACCAAACATTGTTGTTTTAATGAAGTGCGACGAGGTTTCTAAATAAAAGCAAACTGTAAGAAACTTCTCCTTTTTGAAAAAAGAAAAAGAAAACACTGTACAACTGTTTCTTCATTGACAATGTGGCATCTACAGTTCAAACTGACCGGACCATATACCTTCCACCGTCTAGTTTGTGTTTGTGGATTTCTTCTCTTTGCGGGGTTTGTGTGTAGAAATTACTCCAGCTGATTCGCACGCACGCGATGTGAATACATAAACAGCACACGGTTCAAACTCTTGACTAAAAAGCACGCAACTCACAAACTACAACATCAAAGGTGCATTTTACAACTGACCGATACATTTTATTCCGGCACACGCATGTGCGCACAGCATACACCCACGGGCAGGATCACCAGCCACAAACAAAAAACACCAGCTGCCAGCTCCTGATCCCCCGATCATCTCCACGCCTAGAGGTACTTGTCGGTGGTCGGGTTCGCGCCGGTGCCCGTGTACGCGGGGTCGGCGGTGGCGGGCGCGGCGCCCACGGGGCCGTGGTGGCCGTGCGGCCCCGTGAGGGGCACGCGCGTGGCCCCGTGGCGCCCCGCGGCGGCCTCGGCGCGGTGCTCCGCCTTCTCCTGGTGCATCTCGGCCTTGGCCTGGGCCTTGTTGGCGCGCGTCTCTTCCTTGGCCATCTCCTTCTCGCCGTGCGTGGTCGCCGTGGCCTTACCCGTCTTGCCCTGCGCCTTGGCCGTGCCCTCCTTCGCCTTCTCCTTGGCCGAGCTCACCGCGTCCTTCACCTTCACCTTCGCCGTCTGCATCCTCGCCGCTCCTCGGAAAAAGCTTCTTCTGCTGAAGTGCGCTTGTAACTTTGTACGTATGTCTTCTTGTGTGGGTGCTTGGGTGTCTGGGAGTGTTGGATGTCGTGGCGGTCGTGTGGTGTATTTGTAGGCGAGGATGGGCTGGTTTGGAATGGCGGCGCTAGCGTTTCGGGTTCTGCCGGAAGCGCGAGACGTGGGGTGGTAGGTGGCGCGCACGCGGTGGTTCCAGAGCAAGCCAGAGTTGCACGTAGCGGCGTGAGGTGGCGCCGAAGGTTGGGCAGGCGGGCGCGTGGAGCGTGTGGCGCTCTGCTCTGGTGCCGCGTGCCCACGTGGTGGATGACGGCGGTGCGCTCGTGCTGCGGATCAGTCCGGTGCACGTGAACAACTACTGGATCAACATCAAACAAGCAAGTGTGGCTGTGTAGGTCTGGCTCCAGTGCGGGATCGCTATATTGGAGGCTGCAAGCGCCCATTAAACGCTTATAATTATAATATTCGTGCATTACAATTGGAGGACTTTGGGAAAAATAGGCACAGTTTATTCCGGAATTTTGATATATGCATTCGTGTAGAAGAATATACACAATTGTGGGTATTTTTGTAATATAACATTCGTGTATTACAAAAATACTTGCAGTTATAAAAAGGTATTTATGTACGTTTGGAGAATGTTTATGCATTCTTAAAAATGTGTTAATTTATTTTAAAATATGTTCTTGAATTAAAATTTTAATTTGTTTAAAAATAGTTTTTAATATGAAAAGGAGTTTACATATGTTCAACATGTGTCCATGTAATTTTTAATATTAGTGCCACTTTTAATGGAGTAAATATTCTACATAACATGTTCTTGTAATTTTAGAAAGTGCTCATGTATTTCCAAAAAATATTGCAGCTTAAAAATATTTTTTATAAATGCTTGCGTAGTTCATAAAAGTGTTAACGTGGTATTGAAATTTGATAATATAAAATTACAAATTATTCATGTATTTTAGAAAAAAACATATTTTTTAAAAGTATTCGCACATTTTAAAACATGCCTAAAATAAAAATAATTGTGAAAGTATTTTTAAAATTGTTAATGTAATTTCAAAATGTGCTTGACACTTTTAGAAAAATATTTATGTATTTGGAAAATTTCAGCACATTTACAAATTACGTCAGTGACTTTTAGAAATTTTAAATGAGTAAAAAAGGAAAATATATAAAAAATCACATAAACCCATGAAGCACGTACATATATAAGACAAAAAAAAACTAAAAGTGAAAACATAACATAGTCCTTCCCACGCTACTGGGGCTCACCCCAAGCACGAGTACTTGCACGTTGCATGATCGTATACTTCATCTGTGCAAATTTAGGGTGGGACAAAGAAATATAGAACACAATTGGGGGAAATAATTTAAAAATCTTGTCATATACTCTCTCTGTCTGAAAATATTGTCTCAATATTGTACTAGTTTTAGTATAAAAAATGTATTTGAAACACTTATTTTAGGACAGATGAAGTATGATTCATTTTCTTTTGTATATGCACTACTATAGTGAAGTATATATATTTTTAAAACGGAGGCAAGAGTTTTGTCTCATCTTATTAAATAAGAAGAAGACGAACAAGGTTCTATGTTATAGGACCACTCAGTTTTGAAAAGATTATCACTCTTCTGATGAAATGTTATCTAGAAATCTAGCCTCGGCTACTACCCAAATTTTAGCCTCTTCCCTAATCTTTGCTGCCACACAGGTGGGCAGAGAGGCCTTGTTTTGAAAGACACGAGCATTCTTCTCGTTTCAGATCTCCCAGCATATGAGCATTTGTAATGAGTTTATGGCCTTTTTCGAGTATCCCGCTTGCCCTTCGCCCAAATTTTATCATTGTTTCATCATGTGCAAGTCGTGCCAAGAAGGAGTCCGCTGATTGCCATCCCAGCCAATCGTAGATCAAGTTCCAAACCTTGCTAGTGAAGCGACATTTGAACACCAAGTGGGCTACAGTTTCTGGATCTCTCTTGCAAAGCTGACAAGTGCCACAGTTTGGCCATCCTCTGTGGATCAATTTGTTCACTCTGTCTTAAAGAACCAGCCAAGACAAGAATTTGATCTTGGATGACGTCCAAATCTTTCACACCATCATGGGCATCTCATATTTTGATCAAACCAGTAAACTGCATTATGCGCTAGACGAGTGCTCATTGTGGCTCCAACAAATGCTCTACCACTAGTACAATGATTTTTCATTTTTTCGTGTTACCTACTTATTTGGAACAATGACTGGGTGATTGTCATAAGCCATTTACTGCACAAAATAGTGTGTCGATTCCCACATTAGGCGCGTTAGCGGGCATGTCCAACTCAAACAGCTCACGTGAACGGTTTTCAATCACTAGCTTTGCAAGTTTTTTTCCCGTGGCTATTCTATTTCTCTGGTTGTTTTCTTTCGGAATTTTTCTTTTTGATTTTTTTCACCTTAACGTTAATTTTTCTAATCATTTTTCCTATTTCTAATAAAGATGTCATATAATTATATAACCTTTATTGACTCATCACATATATTTACTCAGTCTTATTTTTCTTTTTTGGATTTCTATTGTATTTTATTTTCTCATTTTTAATAGTTATTTTCCATTTTTATTTCTTTGTTTATTTTTCCACTACCCATTTTTTTCATACATACTTATATTCTTAAGAAATACATGAATAGTTTTTAAAAATGTGTGACCACTTTTCTGAAACTACATGAACATTTTCCTAAAAGACGGGGACACTTTTGAAATACATGAAATTAATAAAAATACTTGAATACATTTTAAAATCATCAGGAAAAAAATAGAATATCTGAACGCTCTTTATATTCACACAGATACTTTCTGAATTTGCACGACTTAACAGAATAGGGATAAAACTGAGTGTTTCTGAATCCTGAGTGGTGGGAACCAAGTGCAAACTCATAAAATTTTCAATTGCTTATTACTTAGTATATGTAGTTGTAAATGTAATAAAATTATGTTACTTATGGATATCCCACAAGCTTGTGGATTGCCCTTAAGTTTTTGAGCTTGTGGTCAAGTTCTACATTGTGTGTAGTTATTCATAAGGGCTGCCTTTTTGCTTGTGGATAATTTGTTGGTCGCATTGCACATGCCCTAAGTGCTAGGAGGTTGTATCAAACTCTCAATAGCATTCTACCTTCTTATGGGACGAATATAATAGTTTATGGTGACACGAAAATGCCGTTTGGAGCTTGGCCTCCATGGAGGCCGGTTTTTGAAAAAAAATCAAAATTCATCCAAATTTGTATTTTTACATTTCAAAAAAATCTAAAAAATACGAATATAGATAGAGGCATAACATACATGTGTGTAAATTTTCAAAACTGAATACGTTGAAACGAGGGCTGTGTAAAAAAGACAAATATGTGGCTTTTAACACATGCTACTATTCATCGGAAAGTTCATGAAGTTGTTCTTTTTCCAGAGATCTCATCTTAACGTATTTCATGATGGATTTTTGGACACATACACCTTTCACCCTTGTATACTTGTATATTTTTTCGGATTTTTTGAACCAAGAAGTTTGAATTCTGAATTTTTTAAAAATAAAGGGCTCTTAGGAGGCCGAGATCCAAAAGGCCCTACTCATGGTGATACAACATTAAATCCAAACCTGTCATTTTGAAGGACAAATAAAACAAGTGCAGAAGTAAGAAGAGTGGCTGAAAGTACATTTGCCCCCTTGGTGGTTTTGGTAATCAATAACAACATATAAGTCATTGAACTAATGTCTTCACCAAGTACATTTCAAGAAAAGTTCAATGATGGGAATGGCACAAGGATTGTGGAATTACCCCAAGATGCGAGGAAATAGGTTGGCCAAGCATCAAGCAAGAGGACTCTACATTTCATATTTGTGAGAAATCACTTTTAGTCTATAGGAAAGCCAATACTATTAAAAGGGGTAAAGTCTTGATGGTGAACAATATGCTCAAACGTGCACAAGTGATAATCACCAAGACATCCATATTCTCTCCCATCAAAGTCTGTCCTAAGCCAAATATACCAAATCGGTGCAACCAACTTTACTATCCCGATGCCACCAAGTTCAAAATCCTAGACAGACTTAGCCAAACCATAACACTTTGGTGCAACCGACACTGCACTCGGTGCCACTGAGTTGGGTTGCCAACTTCCTGTTACGCAAATTCTCATTTTCGGTCTGACCAAGAATGGTGAATCGGCGTCACCGAGTTTGGTAATTCTGACCGTTGGTCACCTTGTCGGTGAAACCGAGAGTTATATATCGGTCCATCCGAGATTCAAAAGTTGTCACTTTTTGTCACTTCGGTACCACCGAGTTTTACACTTCGGTGTCACCGATTCTGACTTATTGTGTGTAACGGTTGGATTTTGGAGATGCCTATATATACCCCTTCACCACCACCCACTCGAAAGATAAGCACTCAGAACTATTCCATACCTATCCTACTCAGTTTTCTGAGAGAGAACAACCTACCCTTGTGTTGAGGTCAAGATCTTCCACTCCAACCATATGGATCTTGATTTCTAGCCTCCCCACGTTGCTTTCCACCAATCCCATCTCTTCTACCAAGCCAAACCTGTGAGAGAGAGAGATTGTGTGTTGAGGAGTCTATCATCTTGAAGCATAAGAGCAAGGAGTTCATCGTCATTACCGAGCCTATTACCTTTTGGAGGGTGGTGCCTCCTAGATTGGTTAGGTGTCGCTTGGGAGCCTCCTACTTCATGTTGTGGAGTGAACCAAGAAGTTTGTAAGGGCAAGGAGATCGCCTACTTCGTGAAGATCTACCCATAGTGAGGCTAGTCCTTCGTGGACGGAAGCCGCATGGAATAGTCAAGGTTGCTTCTTCGTGGAACCCTCTGTGGGTAGAGCCCTTCATGGACTCTCGCCGCCATTACCCTTCGTGGGTTGAAGACTCCATGAACATGGACGTGCGATAGCACCACCTATCGAAACCACGGGAAAAATCATCGTGTCATCACTTGTGTTTGCATTCCTAACCCTGTGCAATGTCTTTATTTTCCGCTGCAATACTCTTAGACATGCATGTGTAGGGTGTTACTTGATATGCTATGAATGCTAAAACTTGCCAAGAATTAAAATTGGGAAAAAGACAAAACTTTTATTTGGTCAAGTAGTCTAATCACCCCCTCTAGACCTACTTTTGATTCTACAAATGGTATCAGAGCATTGGTCTCCATTGCATTGGTTTCACAACCTAGGACAAGTATGGCATATAGTGAGGGAAATTATCACCATAGAGGTCCATACTTTGATGACACTAATTTTGCTAGTTGGAAGCATAAAATGAAAATGCATTTGCTTGGTCATAATCCCGTCATTTAGGCTATTGTTCATGTTGTCTTGCAAGGTGAATTCTTTGCGGATGGAAAGGAACCGGATCATGAAGCATCTGCGGATGAATTGAAGATGTTGCAACTCAATGCTCAAGAATGTGACATACTCTTCAACTGCCTATGTCCTGAAGAATTCAACAAAATCAGCCGTCTTGAACACTCAAAAGAGATATGGTATACTTTGGTTGATATGCACGAAGAAACTAAGTCCGTGAGAGAATGCAAGTTAGATGTTCTTCAAGGTCAACTTGACAAGTTCAAGATGAAGGATGGTGAAGGAGTCGCCGAAATGCACTCTAGGCTATCTCTCATCACCAATGAAATTGCTGGCTTAGGAAGTGAAGAAATGACTGACAAGTTCATCATCAAGAAGATACTTCGAGCTTTGGATGAGAGATATGACACCGTGTGCACATTGATCCAAATGATGCCCAACTACAAAGATCTCAAACCAACGGAAGTGATTGGTAGAATTGTTGCTCATGAATGACACTCAAAGACAAGGAAGACCTTCATCACAAGTCTAGTGGTGCTTACAAAGCCACAAGTGATGCTCCCGCTACCTCAAGCGACAACCTTGTCACAAATGAAGAGATAAGCCTCATGGTCAAGAAATTCAACAAGTTCTACAAGAATAGAGGCAAAGATCGCAGCTCCAACTTCAGATATAAAGAGCAGCGTTCGTCAAGTCATGATCGAAAACTGCTACAATTGTGAGAATCCTGGACACTACTCCAATGAGTGCTCGGCTCCCTACAAACGAAGAGAAGAGTCACCAAGAAAACGAAGCTCAAGAGATGAATCACCTCGAAGAGAGAGGAGTAGAGATGATCGTTATGAACGAAGACTCTCAAGGAGAAGTAGGTACTCGGAGAAGAAGGACAAGAACACCAAGAGCTACTCAAGAAGGAAGTATCAAGCTCATTTGGTGAATGGGTTTCTGTCTCTGACTCCGACAACCACTCCGAGAGAAGCTATCACTCCAACTCCTAGTCAAGATGATGGTGTTGCCGGAATTGCACTAGTGACAACCAACTCCTATGATATATTGGATTCACCAAATGAAGGAGGTGGAAGTTGCTTCATGGTTAAAGGCCCCAAGGTATCACACCCCGAATATCTTGATTTCGATAGTGATGAAGATGATGTGGTTACGATGATGACTTTCTATGTGATAAAACTAGTGATGTTAATGAACTTGATAATTCTCGTACTAGTCAAGATAAGTCAATTGACAATGATAAGATGAAAATATAAGAACTAACTAGAGAACTCAACACTCTTAAGTTAGCTCATGAATCTACTCTTGAAGATCATAGAGAGCTTGTAAGAACTCATGAGAAGCTATGCTTCGAGAAGCTCAATTTGGAGCAAGAACATGGGTTTCTTAAAGCTATCAATGATGATCTCCGAAAGACGACTTCATCTTATATTGCCAAAAGACTACTCTTGTCTACATTCATGCCACAAGTCAAATCTAAGCAAACTAGTAACAAAGGAAAGAAAAGTTCTTCATCTAGTAGCAACAATAAAAATGCTAAACCAAATGATGTTGCTCCTAGTAGTTCTATTGATTCCACTAATGATGATTCTCTTAGCCAAGTAACACTTGAGCAAGAAAATGCTTTATTGAATGGAATTATAGAGAAAGGTATCTACAAGAGTCTTGAAGGGTACAAACAATTTGATGAGATTTTACGCAAGCACGGAGGATACCGGAAGAATCGTGGTGTTGGCTACTTCAACGCTAATGGAGTTGAATGGGAAGAAGGTCAATATCCCAATCCCAAGTTTGTTCCTCAAAAGGAGAAGTATGAAAATACTCTTCCCAAGGGGACAAACACTCAAGATGACCTTCCACCACAATACACCAAGCTCAAGGGCAAGAACAAGCTTCAAGAGGACTTTGACTCTTATAAAGATGAATCCCAAGCTTTGGTGAACTGGATTCCCAAGGCTACTTCTACAAGTGCTACTTCAACACCAAGAATCCCCATCAACTTGATGTGGATTCCCAAGAAGAAGAACTAGAGAGTTCTTGAGGGGTGACTCCGCCAATGAAATTCACTCACATTCATTATTGGCAAGATCTATTTGCAATCAACATCTACCCTATGCAATAGATCAAGGAGTCACACATTCCCTCATAGTTAAGCAAGGGACAAGGTAATCAACAAATCAATGGACATCATTATACATGCTTTGCACTCCATGTCCATAGATAGCCTTATATTTGTCTCTTGTGTGTTGGGACTAACCCATGTAGGTGAGAAGAGTAAGGAAACAACAAGGATGCTCCCAACTCTTGGTGATCTTCATCAATCTTGAGCATACACCACTACCTCACCAACATGAAGTCTTCATCGACAAAACCCAAGTTTAGTTTATCCCTCTTATGGGGTGATGTTACATCAAGGGGGAGCTTTACTCTAAGACCTGAGTCAAAGCATCTCTTAGTATGTGACAAACATTAAATGCTTTATGACAAAGTGGTAACCCTACTTGTGCTTAAACGATGAGTATGACCTATGATCAAGTACTCTTACTTGGATCCTAAGTCAAATACTCATATATAGATAACTTTGTCATCGCCGAAGTGCTTGTTAGATGCTAGAGTGTTTGTGCATGTTTGCCATGATTTCATTTGACATCTTATTGTGTGAGCATGTTGGTCTGCATTTATTTTCTCATTTGAGGATATCCAATTGTTGCTATTTGGCTTTTGATATATCTTTTGCCAATTGGATATACAAGAGTGCCTAGGACCACTTCTTTAGCTATCTATGCTTTCTCACCTCATACTCTATTCATGCCGCATCACAAAATTTTAACAAGTGCTTTTCGATACCTCTGCGTGTGGAGCACTCGGAGTTCCATATCGACAAGGACTGACCATTAAACCTCCCAAGTGCATCTCGGTGGAACTAACACCAAAATCTCGGTCTCACCGAATGCCTAGGGTTGATATGTTTTTTCAATCTCGGTACCATCGATTCCATTTTCTCGGTTACACCGAGTGTCCCTGTCATCTGACAGATGAGGCACTCGAGGACGCCGAAAACTTAGAATCGGTGTCACCGACAGTGGTGGGTATATAAGTCTACACCCCGATGCTTTGAAAATTCCACCTTCAAACGTCGCGCTCAAAAACCCTAAGTTGCCGCTCCAAGGATCCCTGGTCGTCGCCCTTGTCTCCCCCTGCTCCTCCGCCGCTGGGAATTGTCGTCCTCGATGAAATCCACTTCCTCGTCGCCGTCGTAGAGGATCCGTGCCAAGTTAGGGTACGGATTTGATCTCTAGTGCGCTCTCCATCCGATTCTTGCGCATTAGATACTAGTTAATCATCATTGCACCCTTTGCACATGTTCCTATCCTCTCAGATCCCCAAAATCTCATGTTAGATGGATTTTCTATGGTTTTGCCGTCCGCCAGATAAATCTCGGTGGAACCGAAACGAAAATATCGGTCTCACCGATATGCTTTTCAATGAGGTTGAGAACTGACTCGGTGGAACCGAGTAATTCATTTCGGTCCGACCGAAAAGGCTTCCAGGTTTCTGTTAAGAGTGAGTATGTCTCGGCCCCATCAAAAATTTCTTTTCGGCTGCACCGATATCTATTTGATAGATTGCAAAACTTTTGAAAATTCATTGCCCAAATTTCAAAAACCAGCCTCATTTTGTGATGACTCATCTTCTTCTGCTCTCCTATACTCTATTCACAGGGTCAGTATGTTAGGCTCAAAAGATAGTCAAAATTTGCCAGAGCAAGGAGTTGATATGAGTTTTGGAACAAGCCCAGAAGCCAGTTCTTTCTCAGATCCAGGCACCCCCAGCTCTGATGGGTTGCCCAAGGCTGCCACCAGAACCAGGAAGAAGCTCAACTCAGATGAAGAAAACTTAGATTTCATTCCTGAGGAGATTCTTGCTAAGAAACAAGAAAAGGCTACCAAGAAGTCAGCAACTGAAGCTACTTCATCTCGTAGAGTTGTCAGCAAAATCTATGCTCCTGCTAATACTATCAAGGCACATGAGAGTTCAAGAGCCACTATGTTAGTTGAGGTCCCCAAGCAAGCTATGCCTAAGAAGGCAGGGGAGAAAAAGTCCAGGAAAAGGATTGTTCGTGTTATGGGCATGCCTACCTCTATGTTTGAGGATCCAGAGGAGGCTGCTTGTGCTGCTGCTGAGGAGGAGGAAGAGCATGCTGAGATTGAGCCTCCCAAGAAGAAAGCCAAGAAGCTCATGGCTGATGCTATGCCAAAGACTGGCACCTCCAAGATCACCAAGCCTGCATCTAAGAAGACTGCAGTCAAAATACCAAGAGGACCACCAGAGACATTCGTGCTTCAGAAAAGAACGACGAGACTGCCTCCAGAAATGAAGATGAAGATGACCTAACCACATTGATGAAGCTTAGACCACATCTTCCAGTGCATGATGCCAGCCATTTGGTAGCTGAGGCATGAAGAAAAGGAAAGACTCAGGCTTGAGAGCCTAGAGAGCCATAGACCCATATGCTCAGAGGAGGAAGACCATTGTTGACTACAAGTTCTATACCAGAGAGCAATAGGATTTCTATGAGACCGTTCCGCTTGACAAGAGCCCTGCTGTTAGCGACATGAGATATGTCGTTTGGAAGTTTATTAAGGACAATGTGGACTACTTCCCAAGTGTCCAAGATAACTTTCACTGCATTGGTCTGGATAAGTTCATTGGAAGAGAAATTACAGCGTGGAATGACGAGATGATCATGCAATTCTACTCCACCGCTCATTTCTATGGAGATGGTAGAATTGTATGGATGACTGAAGGTGCTAGGTACGAATCCACTGTTGATGAATGGGCTGCTCTACTAAAAGTTCCTAAAGCTCGGGAAGGATATTTGGATGTATGCTCTGAAACCAAGGCTAGTCACAATGCCATGAAAGACATGTATACTCCTATCCCCGCTGACAAGGTGCAATCACACAAGCTAGGATCTATCTACTATCTGCAAGCTGGCCTCCGGACTATGAACACTATACTCAGGCATACCTTGATGCCCAAGTCTGGAGATGACAAGATGATCCGAGGCTACTCCATTAATATATTGATCCACCTTGACGGACACACCAGGATCAGAGTCATGGATTTGATTGTTGAGACAATCAAGAGGGTTGCTGCTGACCAAAAGCGCTCATGCTTCTATGCACCCTACATCCAGTTGCTCATCAACTCTTAGTTGGAGAAGCATATTTTGCTCTTGATCACCAACACCTGCCCCTACAGCCAGAGTTCGAGGATAATATTGTGGTGATGAACCCAGATCATCCCACATCTGCTACAACACAAGTAGAGGCAGAAGTTGTTCGAGCCGCTAGTGCTCAAGTCCCCAGATCCAGGAACGAGCAAATGGATCTTCTAATCAAAACTGTCCAAGGCATGCAGAAGGATATCAAAGGGATTCTGGATAACCAGAACAGCCTTGTGAGGATCTTAGAGTCGAGGATCAAAGTGCTTGGAGATAAGGTGGACAAGTTGTCCAAGATAGTGATTGAGCTCCAGAAGGAAGTTGACTCCATGCACATTCCCCGGGTCTCCACTACCTCTTCTGATGATGATGATGATGATGTTGATGAGGAAGAATCACCTCTTGGGCCAGGCACCCAGTTCACCACTCAGATGAGATCAGCCACAATGCCTGCTCTGGAATTGAGGCCCTCTTCATCAGCTCCAACTACTGTCAGCATAGCTGCTGCTCCATCAGGTCCTGTTCCACTAGTGTACACTCCGGCTCCTTCGACAACATCTGCAGGTATCTTTGCCGACGCCATGCTCTCGACTCCTTCACAGACAACCAGAGGATATCATCCCAAGAACGCTTAGATAGATACCTTTGAACTTTTTGGTAACTTGTTGCCAAAGGGGGAGAAGTGTATATAGATCATTAGGCTTCGAGAGAGAGAGAGAGGCATTTGGTGTTTTCTGTGTTTCAAAAACAATTTCTTTTGGTTGCCATGATACTCTTTTGTCTTGCTTGTGATACACGTTTGATGATGTTTGATCATACGCTTTGATGTGTGATGCTACTATTTCCTATCATCTTAAATGCTTATGTGATGATCTTTTATCTTTTGGTTGATTGTGTTGTGTTATGTTATTCACTCCAATTATTATCGCACACCACCAAGTGGTATGTGATATGTGAGAAGTGACCCATGTACCTAATCGATTGTGTATTTGCATTCGAACGCAAATTTAAATTAATGCATAAATTTAGGAGGAGCTCTTACTTATCACATACTTCTCAAAGCAACGACTGTATTCATTGATTATATCTTTGTCGAAGCTTTGATCTATATGTTCTCATCAATTACCAAAAAGGGGGAGATTGAAAGCTCATTTGCTCCCTTGGTGGTTTTGGTAATTAATAACAACATATAAGTCATTGAACTAATGTCTTCACCGAGTACATTTCAGGAAAAATTCAATGATGGGAATGGCACAAGGATTGTGGAATTACCCCAAGATGAAAGGAAATAGGTTGGCCAAGCTTCAAGAAAGAGGACTCTACATTTCATATTTGTGAGAAATCACTTTGAGTCTATAGGAAAGCCAATACTATTAAAAGGGGGCAAAGTCTTGATAGTGAACAATATGCTCAAACGTGCACAAGTGATAATCACCAAGACATCCACATTCTCTCCCACCAAAGTGTGTCCTAAGACAAATATGTTGGGAAAAAACGTTGCATGGGAAACAAAAAATTTCCTACGCAGAGGCAAATCTATCCATGGTGATGAGCATCTACGAGAGGGAGAGTGGATCTACGTACCCTTGTAGATCGCTAAGCGGGAAGCGTTAAGAAACGTGGTTGGTGTAGTCGAACGTCTTCGCGATCCAAATCGCCGTGCGTCCCGCAATCCAATCACGATCCGTCCCACGATCCAATCACGATCCGTCCCGCGAACTTGATCACGATCCATCCCACGAACTTGATCACGATCCTTCCAGTCTAGCGCCGAACTGACGGCACCTCCGCGTTCAGCACACGTACAACTTGATGAAGATCTCCGCCGTATTGATCCAGCAAGAAGGAGTGGAGAGGAAGAAGAGTTCTCCGGAAGCGTGACGGCGCTCTGGCGATGGTCGTGGAGCTATTCCGACAGGGCTTCTCCTAAGCACTGCAGAAATCCGATCTAGAGGAGAAACTATAGACTAGAGGGTAGGGTTTCACGTGGCTGAAAAACTTGTGCAAAAACCCTAAAATCCTCTAGTATATATAGGAGGAGAGGAGGACAGGAGGCAGACATGGCTTCCAAGCCAAGGAGGCTCGGCCGAACCAGGAGGGAGGAGTCCACCTCCTCTACTCCTAGTAGGATTAGGACTCCTTCCTTATCTTGCCTTTTTTGCCTTTTTCCACCTTTTTCCTTTTGGGTTTTTCTTCCCAGACGCATGGGCCTTGTGTGGGACTTCCACCAGACCACTAAGGGCTGGTATTCACTCTCCCACAGCCCATTAAGCCTCTTGGGTCGAAATACCCCTCCCGGTGGTCTCCCAGTACACTACCGGCACTCTCGGTACACTACCGATGAGCCCGAAACTTTTCCGGTGACCAAAATAGGACTTATTATATATCAATCTTTACCTACGGACCATTATGGAGCTCCTCGTGACGTCCGAGATCTCATCCGGGACTCCGAACAACCTTCGGTCACCACCATACATAACTCTATACTACCGAAACATCACCAAACCTTAAGTGTGCAGACCCTGCGGGTTCGAGAACTATGTAGACATGACCGAGACACCTCTACGGTCAATAACCAATAGCGGGACCTATGCCCATATTGGTTCCTACATATTCTACGAAGATCTTTATCGGTCTAACCTTTATGTCAAGGATTCAGTTAATCCCGTGTGATGTTCCCTTTGTTCTTCGGTATGTTACTTGTGCGAGATTCGATCATCGGTATCTCCACACCTAGTTCGACCTCGTTACTGGCAAGTCTCTTTACTTGTTCCGTAATACAAGATCCCGCAACTAACACTTAGTCACATTGCTTGCAAGGCTTATTGTGATGTCGTATTACCGAGTGGGCCCTGAGATACCTCTCCGTCACATGGAGTAACAAATCCCAGTCTTGATCCATGCCAACTCAACAAACACCCTCAGAGATACCTGTAGAGCACCTTTATAGTCACCCAGTTACATTGCAATGTTTAATACACACAAGGCACTCCTTCGGTATCCGTGAGTTGCATGATCTCATGGTCATAGGAACATATACTTGACATGTAGAAAACAGTAGCAATAAACTGACACGATCATATGCTACGTTTCTAGTTTGGGTCTTGTCCATCATATCATTCTCCTAATGATGTGATCCCATTATCAAATGACATCTCATGTCAATGGCTAGGAAACCTTGACCATCTTTGATCAACGAGCTAGTTCACTAGAGGCATACTAGGGACAGTGTGTTGCCTATTTACCCACACATGTAATGTGTTTCCAATCAATACAATTGTAACATGGATAATAAACGATTATCATGAACAAGGAAATATTGTAATAAACACTTTATTCATTTCCTCTAGGGCATATTTACAACAGTCTCCCACTTGCACTAGAGTCAATAATCTAGTTCACATCACTATGTGATTTACACGGTAATGAATCGAACACCCATGCAGTTCTGGTATTGATCATGTTTAGACCTTGGAAGAGGTTTAGTCAACGGGTCTGCAACATTCAGATCCGTGTGTACTTTCCAAATATTTATGTCCTTCTCCTCGATGTAATCGCGGATGGAGTTGAAGCGGCGCTTTATGTGTCTGGTCCTCTTGTGAAACCTTGGTTCCTTGGCAAGAGCAATGGCACCAGTGTTGTCACAGAACAGGTTCATTGGATTCAGTGCACTGGGCACTACTCCAAGATCTGTCATGAACTGCTTCATCCAGACACCTTCGTTCGCCGCCTCCGAGGCTGCGATGTACTCCGCTTCACATGTAGAATCGGCTACCACGCTTTGCATGGAACTGCACCAGCTTACCGCTCCCCCGTTGAGAATAAATACGTATCCAGTTTGCGACTTAGAGTCATCCGGATCAGTATCAAAGCTTGCATCGACGTAACCCTTTACGACGAGCTCTTCATCACCTCCATAAACGAGAAACATTTCCTTAGTCCTTTTCAGGTACTTAAGGATATTCTTGACCACTGCCCAGTGCTCCATTCCAGGATCACTTTGAAACCTGCCGGCCATACTTATGGCAAGGCTGACATCCGGTCTTGTGCACAACATTGCATACATGATAGAGCCTATGGCTGAAGCATACGGGATGACACTCATCTTTTCTCTATCTTCTGCAGTCACTAGGCATTGAGTCTTACTCAACTTCACACCTTGTAACACAGGCAAGAACCCCTTCTTGGACTGATCCATTTTGAACTTCTTCAAAACTTTATCAAGGTATGTGCTCTGTGAAAGTGCTATTAAGCGTCTCGATCTATCTCTATATATCTTAATGCCTAATATGAAAGCAACTTCTCCTAGGTCCTTCATTGAAAAACTCTTGTTAAAATATTCCTTCACGCTTTCCAGCATTTCTATATTGTTCCCAATTAGCAATATGTCATCAACATATAATATTAGAAACGCTATAGAGCTCCCACTCACTTTCTTGTAAATACAAGCTTCTCCATAAACTTGTATAAACTCAAACGCTTTGATCACCTCATCAAAACGCTTATTCCAACTCCGAGATGCTTGCACCAGCCCATAAATGGATCACTAGAGTTTGGAAACTTTGTCAGCATTCTCTGGATCGACAAAACCTTCTGGTTGCATCATATACAACTCTTCCTCAAGGAAACCGTTGAGGAACGCTGTTTTGACATCCATCTGCCAAATTTCATAGTCGAAATAAGCAGCTATTTCCAACATGATTCTGATAGACTTAAGCATCGCTACGGGTGAGAAGGTCTCATCGTACTCAACTCCTTGAACTTGTGAAAAACCCTTTGCCAGAAGTCGAGCTTTATAGACGATGACATTACCGTCCGCGTCTATCTTCTTCTTAAAGATCCATTTGTTCGGAATGGCCTTTTTCGCCCTTCAGGTAATACTTCCAAAGTCCATACTTTGTTTTCATACATGGATCCCATCTCGGATTTCATGGCCTCTAACCATTTCCGGAACCCGGGCCCAACACTGCTCCTCCATAGCTCATAGGTTCATTGTTGTCCAACAACATGACTTCCAAGACAGGGTTGCCGTACCACTCAGGAGTAGTACGCGGCCTTGTCGACCTATGAGGTTCAATAGTAGCTTGATCCGAAGCTTCATGATCATCATCATTAACTTCCTCTTCTACCGTCGTAGGTTCCACAAAAACATCTTTCTGCGCTGCGCTACTTTCTGGTTGAAGTAAAGGTTCAATAACCTCATCAAGCTCTATTTTCCTCCCACTCAATTCTTTCGAGAGAAACTCTTTCTCAAGAAATGTACCGTCCTTAGCGACAAACACTTTGCCTTCGGATCTGAGATAGAAGGTATACCCGACTGTCTCTTTCGGGTATCCTATGAAGACGCATTTTCTGCTTTGGGTTTTAGATTTTCAGGCTGAAGCTTTTTGACATAAGCATCACATCCCCAAACTTTAAGAAATGACAACTTTGGCCTTTTGCCAAACCACAGGTCATATGGCGTCGTCTCAACGGATTTTGGTGGTGCCCTATTTAAAGTGAATGCAGCTGTCTCTAATGCATAAACCCAAAACGATAGTGGCAAATCAGCAAGAGACATCATAGAACGCACCATATCTAATAAGGTACGATTACGACGTTCGGACACACCATTACGCTGTGGTGTTCTGGGCGGTGTCAACTATGAAACAATTCGACACTATCTTAAGTGACTACCAAACTCATAGCTCAGATATTCACCTCCTCGATTAGATCGTAGGAACTTAATCTTCTTGTTATGATGATTCTCAACTTCACTCTGAAATTGCTTGAACTTTTCAAACGTTTCAGACTTGTGTTTCATTAAGTAAATATACCCATATCTACTTAAGTCATCAGTGAAGGTGAGAAAATAACGATATCCACGATGCGTTGTAACATTCATTGGACCGCACACATCAGTATGTATGATTTCCAATAAGTCACTTGCCCGTTCTATTGTTCCAGAGAACGGTGTGTTAGTCATATTGCCCATGAGGCATGGTTCACATGTATCAAGTGATTCAAAATCAAGTGACTCCAAAAGTCCATCAGCATGGAGCTTCCTCATGCGTTTTACACCAATATGACCTAAATGGCAATGCCACAAGAAAGTGGTACTATCATTATCAACTCTACATCTTTTGGCATAAAAGATATTACTCATATAAATAGAACAACCTTTATTCTCTGATTTAATTGAGTAACCGTCTCGCAATAAACAAGATCTAGATATAATGTTCATGCTTAACACAGGCACTAAATAACAATTATTCAAGTTCATCACTAATCCCGATGGTAATCAAAGAGAGAGCGTGCCGACGACGATCACATCAACCTTGGAACCATTTCCCACGCGCATCGTCACTTCGTCCTTTGCCAGCCTTCGTTTATTCCGTAGTTCCTGTTTTGAGTTGCAAATGTGAGCAACCGAACCGGTATCAAATACCCAGGCACTACTACGAGAGCTAGTAAGGTACACATCAATAACATGTATATCATATATACCTTGTTTGTCGTTGGCCGCCTTCTTGTTAGCCAGGTACTTGGGGCAGTTCCGCTTCCAGTGACCAGTTCCCTTGCAATGAAAGCACTCAGTTTCTGGCTTGGGTCCATGCTTGGGCTTCTTTACAGGAGTAGCAACTGATTTGCCATCCTTCTTGGTTTTACCCTTCTTGCCCTTGCCCTTGACCTTGCCATTCTTCTTGAAACTAGTGGTTTTATTGACCATCAACACTTGATGTTCTTTCTAGATTTCAGACTCAGCGACTTTTACCATCACAAACAGCTCGGCGACTGACTTGTTCACCTCGTGCATGTTATAGTTCATCACAAAGCTCTTGTAACTAGGTGGCAGTGATTGAAGAACTCTGTCAGTGATCGCCTCTAGCGGAAGGGCAATTCCCAACTCTGCTAGACGAGTTGAATACCCAGACATTCTGAGTATATGTTCACTGATAGACCCGTTCTCCTCCATCTTGCAAGCATAGAACTTATCGGAGGTTTCATACCTCTCGATCCGGGCATTCTTCTGAAAGATAAACTTCAACTCCTGGAACATCTCATATGCTCCATGACGTTCAAAACATCTTTGAAGTCCCGGTTCTAAGCCATACAATATTGCACACTGAACTATTGAGTAATCTCCAGTACGTGCCTCCGAAGCGTTCTTAACGTCTTCGGAGGTCATGTCTTCTGGTTGGTCACCAAGCGGTGCATCAAGGACATATGATTTCTGGGAAGCCGTGAGGATAATCCTCAGATTACGGGCCCAGTCAACAAAGTTACTTCCATCATCTTTCAACTTAGCTTTCTCTAGGAACGCATTAAAATTAAGGGGTGCTACTGCGCGAGCCATTGATCTACAACATAAATATGCAAAGTTTACTTAGACTATTGTTCAAGATAATGAGTTTAGTTAATCAAATTACTAAAGCTCCCACTCAAATTGACATCCCTCAGGTCATCTGAGTGTCACATGATCTAAATCCACCAACTCAAGTCCGATCATCACGCGAGTTGAGGTGGCTTCAATGGTGAACATCATTATGTTGATCATATCTACTATATGACTCATGTTCGACCTTTCGATCTCTTGTGTTCCGAGGCCATGTCTGTACATGCTAGGCTCGTCAAGTTTAACACGAGTGTTCTGCATGTGCAACACTAGCTTGCACCCGTTGTATGTGAACGTAGAGTCTATCACACCCGATCATCACGTGGTGTCTCAACACGACGAACTTTCGCAACGGTGCACACTCAGGGAGAACACAATTTATCTTGAAATTAAGTGAGGGATCACCTTATAATGCTACCGTCGTCCTAAGAAAAACAAGGTGCATAAAAGGATTAACATCACATGCAAATCATAAGTGACATGATATGGCCATGAACTTGTGCTTTTGATCTCCATCTTGAAAGTACCCGCATGATCTCCATCGTCACCGGCAAGGCACCATGATCTTCATCATCTTGATCTCCATCAACGTGTCGCCATCGGGGTTGTCATGCCCAACATGCTTCTACTACTATTGCTACCATTTAGCGATAAAGTAAAGCATTACATAGCGCTTAATGATTGACACGCAGGTCATACAATAATTAAAGACAATCCTATGGCTCCTGCCGGTTCCCGTACTCATCGACATGCAAGTCGTGATAATCTATACATCACATGATCATCTCATACATCACATATATCATATCATGTAATTGGCCATATCACATCACAACATACCCTGCAAAAACAAGTTAGACGTCCTCTAATTGTTGTTACATGTTTTACGTGGCTGCTACAGGTATCTAGCAAGAACAATTCTCATCTACGCAAAAACCACAATGGTGATACACTAGTTGCTTTTCAACCTTCTCAAGGACCGCCTTTGTCGAATCCGATCCAACTAAAGTGAGAGAAACTGGCACCTGCAAGCCATCTATGCAACAAGTTGCGGTCGGGGGAACCAGTCTGTCGTAAGCGTACGAGTAATGTTGGTCTGGGCCGCTTCATCTCGTAATACCGCTGAACCAAAATCCGACCAAGGGAGGAAGCAATCTAAGCATCAACGCCCACAAACCTTTTGTGTTCTACTCGAGATCTCATCTACACATAGACCTAGCTCATGATGCCACTGTTGGGGAACGTTGCATGGGAAACAAAAAATTTCCTACGCACACGCAGATCTATCCATGGTTATGAGCATCTACGAGAGGGAGAATGGATCTACGTACCCTTGTAGATCGCTAAGCGGGAAGCGTTAAGAAATGCGGTTGGTGTAGTCGAACGTCTTCGCGATCCAAATCGCCGTGCGTCCCGTGATCCAATCACAATCCGTCCCGCGAACTTGATCATGATCCGTCCCATGAACTTGATCACGATCCTTTCGATCTAGCGCCGAACGGACGACACCTCCGCGTTCAGCACACGTATAACTTGATAACGATCTCCGCCGTGTTGATCCAGCAAGAAGGAGCAGAGAGGAAGAAGAGTTCTCCGGCAGCGTGACGGTGCTCCGGCGATGGTGGTGGAGCTATTCCAGCAGGGCTTCGAATAAGCACTGCAGAAATCCGATCTAGAGGAGAAACTATGGACTAGAGGGTAAGGTTTCACGTGGCTGAAAAACTTGTGCAAAAACCCTAAAACCCTCTAGTATATATAGGAGGAGAGGAGGAGAGTAGGAAGCCTTGGTGTCCAAGCCAAGGAGGCTCGGCCGAACCAAGAGGGAGGAGTCCACCTCCTCCACTCCTAGTAGGATTAGGACTCCTTCCTTATTTTGCCTTTTTTTTGCCTTTTTCCACCTTTTTTCCTTTTGGGTTTTTCTTCCCAGCTGCATGGGCCTTGTGTGGGACTTCCACCAGCCCACTAAGGGCTAATATTCACTCTCCCACAGCCCATGAAGCCTCTTGGGTCGAAATATCCCTCCCGGTGGTCTCCCGGTACACTACCGACACTCCCGGTACACTACCGATGAGCCCAAAACTTTTCCGACGACCAAAATAGGACTTCCTATATATCAATATTTACCTCCAGACCATTCCGTAGCTCCTCATGACGTCCGGGATCTCATCCGGGACTCCGAACAACCTTCGGTCACCACCATACATAACTCTATACTACCGAAACGTCACCAAACCTTAAGTGTGCAGACCCTGCGGGTTCGAGAACTATGTAGACATGACCGAGACACCTCTACGGTCAATAACCAATAGTGGGACTTGGATGCCCATATTGGTTCCTACATATTCTACGAAGTGTTGGGGAATGTTGAATGGGAAACAAAAAATTTCCTACGCACACGACGATCTATCCATGGTGATGAGCATCTATGAGAGGGAGAGTGGATCTACATACCCTTGTAGATCGCTAAGCGGGAAGCGTTAAGAAACGCGGTTGGTGTAGTCGAACATCTTCGCGATCCAAATCGCCGAGCATCCCGCGATCACATCACGATCCATCCCGCGATCCAATCACGATCCGTCCCGCGAACTCATCACGATCCGTCCTGCGATCTCATCATGATCCGTCCCGTGATCTCATCACGATCCGTCCCGTGAACACATCATGAATGGTCTTGCGATCTTGTTCACAGTCCTTCCAATCTAGCGCCGAACGGACGGCACCTTCGCGTTTAGCACACGTGCAGCTTGATGACGATCTCCACCATCTTGATCTAGCAAGAGGAAGTGGAGAGGGAGAAGAGTTCACCGACAGTGTGACGGCGCTCCGGTGATAGTGGTGGAGCAATTCTGGCAGGGCTTCGCCTAAGCACTGCAGAAAACCGATCTAGAGGAGAAACTATGCACTAGAGGAACGGGTAGCACGTGGCTGAAAATTCTGTGCCAAAACCCTAAAATCCTCTAGTATATATAGGAGAATAGGAGGAGGATTCTTGGCTGCGAAAAATCCAGCCCTTGGGTCGACCAAAGTGGGGAGGAGAGGAGGACTCCTCCTCCAATCCTAGTAGGACTAGGATTCCTCCTTTTTTTGGCCTTTTTCCACCTTTTTCCCTTTGGGCTTTTTCTTCCAGCCGCATGGGCCTTGTGTGGGACTTCCACCAGCACACAAAAGGCTGGTATTTACTCTCCCACAGCCCATGAAGCCTCTTGGGTCGAAATACCCCTCCCGGTGGTCTCCCGGTACACTACCGGCACTCCCGGTACATTACCGATTAGCCCGAAACTTTTCCGGCGACTAAAATGGGACTTCCTATATATCAATCTTTACCTCCGGACCATTCCGGAGCTCCTCGTGACGTCCTGGATCTCATCCGGGACTCCGAACAACCTTCGGTCACCACCATACATAACTCTATACTACCGAAACGTCACCAAACCTTAAGTGTGCAGACCCTGCGGGTTCGAGAACTATGTAGACATGACCGAGACACCTCTACGGTCAATAACCAATAGCATGCCCTGGATGACCATATTGGTTCCTACATATTCTACGAAGATCTTTATCGGTCGAACCTCTATGTCAAGGATTCAGTCAATCCCGTATAACGTTCCCTTTGTTCTTCGGTATGTTACTTGCCCGAGATTCGATCGTTGGTATCTCCATACCTAGTTCAACCTCGTTACCGGCAAGTCTCTTTACTCGTTCCATAATACAAGATCCCGTGACTAACACTTAGTCACATTTCTTGCAAGGCTTGTTGTGATGTTGTATTACCGAGTAGGCCCTGAGATACCTCTTCGTCACACGGAGTAACAAATCCCAGTCTTGATCCATGCCAACCCAACAGACACCCTCGGAGATACCTGTAGAGTACCTTTATAGTCACCCAGTTACGTTGCGACGTTTGATACACACAAGGCACTCCTCCGGTGTCAGTGAGTTGCATGATCTCATGGTCATAGGAACAGATACTTGACATGCAGAAAACAATAGCATTAAACTGACACGATCATATGCTACGTTTGTAGTTTAGGTCTTGTCCATCCCATCATTCTCCTAATGATGTGATCCCGTTATCAAATGACATCTCATGTCAATGGCTAGGAAACCTTAACCATCTTTGATCAACGAGCTAGTCTATTAGAGGCATACTAGGGACATGGTTTTGTCTATTTACCCACACATGTAATGTGTTTCCAATCAATAAAATTGTAGCATGGATAATAAACGATTATCATGAACAAGGAAATATTGTAATAAACACTTTATTCATTGCCTCTAGGGCATATTTCCAACAAAATATACCAAATCGGTGCAACCAACTTTACTATCCTGGTGCCACCGAGTTCCAAACCCTAGACAGACTCAGCCAAACCCTAACATTTCGTTGCAGTCAACACTGCACTCGGTGCCATCGAGTTCGGTTGCCAACTTCCTGTTACGCAAATTCTCATATTCGGTCTGATCGAGAATGGTGAATCGGTGTCACCGAGTTTGGTAATTCTACCCGTTGGTCACCTTGTCGGTGCAACCGAGTGTTATATATCGGTCGATCCGAGATTCAAAAGTTGCCAATTTTTGTTACTTCGGTACCACCGAGTTTTACACTTCGGTGTCACCGAGTCTGACTTATTGTGTGTAATAGTTGGATTTTTGGCAAAGTTTTAAATAGCGGGCTATTTCCCAGCTATAGCGTTTTTGGACCCTCCCCGCTGTAGCTAGGCCCTTTTAGGGCTGGCCAGGAAAAGCCGCTAATAGCGCCGCTAAGTGTCGATAGCGCTGATAATTTTTAGCGTTTAGCGTTTTTTCCCGCTGTTCTGGGTCAAAAATTTCAGCCCAATTCCAAATCCCGCGCGGAAGCCCTCTCGTATCCCTTTTACGCTAGCCACCTCCGCACTCCCACACTCCTGTATCCCTTTTCCTCCCCAAAATATCGTGCTATGGAGGCCGGCGGCGGCTGCGGCGGTGACTAAGCAAGGACGGCCATGACTCACTAGTTCCCCGTCTCCCGGTGAGGCGGTGACGCTCCCTCTGCTGGCTAAGCCTCCCCCCTCGCAAGGACACCTGCTTCTTCGAGCGGCGACATCTCTCCCGAGTACGTGCGCCCTCGACGACTCCTCTCTGACGGCCCCTTTCCCGGTGACGCCCCCTCTCCAGCCATCTTCTCCAAGCAGCATCGTCCTGCCTACAATGAGTCAGCAGACCCCATCGACAGGCAAGTTCTATTCTCAGATATGTCCTTTTTCTACTCTTCTTCTATGTAGCCTGATAAATGGATGTGTGCGTGCTTGCTTGCTGTCCTTGCATACACCTAAATCTCAAGCACACACCCAGGTTAGAAGATGTAGATGAAATATTGTTTGGCTATCAATGGTTATATGTGTGTGCTTGCTTGCTGTACACCTGAATCTCTCAATCTTTGAGCTTTTCATATATATTAAATGTTGATTGACTTGTAGATTTGTTTGTTTCCCCTGAGTACAGTTTGTAGTTTGTAGTAGATTAAACATTGTTCTTTCAGTAGATCTGATGTTGTTTAATTTCTATTTTGCCTAACTTAATTATGTTTTTTTGTTTCATAGGTGCAGGTATCTCAAGCACTACCTCTGTACCACAAACAGCAGCAGCTCATGTTGTTGCATCAAATGATGCTGCACGGAAGTACTGTACTATGCCAGATCCTAATAAAACATATGCTCTACAATGCAATTTCTGTGACAAGATATTAACTAGCGGTGTAACAAGGATAAAGTACCACCTTGCTAGCATTAAGAAATGCAATGCTACACCATGCCAGAAGGTTCCTCAGGATGTGAAGGAGGAGATGAAGTTTTTGCTCCTAAAGAGTAATGATGTGAAGGAGAAGAAAATCACAGAATGGGAAAAGATAAGAAGTTCAGTTAACTTAGATCACTCAGAGGGAGAAGAGGGGAGGGATGACGACAGTGGCAATGACATTGTGTTGTCATCACCAGGCAGAAGCGGATCCCAAGGTGGCCCTATGTACAAGTTCTGCAAGTTAAGTGTAGAAGAATGTGTCAAGAGGAATCAAGGGACTCTCAGTGAAAAGGTTCAATCAAAGTTGTCATCTCAGAAGAGTGAAGAGAAGAGGAATAGAGCTTGTGGGTACATCTGTCAGTTTTTCTATGAAGCTGGCATTCCACACAACACTGTGACACTTCCTAGCTTTGCGTGTATGCTTGTGGCCATTGGAGGTTTTGGCAAGACTCTTCAAGGACCTAGTGCATATGAGATGAGTGGGCCATTCTTGCAGAAAAGAAAGAAGAAGGTGCTTGACTCATTCAAGAACCATAAGAAAGCATGGGAGCAGACAGGTTGTACAGTCATGACCGATGCATGGACAGATAGGAAAGGAAGAGGAGTAATGAACCTAGTTGTGCACAACGCACATGGGGTCTTATTTTTGGAGTCTGTTGATTGCTCGGATGTCAAAAAAGATGGGAAATATATCTATGAGCTTGTAGACAGGTGTATTGAAGATATAGGGCCCGAAAAGGTTGTTCAAGTGGTGACTGATAATGCTAGTGTTAATACAGCAGCTACAAGTCTAATGAAAGCAAAGAGACCATCCATTTTTTGGTCTGGATGTGCAGCCCATTGTATTGATCTCATGTTGGAAGATATTGGGAAGCTACCTCTAGTTGACAAAACAATTGTCCAAGCTAAGCAAGTTACCGTGTTCTTGTATGCTCATACGAGGGTTTTGGCTTTGATGAGGAAAATCCCTGGAAGAGACTTGGTCCATGCTGGTGTTACTAGATTTGCCACGGCTTATCTCAATCTAAAACGTTTGCAAGACAACAAGAAGGATGTGCTTAAACTATTCAGATCAGAGGAGCTAAATGACATGGGGTACTTAAAGAAGGACAAGGGTAAGAAAGCTCAAAAGGCTGTGCAAACTGATTCCTTTTGGAAAGGTGTTGACACTGCTGTCAATTCTTTGAACCAATGGCTAATGTGCTGAGAAGGATGGATAGTGATGTGCCAGCAATGGGAGTCTTCCATGGTTGCATGCTAGATGAAAAAAAGGAAATTTCTTTGAGGTTTGACAATGATGAGAGTCGCTTCAAAGCTGTTATAGATATCATTGACAAGAGTTGGGACAACAAACTCAAGACGCCACTACATTTGGCTGGGTACTTTCTCAATCCCTACTATTACTATCCAAACAAGAATGCGATCGAGAATGATGGATCATTTAGAGCAGCCGTCATCCATTGCATTACAAGGATGACTCAAGATGATATGTTGCAAGAGGAGATTATGGATGAAGTCAACATGTATGAAGAAGAGGTTCAGTCTTTTGGAACGGACATTGCCACACGGCAGAGAAGAAAGAATTTTTTTGATCCAGGTTAGTGCAATTTGCTTTAAACCAGTTTCAAACTTTCTCTGTTTCTCATTTTCTATATGTCCAAGTATATCACTAATAATTTATGAATGACTTGATGCAGCAAAATGGTGGTTGAATCATGGCACAAGCACACCCAAGCTGAAGAAATTGGTAAGAAATATCCTCACATTGACATGCAGCTCCTCAGCTTGTGAGAGAAACTGGTCATCATTTGAACAAGTAAGAAAGGAAACTATAAGTCCAAAAGTGTACAAAATAATTTATTTCTGTTCTCACATGCGACCATGTGTTCCATGATTTCTTTTCACCCACACTCAAGTTTCCTTCACTATGTAGGTTCATACAAAAAAGCGTAACAGACTACTCAGTGATAGGTTGAGGGATCTTGTCTTCGTCAAATTCAACGCGAGGCTGCAGCAAAAGAGAGAAAATAAATATAGAGACCCCATAGAGAAGGTCACTAATGATATTCTAGAGGATGCAGACAATGAGTTCATTACTGGGATCGTTCCTGATGACAATGCTAGTGAACTTTTAGGTAATGAAGCTCAAGCTCAACAAGAGACATCAACATCACAAGCACAAGGAAGGAAACGAAAGAGGCCTACAGTAGCCAAGAATAAGAGGAAGAAGAGCATCCACTCTCTTCTTAATAGAATTGAAGAAGATCCCATGCTTTGTTCTTCCTCTTCGGAATCAGAAGATGATCAAGCTCAAGATGAGTCTAACTATACCTCTGCTGATTCAGAGTGATGCACTGCAATTGTTCGACTGTGTGCATGTCCTGCTAGTTGTTAGACTTAAATATGTGCAAGATATCTATTGTGCGAGTGTGCCTTTTGTTAATATGCACTGGACTGAACCAACTCTTGTGATGTGCGCGAGTGAGCCTTTTGTTAATATGTGCTGGACTGAACCATGTGATGTGCAAGTCTGCCTTTTGTTGTTATGTACTATATTGAACCTTCTCCAGTTATGTGATGTGCTATTATATTTTCTTTTTATTACTATTTAGTAAAACCGCTAAATGAGGGCATAGCCCGCTATAGCTCCGCTATAGCCTCTTTTAGCTATTGGCCGAGCTGCCGCTAAATGGCGGAGCCCGCTATTTAAAACTTTGATTTTTGGAGATGCCTATATATACCCCTTCACCACTACCCACTCGAAAGAGAAGCACTCAGAACTATTCCATACCTATCCTACCCAGTTTTTTGAGAGAGAACCACCTATCCTTGTGTTGAGGTCAAGATCTTCCACTCCAACCATATGGATCTTGATTTCTAGCCTCCCCAAGTTGCTTTCCACCAATCCCATCTCTTCTACCAAGCCAAATCTGTGTGAGAGAGATTGTGTGTTGAGGAGTCTATCATCTTGAAGCACAAGAGCAAGGAGTTCATCGTTATTACCGAGCCTATTACCTTTTGGAGGGTGGTGCCTCCTAGATTGGTTAGGTGTCGCTTGGGAGCCTCCTTTGTAATAGAATAAAGAAGTTTGTAAGGGTAAGGAGATCGCCTACTTTGTGAAGATCTACCCATAGTGAGGCCAGTCCTTTGTGGACGGAAGCCGCATGGAATAGTCAAAGTTGCTTCTTCGTGGAACCCTCCATGGGTAGAGCCCTCTATGGATTCTCGCGACCGTTACCCTCAGTGGGTTGAAGACTCCATGAAAGTGGACGTAGGATAGCACCACCTATCGGAACCACGGGAAAAATCATCGTGTCATCACTTGTGTTTGCATTCCTAACCCTCTCTCTACTTATATGTGCAATGTCTTTATTTCCCGCTGCAATACTCTTATACATGCATGTGTAGGGTGTTACTTGATATGCTATGACTGCTAAAACTTGCCAAGAATTAAAATTAGGAAAAAGGCAAAACTTTTATTTGGTCAAGTAGTCTAATCACCCCCCCTCTAGACCTACTTTCGATCCTACAGTGGCGCTATAGAAAAGGCATCCGCAGTGACTTGATGGATGGCTCTCTGTGTTTTGACATGTCATCATGGATGTGCTTATGTACGTGTCCTATGTTGATGTTTGTTCTTCAAGTTATCACGTTCTATGAAGGCTCACTTGTGAAGTTGATTATCATGTGCAAGCGGGTTGTGGGGGTACTGTGGTGAGGGAGTTTATTCATTTTTGTTTATTGTCTTGTGGTCTCATGATTTGTGAGTAGTCCACATGCATCATGGGATTGTTGCTTGGTTGCCATTCGTGACTAAGCTTGTAACGGTTTTCGTTCGTTTTTTCGTAAGTTAACCGAACAACTATCTTCTTCTTAATTAATGGATGAGCCAAAGCTTCTGCCTCCGTTTAAAAAAAGTATTGGACGAACATAATCAATGGCCCAACTCTAAATTCACCGCCACAATTGTTTGGTTCTCAAGGTTTGGAAACACATGCAGAAGGCGGAATCTTAGAGGGATGAAGTACACAAAAATCAACAAGTTGTCTGTCTACATGAGAAGAAAATTGAGGAATTTTGTATAGAGATCAAATGCATATCATACTTGGCACGAAGTAAAAAAGAAAAATTCAAAATCATAATGTAGGAAGACAATGGATACAAAGTTTGAAACGTTTATTCCTTTGAGTCAAATAAATTATATTGCAAATTTTCTATAGATTTGCATACTGAATAATCTATATAAATTTCATTTGAAGGAAAGAGCCCTCGTATGCGATACATCTGGACTCACATTTCAGTAGATTATTTTCGTTTGTTCTTGTAAGTACAATCTAACTACCCGAAACAAGGGTTGTGTAAAAAAGTCAAATCTATGGCTTTTTAAAACATGATATTATTCATCCCAAAAGTCCATGAAGTTGTTCTTTTTGCACAGATCTCATCTTAAGGTATTTCATCCTGAAATTTTACACCCATACAAATTTCACCTTTGTATACTTGTATATTTTTTTAATTTTCTTTTGAAACCGAGAAGTTTGATTTTTTTTTCAAAAATAAAGGGCTCTATGAAGGCTGAGCTTCAAAAGGCCCTACTCATGGTGATACAACATTAAATTCAAACCCTCACTCTAGGCACAAGTATTGGACGAACATAATCAACTCAACTCTAAATACACCACCGCAATTGATTGGTTCTCGGGGTTTGGAAACACATGCATAAGGCGGAACCTTAGAGGGATGAAGTACACAAAAATCAACAAGTTGTCTGTTTGCATTAGAAAAAAAATCGAGGAAATTTGTATAGAGATCAAATGCATATCGTACTTGCCATGAAGTAAACAGGAAAAATTCAAAATCATAGTGTAGGAAGACAATGGATACAAAGTTTGAAATGTTTATTCCTTTGAATCAAATACATAATATTGCGATTTTTTTACAGATTTGCATACTGAATAATTTATATAAAATTCATTTGAAGGAAAGAGCCCTCGTATGCGGTACATCTGGACTCACATTTCAGTAGTTTTTTCGTTTGTTCTTATAAGTACAATCAAACTACGGAAAATAGACGTTCGATATTAAGATCCGTAAATAGGCTCCGCAATCGATTAAGTGTAGGTGTTGGCGATGTCGGCGAGGTGGCCCGCCAGTTCCCCCGGCGCGGAGAGCATGGCCATGTGGTCGGCGTCAGCCATCTCCCTCACCTCAGCCACGGGGATGCCTGCAATCATCTGCCTCTGGTACTCCTCGACCATGGCCAGGTCCTGCTTGGCGACCACGTACACCTTGGTCACCGCGCCGTACCGGGCAGAGCTGAACGGCGGCCGTTGCTGCTGGTCGGCCACGTAGTAGGAGCTCACCCGCGCCAGGCTCTGGGACAGCGTGTAGTCCTCCTCCGGGCTCAGCTGGTAGAGCTTCCGGCGCACGAACTCGGGCCCGAGGAACACCGACGGCGGGGCGTGCTCCTCGTCGACCACGCTGTCCATCCAGTCTGATACGGGGACCTTCTCTATGACGCGGGTGCGCGGGCTGGCGCAGTCCGGCATGAAGGCGGTGACGAACACAGCGGCCGCGACCTTCTCCGGGAACTCCTCGGCCGCGAGCGCGATGCTCATCCCGCCGAAGCTGTGGCCCACCAGCACCGCCCGCTCGCCCTCCGGGAGGTCGCGGAGCGCGTCGAGCAGGGGGCGCGTGTAGTCCTCGAAGGTGGGCGCGTCGCTCAGCCGGCGCGCGTCGGCGCCGCAGGCCGCGAGGTCCGGCGCGTCCACGCGGTGCCCCGCGGTGCGGAGCAGGGTGGCCACCTTGTACCAGCACCACCCGCCGTGACCCGTGCCGTGCACCAGGATGAGCCGGGTCGACGTCGCCACGGCGGCCGCTGGCACAGAGGATGACGACGACATGTGTGCGCCGAGCACTGGACAGTACACGCCTAGGCAGGATGCACCTAGCAGCTTCTTTTCTTGGCTCCTTGATGCTACGCCTCTCGATTTATTTATGCATGCGGCCATGCGGGCATCTTCAGGAGAAGTATTGTCATGGCTGATGTAACGTTGGCGCGGGTCAACACGCCGCTTCCTTTCTGCATTGGCAGGCTGCGGAGAAGATGACGTGCAGTAGACGTCTCCGTGCCCGTTTCCATCATGGCCATGAATGCGACGGTTTACAGCTCGCAAAAGGACGACGACTCGCAACTTTGATTCCTGCAAGGAGCCAGCGGCTGTACGCTTAAGTTAGCGTCAAGAGCAGGGGAGTGCACAGTAGATGCAGGTAATGGTTCCACAGGTATGATCAAACCTTCAAATTTTTGACTCTGGCAAATATTTTGGAACGGAACTAATACTATTCAAAGTTTTCTTTTATGAAAAATCACAAGGAATGGAACTTCTCTAAAGAGCAACCACCAAGCCACCTGACGCTCTTGTGCAAACTTACTTCTTTTCGTTATTTTAGTTCGTTCTTCGGTTTGGTTTGTCTCTTCGGTTTGGTTTGGTTCGTTATTTTAACTACGGACCACATACCGAGCAAAATGATCTACACTCTAAATCATGTCTATATATATCCGTATGTAGTCCATAATGAAATCTCTAAAAAGACAAATATTTAGAAATGGAGAGAGTATATATTTACTCAAGGCAACTTCAGTTAATAACCCATGCCTGACTTATGTTTCATGCTGCTCTTCATTTCATGGATTCGGAAGTATGGCAAGGGACATATGGGCTCTTTCAAGGTTCAATATTTAGTCCTTGTTGGTTGTGGCATATGAAACTATCAATTTAGTGCTGGTTGGTTTGGCATATGAAACTATCATTTTATTGCTTGTTGGTTTGGCATATGAAACTATCCTTATTTTCCATCAAGTGGACAAAGCAATATTTATCGTCCATTGGTCACAACCGTATTTGTTTTTCCTTGCTGATGACAAGGACCGTAACTTTGATCCCATAGTATATTTTGTGGGTCTGACTATGCTCAACTTCATACAAGCTATGTTTTTTTTACCCAGACATCATAGAAATTGTTCTATGGTATATTTTCATTAAAAAAATAAATATGTCACTACTAGAAAAAGGCCTGTTAGTGGCGCACCTGTTTTGGCTACTAATAGCGCACTACAGGTACGCCATTAGTATCTGGTATACTAATGGCGCATCATGCAGTGCGCCATTACTATGCCTCCCAGGGCCATATTTACCCATGTGCTCTGGCTTACTAATAGCGCACTAATGGAGGATGCGCCACTAGTGTGCTTTTTGCAGTGCGCCACTAATGTGCTGAGTGGTGCGCCACTAGTATGAATATTAGGTATTTTTTTCTTTTCAGATATTTGCACAGGTTATAAAACATATTACTGCACAGAATATAGAGAGCACAACATATAAACAGTAGATTTATCGAATACAATAGAAGATTAGTCTCCGAATACAATTCATCATATTAGTCTCCGAATTTAAAATACCTAACAATGTTAGAACATTACAAGTCTCGACACCGCGAGTAGCGAGTTTGTCTTCACATTACAAGTCGATATCGATCATCTAAACTATCATCACATAGAAGAGAGTTGCGGTCATCATGATGAGCATCATCGCGATGAAACTGGTCTTCATCCGGTTCCTCCAACGCTCCCTCCTCTCTCCCGCTAGATAGCACGCGTATCTAGCTTCCGCCTCCGCCCTAGTGGTGTACCCTTTGTAACTGTTACCGCTGAAACGGTGAACCTGTCTCCGACACTCCTCCCAGTCGTCGTAGACTCCGGGAACCTTACCCTTGTACACGACATACGACGGCATCTCTATGCACTAGCCAAACAAAACGTTAGTAGCAATTCACAGACAATACATAAGCAATATATAAGTATGCAACAAAAGGATCGGAAGAGAAAAGCAACACATTAATAGCACGATTCATGGTCCTACTAATAAATAGCATCGATTACATATAAGTTGAATGGCTGTCCAAACCAAAGAGACATACAAGTTCATTAAAGTTTAATATTACAACATGAGCCAATCGACATTTCAGAACTACATAGCATCACTACTTTCGACTCGACTCAGGGACCGGAGCGTGGATGAAGCCGCCGTCTTTAGTGATGGTCATGAAATCACGGACGTTGTCAGCCTGCATTTGTAGCGTTGTTTCTATCTCACTGTTGGACGGTTGATATCTGAGGTAGAACTGCCCCGAGGTACGAAGGACATCTTGATGGATGATTTCCGCAAACTCCGACCGGATGCGATAGAATTCTTGTCTGATGTCCGCGTCCTGGATTGTCGACAAGCGTGTGGCCCAATCTTTGAGATTATTTGGTAGCAGAAGGTGATGCTGGTCCCGTACGATCACCCGCATGTGATGGAGGGCGTAGTAGGCTATTGTCAAGGGACAAGATCATGGTCTCATCAGTTAGGGTTTGTCGACACTGAGGCATCCTAAAAGCTAAGCTTTTATCATTTAGGGTTTGTCGACGCCGAGGCACCCTAAAAGCCTAAGCTTTCATCATTTAGGTTTTATCGACACCGAGGCACCCTAAAAGCCAATGTTTTATAATTTAGGGTTTGTCGACGCTGAGGCACCCTAAATGCTAAGTTAAGTTTTCATCATTTAGGGTTTATCGATGCCGAGGCACCCTAGGTTGACTGATATATATGGGTATCTTCTAATAATATACCCTATCAAGAAAAGGGAAGGAGAATTCTAAGTTGATCCTACTTAATTAAGTACTAAGATACCCCGGCCCATGCATTAGTCGCAAGTACCCCATATGACCTATTTTTTAGCAAAGTCATGCTAAAATTCACAAAAAATTTCAGCATGACCTTTGCTGAAAATAGGACATATGGAGTACCCGAATTTGCCGGAACGGAAGTTAATCGACATTCCGGCAAACTCAAGGGCCTCTTGGGGTACCTGCAAAATCATCACGACACGATGGTCGAAGACAAAACCCAGCAAACATAAAATTCTGTCCAACATAGTTTTAAGTCCTCACACCATCAACTATGAAAAATCTGAGAGTATAAGTCTGGTTACATTCACCCAAGTCCAAACATAAAATTCTGTCCAACATAGTACAACCCACTTTGATAATTTCATAGGATTTAATATACCGAACGAAACCTGACAAGTGATATGTGTTTTAAGTATCTACAAAACAGCCTCTAAAATTTTCATGTTGTAACTTTGTTTAACTATCAGTTTAATTTATCCAGAGAAAATGCTTAAGTGCTAGGGGGGTTGCCCACGGTCGAGCATGCCGGTGGCGAGCTCCAAGGACGGCAGCGAGGGGAGCGGCAGCCGGAGCGAGGGAGGCCAGCAGCGGGCTTGGCTGGCGCCGCCGCCGTGCTCCCCATAGCCTTGCCGGCGTCGAGCTCGGGCGGCGGCCGGAGCACAACCACGGCGGAGATGACGATGGGGAGCACGGGGAGGAGCGCGGAGAGGCGGGGAAGAAGAGGGGGGAATGAGGGGAGGGGCTCACAGCGAGGCAGAGGGCAGCGACGGCGAGGTCGGGGCAGAGGGCGGCGACGGCGAGGTCGGGGCAGAGGGCGGCGACGGAGAGGTCGAGGCAGAGGGCGGAGATGGCGAGGTCGGGGCAGAGGGCGTCAACGGGGCAGAGGGCGGCGACGACGTGGCGGTCGGGCAGCCTGACGGCGTCGGTGTCGTCTCCGATATCGTCGGGGGCTAATGGCGAGATGATGACTGAAAATTCCTAAGTGCCACTTATATACCCAGAGCATTGGTCCCGGTTCGTAGCACCAACCGGGACCAATTCCCCCCTTTCGTTCCGGTTGGTGCCACCAACCGGGACCAAAGGTCTCTTTTCAGCAGCCCAAACGGCGGGAAACAGAGACCTTTGGTTCCGGTTGGTGCCACCAACCGGAACTAAAGGGGGCATTGGTCCCGGTTGGTGCTACGAACCGGTACCAATGTCACCCTTTCGTTCCGGTTGGTGCTACCAACCGGAACCAAAGGCCTTGCGCCGCGGTGCAGTGGGATGTTTAGTCCCACCTCGCTAGCCGAGGGAGTGCGAGAGTGGTTTATAAGCGCTGCTGCGCCAACCCTCTCGAGCTCCTCTCAACTGCAGGCTTCCGGGCCTATTGTGTCACTCTTTGCCCGTGGGCCTACTGGGCCTTCTGCGGGCCTGAATCCTGGCCCATTGTTGGGTTTCTAGTCGTATTCAGGCCGTGATGGCCCTGTAGGTGGCATTTTTTTTTGCTTTATTTTATTTTGTTTCCACTTTTTTGCTTTTCATGTTTTGAGCAGAAAATACTTTTTTTTCTATATTTTTGTTTATTTATTTGTTTTCTTTTTTGCTTTATTTAATTTATTTTGTTTCCACTTTTTTGCTTTTAATGTTTTGAACAAAAAATATTATGATACGTTTAGTTGCATAAATTTTATATAATTTTAGTTTTAATAATACTATAGGGAAACACATGAAGAAATAGGGTCGTGTGCCTCTTTAGTACCGGTTGCGCGATAGGGAAACACAACCCTAATCCAACGACTCACAAGCGTGATCCAACGACTCACAAGCGCTTGAAAGAAACATGCGATCCGTGTGCTTCTTCCTGATTGGTTGGATTCAGAATCGTGTGGGGTTAAAAGGGCGTTTTTCACATTGGGCTCACTATGTTCCTGTTCATCCAGTTGCCAGATTCAAATACACTCATTTTTCACATTTGAAAGACTGAGGGTAAAATGGGAGGGGTTAACCTTGCCGGACGGAGGGGGACGGCGACGGCGGGGGGAGGAGACCCAGAGAGGGATCTGCCGCTGGCGGTTGCACTCATGCGGAGGACGCTGCCGCTCGTGACGTGGGGGCCGGCGCGCAGGAGAGGACCGACGGGCGTGTCGCCGACGCCGGCTGCCACTGCGGGAAGGAGGCGAGGGGGGGTATACGTGCGGTGGAGCGGAGCCGAGCGCCAGCGCTGGTGGTGGTCGTTGCTGCTGTGGGGGCGGCGGCGGCGCAGTACAGGTCGGGGCAGTGGGCGGGTGAGAGTCGGGGGCAGTGGGCGGGAAGATAGAAAGGGGACTGGGTATTTGAGTGGGGGCAAGGGTTAGCAATGGCGCACCCATGAGAGGTGCGCCATTAGTAATCTTTTTTTTGTATAGCAATGGCGCATCGCCAGGAGGTGCGCCATTAGTAATCTTTTTTTTATAGCTATGGCGCATCCGAGAGAGGTGCGCCATTAGTAATCTTTTTTTGTATAGCTATGGGGAATGCAGTGCTTGTGTGAGATGGTGTGTCCACATAGCCATTCCCAGTGTGTCATGGTCATGGTCATGGATGCTTGGAGGGGGCAGTTAGTCGTGGGGCCCACAAGGCAGTAGGTTCCAACGAGATCCGGGAGAAAACGCGGGTAAAACATTCATTTGTGAATTGGTAAAACATTTATGAATATGAAAACATTTATGAATACAATCGAGAAATGAAGGCTACAATTTCAATACAATCGATCTTAGCTAGCTATCTGTTCACAATCTTCTTGCCCTTATTTTTCGCAAATGGAGTTCTTCTTTTGAACGGACGTCCTTTAGGTAGGGTGGTCCTGCTTCTTCTTGTGGTGTATGCTGGTACTTCATCGTCGTCGTCATGTTCCATCTTTGGGTCGCCGTACTTGTCGAAGTCTTGCTCATTGGCGACTCCATCCATTCCGATGATCTTCCTTTTGCCTCTCCTCACAACAATACGACTGGGCTTTGGCGGGTCGATAATGAAGAAGCATTGGTCCGCTTGGGAAGCCAGTATCCATGGCTCATTTTTCGCGGTGGCGTTTGCGCCCGCGGTCTTAGATTTGGCTTCGGGTATAACAATGGTGGTGAAATACCGGTCTTCTTTTAGGACGCTCTTGGCCCATCTGACACGGAACATCGGGACCTTCTCTCTAGCGTAGCTCAGCTCCCAGATCTCCTCAATCCTTCCGTAGTATCTGTCCTTGTCGTTACCGGTGTAGGATTCCATCATTACCCTGGAGTTCTGATAACCATCGCTCTTCATATCCTTTCCCTCGATGTAGAATGTGTAGTCGTTGATATCGTATGCCTCATACGTCATCAGGTTGTGCTCGGCGCCCTGTGACAAGGCGAATATGAGTTGTTCTTCCGTGGAAGAATCCTCATGTAAAGGGTACGATAGAAGCTTCTTCTTGAACCACCGCGTGAAACATGAGTTGTGCTCTTTGATTATATCTCCGTCCGTCCTCTGTTGGCCTCGGTCATTGTACGTCTTCTCAATAAAGGTTTTGTGCTCTATCACCCAAGGATCGACCACGTCTATGTGTTGTAGCGCGACTAGGTTTGCTCTTTCAAAGTCGGCGAGTCGACCGTCGAAGTCGACATGCATTTCGCGGCGACCCTCACGGTGACCCCATCCATCGAGCCTGCCGAGGTGCCTGTTGATGGGCAGACCAACGGGGTTCTTGATGCCTAGATAATTCGTGCAGTAGGAGATGCACTCTTCGGTCAGAAAGCCCCTGGCTATGCTTCCCTCTGGACATGACATGTTGCGAACGTATCCTTTGATGACACCATTCATCCTTTCGAACGGCATCATGCTGTGCAGGAACGTCGGCCCGAGTTGGATGATATCCTCCACGATATGGACCAGCAGATGCACCATAACGTCGAACAATGCGGGTGGGAAGTACATCTCAAGCTCGCATAGTATCACCATGATCTCTTCCTGTAGCCTTCTGAGTTGCCTCACGCCAACTGACTTCCGAGAGATGACGTAGAAAAATTTGCATAGGCCAAATAGCGTTTCACGGACGTGCGCGTCCATGATCCCATGGATTGCAACTGGAAGTATTTGCGTCATTAGCACGTGACAGTCGTGAGACTTCATCCCGCTGAACTTCTGCTTCGCTGAGTCTAGGTATCTGCTTATCTTCCCCGCGTAACCGTAAGGAAGCCTACGAGGCAGGTGAAAAACTGATCGATCTCCTCCTGACTTAGAGTGAAGCACGCGGGAGGGAAGTCATTTCCGGTCTTCTTGGCCTCTTTGCCTTTGCAATGAATTTCCGTGTCCTGCTTCGCCTCATCATCATCATCATCATCATCATCATCATCATCATCATCATCATCATCATCATCATCATCATCATCATTATTAGCGTGAAGCTCCTCCCTGATGCCCATTGATTTCAAGTCTGCCCTTGCTTTCGGCCCATCTTTGGTCCTCTCTGGCATGTTGAGCAGGGTACCAAGCAGACTCTCGCACATGTTCTTCGTGATATGCATGACATCAAGGCTGTGAGGCACACGGAGGATCTTCCAGTACGGCAAGTCCCAGAAAACAGACCTCGTTTTCCATACCTTCAGCAGCGGCTCTGGCGCCTTTCGCTTCTTTCCCGGCTCTGGCGCCTTTCCCGGCGGTGGGCACTCTTTCCAAATTTTCAACAGCTTGTCTATTTCCTCGCCGCTCCTCGTACGCGGGCGTCTTCGGGGTTCGGTTTCACCATCGAACAGATCCTTGCGTTTTCTCCATGAGTCATCGTCGCGAAGCCACCTTCGATGTCCCATGAACACGGTTTTTGAAGACCCGGGATCTCTATCTAGCTGGCGATACGTTGTGTCATCCATGCACCTGACGCATCCAGAGAATCCGTGGACCACCTGCCCCGCGACATATCCGTAAGCGAGATAGTCGTGCACCGTCGTGAGCAGTGCGGCTCTCATAGGGAAATATTCTTTCTCTACGGCGTCCCACGTATTGGCTGGCGTTTTCCACAGTGTGTCTAGCTCCTCTTTCAGCAGCCCCAGATACAGATTGATGTGGTTCCCTGGTTTTTTCGGCCCTTCAATTAGCATACTCATGTGAATGTACTTCCTCTTCATGCACAACCAGGGGGAAGGTTGTACATCCGCACAAACACAGGCCAGGTGCTATGTGTGCTTCTCTGGCTGCCAAACGGATTGACTCCATCGATGCTCGCGCCCAGCATGATGTTCCTTGGATCGTTCCCAACTTCTGGGTGTTCAAAGTTCAACGCTTGCCACTGGCTTGCATCCTTAGGGTGACTCAGCATCTTGTCTTTTTTATTTATCTCCGGATCATTTGCGTCATCTTCTCGCTTCTTCTCCTCCCTATCCACGTGCCAACGCAGGAGCTTTGCTACCTTGGGGTCCGCGAAATACCGCTGCAGACGAGGAGTGATCGGAAAGTACCACACCACTTTTCGAGGAGCTTTCTTCCTCTTCTTGTATCGAGTGACGCCGCACACCGGACATATGGTAGACTTCGCATGCTCATCCCGATAAATGATGCAATTGTTCATGCACACATGGTATTTCACGTGCGGTAAATCCAGAGGACATAGGATTTTCTTCGCCTCCTCGAAACTGGTCGGGCACTTGTTCCCCTTGGGAAGAAGTTCGTGCCAGAATGACATGTTCTCGTTGAAGCATGTGTCGGTCATTTTGTGTTTTACCTTCATCTCCAGAGCCATGAGCGTTACTTTCAGGTGGGTAACCTCGGTCCTGCATCCTTCATGCAATGGAGTAACCGCGTCTATCTCCAATTGATCCAGCTTGGCTTTCTGTCGGGCGGCAGCTCTTCCGTTATCCGTCTGCTTGAGAAGCAGCTCTTGAATATGAGGGTCCTGCACCCAGCCCATCGATGGTCCATCGTCGTCTGCTCCGGCATCTTCATCTTCATGATCATGCCCTTCGTCTGCTCCGGCATCTTCCTCATCATCATGTCTGGCATCTTCTACATGATGACCGTGTACTGCATCTACTTCGTGATCATGTCCTGGAGATTCTTCGTCTTCTCGCCCGCCCTCGCCGCGGTTGTCTTGCTCATGCCCTTCCTCATTTCTTGCCCGGCCCCCATGGACGACTTCATAATCATCTTCATCACCTTGCCACCAATAGCCATCCATGAAACCACGCAAGAGCAGGTGGTCCCACACCTGTACGGAATCCGGGTCCATAAGGCTCCTCAGCTTGCATCTTCGACACGGACATCTTATCTCCGTCTCGTTATTTTGAAGCATCTCGGCCTTCGCGGAGCTCGGAAACCTATTCACGATGCCTTCGGTCATCTTGCGAACCATGGTCGCCTGCGGGGTAGAGCAAAACGATATTTTAAAACCAAGAAAAAATTTGGCATGACTTTGCTAAAAATAGGACCAAAAGAATGCATAGTGCCAAATTCTCGCCGAAACGGAAATGAATCAACATTCCAGCAAAATATTGGCAACTATTGCATTTCAAATACCGGTACCTGCAAACACAAACATATATGCAACACCACAAACATATGCAACACCACAAACATACGTAGATCTAGCTAGGCCATAAAAAGTGCATGTGCACGTTGTTGGAGGGAGAAAAAAGTAGATCTACAACACAAAAGCTTTCCCCTTACTTACCTATCAAAAAAGGTAATTTAACCACTTAATTTGGGTGAATCTATGATGCAAATGAGGTGAGGAGGAGGAGGCACCCGAGACAAGCTTGGAGGAGGTGGAAAGAATGAAAGTGGGGAAAGTGAGTGTGGTAGGTGGCTGTCCAAAATATCTAGCTGGTCCTAGGTTACTAATGGCGCACCACCTACAAATGCGCCATTAGTAACCCTGGTTACTAATGGCGCACCAGCTGGAGGTGCGCCATTAGTAGTTTTGCAACAAAAAAATATAGTAGTGGTGCATTGGGTTAGTGGTGCGCCATTACTAGTTAAACTACTAATGGCGCACTTTGCCCTGGTGCGCCATTAGTACTTTTGGAAAAATAACAAAAAAAAGTTTGTTAGTAGTGGCGCACCGAGTGTGTGGTGCACCATTAGTGCCCATCACACTAATGGCGCACCAGAACATGGTGCGCCACTGCTATATAGTAGTAGCGCACCACATGACTGGTGCACCATTAGTGTCTATATTATCTATAGCCCTTTTCCTAGTAGTGTGTGGATACCAAAGTTAAAAAGAGAAGGACCAAACGTACCCTTAGACCATGCCTATTTTATGCAACATTGAGAAATTAAATTAGCTCAAGAACTGTTCATTCCAAGTCTTGATCTTCTATGTCTCTATTGGTTTAGTTCTGATCTCAACTGTTTTCATCCCCTCTGAAAGATGAAAGATCCATCCGTTTAAGTGGGTTGTTTATTGACGAAAGATTTTATCATTCCTCACTGATCAGATGCTCTAGCAGGTCATCATAGCAATATCCATGGAAATCTCACTGTTATTTGCTTGCATCCTCAAGCATATTTCATCAAAGCTTGAGATACATCTATCTTTGTTTGGTAGAATGTGGTCCCAACAGCTTAGGCAAATGGGCAGTCCCAAAATAGGTGTGGAAGAGTTCATTGAACTTGTTTTGTGCAGATAACACAATTATGAGTCCCCTCTGTAGGAGGTTTCTCGAATTAACCGTATCATGTAGTAGAAGCCAAAGGAAAATTCTGTTCCCAAGTCTTGATAAAAATTTCCATAGAGTTCTAAAAATATTGTGTTCCTTACTGGGTCCAATCAATGACCTATACATTTTCATTGATGAGTATTTAGGTGCCTTCCAGCCATAGGTCAAGTGTCATGTCGATCAATGTTTTGTCTCCCAGCTACTGTAGCCTAAAGTTGATTGAACTTCTCAAATGCCTCGGAGGACAAAGGCCTATAATATAGTTCTTAAAATCTTGGATTTCCATGACTTGCTTCAGGGAGATGTTGGGTTTTGTGGTGTAGGAGTGAAGTTCTAGCTATGTAATATCAAACACTGGTGTTAGAGCACGTTTCTCCATCTGTGGTTTTGGTAATTGATGACATCCCTATGGACTAATGGTTGCTTTGAGTTTTACTTCAAGGATTTGTCCATAGGCATTTCTTGAAGCCCATTTGTTGGTTTCAAGGAGGTTATGTTATGACCAAGGTGATATTCAAGGATTTATCCAAAGATTGGTCATATGAGAGTTGAGCTTATTGCAAGCATGTCATGAAGAAGAAGATTGTGGGAACATTCATGGTTACCTTCAAGAAATCGTCTTTATGAAGAGGAAGATAAGATACAAGGTTGATCAATACTAAGGCAAAGAGTGATTCAAGTTGATCAACATGCAAAGTGTAGAAGATGTACCAAGTGGGATCAAGTGATCTCATGGTATGGTAAGTGTTGTCCATTACGTTTTGTGTACTAACCCATGATATTTGTGAGTGTTCTTTGTGGGGTTAGGTATGTTTCCATGGTTATGCATCAAAAGGAAGATCTCATACAACCCATGGAGGATGACTTCAAGTGGTGATCATCATCACGGTTGAGGTGTGCAAGTTCAAGTGGAGCGTCATGAAGAGATCACATGCGTGAAGATTGTCGTCCATTATGGTGATAATGGACATGTGAAGATGTGCCGAAGAGAGGCTCACCCATAGGAGAGTATGGGGAGAAATCTACTAGTATTTATCGATCCAACACAATCAAGAAAGGTGGTCCATCTTGAGGAGGACAAAATCGTCATCATCTAGCTCAAGTGGACTATGCATGAAGCAGAGATTTGACCCTGATAGTTTTTTCTATTTTACCGGTCTCATGGTGGTAGTTGGGAGACCGAGTTATAGGATCAATAGCCGTGCTATCAAGGGGGTCTCTCGAGTGAGTATCCTGATCGTATCGTTCGTTGATATCTCAAACCATTGCATTCTTGGGATCATCATATTTCTTGGTTATTTTTGACTTTTATCTATGTGAGTTTTAGAGCTTATGGTCATCTTCATGAAAAGCTCGAGTTCATCAAAAAACAGAGTTCATATGCATCTTCTATGATGTTTTCTATGTTGGAGTCTTTGTCGGTTCTTCATTCATAGAGGTTTCACATCTTTATATGATCGTTGTTGGATAGTTGTTATCGTCCTTGATCCAACAAGCTTGAGTTTAGTTAATTCGTAGCTCGTCTGTGAAAGTTATGGCAGTTCAGGTTTTATTGTATCCATCTGTTTGCTTGAGCCTCTTTGTTTCTCTCCCGCGGTAATACTCCTCTAGGCAAGTGGTAGTACTACCTATTATAGGTAGTACCTCTCTAAGCAAGCAGTAGTACCGCCTATAGGCGGTAGTACCCCTGTCCAGTTCCCCCGGTACTACCGTTGCCTCTGCGCGGTCTTGACTTCTCGTGTCGGACTAGGCGGGAGTGGCACGGTAGTATTAAGGGGTAGTACCGCCTACAAGTGGTAGTAGCACCCTTCACTACCGCTCCACTTCTGCTTATAAGCGGTAGTATCGCTAGGGCGAGCGGTAGTACCGCTCCGGCGGCACTACCGCCTCATGGCTTCATGCCAGTGCACTGCTCGGCAGAGCACTGCCGCCCGAGCGGTAGTACCCCTCGTGTGCGAGCTGAGTGGGTAACAGTTGGATTTTCCCCACCTATAAAAGGGGTTATTCTTCCCCAATGCATCTTATCATTTGAGCTCGTATTTCCCCCCATTGTTGACCTTCTTCAAGCTTGGTATCTCTCAATCCCTCCAATGATTCTTGCTAGTTCTTGAGGGAAAAGAGAGAGGTGATCTAGATCTATGTTTTCAACAATCATTTTCTCATCTATGTGAGGGGAACCCCTTGGATCTAGATCTTGGAGTTCTTTGTGAGCTCATTGTTCTTCCTCTCATATTCCTCCATAGCTTTTGTTGTTGTGGTGGCATTTGAGTGTGAGGGACTTGACCACTCCATGTGTTCATGCCATTGCATTAGTTGCATCGGTTTGAGTTATCCACGGTGATATGTGCAAGTGAAGTTTGAGAAGCTTACTGCTCTTGGGTGTTTGGGCACCCTAGCGCATGTGCCTCTTGGGTGCTTTGGTTCCCTAGACAGTTGGTGGTGCCTCGGAGCTCAATCATTATGGTGTAAAGCTCCGGGCAAGTGTCGACGTCTCCAATTAGGTTGTGGAGATTGCCCCAAGCATTTGAGGTCACCTCGGAGCCACAATCCATTGTGGTGAAGCTTCGTGCTGTTGGGAGCCTCCAATGAAGTTGTGGAGTTTGCCCCAACCTTGTTTGTATGGATTCGGTGACCACCACAATCCATTGTGTCAACGTCTCCAATTAGGTTGTGGAGATTGCCCCGAGCAATTTGCACCTTGGAGCCACAATCCATTGTGGTGAAACTTCGTAGTGGTGTTGGGAGCCTCCAATTAAGTTGTGGAGATTGCCCCAACCTTTTTTGTAAAGGTTTGGTCGTCGTCTTCAAGGGCACCACTAGTGGAATCACGTCATCTTGCATTGTGCGAGGGCGTGAGGAGATTACAGTGGCCTTAGTGGCATATTGGGGAGCATTATGCATCCACACCGCTCCAAACGGAGATTAGCATCTGCAAGGGTGTGAACTTCGGGATACATCATCGTCTCCGCGTGCCTCGGTTATCTCTTACCCGAGGTCTTTACTTATGCACTTTACTTTTGGATATCCATATTATTTGTTGTTATATATCTTGCTATCACTTAGTTGTTTATCTTGCTTAGCATAAGTTGTTGGTGCACATAGGTGATCCTAGTTGTTTTAGGTTTTGTGCTTGACTAATTAAATGCTAGTTTTATTCCGCATTTGTTCAAGCCTAAACCATAATTATTTTAAAGCGCTTATCCTACCCCCTGGTCTAGGCGGCATCCACATCCTTTCAACTAGTTTTTTCCATTTATCCTCCCAAAAATGAATTGTGTCTCCTTTTCCAACATTGCAAATCGAGTGTTGCTAGTACACGGGGAGGAGTTTGAGCACCGTTCTCCAGCAGAATGAGCCCACAATTCTATCCCCAAGCATGGAATATGAATAATGAGTTTCCCAAATTCTTTTTACCCAGGGAATATCCTCTTTGTTAAGGAGCTTCTGGAGAAATTCATGATAAGTGCTTGGTTATGGGTGTTTGTATTCAAGATTCAAAGTCTATCGTGGCTTTTGGGTAGGTGGACTTTGTTCCATGATATCAAAGAAGGTCCTTGATAACCAGTACCAAATTTATTCCATAGGAAAATACTTAGGAATTTATTGACCTAGTTAATCACAATTTTTGGGATAGCCAAAGTGCACATGAAGAATATTGGCATGCTTGCAAACACTGATTTCACAAGGGTGTGTTTGAAGGGGAACATTGCATGGGAAACAAAAATTTTCCTACGCACAAGAAAGATCTATCCATGGTGATGAGCGTCTATGAGAGGGAGAGTGGATCTACATACCCTTGTACATCGCTAAGCGAGAAGCATTAAGAAATGAAGTTGATGTAGTCGAACGTCTTCGCGATCCAAATCACAAGCTGTCCCGCGATCCAATCATGATCTGTCTCGTGATCCAATCACGAACCGTCCCGCAATCCAATCATGGTCCTTCCGATCTAGCGCCGAATGGACGGCACCTCAGCGTTCAGCACACATATAAATCGATGACTATCTCCACCTCCTTGATCCAGTAAGCGAGGGTGGAGAGGTAGATGAGTTCTCCAGAAGCACACCGGCGTGGTGGCGGTGGTGGTGGAGCTGATCCGGCAGAGCTTCGCTAAGTTATACCGAACAGATCTGGAGGAGAGATACGATCTAGAGGGAGGAGGGCAACACGTGGCTTTTCAGGTGGCGGCTGCCCTCAAAACCCGCTAATATATATAGGAGGAGAGGGGTTAGGTGGGAGTCACCTTAGGGAAAACCCTAGGGATTTGACGCACAAGAGAGGCGAGGAGTCCACCTCCCACAAGGGAGGTGGAATCCTAGTAGGACTCCTTCCCTCTTGGCCTCCTCTCCACCTCTTGCACAAGGACTCCTAGGGGCTGGCTGCCCATCCTACCAGGGGCCGGTGAGCCACCTCCTAGTCCCATGTGGCCCCTTGGGTCCGTGACCCCACTAGGTGGAACCCCAAAACCCATTCGTCACTCCCGCTAGTGCCCGAAACTTTTCCGGAACCCAAATACCACTTTCATATATATTAATATTTACCTACGGACCATTCCGGAGCTCCTCGTGATTTCCGTGATCTCATCCGAGACTCCGAACAACCTTTAGTCACCAACATACATAACTCAATACTACCGAAACGTCACTGAACCATAAGTGTGTAGACTCTGCAGGTTCGAGAACTATGTAGACATGACCGAGGCACCTCTACGGTCAATAACCAATAGCGGGACCCAGATGCCCATATTGGTTCGTACATATTCTACGAAGATCTTTATCATTGAACCTCTATGTCAAGGATTCAGTTAATCCCGTATGATATTCCCTTTGTTCTTCGGTATGTTACTTGCCCGAGATTCGATCATCGGTATCTCTATACCTAGTTCAACCTCGTTACCAGCAAGTTTCTTTAATCATTCTGTCATACGAAATCCCGTGGCTAACTCTTTAGTCAGTTTGCTTGCAAGGCTCATTGTGATGTTGTATTATCTAGTGGACCCTGAGATACCTCTCCGTTACATGGAGTAACAAATCCCAGTCTTGATCCATGCCCACTCAACAGACATCCTCAGAGATACCTGTAGAGCACCTTTATAGTCACCCGGTTATGTTGCGACATTTGATACACACAAGGTACTCCTCCGGTGTTAGTGAGTTGCATGATCTCAACATCACAGGAATGGATACTTGACAAGCAGAAAACTACAACAATAAACTGAGACGATCATATGCTATATTTATAGTTTGGTTCTTGTCCATCACATCATTCTCCTAATGATGTGATCTTGTTATCAAATGGAATATCATGTCTATGGCTAGGAAACGTTGACCATCTTTGCTCAATGAGCTAGTCTATTAGAGGCATACGAGGGACATGGTGTAGTCTATGTATTCACACATGTGTGTGAGTTCCCGATCAATACAATTCTAGCATGGATAATAAACGATTATCATGGACAAGGAAATATGATAATAACTAATTTATTATTTCCTGTAGGGCATATTTCCAACAGTCGCCCACTTGCACTAGAGTCAATAATCTAGATCACATCGCTATGTGATTTACATTGTTATGAATCTCACACCCAATGAGTTCTGGGGTTCGATCATGTTTTGCATGTGAGAGAGGTTTTAGTCAAAGGTCTGCAAGATTCAGATCCGTATGTACTTTGCAAATCTCTATGTCATACGGTTGATGTTGCTACCACGCTCCACTTGGAGCTATTCCAAATGGCTGCTCCACTATACGTATCTGGATTGCTACTCAGAGTCATCCGGATTGGTGTCAAAGTATACATCGACGTAACCATTTACGAAGAAATCTTTATCACCTCCATAATCGAGAAACGTTTCCTTAGTCCTCTAGTTACTAAGAATAATTTTGACCGCTGTCCAGTGATCCACTCTTGGATCATTCTTGTACCCCTTGACAGACTCATGACAAGGCACACACCAGGTTTGGTACAAATCATGGCATACTATATAGGGCCTATGGCTAAGGCATAGGGGACGACCTTCGTCCATTCTCTTTCTTATTTCGTGGTCGAGCTTTGAGTGTGACTCAACTTCACACCTTACAAATCAGGCTAGAACTCCTTCTTGGACTGATCCATTTTGAACTCTTTCAAAATCTTGTCAAGGTATGTGCTCATTGAAAAATCTTATCAAGCGTCTTGATCTATCTCTATAGATCTTGATGCTCAATATTCAAGTAGCTTTATCCAAGTATTCCTTTGAAAAACTCCTTTCAAACAACCCTTTATGCTTTTCTAGAAATTCTACATTATTTCTGATCAACAATATGTCAGCCACATATACTTATTAGAATTATATAGTGCTCCCACTAAACTTCTTGTAAATACAAGTTTCTCATGAACTTTGTATAAATCCAAAAACTTTGATCACCTCATCAAAGTGTATATTCCAACTCCGACATGCTTGCTCCGGCCCATAGAAAAATCGCTGGAGCTTGCATACCTTTTAGCATCCATAGGACTGATAAAACCTTCTTGTTGTATCACATACAACCTTTCCTCAAGGAAACCATTAAAGAAACGATGTTTTGACATCCATCTGCCAGATTTCATAATTGAAAAATGTAGCAATTGCTAACATAATTGCAACAGACTTTAGCATCACTATGGGTGAGAAAGTCTCATTGTAGTCAACTCCTTGAACTTGTCGAAAACTTCTTTGTTACAAGTCGAGCTTCATAAATGGTGATATTCACCATCAACGTCTGTCTTCTTCTTAAAGGTCCATTTGTACTCAACGACCTGCCGTTCAACGGGCAAGTCTTCCAAAGTCCGTACTTGGTTTTCAACATCGATCCTTTCTCGGATTTCATGGCTCCTAGCCATTTGTTGGAATCCAGGGCCACCATCGCTTCTTCATCTCTCATAGGTTCACTGTTGTCTAACAACATGACCTCCAAGACAGGATTGACACACCACTCAGGGGCGGTACGAGTCCTTGTTGACCCACGAGGTTCGGTAATAACTTGATCCGAAGTTTCATGATCACCATCATTTGCTTCCTCTTCAGTTGGTGTAGGCGTCGCAAAAACATCTTTTTGCGTCGTGCTACTATCCAACTGAAGTGACGGTTTAACAACCTCATTGATGGGGTTATTACCCCTGGGTAGGCCAAAGCAACGGGGTCTTCCCCCTTTTGCTTCGAAGAATAACTATGCGGTCGGCTGGAGGACGTCCGGCACAAGCCGGTGCCGGCTGGCGCCCCGGACGGTTGGTCAAGGTGCTGGCTGGACCTTCGGCCGACTGGGCATGGCCGGCTGCCTCCGGGCAGCCTCTCCCGTTGACCTTGGGATGGACATGCGACGTCCCGTCCCTCTGCGCGCAGGTACGACGACATGACGCGACCGGCACGACGGGCGGCCTTATGGCTATAGTGGCCGCTGACGCACTACAGCGTGTGACTACAGTCCAACCGTCCCGGCCGCTGACCTCGGCGAGCGCAACCGGGTGTAGGAACAGTGCCGGCACGCCCTCGCCACTCGATTACTTACCCCAGCATGGCTACAGCACGGCCGGCCGTACCGGAGACTTCGGCTGGCAAGCGCTAGACGACGCCCCCCGGGCGACCCGTGACGCGGCGGGTGGGCAAGGGCCAATTGCAGAGCCGACTGGCAGGCCCCAACGGGAGATGGGACCGCTCGGCCGGTGGACCCCACCAATGACGAGACGGCATGAATGGCGGGACCCTCTGGCTAGCCGAAGAGACTGCCAGCCGGGTCCCCCCACCTTTGTACTTAGAACATATTATAAGAGCCGGGAGGTTGGCCTATTAAACCCCCCGAGCCCCCCATGCAATGGGGACGGTCGACCACCTTCACACACACAACCCCTTCTAGCAGTGGAGGAAGAGGAGCCGGCTGCCCCTTCTCCCTCCTCTATACACAACTCCAGGAGCACCATTGTATCTATACCCATCCATCCAACTAAACCAAGCAGGACTATGGGTATTACCTCCTCCGGAGGGCCCTGAACCTGGGTACACCGTGTGTCGTCACCGCTTGCGCCCAATCTCACACCAGGAGCCCATCGGCGTCCTTCGGCCCCAACCACCTATGATAAGCCACCCTATGAATCTCCCGTGAGAAATTGACGACAGTTGGCACCCATCGTGGGGCCGTACGCAGCGCCGGCCAGATTCATGCTCCGGGCGAGACCCCTCGCCATTCCCCGCCGTCGCCGCACGTCCAGGCGAAACCGCGGGCTCATGAGGCTTGCTTTGGCACGCCCTGCGGGCAACTCCGTCGGCTTCACAGTCGACATCGACACGCTCACCGAGCGTTTCGGCAGGCTCAGCCCCACTAAGACTCCAACCGCTGTTTAGTACCCCGCGCATGTGCTCGTCTGTGCCGGTCCGCCCACGGCCGTTGGTGCACTCGTTGTGACTCAATCGAGCGGCTCTCACGGTCACGTGGGAGTAATGGCCATCACTTCCTCCACCACCTCCGGACGGGCGCGGGTCGCGGCTAGCGCTACCGCTGCCCGCGTCGGCACGTCCGACCCGCTCGGTGCGGCCCTCTGGGGCTTGAGCACTCCTATTGCCCCGACGGCGAACCCCGACATTGCCGTGGCCGATCTCGAGGCGTCTCATCGCATCCTGTTCGAGGACGCCACAGCCCTCGCGGCCATGCGGCGCCGCATGGAGGCAGCCCAGCGGGAGTACGCTTCCGCCTATGGCCTTACCCCAGTTGGCGTCGAGCCCAGTCGGAGTGGGGCTGTGCGCGACCGCGGTCACGTCGTCGCCGAAATCCTTGGTGGCAAAATGCCCGTCTATGACACCCCCGCAACCAACCTGCAGGCCCTCAAGGTGGCCTACGACGAATTGTCCACCTTGGAGGGCGAAGAGCGTGCCACCCACGAGCGCCACATCAAGGAGCTCATCGATGCTACTGATGCGCAGCAGCATCTGCTCGCGATGGGCGGCGCTGCCACTAAAGGCCCCTAGCCCGAGCGTGAGGGCACGGGAACTGCCGGCCGCCAGGCGGCCTAGTACCCCTTCTCCACTCGCGTCTCCGGCCGCTGAACCAGAGCAAACAACCCCCGGCCCTCTCAGATGTCGGGGAGCGAGCAGGCGACTATCAACAGCCGGCGCACCAACGATCAGTCTCAAAGCGGACGCCACCACGAAGCACCGGCATCCGGCAGCCAGTGCAGCCATGGGCACACGCCGCCCTTGCGGCACGAGTCGGGGCAGTCGGTGCCACCCACCGTCCATCGTGAGCACTCGGCTCGGCTCAGACCACGCGCCCCCCGCAGCGAGAACGACGCCTGCAACCGCCTCGACAGGCTCGTGCAATCCGCCCTCCTCGAGGAGGAGGGTTCAATTGATCTATCTTGCTTTGGCCCCTGGATCCGCACCAAGCCGTTCCCAACCGGCTTCACGCTCCCTAGGGACACCCCGAAATACAATGGGTCCGCCAAGCCCGAAGACTGGCTGATCGACTACACCACCGCAGTTGGCATCGCCAGGGGGAATAAGTGCGTAGCCGTTCGCTACGCCCCCTCAGGTTGATTGGCTCGGTCCGCACCTGCCTCAACAGCCTGGCGGCCGGCAGCATCAACACCTAGACGGACTTCGAGGAGGCCTTCGTCCGCAACTTCACCGACACCTACAAGCAGCCTGGCCATGCCCGTGAACTCGCCATGTGCATTCGGGGGCCGAACGAATCCCTCTGAGACTACCTCACTCGGTGGACCGTGCTCCGCAATTCCTGCGAGAGGGTGCACGAGGTGCAAGCCGTGCAGTACTTCATCGAGGGCTGCCGGGATGGCACCCCTCTCAAACATAAGCTTCTATGCTCCGAGCCGGCCACGCTTGCCGAGCTCATGACCAAGGTGGACAAGTATGCCACGGCCGATTCGGCCGTCCGGGTCAAGACGACCCCGCCGGCCAAGGCGACGATGACACTGGCCATGACCCAGGCGGCTGTCGACAACCGATAGCCGCAGAACAACAAACACAAGAACGACCAGCCGGATCCCCACAAGGGGGCCGACAGGTCAATACCGTTGAGGATCAGGAGCCGGCTGCCCAGCCTTCCGGCTAGCACTAGTGCACCGGCAAGGCTGCCTGGTAGTCGAAGCTCACCTTCGAGCAAATGCTCGATCTCCCTTGCATGAACCACTCAGGGGCCAAACCCTCTACGCACATGCTTCAGTAGTGCAGCTTCTCACAGCGACTGGCCTGGGGGGACGGCCTTCCGACCCCCCCACGCCGCCCATCCGCGCGCCGGCCCTAGCCCAAGCTGCCGCCCTGGTGCCGGCTCCAGCTTCGGCCCAAAACGACGGTCGTCTAATCGGCCAGTTTCCCAACCAGGACGGTTGCTATGTCGTCTTCACAAGTGAAGAGACGGGCAAACACGCTCAGCGCCAGCTCCGCCGTGAGGTGAACGCCACCATGCCGACAACTCCCCAGTTCATGCACTGGTCGGAGAAGCCGGTCACTTGGAGCCAGGCCGATCACCCTGTCGTGATGTCGAATCCTGACAGCTATGCTTTGGTCCTCGACCCCACGATCGCCACCAAGGAGCGAACTTGCCGCTTCTCTCGGGTTCTGATAGATGGTGGTAGCAGCATCAACATTCTCTACCTCGACACGATCCACAAGCTGGGGCTGAAAATAGAAGACCTTCAGGCGAGCTGGACAGTCTTCCACGACATCGTGCCTGGGAAGTCCTGCTCCTCTGTCAGCAAGATCACGCTCGACGTCCTCTTCGGTGGACCCAGCCACTTCCACCACGAGCTGGTGTTGTTCGAGGTCGTGGACCTTGTGAGCCCCTACCACGCGCTGTTAGGCCGGCCGCCCATCGTCAACTTCATGGCGATCCCCCATTATGCCTACCTCAATCTGAAGATGCCGGGCCGCAAGGGAATCATCACCATCATGGGTGACTAAAAAATGTCGCTCGAGTGCGCTTGAGATGGCAGCCAGCTGGCTGAGGCCCTGGAAATCACCGAGGAGAGACGACAGCTCGACCGGCTCGTGGCCCTTGCTGCCAGTCAGCCGGCCGTGCTGGCTCCTCCTTCACAATCCGCTGGCGAGGCCTCCTTCTAGCCGTCCAAGGACACTAAGAAAATTCCGCTCGACCCGACCAACCCGGCTCAATGCGTCATTATCGGCTCCCGCCTCAACAGCAAATAGGAAGGCGAGCTCGTTGACTTCCTCCATGAGAATCGGGACATCTTCGCATGGTCCCCCAAGGACATTCCAGGTGTTCCAAGGAAGTTTGCCGAGCATGAACTACACGTCCGGCCGGACGTCAAGCCAGTCAAGCAACCCCTGCGCCGCTTCTCTAACGAGAAGCGGCGTGCTATAGGCGAAGAGATCGCCCGGCTGCTCGCAGCCGGGTTCATCATGGAAGTGTTCCACCCGGACTGGCTAGCCAACCCAGTCCTGGTGCTGAAGAAAAACAAGACCTGGCGCAGGGGCATCGACTACACAAGCCTGAACAAGGCATGTCCCAAGGACCCCTTCGCCCTGCCACGGATCGATCAAGTCATCGACTCCATGGCTGGCTGCAACTTGCTGTCCTTCTTGGACGCCTACTCACGCTACCACCAGATCAAGCTGGACCCAGAAGACCGGCTCAAGAGCTCCTTCATCACGCCCTTCGGGGCCTACTGCTACATCACCATGTCCTTTGGCCTGAAGAATGCAGGCGCCACCTTTCAACGGTGTATGCAAAAGTGCCTCCTGCCTCAGATAGACAGGAACGTCCAAGTCTACATCGATGACATTGTCGTCAAGACCAAGATGCATTTCTGCCTCCTCGACGATCTCCGGGAGACCTTCGCAAACTTGCACGAGTACAAGATCAAGCTCAACCCAGAGAAGTGTGTCTTTGGCGTTCCCGCCGGCCAACTCTTGGGTTTCTTCGTGTATGCTCGCGGCATCGAAGCTAACCCCGAGAAGATCAGCGCGATCGGCCGCATGCCAAAGCCGACCCGGCTCCACGACGTCTAGAAGTTCAAGTTCACTGGCTGCCTCGCCTCGCTCAGCCGGTTCATCAGCCGGCTGGGGGAGAAGGCCCTACCCCTCTACGGGCTCCTCCGCAAGACGGCTCTGATCGAGCTGGGCCACAGCAAGAAACTGGGCATGTTCGATTGGCCTGACGAGGCGGACGAGGCCTTCCGCGGCCTCAAGAAGGCACTCATCCGCGTGCCCATCCTGGCCACGCCGGCTGAGAAGGAACCGCTGCTCGCCTATATCGCAGCGACCACACGCCTCATCAGCGTCGTCCTGGTGGTCGAGTGGCCGGAGGAGCGCAAGTCCTTGCCGGTCCAACGGCATGTCTACTACCTCAGCGAGGTCCTCTCCACGTCCAAGCAAAACTAACCCCACTACCAAAAGATGTGTTATGGCATATACTTTGCCGCCAAGAAGGTCAAGCAGTACTTCCAGGAGCATACCATTACCGTGGTGAGCACGGCCCCGCTTGGCGAGATCATGAGCGACCGGGACTCCACCGGCCAGATCACCAAATGGGTCATCGCCCTCGCCGATCATGACATCCGGTATGAGCCAAGAACCACCATCAAGTCACAAGCGTTGGCTGACTTCCTCGTCGACTGGGTGGAGACGGAGTTCGTCCCGCCTCCCCCAGACGCCACGCATTGGCGCATGCACTTTGACGGCTCGAAAATGAGGACCGACCTGGGTGCCGGCATACTCCTCTCCTCCCCAAAAGGTGATCAGCTGAAGTACGCCCTCCAAATCCACTTCGCTGCCTCCAACAACATGGCCGAGTACGAGGCCATCGTCCACGGCCTCAGGCTCCGCATGGAAATCGGCATCAGACGCATTCTATGCTTCAGGGACTCCGACCTCGTGGTGCAGCAAGTCTCTGGTGAATGGGACACCAGGGACGCCAACATGGCCAGCTACTGCTTCCTCATACAATAGCTCACCATCTCCTTCGAGGGCTGTGAGTTTCATCACATCCCACGAGCGGACAACAAGGCGGTCGACGCGCTGGCAAAGATCGGCTCCACCCGGTAGGCCATCCCAGCCGGCATCTCCCTCGAGCGGCTGCTCAAGCCATCAATCAAGCCTTCCTCAGAGTCGGAGTCAATCTTCGTACTGGCGGATGCCGTCGGCCCGTCGAGAGCCCCAGCAACCCCTTTGGTGTCTTCGCCGCTGGCTCCCACGCCACCGGCCACCTTGCTGGCACCGATCGAGCCGGCCGACCCCAGCAGCGCGGCCGTCATGATGATCATCGACCAGCCGGCCCTAGGGGCGGGCGAGCCGGGCCTGGGGGCTGATCAACCAGTCCCGGGGGCTCCAGAGCCGGTCCTAGGGGCTGGCAAGCCAGTTCCAGGGGCTCCCGAGCCGGCCCTCGTCTCGGCCCTCTCATGGGCCCAACCTATCCTAGCATTCCTCTACGAGGCGAGCTCCCTCTGGACGAGGCCTTGGTTAGGCAAGTCCAACGCCGGGCCTTGGCATACAACATCATTAACAACGAGCTCGTTCATCACAGCACTACTGGCGTCTTTTAGCGATGCGTCGAGCCAAAAAAGGGCCTAGAAATCCTCCTCGACATCCACCAAGGAGAGTGCGGGAATCGTGCCACCTCCAGGACCCTGGTGGCCAAGGCCTTCCTGCATGGTTTTTTCTGGCCCACGGACCTCGAGAAGGCCAAGAAGTTGGTCGACGAGTGCGAGGGCTGCCAACGTTTCAGCATGCAGAGCCACCTACCGGCGTCATCCCTCCAGATCATCCCACTCTCGTGGCCATTCGCTGTCTGGGGGCTAGACATGGTGGGCCCCTTCAAAACCGCTCGAGGCGACATGACGCACTTACTGGTGGTTGTCGACAAATTCACCAAGTGGATTGAGGCACGACCAATCAAGAAGTTGGACGGCCCTACGGCCGTCCAGTTCATCAACGACATCACAGTTCGCTAGGGCGTCCCCCACAGCATCATCACCGACAACGGCACGAACTTCACCAAAGGTGCACTCGCACACTTCTGGTCCAACCAGGGAATCCGGCTCGACCTATCCTCCGTGGCTCATCCCAATCAAACGGCCAGGTCAAGAGGGTAAACGGCCTTATCCTCTCCGGCATCAAGCCCCGGCTCGTGACGCCGCTGGTGAGGTCGGCCGACTGCTAGATCGATGAGTTGCCGGTCGTCCTTTGTAGTCTTAGGGCCACCCCGGACCGTTCAACTGGCTACACTCCCTTCTTCCTTGTGTACGGGTCTTAGGCAATCATCCCCACTGACATCAAGTTCGATTCGCCTCGGGTCACCCTATATATGGAGAAGGATGCAAAGGAGGCAAGAGAACACGGCGTCGACCTACTCGAGGAAGCCCGCGAACAGGCCTAAAGCCGGACGGCAATCTACCAGCAGAAGCTCCTGCACTACCACAGCAAGCGAATCCGGCCACTCTCGTTCCGCGAGGGGGACTTGGTCCTCAGGCAGATCCAGCGAACAGCCAGACAACACAAACTATCCTCCTCGTGGGAGGGCCCATTCATCATCAGCAAGGCACTGGACAAAACTGCATACTATCTAATAGATGCCCAGAAGCCGCAGAAGCGCAAAAGAGATGCCTCGAGAGAGGAGATGGAGCGCCCATGGAACGCAGCCCTCCTGCGCCGTTTTACTGCTGAAGAAACTAGTGTATGTATGTATCCCCCCTTTTGGGCTTATGAATGCAATGAGCGCCCCAAGCCGGCTCTTGGGGCGCGCCCCGTTTCGTTTCCCTCAAAAGTGTTCCTCTCTCACTGGCTCCCCGACCCGGCTCCCGGACCCGGGGGCTAGCCGGCTGGACCTAGAATGCTTCTCCCAAAAGTTGGCTAAGTAATGTGAGCCGGCCAAACCTCCCCACCCCTACCAGCTACAGAACCGGCTCCCGGCTGTCCGGCTGACGGGGCGTCGGGGCGGCAAAGTTTGGCTCACACGAAAGGTCAAAACAAAGGGAGACCCCGGCTAGGCCCAATCGGACCATCGACGCATCTCTACCACTCTACTTATCCCGAAAAGCCCTCACGATTCCTAAGTTTTGAACCGGCTCCCTTGAGGCGGATGCCCTGACCCAACTATAGACCGGTTCCCGGTTGTCGGGCTGGTGGGGCCGAAACCAAAGGGGAAAGTAGAAGAACCAAAATGAGTCGAGTAGGCAAAAAAGGATAAGGATGAGGCGACATGAGTAACAAGGCAAACTATTCATGGCATAAATGTTAAGGCAAAAGCGGCCCACGGCTAGCATTACTTCATTACATAAACACCCCCAGTGGGTGGGTTCGAGCCTAACTTTGCAGGAAAAAAAGTGAAAGATAAAAACGCCCGGGGGCTCAGGCCACCGGTGCATCGCCAACCGGCGTGCCTCCAGCCGGCGTGCTGCTGGGCGGCTCGGTTCCCGCCTCAGAGGTGGTCAAGGCCTTCGGGTCGGCCTCCTTGGCCTTCGAGACAGGCTCCTCGGTCTCGGCCGCCTCGCCGCTCGAATCGGTGCTCTCATCGGCAACATCATCATTTGCCGGGCCTTGGGGGATACCAAAGGAGTCCTCGGGCAACGGCTCTCCGTCCTCACCAAGGGCCGGCAGGAACTCCTTCGCGTCGACGTACGACGCGAGCTCGTTGGCCCGGAGGACAAGGGCAAGCTCACGAGCCTCCCGCTCCGCGGTCGGCACGTCCCGCATGGTCGCCAGCCGGCCCGGGTGCACGCCGTGATACCACGACGTGATGAACCGGAGCGCCATCTACGCCCCGGCCCGGGCGGCCGACGCCTTCCAGGCCTCGAGGCGAGGGACGGCGTGCTCTAGCCACTGGACCAGGCGGTTCATTGGAGCTCCCCCGTGGCGCGGCCACAGCAAGGCAATGACCTCTTTGCCGGTTGTCTTTAGCCGCTCCATGCTCCGCTCAAGATGGGTCATCCGCATCTCAATGGCGAGTCCGATCTCGTCCACGTCCCACGCGGCCTCCTCCTCGATGGAGAGACCGCACTCCCGAAGGTACTCCCGGTACTCCTCAACAGCGTGCGCAGTGCGGCGCTGAGTTTCCAGGAAGCTCCTTGGAAGAAAGAAGAAGAGAAGGAAAGAAAGGCAAGTTGAAGCACAAGAAACGGCAAAGGGAAAAGCAACCGACTGGGGTAGAGAAAAACCAGCACCTACCTTCAATCGCGTCATCCACTCCAAGGGCGAAGTTGAGCGCCACCTTGCGCTCCGACTCTCGAGCTGCCTCCGACGCGGCGAGGGAACCCTTGACCTCCTCGAGTGTCCTCTCGAGCCGGATCACCTCGCCTTGGAGGGCGGCAGTCCTCAAGGCGGCGTTAGCCGCCTCCTTGACGGTCGTCTCCCGGGCCGCCACCTCCTTCGCCTTCTCGGCCTTGAGCCGGTCCCGGACCGCCTCCGCATCGGCCAACAGCGCGGCCAGCCGGTCCTTCTCCTGTGTGGCCGCCTGGACACCTTGCGCCAGCCGGTCCCGCTCGGAGACAAGCCCGATTCTCTCCTGCCGAAGGGTGGCCAGCTCACCTGCAAGACACAACAGGCGTCAGCCGACTCTTGGGGGCTATGTGCTCCTCCTGCGAAGTGCAACCAACCTTGCACGCGCGCCAGCTCCTCCTCGAGGCGCTAGAAGTCGTATTTGCCACGGTCATGGATGGCGATCGCCTCTGCGAATAGCTTCTACCATAGGGAGGTTCCCTCCTGTCGCATGGAGGCAAAAGATCAAGACACGCTCAAAAGAGATCCAGCCAAGCTGTCCGTCAGCCGGCCAGCCGGCCCGCATCTCGGGGCCTATACCCAGTGGGTGGGCTTGTGCGCCCCCATTGAAAACTCTAAGACAAAGCTACCGGGCTTACCTCCGCATGCTGCAGCACGGCGTCTGCCGTCTCCGCGAACCAGGCCAGCTCCTGCCTGCACCGGTCCAAGATGCTCCCCAAGACCCCGAAGGAGGGGACCGGGCCGCCCGCCTGGGGAGCCAGCAGGGTTGATGCATGCGCCAATGCCTCACAGTCTCGGAGCACCTCCTGCATTGACCGCAGTGTCCTCCAGGCCGGGCCGCCGCTGTCACCCGGGCTCGCCGCGGCTCCAGCCGCCGGGGGCGGGTTGATGACGGCAAGGGGCCGAGAGTCGCTTCCCGCTGCCCCCCCCCCGCCCAGCATCGTCGCTGCCTCATCTTCCTGTCGCTCTGGCGCATCGGTCACGACAGAGGGAACCTCCACCTCCATGGCCTCCACCTCTAGCGTTGCCTCTGGGGCCACCGGGGCCTCCGGTACCTTGACCTGGGCCGGCTCGGTCGTAGGCGGAGTCACCTCCGACACCTCGGGCCGGGTCACCTCGGAAGCCGGCTCCGCTATCGTTGCCCCCAATTGGGCCGCCTCCTGCATGGACGGGGGCGCCGGCGGATCCATGGCCACTCCTCATGGCTCGCTCGACGGAGGCCTCGACATACAGGTCGACTCCGCCACCGAGTACGATGCTCGTGGGGGATCCACCAACCTCCTTCGCCTCCGGCTGCTCGATGTCCCAGAGTGCGAGGCCCCTCCCCGCGTCCCGGACTTGGAGGCTCGCAGTTCTGCGAGCCTCCTCTTCTCCTCCCGCTAGATGGTCGCGTGCTTGTGGGCTAGCCGGCTGGCGGCATCCGTTGGCTCCCCTTCCGGCTCCTAATCGTGGAGCTCGATGGGGTCACTGCAGCGCCCAAGGATTGGTTACTCACCGACTGGCAACCCAGAAGAAAACTCACATAAAGAAAAAACCTTACTCGATGACAAGGGGCAAGGCCCACTTGGCGCGTGGCAGCGGCTTCCACGCGGCCACCTTCACCTACTTCGGGCCGAGCGGCGGGGCCGCCGGCCCCCCTTGAGCAGGCCTCTTCCCCTGGCCATACGCTCTTGTCGCCGGGGCTTGAGTCGGCCACTCCTCGCTCCTCCGACCCTGGTGCACTGACGCAGGAGGCTCATTCAAAATCATTAATTCATCATCATCGTCCCTCCAGTCCCTGATTGTGGGGGCAAGAGGGAACTCACCTACTCCACTGGGATCCCCCGACCGGTCGGACCCTCCGGCTCCACTGGGAGCGCCGGTTCGCGGGTCTGCCGGCTCGTCAACTCCTCCCGAGGAGTCCACCCCCTCCTCCAGGGGGCCTCCCGTCTGGTAGTCTTCAGAGTCGGAGTTTTCACACTCTGCCTCGTAGATTTGAGGATGCGGGCCGTCCGGCATATTCTGTCGTACCAGCAGCTGCGGTCAGCACATCAAAGTAAGCACTCCAGCTGGCTACCGACTGGGAAGTATCAAATGAAGAAGAAACCGCCTCAACGAAAAACTTACTAGGGGAGGCCGGTTGATGCAGTCGTACGGCTCCATGCCGAAGGACCACGAGGCGAGCTTCAGCTTAAACGTCGTAAGGGCGTTTACCCGCTTTGCCACCTGAGTTGGTGTCAGCTCGACGGTGGACAACCGGCAGGGGTCACGCCGGCCGGACATGTCGTAGATCCGGTCCGGCCTCAGCTGGAGGGGCAACACCCGGCGCGAGATAAAGGCCGCCACCAGGTCGGCGGTGACCAGCCCCTCGGAGCTCTTCAGCTGCGTGAGCCGGCCAAGCTCCTCCAAGGCCACGCCACGCGGGGCAGTCCCTAGCCAGTTCAACTGGGTGGACTGCCTGTTGTCAAATGGTGGCAGCTAGACGTAGTCTGTCCTCGGTTCGGCTATCTTCACGTAGAAGAACGTTCGGTGCCACCCCTTGACGGAGTCAATAAGAGAGAAAGGGGCAAAGCGCGCGATGCCGTGGTAGCACACCACCGGGCCCCCATAGGCGTCGCTTTTCAAAGATTTGAGGTAGAAAAGAGCATTGAAGAGTTCGATGAAGGGAAGAATACCGAGGTATCCCTCGCACAACGTCACGGAGGCGGAGAGATACAAAATCGAGTTCGGGCCGAGGTTATGCAGCTGGAGGTCGAAAGTATCAAGGAGAAAGCGGAAGAAAAGACTCACCGGGAGACAGAAGCCCCGAGAGAAGTGCCAGAGGAACACGACGTGCTCCCTCGGCTGTGGTGCCGATGCCATCTCGTCGCCCCGCGTGCGTGCGACCACCCGCTCCTCCAGCGGCAGCATGCGCGTGCCACGGAGCTCGGCGCTGTCCGCCTCGACCATGATGGAGCCAGCCCAGCTCCTGCCACGTCCATCGGCCATCGCGGCAGCGGTGCGGCGTGCAAGCTCGGTTGTGCGTTCGGGCGCGGTGTCGCGTGAGGAAGGAAAGGAAGCAGCGAGGACGGGCAGCAAGGGGGCAAGTGAGGCGCGAGTACCTCCGCCTCCTACCCTTCCTCTCCTTTTATAGGGGAGGCCACGACCGGGGGGCATGGGATTGATTACGCCCACTCCCCTCGGAAACTCCACGCGCACGTGGGTGGCCCCGGGCCACAACGGCCGCTTCGGGGCGCAGAGGATCCTGGCCTGCGCCCCGAGGCCTATTGGGCTACGCCTGGGGCCTAGCGGGCTAGGCCCAGGCGGCGTCCCGTCTCCCCGCATGCGTGGGCCCACCACATCATTACTCGCCGCATGGCATGCCGCATGATGGCGCGGGTCCCGGGGCAGCGCGCAGGTACCCGAGGCGTCGGGTCCGACGGCCGACCCGGCTGCCCTTTCGCCTTCGAGCTGGAGGCGGGTATCGCTGAGGGGAAGCCATCGGCTCCCCACCGTCTGCAAGACGCGGGCCCTCGCCGGATTCGGGGACTATTGATGAGGTTATTACCCCTGGGTAGGCCAAAGCAACAGGGTCTTCCCCCTTTCACTTCGAAGAATAACTATGTGACCGGCTGGCCATGGCTGGCTGGAGGACGTCCGACACAAGCCGGTGCCGGCTGGCGCTCCGGATGGTTGGTCGAGGTGCCGGCTCGACCTTCGGTCGGCTGGGCGTGGCTGGCTGCCTCCAGGCCGCCTCTCCCGTTGACCTTGGGAAGGACATGCGACGTCCCGTCCCTCTGCGCGTGGGTACGACGACACGACACGACCGACACAACGGGCGGCCCTGTGGCTACAGTGGCCGCTGACGCACTGCAACGCGTGGTTACAGTCCAACCGTCCCAGCTGCTGACCTCGGCGAGCGCGACCGGGCGTAGGAACAATGCCGGCACGCCCTTGCCACTCGATTAGTTACCTCGGCATGGCTACAGCACGGCCGGCCATATCGGAGACTTCGGCCGGCTGGCGCTAGATGATGCCCCCTCGGGTGACCCGTGCCACGGCAGGTGGGCGAGAGCCAATCGCAGAGCCGGCTGGCGGGCCCCAACGGGAGATGGGACCGCTCGGCCAGCGGACCCACCAAAAACGAGACGACACGAATGGCGGGACCCTCTGGCTAGCCGGAGAGACTGCTAACTGGGTCCCCCGCACCGTTGTACTTAGAACATATTATAAGAGCCGGGGGGTTGGCCTATTAAACCCCCGAGCCCCCCATGTAACGAGGACGGTTGAGCACCTTCACACACACACACAACCCCTTCTAGTAGTGGAGGAAGAGGAGCCGGCTGCCCCTTCTCCCTCCTCTAGACACAACTCCAGGAGCACCATTGTATCTATAGCCATCCATCCTACTAAACCAACCAGGACTAGGGGTATTACCTCCTGCGGAGGGCCCTGAACCTGGGTACACCATGTGTCCTCACCGCTTGTGCCCAATCTTGCACCCAGAGCCCGTCGGCGTCCTTTGGCCCTAACCACCTATGATAAGCCACCCTATGGCACCTGTCGTGAGAAAACAACGACACTCATCAAGTTCTACTTTCCTCCCACTCAATTATTTCGAGAGAAACTCCTTCGCAAGAAAGGACCCGTTTATAGCAACAAACACTTTGCCCTTCGATCTGAGATAGAAGGCATACCCAACTATTTCCTTAGGGTATCCTATGAAGATGCATTATTCCCTTTTGGGTTCGAGCTTATCACACATAAGTATCACATTCCCAAACTCTAAGAAATGACAACTTAGGTTTCAGCCAAACCATAATTATACGGTGTCATCTCAACGGATTTAGTTGGTGCCCTGTCTAAAGTAAATGTAGTTGTCTCTAATGCATAACCCCAAAATGATAGTGGCAAAACGATAAGAAACATCATAGTACGCACCATATCCAATAGAGCACGACTACGATATTCGGACACACCATCACACTATGGTGTTCTAGGTGGCGTGAGTTGTGAAACAACTTCCACATTGTCTTAAGTTGTATACAAAACTCGTAACTCAGATATTCACCTCCATGATCATATTGTATACATTTTATCTTCTTTTCACGATGATCTAAACTTGACTCTGAATTTGCTTGAACTTTTCAAATGCTTCAGACTTGTGTTTCATTAAGTAAATATACCCATATCTACTCAAATCATCGGTGTAGGTAAGAAACTAATGATATCCACTGCACGCTACAACACTCATTGGACCGCATACATCAACATGTATCATTTCCAATATATCATTAGCCCGCTCCATCATACCAGAAAATGGGGTCTTCGTCATCTAGCCCAAGAGGCATGGTCTCAACCGATTCGAAATCAAATGAGTCCAAAGATCCACTAGCATGGAGTTTCTTCATGCGCTTTACACCAATATGACATTTAGCGGCAATGCCACAAGTATGTGGTACTATCGTTATTAACTTTGCATCTTTTGGCATCAATATTATGAACATGTGTATCACCACGATCAAGATTTAATAAACCATTCTCATTAGGTGCATGACATTGAAGGTATTATTCATGTAAACAAAATAACCATTATGCTCTAACTTAAATGAATAACCATATTGCAATAAACACAATCTAATCACGTTCATGCTCAACGCAAACACCAAATAACATTTATTTAGGTTCATCACTAATCCCGAAGGTAGAGATAGCGTGCGATGGTAATCGCATCAACCTTGGAAACACTTCCAACACACATCGTCACCTCACCGTTCGCTAGTCTCTGTTTATTCTGTAGCTTTTATTTAGAGTTACCAACATTTAGCAACTGAACCGGTATCTAATACCCAAGTGCTACTAGGAGTAGTAGTAAGGTACACATGAATAAAACATATATCAAATATACTTATGTTGACGTTGCAAGCCTTCTTATCTACCAAGTATCTAGGGCAGTTCCCCTTCAGTTACCGTTCTACTCATAATAGAAGCACTCAGTCTCGGGTTTGGGTTCAACCTTGGGTTTCTTCACTGGAGCGGCAACTTGCTTGCCATTCTTGAAGTTTTCCCTTCTTGCCCTTGCCGTTCTTGAAACTAGTGGTTTTACTAACCATCAATACTTGATGCTCTTTCATGATTTCTACCTTCGCAGTGTCAAACATCACGAATAGGTCACAGATCATCTTTTCAATCCCTGGCATGTTTATAGTTCATCACGAAGCTCTAGCAGCTTGGTGGAAGTGACTTGGAGAACTATATCAGTCACTATCTTATCGGGAATATCAACTCCCACTCGATTCAAGTGATTGTAGCACCCAGACAATCTGAGCACATGCTCACGGATTGAGCTATTCTCCTTCATCTTGCAGACAAAGAATATTTGTTAGAGGTCTCATACCTCTCAACACAGGCACAGTCCTTAAATCCAGTTTCAGCTCTTGGAACATCATATATGCCCTGTGACTTTAAAACATATTTGGAGCCTAAATTCTAATACATAATGCAAGAAGCGTTGAACTATCAAGTAGTCATTAGAACGTGCGTGTCATATGTTCACAACATCCACAGTCGTCGCTTGAGGGGGTGGCTCACCGAGCGGTGCATTAAGGACATAAGCCTTCTGTGCAGAAACTAAGGACAATCCTGTAATCACATACCTAACCTGCACAATTGCTACCATCATCTTTCAACTCTATTTTCTCTAGGAACGTATCAAAAACACAAGGGAGATACATTACGAGCTATTGATCTACAACATAATTTTGCAAAGAGAACTTTAGACTATGTTCATGATAAGGAGTTTAGTTAATCATATTAGTTAAAAACTCCGACTCAAATTGACATCCCTCTAGACATCCGAGTGATACATGACCCAAGTCCTATCATCACGTGAGATGGGGTGGTTTCAATTGTGAACATCTCCATGTTGATCATATCTACTATATGACTCATGTTCGACCTTTCGGTCTCTTGTGTTCCGAGGCCATGTCTGTACATGCTAGGCTCGTCAAGCTTAACCCGAGTGTTCCGCACGTGCAACACTGGCTTGCACCCATTGTATGTGAACGTATGGTCTATCACACCCGATCATCACATGGTCCTTCGAAACGACGATCTTTCGCAACAGTGCACACTCGAGGAGAACACAACTTTATCTTCAAATTTTAGTGAGGGATCACCTTATAATGATACCGTCGTCCTAAGCATAATAAGATGCATAAAAGGATTAACATCACATGCAAATCATAAGTGACATGATATGGCCATGAACTTGTGCTTTTGATCTCCTTCTCCAAAGCACCGACATGATCTCCATCGTCACCAGCATCACACCATGATCTCCATCATCTTGATCTCCATCAATGTGTTGCCATCGGGGTTGTCGCGCCCACCATGCTTATACTACTATTGCTACTGCTTAGCAATAAAGTAAAGCATTACAAAGCGCTTAATGATTGACACATAGGTCATACAATAATTAAAGACAACCCTATGGCTCCTATCGGTTGTCATACCCATCGACATGCAAGTCGTGATATTCTATACAAAACATGATCATCTCATAAATCACATATATCTCATCATGTAATTGGCCATATCATATCACAACATACCCTGCAAAAACAAGTTAGACGTTCTCTAATTATTGTTGCATGTTTTACGTGGATGCTACGGGTATCTAGCAAGAATGATTCTTACCTACGCACAACCACAATAGTGATACACGAATTGCTATTTAACCTTCTCAAGGACCGCCTTTGTCGAATCCGATCCAACTAGAGTAAGAGAGACAAACACCCGCCAGCCATCTTTATCCAACAAAGTCACATCTCAGTCGATGCAACCGGTCTCTCATACATGGACGAGTAAGGTTGGTCCAGGCCGCTTCATCCCACAATACCGCTGAATCAAGAAAAAACAAGGGAGGAAGCAATCTGAGCTTCAATGCCCACAAACTCCTTTGTGTTCTACTTGTGATCTCAACTACGCTTAAACATGGCTTTGAAACCACCGAAGGGGAACGTTGCATAGGAAACAAAAAATTTCCTACGCACATGCTAAGTGGGAAGCATTAAGAAACGCGGTTGATGTAGTCAAAAGTCTTTGCGATATATATCGCTAGCCGGTTTGTGGTCCAATTGCGATCGGTCCTGCGATCCAATCATGAACCGTCCCGCGATCCAATCACGGTCCTTCCGATCTAGCGCCGAACGGATGACACCTCCACGTTCAACACACGTACAGCTCGATGATGATCTACACCTCCTTGATCCAGCAAGCCAGGGTGAAGAGGTAGATGAGTTCTCCCGCAGCACAACGGCGTGAGGGCGGTGGTGGTGGAGCTGATCCGGCAGATCTTCGCTAAGCTATACCAAACAGATCTAGAGGAGAGAGACGATCTAGAGGGAGGAGGGCAACACGTGGCTTTTCAGGTGGTGGCTGCCCTCAAAACCCTCCAATATATATAGGAGGAGAGGGGGTAGGTGGGAGGCACCCTAGGGAAAACCCTAGGGGCTTCGCGCACAAGAGAGGGGAGGAGTCCACCTCCCACAAGGGAGGTGGAATCCTAGTAGGACTCCTTCCCTCTTGGCCTCCTCTCCACATCTTGCGCAAGGCCTCCTATGGGCTGGCTGACCAGCCTACCAGGGTCTGGTGCGCCACCTCCTAGGCGCATGTGGCCCCTTGGGTGGGTGGGCCCCACTTGGTGGACGCCTGGAACCGATTCGTCACTCCCGATACACTACTGGTAGTGCCCGAAACTTTTCCGGAATGCAAATACCACTTTCCTATATATAAATCTTTACCTCCAGACCATTACGGAGCTCCTCGCGACGTCTACGATCTCATCCGGGACTCTGATCAACCTTTGGTCACTAACATGCATATCTCAATACTATCGAAACGTCACCAAACCTTAAATGTGCAGACCCTACGGGTTTGAGAACTATGTAGACATGACCTAGACACCTCTATGGTCAATAACCAATAGAGGGACTTGGATACCCATATTGATTCCTACATATTATATGAAGGCCTTTATCGGTTGAACCTCTATGTCAAGGATTTAGTTAATCCCGTATACTGTTCCCTTTGTTCTTCGGTTTGTTACTTGCTCGAGATTCGATCATCGGTATCTCTATACCTAGTTCAATCTCGTTACCGGCAAGTCTCTTTACTTGTTTCGTAATACAAGATCCCATGGCTAACTCTTTAGTCACTTTTCTTGCAAGGCTCATTGTGATGTTGTATTATCGAGTGGGCCCTGAGATACCTCTTTGTCACACGTAGTAAAATCCTAGTCTTGATCCATGCCCACTCAATAGACACCCTCAGAGATACCTATAGAGCACCTTTATAGTCACCCAGTTACGTTGCGATGTTTGATGCACATAGGGTACTCCTCTGGTGTCAGCGAGTTGCATGATCTCATGGTCATAGGAACAGAAACTAGACATGCAGAAAACTATAGAAATAAACTGACACGATCATATGGTACGTTCATAGTTTGGGTCTTGTCCATTACGTCATTCTCCTAATGATGTGATCCTGTTACCAAATTACATCTCATGTCTATGGCTAGGAAACGTTGACCATATTTGATCAATGAGCTAGTCTATTAGAGGCATACTAGGGACATGGTGTTGTCTATGTATCCACACATTTATCTGAGTTTTCGATCAATACAATTCTAGCATGGATAATACACAATTATCATGACCAAGGAAATACAATAATAACTAATTTATTGTTAACTCTAGGGCATATTTCCAACAGTTTTTGTCTCTGCAAGACAGTCTTGAATAGATCTTTTGTTGAGGCATCCATACTGGTTGACATGAACAAGTGAGAGAATAACCTTTTGCAGTCTATTTGCAAGGAGTTTGGTGATGATCTTAGGAGTGCAATTGAGTAGTGATATGGGTCTATAATCGCCAGGTGAACTAGACGAATATTTTTTAGGGATCAAGGTGATGTAATAGTAGTTGATGTATTGCATATTAACCTTGTCTTCATGAAAATGTACAATGAGTTTGTAAAAAGCTAGGTCAATGATGTCCCAACAACCCTTGAGAAATGCAACATTGAAACCATTTCGTCCTGGTGATTTGTTACTAGGCCTTTGTTGATCACATCATCAATTTACCTTTTGGAAACCTTAGTTTAAGTTCTTGGAAATTGTTGTTGGGAGTTATCAAAGCGTTCAACAACAAAGGGTTGTCCGTAGCCTCTGAAATGCCCTTTTTGTTCTTGAAAGCAGTAAATAACATAGCAGGTTTACTGCGATGGTCATCGTGTTCATTCTCAATCTCATATTTTACAGTAGTGATTAGGTTATTTATGTGCTTAATGGTAGCCTTGGATTGGAGGAATTTTGTGTTGGCCTCACCAAATTTGATGTTTCTGATTGTGTCTTTGCTTCCAATAGATTTTTTGCACTTACAAAATATGTTCTAAATGGAGCTTTAGAATAACTCTGCTACTCCTTTCCTTAGGTTTCAACTGTCTAGATTCCTTCATGGTATCCTAAAGATGAATCATAGAATTGGAATTTGCAATGATACTCCTTAGGTTAGAGATATTTTTTTCTTAGTTTTTCTTTCCCTTTCTCAATCTTTTGAACTTTGTAGCAATGATTTTAAAACTATCTTGTTCTGGAACCTGTTGTTTCCAATTGCTTTGACTACATCCCTGAATAGTGGATGTTCAAGAAGGAATTTTTCAAACTTGAAAACTTTAGTCCTTGGAATTTAAGTACTAATTTTAATGACCATGGGTACATGGTCAGATGTCGTTCTAGCAAGTGGCAAAGTCAGGGTGTTTGGATAGGAGAGAGTCCAAAATTGAGAAGCGAAAGACCAATCAAGATTTTTTACGAGTGGAGTATCATCTATATTGCTTCAAATGAAGCTTATTCCCTTGAGTGGGATTCTAAACAATGCTAACATAACGAGTGCTATCTTTCCAATGGCTTCATTGAATACAAACATATCTTGCAAGTTACCTCCTACCTTGTTCCTGTATGGGGGTGCCTGATATAATTGAAATCCCCAAGTACCATCCAGTTTGTACCATATGCCACCTGAACATCCTAGAACCAGTTGATGAACTAGGTTCTAGCAGCACTTTGACATGGTCCATAAACATTAGTGAGCGGCCATTTCTTACCAAAATACCTAGAAGTAAACTGGACTGTGAGGAAGAATTCAGTTTTCTGGATAGTGTGACATGTGAAGAGATGATCATTCCACACAATTAGAAGCCCCGCTGAGGCCCCATTAGAGGGGAGCAAATCGGATTTGATTAGGTTTTTGGGGTATAAATTCATGATGAAGTGTCTATCAAAATGTTGTTTCTTTGTCTCTTGAATGCACAAAATTGAGCAATTAGTTTTTGCAGTTTTGTTGGATAGGTCATTCCACTTACTATCATCATTAATGCCTCTAATGTTTCAATTTAGGATATTCCAAGATTTAGCCGTACACAAAGATACATACTGGAGAACTTGATATACTTGATTTACAGCAACTGATTGCATGCCAAAAGAAGATAAGATCATCACTGTGATGAAGTCTTAAGTGTAGTAGAAAGCTCATAAAAAACTTAGGTGTGATCATTATTACAAATCAACAAAGAAACTCTCGGAATAGAAGCAAAGAGACTACTACTAAGAGCTAAATATGTTGCTTTGTATGTTTTCCTTCTAGTCCTAGGAGTTTCCCTTTGCTTTCGAGCTTTTTGTTGCAACCTTGTAGACATTGTTCCTCGGCTCTGCTTCCTTTCTTCAGCCCCTTTTCTATTCTTGCTTCAGTGGTAACCTTACAAAAAATTGTACTAAGATTTTTAATAACCTTTGCATGTAAAGTGGGAGGAACAATGTTGCATGCCATACAAATTCTATTAGAGCAAACAACTTTTTTGAAACCATTATTGATTGCTTGAATTCTACAACTCTTCCTTACCTTTGTCTCCAACATGAGGATTTTTTTCCTTTCTTTTCCTTTTTATGTGCATAGCAGGGGTAGATGATGCAGTAGGAACCACACCAGAAGTTGAACTGCAAGTCGGGATTGATATACACTGTTTATCCACACCATTCTGTTGATGGCTCTATGAGAAACATGTAAAATATTGAGTGGACACAACAATCAAGAATAGCAAAAGGTTTATAGACTTTGGAATCAGGACCCTGGGTGATATAGTTCCAAACTTGAGATATGAGAAATTTCCTAGCCCAAACAGATTTGTCAGGTGAGAGAAGGGCATCCGAGAGAAAATTTACCCATTCCACATGCACTCTTACTACCTCTTTGCTATCAGAAGTTGGAGCAAAATGATTCTTCCAGATCATGGCACCTTCTTTCCCTATAAGCGATTCATCTTCATCTAGTGAAGGGACATGGTTGTTGTTTTCCTTGTCCATGATTATTGGATCTGCAATTAGGTTTGGTAGGCGCACAAAAAAAGATGATTTTGAGACATCAAATCACTAATGGCTAAGGAGGTTGTTTGCCCTAATCAAAAGCATATGCTCAAGAGACAAAAAAAGGTCTCCCTGGTTTCAATCTAGGCATTCATTTTCCTTCTGCTACGCTCATTTTATGCCTTTCTCTATTATAATAGTTTGATGTAGTGTGACTAGTCGTTATGCCCCAATGTTGTGGGTTAAAACCTCTTATTTTGTGGCATTTATCTGAAGGCGCCAATTTGTTGCTCACCTAGGAAAAAGCATGTTTTCTTCGTCTAGACTGTTTATGGGTAGGCGTCTTCCTTTTGTCATCTAGTTGGGATGACAGGACTAGTATGTGAGGTCTCAACTGAAGCCGTGCATCATCTCTCTCTCTCTATGTGTGTGTGCGTGCCTGTAAGGGCGGTTGTAAGGGAAAGTCACGTGGATTTTGATATATAGAAATCAAGAGGGGTCTTTCTTTTTTAGAAAAATAAAAATCATCTCAACGTCCAAACTCAAGTAAACAATGATGTTGAGATGATCGCCCACATTGATACGTCTCCAACGTGTCAATGATTTATGAAGTATTCCTGATATATTCACCTATGTTTTCAATACTATTATATGGTTTTGATGCACTTTATATGATTTATTTAGAACTAACCCGGACTGACGTTGTTTTCAACAGAATTACCATGGTGTTGTTTTTGTGTAGAAAATGAAAGTTCTCGGAATCGCCCAATTTTTTTTTTTTGATTTTTTCTAGAGGAAATAAGCAAAATTGGAGCAAAGACCTATTGGAGGGGGTGTGCTAGTGGGCCACCACATATCTGGTCATGCCCTAGGGGGTAGAGATGTGGTGGCCCCCTTGTGGATCCGTTTGGCGTTGTTCCGACGTTGAAAAATCCCATAAATACCAAAAAAACCAGAAATAAAGAGAGACTCCTCGTTCCGCCGCCACAACTCTCGGTATCGATGAAAAACCAATCTCGAGGCACTCCAGTACCCTGTCATAGGGGGGTAATTCATCTCTGGTAGAAATCTTGGGGTGCTCCTTGAAGTTATTTGTGTTAGATTGACTATGATAGATTTGAAATTGTTTGATGCATATCGCATAATTTACCCACGGATACTTCAGGTGACATTGGAGTATCTAGGTGACATTAGGGCGGATTGATATGTGTCATTGGTGTCATTTTACTACAAACTCTTGGGATGTTTGTGACACTTATAGGAATAGCTCAAAAGATTGATCGGAAAGAATAACTTTGAGGTGGTTCTACTACCTACACCAATTTCATCTATTTGTTTTCTGCTATATAGGAACTTTGGAGTGATTCTTTTTTTCACGTTGATGGATGATCATATGATCCAACTATGTTACCATTGTTGGTGGATTGCACTAGTGAAAGCATGAACCCTAGGCCTTATTTCCAAGCATTTATACACCGTTTTGCTCACTGTTTTACACTTGATGCCTTGCTGTTTTTATATTTTCAGATTATAAAAACCTATATATATTATCCATATTGCACTTATATCACCATCTCTTCGCCGAACTAGTGCACCTATACAATTTGCCATTGTAGTGGGTGTGTTGGGGACACAAGAGATTTATTGTATTTGATTGCAGGGCTATTAGAGATAGACCATCCTCATCCTACACCTCCCACGGAAGGATAAACCTTAGATCATCCACTTGAGGGGAAATTTCTACTGTCCTACAAAACTTTGCGCTTGGAGGCCCAACACGAGTCTACAAGAATAAAGTTGCGTAGTAGACATTAAGCTATTTTCTGGCACCATTGTCGGGGAGGTGAGTTCTTGAAGGTATATCTTTAGATCTTACAATTGAATCTTTTAGTTTGTTGTTTTTCACTAGTTTGGTTTTATAAAATAAAACTACAAAAAATGCAGTTTGGGTTGCATCATTTGTTTCGTCTTTATAATGTCTTTTGTGAAAACAAGGATTCGGAATATTGTGCTCAATTGGTAGAGGAAAAATTATGAAAATGCTTGATGAGAATTCCTTGAATGATGAGAATGATATACATATTGTTAGTATGAGTTCTCTGAATATTCATGATGCTAATGATATGCAAAGGCATGAGCTTGGGGATGCTACGTTTGATGAATATGATATTTTAGTCCCCCAAGTTTTGATGAGCAATACTATTATGATGATAGCATGCCTCCTATCTATGATGATTATGATGATGAAATCATCATGCCTAGCTAAAAGGCATTAAAGAAAAGCGCTTGTTGGGAGAAAACCCAACAATTTTACTTTCTATTTTTATATTTTCACATGATTAAGATACTGTATTAATAATTTTTTGTGTCTTTTATTTCAAAAAAGTGCCAAGTAAAGCCTTTTGGATAGTGTGGAAACTTGTTTATTTCATTTTATGCAAAAACAAAACGTTTTGCGTCTAGTATATGAATTATCTGATTTTACTGGAGCGTTAAAAAATTCTGATTTTTTTACACAAAATGCCTAAGAAAATGATCTGTTTTTTCTGAATGTTTCAGAATTTTTGGAGTCAGGGAAGTATGGTGTTCATTCAGATCTTCAGAGACTGTTCTGTTTTTGACAGATTCTGTTTTGCATGCATAGTTTGCTTGTTTTAGTGTTCCCATAGCTTAGAGTGATTAATATAAATTATGATAATGGTATAATACATTAGGTATCATTTGGTAATAATTATGAATCTTGTTTTGACAGTACCAAAGTGAATGGTCTATCTTTACTATACTAACCCATCTCACGAAATTCCGTTATGTTTTGTGTGATTGGACTTTTCTAGTTTTCGGTGAGATACCGATATGAGGTGAATAAGGAGCAGAAAGGACCTACTCTTGTGGATGCCCAAAGCACCCCCAAGGTAATATCCAAGGAAGACTCAAGCATCTAAGCTTGGGGATGCCCCAGAAGGCATCCCTCTTTCATCTCCAACATTATCGGTATATCTTACTTGGAGCTATATTTTTATTTGTCACATGATATATGTTTTGCTTGTAGAGTCATTATAATTTCTTGTTCTCTGTTATATGTTATTTATAATATTTTTTCTATAAAAATTTCCAAGAATTTCCTCTTAGGATGCTGGAGTTACATGTTTGATATTTTCTGTGTAAAAACATAAACTTTTGCTGTAGTGTTTGAATTTTCATATTTTATTGGAACTTCGGAAGTTTCTGATTTTTTTACACAATGTTTTCATATAAATTCTTTATCACATCCTAAACATTCATAATGTTTTGAGTTACAGAAGTACACTGTTTTCCTAAATTGCTACAGATTGTTCTGTTTGGACAGATTGCTGACATAATTTTGTTATCTACACCTATAGTTTCCATAGCCTATATTGGTAAGTATAAATTGTGGAAACGATAGTAAATAGTAGATGGTGTTTGAAAAATACTTTTAAACTTGTCTTGGCAATACAAGAAGTGTGGATTTATTTCTTATGTGTACTAACCCATCTCACGAGTTCTTTTCGAGTTTTGTGTTGATGAAGTTTTTGAGAATAGGAGAAATTGTGATATGAGAGGATTGAGCGAGATACAAAAGCTCAAGATTGGGGACGCCCAAGTCACCCTAAGTAAATATTTCAAGAATTCTCAAGCATTTAAGCTTGGGGATGTTACGCATCCCACCTCTCTTCCTTAACAATTATCGGTTAGCCTATGTTGAACCTAAATTTTTATTTGTCCACATGATATGTGCTATTCTTGGAGTGCTATTTTTATTTTGCTTGGTCTTAATCAAATAATCATATTTGAAAATATTTATTGAGAGAGAGTCCTCACATAGCTACTTGATTGTTTACCTACTCATTGATCTTCACTTTTATCTTTTGAATAGTAGTTTGATGTTTTACTCTTGAGCTTCACTTATATCCTATGAGTAAATTTTGAATCAATGAAATATCATAAATATGAAATTATTAATGTCCTTTATGCTTAGTAGTAGATTCAAATCTAGTTTATAAAGTAAAATCTATTGAAGTTTGACAATCATCAAATTGGTCATACAAGCAATTCATGAATGATTAGTATAAGAAAGAGAACTTTCATATATAAATATATTATATTGGACATCTTTTTTGATTGTGAATACCCATGAATTATTTTCAAACTTGATCAAATAGTTTAAGTTGGAAAAGGGAGACATAGTAATGTTTATGTTTGGGTATATTTGCATAGAAGTTATATTGTTATGGATCCTCTAACATGTGGTGCTTGTTTAGAACCTTTTGCTAGCCAAAACTTCGTACTAAATAGAAATACTACTTGTGCATCAAAACCCTTGAACCAAGTTTCTTCCATGAGAGTCCACCATACCAACCTATATATGGTATTTCACTGCCATTCCTTGTAAATTTGCATGTGCCACCTCTAAACCTTCAAATAAACATCTATTTTGTGTGCTCGTTCCACTCATGGAGCAATAGGGCGGTCATTATCGTCCATGTTGAGCGGGTTATTATCAAGATGAGTGTTTATCCATTTGCCATTTCACGAGAGAGGTTGGTAAAAAGGATTCCAAGTCCTGCATAACACAAAAATAAATAAACAAAAACTCCCCCTAGAAAGTTGATTGTTTGAAGGGCAACCGTGGATTCGGCCAGCCATGGAATGTATTTGAATGGTGGAGGGGGAGTAAGATTTTAATTTTGTTTGGGAACCAAAAATAATGTGATTAGCTTGGAAGATATTGAATACTATGTTCTGACATTGACAGGAAAGGCACACCACCCAACATTACATATTCATCTATTTTTAAACACTGAGCTCTAGCACCTCTGCAAATCCCTGCTTCCCTCTGTGAAGGGATGATCTATTTACTTTCATGATACTTACTTTTCATGTTGAGTCAACTTGTTATTCCAACCTAGATATTTTAGTTGGCAAGCATCATGTGGTGGGAAAAGATCCAAACACATATATCCACTCAAATATATTTAATCATGATTCATTATTGTTGATAATTTTATTTATGATAAGTATGTTGGAAGGCGAAACATTAAGCTCGTATCTGTCTATGTTTTCGATGGATATTGTTTGTTCCAAAAATATGCCTTGAGTATTAGGAATCATAAAAGACTATATGTTAATTGAGTATGTGGAGCTCTTACTTAGACTTGATGATGTATTGAAATTGTTTGGTGACCAAGAACATAGATTGTTAAGTTTCAATAGAATGCATTGTTTGAACCATGACATGTGAATTGGTTGCTACTTTATCATGAGGATTTTTATGAGAAAAAGTTGTTGGTTATGATGCTAGAAAAGTGACTGAAATTATAAACAATCAAAACTATTCACTAAGCCAGCATTCACACTTCATAAATTATTACTTTCATCATTTACCTACTCGAGGACAAGCAAGAATTAAGCTTGGGGATGTTGATACGTCTCCAACGTATTGATAATTTATGAATTATTAATGCCATATTCACCTATGTTTACAACACTTTTGTATACTTCTGATGCACTTTATATGATTTATTTAGAACAAACCCGAACTGACGCCATTTTCAACAGAATTACCGTGTTGTTGTTTTTGTGCAGAAATAGAAAGTTCTCGGAATCGCCTGAAACTTTTTGTAATTTTTCTAGAGGAAATCAACTCTATATATCGACGAAAAACCAATCTAGAGGCATTCTAGTACCCTTTCGGCAGGGGTAATTCATCCCCGGTGGCCATCTTCATCATCCCGACGGAGGCCATGACGAGGAGGCAGTAGTTCACCCTCGGGGCTGATAGTTTGTACCAGTAGCTATGTGTTCAATATATCTCCCTCATGTTCTTGAGATGGCACAATCTTGATGTATCACAGGCTTTGTTAATATAGTAAGATCATATGATGTTATTCACATGCTACCTTATTGTGATGAATTCAATCTTTACCTTCGAGATCTCGTTATGTTAGATTGAATATTATGGTTTGAGAACACTTGATGTACGTCTTGCATGGGATACCCATAGTGAGATTGGGGTATTCTATTGATTCACTTGATATATATTGCGGCATCAACTTGCGGATTCCGGTGACCTAGGGGATCTATTCATAGGGGTTGATTGCATGTTTTCATACCACGTTCTTCGATAGAAATCTTGGGGTGCTCCTTGAGGTTCTTTGTGGTAGATTGAATATGACAGATCTGAAATTGTTTGATCCATGTTGCATAATTTACCCACGGATACTTGAGGTGACATTGGAGTATCTAGGTGACATTAGGGTGGATTGATATGTGTCATTGGTGTTATTTTACTACAAACTCTCGGGTTGTTTGTGACACTTATAGGAATAGCTCAAAAGATTGATCCAAAAGAATAACTTTGAGGTGGTTCTACTAACTACACCAATTTCATCTATTTGTTGTCTGCTAGATAGGAACTTTGGAGTGATTCTTTGTTGCACGTTGAGGGATGATCATATGATCCAACTATGTTAGCATTGTTGGGTGATTGCACTAGTGAAAGTATGAACCCTAGGCCTTATATCCTATCATTTATACACCATTTTGCTCGTTGTTTTACACTTTCTACCTTTCTGTTTTTATATTTTTAGATTACAAAAACCTATATCTATCATCCATATTGCACTTGTATCACCATCTCTTTGTCAAACGAGTGCACCTCTACAATTTGCCATTGTATTGGGTGTGTTGGGGACACAAGAGATTTATTGTATTTGATTGGAGGGTTATTTGAGAGAGACCATCTTAATCCTACACCTCCCACGGATTGATAAACCTTATGTCATCCACTTGAGGTAAAATTGCTATTGTCCTACAAAACATTGTGCTTGGAGGCCCAACACGAGTCTACAAGAATAAAGTTGCGTAGTAGACATCACTGATCTCTGTGCACCATATTCAATGGCATTGATAGATCGTTTCTCCAGGTATACACATAGTGTTAATATTCCACTTGGCATCAACATATTACTAATGTAGTCTAATATAGTATAAACATAGTATAATTAATGAATTGTGTTATAGGAATGAAGTTATACTCTCTGCTTTCCATAGTATAAATTCGTTTTGTAAGTTAAACAGTGTTAGAGCATATTTCTCCATATGTGGTTTTGGTGATTGTTGACAATACCTATGGACTAATGGTTGCCTTGAGTTGTATTCGAAGGATTTGTCCATATGCACTTCTTGAAGTCCATCTGTTGGCTTCAAGGAGTTTATACAGTGACCAAGGTGGTATTCAAGGATTTATCCAAAGATTGGTCAGGTGAGAGTTGAGCTTATTGCAAGCATGTCTTGAAGAAGAAGATCGTGTGAGAATTCATGTTTACCTTCAAGACATCATCTTTATGAAGAGACAAGATAAGATACAAGGTTGATCAAGACTAAGTCAAAGAGTGAATCAAGTTGATCAACACACAAAGCGTATAAGATGTACCGAGAGGGATCAAGTGAACACATGGTATGGTAAGCATTGTCCATTACGCTTTGCGTACTAACCCATGGTGTAAATGAGAGTTCTTTGTGGGGTAAGGTATATTTCCATGATCTGGCATCAAGAAGAAGATCCCAATGAACCCATCGATGATGACATCAAGTGGTGATCATCATCAAGGTTGCAGTGTGAAAGTTCAAGTGAAGCATCACAGAGAGATCATGCTTGAAGCTTGTCATCCATTGTGGTGACTATGGACTTGTGAAGATGTGTCGAATAGAGTCTCAGCCATAGTGGAGTATGGGGGAGCAATCTACTATTCTTCATTGAACCGATGCAATCAAGAAAGTTGTTCCATGTTGAGGAGGACAAGATCATCATCATCATCTAGCTCAAGTGGACTATGCGCAAAGCAAAGGTTTGACCGTGATAGGGTTTTCTATTTTACTGGTCTCATGGTGGTAGTTGGGAGATCGGGTTATAGCATCGATAGCCGTACTATCAAGGGGTGCTCTCAAGTGAGTAGCTTGATCTTATCGTTCGTTGAGAGCTCAAACCATTGCATTCTTGGAATCATCATCTTTCTTGGTTCTTGGTTGGCTTTTCTCTATGTGGGTTCTTGAGCTTATGGTCGGCTTCATGACAAGCTCAAGTTCATCAAAAATGGAGTCGATATGCATCTTCTATGATGTTTTTGATGTTGGAGTTTCACATGTCTATATCATTGGCATTTTCTTAATGCCTCTTGTTAAGATAACCGTTCTTTGTTTGGAAAGTACTTGTCTTCTGCAATCCAACAAGCTTGAGTTTTCTCAATTCGAAGCTCGTATGCGATAGTTTTGGAACTTTCTTTCTCATGACAGTGTTCAACACTCGGCAGGTAGTACCACTGCATTGAAGTGGTAGTACCACTTGTTGGGGGAACGTTGCATGGGGAAAAAATCCTATGCACACGCAAGATCTATCCATGGTGATGAGCATATACGAGAGGGAGAGTGGATCTACATACCCTTGTAGATCGCTAAGCGGGAAGCGTTAAGAAACAAGGTTGATGTAGTCGAACGTCTTCATGATCCAAATTACTGAGCATCCCGCGATCCCATCACGATCCATCTTGTGATCCGATCACGATCCGTCCCGCGATCCCATCACGATCCATCCCGTGATCAAATCATGAATCGTCTCGCGCTCTTGATCATGGTCCTTCCAATGTAGCGTCAAATGGACGTCACCTCCGCGTTCAGAGCACGTACAGCTTGACGACGATCTCTGCCTTCTTGATCTAGCAAGAGGGAGCGGAGAGGTAGATGAGTTCTCCTACAGTGCGATGGTGTGGCCGTGATGGTGGTGGAACAATTCCAGCAGGGCTTGGCCTAAGCACCGCTGAAACGATCTAGAGGAGAAACTACGATCTAGAGGAGAGGTAGCACATGGCTGTTTTCTATGTCTCAAGACCCTCAAAACCTCTAGTATATATAGGAGGAGGGGAGGGAGGAGTCTTGGCACACAAGGGGCCAGCCCTTGGCTTGGCGCAAGGAGGAGAGGAGGAGTCCTCCTCCAATCCTAGTAGGATTAGGACTCCTCCTTCCCACTTGGAAACTCTTTCCACCTTGAGTTTTTTCCCTCTCAAACCACTCCAGCCGCATGGGCCCTTAGGGGAGGCTTCGTCCAGCCCACCAGGGGATGGTTTACCATCTCCCATAGCCCATGTAGCCTCTTGGGTCGAAACACCCCTCGCGATGGTCCCCCGGTACCCTCCCGGCACTCCCTGTACACTACCGATGAGCCCGAAACTTTACCGGCGACCAAAATAGGACTTCCTATATACCATCTTTACCTCCAGACCATTCCGGAGCTCCTCGTGACGTCCAGGATCTCATCCGGGACTCCGAACAACCTTCGGTTACCACATCCATAACTCTGTACTACTGAAACGTCACCAAACCTTAAGTTTGCAGACCCTGCGGGTTTGAGAACTATGTAGACATGACCGAGACACCTCTACGGTTAATAACCAATAGCGGGACTAGGATTCCCATATTGGTTCCTACATATTCTACGAAGATCTTTATCGGTTGGACTCCTATGTCAAGGATTCAGTTAATCCTGTATGTTGTTCCCTTTGTTCTTCGATATGTTACTTGCCTGAGATTTGATCGTCGGCATCTCCATACCTAGTTCAATCTCGTTACCGGCAAGTCTCTTTGCTCATTACGTAATACAAGATACCATGGCTAATACTTTAGTCACACTGCTTGTAAGGCTTGTTGTGATGTTGTATTAACGAGTGTGCCCTGAGATACCTCTCCGTCACACGGAGTAACAAATCCCAGTCTTGATCCATGCCAACCCAACAGACACCCTTGGAGATACGTGTAGAGCACCTTTATAGTCACCTAGTTACATTATGATGTTTGATACACACAAGGTACTCCTCCGGTGTCAGTGAGTTGCATTATCTCATGGTCATAGGAACAGATACTTGACATGCAGAAAACTGTAGCAATAAACTGACACAATCATATGCTACGTTTATAGTTTGAGTCCTGTCCAACACATCATTCACCTAATGATGTGATCCCATTATCAAATGACATCTCATGTCCATGGCTAGGAAGCCTTAACCATCTTTGATCAACGAGCTAGTCCATCAGAGGCATACTAGGGGCATGGTGTTGTCTATGTATCCACACATGTATCTGAGTTTACGATCAATTCAATCCTAGCATGGATAATAAACGATTAATATGAACAAGGAAATATGATAATAACTAATTTATTAATGCCTCTAGGGCATATTTACAGCAATCTCCCACTTGCACTACAATCAATAATCTATCTCACATTGCCATGTGATTTGTTATGAATCTCACACCCGATGAGTTATGGGTTCAATCATGCTTTGCATGTGAAAGAGGTTTTAGTCAAAGGGTCTAAGAAATTTAGATCCATGTGTACTTTGCAAATCTCTGTGTCATATTGTAAACACTTCTACCATGCTCCACTTGTAGTTATTCTAAATGGCTACTCCACTATACGTATCCGGATTGCTACTAAGAGTCAACCGGATTGGTGTTAAAGCTTGCATCGACGTAACTCTTTACGAAGAACTCTTTATCACCTCCATAATCGAGAAACATATCCTTAGTCCTCTGGTTACTAAGGATAATTTTGACCGATGTCCAGTAATCCTCTCCTGGATTACTCTTGTACCCCTTAACAGACTTATGGCAAGGCACACACAGGTGTGGTACACAACATGGTATACTAGCTATATAGAGCCTATGGCTAAGGCATAGGGGACGACGTTCGTCGTTTCTCTTTCTTCTGGCATGGTCGATCTTTCAGTCTCACTCAACTTCACACCTTAAAAATCAAGCCAGAACTCTTTCTTTGACTGATCCATTTTGAACTCTTTCAAAATCTTGTCAAGGTATGTACTCATTGAAAGTCTTATCAGATGTCTTGATCTATCTGTATAGATCTCGATGCCCAACAATTAATTAGCTTTATCCAGGTCTTCCTTTGAAAAACTCTTTTCAAACAACCCTTTATGCTTTCTAGAAATTCTACATCATTTCCGATTAACAATATGTCATCCACATATGCTTATCAGAAACTCTATAGTGCTCCCACTCACTTTATTGTAAATACAAGTTTCTCATAAACTTTGTATAGACTCAAAAACTTTGATCACATCATTAAAGCATATATTCCAACTCCGAGATGATTGCTTCAGTACATAGAAGGATTACTGAAGCTTGCACACCTTTTAGCATCCTTAGGACTAACAAAACCTTCTAGTTGTACCTCATACAACCTTTCCTCAAGGAAGGAAACAATGTTTTGACATCCATCTGCTAGATTTCATAATTGAAAAACGCAGCAATTGCTAACATAATTCCAACAACTTTAGCATCGCTACGACTGAGAAAGTCTCATCGTAGTCAACTCCTCGAACTTGACGGAAATTTCTTTGCGACAAGTCAAGCTTTATAAATGGTGACATTCACCATCAGCGTCTGTCTTCATCTTAAAGGTCCAATTGTACTCAACGACCTGTCGTCCAACGAGCAATTCTACCAAAGTCTATACTTGGTTTTCATACATGGATCCTTTCTCGGATTTCATGGCCTCTAACCATTTATCAGAATTCGGGACCAGCATCGCTTCTCCATAGCTCGTAGGTTCATCCTTGTCCCACAACATGACCTCTAAGACAGGGTTGCCGTACCACCCAGGAGCAGTACGCGTCCTTGTCGACCTACGAGGTTTGATAGTAACTTGATCCGAAGCTTCATGATCAACATCACTAACTTCCTCTTCAACTAGCGTAGGCTCCATAGCAACAACTTTCTGCGATGCGCTACTCTCTGGTTAAAACAAAGGTTAACAACCTCATCAAGTTCTATCTTCCTCCCACTCAACTCTTTCGAGAGAAACTCTTTCTCGAGAAAGGACACATTTTAGCAACAAACGCTTTGTGCTCGGATCGGAGATAGAAGGTATACCCAACTGTTCTTAGGGTATTCTATGAAGATGCATTTTTCCGCTTTGGGTTCGAGCTTATCAGACATAAGCGATGAGCATCTACGAGATCATGGGAAACAAAAACTTTCCCACGCACACACAAAAGGTACTTCTCCAGTGTCAGTGAGTTGCATCATCTCATGGTCATAGGAACAGATACTTGACATGCAGAAAACTGTAGCAATAAACTAACACAATCATATGCTACGTTTATAGTTTGGGTCTTGTCCATCACATCATTCTCCTAATGATGTGATCCCGTTATCAAATGACATCTCATGTCCATGGCTAGGAAACCTTAGCCATCTTTGATCAATGAGCTAGTCCATCAGAGGCATACGAGGGACATGGTGTTGTCTACGTATCCACACATGTACCTGAGTTTCCGATCAATACAATTCTAGCATGTATAATAAATGATTATTATGAACAAGGAAATATGATAATAAATAATTTATTATTGCCTCTAGGGCATATTTCCAACACCACTCAGGTGGCTTTGGCGTTCACGCCAGCCACCAGACACCTGCTATCTTGTGTCTGATGACTAGCGCCACTAGAGCGGTAGTAGGGCGGTAGTAACAAGCGGTAGTACCGCTGCCCCTACTACTGTTGAAAATATTCCCTAGAGGCAATAATAAAGTGGTTATTATTATATTTCCTTATTCATGATAATATTTTATTATCCATGCTATAATTGTATCCATTAGAAACTCAATTGCATGTGTGGATACATAGACAACACTGTGTCCCTAGTATGCCTCTAGTAGACTAGATTTTTGATCAAAGATGGTCAAGGTTTATTAGCTATAGACATGAGATGTCATTTGATAACGGGATCATATCATTAGGAGAATGATGTAATGGACAAGACCCAAACTATGAACGTAGCATATGATCGTGTCAGTTTATTGATATAGTTTTCCGCATGTCAAGTATATGTTCCTATGGCCATGAGATCATGCAACTCACTGACACTGGAGGAATACCTTGTGTGTATAAAACGTCAGAGCATAACTGGGGACTATAAAGATGCTCTACAAGTATCTCCGAAGGTGTCTATTGAGTGAGCATGGATCAAGACTTGGATTTGTTACTCCATGTGATGGAGAGGTATCTCAGGGCCCACTGAGTAATACAACATCACAACAAACATTGGAAGCAAAGTGACTAAAGTGTTACTCATGAGATCTTGTATTATAGAACGATTAAAGAGACTTACCGGTAACGAGATTGATCTAGGTATAGAGATACCGACGATCGAATCCTTGACATAGAGGTTCAACCGATAAAGAGATGTGTAGAATATGTAGGAACCAATATGGGAATCCATGTCCCTCTATTGTTTATTGACCGTAGAGGTCTCTTGGTCATGTCTACATAGTTATCGAACCCGCAGAGTTTGCACCCTTAACGTTCGGTGTCGTTTCGATAGTATTAAGTTATGGATGGTGGTGATCGAAGGTTGTTCGGAGTCTCGCATGAGATCCCGGACAACACGACAAGCTCTAAAGTGGTCCGGAGGTAAATATTGATATATAGGAAGTCCCGTTTTGTTCACCGGAATAGTTTTGGGTATTTCTGGTACTATACCGGGGTGACGGGAGGCCATCGGGAGGGGCCACCAATGCCGGGAGGCCGCATGGCCTCAGGGGTGGTGCACCATCTCTTAGTGGTGTGGGAAATACAACCCCACAAGGGCCATGCGGTAGGAACGTGGGAAAGGTAAAAAACAAAAGAGAGGGAAGGGTTTCCAAGTAGGATTGGAATCCTACTTGGAGTAGGATTGGAGGTGGACTCCTCCAACTCCTCCCACTTCGGCTGAAGCTCCTAGGGGAAACCCTAGGGCTTCCTCCTTCCCCCTCCCTCCTATATATACTAGAGGAGTAGAGCCCCACAGAGAAAGTCCACATGCTAGTTGTCTATTCCCTAGTTCCACCAAATAGTTTTTGACGGTGCTTAGGCGAAGCCCTGCCGGAATAGTTCCACCACCACCACCGTCGTGCCGTCGTGCTACCGGAGTACTCGTCTACCTCTCCGCTCCCTATTATTGGATCAAGAAGGGAGAGATCATCATCGAGTTGTACATGTGCTGAACGCGGAGGTGTCGTCCGTTTGGTGTTAGATCAGGACGGATCGTGACCGGATCGCGGGACGGCTAGCGATTTGGATCGCGAAGACGTTCAACTATAGCAATCGCGTTTCTTAACGCTTCTCGCTTAGTGATCTACAAGGGTATGTAGATCCACTCTCCCTCTCATAGATTCTCATCACCATGGATAGATCTTGCGTGTGCGTAGGAAAATTTGTGTTTCCCATGAAACGTTCCCCAACAGTGGCATCATGAGCTGGGAGTATGTGTAGATGAGATCACGAGTAGAACACAAAGGAGTTTTTGGGCGTTGATGCTCAACTTGCTTCCGCCCTTGGTCTTTTATTTATTTAGAGGTATTGTGGGATGAAGCGGCCCAGACCAACCTTACTCATACGCTTACGAGAGACCGGTTCCATCGACTGACATGTGACTTTGTTGCATAAAGAGGGTTGGCCGGTGTCTGTCTCTCCTACTCTAGTTGGATCAGATTTGACAAAGGCGGTCCTTGATAAGGTTGAATAGAAATTTGTGTATCACCATTGTGGTTTTTGCGTAGGTAAGAATCGTTCTTTCTCGATACGCGTGGCAACCACGTAAAACATGCAACAACTATTAGAGGACATCTAACTTCTTTTTGCAGGGTATGTTGTGATGTGGTATGGCTAATGACATGATGAGATATATGTGATGTATGAAATGATCGTGTTTTGTATAGAATATCACGACTTGCATGTCGATGAGCATGGCAACCGACAAGATCCATGGGGTTGTCTTTAATTATTTTCGCAGTTTTTGCTTTACTTTATCGCTATGAGTTAGCAATAGTCATGGAAGCAACAATTGGCGCGACAACCTCATGGTGACACGTTGATGGAGATCAAGATGGTGGAGATCATGGTGTCATTCCGATGACAATGGAGATCATGTCGGTGCTTTGGAGATGGAGATCAAAAGCACAAGTTCATGGCCATATCATGTCACTTATGATTTGCATGTGATGTTAATACTTTTATGCATCTTATTTTTCTTAGGACAACGGTAGCACTATAAGGTGATCCTGTTGGGGAACGTCGCATGGGAAACAAAAATTTTCCTACGCACATGCAAACCTATCCATGGTGATGAGCATCTAGGAGAGGGAGAGTGGATCTATGTACCCTTGTAGATCGCTAAGCAGGAAGCATTAAGAAATGCGGTTGGTGTAGTCGAACATCTTCGCGATCCAAATCGCCGAGCGTCCCGCGATCTCATCACGATCTGTCCCGCGATCCAATCACGATCCGTCCCGTGAACTCATCACGATCCGTCCCGCGATCTCATCACGATCCGTCTCACGATCTTGATCACGATCTGTCCCGCGAGCTCATCACGTTCCGTTCCGCGATCTCATCACGAACCGTCTCGTGATCTCGATCACGTTCCTTCCGATCTAGCGCCGAACGGACGACACCTCCGCGTTCAACACACGTGTAGCTTGATGACGATCTCCACCGTCTTGATCCAGCAAGAGGAGGTGGAGAGGAGAGAGAGTTCACCGGCAGAGTGACGGCGCTCCGGTGATGGTGGTGGAGTGATTCCGGCAGGGCTTCGCCTAAGCGCTGCGTAAAACCGATCTAGAGGAGAAACTGTGCACCGGTGAAACGGGTAGCACGTGGCCGGAAATTCTGTCCCAAAACCACCCAATCCACTAATATATATAGGAGGAGAGGAGAGGAGAGGAATCCAAGGCCTTTGGGTCAGCCGAAATAGGAGGTGGGAAGCAATCCTACTTCACCTCCAATCCTAGTTGGAGTAGGATTGCCTCCTATTGGCTGATTTTCCACTTTTTGCTTTAGGACTTTCTCTCGTGCGCCATGGGCCTTTGTGTCTGTTTTCCCAGCCCACTAAGGGCTGGTTAATACTCTCCCACAGCCCATGGACCTCTTGGGGTCGAAGTACCCCTCCCAGAGGTCTCCCGGTACACTACCGGCACTCCCGGTACACTACCGGCACTCCCGGTACACTACCGATGAGCCCGAAACTTTTTCGGAAATCAAACTGGGACTTCCTATATATGAATCTTTACCTCCGGACCATTCCGGAGCTTCTCGTGACGTCCGGGATCTCATTCGGGACTCCGAACAAACTTCGGTCACCACCATACATAACTCTACACTACCGAAACGTCATCGAACCTTAAGTGTGCAGACCCTGTGGGTTCGAGAACTATGTAGACATGACTGAGACACATCTACGGTCAATAACCAATGGTGGGACCTAGACGTCCACATTGGTTCCTACATATTCTACGAAGATCTTTATCGGTCGAACCTCTATGTCAAGGATTCAGTTAATCCCGTATAATGTTCCCTTTGGTCTTCGGTATGTTACTTGCCCGAGATTCGATCGTCGGTATCTCCATACCTAGTTCAACCTCATTACCGGCAAGTCTCTTTACTCGTTTCATAATACAAGATCCCGCAACTAACAATTAGTCACATTGCTTGCAAAGCTTATTGTGATGTTGCATTACCGAGTGGGCCTCGAGATACCTCTCCGTTACACGGAGTAACAAATCCCAGTCTCGATCCATGCCAACTCAACAGACACCATCGGAGATACCTGTAGAGCACCTTTATAGTCACCCAGTTACGTTGCGACGTTTGATACACACAAGGCACTCCTCCGATATCCGTGATTTGCATGATCTCATGGTCATAGGAACATATACTTGACATGCAGAAAACAGTAGCAATAAACTGACACGATCATATGCTATGTTTGTAGTTTGGGTCTTATCCATCACATGATTCTCCTAATGATGTGATGCCGTTATCAAATGACATCTCATGTGCATGGCTAGGAAACCTTAACCATCCTTTGATCAACGAGCTAGTCCATTAGAGGCATACTAGGCACATGGTTTTGTCTATATATCCACACATGCATTTAAGTCTCCGATCAATACAATTATAGCATGGATAATAAACGATTATCATGAACAACGAAATATGATAATAACTAATTTATTATTGCCTCTAGGGCATATTTCCAACAGTCTCCCACTTGCACTAGAGTCAATAATCTAGTTCACATCACCATGTGATTCGCGTTGTTATGAATCTAACACCCAATGAGTTCAGGGGCTCGATCATGCTTTGCATGTGAGAGAGGTCTTATAGTCAACGGGCTGCGATATTCAGATCCGTGTGTACTTTGCAAATCTCTATGTCAAACCGTAAACACTGCTACCACACTCCACTTGGTACTATTTCCAAATGGCTGCTCCACTATACGTATCCAGATTGCTACTACTAGTCATCCGGATAGATGTTAAAGCTTGCATCGACGTAACTCTTTACGACGAACTCTTTATCACCTCCATAATCAAGAAACATTTCCTTAGTCCTCTGGTTACTAAGGATAATTCCGACCGCTGTCTAGTGCTCCTGGACCACACTTGTACCCCTTGACAGACTCATGGCAAGGCACACAGAGGTGCGGTACACAGCATGGCATACTATACAGAGCCTATGGCTAAGGCATAGGGGACGACGTTCGTCCTTTCTCTTCCTTCTGCCGTGGTCGAGCTTTCAGTCTCACTCAACTTCACACCTTACAAATCAGGCGAGAACTCTTTCTCTGACTGATCCATTTTGAACTCTTTCAAAATCTTTGTCAAGGTATGTACTCATTGAAAGTCTCATCAAGTCATCTTGATCTATCTCTATAGATCTTGATGCTCAACAATTTGGTAGCTTTATCCAGGTCTTCGTTTGAAAATCACTTTCCAAACAACCATTTATGCTTTCTAGAAATCCTACATTATTTCCGATCAACAATATGTCATCCACATATACTTATCAGAATTTCTATAGTGCTCCCACTCACTTTGTTGCAAATACAAGTTTCTCGTAAACTTTGTATAAACTCAAAAACTTTGATCAACTCATCAAAGCGTATAATCCAACTCTGAGATGCTTGCTTCAGTCCATGGAAGGATCACCGAAGCTTGCACACCTTTTAGCATCCTTAGGACTGACAAAACCTTCTGGTTGTATCACATACAACCTTTCCTCAAGTAAACCGTTAAGGAAACGATGTTTTGACATCCATCTGCCAGATTTCATAATTGAAAACACAGCAACTACTAACATAATTCCAACAGACTTGAGCACCACTACGAGTGCGAATGTCTCATCGTAGTCAACTCCTTGAACTTGTCACAAACATCTTTGCAACAAGTCGAGCTTTACAAATAGTGACATTCACCATCAGTGTCTGTCTTCATTTTAAAGATCCATTTGTACTCAACGACCAGCCGTCCAACGAGCAAGTCTACCAATGTCTACACTTGGTTTTCATACATGGATCCTATCTCGGATTTCATGGCCTCCAACCATTTGTCAGAATACGGGCCCATCATCGCTTCTCCATACTCGTAGGTTCATCGTTGTCCAACAACATGACCTCCAAGACAGAGTTGTCGTACCGCTCAGGAGCTGTACACATCCTTGTCGACCTACGAAGTACGATAGTAACTTGATCGTGAAGCTTCATGATCATCATCATTAACTTCCTCTTCAACTAACATAGGCTTCACAGAAACATCTTTCTGCGCTGCGCTACTCTTTGGTTGAACAAAGGTTTAACAACCTCATCAAGTTCTATCTTCCTCCCACTCAATTCTTCCGAGAGAAACTTTTTCTCGAGAAAGGACCCAGTTCTAGCAACAAACACTTTGCACTCGGATCTGAGATAGAAGGCATACCCATCTGTTCTTAGGGTATTCTATGAAGATACATTTGTCCTCTTTGGGTTCTAGCTTATTATGTGAAAACATTTTCCACACAAGCATCGTAGCCCCAAACATTAAGAAATGACAGCTTAGGTTTCTTTCAAACCATAATTCACACAGTGTCATCTCAACGGATTTAGATGGTGCCCTATTTAAAGTGAATGTAGTTGTCTCTAATGCATAACCCCAAAATTATAGTAGTAAAACGATAAGAGACATCATAGCACGCACCATATCCAATAGAGCATAACTATGATGTTCGGACACACCATCACACTATGGTGTTCCAGGTGGCGTTTAGTTGTGAAACAACTTTTACATTGTCTTAAGTTGTATGCCAAACTCGTGACTCAGATATTCACCTCCACGATCATATCACAGTCATTTTTATCTTCTTGTCACGATGATCTTTAAACTTCACTCTGAATTTGCTTGAACATTTCAAACGATTTAGACTTGTGTTTCATTAAGTAAATATACACTATATCTACTCAAATCATCAGTGAAGGTAAGAAAATAACGATATACACTACACGCTACAAGACTCACTAGATTGCATACATCAACATGTATCATTTCCAATGAATCACTTGCCCGCTCCATCCAACGGGGTCCTTTAGTCATCTTGCCCAAGAGGCATGGTTCGCATGTCTCAACCGATTCGAAATCGAATGAGTCCAAATATCCATCACCATGGAGTTTCTTCATGCGCTTTATACCAATATGACATTTTGCAGCAGTGCCACAAGTATGTGGTACTATCATTATTTAACTTTGTATATTTTGACATCAATGTTATGAACATGTGTATTACTATGATCAAGATTTCAACAAACCATTCTCACTGGGTGCATGACCATTGAAGGTATTATTCATGTAACCAGAATAACTATTATTCTCTGACTTAAATGAATAACCGTATTGCAACAAACATGATCTAATCATGTTCATGCTCAATGCAAAACACCAAATAACATTTATTTAGGTTCGTCACTAATCCTGAAGGTAGATAGAGCGTGCGATGTTGATCACATCAACCTTGGAAACATTTCCAACACACATCGTCACCTCACCCTTAGCTAGTTCTCCGTTTATTCTGTAGCTTTTATTTCGAGTTACTAACATTTAGCAACCGAACCGGTATCCAATACCCAGGTGCTACTAGGAGTACTAGCATGGTACACATCAATAACTTGTATATCAAATATACTTCTGTCGATGTTGCCATCCTTCTTATCTACCAAGTATCTTGGGTTGTTCCGCTTCAGCGACCTCTCACCTCATAATAGAAGCACTTAGTCTCGGGTTTGAGTTCAACTTTGGGTTGCTCACTGGAGCAGCAACTGACTTGCTATCCATGAAGTTTCCCTCCTTGCTCTTGCCCTTTTCAAAACTAGTGGTTTGATTAACCATCAACACTTGACGCTCCTTCTTGATTTCTACCTTCGCGGTGTCAAACATCACGAACAGCTCAAGGATCAATACTTCTATCCCTGGTGTATTATAGTTCATCACTAAGTTCTAGTAGCTTTAGTGACAGTGACTTGGAGAACTATATCAATCACTATCTTATTTGGAAGATCAACTCCCACTTGATTCAAGCGATTGTAGTACCCAGACAATCTGAGTACCTGCTCAACGATTGAGCTATTCTCCTTCATCTTACAGGCAAAGAATCTTGTTGGAGATCTCATATCTCGTAACACAGGCACGAGCCTGAGATCACAATCTCTGCTCCTAGAACATCTCATATGTTCCGTGACGTTCAAAATGTTTCGGAGCCTCAATTCTAAGCCGTAATGCATGACGCACTAAACTATCAAGTAGTCATCGTAAAATGCCTGTTAGATGTTCACAACATCTATAGACGACGCTAGAGGGGGTGGCGCATCGAGCGGTGCATTAAGGACATAAGCCTTCTGTGCAGCAATGAGGACAATCCTCAGATCACGGACCCAGTCCGCAATATTGCTACCAACATCTTTCAACTCTATTTCTCTAGGAACATATAAAAATTTAAGGGAGCTACAGCGCGAGCTAGTAATCTACAACATAATTTGCAAAGACACTTTGACTATGTTCATGATAATGAGTTCAATTAATCATATTACTTAAGAACTCCCACTCAAATTGACATCCCTCGGGTCATTCGAGTGATACATGATCCAAATTCACCAAATCAAGTCCGGTCATCACGTGAGTTAAGGTGGCTGCAATGGTGCACATCATTATGTTGATCGTATCTATTATATGACTCATGTTCGACCTTTCGGTCTTCTTGTGTTCCGAGGCCATGTCTGTACATGCTAGGCTCGTCAAGTTTAACCCGAGTGTTCTGCGCGTGCAAATCTGGCTTGCACCCGTTGTATGTGAACGTAGAGTCTATCACACCCGATCATCACGTGGTGTCTCAACACGACGAACTTTCGCAATGGTGCACACTCGGGGAGAACACAATTTATCTTGAAATTAAGTGAGGGATCACCTTATAATGCTACCATTGTCCTAAGCAAAACAAGGTGCATAAAAAGGATTAACATCACATGCAAATCATAAGTGACTTGATATGGCCATGAACTTGTTCTTTCGAGCTCCATCTAGAAAGCACCGGCATGATCTCCATCGTCACCGGCATGACACCATGATCTCCATCATCTTGATCTCCATCAACGTGTCGCCATCGGGGTTGTCACGCCCTGCATGCTTCTACTACTATTGCTACCGTAGCGATAAAGTAAAGCATTACATAGCGCTTAATGATTGACACGCGGGTCATACAATAATTAAAGACAACCCTATGGCTCCTGCCGGTTGCCGTACTCATCGACATGCAAGTCGTGATAATCTATACATCACATGATCATCTCATACATCACATATATCTCATCATGTAATTGGCCATATCACATCACAACATACCCTGCAAAAACAAGTTAGGCGTCCTCTAATTGTTGTTGCATATTTTACGTGGCTGCTACGGGTATCTAGCAAGAACGATTCTCACCTACGCATAAACCACAACGGTGATACACTAGTTTGCTTTTCAACCTTCTCAAGGACCGCCTTTGTCGAATCCGATCCAACTAAAGTGAGAGAAACTGTCACCCGCAAGCCATCTAGGCAACAAGTTGCGTCGAGGGAACCGGTCTCTCATAAGCATACGAGTAATGTTGGTCCGGGCCGCTTCATCTCACAATCCCGCTTAACCAAAATACGACCAAGGGAGGAAGCAATCTAAGCATCAACACCCACAAACCTTTTGTGTTCTACTCGAGATCTCATCGAACCATCAACCTAGCTCATGATGCCACTATTGGGGAACGTCGCATGGGAAACAAAAAATTTCCTACGCACACGCAAACCTATCCATGGTGATGAGCATCTACGAGAGGGAGAGTGGATCTACGTACCCTTGTAGATCGCTAAGCGGGAAGCGTTAAGAAACGCGGTTGGTGTAGTCGAACATCTTCGCGATCCAAATCGCCGAGCGTCCCGCGATCTCATCACGATCCGTCCCGCAATCCAATCACGATCCGTCCCGTGAACTCATCACGATCCGTCCGGCGATCTCATCACGATGTGTCTCACGATCTTGATCACGATCTGTCCCGCGAACTCATCATGATCCGTTCCGCGATCTCATCACGAACCGTCTCGCGATCTCGATCATGGTCGTTCCGATCTAGCGCCAAACGGACGGCACCTCCGCGTTCAGCACACGTGCAGCTTGATGACGATCTCCACCGTCTTGATCCAGCAAGAGGAGGTGGAGAGGAGAGAGAGTTCACCGGCAGCGTGACGGCGCTCCGGTAATGGTGGTGGAGTGATTCCGGCAGGGCTTCGCCTAAGCGTTGCGGAAAACAGATCTAGAGGAGAAACTGTGCACCGGTGAAACGGGTAGCACGTGGCCGGAAATTCTGTCCCAAAACCACCCAATCCACTAGTATATATAGGAGGAGAGGAGAGGAGAGGCAGCCAAGGCCTTTGGGTCGGCCGAAATAGGAGGTGGGAAGCAATCCTACTTCACCTCCAATCCTAGTTGGAGTAGGATTGCCTCCTATTGGCTGATTTTCCACCTTTTGCTTTAGGACTTTCTCTCCTGCGACATGGGCCTTTGTGGCTGTTTTCCCAGCCCACTAAGGGCTGATTAATACTCTCCCACAGGCCATGGACCTCTTGGGGTCGAAGTACCCCTCCCAGAGGTCTCCCGGTACACTCCCGGCACTCCCGGTACACTACCGATGAGCCCGAAACTTTTCTGGAAACCAAACTGGGACTTCCTATATATGAATCTTTACCTCCGTAACATTTCGGAGCTCCTCGTGACATCCGGGATCTCATCCGGGACTCCGAACAAACTTCGGTCACCACCATACACAACTCTACACTACCGAAACGTCACCGAACCTTAAGTGTGCAGACCCTGCGGGTTCGAGACTATGTAGACATGACCGAGACACCTCTACGGTCAATAACCAATGGCGGGACCTGGACGTCCACATTGGTTCCTACATATTCTACGAAGATCTTTATCGATCGAACCTCTATGTCAAGGATTCAGTTAATCCCGTATAACGTTCCCTTTGGTCTTCGGTATGTTACTTGCCCGAGATTCGATCGTCGGTATCTCCATACCTAGTTCAACCTCATTACCGGCAAGTCTCTTTACTCATTTCGTAATACAAGATCCCGCAACTAACAATTAGTCACATTGCTTGCAAGGCTTATTGTGATGTTGCATTACCGAGTGGGCCCCGAGATACCTCTCCGTTACACGGAGTAACAAATCCCAGTCTCGATCCATGCCAATTCAACAAACACCATCAGAGATACCTGTAGAGCACCTTCATAGTCACCCAGTTACGTTGCGACGTTTGATACACACAAGTCACTCCTCCGATATCCGTGAGTTGCATGATCTCATGGTCATAGGAACATATACTTGACATGCAGAAAACAGTAGCAATAAACTGACACGATCATATGCTATGTTTGTAGTTTGGGTCTTATCCATCACATGATTCTCCTAATGATGTGATCCCGTTATCAAATGACATCTCATGTCCATGGCTAGGAAACCTTAACCATCCTTTGATCAACGAGCTAGTCCATTAGAGGCATACTAGGGACATGGTTTTGTCTATGTATCCACACATGCATTTAAGTCTCCGATCAATACAATTATAGCATGGATAATAAACGATTATCATGAACAAGGAAATATGATAATAACTAATTTATTATTGCCTCTAGGGCATATTTCCAACAGATCCCTCACTAAAATTTAAATATAAAATTGTGTTCTCTCCGAGTGTGCACCATTGCAAAAGTTCATCATGTCGAGACACCACGTGATGATCGGGTGTGATAGACTCTACATTCACATACAACGGGTGCAAGCCAGTGTTGCACGTGTAGAACACTCGTGTTAAACTTGATGAGCCTAGCATGTACAGACATGGCCTCGGAACACAAGAGACCGAAAGGTCGAACATGAATCATATAGTAGATATGATCAACATGAAGATGTTCACCATTGAAACAACCTCATCTCACGCTATGATCGTACTTGGGTTGGTGAATTTTGGTCATGTGACACTCGAATGACCTAAGGGATGTCAAATTGAGTGGGAGATTTTAATATGATTAACTAAACTCATTATCTTGAACAATAGTCTTAATAACCTTTGCATATTTATGTTGTAGATCAGTGGCTCGAGCAGTAGCTCCCCTGAATTTTAATGCGCTCCTAGAGAAGCCAAGTTGAAAGATGATGGAAGTAACATTGTAGATTGGGCTCGTAATCTGAGGATTATCCTCACGGTTTCCCAAAAGTCTTATGTCCTTGTTGCACCGCTTGGTGATCCACCTAGTCCCGTGTCGTCCGAAGACGTTGTGAACGCTTGGGAGACACGTTCTAGAGATTACTCAATAGTTCAATGTGAAATGTTGTATGACTTAGAGTCGGGACTTCAAAGACGTTATGAACGTCATGGAGCATATGAGATGTTCCAGGAGTTGAAGTTTATCTTTCAGAAGAATGCCCAGATCGAGAGGTATGAGACCTCCGATAAATTCTATGCTTGCAAGATGGAGGAGAACGTGTCTATCAGTGAACATATACTCAGAATGTCTGGGTATTCAACTCGTCTAGTGGAGTTGGGAATTGCCCTTCCGCCAGAGGCGATCACTAACAGAGTTCTTCAATCACTGCCACCTAGTTACAAGAGCTTTGTGATGAACTATAACATGCATGGGACGAACAAGTCAGTCGCCGAGCTGTTTGTGATGCTGAAAGTCGCGGAGTCTAAAATCCAGAAAGAGCATCAAGTGTTGATGGTCAATAAAACCACTAGTTTCAAGAAGAATGGCAAGGGTAAGAAGGGTAACTCCAAGAAGAGTAACAAAGCAGTTGCCCCTCCCATGAAGAAACCCAAGGCTGGACCCAAACCAGAAACTAGGTGTTTTAATTGCAAGGGAACTGGTCACTGGAAGCGGAACTGCCCCAAGTATCTGGCCAAAAAGAAGTCGGCCAACACCAAAAAAGGTATATATGATATACATGTTATATATATGTACCTTACCAACTCTCATTGTAGTGCCTGGGTATTTGATACCGGTTCAGTTGCTCACATTTGCAACTTAAAACTAGAGCTACGGAATAGACGAAGGCTGGCTAAGGATGAAGTGAGATCCGCGTGGCAAATGGTTCCAAGGTTGATGTGATTGCCGTCGGCACACTCGCTCTTCGATTACCATTGGGATTAGTGACGAAACTGAATAATTTTTATTCAGTGCCTGCGTTAAGCATAAACATTATATCTGGATCTTGTTTATTGCGAGACGGTTACTCATTTAAATTGGGCAATAATGGTTGTTCTATTTATATGAGTCATATATTTTATGGTCATGCACCCAATGTGAGGGGTTTATTCTTATTGAATCTCGATAGTGACGATACACATGTTCATAGCATTGATGCCAAAAGATGTAGAGTTGATAATGATAGTACCACTTTCTTGTGGCACTGTCGCTTAGATCATATTGGTGTAAAACACATGAAGAAGCTCCATGCTGATAAACTTTTGGAGTCACTTGATTCTGAATCACTTGACACATGTGAACCATGCCTCTTGGGAAAGATGACTAAAACCCCATTCTCTGGAATAATGGAACGTGCAAGTGACTTGTTGGAAATCATACATACTGATGTGTGCGGTCTGATGAGCATTGAGCCGCACGGTGGATATCTTTATTTTCTCACCTTCACTAATGACTTAAGTAGAAATGGGTATATTTATTTAGTGAAACACAAGTCTAAAACGTTTGGAAAGTTCAAGAAATTTCAGAGTGAAGCTGAGAATATCTACAATCTGATCGAGGAGGAGAATAACTGAGTTATGAGTTTGGCAGTCACTTAAGACAGTGTGGAACTGTTTCACAATTGACACCGCCTGGAACACCACAACGTAATGGTGTGTCTGAACATTGTAATCGAACCTTATTGGATATGGTGCGTTCTATGATGTCTCTTCTCGATTTGCCACTATCGTTTTGGGGTTATGCATTAGAGACAACTGCATTCACTTTAAATAGGGCACCATTGAAATCCATTGAGACGACGCCATATGAATTGTGGTTTGGCAAGAAGTGAAAGTTGTCGTTTCTTAAAGTTTGGGGATGTGATGCTTATGTCAAAAAGCTTTAGTCTGAAAAGCTGGAACCCAAAGCGGAGAAATGCGTCTTCATAGGATACCCAAAAGAGACAGTTGGGTATACCTTCTATCTTACATCCGAAGGCAAAGTGTTTGTCACTAAAAACGGAACATTTCTTGAGAAAGTGTTTCTCTCGAAAGAATTCAGTGGGAAGAAAATAGAACTTGATGAGGTTGTTGAACCTTTGTTTCAACCAGAGAGTAGCGCAGCGCAGAAATATGTTTCTATGGAGCCTACGTCAGTTGAAGAGGAAGTTAATGATGATGATCATGAAGTGTCGGATCAACTTACTATCGAACCTCGTAGGTTGACATGGACGTGTACTGCTCCTAAGTGGTACAGCAACCCTGTCTTAGAGGTCATGTTCTTGGACAACGATGAACCTACGAGCTATGGAGAAGCAATGATGGGCCCAGATTCCGAGAAATGGTTAGAGGCCATGAAATCCAAGATGGTATCCATGTATGAAAACAAAGTATGGATTTTGGAAGTATTACCTGAAGGGCGAATGGCCATTCAAAACAAATGGATCTTTAAGAGGAAGACGGACACGGACGGTAATGTCACTGTCTATAAACCTCGACTTGTGGGGAAGGGATTTTCACAAGTCCAAGGAGTTGACTACGATGAGACCTTCTCACCCATAGCGATGCTTAAGTCTATCATTATCATGTTAGCAATAGCTGCACTTTTCGATTATGAAATTTGGCAGATAGATGTCAAAGTAGTGTTCCTTAACGGTTTCCTTGAGGAAGAGTTGTATATGATACAACCAGAAGGTTTTTTTGATCTAGAGAATGCTGATAAAGTTTGCAAACTCCAGCGATCCATTTATGAACTAGTGCAAGCATCTCAGAGTTGGGATCTTCGCTTTGATGAGGTGATCAAAGCGTTTGGGTTTATACAAGTTTATGAAGAAGCTTGTACTTACAAGAAAGTGAGTGGGAGCTCTATCGTGTTTCTAATAATATATGTGGATGACATATCGCTAATTGGAAAAAATATAGAAATGTTGTAAAGCGTGAAGGAATATTTGAAAAATAATTTTTCAATGAAGGACCTAGGAGAAGGTGCTTTCATATTAGGCATTAAGATCTATAGAGATAGATCGAGACACTTAATAGGACTTTCATAGAGCACATACCTTCACATAGTTTTGAAGAAGTTCAAAATGGATCAGCCCAAGAAGGGGTTCTTGCGTGTGTTGCAAGGTGTGAAGTTCAGTAAGACTCAATGCCCAGTGACGACAGAAGATAGAGTAAAGATGGGTGTCATCTCCTATGCTTAAGCCATAGGCTCTATCATGTATACAATGTTGTGCACAAGACCCAATGACAGCCTTGCCATAAATATGGCCGGGAGGTTTCAAAGTGATCCAGGAATGGAGCACTGGACAGCACTCAGGAATATCCTTAAGTACCTGAAAAGGACTAAGAAAAAGTTTCTCGTTTATGGAGGTGATCAAGAGCTCGTCGTAAAGGGTTATGTTGATGCAAGCTTTGACACTGATCCGGATGACTCAAAGTCTCAAACCGGATACGTATTTATTCTCAGTGGGGGAGCGGTTAGCTGGTGTAGTCCCAAGCAGAGCGTGGTAGCCGACTCTACATGCGAAGCGGAGTACATCGCAGCCTCGGCGGTGGCAAAGGAAGGTCTCTGGATGAAGGAGTTCATGTCAGATCTTGGAGTAGTGCCTAGCGCACTGAACCCAATGACTTTGTTCTGTGACAACACCGGTGTCATTGCTCTAGCCAAGGAACCAAGGTTTCACAACAGGACTACACACATAAAGAGACGCTTCAATTCCATTCGCGATTACATCAAGGAGGAGGACATAATATTTGCAAAGTGCACATAGATATGAATGTCGCAGACCCGTTGACTAAAACTCTTCCAAGGGCTAAACATGATCAACACCAGAACTGTATGGGTGTTAGATTCATTACAATGTAAATCACATGGTGATGTGAACTAGATTATTTACTCTAGTGCAAGTGGGAGACTGTTGGAAATATGCCTTAGAGGCAATATTAAAGTGGTTATTATTATATTTCCTTGTTCATGATAATCGTTTATTATCCATGATATAATTGTATTGATTGGAAACTCAATTGCATGTATGGATACATAGACAACATTGTGTCCCTAGTATGCCTCTAGTAGACTAGCTCGTTGATCAAAGATGGTAAAGGTTTCCTAGCCATAGACATGAGATGTCATTTGATAATGGGATCACATCATTAGGAGAATGATGTAATGGACAAAACCCAAACTATGAACGTACCATATGATCAGGTCAATTTATTACTATAGTTTTCTGCATATCAAGTATCTATTCCTATGACCATGAGATCATGTGTCACGCCCAAGATGCGCGCCTATCCACATTAAGGCACGGGGGCCTCGCAAGGGATAGAGGCGCATCTTGTCATCCGCAAGTATAGCATCATTACATCATACATTACAGAGGAGATGAGTATATGAGTTGGCTTACACTCGCTACATACTAAATTACGATTCCACACAGAGTTCAAACATCAAGATAAAGACAGGGTTCGCCTACGAATGAAATCAAACGATAAAACAGATGCAAATGATATTATCTTGCTATCCCAAAGATCACGACCATGGTCCTCTACTCATCCGGATAAGTCACGTACATTCTGCCTCTTTCCTCATCATACTCCCACTAGAGCCGCATCAGATCATCCTGCACGAACTCATTTGTACCTGTACCTGGAGTGTTGTAGTAATTTGTGAGCCACAAGGACATAGCAGTCATGTGCCCGGGTACCGAGACTATTCAAGCTTAAGGTTGGGAAGGGGGTATGTGTTTAGTTTGCAGAAGCACTAAGCATGTATGGTGGCTAAACTTACGTAACATGAAGATAAATATTTGTGGCCTACGAAGAACGATCAAATCTAGTAGGACTTCTATGAGATCCTGAACACTTACTTACGTCAATCATAACCTCGTTGTGTTCTCTCTCGGATCATGTTCACGAGCAGAGACAATCATGGTTACTCACACAGTTGGTACATTTTATTTAGAGTTTACTTCAAGTTAACTATAACCGGGTGTTAAACAAATATCCAAGTTGCCACATAACCGCGGGCACGGATTTCCGAAAGATTTGACCCTGCAGGGGTGCTCCAACTAGTCCATCACAAATTAACCACACTCCGCGGGAATAGCCTTGACCATGGATCTCGTGATCATCCTAGACAACTCCAAAGGAATTCCAACACCTCGAGAAAACCCAAAGAAAGTCAGAGCCCTCACGCAAGACACTCGATAAGGGTAAAACAAGTCCAGCAAGACCTCCCGACGTGTCGACGAACCCGATAAGAGCCGCGTATCTCGTTCTCAGGACACGACGGATTGTCCAAACTTTCGGTAGGCCAAACACAGAGTTGCCCTTGGTGGCCACCGGCGATTGACATTTTTGGACCAACACTCATGAGGAGCACTGGCCCAGGGGTTGATTAATTATCCACGGGGTTGCAAAGCCCTATGCAATTTTTATTAAGTTATAAGCAAATCTAGTACCAAAATTGGGTCTTTCCAGACAAGTTTTAATCTCAAGCGAATAAACAAGGGGGTCCCCATAACAACCCCGAGCATGTTAGGAGTGCAAAATAAGGAAAACATAACACCGATAACAAGAAACTAAGGCGGTAACAGTGGAACAAAACACCTAGGAAAAGGCCAAGCCTTCCACCAATACCAAGATATATATGTGCATTAAATTAAATAACAGATAATATTGTGATATGCCAAATCCATGTTATCACATGGAACAACCTGCACCTGGAACTAAGAACGCTATAAGAGGGGCTGAGCAGTGGTAACTTAGCCAATCAAAGGTTTGCTGGGATGTGGAGGGTTAAGTCTATCATGGCAATTAGGAGGCTGACATTCAAGTGGTAGGTAGCGCAATTGTAACGATAAGAGCGAGACAACTAGCAAGCGAAAATAGTATCGGGATCCGGGTACGATCATCTTGCCTGTTGGTTCTTCAGTGGAACAAGTAGTGGGATCCTCGTAGTTGTACTCTCCTGTCTCTTTGTACTCAGGTTGAACGTTCGCGTCTACCCAAGATAAACAACAAAAATAAACAAACAAACAAGGTGCAATGCACAAGCAGGAATGATGCATGCTTAGGTGAAGAGTTTTAACATGGCAATCCTATCTAGTCATGTTTCACATGTGAAGAATTGGTTATTAATGAATCTGGACAGAACCTTATTTTAAGTTATTTATACATGCATGAACATGGAAAATATGGATGCGTCATGCAAAAACCATTAAAATGCATATGAAGGCATAAGAAACGGAGTTACGGTTCTCACGATACGCTCACGACAAGATACGAAAGCAAAACACAAGACAAGAAGGATCTGGGCTATTCCTTGGCATTCCAAGGTATCCACTGGTTAGGCAACGAAAAACCAACCACAATAGAGCCAAAGATCAAGCAATTCTATGGAGTATAGCTCCCACAAGTCACAAAACAATAAAACAAACAATCTGCTACAAAACAGCAACGTAGCAACTTTCACAATCAACAACTTGAGCTACAGGAATCCTTCAACAACAAACAAGGTATTGACAAAAACTACATAACATGCTTATCAACTTATCCAACTACACAATCTGGAAAGGAGGCACACACCAATAAGCATGAAGCTCACAAGTTGGCATGATGGAACAGATTTCTAGGACTTAGTGAAAATAACAGTTTTCTGGAATCTGAGTTAACCTGGTAGCAAGTTGACAGCAGAAACTAATGGTGATAGAAACCACCTCATGGCATTAAAATTAACAGGATGGTAGTAGACAACATCTACTTCAAAACACTATCACTGAGCATGAGCTAATTCTCAACATATCACAAGATGGCAACCACTCTTCATGGCATAAAAATAACAGCAGATTCTCAGACTTAGAAAAATTTAGCATGGTGAAAACAGTAAAATTAAGTTAGCTACTTTGCAGCAAGTTTCCCACTTATATGGGTGATTCTCATGTCAAACAAAAATACCATGGCATAATAGGAATAAAACACTAGCACATCCATGTTGGCACATGCCCCAAAGCAAGCATGGATTAATTCATGTAAAAATGTCAAAGTAGCATCACAGCAGAAAATGACAGTTTTGCAAACTTGCTCAAAAGTGAAATGTAATTGCACCAATGGATTCCTTGGACCTTTCTACCCCAAAGTCATGTATCATACTCATATAGACACATGAAGCATCATCGCACAAACTATACTAGCAAAACAACCACCTCTCTTATAAGTGAAAACTTGCTTAAAATGCACATGGGCATATTTGAACATGGCCAGATTTGGTAATATAGCTAAATTGGAAAAGATCTATATTACACTAGAAAACATGACACATATCCAAATGAATAGTGTATGACAAGTGGGGCATGGCCCACTTGTCACACACACACGCTCACCCAAACCTACACACACATACATGGCATGCACAAACCACACATACACAATGCACAAGTGCACATGGCACTCCCACGCTCATGAAACACACACACTCATGTGTGTGGGTGTTCATCACACACACACACACATATGCACACATATATGCACAAGTGCATATATGCACATATACATGCATGTATCACCACCTCACACACACATACACTCACACACATAGCATTCAAGCCCACACACACACTTACACTACACATACACACATGAAAACAGGACAGGAAGAAAATACAATCATACATACATGAATGTATTCACATACACATGCATAAATGGCAATAACGAAAGAGGAAAAAAATAAAACAAAGGAAGAAAAAACAAAACAAAAGGGGGGAGGGGGAGGGCTCGAACCCACGACCGACTGGTCGCTTCCCCGAGCACATACCACCACGCTACGGCTCCGGCACTTAACAGAGGAGGGCATCGACTGCTCTAATACTACCTACTGCCCTGATGACGGACAAAACTGAAGGTCACTGCATCTACGGCGACAGACAACGGCGGCGATGATGATTGCTGGTGACTACGACCTCTCTGACGAGGGGAAGCTACTGCGGGGACTACGGATACTACTGGAGTCCATCTCCCCGTTCGCCTCGCGACGAAGGGGACGGTAGCGAGCTCAAGGGCTCACCTTTCCGACCGGCGGCGACGAACACGACGCGATGGCACTAGCTACAAGGGGAGGAGGGCTGCGCGTCGATTGCTCAGCGAGGGGGGCGACGATGACCTGGACGCGTGAATAGGAAGGAGAGGCAGAGACGACGACGGCGACAAAGAGGAAGAAGTCCTGATGACGACGCAGCAGCGAGGAGGAAGAAGATGACCTCATGCATCCTTCTAGCACTCGGAATAGATCGAGGATGACGGCGCCTTGCTCCATGCCATCTCCGCCGATGACGAGGGCCACCGGAGACGTGAAGACGACGGCGTCGATGAGCGGCGACCTCCCTGGCTCTCTGAATTTCTCTGCTCTCGCTAAATTTGGGGAAGAAGAAGGGAGCGGAAGGAGGGGAGAGGAGATGGCGGCGGCGAGGAGGAAGGAAAAACCCTAGGGATCTGCGCTTTTAAAAGGGGAGGGCCTCGACGTCCGTGAGCCCCTGACGGCGATGGCGTCGGCTCTCCCGCGCTCTCACTCTCTCTGAACCTCCTGATGGAGGAGGACGAGGCAGGTAGACGTCAGCTACCTACTCGGCCGCGTGGGCCGGGGAGGGCACATCTCTCTCACTCTCTCTCTCTGGCAGAAAACAAAAGCAGAGTTTTCCTTATTAAATAAAAGATAGAAAACACATCCTTTTAGAGAAAAATAAAAGAATAAATACAAAACAAAATACTTTTAGAGATGAGAAGAAAATCCCCCATCTTATAAAAATGAGAAGAAGATTTTTAGAGCAACTATTTTAAATGGCTTTAAAAGCAACAGTCCCTTTATTATTTAAAACCCCAAATACCTATAGATCAAAGCAACAAAAGGACCACACACACAATTTTAAAACATTGCAAGCTACCTTCTGAACATTTAAAACAATTATTTAAAGCAAGTTAATTCTGCTGATAAAATATCATTGGAAGATAAATGTTATTTGGCAGGGTTTGTTTGAAAAGGAATAAAACAGGGGGGAAGGAGATGAGGCCCACTCAAACCACACATCCACAACCACACTCACATGGAAACGACCACCATTCCCTTAAGCATGAAGACATGAAGACATGATGCATGATGACATGATAACATGATGCATGATGCATGATGATATGATAAGGGCAAACTCCATTCATTCATCACATGACAACATGGGACCACAAGGTTACAATGCCATAAAAGGTAGGGACAGCACTTGGGCTATCACATCATGCAACTCACTTACACCGGAGGAATACCTTGTGTGTATCAAAGGTCGCAACGTAACTGGATGACTATAAATATGCTCTATAGGTATCTCCGAAGGTGTCTTTTGAGTAGGCATGGATCAATACTGGGATTTCTTACTCCGTATGACATAGAGGTATCTCAAGGCCCACTCAGTAATACAACATCACAACAAGCCTTGCAAGGAAAGTGACTAAAGTGTTAGTCACGGGATCTTGTATTACGGAATGATTAAAGAGACTTGCGGGTAATGAGATTGAACTAGGTATAGAGATGCCGGCGATCGAATCTCGGGCAAGTAACATACCGAAGAACAAAGGGCACAACATACGGATTGACTGAATCCTTTTCATAGAGGTTCAACCGATAAAGATCTTCGTAGAATATGTAGGAACCAATATTGGCATCTAGGTACCTCTATTGGTTAATGACCGTAGAGGTGTCTCAGTCATGTCTACATAGTTCTCGAACCCGCGGGGTCTACACACTTAACGTTCGATGACGTTTCAGTAGTATTGAGTTATGCATGGTGGGGACCGAAGGTTGTTCGGAGTCCCGGATGAGAACTTGGACCTCAAGATGAGCTCCGGAATGGTCCGGAGGTAAATATTTATATATAGGAGGTCCCGTTTTGGTCACCGCAAAAGTTTCGAGTATTTTCGGTAGTGTACTGGGGTGTCGGGAGTCCATCGGGAGGGGCCACCCATGCTGGAAGGCCACAAAGGCCTGAGGGGTGGTGCACCAGCCCTCAGTGGGCTGGGAAAGCCATACGCACAAGGCCCATGTGGCTAGGAAGGTGGTAAAGGAAAAAAAACCAAAGAGAGGGAAGGGTTTCCAAGTAGGATTGGAATCCTACTTGGAGCAGGATTGGAGGTGGACTCCTGCACCTCCTCCCACTTCGGCCGAAGCCCCTAGGGGAAACCGTAGAGCTGCCTCCTTCCCCCTCGGTCCTATATATACTAGAGGAATAGATCCCCAAATAAAATGTCCATGTGCTAGTTCTCTATTCTCTAGTTCCTCCACCAAATAGTTTCCGATGGTGCTTAGGCAAAGCCCTGCCGGAATAGTTCCACCATCGCTGCTGTCGCATCGTCGCACCATCGGAGAACTCATCTACACTCTTCGATCCCTCTTGCTGGATCAAGAAGGCGGAGATAGTCATCGAGTTGTACGTGTGCTAAACATGGAGGTGTCGTATGTTCAGCTCTAGATCGCGAGGGATCGTGATCGGATCGTGGGACGGCTAGCGATTTGGATCACAAAGACATTCGACTGCATCAACCGCATTTCTTAATGATCCCCACTTAGTGATCTACAAGGGTATGTAAATCCACTCGCCCTCTCATAGATGCTCATCACCATGGATAGATCTTGCATGTGCGTAGGAAATTTTTTGTTTCCCATGCAACGTTCCCCAACAACTACTGCTTGGATCCACCCCTCCTATAGCGCTAGCGGTAGTACCGCTGGCAGGAAAGATAGTACCGCTCCGACAGCACTACCACATCCCTAACTGAGTCAGCTATGGCCAGCGTGCAGGTCTTCCATGCGGACGAAAGTACCACTCCCCAAAGCGGTCCTACCACTGATGTGCAGCTGGTGGGCTGGTAATGGGCAGATTCCCTCCCTACTACATAAGTGGGTCTTTTTCCCCAAAGGGAATTAACCCTTATCCTTTGAGCTCAAGTTTTCCCCCATTGTTGAACTTCTTCGAGCTTTCTAACTATCAATCCCTCCAATGATTCTTTCTAGTTCATGAGGGAAAAGAGATTGGAGATCTAGATCCACATTTCCACCAATCACTTTCTCCTCTGTGTGAGGGGAACCCCTTGGATCTAGATCTTGGAGTTCTATGTGTTCTTCTTCGTTCTTCCTCTCGTTTTCCTCCATAGCATTAGTTATTGTGGTGGGATTTGGGAGAGAAAGACTTGGGAACTTGATACGTCCATTTTGCATCATGATTTTGTATTGATGTTTATTGCATTATGGGCTGTTATTACACATTTTGGAACAATTCTTATGCCTTTTCTCTCTTATTTTACAAGGTTTACATGAAGAGGGAGAATGTCGGCAGCTGGAATGCTGGACTGGGAAAGGAGCAAATCTGAGACACCTATTATGCGCAACTCCAAAAGTCCTGAAAATCTACGGAGAATTATTTTGGAATATATCAAAATACTGGGCAAAAGAAATACATCAGGAGGCCCACCAGGGAGCCACAAGCTTGCTGGCCACGGCTAGCAAGCTTGTGGCCCACCTGGCAGCCGTCCGGTGCCCATCTTCTGCTATATGGAGGGTTTCGTCGAGGAAAAAAATCATAAGAGACCTTTCAGGATGAAGCGCCGCCGTCTCGAGGCGGAACTTGGGCAGAACTAATCTAGAGCCCTGGCAGGGCGATCCTGCCGGTGAAACATCCCTCCGGGGGGGACTCGAAGCCATTGTCAACACCAACGATCCTCTCATCAAGAGGGGGTCAATCTCCATCAACATCTTCACCAGCACCATCTCCTCTCGAAACCCTAGTTCATCTCTTGTATCTAATTTTTGTCTCAAAACCTCAGATTAATCGTGTGAATTATTTATTCGCTCGATATTTTGATAAGATGTATGTTGTCTCTCCTCTAGTGGTGTTATGCGAACGTCGACTACATAACACTTCACCATAGTTTGGTCCTAGACGAAGGCATTGTGAAGTAATAAGTAGATGATGGGTTGCTAGAGTGACAGAAGCTTAAACCCTAGTTTATGTGTTGCTTCGTAAGGGGCTGATTTGGATCCACATGTTTCATGCTATGATTAGATTTATCTTAATTCTTCTTTCGTAGTTGCCGATGCTTGCGGGAGGGGTTAATAATAAGTGGGAGTCTTGTCCAAGTAAGGGAAGCACCCAAGCACTAGTCCACCCACATATCAAATTATCAAAGCAGTGAACGTGAATCAAGTGAGCATGATGAAAACTAGCTTGACATAAACTCCCATGTGTCCTCGGGAGCGCTTTGCTTTATATAAGAGTTTGTTCAGGCTTCTCCTTTGCTATAAAAAGGATTGGGCCACCTTGCTGCACCTTTGTTACAATTGTTACTTGCTACCCGTTACGAATTATCTTATCACAAAACTATCTGTTACCGATAATTTCAGTGCTTGTAGAGAATACCTTACTGAGAACCGCTTGTCATTTCCTTCTACTCTTCGTTGGGTTCAACACTCTTACTTATCGAAAGGACAATGATAGATCCCCTATACTTGTGGGTCATCAAGACTATTTTCTGGCGCCGTTGCCGGGGAGTGAAGCGCCTTTGGTGAGTGGAACTTGGTAAGGAAAAAATTTATATAGTGTGCTGAAATTTACTGTCACTTATTACTATGGAAACTAATACTTTGAGGGGCTTGCTCGGGGTATCTTCACCTCGACCGGAAACACAAAGAGTTGTCCCTCAACCTACTGAAAATATTTATTACGAAATTCCTTCGGGTATGATAGAGACACTCCTAGCTAATCCTTATGTAGGAGATGGAACACTACATCCTGATTTGCATCTAATCTATGTGGATGAAGTTTGTGGATTATTTAAGCTTGCAGGTTTGCCCGAGGATCACGTCAAGAAGAAGGTATTTCCTTTATCTTTAAAGGAGAAGGCATTGACATGGTATAGGCTATGTGATGATATTGGATCATGGAGCTACAACCGGTTGAAAATGGAATTTCATTAGAAGTTCTATCCTATACATCTAGTTCATCGTGATCATAATTATATTTATAATTTTTGGCCTCGTGAAGGATAAAGAATCACTCAAGCTTGGGCTAGGCTGAAGTCAACGTTATATTCATTCGCCAACCATGAGCTCTCGAGAAAAATTATTCTTCAGAATTTTTATGCTCGGCTTTCTTGTAATGATCAATCCATGCTCGATACTTCTTGTGTTGGTTCTTTTATGAAGAAAGATATTGAATTCAAATGGAATTTATTGGAAAGAATTAAACGCAACTCTGAAGATTGGGAACTCGATGAAGGTAAGGAGTCAGGTATAAATCTTAACTTTGATTGTGTTAAATCCTTCGTGGACACCGATGCTTTTCATAAATTTAGCACTAAATATGGACTTGACTCTGAGATAGTAGCTTCTTTCTATGAATCTTTTGCTACTCATGTTGATCTCCCTAAGGATAAGTGTTTTAAATATCATCCTCCCATTGAATTGAAAGTAGTGGAATCTATTAAAGTTGAAGAGAAAATTATTGCTTACAATGCAAATCCTGGTAACCCTACTGCTTACATCGAGAAACCACCTTTCCCCGTTAAGAGTTGTATTAGAACACCTACACCCCCTGAACAAATTAAAGTTGAACCTAGTGTTTCTATGGTTAAAGATATCTTGGCTGATAATATTGATGGGCATGTTATTCATTTCTGTGATGAAGCTGCTAGAATTGCTAGACCTGATACTAAGCATACATATAGACCAATTGTTGGCATACCTATTGTTTCTGTTAAAATAGGAGATCATTGTTATCATGGCTTATGTGATATGGGTGCTAGCTTAAGTGCAATTCCCTATTCCTTATACGAACAAATCATGCATGATATTGCACCAGATGAACTAGAGGATATTGATGTTACTATTAAGCTTGCTAATAGAGACACTATTGCACCAATGGGGATTGTTAGAGATGTTGAAGTCTTGTGTGGGAAAGTAAAGTATCCTACTGATTTTCTTGTTCTTGGTTCCCCACAAGATAATTTTTGTCCCATTATATTTGGCAGACCCTTCTTGAATACTGTTAATGCTAACATTAATTGTGAGAAGGAAGTAGTTACTATGAGCTTTGGGGATGTGTCTCATGAATTTAATCTCTCTAAATTTCATAGACAACCCCATGACAAGGAATTGCCTACTAAAGATGAAATTATTGGTCTCGCTTCTATTGTTGTGCCTCCTACTGATCCCTTAGAATAATATTTGCTAGACCATGAAAATGATATACATATGAATGAGACGAATGAAATAGATGAAATTTTCTGTGAGCAGCAGCCTATTTTGAAACATAACTTACCTGTTGAAATACTTGGGGATCCTCCTCCACCCAAGGGTGATCCCATGTTTGAGCTCAAGCAATTACCCGATACGTTGAAATATGCTTATCTTGATGAAAAATAGATATATCATGTTATTTTTAGTGCTAACCTTTCAGAGCATGAAGAAAAGAGATTATTGAAAACTCTGAGGAAGCACCGTGCTGCTATTGGCTATACTCTTGATGATCTTAAGGGCATCATCCCACTCTATGCCAGCATAAAATTAATATGGAGCCTAATGCCAAACCAGTTACTGATCACCAACAACGATTTAACCCTAAGATGAAAGAAGTGGTAAGAAAATAAGTACTAAAGCTTCTAGAGGCAGGTATAATTTATCTTGTTGCTGATAGTAGATGGGTTAGTCCCGTCCATTGTGTCCCTAAGAAGGGAGGTATTATCGTTGTTCCTAATGATAAAAATGAATTGATCCCGCAAACAATTGTTACAAGTTATAGAATGGTAATTGAGTTTAGGAAATTAAATAAAGCTACTAAGAAAGATCATTACCCTTTACCTTTTATTGATCAAATACTAGAAAGATTATCCAAACATACTCATTTTTGCTTTAGATGGGTACTCTGGTTTCTCTCAAATACCTGTATCAAGCCAGGATCAAGAAAAAACCACTTTCACTTGCCCTTTCGGTACCTTTGCTTATAGACGTATGCCTTTTGGTTTATGCAATGCACCTTGTACCTTTCAAACATGTATGATGGCTATATTCTATGACTTTTGTGAAAAGATTGTTGAGGTTTTCATGGATGATTTTTCCGTTTACGGAACTTCATTTGATGATTGTTTGAGCAACCTTTATCGAGTTTTGCAGAGATGTGAAGAAACTAATCTTGTCTTGAATTGGGAAAAGTGTAACTTTATGGTTAATGAAGGTATTGTCCTGGGGCACAAGATCTCCGAAAGAGGTATTGAAATTGATAAAGCTAAAGTTGATGCTATTGAAAAAATGTCGTGCCCTACAAATATCGAAGGTATAAGAAGTTTCCTTGGCCATGCTGGTTTCTATACGAGATTTATCAAAGATTTCTAGGCCTCTCACAAACCTTCTGCAAAAAGATGTTCCATTTGTTTTTGATGATGAGTGCATAGAAGCATTTGAAATTCTTTAGAATGCCTTGATTACCGCACCTGTTGTTCAACCACCCGACTGGAACCTACCTTTTGAAATTATGTGTGATGCTAGTGATTATGTTGTTTGTGCTATTCTAAGACAAAGAGTTGATAAGAAATTAAATGTTATCCATTATGCTAGTAAAGCTCTAGACAGTGCTCAAAGAGACTATGCCACTACTGAAATGGAATTTTTGGCAGTTGTGTTTGCTTGTGATGAGTTTAGACCTTATATTGTTGATTCCAAATAACTGTTCACACTGATCATGCTGCTAGTAAGTACCTTATGGAGAAGAAAGATGCTAAACCTAGACTTATTAGGTGGGTCCTTCTGCTGCAAGAATTTGATTTGCATATCATTGATAGAAAGGGTGTTGACAACCCTATAGCATATAACTTGTCTAGGTTAGAAAATGTTCTTGATGGCCCACTAGCTATTGATGATAGCTTTCCTGATGAACAATTAGCTGTTGTGAATACCTCACATAATGCTCCTTGGTATGTTGATTACGCAAATTACATTGTTGCTAAATTTATACCTCCTAGTTTCACATACCAACAAAAGAAAAAGTTCTTCTATGATTTAAGGCATTACTTTTGGGATGACCCACATATTTATAAAGAAGGAGTAGATGGTATTATTAGATGTTGTGTACCTAAGCATGAACAGGAACAGATCTTACGCAAGTGTCACTTCGAAGCCTATGGAGGACATCACACTGGAGATAGCACTGCACACAAGGTACTACAATCTGGGTTTTATTGGCCTACTCTCTTCGACGATGCTCATAAGTTTGCCTTATCCTGTGATGAATGTCAAAGAATTGGTAATATCAGTAGACGTCAGGAAATGCCTATGAATTACTCTCTTGTTATTGAACCATTTGATGTTTGGGGCTTTGATTATATGGGGCCTTTTCCACAATCTAACGGGTATACTCATATTCTAGTTGTTGTTGATTATGTCATTAAGTGGGTAGAAGCTATTCCAACTAGTAGCGCTGATCATAACACTTCTATTAAAATGCTTAAAGAAGTTATTTTCCCTAGATTTGGAGTCCCTAGATATTTGATGACTGATGGTGGTTCACATTTTATTCATGGTGCTTTCCGTAAATTGCTCCCCAAGTATGATGTTAACCATAGAGTTGCATCTCCTTATCATCCTCAGACTAGTGGTCAAGTAGAATTGAGCAATAGATAGATTAAATTGATTTTGCAAAAGACTGTTAATAGATCTATGAAGAATTGGTCTAAGAAACTTGACGATGCATTGTGGGCTTATAGAACTTCTTACAAAAATCCTATGGGTATGTCTTCGTATAAGATGGTTTATGGTAAAGCATGTCACTTACCTCTAGAGCTAGAACATAAGGCTTATTGGGCAATCAAAGAGCTCAATTATATTTCAAACTTGCCGGTGAGAAGAGGTTATTTGACATTAGCTCATTATATGAATGGAGAACCCAAGCCTACGAGAATGCTAAGTTGTTTAAAGAAAAGGTTAAGAGATGGCATGATATAAAGATACAAAAGCATAAATTCAATGTAGGTGATCATGTCTTGCTATACAATTCTTGTTTAAGATTTTTTGCAAAAAAACTTCTCTCCAAATGGGAAGGTCCTTACATCTTCGAAGAGGTATACCATTCCGGTGCCATCAAGATTAACAACGCCGAAGGCACAAACCCGAAGGTGGTGAACAGTCAAAGAATCAAACATTATATCTCAGGTACTCCCATAAATGTTGAAACCAATATCATCAATACCATAACTCTAGAGGTGTACATTAGGGAGACGTACCAGAACGTTTCAAACCCCGAAAAGGAATAGGTACGTGGTACGGTAAGTAAACAGACTTCAAAACTTTTTCTATGGAAATTTTCATCTGTTTTGGAATATTAAAAAAATTAGGAACATTTAAAGTAGTCTGAATAGTGCACGAGGAGGCGACAAGCCTGCTCAGCGTGGCCACCCCCTGGTCGTGCCCCTAGGGTTTTTGGCCACCTCGTGCACCACTCGGACTCCGTTTTCTTGTGGCATACTCCTTCGGGTGAGTAAAAATTCATTATATAATCTCCCGAAGGTTTTGACTCTCGCATCACGACAATACCTCCCGTTTTCTCTTCTGGGTTGTTTCTGCAGCAGATTTAGGTCAACATGGCGTCCCCAAGTGTTTCGAAGGACAAGTTCTCCAAGAAGGCTATAAGCCCCTACCTTGCGGAGGTGCTGCAACACCCTCAAACAATTGAGGTGCATGAGGGGGTGCTGCACATCCGTGATGTGGAGGGGCCAAAGAAAACCAGAAGGATGGAGACAAGGCTCAAAGCAATGGAGCAGAAGGTCTTGAAGTGCCAAGGGATGGTGGAACGGGGACTCGATGCTAATCAGATGATGATCGCAGAGTTTACCCATAAACATAAGCTGGACGTCAATGACGTTGTGGATCACATCTCCAAGTTTTATGAGAGAATTGAGCACCTCCAAGCCCAGATCTACGACCTGCAAAACCAAAATTGTGAGTATGAATACAGATTTAAGAGAATGAGTTTGGCTGCAGATTTGAGGATTCCGGAGACTCGTTCATCCTTTTATGATGGTGAGCCTCTGCCTTGGAAGATGGAGGACAAGCTTCCAACGTCATCAACAACTCCCACATCATCACCTCCGAAGCCAGACAACTAAACACATGGGTATGGGCACTCCCCTTGGCTTGTGCCAAGCTTAGGGGAGGTGCCTCGGTATCGTATCAGCACTACATCTTTCATTTTTATTTTTATTTTTATTTTCATCATCTTTTCTTAGTTCAACCCCTTTTGGTTATATCTTGATCTAGTAGAATAAAGTTTTTGTGTGATCTAGCTTTGAGTCTTTGCTTTATGATCCCCCCTATGTAAGCAAGTCCGTGAGTTATATAATGAAAAGTGCTTTTGAGTTGAGGGCCTTGCTTGGTATGATTTTAATCTTGAGAAGGATGAAGTAGAAAGAATTTTAGAATAAAAGCAAAGAGTACATATTAAAATCTTATGGGGAGTGATGACTTCACGTATAAAAAATATGTCGATTGAAACCTGTTGTGGGTTCACAAACATACCTGTTGGTCATTGGGGCAATTAAAAGGAAGTGATAAATAAAGAGAGGTTCACATATAAATATATTATCTTGGACAACTTTTATGATTGTGAGCACTCATTAAAATATTATATGCTAAGAAGTTGATGTTGGACAAGGAAGACACATAATGGTTTATGTTTTCTTATTTCTGAATAGAAGTTATATTGTTATAGATCCCTCAACATGTGTCGCTTGCTTCCACCTCATATCAGCCAAAACTTCCGCACCAAGTAGAGCTACTACTTGTGCATCCAAACACCCTTAACCCTGTTTTGCCATGAGAGTCCACCATACCTACCTAAGGATAGAATAAGATCCTTCAAGTAAGTTGTCATTGGTGCAAGCAATAAAAATTGCTCTCTAAATATGTGTGATCTATTAGTGTGAGGAAAATAAACTTTATACGAACTTGTGATAGGGAAGACATAAAAGCGACGGACTGCATAATAAAGTTCTCTATCACAAGGGGCAATATAAAGTGACGTTCTTTTGCATTAAGAGATTGTGCATCCAATTATAAAAGCGCATGACAACCTTTGCTTCCCTCTACGAAGGGCCTATCTGTTACTTTTATTTTCTAGTACTTAACTTTATGCAAGAGTCGTGGTGATCTCAATCACCTTCGTTATTTTCTCCTTTATCCTTTGGCAAGTGCCACATGTTGGGGAATGATCTAGGTGTTGGAAATATGCCCTAGAGGCAATAATAAATTAGTTATTATCATATTTCCTTGTTCATGATAATTTGTTATTATCCATGCTATAATTGTATTGATTGGAAACTCATTGCATGTGTGGGTAAATAGACAACACTGTGTCCCTAGTATGCCTCTAGTGAACTAGCTCATTGATCAAAGATGGTTAGGGTTTCCTAGCCATTGAAATGTGATGTCATTTGATAACGGGATCACATCATTAGGAGAATGATGTGATGGACAAGACCCAAGCACAAACGTAGCATATGATCATGTCAGTTTATTGCTATTGTTTTCTGCATGTCAAGTATATGTTCCTATGACCATGAGATCATGCAACTCACAGATATCGGAGGAGTGCCTTGTGTGTATCAAACGTCGCAACGTAACTGGGTGACTATAAAGGTGCTCTATAGGTATCTCCGATGGTGTCTGTTGAGTTGGCATGGATCGAGACTAGGATTTGTTACTCCGTGTGACGGAGAGGTATCTCGGGGCCCACTCGGTAATACAACATCACAATGAGCCTTGCAAGCAATGTGACTAATTGTTAGTTGCGGGATCTTGTATTACGGAATGAGTAAAGAGACTTGCCGGTAACAAGCTTCAACTAGGTATGGAGATACCGACGATCAAATCTCGGGCAAGTAACATACCGAAGAACAAAGGGTACATCGTACGGGATTAACTGAATCCTTGACATAGAGGTTCGACCGATAAAGACCTTCGTAGAATATGTAGGAACCAATGTGGACATCCAGGTCCCGCCATTGGCTATTGACCGTAAAAGTGTCTCGGTCATGTCTACATAGTTCTCGAACCCGCAGGGTCTGCACACTTAAGGTTTGGTGACGTTTCGATAGTGTAGAGTTATGTATGGTGGTGACCGAAGGTTGTTCGGAGTCCCGGATGAGATCCCGGACGTCACGGGGAGCTCCGGAATGGTCTGGAGGTAAAGATTCATATATAGGAAGTCCCAGTTTGGTCCCCGGAAAAGTTTCGGGCTCATCGGTAGTGTACCGGGAGTGCCGGTAGTGTACCGGGAGACCTCCGGGAGGGGTATTTCGACCCCAGAGGGTCCATGGGCTGTGGGAGAATAATAACCAGCCCTTAGTGGGCTGGTGGAACAGCCACAAAAGGCCCATGGCGCAAGAGAAGAAAAGGCTAAAGGAAAAGGTGGAAAATCAGCCAATAGGGAGCAATCCTAGTCCAACTAGGATTGGAGGAGAAGTAGGATTCCTCTCCTCCTTGGCGCACAAGGCTGGTTGACTGCCTTGTGCGCCAGCCCTTCTTCCTCTCCTCTCCTCCTATATATACTAGTGGAATAGAGGGTTTTGGACAGAATTTACGGCCACGTGCTACACGTTCCATCGGTGCTCCTCTAGATCGGTTTTCTGCAGTGCTTAGGCGAAGCCCTGCCGGAACCACTCCATCGCCATCGCCGGAGCGCCGTCACGCTGCCGGTGAACTCTCTCTCCTCTCCACCTCCTCTTGCTGGATCAAGACGGTGGATATCGTCATCAAGCTGCACGTGTGCTGAACGCGGAGGTGCCGTCCGTTCGGCGCTAGATCGGAAGGACCGCGATCGAGATCGCGAGACGGTTCATGATGTGATCGCGGAACAGATCGTGATGAGTTCGCGGGACAGATTGTGATCAAGATCGTGAGACGGATCGTGATGAGATCGCGGGACGGATCGCGATATGTTCGCGGGACGGATCATGATGAGATCACGGGACGCTCGGCGATTTGGATCGCGAAGAAGTTCGACTACACCAACCGCGTTTCTTAATGCTTCCCGCTTAGTGATCTACAAGGGTACGTAGATCCACTCTCCTTCTCGTAGATGCTCATCACCATGGATAGGTTTGCGTGTGCGTAGGAAAATTTTTGTTTCCCATGCAAAGTTCCCCAACAGTGGCATCATGAGCTAGGTTGATGGTTCGATGAGATCTCGAGTAGAACACAAAAGGTTTGAGGGCGTTGATGCTTAGATTGCTTCCTCCCTTGGTCGTATTTTGGTTCAGCGGGATTGTGAGATGAAGCGGCTCGGACCAACATTACTCGTACGCTTACGAGAGACCGGTTCCCTCGATGCAACTTGTTGCCAAGATGTCTTGCGGGTGACAGTTTCTCTCACTTTAGTTGGATCAGATTCGACAAAAGCGGTCCTTGAGAAGGTTGAAAAGCAACTAGTGTATCACCGTTGTGGTTTTTGCGTAGGTGAGAATTGTTCTTGCTAGATACCCATAGCAGCCACGTAAAGCATGCACCAACAATTAGAGGACGTCTAACTTGTTTTTGCAGGGTATGTTGTGATATGATATGGCCAATTACATGATGTGATATATGTGATGTATGAGATGATCATGTGATGTATAGATAATCACGACTTGCATGTCGCTGAATACGGCAACCGGCAGGAGCCATATGGTTTTCTTTAATTATTGTATGACCTGCGTGTCAATCATTAAGCGCTATGTAATGCTTTACTTTATCGCTAAACGGTAGCAGTAGTAGTAGAAGCATGCAGGGCGTGACAACCCCGATGGCGACACATTGATGGAGATCAAGATGATGGAGATCATGGTGTCATGCCGGTGATGATGGAGATCATGTCGGTGCTTTCTAGATGGAGGTCAAAAGCACAAGTTCATGGCCATATCATGTCACTTATGATTTGCATGTGATGTTAATCCTTTTTATGCACCTTGTTTTGCTTAGGACGACGGTAGCATTATAAGGTGATCCCTCACTTAATTTCAAGATAAATTGTGTTCTCCCCGAGTGTGCACCGTTGCGAAAGTTCATCGTGTTGAGACACCACGTGATGATTGGGTGTGATAGACTCTACGTTCACATACAACGGGTGCAAGCCAGTGTTGCACAAGCAGAACACTCGGGTTAAACTTGACGAGCCTAGCATGTACAGACATGGCCTCGGAACACAAGAGACCGAAAGGTCGAACATGAGTCATATAGTAGATATGATCAACATGATGATGTTCACCATTGCAGCCACCTCAACTCACGTGATGATCGGACTTGAGTTGGTGAACTTGGATCATGTAGTCACTCGAATGATCGGAGGGATGTCAATTTGAGTGGGAGTTCTTAAGTAATATGATTAATTGAACTCATTATCATGAACATAGTCAATAGTGTCTTTACAAATTATGTAGTAGATTACTAGCTCGTGCTATAGCTCCCTTGTTTTTCCTAGAGAAATAGAGTTGAAAGATGATGGTAGCAATATTGCGGACTGGGTCCGTGATCTGAGGATTGCCTTCATTGCTGCATAGAAGGCTTATGTCCTTAATGCACCGCTCGGTGCGCCAACCCCTCTAGCATCATCTGTAGATGTTGTGAACATCTGACAGGCACGTTCTGATGACTACTTTATAGTTTAGTGCGTCATGCATTACGGCTTAGAATTGAGGCTCTAGAACATTTTGAATGTCACTGAACATATGAGATGTTTCTAAGAGCTGAAATTAGGATCTCAGGCTCATGCCCGTGTTGCGAGATATGAGATCTCCAACAAGATTCTTTGCCTGCAAGATGAAAGAGAATAGCTCAATCTTTGAGCATGTACTCAAATTGTCTGGGTGATACAATCGCTTGAATCAAGTGGGAGTTGATCTTCCAGATAAGATAGTGATTGACATAGTTCTCCAAGTCACTGTCACTAAGCTACTAGAACTTGGTGATGAACTATAAATTGCCAGGGATAGAAATAATGATTCCTAGGCTGTTCATGATGTTTGACACCGCGAAGTTAGAATCAAGAAGGAGCATCAAGTGTTGATGGTTAATCAAACCACTAGTTTCGAGAAGGGCAAGAGCGAGGAGGGAAACTTCATGGATAGCAAGTCAGTTGCTGCTCCAGTGAAGCAACCCAAAGTTGAACTCAAACCCGAGACTAAGTGCTTCTGTTATGGGGTGAGCGGTCGCTGAAGCGGAACAACCCTAGATACTTGGTAGATAAGAAGGCTAGCAACATCGACAGAAGTATATTTGCTATACGAGTTATTGATGTGTACCTTGCTAGTACTCCTAGTAGCACCTGAGTATTGGATACCGGTTCGGTTGCAAAATGTTAGTAACTCGAAATAAAAGCTACGAAATAAACGGAGAACTAGCTAAGGGTGAGGTGACGATATGTGTTGGAAATGTTTCCAAGGTTGATGTGATCAACATCGCACGCTCTCTCTACCTTCAGGATTAATGACGAACCTAAATAAATGTTATTTGGTGTTTTGCGTTGAGCATGAACATGATTAGATCATGTTTATTGCAATACGGTTATTCATTTAAGTTAGAGAATAATGGTTATTATGTTTACATGAATAATACCTTCAATGGTCATGCACCCAGTGAGAATGGTTTGTTGAAATCTTGATCGTAGTAATACACATGTTCATAACACTGATGTCAAAAGATACAAAGTTAATAATTATAGTCCCACGTACTTGTGGCTCTGCCGCTAAATGTCATATTGGTATAAAGCGCATGAAAAAACTCCATGCTGATGGATCTTTGGACTCATTCGATTTCGAATCGGTTGAGACATGCGAACCATGCCTCTTGGGCAAGATGACTAAAAACCCCGTTGGATGGAGCGGGCAAGTGATTCATTGGAAATGATACATGTTGATGTATGCAATCCAGTGAGTCTTGTAGCGTGCAGTGGATATCGTTATTTTCTTACCTTCACTAATGATTTGAGTAGATATAGTGTATGTTTACTTAATGAAACACAAGTCTAAACCGTTTGAAAGGTTCAAGCATATTCAGAGTGAAGTTTAAAGATCGTCGTGACAAGAAGATAAAGATGTCTGCGATGTGATCGTGGAGGTGAATATCTGACTTACGAGTTTGGCATACAACTTAAGACAATGTGAAAGTTGTTTCACAACTAAACGCCACCTGGAACACCATAGTGTGATGGTGTGTCCGAACATCATAGTCATGCTCTATTGGATATGGTGCGTGCTATGATGTCTCTTATCATTTTACTACTATAATTTGGGGTTATGCATTAGAGACAACTACATTCACTTTAAATAAGGCACCATCTAAATCTGTTGAGATGACACCGTGTGAATTATGGTTTGATAGAAACCTAAGGTGTCATTTCTTAATGTTTGGGGAGGCAACACTTGTGTGCAAAATGTTTTCACCTAATAAGGTCGAACCCAAGGCGGACAAATGCATCTTCATAGAATACCCTAAGATCAGTTGGGTGAACCTTCTGTCTCAGATCCAAGTGCAAAGTGTTTGTTGCTTAAACGGATCCTTTCTCGAGGAAATGTTTCTCTCGAAAGAATTGAGTGGGAGGAAGATAGAACTTGATGAGGTTGTTAAACCTTTGTTCAACCAAAGAGTAGCGCAGCGCGGGAAGATGTTTCTGTGAAGCCTACGTTAGTTGAAGAGGAAGTTAATGATGATGATCATGAAGCTTCAGGACCAAGTTACTATCAAACTTCGTAGGTCGACAAGGATGTCTACTGCTCCTGAGCGGTACGACAACCCTGTCTTGGAGATCATGTTGCTGGACAACAATGAACCTACGAGCTATGGAGAAGCGATGATGGGCCCGGATTCCGACAAATGGTTGGAGGCCATGAAATCCGAGATAGGATCCATGTATGAAACCAAGTATAGACTTTGGTAGACTTGCTCGTTGGACAGCAGGTCGTTGAGTACAAATGGATCTTTAGAATGAAGACAGACGCTGATGGTAATTGTCGCCATTTGTAAAGCTCGACTTGTTGCAAAGATGTTCGTGACAAGTTCAAGGAGTTGACTGCGATGAGACTTTCTCACTCGTAGCGATGCTAAAGTCTGTTGGAATTATGTTAGTAGTTGCTGCATTTTCAATTATGAAATCTGGCAGATGGATGTCAAAACATCATTTCCTTAACGGTTTACTTGAGGAAAGGTTGTATGTGATACAACCGGATGGTTTTGTCGGCCCTAAGGATGCTAAAAGGTGTGCAAGCTTTAGTGATCCTTCTATGGACTAAAGCAAGCATCTTGGAGTTGGAATATACGCTTTGATGAGGTGATCAAAGTTTTAATGTTTATACAAAGTTTACGAGAAACTTGTATTTACAATAAAGTGAGTGGGAGCACTATAGAATTTCTGATAAGTATATGTGGATGACATATTGTTGATCGGAAATAATGTAGGATTTCTGGAAAGCATAAAGGGTTGTTTGAAAAGTGATTTTCAAAGGAAGACCTGGATAAAGCTACCTAATTGTTGAGCATCAAAAAATCTATAGAGATAGATCAAGATGCTTGATGAGACTTTCAATGAGTGCATACCTTGACAAGATTTTGAAAGAGTTCAAAATGGATCAACCAGAGAAATTGTTCTCATCTGATTTGTAAGGTGTGAAGTTGAGTGAGACTCAAAGCTCGACAACGGCAGAAGAAAGAGAAAGGATGAACGTCGTTCCCTATGCCTTAGCCATAGGCTCTGTATTATGCCATGCTATGTACCGCACATGTGTGTGCCTTGGCATGAGTATGTCAGGGAGTACAAGAGTGAACCAGGAGTGGATCACTGGACAGCGGTCAAGATTATCCTTAGTAACTAAAAGACTGAGGAGATGTTTCTCGATTATGGAGGTGATAAAGAGTTCGTCGTAAAGAGTTACGTCGATGCAAGCTTTAGCACAAATCCGGATGACTAATAGTAGCAATCTGGATACGTATAATGGAGCAGCCATTTGGAAGTAGTACCAAGTGGAGTGTGGTAGCAGTATTTACGGTTTGACATAGATATTTGCAAAGTACACACGGATCTGAATATCGTAGACCCGTTGACTATAAGACCTCTCTCACATGCAAAGCATGATCGAGCCCCAGAACTCATTGGGTGTTAGATTCATAGCAATGCGAATCACATGGTGATGTGAACTAGATTATTGACTCTAGTGCAAGTGGGAGACTGTTGGAAATATGCCCTAGAGGCAATAATAAATTAGTTATTATCATATTTCCTTGTTCATGATAATCGTTTATTATCCATGCTATAATTGTATTGATTGGAAACTCATTGCATGTGTGGGTAAATAGACAACACTCTGTCCCTAGTATGCCTCTAGTGAACTAGCTCGTTGATCAAAGATGGTCAGGGTTTCCTAGCCATTGACATGTGATGTCAATTGATAACGGGATCACATCATTAGGAGAATGATGTGATGGACAAGACCCAAACACAAACGTAGCATATGATCGTGTCAGTTTATTGCTATTGTTTTCTGCATGTCAAGTATATGTTCCTATGACCATGAGATCATGCAACTCACAGATATCGGAGGAGTGCCGTGTGTGTATCAAACGTCGCAACGTAACTGGGTGACTATAAAGGTGCTCTACAGGTATCTCGGATGGTGTCTGTTGAGTTGGCATGGATCGAGACTGGGATTTGTTACTCCGTGTGACGGAGAGGTATCTCGGGGCCCACTCGGTAATACAACATCACAATGAGCCTTGCAAGCAATGTGACTAATTGTTAGTTGCGGGATCTTGTATTACGGAACGAGTAAAGAGACTTGCCGGTAACGAGCTTGAACTAGGTATGGAGATACCGACGATCAAATCTCGGGCAAGTAACATACCGAAGAACAAAGGGAACATCGTACGGGATTAACTGAATCCTTGACATAGAGGTCTGCACACTTAAGGTTTGGTGACGTTTCGATAGTGTAGAGTTATGTATGGTGGTGACCGAAGGTTGTTCGGAGTCCTGGATGATATCCCGGATGTCACGAGGAGCTCCGAAATGGTCCGGAGGTAAAGATTCATATATAGGAAGTCCCAGTTTGGTCGCCGGAAAAGTTTCGCGCTCATCGGTAGTGTACCGGGAGTGCCGGTAGTGTACCGGGAGACCTCCGGGAGGGGTATTTCGACCCCAGAGGGTCCATGGGCTGTGGGAGAATAATAATCATCCCTTAGTGGGCTGGTGGAACAGCCACCAAAGTCCCATGGCGCAGGAGAATAAAAGGCTAAAGGAAAAGGTGGAAAATCAGCCAATAGGGAGTAATCCTAGTCCAACTAGGATTGGAGGAGAAGTAGGATTCCTCTCCTCCTTGGCGCACAAGGCTGGTTGACTGCCTTGTGTGCCAGCCCCTCTTCCTCTCCTCTCCTCCTATATATATTAGTGGAATAGAGGGTTTTTGGACAGAATTTACGGCCACGTGCTACCCGTTCCACCGGTGCTCCTCTAGATCGGTTTTCTGCAGTGCTTAGGCGAAGCCCTGACGGAACCACTCCATCACCATCGCCGGAGCGCCGTCACGCTGCCGGTGAACTCTCTCTCCTCTCCACCTCCTCTTGCTAGATCAAGACGGTGGAGATCGTCATCAGGATGCACGTGTGCTGAACGCGGAGGTGCCGTCCGTTCGGCGCTAGATCGGAAGGACCGTGATCGAGATCGCGAGACGGTTCGTGATGTGATCGCGGAACAGATCGTGATGAGTTCGCGGGACAGATTGTGATCAAGATCGTGAGACGGATCGTGATGAGATCGCGGGACGGATTGCGATATGTTCGCGGGACGGATCGTGATGAGATCGCGGGACGCTCGGCGATTTGGATCGCGAAGAAGTTCGACAACACCAACCGCGTTTCTTAATGCTTCCCGCTTAGCGATCTACAAGGGTATGTAGATCCACTCTCCTTCTCGTAGATGCTCATCACCATGGATAGGTTTGCGTGTGCGTAGGAAATTTTTTGTTTCCCATGCGAAGTTCCCCAACACTAGGCACATATATCCACTCGGAAGTGGGTAAGCATGAGTTAATACTATTGACGTTACCCTTGAGGTAAATAGTTTGGAGGCAACACTATAAGCCCCTATCTTTCCCTATGTCCGATTGAAACTTTGAACTCATAGGTACCTCGTGAGTGTTAGCAATTGTGAAAGACTAAAAGATGATTGAGTATGTGGGTTTGCTTTACAAGCTCTTATATTGACTCTTTCCTACGTTATGATAACCTGGAAATGATTCAATGACTAAGATCATAGTTTGTCAGTTCTCAATAGAGTTCTTGATTCATACTTTGCCATTGTGAATGAATTGTTACTTTAGCATAAGAAATTATATGTCAAAATATATTGCTGTTCTAAAGATGATAATGATGCCTTCATGTCTGTATTTTATTTTATTGACACCTCTATCTCTAAACATGTGGACATATTTATTGATTTCGGCTTCCGCTTGAGGACAAGCGAGGTCTAAGCTTGGGGGAGTTTATACGTCCATTTTGCATCATGATTTTCTATTGATATTTATTGCATTATGGGCTGTTATTACACATTTTGGTACAATACTTATGCCTTTCCTCTCTTATTTTACAAGGTTTACATGAAGAGGGAGAATGCCGGCAGCTGGAATTCCGGACTGGGAAAGGAGCAAATCTGAGACACCTATTCTGTGCAACTCCAAAAGTCCTGAAAATCTACGGAGAATTATTTTGGAATATATCAAAAATACTGGATGAAAGAAATACATCAGGAGGCCCACCAGGGAGCCACAAGCCTGCTGGCCGCCCCCCTGGCCACGGCTAGCGAGCTTGTGGCCCACCTGGCAGCCCTACGGTGCCCGTCTTCTGCTATATGGAGGGTTTCGTTGAGGAAAAAATCATAAGAGACCTTACGGAACAAAGTGCCTCCATCTCGACATGGAACTTGGGCAGAACCAATCTAGAGCTCCGACAGGGCGATCCTGCTGGTGAAACTTCCCTCCGGGAGGGGGAAATCGAAGCCATCGTCATCACCAACGATCCTCTCATCGAGAGGGGGTCAATCTCCATCAACATCTTCACTAGCACCATCTCCTCTCCAAACCCTAGTTCATCACTTATATCCTATATATGTCTCAAAACTTTAGATTGGTACCTGTGGGTTTGCTAGTAGTCTTGATTACTCCTTGTAGTTGATGCTAGTTCGTTTACTTGGTGGAAGTTTATATGTTCAGATCCTTGATCATCACTTATAATCCTCTAATTATGAACATGAATATGTTTTTTGAGTACTTACATTTGTTCCTCAGGACATGGGATAAGTCTTGTTATAAGTAATCATGTGAATTTGGTATTCGTTCGATATTTTGAGAAGATGTATAGAGGCCATATTAAGCATTCAAACTACTTAGAACTCTAAGAACTCAACATACAAGCTCATCTATAGAAGCACCTAGAATAGCCAATTATTCTGAAAATAAACCGCCAAATCAAAAATTAATTGGAGCAATGGGGGAGTTACATACCGAGAAGCAATCCCCTAAACCAGTTTCGGAAATAGAGTTTTGAGCAAAGAGATCGAAATCCATAGGTTCTTGAGAAAGAACACGAGGGAGAGAGCAACGATGATTTTTTTGGGAGGTAGGAGATGACATGGGCTAAAGAGATTAGTGAGGGGACCCACCAGGGGCCGACCCTTTATTAGGCCACGTCGGGGGGCCTGACGCGCCATGGTGGAGCGTGGCCACCTGTTGCACACCCCTCTGGTGTTATTTGTCCCAGAAATTCAAAAATAATTAGAAAAAATTATGTTGAACTTTCAGGGCATTCTGAGAACTTTTATTTTTGGGTCATTTTTTTATTGCACGGGAAAAACAGAAAACATGATAAACATGGCAATTTATTTTATTTAACTAGAAAATCAGAAAACTTAAAGTGGATAAAGAGGGTTGTTTCTACTAAGTTCATCAACTTCATACCTCTCAAAAATGATTAATTAATAAGGTTAATCAAGTCTTAATAACAACCACTTTCAATTAGCATGAAACCGAGGAACTTTCATATCACACTAGGTTACCTCAATAGGGATAGGCATATCCCCAACCATAATTATATCATATTTCTTTTTGGCAGTATGTAGAGGTGGATGAAAGCTTCCAGTAGTGAGTGTCGGAGAATTTTCAATAACATTCACACCATGTACTTGGAATTGTTTCTTCGGCAAGTGCACCGTATGCTCATTACCATTGATATGAAAAGTGATCTTGCTTTAATTGCAATCAATAACAGCCCCTGCAGTATTCAAAAAGGGTCTACTAAGGATAATCGACATGTTGTCATCCTCGGGCATCTCAAGAATAACTAAGTTCGTTAAGATAGTAACATTTGCAACAACAACAACGGGCACATCCTCACAAATACCGATAGGTATGGCAGTTGATTTGTCAGCCATTTGCAATGATCTCTTAGTAGGTGTGAGTTTATTCAAATAAAGTCTTTTATCTAAAGAGAAAGGCATAACACTAACACCAGCTCCTAAATCACACAAACCAGTTTTGGCATAATTTCTTTTGATAGAGCAAGGTATAGTTGGTATCCAAGGATCTCCAAGTTTTTTAGGTATTGCATCCTTAAATGAATAATTAGCAAGCATGGTGGAGATTTCAACTTCAGGTATCTTTCTTTTATTGGTGATGATCTCTTTCATGTACTTAGCATAAGGAGGCATCTTTAAGATATCCGTTAAACGGGTACACAAAAAGGCTGGCCTAATAATTTCAGCAAAGCTTTCAAATTCTTCATCATCTTTTTTCTTATATGGTTTAGGTGGAAAAGGCATGGGTTTCTGCACCCATGGATCTCTTTCTTTACCATGTTTCCTAGCCACAAAGTCTTTTTAATCATATCATCTATTTTTAGGTTGTGGGTTATCAAGATCAACATCAGGTTCTATTTCTACATCATTATATGGTTCTTTATCTTTACTAGGTTGAGTATCCTCATGAACATCACTATCATTATCATTATCACTAGGTGGATGTTCATTACCAGATTGAGTATCAGCATCAGAAATAGAGACATCATTAGTAGCATCAGGAGGTTTTTGTATCTCAGGTTCACTAGAAGCATGCAAAGTCCTATCATTTTTCTTTTTCTTTTTCTTTTTCTTTTTAGAAGGACTAGGTGTATCAGCATCAATTCCTTGAGATTCTTGTTCAATTCTTTTAGGATAACCCTCGGTATAAAGAGGTTCTTGGGTCATTCTACCTCCTCTAGTTACTGCTCTAATAGCGTGATCATTCATAATATTATTCATTTCATCAAGCAATTCTCTTTGAGATTTAGCAACTTGTTTTGACTGAGTTTGAACCATAGAGGCATGTTTTCCTACACCTCTAACATCATTACTGATTCTAAATAACCGGTCACTCAAGCGAGCAATCATATCAAAATTATATTTAAAGTGTTTCAGAACATTTGCATTGAAGTGCTCTTGTTTCATAATGTAGTCATCAAACGCATATAAGCATTGACTAGGATGTTTATTGTAAGGGATATCACCTTCATCAAACTTTAATAAAGAATTTACCTCTACCACCTTTGGAGGTGGTGATGTGTTGAGTCCATGAATTTCTTCAATAGGTGGTAAATTCTTAACATCCTCAACTTTAATACATTTTCCTTCATACATTTGTTTGCCTCTTGCATATCTTCAGGACTGAGAAAAAAGATACCCCTCTTCTTTGGAGTGGGTTCAATTGGTAGTTCAGGGAGAGTCCAATCATCATAATTCTTCAATATGCTATTCAAAAGTTCCTCAGCTTGTTCAACGGTTCGTTCCCTGAAAGATCAACCAACACAACTTTCTAGGAAGTCCCTAGAAGCATCAGTTAGTCCATTATAGAAGATATCAAGTATTTCATTTTTCTTAAGTGGATGATCAGGCAAAGCATTAAGCAATTGGATAAGCCTCCCCCAAGCTTGTGGGATACTCTCTTCTTCAATTTGCACAAAGTTAAATATTTCCTGTAAGGCAGCTTGTTTCTTATGAGTAGGAAAATATTTTTCAGAGAAGTAAGAAATCATATCCTGGGAACTACGCACACAACTAGGAGTAAGAGTATTGAACCATATCTTAGAATCACCCTCTAATGAGAACGGGAATAATTTGAGAATATAATAGTAGCGAATCTTCTCATCATGAGAAAATAGGGTGGCTATATCATTCAGTTTAGTAAGGTCTGGTACCACAGTTTCAGTTTCATAGCTACCTCCGTTCCGAGAACTTTTATTTCAGCACAAAAACAACACCATGGTAGTTCTGCTAAAAACAGCGTCAGTCCGGGTTAGTTTCATTCAAATCATGCAAATTAGAGTCCAAAATAAGAGCAAAAGTGTTAGGAAAGTAGATACGTTAGAGACGTATCAATCCAAGATTTTTAGGGAGGATTGTTCTCCCTCCACCTCCGGTCGTGTTGTCTTCTCAACTTTATCTACTTCACCTACATGTGGATTGCCACAAGGTAATGATATGGTGAGTAGTGGTGATCACTGTAATGATGATAGTGGCCTTATTGTTGATTATCCTTCATCACTATCTTATTGCAATGATTCATCTTTGGACTTTAACACCTCGAGCACTCTAAATGTTTAGTATGCTTGTCTTGATAGTCCTTGCATATCATGTAGAAAATGCTTGACTAAATCTCATGATGATATGCTTACTATATCTTGTTGCCATGACAAAAATGTATTGATTTCCTCGAGTTGTTGTGCTCACAATATAGAGGAAACCCAACACTCCATGGAACAAGATATGGTCTTGAATGGTGCTTCAAGGGATCTAATACGTCTCCAACGTATCTATAATTTTTGATTGTTCCATGCTATTATATTATTTGTTTTGGATGTTTGATATGCACTAATATGATATTTTATATTATTTTTGGGACTAACCTATTAACCTAGAGCCCAGTGCCATTTTATGGGTTTTTTCATGTTTCTGAGTTTTGCAGAAAAGGAATATCCAATGGAGTCCAAACAGAATAAAACTTCTGTGATGATTTTTCTTGGACTAGAAGACATCTAGAATTTCTGGAGAGGAGGTCAGAAGACCTGGCAGCAGACGACAAGCTGCAATGGCGCTCCCTAGGGGGGCGCCCCCTGGCTTGTCGTCGCCTTGTGGCCCCCCTTGACTTGATTCCAATGCCAAGTATTCCTATATATCCAGAAACCTCCAAAAAGAAAGCTAGATGGGGAGTTCCACCGCCGCAAGCCTCTATCGCCATGAAAAACCAATTGGAAGCCTGTTCTAGCACCCTACTGGAGGGGGAAACCATCACCGGAGGCCATCTTCATCATCCTGGCGGTCTCCATGACGAGGAGGGAGTAGTTTACCCTCGGGGCCGAGGGTATGTACCAGTAGCTATGTGTTTGATCTCTCTCTCTCTCGTGTTCTTGAGATGACACGATCTTGATGTACCGCGAGCTTTATTAATACAGATGAATCATATGGAGTTTTCCCCTCTCTATCTTCTTGTGATGACTTGAGTTTTCCCTTTTAAGTTATCTTATCGGGTTGAGTATTTAAAGGATTTGAGAACACTAGATGTATGTCTTGCGATGGGATATCCGTGGTGATAATGGGATGTTCTATTGATCCACTTGATGTATGTTTTGGTGATCAACTTGCGGGTTCTGTGACCATGGGAATCTAAGCATAGGGGTTGGCACACGTTTTCATATTGACACTCTGGTCGGAACTTTGGGCACTCTTTGAAGTTCTTTGTGTTGGATTGAACCTAATGAATCTTAACTTATGTGATGCATATCATATAATCAAGCCCATGGGTAATCATGGTGACATTCGAGTATCTAGGTGACATTAGGGTTTTGATTCATGTGTATCTTAAGGTGTTATTTTAGTACGAACTCTAGGGTTGTTCGTGAGACTTATAGGGATAGCTCATACGATTGATCGGAAAAGGTAACTTTGAGGTGGTTTCGTACCCTACAATAATTTCTTCGTTTGTTCACCGCTATTTGTGACTTTGGAGTGAACTCATTGTCGCACGTGAGGGATTTACATATGATTCAACTATGTCAGTATTGTTGAGAGAACTTGCACTAATGAAAGTATGAACCCTAGGCCTTCTTTTCAAGCATTGCAATACTGTTTTTGCCCACTTTTGTTACTTGCTACCTTGCTGTTTTTATATTTTCAGATTACAAAAACTTATATATATATATATACCATCCATATTGCACTTGTATCACCACTCTTGGCCGAACTAGTGCACCTATACAATTTTCCATTGTATTGGGTGTGTTGGGGACACAAGAGATTTCTTGTATTTGATTGCAAGGTATTTTGAGAGAGACCATCTTCATAATACACCTCCGACGGATTGATAAAACTCTGCGCTTGGAGGCGCAACAAAGTCTACAAGAATAAAGTTGTGTACTAGATATCAGGATCCTACATCATCATCTATTATTTCTCACTTTTGCCTTATGGCTAAGGCATCAAAGGTATCTCCTACTTTGAATCCCAATAACTCTCATGATGATGATGATGATGATCTTGATGATAATGAGGATGAGGATAATGATGAAGAGTATGATAATATTGCTTCCTTAAAAATTAAGGGAGAAATGGTTTTTAAAGATCCTCATAAGAATAAACTTGCTCGTTCCAACTTCATGGAAATCATGTGTATTGCCATTAAGGGTAAGAAATATATTGATGAGTTGGAAGCTCATCTCGAGGAGCATGAGGCTACTATTGAGAAAATGTAAGGTCATGAGCATGATTACGCTAATGAGATTGCAGAGCTATCTCAAGCTCTTGAAAAAGAACAAGCCACCAAGGAATCTCTTGGGGAGACCTTTGCTCTAGAATTATCTAGATCAAAGGAATCCCATGATAGAGCTCTCAAGGTGGCTAATGATTTTAGAACTAAAAATGATAGGGTTTTTTACACTTGTGCCCCTGTTTCCTTAGCTCTACTCATTCATCCCCGCGCTCTTAACTTTTGCTCAGTTTTCCGCACTCCCTTGCCCAAAACCCTCAGAACAGGTCGGAATGGACGTTGTCGCCGGGTCAATGGCTTGACCGTTAACTCTGACGAGTGGGGCCATGCTAGATTGTGTCGTCTGTTGGACCTGACAAGTGGGGCCGCGTTGGGCGGTGTCGCTGTTCGACCTTTGGGCCATGGTTTCATTGGGCCGTGGTTTCGTTGGGTCATCCCTTGCATTAAACGCCTGCGCGCGCCGCCATGACAGAAGCCTGCTATGCATGCACCCAGCAAGCCTGCCTGCATGGGTCGATGTGCGCCGCCATGACGCGCGGACCGAGCCCGCATGCGCTGATGTGTGACGCCACGATGCATTGATCGAGCCGCTTTCGTCCATGCCAGCCGCCACGGATGCAGCAACGGTCGCTGCTGCTGCTTCCTCTCTTCTCGCATGCTTGTCTCCTCGATTTAGAGCATTGTTTTTTATGATCAGTTTCAGCCTTTTCGATCCACTCGCATCTGCACCCGTTTTGATACGAAAAATAAATTGGGCAGTATGTTTTTATATTTTCTTGGCTACATGCACTAGCTAGGTGGCAACATATTTTGTGGCTTGTGTAAAAAAAGAGAAGGGTTCTTTGTAGCTGCATGCACTAGGTGGTTACTAACAAAGCGAGCTCTCTAAGAAAACAATCAACAAATATGTAGATAGGGCTAACAAGCCCATAGCACGATCACATAGTTCAAACTAGCAAGAACTTAATAATAGAATAGATAGAATACTTAATAATAGAACTTAATAAAAGGGCCAACAATCCCATAGCCTCTCCAACATAGTTCAATTACAACTTAATTAACATAACATAGATTCAAAAAAATACATAGAGGGTTTAGAACCCTATCCGCCGCCTTCTCCACCTCGCTCCTCCTCCGGGCGCCCTTCACTGCTCCTCTGGGCATTGTCGATGGGGTACGGAAGAGTGTGCATGCGCGACACGGTGGGGAAGATGTTGGCGTACTCAGTATACCTGTTGTGGGTGGTGAAAGTGATGAACTTGCAGCCACACCAAAACACCCGGCCGAGGAGGTACTGTTGGAAATATGCCCTAGAGGCAATAAATTAAGAGTTTATTATTATATTTCCTTGTTCATGATAATCATTTATTGTCCATGCTATAATTTTGTTGATTGGAAACTAAATACATGTGTGGGCATATAGACAAACATTGTGTCCCTAGTCTGCCTCTAGCAGGCTAGCTCCTTGATCAAAGATGGTTAAGGTTTCCTGGCCATGGATATGAGATGTCATTTGATATCGGGATCACATCATTAGGAGAATGATGTGATGGACAAGACCCAAACTATGAACGTAGCATATGATCATGTCAGTTTATTGCTACTGTTTTCTGCATGTCAAGTATATGTTCCTATGACCATGAGATCATGCAACTCACTAACACCGGAGGAGTAGTGCCTTGTGTGTATCAAATGTCGCAACGTAACTGGGTGACTACAAAGGTGCTTTATAGGTATCTCTGGGGGTGTCTGTTGAGTTGGAATGGATCAATACTGGGATTTATTACTGCGTGTGACGGAGAGGTATCTCAAGGCCCACTCGGTAATACAATATCACAACAAGCCATGCAAGCAATGTGACTAAGTGTTAGTTGCGGGATCTTGTATTACGGAATGAGTAAAGAGACTTGTTGGTAACGAGATTGAACTAGGTATAGAGATACGCACGATCGAATCTCGGGCAAGTAACATACCGAAGAACAAAGGGAATGACATACGGATTGTCTGAATCCTTGACATAGAGGTTCGACCGATAAAGATCTTCGTAGAACATGTAGGAGCAAACATGGGCATCTAGGTCCTCCTGTTGGTTATTGACCATAGAGATGTCTTGGTCATGTCTACATAGTTCACGAACCCGCAGGGTCTGCACACTTCAGGTTTGGTGATGTTTTGGTATAGATGAGTTATGTGTGTTGGTGACCGAAGGTTGTTTGGAGTCCCGGATGAGATCCCAGACGTGACGAGGAGCTCCGGAATGGTCCGGAGCTGAAGATTCATATATAAGAAGTTCTGTGTTGGTTACCGGGAAAAGTTCAGGTGTCACCAGTAACGTACCGGTGGTGCCGGGAGGGTCCCCGGGGTCCACCGGAAGGGGACACCAGCCCCAAAGGCCTACATGGGCTATGAGAGAGGGCACACCAGCCCCTGGTGGGCTGGCCTCCCCTCCCACAAAGGCCCATGCATCAAGGGGTTGGTGGGAGGGCCAACCCTAGGGTTGGCGCCACCTTGCTTGGGTGGCAAGCCACCCTAGGGCACCTCCACTGTTGGCCGCCGCCCCAAGGGGGAAACCCTAGGGGTTTGGGCGCACCACCCCTCCCCCTATATATATGTGAGAGGGAGGAGGGCAGCCGCACCATAAGCCATGGTGCAGCCCTTCCTCCCTCTCCGATAGCCTCTCCTCTAGTAGATTGATTCGGCGCCGCTTAGCGAAGCTCTTTCGGATCAGCTCCACCGCCGCCGCCGCCACGCTGTCATGCTGCCAGCGAACCCATCTACCTCTCCGCTCCCTCTTGCTGGATCAAGAAGGCAGGGATCTTCCTCGAAATGCACGTGTGCTAAACGCGGAGGTGCCGTCCGTTCGGCACTTGATCGGGAGTTCGTGGGACGGCTTGCGATTTGGATCGCGGAGACGTACGACTACATCAACCACATTCTTTCACGCTTCCGATCAGCAATCTACAAGGGTACATAGATCCAATCTCTCCTCTCATAGATGCTCATCTCCTAGATTGATCTTGGTGAAGCGTAGGAAATTTTTTGTTTCCCATGCAACGTTCCCCAATAGGTAGAAGGCGACGAATGTGTTGATGAAGTGGGCAAGGAGAGCAACCACCACCCCGTTTTGCATGACCTCCTCGACGCGGAACGTCGTTGGAGATCCCCACGGGAGGTGGCGGTAGCCAGCATCAAGGAAGAACTCGGTGAAGTTCCTTGCGGTCCCCCACCTTGATATCGCCCACACACATAGTGTGCGCACAACATACACGCTGGTAGGGTGGAGCCTCTCCGGCACGATGGGTGGGAAGCAGTAGGTTGGTACGGTGTACTGCATGGCTGAGGGATGTGGAGAAGAAGGAGAAGTGGTCGAAGAGCAAGAAGGGCAAATGGCAAAGGATGGGAGATGGATGAAGGATGGCAAAGGCAGAGGGTGGCTTAAATAGCCATAATGCTACGTGTTATTTTGACGTGGCAATAACGGGGTCAAATGTGAAGTGGCCCATTTTCACACCCACCACGACATTTGTGGGCGTTGATATTCAGATTGCTTCCTTCCTTAGTCTTTTCTTGGTTCAACAGTATAGTGGGATGAAGCGACTCGGACCGACTTTACTTGTATGCTTACGAGAGACCGTGCTCCATCGACTGACATGTGACTTTGTCGCATAAAGATGGCTGCTGGGTGTTTATCTCTCCCACTTTAGTTGGATCAGATTTGATTAAAGCGGTCCTTGTAGAAGGTTGAAAAGCAATCTTCATATCACCATTGTGGTTTTGCGTAGGTAAGAATTGTTCTTGCTAGATACCCATAGCAGCCACGTAAAACATGCAACAACAATTAGAGGACGTCTAACTTGTTTTTGCAGGGTATGTTGTGATGTGATATGGCCAATTACATGATGTGATGTATGAGATGATCATGTTTTTGTATAGAATATCACGACTTGCATGTCGATGAGTACAGCAACCGACAGGAGCCATAGGGTTGTCTTTGATTATTGTATAACATGTGTGTCAATCTTTAAGCGCTATGTAATGCTTTACTTTATCGCTGAGCGGTAGCAATAATAGTATGAGCATGGTGGGCGCGAGAACCCTGATGACGACACAATGATGGAGATCATGGTGTTATGACGGTGACGATGGAGATCATGTCGGTGCTTTGGAGATGAAGATCAAAAGCACAAGCTCATGGCCATATCATGTCACTTATGATTTGCATGTGATGTTAATCTTTTTATGCACCTTGTTTTTCTTAGGACGACGGTAGCATTGTAAGGTGATCCCTCACTTAAATTTTAAGATGAATTGTTTTCTCCCCGAGTGTGCGCCGTTGCGAAAGTTTGTCGTGTCGATACACGACGTGATGATCGGGTGTGATAGACTCTACGTTCGCATACAACGGGTGCAAGCCAGTGTTGCACATGCAGAACACTCGGGATAAACTTGACGAGCCTAGCATGTACAGACATGGCCTTGGAACACAAGAGACCGAAAGGTCGAGCATGAGTCATATAATAGATATGATCAACATGATGATGTTCACCATTGAAACCACCTTAACTCACGTGATGATCGTACTTGAGTTAGTGAATGTGGATCATGTATCACTCAGATGACCTGAGGGATGTCAATTTGAGTGGGAGTTTTAGTGATTTGATTAATTAAACTCATTATCTTTCACAATAGTGTAAGTAACCTTTGCTTATTTATGTTGTAGATCAATGGCTCGCGCAGTAGCACCCCTGAATTTTAATGCGTTCCTAGAGAAAGCTAAGTTGAAAGATGATGGAAGTAACTTTGTTGATTGGGCCCATAATCTGAGGATTATCCTCACGGCTTCCCAGAAGTCTTATATCCTTGATGCACCGCTTGGTGACCCACCTACTCCCGTGTCATCCGAAGACGTTAAGAACGCTTGGGAGGCATGTTCTGGAGATTACTCAATAGTTCAATGTGCAATGTTGTATTGCTTAGAATCGGGTCTTCAAAGACGTTTTGAACATCATGGAGCATAAGAGATGTTCCAAGAGTTGGAGTTTATCTTTAAGAAGAATGCCCGGATCGAGAGGTATGAGACATCCGATAAGTTCTGTGATTGCAAGATGGAGGAGAACGGGTCTATCAATGAACATATACTCAGAATGTCTGGGTATTCGACCCATCTGGCAGAGTTAAGGATGCCCCTTCCACCGGAGGTGATCACTAATAGAGTTCTTAAATCATTGCCACCTAGATACAAGAGCTTCGTGTTGAACTATAACATGCACGGGATGAACAAGTCAGTCGCCGAGCTGTTTGCGATGCTGAAAGTTGTTGAGTTTGAAATCCAGAAAGAACATCAAGTGTTGATGGTCAATAAAATCACTAGTTTCAAAAAGCATGACAAGGGCAAGAAGGGTGGCAAAGCAGTTGGTCCTCCCATGAAGAAACCCAAGGCTGGACCCAAGCCAGAAACTAAGTGCTTTCATTGCAAGGGAACTAGTCACTGGAAGAGGAACTGCCCCAAGTATGTGGCTGACAAGAAGGCGGCCAACACCAAACAAGGTATATATGATATACATGTTATTGATGTGTACCTTACTAGCTCTCATTGTAGTGTCTGGTTATTTGATACCAGTTCAGTTGCTCACATTTGCAACTCAAAGTAGGACCTACGGAATAGACGGAGGCTGGCTAAGGACGAAGTGACGATGTGCATGGGAAATGGTTCCAAGGTTGATGTGATCGCCGTCGGCACGCTCGCTCTTTGACTACCATCGGGATTAGTGATGAACCTGAATAATTGTTATTCAGTGCCTGCGTTAAGCATGAACATTATATTTGGATCTTGTTTATTGCGAGACGGTTACTCATTTAAATCAGAGAATAATGGTTGTTCTATTTATATGAGTAATATCTTTTATGGTCATGCACCCAATGTGAGGGCTTTATTCTTATTGAATCTCGATAGTGATGATACACATGTTCATAGCATTGATGCCAAAAGATGTAGAGTTGATAATGATAGTACAACTTTCTTGTGGCACTGTCGTTTGGGTCATATTGGTGTAAAACACATGAGGAAGATCCATGCTGATGGACTATTGGAGTCACTTGATTTTGAATCACTTGACACATGTGAAACATGCCTCATGGGCAAGATGATTAAAACGTCGTTCTCTGGAACAATGGAACGGGTGAGTGATTTGTTGGAAATCATACATACTGATGTGTGCGGTCCGATGAACATTGAGGCACGTGGTGGATATTGTTATTTTCTCACCTTCACTTATGACTTAAGTATATATGGATATATTTACTTAATGAAACACAAGTCTGAAACGTTTGAAAAGTTCAAGCAATTTCAGAGTGAAGTTGAGAATCATCATTACAAGAAGATTACATTCCTGCGATCTGATCGCGGAGGAGAATATCTGAGTTATGAGTTTGGCAATCACTTAAGACAGTGTGAAATTGTTTCACAATTGACACTGCCTGGAACACCACAGCGTAATGGAGTGTCCGAACGTCATAATCGAACCTTATTAGATAAGGTGCGTTCTATGATGTCTCTTGACAATTTGCCACTATCGTTTTGGGGTTATGCATTAGATACATCTGCATTCACTTTAAATAGGGCACCATCAAAGTCCGTTTAGATGACACCATACGAATTGTGGTTTGGCAAGAATCCAAAGTTGTTGTTTCTCAAAGTTTGGGGATGTGATGCTTATGTCAAAAAGCTTCAGCCTGAAAAGCTGGAACCCAAAGCGGAGAAATGCATCTTCATAGGATACCAAAAAGAGACTGTTGAGTATACCTTCTATCTCAGATCCGAAGGCAAAGTGCGCTAAGAACAGAACATTTCTTGTGAAAGAGTTTCTCTCGAAAGAATTGAGTGGGGGGGAAGTAGAACTTGATGAGGTTACTGAACCTTCACTTCAACCATAGAGTAGCGCAACATAGAAAGATGTTTTTGTGGAGGCAACGACGGTTGAAGAGGAAGTTAATGATGATGATCATGAAACTTCGGATCAAGTTGCTATTGAACCTCATAGGTCGACAAGGGCGCGTACTGCTCCTGGGTGGTACGGCAACCCTATCTTGGAGGTCATCTTATTAGACAACAATGAACCTATGAGCTATGGAGGAGCGATGATGGGCCTGGATTCCGAGAAATGGTTAGAGGCCATGAAATCCGAGATGGGATCCATGTAAGAAAACAAAGGATGGACTTTGGAAGAATACCTGAAGGGCGAAAGGCCATTCAGAATAAATGGATCTTTAAGAAGAAGACGGACACGGACGGTAATGTCACCGTCTATAAAGCTCGACTTGTGGCAAAGGGTTTTTCACAAGTTCAAGGAGTTGACTACAATGAGACCTTCTCACCCATAGCGATGCTTAAGTCCGTCAGAATCATGTTAGCAATAGCTGCATATTTCGACTATGAAATTTGGCAGATGGATGTCAAATCAGTGTTCCTTAACGGTTTCCTTGAGGAAGAGTTGTATATGATGCAACCGGAAGGTTTTGTCGATCCAGAGAATGCTGACAAAGTTTGCAAACTCTAGCGATCCATTTATGGACTGGTGCAAGCATCTCAGAGTTGGAATAATCGCTTTGATTAGGTGATCAAAGCGTTTGGGTTTATACAAGTTTATGTAGAATCTTGTATTTACAAGAAAGTGAGTGGGAGCTCTGTAGCATTTCTAATATTATATGTGGATGACTTATTGCTGATTGGAAACAATATAGAGATGCTAGAAAGCATGAAGGAATATTTGGACAAGAGTTTTTCAATGAAGGACCTAGGAGAAGTTGCTTTCATATTAGGCATTAAGATCTATAGAGATAGATCAAGACGCTTGATAGCACTTTCACAAAGCACATACCTTGATAAAGTTTTGAAGAAGTTCAAAATGGATCAGTCTAAGAAAGGATTCTTACATGTGTTACAAGGTGTGAAGTTGAGTAAGGCTCAATGCCCAGTGACTGCAGAAGATAGAGAAAATATGAGTGTCGTCCCCTATGCTTCAGCCATAGGCTCTATCATGTATGCGATGCTCTGCACAAGACCCGATGTTAGCCTTGCCATAAGTATGGCTGGAAGGTTTCAAAGTGATCCGGGAATGGAGCACTGGACGGCGGTCAAGAATATCCTTAAGTACCTGAAAAGGACTACGGAAATGTTTCTCGTTTATGGAGGTGATCAAGAGCTCGTCGTAAAGGGTTACGTCGATGCAAGCTTTGAAACTGATCTGGATGACTCCAAGTTGCAAACCAGATACATATTAATTCTCAATGGGGGAGTGGTAAGCTGGTGCAGTTCCAAGCAAAGCATGGTAGCCGATTCTACATGCGAAACGGAGTACATTGCAGCCTCAGAGGCGACGAAGGAAGGTGTATGGATGAAGCAGTTCATGACAGATCTTGGAGTAGTGCCCAATGCACTGAATCCAATGGCTTTGTTCTCTGACAACACTGGTGCCATTGCTCTGTCCAAGGAACCAAGGTTTCACAAGAGGACCAGACACATAAAGCGATGCTTCAATTCCATCCGCGATTACGTCGAGGAGAAGGACATCAATATTTGCAAAGTGCACACGGATCTGAATATTGCAAACCCGTTGACTAAACCACTTCCAAGGGCTAAACATGATCAACACCAGAACTCCATGGGTGTTCAATTCATTACAATGTAAATCACATAGTGATGTGAACTAGATTATTCACTCTAGTGCAAGTGGGAGACTATTGGAAATATGCCCTAGAGGCAATAAATAAAGTGTTTGTTATTATATTTCCTTATTCATGATAATCTTTTATTGTCCATGCTATAATTGTGTTGATTGGAAACTAAATACATGTGTGGGCATATAGACAAACATTGTGTCCCTAGTGTGCCTCTAGCAGGCTAGCTCGTTGATCAAAGATGGTTAAGGTTTCATGGCCATGGACATGAGATGTCATTTGATATCGGGATCACATCATTAGGAGAATGATGTGATGGACAAGACCCAAACTATGAATGTAGCATATGATCGTGTCAGTTTATTGCTGCTGTTTTCTGCATGTCAAGTATATGTTCCTATGACCATGAGATCATGCAACTCACTGACACCGGAGGAGTGCCTTGTGTGTATCAAATGTTGCAACATAACTTGGTGACTATAAAGGTGCTCTACAGGTATCTCCGAGGGTGTCTATTGAGTTGGCATGGATCAATACTGGGATTTGTTACTCGTTGTGACGGAGAGGTATCTTAGGGCCCACTCGGTAATACAACATAACAACAAGCATTGCAAGCAATGTGACTAAGTATTAGTCGTGGGATCTTGTATTACAGAACGAGTAAAGAGACTTGCTGGTAACGAGATTGAACTAGGTATAGAGATACCGATGATCGAATCTCGGGCAAGTAACATATCGAAGATCAAAGGGAACGACATACGGGATTGTCTGGATCCTTGACATAGAGGTTCGACCGATAAAGATCTTCATAGAACATGTAAGAACAAACATGGGCATCCAGGTCCTGCTGTTGGTTATTGACCGTAGAGGTGTCTCGGTCATGTCTACATAGTTCACGAACCCGCGGGGTCTGCACACTTAAGGTTCGGTGACGTTTTGGTATAGATGAGTTATGTGTGTTGGTGACCGAAGGTTTTTCGGAGTCCCGGATGAGATCCCGGACATGGAGAGGAGCTCCGGAATGGTCCGGAGCTGAAGATTTATATATAGGAAGATCTGTGTTGGTTACCGGAAAAAGTTCGAGCATCACCAGTAACGTACCGGGGGTACCGGAGGGTCCTGGAGGTCCACCGGAAGGGACCACCATCCCCAAAGGCCTACATGGGCTGTGAGAGAGGGCACACCAGTCCCTGGTGGGCTGGCCGGCCCTACCACAGAGGCCCATGCGGCAACAGGGTTGGTGGGAGGGCCAACCCTAGGGTTGGCGCCACCTTTCTTGGGTGGCAAGCCACCCTAGGGCGCCTCCACCCTTGGTCGCCGCCCCAAGGGGGAAACCCTAGGGGTTTAGACGCACCACCCATACCCCTATATATATGTGAGAGGGGGAGGGCAGCCGCACCCTAAGCCACGACGCAGCCCTTCCTCCCTCTCCGATAGCCTCTCCTCTAGTAGATTGATTCGGCGCCGCTTAGCGAAGCTCTACCAGATTAGCTCCACCACCACCGCCGCCACGCCGTTGTTCTGCCGGCGAACCCATCTACCTCTCTACTCCCTCTTTTTGGATCAAGAAGGCGGAGATCTTCGTCGAGCTGCACGTGTGCTGAACGCGGAGGTGCCATCCGTTCGGCACTTGATCGGAAGTTCGTGGGACGGCTTGCGATTTAGATCGCGGAGACATACGACTACATCAACCGCGTTCTTTAATGCTTCCGCTTAGCGATCTTCAAGGGTACGTAGATCCAATCTCTCCTCTCATAGATGTTCATCTCCTAGATTGATCTTGGTGAAGCATAGGAATTTTTTGTTTCCCATGCAACTTTCCCCAACAGGTAGAAGGCGACGACTGTGTTGGTGAAGTGGGCAAGGAGAGCAACCACCACCCTGTTTTGCATGACCTCCTCGATGTGGAACATCGTTGGAGATCCCCACGGGAGGTGGCAGTAGCCGGCATCGAGGAAGAACTCGGTGAAGTTCCTTGCGGTTCCCCACCTTGATATCGCCCACACACATAGTGTGCGCACAACATACACGCTGGTAGGGTGGAGCCTCTCCGGCACTATGAGTGGGAAGCAGTAGGTTGGTCCAGTGTACTGCATGGCTGAGGGGTGTGGAGAAGAAGGAGAAGGGGTCAAAGACCAAGAAGGGCAAATGGCAGAGGATGGGAGATGGATGAGGGATGGCAGAGGCACAGGGTGGCTTAAATAGCCGTAGTGCTATGTGTTATTTCGCCGTGGCAATAACGGGGTCAAATGTGAAGTGGCCCGTTTTCACACCCACCACGCATCAGGAGTGTACACGCGTGGGAAACTGTGGTTTGAAAAGAAGAAGAAAAAGAAGCTAATTACACGCGCGGGAATCTCTGGTCATTTATATTATATGAACGAAAAGAGACAATTTTTCAATAGTTTTTGGCCATTTTGCATGATAAATATAACTTTGACCCATATAAATTTGGTCATTTTGCATTTGTATTAAATAAAAATAACTAAATTTTCTAGGCAATATCAACTGTAGTGTAATTTCAAACGATGCAAAAAAACAGAGACAGCACGTTCACTAAAAACAGAGCAAACGATGCAAAAAAACGATGCAATTCGGCGGCCCAACCAGAGCTTGGTTTTCTTTTGGGCCCAATAACTATGTTTTTTTTGCAGAGTCAATGGTGGGCAAGTTGCCAAGCACAACCAACAGGATCGCCTCTCGCGGATTGCCCCACGATCCAACGATGCGGAGCCATCCATATGATCGGACGGCTGACGTTCGGAGCTAGGGTTAAGAGGGGTTTTGAGGTGTTTTGAGCTAGTCAACGGGGTTTCCAAGGCTTTGACTGAGCATAACTAATTTAAAAAATGGAAAAAATATGAAACCTTCGCCATTCGTCATTTTATAAGACACAGTAACTAGGAAAAATACTAAACTTGGTATACGGACATTTTCAAAAAAAACTAGCTGGTACGATCGAGGTCAAATGAGCACTATTAATTTTAAAAAACTCAAGAAAAATATAAAACCTGCACACAATGTTATCTTATGTGACATGTTACCAACCAAAAATCATAAACTTGGTCTGTGGTCATTTTCATGAAAAAACCTTCACACATATGAGCTATCACATACAACATTTCATAGAGTTCAAGCAGAGGAGGTAGGGTTACCTTTTGTTTTTGAAAAATTTCAAAAAATCAAAAAAATCACCAAAGCTTTTTTTCAAAGTGAATAAGAAGGATCTGAACTTAGTTTTCCATTTTCGTATTTTAAACGTCTTTTTAATAGTTTTTATATTAAAGCATATTTTTAAAAGAAATGTAAAAATATGAAGATTAATTCAAAAAATAGTGAGATTTCGAATCTACACTATATAGATTGAATAGGTGTTAATAAAAAACATTTGGCTCATTTAGAGTAGGTCCAAAAAAACTTGATTACAAATGGGGCTATTTACCCTAGCCTGGGAGCTCATTTGGAGCACATTTCTCAAATTCAAATTTCTTTGAACTCCTCCAAATCACCTCAATTTTTCTTTGCATTTTTTTGAAATTATACTGTCCTCTCGAATGTTGTTTTTTGCTCTGTTTATACTGTCCTGTCGAATCACCTCACTTTATAATGTCCTGTCGATGTTGTTTTTTGCTCTGTTATTAAAATATTTGATAAAATGACGGAATATATAGATAGCCATACCATCATACCATGTGTGATCATTGCAGCACATAAACTCAGAAAATAAACACTGAAACAAATCATAGCAGACAAATTTAAAAGGGTATACACAAATACCCAATATAGATAGCCATACCATCATAGTACCATACCATGCATCCATAGATAGTTCACACACAAAGTTCACCAAAAGTACGTAAAACACAGCATCACAGCATCACATCACTTGGGAAGGGGAGTCAAGGCTTTCGCGCGGGCACCATGCTGCCCCTTGATCTTGTAGTCCTTGCCGTGGATGGCTATATCTTCTGCATGAGATACAAGGTGAGTGAAGCGGACGGACTTTGGCTTGGTGGTGTAGTAGGGGCAGCGCCAAGTGTTGATCTTGCTTTTGTAGTAGTAACCATCTCCCTTGGCCCTGATCTTCTCCACTTCCTTCACTTTGAAGGACGCAAAGTTGCCGTTGTCCACATCCATATCTTCTCCAAAGACATACTGCACACACGAATGAATTACATTAATACATTATAGATTCATATACACCATGCCAAAGGAACTAAATGAACAAACTAAATGTCAAGTAGGCTTACCTCATACTCTTCGTTGTCACCATACCCCAGATTGTAACGATCCTTGAACCTAGTAAGGTCCAGCTTCCTCTTTTTTCCCCAACCATCATCCTCCTGAATATACGATTACATCCATGACTAGTAAATACAGAAGCCAATTGAAAATTTAGATATGCACACATGACACATTGATCATAGGGCTAATATATTATGATCCTATTTGCATTTTCCATTGCCATGCACATACATTGAGCAAGAGAGCTAATATAACAACATATTGTGGATAAATTTATATAATAATGAATCAAATAACTTCTTAATCAATGGATTCCATTTGGGCATATGACATTCAAAACCCCAATCTGCATAGCATTCAAAAACAAATCTAATAGGGACCCAATAAGCATACATGTCTGTAGCATTAAAGAACCCAATCTATGTAGCATTAGAAACAAAATCTGATAACCATACATATGTGTAGCATTGAAGCATAGAGATCCCTATCTCTCATACAGATATATCTAGCATTTTTGCAAAGACTGTAATCCAAAAAAACCTAGTACAAAAACCCCAATCCCCCCCCATAGAGAAAATGCCGGCCCATCCATCAAACCAACTACTCTAACCATTTGTACTACCGTACGAATAACAATCTAACTAATGCAACTAACTATACAAGCTAAATATTGGAACTAACAAGCAAGTGCAAATACCTCCTACTCCTCGCCACGCTATGCATCGGGGTGGAGTGCGCCGCTCGATGTTGTCACCTTCAGCTCCGGCAGCGCTGAGGTGGAGCCTGCCACCTCCTTCTCCACATCCGTAGCAGTTGCGAGTTTACCCGCACCGACGTGGATGCCGCCAATGTCCTTCACTTCATCCGCGGTCACCGCACCCTGCAGCTCCACTACTAGATCTCCGGCCACTACTCTAGCATCGCCACGAGCGTCTGTCATCAGACAGATGGAGGCGGTGAAGGTGAGGAAGAGGTTGCGGTGGGGGAGAGCGAGATGGTGTGGTGGAGGTAGTGAAGGAAAGTGAGACGACACGGTGGGAGAGAGGAAGACGATGCGGTAGGGAGGGGATTTGGGGGAAATGGTACGGGCGATGCACTGGGAGGGGGTTCCCCCTCTTTATACGATGGGACATTTTGGGCAAGTCACATGAACACATGCTACCCAATGACCGCGGTGTGTTGCATGCGCAGGAGCGGCCCCACTCGTCAGAGTTAATGGTGAGAGGCATTGACCTGATAGCAACGTCTGTTGTAACCTGTTCTGAGGGTTTCAGGCAAGGGAGTGGGGGAAAGTGAGCAAAAGTTAAGAGCGTGGGGATTGATGTATACTACACAATCTTCTTCTTGTAGACTCGTGTTGGGCCTCCAAGCGTAGAGTTTTGTAGGACAGTAGCAATTTTCCCTCAAGTGGATGACCTAAGGTTTATAAATCCGTGGGATGTGAAGGATGAAGATGGTCTCTCTCAAACAACCCTGCAACCAAATAACAAAGAGTCTCTTGTGTCCCCAACACACCCAATACAATGGTTAATTGTATAGGTGCACTAGTTCGATGAAGAGATGGTGATACAAGTGCAATATGGATGGTAGATATAGGTTTTTGTAATCTGAAAATATAAAAACAGCAAGGTATCAAGTAAAAAAATGAGCAAAAATGGTATTGCAATGCTTAGAAACAAGGCCTAGGGTTCATACTTTCACTAGTGCAAGTTCTCTCAACAATACTAACATAGTTGGATCATATGTAAATCCCTCACGTGCGACAAAGAGTTGAATCCAAAGTAACAAATAGCAGAGAACTAACGAAGAAATTATTGTAGGGTACGAAACCACCTCAAAGTTATCTTTTCTGATCTATCTTATGAGCTATCCCTATAAGTGTCACGAACAGCCCTAGAGTTTGTACTAAAATAACACCTTAAGATACACATCAACCAAAACCCTAATGTCACCTAGATACTCCAATGTCACCACAAGTACACATGGGCTTGATTATACGATATGCATCACATATTTTCAGATTCATCATGTTCAATCCAACACAAAGAACTTCAAAGAGTGCCCCAAAGTTTCTACCGGAACGTCAAGACAAGAACGTGTGCCAACCACAATGCATAGATTCCCAAGGTCACGGAACCCGCAAGTTGATCACCAAAACATACATCAAGTGGATCAATAGAACATCCCATTGTCACCACGGATATCCGATCGCAAGACATACATCAAGTGTTCTCAAATCCTTAAAGACTCAGTCCGATAAGAAAACTTCAAAAGGAAAACTCAATTCATCACAAGAAAATAGAGAGGGGAAAACTCCATATGATTCAATCTATATCAATAAAGCTTGCGGTATATCAAGATCGTCCCATATCAAGAACACAAGAGAGAGATCAAACACATAGCTACTCGTACATACCCTCAGCCCCGAGGGTGAACTACTCCCTCCTCGTCATGGAGAGCATCGAGATGATGAAGATGGCCTCCGGGGATGGCTTCCCCCTCCGACAGGGTGCTAGAACGGGCTCCAGATTGGTTTTTCGTGGATCTGGAGGCTTGCGACGGTGGAACTCCCGATCTAGGTTTATTTTCGGAGGTTCCTCTATTTATAGGAATTTATGGCGGTGAAAACAAGTCAAGATGGTCCACGAGATGATGACAAGCCAGGAGGGTGTGCCCTAGGGGGTGCCCCCAAGGCTTGTGGTTGCCTCGTGGCTCCCGTGGCCCAACTCGAACTCTCCTTGGGCTTCTTCTGGTCCATAAAAATTCATCGTAGATTTTTATTCCATTTGGGCTCCGTTTGATATTCCTTTTCTGTAAAACCCCAAAACACGGGAAAAAAAACAGGAATTGGCACTAGGCTCTAGGTTAATAGGTTAGTCCCAAAATAACATAAAGTTGTAGTAAAATGATTGTAAAACATCCAAGAATGATAATATAACAGCATGGAACAAGAAAAAATTATAGATACGTTGGAGACGTATCAGCATCCCCAAGCTTAATTCCTGCTCGTCCTCGACTAGGTAAATGATAAAAAAGAATTTTTGATGTGGAATGCTGCCTAACATGTTCATCATATTCTTTTCTTCTATGTATAGCATGGACATTTGGACTTGTAAATGATTCAAGCAATAATCTAGTTTTAGCATAATGACTTCAATACTCAAGCATGTCAACAAGCAACCATGCCTTTCAAAATATCAACACTAAAGAAAGTTATCCCTATCCCTTCATGCTCAATCATTGATCCATTCATGAAACACACTCAAATATTAGCTATGCCCAATGCTCAAGTACGATCATAGTGCCCCCTAGTTGGTGATTATAAGAGAAGATGGAGACTCAAAGCAAAAACAACAATTGCATAAAGTAAGTACATAGGCCCTTCGCAAAGGGAAGTAGGGATTTGTAGAGGTGCCAAAGCTCAAGTTTTAAATTGAGAGAGAAAAATTATTTTGAGTGGCATGCTCTTCCTGTCAACGAAAATGACAAAGTAGCTCACAATACTTTCCATGCTAGATATATTATAGGCGGTTCCCAAACAGAATGGTAAAGTTTTTACTCCCCCTCCACCAATCAATCACACTCCATGGCAAACCAAATCCACAGGTACCGTCCATACAAACAACAATCATATATTCAGGCGGTTCCCAATCCCTATTGCCAGCCACTTTCTCATGAATGATAGTGAATCAACACATATCGTGAGAATAACACACCTAGCATGGAAAAATATTGAATACTCCCCACCATTTCATGAGCGGTATGGGCACACAAAAGAGAAAAATTATTTTGGAAATTTTGAGATGGCACATACAAATTTGCTTAAAACGGCATGGAAATAACGCATATAGGTAGGTATGGTGGACTCATGAGGCAAAACTTGGTTTAAGGATTTTGGATGCACAAGCAGTATTTCTACTTAGTACAAATGAAGGCTAGCAAATAGATTGGGAAGCAACCAAACCAAGGAACAAAAAATCACATAAGTGAGCATTGGATCATAACTAACATCGAATAATGCAGCACAAGTAGGATGTAACTTCATTGCATAACTATTGACTTTCGTACTTGCATAGGGAATCTCAAACCTTAACACTAATATTCCTACTAAATCATAATTACTCACTTACATGGCTCACATATTACTATCATCATGTTTAAAAACTATTACAAAGAATCAAGTTTAATTTGTCCCATGATCTTCATGAAAGTTTTTATTATATCCTCCTTGGATATTTGTCACTTTGGGAATAGTTTCATATGTTGGTATTGCTTTTTAACAAGCTCAAACAATTTTAAATGAAGCACATTAGCATAAAAGATTTCCTCCCTCAAAAAGTTATAAGTGAAGCATGAGAGGAAATGACAAGCTACTCTCAAAAGATATAAGTGAAGATCAATGAGTAGTCAAACAATTAAGTAGCTATGTGAGGACTCTCTCTCCCACAATGAATATTTTCGGATCTGAGTATTTTATTTAACAGCAAGCAAAAGAAAAATAGAACTACAAGAATAGCATGCATCATGTGCACGAAATAAAATTTAAGCTCAACATAGGCTAACCGATAATTATTGAAGAAGAGAGGTGGAATGCGTAGCATCCCCAAGCTTAGATGCTTGAGACTTATTGAAATATTTACTTGGGGTGCCTTGGGCATCCCCAAGCTTGATCTTTTTAATCTCGTTCAATTCTCTCACATCATGGTTTCACCTATTCCCAAAAACTTCATCCACACAAAACTCAAAAAGAACTTGTGAGATAGGTTCGTGCACATGAGAACAAATCAACATTTCATATACTTCCAAGACAGGTTGCACAATAATTTTCAAACATTAGGTACTGTATACTATCATTTCCACAATTTATATCTACCAACATAGGCTATGGAAACTATAGGATAAGTAGATAACAAAACTATGACAGCAATCTGTCCAAACAGAATAGTCTGTAGAAATTTATGAAAATAGTGTACTTATCGAACTCAAGAAATTATTAAAATTTAGGAAATGCTATAAAATTAATATTAAAACACTGTGTGAAACTTTTAGAAAGTTTCGACGTTTCAGTAAAACATGAAAATTCAAATGCTACAGCAGAAGTTTCTGTTTTCACACAGCACACATCAAAACATGCAATGCAAGCATCCTAAGGCAATTCTTGGAAAATTTTATTGAAAAACAATATTATAAATAACATCTAACATATAAACACAAAATAAAATTAATATCCAAGCAAAACTCATATTATGTGACGAATAAAAATATAGCTCCAAGTAAGATATACCGATAGTGTTGAAGACGAAAAAGAGGGGATGCCTTCCGGGGCATCCCCAAGCTTAGAGGCTTGAGTATTCCTTTAATATTACCTTGGGGTTCCTTGGGAATCCCCAATATTAGGTTCTTGTCACTCCTTATTCTCCTCATATCGGTGTCTCACCCAAAATTTGGAAACTTCAATCACACAAAACTTAACAGAACTTTGTGAGAAGGGTTAGTGTAATAAAGATAGACCATTCACTTAGGTACTGTCAAGACAAGATTAATAATTATTACCACATGATACCTACTTTATTACATCATTCCCACAATTTATATTACTCAATATAAGCTATAGGAACAATTGAAACAAGCAAACTATGCATGCAAAACAAAATCTGTCAATAACAGAACAGTCTGTAAAGATCTGAATGATCACCATACTTCCCTGACTATAAAATTCTTAAAATGAGGAAAACTCAAGAAATTTCCATATAAATGTTCTGTAAAAATTTAAGAATTGTTTAACGCTCCAGTAAAATCAGATAATTCATACACTGGACGCAAAACTTTCTGTTTTTGCATAGAATCAAACAAGCAAGTATCCACACTATCCCAAAGGCTTTACTTGGAACTTTATTGAAATAAAAGACACAAAACATGATTACTACAGTATCTTAATAACGTTAACACATCAAAAAGTAGAGTAAAAGTGTTGGGTTGTCTCCCAACAAGCGCTTTTCTTTAATGCCTTTAAGCTAGGCATGATGACTTCAATGATGCTCACATAGGAGTAATATTTGAGACATGAAAAAAAAGCATCATGAGTCTCATTACAAGCACATTTAAGTCTAACCCACTTCCTATGCATAGGGATTTTGTGAGCAAATAATTTATGGGAGCAAGAATCATCTATCATAGGAAGGGAAAACAAGCATATCTTCAAGAATTTGAACACATAGAGAGGAAACTTGATATTATTGCAATTCCTATAAGCATATGTTCCTCCCTCATAATAATTTTCAGTAGCATAATCAAGGAATTCCACAATATAACTAGAACATAAAGCATTCGTTTCATGATCTACAATCATAGAAATTTTACTACTCTCCACATAAGCAAATTTCTTCTCATGACTAATAGTGGGAGTATCATAAAAGACTTCAATACTACAAATTGGTTCCACACTAAAAGAGTAATATTGAGTAAAAAGATATTCATAATTATGAAAACTATAATAATAGTAATAATCACTTTTTTTCATTGCATAAGTATCATCACAATAGTCATCATAAGTAGGAGGCATGCAATCATTATAACAAATTTGATCATTCAAAGTAGGGGGGATAAAAAGATCATCTTCATTAAGCATAGCATCCCCAATCTTGGGACAAACATTGATTGCATAAAATAAATTCTCAAACATGTCATTTTCATCAAGCATGGCATCCCCAAGCTTGTGCATTTGTATATCATAAACATAATCACTCTCATCATTAATGGTATGAATAGCACCAATAGTATAGACATTATTGTCATCATCCTCCAAGTTGGTGCCATAAATATTTTCAAGATTATAAGAAGTATCATTATCTTCTCGATCATAATTATCACAGGAAGAAATAGGCATAACAAAATCATCCTCAAGTGTATAATCTTCCACAACTATTTTTGATTCATTCTCATGAGGCCTAACAATAATGGGAGCAAAATTATTTGGGAGAGATACCACTTTACCTTTACTTTTCCTTCTTTTATTCTTCTTCACCACATTATGTGTGGCTTTATTTAATTCCTCCAAACTTCTTTTTGAAGAGGTCGGTTGAATAAAAAGCTTCTCCTCGTACATGATTTATCATAAGAAAAAATAGGAGCATATTGGGAAACATCTTCCCCTTCATTAGTATTCTCTTCCTCTTCTATTTGTTTTCTTGTCTTTAAGTAATTAGCAATATAAGTATTATCAATGCAATATACCATGCAATACATATAGATTTCATTTAGATCAAAATCAATCATTTTCATGAGAACCCAAGCTAGAACATCCTTAGTTTCATGTTTCATTTCTTCATACCCCAAGAATAGACTAAGTTCATTATGATGCTCGACGGTAATGAGGTTATCAAAAAATTTGGACACAATTCGATCATGAAATAATTCACATTGGAAATTAAAATGACAACTTTCATTGCAAAGTTCACAAGGACGGTGAGAAATATTAAGTCGTTCAGCACAAACATATAGCCTCTCTTGCAACCATTTAGTTTCTAAATACTTATTCCTCTTTCAAAATCTATCTTCCCTTTTAGGCATGTCTTGAAAAACTCTATGCACTCCACAAAAATTGACATGCTTATAAGAAATATTTTTATCATGACTAGTGCAATCATTATTAGTACTATGGATATTCAAAGAATTCATACTAACAACATTGCAATCATGCTCATCACTCAAAGATTTACTGCCAAACATTTTAATAACTTATTCTTATAACACTTGAGCACAATTTTCCTTTCCATCATTTTCACGAAAGACATTAAAAAGATGAAGCATATGAGGCAATATCAATTCCATTTTTTTTGTAGTTTTCTTTTATAAAACCAAACTAGTGAAAAACAAGAAACTAAAAGATTTGATTGCAAGATCTAAAGATATACCTTCAAGCACTAACCTCCCCGGCAACGGCGCCAGAAAAGAAATTGATGTCTACTACACAATCTTCTTCTGGTAGACTCGTGTTGGGCCTCCAAGCGTAGAGTTTTGTAGGACATTAGCAATTTTCCCTCAAGTGGATGACCTAAGGTTTATGAACTGTGGGAGGTGTAGGATGAATATGGTCTCCCTCAAACAACCCTACCACCAAATAACAAAGAGTCTCTTGTGTCCCCAACACACCCAATACAATGGTAAATTGTATTGGTGCACTAGTTCGGCGAAGAGATGGTGATACAAGTGCAATATGGATGGTAGATATAGGTTTTTGTAATCTAAAAATACAAAAACAGCATGGTAGCAAGTAACAAAAGTGAGCAAAAATGGTATTGCAATGCTTAGAAACAAGGCCTAGGGTTCATACTTTCACTAGTGCAAGTTCTCTCAACAATACTAACAAAGTTTAATCATATGTAAATCCCTCACGTGCGACAAAGAGTTCACTCCAAAGTCACAAATAGCGGAGAACTAACGAAGAAATTATTGTAGGGTACGAAACCACCTCAAATTTATCTTTTCTGATGAATCTTATGAGCTATCCCTATAAGTGTCACGAACAGCCCTAGAGTTCATACTAAAATAACACCTTAAGATACACATCAACCAAAACCCTAATGTCACCTAGATACTCCAATGTCACCACAAGTACCCATGGCTTGATTATATGATATGCATCACATAATTTCAGATTCATCATGTTCAATCCAACACAAAGAACTTCAAAGAGTGCCCCAAAGTTTCTATCAGAACGTCAAGACAAGAACATGTGCCAACCCCTATGCATAGATTCCCAAGGTCACGGAACCCGCAAGTTGATCACCAAAACATACATCAAGTGGATCAATAGAACATTCCATTGTCACCACGGATATCCCATCACAAGACATACATCAAGTGTTCTCAAATCCTTAAAGACTCAATCCGATAAGAAAACTTCAAAGGGAAAACTCAAGTCATCACAAGAAGATAGAGAGGGGAAAACTCCATATGATTAAATCTACATCAATAAAGCTTGTGGTACATCAAGATCGTGCCATCTCAAGAACACGAGAGAGAGAGAGAGAGAGAGAGATCAAACACATAGATATTGGTACATACCCTCAGCCTCGAGGGTGAACTACTCCCTCCTTGTCACGGAGAGCGTCGGGATGATGAAGATGGCCTTCGGTGATGGTTTCCCCCTCCAGCAAGGTGCCGGAACGGGCTCCCGGTTGGTTTTTCGTGGCTCTGGAGGCTTCCGATTGGTTTCCCCCTCCATCTACTTATCATTGGATATGTGTATCTCATTACATGAATTTTTTAGAAATACACACGTTTTGGAGGAACACCTATTATATTGGCTTGCTAAGCTTTTTGCCCATTTTTTCAATCGATGCCAACATTAGTGGAGAAATGGCTAGCCACAACTCTTGTTTGTGGCGCGCCATTTCTCACCAACTCCAGCACTAATATTTTCAAATAGTATTAACGTTTTATAAATGTGTACGCCATAGCTATTCGATTAGTGCTGGTGTTGCACATTAGCATTGGCATTGCACATTAGGCCCATTAGGCCCACGCCAGCGCTAATCTGCCTAATCCCTGCACCACGCCCCCTAATCCCCATTCTCTCCAGCCCCAACTCCCCCATCCTCCTCTTGATCCCCGCCGCCGCCCCGCCCGATGTCGTGCCCAACGCAGCGCATCGCCACCCCTCCGACGCCTCGCACGACGCCGCCCCTCCGACACTTTTAGGTATTTTAGATGTAGATTCATCCATTTTGCTTTGAATGTAGATTCATGCATGTATTGTTAAATTGGTTCATCCATTTTTGCGTGGTTCATGCATGTATTGTTAAATTAGTTCGTCCATTTTGCTTCATATATAGATTTATCCATTTTGCTTCAATCATTTTGTTGTTTGGATGTATATAGACATATTTTAGATGTAGGGGTTGTTTGGATTGTGACAATATTTGCCATATATTGCCACATTATTTTTGACACACTTGCCTTACATGAGTCTAAGGGAATCTTGCTACACTTTTTGTGTCTATGGGCTGTTTTGTTTTACACCTAGCAATGCCACACTTTGCCACACGATGTTAGCACATGATGTTACCAAACACCCAACTAAGTTGGTCAAACTTGTCTAACCTTAGTTGTGCAACCTTTCGCAAACTTAGTCACAAACCGAACAACCCTATGACATGTGGGGTTTACTACTCATTAAAAAACTCTTGCTAGTTTCTATCAAACACAGCCTAAGTATGCAACATGTTTCCATTCTTTATGCATTAAACACACTCTTTTCATTCTTTATACAAATAGCATGGCCGAATCTAGCCTCTGGGTAGGCTCCTCTGATCATTGGTTGGGGTCTTCTGAAGATAGATGCGACATGAGCACCAACCAGGTAATACCATTAGCATTGCAAACATCCATATATGTATATATACACGTATCTAACCACTAATTAATTGTTCGTGATTTGAAACCATTAGCACGCATACGTAGGAGATCCGTCTTCGCCAACTGTCGATGTGCAGTCTTTAGGTGACGTGGACGAACTCAGTCACGAGCTAATCACGTCACGTGAGAGTACCCTCAAGGCCCTGCAGGAGTTGAATGACTCCCTGATGAAGGACAAGGACAAAGTTATCGATGACAATGCTATTGTCTATGATAACATTCGCAGTCTTGAAGTCAGATCATATTGTTGAACCTCGAGATAGCTGAGATCAATAAGGAGATACAAGTCCTGAAGGACCATAGGACTCAATTGAAGACCGAGAAGTCACATTACATCAAGGAGGGGGAGATGAATAGGAATAAGCTTCATCATCTTAAGAATGTCCGTAGGAAAAGGTAGCTAGGTAGTGTCGATCAAGAGAGGGGAAGATCGATATATACATGGTGAGAAGTAATTGGTACTTTCCTTTTGTGAATTTTATATCTTTTGTGAATGAAATGTTTAGTATATTTTTTGAACGAAATGTTTAGTATCTTTTGTGAAGTTGGTTTTTTTATTAGCTAAATATGACAGTGTCGGCATGCAACTCTAACCAATGCCAGTAGGTATTCAAAATACTCCAGGCATCATCTTCGACGCCACCACTAAATTTTAATGGTGGCGCCATATTGGTGGTGTCGTGTGTTGACGCTAGAAGGTACCTTTTTGCCACACCATAGCTAGGGTTTTCTGTACTAGTGCAATCGGGGAGAAGTTTAGAGAGTTTAGTTTGGAGTTGTTTAGAGAGTTTTGCATTTGATTCTTAAGCATTTGCATCTCATACCCATGCATATGCATTACTGGTTGTTTCTTTGCATGGGTGTGCTTGGTTGTGCTTATATCCTTATATAAACTCTCCTAAAAGTGATTTTCATCAATTACCAAAATGGGGGAGATTGTTAGAGCATATTTCTCCATATGTGGTTTTGGTAATTGTTGACAATCCCTATGGACTAATGGTTGCCTTGAGTTATATTTGAAGGATATGTCCAAGGCACTTCTTGAAGTCCATCTATTGGCTCCAAGGAGTTTATACGGTGACCAAGGTGGTTTTCAAGTATTTATCCAAAGATTGGTCAGGTGAGAGTTGAGCTTATTGCAAGCATGTCTTGAAGAAGAAGATCGTGTGAGCATTTAGTTTACCTTCAAGACATCATCTTTATGAAGAGACAAGATAAGATACAAGGTTTATCAAGAATAAGTCAAAGAGTGAATCAAGTTGATCAACACACAAAGCCTACAAGATGTACCGAGAGGGATTAAGTGATCCCATGGTATGGTAAGCATTGTCCATTATGCTTTGCGTACTAACCCATCGTCTACCTGAGAGTTCTTTGTGGGGTTAGGTATATTTCCATCGGCTTGCATCAAGATGAAGATCCCATACAACCCATGGAGGATGAAATCAAGTGGCGATCGTCATCAAGGTTGCGGTGTGCAAGTTCAAGTGAAGCATCACGGAGAGATCATGCTTGAAGCTTGTTGTCCATTATGCTGACAATGGACTTGTGAAGATGTGTCGAAGAGTGGCTCACTCATAGTGGAGTATGGGGGAGAAATCTACTATTATTCATCGAGTCGGCGCAATCAAGAAAGATGGTCCATCTTGAGGAGGACAAGATCGTCATCATCTAGCTCAAGTGGACTATGCGCAAGGCAAAGGTTTGACCTTGATAGGGTTTTCTATTTTACCGGCCTCGTGGTGGTAGTTGGGAGACCGGGTTATAGGATCGATAGTCAAACTATCAAGGGGTCGCTCAAGTGAGTAGCTTGATCGTATCGTTCATTGAGAGCTCAACCCATTGCATTCTTGCCATCATCAAGTTTGTTGGTTCTTGGTTCGATTTTCTATATGTGGGTTCTTCAGCTTATGGTCAGCTTCATGACAAGCTCAAGTTCATTCGTAGAGGTTTTTGATGCTGGAGTTTTTGTCGGTTCTTCATTCGTAGAGGTTTCACATATCTATATCATTGGCATTTTCTTAATGCCTCTTCTTAAGATAACCATTTTCTGTTTGGAAAGTACTTGTCGTTTGCTATCCAACAAGCTTGAGTTTTCTCAATTTGGAGCTCGTATGCAAAAGTTTTGGCACTTTCTTTCTCAGGAAGGTGTTGAGCACTTAGGCGATAGTACCGCTGCTTTGAAGCGGTAGTACCGCTCAGGTGGCTCTAGCGCTCACGCGAGCCACTAGACACATGTTGCCTTGTGTCTGATGACCCGCGCCACTAGAGTGGTAGTAGGGCGGTAGTAACAAGCAGTAGTACCGCTGCCCCCCTACCACTGCTTGGACCTGCCCCTCCTACAGCACCAGCGGTAGTACCGCTGGCAAGAGTGGTAGTACCGCTCTCGCGGCACTACCACATCCCTGACCGAGTCAGCTATGGCCAGCATGCAGATCTTCTGTGTAGGCAGAAGTACCTCTTCTCGCAGCGGGACTACCACTGATGTGCGGCTGGTGGGCTGGTAACTGCCAGATTCCCTCCCCACTACATAAATGGGTCTTCTTCCCCAAAGGGAATCAATCCTTATCCTTTGTGATCGAGTTTTTCCTCATTGTTGACCTTCTTCGATCTTGCTAAATCTCAATCCATCCAATGATTCTTGCTAGTTCTTGAGGGAAAAGAGAGAGGAGATCTAGATCCACATTTCCACCAATCACTTTCTCCTCTATGTGAGGGCAACCCCTTTGATCTAGATCTTGGAGTTCTTTCTGTTCTTCTTCGTTCTTCCTCTCGTTTTCCTCCATAGCATTAGTTTTTGTGGTGGGATTTGGGAGAGAAGGACTTGGGCACTCCATTTGCCCTTGCCATTGCATTTGGTACATAGGTTTGAGTTCTCCAAGGTGATACGTGGAAGTGAAGTTGAGAAGCTTATTATTCTTGGGTGCTTGGTACCCTAGAGCTTGTTCCTCTTGGGTGCTATGTCGCCCTAGACAGTTGGTGGTGCCTTGGAGCTCAACCATTGTGGTGTAAAGCTGTGGGCAAGCATCGGGGTCTCTAATTAGGTTGTGGAGATTACGCCAAGCATTTGTGGTTACCTCAGAGCCACAATCCATTGTGATGAAGCTTCGTGGTGTTGTTGGGAGCCTCCAATTAAGTTGTGGAGATTGCTCCAACCTTGTTTATATGGAACCGGTGAACGCCATCAAGGATCCCTTAGTGGAATCACGGCATTTTGCATTGTGCGAGGGCGTGAGGAGATTGTGGTGTCCCTAGTGGCTTCTTGGGGAGCATTATGCCTCCACACCGCTCTAAACAGAGGGTATCATCCGCAAGGGTGTGAACTTCGGGGTACATCATCGTCTCCACGTGCCTCGGTTATCTCTTACTTGAACCCTTTACTTATGCACTTTATTTTGTGATAGTCATATTGTTTCATGTTATATATCTTGCTATCACTTAAATGTTCATCTTGCTTAGCTTAAGTTGTTGATGCACATAGGTGAGCCTAGTAGTTTTAGGTATTGTGCTTCACATATTTAACGTTGATTTTATTCCGCAATTGTTTAAGACTCAACCGTAATTATTTTAAAGCGCCTATTCACCCCCCCCCCCTCTAGGCGACATCCATGTCCTTTCAAACAGCTTGTAAAACGATCTTATATTATGGAACAAAAGGAGTACTTTTTAATATCAAACTAGATCATTACTGGCGCGCGTTGCCGTGTCCGTCCATTTTAAATGTAGTATGAAATGCTAAAAAATTATGTAAAAACATGGAGTTATTTTTTCAGCAAAATTATTGTTTCCTTCTCAAAGGTGAGTGCGGAATGGAAGTTTAATCATTTTCAATGGGCCTGTTATGCGCCTTATTTGTAGATACTTGGAAGACATATATGGTAATATTTGTAATAAAAATGTGAACAATACTAAACTGATAGACACAGTGCATACTTCTCAATCAAACTCATGTACCCAAATGCTCGGTGTGCTCATATGTATCTTGCGGAACTGGATCTTAAAAAGAACTATACCCAAAGGAAATTGTTTACATGGCCCACTTTTAAGATATAGTAAAACAAAATCAAAAAATACAAATCAAACTTATAAAAAATTAGGATAGGTACTTCAAGTCATAGCACTAAACTTTAGGAAGCAATGTGTCATCCTCAGTCGGTTACACATACAACTACATGCACCATGACCTCCTCAATCATGCATTAGCACCAATTTGGTAAGGAACATGAGCACAATAGCTCCATCTCCGTTTTATGCTCAATTGGTAGCTTGCAGACAAGTGAAAACCTACAAATTTATAAAATGGCAAGTTTTGTTTCTTTGATACTCACAAGCATACAGATTAGAAGTCTCCAAGCACTAGTAGAAAGCAGACCTTTTGTCCGCCTCATTAGTCATCGTTGGCTTTTGAACCGGCACTAATGTGATCATTAGTGCCGGTTTGTGGTGGGGATCATTAGTGTTGGTTCGTTACGGACCTTTAGTCCTGGTTCGTGCCACAAACCGGCACTAAAGGTGTGGTGGCAGGCTGACGTCAGCCTGGGGCCCCACGGGAACCTTTAGTCTTGGTTGGTGGCTCCAACTACGACTATAGGCTAACCTGTAGTAGCGGTTAGATCCACGGACCGGGACTAATGGTTGGTCATGGCTGTGGTGGGAGTTTAGTCCCACCTCGCCAAGCGAGGGGCACTCGCACCTGTTTATAATCCCACCCCTCTCTGCCTTGTTGAGTTCCTCTCAAATTGAAAATAGATGCCCTTATATGGGAAATTTGACCTCAAATCAAACTAAATTTCAAACTGAATTTCAGTCTGATTTTAGGTCAAATTTTCCCTACATAAGCGCATATATGTTCATTTTTGCTATTTTTTATGTTATTTCAATTTTTTGTACATATTTTAACTCCATACTTTTTCTGCATTCAAAATGCACCATTCAAAGCCACATCATCACTTTTCAACCCCTTTTGACTTCATTTGCTATTTTTCAGCAAAATAACCCTAAAATTGAAAAGCACTTCAAATGAACTCTGAAAAGGTCGAAAGTTGGGATGGTATCATCATTTCACCCACATAGCATGTTATAAAAAGTTGAGAGGGTTACGGCAAAAACTCGATGCACTTCGTGTACAAAATTGACAATCTCTTTTGAAGTATCAGGGTTTCGGACGAAAACTCGCCTGTTACAAAGGCATTTCATTTTTTTAACTTATTTGAACTCCATACTTTTTGTGTGTTCAAAATCACCATTGAAAGCCACATCATCAATTTTCAACCCTTTGTGACTTCATTTGCTATTTTTCATGCACTTACTCATTTTTTTCATCTAAATAACCCTGAAATTGAAAAGCACTTCAAATGAACTCTGAAAGGTTGAAAATTGGCATGGTATCATCATTTCACCCGCATAGTATGTTATAAATAGTTTAGAGGGTTACGGCAAAAACTGTATGCACTTCGTGTACAAAATGGACAGTCTCTTTCGGAGTATGAGGGTTTCGGACGAAAACTCGCCTGTTACAAAGGCATTTCATTTTTTTAAATTATTTGAACTACATCCTTTTTTGTGTTCAAAATGCACCATTCAAAGCCACATAATCAATTTTCAACCCTTTCTGACTTCATTTGCTATTTTTCATGCACTTAGTGATTTTTTTCAGCTAAATAACCCTGAAATTGAAAAGCACTTCAAATGAACTCTCAAAAGGTTGAAAGTTGGCATGGCATCATAATTTACCCACATAGCATGTTATAAAAAGTTGAGAGGGTTATGGCAAAAACTAGATGCACTTCGTGTACAAAATGGATAATCTTTTTCGAAGTATTAGGGTTTCGGACGAAAACTCGTGTGTTACAAAGGCATTTCAATTTTTTTAACTTATTTGAGCTCCATAATTTTTGTGTGTTCAAAATGCACCATTAAAAGCAACATCATAAATTTTCAACCCTTTCTGACTTCATTTGTTATTTTTCATGCAGTTATTGATTTTTTCGGTAAATAACCCTGAAACTGAAAAGCACTTCAAATGAACTCTGAAAAGGTTGAAAGTTGGCATGGTATCATCATTCCACCCACATAGCATGCTATAAAAAGTTGAGAGGGTTATGACAAAAACAGGATGCACTTCGTGTACACAATGGACAATCTCTTTCGAAGTATTAGGGTTTCGGACGAAAACTCGCCTGTTACAAAGGCATTTCATTGTTTTTAACTTATTTGAATTCAATACTTTTTGTGTGTTCAAAATGCAACATTGAAATACACATTATCAATTTTCAACCCTTTCTGACTTCATTTGCTATTTTTCAGGCACTTGTTGATTTTTTTAGGTAAATAACCCTGAAATTGAAAAGCACTTCAAATGAACTCTGAAAACGTTGAAAGTTGGCATGGTATCATCATTTCACCCACATAGCATGTTATAAAAAGTTGAGAGGGTTACGGCAAAAACTGGATGCACTTCGTGTACAAAATGGACAATCTCTTTCGAAGTATCAAGGTTTCGGACGAAAACTCGCCTGTTACAAAGGCATTTCATGTTTTTAACTTATTTGAACTCCATACTTTTTGTGTGTTCAAAATGCACCATTCAAAGACACATCATCAATTTTCAACCCTTTCTAACTTCATTTGCTATTTTTCATGCACTTACTGATTTTTTAACCCTGAAATTGAAAAGCACTTCATATGAACTCTGAAAAGGTTGAAAGTTGGAATGGTATCATCATTCCACCCACATTGCATGCTATAAAAAGTTGAGAGGGTTACGACAAAAACTGGATGCACTTCGTGTACAAAATGGACAATCTCTTTCGAAGTATTAGGGTTTCGGACGAAAACTCGCCTGTTACAAAGGCATTTCATTTTTTTAACTTATTTGAACTCCATACTTTTTGTGTGTTCAAAATGCACCATTAAAAGCTACATCATCAATTTTCAACCCTTTCTGACTTCATTTGCTATTTTTCATGCATTTATTGATTTTTTTTCATCTAACTAACCATGAAATTGAAAAACACTTCAAATGATCTATAAAAAGGTTGAAAGTTGGCATGGTCTCATCATTTCACCCACATAGCATGTTATAAAAAGTTGAGAGGGTTACGGCAAAAACTGGATGCACTTCGTGTACAAAATGGACAATCTCTTTCGAAGTATCAAGGTTTCGGACGAAAACTCGCCTGTTACAAAGGCATTTCATGTTTTTAACTTATTTGAACTCCATACTTTTTGTGTGTTCAAAATGCACCATTCAAAGACACATCATTAATTTTCAACCCTTTCTAACTTCATTTGCTATTTTTCATGCACTTACTGATTTTTTCAGCTAAATAACCCTGAAATTGAAAAGCACTTCAAATGAACTCTGAAATGGTTGAAAGTTGGCATGGTATCATCATTTACCCACATAGCATGTTATAAAAAGTTGAGAGGGTTATGGAAAAAACTAGATGAACTTCGTGTACAAAATGGATAATCTCTTTCGAAGTATTGGGGTTTCGGACGAAAACTCGCTTGTTACAAAGGCATTTCAATTTTTTTTTACTTATTTGAGATCCATACTTTTTGTGTGTTCAAAATGCACCATCAAAAGCTACATCATAATTTTTCAACCCTTTCTGACTTCATTTGCTATTTTTCATGCACTTACTGATTTTTTTTAGGTAAATAACCCTGAAATTGAAAAGCACTTCAAATGAACTCTAAAAATGTTGAAAGTTGGCATTGTATCATCATTTCACCCACATAGCATGTTATAAAAAGTTGAGACGGTTACGGCAAAAACTGGATGCACTTCGTGTACAAAATGGACAATCTCTTCCGAAGTGTCAAGGTTTCGGACGAAAACTCGCCTGTAACAAAGGCATTACATTTTTTTAACTTATTTGAACTCCATACTTTTTTTGTATTCAAAATGCGCCATTCAAAGCCACATCGTCAATTTTCAACTCTTTCTGACTTCATTTGCTATTTTTCATGCACTTATTGATTTTTTTCATCTAAATAACCCTGAAATTGAAAAAACACTTCAAATGAACTCTGAAAAGGTTGAAAGTTGGCATGGTATCATCATTTCACCCACATAGCATGTTATAAAAAGTTGAGAGGGTTACGGCAAAAACTCGATGCACTTCGTGTACAAAATTGACAATCTCTTCCGAAGTATGAGGGTTTCGGACGAAAACTCGCCTGTTACAAAGGCATTTCATTTTTTTAACTTATTTGAACTCCATACTTTTTGTCTGTTATAAATCACCATTGAAAGCCACATCATCAATTTTCAACCCTTTGTGACTTCATTTGCTATTTTTCATGCACTTACTCGTTTTTTTCATCTAAATAACCCTGAAATTGAAAAGCACTTCAAATGAACTCTGAATAGGTTGAAAATTGGCATGGTATCATCATTTCACCCGCATAGTATCTTATAAATAGTTTAGAGGGTTACGGCAAAAACTGTATGCACTTCATGTACAAAATGGACAATCTCTTTCGGAGTATGAGGGTTTCTGACGAAAACTCGCCTGTTACAAAGGCATTTCATTTTTTAAAATTATTTGAACTACATACTTTTTCTGTGTTCAAAGTGCACCATTCAAAGCCACATAATCAATTTTCAACCCTTTCTGACTTCATTTGCTATTTTTCATGCACTTAGTGATTTTTGTTCACCTAAATAACCCTGAAATTGAAAAGCACTTCAAATGAACTCTCAAAAGGTTGAAAGTTGGCATGGTATCATAATTTACCCATATAGCATGTTATAAAAAGTTGAGAGGGTTATGGCAAAAACTAGATGCACTTCGTGTACAAAATGGATAATATTTTTCGAAGTATTAGGGTTTCGGACGAAAACTCGTGTGTTACAAAGGCATTTCAATTTTTTAAACTTATTTGAGCTCCATAATTTTTGTGTGTTCAAAATACACCTTTAAAAAAACATCATAAATTTTCAACCCTTTCTGACTTCATTTGTTATTTTTCATGCACTTATTGATTTTTTTCGGTAAATAACCTTAAAACTGAAAAGCACTTCAAATGAACTCTGAAAAGGTTGAAAGTTGGCATGGTATCGTCATTCCACCCACATAGCATGCTATAAAAAGTTGAGAGGGTTACGACAAAAACTGGATGCACTTCGTGTACAAAATGGACAATCTCTTTCGAAGTATTAGGGTTTCGGACGAAAACTCGCGTGTTACAAAGGCATTTCATTTTTTTGACTTATTTGAACTCCATACTTTTTGTGTGTTCAAAATGCAACATTTAAAGACACATCATCAATTTTCAACCCTTTCTGACTTCATTTGCTATTTTTCAGGCACTTGTTGATTTTTTTAGGTAAATAACCCTGAAATTGAAAAGCACTTCAAATGAACTCTGAAAATGTTGAATGTTGGCATGGTATCATCATTTCACACACATAGCATGTTATAAAAAATTGAGAGGGTTACGGCAAAAACTGAATGCACTTCGTGTACAAAATGGACAATCTCTTTCGAAGTATCAAGGTTTCGGACGAAAACTCGCCTGTTACAAAGGCATTTCATGTTTTTAACTTATTTGAACTCCATACTTTTTGTGTATTCAAAATGCACCATTCAAAGACACATCATCAATTTTCAACCCTTTCTAACTTCATTTGCTATTTTTCATGCACTTACTGATTTTTTTCAGCTAAATAACCCTGAAATTGAAAAGCAATTTAAATGAACTCTGAAAAGGTTGAAAGTTGGCATGGTATCATCATTTACCCACATAGCATGTTATAAAAAGTTGAGTTGGTTATGGCAAAAACTAGATGAACTTCGTGTACAAAATGGATAATCTCTTTCGAAGTATTAGGGTTTCGGACGAAAACTCGTCTGTTACAAAGGCATTTCAATTTTTTTAACTTATTTGAGATACATTATTTTTGTGTGTTCAAAATGCACCATTAAAAGCTATATCATCAATTTTCAATCCTTTCTGACTTCATTTGCTATTTTTCCTGCACTTATTGATTTTTTTAGGTAAATAACCCTGAAATTGAAAAGCACTTCAAATGAACTCTAAAAATGTTGAAAGTTGGCATCGTATCATCATTTCACCCACATAGCATGTTATTTAAAGTTGAGAGGGTTATGGCAAAAACTGGATGCACTTCGTGTACAAAATGGACAGTCTCTTTCGGAGTATGAGGGTTCAGACGAAAACTCGCCTGTAACAAAGGCATTTCATTTTTTTAACTTATTTGAACTCCATACTTTTTGTGTATTCAAAATGCGCCAATCAAAGCCACATAATCAATTTTCAACCCTTTCTGACTTCATTTGCTATTTTTCATGCACTTGGTGATTTTTTTCAGCTAAATAACCCCGAAATTGAAAAGCACTTCAATGAACTCTCAAAAGGTTGAAAGTTGGCATGGTATCATAATTTACCCACATACCATGTTATAAAAAGTTGAGAGGGTTATGGCAAAAACTAGATGCACTTCGTGTACAAAATAGATAATCTCTTTCGAAGTATTAGGGTTTCGGACGAAAACTCGTCTGTTACAAAGGCATTTCAATTTTTTTAACTTATTTGAGCTCCATAATTTTTGTGTGTTCAAAATGCACCATTAAAAGCTACAACTTAAATTTTAAACCCTTTCTGACTTCATTTGCTATTTTTCATGCACTTATTGATTTTATTCGGTAAATAACCCTGAAATTGAAAACCACTTCAAATGAACTCTGGAAAGGTTGAAAGTTGGCCTGGTATCATCATTCCACCCACATAGCATGCTATAAAAAGTTGAGAGGGTTACGACAAAAATTGGATGCACTTCGTGTACAAAATGGACAATCTGTTTCGAAGTATGAGGGTTTCAGACAAAAACTCGCCTGTTACAAAGGCATTTCATTTTTTTTAACTTATTTGAACTCCATACTTTTTGTATGTTCAAAATGCACCATTCAAATCCACATAATCAATTTTCAACCCTTTCTGACTTCATTTGCTATTTTTCACGCACTTAGTGATTTTTTTTCCAGCTAAATAACCCTGAAATTGAAAAGCACTTCAAATGAACTCTCAAAAGGTTGAAAGTTGGCATGGTATCATAATTTACCCACATAGCATGTTATAAAAAGTTGAGAGGGTTATGGCAAAAACTAGATGCACTTCGTGTACCAAAAGGATAATCTTTTTCGAAGTATTAGGGTTTCGGACGAAAACTCATGTGTTATAAAGGCATTTCAATTTTTTGAACTTATTTGAGCTCCATAATTTTTGTGTGTTCAAAATGCACCATTAATAGCAACATCATAAATTTTCAACCCTTTCTCACTTCATTTGTTATTTTTCATGCACTTATTGATTTTTTTCGGTAAATAACCCTGAAACTGAAAATCACTTCATATGAACTCTGAAAAGGTTGAAAGTTGGCATGGTATCATCATTCCACCCACATTGCATGCTATAAAAACTTGAGAGGGTTATGACAAAAACTGGATGCACTTCGTGTACAAAATGGACAATCTCTTTCGAAGTATTAGGGTTTCGGACGAAAACTCGCCTGTTACAAAGGCATTTCATTTTTTTAACTTATTTGAACTCCATACTTTTTGTGTGTTCAAAACGCAACATTGAAAGACACATCATCAATTTTCAACCCTTTCTGACTTCATTTGCTATTTTTCAGGCACTTGTTGATTTTTTTTAGGTAAATAACCCTGAAATTGAAAATCACTTCAAATGAACTTTGAAAACGTTGAAAGTTGGCATGGTATCATCATTTCACCCACATAGCATGTTATAAAAAGTTGAGAGGGTTACGGCAAAAACTGGATGCACTTCGTGTACAAAATGGACAATCTCTTTCGAAGTATCAAGGTTTCGGACGAAAACTCGCGTGTTACAAAGGCATTTCATGTTTTTAACTTATTTGAACTCCATACTTTTTGTGTGTTCAAAATGCACCATTCAAAGACACATCATCAATTTTCAACCCTTTCTAACTTCATTTGCTATTTTTCATGCACTTACTGATTTTTTCAGCTAAATAACCCTGAAATTGAAAACCACTTCAAATGAACTCTGAAATGGTTGAAAGTTGGCATGGTATCATCATTTACCCACATATCATGTTATAAAAAGTTGAGAGGGTTATGGAAAAAACTAGATCAACTTCGTGTACAAAATGGATAATCTCTTTCGAAGTATTGGGGTTTCGGACGAAAACTTGCTTGTTACAAAGGCATTTCAATTTTTTTAACTTATTTGAGATCCATACTTTTTGTGTGTTCAAAATGCACCATTAAAAGCTACATCATCATTTTTCAACCCTTTCTGACTTCATTTGCTATTTTTCATGCACTTACTGATTTTTTTAGGTAAATAACCCTGAAATTGAAAAGCACTTCAAATGAACTCTGAAAATGTTGAAAGTTGGCATTGTATCATCATTTCACCCACATAGCATGTTATAAAAAGTTGAGACGGTTACGGCAAAAACTGGATGCACTTCGTGTACAAAATGGACAATCTCTTCCGAAGTGTCAAGGTTTCCGACGAAAACTCGCCTGTAACAAAGGCATTACATTTTTTTAACTTATTTGAACTCCATACTTTTTGTGTATTCAAAATGCGCCATTCAAAGCCACAGCGTCAATTTTCAACTCTTTCTGACTTCATTTGCTATTTTCATGCACTTATTGATTTTTTTCATCTAAATAACCCTGAAATTGAAAAAACACTTCAAATGAACTCTGAAAAGGTAGAAAGTTGGCATGGTATCATCATTTCACCCACATAGCATGTTATAAAAAGTTGAGACGGTTACGACAAAAATTGGATGCACTTCATGTACAAAATGGACAATCTCTTTCGAAGTATCAGGGTTTCAGACAAAAACTCGCCTGTTACAAAGGCGTTTCATTTTTTTTAACTTATTTGAGATTGATAGTTTTTGTGTGTTCAAAATGCACCATTAAAAGCTACATTATCAATTTTCAACCCTTTCTGACTTCATTTGCTATTTTTCATGCACTTACTGATTTTTTAACCCTGAAATTGAAAAGTACTTCAAATGAACTCTGAAAAGGTTTAAAGTTGGCATGGTATCATCATTTACCCATATCGGATGTTATAAAAAGTTGAGAGGGTTATGGCAAAAACTAGATGAACTTCGTGTACAAAATGGATAATCTCTTTCGAAGTATTAGAGTTTCGAACGAAAACTCGCCTGTTACAAAGGCATTTCAATTTTTTTAACTTATTTGAGATCCATAGTTTTTGTGTGTTCAAAATGCACTATTAAAAGCTACATCATCAATTTTCAACCCTTTCTAACTTCATTTGCTATTTTTCATGCACTTACTGATTTTTTTTCATCTAAATAACCATGAAATTGAAAAACACTTCAAATAAACTCTGAAAAGGTTGAAAGTTGGCATGGTATCATCATTTCACCCACATAGCATGTTATAAAAAGTTGAGAGGGTTATGACAATAACTGGATGCACTTCATGTACAAAATGGACAATCTCTTTGGAAGTATCACGGTTTGGGACGAAAACTCACTTGTTACAAAGGCATTTCATTTTTTAACTTATTTGAACTCCATACTTTTTGTGTGTTCAAAATGCAACATAGAAAGACACATCATCAATTTTCAAACCTTTCTGACTTCATTTGCTATTTTTCATGCACTTACTGATTTTTTCAGCTAAATAACCCTGAAATTGAAAAGCACTTCAAATGAACTCTCAAAATGTTGAAAGTTGGCATGGTATCATAATTTACCCACATAGCATGTTATAAAAAGTTGAGAGGGTTATGGCAAAAACTAGATGCACTTCGTGTACAAAATGGATAATCTTTTTCGAAGTATTAGGGTTTCGGACGAAAACTCGTGTGTTACAAAGGCATTTCAATTTTTTTAACTTATTTGAGCTCCATAATTTTTGTGTGTTCAAAATGCACCATTAAAAGCAACATCATCAATTTTCAACCCTTTCTGACTTCATTTGTTATTTTTCATGCACTTATTGATTTTTTTTCGATAAATAACCTTGAAACTGAAAAGCACTTCAAATGAACTCTGAAAAGGTTGAAAGTTGGCATGGTATCATCATTCCACCCACATAGCATGCTATAAAAAGTTGAGAGGGTTACGACAAAAACTGGATGCACTTCGTGTACAAAATGGACAATCTCTTTCGAAGTATTAGGGTTTTGGACGAAAACTCGCCTGTTACAAAGGCATTTCATTTTTTTAACTTATTTGAACTCCCTAATTTTTGTGTGTTCAAAATGCAACATTGAAAGACACATCATCAATTTTCAACCCTTTTTGACTTCATTTGCTATTTTTCAGGCACTTGTTGATTTTTTTTAGGTAAATAACCCTGAAATTGAAAATCACTTCAAATGAACTCTGAAAATGTTGAAAGTTGGCATGGTATCATCATTTCACCCACATAGAATGTTATAAAAAGTTGAGAGGGTTACGGCAAAAACTGGATGCACTTCGTGTACAAAATGGACAATATCTTTCGAAGTATCAATGTTTCGGACGAAAACTCGCATGTTACAAAGGCATTTCATGTTTTTAACTTATTTGAACTCCATACTTTTTGTGTGTTCAAAATGCACCTTTCAAAGACACATCATCAATTTTCAACCCTTTCTAAATTCATTTGCTATTTTTCATGCACTTACTGATTTTTCAGCTAAATAACCCTGAAATTGAAAAGCACTTCAAATGAACTGTGAAATGGTTGAAAGTTGGCATGGTCATCATTTACCCACATAGCATGTTATAAAAAGTTGAGAGGGTTATGGAAAAAACTAGATCAACTTCGTGTACAGAATGGATAATCTCTTTCGAAGTATTGGGGTTTCGGACGAAAACTCGCTTGTTACAAAGGCATTTCAATTTTTTTTAACTTATTTGAGATCCATACTTTTTGTGTGTTCAAAATGCACCATTAAAAGCTACATCATCATTTTTCAACCCTTTCTGACTTCATTTGCTATTTTTCATGCACTTACTGATTTTTTTCGGTAAATAACCCTGAAATTGAAAAGCACTTCAAATGAACTCTGAAAATGTTGAAAGTTGGCATTGTATCATCATTTCACCCACATAGCATGTTATAAAAAGTTGAGATGGTTACGGCAAAAACTGGATGCACTACGTGTACAAAATGGACAATCTCTTCCGAAGTGTCAAGGTTTCGGACGAAAACTCGCATGTAACAAAGGCATTACATTTTTTTAACTTATTTGAACTCCATACTTTTTGTGTATTCAAAATGTGCCATTCAAAGCCACATCGTCAATTTTCAACTCTTTCTGACTTCATTTGCTATTTTCATGCACTTATTGATTTTTTTTCATCTAAATAACCCTGAAATTGAAAAAACACTTCAAATGAACTTTGAAAAGGTTGAAAGTTGGCATGGTATCATCATTTCACCCACATAGCATGTTATAAAAAGTTGAGAGGGTTACAACAAAAATTGGATGCACTTCATGTACAAAATGGACAATCTCTTTCGAAGTATCAGGGTTTCAGACAAAAAATCGCCTGTTACAAAGGCATTTCATTTTTTTTTAACTTATTTGAGATCCATAGTTTTTGTGTGTTCAAAATGCACCATTAAAAGCTACATCATCAATTTTCAACCCTTTCTGACTTCATTTGCTATTTTTCATGCACTTACTGATTTTTTAACCCTGAAATTGAAAAGTACTTCAAATGAACTCTGAAAAGGTTGAAAGTTGGCATGGTATCATCATTTACCCACATCAGATGTTATAAAAAGTTGAGAGGGTTATGGCAAAAACTAGATGAACTTCGTGTACAAAATGGTTAATCTCTTTCGAAGTATTAGGGTTTCGAACGAAAACTCGCCTGTTACAAAGGCATTTCAATTTTTTTAACTTATTTGAGATCCATAGTTTTTGTGTGTTCAAAATGCACAATTAAAAGCTACATCATCAATTTTCAACCCTTTCTAACTTCATTTGCTATTTTTCATGCACTTACTGATTTTTTTTCATCTAAATAACCATGAAATTGAAAAACACTTCAAATGAACTCTGAAAAGGTTGAAAGTTGGCATGGTATCATCATTTCACCCACATAGCATGTTATAAAAAGTTGAGAGGGTTATGACAAAAACTGGATGCACTTCATGTACAAAATGGACAATCTCTTTCGAAGTATCACGGTTTGGGACGAAAACTCACTTGTTACAAAGGCATTTCATTTTTTAACTTATTTGAACTCCATACTTTTTGTGTGTTCAAAATGCAACATAGAAAGACACATCATCAATTTCAAACCTTTCTGACTTCATTTGCTATTTTTCATGCACTTACTGATTTTTCAGCTAAATAACCCTGAAATTGAAAAGCACTTCAAATGAACTCTCAAAAGGTTGAAAGTTGGCATGGTATCATAATTTACCCACATAGGATGTTATAAAAAGTTGAGAGGGTTTTGGCAAAAACTAGATGCACTTCGTGTACAAAATGGATAATCTTTTTCGAAGTATTAGGGTTTCGGACGAAAACTCGTGTGTTACAAAGGCATTTCAATTTTTTTAACTTATTTGAGCTCCATAATTTTTGTGTGTTCAAAATGCACCATTAAAAGCAACATCATAAATTTTCAACCCTTTCTGACTTCATTTGTTATTTTTCATGCACTTATTGATTTTTTTCGATAAATAACCCTATAACTGAAAAGCACTTCAAATGAACTCTGAAAAGGTTGAAAGTTGGCACTGTATCATCATTCCACCCACATAGCATGCTATAAAAAGTTGAGAGGGTTACGACAAAAACTGGATGCACTTCGTGTACAAAATGGACAATCTCTTTCGAAGTATTAGGGTTTCGGACGAAAACTCACCTGTTACAAAGGCATTTCATTTTTTTAACTTATTTGAACTCCCTAATTTTTGTGTGTTCAAAATGCAACATTGAAAGACACATCATCAATTTTCAACCCTTTCTGACTTCATTTGCTATTTTTCAGGCACTTGTTGATTTTTTTAGGTAAATAACCCTGAAATTGAAAATCACTTCAAATGAACTCTGAAAATGTTGAAAGTTGGCATGGTATCATCATTTCACCCACATAGAATTTTATAAAAAGTTGAGAGGGTTACGGCAAAAACTGGATGCACTTCGTGTACAAAATGGACAATATCTTTCGAAGTATCAAGGTTTCGGACGAAAATCGCATGTTACAAAGGCATTTCATGTTTTTAACTTATTTGAACTCCATACTTTTCGTGTGTTCAAAATGCACCATTCAAAGACACATCATCAATTTTCAACCCTTTCTAACTTCATTTGCTGTTTTTCATGCACTTACTGATTTTTCAGCTAAATAACCCTGAAATTGAAAAGCACTTTAAATGAACTCTGAAAAGGTTGGAAGTTGGGATGGTATCATCATTTACCCACATGGCATGTTATAAAAAGTTGAGAGGGTTATGGCAAAAACTAGATGAACTTCGTGTACAAAATGGATAATCTCTTTCGAAGTATTAGGGTTTCGGACGAAAACTCGCCTGTTACAAAGGCATTTCAATTTTTTTAACTTATTTGAGATACATACTTTTTGTGTGTTCAAAATGCACCATTAAAAGCTATATCATCAATTTTCAACCCTTTCTCACTTCATTTGCTATTTTTCCTGTATTTATTGATTTTTTTAGGTAAATAACCCTGAAATTGAAAAGCACTTCCAATGAACTCTGAAAATGTTGAAAGTTGGCATGGTATCATCATTTCACCCACATAGCATGATATTTAAAGTTGAGAGGGTTATGGCAAAAACTGGATGCACTTCGCGTACAAAACGGAGAATCTCTTTCGAAGTATCAAGGTTTCGGACGAAAACTCGCCTGTAACAAAGGCATTTCATTTTTTTTAACTTATTTGAACTCCATACTTTTTGTGTATTCAAAATGCGCCATTCAAAGCCACATAATCAATTTTCAACCCTTTCTGACTTCATTTGCTATTTTTCATGCACTTGGTGATTTTTTTTCAGCTAAATAACCCCGAAATTGAAAAGCACTTCAAATGAACTCTCAAAAGGTTGAAAGTTGGCATGGTATCATAATTTACCCACATACCATGTTATAAAAAGTTGAGAGGGTTATGGCAAAAACTAGATGCACTTCGTGTACAAAATAGATAATCTCTTTCGAAGTATTAGGGTTTCGGACGAAAACTCGTCTCTTACAAAGGCATTTCAATTTTTTTAACTTATTTGAGCTCCATAATTTTTGTGTGTTCAAAATGCACCATTAAAAGCTACATCATAAATTTTAAACCCTTTCTGACTTCATTTGTTATTTTTCATGCACTTATTGATTTTATTTGGTAAATAACCCTGAAATTGAAAACCACTTCAAATGCACTCTGGAAAGGTTGAAAGTTGTCCTGGTATCATCATTCCACCCACATAGCATGTCATAGAAAGTTGAGAGGGTTACGACAAAAATTGGATGCACTTCGTGTACAAAATGGACAATCTCTTTCGAAGTATCAGGGTTTCAGACAAAAACTCGCCTGTTACAAAGGCATTTCATTTTTTTAACTTATTTGAACTCCATACTTTTTCTATGTTCAAAATGCACCATTCAAATCCACATAATCAATTTTCAACCCTTTCTGACTTCATTTGCTATTTTTCATGCACTTAGTGATTTTTTTTCAGCTAAATAACCCAAAAATTGAAAAGCACTTCAAATGAACTCTGAAAAGGTTGAAAGTTGGCATGGTATCATCATTTCACCCACATAGCATGTTATTAAAATTTGAGAGGGTTGCGGCAAAAACAGGATGCACTTCATGTAGAAAATGGACAATCTCTTTCGAAGTATCAAGGTTTCGGACGAAATCTCGCGTGTAACAAAGGCATTTCATTTTTTTAACTTATTTGAACTCCATACTTTTTGTGTATTCAAAATGCGCCATTCAAAGCCACATAATCAATTTTCAACCCTTTTTGACTTCATTTGCTATTTTTCATGCACTTGGTGATTTTTTTTCAGCTAAATAACCCCGAAATTGAAAAGCACTTCAAATGAACTCTCAAAAGGTTGAAAGTTGGCATGGTATCATAATTTACCCACATAGCATCTTATAAAAAGTTGAGAGGGTTACGGCAAAAACTGGATGCACTTCGTGTACAAAACGGAGAATCTCTTTCGAAGTATCAGGGTTTCGGACGAAAACTCGCCTGTTACAAAGGCATTTCAATTTTTTTAACTTATTTGAACTCCATAATTTTTGTGTGTTCAAAATGCACCATTAAAAGCTACATCATAAATTTTTCAACCCTTTCTGACTTCATTTGTTATTTTTCATGCACTTGGTGATTTTTTTTTCCAGCTAAATAACCCCGAAATTGAAAAGCACTTCAAATGAACTCTGAAAAGGTTGAAAGTTGGCATGGTATCATCATTTCACCCAGATAGCATGTTATAAAAATTTGAGAGGGTTACGATAAAAACTGGATGCACTTCGTGTACAAAATGGACAATCTCTTTCGAAGTATCATGGTTTCGGACGAAAACTCGCCTGTTACAAAGGCATTTCATTTTTTAAAATTATTTGAACTCCATACTTTTTCTGTGTTCAAAATGCACAATTCAAAGCCACATAATCAATTTTCAACCCTTTCTGACTTCATTTGCTATTTTTCATGTACTTACTGATTTTTTTCAGCTAAATAACCCCGAAATTGAAAAGCACTTCAAATGAACTCTGAAAACGTTGAAAGTTGGCATGGTATCATAATTTACCCACATAGCATCTTATAAAAAGTGGAGAGGGTTATGGCAAAAACTAGATGCACTTCGTATACAAAATGGATAATCTCTTTCGATGTATCAGAGTTTCGGACGAAAACTCGCGTGTTACAAAGGCATTTCAATTTTTTAACTTATTTGAAGTCCATAATTTTTCTGTGTTCAAAATGCACCATTAAAAGGTACATCATAAATTTTCAACCCTCTTTGACTTCATTTGTTATTTTTCATGCACTTATTGATTTTTTCGGTAAATAACCCTGAAATTGAAAAGCACTTCAAATGAGCCATGAAAAGGTTGAAAGTTGGCATCGTATTATCATTTGACCCACATAGCATGTTATAAAAAGTTGAGAGGGTTACGACAAAAACTGGATGCACCTCATGTACAAAATGGACAATCTCTTTCGAAGTATCACGGTTTGGGACGAAAACTCACTTGTTACAAAGGCATTTCATTTTTTAACTTATTTCAACTCCATAGTTCTTGTCTGTTCAACATGCAACATAGAAAGACACATCATCAATTTTCAAACCTTTCTGACTTCATTTGCTATTTTTCATGCACTTACTGATTTTTTTTAGCTAAATAACCCTGAAATTGAAAAGCACTTCAAATGAACTCTGAAAAAGTTGAAAGTTGATATGGTATCATCATTTACCCACGTAGCATGTTATAAAAAGTTGAGAGGGTTATGGCAAAAACTAGATGAACTTCGTGTACAAAATGGATAATCTCTTTCGAAGTATTAAGGTTTTCGACGAAAACTCGCCTGTTACAAAGGCATTTCAATTTTTTTAACTTATTTCAGATCCGTACTTTTTGTGTGTTTAAAATGCACCATTAAAAGCTGCATCGTCAATTTTCAACCCTTTCTGACTTCATTTGCTATTTTTCATGCACTTACTGATTGTTTTAGGTAAATAACCCTAAAATTGAAAAGCACTTCAAATGAACTCTGAAAAGGTTGAAAGTTGACATGGTATCATCATTTCACCCACATAGCATGTTATAAAAAGTTGAGAGGATTACGGCAAAAACTGGATGCACTTCGTGTACAAAATGGACAATCTCTTTCGATGTATCAAGGTTTCGGACGAAAACTCGCGTGTTACAAACGCATTTCATTTTTTTAACTTATTTGAACTCCATACTTTTTGTGTATTCAAAATGCGCCATTCAGAGCCACATCGTCAATTTTCAACTCTTTCTGATTTCATTTGCTATTTTTCATGCACTTACTGATTTTTTTCATCTAAATAACCCTGAAATTGAAAAACACTTCAAATAAACTCTGAAAAGGTTGAAAGTTGGCATGGTATCATAATTTTACCCACATAACATGTTATAAAAAGTTGAGAGGGTTACGGCAAAAACTGGATGCACTTCGTGTACAAAATGGACAATCTCTCCCGAAGTATGAGGGTTTTAGACGAAAACTCGCCTGTTACAAAGGCATTTCATTATTTTAACTCCATACTTTTTGTGTGCTCAAAATGCACCGTTCAAAGCCACATCGTCAATTTTCAACCCTTTCTGACTTCATTTGTTATTTTTCATGCACTTACTGATTTTTTTCCAGCTAAATAACCCTAAAATTGAAAAACATTTCAAATGAACTCTGAAAAGGTTGAAATTTGGTATGGTATCGTCATTTCACGGACATAGCATGTGCTAAAAAGTTTAGAGGGTTACGGCAAAAACTGGATGCACTTCGTGTACAAAACTAACAATCTTTTTCGAAGTATCAAGGTTCCGGACGAAAACTCGCCTGTTACAAAGGCATTTCATTTTTTTAACTTATTTGAACTCCATACTTTTTGTCTGTTCAAAATGCACCATTCAAAACCACATCATCAATTTTCAACCCTTTCTGACTTCATTTGCTATTTTTCATGCACTTATTGATTTTTTTTCAGCTAAATAACCCTAAAATTGAAAAGCACTGCAAATGAACTCTGAAAAGGTTGAAACTTGGCATGGTATCATTATTTCACCCACATAGCATGTTATAAAAAATTAAGAGGGTTACGGCAAAAACTGGATGCACTTCGTGTACAAAATAGACAATCTCTTTCGAAGTATCAGCGTTTTCGACGAAAACTCGCCTATTACAAAGGTATTTCATTTTTTAAATAACCTAAGAATTACCAAATTGGATATAATGATAAAACACGATAATATTAAACAGTAGAAAAAAGAATCACTAGAAAATCTATTTTTAAAGTAAAGTTATTCACAAACTAGTGATTCACACAAATTTCAAATAATTCAAATTTAAACTATTCAAATTTGAAAACTACTGCCACTAACAGAAAGTTTTTATTTTTTATGACCTAACGCAAAAAAGATTCACGCATTAACTCTCAATAAAGCACAAAAAAACTCAGAAACAAAAGAAAATAAATAAAGCAAAAACCAAAAAATAAAACATAATTAAAAAATAGGCCGCCTAGTGGGCTGCCACGACCTGCATACGACTAGAAACCCAACCTAGGCTAGGATGCAGGCCCGCGAGGCCCATTAGGCCCAACAGGGCCGCACAGGTTCGATAGGCCCACATAGGCCTGCTTAGAGAGGAGCTCGAGGGAGCAGCCGTAGCGTGGCTTATAAACCAGTGTGGCTGCCCCTCGCTTGGCGACGTGGGACTAAAGTTCCCCTGCATCGCGCCTGCACGAGCATCACCTTTAGTCGCAGTTGGTGGCTCCGACCGCGACTAAAGACCCCCCCCTTTTAGTCGCGGTTGGAGCCACCAACTGCGACTGAAGGTCAATTTTAGCTAGCCCAAGCGACGGGAAGCCAGACCTTTAGTCACGGTTGGTAGCTCCAACCGCGACTAAAGGGGGGTCTTTAGTCACGGTTGGAGCCACCAACCGCGACCAAAGGCCTCCTTATATATACTACACTTCAAAAAAATCAGTTACTCTGCTCTTCGACCTCTTCGTGACATCGCCATCGTCACCGTCTCGCCTCCCCGACGCCGCCCGCGTCGTCGCCGTCTTGCCATGCCGTCGTCGTCTCGCCTCCTCGCGCCTATCTCTAACGCCGCCCATGCCCGTTCCTCCCCGAGACCGGCCTGATCGTCGCCTCGCCTCGCCGAGCCCGGCCTGAGGTCGCCTCGCCGAGCCATAGACTCGCCTCGTCGTCGCCCGCTGTGACCTCCCTCCCCCCCTCTGTCCCCTCTCCCTCGCCCCCTGTGCCGCCATGGCGGCCGCCGGCCCCTTCACGGCCTGAACCCCCCCCCCCCACCCAATTTTGATGAACACACACACACACAATTTTGATAATTAGATGATTAATTAGATGTATAGATTATTAGATGATTCGATGCAAGAATTTTGACATTTTTGACATTTGAGGAATTAATTAGTATAATGTATGTATAGAAATATTGAGGAATTTTTTACATTTTGATACAATGTAGAAATTTAGGGTTTAGGGTTTATACAATGTAAAAAATTTGACATTTAGGGTTTAGAAATTTGACATTTGATCCAATATATGTATAGCAATTAGTATATGTATGTATAATGTATAGAAAACATTTGAGGAATTTTGATAAAGGAATTACAAAAATCACAATCAAGCATTTTTTTAAAATTTGCATAAAATTTCTTCTCGGATTCAATGATGTCTGGCCCCCATCCTCGTCGTTGACTCGTTCGTGACGATATCCTGCTTCAGAGGGGCAATGTTCAGGACTGGGCCTCGCCTGGCTGGCATTGGGAGGTGCTACCTTTAGGGGCGCGCTACTTGGTGAGGAACCCGGGTCCTGTCGTCGACCCGGATCTTCTTTGGTGGCGTTCGCGTGGGCCACTATCGGTGCAGAGGCAGCCGGCCCCACCGGAGGTGGTATGCCACCATGTCAGGGAGGAGGACGAGCACGTCCCTCGGTACATGGATGCGTTGGACATCAGGTTCTCCAATACCTGGCAGGTTCTTTAGGGATCTCACCCGAGCTATGATCCTTTCATAGTTCCTTCTCTTTGGGTGTCCACCACCTGCCGTGCGAGACATCAACTGGATCTGTAGTAGTGACATTATATAATTAATAATATTCGAGATGTATTAGTGATAATATTCGAGATGTATTCGAGATTACATTCGATAATATTCGAGACGATTTATTCGAGATTATATTCCACGATGCATATTATGTACTATGATTCAGTTTTACTTATTGATTGCATGCATTCTAATTTGAATACTAAATTGTTTTATCTTTCTTCTGGGTTAGTTAAATATAAGCTATGGACAATACCGACAGAGAAGGAGACGAGGCTCTATTCGGCATCATACGCTCCACGAGCCCAGAGCATGAACATGAAGATGATGACGGCTCGCAATATTTGAACAATTCCGGTGAGGGTTGTATGTTTGATGAAGACGAAAGAATAGATGAATTCGACAACGATGTTGACGAAGAAAATGTTCTTCAAATAACAAAGACCGACAAGGTATATTTACATGTCTTAACTGAGTTGTATATCTATTAACGAATCAATCTTTCTTCTTTTAGGCCTTCGGATCGAGCAAATCTTCTACAAGCGACGGGGTAAAGCGAGGCCCGGCCAGAAAGTTGGACGCTGGCATAAAGTTCAACATCGATTCCATCAATACATCAACTGGTGAACCGCTTGAACCTAAGAAAAATGCGACCAAGTTCAAGAATCAATGCGGAGTTATTGTCAGGGACCAAATCCCGATCTCCGCACAAGAATGGAAAAGGCCAGCAAAGGGAGATCGACAAGGAGTTACTTTTGTCGATGAAAGAGCAAAAGATGTGCTTTGGACCGAGATGATGTCACATTTCACACTAGCAGATAACTTGACAGATGCAGATCTGAATAAAGTCAGAAACTATGCTCTTAAAAAGATGACGATCGCATTCAACACCTTCAAGAAAAATGCATGGGCTGCATACGTCAAAACAAACAAGACGACTCCAATATTCAAGGGAGCACTCGTGAAGGCAAAAGATCAGTGGGACAATTTTGTGAAGTTCAAGGAATCGGAACTAGCTAAGGAACGGTCGAGAAAGAACAAGATTAATGCTGCGAAAAAGGAGTGGCACCATACTCTGGGGCCAGGTGGCTACCAGACGGCCCTGCCTAAGTGGGATCAATCCGAAAAAGATATGATTAGTGCAGGGGTCACTCCAGTTACAGTGACCTGGCCCCCGAGGTGCAGGACATGGTTTTACGCGTATGGGGGGAAGTTGGACCCAAAGACAGGGGCTATTATTGTGAAGGCAAGTCTTAAAAAAGTGACAGATGAAATGTCGATGAAAATAGAAGAAGCTTGAATGGGGATGTTCACGCCCAATAGAGAGGACAACGAGCTTACGCGCGCCCTGAAGAATCCTGAACATCCAGGAAGAACATGAGGGAAAGGCGTTGTTCCGTGGTTTGAGGGGTTTGCTGGTTGGAATGATGACTACAGAAGTCGTGCGAGAAAGAAGATGCAGGAGGAGCGGAAGAAGAAGGAGGAAGCAGTCCGCCTTGAAGGCCTCGAATCAAAGCACCTGGAGTTGGAATCCAGAGTCGGGCGGCGGCAGGAGCAGATTGACTCACTCAGCCAAAAAAGGGTGTCTCGGCGGCAACATGAGCAGATCGATCCAACATTGGATACCACCGTCCCATCTATGCCGAGAAGCAGCGTGGGTTCCGCCCCGACCGATATCGATGACGGTGCACTGCTAGCTACCTACCATGTGGATGATATCAAAGACGGGACTAATTGTGAGCTACACATGAAAGTGAAGAACTTATCCATGACGGTGAAGGACGGCTATGCTTTAGCAAATCCCCCAGAAGCAACCTTCCATTGCAATCCCATTTCAGCTGGCTATGCTTGTGTCGGGGTTGATGGAGTGATGTCAGCATATCACGAGCTACAACTTGACATTCCTGGAGGTGACGAGGAGAGAACACTGGGGAGAGGCCATACATTGTATCATTCTATGGAAAAAGTTGTTTTAGTTATTCAATCAAGAGCACTTGACACATCTTTAGTTAGTTGCTATTCTCTGTAAATGATTTCTTTCTATAATTTAAAGTCTCTAGCTAGTTGTGTTCTTGTTCATTACCTGGAATTATCCTCACTATATTCGTTTCTGTGGTATTGTGCAGAATGAAGATGCATGAAATGAAACAATTTGGACGCTATGGCATTGGGTTCATTGACCCAAATACGATCAATCAAAAGATATGGAAAACTTCATATTTGAGAAAAGACACAGAGAAAAAAATGCTAGCATTTTTGATCCATCTAAACACCCAACCAGAAATGTACTTCCTTACAACTTTGGGTGAGTGTTATTATATATATATATATATATATATATATATATATATATATATATATATATATTGTACTACAAATTCTATTATTTGCTTACTAGATGTTAATAAGTGTTGTTGATGAGTTATGCAGTTATCACTAGATCTTGTTAATCATTAAAGTTGACAAGGGAAAAGTTGAAGTACTCGACTCGCAATTAAAGGATCCATCCGAATACGCAATCGTGAGAGGGCTGCTTGACAGGTAATTTCTATCATTATCGCACTATGTCGGCCTCTTTAATTACTTCATTTCGTGATATCAATTAGTTAATAACTCATTTATTCATTTTCTTTGCCGGTGAGCAGGGTTTCGGCCAAGTTCATCAAACAGGTCCCAAGCGATTGGGCACAACAACTGAAATGGGTGCGACCCAAGGTAATTAAGTACTACTAGCTAGCTAGTTACGTTCGTGCATCTCTTTAATTATTGTTTTAATACCAGTATCATGCTTGATTAATTATTACCTAATTGAATTTTATTCTCATAAAGTGCATGGTGCAGGAGCAGGGAAATAGTTTATGCGGATACTACGTTTGCGAGTACATTTGCATGATCACGTCTGAAAGGAGCATAAACGAAAGAAATCTTTGGATACGTTTGCCAAAACACTATTCATAATTTTTTTATCATGATCTAGCTAATATATATACACACAACTAATATATTCATCTTGATCTCCATCTTGTAGCTGACGGAGATGCGGGGCCAGCTCCTACCAGAGGCTCGGGTACGAGCAATTCAAAAGGAATTAGCTGAATTTCTGTCCGACCAGGTCATAGATCCCAAAGAAGAATACCATTACAAGATCTCCAGGAATTAGCTACATTTCTACGAGGCCTGCATATATATATGTAATGATCCTCAAATTGTAGGAGAAATTGTATTTATATATATATGTGTGTGTGTGTGTGTGTGTGTGTGTATGTATATGTATATGTATATGTATATGAATGGTCGTCGTACTAGCAATTCGATGATATAGATATATATGATATATATATATATGATCGCGGTTCTACGAGAAATTATATTTATATTTATATATATATGCATGCACAATGTGTGTGCAGTATGTACGTAGTAGCGTGCTATATGTTTGAAATGAAAATTAATTAAATGGAAAATACAAAATTAAAAGGAAAATTAAATCATAATTAATTCATAAAATCCTAAAGAATTAAAAGGAAAAATAAAATAAAACTAAAAAAACTAAATACTTTTAGTCCCGGTTGGTGTTACCAACCGGGACTAAAGGTCCCCCAGCCCACGGCAACGTCGGATGCCATGTGGAGGGCCTTTGGTGTCGGGCCGTGTTGAACCGGCATTAAAAGGGGCTTTAGTCCCTACCCTTTAGTGCCGGTTAGAGAACCGGCACTAAAGGCCCTTACGACCCGCGACTATAGGGCCGGTTCTGCACTAGTAAGGTGTGAAGTTTTAGATGGTAAAACTATTTCCTTTATACATGAACATGAAATACCCTAGGCCATGCTAAACAAAGCATCAACACGGGTAATGAAAGTGAAATCCTATAGTGAAAATGTAAATTAACACAGGAAGTAAGGCCAGATTTCAACTTTATCAATCTAGATAGTGAAGTTTACTTTAATGACCTCAACAAACAACACCCCCTCTTCCAGTATCCCTGAAACAACCACATAAAAATATTTTTGCATGAAAAATATATGAAAAGTGGATCACAAAGGCAGAGGATGAGACAACGGTAACTCACTTGACCAAGAATATTTTCTACTAAGGACTTCATCATACCAGGTAGGTGGAAGATATCTCTATCAAACGCGGAGGCGATAGGATAGGCGACTCCATCGCCCCATCGCCGTCGGCCACTCCGGCCGCCGGCGACCACCCCCCCTCCCTTGTTTTGGCTGCCCTGGTCGCCCCTCCGATGATGCTTGCTTCCATAGCGGCAGCGGGCGTAGCTCCATCGTCGCCCCACGCCGCCACGGGAAGCACTCCGACCATGGAGGTCTGCTCTACTCGGCCTCTCGAAGCTGGACGTCTCCGTCGCCTCCGCCGACGTCGTCCGGAAGGGCTTGGTCCTTCCAGGTGGGTTCTTGGCGTCGTCAACACCCGCCGCGCTCCATGGAGCCTGTGGCCGTGGGGAGCCCCTTCTCCTTTCACCCGGTGAGGCGCTGCTTCAGTTCTCGCTCATCAACTTCTCATCGCCGGTATGTGCTCCTCTCTCCTTTTCCTCGGCGCTAGCTTCTCCTACCCTGGTTTGGGTTGAGGTTCTTCTGGCGGCTCCTCCGCCTTCGCCAGCCGCCATTGTTAGCTTGATTAATGGTTGGATTGGCTCTCCTTTTGCTTACCCTTTGATCCATCAGGTTAGCAGCCAGCTGTTCGCTTTTACTGTCGCCAACGTGTCTATGGCTAAGTTCGTGTTATCGCTAGTTGGGATTAACTATAAAGGGATAGTCGTTCGTTTCCTCGACCAGCCAACCGAGGTGGGCTCTCGTCCACCAAGGCTCTTCGCGTCCTCGGTCCCGCATCATGTGATGTCTAGGCCATCTGGTCTGGCCTCTTCCCTCCTTGAGTCAGCAGAACCCCTTTGTGATCCTCTTCCTGCTTCGCGTGCTCTGGGTCTCCAACCGCTACTGCTGCCATCTTCTTTGACCTCTGTTCCTTGCTCATCTTCTGGCCTAGGCTTGGGTGTCGCGCCCCCCTTCAAGACAAATGCTCCCTCCAACTCCTGTAGCCCGTCCCTCATCTCTGCTTTGGAAGCTCCCCATTTTCTTCCTGATGGATGCACTGCATGCGCCCCGTCGAGCCTTTTGGCGTCTCCCGCGGGTTGCAAGCTGGTGAGCTCCTCTTGTCAATCTTTTTGGGCTGTTGAATCCTACATGCATGCCACCTTCCTTGTGTCGTCCCCGCATGCATGCGCCTCTGAGATCGCCTCTGGTCGCCCTATCACGCGCGCTCACAGCAGGAGACCTCTATTGGATGTTCTGGCCCCTAGAATCATGCAAAGACCAGCGGGCCCGCTCCCTTGGTCAACCTCCGCCCCATCCTCGTTGCATGCAAGTAACGCCTTTTGCTCCTCCTCCCGTCAGGTCACATGTGGGATCGATGACGCCCCTCGGGATGCTGACGCTCACTCTGTGCCCTACCCCGTGACCTCCTCCCCGCCCCCCCCCCATGCTGGATTCCCGCTCGCCAGACCCTTGGCTACTTATGCTCAAGCCCTCCAGTCTTCCCTTTCTGGCATGCAACCCCCCTGCCCTCCCCGTCGTTGCTCTCCCTCTCCTCCTAAAGTTTTCGTCGCCATGGACCGTTGCTTTCGCTGCTTGGCGCGAGATCACCAAGTTAGGGATTGCCGCGACCCTGTGAGATGTCGCCGCTACTGGCGAGTGGGCCACACTCAGCGCTCTTGCATGGCTTTAAATCCCGTGGTTGCCTATCCTGTGGCCAGTGCTCCATCCTCTCCCTCCGCTCCTTCTCCACCCCCCCCCCCCCCCCTTTAGTCGGCGCTTCAGCCTCATGCCTTCTCACCTCCGCTTTCCATCCAATCCCTCCCCTCCCCCATGGCTGACTTCATCCCGCTGGTTAGCGACTCCTCGGACGGCTCGGAATCCCTCTCCCCCAACCCATCCCCTCCCCACCGTGTCTTCTCTTTCCCGGAACAAACTGAGGCGGCAGAGGTGGATGAACCCGTTGAGGTGGAAGAGGAGGAGGACCCCGACGAGGTTGAGTTCGAGTCGGGAGAGGAATCCACCGACTCGGAGGAGACCCCAACGGTGTTCTCTTCTTCCCCACCTAGGCACCGCAGAGATTTCTCCAATGTTTTCATGCCATATACTCCGATTGAACATTTCCAGAACCTTGCTTTTGCCCTAGTAAACCCTCCCCACACCCTTCCCCTCAAGCTTGCATCTGCCGGGCCTTGCAGACCGGGGCAGGAGATCCTCCTGTCCTGATCAGGGCGTCCTCCTACGGGGCAGGACTGGTCGTATTCGGTTCTGCCTATGAGCGTGAAATTTCAATCCTAAACAGCCCCCTCTCTTGCCCCATCAACACCGTCGACCTGGTCCGCCATGAGGACACCGAAAATCGGTTCCTTTTCCGCCTGGGCACTATTTCTGCTCTTAACATCGAAGACTTCCCTCTTGAATATTGGTTCACCCCCACGATCATCAACTCCGTTGTCCCCTTTGCTTGCCCAATTGAGATTGATCCCATCTGCCTCATCGGGGTGGACTACTCTGCCGTTCTTGTTGCCGTGAAGAGTAGTAGTCTCTCCGACGTGCCGCACTCCATTCCTGTCCATGGGTTCTCATGGCTGGGCGCCATTGCCACGGTGCTGGTGGTGCGCTCGCAAGAGCTACCGCCCGACCCGACCTTTGGGAGCCCGGACTCCGATGACGACAGCAACGGTGGAGATGGAGGTGACGGGGGCGATGGAGCTGGCAGCGACTTCCCCGGCGGGATGGATCCTAACCTCTCCGCCCCTCCGCCCCCTCCTACTGACGAGGGCAACGACGACGTGTGGTCTGCCTTCCCGGCGGGCTCACAATGATGGCGAACCACAAGCCGCTTGTGTGCGCGGTCCCCCTCACGGCGCGTCCTACCTCCGTTGAGGTCAAGCTCTTCAAAGGCTTCTACGACGTCCGCGTCCAGGGAATCAACGGCGAGCGCGGTTTCTAACGTATCCCCATGCGACCGGCTGGCTCCCCAAAGCTACTAGTTGCTAACCTTGCTGCTTGCTCTATCGGTTTCCTGGACAGGGTTGCCACCGTGGGCCCTGCACACATTCCGTTCACTGATGCGGAGGTGATTTGCAGCGACTTCATGGGCGTGCCTTTGCTGCTGGCGTCGATGGGGAGGCGCAGGTCATGGGGGCGGTCGCCCGTTTTGACGGGGGCCTCCCTCCCATCCCAGTGCCGCTTCAAGCCTCCTTCAACATAAACGATCTGTCAGCGCTGCCCCCGCCTCAGCCATCTCCTCCTCCGTCGGTGGTCGCCCTCTCTGCACCTCTCCCCCCAAGGGCGTCCTCTCCCACCCTCGTCTACTCTCGGCGCAGCACGGAGCTGCGTTGCGACCTATCCAGGCGCACCGCGGAGCAGCGTATCGCCCTCTCCAGGCGCAATGCGCGCATCTCAATGCTGGAGGATCCCAACAAGCTAACGATGCTGGAGAAGGCCACCATTAGGAAAAAGCTCAAGCTTGAGGGGAAACAGACCACCAAAGACTCTGTTAAGAGCTCCACCATGCTGCTGCCTGCCGAAGAGCTTATGGAGCTCATTGATGACGAGACTCCTCACCTCCTGCGCAAGGACGCGCTTCGGCTGGCCTCGGCTTGTGGCGTCTCAGAGATCGACCTCAACATGGTGCCTCTAGGTGATGATGTGTGATGGCCTTCCATGTTGTTCAAGGCGACACCATGCTCCCCTGATCTGCCCTCGTTGCAGCTGCTGCTTCCCTAACAATTTTAGCTGCAGCTATGTCCTCAGGCGGTGCCGCATGCATGCTATCCCCTATGTAGCCTTTTCTTTCCTTTTTTAATTCGGCCGAGGGCCAGTGTAACCGCCGTTGTATCCTTCTCTATGTTTCTCGCACTATCTATGTATCTACCTATGAAACCTTATGCTCGGCTCAGTTTGCTCTTAATTCGATACAACCCTTAGTTTCCAATGATTAACAACCTCAATGTAATCTCCTGGAATGTGCGCGGACTTGGAAGACCAAAAAAATGTACCGACGTTAAATCCGCTCTCATATCTGCGCCTTGCTCGGTACTCTGTATCCAAGAATCCAAGCTTCCTAAAATCTCCACCTTCAAAGCCGTTTCGTTTCTTCCTCCGAACCTTAGGTCTTTTCATCTTATTCCTTCGACAGGGGCCTTAGGCGGAATTGTTACCGCATGGGATTGCAACGTTCTCTCTTGCAATAAGGTAGTCAAATCCACGTTCTCTTTAACATGCTGGTTCGAGTCCTTGACAGGTGATCTATCTTTTGTGGTTACCAATGTCTACGGCCCCTACGACTCCACTCTTAAATCAGACTTCCTGAAATCTCTCACTCACTTGCTTCCTCATATCTCAATTCCTTAGACTATTATTGGAGACTTCAACATTACCCTCAGACCATCCGACAAATACTCCCTTAATTTTAACTTCAACGAAGCAAGCATGTTCTCCTCAATTAACAATATGCAGCTCCAAGACCTGCCTCTTCTGGACAGAAGGTTCACATGGTCCAATCAGCAGGACGTGCCTATTTTGGTGCGTCTGGACCGTGCTCTTGTTAATATCCCTTGGGCTACCACATTCCCGGACAGCTCCCTTTCTTCCATTACTAGGTCCACCTCGGATCACGTTCCCATCCAACTATCGGCTGCAACATCTATCCCCAAAGCTTCAATCTTTTGCCTCGACAGATCGCTTCTAAACATTCCCTCATTTAAAGCTAAAGTGGCATCCAACTGGAATAGTGTGGGAGACAGGCATGCTCATCTAGGGTCGGCTGGCGCTCTCTCTCTTAAGATCAAGTGTGTTTGGAACATGGCCAAGTGATGGTCTTCTTCGTGGAGATCTCTGAAAACGTTGGTCACAAACTGCTCCATTACTATTAACCTCCTTGACAAGCTTGAAGAAGCCAGGCCGCTATCCAACCTTGAGATGCGACTTCGTACAGCTGTCAAACTCTCCCTCCACCGCCTTAATGCCACCATTGCGGCTCACTGGAGGCAACGAGCAAAAATTAAGGACTGTGTGTTGGGTGACGAGAACTCATCATACCTTCACGTTTGTGCATCCGTCCGTCACCGCAAAAATCAAATCAAGTCTCTAACCGATGACGGTGTCACTTACTATGCTCACAACGACAAGGAGGCCATCCTTCTTAACTTCTTCAAATTGATTGGGGTGACCTCTGAAACTAGGTTCTCCTTCAACGTCGACTTGCTCTTGGGACCGAACTCTCTGTCCGCAGCTCAAGGAATAGATCTGGCTAAACCTTTTTCCCTGGATGAAATTAAATCGGCCCTTAGGGCCATGAACGATAATGCTAGCCTAGGTCCAGATGGCTTTGGGACGGCATTCTATAAGACCAATTGGGATCTGGTTAAGAACGACCTGCTAAATCTTATGTCTGAGTTCCATGCTGGCTTGGCGGACCTGAACTGCATCAACAAGGCTCCCATTGTGTTGATCCCGAAAAAAGGCAACGCTGGCAAACCTAAAGATTTTCGTCCGGTCTCTTTGCAGAACTGCTCGATCAAAATTGCGTCAAAATGCCTCTCTAATAGAGCTCAGCCTATTATTTCTCAATTGATCCACCATGAGCAAACTGGGTTCATCAAAGGTCGCGGGATTGCGGAAAATTTCGTCCATGCGGCAGATATTGTTCAAACATGCTTCAAGAGAAAGCTCCCAGCTGTGGTCCTTAAACTTGACTTCCAGAAAGCTTTTGATTCGGTGTCTTGGGATTCTCTTCTTCGGATTATGCGTGCTTTGGGGTTCCCAGATTTATGGTGCCTCTGGATTGATCACCTGAAGAAATCTTTGATCTCCGTTGTCATCCTAAATGGTAGGCCGGGACCATGGTTTCAATGCCGCCAAGGGTTGAGGCAGGGGGATTCTCTCTCTCCCTACCTGTTTATTATCGTCGCTGAGATGCTTAAGCGCCTGATCCTAAAGTCATCGGCTGATGGCAACCTCTCTCACCCGATTGATGGGGGTCTCTCTTGCCCTGTTCTTCAGTACGCCGATGACACTCTCATTATCCTAGCTCCAGATATCAACCAGCTGCACACCCTTAAGCAAATTCTTCTGCAATTCTCCACGGCTACCGGTCTCTCCATCAACTTTCACAGAAGCACGTTCGCTCCGATCCATGTAAACCCTATCACGGTTGCATCATTAGCCGCGGTGCTTGGTTGCCTCGTGGCTACTTTCCCTCAATCCTACTTGGGAGTCCCACTTTCAACTCACAAGCTTAACCTGTCGGATTTCTTCTTCATTATCGATAAGATTGATAAACGTCTGGCGGGTTGGCGAGGTATAATGCTTTACCTGGCAGGCAAGGCTATTCTGGTTCGCTTTGCGCTTCGTGCCTTGCCTATCTACGCGATGAGCGTCCTTCTCCTTCCAGCCGGGACTATTCACGAAATTGACAAAAGAGGCAGAGCTTTCTTTTGGGCGGGCCAGGAGACAGTAACCGGGGCCAATGTAAGGTGGCTTGGGATATTGTTTGCGCCCCGTTCGACAATGGGGGGCTCAGGTTCTACTCCCTTCAGCACATGAATATGTGTTTGCTCCTTAGGCATATCTCATATCTTCATACAGCTCACCCCAACTCTCATACTCCGTACTTGGTTTCCAAGTATGGATGGTCTCCTAACAATGATCTTGCTATCTATGACAATGCCCACACAAGGGCTTGAATTCTTTCGATCTATTACTAGAGTTAAGATTGGCAATGGTCTCACTACGTCATTCTAGTCGGACCTATGGTTTCAGCCCCTCCAGAACACTCTCGATCACCAATTCCCAGCCTTATTCTCTCATTCCAATCGGAAGACCGCTTCGGTGGCTTCGGTTCTCGCTTCGACCGACCTCTCTTTAGACCTTGCTCCCAGACTGCCCAACGCGGCTACTAGCGAACTCATTACATTGCGCAACACATTGTCTGCAGTAAATTTGAATTTGCAGGTGCCTGACCAAAGAATTTCAAGGGAGCATGGGAAGCCTCTAATCAATAAAATGGCTTACAAGGCAATCTGGCAGGCAAGACCGAAAGATCAACTTGCACCAGCCATTTGGAAGAACTACGCCCCAAACAAGAGCAGAATCTTCGTCTGGCTAGCACATAAAGACCGGCTATACACCAATGAGAGAATATTTCGCCGAAACATCGCCTCCGAAGACTCCTGCACCTTCTGCAATAACACTGAGTCAATTGACCATCTACTCTTCCGCTGCAAACAGCTAAGGCCTCTCTGGGATGGAATGGCCGCCTTATGTAACGATACTCCTATGGGGCTGGGCCACGCCTGGGATGGGTAGCACGAAGACAAAACTCGCTCAACGGTGCTTATTGCCCTCCTTTGGAACATATGGAAACGACGAAACGCAATGGTCTTTCGAGCGGAGTACCAGGGACTTCACCACATTGCCACCGCAACGGCCGAAGACCTAACCCTCTGGGCGCATCGATGCAACAACGCTACAAGGAGGACAAGGATCTCAGATTGGTCCTCCATGTTGACACAACTTGCTGCGAGATTATAACCTCTGTATTCCTCTGTCCCCCTTTTTTTTGGTTTTCTTTCCCCTCCTATTCTTGCAATCCCCGCATGTAATCCTCCATAACTTTTCTCCACCCCGCATGTAATCGGCTCTTTTGTAATGACTGTTGACTCGTAATAAAGTTCAGGCAGGCGTAAGCCCGTCGTTGACGCGTCAAAAAAATCATACCAGGTAGGACACTATTCATTGATGCCATCAAGTAATGCCTATATAGTCGATTTTATTCACATCAACACCAGCCTGTATAAATAAATTATAATTTATTTGAGAAATGCTTGAGGTACCGTCTGCAGAAAATGTATACACCAAGAAATGAAGCTGCATCTATAGACTACATATTGAAGGAAGCTCCATAAATGAAGAAAGATTAAGAAGTGATGCTTCATAAAAATAGCAAGAACTACTCAAACAGTATACACACATATCAAACAAAAACCAAGTTTTTTAGCTATTTCTTCAATCTATGGAAATAAAATTGCTAGGTGCAGATCCTCCTTTATGATGGGCTTATTTCTAATTACAATTTATTTAATTCAAGGAAGTTCTCTATGTAAAGCTTAGAATGGATATCAACATTTGTTAATTGCTGGAATGGCTGCTCTGTGATGTCTGATTCTAAGAGGCGAACAAGTTGTCTGGTGTATCCCGGGTTAGCATCCATACACACATCCGGTGGAGACCACAGTCCACAGGAACCCATACACTGTAAAGCAAATCCAGTAAAGTGGCTAGGCGTTTATTAAAAACATGCCTTCTTCGAATTAGATTTTACCTTTGCTTCTTGGAGAAGACATATACTCACTGGGCAGCTTTGTGTATGCTCGGAAGACATAACAGAAAAAAGGAACCGGAACATGAAGTCATTCTTGGGAGCTTCCCCCAATAAACATTTCAAAATAACATTTTCCAAATAAGTCTCCTGCTGCAGACGTTCTCTGTTTAAGACAGGAACTCTAAGAACAAAGCGCTTTAGATTATCATGTTTAAGACAGGACAACAAACAGTGTCCTGTTGGCTGGAAAATAACAAACACATTGTAGTACCTGATTTCATCAACTTTGTGGCTGTTAGATTTCCTGTCATTAGAGTACCTTGTCTGAAAACACGAGTTATTATTAGAAAATTGGCCAACTGCTTATCAGTATAGATTTTAAATTGAAACCATTGTGCAAACCAATAACCAGTATAACCTCCAATATAGAAATATACCTAATGGATATCTTTTTAAGGCATAGATCGAACAATGTTGTGCTAACTTCCCCATTTTTCTATATGGATGCGTACACTACAAGAGAAGCCACTCCCAAGATCAAACATCATCAGAATTGGTACTCTAACTTTGGTAATCATCTGCCTTGATCAATCATTTACTTTTCGGAGTCTACACAAATCCATTTAACTTGAAACAAATCGACAAATAGAGAATTTTAGAACAAAATTAACAACCGCTATCCATCGGGAATTGGAAACTGAAAATTCCCCAAATGCGCTAGTAATAACATGTTCAATGCCCTCAAAGATTGAAGAACAAAACATTCCCCAAATCAAAATGCCAGAACCAGTCTCCAAGATTTACCCAAATCAATAATTGGCTGCAGCCAGTATGACCGCCACCTGCACAAAATAAGGATTGGTGGGATATTAGAATAACGTAATCATTCGGTGGAAGAAGGAGTCATAATCATAAAATAAAGAAACTATGTTGATAGAGGGTAACCTAGGGAAGAACCATGCTGCCAGAGTAGAAAGGGCGAAGGGAGAGAGGAAGCTTATATACACATACAGAGGCTTGTGTACTGAAGAAAACAGAAAGTCACCTACAACATTAAGCGTTGCCGGCAAGTGGCACACATCATCCACCATAAGTGCGTCCAGAAAATGAAGATTGATTACTTCCTTCAAACCACAGCGGATCTATTTCGCCTGTCAAACAGAAAAAGAGTCGAGCGTAGGTCCACATCAACCTAATCGGTGTGCGCTCTGCAAGGCCAGGGACCTTGTAGCTCGGCTAGTCTCTCAGCCTGTAACCTAGCCTCGCCATGACTCCTCCATTTTAACAACGAATTATATATTTCCCCCTAAAAGAAATTGTTAAGCAATCAGTCCAGGACGTCTGTATATGGACGAGTTTGGGCAACAAATCACATGAACTAAATACAACTTACATGATCAATGAAATTCAGGTACTCAAGTTTGACAACTTCACATTCAGATTTCTTGAAGTCTCTAATATACTGATCACCTCCTGTAGACAGCTACATAGGACCTATAAATAAAGAAATTAGATGTAGAATAAATTGGTGATTGCACATGAACGAACCAGCTGTCTTACACCCATTCGAGCCCCTCAAAGTGATGCATGCCCTGAGCGCTTCCCAACCGAGAGGCCCCAATTAAAACCGATCCGATGTCTGCACGTACCTCCGTCTGGGCGCTCGACGTGGTGGATCGGGCGACGGCGCTCCCAAGGACTCCAGATATGGCATGAAAAAATGGATACTTCAAAGGTGTAGTGCGCCACCGATCTGGGGATGGAGCTTGCGGCCGGCTCAAGAAAAAGAGGCACCCTGCTGCGCCTTTAAGGAAGCAAGGAGAAGGAGGACAGCAACGGGTAGGCATAGACGAAGGCGGCGCAACCTACCTTTTTTTTTTTTTAACTTAGGCAGCGCAACCTACCTAGTGCCAGAGAGGAGAGATTGGGGAACAGTCGGGTAGGGAATGGGAGGAAATGCTGGATGACCGTTCATCAGGGATCAGACGTTACAGCGTATAGGTGAACGAGAGGGCCTCCATTTAGTTTCGGGAGTAGCTGCACATAGGACAGTCGGCCCAAGAACAGCCCACACGTGAGGGAAGGCACATCGGACGACCAGCAACAGTCTATCAACGACATCCGACGGTTAGGAGCATGAATACCTGAGAGAGTTGGAATGTGGTGCAGTTTTACTGTCCTTAATTAACTAGATCATCGATGACGCGCGTTGCTGCGCCCATTCATTTATTAGATAGAATGGTAGAATATGTAAATATGTGGAGACATAAAACATGACAATTACTTTGCATCAACATGTATCTATAAGGGAATTTTGTGTTGGCTCAAACAATAATAGTAGCAAAACCATATTGCAGCTTGATATTGGATGTAGAAATTGTTTCCTTATGCGCTAACACAAAACTGTTGAAGCTGGATATCAATACCGACTGCAACACTAAGACTACATATGCCCACAAACAGGCACTTGAATAAACAATGATAGAAACATCTTGAGAGGTCATGCCTCGAACCCACTTTCAGCGTACTAAAATGGAGCCAAAGGAATTCACCCGATCATATTGTGTCCCTAAGAAAGCCAAGTAGGAATTTCAGCTCAGCCAGTGTTTGAACAAAGTGACGACATCAGTCAGATATTATAAAGTTTTAAGCATCCCAAATGGCATGATACAAACAAAGATATAATAGTGTTTCACCTGATTAAAATAATGAAAATTGAATAGTTGAGATTCATTTCATTGGGTATTGAATAGTTTGAGAAAATTCAACGAAGAGAACGTAATATTCCAGTTATGATTTTACTTCTCATGACGTTATCTCAAAAAGATTTTCTTGAAGCACAAAATAATAATCCCTTGTTATCTTGTTTGGCATCGCAAACACAAATGATCTATGTATATCATTGATAGAATGAACCATGCTGGAACTATGAACGAAACGAATAGTTTTGTCTGTTTTTTAGGAACTACCAAACTACTTCAACTATAAAATTATGAAATATGAAAATATAGTAATTCAGTAACAATGATCTGCAGCCTAGTTGGACTTACATAAAGGAGCTTGTCTATGGACATTTAAAAGCTGCAAAAATTGAACTGCAGTAGCACAAATGATTTAAAATAAATCTGAATGGTTATCTATTCAATACAAAGCGGTAAATCCTTTCCATGTGCGACCTTCAAACTTCTTAAGGTTGAATAAAGCGAATAGTTTGAGAAAACTTGTAGGAAGAGAACATAAACATTCCAGTTCTATCTTTTCTTCCCATGACATTATGTCCATATGATTTTCTTGGCCCGCAGAATAGTAACCCCTTTGTTATTTTATTTGGCGTCGCAAACAAAGATGATCTATAAATATCACTGATAGAATGACCCGTGCTAGATCTATGAATGAAACAAATATGAATTAGTTTGTTTTCTAGGAATTACCTAACTACTTCAACTCTAAAATTACAAAATATGAAAATCAAGCTATTCATCTATATTAATTCAGTAACAATTATGTGCAGCCTAGTTGGAGTTACATAAAGGAATTTGTCTATGGAAATCAAGCTATTCATCTATATTAATTCAGTAGTACATCGTTTAATACATATATGAATGGTTATCGATTCAATATGAAGTGGAAATTCTTTCCATCCATGACCTTCAAAATTCTTAAGACTACATGAATTAGATTAGAGAAAATATGATATGGGATCTTATGTACCTTGTGGACGGAATTTTGATGCTAAGGATAGATGAGATGCAATGTGTGAGGACGCAAACCAATCATGACGCAGTCAGCAAGATATATATTGAGGTCACCATACATGCTAAGCACCGGAGTTGCAGCAAGTGGTGAGCTCGTCGACTGCGTTGAAAGTAAGGGGCTAGTATTTGCTGCGTGCAGCCTGCGCTTCTTCTTGGCTAATAAAAGACCTTACCAAAGGAGGAAAAATATTTATAGGATTGAGATCGAGCTCATGCCTAATAAGTAATGGCTCAACGAATATATCTGCTTGCCACTCTGACTACAGTTTATAGTGGACAAGGAAGAAGGAACTAATCTTCACTTAGCATATATTCCATGTTAACTAACCTGATTCGTAGGATTCCATGTTAACTAACATGATTCGTACCATTGCAAATAGACGACTCATGAATTGCTTTTCCTAAAAATTCCAGAACCATCCAATAGTCCCCAAAACGAAATACCACAACCTGCAGCCAAAAAAAAGCAAAAGAAAAAACAGATTTAAGATGAGCCGGACTGATCTGATCGAGAAGGTAATGGGGGAGTGAAAATATGCAGATAGCAAGACGGCTAGGGGAGAAGCATGACCGGTGGACATGGAAGTGCCGGAGGAAGGAGGGGAGTAGATATATAGACCGGTGGAGATAGCAATAGGAAACGGAAAACTGCTTGACTCCACCAATTGACAAGGAACGACGGAGATGCGAGTGCAAAATTATACCTCAACCCCACCATCCGCCACCACCGGCGACTTGTGCTTCCTCTACTATCATTAACTGCTATAGGAAACGGAAAACTGCTCGACTCCTCGCCTAAGTATTGACGGATGAACTTCTCCGCATCTACCGGTGAGACCTTCTCCCAATAGATCGATCGATCGCCACTGCGTCGTTCCGCATCGCCTCACTCCCGTCGCCTCTGGTACATGCGGTGGATCAGATCCAAGCTTCGTTTTTTTCTTTCTCCCAAGACGAGCAGGTTGCGCAGAGCGGGTAAGGCTCGCGGGAGGAGCAGTCTTGGGCTGGTTGAAAAGGCCCAGTTAACCAGAGCGTTCAGATTCGGCCTGTGTAGCAGCTGTCCTTTAGGACATTTGGCCCAGTAAATAAAACATACGGTTAAGGCCAGAACATATGTTAGATTTGACGGCTCAGATCTCCAAAATCAGGCAAACGGACGGCCAAAAACGTCTAAGTCGTGAGAGAGCTGGGTTTTGGTTCAGTTTTACTGTCCTAAATGAAAAGATCATGTTCCCAAGAAAATAAACTTACTTTTTTAGAAACACAATGCAGTCGTAGATGCTCACAACATACACACACTCATCGCTATAAACACATGCACACAACAGTGCCCCAATGGGAAGATGGTATGTTGGCAAAACCAAGGAGGGAGGTACTTATTAAATCGGTAGCTCAAGCGCTACCGACGTACATCATGGGAGTTTTTAAAGTACCTTTTTCGGTTTGTGATGACCTTACTCGTATGGTGGGGAACTTCTATTGGGGCTCTGAAAAAGGCAAGCGGAAAGTGCACTGGAAACGATGGGACGATCTTCTTAAGCCCAAGGATAGAGGGGATTGGCTTTCCGTGACTTTCGTCTATTTAATCAGGCACTCCTTGTTCGTCAGGCATGGCGTCTTCTCACAAGGCCGGAGAGTTTGTCTGCTCGGGTGCTCAAAGCACGGTACTACCCCTTTGGCAATTTAGAGGACACGGTTTTCTCCGGTAATGCCTCATCATGCTGGACTGCAATATGCCACGGGCTGGAGCTCTTGAAGAAAGGGTTGCTTTGGAGAGTTGGGAATGGAAGAAGAATCAGAATCTGGAGAGACAATTGGGTCCCTAGGCCACACTCTTTCAAACCGATATCCACCCAAGGTCGCTGCCGCATTCGGTTTGTTTCAGACCTGCTAAACGCGTATGGGTCCTGGAAGGTGCAGCTCATGTATGAGTACTTCGTCCTTGTGGATGTACATGAAATACTGAAGATAAGGGCATCCCCTCGGCTCGAGGAGGATGTGATTGCATGGGGCCCCGGGAAGAATGGTATCTTCACTGTTAAATCAGCTTACAACCTTGCATATGATAAGTTGACACGGGATACAGTTCCTTCGTCGTTCTGCACCCTCCGGGAGTAGGAGGTGTTGGGAGTTTGTTTGGAAATGCAATGCTCCTCCTACAGTGCGCCACTTTGCATGGAGATTAGCTTCTAATGCTCTTCCTACATGGCAAAGGAAGAATAGAATCAATCTAGAAGTACAGGGTATCTGCCCTGTGTGTGGCACTAGGGAAGAAGATAACTACCACCCGTTTGTTCGATGTCAGTACAGAAGGGACCTATACAAAGAGATGGCTAAAATCTGGGAGCTGCCTGATATTTCCTTGTTGCCGAATTGCGGGAAAGAGTGGTTGTTGCATGCGCTGGACCCTCTACATGACGTTGCGAGAACTAAGATGCTCCTGATCTTTTGGCGGAGTTGGTATGTTAGGAATGAAATAGTCCATGACAAATCGGCACCACCTATGGAGGTTTCGGTCCGGTTTCTACGCAACTACTTGGACTCCTTACTGGGCATTAAGCATGACACATCCACTTCGACAGGAAAAGGGAAGACTCCCTTGGTCTGCGGCGATCCTCAATCAAGTGATGTTCCTGAAGTTACTCCGCAACTGTGGAGGCCGCCGGCATTGTGGTGTACAAAGCTAAACACGGATGGATCGTTTGCAAACGATTCGGCGGGAGCCGGCATGATTCTTCGGAATAACGATGGAGGTATTATCTTTTCGGCGTGCAGGGTATTGCACTCTTGTCGGGATGCGTTGGAGGCGGAATTGTGTGCTGCTTTGGAAGGGTTATCCCTAGCTATTCTGCGTACTGATCTTCCCATTGAGCTGGAATTGGACTCTTCGGAGGCGGTCGCCATGATTTCATGCACGGACTTGGATAGATCCGTCCGTGCTGTAGTGGTGAAGGAGATCACTAGTAGAAAACGGTCCATTTGTCCCGGTTCCAGAGGCCCATTTGTCCCGGTTCTGGAACCGGGACTAAAGGGTCAGGACTAAAGCCCTAAACCTTTAGTCCCGGTTCACTTACGAACCGGGACCAAAAGGGCTCCACGTGGCCGCTGCGGGAGCCCAGGCAGGAGGACCTTTAGTCCCCGTTTGTAACACCAACCGGGACCAAAAGGCATCCACGCGTCAGCTTCTGGCAGGAGCTGGTTTTTTTTGAAAGGAAGGGTTTAGGGGGTTTTGAAGGGTTAATTTAGGGGTTTCATATTGTGTTAGCTAGCTAATGGAGAGAAGTGATCTCTCTTTTTCTGTGCTTGGTCGACGTTAGATACTATACATATAAAGAACTCGACGCTAGCTAGTAAGCAAATGAAGGAAAACCATTAATTACACAAGATCTAACAGCTCATCATCATCTTAAGCATACAAAGTTAAAGTCTCATAAAACAAAACAAAAAAGATAAAATGACATAGTCCTCCCTCATAGGACCTAGTCCTCCTTCTTAGGTAAAATGGCATAAAAAAGAATCACACCAATGTCTCCATGATGAAGCTGTTGGGAGACGTAGTAGTAAATCAAAATTTTCCTACGTTCACCAAGATCTATCTATGGAGAAACCAGCAACGAGAGGGGAGAGATTGCATCTTCATACCTTTGAAGATCGCTAAGCGGAAGCGTTACAAGAACGCGGTTGATGGAGTCGTACTCGCAGCGATTCAGATCGCGGTAGATCCGATCAAGTGCCGAACGGACGGCACCTCCGCGTTCAACACACGTGCAGCCCGGTGACGTCTCCAACACCTTGATCCAGCAAGGAGGAAGGAGAGGTTGGGGAAGGGCTCCAACAGCAGCACGACGGCGTGGTGGTGGTGGAGTAGCAAGGTATTCCGACAGGGCTTCGCCTAAGCGCTGCGGAGGAGGAAGAAGAGAGGTAGGGCTTCGCCGTGAGAGAGAGAGATCAAATCCTATCTCAAAACATCCAAAACCTCAAGTATATATAGGAGGAGGGACGTGGAGGGCTGGCTTGGCCTCTACTCCAAAGAGGAGATGGCCGGCTGAATTAAAGGGAGAGTCCACCTCCCACAAGGGAGGTGGATCTCCTCCTTTTAAATCCTTTTTGCCTTATCTCCTTATCTCCAGCCGCATGGGCCTTTAGCAAAAGTCTTGCCCAGCCCAATAAGGGCTGGCACACTTTATCTAACAGCCCATGTGGTCCTTTGGTCGTCACACCCCTCCCGGGGGTCCTCCGGCACCCTCCCGGCACTCCCGGTACACTACCGATGAGCCCGAAAACTTTCCGGTGACCAAAACTGGACTTCCTATATATCAATCTTTACCTCCGGACCATTCCGGAGCTCCTCGTGACGTCCGGGATCTCATCCGGGACTCCGAACAACCTTCGGTAATCACGTATACCTTTTCCCTATAACCCTAGCGTCATCGAACCTTAAGTGTGTAGACCCTACGGGTTCGGGAGACACGTAGACATGACCGAGACACCTCTCCGGCCAATAACCAACAGCGGGATCTGGATATCCATGTTGGCTCCCACGTACTCCACGATGATCTCATCGGATGAACCACGATGTCAGGGATTCAATCAATCCCGTATACAATTCCCTTTGTCTATCGGTATGGTACTTGCCCGAGATTCGATCGTCGGTATCGCCATACCTTGTTCAATCTCGTTACCGGCAAGTCTCTTTACTCGTTCCGTAACACATCATCCCGTGGCTAACTCCTTAGTCACATTGAGCTCATTATGATGATGTCTTACCGAGTGGGCCCAGAGATACCTCTCCGTCACACGGAGTGACAAATCCCAGTCTTGATTCGTGTCAACCCAACAGACACTTTCGGAGATACCCGTAGCGTACCTTTATAGCCACCCAGTTACGTTGTGACGTTTGGCACACCCAAAGCATTCCTACGGTATCCGGGAGTTACACAATCTCATGGTCTAAGGAAATGATACTTGACATTGAAAAGCTTTAGCAAACGAACTACACGATCTTGTGCTATGCTTAGGATTGGGTCTTGTCCATCACATCATTCTCCTAATGATGTGATCCCGTTATCAACGACATCCAATGTCCATGGTCATGAAACCGTGACCATCTATTGATCAACGAGCTAGCCAACTAGAGGCTCACTAGGGACATGTGATGGTCTATGTATTCACACATGTATTACGGTTTCTGGTTAACACAATTGTAGCATGAATAATAGACAATTATCATGAACTAGGAAATACAATAATAACCATTTTATTATTGCCTCTAGGGCATATTTCCAACAGTCTCCCACTTGCACTAGAGTCAATAATCTAGTTACATTGTGATGAATCGAACACCCATAGCGTTCTGGTGTTGATCATGTTTTGCTCGCGAGAGAGGTTTAGTCAACGGATCTGCGACATTCAGATCCGTATGCACTTTACAAATATCTATGTCTCCCTCCTGAATGTAATCACGGATGGAGTTGAAGCGGCGCTTGATGTGTCTTGTCTTCTTGTGAAACCTGGGCTCCTTCGCAAGGGCAATAGCTCCAGTGTTGTCACAGAGTAGAGTCATCGGGCCCGACGCATTTGGAATCACTCCTAGGTCGGTGATGAACTCCTTCATCCAGACTCCCTCCTTTGCTGCTTCCGAAGCAGCTATGTACTCCGCTTCACATGTAGATGCCGCCACGATGCTTTGCTTGCTGCTACTCCAGCTGACTGCCCCTCCATTCAAAATATACACGTATCCGGTTTGCGACTTAGAGTCGTCCGGATCTGTGTCGAAGCTAGCGTCGACGTAACCCTTTACGACGAGCTCTTCGGCACCTCCATATATGAGAAACATGTCCTTTGTCCTTTTCAGGTACTTCAGGATATTCTTGACCGCTGTCCAGTGTTCCGCTCCGGGATCACTTTGGTACCTCCCTACCAAACTTATGGCAAGGTTCACATCAGGTCTGGTACACAGCATGGCATACATGATAGAGCCTATGGCTGAAGCATAGGGGATGACACTCATCTCTTCTCTATCCTTTGCCGTGGTCGGGCATTGAGTCGTACTCAATCTCACACCTTGCAACACAGGCAAGAACCCCTTCTTGGACTGATGCATATTGAACTTCTTCAATATCTTTTCAAGGTATGTGCTTTGTGAAAGACCAATGAGGCGTTTCGATCTATTTCTATAGATCTTAATACCTAATATGTAAGCAGCTTCTCCAAGGTCCTTCATTGAAAAACACTTATTCAAGTAGGCCTTGATACTTTCCAAGAGTTCTATATTATTTCCCATTATCAGCATGTCATCCACATACAGTATAAGAAATGCTATAGAGCTCCCACTCACTTTCTTGTAAATACAAGGTTCTCCATAAACCTGTACAAACCCAAACGCTTTAATCACCTCATTAAAGCGAATGTTCCAACTCCGAGATGCTTGCACCAGCCCATAGATGGAGCGCTGGAGCTTGCATACCTTGTTAGCATCTTTAGGATCGACAAAACCTTCCGGCTGCATCATATACAGTTCTTCCTTGAGGAAGCCATTAAGGAATGCCGTTTTGACGTCCATTTGCCAGATCTCATAATCATAAAATGCGGCAACTGCTAACATGATTCGGACTGACTTTAGCATCGCTACGGGTGGGAAAGTCTCATCGTAGTCAACTCCTTGAACTTGTCGATAACCCTTAGCGACAAGCCGAGCTTTATAGGCGGTGACATTACCGTCCGCGTCAGTCTTCTTCTTAAAGATCCATTTGTTTTCAATGGCTCGCTTATCATTAGGCAAGTCCACCAAAGTCCATACTTTGTTCTCATACATGGATCCTATCTCGGATTTCATGGCCTCAAGCCATTTGTTGGAATCCGGGCCCGCCATCGCTTCTTCATAGTTCGAAGGTTCACCGTTGTCCAACAACATGATCTCTAGGACAGGATTGCCGTACCACTCTGGTGCGGAACGTGTCCTGGTGGACCTTCGAATAGCAACTTGATCTGAAGTTTCATGATCATCATCATTAACTTCCTCTCTAGCCGGTGTAGGCTCCACAGAAACAACTTCCTGTGCTGCGCTACTCTCCGGTTCGAGTGGAGGTACAATTTCCTCATCAAGTTCTATTTTCCTCCCACTTACTTCTTTCGAGAGAAACTCTTTCTCGAGAAAGGATCCATTCTTGGCAACAAAGACTTTGCCTTCGGATCGTAGGTAGAAGGTATACCCAATAGTCTCCTTGGGATATCCTATGAAGACGCACTTTTCCGCTTTGGGTTCGAGCTTCTCAGGTTGAAGTTTCTTCACACAAGCATCGCATCCCCAAACTTTTAGAAACGACAGCTTAGGTTTCTTTCCAAACCACAATTCATACGGTGTCGTCTCAACGGATTTAGACGGTGCCCTATTTAAAGTGAATGCGGCAGTCTCTAATGCATATCCCCAAAATGATAGCGGTAAGTCGGTAAGAGACATCATAGATCGCACCATATCCAATAGAGTGCGATTACGACGTTCAGACACACCATTTCGCTGGGGTGTGCCGGGCGGCGTGAGTTGTGAAACAATTCCACATTTCCTAAGGTGCGTGCCAAACTCGTGACTTAAATATTCTCCGCCACGATCAGATCGTAGGCATTTTATTTTCCTGTCACGTTGATTCTCGACCTCACTCTGAAATTCCTTGAACCTTTCAAAAGTTTCAGACTTGTGTTTCATTAAGTAGACATAACCATATCTACTCAAGTCATCAGTGAGGGTGAGAACATAACGGTAGCCACCGCGAGCCTCGACGCTCATTGGACCGCATACATCGGTATGTATTATTTCCAACAAGTCAGTTGCTCGCTCCATTGTTCCGGAGAACGGAGTCTTGGTCATCTTGCCCATGAGGCATGGTTCGCATGTGTCAAATGATTCGAAATCAAGTGACTCCAAAATTCCATCAGCATGGAGCTTCTTCATGCGTTTGACACCAATATGGCCAAGACGGCAGTGCCACATGTAAGTGGGACTATCGTTATCAACTTTACACTTTTTGGTACTCACACTATGGACATGTGTAACATCACGTTCGAGATTCATCAAAAATAAACCATTGACCAGCGGGGCATGAGCATAAAACATTTCTCTCATATAAATAGAACAACCATTATTCTCGGATTTAAATGAGTAGCCATCTCGCATCAAGCGAGATCCAGATACAATGTTCATGCTCAAAGCTGGTACTAAATAACAATTATTAAGGTTTAAAACTAATCCCGAAGGTAGATGTAGAGGTAACGTGCCGACGGCGATCACATCGACCTTGGAACCATTCCCGACACGCATCGTCACCTCATCCTTGGCCAGCCTCCGCTTATTCCGCAGCTCCTGCTTGGAGTTACAAATGTGAGCAACTGCACCGGTATCAAATACCCAGGAGCTACTACGAGCGCTGGTCAAGTACACATCAATAACAAGTATATCACATATACCTTTAATGTTGCCGTCCTTCTTATCCGCTAAATACTTGGGGCAGTTCCGCTTCCAGTGACCGGTACCCTTGCAATAAAAGCACTCAGTCTCAGGCTTGGGTCCATTTTTCTTCTTCTTCCCGGCAACTTGCTTACTGGGCGCGGCAACAGCTTTGCCGTCCTTCTTGAAGTTCTTCTTACCCTTGCCTTTCTTGAAACTAGTGGTCTTATTCACCATCAACACTTGATGCTCCTTTTTGATCTCGACCTCCGCTGATTTCAGCATCGAGTACAACTCAGGAATGGACTTCTCCATACCTTGCATGTTGTAGTTCATCACAAAGCTCTTGAAGCTAGGTGGAAGCGACTGGAGGATTCTGTCAATGACCGAGTCATCCGGGATATTAACCCCCAGCTGAGTCAAGCGGCTGTGTAGCCCAGACATCTTGAGGATGTGCTCACTGACAGAACTATGCTCCTCCATCTTACAGCTGAAGAACTTGTCGGAGACATCATATCTCTCGACCCGGGCATGAGCTTGAAAAACCAGTTTCAGCTCCTGGAACATCTCATATGCTCCGTGTTGCTCAAAACACTTTTGGAGCCCCGGTTCTAGACTGTAAAGCATGCCGCATTGAACAAGGGAGTAATCATCGCAGCGTGATTGCCAAGTGTTCATAACATCTTGTTCTGCTGGGAGAACGGGTGCGTCACCTAGCGGTGCATCTAGGACATACAATCTCTTGGAAGCTATGAGGATGATCCTCAAGCTACGGACCCAGTCCGCATAGTTGCTTCCATCATCTTTCAGCTTGGTTTTCTCTAGGAACGCGTTGAAATTGAGGGTGACATTCGCGTTGGCCATTGGATCTACATCATAGATTGTAAAGACAATTTTTAGACTAAGTTCATGATAATTAAGTTCACTTAATCAAATTAATGAACTCCCACTTAGACAGACATCTCTCTAGTCTTCCAAGTGATACATGATCCATGTCAACTAGCCCGTGTCCGATCATCACGTGAGACGGACTAGTCATCCATGGTGAACATCTTCATGTTGATCGTATCTTCTATACGACTCATGTTCGACCTTTCGGTCTTCCGTGTTCCGAGGCCATGTCTGTACATGCTAGGCTCGTCAAGTCAACCTAAGTGTTTCGCGTGTGTAAATCTGGCTTACACCCGTTGTATGCGAACGTTAGAACCTATCACACCCGATCATCACGTGGTGCTTCGGAACAACGATCCTTAGCAACGGTGCACAGTTAGGGTGAACACTTCTCTTGAAATTTTATTGAGAGATCATCTTATTTACTACCGTCGTTCTAAGCAAATAAGATGTAAACATGATAAACATCACATGCAATCAATATAGTGACATGATATGGCCAATATCATTTTGCTCCTATGATCTCCATCTTCGGGGCACCATGATCATCACTGTCACCGGCACGACACCATGATCTCCATCATCATGATCTCCATCATTGTGTCTTCATGAAGTTGTCTCGCCAACTATTACTTCTACTACTATGGCTAACGCTTAGCAATAAAGTAAAGTAATTACATGGCGTTTATGATTGACACGCAGGTCATACAATAAATAAGACAACTCCTATGGCTCCTGCCGGTTGTCATAATCATCGACATGCAAGTCGTGAATCCTATTACAAGAACATGATCAATTCATACATCACAATGCATCACATCACATCCTTTGGCCATATCACATCACAAGGCACATGCTGCAAAAACAAGTTAGACGTCCTCTAATTTGTAGTTGCAAGTTTTTACGTGGCTGCTATAGGTTACTAGCAAGAACGTTTCTTACCTACGTCAACACCACAACGTGATTTGCCAATTGCTATTTACCCTTCATAAGGACCCTTTTCATCGAATCCGATCCGACTAAGGTAGGAGAGACAGACACCCGCTAGCCACCTTATGCATCTAGTGCATGTCAGGCGGTGGAACCGGTCTCACGTAAGCGTACGTGTAAAGTTGGTCCGGGCCGCTTCATCCCACAATACCGCCGAATCAAGATAAGACTAGTAGCGGCAAGCAAATTAACAAACTCGACGCCCACAACTGCTTTGTGTTCTACTCGTGCATAGATTCTACGCATAGACCTAGCTCATGATGCCACTGTTGGGAGACGTAGTAGTAAATCAAAATTTTCCTACGTTCACCAAGATCTATCTATGGAGAAACCAGCAACGAGAGGGGAGAGATTGCATCTTCATACCTTTGAAGATCGCTAAGCGGAAGCGTTACAAGAACGCGGTTGATGGAGTCGTACTCGCAGCGATTCAGATCGCGGTAGATCCGATCAAGTGCCGAACGGACGGCACCTCCGCGTTCAACACACGTGCAGCCCGGTGACGTCTCCAACACCTTGATCCAGCAAGGAGGAAGGAGAGGTTGGGGAAGGGCTCCAACAGCAGCACGACGGCGTGGTGGTGGTGGAGTAGCAAGGTATTCCGACAGGGCTTCGCCTAAGCGCTGCGGAGGAGGAAGAAGAGAGGTAGGGCTTCGCCGTGAGAGAGAGAGATCAAATCCTATCTCAAAACATCCAAAACCTCAAGTATATATAGGAGGAGGGACGTGGAGGGCTGGCTTGGCCTCTACTCCAAAGAGGAGATGGCCGGCTGAATTAAAGGGAGAGTCCACCTCCCACAAGGGAGGTGGATCTCCTCCTTTTAAATCCTTTTTGCCTTATCTCCTTATCTCCAGCCGCATGGGCCTTTAGCAAAAGTCTTGCCCAGCCCAATAAGGGCTGTCACACTTTATCTAACAGCCCATGTGGTCCTTTGGTCGTCACACCCCTCCCGGGGGTCCTCCGGCACCCTCCCGGCACTCCCGGTACACTACCGATGAGCCCGAAAACTTTCCGGTGACCAAAACTGGACTTCCTATATATCAATCTTTACCTCCGGACCATTCCGGAGCTCCTCGTGACGTCCGGGATCTCATCCGGGACTCCGAACAACCTTCGGTAATCACGTATACCTTTTCCCTATAACCCTAGCGTCATCGAACCTTAAGTGTGTAGACCCTACGGGTTCGGGAGACACGTAGACATGACCGAGACACCTCTCCGGCCAATAACCAACAGCGGGATCTGGATACCCATGTTGGCTCCCACGTACTCCACGATGATCTCATCGGATGAACCACGATGTCAGGGATTCAATCAATCCCGTATACAATTCCCTTTGTCTATCGGTATGGTACTTGCCCGAGATTCGATCGTCGGTATCGCCATACCTTGTTCAATCTCGTTACCGGCAAGTCTCTTTACTCGTTCCGTAACACATCATCCCGTGGCTAACTCCTTAGTCACATTGAGCTCATTATGATGATGTCTTACCGAGTGGGCCCAGAGATACCTCTCCGTCACACGGAGTGACAAATCCCAGTCTTGATTCGTGTCAACCCAACAGACACTTTCGGAGATACCCGTAGCGTACCTTTATAGCCACCCAGTTACGTTGTGACGTTTGGCACACCCAAAGCATTCCTACGGTATCCGGGAGTTACACAATCTCATGGTCTAAGGAAATGATACTTGACATTGAAAAGCTTTAGCAAACGAACTACACGATCTTGTGCTATGCTTAGGATTGGGTCTTGTCCATCACATCATTCTCCTAATGATGTGATCCCGTTATCAACGACATCCAATGTCCATGGTCATGAAACCGTGACCATCTATTGATCAACGAGCTAGCCAACTAGAGGCTCACTAGGGACATGTGATGGTCTATGTATTCACACATGTATTACGGTTTCTGGTTAACACAATTGTAGCATGAATAATAGACAATTATCATGAACTAGGAAATACAATAATAACCATTTTATTATTGCCTCTAGGGCATATTTCCAACAGAAGCAAAGAGATCCAACGGTCTCCAACTTGTGGCTTGCGATCCTTCTTTATTTGTTCCCATGCTTCAATTTGAAGCCTTCTTGGTGGTTTGCGCTCAGTCGAGTATGCAAAAGATAACTCGGGATGGAAGGGGCTTTTTATTGTCATATTACCTTCGGGTTGCATCAACGATGGCACAACTTCATTTGGCAATTTCTGTTGAAGAACATAATATATAATAGCCTATTTAGCAATGTAATCAATACCATTTACGCAACAGTACTAGTGTACTTAATTAGTAACTCTTACCAAGATATTTCGGCGAATGTCATCCGCCCTCAACCTATGCACTAGTGTCCTATACAATGTATAATTTGGGTCAGTTCCCAAATTATACGGGAAGATGTCTCTACCAGCTATGACACCAATAACAAAGTAGATAAGATCATCCTTCTCCTCCCAAGTTAGATGTGATCCATAAGTGTAGTGTGTCGTGTCGATTATGTTCTGTATTTCACTCGAAGAAACGAAATAAGCTGTAAATTAAAAATTAACAAATTTAGTACGCATGAACACCTAATATTTATATATATATATAATGCAAATTACTTGACAAATATGCATGGTTGACAAACTCACATGGAGGTAAAACAGGCAACATATCGACATCCACCCAAATGTCGATGTTTCCTTCAATATGATCTTCGGGACGAAGATCGAAGGTTATTTCCATATCTTCCTGTAATCCATATGTCTTGCAAAGAGGTTCCCAATTTGAGCATCCTATTTCTGTGTTATTAGGTGCATTCATTACTTTCACAAGAAATGTGTGACCATGTTTAGTCCTTAGGTTGGCTGTCCTCGTCTCAAAACTCTCATGCTCTTCGAAACCGAGCCTCTCCAAGAAATACCGCCTTGCATGACAGGGGACGAACTAGTCGAATTGTATAAAACAGAAATTACACGTTGAAGGAAAGAAACAGAAGTCATGCTTAATTATGAAAAAACAGTCGTCATCGTTGCATACCATAGAAATATCAAAGTTCTCATAAATCTTCATGTTGAACAACCTGCCGTCTCATAGCCTAGTCTGGTCACAAAGACCTTTATCTTCACCGCAAAATTCACACGCTTGGATCCCATCGTCGTCTGATGACGACGACATTTTCTGTGTTCATGATTCAAGAATTACGGCACGGGCTCATAGTTGAAACATTTAAAATCGATCGAAGGAAACTACGAGAAAACTGATCAACACACAGATCACTATTACTCAATATGCAACGGGTTGACTTCACGTCCGTCGAGTATTTCCTTTCTAAAATCTCATCTCACGTATATGGTGGGCACTTCCTCTGATATTGCGACCGTCAGTGATGGTGGCTCCTCCATTCGTCCCCGGGTGCATTACACCAAAATGTCTAGCACACGGGAACGAAGGAGAAGCGACCCCCACGACAACAATCGGGATTCTTCCTCTCTCTCATATATATATACACATATGGTGGACACTCTCCCACACTGAAAGACACACAATGAGCCGAAACAGATCTAAAGTCAATCCGTTTCATATATCGAGCAATGACATAGAAAAAATATTGAAATGACTTGCAAATCACAAATACATTTATAATGAAATTGAATATAATATCACTAATACATCATCCCGAATAATCCAGTTCAAGAATTACGACACGCTTTGGATCTTAATTAATGTGTGTGGGACTTTCGGTACGTCGAGGCTTTCCTTAAATAACTCTCATATCTCATGGTGTGTTGGTGCGCACTCTCTCACATTGATACGGTGGTGTATATATGTTGGTGGACACTCTCTCACGGTAATAGTTCGACCGTCCATGATGGACGCCTCCCCTCTTCTCTTCTTGCGCAATATATCGACGAGTATATCGCGAGGAAGAGAAGAAAGAGGAAGCGCCCCCTACGACAACAGTCGGGATTCCTTCCTCCATCAAGAACACACATGAAAGTCACACAAGGAGCAACAATAGACCAAAAGTCACACACGCATTATACCGATAAAATATCACTAATACATTAATATTTATAATGACCTCGAATATAATATCACTAATACAGATCGAATATCCTAGAATCCAAAATGGAGGACGGTGAACTCGGTTCACTAGCGGTCTCTGAGTCGCCATCGGTGGACACCCAAAGATAAGGAACCATCACGGGATCATAACTCAAGTGAGATCCCTGAAGGATCTGCCAGGTATTGTCAAACCGGGCATCCAATGCCGTCATGTAGCGATGGACGTGCTCGTCCTCCTCCCTGACACGGCGACGTACCACCTCCGCGGGTGCCGGCTCCCTTCGCACCGAAAGTGGCCCACGTGACCGCCACCATAGAAGGTCTGGGTCGACGACGGTACCTGCACTCCTCACCAACCTTTGAGCCCAGGAAGGTAGCACCTCCCAGTGCCAGCCCGGCGGAGCCCAGTCCCGGACATGGGCCTATCAAGCAGGCTCTCGTGGACTACTCGACGACGAGGATGCGGGCCGGGCATCGTCGACTAATTTTCCATAAAACCCAAAATCAACATACACATACTAATCTAACATAAACATACTAATCTACTTTCAAAAAAAGCATAAACATACTAATCTAACATACACATACTAATCTAGCTAACATAAACATACTAAAAAATAAACATACTAATCTAACATACACATACTAATCTAGCTAACATAAACATACTAATCTAACATGCATACACATACTAAAAAATCATAAAAATCAACATATATTTAAAAAAATTGCAACGACTCACAGCGGGGGCGGCGACGGGGCGGTGACGGGGCGGGGCGGCGACGGGGGCGGCGGGGGAGGCGACGGAGGAGGGGCGGCGACGGGAGCGGGGCGGCGACGGGTGAGGCGACGGGGGCGGCGGGGAGGCGACGAGGGCGACGACGGGGACGGCGGGGGAGGCGACGGGAAGGCAGGGGAGGCGATAGGGGCGGCGGGGGAGGCGACGAGGGCGGCGGGGGAGGCAACGGGGCGGCAGGGGAGGCGACGGGGGGGCGGGGGGGAGGCGACGTGGCGGCAGGGGAGGCGACGGGGGGCGGCGGGGGAGGCGACGGGGCGGCGACGGGGACGGGAACGGCGACGGCAGGCTCGGGGCGGCGACGAGGGCGAAGTGGAATGAAAACTACGAATTTTTCTAAGTGCTTGTCATATAGAAGGAGCATTGGTCCCGGTTGGTGGCTCCAACCGGGACAAATGCTACATTTAGTCCCGGTTTGTCGCACCAACCGGGACTAACGCCCTATTTTCTGCCGCCCAAAGGGCGAGAAACAGGGACCTTTGGTCCCGGTTGGAGCGAGAAACAGGGACCTTTGGTCCCGGTTGGTGCCACAAACCAGGACCAAAGCCCTATTTTCATCAGCCCAAAGGGCGGAAAATAGGCCCTTTGGTCCTGGTTGGTGGCACAAACCGGGACGAAAGGGTGGCATTGGTCCCGGTTGGGGTCACCAACCGGGACCAATGGCCTTGCACAGCGGTGTGGTGGGAGTTTTGTTGGAAATATGCCCTAGAGGCAATAATAAATTAGTTATTATCATATTTCCTTGTTCATGATAATCGTTTATTATCCATGCTATAATTGTATTGATCGGAGACTTAGATACATGTGTGGATACATAGACAAAACCATGTCCCTAGTATGCCTCTAATAGACTAGCTCGTTGATCAAAGATGGTTAAGGTTTCCTAGCCATGGACATGAGATGTCATTTGATAAACGGGATCACATCATTAGGAGAATGGTGTGATGGACAAGACCCAAACTACAAACGTAGCATATGACCGTGTCGGTTTATTGCTACTGTTTTCTACATGTTAAGTATATGTTCCTATGACCATGATATCATGCAACTCACGGATACCGGAGGAGTGCCTTGTGTGTATCAAATGTCGCAACATAACTGGGTGACTATAAAGGTGCTCTACAGGTATCTCTGATGGTGTCTGTTGAGTTGGCATGGATCAAGACTGGGATTTGTTACTCCGTGTGACGGAGAGGTATCTTAGGGCCCACTCGGTAATACAACATCACAATAAGCCTTGCAAGCAATGTGACTAAGTGTTAGTCACGGGATCTTGTATTACGGAACGAGTAAAGAGACTTACCGGTAACGAGGTTGAACTAGGGATGGAGATACCGATGATCGAATCTCGGGCAAGTAACATACCGAAGAACAAAGGGAACATCATACGGGATTAATTGAATCCTTGGCATAGAGGTTCGACCAATAAAGATCTTCGTAGAATATGTAGGAACCAATATGGGCATCCAGGTTCCACTATTGGTTATTGACCGTAGAGGTGTCTCGGTCATGTCTACATAGTTCTCAAACCCACAGGGTCTGCACACTTAAGGTTTGGTGACGTTTTAGTAGTATAGAGTTATGTATGGTGGTGACCGAAGGTTGTTCAGAGTCCTGGATGACATACCAGACGTCACGAGGAGCTCTGGAATGGTCCGGAGGTAAAGATTCATATATAGGAAGTCCTGTTTTGGTCGCCGGAAAAGTTTTGGGCTCATCGGTAGTGTATCGGGAGTGCTGGTAGTGTACCGGGAGACATCGGGAGGGATATTTCGACCCAAGAGGCTCCATGGGCTGTGGGAGAGTGTTTACCAGCCCTTAGTGGGCTGGTGGAATTCCCACACAAGGCCCATGCGGTTTAGGAAAAAAGGCCCAAAGAGAAAAGGTGGAAAAAGGCAAAAATAGGGTGAATCCTAGTCCTACTAGGATTGGAGGTGGAGTCCACCTCCTCCACCTGGTTCAGCCAACTCCTTGGAGGCTTGGCCCTTGTCCCAAGCCTCCTCCTCTCTTACTCTTATATATACTAGAGGTTTTAGGGGTTTTGCACCTGATTTTAGCCACGTGATGCCCGTTCCTCTAGTGCATAGTTTCTCCTCTAGATCGGATTTTTGCAGAGGCAAAGCCCTGCCGGAATAGCTCCACCACCATCTCCGGAGCGCCGTCATGCTTCCAGAGAACTCTTCTACCTCTCCTCTCCCTCTTGCTGGATCAAGAAGGCAGAGATCATCATCGAGCTGTACGTGTGCTGAACGCGGAGGTGTCGTCCGTTCGGCGCTAGATCGGAAGGACCGTGATCAAGATCGCGAGACGGATCGTGAAGAGTTTGCGGAACGGATCGTGATGAGTTCGCGGGACGGATCGTGATTGGATCGTGGGACGGATCATGCTGAGTTCGCGGGACAGATCGTGATTGGATCGCGGGACGGATCGTGATGAGATCGCAGGACGCACGGCGATTTGGATCGCGAAGATGTTTGACTACACCAACCGTGTTTCTTAACGCTTCCCGCTTAGCGATCTACAAGGGTATGTAGATCCACTCTCCCTCTCGTAGATGCTCATCCCCATGGATAGATCTTGCGTGTGCGTCGGAAAAAATTTTGTTTCCCATGCAACGTTCCCCAACAGTGGCATCATGAGCTAGGTCTATGTGTAGATGAGATCTCGAGTAGAACACAAAAGGTTTGTGGGTGTTGATGCTTAGATTGCTTCCTCCCTTGGTCGGATTTTGGTTCAGCGGTATTGTGAGATGAAGCGTCCTGGACCAACATTACTCGTACGCTTACGAGAGACCGGTTCCCTCGACCGCAACTTGTTGCATAGATGGCTTGCGGGTGCCAGTTTCTCTCACTTTAGTTGGATCGGATTCGACAAAGGCGGTCCTTGAGAAGGTTGAAAAGCATCTAGTGTATCACCGTTGTGGTTTTTGCGTAGATGAGAATTGTTCTTGCTAGATACCCGAAGCAGCCACGTAAAATATGCAACAACAATTAGAGGACGTCTAACTTGTTTTTGCAGGGTATGTTGTGATGTGATATGGCCAATTACATGATGTGATACATGTGATGTATGATATGATCATGTGATGTATAGATTATCATGACTTGCATGTCGATGAGTACGGCAACCGGCAGGAGCCATAGGGTTGTCTTTAATTATTCTATGACCTGCGTGTCAATCATTAAGCGCTATGTAATGATTTACTTTATCGCTAAACAGTAGCAATAGTAGAAGAAGCATGTTGCGTGACAACCCTGATGGCGACACGTTGATGGAGATCAAGATGATGGAGATCATGGTGTCTTGTCGGTGACGACGGAGATCATGCCGGTGCTTTCAAGATGGAGATCAAAAGCACAAGTTCATGGCCATATCATGTCACTTATGATTTGCATGTGATGTTAATCCTTTTATGCACCTTGTTTTGCTTAGGACGACGGTAGCATTATAAGGTGATCCCTCACTTAATTTCAAGATAAATTGTGTTCTCCCTGAGTGTGCACCGTTGCGAAAGTTCGTCGTGTTGAGACACCACGTGATGATCGGGTGTGATAGACTCTACGTTCACATACAACGGGTGCAAGCCAGTGTTGCACATGCAGAACACTCAAGTTAAACTTGACGAGCCTAGCATGTACAGACATGGCCTCAGAACACAAGAGACCGAAAGGTCAAACATGAGTCATATAGTAGATATGATCAACATGATGATGTTCACCATTGAAACCACCTCAACTCACGTGATGATCGGACTTGAGTTGGTGAATTTGGATCATGTATCACTCGAATGACTGGAGGGATGTCAATTTGAGTGGGAGTTCTTAAGTAATATGATTAATTGAACTCATTATCATGAAGATAGTCAGTAGTGTCTTTGCAAATTATGTTGTAGGTTACTTGCTCGCGCTGTAGCTCCCTTGAATTTTTATGTGTTCCTAGAGAAATAGAGTTGAAATATGATGGTAGCAATATTGCGGACTGGCTCTGTGATCTGAGGATTGTCCTCGTTGCTGCACAGAAGGTTTATGTCCTTAATGCACCGCTCGGTGCGCCAACCCCTCTAGCGTCGTTTGTAGATGTTGTGAACATCTGACGGGCACGTTCTGATGACTACTTGATAGTTTGGTGTGTCATGCATTACGGCTTAGAATTGAGGCTCCGAAACATTTTGAACGTCATGGAACATATGAGATGTTCTAAGAGCTGAAATTAGGATCTCAGGCTCGTGCCCGTGTTGCGAGATATGAGATCTCCAACAAGATTCTTTGCCTGTAAGATGAAGGAGAATAGCTCAATCGTTGAGCATGTGCTCAGATTGACTGGGTGCTACAATCGCTTGAATTGAGTGGGAGTTGATCTTCCAGATAAGATAGTGATTGATATTGTTCTCCAAGTCACTATCACTAAGCTACTAGAACTTGGTGATGAACTATAAACGCCAGATAGAAATAATGATCCCTGAGCTATTTGCGATGTTTTGACACCGCGAAGGTAGAAATCAAGAAGGAGCATCAAGTATTGATGGTTCGTAAAACCACTAGTTTCGAGAAGGGCAAGGGCAAGGAGGGAAACTTCATGGATAGCAAGTTAGTTGCTGCTCCAGTGAAGCAACCCAAAGTTGAACCCAAACCCGAGACTAAGTGCTTCGATTATGAGGAGAGCGGTCGCTGAAGCGGAACAACCCTAGATACTTGGTAGATAAGAAGGCTGGCAACGTCAACAGAAGTATATTTGATATATGTGTTATTGATGTGTACCTTGCTAGTACTCCTAGTAGCACCTGGGTATTGGATACCGGTTCGGTTGCTAAATGTTAATAACTCGAAATAAAAGCTACGGAATAAACGGATAACTAGCTAAGGGTGAGGTGACGATGTGTGTTGGAAATGTTTCCAAGGTTGATGTGATCAACATCGCACGCTCTCTCTACCTTCGGGATTAGTGACAAACCTAAATAAATATTATTTGGTGTTTTGTGTTGAGCATGAATGTGATTAGATCGTGTTTATTGCAACATGGTTATTTATTTAAGTTAGAGTGGTTATTTTGTTTACATGAATAATACATTCAATGGTCATGCACCCAGTGAGAATTGTTTGTTGAATCTTGATCGTACTGATACACATGTTCATAACATTGATGCCAAAAGATACAAAGTTAATAATGATAGTACCACATACTTGTGGTACTGCCGCTAAATGTCATATTGGTATAAAACTCATGAAGAAACTCTATGCTGATGGATCTTTGGACTCATTCGATTTCGAATCGGTTGAGACATGCGAGCCATACCTCTTGGTCAAGATGACTGAGGACCCCGTTTTCTGGTTTGATGGAGCGGGTAAGTGATTTATTGGAAATGATACATGTTGATGTATGCAATCCAGTGAGTCTTGTAGCGTGCGGTGGATATCGTTATTTTCTTACCTTCACCGATGATTTGAGTAGATATAGTGTATATTTACTTAATGAAACGCAAGTTTGAATTGTTTGAAAAAGTTCAAGCAAATTCAGAGTGAAGTTTAAGATCATCGTGACAAGAAGATAAAATGTCCGCAATATGATCGTGGAGGTGAATATCTGAGTTACGAGTTTGGTATACAACTTAAGACAATGTGAAAGTTGTTTCACAATTTACGTCACCTGGAACACCATAGTGTGATTGTGTGTCCAGACGTCATAGTCGTGCTCTATTGGATATGGTGCGAATTATGATGTCTCTTATCCTTTTACCACTATCGTTTTAGGGTTATGCATTAGAGACAACTACATTCACTTTAAATAGGGCACCATCTAAATCCGTTGAGATGACACCGTGTGAATTATGGTTTGATACAAACCTAAGTTGTCATTTCTTAATGTTTGGGGCTGCGACGCTTGTGTGGAAAATGTTTTCACCTAATGAGCTCGAACCCAAAGCGGACAAATGCATCTTCATAGAATACCCTAAGAACAGTGGGTGAACCTTCTATCTCAGATCCAAGCATAAAATGTTTGTTGCTAAAACTGGGTCCTTTCTTGAGAAAAAGTTTCTCTTGAAAGAATTGAGTGGGAGGAAGATAGAACTTGATAAGGTTATTGAACCTTTGTTTCAACCAGAGAGTAGCGCAGCGCAGGAATTTGTTTCTGTGAAGCCTACGTTAGTTGAAGAGGAAGTTAATGATGATAATCATGAAGCTTCGGATCAAGTTACTATCAAACCTCGTAGGTCGATAAGGATGTGTACTGCTCCTGAGCGGTACGACAACCCTATCTTGGAGGTCATGTTGTTGGACAACGATGAACCTACGAGCTGTGGAGGAGCGATGATGGGCCTGGATTCCGACAAATGGTTAGAGGCCATGAAATCCGAGAAAGGATCCATGTATAAAAACCAAGTGTAGACTTTGGTAGACTTGCTCGTTGGACGGCAGGTCGTTGAGTACAAATGGATGTTTAAAATGAAGACAGGCGCTCATGGTAAATGTCACCATTTGTAAAGCTCGACTTGTTGCAAAGAAGTTTACGACAAGTTCAAGGAGTTGACTGTGATGAGACTTTCTCACTCGTAGTGATGCTAAATTCGATTGGAATTATGTTAGCAGTTGCTGCATTTTTTAATTATGAAATCTAGGAGATGGATATCAAAACATCGTTTCCTTAACGGTTTACTTGAGGAAAGGTTGTATGTGATACAACCAGAAGGTTTTGTCAGTCCTAAGGATGCTAAAAGGTGTGCAAGCTTCAGTGATTCTTCTATGAACTGAAGCAAGCATCTCGGAGTTGGAATATGCACTTTGATGAGGTGATCAAAGTTTTTGAGTCTACACAAAGTTTACGAGAAACTTGTATTTACAATAAAGTGAGTGGGAGCACTATAGAATTTCTGATAAGTATATGTGGATGACATATTGTTGATCGGAAATGATGTAGAATTTCTGGAAAGCATAAACGGTTGTTTGAAAAGAGTTTTTCAAAGTGAGACCTGAATAAAGCTACCTAATTGTTGAGCATCAAGATCTATAGAGATAGATCAAGATGCTTGATGAGACTTTCAATGAGTACATACCTTGACAAGATTTTAAAAGAGTTCAAAATGGATTAGTTAGAGAGAAGTGTTCTCGCCTGCTTTGTAAGGTGTGAAGTTGAGTGAGACTCAAAGCTCGACCACGGCAGAAGAAAGAGAAAGGACGAATGTCGTCCCCAATGCCTTAGCCATAGGCTCTGTATAGTATGCCATGTTGTGTACCGCACCTGTGTGTGCCTTGCCATGATTCCGTCAAAGGGTACAAGAGTGATCCAGGAGTGGATCATTAGACAGCGGTCAAGATTATCCTTAGTAACTAAAAGACTAAGGAGATGTTTCTCGATTATGGAGGTGATAAAGAGTTCGTCGTAAAGAGTTACGTCGATGCAAGCTTTAACACCAATCCGGATGACTTGTGGTAGCAATCAGGATACGTATAGTGGAGCAGCCATTTGGAATAGTACCAAGTGGAGTTTGGTAGCAGTGTTTACAGTTTGACATAGAGATTTGCAAAGTACACACGGATCTGAATTTCGCAGACCCGTTGACTATAAGACCTCTCTCACATGCAAAGCATGATCGAGCCCCAGAACTCATTGGGTGTCAGATTCATAACAATGCGAATCACATGGTGATGTGAACTAGATTATTGACTCTAGTGCAAGTGGGAGACTGTTGGAAATATGCCCTAGAGGCAATAATAAATTAGTTATTATCATATTTCCTTGTTCATGATAATCGTTTATTATCCATGCTATAATTGTATTGATCGGAGACTTAGATGCATGTGTAGATACATAGACAAAACCATGTCCCTAGTATGCCTCTAATAGACTAGCTCGTTGATCAAAGATGGTTAAGGTTTCCTAGCCATGGACATGAGATGTCATTTGATAAACGGGATCACATCATTAGGAGAATGGTGTGATGGACAAGACCCAAACTACAAACGTAGCATATGATCGTGTCAGTTTATTGCTACTGTTTTCTGCATGTCAAGTATATGTTCCTATGGCCATGAGATCATGCAACTCACGGATACCGGAGGAGTGCCTTGTGTGTATCAAACGTCGCAACATAACTGGGTGACTATAAAGGTGCTCTACAGGTATCTCCGATGGTGTCTGTTGAGTTGGCATGGATCAAGACTAGGATTTGTACTCCGTGTGACGGGGAGGTATCTCAGGGCCCACTCGGTAATACAACATCACAATAAGCCTTGCAAGCAATGTGACTAAGTGTTAGTCATGGAATCTTGTATTACTAAACGAGTAAAGAGACTTACCGGTAACGAGGTTGAACTAGGTATGGAGATACCGACGATCGAATCTCGGGCAAGTAACATACCGAAGAACAAAGGGAACATCATACGGAATTAACTGAATCCTTGACATAGAGGTTCGACCGATAAAGATCTTCGTAGAATATGTAGGAACCAATATGGGCATCCAGGTCATAGTTCTCGAACCCGCAGGGTCTGCACACTTAAGGTTTGGTGACGTTTCGGTAGTATAGAGTTATGTATGGTGGTGACCGAAGGTTGTTCAGAGTCCCAAATGATATCCCGGACGTCACGAGGAGCTCTGGAATGGTCCGGAGGTAAAGATTCATATATAGGAAGTCCTGTTTTGATCGTCGGAAAAGTTTCGGGCTCATCGGTAGTGTACCGGGAGACCATCAGGAGGGGTATTTGGACTCAAGAGGCTCCATGGGCTGTGGGAGAGTGTTTACCAGCCCTTAGTGGGCTGGTGTAAGTCCCACACAAGGCCCATGCGGTTTGGGAAAAAAGGCCCAAAGAGAAAAGGTGGAAAAGGCAAAAATAGGGTGAATCCTAGTCCTACTAGGATTGGAGGTGGAGTCCACCTCCTCCACCTAGTTCGGCCGACTCCTTGGAGGCTTGGCCCTTGTGCCAAGCCTCCTCCTCTCTTCCTCTTATATATACTAGAGGTTTTAGGGGTTTTGCACCTGATTTTAGCCACGTGCTGCCCGTTCCTCTAGTGCATAGTTTCTCCTCTAGATCGGATTTCTGCAGTGCTTAGGCGAAGCCCTGCCGGAATAGCTCCACCACCATCTCCGGAGCGCTGTCACACTGTCGGAGAACTCTTCTACCTCTCCGATCCCTCTTGCTGGATCAAGAAGGCGGAGATCATCATCGAGCTGTACGTGTGCTGAACGCGGAGGTGCCGTCCGTTCTACGCTAGATCGGAAGGACCGTGATCAAGATCGCGAGACGGATCGTGACGAGTTCGCGGAACGGATCGTGATGAGTTCGTGGGACGGATCGTGATGAGTTCGCGGGACGGATCGTGATTGGATCGCGGGACGGATCGTGATTGGATCGCGGGACGGATCGTGATGAGATTGCGGGAGCACGGCGATTTGGATCACGAAGATGTTCGACTACACCAATCGCGTTTCTTAACGCTTCCCGCTTAGCGATCTACAAGGGTATGTAGATCCAATCTCCCTCTCGTAGATGCTCATCACCATGGATAGATCTTGCGTGTGCGTGGGAAAAATTTTGGTTCCCATGCAACGTTCCCCAACAAGTTTAGTCCCACCTCGCCAAGCGAAGGTTGCCCGAACCTGCTTATAAGCCCGCCGCGGCTGTTATGTTGAGCTCCTGTGATAGTGATAATAGATGCGTTTATACTGAAATTCGGCCTAAATTCAAAATGGTAGTTAGGTGCCTAACTAGCACTTTGAATTTAGGTTGAATTTCAGTGTAAGCGCATCTATTTTCACTTTTGCTATTTATTATGTTATTTCTTTGCATATTAAAAGTTGTTAACAAAAAATACTTTATGAATGTATTTTTTGCTATTAAATTTTTTTTAAATAACTTTGATAATTTTAGTTGCATGAATTGTATATAATATCAAGTTTCTTTCGAAGTATCGTGTACAAAACGGATAGTCTCTTTCGAAGTATTGGGGTTTCGGACGGAAACTCATCGGTTACAAAAGGCATTTCATTTTCTTGAACTTATTTAAACTCCAGGCTTTTCGTGTGTTCAAAATGTACCATTCTAAGCCACATCATCAATTTTCAAGCCTTTTTAACTTCATTTGATATTTTTCATGCATTTACTGATTTTTTTTGAGCTAAATGACCCTGAAATTGAAAAGCACTACAAATAAACTCTGAAAAGGTTGAAAGTTGGCATGGTATCATCATTTTACCCACATAGCATGTGCTAAAAAGTTGAGACGGTTACGGCTAAAGCTGGATGCACTTCGTGTACAAAACGGACAGTCTCTTTCGAAGTATCAAGGTTTCGGACGGAAACTCATCGGTTACAAAAGGCATTTCATTTTCTTGAACTTATTTGAACTCCAGGGTTTTTGTGTGTTCAAAATGCACCATTCAAAGCCACATCATCAATTTTCAACCCTTTCTGACTTCATTTGATATTTTTCATGCATTTACTTATTTTTTTTGAGCTAAATGACCCTCAAATTGAAAAGCACTTCAAATGAAGTCTGAAAAGGTTGAAAGTTGATATGGTGTGTGCGTGCTTATTGCCAACGATGACAAGCCACTTTTTTGTTGCATATTGTTCTCGGCCATAATCGAAATTTAAGGAAAAAACTGAATTGAAAAGCACTACAAATATATAATAGCTAGAGATATATGTAATATATAATAGTTCAGATATCCATTACATAAAGTACTCGTCTAAGCGAACATTACTATCTAGTATGAATCAGAAGAATATCCGCCCCATGGTGGTGGTGATGGTGCGAGGTGACGCTGCTCATAGTTCACGGTTCGAATCTTGCGGTACAACTCATATGCAACGTATGCATCTTTTGCTGCATACTCAATGTTCATAGGCTGAAGTGGGGTCCCCTTCCACTCTTTGTACTGCGTCGGGGGAAATTTGGTCTTCATATCTCCGTAATAGTCGTCAATCAAGGCGACTGCCATAGAAGCCATCGAAGTCCTCTGATACCGAAGCCTGAATATGTCTTGGATATCAATAAAGCAGCCAGCTGGTATCTCAATACCGAAGCTGCGCCTCATCTTCAGCTTGTCATTCCTTACATCAACGCTAGCAAAATGTATGCCGCTACGTAGAAAGTCCATGAGTGCTGGGTAGTGCTTGTCACTACTGCAACATCAACAAATGTTAAATACTGTTGCAACAAGTATATTTCGGCAGAATTATAATATGCAATTATATAAAGGAAAATTATTTCGCTGCAACAAAAGAGGAAGACGCAGAGTTTTTGCTCCCGGGCTCATTTGAGCCCGGTGAACAGTAATTAATATCATAAAAAATCGAAAATTATTTCACTACAACTTAAGAGAAATTGATCTTTGCCGTAAGATTCAAAATAGAACATATATATTGCTATATCCTATATATATGCAATTTTCATATCCTATGAATTGATGAAGAAACCCTAAATTAACTATATGACATATATGTTCTCCCACGTTTTGCGACAAGGAAAATTGTTATTCACTACAAACTTAAAAGAAATATTGATCTTTCCAATAGGATTCAAAATGCAACATATTTCTATCCTATGCAATTTTCATAATAATCTATAAATTATTAATTGATCAAAGAAAACCCTCAAAACTCACCCTGCCCATTGGAAGATCATCACATGTTTCTTGAAACATAGCTGGATGACGGCAACATCTTCTTGCTTGGCCGTGTACTCGAGATCAAGCCATATGAACTTGTCTTTCTCATCCGCAACTTCAAGCCATTTCTGCAAAAGGGAAACAAAACGCGGCACCATGGCGCTGTCATTCGTGTAGACGACATCGAGATTGGTCGTGCCATGTGCGAGCACCTCCCCGTAGCGAGTGATTGGATTCATGGTAGAAGATATGGGGAAGAAAAGAGGAGAATGGAGGAGAAGAAGAGAGGAGAATGAAGGAGAAGAAGATAAGAGAAGAAGAGAAATGTGCAAAGTTACTGTAGCCCTCGCCGTGGAATCTTTCTCGAAGCGCCAAACGTCGTGGGAAGCGAACCGTTCGAACCTTTAGTCTCGGTTTGAGCCACCAACCGGGACTAAAGGGGCTCGCACCAGGCGAACGGTTACCCCCTTTGGTCCCGGTTCTAGCCACGAACCGGGACCAATGGTTGTGGGCCAGGAGCAAGACACATTGGTCCCGGTTTGTGTATGGAACCGGGACCAAAGGTGTCCTACGAACCGGGACCAATGCCCCACGTGGCCCGCCCGGCCCCTTGTCCTCCCGAACCGGGACTGTTGCTGCCATTAGTCCCGGTTCAGTCATGAACCGGGACTAATGGGCTAGCCGGCCCGAACCGATGCCCTATTTTCTACTAGTGGATAAAGCATCTGATGAGCCTTAGACACTCTTGTATTACTCTAATTTCTAGATCTCAGAATAAAGCTAGTGATAGTTTAGCTAAATTTGCTAGAACTTATGGCCGCACCATGACTTGGTTGGGGTCGGGGTCCTGATGAGGTGGTGCGTTTGGCCTCGATCGATTGTAAGGATATTTTGATTGAGTAATACAAGATATATTTCCGCAAAAAAAAAAAATAACAGTGCCCCAATGAACACCTTCAAAAGACCGTATCGGTAGATGTTAAGATTAATGAAGCCGTCGTCAACGGCACATCATACCACTGAAAGAATAGCGCCTGAGAGCTTGTAGTAATTCAAGGAAATATGCAAAGCACCCGTGACAACTTGAATCAGGATGGGCTGGTTCCATCACAAAAAAACTAACTATCCAAACTAGGATTAATTAGTTCACAACGATCATCGTTGGTTTATGCATGCTAGCCAAACTTGCTTTGCACATACTCCGTGAGTAAGAAACTCAATTACATGCACTAAGTTGTAGCTCCCGCGTGGAGCTACCTTCCTCTTTGATTTTGCAAAGCTGGTTGAGATTTCCGTTGGATTTTCTTCGACGAGACAAATAGCTTGCTCTTTTTCTCGGAACTTTCTTCTTTTCAACGTGGGAAAACTGTCACGTGGTACCACCGTGCTAGGGTGTGTACAACCAGGGGCGGCCATATGTACCGGCATACATGCTCCTTTTGTGTTCGCCTGGAACACAACGCATGCGCCCACGCTCAGTTCGTCGCCCGTCCATCCATAGATGAAGTGACTTGGTGAGAGGCGCGATCACGGCAGAGACGAAGCGGCGGAAAGCAAAATCCGCCGTAGAAAAATTGGAGCCAGCTTGCCAGCCGCTTCAAGCTCGTGCGAATATATTCAAGCTGGCATGCATGAGAGAGCATGACACATGAGCTACCCTGTCCAGACCCTTATAAATAGCCGACCAAATCTTGGAGCAGAAGCTCACGGCTCACACACGCAGCACACACGGGCAACAGCTCAAAGGAGACACCGCTGTGAGTGCCATCTCGTCTCGATCTCCATGCCCACGATGATGTGCAAGCTTGTGGTGACCATGCTCTTGGTTCTCATGGCCACGACGTCCGGCTCATCGGCCCGTGCCGCGGCGAGGCCGTTGCAAGGCGATCAAGTGCGCGCCTGGGAGCCCTCCTCCGGCGGTTCCACCGACATTGTGCTGCCGTCGCCGATGCGTTGGCGTGGACGCGTGCTATCTCAGCTGGAGGACAAGGGGGCCAACGGGTGCCCGAAAAGTCACGATCATAACACACATTGTTCCTCGCCATAGACAGATGAGCGTCGTGTCTTTGCATGGCAGCCGATGGAGCCTCGGGTTATCTTCGATTTGCATATCGATGTGACGTAGGGATCACTAGGGTTCAAATCTCTCGTCCGATTTGTATCAGACCCTTCTTTATGTAGCCAAATAAAACCATGCTTTTATCCAGACTATTTGTTCTTGGCCGTTTACCATTCGGTTCCTGGATTTCCAGAAATGTTTGTAATGGCCAAGCAGCACGTTCAGCTTTAGGTGTGCAAGACCCCCCGCGTCGATTATCGCCCTCTTCTCTCGGTGTGTGGGCCTATGTTGCTGTAATCATCCATGCTCAGGTGGGAGATCGCCCTCCGCTGTTTGCCTCAAAGAAGAAAAAGGTGCGTAACATTCTTCGTCATTTTCTCAAAGTTTAACCAATATTCTAGACACTCCAGGAAGAGGTAGTAGATGGTTATATATTGTTGGATTTTACTAGCACCAATTACTAATCATGTAATATGCACATATTCTGAATGTCAAGCACATGACTCTTCTTTCTCAAGAGCATGCAGGCTGTTCTTCTACGGAGTTATCGTACATTATAGTGGACTTCACTTTGTTTTGCCACAAAAAGTCTTAGCATTTGATCTACAATACCACTCTTTCTATACCATACAATGCTTTCATAATTCATATCCATAGAGGGGCGGGCACAGCAACACACGCCTCTCTGTTCTAGTTGCTTGTATATTTCATAATAAATCAAACTGGATATTACCAACAAAAGACACAGGTCGAGGTTTATTTTCCACTGAAACTTTTTACTAATCGATCATGGTGGGAGCACCATGATATGCCGTGCCACTTAGAAGGCTGAAAAACAGCTAATACTACATGTTCAACAGATCATGGTGGAGTTAACAACGCTTCAAAGGGCATTCATTAGTTCGATCGCAACTGAACGCCCGATGTAAAGTTCTGCATTTGTCTATTACATTCAGTCAGCTGCATATACCACGGCACCATGATCTTCTGGACGATGCAAAGGAGATGATGCACTTCTACTGCAAGCTGGGCAGGAACACCAAAGCTGAACATGACACCTAATTTGTCAGGTGAAAACTCCAGGCTTCATCCTGATGCAAACTCTCCTTACCAAAACTAGCAATGTTAAACTGTTACACTCGGCGCACCCATTGTTCCAACCGCAGCTGTATCATCGGAGGGCCAGCGTGGAGCTTGCCATTGCGAGGGCGCTTCCATTTGCCGCTGATCTCCTGTGCTGGAGCTCCTGCAACTTCTGAAATATTGGTCCTATCTGACAAGGGGCTTCTAGTGGTACCTTGGCCCAAAGCATTAGTCCCCAAAATGCAATGGTTCTCTTGCAATGTTGTGTTTTCTCTTCCTGTCGAGACCTTAGGAATTTTGTTTGTCCTGCTATCCTCTGCTGGCTTCACCTTTGTCCTGATGGCAACGAAACCATCCGCCGCACCTGTTTCTTCTGTTTTCTTATGCTCCAGTTTACGCTTGCTTCGGTTGATTTCATCTCCAGGAAAGCTTTCGTATGTGACAGCTGAACCAATACCACCAGACCTAACGGTCAATGTGCGGTGTTCGATGCCAGTTTCCTCAGTATCAGCTAGGACATTACTATGAGATTTGACTGGCAGTTTGCTGTGTCCAAAGCCATCTTGTAGGAAACCTTCTTGAGTATCTGCTGCTAAACTCATACTACCACAGTTAACAGGCAGTCTGTTGTGTTCAAACACCTGACCTGCTGGGGGATTTTCTTGAGTTTCAGCTATACTGATGACATCGTGATCTGCCGGTAGGTCACTGTATCCGGCTGTGCCTTCATGGATATGTTCGATATGAGGCAAGCCTGCTGTGCCTTCATGGATATGTTCCATGTGAGGCAAGCCTGCAGCATTGCAATTTGACAGAGGCTGCACTGCATTTCTCTGGACAGCCGATGCCACCAGAGTTTCAGATTCATTAGATTGATCACCATCGTCAAGAAAACCTGCTCCAAACAATTTTCGCAGACTTCGCTTAGGCTTGTCACTACCCGCTAGGCCTTTACTCGGAAAATTATCTGGCAGGTTGTTATGTTCAATGCCATCTTCTAGGCCAGAATCTGCTGCTAAACTAGTACCATCACGATTAACTGGATGCTTGCTGTGGTTGGTCTGCAGACCTCCTGGGGGATTTACTTGTGTTTCAGCTATACAAGTGCCCTCACTATCCGTCAGCAGCTCGCTGTGTTCAACTGCGCCTTCATGGCTGTGCTTTCTATTTTGTAAGCCTATCCAGTTGCAGTTCAAACGAGGATTCACTGCACTTCTCAGCGCAGGCAACACTGCCTGACTTTCAGTTTGAGTAGCTTCATCACGGTTGTCTACAGAACCTGCTCCAAACAACCCTCCTAGACTTTGCTTAATTTTCTCAGCATCTGCTAGGCATTTACTGTCAGAATCAACTGGCAGGTTGCTATGTTCATTGACATCTTCTAGGAAACCTTCTTCAATATCAGCTAAGCTAGTACCGCCACATTTTACTGGCCGCTTTCTGTAGTCAATCTCCAGACCTCCTGGGGGGTTTTCTTGAGTTTCAGCTATACAAATACTCTCGCTATCCGTACTGTATTCAACTACGCCTTCATGGCTGCGCTTTCTATTCCGTAGGCCTATCCAGTTGCAGTCCCACGGACGATCCACTGCACTTCTCAGCACAGGCAACACCACCCGACTTTCAGTTTGAGTAGCTTTGTCACGATTGTCAAGAAAACCTGCTTCAAACAACCCTCGCAGACTTTGCTTAGTTTTCTTCGCATCTGCTAGGCATTTACTGTCAGAATCAACTGGCAGGTTGCTTTCAGTGCCATCTTCTGGTAAACCCTCTTGAGTATCTTCTGCTAAACTAGTACCACCACAATTAACTGAACGTTTACTGTGCTTGGTCTCCTGACCTTCCGGGGGGTTTAACTGAGTTTCAGCTACACAAGTGCCCTCACCGTCCGTCTGCAGCTCACTGTGTTCAGCCACGCCTTCATGGCTGCGCTTTCTATTCCTTAAGCCTATCCAGTTGCAGTCCCACAACGGATCCACTGCACTTCTCAGCGCAGGCAACATCAGTCGATTATCAGTCTGAGTTTCAGCTATACAAGTGCTCTCACTATCTGTCGGCAGCTCGCTGTGTTCAGCTACACCTTCATGGCTGCGCTTTCTATTCCGCAAGCCTGTCCAGTTGCAGTCCCAAGGAGGATCCACTGCACTTTTCAGCACAGGCAACACCAGCCGACTTTCAGCTTGAGTCTCAGCTATACAGGTACTCTCACTATCCGTTGGCAGCTCGCTGTATTCAACCATGCCTTCATGACTGCGCTTTCTATTCTGTAAGCCTACCCAGTTGTGGTTCCACGGAGGATCCACCGCACTTCTCTCCACAGCCGACGCCACCGGAGCTTCAGTTTGAGTATCTTCTTTATGGTCGTCCAGAAAGCCTGACCCAAACAGCCCCCGCAGGCTTTGCTTCCTTTTCGTCCCCTGTTCAACAGTGCTCCCATCAATCGGAAGGAAATCTCCTCTAGCAGAAATCTCAGCATGCTCAGCTTGGCTCCCAAAACAGTCCCTCTTCAAATCGGTGCCGCCATCCTGAGGGGCGTCTTTCAAATTTGTATGCCCAGCCACCTGGTACTGGATCCCAACATGCACAATTCAGCAGTTTAATCGGTAAGAATGCAATTTGTACAAGGTAGCAAGATGCACAATTCAGCAGTTTAATCGGTAAGAATACAAACTGTACTGGAACTGGAACCCAGCAGAAATAATACATCAATTTAATCGGTGAGAAAACAGTTTGTACAAGCTGAAGCTGGCAAGAGAAGCAATTTCAGTAGGATCTGGTAAATATATATCAGCAAATTCTCACCTCCAGTGGGTCTTGGGTCTCGCCGCCGTTGTCGACATCGGGAGGATGAACAGTAAGCTCCGGCACCTCCGGCGACTCGTACTGGTAACTCGAGAACCAGTTCCTGATGTCCGGCGGCTCTGACGAAAAACACCGAATACAACGTGAGCACGCTTCAGAGATCTAAAACCGGCGGAACAGAACACAGAATGGAAATCCATGAGGGGGGTAGAGGGCACCCACGGGAAGGGAACGAGAAGGGGTACGAGCTGCACCCTTGGGCCTGCAAGAACAGCGAAATCCGGTGAGACCGACGAAGGGCCGATTGCGCCGCGCGCAGCGCCGGCAAACGGAACGGCGGCACAGAACGAAGGATCTGAGACAGGAGGAGGACCTCGCGACGGAGCGTACCTGGGTTTGGGTGGCGGATTCGTCGGGGACGTCGGCCATGGCGGAGATGGGTGGGGGGGAGGGGGGGGGGACTGGGGAAGCGAGCGACGGGGATCGACGGGCACCTCTGTTTTTGTTTTGCTTCGGAGTTCAGAGAGTCAAATTCCGGAGTACCCGGGAAAAAAGGTTCCCGAAAAGGGGAGAGCCCGCGCAATACGGAGCGGGAGCTTTTCGTTTTGGCGTTCCGGGCCGCCAGAACTGAATGGGCCCAACTACCCAGCCCAGAAAAGGTTCGTCAGGCTGTTCTGGGGCCTAGTTTCCGTACAATGGTACTCCATCTGTAAATTAATATAAAAACGTTTAGAATACTATTTTTAGTAACCTATAAACACTTTTATATTAGTTTATAGAGGGAGTACCTATTTACTGGCGGTCTCCCACACGGTTTTGGTGGTTGTAGGATGTACTCAAAGAAATCAATTTCTCAAAAAAAAAACTCAAAGAAATCAATTTCTCAACAAAAAAAAATCTACCATTTCATCTAATTTTCAATTCGGATTTGACCCACACATTTATAAACATAAAATGAGGAAATTTACCATGGATGCTAACACGTTCAAATTATGTTATTGTTCTTTTTTTTTGCTAAAAAGTTCAAAGGCCATATATTAAGTAGCAAATACCCTTGAAAACGCTCTTACAGAATTTGACAAAATACATCCAAATTATTTGGGGTGTTGAAGTTTTAAATCTCCCGCATCGATTCTCATTGTCGCACCGAGGTCTCTGTCTTAGCACAGCAAACTTGTTTAGATCTAGGAGCTTGTAAAAGAAGTGATCAAAAAGTCGCCGTGCGAAAATGATGTCGTGAGCTCGGTTTCTAATCCACGTGAACTTGGTGTCGTCTCCCAACTCAGTTGTAGATACCTTCCTTCCATTGCTTGGCCATCAGTATAGCCTTGCCGTATAGTTTGCTTGTACTTGTGTGCAATTCTCATGTAGTACCGATGCTCCCCTTGAGTGAGCTCGTTGCAGCTTAGTGGTGGTGTCCCGGTATGGTCTTCCGGATGGAAATGGAGCCGATCTCACTTCAGCCCTCGGGTGGGCGTCTCCATCTTTCTACGGGCGTACTTCATGACAGGGCGAAGGGGCAGGGAGCCCCCTTCGAAGGTGGAGGAGGTTGACATCGACGTCCAGAGTTCATGGAGCTGACAAAGGCGTCCCTCCAGCTATTGGATGTTTCTTCCCCAAGCGTTTGCTGGTGTCTTGCGTGGTGCTCTGCTTGCTATGGAGGGCTTCTTCAACTTCTTGTTGTATTAGTGCTTTCGTTTTCATATCCTAGCTAGTAGTTTGTGGCAGCATGTTAGCTATTTACACGGCATCTTGTATCGTCTCGCTGTTTCTTTTCCTTTTTCAATGTTGTTCGATGTAATCTTGACCGTTTGATGGCTTTGTTAATTCAAGGCCAGACTCTTTTTGAGCCTTCATTCTAAAACACAAAGTCGCTGATCTAGACAAGAAAATGTTGGCGACCGTTGTCTATGCAACAAATCATCACCCCGGAGAAGAAAACGTCGGAGAGGGCATGTATAACGCCCTAGGTATGGCCAGATGGAGTAGAGTAACACAACTCTCACATGCTCCCCCTACATGACTGAAACTGACCAACCTTCGTCAATCGAAAATGAAGCCAAAGGACCAAGATGCACCAGTGTGCCGTTAACTCCACAAAACAACAGCATCGAGACAAACATATGCCCCCCCCCACCAACAACAACAACAACAACAACACAAAGAGACCAACTAACACACCACCCTCAAGACACACACACAACACGGAGAACCAACGGACACACAACCCTCAACACTCCTTCCAACGATACCAAGAAGCACCATCAAAATGAGGACGAGACATGGAGGACTTATTCCACGCCGACGATGGCATCATCGTCTCACCATCAACAATGGGGAACAAAACACATGAGTTAAAAATCTCACCCTACCATCATCGCTCTGAAACAGTATGGTTCCTGAAATTATGATTCTATTCAACTCCTACTTATATCTGATCCCATCATTTTATTCATAGTTTTTTATTTTTAGAAAAGGAGGATTACCCCCGATCTCTGCATCTGGACGATGCATGCAGCCATTTTATTAATTATTCACCAAGACCTTACAATATAGCACATCAGGTAGTCTAAAGCCACCATCTTAGCAACATATGTCGCTACTCCTACCACTTGATGAAGGGGTGCCAATAGTCCGAGCCTAATACCAAACAGACATCGCACGGAAGCCTAACATCTAAAGCCGGAGGCCCCAACCAAGCCACATACTGGGTTTGGGGTACAAACCGGTCCGACGCACTCACGTGTCGTCGCCGCCGTCTTCCACAAATCCATCTTCAGAGAAGAACCTAACGCATCGACATTTTCAGGCCTCTCTGTCATCGACGCCACCATGGTGCCAAACAACGTCCTCCTCCTACACGAGTCCATCTCCGCACATCAGACGCCGAGTCTCCACTACGCCATGTCGCCGAGATCCGTCATCATCAATGAGCAAGACGAAGCACCGCTCCACCAAAGAAGCCGTCCACTGGTCCCTCGAGCCCGTGTACACCTCCAAGAATGACGCCCCAAGGAGGAAACGACACCAGAGTGTCGCCGTCATTTGATCTACTGATCTAGGGTTTCCCCCGGAGGTAGCCGATAGAGATCAGAGCTTCTCCACAACGATGCCTTCAAGAAGGTAACGACACAAAAAAGTGTCGCCATTGCTGGTCTTGGCAACAAGCCGAGAACGAGGTTTTCACCCGGATTCGCTCGACGAACCTCCATCAAACATCGTGTGCACGGGTCGCCACCGATCTGAGCCGCCGCGCAACGAGTAGGCCACACCGGCCAAATCAGATATGTCCGAAGGCCAAACCACACATGGCGCCGCCCAGTCCACCAGGGCCTCCATGCCGCCGCCACCGATCCAAGGCCAGATGGCCCGTCGCCGCAGATCGTAGCCGCCGCATGCAGCCAACGCCGCTGCCCGACGCAAGGTCGGCCGCCGCCGTCCTAGGCAGGGACGCCCACGGCGTCGCCAACGCCAGATCGGTTATGCCTCCTCGCGCCGTGGGGCGCCGCACCATCCCCATGACGCAGGAAAGAGGAAGGCCCCCGGGCCATAGGTCGGCGGCGTCCTTCGATGGTGGCGGAGGGAGGGGAAAGGAAGAAGTGCCCCAGCGGCTAGGGTTTTTGTCCCGCCCGAGCCGCCCGAGCGGGAGCGACGCGGGGCCCTTCCTCGTCTATTCATAGTGGTAAATCAAATACATGCATGGAATTCTGTGAGATGCTAGATGTCGTCTTGTGTAAAATGTTGTGCAATTTCTCTAGATATGTTTTTTTTGGACTTTGAGTGCACCCAAGTGTCACCCTAAGAGCATCTACAATGGGACCCCCCATATCTGTTTCAAATGCCCAGTCAGGCCGCCCGGTCACTGACCGGTCACGAAAATGCAATCCAGACGAGCGCCTTAAATGAGGCTCAGACGTTCGGATTGACTGACATCCCTCATAACCATTTCATATATGAGATGAGTACGAGAAGTGCCCGGACATGCCCAGTCAGTGATCCTTCGTCCGCCACATAGGATTGGCCCCACATTTTCTTGTTGTTTATTCTTTATCACTTCATCTCCACCAATTACATGTTTGTGACCAGACGTATAGGGGTAAAGTGAGGGACATGACTGTGAAAATGAAAATTTAAGAGGTGATCGGTTACTATTTACAGACGCGCTTGATCACGTCTGCGGGCATTTAAAGGGTCAAATTTATCACGTTCGGCTACAGATGCTCTATGAAAGATCACATGGGGAACAAAACCATGTCTATGCGAGCTGCAAGTCTCTTTGCCTTGAGCAAACAAAGTCATTACTCACTTGAATAACCATTTGATACATACAACTATATACAGATCATGGACATGCCGCCAAACTCGAATTGATGAGTGATGGAACCCTGGATGGATCGGAAAAAACTGTCAACTCAATTTGAACATTTAATCTGTACACACATGCTCATGCTCAACGCACGGATCGGATTTCAATCTTCCCTACTATCAAACACTCCCGCTTCTCTGTACACTTGCAGATCGACTGATCGAGCAGAAAGAAAGATCATTTGAGGAATTTGAGGTAGTCCTTGAGGTCGGCGGGGATGCAAGGGTACTGCCTCCAGAACGAGCCGTGCACCCTCAGCATCCTCACCACCTTCTCCTTGGTCGACGGCGAGCTGTCCGCCTGCAGCAGCGCCAGCAGCTTCGCCACGCCGCCGCTCGCCACCATGTCGTCCAGCACCCTCTCCGGGGGTCGCGCCGCGCACGACACCAGCCACAGCACGTTGACCGCCAGCCTCGTGGCCAGGCCGGACACCCGCAGCACGGTCCGCACCACGGCCGCCACCGCGAGCCCGTGCTCCCCGAACGCGAGCCGGCCTTCGGGGCACTTGCACAGCCGCTTCAGGAGGAGGAGCGCCCGCTCGGCGACGTGGCGGTCGGCCTCGGGGAGGAGCTCCACGAGCACGCGCACGGCGCCCAACTCCACCACGCCCTTGCCGCGCCGGGCGCCCCTGGAGCGCGAGCGCGCCGTGACGTCGATGAGCACGTCGAGCGCGCGGGAGCTGAGCTTGGAGGAGGCCCCGTCGGAGAGGAGGTCGAGGAGGGACTTGACCATGTCTTCGACGTCGACGTCGTCGGTCCAATTGCGGGCGCCGCTGGCCTCGGAGACCTTGGCGAGGATGGACATGGCGTGCAGCCTCGCCTCAGCGCTGCCGCGCTGGACCAGCGCGACCATGGGCCTCATGCACTCGGGCCTCAGCACCATGTCCACCGACTCCTCGTCGGAGAGCGGGAGCGTGGCGAGGACGGCGGCGGCCTCCTCGCACGTCCGGAACGCCGAGAAGTCCCCGCCGGCGCTGCTCTCCGCCAGTGCCTGCGCCATGACGCGGCCGAGCACCTGGATGCCGTCGCAGGCCACGAAGTCGTCCCGCGCCGCCTGGTCCCCAGCCATGCAGAGCCTCAGGCCCTTGAGCGCGGTGACCTTGAAGGGCGTGCCCTCAATGCCGGCGAGCACGGACGGCAGCCGCTCTCGCGCCATCGGCTTGAGCGCGTCGGCGGGGCTGGAGGGGGAGGAGGAGGGGGAGGCGCGGTCTTGCCAGGAGGCGATGACGCGCTTGAGGGTGTGGTTGGGCGTGAGGTCGAGGGAGGCGACGCGCTGCATGGTGGCCGGGCACGTCGTCTTGCCGTACTTGAAGAACCACCGCTCGATGCTCCGGCGGTCGTAGGTGACGCCGGTGGACACCGTGACGGGGTCCTCCATCAGCTCCATGGATATCGGGCACAGGAACAGCTGGGGCGACTCCTCCATGGCCATCGCCTATACTTAATGGATCTTCTACCCTTGTTCAAAATCACGCGGTGGCGATCAGCCAATCAAGCGGCTTGAATTCTTGTCCTGAAATGAAATGTAGTTTGTCTGGGAACGAACAGGGATGTTGGCTTTATACCTGCAACCTGTGCATGTGTAGTGCTGAAGTCATGCAAGCCCGTACGTACGTAGCCCGTGGAACTAATCCATGTGCATTTTTTTTTGAAACATACTAATCCAAGTGGCATCCGCTCTCTCAATCAAACTGTACGTATAAATTATGCACCGGTTCGTCACAGAATTAAATTAAAAGTCCCTGCGAAACCCTATAAAAAAACAGGATAAACCGAAGAGCTAGCTCGCGGTATTCCCACCTTATCTGTTTGATTTCTGTGGATCGTATGCGCGTATAATAATACCCGGAGTCAATGGTCAGAGGGACAGAATGGCAGGCGATGCTTACATATATATTGAGTGCAAGGTTGGCAAATATGTATACGTATATACAAATAAAAATTAAAGAAAAAAGGTGGCGCGACGATATGGGTTGCTGCCACGATCTCTAAGCAGAGACTCTGTCTCACACCCAGAGCTAACCCTTCGGCGTTTTGACGAGACTTTTAGCCACATGGATTCGATGGGCGTCGACTGAAGCAACCCGTCGGTTAGAGCGGAAATTTACCAACGACTTGGTGTGAATTATGATCGATGCCGCTTACCAAGTTGCCGGATGAAAGGTTTACTTCTTCTGCTGCTACTTATCCTTTTCATTTCGAGGAGCCTTGATTTTAATTTTCCAGCGTTGAAAACTTGAAATGCAGGTTGGAGTTGTTAAGATGAGGAGGTAGCCGGTGATGACAGCCGGGATTTTTTAGTGTTTATTATTCCTAATCCCGCTCCATTTCTTCTTATGTTTGCTCCATTCATTGTTAAGTTCAGTCGAGAAAGCGGTTGAGCGTTTCCTTTGACTATGACCGGGCATTTTCCTATTCAAAATTTCCAGCCGGATCCTCAACTCCTCTAAAGACGAATTCCTTAATGGCGAGCGGTGCACCACGTACATACCTTATAATATAAATGCGCATTTCTTGAGAAATTCAAATTTCTTAATGCCCAAGTTAACTATGTATCCATTCACCCTGTCCATCGAAAAATATCGTAATGCATAAGTTAACACTAGTGTTGTAAATGGTTCGGTTTTTCGCAAAAATAAATAAATAAAGAGTTCAGTTGTAACCCAGGGTGAAAGTTTATCCACGCTTGCTGATGCCAAATTCCACCGAAACAATTCCCCATGTGCGGCGAGGAAGGATGCCAAGGTGCTACGAGCCAATTTCATGAACTCTTTTTCCTTTTTTTCACGGTTTAGGTGGGAGCCTGATGTCATTGCGGTATCTTTCCAGATCATCGCTGTCTGGCCACTTTTTTTGTTGTTGTTGTTAACCAGAACCATTGCAACCGGAACAGGACGAGCAACGGGTACAGTCTCAACCAAAACACCTCACACATCAGTCATGAAGATCTATTCGCTCACAGGTAATGTGTCGCTTGTGCAGTCCATTAGCAAGTCCTGAGTGGCTCGTCATCAGCTTACCTCAATTTGCAAAAGCAGAACACTTGCCTTCAACGCCATCACGATTTATTGTTCGAGAAAAAAAATGCAAGACCAGCTTAATGTACTTTGTTTGGACCATAGGTCATGGATGGATGGATGCAAAGGGTCGCTTGGCCGCTGTACTTTGTTTATCCTGCAAACGCAAGCACTAGATCGGTTGGCCTGAAGCTGTCCATTAGCGCGTCACCACCTAGCGAAAATCCGCAAACTTTCAAGGCACAAACCAAAAAAACGCACCAAATCCGTGTCTAAAAATGGTACTGCTACTCCAACATGCACATGAATAACCACCCGTGATACGTATTGGAGTGCCAGTAGTTAACAGCCACTTGCCGATCCGACGTGCAGCAGGCCGTGATGTCCGACCCGGCCCGCTGTTTCTCGCCGTCGCTCCCCCGACGACTTTGTTTGGGCTTCTGCCAGCCCGCCCCCACATGCTATGCTTCGGGCGTATCGTCTCCAACCAACGGGCGCGCCCCGGTCGGTTTGACCGCACCCACATTTCCCCTGCGTATTTTTTTTTTCTGAACAAACGCCGCAATCAGAACGTATATACAGCTGCTCCTGACGATCAATCAGGAAGGTGCTAAGATCCGTTGACGAATCCGACATGGAAAACAAATGGATGCGTCCTCGTCACCACCGTCACCGGCCTAGGGCTAGGCAGGGGGTTAAGAGAGTTATTTACACCTTAAAAAAGGTTATTCACTATACTAAAACTGTCAGGACGCTGGTGAGTTGCAGGGATTCACATTCACATGGTAGTAATGTATGTACATACCCCGAGCCGTAGACTTTGGGTTTTTCCTACAGTTTTTGACCTTGCAAACCCAGTTCCATCCGAGCAGAAGCAACGTTTTGCCGCTGACAGAACCGCGTTGACAATGCAGACCGAAAGGGTTTTACTTTGCTTGCTTCAGACTTGAGAGTTTCTTCTCCACAAGACACCTGGCAGCATATTCAACCTTTTGGTTCAGCACACTGCATTTTGACACTGGATCAGATTGCTTGTTTCCAAATCCAAGTAGGGAGTTATTAAGCGAAAATCCAAGTCTACTCCCAGGCTCAGCTGCTCCTGGTCAGAAAAAAAAATACTAGAAAAAATCAAAAAAATCCAATTTTCTTTTTGCGTGATAGATATTTTGTTGCGTGAGGTCCGCTCCAAATTTCAATCTATTTGCACATCTGAACAGGTTTTGGCAAAAAAGACAAATCGGGTCAAAACAGTGTGTGAACAGTAAACCTTTTTTACAGACCCCGCTTTGTCTTTTTTGCAAAGAGCTGCTTAGATGCCTAAATGAGTTTAAATTTGGAGCGGGCCTCACTCAACAATTTATCTACCACCCCAAAAAAAGGATTTTTTCGAATTTTTCTATTATTTGTTTTGATTTTTTTCGTCAACACAGGTGCAACTGAGCTGGGGAGCCAAATTGCCGCTTCCGTTATTAAGGCCAACATTTTTTCAAACAAAAAGGTACCATCAGGAAATAATTGGCACAGCTACCATGACCAGCAAGATTCCTTTCAAACATTGTTCTTAACACAGTGCCTGCCACTTGCAAGTGAGAACTGATCCCGACTGTTCAGATTTGACCGGTCAAACCCTTATTTATCCGAGGGGATACAGAGATCGACAGGGAAATCAGTTCATCACAGGGCAATAATGCAAGGTCGCCATCACCATGCAGCACCATGCTAACTTGCTTCCAAGTGTGGACATCAAAGTCAGAACTCACAAGTCACAAGGATAGAAAAAGGGGGGGGGGGGGATGATGTTAATGTGCTACTCAAAAGGCTTCCATTTGGCGCTGCCGACACCGGATTCAGATCACTCCATCCTCTGGTGGTAGACATTGAGGACATAGCCGTTCAGGAGGTCACCGAACGTCTTGGTCGAGAATTCCTGCACCACGCGGTCGCGTGCTTGTTTGCCCATCCGGACCGCTAGATCGTCATCGCTCACAAACTTCAACATGGCTTTGGAAAATTCGACGGGAGAGGGATCACACAGAAACCCTGTCGCTTCGTTCACTACTGTTTCCACTGGACCGCCGCTGTTGCATGCGATTACAGGCTTATATGCTGCCATCGCTTCAAGAGGAACAATGCCAAAATGCTCGTCCTGGACGTAGTAGTAATGTCAGACATGTAGGCTGGATTAGAATAATCTGCTTAGATTGATGAAAGTCCTACGCAGATGCTGCACATTATTTACCTTCGGAGTGTATAACACACACAGGCAGTTGGAGAGAAGCTCGTTTCTTTCAGATGAAGAACAAGATGTCACGAATTTAACATGTTTAGAAACACCTTCAGTCACTGCCAATCTTTTGAGCTCCTCAAGGTACTCAACGTTTTCTTTGAGACGCTTATCATACCCACCTTCAGCATGAGAAACGAAAGAAAACAGTGGCCAGTAGTTAATATTCTGATAATGTTTAATAACTCAAGATGTAGTAAGGTTAAACCTATGAATAAAGGGGAAATAACACATAAACAAACATCACCTGCCACTGTTAAGCTTGCTTCCCGCAGAGCATCACCGGGTTGCTTAGAAACAACTGACTGGAGCAAAGCAAATGCTGAAATGGCTAGACCAAGATTCTTTTTTCTCTCAAACCGGTTAATTGAGAGGAAATTCAACCTGACAGAAAGATGATAGTTCAGTTTCGCTACACCTGAACGAGGACAAAATAGAAGAGAGACAGCTAGCTATTATATATTAAAATCTGAACGAATGAAACCTAAATGAGTCACAAAGAGATATACAAGCATGAAGTTACTTATAATCATGAGGTTCATGAAACTGCTCAACGGAGACCGCTGGATATAGAACACCAGGCTCAATTCCTCTAGCATGAAGGCCACAAAAAGTCCTGGCAAAAGTTGCTGCGGTGAACTTACTATTGACTAGAATCAAATCTGCCATACCTAATATATATGCAAAAAAGAATACAATTAGGATGACAGTAGATCTCTCAACATATAATTAAAGGAAAGTCAAAACATAAGTGTAGATAGAGTTCCGGATGCCCAGGACAATACCAGTCGTGGCTTCCTCGATCATGTCAATTGGCTTGCGATATAACCTCCGAAGAATTGTTGTATGTTGTGCAAGCAACAGATCAGGAAAATGGCAATAAAATATTGTCTGAAAATGCAAAAAAAAAGTATCTCACCACATAGCTGCAATTAGAGCACACTAAATCACTTCAAATAAGAGACAAGTACCTTTGATGATGCCTTTAGTTTAAGTAGTGGAATTACAACAGAAACCTGGTCTACCAATATGACATCAAAGGAGGGCCACCAAAGTAGCACGCAGAGGGCAACAAAGATGCAGCGAAGATAAGCACAGACAGCATGAAAGCGGTAAAACACATGGCGAGGCAGGAAATCTCCATATACCGTAACTGGGAATGTGCCTGGAAAACAGACAAAGAAGTCCATTAAACTTGTATAGACGCATCATAAACATTGGTTATCATAAAAAATACCCAATGATATACATGTAAGATATAAAAAGAACTATTTATGGGGCATCTTGCAGGAAATGAATCAGCATGCAAATATCGTAGAACATTTACTCCAGATCAAGTCTGCCATAAATACTTAAAAAACACCACTGCGAAAAAGAGATATAATGCAACTCAGATGTGCATAATAAATTTAAGAACAGGTTTATCAGGCTTTCAACAAAATATAACATAGATATAGTTCAGAGATTTACCAGACACTGTTTCCTCAAAGCACCGATTTCTGTCATGGTGTGATGTGAAAACGTGAACATCGTGCCCATGGGCAGCAAGCTGACATGCCGCATCAACTATCAACCTCTCAGCACCACCTACAACAAAAGTGCTCTTTAGATCCTACTGCAGGAGATATTATACTTTGCTCATATGCTATATCACGCCTGCTGCAATGCTTCTGTACAATGCTTTGTAGCTGCAAGTGTCGTATTGCTTAACTGCGATCCCACACTGAAGTCATGTAATTGCTCCTAGTCTCTTTGAGTAAGCTAATTATAAGCTATCACTAGAAACACCAATTACGTGTAAAAAGGAAACAGCACCTCCTGTACTCTTACACTACACCTGAACGACCACCAGTCTACTCGAATCTGGTACGGAATTGGGGATCTCCTAGACAAGTGGAGAAGCTCCGCTATACCATCCTAGAAGAATCTGTCAACACTACCAGATCAGGGACTCAAGCTTCTAGCTGGGGAATTTTAAGAAGTCATCTACTCGATCCTCCCAACTCCATGGCGTCAGATTCAGACGAACTGCATCTAGCGATCGGATGTGGTGAGAGGAGGAGGGTGAGGGGTCCGTACCGATTCCAAGGTCGGGGTGGATGACAGCAATCTTAAGCTTCTTCGTCTTCGTCCTCGACGACTCCCCGGCGACTCCTGCCGCCGCCGCCATCGCTTCCAAGGACGGCGGCACGGCAGGAGAAGGCAGCGAGGAACGGGGCCGCGCGGAGGAGATGGTAGGGAGGGATGGGATCGAGCTGCGGAGGGTCGGCAGGGGGGCACGATCGGCGGACGGGAGGGCGGAGCTCCGGCGGCGGAGGAGAAGTCGAGCGGGCCAAGGAAAGCGGGGCGGCGTGCGTGCGTTGTTTCCAGCCAGGGGCAAATTTGTCCGTTTCCATCTCTAATTGAGGTTTATTTCGAAAACTATCTCTAGTAATTGAGATAGAATCAGGACGACCATAACTACCACACGTGTGGCATATAGGACATGCGTTCACACACCATGTGTGGCATACGCAAAAGGCAGTCCACACGGGTCGTGTGTGGCAAAAAACCCGCGTGTGTGGCACGAAGCAAATCTGCCCATACGTTCTCGCGCAGCTACGTTAGTTACCTGCGGGATGGCAACTCTAATTATCCCCGAGGATGACAACTCTAGTTATCCCGGATGACAACTGTAATTGTAAAAGCATGGCAACTCTCTTCGTTTTGGTTAACTATAGTTATTCAGAGTAGTTGCAATGTGTGTTTACCTAGTTGTCGCATGTGGTTCAACCATAGTTATCATGTATGGTTAATCGTAGTTGCCATGTGTGTTTACCTGGTTGCCATGTACGCGCAACTGCAGTTGCCATGTAACAACGAATCATAGTTGCCATGTGTTTTTATGTAGTTGCCACGTATGCGCACTGCAATTGCCATCTAGCAACATACGAGCGATGTGTGGGCGAAAAGCAGTTCGCCCACACATGGTGAACTAGGTGATGGATGTGTGGGCAAAAACCGGTTCGTCCACACAGCGCAGCTGGCAACCGCGCGCTGCGAGTTGTGTGGGCAAACTCTCTAACGCCCACACACACCATGATGCCTACGTGGCACAAAAAATCTATCAAATTTTATCAGGATTCGTGTAAACTCGAATGGACGACCATCCATGCGTGTGGGCGAGTTGCAAACGCCCACACGTGTGGGCGAGTTGCAAACGCCCACACGTGTGGGCGTTGGTGTTTCCGAAGGTTTATTGCCATGTTATCACTCCTAGAGGCTTCCATTCTAAAACATTAGCCCAAGTTATGGTTCGACCGACTGACTTTCCTTTCTGAAAGGGCTTGATGAAGGTCAAGGCTCAATTCTTTCATAGAACTCGGTTCATAATTGGGAATGGAGGTGCTACGAGGTTTTGGGAGGATACGTGGCTGGGGGAGACGACGTTGGCTTTACAATATCCTGCCCTATATAATATTGTGCAACATAAAGATGTGTATATTGCCACAGTATTCCAGTCTATCCCACTCAACATTCAATTTCGACAAACTCTGATAGGACATCGTTGGGCAGAGTGGTTGCACTTAGTCAGACGCCTTATGAAGGTACAACTATCGGATGAGCCCGATACGATTACGTGGAAGCTCACAACTTCAGGTATATTTACAATCGAATCCATGTACCTTGTCCTAATTGACACCATGGAGATATCCAAGTCCAAACACGTTTGGAAGGTCAAGGTTCCTTTGAGAATCAAGGTCTTCATGTGGTTTGTTCACAAGAAGGTGATTCTCACTAAGGACAATTTAGCTAAGCGCAATTGGCCAGACAATACAAGATGTTGCTTCTGTAGTCATCAGGAAACCATCAAACGTCTTTTTCTCCACTGCCCGCTAGCAAAATTATTATGGCAAACTGTTCGAGTAACCTTTAATATTGCCCCTCCGGATAGCATGGATACAATATTTGGCACATGGCTAAACGGAGTTGACACCAACATTACTCGACACATTCGCATAGGAGTCTATGCACTACTATGGGCTATATGGAACTGCAAGAATGATTTGGTTTTTAATAGGACAACACATATACATTTCTTGCAGGTACTACACAGGGCGCCGGCGTTGATCCCTACGTGGTCGTTACTCACTCCTGCGGAGACCAGGGAGCCTTTGGTTACTGGGTGTGTCCGATGAGAGATGGTAGCACGGGATATATTCAACCGGTTTGGATGACGGTCCACTAATAGGATAGATGGTTAGGCATCTAGGTCTATTTTCGCAGGTTGTGGCTTATATTGTTTTCTCCTATTTTTTGTAACCTCACTCCTTCGGAGTGTGCTTGGATCTGCAGACTATTTGTTTTCGCACTTTTAATAAAGTGGCCGTATGCATCACGCTGATGCAGAGGCCGGAGGTAACACTCTTTTTCCAAAAAATCACTCCTAAAGGCAGACTCTTATTTCTAAGGTGAATGACCTCATTGACCCAATATCTGGTAATTGGGATGAGGAACTTATGAGATCTATAGTTAACCCCGTTGATGCAAAACAGATCCTAGAAATACCTCCGAACCAAAGAGCTTTTGATGATTTTGTAGCATAGCACAATATGAAGTCCGGGATTTTGTTTGTGAAATCTGCTTATTTTGTTGAATGGAATCATAAGTTTAGGTGACACACGGCATGCCCCGGTCCATCTGTAATCAATCCGATCTGAAAAGAGTTACGGAGTACGAAAGATCCAAATTTCTCGTAAAGTTCAAGTGTTCTGCTATCGAGGTTTGCATGGTATTGTTCTTGTGAAATCTAAATTGGCTAATAGACATGTACCTGTTTCAGGCGACTGTCGGGTCTTTCATCAGGGTGCAGAGGACATATGCCATCTATTGTTTAAATGTACACCGCCGATGCAGATATGGAAAATGTTTGAAATCTTAATCTTAAACCTGATTGAAGATGCGCTTGCAGTGGACCGGTCAGGATTAGCGGTATTGGAATATTCGTTGTGATCTTGTTCAAGTGTGTTATCGTTTGCTCCAAATGTTGGAATAAAACAAGCGACCGATGTAGCTTGCTGGTACATATGGTGGCTGAGAAGGCAAATTACCAACGGAGAGAGAGTTTCACCGATGGGAAGATGTGTGAGCTCTATAACAATTGCAACCAATTCAGCTAAGAACAAACGTGTGCAACCTAATAGAGAGAATATATGGACCAAACCAGAGCTTAGGTTCATGAAACCAAATGTGAATGCTTCCTTTCACTTGGAAGAAGGTGCAGGTGCTACTACTGCGGTCCCTCGAGATTACATAGGAAATTTCTGGCCATAAGATGTACGTTGTACCCTCATGCAGCAAATGTGGTAACAAAAGAAGCCATGACCTTAGGGTGTGTTTGGTTTCAATCACCAACTAGAACGGCATGGGTCGGACCCGTGATTGGGCCTTGTTCCTGCGTTTGGTACATAGCTGGAACGGGAATCAAGTCATTCCCCCCGAACGAATATTCGGGTGAAAACGCGTCGATACCTCCAAATCGGAGGAATCACGCGGAACCGGTCGCGTCTCCTTTCTCAGGGCCGGCTTCGCCTCGTCTCTCCCCTGACAAAACTTCTCCCTCGTGGCCGTCGCTCGTCTCTCATCTCTCCCTCAGGCCGGCGGCTATCCTCTCTCGTCTCTCCCTCATGCCGGCGACCTTGGGCCATCAACCCCCTCATCCCTGTAGCCCTCATCCCTGCAGCGGCGACAGCGCCACACCACAGATCTGGCCGAGCGTTGATGCGTCCAAGTGGCGGTCGCGGCGGATCAGCGGGCAAACAGAGGATTGGCGCCATATTCATCTCTGCATGCCTCGTCGCCGTTTCCTACAGGAGGCACGTCCTTGCTTGCTGGAGGGTGGCCGCGGGCAACGATGACTGAAGCGCATCGACGATGCGGTCTTCTGGTTAGAATTGGCTGGAGCCACTCCCAATTCTTCCTCCAATCTGATGCGGTCTTCCTCATCTAATTCTGAATTTAGTGATTAGAGTCAATTAGTTAGCTAGTTATTTCGTTGACTGTAGGTATGTTCAGATACAAAAGAGACAATTGTTCAGACTAAGCAGTGCATGTTTCATCTGCAAATCAATGTAAATGCTCAAGAAAATTTGGATTGAAATAAAAAAATTAAGATATGGGCCACTCTATTATATTTGTGAGTGGATTCATAAATTATTTATCCGACAAATACAATCGAAATACCATTTAACTTGTTATTACCAATATAAAGCTATAATCTTACCACTCCATTCCATTTTGCCAACCAAACACTAAACTGTCACCGTTCCATTCCAGCTATCTTTCTCAACCAAACACAAGAACGGAACCGACCCATTCCGATGGAATGGAACCATGACATTCCATTCTACTACGTTCCTCAACCAAACACACCCTTAAGAGACGAGTTGGACTTTGCAAATTTTTTGGGTCTTCATTCACTAGAACGGAATCAGACTCCATGAAAGTAATTAATGTTCGCAGTGGAAGTAATCAATGGTGGGATATTTGTTGTGGAACGTTGCATGGAAAACAAAAAATTTCCTACGCTTCACCAAGATCAATCTAGGAGATGAGCATCTATGAGAGGAGAGAGTGGATCTACGTACCCTTGTAGATCGCTAAGCGGGAAGCGTTAAGAAACGCGGTTGATGTAGTCGAACGTCTTCGCATCCAAATTGCCGAGCGTCCTGCGATCCAATCACGATCCGTCCCGATCTAGCGCCGAACGGACGGCACCTCCGCGTTCAGCACACGTACGGCTTGATGACGATCTCCGCCTTCTTGATCCAGCAAGAGGGAGCGGAGAGGTAGACGAGTTCTTCGACAGCGCGACGGCGTTGCGGCGATGGTGGTGGAGTAATTCCAGCAGGGCTTCTCCTAAGCACTGTTGAAACCGATCTAGAGGAGAAACTACGAACTAGAGGAGAGGGCAGCACGTGGCTAAAATTCGGTGCCAAAAACCCTCAAAACCTCTAGTATATATAGGAGGAGGGAAGGGACGAGACTTGGCTCCCAAGAGAGCCAAATCCACTTCAGCCGAAGTGGAGCCGAAGTGGAGGGAGGAGTCCTCCTCCTCTACTCCTAGTAGGATTAGGACTCCTTCCTTATAGGAGGAGGGAAGGGAGGAGACTTGGCTCCTAAGAGAGCCAAATCCACTTCGGCCGAAGTGGAGGGACGAGTCCTCCTCCTCTACTCCTAGTAGCTGTTGGAAATATGCCCTAGAGGCAGTAAATAAAGTGTTTATTATTATATTTCATTGTTCATGATAATCGTTTATTATCCATGCTATAATTGTATTGATTGGAAACACATTACATGTGTGGGTAAATAGACAACACTCTGTCCCTAGTATGCCTCTAGTGAACTACCTCGTTGATCAAAGATGGTCAAGGTTTCCTAGCCATTAACATGTGATATCATTTGATAATGGGATCACATCATTAGGAGAATGATGTGATGGACAAGACCCAAACTACAAACGTAGCATATGATCGTGTCAGTTTATTGCTACTGTTTTCTGCATGTCAAATATATGTTCCTATGACCATGAGATCATGCAACTCACTGACACCGGAGGAGTGCCTTGTGTGTATCAAACGTCGTAACGAAACTGGGTGACTATAAAGGTACTCTACAGGTATCTCCGAGGGTGTCTGTTGGGTTGGCATGGATCAAGACTGGGATTTGTTACTCCGTGTGACGGAGAGGTATCTCAGGGCCCACTCGATAATACAACATCACAATAAGCCTTGCAAGCAATGTGACTAAGTGTTAGTTGCGGGATCTTGTATTACGGAACGAGTAAAGAGACTTGCCGGTAACGCGGTTGAACTAGGTATGGAGATACCGACGATCGAATCTCGGGCAAGTAACATACTGAAGAACAAAGGGAACATCATACGGGATTAACTGAATCCTTGACATAGAGGTTCGACCGATAAAGATCTTCGTAGAATATGTAGGAACCAATATGGGCATCCAGGTCCCGCTATTGGTTATTGACCATAGAGGTGTCTCGGTCATGTCTACATAGTTCTCGAACCCGCAGGGTCTGCACACTTAAGGTTTGGTGACGTTTCGATAGTATAGAGTTATGTATGATGGTGACCGAAGGTTGTTTGGAGTCCCGGATGAGATCCCGAACGTCATGAGGAGCTCCGGAATGGTCTGGAGGTAAAGATTGATATATAGGAAGTCCTATTTTGGTCGCCGAAAAAGTTTCGGGCTCATCGGTAGTGTACCGGCAGTGCCGGTAGTGTACCGCGAGACCATCGGGAGGGGTATTTCGACCCAAGAGGCTACATGGGCTGTGGGAGAGTGAATACAAGCCCTTAGTGGGCTGGTGGAAGTCCCAGACAAAGCCCATGCGGCTAGGGAGAAAAAGCCCAAAGAGAAAAAATGGAAAAAGGCAAAAATAAGGTGAATCCTAGTCCTACTAGGATTGGAGGTGGATTCCACCTCTCCCTCTTGGTTCAGCCTCCTCCTTGGAGGCTTGGCCCTTGGGCCAAGCCTCCTTATCTCTTCCTCCTATATATACTGGTGGTTTTAGGGGTTTTGCACTAGTTTTTCAGCCACGTGCTACCCGTTCCTCGAGTGCATAGTTTCTCCTCTAGATCGGATTTCTGCAGTGCTTAGGCGAAGCCCTGCCGGAATAGCTCCACCACCATCACCGGAGCGCCGTCACGCTGCCGGAGAACTCTTCTTCCTCTCCGCTCCTTCTTGCTGGATCAAGAAGGCGGAGATCGTCATCAAGCTATACGTGTGCTGAACGTGGAGGTGCCGTCCGTTCGGTGCTTGATCGGGACGGATCGTGAGGACGGTTCGTGATTGGATCACGGGACGCTCGGCGATTTGGATCGAAAAGACGTTCGACTACACCAACCGCGTTTCTTAACGTTTCCCGCTTAGCGATCTACAAGGGTACGTAGATCCACTCTCCCTCTTGTAGATGCTCATCACCATGGATAGATCTGCGTGCGCGTAGGAAATTTTTTGTTTCCCATGGAACGTTCCCCAACAGTGGCATCATGAGCTAGGTCTGTGTGTAGATGAGATCTCGATTAGAACACAAAGAGGTTTTGGGCATTGATGCTTAGATTGCTTCCTCCCTTGGTCGTGTTTTGGTTCAGCGGTATTGTGAGATGAAGCTGCCCGGACCAACATTACTCGTACGCTTACGAGAGACCGGTTCCCTCGACCGCAACTTGTTGCATAGATGGCTTGCGGGTGCCAGTTTCTCTCACTTTAGTTAGATCGGATTCGACAAAGGCGGTCCTTGAGAAGGTTGAAAAGCAACTAGTGTATCACCGTTGTGGTTTTTGTTGGAAATATGCCCTAGAGGCAATAATAAATTAGTTATTATCATATTTCCTTGTTCATGATAATCGTTTATTATCCATGCTATAATTGTATTGATCGGAGACTCAGATGCATGTGTGGATACATAGACAAAACCATGTCCCTAATATGCCTCTAATAGACTAGCTCGTTGATCAAAAGATGGTTAAGGTTTCCTAGACATGGACATGAGATGTCATTTGATAATGGGATCAAATCATTAGGAGAATGATGTGATGGACAAGACCCAAACTACAAACGTAGCATATGACCGTGTCAGTTTATTGCTACTATTTTCTACATGTCAAGTATATGTTCCTATGACCATGAGATCATGCAACTCACGGACATCGGAGGAGTTCCTTGTGTGTATCAAATGTCGCAACGTAACTGGGTGACTATAAAGGTGCTCTACAGGTATCTCCGAGGGTGTCTGTTGGGTTGGCATGGATCAAGACTGGGATTTGTTACTCCGTGTGACTGAGAGGTATCTCAGGGCCCACTCGGTAATACAACATCACAATAAGCCTTGCAAGCAATGTGTCTAAGTGTTAATCATGGGATCTTGTATTACGGAACAAGTAAAGAGACTTGCCGGTAATGAGGTTGAACTAGGTATGGAGATACCGACGATCGAATCTCGGGCAAGTAACATACCGAAGAACAAAGGGAACATCATACGGGATTAACTGAATCCTTGACATACAGGTTTGACCGATAAAGATCTTCATAGAATATGTAGGAACCAATATGGGCATCCAGGTCCCGCTATTGGTTATTGACCGTAGAGTTGTCTCGGTCATGTCTACATAGTTCTTGAACCCGCAGGGTCTGCACACTTAAGGTTTGGTTACGTTTCAGTAGCATAGAGTTATGTATGATGGTGACCGAAGGTTGTTTGGAGTCCCGGATGAGATCTCGGACGTCACGAGGAGCTCCAGAATGGTCCAAAGGTAGAGATTCATATATAGGAAGTCCTGTTTTGGTCGCCGGAAAAGTTTTGGGCTCATCGGTAGTGTACCGGGAGTACTGGTAGTGTACCGGGAGACCACCGGGAGGGGTATTTCGACCCAAGAGGCTTCATGGGCTGTGGGAGAGTGAATATCAGCCCTTAGTGGGCTGGTGGAAACTCCCACACAAGGCCCATGTGGCTGTTGGAAATATGCCCTAGAGGCAATAATAAGTTAGTTATTATCATATTTCCTTGTTCATGATAATCGTTTATTATCCATGCTATAATTGTATTGATCGGAGACTTAAATGCATGTGTGGATACATAGACAAAACCATGTCCCTAGTATGCCTCTAATGGACTAGCTCGTTGATCAAAGGATGGTTAAGGTTTCCTAGCCATGGACATGAGATGTCATTTGATAACGGGATCACATCATTAGGAGAATCATGTGATGGATAAGACCCAAACTACAAACATAGCATATGATCGTGTCAGTTTATTGCTACTGTTTTCTGCATGTCAAGTATATGTTCCTATGACCATGAGATCATGCAACTCACGGATATCGGAGGAGTGCCTTGTGTGTATCAAACGTCGCAACGTAACTGGGTGACTATAAAGGTGCTCTACAGGTATCTCCGATGGTGTCTGTTGAGTTGGCATGGATCGAGACTGGGATTTGTTACTCCGTGTGACGAAGAGGTATCTCGGGGCCCACTCGGTAATGCAACATCACAATAAGCCTTGCAAGCAATGTGACTAATTGTTAGTTGCGGGATCTTGTATTACGGAACGAGTAAAGAGACTTGCCGGTAACGAGGTTGAACTAGGTATGGAGATATCGATGATCGAATCTCGGGCAAGTAACATACCGAAGAACGAAGGGAACGTTATACGGGATTAACTGAATCCTTGACATAGAGGTTCGACCGATAAAGATCTTCGTAGAATATGTAGGAACCAATGTGGACGTCCAGGTCCCGCCATTGGTTATTGACCGTAGAGGTGTCTCGGTCATGTCTACATAGTTCTCGAACCCGCAGGGCCTGCACACTTAAGGTTCGGTGACGTTTCGGTAGTGTAGAGTTATGTATGGTGGTGACCGAAGTTTGTTCGGAGTCCCGAATGAGATCCCGGACGTCACGAGGAGCTCCGGAATGGTCCGGAGGTAAAGATTCATATATAGGAAGTCCCAGTTTGGTTTCCGGAAAAGTTTCGGGCTCATCGGTAGTGTACCGGGAGTGCCGGTAGTGTACCGGGAGACCTCCAGGAGGGGTACTTCGACCCCAAGAGGTCCATGGGCTTTGGTATAGTATTAACAAGCCCTTAGTGGGCTGGTAAAACAGCCACAAAGGCCCATGGCGCAGGAGAGAAAGTCCTAAAGCAAAAAGTGGAAAATCAGCCAATAGGAGGCAATCCTACTCCAACTAGGATTGGAGGTGAAGTAGGATTGCTTCCCACCTCCTATTTTGGCCGACCCAAAGGCCTTGGCTGCCTATCCTCTCCTCTCCACCTATATATACTAGTGGATTGGGTGGTTTTTGGACAAAATTTCCGGCCACGTGCTACCCGTTTCACCGGTGCACAGTTTCTCCTCTAGATCGGTTTTCTGCAGCGCTTAGGCGAAGCCCTGCCGGAATTGCTCCACCACCATCACCGGAGCGCCGTCACACTGCCGGTGAACTCTCTCTCCTCTCCACTCCTCTTGCTGGATCAAGACGGTGGAGATCGTCATCAAGCTGCACGTGTGCTGAACGCGGAGGTGCCGTCCGTTCGGCGCTAGATCGGAAGGACCGTGATCGAGATCGCGAGACGGTTCGTGATGTGATCACGGAACGGATCGTGATGAGTTCGCGGGACAGATCGTGATCAAGATCGTGAGACGGATCGTGATGAGTTCACGGGACGGATCATGATGTGTTCGCGGGACGGTTCGTGATTGGATCGCGGGACGCTCGGCGATTTGGATCGCGAAGAAGTTCGACTACACCAACCGCGTTTCTTAACGCTTCCCGCTTAGCGATCTACAAGGGTACATAGATCCACTCTCCCTCTCGTAGATGCTCATCAGCATGGATAGGTTTGCGTGTGCGTAGGAATTTTTTTTGTTTCGCATGCGACGTTCCCCAACAGTGGCATCATGAGCTAGGTTGATGGTTCGATGAGATCTCGAGTAGAACACAAAAGTTTTGTGGGCGTTGATGCTTAGATTGCTTCCTCCCTTGGTCGTATTTTGGTTCAGCGGGATTGTGAGATGAAGCGGCCCGGACCAACATTACTCATACGCTTACGAGAGACCGGTTCCCTCGACTCAACTTGTTGCCTAGATGGCTTGCGGGTGACAGTTTCTCTCACTTTAGTTGGATCGGATTCGACAAAGGCGGTCCTTGAGAAGGTTGAAAAGCAATCTATGTATCACCGTTGTGGTTTATGCGTAGGTGAGAATCGTTCTTGCTAGATACCCGTAGCAGCCACGTAAAACATGCAACAACAATTAGAGGACGTCTAACTTGTTTTTGCAGGGTATGTTGTAATGTGATATGGCCAATTACATGATGAGATATATGTGATGTATGAGATGATCATGTGATGTATAGAATTTCACGACTTGCATGTCGTTGAATACGGCAACCGCCAGGAGCCATAGGGTTGTCTTTAATTATTGTATGACCTGCGTGTCAATCATTAAGCGCTATGTAATGCTTTACTTTATCGCTACGGTAGCAATAGTAGTAGAAGCATGTAGGGCTTGACAACCCCGATGGCGACACGTTGATGGAGATCATGGTGTCGTGCCGGTGACGATGGAGATCATGCCGGTGCTTTCTAGATGGAGATCAAAAGCACAAGTTCATGGCCATATCATGTCACTTATGATTTGCATGTGATGTTAATCCTTTTTATGCACCTTGTTTTGCTTAGGACGGCGGTAGCATTATAAGGTGATCCCTCACTTAATTTCAAGATAAATTGTGTTCTCCCCGAGTGTGCACCGTTGCGAAAGTTCGTCGTGTTGAGACACCACGTGATGATCGGGTGTGATAGACTCTACGTTCACATACAACGGGTGCAAGGCAGTGTTGCACATGTAGAACACTCGGGTTAAACTTGACGAGCCTAGCATGTACAGACATGGCCTCGGAACACAAGAGACCGAAAGGTCGAACATGAGTCATATAGTAGATATGATCAACATGACGATGTTCACCATTGCAGCCACCTCAACTCACGTGATGATCGGACTTGAGTTGGTAAATTTGGATCATGTATCACTCGAATGATCGGAGGGATGTCAATTTGAGTGGGAGTTCTTAAGTAATATGATTAATTGAACTCATTATCATGAACATAGTCAAAGTGTCTTTGCAAATTATGTTGTAGATTACTAGCTCGCGCTGTAGCTCCCTTGTATTTTTATATGTTCCTAGATAAATAGAATTGAAAGATGTTGGTAGCAAAATTGGGGACTGGGTCCGTGATCTGAGGATTGTCCTCATTGCTGCACAGAAGGCTTATGTCCTTAATGCACCACTCGGTGCGCCACCCCATCTAGCGTCGTCTGTAGATGTTGTGAACATCTAAGAGGCACGTTTTGATGACTACTTGATAGTTTAGTCCGTCATGCATTACGGCTTAGAATTGAGGCTCCGAAACGTTTTGAACGTCACGGAACATATGAGATGTTCTAGGAGCAGAGATTGTGATCTCAGGCTCGTGCCTGTGTTGCGAGATATGAGATCTCCAACAAGATTGTTTGCCTATAAGATGAAGGAGAATAGCTCAATCGTTGAGCATGTACTCAGATTGTCTGGGTACTACAATCGCTTGAATCAAGTGGGAGTTGATCTTCCAGATAAGATAGTGATTGATATAGTTCTCCAAGTCACTGTCACTAAAGCTACTAGAACTTAGTGATGAACTATAATACACCAGGGATAGAAGTATTGATCCCTGAGCTGTTCGCGATGTTTGACACCGCGAAGGTAGAAATCAAAAAGGAGCGTCAAGTGTTGATGGTTAAGCAAACCAATAGTTTCGAAAAGGGAAAGAGCAAGGAAGGAAACTTCATGGATGGCAAGTCAGTTGCTGCTCCAGTGAAGCAACCCAAAGTTGTACTCAAACCCGAGACTAAGTGCTTCTATTATGAGGTGAGAGGTCGCTGAAGCGGAACAACCCTAGATACTTGGTAGATAAGAAGGCTGGCAACATCGACAGAAGTATATTTGATATACGAGTTATTGATGTGTACCTTGCTAGTACTCCTAGTAGCACCTGGGTATTGGATACCGGTTCGGTTGCTAAATGTTAGTAACTCGAAATAAAAGCTACGGAATAAACGGAGAACTAGCTAAGGGTGAGGTGACGATGTGTGTTGGAAATGTTTCCAAGGTTGATGTGATCAACATCGCACGCTCTCTCCACCTTCAGGATTAGTGACGAACCTAAATAAATGTTATTTGGTGTTTTGCGTTGAGCATGAACATGATTAAATCATATTGTTGCAACTGTTATTCATTTAAGTCAGAGAATAATAGTTATTCTGGTTACATGAATAATACCTTCAATGGTCATGCACCCAGTGAGAATGGTTTGTTGAAATCTTGATCGTAGTAATACACATGTTCATAACATTGATGTCAAAAGATACAAAGTTAAATAATGATAGTACCACATACTTGTGGCACTGCCGCAAAATGTCATATTGGTATAAAGCGCATGAAGAAACTCCATGGTGATGGATATTTGGACTCATTCAATTTCGAATCGGTTGAGACATGCGAACCATGCCTCTTGGGCAAGATGACTAAAGGACCCCGTTGGATGGAGCGGGCAAGTGATTCATTGGAAATGATACATGTTGATGTATGCAATCTAGTGAGTCTTGTAGCGTGCAGTGGATATCGTTATTTTCTTACCTTCACTGATGATTTGAGTAGATATAGTGTATATTTACTTAATGAAACACAAGTCTGAATCGTTTGAAAGGTTCAAGCAAATTCAGAGTGAAGTTTAAAGATCATCGTGACAAGAAGATAAAAATGACTGCGATATGATCGTGGAGGTGAATATCTAAGTCACAAGTTTGGCATACAACTTAAGACAATGTGAAAGTTGTTTCACAACTAAACGCCACCTGGAACACCATAGTGTGATGGTGTGTCCGAACATCATAGTTATGCTCTATTGGATATGGTGCGTGCTATGATGTCTCTTATCGTTTTACTACTATAATTTTGGGGTTATGCATTAGAGACAACTACATTCACTTTAAATAGGGCACCATCTAAATCCGTTGAGATGACACCGTGTGAATTATGGTTTGACAGAAACCTAAGCTGTCATTTCTTAATGTTTGGGGCTGCGATGCTTGTGTGGAAAATGTTTTCACATAATAAGCTAGAACCCAAAGCGGACAAATGTATCTTCATAGAATACCCTAAGAACATATGATTATGCCTTCTATCTCAGATCCGAGTGCAAAGTGTTTGTTGCTAGAACTGGGTCCTTTCTCGAGAAAAAGTTTCCTAGCGGACAAAACCATGTCCCTAGTATGCCTCTAATGGACTAGCTCGTTGATCAAAGGATGGTTAAGGTTTCCTAGCCATGGACATGAGATGTCATTTGATAACGGGATCACATCATTAGGAGAATCATGTGATGGATAAGACACAAACTACAAACATAGCATATGATCGTGTCAGTTTATTGCTACTGTTTTCTGCATGTCAAGTATATGTTCCTATGACCATGAGATCATGCAACTCACGGATATCGGAGGAGTGCCTTGTGTGTATCAAACGTCGCAACATAACTGGGTGACTATAATGGTGCTCTACAGGTATCTCCGATGGTGTCTGTTGAGTTGGCATGGATCGAGACTGGGATTTGTTACTCCGTGTGACGGAGAGGTATCTCGGGGCCCACTCGGTAATGCAACATCACAATAAGCCTTGCAAGCAATGTGACTAATTGTTAGTTGCGGGATCTTGTATTACGGAACGATTAAAGAGACTTGCCGGTAACCAGGTTGAACTAGGTATGGAGATACCGACGATCGAATCTCGGGCAAGTAACATACCGAAGAACAAAGGGAACGTTATACGGGATTAACTGAATCCTTGACATAGAGGTTCGACCGATAAAGATCTTCGTAGAATATGTAGGAACCAATGTGGACGTCTAGGTCCCACCATTGGTTATTGACTGTAGAGGTGTCTCGGTCATGTCTACATAGTTCTCGAACCCGCAGGGTCTGCACACTTAAGGTTCGGTGACGTTTCGGTAGTGTAGAGTTATGTATGGTGGTGACCGAAGTTTGTTCGGAGTCCCGGATGAGATCCCGGATGTCATGAGGAGCTCCGAAATGGTCCGGAGGGAAAGATTCATATATAGGAAGTCCCAGTTTGGTTTCCGGAAAAGTTTCGGGCTCATCGGTAGTGTACCGGGAGTGCCGGTAGTGTACCGGGAGACCTCCGGGAGGGATACTTCGACCCCAAGAGGTCCATGGGCTGTGGGATAGTATTAACCAGCCCTTAGTGGGCTGGTAAAACAGCCACAAAGGCCCATGGCGCAGGAGAGAAAGTCCTAAAGCAAAAAGTGGAAAATCAGCCAATAGGAGGCAATCCTACTCCAACTAGGATTGGAGGTGAAGTAGGATTGCTTCCCACCTCCTATTTTGGCCGACCCAAAGGCCTTGGCTGCCTCTCCTCTCCTCTCCTCCTATATATACTAGTGGATTGGGTGGTTTTTGGACAGAATTTGCGGCCACGTGTTACCCGTTTCACCGGTGCACAGTTTCTCCTCTAGATCGGTTTTCTGCAGCGCTTAGGCGAAGCCCTGCCGGAATTGCTCCACCACCATCACCGGAGCGCCGTCACGCTGCCGGTTAACTCTCTCTCCTCTCCACCTCCTCTTGCTGGATCAAGACGGTGGAGATCGTCATCAAGCTGCACGTGTGCTGAACGCGGAGGTGCCGTCCGTTCGGCGCTAGATCGGAAGGACCGTGATCGAGATCGCGTGACGGTTCGTGATGTGATCACGGAACGGATCGTGATGAGTTCGCGGGACAGATCGTGATCAAGATCGTGAGACGGATCGTGATGAGTTCACGGGACGGATCATGATGTGTTCGCGGGACGGTTCGTGATTGGATCGCGGGATGCTCGGCGATTTGGATCGCGAAGAAGTTCGACTACACCAACTGCGTTTCTTAACGCTTCCCGCTTAGCGATCTACAAGGGTACGTAGATCCACTCTCCCTCTCTTAGATGCTCATCACCATGGATAGGTTTGCGTGTGCGTAGGAATTTTTTTTGTTTCCCATGCGACGTTCCCCAACAGTGGCTGGAGAAGAAAACCCAATAGGAAAAGGTGGGAAAAAAAGGCAAAAAAGGAGCAATCCTAGTCCTACTAGGATTGGAGGAGGAGTCCTCCTCTCCTAGTAGGTTCGGCCGAACCCAAGGAGGCTTGGCCCTTGGCCCAAGCCTCTTCTCCTCTCCTCCTATGTATACTGGTGGATTTTAGGGTTTTGCACTAGTTTTTTTAGCTACGTGCTGTCCGTTCCTCTAGTGCATAGTTTCTCCTCTAGATCGGTTTTCTGCAGTGCTTAGGCGAAGCCCTGCCGGAATAGCTCCACCACCATCGCCGGAGCGCCGTCACGCAGCCGGAGAACTCTTCTACCTCTCTGCTCCCTCTTGCTGGATCAAGAAGGCGGAGATCGTCATCAAGCTGCACAAATGCTGAACGCGGAGGTGTCGTCCGTTCGGCGCTAGATCGGAAGGACCATGATCAAGATCGCAGGACGGATCGTGATGAGATCGTGGGACGGATCATGATGAGATCGCGGGACGGATTGTGATGAGTTCACGGGACGAATCGTGATTGGATCGCGGGATGGATCGTGATGAGATTGCGGGACGCTCGGCGATTTGGATCGCAAAGGCGTTCGACTACACCAACCGCGTTTCTTAACGCTTCCCACTTAGCGATCTACAAGGATATGTAGATCCACTGTCCCTCTCGTAGATGCTCATCACCATGGATAGATCTTGCGTGTGCATACGGAATTTTTTGTTTCCCATGCAATGTTCCTCAACAGTGGCATCATGAGCTAGGTCTATGTGTAGATGAGATCTCGAGTAGAACACAAAGAGTTTCTGGTCGTTGATGCTTAGATTGCTTCCTCCCTTGGTCTTGTTTTGGTTCAGCAGTATTGTGAGATGAAGTGGCCCGAACCAACATTACTTGTACGCTTACGAGAGACCGGTTCCCTCAACCGCAACTAGTTGCATAGATGGCTTGCGGGTGCAAGTTTCTCTCACTTTAGTTGGATCGGATTCGACAAAGGCGGTCCTTGAGAAGGTTGAAAAGCAACTAGTGTATCACCGTTGTGGTTTTTGCGTAGGTGAGAATTGTTCTTGCTAGATACCCATAGCAGCCACGTAAAACATGCAACAAAAATTAGAGGACGTCTAACTTGTTTTTGCAGGGTATGTTGTGATGTGATATGGCCAATTACATGATGTGATATATGTGATGTATGAGATGATAATGTGATGTATATAATATCTCGACTTGCATGTCGTTGAGTACGGCAACCGGCAGGAGCCATAGGATTGTCTTTAATTATTGTATGCCCTGCATGTCAATCATTAAGCGCTATGTAATGCTTTACTTTATCGCTACGGTAGCAATAGTAGTAGAAGAATGTTGGGCGCGACAACCCCGATGGCGACACGTTGATGGAGATCAAGATGATGGAGATCATGGTGTCGTGCCAGTGACGATGGAAATCATGCCGGTGCTTTCTAGATGGAGATCAAAAGCACAAATTCATGGCCATATCATGTCACTTATGATTTGCATGTGATGTTAATCCTTTTATGCACCTTGTTTTGCTCAGGACAACGGTAGCATTATAAGGTGATCCCTCACTTATTTTCAAGATAAATTGTGTTCTCCCCGAGTGTGCACCGTTGTGAAAGTTCGTCGTGTTGAGACACCACGTGATGATCGGGTGTGATAGACTCTACGTTCACATACAACGGGTGCAAGCCAGTGTTGCACATGCAGAACACTCGGGTTAAACTTGACGAGCCTAGCATGTACAGACATGGCCTCGGAACACAAGAGACCGAAAGGTCGAACATGAGTCATATAGTAGATATGATCAACATGATGATGTTCACCATTCCAGCCACCTCAACTCATGTGATGATCGAACTTGAGTTGGTGAATTTGGATCATGTATCACTCGAATGACCGGAGGGATGTCAATTTGAGTGGGAGTTCTTCAGTAATATGATTAATTGAACTCATTATCATCAACATAGTGAGTAGTGCCTTTTGCAAATATGTTGTAGTTTACTTGCTCGCGCTGTAGCTCCCTTGATTTTTTATATGTTCCTAGAGAAATATAGTTGAAAGATGATGGTAGTAATATTGCGGACTGGGTCCATGATCTGAGGATTGTCCTCATTGCTGCACAGAAGGCTTATGTCCTTAATGCACCGCTTGGTGCGCCAACCCCTCTAGCATCGTCTGTAGATGTTGTGAACATGTGACAGGCACGTTCTGATGACTACTTGATAGTTTAGTGTGTCAGGCATTATGACTTAGAATTGAGGCTCCGAAACATTTTGAACATCACGGAACATTTGAGATGTTTCTAAGAGCTGAAATTAGGATCTTAGGCTCGTGCCCGTGTTGTGAGATATGAGATCTCCAGCAAGATTCTTTGCCTGCAAGATGAAAGAGAATAGCTCAATCGTTGAGCATGTGCTCAGATTGTCTGGGTGCTACAATCGCTTGAATCGAGTGGGAGTTGATCTTCCAGATAAGATAGTGATTGATATAGTTCTCCAAGTCATTGTCACTAAGCTACTAGAACTTGGTGATGAACTATAAAATGCCACGGATAGAATTAATGATCCCTGAGCTGTTCGCGATGTTTGACACCGCGAAGGTAGAAATCAAGAAGGAGCATCAAGTGTTGATGGTTAGTATAACCACTAGTTTCGAGAAGGGCAAGGGCAAGGAGGGAAACTTCATGGATGGCAAGTCAGTTGCTGCTCCAGTGAAGCAACCCAAAGTTGAACCCAAACCCGAGACTAGGTGCTTCTATTATGAGGAGAGCGGTCGTGAAGCGGAACAACCCTAGATACTTGGTAGATAAGAAGGCTGGCAACGTCGACAGAAGTATATTTGATATACGTGTTATTGATATGTACCTTGCTTGTACTCCTAGTAGCACCTGGGTATTGGATACCTGTTCAATTGCTAAATGTTAGTAACTCGAAGTAAAAGCTACGGAATAAACGGAGACTAGCTAAGTGTGAGGTGACGATGTGTGTTGGAAATATTTCCAAGGTTGATGTGATCAACATCGCATGCTCTCTCTACCTTCGGGATTAGTGACAAACCTAAATGTTGTTGGTGTTTGCGTTAACAATGAACATGATTAGATCGTGTTTATTGCAACACAGTTATTCATTTAAGTTAAAGAATAATGGTTATTCTGTTTACATGAATAATACCTTCAATGGTCATGCACCCAGTTAGAATGGTTTGTTGAAACTTGATCGTAGTAATACACATGTTCATAAAATTGATGCCAAAAGATACAAAGTTAATAATGATAGTACCACATACTTGTGGCACTGCCGCTAAATGTCATATTGTTATAAAGCGCATGAAGAAACTCCATGCAGATGGATCTTTGGACTCATTCGATTTCGAATCGGTTGAGACATGCGAACCATGCCTCTTGGGCAAGATGACTAAGGACCCCGTTTTCCGGATTGATGGAGCGGGCAAGTGGTTTATTGGAAATGATACATGTTGATGTATGAAATCCAATGAGTCTTGTAGCGTGCGGTGGATATCGTTATTTTCTTACCTCACTGATGATTTGAGTAGATATAGTGTATATTTACTTAATGAAACACAAGTCTGAATCGTTTGAAAGGTTCAAGCAAATTCAGAGTGAAGTTTAAAGATCATCTTGACAAGAATATAAAAATTTCTACGATATGATCGTGGAGGTGAATATCTGAGTTGCGAGTTTGGCATGCAACTTTAGACAATGTGAAAGTTGTTTCACAACTAACGCCACCTGGAACACCATAGTGTGATGGTGTGTCCGAACGTCATAGTCATGCTCTATTGGATATGGTGCATGCTATGATGTCTCTTATCGTTTTACTACTATAATTTTGGGGTTATGCATTAGAGGCAACTACATTCACTTTAAATAGGGCATCATCTAAATCCGTTGAGATGACACCATGTAAATTATGGTTTGATAGAAACCTAAGCTATCATTTCCTAATGTTTGGGGCAGCGACGCTTGTGTGGAAAATGTTTTCACCTAATGAGGTCGAACCCAAAGCGGACAAATGCATCTTCATAGAATACCCTAAGAACAATTGGGTGAACCTTCTACCTCAGATCCAAGCATAAAATGTTTGTTGCTAAAATGGGTCCTTTCTCGAGGAAAAGTTTCTCTCGAAAGAATTGAGTGGGAGGAAGATAGAACTTGATGAGGTTGTTGAACCTTTGTTTCAACCAGAGAGTAGCGCAGCGCAGAAAGATGTTTTTGTGGAGCCTACGTTAGTTGAAGAGGAAGTTAATGATGATGATCATGAATGCTTCGGATCAAGTTACTATTGAACCTCGTAGGTCGACAAGGACGTGTACTACTCCTAAGTGGTACGGCAACCCTGTCTTAGAGGTCATGTTGTTCGACAACGATGAACCTACAAGCTATGGAGAAGCGATGATGGGATCGGATTCCGACAAATGGTTAGAGGCCATGAAATCCGAGAAAAAGGATCCATGTATGAAAACCAAGTATAGACTTTGGTAGACTTGCTCGTTGGACGGCAGGTCGTTGAGTACAAATGGATCTTTTAAATGAAGAAAGACGTTGATGGTAAATGTCACCATTTATAAAGCTCGACTTGTTGCAAAGAAGTTTATGACAAGTTCAAGGAGTTGACTGCGATGAGACTTTCTCACTCGTAGCGATGCTAAAGTCTGTTGGAATTATGTTAGCAGTTGCTGCATTTTTCAATTGTGAAATCTGTCAGATGGATGTCAAAACATCATTTCCTTAACGGTTACTTGAAGAAAGGTTGTATGTGATACAGCCAAAAGGTTTTGTCTGTCCTAATGATGCTAAAAGGTCAGCAAGCTTCAGTGATCCTTCTATGGACTGAAGCAAGCATCTCGGAGTTGGAATATACACTTTGATGAGGTGATCAAAGTTTTTGAGTCTATACAAAGTTTATGAGAAACTTGTATTTACAATAAAGTGAGTGGGAGCACTATAGAATTTCTGATAAGTATATGTGGATGACATATTGTTGATCGGAAATAATATAGAATTTCTGGAAAGCATAAACGGTTGTTTGAAAAGTGTTTTCCAAAGGAAGACTTGGTTAGAGCTACCTAATTGTTGAGCATCAAGATTTATAGAGATAGATCAAGATGTTTGATAGGACTTTCAATGAGTACATACCTTAACAAGATTTTGAAAGAGTTCAAAATGGATCAGTCAGAGAAAGAGTTCTCGCCTGGTTTGTAAGGTGTGAAGTATTGTGAGACTCAAAGCTCGACCACGGCAGAAGAAAGAGAAAGGACGAATGTCGTCCCCTATGCCTTAGCCATAGGCTCGGTATATTATGCCATGCTGTGTACCGCACCTGAGTGTGCCTTGCCATGAGTCCATCAATGGGTACAAGGGTGATCTAGGAGTGGATCACTGGACAACGGTCAAGATTATCCTTAGTAACTAAAATTCTAAGGAGATGTTTCTCGATTATGGAGGTGATAAATAGTTTGTCGTAAAGAGTTACATCGATGCAAGCTTTAACACCAATCCAGCTGACCCGTAGTGACAATTTGGATACGTATAGTGGAGCAGCCATTTGGAATAGCTCCAAGTGGAGTGTGGTAGCAGTATTTACAGTTTGACATAGAGATTTGCAAAGTACACACAGATCTGAATGTCGCAGACCCGTTGACTATAAGACCTCTCTCACATGCAAAGCATGATCGAGCCCCATAACTCATTGGGTGTTAGATTCATAACAATGCGAATCACATGGTGATGTGAACTAGATTATTCACTCTAGTGCAAGTGGGATACTGTTGGAAATATGCCCTAGAGGCAATAATAAATTAGTTATTATCATATTTCCTTGTTCATGATAATCGTTTATTATCCATTCTATAATTGTATTGATCGGAGACTCAGATGCATGTGTGGATACATAGACAAAACCATGTCCCTAGTATGCCTCTAATAGACTAGCTCGTTGATGAAAAGATGGTTAAGGTTTCCTAGCCATGCACATGAGATGTCATTTGATAACGAGATCACATCATTAGGAGAATGATGTGATGGACAAGACCCAAACAACAAACGTAGCATATGATCGTGTCAGTTTATTGCTACTGTTTTCTGCATGTCAAGTATATGTTCCTATGACCATGAGATCATACAACTCACGGACATCGGAGGAGTGCCTTGTGTGTATCAAACGTCGCAACGTAACTGGGTGACTATAATGGTGCTCTACAGGTATCTTCGAGGGTGTCTGTTGGGTTTGCATGGATCAAGACTGGGATTTGTTACTCGGTGTGACGGAGAGGTATCTCGGGGCCCACTCGGTAATACAACATCACAATAAGCCTTGCAAGCAATGTGTCTAAGTGTTAGTCATGGGATCTTGTATTACGGAACGAGTAAAGAGACTTGCCAGTAACGAGGTTGAACTAGGTATGGAGATACCGACGATCAAATCTCGGGCAAGTAACATACCGAAGAACAAAAGGAACATCATACGGGATTAACTGAATCCTTGACCTAGAGGTTCGACCGATAAAGATCTTCATAAAATATTTAGGAACCAATACGGGCATCCAGGTCGCGCTATTGGTTATTGACCGTAGAGGTGTCTTGGTCTTGTCTACATAGTTCTCGAACCCGCAGGGTCTGCACACTTAAGGTTTGGTGACGTTTCGGTAGTATAAAGTTATGTATGGTGGTGACCGAAGGTTGTTCAAAGTCCCGGATGAGATCCCGGACATCACAAGGAGCTCCGGAATGGTCCGGAGGTAAAGATTCATATATAGGAAGTCCTGTTTTGGTCGCCAGAAAAGTTTTGGGCTCATCGGTAGTGTACCAGGAGTGCCGGTAGTGTACCGGGAGACCACCGGGAGGGGTATTTTTCGACCCACGAGGCTTCATGGGATGTGGGAGAGTGAATATCAGCCCTTAGTGGGCTTGTGGAAACTCCCACACAAGGCCAATGTGGCTGGAGAAGAAAACCCAATAGGAAAAGGTGGAAAAAAGGCAAAAAAGGAGCAATCCTAGTCCTACTAGGATTGGAGGAGGAGTCCTCCTCTCCTAGTAGGTTCGGCCGAACCCAAGGAGGCTTGGCCCTTGGGCCAAGCCTCTCCTCCTCTCCTCCTATATATACTGGTGGATTTTAGGGTTTTGCACTAGTTTTTTTAGCTACGTGCTGCCTGTTCCTCTAGTGCATAGTTTCTCCTCTAGATCGGTTTTCTGCAGTGCTTAGGCGCAGCCTTGCGAGAATAGCTCCACCACCATCGCCGGAGCGCAGTCACGCTGCCGGAGAACTCTTCTACCTCTCCGCTCCCTCTTGCTGGATCAAGAAGGCGGAGATCATCATCAAGCTGCACGTGTGCTGAACGCGGAGGTGCCGTCCGTTCGGCGCTAGATCGGAAGGACCGTGATCAGGATCGTGGGACGGATCGTGATGAGATTGCGGTACGGATTGTGATGAGATCGCGGGACGGATCGTGATGAGATCGCGGTACGGATCGTGAAGAGTTCATGGGAGGGATCGTGATTGGATCGCGGGACGGATCGTGATGAGATCGCGGGACGCTCGGCGATTTGGATTGCGAAGGCGTTCGACTACACCAACCGCGTTTCTTAACGCTTCCTGCTTAGCGATCTATAAGGGTATGTAGATCCACTCTCCCTCTCGTAGATTCTCATCACCATTGATAGATCTTGCGTGTGCGTAGGATTTTTTTTGTTTCCCATGCAACGTTCCCCAACAGTTTTTGCGTAGATGAGAATTGTTCTTGCTAGATACCCGTAGCAGCCACGTAAAACATGCAACGACAATTAGAGGAAGTCTAACATGTTTTTGCAGGGTATGTTGTGATGTGATATGGCCAATTATATGATGTGATATATGTGATGCATGCGATGATCATGTGATGTATAGATTATCACGACTTGCATGTCGTTGAGTACGGCAACCGACAGGAGCCATAGGGTTGTCTTTAATTATTGTATTACCTGCATGTCAATCATTAAGCGCTATGTAATGCTTTACTTTATCGCTAAACAGTAGCAATGGTAGTAGAAGCATGTTGGGCATGACAACCCCGATGGTGACACGTTGATGTAGATCAAGATGATGGAGATCATGGTCTCGTGCCGGTGACGATGGAGATCATGCCGGTGCTTTCTAGATGGAGATCAAAAGCACAATTTCATGGCCATATCATGTCACTTATGATTTGCATGTGATGTTAATCCTTTTATGCACCTTGTTTTCCTGAGGAGGACGGTAGCATTATAAGGTGATCCCTCACTTAAATTTCAAGATGAATTGTGTTCTCCTCGAGTGTGCACCATTGCGAAAGTTCGTCGTGTCGAGACACCACGTGATGATCGGGTGTGATAGACTCTACGTTCACATACAACGGGTGCAAGCTAGTGTTGCACATGCATAACACTCGGGTTAAACTTGACGAGCCTAGCATGTACAGACATGGCCTCGGAACACAAGAGACCGAAAGGTCGAACATGAGTCATATAGTAGATATGATCAACAAGATGATTTTCACCATTGAAGCCACCTCAACTCACGTGATGATCGAACTTGAGTTGGTGAATTTGGATCATGTACACTTAGATGACCTAAGGGATGTCAATTTGAGTGTGAGCTTTAGTAAATTTGATTAACCAAAACTCATTATCTTGAACAATAGTCTAAGTAACCTTTGCATATTTATGTTGTAGATCAATGGCTCGCGCAGTAGCACCCCTGAATTTTAATGCGTTCCTAGAAAAAAGCTAAGTTGAAATATGATGGGAGTAACTTTGTTGACTGGGCCCGTAATTTGAGGATTATCCTCATGACTTCCCAGAAATCATATGTCTTGATCCACCGCTTTGTGACCAACCAGAAGACATGACCTCCGAAGACGTTAAGAACGCTTGGGAGGCACGTACTGGAGATTACTCAATAGTTCAGTGTGCAATATTGTATGGCTTATAACCGGGACTTCAAAGACGTTTTGAACGTCATGGAGCATATGAGATGTTCCAGGAGTTGAATTTTATCTTTCAGAAGAATGCCCGGATCGAGAGGTATGAGACCTCCGATAACTTCTACGCTTGCAAGATGGAGGAGAACGGGTCTATCAGTGAGCATATACTCAGAATGTCTGGGTATTCAAATCGTCTAGCAGAGTTGCGAATTACCCTTCCGCCAGAGGCAATCACTGACTGAGTTCTTCAATCACTGCCACCTAGTTACAAGAGCTTTGTGATGAACTATAACATGCACGGGATGAACAAGTCACTCGCCGAGCTGTTTGCAATGCTGAAAGTCGCTGAGTCTGAAATCCAGAAAGAACATCAAGTGTTGATGGTCAATAAAACCACTAGTTTCAAGAAGAATGGCAAAGGCAAGGGCAAGAAGGGTAAAACCAAGAAGGATGAAAAAGCAGTTGCTACTCGTGTAAAGAAGCCTAAGCATGGAGCTAAGCCAGAAACTGAGTGCTTTCATAGCAAGGGAACTGGTAACTGGAAGCGAAACTGCCCCAAGTACCTGGCTAACAAGAAGGCGGCCAACAACAAACAAGGTATATATGATATACATGTTATTGATGTGTACCTTACTAGCTCTCGTAGTAGTGCCTGGGTATTTGATACCGGTTCAGTTGCTCACATTTGCAACTCAAAGCAGGAACTACGGAATAGAAGAAGGCTGGCAAAAGACGAAGTGACGATGCGCGTGGGAAATGGTTCCAAGGTTGATGTGATCGCCGTCGGCATGCTCTCTCTTCGATTACCATCGGGATTAGTGATCAACCTGAATAATTGTTATTTAGTGCCCGCGTTAAGCATGAACATTATATCTGGATCTTGTTTATTGCGAGACGGTTACTCATTTAAATCAGAGAATAAAGGTTGTTCTATTTATATGAGTAATATCTTTTATGGTCATGCACCCAATGTCAGGGGTTTATTCATATTGAATCTTGATAGTGATGACACACATGTTCATAACATTGAAGCCAAAAGATGTAGAATTGATAATGATAGTACCACTTTCTTGTGGCACTGCCGTTTAGGTCATATTGGTATAAAACACATGAGGAAGCTCCATGCTGATAGACTTTTGGAGTCACTTGATTTTGAATCACTTGACACATGTGAACCATGCCTCATGGGCAAGATGACTAAAACGCCGTTCTCTGGAAACAATGGAACGGACAAGTGACTTATTGGAAATCATACATACTGATGTGTGCGGTCCAATGAATGTTACAGCGCGTGGTGGATATCGTTATTTTCTCACCTTCACTGATGACTTAAGTAGATATGGGTATAGTTACTTAATGAAACACAAGTCCGAAATGTTTGAAAAGTTCAAGCAATTTTAGAGTGAAGTTGAGAATCATCGTAACAAGAAGATTAAGTTCCTACGATCTAATCGAGGAGGTGAATATCTGAGTTATGAGTTTGGTAGTCACTTAAGACAATGTGGAATTGTTTCACAGTGGACACCACCCGAAACACTACAACATAATGGTGTGTCCGAACGTCGTAATCGAACCTTACTAGATATGGTGCGTTCTTTGATGTCTCTTGCTGATTTGCCACTATCATTTTGGGGTTATGCATTAGAGATAGCTGCAATCACTTTAAATAGGGCACCATCGAAATCCGTTGAGACGACGCCATATGAACTATGGTTTAGCAAGAGGCCAAAGGTGTCGTTTCTTAAAGTTTGGGGATGTGATGCTTATGTCAAAAAGCTTCAGCCTGAAAAGCTGGAACCCAAAGCGGAGAAATGTGTCTTCATAGGATACCCGAAAGAGACAGCCGGGTATACCTTCTATCTCAGATCCGAAGGCAAAGTGTTTGTCACTAAGAATGGAACATTTCTTAAGAAAGAGTTTCTCTCGAAAGAATTGAGTGGGAGGAAAATAGAGCTTGATGAGGTTATTGAACCTTTACTTCACCAAGAAAGTAGCACAGCGCAGGAAGATGTTTCTGAGGAACCTACGACGGTAGAAGAGGAAGTTAATGATGATGATCATGAAGCTTCAGATCAAGATACTATTGAACCTCATAGGTCGACAAGGGCGCGTACTGCTCCTGAGTGGTACGGCAACCCTGCCTTGGAAGTCATGTTGTTGGACAACAATGAACCTACGAGCTATGGAGGAGCAGTGATGGGCCCGGATTCCGAGAAATGGTTAGAGGCCATGAAATCCGAGATGGGATCCATGTATGTGTTGGAAATATGCCCTAGAGGCAATAATAAATTAGTTATTATCATATTTCCTTGTTCATGACAATCGTTTACTATCCATGCTATAATTGTATTGATCGGAGACTTAGATACATGTGTGGATACATAGACAAAACCATGTCCCTAGTATGCCTCTAATAGACTAGCTCGTTGATCAAAATATGGTTAAGGTTTCCTAGCCATGGACATGAGATGTCATTTGATAACGGGATCACATCATTAGGATAATGACGTGATGGACAAGACCCAAACTACAAACATAGCATATGATCATGTCAGTTTATTGCTACTGTTTTCTGCATGTCAAGTATATGTTCCTGTGACCATGAGATCATGCAACTCACGGATATCGGAGGAGTGCCTTGTGTGTATCAAACGTCGCAACGTAACTGGGTGACTATAATGGTGCTCTACAGGTATCTCCGAGGGTGTCTGTTGGGTTGGCATGGATCAAGACTGGGATTTGTTACTCCATATGACGGAGAGGTATCTCAGGGCCCACTCGGTAATGCAACATCACAATAAGCCTTGCAAGAAATGTGACTAAGTGTTAGTCATGGGATCTTGTATTACGGAACGAGTAAAGAGACTTTCCGGTAATGAGGTTGAACTAGGTATGGAGATACCGACGATCGAATCTCGGGCAAGTAACATACCGAAGAACAAAGGGAACATCATACGTGATTAACTGAATCCTTGACATAGAGGTTCGACCGATAAAGATCTTCGTAGAATATGTAGGAACCAATATGGGCATCAAGGTCCTGCTATTGGTTATTGACCGTAGAGGTGTCTCGGTCATGTCTACATAGTTCTCGAACCCGCAGGGTCTACACACTTAAGGTTTGGTGACGTTTCGGTAGTATAGAGTTATGCATGGTGGTGACCTAAGGTTGTTCGGAGTCCCGGATGAGATCCCGGACGTCACGAGGAGCTCCGGAATGTCCGGAGGTAAAGATTGTTATATAGGAAGTCCTATTTTGGTCGCCGGAAAAGTTTCGGGCTCATCGGTAGTGTACCGGGAGTGCCGGTAGTGTATCCAGAGACCATCGGGAGGGGTATTTCGTCCCAAGAGGCTACATGAGCTGTGGGAGAGTTAATACCAGCCCTTAGTGGGCTGGTGTAAGTCCTACACAAGGCCCATGAGGCTGGGAGAGAAAACCCAATGAGAAAATGTGGAAAAAAGGCAAAATAGGGAGGAATCCTAGTCCTACTAGGATTGGAGGAGGAGTCCTCCTCTCCTCCTTTGTTTGTCCGACCCAAAGGCTGGCTCCTTGAGATCTAAGTCTCCTCCTCTCTTCCTCTTATATATACTAGAGGTTTTAGGGTTGTTTGCACCTGATTTTCAGCCACGTGCTACCCGTTCCTCTAGTGCATAGTTTCTCCTCTAGATCGGATTTCTGCAGTGCTTAGGCGAAGCCCTGCCGGAATAGCTCCACCACCATCGTCGGAGCGCCGTCACGCTTCCGGAGAACTCTTCTACCTCTCTGCTCCCTCTTGTTGGATGAAGAAGGCGGAGATTGTCATCAAGCTGTACGTGTGCTGAACGCGGAGGTGACGTCCGTTCGGCGGTAGATCGGAAGGATCGTGATGAGACCGCGAGACGGATCGTGATGAGATCGCGGGACGGATCGTGATGAGATCGCGGGATAGATCGTGATGAGTTCGCGGGACGGATCGAGATTGGATCGTGGGACGGATCGTGATTGGATTGCGGGACGCTCGGCGATTTGGATCGCGAAGACGTTTGACTACACCAACCGCGTTTCTTAACACTTCCCGCTTAGTGATCTACAAGTGTATGTAGATCCACTCTCCCTCTCGTAGATGCTCATCACCATGGATAGATCTTGCGTGTGCGTAGGAAATTTTTTGTTTCCCATGCAACGTTCCCCAACAGTGGTATCAGAGCTTGGTCTATGTGTAGATGAGATCTCGAGTAGAACACAAAGAGTTTGTGGGTGTTGATGTTTATATTGTTTCCTCCCTTGGTCGTGTTTTGGTTCAGCGGTATTGTAAGATGAAGCTGCCCGGACCTACATTACTCGTACGCTTACGAGAGACCGGTTCCCTCAACCGCAACTAGTTGCATAGATGGCTTGCGGGTGCCAGTTTCTCTTACTTTAGTTGGATCGGATTCGACAAAGGCGGTCCTTGAGAAGGTTGAAAAGCAACTAGTGTATCACCGTTGTGGTTTTTGTGTAGGTGAGAATTGTTCTTGCTAGATACCCGTAGCAGCCACATAAAACATGCAACAGCAATTAGAGGACGTCTAACTTGTTTTGCAGGGTATGTTGTGATGTGATATGGCCAATTACATGATGTGATATATGTGATGTATGAGATGATCATGTGATGTATAGAATATCACGACTTGCATGTCGATGAGTACGGCAACCTGCAGGAGCCATAGGGTTGTCTTTAATTATTGTATGACCTGCGTGTCAATCATTAAGCGCTATGTAATGCTTTACTTTATCGCTACGGTAAACCTAGTAGTAGAAGCATGTTGGGCGCGACAACCCTGATGGAGACACGTTGATGGCGATCAAGATAATGGAGATCATGGTGTCATGCTAGTGACGATGGAGATCATGCCAGTGCTTTTATGATGGAGATAAAAAGCACAAGTTCATGGCCATATCATGTCACTTATGATTTGCATGTGATGTTAATCCTTTTATGCACCTTGTTTTGCTTAGGACGACGGTAGCATTATAAGGTGATCCCTCACTTAATTTCAAGATAAATTGTGTTCTCCCTGAGTGTGTACCGTTGTGAAAGTTCGTCGTGTCGAGACACCACGTGATGATCGGGTGTGATAGACTCTACGTTCACATACAACTGGTGCAAGCCAGTGTTGCACATGCAAAACACTCGGGTTAAACTTGACAAGCCTAGCATGTACACACATGGCCTCGGAACACAAGAGACCGAAAGGTCGAACATGAGTCATATAGTAGATATGATCAACATGATGATGTTCACCATTGAAGCCACCTTAACTCACGTGATGATCGGACTTGAGTTGGTGAATTTGGATCATGTGACACTCAGATGACCTGAGGGATGTCAATTTGAGTGGGAGCTTTAGTAATTTGATTAACTAAACTCATTATCTTGAACAATAGTCTAAGTAACCTTTGCATATTTATGTTGTAGATCAATGGCTCGCGCAGTAGCACCCTTGAATTTTAATGCGTTCCTAGAGAAAGCTAAGTTGAAAGATGATGGAAGTAACTTTGTTGACTGAGCCCGTAATCTGAGGATTATCCTCACGGCTTCCTAGAAACAATATGTCCTTGATGCACCGCTTGGTAACCAACTAGAAGACATGACCTTCGAAGACGTTAAGAACGCTTGGGAGGCTCGTGTTGGAGACTACTCAATAGTTCAGTGTGCAATACTGTATGGCTTAGAACCAGGACTTCAAAGACGTTTTGAACATCATGGAGCATATGAGATGTTCCAGGAGTTGAAGTTTATCTTTCAGAAGAATGCCCGGATCGATAGGTATGAGACCTCCGATAAATTCTGTGCTTGCAAGATGGAGGAGAACGAGTCTATCAGTGAGCGTATACTCAGAATGTCTGGGTATTCAAATCATCTAGTTGAGTTGGGAATTACCCTCCCGCCAGAGGCAATCACTGATAGAGTTCTTCAATCACTGCCACCTAGTTTCAAGAGCTTTGTAATGAACTATAACATGCACGGGATGAACAAGTCAGTCGCTGAGCTGTTTGCGATGCTGAAAGTCGCTGAGTCTGAAATCCAGAAAGAACATCAAGTGTTGATGGTCAATAAAACCACTAGTTTCAAGAAAAATGTCAAGGGCAAAGGCAAGAAGGGTAAAACCAAGAAGGATGGAAAAGCAGTTGCTACTCCTACAAAGAAGCCTAAGCACGAACCTAAGCTAGAAACTGAGTGCTTTCAATGCAAAGGAACTGGTCACTGGAAGCGGAACTGCCCCAAGTACCTGGCTGACAAGAAGGCGGCCAACGACAAACAAGGTATATATGATATACATGTTATTGATGTGTACCTTACTAGCTCTCGTAGTAGTGCCTGGGTATTTGATACCGGTTCGGTTGCTCACATTTGCAACTCAAAGCAGGAACTATGGAATAAACGAAGGCTGGCGAAGGACGAAGTGACGATGCGCGTGGGAAATGGTTCCAAGGTTGATGTGATCGCCGTCGGCACGCTCTCTCTTCGATTACCATCAGGATTAGTGATGAACCTGAATAATTTTTATTTAGTGCCTGCGTTAAGAATGGACATTATATCCGGATCTTGTTTATTGCGAGACGGTTACTCATTTAAATCAGAGAATAAAGGTTGTTCTATTTATACGAGTAATATCTTTTATGGTCATGCACCCAATGTTAGGGGTTTATTCATATTGAATCTTGATAGTGATGACACACATGTTCATAACATTGATGCCAAAAGATGTATAGTTGATAATGATAGTACCACTTTCTTGTGGCACTGCCGTTTAGGTCAGATTGATGTAAAACACATGAGGAAGCTCCATGTTGATGGACTTTTGGAGTCACTTGATTTTGAATCACTTGACACATGTGAACCATGCCTCATGGGCAAGATGACTAAAACACCGTTCTATGGAACAATGGAACGGGCAAGTGACTTATTGGAAATCATACATACTGATGTGTGCGGTCCAATGAATGTTGAAGCGCGCGGTGGATATCGTTATTTTCTCACCTTCACTGATGACTTAAGTAGATATGGGTATATTTACATAATGAAACACAAGTCTGAAACGTTTGAAAAGTTCAAGCAATTTCAAAGTGAAGTTGAGAATCATCGTAACAAGAAGATTAAGTTCCTGCGATCTGATCGAGGGGGTGAATATCTGAGTTATGAGTTTGGCAGTCACTTAAGGAAATGTGGAATTGTTTCACAGTTGACACCGCCTGGAACACCACAACGTAATGGTGTATCCGAATGTCTTAATCGAACCTTATTAGATATGGTGCGTTCTATGATGTCTCTTGCTGATTTGCCACTATCGTTTTGGGGTTATGCATTAGAGACAGTTGCATTCACTTTAAATAGGGCACCATCAAAATCCGTTGAGACGACGCCATATGAACTATGGTTTGGCAAAAGCCCAAAGTTGTCGTTTTTTAAAGTTTGGGGATGTGATGCTTATGTCAAAAAGCTTCAGCCTGGAAAGCTGGAACCCAAAGCGGAGAAATGCGTCTTCATAGGATACCCGAAAGAGACAGTCGGGTATACCTTCTATCTCAGATCCGAAGGCAAAGTGTTTGTCGCTAAGAACGGAACATTTCTTGAGAAAGAGTTTCTCTCGAAAGAATTGAGTGGGAGGAAGACAGAGCTTGATGAGGTTATTGAACCTTTACTTCAACTAGAAAGTAGCGCAACATAGAAAGTTGTTTCTGTAGAACCTACGACGGTAGAAGAGGAAGTTAATGATGATGATCATGAAGCTTCGGATCAAGCTACTATTGAACCTCGTAGGTCGACAAGGGCGCGTACTACTCCTGAGTGGTACGGTAACCCTATCTTAGAAGTCATGTTGTTGGACAACAATGAACCTACGAGCTATGGAGGAGCAGTGATGGGCCCGGATTCCGAGAAATGGTTAGAGGCCATGAAATCCGAGATGGGATCCATGTATGAAAACAAAGTATGGACTTTGGAAGTATTACGTGAAGGGCAAAAGGCCATTCAGAACAAATGGATCTTTACGAAGAAGACAGACGTGGACGATAATATCACTGTCTATAAAGCTCGACTTGTGGCAAAGGGTTTTTCACAAGTTCAAGGAGTTGACTACGATGACACATTCTCACCTGTAGTGATGCTTAAGTCTGTGAGAATCATGTTGGCAATAGTTGCTTATTTCGACTATGAAATTTGGCAGATGGATGTCAAAACATCGTTCCTCAATGGTTTCCTTGAGGAAGAGTTGTATATGATGCAACCATAAGGTTTTGTCGATCCAGAGAATGCTGACAAAGTTTGCAAACTCCAGCGATCCATTTATGGACTGGTGCAAGCATCTCGGAGTTGGAATAAGCACTTTGACGAGGTGATCAAAGCATTTGAGTTTATACAAGTTGATGGAGAAGCTTGTATTTACAAGAAAGTGAGTGGGAGCTCTATAGCATTTCTAATATTATATGTGGATGACATATTGCTAATTGGAAACAATATAGAAATGCTGGAAAGCGTGAAGGAATATTTGAACAAGAGTTTTTCAATGAAGGACCAAGGAGAAGCTGCTTACATATTAGGCATTAAGATCTATAGAGATAGATCGAAACGCTTAATAGCACTTTCACAGAGCACATACCTTGATAAAGTTTTGAAGAAGTTCAAAATGGATCAGTCCAAGAAGGGGTTCTTGCCTGTGTTACAAGGTGTGAAGTTGAGTAAGACTCAATGCTTAGCGACTGCAAAAGATAAAGAAAAAATGAGTGTCATCCCCTATGCTTCAGCTATAGGCTCTATCATGTATGCAATGCTGTGCACAAGACCCGATGTCAGCCTTGCCATAAGTATGGCCGGAAGGTTTCAAAGTGATCCTGGAATGAAGCACTAGCAAGCGGTCAAGAATATCCTTAAGTACCTAAAAAGGACTAAGGAAATGTTTCTCGTTTATGGAGGTGATGAAGAGCTCGTCGTAAAGGGTTACGTTGATGCAAGCTTTGACACTAATCCGAACTGCATGGGTGTTCGATTCATTACCATGTAAATCACATAGTGATGCGAACTAGATTATTGACTCTAGTGCAAGTGGGAGACTGTTGGAAATATGCCCTAGAGGCAATAAATAAAGTGTTTATTATTATATTTTCTTGTTCATGATAATCGTTTATTATCCATACTATAATTGTATTGATTGGAAACACATTACATGTGTGGGTAAATAGACAACACACTGTCCCTAGTATGCCTCTAGTGAACTAGCTCGTTGATCAAAGATGGTCAAGGTTTCCTAGGCCATTGACATGAGATGTCATTTGATAACGGGATCACATCATTAGAGAATGATGTGATGGACAAGACCCAAACTACAAACGTAGCATATGATCGTGTCGGTTTATTGCTACTGTTTTCTGCATGTCAAGTATGTGTTCCTATGACCATGAGATAATGCAACTCACAGACATCGGAGGAGTGCCTTGTGTGTATCAAATGTCACAACGTAACAGGGTGACTATAAAGGTACTCTATAGGTATCTCCGAGGGTGTCTGTTGGGTTGGCATGGATCAAGACTGGGATTTGTTACTCCGTGTGACGGAGAGGTATCTCAGGGCCCACTAGATAATACAACATCACAATAAGCCTTGCAAGCAATGTGACTAAGTGTTAGTTGCGGGATCTTGTATTACGGAACGAGTAAAGAGACTTGCCGGTAATGAGGTTGAACTAGGTATGGAGATACCGACGATCGAATCACGGGCAAGTAACATACCGAAGAACAAAGGGAACATCATACAGGATTAACTGAATCCTTGACATAGAGGTTCGACTGATAAAGATCTTTGTAGAATTTGTAGGAACCAATATGGGCATCCAGGTCCCGCTATTGTTTATTGACCGTAGAGGTGTCTTGGTCATGTCTACATAGTTCTCGAACCCACAGGGTGTGCACACTTAAGGTTTGGTGACGTTTCAGTAGTATAGACTTATGTATGGTGGTGACCGAAGGTTGTTCGGAGTCCCGGATTAGACCCCGGACATCACAAGGAGCTCTGGAATGGTTCATAGGTAAAGATTGATATATATGAAGTCCTATTTTGGTCGCCGGAAAAGTTTCAGGCTCATCGGTAGTGTACTGGGAGTGCCGGTAGTGTACCGGGAGACCATCGGGAGGGGTATTTCGACCCAAGAGGCTACATGGGCTGTGGAAGAGTGAATACCAGCCCTTAGTGGGCTGGTGGAAGTCCCACACAAAGCCCATGTGGCTAGGGAGAAAAAGACCAAAGAGAAAAAGTGGAAAAAGGCAAAAATAGGGTGAATCCTAGTCCTACTAGGATTGGAGGTGGATTCCACCTCTCCCTCTTGGTTCGGCCTCCTCCGTGGAGGCTTGGCCCTTGGGCCAAGCCTCCTCCTCTCTTCCTCCTATATATACTGGTGGTTTTAGGGTTTTTGCACTAGATTTTTGTTAGGAGACGTAGTAGTAAATCAAAAAATTTCCTACGTATCACCAAGATCTATCTATGGAGAAACAAACAACGAGAGGGGAGAGATTGCATCTTCATACATTTGAAGATCGCTAAGCGGAAGCGTTACAAGAACGCGGTTGGCGGAGTCGTACTCGTAGCGATTTAGATCGCGGTGGATTCCGATCTTAGCACCGAACAACGGTGCCTCCGCGTTCAACACATGTGCAGCCCGGTGACGTCTCCTACGCTTTGATCTAGCAAGGAGGAAGGAGAGGTTGGGGAAGAGCTCCTGCAGCACGATTGCGTGGTGGCGGTGGAGCTAGATGGTACTCCAGCAGAGCTTCGCTAAGCACTACGGAGAACGAGGAGAGGGAGAGGTAGGGCTGCGCCAGAGAAAGAGAGAGAACCATGTGTTGCAGCCCTAAAACCCACCACTATATATAGGAGGAGGGGATGAGAGGGCACAACCCCTAGGGTTCCCACCCTAGGGGTGGCGGCAGCCCCAAGATGGGATCTGGCCGTCGGCCAGAGAGGGGAGAGGGGAGGGGCGGCGCCCTGGATGGGCCTAGGGCCCATCTGGCCTAGGGCCCATCTGGCCTAGGGTTTGCCCCCCTCCACCTCTTGCTGTGCCTTGGCCCCCTTGTGGGGGCGCACCAGCCCACCTAGGGGCTGGTTCCCACCCACTTGTGGCCCATGCAGCCCTCAGGGGCTGGTGGCCCCATTTGGTGGACCCCCGGAACCCTTCCGGTGGTCCCGGTACACTACCGATGACGCCCGAAACATTTCCGGTAACCAAAACCACACTTCACATATATCAATCTTCATCTCCGGACCATTCCGGAACTCCTCGTGACGTACGAGATCTCATCCGGGACTCCGAACAACCTTCGGTAACCACGTACACTATTTCCTTGTAACCCTGGCCTCATCGAACCTTAAGTGTGTAGACCCTACGGGGTCGGGAGATATGTAGACATGACCGAGACACCTCTCCGGTCAATAACCAATAGCGGGATCTGGATACCCATGTTCGCTCCCACGTATTCCACAATGATCTCATCGGATGAACCACGATGTCGGGGATTCAATCAATCCCGTATTCAGTTCCCTTTGTCTATTGGTATGATACTTGCCCGAGATTCGATCGTCGGTATCCCTATACCTTGTTCAATCTCGTTACCGGCAAGTCTCTTTACTCATTCCGTAGTACATCATCCCGTGGCTAACTCCTTAGTCACATTGAGCTCATTATGATGATGTCTTACCGAGTGGGCCCAGAGATACCTCTCCGTCACACGGAGTGAAAAATCCCAGTCTCGATTCGTGCCAACCCAACAGACACTTTCAGAGATACCCGTAGTGTACCTTTATAGCCACCCATTTACGTTGTGACGTTTGGCACACCCAAAGCATTCCTACGGTATCCGGGAGTTGCACAATCTCATGGTCTAAGGAAACGATACTTGACATTGAAAAGCTTTAGCAAACGAACTACACGATCTTGTGCTATGCTTAGGATTGGGTCTTGTCCATCCCATCATTCTCCTAATGATGTGATCCCATTATCAACGACATCCAATGTCCATGGTCATGAAACTGTGACCATCTATTGATCAACGAGCTAGCCAACTAGAGGCTCACTAGGGACATGTTGTGGTCTATGTATTCACACATGTATTACGGTTTCCGGTTAACACAATTGTAGCATGAATAATAGACAATTATCATGAACTAGGAAATACAATAATAACCATTTTATTATTGCCTCTAGGGAAAATTTCCAACAGTCTCTCACTTGCACTAGAGGTCAATAATCTAGTTACATTGTGATGAATCGTACACCCATAGCATTCTGATGTTGTTCATGTTTTGCTCGAGAGAGAGGTTTAGTTAATGGATCTGCGACATTCAGATCCGTATGCACTTTACTAATATCTATATCTCCCTCCTGAATGTAATCACAGATGAAGTTGAAGCGGCGCTTGATATGTCTTGTCTTCTTGTGAAACCCGGGCTCCTTCGCAAGGGCAATAGCTCCAGTGTTGTCACAGAGTAGAGTCATTGGGCTCGACGCATGGGGAATCATTCCTAGGTCGGTGATGAACTCCTTCATCCAGACTCCCTCCTTCGCTACTTTCGAAGCAGCTATGTACTCCGCTTCACGTGGAGATGCCGCCACGACGCTTTGCTTGCTGCTGCACCAACTGACTGCCCCTCTGTTCAAAATATACACGTATCCGGTTTGCGACTTGGAGTCATCTGGATCTGTGTCGAAGCTAGCATCGACGTAACCCTTTACGACGAGCTCTTCAGCACCTCCATATATGAGAAACATGTCCTTTGTCCTTTTCAGGTACTTCAGGATATTCTTGACCGCTGTCCAGTGTTCCGCTCCGGGATCACTTTGGTACCTCCCTACCAAACTTATGGCAAGGTTCACATCAGGTCTGGACACATCATGGCATACATAATAGAGCCTATGGCTGAAGCATAGGGGATGACACTCATCTCTTCTCTATCCTTTGCCATGGTCGGGCATTGAGTCGTACTCAATCTCACACCCTGCAACACAGGCAAGAACCCCTTCTTGGACTGATCCATATTGAACTTCTTCAATATCTTTTCAAGGTATGTGCTTTGTGAAAGACCTATGAGGCGCCTCGATCTATCTCTATAGATCTTAATACCTAATATGTAAGCAGCTTCTCCAAGATCCTTCATTGAAAAACACTTATTCAAGTAGGCCTTTATACTTTCCAAGAGTTCTATATCATTTCCCATTATCAGCATGTCATCCACATATAATATAAGAAATGCTACAGAGCTCCCACTCACTTTCTTGTAAATACAGGGTTCTCCATAAACCTGTACAAACCCAAACACTTTAATCACCTCATTAAAGCGAATGTTCAAACTCCGAGATGCTTGCACCAGCCCATAGATGGAGCGCTGGAGCTTGCATACTTTGTTAGCATCTTTAGGATCGACAAAACCTTCCGGCTGCATCATATACAGTTCTTCCTTGAGGAAGCCATTAAGGAATGCCGTTTTGACGTCCATTTGCCAGATCTCATAATCATAAAATGCGGCAACTGCTAACATGATTCGGACAGACTTCAACATCGCTACGGGTGAGAAAGTCTCATCGTAGTCAACTCCTTGAACTTGTCGATAACCCTTAGCGACAAGCCGAGCCTTATAGGCGGTCACATTACCGTCTGCGTCAGTCTTCTTCTTAAAGATCCATTATTTTCAATGGCTCGCTTATCATCAGGCAAGTCCACCAAAGTCCATACTTTGTTCTCATACATGGATCCTATCTCGGATTTCATGGCCTCAAGCCATTTGTTGGAATCTGGGCCCGCCATCGCTTCTTCATAGTTCGAAGGTTCACCGTTGTCCAACAACATGATCTCTAGGACAGGATTGTCGTATCACTCTGGTGCAGAACGTGTCCTAGTGGACCTTCGAATAGCAACTTGATCTGAAGCTTCATGATCATCATCATTAAATTCCTCTCTATCCGGTGTAGGCTCCACAGAAACAACTTCCTGTGCTGTGCTACTCTCCGGTTCGAGTGGAGGTACAATTACCTCATCAAGTTCTATTTCCCTCCCACTTACTTCTTTCGAGAGAAACTCTTTCTCAAGAAAGGATCCATTCTTGGCAACAAGGACTTTGCCCTCGGATCGTAGGTAGAAGGTATATCCAATAGTCTCTTTGGGATATCCTATGAAGACGCACTTTTTTGCTTTGGGTTCGAGCTTCTCAGGTTGAAGTTTCTTCACATAAGCATCGCATCCCCAAACTTTTAGAAACGACAGCTTAGGTTTCTTTCCAAACCATAATTCATACGGTGTCGTCTCAACGGATTTAGACGGTGCCCTATTTAAAGTGAATGCGACAGTGCCTAATGCATATCCCCAAAATGATAGCGGTAAGTCAGTAAGAGACATCATAGATCGCACCATATCCAATAGAGTGCGATTACGACGTTCAGACACACCATTTCGCTGAGGTGTGCCGGGCGGCGTGAGTTGTGAAACAATTCCACATTTCCTAGGGTGCGTGCCCAACTCGTGACTTAAATATTCTCCGCCACGATCAGATTATATGCATTTATTTTCCTGTCATGTTGATTCTCTACCTCACTCTGAAATTCCTTGAACCTTTCAAAGGTTTCAGAGTTGTGTTTCATTAAGTAGACATACCCATATCTGCTCAAGTCACCAGTGAGGGTGAGAACATAACGGTAGCCACCGCGAGCCTCGACGCTCATTGGACCGCATACATCGGTATGTATTATCTCCAACAAGTCAGTTGCTCGCTCCATTGTTCCGGAGAACGGAGTCTTGGTCATCTTGCCCATGAGGCATGGTTCGCACGTGTCAAACGATTCGAAATCAAGTGACTCCAAAACTCCATCAGCATGGAGCTTCTTCATGCGTTTGACACCAATATGACCAAGGCGGCAGTGCCACATGTAAGTGGGACTATCGTTATCAACCTTACACTTTCTGGTACTCACACTATGGACATGTGTAACATCACATTTGAGATTCATCAAAAATAAACCATTGACCAGCGGGGCATGACCATAAAACATTTCTCTCATATAAATAGAACAACCATTATTCTCAGATTTAAATGAGTAGCCATCTCGCATCAAGCGAGATCCAGATACAATGTTCATGCTCAAAGCTGGTACTAAATAACAATTATTAAGGTTTAAAACTAATCCCGAAGGTAGATGTAGAGGTAGCATGCTGACGGCGATCACATCGACTTTGGAACCATTCCCGACGCGCATCGTCACCTCGTCCTTTGCCAGCCACCGCTTATTCCGCAGCTCCTGCTTGGAGTTACAAATGTGAGCAACTGCACCAGTATCAAATACCCAGGAGCTACTACGAGCGCTGGTTAAGTACACATCAATAACAAGTATATCACATATACCTTTAACGTTGCCGTCCTTCTTATCCGCTAAGTACTTGGGGCAGTTCCGCTTCCAGTGACCGATACCCTTGCAATAAAAGCACTCAGTCTCAGGCTTGGGTCCATTCTTGTTCTTCTTCTTCCCGGCAACTTGCTTACCGGGCGCGGCAACAGCTTTGTCGTCCTTCTTGAAGTTCTTCTTACCCTTGCCTTTCTTGAAACTAGTGGTCTTATTCACCATCAACACTTGATGCTCCTTTTTGATCTCGACTTCTGCTGATTTCAGCATCGAGTACAACTCAGGAATAGACTTCTCCATACCCTGCATGTTGTAGTTCATCACAAATCTCTTGTAGCTAGGTGGAAGCAACTGGAGGATTCTGCCAATGAACGAGTCATCCGGGAGATTAACTCCCAGCTCAGTCAAGCGGTTGTGTAGCCCAGACATCTTAAGGATGTGCTCACTGACAGAACTATTCTCCTCCATCTTACAGCTAAAGAACTTATTGGAGATGTCATATCTCTCAACCCGGGCATGAGCTTGGAAAACTAGTTTCAGCTCCTGGAACATCTCATATGCTCTGTGTTGCTCAAAATGCTTTTGGAGCCCCGGTTCTAAACTGTAAAGCATGCCACACTGAACAAGGGAGTAATCGTCGCAGCGAGAATGCCAAGCGTTCGCAACGTCTTGCTCTGCTGGGAGACGGGGTGGGTCACCTAGCGGGGCATCAAGAACATACAATTTCTTGGAAGCTATGAGGATGATCCTCAAGCCACGGACCCAGTCCGCATAGTTGCTTCCATCATCTTTCAGTTTGGTTTTCTCTAGGAACGCGTTGAAATTGAGGGTGACATTCGCGTTGGCCATTGGATCTAGAATATAGATAGTAAAGACAATTTTAGATTAAGTTCATGATAATTGAGTTCACATAATCAAATTATTCAATGAAAACTCCCACTTAGATAGACATCTCTCTAGTCATCTAAGTGACACATGATCCATGTCAACTAGCCCGTGTCCGATCATCACGTGAGATGGACTAGTCATCCATGGTGAATATCTCCATGTTGATCGTATCTTCTATACGACTCATGTTCGACCTTTTGGTCTTCCGTGTTCCGAGGCCATGTCTGTACATGCTAGGCTCGTCAAGTCAACCTAAGTGTTTCGCGTGTGTAAACCTGGCTTACACCCGTTGTATGCGAACATTAGAACCTATCACACCCGATCATCACGTGGTGCTTCGGAACAACGATCCTTAGCAATGGTGCACAGTTAGGGTGAACACATCTCTTGAAATTTTATTGAGAGATCATCTTATTTACTACCGTCGTTCTAAGAAAATAAGATGTAAACATGATAAACATCACATGCAATCAATATAGTGACATGATATGGCCAATATCATCTTGCTCCTTTGATCTCCATCTTCGGGGCACCATGATCATCACTGTCACCGGCATGACACCATGATCTCTATCATCATGATCTCCATCATTGTGTCTTCATGAAGTTGTCTCGCCAACTATTAGTTCTACTAGTATGGCTAACGTTTAGCAATAAAGTAAAGTAATTACATGGCATTTATGATTGACACGCAGGTCATACAATAAAATAAGACAACTCCTATGGCTCCTGCCGGTTGTCATACTCATCGACATGCAAGTCGTGAATCCTATTACAAGAACATGATCAATCTCATACATCACAATGCATCAAATCACATCCTTTTGGCCATATCAAATCACAAGGCATATGCTGCAAAAAACAAGTTAGACGTCCTCTAATTTGTAGTTGCAAGTTTTTACGTGGCTGCTATAGGTTTCTAGCAAGAACGTTTCTTACCTATGCCAAAACCACAACGTGATATGCCAATTGCTATTTACCCTTCATAAGGACCCTTTTCATCGAATCCAATCTTACTAAGGTGGGAGAGACAGACACCCGCTAGCCACCTTATGCAACTAGTGCATGTCAGGCGGTGGAACCGGTCTCACGTAAGCGTACGTGTAAAGTTGGTCCGGGCCACTTCATTCCACAATACTGCCGAATCAAGATAATACTAGTGGTGGTAAGCAAATTAACAAGATCGACGCCCACAACAAGTTTGTGTTCTACTCGTGCATAGATTCTACGCATAGACCTAGCTCATGATGCCACTGTTAGGAGACGTAGTAGTAAATCAAAAAAATTCCTACGTGTCACCAAGATCTATATATGGAGAAACCAGCAACGAGAGGGGATAGATTGCAGCTTCATACCTTTGAAGATCGCTAAGCGGAAGTGTTACAAGAACGCGGTTGGTGGATTCGTACTCGCAGCGATTCAGATCACGGTGGATTCCGATCTTAGCACCGAACAACGGTGCCTCCGCGTTCAACACACGTGCAGCCCGGTGACGTCTCCTACGCCTTGATCCAGCAAGGAGGAAGGAGAGGTTGGGGACGAGCTCCTGCAGCACGACGGCGTGGTGGCGGTGGAGCTGCGTGGTACTCCGGCAGAGCTTCGCTAAGCACTACGGAGAACGAGGAGAGGGAGAGGTAGGGCTGCGCCAGAGAGAGAGAGAGAGAACCGAGTGTTGCGGCCCTAAAACCCACCACTATATATAGGAGGAGGGTAGGAGAGGGCACAACCCCAAGATAGGATCTGGCCGCCGGCCAGAGAGGGGAGAGGGGAGGGGCGGCGCCCTGGATGGGCCTAGGGCCCATCTGGCCTAGGGTTTGCCCCCCTCCACCTCTTGCTGAGCCTTGGGCCCCTTGTGGGGGTGCACCAGCCCACCTAGGGGCTGGTTCCCTCCCACTTGTGGCCCATGCAGCCCTTCGGGGCTGGTGGCCCCACTTGGTGGACCCCCGGAACCCTTCCGGTGGTCGCGGTACACTACCGGTGACGCCCGAAACACTTCCGGTAACCAAAAACTCACTTCCTATATATCAATCTTCGTCTCCGGACCATTCCGGGACTCCTCGTGACATCCGAGATCTCATCCGGGACTCCGAACAACCTTCGGTAACCATGTACACTATTTCCCTATAACCCTGGCGTCATCGAACCTTAAGTGTGTAGACCTGACCGAGACACCTCTTCGGTCAATAACCAACAACGGGATTTGGATACCCATGTTGGCTCCCACGTATTCCACGATGATCTCATCAGATGAACCACGATGTCGAGGATTCAATCAATCCCGTATTCAATTCCCTTTGTCTATCGGTATGGTACTTGCCCGAGATTCGATCGTCGGTATCCCTATACCTTGTTCAATCTCGTTACTGGCAAGTCTCTTTACTCGTTTCGTGGTACATCATCCCGTGGCTAAATCCTTAGTCACATTGAGCTCATTATGATGATGTCTTACCGAGTGGGCCCAGAGATACCTCTTCGTCACACGGAGTGACAAATCCCAGTCTCGATTCGTGCCAACCCAACAGACACTTTCGGAGATACCCGTAGTGTACCTTTATAACCACCCAGTTATGTTGTGACCTTTGGCACACCCAAAGCATTCCTACGGTATCCGGGAGTTGCACAATCTCATGGTATAAGGAAACGATACTTGACATTGAAAAGCTTTAGCAAACGAACTACACGATCTTGTGCTATGCTTAGGATTGGGTCTTGTCCATCACATGATTCTCCTAATGATGTGATCCTGTTATCAACGACATCCAATGTCCATGGTCATGAAACCATGACCATCTATTGATCAACGAGCTAGCCAACTAAAGGCTCACTAGGGACATGTTCTGGTCTATGTATTCACACATGTATTACGGTTTTCGGTTAACGCAATTGTAGCATGAATAATAGACAATTATCATGAACTAGGAAATACAATAATAACCATTTTATTATTGCCTCTAGGGCATATTTCCAACAATTTTCAGCCACGTGTTACCCGTTCCTCCAGTGCATAGTTTCTCCTCTAGATCAGATTTCTACAGTGCCTAGGCGAAGCCCTGTCGGAATAGTTCCACCACCATCGCCGGAGCGCCGTCACGCTACCGGAGAACTCTTCTTCCTCTCTGCTCCCTCTTACTGAATCAAGAAGGCGGAGATCGTCATCAAGATGTATGTGTGCTGAACGCAGAGGTGTCGTCCTTTTGGTGCTTGATCAAGACAGATCGTGAGGACGGTTCGTGATTGGATTGCGGGACGCTCGGCGATTTTGATCGCGAAGACGTTCGACTACACCAATCGTGTTTCTTAACGCTTCCTGCTTAGTGATCTACAAGGTTACGTAGATCCACTCTCCCTCTCGTAGATGCTCATCACCATGCATAGATCTGCGTGCGCGTAGGAAATTTTTTGTTTCCCATGCAACGTTCCCCAACAGTAGGATTAGGACTCCTTCCTTATTTCCCACTTTTGCCTTTCTTTCCACCTTGGGTTTTGTTCCTAGCCACATGGGCTTCCTATGGGCCTTCGGCTAGCCCACTAAGGGCTGATATTCCTTATCCCACAACCCATGTAGCCTCTTGGGTCGAAATACCCCTCCCGATGGTCCCCGGTACCCTCCCGGCACTTCCAGTACACTACTAATGAGCCCGGAAATTTTCCGGTGACAAAAATAGGACTTCCTATATATCAATTTTTACCTTCGGACCATTCAGGAGCTCCTCATGATGTACGGTATCACATCCGGGACTCCAAACAACCTTCGGTCACCACCATGCATAACTCTATACTACCGAAACGTCACGAAACCTTAAGTGTGGAGACCCCGTGGGTTCGAGAACTATACAGACATGACCGAGACACCTCTACGGTCAGTAACCAACAGCAGGACCTGGATGCCTATATTGATTCCTACATATTCTACAAAGATCTTTATCGGTCGAACCTCTATGTCAAGGATTCAGTTAATCCCGTATGATGTTCCCTTTGTTCTTCGGTATATTACTTGCCCGAGATTCGATCATCGTTATCTCCATACCTAGGTCAATCTCGTTGCCGACAAGTATGTTTACTCATTTACGTAATACAAGATCCCGTGTCTAACACTTGGTCACATTACTTGCAAGGCTTATTGTGATGTTGCATTACCGAGTGGGCCCTGAGATACCTCTCCGTCACACAGAGTAACAAATCCCAGTGTTGATCCATGCCAACCCAATAGACACCCTCAGAGATACCTATAGAGCACCTTTATAGTCACCCAGTTACGTTGCGATGTTTGATACACACAAGGCGCTCCTCCGGTGTCCATGAGTTGCATGATCTCATGGTCATAGGAACATATACTTGACATGCAGAAAACTGTAGCAATAAACTGACACGATCATATGCTACATTTATAGTTTGGTTCTTGTCCATCCCATCATTCTCTTAATGATGTGATCCCGTTATCAAATGACATCACATGTCAACGGCTAGGAAACCTTGACCATCTTTTATCAACGAGCTAGTTCACTAGGGGCATACAAGGGACAACGTGTTGTCTATTTATCCACACATGCAATGTGTTTCCAATCAATAGAATTATAGCATGCATAATAAAAAATTATCATGAACAAGGAAATATAATGGTAAACTCTTTATTTATTGCCTCTAGGGCATATTTCCAACAGTCTCCCACTTGCACTAGAGTCGATAATCTAGTTCACATCACTATGTGATTTACATTGTAATGAATCGAACACCCATGTAGTTCTGGTGTTGATCATGTTTAGCCCTTGGAAGAGGTTTAGTCAACGGGTCTGCAACATTCAGATCTGTGTGCACTTTGCAAATATTTATGTCCTTCTCCTCAATGTAATCGTGGATGTAATTGAAGCGTTTCTTTATGTGTTTGGTCCTCTTGTGAAACCTTGGTTCCTTGGCCAGAGCAATGGCACCAGTGTTGTCATAGAACAGAGTCATTGGATTCAGTGCACTGGGCACTACTCCAAGATCTATCATGAACTGCTTCATCCAGACACCTTCCTTCGCTGCCTTCGGGGCTGCGATGTACTCCGCTTCGCATGTAGAATTGGCTACCACGCTTTGCTTGGAACTGCACCAGCTTACCGCTCCCTCGTTGAGAATAATACGTATCTGGTTTGCGACATAGAGTCATCCGGATCAGTGTCAAAGCTCGCATCAATGTAACCCTTTACGACGAGCTCTTGATCACCTCCATAAAGGAGAAACATTTCCTTAGTCCTTTTCAGGTACTTAAGGATATTCTTGACCTCCGTCCAGTGCTCCATTCCAGGATCACTTTGAAACCTTCTGGCCATACTTATGGCAAGGCTGACATCGGGTCTTGTGCATAGCATTGCATACATGATAGAGCCTATGGCTGAAGCATAGGGGATGACACTCATCTTCTCTCTATCTTCTGCAGTCAGTGGGCATTGAGTCTTACTCAACTTCACACCTTGTAACACAGGCAAGAACCCCTTCTTGGACTGATCCATTTTGAACTTCTTCAAAACTTTATCAAGGTATGTGCTTTGTGAAAGTGCTATCAAGCGTCTTGATCTATCTCTATAGATCTTAATGCCTAATATGAAAGCGGCTTCTCCTAGGTCCTTCACTGAAAAACTCTTGTTCAAATATTCCTTCACGCTTTCCAGCATTTCTATATTGTTTCCAGTCATCAATATGTCATCCACATATAATATTCAAAACGCTATAGAGCTCCTACTCACTTTCTTGTAAATGCAAGCTTCTCCATAAACTTGTACAAACCCAAACGCTTTGATCACCTCATCAAAGCGCTTATTCCAACTCCGAGATGTCTGCACCAGTCCATAAATGGATCGCTGGAGTTTGCAAACTTTGTCAGCATTCTCTGGATCGACAAAATCTTCTGGTTGCATCATATACAACTCTTCCTCAAGGAAACCGTTGAGGAACACTGTTTTGACATCCATGTGCCAAATTTCATAGTAGAAATATGCAGCTATTTCTAACATGATTCTGACGGAGTTAAGCATCGCTACGAGTGAGAATGTCTAGTCGTAGTCAACTCCTTGAACTTGTGAAAAACTCTTTGCCACAAGTCAAGCTTTATAGACGGTGATATTACCGTTCGCCTCCGTCTTCTTCTTAAAGATCCATTTGTTCTGAATGGTCTTTCGCCCTTCAGGTAATACTTCCAAAGTCCACACTTTGTTTTCATACATGGATCCCATCTCGGATTTCATGGCCTCTAACCATTTCTCATAATCCGGGCCCATCATCGCTCCTTCATAGCTCGTAGGTTCATTGTTTTCCAACAACATGACCTCCAAGACAGGGTTTCCGTACCACTCAGGAGTAGTATGCGCCCTTGTCGACCTACGAGGTTCAATAGTAACTTGATCCGAAGCTTCATGATCATCATCATTAACTTCCTCTTCAACTGTCGTAGGCTCCATAGAAACATCTTTGTGCGCTGCACTACTCTCTGGTTGAAGTAAATGTTCAATAACCTCATCAAGCTCTATTTTCCTCCCACTCAATTCTTTCGAGAGAAACTCTTTCTCAAGAAATGTTCTGTTCTTAGCGAAAAACACTTTGCCTTCGGATCTGAGATAGAAGGTATACCCAACTGTCTCTTTCGGGTATCCTATGAATATGTATTTCTCCACTTTGGGTTCCAGCTTTTCAGGCTGAAGCTTTTTGACATAAGCATCACATCCCCAAACTTTAACAAACGATAACTTTGGCCTCTTGCCAAACCATAGTTCATATGGCGTCATCTCAACGGATTTCGATGGTGCCCTATTTAAAGTGAATGCAGGTGTCTCTAATGCATAACCCAAAAACGATAGAGGCAAATTGGCAAGACACATCATAGAACGCACCATATCTAATAAGGTTCGATTACGACGTTCGGACACACCATTACGCTGTGGTGTTCCAGGCGATGTCAACTGTGAAACAATTCCACACTGTCTTAAGTGACTGCCAAACTCATAACTCAGATATTCACCTCCTCAATCAGATCATAGGAATTTAATATTCTTGTTACGATGCTTCTCAACTTCACTCTAAAATATCTTTAACTTTTCAAACGTTTCAAACTTGTGTTTCGTTAAGTAAATATACCCATATCTACTTAAGTCATCAGTGAAGGTGAGAAAATAACGATATCCACCACGCGCTGCAACATTCATTGGACCACACACATCAGTATGTATGATTTCCAACAAGTCACTTGCCCTTTCCATTGTTCCAGAGAACGGCATTTTAGTCATCTTGCCCATGAGGCATGGTTCACAAGTGTCAAGTGATTCAAAATCAAGTGACTCCAAAAGTCCATCAGCATGGTGCTTCCTCATGCGTTTTACACCAATATGACCCAAACGGCAGTGCCACAAGAAAGTGGTACTATCACTATCAACTCTACATCTTTTGGCATCAATGTTATGAACATGTGTATCATCACTATCAAGATTCAATATGAATAAACCCCTCACATTGGGTGCATGCCCATAAAAGATATTACTCATATAAATAGAACAACCATTATTCTCTGATTTAAATGAGTAACTGTCTCGCAATAAACAAGATCCAGATATAATGTTCATGCTTAACGTAGGCACTAAATAACAATTATTCAGGTTCATCACTAATCCCGATGGTAATCGAAGAGAGAGCGTGCCGACGGCGATCACATCAACCTTGGAACCATTTCCCACGCGCATTGTCACTTCATCCTTCGCTAGCCTTTGTCTATTCCATAGTTCCTGTTTTGAGTTGCAAATGTGAGCAACCGAACCGGTATCAAATACCCAGGAACTACAACGAGAGCTAGTAAGGTACACATCAATAACATGTATATCATATATACCTTGTTTGTTATTTGCCGCCTTCTTGTCAGCCAGATACTTGGGGCAGTTCCGCTTCTAGTGACCAGTTCCCTTGCAATGAAAGCACTCAATTTCTGGCTTGGGTCCAGCCTTGGGTTTCTTCACGGGAGGAGCAACTGCTTTGCCACCCTTTTTGGAGTTACCCTTCTTGCCCTTGCCATTCTTATTGAAACTAGTGCATTTATTAACCATCAACACTTGATGTTCTTTCTGGATTTCAGACTCAGCGACTTTTAGCATCGCAAACAGCTCAGCGACTGACTTGTTCATCCCGTGCATGTTATAGTTCAGCACGAAGCTCTTGTAGCTTGGTGGTAATGATTGAAGAACTCTGTAGTGATCGCCTCTGGCGGAAGGGGCATCCCTAACTCCACCAGACGAGTCGAATACCCAGACATTCTGAGTATATGTTCATTGATAGACCCGTTCTCCTCTATTTTGCAAGCGTAGAACTTATCGGAGGTCTCATACCTACCGATACGGGCATTCTTCCTAAAGATAAACTCCAACTCCTGGAACATCTCATATGCTCTGTGATGTTTAAAACGTCTTTGAAGTACCGGTTCTAAGCCATACAATATTGCACACTAAACTATTGAGTAATCTCCAGAACGTGCCTCCCAAGCGTTCTTAACGTCTTCGGATGACAAGTCTGCGGGTTGGTTACCAAGCGGTGCATCAAGGAAATATGCCTTCTGGGAAGCCGTGATGATAATCCTCAGATTACGGGCCCAGTCCACAAAGTTACTTCCATCATCTTTCAACTTAGGTTTCTCTAGGAACACATTACAATTTAGGGTTGCTACTGCGCGAGCCATTGATCTACAACATAAATATGCAAAGGTAACTTAGACAATTGTTAAGATAATGAGTTTAGTTAATCAAATTACTAAAACTCCCACTCAAATTGACATCCCTCACCTCATCTGAGTGATACATGATCCAAATTCACCAACTCAAGTCCGATCATCACGTGAGTTGAGGTGGTTTCAACGGTGAACATCATCATGTTGATCATATCTACTATATGACTCATGTTTCACCTTTCGGTCTCTTGTGTTTCGAGGCCATGTCTGTACATGCTAGGCTCGTCAAGTTTAACCCAAGTGTTCTGCACGTGCAACACTGGCTTGCACCCATTGTATGTGAACGTAGAGTCTATCACACCCGATCATCACGTAGTGTCTCGACACGATGAACTTTCGCAATGGTGCACACTCGGGGAGAACACAATTCATCTTGAAATTTAAGTGAGGGATCACCTTATAATGCTACCATCGTCCTAAGAAAAACAAGGTGCAAAAAAGGATTAACATCACATGCAAATCATAAGTGACATGATATGGCCATGAACTTGTGCTTTTGATCTCCATCTTGAAAGCACCGGTATGATCTCAATCGTCATCGGCATAACACCAATGTCTCTATAATCATCATCTCCATCATTGCATCGCCATCGGGGTTGTCGCGCCCACCATGCTCATACTACTATTGCCACCGTTTAGCGATAAATTAAAGCATTACATAGCGCTTAATGATTGGCATGCAGGTCATACAATAATTAAAGACAACCCTATGGCTCCTACCGGTTGCCATACTCATCGACATGCAATTCATGATATTCTATACATCACATGATCATCTCATACATCACATATATCTGATCATGTAATTGGCCATATCACATCACAACATACCCTGCAAAAACAAGTTAGACGTTCTCTAATTGTTGTTGCAAGTTTTACGTGGCTGCTACGGGTATCTAGCAAGAACAATTCTCACCTATGCAAAACCACAACAGTGATATATAAATTGCTTTTCAACCTTCTCAAGGACCACCTTTGTCGAATCCGATCCAACTAAAGTAGGAGAAACATACACCCACCAACCATCTTTGTGCAACGAAGTTACACGCCAGTCGCGTACGAGTAAGGTTGGTCCGGGCCGCTTCATCCCACAATACCGCTGAACCAAAACACGACCAAGGGAGGAAGCAAACTAAACATTAACGCCCACAAACTCTTTGTGTTCTACTCGAGATCTTATCTACACATAGACCTAGCTCATGATGCCACTGTTGGGGAACGTCGCATGGGAAACAACAATTTTCCTATGCTTCACCAAGATCAATCTAGGAGATGAGCATCTACGAGAGGGGAGAGTGGATCTACATACCCTTGTAGATCGCTAAGCGGGAAGCGTTGAGAAACACGGTTGATGTAGTCGAACGTCTCTGCAATCCAAATCGCCGAGCGTCCCGCAATCCAATCACGATCCGTCCCGATCTAGCGCCGAACAGACAACACCTCTGCGTTCAGCACACGTACGACTTGATGACGATCTCCGCCTTCTTGATCCAGCAAGAGGGAGCGGAGAGGTAGACAAGTTCTCCAGCAGCGCGATGGCGTTGCGGCAATGGTGGTGGAGTAATTCTAGCAGAGCTTCGCCTAAGTACTTCTAAAACCAATATAGAGGAGAAACTACGTACTAGAGGAGAGGGCAGCGCGTGGCTAAAATTCTGTGTCAAAAACACTCAAAACCTCTAGTATATATAGGAGGAGGGGAGGGAGGATACTTGGCTCCCAAGGGAGCCAAATCCACTTCGGACGAAGTGGAGGGAGGAGTCCTCCTCCTCTACTCCTTGGTATGTGAAAGAAATAAAAATATACAGGAGTTGTTGTACCAAGGGTCTTCAATTGATAACCCGACGTCCTCGATATGGCCCGTTGCTAGTTGACTCCTGCTCATAGATGCACCTTGATGGGTTTTAGTGTTCGGCGGACGGATCTTGCAAACAAGGTCTTGAGAGGCCGCCAAGTTGTAGGTGAGTTTCACGCCATAGGCAGGCTCTTTTAGGAGCGCCTGCATTTAGTCCGAAGACGTGTTGATGGTAGAGGTTCGGACCAACCGAACGCCCATCTTTATTTCCCCACTAGTACCCATGGAATCTTAAGTGCGAAGTTGTGCCTCCTCGGCACGTACTTTGCTGGTCTTAAGGTTGTGCGGTGGGGGGCGAGTCCCTATTGAAGGGAGGACGAAGGATCTGAGTTTTTGGTCTGAAGCAAAACTCGCTTCCCAGCCTTGTGTGCCTTTATGGCAGATGGCGGAACTTGCCGATATTCTTTGTAGCTGAATTTGGCCGCTAGGGACAGTGCATGTTCCATAGTTCTAAGGGAGCGCTCTGTATTGCCGTTAGCAGTAATGATCCCCTTGGGGCCTGAAATCTTGAGCTTCAGGTATGTGTAGTGTGGGACTGCGTTCAAATGAGTGAACGCTGTCCGACTGAGCAACGCGTGATAGCCACTGCGGAAGGGCTCAATGTGGAAGATCAAGTCTTCGCTGCGAAAGTTATCGGGTGAGCCAAACACAACTTCCAGGGTTACGAAACCCGTACATCGGGCCTCAATGCTTGTGATCACTCCTTTGAAGGTAGTGCTACTAGGCTTGATCCTTGATGGATCTATGCCCATCTTTTTCACTGTATCTAAGTAAATCAGTTTAAGGCTACTTCCTGCGTCCATTAGGACTTTTGTGAGGTGATACCCATCTATAATGGCTCTAGGACAAGGGGCCCCGAACCCCCAAGACAGATACTGGTCGAGTTATCTCTCCGATCAAAGGTTATTGGGTATGCCAACCATGGGTTGTACTTCGGGGCTACGAGTTCCACAACGTAGACCCCCCGAAGGGCGTGCTTCTTCTCCTTCTTAGGTATATGGGTGGTGTATATCATGTTCACCGTTTTGACTTCGGGAGGGAATTTTTTCTGACCACCACCAATTGGACCCCGAGGCTCATCATCATCCTTGCTGCGAGAGCTTTTGCCTTGGTCCTCAGGTGGTATCTTGCCAGCTTGTTTAAACACCGAGCAGTTGCGATGTGTGTGTGGTTGGCGGGCTTCTCTGAAGTCCCATGGATTTGGCAAGGCCTTTCCATGATCTTCTCCAGCTGAGTGGGTCCATCGCGATTGTTTTTAGGAGGCTTCTTCCATTGCCTAGGTCCGGAGCCGCGGAATCTGGCATTTACAATCGTGTCATCTACGTGGCTATTATTGTGTCGGCGCTTATTTTTGTTGCGCTTTGGTTTTCTGTTGCCATTCCGGGATTCAAATGCTACGGGATCCTCTGAATTGTGCTTGCATCTTGCCAGCCAATTGTCTTTGCCCGTGCAAAAGCGGGTCATGAGGGAGGTAAGGGCTGACATGGTCCGAGGTTTATCTTAGCCTAGCTGGCGGGCCAGCCATTCGTCTTGAATATTGTGCCGGAAGGAGGCTATGGCCACAGCATCCGGACAGTCAACAATTTGGTTCTTCTTAGTCAAGAACCGATTCCAGAATTGCCGAGCAGACTTGTCGGGCTTTTGGATGACATTGCCGAGATCGGGAGAGTCGGCGGACGGACAGATGTTCCCTGGAAGTTAGAGCGGAACACATCTTCCAGGTCTTGCCAGCATCCAATGGAGTTTTGGGGAGGCTGTTTAACCAGTGCCGAGCTGGCCCCTTAAGCTTAAGAGGTAGATATTTGATGGCGTGGAGATCGTCTCCTTGCGCCATGTGGATATGGAGGAGGAAGTCCTCAATCCATATAGTTAGGTTAGTAGTCCCATCATACTATTCTATCTTCACGGGTTTAAACCCCTCGGGGAACTGATGTCGCATTACCTCATCTGTGAAGCACACTAGGTGAGCGGCGCCTCTGACCCGTGTCGTGCCTGTATTCGGTGTCTTTGTGGGTCCGGTTGCGCTCCCGGCCCCTGTTGTTTTGTTCGAACCATGTTCTGAACCCGCCCCGTCTATCTGGTGAGTACTCTCTGGATCCGTAGATGGATCTTGTACGACCTGCTCTGTGATCCAGGCCATCTTGTAGGTCGAACCTATCATTGGGCTCTAATGGCTCCTTACCCCATATGTAACTGGTGTCATCAACCGTCCTGTGCCGACCACGAGGGGGGCGGTCCGGCTTGTCGTATGGAGTACGGTTCGGAGACGGAGTATTAGTGAGTTCGTCGTCGAATTGCGGCAACAAGCTCCTTCGTGGGTTGCCTTTAGGCTGGTTCGATAGACCGGTGTCGTATACTTCCTCCCCTGAGAGGACTTTCGTCCATCGATCATTGAGGTCATCCTATTCGGCTTTGAGTTGCCATTCTTTAGCTTTCAAGCTACGAGCCATTGCTATGAGCCGTTGCCTTATTTCTTCCCGATCTTCGAGGTTATTAGGGATGTACAAGTCATTGGCTTCCGATATATCTTCCTCCTCGATGAGGGGAAGGTAGTTATCGTCTTCAGAAGCGTTGACATTATCGGGGTTGTTCTGGTCCTCAGGCCCTTCCGGACCCTCTAACGGGTGCTCGGGGATATCGGGATCGCCATGGCCAGCGGGGGTATTACCATCCCCGTTGCTGATAATAGCTTTCCTTCCCTTTTTGCCTTTTGACCGCTTATGTAGTTTCCGGCGTTTTGATGGTGCACCGCCCTATTTGTCGCCATCGTTGTTAGAAGTATTATCGCCGTTAGTGGCAGGACTATCCACCATGTAGACATCGTATATGGAAGTGGCGGCCCAACTCCTGGTGTTAACGGGGGTGGGAGCACGGTCTTATTCATCCATGTATTCTGCCTCCTCGGAGGCGTAGTCTAGCATGTCGGTTAAATCTCTGATAGTGGATATCAAGTGGGTGGTGGGTGGGAGGAAAAATTTGTTCTGACCCGCACCATAACCGAACTAAGCATAGATTGGGGCTGGATCGTTGGTGATCTTCATCGACGAGATCCGATCTAGGGCCTTGTCGACTGCTGAGGGTCTGATCGGATCCAGCTGTTTGGGACTTGCAAAGTTAACCTCCAAGGCGTCCAGACATGGGGAGTGTTCGGCAAGAACACGTGTCCGGTCATCTGGCTCGATGGCTGGACCAGGATAGGAGTTCAACCCATCTCCCTGGGTGACCCCATTGGCATGTCCGAAGAAGGAGCACGAGGTTAAAGCCTTAGAGTCCTTGGGTGCTACAGGCGAAGCTGAGAGCCCGGTTAACAACAAGTCACCCCGAGAGTCTACGGACAACTCTAAGTTTCTGAATCTGACCTCTCGATCAGGGGCGAAACTCTCAACACAACCTAGATGGCCAGTGGGATCAGTGTGCAGCACAACGATGCCAAAGGCAAAGATCTATCCGGGGAAGAAAGTGTCCATGTTACGGACCTCTTCTTTGATGACAAGGAGAGACATCGACTCTATCTTTCTCACAGATGAACTCTACATGAAAGCACCAATGTCGGTGTCAAAATCGGCGGATCTCGGGTAGGGGGTCCCGAACTATGAGACTAGAATCAATGGTAACAGGAGACGAGGGGGACACAGATTTACCCAGGTTCGGGCCCTCCTATGGAGGTAATACCCTACGTCTTGCTTGGTTGTATTGATTATATGGGGGTTACAGAGTTGATCTACCTCGAGATCGAATAGCTAACCCTAGATGAGTTGTTCTCCCCCTATACCCTAAAACCCTCTGGCTTATATAGACATCGAGGATGCCTAGGGTTTACACATGGTCGGTTACATGCCGAAGATATAAACATGCGTATTTGCTACATCAAACGTGGAGCGCAAGCCGTGCTTCTCAAAGCTTCCATCTTAGCGATCGGGCCTTCAAATCTCCTAGTGTTTGGTAAGTAGCCCATATAGTCCGGCCCATAAGAATAGGCCGGCTTCCCGAGGACCCCTTAATCCAAGACTCCCTCAGGCGGCGCACCAAGCGGTGCATCAAGGACATAAGCCTTTTGCAAAGTCGCGAGTATAATGCTCAGATTATAGACCCAGTCTGCATAGTTACTCCCCTCATCTTTTAGCTTAGCTTTCTCTAGGAACGCATTAAAATTTAGGGGAGCTACTACGCGAGCCATTGATCTACAACATAATTTGCAAAGACAACTTAGACTATGTTCATGATAATGAGTTCAGTTAATCATATTACTTAAGAACTCCCACTCAAATCAACATCCCTGAGGTTGTCTAAGTGTGACATGATCCAAATCCAACAACCCAAGTTCGATCATCATGTGAGATGAGGTGGTTTAAATGGTGAACATCTCCATGTTGATCATATCTACTATATGACTCATGTTTTACCTTTCGGTCTCCTGTGTTCCGAGGCCATGTCCATACAAGTTTAACCCAAGTGTTCTGCATGTGCAAAACTGGCTTACACCCGTTGTATGCGAACGTAGAGTCTAGCACACCCAAGCATCACGTGGTGTGATACGTCTCCAACGTATCTATAATTTTTTATTGTTCCATGCTATTATATTATCAACTTTGGATGTTTTATGTGCATGAATATGCTATTTTATATTATTTTTGGGACTAACTTATTAACTTAGTGCCTAGTGCCAGTTCCTGTTTTTTTCCTTGTTTTTGACCTTTTTCAGATAGGAATATCAAATGGAGTCCAAACGGAATAAAACTTTTGCTGTGATTTTTTATGGAAATATCAAAAATACCAGAAGGAAAAGATACCGGAGAGGAGGCCCGTGGGAGTCACGAGCCTGGGAGGCGTCCCCCTAGGGCGCAGCTAGGGGGCTCGTGACCTCCTCGTGGGCCGTCCTGACTTGTTCTCGACGCCAGACGGTCTTATAAATAGAGAAACCACCAGAACTAAACCTAGATCGAAAGTTCCGCTGCCGCAAGCTTCCGTAGCCACCAAAAACCAATCGAGAGACCGTTCCGGCATCCCACCGGAGGGGAATCCATCTCCGGTGGCCATCTTCATCAACACCATTGCCTCTTCGATGGTGCGTGAGTAGTTCACCACAGACCTTCGGGTCCATAGCTAGTAGCTAGATGGCTTCTTCTCTCTCTTTGATCTTCAATATAAAGTTCTCCATGATCTCCATGGTGATCTATCCGCTGTAATTCTCTTTTGCGGTGTGCTTGTTGAGATCCGATGAATTGTGGATTTATGATCAGATTATCTATGAATATTATTTGAGTATCCTCTGATTTCTTATATGCATGATTTCATATCCTTGTAAGTCTCTTCGAGTTATGGGTTTCGTTTGGCCAACTTGATCTATGATTCCTGCAATGGGGGAAGTGCTTGGTTTTGGGTTCATACCGTGCGGTGTCCTCACCTAGTGACAGAAGGGGTAGTGAGGCACGCATCGTGTTGTTGCCATCAAGGGTAAAAAGATGAGGTTTATATCATATTGCATGAATCTATCCCTCTACATCATGTCATCTTGCTTAAAGCGTTACTCCGTTTGTTATGAACTTAATACACTAGATGCATGCTGGATAGCGGTCGATGTGTGGAGTAATAGTAGTAGATGCACAAAGTATCGGTCTACTTGTCTCGGACGTGATGCCTATATGTATGATCATTGCCTTAGATATTGTCATGACTTTGCGTGATTCTATCAATTGCTTGACAGTAATTTGTTCACCCACCGTAATACTTGCTATCATGAAAGAAGCCTCTAGTGAACACTATGGCCCCCGGGTCTATTTTACATATTATATATTCAGATCTAAATACAAAAATACCAAAAACACCTTGCTTCACTTTTATTTACTTATTTATATTTACCTACTATCACTATCAGATCTCACCTTGCAAGTAATCGTAAAGGGATTGACAACCCCTTTATCGCGTTGGGTGCAAGTTTGTTTGTGTTTGTGCAGGTTCCTTGGTGCCTCATCTTGATACTCCTACTGGATTGATACCTTGGTTCTCAAACTGAGGGAAATACTTATCTCTACTTTGCTGCATCACCCTTTCCTCTTCAAGGGAAAAACCAACGCAAGCTCAAGAAGTAGCATGGTGCTTCAAAATGACGATCCTTCGCAACTGTGCACACATGGGGATAACATTTTATCTTCAAATTTTAGTGAGAGATCATCATAAAATGCTACCGTCGTCCTAAGAAAAATAAGATGCATAAAAGGATTAACATCACATGCAAATCATATAAGTGACATGATATGGCCATCATCGTCTTGTGATTTTGATCTCCATCTCCAAAGCACTGGCATGATCTCATCGTCACCGGCATGACACCATGATCTCCATCATTGTGTCATCATGTGGTTGTCGCACCAGCTATTGCTTCTACACCTATTGCTAATGCATAGAGATAAAGTAAAAGCAATTACATGGCGTTTAGTGATTGACATGCAAGTCATAGAATAAATCAAAGACAACCCTATGGCTCCTGCCGGTTGCCGTACTCATCGACATGCAAGTATGATAACTATTACAAAACATGATCATCTCATACATCAACATATATCAAATCACGTCTTGGCCATGTCACATCACAACATGCCCTGCAAAAACAAGTTAGGTGTCCTCTACTTTGTTGTTGCAAGTTTTACGTGGCTACTGTGGGTAACTAGTAAGAACCGTTCTTACCTACGCAAAGCCGCAACGGTGATATTCAAGTTGCCTTTTAACCTTCTACGGGACCGCCTCGGTCGAATCCGATTCAACTAAAGTGGGAGAGACAGACACCCACCAGCCATCTTTATGCAACAAGTTGCATGTTAGTCAATGGAACCGGTCTCTCGTTCGTGGACAAGTAAAGTTGGTCCGGGCCGCTTCATCCCACAATACCACCGAATCAGGATAAGACTAAGGAGGTAAGCAATATAAGCATCAACGCCCACAAACTCTTTTGTTTTCTACTCGTGCATGTTATCTACACATAGACCTAGCTCATGATGCCACTGTTGGGGAATGTTGCATGGGAAACAAAAAATTTCCTACGAACACCCAAGATCTATCTATGGAGATCAGCAACTACGAGAGGGGGAGTGGATTTACATACCCTTTAGATCACTAAGCGGAAGCGTTAAGAAATGTAGTTGATGTAGTCAAACGTCTTCGCGATCCAATCACGATCCGTCCCGCGATCAAATAACAGTCCATCCCGATCTAGCGCCAAACGGACGACACCTCCTCATTCAGAACACGTACAACTTGATGACGTCTCCGCCTCCTCGATCCGGCGAGCGAGGTCAGAGTAGTAGATGAGTTCTCCCATAACACGATGGCGTGGTGGCGGCGGTGGTGGTGCTATCCCGACAGGGCTACGCCTAGCGCTACCAAAACCGCGAACGGAGGAGAAAATGATCTAGGGAGAGAGAGGGGTGCCAAGGGCTTCGTGTGTCTTCTTGGGGCGCCCCTGCCCTATATATAGGTGGAGGGGCATGGAGATCAGACCCTCCAAGACCTAGCGCGCAGCCTAGGGGGAGGAGTTGGACTCCTAGTCCAATTCCCTCCCTTTCCAAAACCGGGTGGACTTTCCACCTCTCCCAAGCCACATGGGCCTTGAGCGACTTGTGCACAGGCACAATAAGGCCAGGGCACCTCCCCTCAGCCCATGCAAACTCTTTGGACATGGTGGAACCCTTGGTGGACTTTTGGACTCCCCCAAAAGTTTCCGGAACCTTCTACAAGTTTCAAGATACAATACTAGAAAAACCCAGGACTTTTCCGGTAGCCAAAATATGACTTCCCATATATAAATCTTTACCTCCGGACCATTCCGGAGCTCCTCGTGACGTCAGGGGTCTCATCCTGGACTCTGAACAACTTCCAGTTGCCAGCATATATAACTCAACAATACTATATTGTCATCGAACGTTAAGTGTGCAGACCCTGCGGGTTTGAGAACTATGTATACATGACCGAGACACTCTAGTAAATAACCAATAGCAGGACCTGGATGTCCATATTTCCTCCCACATATTTTGAGAAGATATTTATCGGTCGAACCACGATGTCAAATATTCAAGAATTCCCGTATACAGTTCCCTTTATCCATCGGTATGTTACTTGCCCGAGATTCAATCATCGGTATCACCATACCGAGTTCAATCTTGTTACTGGCAAATCTCTTTACTCGTTCCGTAATAAAAGATCTCGTGACTAACTCCTTAATCACATTGCTTGCAAGCTTCTTGTGATGTTGTATTACCGAGTGGGCCCAAAGATACCTCTCCGTCATACAGAGTGACAAATCCCAGTCTTCATCCATGCCAACCCAACAAACACCCTCAGAGATACCTATAGAGTACCATTATAGTCACCCAGTTACGTTGTGATATTTGATACACACAAGATATTCCTTCGGTGTCAGGGAGTTGCATGATCTCATGGTCGTAGGAACATATACTTGACATGGATAAAGCAGTAGCAATAGACTGACACGATGAACTTCTATGCTTACGGTTGGGTCTTGTCCATTACATCATTCTCCTAATGATGTGATCCCGTTATCAAATGACAACTCATGTTTATGTTCAGGAAACCTTGACCATCTTTGATCAACGAGCTATTATATTAGAGGCTCACTAGGGACGTAGTGTTTGTCTATATATCCACACATGTATCTGAGTTTCCATTCAGTACAATTATAGCATGGATAATAAACTATGATAATGAACAAGGAAATATAATAATAACCACTTGATTATTGCCTCTAGGGCCTATTTCCAAGAGTCTCCCACTTGCACTAGAGTCAATAATCTAGTTCACCATGTGATTTACATTGTAATGAATTTAACACACATAGAGTTCTAGTGCTGATCATGTTTTGCTCGTGGAAGAGGCTTAGCCAACGGGTGTGCAACAATCAGATCCGAGTGTACTTCGCAAATATTTATGTCCTCCTCCTTGATGTAATCGCGGATGGAATTGAAGCGGCTCTTTATATATCTGGTCCTCTTGTGAAACCCTGGTTCCTTGGCCAGAGCAATGTCACCAGCATTGTCACACAAGAGACTCATCGGATTCAGTGCACTGGGCACGACTCCGAGATCTGTCATGATCTCCTTCATCTAGACTCCTTCCTTTGTCGCTTTCGAAGCAACGATGTACTCCGCTTCACATGTAGAAACAGCTACCACACTTTTCTTGGAAATGCACCATCTTACCACACTCCACCATTTAGAATATGTACGTATTCGGTTTGAGACTTAGAGTCATCCGGATCTGTGTGAAAGCTAGCATCGACGTAACCCTTTACGACGAGCTCTTGATCACCTCCATAATCGAGAAACATTTCCTTAGTCCTTGTCAGGTACTTTAGGATATTCTTGACCGTTGTCCAGTGTTCCATTCCTGGATCACTTTGAACCTTCCTGCAATACTTAGGGCAAGGCTGACATCTGGTCTAGTGCACAACATCACATACATGATAGAGCCTATGGCTGAAGCATAGGGGATGACACTCATCTTTTCTCTATCCTCTGTAGTTGTCGGGCATTGAATCTTACTCAACTTCACACCTTGTAAGATAGGCAAGAACCCCTTCTTGGACTGATCCATTTTGAACTTCTTCAAAACCTTATCAAGATATGTGCTTTGTGAAAGTCGTATTAAGAGTCTCGATCTGGCTCTATAGATCTTGATGCCTAATATGTAAGCAACTTCTCCAAGGTCTTTCATTGAAAAACTCTTGTTCAAATATATCTTCATGCTTTCTAAAAGTTTTATATTGTTTCCAATCAGCAATATGTCATCCACATATAATATTAGAAATGCTATAGAGCTCCCACTCACTTTCTGGTAAATACAAGCTTCTCCATAAACTTGTATAAACTCAAACACTTTGATCACCTCTTCAAAGCACTAATTTGAACTCCGAGATGCTTACACCAGTCCATAAATGGATTGATGGAGCTTGCATACTTTGTCAGCATTTTTAGGATCGTCAAAACATTGTGTTGCATCATATACAGCTCTTCCTTAAGAAAACCATTAAGGAATGTTGTTTCGACGTCCATCTGCCAGATCTCGTAATTGAAATATGCAGCTATTGCAACATGATTTTGATGAACTTAAGCATCGCTACAGGAAAGAAAGTCTCATCGTAGTTAACTCCTTGAACTTGTGAAAACCCTTTTGCAACAGGTCGAGCTTTGTAGACGGTGACATTACCAATCGCGTCCATCTTCTTCTTAAAGATCCATTTATTCTGTATGGCGTTACAATCATATGGTAAGTCTTGCGAAGTCCATACTTTGTTTTCATACATGGATCATATCTCGGATTTCATGGCCTCAAGACATTTGTTGGAATCCGAGCCCACTAGTTATAGTCTTGGTGTAGGACTGCTGCTCTAGTTATTGGACCGGGTGGGATCCGAGTCTTCCAAATGCCCGACCTCAGAGCCCCCTCCCTCCCCTCGCCCCCATCGTGGATGATGTCGAGCATCTCCCTGTCCGTGCCGCACGTCAGCTCCCTGCTATAGGCATTACAACGAATAGAGTGCGGGCGCCCATCATCTCCCCGGCCGTCGTCCGTGCCCAGAGAAGCTACGACGAAGAATACTCGGAGAAGAGCGGCACCGCCCTAACGTCGACGATGTAAGGCACCGTACCAGCGGGGGTTCCGAGCTGCTTGGCAGCGTAGTAGTACGGAGGCTTGTAAGGCTATGACCACGACGTTGTCTGTATTGTGGGCGCGTCGACCACCTTGTCTGTCACTGATGAGGCACGGACTAGTGAGGCGCTAGTTTATGCGTGTAGATGGCCCGATATTTCACGGCGATGCTTGATGAGTAGTTCGTCCCCCGTCTTCCTCCTTGCCACCTCCAATATCAATCTCTACCGTGCACGATCAGTACACGAACAAAGACAATGAACCCCTTGGATTAGCACGTAGGCGTCGATATGATGATCAACCCTCCGTCGCTCATAAATGTTCACGATGGAAAAAATCACAGATAATACACAAGATATGGTCGTCCGTAACTCGGACGTTTTCTATATATCTCATAATTTGAAATAAATCTCAAACTCAAAACTAAACAAAAACTGATCTCCTAGCCTGACCTTTTATGACACACACGACCGCCGACTTAGTCTAATCTGACTCTGCAAATCAAGTCTCACGTGATGGAAAAAATCCTAACAAACCAAATAAAAGCTTGACCCGCCTAATATTTTAATGGCCTAATTAATCCACCATGCATGAAAAGTAGATAATAATCACCACCCCGCCACATAGGCATATTCCTAAACCAGCTTGGTGGCATGCGAAAGTTCACAATGAAAGTAACATAGATGATACTTAAACAAAAAATATGATGTGACAACTAATTAATGAGAAGAGAGAAAAATTGAGTAACTTAATGTGTTACTATCCATATAAGAAACATAACGCATACCGAGACAAGATGAGTCTATAAGCTAATGAATGAAAGACTCAATGTTACTACCTTTATGTTATGATGCATTGTAAAGATAGTAACTTAGTAACATATGCATATTACTATTCTATATTACTTATCATTGTGAGCATGCGGAAGTTCGGCCCAACCTTGTCACGTACAGGTTCATTTTTTGTCTCATGTTTCTTCCCAGCCGACATGATTTTAACTGTTCACTAAATTTAAGACAGACTTGATCTCTTGCCTTGCGCCATGCTGATCCTCTTCAGCTTTTTGTTTTTCATTGGACCAAATTTAGTCGTTCAATTCTGGACTCAGTGCGTACGGGTTTATCAGCCTTTTGTTTTTCTTTGGACCAAATTTAGTCGTTCAATTCTGGACTCAGTGCGTACGGGTTTATGCACTGGACTCAGTGCGTACGGGTTTATGCACTGTCGTGCCAATCACATCTTTCAAACCTACTACATGCACCACATAATTGGCATCTGGTCTGTCAATCACAAATTTAATACCCGGTCCACGTAGTCGAATCGATCTGAAATATGGCCATATCTTCGTTATCCCAATAGTAAACCTTCTTACTTCTCTTCGCATCTCGAAAGACGCAAAAGATCTGTTATTAGCTTATTTATAAGTTGTCGAAGGTCCTTAAAAGCCTTTATTTTTGGCTTACGGCTTACTTGCCTTTTTCCTTAAAGCCCGTTCCCTTGATGAAATTTGACCACATGCATAATATTATTTTCATAACTTTTTCATCATTTGATTTCTTCATTGGCCCAGCTTTAATAGCATCAATAATCGGTGGTGCCATGACTGTATCATCCTCTCTCCCTTGAAATGAAATTGTCCTCAGGTTTCAAATCTATTTCCGGTGCCATTAATTTTTTTTGGAGGTTGAAATTCAATTTTGATTATGGAATCAATCATTGGTTTCAGTACATGCCGCCTTCCATCATGCATGAACTTGTATGTGTTGGACTTTCCTGCATGCATTGCATCATGATCGAACTGTAATGGCCTTTCCAATAACAACTGACAAGTATCCATCGGCAAGACATCACGGTTAACCTTATCAATATAATCTCCAATAGCAAATGGCACACATACCCTATATGTAATCTTTAATTTTTCAGAATTATATAGCCACTCCACGTGGTGTGGCTGTGGGTGCTGCCACATAGACAATCCCAATTCATGTACAAGATCTTTGTTAATGGCATTTGTAAAACTGCCACCATCAATTATCATCTTGCATGCATGATCCTTGATTTTGCACTATGTTTTAAAAACACTCCACCTCTTCCCCTTAGCATCACCATCCTCTTGCACCTTCTCCACCAAAAGATTTAGCCCCTTCATCGCTGCATCGACTTCTTCCTTTATATCTTGTTGCTCTTCTCTTCTTTTTAGCAAACGGATGTTCCAATCTGCAGTGTACACATCCATTGGCATAGGAATAAAACAAATCCATTGGCCCTTCCATGATAGAAAGTAGCTATTCTTTTTGGAATTTCGAACAGCCCCAACATGTTTGCACCATGGGTTACCAAGTAGCAGGTGGCACGACACCATGGACACATGACAAACGTGGAAAAATTCCGCACAACAATATTTCCCCAAAGTAAAAATTAGCAAAATCCGATGTGTAATTTTGATTTCACCGTCGAACTAGTTCAGTGTGTATGGTCTATCAAGAGGTGCCATCTTCAGCCCCAATTTTTCCACCACCTCCATGCTCACCATGTTGACTGAAGTACTCTCATTGATCGTTAGATTGACACACCGTTCATTCACAAGTCATCCAGAGTGAAAAAGAACGACCTTGCTTATGCTTCCTCCTCCATCAATACATTCATGCTCAAAATCTTCATGCCCGGATCCAAAGACGCCATTGATCGCCGTGAACAACCTTCGCTCTGAATACCACTTGATGAGGCACGGACTAGCGAGACACTAGTTCGTGCGTGTAGATGGCCCGATCTTTCACGATGATGCCTGATGAGTAGTTTGCCCCCCCTCCCGCCCGTCTTCCTCTTTACAACCTCCAATATCAATCTCTACCCGTGCACGATCAATACATGAACAAAGATAATGATCCCCTTAGATCAGCATGTAGGCGTCGATATGATGATCAACCCTCCGTCGCTTATAAATTTCCAGGATGAAAAAAATCACAGATAATACACAAGACATGGTCGTCCGTAACTCGGACGCTTTTCTATATATCTCATAACTCGGAATAAATCTCAAACTCAAAACTAAACAAAAACTGATCTCCTAGCCTGACTTTTTATGGCACACACGACCGCCGACACGTAGTCTAGTCTAACTCCGCAAATCAAGTCTCACGTGATGGAAAGAATCCTAACAAACCATATAAAACCTTGACATACCTAATATTTTAAGGGTTTTTACATTTGTGCCCTTGGTTCCTTAGCTCTACTCATTCATCCCCACGCTCTTAACTTTTGCTTAGTTTTCCCCACTTTCTTGCCCGAAACCCTCAGAACAGGTCAGACGGACATTGTCGTCGGGTCAATGGCTTGACCGTTGACTCTGATGAGTGGGGGCGCGATGGACTGTGTCGCCCGTTGAACCTGACAAGTGGGGTTGTGTCGCTGTTCAACCGTTGGGCGTGGTTTCATTGGGTCGTCCCTTGCATTAAACGCCCGTGCGCGCCGTCACGACAGAAGCCCGCTATGCATGCACCCAGCAAACCTGCCTGCATGGGTCGATGCGCTGACCGAGCCTGCGTGTGCCGATGCGTGCCGCCACGATGCACAGACCGAGTCGCTTTCGTGCACGCCAGCCGCCATGGATGCAGCGACGATCGCTGCCACTGGTTCCTCCTCTTCTCGCACGCTTGTCTCCTCGGTTTAGAGCATCGTTTTTTTACTACCTTTAGCCCTCTTGATCCATTCGCATCTGCAACCGTTTTTCTACGACAAATAAATTGAACAAAATGGCTTTATATTTTTATGGCTGCATGCACTAGCTAACTGGCTACATATTTGTGGCTTGTGTAAAAAAAGAGAAGGGTTCGTTGTGGCTGCATGCACTAGGTGGTTACTAACAAAGCGAGCTCTTTAAGAAAACAATTAACAAATATGTAGATATGGCCAACAAGCCCATAGCACGATCACATAGTTCAAACTAGCAAGAACTTAATACTAGAATAGATAAAAAACTTAATAAAAGGCAACAAGCCCATAGCATCTCCAACATATTCAATTACAACTTAATTAACATAACATAGATTAAAAAAAACAGATAAAGGGTTTAGAACCTTAGCTGCCGCCTTGTCCACCTAGCTCCTCCTCTGGGCACCCTTCACTACTCCTCCGGGGCTTTGTTGATGGGGTACGGAAGAGTGTGCATGCGCGACGCGGTGCGGAACATGTTAGTGTACTCTGTATACCTGTTGTGGGTGGTGAAAGCGATGAACTCGCAGCCACACCAAAACACCCAGCCGAGGAGGTAGAAGGTGTCGAATGTGTTGGTGAAATGGGCAAGGAGAGCAACAACCACCCCATTTTGGATGACCTCCTCGACACGGAACATTGTTGGAGATCCCCGCGGGAGGTGTCGGTAGCCGGCATCGAGGAAGAAATCGGTGAAGTTCCTTCCGGTCCTCCACCTTGATATCGCCCACACACATAGTGTGCGCACAACATACACGCCGGTAGGGTGGAGCCTCTTCGGCATGGTGGATGGGAAGCGATAGGTTGGTCCGGTGTACTGCATGGCTAAGGGATGTGCAGAAGAAGGAGAATGGATCGAAGAGCAAGAAGGGCAGATGTTAGAGGATGGGAGATGAATGAGGGATGGCAGAGGTAAAGGGTGGCTTAAATAGCCGTAGTGCTACGTGTTATTTTGCCATGGCAATAACGGCGTCAAATGTGAAGTGGCCCGTTTTTATACCCACCATGGCGTCGGGAGTGTACACGCATGGGAAACTGTGATTTGAAAAGAAGAAGAAAAAGAAGCTAATTACACGCGTGGGAATCCGTGGTCATATATATTATATGAACAAAAAGAGACAATTTTGAATAGTTTGTGGCCATTTTGCATGATAAAAATAATCTTGGCCCTTATAAATCTGGTCATTTTGCATTTGTATTGAACAAAAAGAACTATTTTTCTAGGCAATGTCAATTGTTGTGTAATTTCAAACGATGCAAAAAATAGAGCCGACACGTTCACTAAAAAGAGCAAACGATGCAAAAAACGACACAATTCGATGGTCCAACCAGAGCTTGGTTTCTTTTTGAGCCCAATAACTACGTTTTTTTTTGCGGAGTCAATGGTGGGCGAGCAGCCGGGCACAACCAATAGGATCGCCTCTCGCGGATCGCCCCACGATCCAATGATGTGGATCCGTCAATATGATCGGACGGCTGACGTTCGGAGCTAGGGTTAGGAGGGGTTTAGAGGGGTTTTGAGCTGGTCAACGGGATTTGCAAGGCTTTGACTAAGCATAACTAATTTTAAAAAATTCAAAAAAATATGAAACCTTTGCCGTGCGTCGTTTTATAAGACACACTAACTAGGAAAAATACTAAACTTGGTATACAAACATTTTTCAAAAAACAAACCTAGCTGGCACGATTGAGGTCAAATGAGCACCATTAATTTAAAAAAATCAAAAAAATATAAAACCCGCGCACAATGTTGTCTTATGTGGCATGTTACCAACCAAAAATCATAAACTTGGTCTATGATCATTTTTATAAAAAAGCCTTCATACATATGAGCTATCACGTACACCATTTTATAGAGTTCAAAAAGAGGAGGTAGGGTTACCTTCAGTTTTTTTTTTAAAAAAAATCATCACCAAAGTTTTGTTTCAAAGTGAATAAGAAGGATCTGAACTTAGTTTTCCATTTTAATAATTTAAATGTGTTTTTAATAGTTTTTATATTAAAACATATTTTTTCAAAAGAAATGTAAAAATATGAAGATTAATTCAAAAAATAGTGTGACTTCGAATCTACACTATATAGATTGAATATGTGTTAATAAAAAAACATTTGGCTATTTAGAGTAGGTCCAAAAAAACTTAATTACAAATGGGGATGTTTACCCTAGCCTGGGAGCTCATTTGGAGAAAACTTCTCAAATTCAATTTTCATTGACCTCCTATAAATCATCTCAATTTTTGCAATTTTTTGAATTTATATTGTCCCATCGAATGTTGTTTTTTGCTCTGTTTATACTGTGTTGTCGAATCACTTCAATTTATACTGTCCCGTCGAATGTTGTTTTTTGCTCTATTATTGGAATATTTGATAAAATGATAGACTATATAGATAGTAATACCATCATAGCATGTGTGATCATTGCAACACCTAAACTCAGAAAGTAAACACTGAAACAAATCATATCAAACAAATTTAAAAGGGTACACACAAATACCCAATATAGATAGCCATACCATCATAGTACCATACCATGCATCCATAGATAGTTCACACACAAAGTTCGCCAAAAGTAAGTAAAACACATCACCACATCATCACATCACTTGGGAAGGGGAGTCAGGGCTTTCGCGAGGGCACCATGCTGCACCCTGATCTTGTAGTCCTTGCCGTGGATGGCTACATCTTCTGCATGAGCTAGAAGGTGAGCGAAGTGACCGGACTTTGGCTTTGTCTTGGTGGTGTAGTAGGGGTAGCGCCAAATGTTGGTCTTGCTTTTGTAGTAGTAACCATCTCCCTTGGCCCTGATCTTCTCCTCTTCCTTCGCTTTGAAGGACGCGAAGTTGTCATCGTCCACATCCACATCTTCTCCAGAGACATACTCCACGCATGAATGAATTACATTAATACATTATAGATTCATATACACCATATCAAAGGAACTAAATGAACAAACTAAATATCAAGTAGGCTTATCTCATACTCTTCGTTGTCACTATACCCTGGATCGTACGGGTCCTTGAACCCAGTAAGGTTCAGCTTCCTCTTTTTCTTCCAACCATCATCGTCCTAAATATACAATTACATCCATCACCAGTAAATACAGAAGGCAATTGAAAATCTAGATATGCACACATGACACATTAATCATAGGGCTAATATACTATGATCCTATTTACATTTTCCATTGTCATGCACACACATTGAACAACAGAGCTAATATAACTACATATTGTGGAAAAATTTATATACTAATGAATCAAATAACTTCTTAATCAATGGATTCCATTTGGGCATATGACATTCAAAACCCCAATATGCGTAGCATTCAAAAACAAATCTAATAGGGACCCAATCTAATAAGCATACATGTCTGTAGCATTAAAAACTCCAATATGTGTAGCATTAAAAACAAAATCTAATAAGCATACATCTGTGTAGCATTAAAACACAGATATCCCTATCTCTTATATAGATATATCTAGCATTTTTGCAAAGAATGTAATCCAAAAAACCCTAGTATAAAAACCCCAATCCCTCCTCCCATACAGAAAACCCTGGCCCATTCGTCAAACCAACTACTCTAACCATCTGTACTACCATGCGAATCACAATCTAACCAAATACAACTAACTCTACAAGCTAAATATTGGAACTAACAAGCAGTGCAAATACCTCCTGCTCCTCGCCAGGCTGCGCATCGGGATGGAGTGCGTCGTTCGACGCTGTCACCTTCAGCTCCGACAGCGCTGAGGCGGAGCCCGCCACCTCCTTCTCCACATCCACAGCGGTTGCGAGTTTCCCCGCACTGCCGTGGATGCCGCCAACGTCCTTCACTTCATCCGCGGTCACCGCGCCCTGCAGCTCCACTACTAGATCTCCGGCCGCTGCCCCAGCGTCGCCACGAGCGTCCGCCATCGGGCAAATGGAGGCGATGAAGGTGAGGAAGAGGTTGCAGTGGGGCGAGCGAGACGGTGCGGTGGAGGCAGTGGAGGAAAGCTGGACGACGCGGTGGGAGAGAGGAAGACGATGCAGCAGGGAGGGGATTTGTGGGAAATGGTAGGGGCGATGTGCGGGGAGGTGGTTTCCCCTCTTTATACGATGGGACGTTTTCGGGCAAGTCACATGGACACGTGCTACCCCATGACCGCGGTCCGTTTCATGCGCGGGAGGGGGCCCACTCATCAAAGTTAGCGGTCAGAGACATTGACCGCGACGACAACGTCCGTTGTAATCTGTTCTGAGGGTTTCGGGCAAGAGAGTGGGAAAAAGTGAGCAAAAATTAAAAGCTAAGGATGAATGAATACAACTAAGAAACTAGAAGCACCGAAATAAAAATCCCATATTTTAATGGCCTAATTAGTCTACCATGGATGAAAAGTAGATAAGAATCACCACCCCGTCACATAGGCATCGTCCTAAACCAGCTTGGTGGCGTGCGGAAGTCCGGCTCAACCTTGTCATGTACAGGTTCATTTTTTGTCTCATGTTTCCTCCCTTAATACGTGTCTATCAGCCAGCATGATTTTAACTGTCCACTAAATTTAAAACATACTTGATCTCTTGCCTTGCGCCATGCTGATCCTCTCCAGCTTCTTGTTTTTCTTTGGACAAAATTTGGTCGTTCAACCCTAGACTCAGTGCGTACGGGTTTATGCACTGCCGTGCCAATCCCATCTCTCGAACCTACTGCATGCACCACATAATTGGCATCTGGTCTGTCAATCACAAATTTAACCTAATCGCTCTCTCACGCACGCGCGCGATCTGGTAGCATACAACGGCCGAACGAGGCCCGTCGATTCCCGATTCGACAGCGACACGTGGCGAGGGACGAAACAGACAGAGGGGGGCGGTGCGGCCACTTTTGTCCGTTTCGAATTTCGGAAGCCGTGCCTGTCCAGTCGCCCCATCCCCTATTCCCCCCTCACTCTCTCACGGGGGGGGGGGGGAGAGTGAAATCCCTAGCTCCCCGGAACTCGACGCCGACGGGAGAGCCACCGTCGACGAGAGAGCTTCTCCGAATCGATCCACGCACGTCGGGGGGGTGCGGGAGAGGAGCCGCTCGGATGTGCGAAGCAAGTGAATCATCTCAGGGAAGCCGCTCGGCGCCGCGGGCTCGACGGGAGAGAAGAGGGGAAGGCGGCTTGCACGCGCGGGGCGGCTGGCCAACGGGGATACAAGGCGTCTTCGTCGCATCTACGTAACCGCAGGTACGTCCGCATCTTCGCCGTGTTTCCTCCTCCTCCTTCATGTTTCTCGTTCGCGTCTCTGCCGCCAACCGCTCGTGCGTTTCTCCGGCAACTTGCTCCTAGGCGTCTCGATTAGTAGGCATCGACGGTTCATGAAGGGGAGGGGGAGACGAGGGTAGGGGGAGCAGGGACCCAACGGCTCGATTATGCTGCTGTTGCTGAGCTCCAGGCAACCGTCGATTTTTGTTGCTGCATTTTTTCAGGCTTTTGTAGGCAACTCAATTAGATATAGGATTAGAGAGAAGGATAGATGTGTTTGATGTTCAGTAGCTCAGTAGTGCCTTTTTCAATATTCAGTGGTGGTATCTAGTATGTGTGTGTTCCTGGAGTAGGCAAGTTTATCAAATGGCCGCGTGGGGCATGTTTTTGTTCCTGGAGTAGTGCTTTTTGTTCACTAGTGTTTTCAATGTTCATTAGTGCCATGATGCCTCTACTCCACATTTGTGTTCCTCTATTCCTAGGTTCCAGTAACAGAGCAAGCTAAGTTGCCTCACTCATGGTCAGGATTTCTATACAGAGCAAACTTGGTTTAATCTACTAGAGTTTCTATACTGAAATGTTGCTGGTGTTCAGTAGGCTAGGGGAGGGGGGCAGTTTCTATGTTTTTTGCGGTTGACGCACACCAGTGTTTTGTGGGGAAGTATACCTGTTGTTGAGTAGATGCACATCTGAATTCCTGAAACAGACTTTTGAATCACACGTATTTATAGTTCATTACATTCAGCTAGGTTGAGCCTCGAAATAAAGGCTCGTTCCTGAAACAAACATCATCTGACACTTTGTAGCGGCGAGCCATGGTCACGGGCTCGCCTTTATGGCCATGCTGAGATGGAAAGAAGAGGTTAGGGCTACTTTGGATTCTTCAAGTGTTCCTGAAACAAAAATCACTGTTGCTGCTGCTGTCCCGCCGCCTTACCTTTTTGTGATATGATGATGATTGCTTGGTCGCATGCTCATCAATTGATTGTCAAAAGTGACGACCCTCAACTGGATTTCTTTTTGTGTGTGAAGTATACCTGTTGTTGAGGTTGATGTGCAGCAGAGTGGATTTTTTATACTTGGTGATTAATCATGAAAAATTTGCATGCATGCTTTTTCTTTTTTGCTTAAGTTTTTCACCCGTGAAAATATATGAGAAATTGGTTCAGTGTACAAGTCATGAAAATAATCCATTCTTTTTTTGCTTTTTTTGTATAGGCAAATAGAAATAGTGAAAACTAGGCACCACCACCCCTGGCACGATAGTTTCTAAGATGGAGGACGTCCGAGATCAACACGACGACGAGGTATTGACCATGCATTTTTTTTGTTCTTTTTTTTTATTTTTCACAACATTCTGTCATGCATTAGGCAAGGATTCAGGCAAAACAACCTACAATCCAGATAAGTATGGAATTTAACACAATTTTCTAGGCTAAAAAAGAACCTAGAACAGCAACAAAAAGGGATCTCATGTGGGCTTTTCTTTTTGTCGTTTTGTTTTTTTAAGAGGGAGCAGTAAGAACAAATGCCATGGATGGAAACAATGATGGGGGGGTACAAGGTCGTAAACGCCCAAGGAAGAAGCAGGTTCATGATGGAAGGAATAGAGCATCTCCTGCAAGGCTGATTAAGCTAAATAAGAGCGTGAACCAACCGCAAAGGGATCTGATCGAGAATGAATATTTCATGGGAGGTATGCTGAAGATTGAGGCAACAACAATGCCCGTCGATCTCAGCAGGTGGATGTTACAGAGGTACAACCCAGAGAGCGAGTGTATAGAAGTTCCAGGCAGGGGTGAGATACCCGTAATAGCTGAAAGCGTACACCAAACACTGGGCCTACGTAACTCGGGGGAGGAAGTGTTCTATGGGTGGGATGCGGAAGCCATATCGTTCATAAGTAACAAGTATGGATTCGAAAGTGGAAGCGCCCCAGAGATAATAACCTTCTGTAAGTTGATCAAAGACATGAATGGAAGAGCATACGATGATTTCATGCATGCGTGGTTAATTGTGGTAGTCAGCACATTCATGTGCCCCACGACGAGCCTTCATGTCAGCCCTCGATGCTATCCAATAGTCGCTGACCTGGATAAAGTAAAGAGGCTGAACTTCTGTTCTTTCATGGCAAATCAGATAAGGTCTTCATTCGGATTCATGAGTAGGAAAAAGAAGGCCGTAAACTCCTGCGCGCACCACATGGTGGTAAGTGCATTTCCCCCATCTTTTTGGTTTGTTTTTTCATTCCAAGAGTACAACAACGGAGAGGCTAAACCAACCACCTTTTTTCTGTTATGCAAAAAACAGGTGTTGTATGTTGATTCATTGGTGGTCGACATTCAAGTACCAGATTGCCCAGTCCGGGCAGAAGCATGGGACAACAAGCGCATATTGCAAGTTGCAAAATCTAACAAAAAAACCAGAGGGAGGTTACGGCAAGCTGAGAGTGAGCTTTTTTATCTCCTTTTTTGTTCAATTTTTTTGTTGTTTTAATGTATTCATCTAGTTTGAGTATTTGTACTCATCCCATTTTATTACCAGCTAAAACAAAGATTCACAAAGAACAAAGTGGATGGCCTTTTTGTTGGATACGAGCAGACTGAGAAGTTCTTCTCTTCCAAGTTGCCAGATACATTAAAAAAACATATGTTCTAAACCGGCAGAACTTCTTTCTTGAAGTCCTCATTTTATATGTTAAAAGAAGGCTGACCTTCCCTTTCAACACTTTTGTGTTTCAAGTCTGTTGTTGTAGAAGAAGAGGAAGATTTCAGCAATGCTTAGCAAATTATGCTCAGAATTTTCAGAAAACATTGGTACTTTCATTGAGTATATCGGCAAAATGGACAAAGATGATGTTGACAGCTCAAGGAGCAATTTGAACAAGGCCAAGCGACGCAGGGCTGTAGGCAACCAAGACACAAGTGTCGAAGAGTCTTAAGAATGATGGGGGCATCCCGGAGGATGACACAGAGTACTTGCCTAGCTTAGAGTCTGGGGAAGTTGAAGAAGAAACAAGTATAGATGACAGATCTGATACATTTGTTGCCCCAATGCCTGCAATTCCAAAGCAAGTTAAACTCAGACAAGATAATTTTATTTCAAGGAACAAGGGGAATGTGAGCACTAAAGATTGTTTATCAAGTGGGGCGGAGCTGGCCAAGCAGAGTGCAAATCAAGGTAACCACACGGAGGGAAGCCATGCAAAGACAACAGGCAAGATAAACCAGGGGGACACATGCCAAGCAATGAAAATAGAGTGCAAGTTAACATAACTACTAACATACATGGGTTAGGGGGAAATGGACACATGATATCTATAATTGAGATTGATGACAACACAGCTTCAGAATCGGGCGGCAACCACATCCCAATCCATGATATCACCCCAATATCATCAGCACCACCTATCAAACCAAGGGAGGACACCTATTACAGTCCTGCAACCACGGAGTCATGCCCAGCCCCTAGTAGCAAAAACAAAGGGAGGACACACGCTCGAGATCAAGCAACACAATCATCATTGCACACTATCCGGGAAAAGCTGTGGTTGGGTCCTCTAGCAAAGAAACAAGCAACTACGCGCCCACAAGTTGCATCACCACAGCTGGGTTCTACACCACCAATTAACGACAACAAACCAGGAGTGACACATGATTGTCCATCGTTTGACTTGAATGTGAGCTTCCACAAACACGAAGGCACCAACAAGTATGTCTCCGCATTGATGCAGCCACGCAACGGATACGTCCATTTTGCATCATGCTTTTATATTGATATTTATCACATTATGAGCTGTTATTACACATTATGGTACAATACTTATGCCTTTTCTCTCTTATTTTACAAGGTTTACATGAAGAGGGAGAATGTCGGCAGCTGGAATTCTAGGCTGGAAAAGGAGCAAGTTTGAGATGTCTATTCTGCACAACTCCAAAATCCGTGAAAATCAGCGAAGAATTATTTTGGAATATATAAAAAATACCGGGCGGAAGAAATACCAGAGGAGAGCCACCAGGAGGCCACGATCCTGCCAGGCGCGGCCTACCCCCCTGGGCGCGCCTGAGGGGCTCGTGGGCCCCCTGTGGCTCCTCTGGCCCCCATCTTCTCCTATATGAAGGGTTTCGTTCGAGAAAAAAAAATCAATATAGAGCTTTCGGGAGGAGACGCCACCGCCACGAGGCGGAACTTGAGCAGAACCAATCTAGAGCTCCGGCAGGGCCGTCCTGCCGGGGAAACTTCTCTCTCGGAGGGGGAAATCGTTGCCATCGTCATCACCAACACTCCTCTCATCGGAGGGGACTCATCTCCATCAACATCTTCATTAGCACCATCTCATCTCCAAACCCTAGTTCATCTCTTGTATCCAATCTCCGTCTCGCAACTCCGATTGATACTTGTAAGGTTGCTAGTAGTGTTAATTACTTATTGTAGTTGATGCTAGTTGGTTTACTTGGTGGGAGATCATATGTTCAGATCCTTAATGCTATTCAAATCCTCTCTGATCATGAACATAATTATGATTTGTGAGTAGTTACGTTTGTTCCTGAGGACATGGGATAAGTCTTGCTACTAGTAGTCATGTGAATTTGGTATTCGTTCGATATTTTGATGCGTTGTATGTTGTCTCTCCTCTAGTGCTGTTATGTGAACGTCGACTACATGACACTTCACCATCATTTGGGCCTAGAGGAAGGCATTGGGAAGTAATAAATAGATGAGGGGTTGCTAGAGTGATAGAAGCTTAAACCCTAGTTTATGCGTTGCGTCGCAAGGGGCTGATTTGGATCCACTAGTTTAATGCTATGGTTACACTTTGTCTTAATTCTTGTTTCGTAGTTGCAGATTATTGCGAGAGGGGTTACTCATAAGTGGGATGTCTGTCCAAGTAAGGGCAGCACCCAAGCACCGGTCCACCCACATACCAAACTATCAAAGTAGCGAACACGAATCATATGATCATGATGAAAACTAGCTTGACAATAATTCCCATGTGTCCTCGGGAGCACTTTAATTTATATAAGAGTTCGTTCAGGCTTGTCCCTTGCTACAAAAGGGATTGGGCCATATTGCTGCACCTTTGTTACTATTGTTACTTGCTACCCATTACAAATTATCTTATCACACAACTATCTGTTACCGACAATTTTAGTGCTTGCAGAGAATACCTTGCTGAAAACTGCTTATCATTTCCTTCTGCTCCTCGTTGGGTTCGACACTCTTACTTATCGAAAGGACTACGATAGATCCCCTATACTTGTGGGTCATCAAGACTCTTTTCTGGCGCCGTTGCCGGGGAGTGAAGCGCCTTTGGTAAGTGGAATTTGGGAAGGAAACATTTATACAATGTGCTAAAATTTACTGTCATAATTCACTATGGAAACTAATCCATTGAGGAGCTTGTTCGGTGTATGTTCACCTCGACTAGAAGAACAAAGAGTTCTCCTCAAGCTAATGCACATACTGAAAATATTTATTATGAGATTCCCTCGAGTATGATAGAGAAATTGTTGGCTAATCCTTTTACAGGAGATGGAACATAACATCCCGACTTGCATCTAATCTATGTAGATGAGGTTTTTGGTTTACTTAAGCTTGCAGGTTTGCCCGAGGATGAGGTCAAGAAGAAGATCTTTCCCTTATCTTTGAGGGATAAAGCATTGACATGGTATAGGCTATGTGATGATACTGGATCATAGAACTACAAACGATTGAAATTGGAATTTCATAAAAAGTTTTATCCTATGCATTTGGTACATCGTGATCGGAATTATATCTATAATTTTTGGCCTCGTGGTAGAGAAAGTATCGCTCAAGCTTGGGGGAGGCTTAAGTCAATGTTATATTCATGCCCCAACCATGAGCTTTTATGCTCGGCTTTCTCATGACAATCGCACCATGCTTGATACTTCTTGTACCGGTTATTTTATGAAGAGAGATATTGACTTCAGATGGGATTTATTGGAAAGAATTAAACGCAATTTTGAAGATTGGGAGTTTGATGAAGTTAAGGAGTCAGGTATGAATCTTAAGTTTGATTGCGTTAAATCCTTCGTAGAAACAAATACTTTTCGTGATTTTAGCGCTAAACATGGACTTGACTCTGAGATAGTAGCTTCTTTATGTGAATCATTTGCTACTCATATTAATCTCCCTAAGGAGAAGTGGTTTAAATATCATCCTCCCATAGAAGTTAATGTAGCTAAACCCGTTTCAGTTGAAGAGAAAGTTATTGCTTATAATGATTCTATTGTTCCTACTGCTTACATTGAGAAACCACCTTTCACTGTTAGAATAAAGGATCATGCTAAAGATTCAACTGTGATACGTAAGGGCTACATTAGAACACCTACACCCCCTGAGCAAATCAAAGTTGAACCTAATATTGCCCTTATTAAAGATCTCTTGTCCGATAATGTTGACGGGCATGTTATTCAATTTTATGAAGCTTCTGCTAGAATTGCTAAACCTCATACTAGAGACAAACGTAAACCTGTAGTTGGCATGCCTGTTGTTTCTGTGAAGATAGGAGATCATTGTTATCATGGTTATGTGATGTGGGATCTAGTATTAGTGCAATACCTCAATCCTTATATAATGAAATCAAAGATGAGATTGCACCTGTCGAGATGGAATTTATCGATGTTACTATTAAACTTGCTAATAGAGATACTATCTGCCTTGTGGGAATTGTTAGAGATGTTGAAGTATTGTGTGGTAAAACTAAGTATCCTACTGATTTTCTCGTTCTTGCTACCACACAAGATAGCTTTTGTCCCATCATATTCGGCAGACCTTTCCTCAATACTGTTAATGCTCAAATTAATTGTGAGAAACAAACTGTTACTGTTGGCTTTGGAGGTGTGTCACATGAATTTAATTTTTCTAAATTTGGTAGACAACGTCATGAAAAAGAATTGTCTAGTAAGGATGAAATTATTGCTCTTACTTCTATTGTTGTGCCTCCTACTGATCCTTTAGAGAAATGCTTGCTTGAACATGAAAATGATATGCATATGGATGAAAGGAATGAGATAGATAGAGTTATGTTTGAACAACGTCCTATCCTTAAGAATAATTTGCCTGTTGAATTACTTGGAGATCCACCTCCACCCAAGGGTGATCCTGTGTTTAGCTTAAACAATTACCTGATATTCTTAAGTATGCTTATCTTGATGAAAAAGAAATATATCCTGTTATTATTAGTGCTAACCTTTCACAGCATGAAGAAAAGAAATTATTGAAAACTTTAAGGAAGCACCGTGCTGCTATTGGATATACTCTTGATGATCTTAAAGGCATTAGTCCTACTCTATGCCAGCACAAAATTAAAACTGATCCTGATTCCAAACCAGTTGCCGATCCCCAACGAAGACTGAATCCTAAGATGAAAGAGGTGGTAAGAAAAGAAATACTAAAGCTCCTGGAAGCAGGTATTATTTACCCTGTTGCTCATAGTGATTGGGTAAGTCCGGTTCATTGTGTCCCTAAGAAGGGAGGTATTACCGTTGTTCCTAATGATAAAGATGAATTGATCCCACAAAGAATTGTTACTGGCTATAGGATGGTAATCGATTTTAGGAAATTAAATAAAGCTACTAAGAGAGATCATTACCCTCTACCTTTTATTGATCAAATGCTAGAAACATTGTCTAAACATACACACTTTTGCTTTCTAGATGGTTATTCTGGTTTCTCCCAAATACCTGTTGCACAATCTGATTAGGAGAAAACCACTTTTACTTGCCCTTTTGGTACCTTTGCTTATAGACGTATGCCTTTTGGTTTATGTAATGCACCTACTACTTTTCAAAGATGGATGATGGCTATATTCTCTGACTTTTGTGAAAAGATTGTTGAGGTTTTCATGGATGATTTCTTCGTTTACGGATCTTCTTTTGATGATTGCTTGAGCAACCTTGATCGAGTTTTGCAGAGATGTGATGATACTAACCTTGTCTTGAATTGGTAGAAGTGCCACTTTATGGTTAATGAAGGCATTGTCTTGGGACATAAAATTTCCGAAAGAGGTATCGAAGTTGATAAGGCTAAAGTTGATGCCATTGAGAAGATGACATGCCCCAAAGACATTAAAGGTATAAGAAGTTTCCTTGGTCATGCTGGTTTCTATAGAAGGTTTATTAAAGACTTCTCTAAGATTTCTAGGCCTCTCACTAATTTCTTGCAAAAAGATATTCCATTTGTTTTTTATGATGATTGTGAAGAAGCATTTGAAATACTCAAGAAGGCCTTGATAACTGCACCTATTGTTCAACCACCTGATTGGAACCTACCTTTTGAAATTATTTGTGATGCTAGTGATTATGCTGTTGGTGCTGTCCTAGGACAAAGAATTGATAAGAAATTAAATGTTATTCACTATGCTAGTAAAACTCTAGATAGTGCCCAAAGAAATTATGCTACTACTGAAAAAGAATTTTTAGCAGTTGTGTTTGCATGCGATAAGTTCAGACCTTATATTGTCGATTCTAAAGTTACTATTCATACTGATCATGCTGCTATTAAATATCTCATGGAAAAGAAGGATGCTAAACCTAGACTTATTAGATGGGTTCTCTTGCTACAAGAATTTGATTTGCATATTGTTGACAGGAAGGGTGCTGAGAACCCTGTAGTAGATAACTTGTCTAGGTTAGAGAATGTTCTTGATGACCCACTTCTTATTGATGATAGCTTTCCTGATGAACAATTGAATGTCATCAATGCTTCACGCAGTACACCATGGTATGCTGATTATGCTAATTATATTGTTGCTAAATATATACCACCTAGTTTCACGTACCAACAAAAGAAAAAGTTCTTTTATGATTTGAGACATTACTTTTGGGATGATCCTCACCTGTATAAAGAAGGGGTAGATGGTGTTATTAGACGTTGTGTACCTGAGCATGAACAGGGAGATATCCTACAGAAGTGCCACTCCGAAGCTTACGGAGGACACCATGCTGGAGATAGAACTGCACACAAGGTATTGCAATCCGGTTTTTATTGGCCTACTCTCATTAAGGATGCCCGTAAGTTTGTCTTGTCTTGTGATGAATGTCAAAGAATAGGTAATATTAGTAAACGTCAAGAAAATCCTATGAATTATTCACTTGTTAATGAACCATTTTATGTTTCGGGTTTTGATTATATGGGACCTTTTCCAAAGTCCAATGGGTATACTCATATTTTAGTTGCTATTCATTACGTTACTAAGTGGGTAGAAGCTATTCCAACTAGTAGTGCTGATCATAACACCTCTATTAAGATTCTTAAAGAAGTTATTTTCCCTAGATTTGGAGTCCCTAGATATTTAATGACTGATGGTGGTTCACATTTTATTCATGGTGCTTTCCGTAAAATGCTTGCTAAGTATGATGTCAACCATGGAATTGCATCTCCTTATCATCCTCAGTCTACTGGTCAAGTAGAGTTAAGTAATAGAGAAATTAAATTAATTCTGCAAAAGACTGTTAATAGGTCTAGAAAGAATTGGTCTAAGAAACCTGATGATGCACTGTGGGCTTATAGAACTGCTTATAAGAATCCCATGGGCATGTCTCCTTATAAACTGGTTTATGGTAAAGAATGTCATTTACCTCTTGAGCTAGAGCATAAGGCTTATTGGGCAATCAAAGAGGTCAACTTTGATTTCAAACTTGCTGGTTAGAAGAGGTTATTTGATATTAGCTCACTCGATGAATGGAGAACTCAAGCATATGAAAATGCCAAGTTGTTTAAAGAGCAAGTTAAGAGGTGGGATGATAAAAGGATACAAAAACGTGAGTTCAATATAGATGATTATGTTTTTCTATACAATTCTCGTTTAAGATTTTTTGCAGGCAAGCTTCTCTCTAAATGGGAAGGTCCTTATATTGTCGAGGAAGTATATCGTTCCGGCGCCATCAAAATTAACAACGCGGAAGGCACTTTTCCGAGAGTTGTGAATGGGCAAAGAATCAAGCATTATATCTCAGGTACTCCCATAAATGTAGAAAGCAATATAATTAATACCATAACCCCGGAGGAGTAAATAAGGGATGTTTACCAGCCTATTTCAGACTCCAAAAACGAAGAGGTATGTGATACGGTAAGCAAACCGACTCAAAACCTTTTCCAATAGCAATTTTTCTTGGTTTTGGAATATTTAGAAAAATACAAAAATATAAGGTAGTCCGGAAAGCGCACGAGGAGGCGACGAGCCTGCCAGGCGCGACCCCACCCCCTGGGCGCGCCTAGGGGGCTCGTGAGCACCTCGTGTGCCTCCTGGACTCCGTTTTCTGGTGGAACACTCCTTATGGTCGGTAAAAATTCATTATATAATCTCCCGAAAGGTCTGACCCTCGTATCACGCAAATATCCTCTGTTTTCGTTTCAAGCTGTTGTGCAGGCAGATTTAGATCGCTATGACGTCCCCAAAGGTTTCAAAGGACAAGTTCTTTGAGAAGGTCATCAACCCCTACCTCCCGGAGGTGCTGCAACACCCTCAAACTATTCAGATGCGTGAGGGGGTGCTGCACATCCGTGACGTTGAGGGGCCCAAGAACACCGGAAGCATGAAGACGAGGCTCCAAGCAATGGAGCAGCAAGTCTTCAAGTGCCAAGGGATGGTGGAACACGGACTCAACGCCAACCACATGATGATTACGGAGTTCTCCAACAAGCACAAGATCGATGCCAAGGACATCGGGGAACACCTTTTCACGCTCTATGATAGAATCGATCATCTCCAAGCCCAGATCTACGACCTGAAAAACCAGAACTTTGAGTATGAGTATAGATTTAAAGCAATGTGGTTGGCTGCAGATTTGAGGATCCTGGAGACTCGATCATCTTTCCATGATGGAGAACCTATGCCTTGGAAAGCGGAGAATCAACCCCGGTCTCCAATAACTTCACCACCATCACCTCCGAAGGAAGACAATTGAACACACGGGTATGGGCACTCCCCTTGGCTTGTGCCAAGCTTGGGGGAGTTGCCCCGGTATTGTATCACCATCACATCTTTTGCCTTTACCTTTATATTAGTTCGATACTTTTAGTAATATCTATATCTAGTAGAATAAAGTTCTTAGTATGATCTAGGCTTGAGTTGTGCTTTGTGTTACCCCCAATGTAATCGAGTTCGTGAGTTATATAATAAAAAGTGTTTTAGTTAAGGGTTTTTCTTCTTGCCATGATCTAAAGAAAATAATAATAAAAGCACAAAAGCATGAAAGATCATGTGATGATCTTATGGGAAGTGATGACTTCACATATAAAAAGAATGTTGACTGAAACTTTTTGTGGGTAGAAAAACATAGACCTTGGTCATTGTTGCAATTAATAGGAAGTAATAAAGAAAGAGAGGTTCACATATAAATATATCATCTTTGCCACCATCTATGATTGTGAACACTCATTAAACTATTACATGTTAAGAAGTAGAAGTTGGACAAGGACGACAACATAATGAATTATGTTTGCTTGGTTCCGAACAATGTTATATGATTATGGATCCTTTAGCATGTGACGCTTGCTTCCACCTCATATTAGCCAAAACTTCCACACTAAGTAGAGATACTACTTGTGCATCCATAAGACCCTTAACCCAGTTTTTCCATGAGAGTCCACCATACCTACCTATGGATTGAATAAGATCCTTCAAGTAAGTTGTCATCGGTGCAAGCAATAAAAATTGCTCCCTAAATATGTATGATCTGTTAGTGTGTGGAAAATAAGCTTTATACAAACCTGTGATGAGGAAGACATAAAAGCGACAGACTACATAATAAAGTTCTTTATCACAGGAGGCAATATAAAGTGACGTTCCTTCACAATAAGAGATCACACATCCAAACCTCAAAAGCGCATGACAACCTCTGCTTCCCTCTGCGAAGGGCCTATCTTGTACCTTTACCTTTCTATCTTTAAAAGAGTCATGGTGATCAACACCAATTCCTTATTTTGCCATTATCTTGGCAAGCGTCATGTGCTAGGGAAAGATCTATATTCATATATCAACTTGGAAGTAAGTAATCATGAATTATTATTGTTGACATTACCCTTGAGGTAAATAGTTGGGAGGCGAAACTATAAGCCCCTATGTTTCTCTGTGTCCAACTGAAACTTTGATCTCATGAGTACCGCATGAGTTTTAGCAATTGTAGAAGACCAAAAGATGATTGAGTATGTGGATTTGCTATACAAGCTCTTATTTGACTCTTTCCGATGTTATGATAAATTACAATTGCTTCAATGAATAAAGAATATTGGTTGTTAATTCTCAATAAGGTTCTTGATGCATGCTTTACATTGTGAATGAATTGTCACTTTAGCATAAGGGATCATAAGACGATATTGCTGTTCTAAATATGATCATGATGCCTGCATGTCCGTATTTTATTTTCTCGACACCTCTATCTCTAAACATGTGGGCATATTTATCGATCTCGGTTTCCGCTTCAGGACAAGCGAGGTCTACGCTTGGAGGAGTTGATACGTCCATTTTGCATCATACTTTTATATTGATATTTATCACATTATGAGCTGTCATTACACATTATGGTACAATACTTATGCCTTTTCTCTCTTATTTTACAAGGTTTACATGAAGAGGGAGAATGCCGGCAGCTGGAATTCTAGGCTGGAAAAGGAGCAAGTTTGAGATGTCTATTCTGCACAACTCCAAAAGCCGTGAAAATCAGCGAGGAATTATTATGGAATATATAAAAAAATACCGTGTGGAAGAAATACCATAGGACAGCCACCAGGAGGCCACGAGCCTGCCAGGCGCGGCCTACCCCCCTGGGCACACCTGGGGGGCTCGTGGGCCCCCTGTTGCTCCTCTGGCCCCCATCTTCTCCTATATGAAGGCTTTCGTTCGAGAAAAAAAATATCAATATAGAGCTTTCGGGAGGAGATGATGCCGCCACGAGGCGGAACTTGAGCAGAACCAATCTAGAGCTCCGGCAGGGCCGTCCTGCCGGGGAAACTTCTCTCCCGGAGGGGGCAATCGTCGCTATCGTCATCACCAACACTCCTCTCATCAGAGGGGAATCATCTCCATCAACCTCTTCATCAGCACCATCTCATCTCCAAACCCTAGTTCATCTCTTGTATCCAATCTCCGTCTCGCAACTCCGATTGGTACTTGTAAGGTTGCTGGTAGTGTTAATTACTTATTGTAGTTGATGCTAGTTGGTTTACTTGGTGGGAGATCATATGTTCAGATCCTTAATGCTATTCAAATCCTCTCTGATCATGAACATAATTATGATTTGTGAGTAGTTACGTTTGTTCCTGAGGACATGGGATAAGTCTTGCTACTAGTAGTCATGTGAATTTGGTATTCGTTCGATATTTTGATGCGTTGTATGTTGTCTCTCCTCTAGTGGTGTTATATGAACGTCGACTACATGACACTTCACCATTATTTGGGCCTAGAGGAAGGCATTGGGAATTAATAAGTAGATGATGGGTTGCTAGAGTGATAGAAGCTTAAACCCTAGTTTATGCGTTGCGTCGCAAGGGGCTGATTTGCCACTAGTTTAATGCTATGGTTAGAATTTGTCTTAATTCTTCTTTCGTAGTTGCGGATGCTTGCGAGAGGGGTTAATCATAAGTGGGATGTTTTTCCAAGTAAGGGAAGCACCCAAGCACCGGTCCACACACATATCAAACTATCAAATTAGCGAACGCGAATCATATGAACATGATGAAAACTAGCTTGACAATAATTCCCATGTGTCCTCGGGAGCACTTTACTTTATATAAGAGTTCGTTCAGGCTTGTCCCTTTCTACAAAAGAGATTGGGACATTTGCTGCACCTTTGTTACTATTGTTACTTGCTACCTGTTAGAATTTATCTTATCACACAACTATCTGTTACCGACAATTTCAGTGCTTGCAGAGAATACCTTGCTGAAAACCGCTTATCATTTCCTTCTGCTCCTCGTTGGGTTCGACACTCTTACTTATAGAAAGGACTACGATAGATCCCCTATACTTGTGGGTCATCAGCAACCTAAATGTTTCCCTAGCAAAAACTGGAGACGATTGGGGGTGGACCTGGACCCCGAGATGCTGCAGGATATGTGTTATAAGGCATAAATGGAGTTCACACAAAGGAAAGAGAAGGAAAGGTTGGAGATGGGGGGAGAGGACCGCAAAGCAAATTCAATATAAAGATCAAGATGCAAAAACACCAGCCCAAAAAACAGCATCAGTAGTAGATATTGCTAGCTCATCGAGGATGCCAGCAGCTACTGGACATGAAAGGAGAGTTGTAAGGGTGCCATCGCAACTGAGTGACCATATGTTGACCCTCAGAACGCAGATCTATTCTACTGTTCAAAGGAATTATGCGGCATATACGATGTTGTGTGTCAACACTCTGCACTAACAACCAGGGGGAGGGGAAAACAGACTGACAACAGACAAGATAGTAGAATCACCCTATACTACTTCAGCCTCTATCTTTTTTTGGGTTCAGTTACACAATGAAACTAACACATTTTTCTATATGTTGCCAAAACAAACCAACAGCAAACCAATTATAAACTATAACGAGTTTTTCATTAGTCGCAATGAACTCGCGAACTCCATGGAGCCTGGGAAAAAGATGGACAGCCTAGTGGCTGAGATTGCAATCGTTTCGCTGAGGGGACCTGAGCTAAGGCCAAAGAAGAGAATAATGCCACTACGAATAGCTGTAAGCAATTTTCTTGGATACACAACAATGCAACTAAAAAATGTCAACACTCATATATTTTTTATTCCTTTTCTTTTGTGCACACGTGGAGACAGACATACTTCCAAAACAACTGTTTCACCAGGAGTGACATAGACAAACAGTTTGACAACAACTCACAACGGCTAAACCGATGTGAATCAGTAAGTTCATACCCAAGTTCATAACTATTTTTCTTTCCAGTTTTTCGGCTTCTATATTTTTTCTGCATGCGAGTTGTTTTTTCCATTTTGTTTGTGTCAATCTAACCATCTCTCTCATGCCTGACTAGATTTCATTCCCAACGCTTGAGATTCTTGACAAGGAGAAACCAAAAGAGTCGGGCCACTATTGGTTGTTGGTGTTGAACATCAGGGATAAGCGTTTCGAGGCACTAGACTCATCAAGGTCATTGAAAGACAAAGTGTTCATGGCAACATCATCAAAGATCATCACTGGGATTAAAGAAAATTGGAGGAAGAACTACAATACCTCAAGCGTGCAGATTGACGATTTGGAACTGCAAGAAATCAAATGCCCCAAACAGGATAATGGGTAAGTGTCCACCAGACCCTATGTTTTCCCCTTTTTATTTTTTTCCATTAATGATTTTTCATTCCCTGACAGTAAGGCACTATGAGAACTTTTAAATAGGCACATACACCCACTAGATATGTTGTCAAGCGCACAAACCATAGTCGCCTACATACACCCACACCCTGGACAACCAACTCGCCCAGACAAATAATCCACCGGGGTGACATTGTCGCCCAGCCACCGACCATTGTCGCTGATACGTCCATTTTGCATCATACTTTTATATTGATATTTATCGCATTATGAGCTGTTATTACACATTATGGTACAATACTTATGCCTTTTCTCTCTTATTTTACAAGGTTTACATGAAGAGGGAGAATGCGGGCAGCTGGAATTCTGGGCTGGAAAAGGAGCAAGTTTGAGATGTCTATTCTGCACAACTCCAAAATCCGTGAAAATCAGCGAGGAATTATTTTGGAATATATAAAAAATACTAGGCAGAAGAAATACCAGAGGGGAGCCACCAGGAGCCCACGAGCTTGCTAGGCGCGCCCTATCCCCCTGGGCGTGCCTGGGGGCTCGTGGGCCCCCTGTGGCCCCTCTGGCCCCCCATCTTCTCCTATATGAAGGGTTTCGTCCCAGAAAAAAATCAATATAGAGCTTTCGGGAAGATACACCGCCGCCACGGGGCGGAACTTGAGCAGAACCACTCTAGAGATCTGGCAGGGCCGTCCTGTCGGGGAAACTTCTCTCCCGGAGAGGGAAATCGTCTCCATCATCATCACCAACACTCCTCTCATAGGAGGGGACTCATCTCCATCAACATCTTCATCAGCACCATCTCATCTCCAAACCCTAGTTCATCTCTTGTATCCAATCTCCGTCTCGCAACTCCGATTGGTACTTGTAAGGTTGCTAGTAGTGTTAATTACTTATTGTAGTTGATGCTAGTTGGTTTACTAGGTGGAAGATCATATGTTCAGATCCTTAATGCTATTCAATACCTCTCTGATCAAGAACATAATTATTCTTTGTGAGTAGTTACGTTTGTTCCTGAGGACATGGGATAAGTCTTGCTACTAGTAGTCATGTGAATTTGGTATTCATTCGATATTTTGATGCGTTGTATGTTGTCTCTCCTCTAGTGGTGTTATGTGAACATCGACTACATGACACTTCACCATTATTTGGGACTAGAGGAAGGCATTGGGAAGTAATAAGTAGATGATGGGTTGCTAGAGTGACAGAAGCTTAAACCTTAGTTTATGCGTTGCTTCATAAGGGGCTGATTTGGATCCACTAGTTTAGTGCTATGGTTAGACTTAGTCTTAATTCTTCTTTCATAGTTGCGGATTCTTGCGAGAGTGGTTAATCATAAGTGGGAAGTTTGTCCAAGTAAGGCCAGCACCCAAGCACCGGTCCACCCATATATCAAACTATCAAAGTAGCGAACGCGAATCATATGAACATGATGAAAACTAGCTTGACAATAATTCCCATGTGTCCTTTGGAGCGGTTTACTTTATATACGAGTTTTTTCAGGCTTGTCCCTTGCTACAAAAGGGATTGGGCCATATTATTGCACCTTTTTTACTATTGTTGCTTGCCACCTATCTGTTATCGACAATTTCAGTGCTTGTAGAGAATACCTTACTGAAAACCGCTTGTCATTTCCTTCTGCTCCTCGTTGGGTTCGACACTCTTACTTATAGAAAGGACTACGATAGATCCCCTATACTTGTGGGTCATCAAGACTCTTTTCTGGCGCCGTTGCCGGGGAGTGAAGCGCCTTTGGTAAGTGGAATTTGGTAAGGAAACATTTATATAGTGTGCTGAAATTTATTGTCACTTGTCACTATGGAAACTAATCCTTTGAGCGGCTTGTTCGGGGTATCTTCACCTCGATCGGAAGCACAAAGAGTTGCTCCTCAACCTACTGCACCTACTGAAAATATTTATTATGAGATTCCTTCGGGTACGCTAGAGAAACTGTTGGCTAATCCTTTTACAGGAGATGGAACATCACATCCCGACTCGCATCTAATCTATGTAGATGAAGTTATTGGTTTATGCAGGTTTGCCCGAGGATGAGGTAAAGAAGAAGGTCTTCCCCTTATCTTTGAGGGATAAAGCATTGACATGGTATAGGCTATGTGATGATACTGGATCAAGGAACTACAACCGATTGAAATTGGAATTTCATCAAAAGTTTTATCCTATGCATTTGGTACATCGTGATCGGAATTATATCTATAACTTTTGGCCTCGTGATAGAGAAAGTATCGCTCAAGCTTGGCGTAGGCTTAACTCAATGTTATATTCATGCCCCAACCATGAGCTCCCTAGAGAGATTATTATTATCAACTTCTATGCTCGGATTTCTCATGAAAATCGCACCATGCTTGACACTTCTTGTAACGGTTCTTTTATGAAGAGAGATATTGACTTCAGATGGGATTTATTGGAAAGAATTAAACGCAATTTTGAAGATTGGGGGTTTGATGATGGTAAGGAGTCAGGTATGAATCTTAAGTTCGATTGCGTTAAATCCTTCGTAGAAACAAATACTTTTCGTGATTTTAGCGCTAAACATGGACTTGACTCTGAGATAGTAGCTTATTTATGTGAATCATTTGCTACTCATATTAATCTCCCTAAGGAGAAGTGGTTTAAATATCATCCTCCCTTAGAAGTTAATGTAGCTAAACCCGTTTCAGTTGAAGAGAAAGTTATTGCTTATAATGATTCTATTGTTCCTACTGCTTATATTGAGAAACCACCTTTCCCTGTTAGAATAAAGGATCATGCTAAAGCTTCAACTGTGATACGTAAGGGCTACATTAGAACACCTACACCCCCAGATCAAATCAAAGTTGAACCTAGTATTGCTATTATTAAAGATCTCTTGGCTGATGATGTTGATGGGCATATTATTCAATTTTGTGAAGCTTCTACTAGAATTGCTAAACCTCATACTAGAGACAAACATAAACCTGTAGTTGGCATGCCTGTTGTTTTTGTTAAGATAGGAGATCATTGTTATCATGGTTTATGTGACGTGGGTGCTAGTGTTAGTGCAATACCTCAATCTTTATATAATGAAATTAAAGATGAGATTGCACCTGCCGAGATGGAATTTATTGATGTTACTATTAAACTTGCTAATAGAGATACCTGCCCTGTGGGAATTGTTAGAGATGTTGAAGTCTTGTGTGGTAAAACTAAGTATCCTACTGATTTTCTCGTTCTTGCTACCACACAAGACAACTTTTGTCCCATCATATTTTGTAGACCTTTCCTCAATACTGTTAATGCTCAAATTGATATTGAGAAACAAACTGTTACTGTTGGCTTTGGAGGTGTGTCACATGAATTTAACTTTTCTAAGTTTGGTAGGCAACCTCATGAAAAAGAGTTGTCTAGTAACGATGAAATTATTGCGCTCACTTCTATTGTTGTGCCTCCTACTGATCCTTTAGAGCAATACTTGCTTGAACATGAAAATGATATGCATATGGATGAAAGGAATGAGATAGATAGAGTTGTGTTTGAACAACGTCCTATCCTTAAGAATAATTTGCCTGTTGAATTACTTGGAGATCCACCTTCACCCAAGGGTGATCCTGTGTTTGAGCTTAAACAATGACCTGATACTCTTAAGTATGCTTATCTTGATGAAAAAGTGATATATCCTGTTATTATTAGTGCTAACCTTTCAGAGCATGAAGAAAAGAAATTATTGAAAACTCTAAGGAAGCACCATGCTGCTATTGGATATACTCTTGATGATCTTAAAGGCATTAGTCCCACTCTATGCCAACATAAAATTAAAACTGATCCTGATTCCAAACCAGTTGCCGATTGTCGGGACCCCGATCCTAAGTCATATGATTCCATACTGTAACAAGCCACATCACTTTGCGGCCTCACGCACGGTACTCCACGGCTGCCACCCTACCTTGGCCGGGACCGTTTGCGTCTTTTGGCTCACGTATGTGAACATGTCGCTGGCAACCACATAGCAAAGAACCCGGGCCGACATAACTAGTCATAGAACCCAAGTGGCACATCCGTACGGAAACAGGCATACATAACCCAGCAATGCAGGTGTCGGTCTCAAGCGTGTGTAGACGAGTCGTAGCAAGTTACAAGGACTCCATTACGTCGCGAGACACGAATGTCATCGCTGCACGTAGACGAGTCGTAACAGGCTACACGGACTCCATTACACTGCGAGACATTTCCCCAAAGGGACAGACACAGCAGCAAAGAAGGATACATGCCGGTCAATCAGTGTGTCCGGAGCAGTAGCAAGCTACCAAGGCTCGGTGGAAGCACAAAGAGACAGTTTCCCGTAAGGAGTACTGCTAAAGGCACACAACTAGGTGTCGGATCCCATACATACCGTTGCACGTCAGGCGTACGCACGACATGCCCGATATGCATAGATACAACTATGGCATCACAACATAACCATACAACAACATGACTTTTATTTAAAAGGCCCAGAGGAGCATTGCATGATATGTTCATACAGATAGGGGTCACATGACCCGACACTCAAGTCATACAAACAAGTTCATACAAGCCAGCGGAAACTTAGAACTATCCGAGTACGGACAGTGAAAAGGCAAAGAGGCACATGGCCTGACTATCTACAGCCCACCACACGGGCAAGATCGTAGCTGGGACACCAGCTATTCGGTATCGTCAACGTCTAGATAGAACCCACCTGATAGGTCCTGGTTTTCCTCTGCAACATTAATTAAGCAAGGATGAGTACAATCGTACTCAACAAGTCTTTTAAAACAGACCTAGTCTATTTATGCTCATGTATCAACAAAGGGGTGGTGGAGTTTATGCAGAAGCCAGCTTTGACTCATGGCTAACCCACACTACTCAATTTTACCTTCTTTATTACAATTTTAGTTATCGCACACGAGTCCACTAACTCCATCTCAATACACCACCATGGACTCACCTTCCCCTCCCGGAAGAGTGCCATCCACGGTACTCACACCTGTCTTGAGAATTTTAGAAGTATCCGCTTGATTATCTATGAACAGCATAAGTTCTCCAAGTAGTCCATATCCGAGGACGCGGCTATTCGAATAGTTTCATATCCCTGCAGGGGTGTACTTCTTCACACACGCTCTCGCCACTTGTCGCTGTGTGCCATAAACCATGCACCTCGGCAACCTTCAAGCGGATGCCCAGCGAGGGAGTCGGCCACGACTGTCAATCACATAAGACCTCTAGTCCAGGCTACCGCCTATTTGAGACTGATCCGCATGGAAGTCCGGCCGAAGTTTCCACTACGGTCCCAAATGATGTGCGCAGGGTTCCCAAGCCCACCATTCGGGTGACCCTTGGTACACCGTGCCACTGCCTACCGTGTCGTAACCCACCCCGAGGGTCAGCGCTACGCACGGCCCCCAGCATGCTATAAACACCAGAAACTAATTGCAATACCTGGACCAAAGACTAAGCGACTGATAAGTCGAGCGGGGTCATATTTCAGGGCCCAGCATGTGGTAGTATCTCGTCTTGGATCACAAACACGGAACCCAGTTCCTAGGAACGGTCCCAATGAGACAACCCACTATGTACTCCTACATAGCCTCTCGTCGCTACCTTTTACCAGAACGGATTAGTTATGAGCTCATCACCTCAGAACATCACAGTATCACTCTGGTTCATCACCCAGATGAATCAGACCTGACACAACTCTAAGCATAGCAGCATGGCATGAAGGTAAGCTAAGCACATCACGACACAAGCATCTACCAGGTATGCTAGGTTGCATGGTTTAGCTATTTACTGTGACAAGATCAGGTCATGCAGAAGATTAGGTTCATCTACCATGTATGACTGTCATGTAATCATGTCCTAGTGCAATAAACAAGAGCAGGAGCGAGAGAAAGGGGATGTTATCGGAATGATCAATGGGGTTGCTTGCCTTGCTGGGTTGCGGAAGAGTTCTCTCCTTCGTCAGGGTACGGAGTAGTATCCTCCGGATTAGAGCCTACCGCAATGCAGATGAAAACATTCAATACAAGCAGATGCAACAATATGATTCATGATCATGGCATGAAAGTATGCATGGATGAGCTAATGTAGTTAGTGATCATGACAATTTGAAATGTATTTGATTATAGGTTCAAAGTATTCTCATTTCAAATTCTATATATTGTCCTAATGCTAAAATGTCCATGTTCACCTATTTAGGTTGCTCTATCATGCATGAGGATAGCACCATTCGATTCATTGGATTTTTCTGATAAATTTTCATATATAAATTATTTTCATCTGACTTACAGATTAATTTATATGATTTTTCAAAGTTTTTAACTATTTCTGGAATTATTTTTAAATAAGAAATCTGACTTATTGCATCAGCATGATGTCATGATGACATTAGCTGGTCAGCTGACTCGGCCCAGAGTCAAACCTGACATGTGGGGTCCACATGTCAGTGTCTGATTAATTTAGTTAACTGATTAAAACTTATCCTGTTTTAATTAACTAACTGGGCCCACCTGTCAGTGTCTTATTAGTTAACAGATTAAGTTAACTTAATTACCGGATTAACTTAATACCAATTAGGGCCGGGGCCCACCTGTCATTGACTCACGGAGTCAAGCCAGGGGTCCACCCGGGTCAAACCCACCGGAGTTGGCCGGCGGCTTGACGCCGGTGACCACCAGAGACGGCGGCGTCCGTCGGGTTTCTTCTACAGGGGGTTATCTAGCGAGCTAAGGCCACTGGCGAGTAGCCCGCGCACAGCCGCATCCATCCGGAGCCGCAGGAGGTCACGGGGTCGCCGGAATCGACGGCCACGTCCGTTTTGGCGGCGGCCGGAGCTCCGGACGACGGGGAAACGGCGACCAGGACGCGGGGGGGGGGGGAACTGGTGGCGGCTACGGGCTCCTGGGGACGCACTGAGCACAGGCACATGCTCGAGTGTGGGCTGCGGCTGCTGTGGCCACGGCCGTGCCATGGCCGGCGGCAAGGTCCCCTCGGGCGTCGACAGCAAGCAAGGCTAGAGGAGGGGAGGAGCAACGGGGAGAGGGGGAAACGAACCGGGGACTCACCCCGGTGCTTCTGGTGGCGACGGGAGGGTCGGGGAGGCGTCGGGGGCAACGAATCGACGGCGAGAACGACGTCGGTTGCCGGGGAAGGAGGAGAGCAGAGGGGGGAAAGCGAGAGAGAGCGGCGACCGCGAGGGAGAGAGGGAGAAGACCTCGGCGACGGCGAGCTGGCGTGCCCTGGGGCCTCCAGGCGGGCGACCAGGCAGGGAGGAGGTGGAGGCCTCCCGGCGCCGCGCGGCACTTCGCCTCTGCCTACTGGCAGAGGTTGAAGATGACCGCTTGGCCCTGGTGGGCTGGGCCATCTCCTTCCTGGGCCAAGTAAGCCCCTTCTGGCTTTTCTTTTTTTTTAATTTCTGTTTTCTGTTTTCTAATATTTATTTATTTCCTTTGCAGGTCCAATGACTTTTATAAAATGACCCACATGTTTTCTAAATTGTAGTTTGAATATTCCAAACTTATAATAATAGTTGCAGATTATTTTGGAAACAGTGATAATGATATTTGCTTTATTTGTCATTTTCCAGGGATGTAAACCATTAATTCAAATTATTTTAAATGTTCAAATAATACAAATGTCCCCTGGTATATCCATGTCCCTATTTATCAGACATAGGGGACATTTTTGATGGGCATTTTGGATTTGTTGAAATTTCATTTATCTAGAAATCCTTTAATTCATTAAATGGGTGGGGTTTTCTTCTTCTCCCCATTTCATATTGATGCATAGATGATGATGATGATGCAAACACAATACTAGCCTATGACTCTTACTAGGGTTGTGACAACTCACCCCCACTCAAAGGAATCTCGTCCCGAGATTTGAAGTCACCAGAAGAGCGTGGGGTACTCTAGTCGGAGACGATCTTCTCTTTCCCATGTCGCCTCTTTCTCGGAATGATGTGACCACTGAACTTTAAGAAACTTGATGTTCCGACGTCGAGTGGTACGCTCGGCCTGGTCGAAAATACGAACAGGATATTCTTGATAAGAAAGGTTATCTTGGAGATCAAGCGCTTCCTGGTCCACTTCTCGGATAGGGTCCGAAAAGCAATGCCTGAGTTGAGAGACGTGGAAGACATCATGAACTTTGGATAGATGCGAAGGAAGTTCCTATTGGTAGGCAACCTCTCCTCGTTTAGCAAGAATGCGAAAAGGTCCAATGTAATGAGGAGCCAACTTGCCTTTGATACCGAATCGATGGGTACCCTTCAGAGGTGTAACCCGAAGGTAAGCCTTCTCGTCAACTTCATAAGTCACAGACTTATGATGGCGATCATATTGACTCTTTTGACGGGATTGGGCTGTTTTCAACTTTTCACGAATAATGCGAACTTGCTCCTCTGTATCCTGGATCATGTCCGGACCAAAGAGTTGCCTCTCCCCGGTTTCTGACCAGTTAAGAGGTGTTCGGCATTTTCGTCCATAGAGAACCTCAAAAGGGGCTTTGCCCAAGCTTGATTGATAACTGTTGTTATAGGCGAATTCAGCAAATGGAAGGCAGTTCTCCCAATTCATACCGAAAGATATAACACAAGCTCGAAGCATATCTTCAAGAATTTGATTGACTCGCTCAACTTGACCACTTGATTGAGGATGGAAAGCTGTACTAAAAGATAGATGAGTTCCCATGGCAGTTTGAAAACTTTCCCAAAATCGAGAAGTAAAGATACTTCCACAGTCTGAGTTAATCTCCAAGGGAATACCATGAAGAGAAACTATTCGAGAAACATATAACTCCGCTAGCTGACTAGCAGTAATGCTTTCCCGAACAGGAAGAAAATGAGCCACTTTGGAAAGGCGGTCAATGACTACGAATATAGCATTGTTCCCTCTCTTGGTCCTGGGAAAACCGGTGATGAAATCCATACCGACCTTATCCCATTTCCATTCAGGAATAGCTAAGGGTTGAAGGATGCCAGCAGGCCTTTGATGCTCTGCCTTCACACGACGACAAACGTCGCAGTTAGAACCATACTGAGCAATTTCTCTCTTCATCCTAGTCCACCAGAACCTCTGACGTAGGTCCTGATACATTTTGGTACTACCCGGATGAATTGTGAGAGGAGAATCATGAGCCTCCTTAAGAATCAGCTGCCTGAGATGTTGGCTTTTAGGAACCACTAAACGGCCCTGAAAGAGCACTACACCTTGATCATCTGTAGAGAAGTCCTTACCGAGACCGCTAACGAGGTTCTCCTTGATCTGGGAAATTCCCTTATCACGCTTTTGGCCAGCTATGATTTGATCCTTAAGAGTAGGTTTCGCCACCAAGTTGGATAGGAATCCTTGAGGAACAATGTGGAGATTCAACTTCTGAAATTCCTCATGAAGAAGTGGTTGACCTTGTTGTAACATCAAGTTGTTACAATAGGACTTACGACTCAGTGCATCAGCCATGACATTGGATTTTCCCGGGGTGTAAGTTATCCCTAAGTCGTAGTCCGAGATCAACTCTACCCACCGTCTTTGCCTGAGATTCAAATCCGGCTGGGTGAAGATATATTTTAGACTTTGGTGATCAGTGTATATCTCGCAATGATTACCCAGAAGATAATGTCGCCATGTTTTCAGTGCATGGACTACAGCTGCTAGCTCAAGATCATGTGTGGGATAATTATCCTCATGTGGACGCAACTGTCGAGATGCGTAAGCAATCACATGACGATCTTGCATGAGAATGCAACCTAATCCTTGTCGCGAGGCGTCGCAATAGATAATAAAGTCCTTAGATAAATCTGGTGGCACCAGAACGGGAGCAGAGGTCAGTCGTCTTTTCAACTCCTGAAAACTATGCTCGCATTGTGGAGTCCACTCGAACCTTTTATCTTTCTTGAGAAGTTCAGTTAGAGGTTTCGCAACCTTGGAGAAATTCTCAACAAAGCGGCGACAATAGCTCGCTAAGCCAAGGAAACTCCTTACTTGCTTAACCGATTCAGGTTGAGTCCAATCAAGGACGGCCTGAACTCTCTCAGGATTGACAGCAATACCTTTGCCAGAGATTACGTGACCCAGATAAGTCACTTCCGGCAACCAGAATTCACACTTGGAGAATTTGGCATATAGACGATGCTCTCGAAGTTTCATCAATACCAACGTTAGATGCTCGGCATGTTCTTGTTCGTTCTTCGAGTAAATGAGTATGTCATCAAGATAAACCACGACGAATTTATCCAAATACTCCATGAAGATCGAATTCATCAGTCGGGATAAGGTGGCTGGAGCATTGGTTAAACCGAAGGACATGACGGTGTACTCATATTGGCCATAACGAGTGACAAAAGCCGTTTTAGGAATGTCCCCGTTTCTAATTCTGATTTGATGGTATCCCAACCTCAAATCCATTTTGGAGAAGACAGAGGATCCAGCGAGTTGATCATACAAATCGTTGATCCTGGGGAGCGGATACTTGTTCTTGATAGTGACCAAATTCACTGGTCGGTAATCCACAACCATTCGATCCGAGCCATCCTTCTTCTTAACAAAAAGGATGGGGCAAGCCCAAGGAGAAGAACTAGGACGAATGAAACCTTTCTTCAAAGCTTCATCGAGTTGGGTTTTTAGCTCGGCTAGTTCTAAGGGTGCCATCTTATAGGGTCTTCTGGCTATTGGAACTGTCCCTGGAATAAGTTCTATTACAAACTCGACATCTCTGACAGGTGGAATACCTGGCAGTTCTTCTGGAAAGACATCCGGAAAATCACGGACTACCGGAATATCTTCTAGCTCAGGGAGAGGGCTAGCATTTAGAGAATAGAGTTGGTGCTTGGTTGTTCGAGTAGAGACATTAACTATCTCTCCCGAGGGATGTGTAAGTTGAACATTCCTAAAATGAGTATCAATCTTGGCATAGTGGGCTTTCATCCAATCCATACCTAGAATGATATTGATGTCCGAAGACTTAAGAGCTATCAAGGATGCTAGGAATACTAGTCTACCCACCAGAATTTCATTGTCATGGCTCACTCTAGAAGTTTGCCATTTTGATCCAGGAGTCTGAACTACTAAAGGTGTGGGCATGTCACAGAAAGACATGTTATGCAACTGTGCATAACTTTCTGAGATTAATGAATGAGATGCCCCAGTATCAAATAGAACAGATGCTGGATGGCTATTAACAAGAAGCGTACCTAGAATGACATCAGGGTCTTCAAGAGCTTCTTCAGCAGACACATAATTAACTCGCCCACGGGCAGGAGTTGGCTTCACATAGAAGGCTTTCCCTGGTTTTCCGCGTCCAGCGGGCTTGGCATTGTTCTGGGGACATTCACGAGAATAATGTCCCGGTTCTCCACACTTATAGCATACCACTGTAGCACGAGGGGCAACATTTGGTTGCGGTCCTCCAAATGGTCTGGGTGGAGGGTTGGACTGAACCAGACGAGGTGCCTGGAAGGATGGCCTCGTAGTGTACCTTGCCGGCATAGCTGCATTGGGTACCCATATTCGGCGCTTGTTGGGTCCTGAACCCGATGCAGGGTTGAAGTCACGGTTATGCCTCCTTGTGGCCTCGTAGTCAATCCGTCTGGACTCAGCATTGATCGCTTTATTGACGAGAGCTTGAAAGGTGGCGCACTCATGCAGACGAAGATCTCGACGAAGCTCAGCATTTAGCCCCTTGCGGAACCTAGCCTGCTTCTTGGCATCGGTTGAGACCTCCTCTGGAGCATAGCGAGCAAGGTTTCCAAACTTGCGGCTGTATGCATCCGCTGTCAATCTGCCCTGGGTGAAGGCACATAATTCCTCTCTCTTGCGGTCCATCAGCCCTTCCGGGATGTGATGGAGACGAAATGCGGCGCTAAACTCTGCCTAGGTTGGCGCGGGTCCTTGAGGACGCATAGCTTCATAGCTTTCCCACCACAGGTTGGCGGGTCCCTCTAGGAAGTATGTTGCAAAGGTCACCTTGTTGGCCTCTGAAACATTTGCAGCTCGAATCTTGCATGACATGCTGGTTAGCCAATCATCCGCATCGAGGGGATCGATCGAGTGATGGTACTTAGGCAGACACAGCTTAATGAAGTCACCAAGTGACACTCCATCATGGTGATCACTTAGGGGAGCACGTGCAGTGTTCTGTTCAATCCTCTCCAACAGCCTGTTGGTCTCCCTCTTATTCCTTTCGGCTTCTAGCATCACCTCTGCTAGAGATGGTGCTCGTGGCAGCTCTTCTTGCCTTGGCTGGCTACTCTCGCCTTGCTCATGAGCATGCACAGGGTTGTTCCTGGTTGACACCATCCTGGGGAAATCAATCCATAGCTTAGACATAGCGAGCAACAACTCTAGGACAAGAATTAGGAAATGCTCTGATCAGCATGGCATGTAGAATAAACACCAATCAACATGGTAAAACAACTACCATATGAACATTAGGTTTCATACACACCATGACTTAGTTCAGTACAAACCCAAGCTGAAAACAACTATGGAGAGATGACACAACTCATCGGAGGCATTACAAGCATCCTATACATAATCTATCTACACCTCCGGAACTCAACTCTCAACCTTGATCATACCCCACAAGACACACAGGACTGTGGCGATACGTCTACTAGCTTACTAGGTCTAGCATCCTCGCAATCAAAATCACCGTAGAAGGCCTCGTACAGGTTACCCCCATGACCTGGAAGCTGAACCTGCGGATCTGGAAACACTCTAGCTTGGAATCCCTGGAAACCATAAGGACACGGGTGTGGCCTTGGTCCCCTTGTCGGTGGCAACAACGGTCCTCGAAGAGGGGTGATGCCTCAAACATCAGGCCAGTCTACGTGTGCTGGCAAATGAGTCCGCGATGGAGTCAGCATCTCCATATCTCCATAACCTGTTTGCACAACAGGTGCCAACTGCGTCAAAGCTGTCCAAAGACGGGCACGGGTAGCATAGAGCTCCATGCGTAGGGCACGTGCATCACGGTCCCTATTCTCCAACATCTGAGCGATCACCTGCAGTCTAGGGTCTTCGTGAGAATGATCAGAATAGGCTGCACTGAGATATCCATCCTCTCCTCCAATGGAAGCAGGAACATAGCAGAACTCCGTGTTCTGAAGCAGACCATGGTGAAACCTCATAATAGTCAGCATAGTATAGGCGGCTTCCTGAACTGCCATATCTATGGTAACTCCCAATCCATGAGTCCAGTGAAGCGGCTCTGCAGCTCCAGGATATGAAGGGTATACCTAACAGTACACAGATACTGACTCTGGTTGAAATCTCGGTACTGCTCCTCCACGGTGTACTCCGGGTACCAACGATATCCCGCCTCCATCATCACTCTAACCAACATGGCCGTGTGACCCGGCACATCGATGCACCTGGTCAGACGGACCACCTGACGGAAAGGACGAGACGGCATCTGAAACAGAGAATGATGCAAAGACATTAGAGATCCTAACGGAAATCGAGCAGCATAACGGCTGTAATTGCTCAACAAAATTTTTGAGACAATTTAAAGGAGATTGGAAAGGCATGACCACTCGACTATCTAGACTCAAATCTCTTCTCCATCTGTTTGTCACATCAACAACACTAAAATAACCACACTTACTCACAAACAAGCTAGTTATTGGTCCATGTCTAGTAACTCGTCATCCTAGGCAATAGATGAGAATCCTAGTACCTATCCTCATAGATAAGATGAGAATGACCCAACATAGAATAACTTGGGAAGAGGAGTAAAAAGAGTCTTACGTTCCCTTCCACAATCAATTCCCCTACTTATCTATAGTGTTTCTAGACTCAACTTCGACCGGTTTGGCTTGGTAGTCCTACAGTCAGTCAGGCTCTGATACCAACGCTGTCGGGACCCCGATCCTAAGTCATATGATTCCATACTGTAACAAGCCACATCACTTTGCGGCCTCACGCACGGTACTCCACGGCTGCCACCCTACCTTGGCCGGGACCGTTTGCGTCTTTTGGCTCACGTATGTGAACATGTCGCTGGCAACCACATAGCAAAGAACCCGGGCCGACATAACTAGTCATAGAACCCAAGTGGCACATCCGTACGGAAACAGGCATACATAACCCAACAATGCAGGTGTCGGTCTCAAGCGTGTGTAGACGAGTCGTAGCAAGTTACAAGGACTCCATTACGTCGCGAGACACGAATGTCATCGCTGCACGTAGACGAGTCGTAACAGGCTACACGGACTCCATTACACTGCGAGACATTTCCCCAAAGGGACAGACACAGCAGCAAAGAAGGATACATGTCGGTCAATCAGTGTGTCCGGAGCAGTAGCAAGCTACCAAGGCTCGGTGGAAGCACAAAGAGACAGTTTCCCGTAAGGAGTACTGCTAAAGGCACACAACTAGGTGTCGGATGCCATACATACCGTTGCACGTCACGTGTACGCACGACATGCCCGATATGCATAGATACAACTATGGCATCACAACATAACCATACAACAACATGACTTTTATTTAAAAGGCCCAGAGGAGCATTGCATGATATGTTCATACAGATAGGGGTCACATGACCCGACACTCAAGTCATACAAACAAGTTCATACAAGCCAGCGGAAACTTAGAACTATCCGAGTACGGACAGTGAAAAGGCAAAGAGGCACATGGCCTGACTATCTACAGCCCACCACACGGGCAAGATCGTAGCTGGGACACCAGCTATTCGGTATCGTCAACGTCTAGATAGAACCCACCTGATAGGTCCTGGTTTTCCTCTGCAACATTAATTAAGCAAGGATGAGTACAATCGTACTCAACAAGTCTTTTAAAACAGACCTAGTCTATTTATGCTCATGTATCAACAAAGGGGTGGTGGAGTTTATGCAGAAGCCAGCTTTGACTCATGGCTAACCCACACTACTCAATTTTACCTTCTTTATTACAATTTTAGTTATCGCACACGAGTCCACTAACTCCATCTCAATACACCACCATGGACTCACCTTCCCCTCCCGGAAGAGTGCCATCCACGGTACTCACACCTGTCTTGAGAATTTTAGAAGTATCCGCTTGATTATCTATGAACAGCATAAGTTCTCCAAGTAGTCCATATCCGAGGACGCGGCTATTCGAATAGTTTCATATCCCTGCAGGGGTGTACTTCTTCACACACGCTCTCGCCACTTGTCGCTGTGTGCCATAAACCATGCACCTCGGCAACCTTCAAGCGGATGCCCAGCGAGGGAGTCGGCCACGACTGTCAATCACATAAGACCTCTAGTCCAGGCTACCGCCTATTTGAGACTGATCCGCATGGAAGTCCGGCCGAAGTTTCCACTACGGTCCCAAACGATGTGCGCAGGGTTCCCAAGCCCACCATTCGGGTGACCCTTGGTACACCGTGCCACTGCCTACCGTGTCGTAACCCATCCCGAGGGTCAGCGCTACGCACGGCCCCCAGCATGCTATAAACACCAGAAACTAATTGCAATACCTGGACCAAAGACTAAGCGACTGATAAGTCGAGCGGGGTCATATTTCAGGGCCCAGCATGTGGTAGTATCTCGTCTTGGATCACAAACACGGAACCCAGTTCCTAGGAACGGTCCCAATGAAACAACCCACTATGTACTCCTACATAGCCTCTCATCGCTACCTTTTACCAGAACGGATTAGTTATGAGCTCATCACCTCAGAACATCACAGTATCACTCTGGTTCATCACCCAGATGAATCAGACCTGACACAACTCTAAGCATAGCAGCATGGCATGAAGGTAAGCTAAGCACATCACGACACAAGCATCTACCAGGTATGCTAGGTTGCATGGTTTAGCTATTTACTGTGACAAGATCAGGTCATGCAGAATATTAGGTTCATCTACCATGTATGACTGTCATGTAATCATGTCCTAGTGCAATAAACAAGAGCAGGAGCGAGAGAAAGGGGATGTTATCGGAATGATCAATGGGGTTGCTTGCATTGCTGGGTTGCGGAAGAGTTCTCTCCTTCGTCAGGGTACGGAGTAGTATCCTCCGGATTAGAGCCTACCGCAATGCAGATGAAAACATTCAATACAAGCAGATGCAACAATATGATTCATGATCATGGCATGAAAGTATGCATGGATGAGCTAATGTAGTTAGTGATCATGACAATTTGAAATGTATTTGATTATAGGTTCAAAGTATTCTCATTTCAAATTCTATATATTGTCCTAATGCTAAAATGTCCATGTTCACCTATTTAGGTTGCTCTATCATGCATGAGGATAGCACCATTCGATTCATTGGATTTTTCTGATAAATTTTCATATATAAATTATTTTCATCTGACTTACAGATTAATTTATATGATTTTTCAAAGTTTTTAACTATTTCTGGAATTATTTTTAAATAAGAAATCTGACTTATTGCATCAGCATGATGTCATGATGACATTAGCTGGTCAGCTAACTCGGCCCAGAGTCAAACCTGACATGTGGGGTCCACATGTCAGTGTTTGATTAATTTAGTTAACTGATTAAAACTTATCCTGTTTTAATTAACTAACTGGGCCACCTGTCAGTGTCTTATTAGTTAACAGATTAAGTTAACTTAATTACCGGATTAACTTAATACCAATTAGGGCCGGGGCCCACCTGTCATTGACTCACGGAGTCAAGCCAGGGGTCCACCCGGGTCAAACCCACCGGAGTTGGCCGGCGGCTTGACGCTGGTGACCACCAGAGACGGCGGCGTCCGTCGGGTTTCTTCTACAGGGGGTTATCTAGCGAGCTAAGGCCACTGGCAAGTAGCCCGCGCACAGCCGCATCCATCCGGAGCCGCAGGAGGTCACGGGGTCGCCGGAGTCGACGGCCACGTACGTTTTGGCGGCGGCCGGAGCTCGGGACGACGGGGAAACGGCGACCAGGATGCTGGGGGGGGGAACTGGTGGCGGCTACGGGCTCCTGGGGACGCACTGAGCACAGGCACATGCTCGAGTGTGGGCTGCGGCTGCTGTGGCCACGGCCGTGCCATGGCCGGCGGCGAGGTCCCCTCGGGCGTCGACAGCAAGCAAGGCTAGAGGAGGGGAGGAGCAACGAGGAGAGGGGGAAACGAACCGGGGACTCACCCCGGTGCTTCGGGCGGCGACGGGAGGGTCGGGGAGGCGTCGGGGGCGACGAATCGACGGCGAGAACGACGTCGGTTACCGGGGAAGGAGGAGAGCAGAGGGGGGAAAGCGATAGAGAGCGGCGACCGCGAGGGAGAGAGGGAGAAGACCTCGGCGACGGCGAGCTGGCGCGCCCTGGGGCCTCCAGGCGGGCGACCAGGCAGGGAGGAGGTGAAGGCCTCCCGGCGCCGCGCGGCACTTCGCCTCTGCCTACTGGCAGAGGTTGAAGATGACCGCTTGGCCCTGGTGGGCTGGGCCATCTCCTTCCTGGGCCAGGTAAGCCCCTTCTGGCTTTTCTTTTTTTTTAATTTCTGTTTTCTGTTTTCTAATATTTATTTATTCCTTTGCAGGTCCAATGACTTTTATAAAATGACCCACATATTTTCTAAATTGTAGTTTGAATATTCCAAACTTATATTGGTAGTTTCAGATTATTTTGGAAACAGTGATAATGATATTTGCTTTATTTGTCATTTTCCAGGGATGTAAACCATTAATTCAAATTATTTTAAATGTTCAAATAATACAAATGTCCCCTGGTATATCCATGTCCCTATTTATCAGACATAGGGGACATTTTTGATGGGCATTTTGGATTTGTTGAAATTTCATTTATCTAGAAATCCTTTAATTCATTAAATGGGTGGGGTTTTCTTCTTCTCCCCATTTCATATTGATGCATAGATGATGATGATGATGCAAACACAATACTAGCCTATGACTCTTACTAGGGTTGTGACACCGATCCCCAACGAAGGTTGAATCCTAAGATGAAAGAGGTGATAAGAAAAGAAATATTAAAGCTTCTAGAAGCTGGTATTATTTACCCTGTTGCTCATAGTGATTGGGTAAGTCTCGTGCATTGTGTCCCTAAGAAGGGAGGTATTACCGTTGTTCCTAATTATAAAGATTAATTGATCCCACAAAGAATTGTTACCGGCTATAGGATGGTAATTGATTTTAGGAAATTAAATAAAGCTAGTAAGAAAGATCATTACCCTCTACCTTTTATTGATCAAATGCTAGAAAGATTGTCTAAACATACACACTTTTGCTTTCAAGATGGTTATTCTCGTTTCTCTCAAATACCTGTGTCACAATCTAATCAGGAGAAAACCACTTTTACTTTCCCTTTTGGTACCTTTGCTTATAGACGTATGCCTTTTGGTTTATGTAATGCACCTGCTACCTTTCAAAGATGTATGATCGCTATATTCTCTGACTTTTGTGAAGAGATTGTTGAGGTTTTCATGGATGATTTCTCCATTTACGGATCTTATTTTGATGATTGCTTGAGCAACCTTGATCGAGTTTTGAAGAGATGTGAAGATACTAACCTTGTCTTGAATTGGGAGAAGTGCCACTTTATGGTTAATGAAGGCATTGTCTTGGGACATAAAATTTCCGAAAGAGGTATTGAAGTCGATAAGGCTAAAGTTGATGCCATTGAGAAGATGCCATGCCCTACAAACATTAAAGGTTTAAGAAGTTTCCTTGGGCATGTTGGTTTCTATAGAAGGTTTATTAAAGACTTCTCTAAGATTTCTAGGCCTCACACTAATCTCTTGCAAAAAGATATTCCATTTGTTTTTAGTGATGATTGTGAAGAAGCATTTCAAATACTCAAGAAGGCCTTGATAACTGCACCTATTGTTCAACCACCGGATTGGAATCTACCTTTTGAAATTATGTGTGATGCTAGTGATTATGCTGTTGGTGCTATCCTAGGACAAAGAGTTGATAAGAAATTGAATGTTATTCATTATGCTAGTAAAACTCTAGACAGTGCCCAAAGAAATTATGCTACTACTGAAAAAGAATTTTTAGTAGTTGTGTTTGCATGTGATAAGTTCAGACCCTATATTGTTGATTCTAAAGTTACTATTCACACTGATCATGCTGCTATTAAATATCTCATGGAAAAGAAAGATGCTAAACCTAGACTTATTAGATGGGTTCTCTTGCTACAAGAATTTGATTTGCATATCGTTGATAGGAAGGGTGCTGAGAACCCCATAGCAGATAACTTTTCTAGGTTAGAGAATGTTCTTGATGACCCACAACCTATTGATGATAGCTTTCCTGATGAACAACCGAATGTCATCAATGCTTCACGCAATACACCATGGTATGCTGATTATGCTAATTATATTGTTGCTAAATATATACCACCTAGTTTCACGTACCAACAAAAGAAAATTATTTTATGATTTGAGACATTACTTTTGGGATGATCCTCACCTGTATAAAGAAGGAGTAGATGGTGTTATTAAACGTTGTGTACCCGAGCATGAACAGGGACAGATCCTACAGAAGTGCCACTCCGAGGTTTACGGAGGACACCATACTGGAGATAGAACTGCACACAAGGTATTGCAATCCGGTTTTTATTGGCCTACTCTCTTTAAGGATGTCCGTAAGTTTGTCTTGTCTTGTGATGAATGTCAAAGAATAGGTAATATTAGTAAACATCAGGAAATGCCTATGAATTATTCACTTGTTATTGAACCATTTGATGTTTGGGGTTATGATTATATGGGACCTTTTCCAAAGTCCAATGGGTATACTCATATTTTAGTTGCTATTGATTACGTTGCTAAGTGGGTAGAAGCTATTCCAACTAGTAGTGCTAATCATAACACCTTTATTAAGATGCTTAAAGAAGTCATTTTCCCTAGATTTGGAGTCCCTAGATATCTAATGACTGATGGTGGTTCACATTTTATTCATGGTGCTTTCCGTAAAATGCTTGCTAAGTATGATGTCAACCGTAGAATTGCATATCCTTATCATCCTCAGTCTAGTGGTCAAGTAGAGTTAAGTAATAGAGAAATTAAATTAATTCTGCAATAGACTATTAATAGGTCTAGAAAGAATTGATCTAAGAAACTTGATGATGCACTGTGGGCTTATAGAACTGCTTATAAGAATACCATGGGTATGTCTCCGTATAAACTGGTTTACGGTAAAGCATGTCATTTACCTCTTGAGCTAGAGCATAAGGCTTATTGGGCAATCAAAGAGCTCAACTTTGATTTCAAACTTGCTGGTGAGAAGAGGTTATTTGATATTAGCTCACTTGATGAATGGAATTCATGCATATGAAAATGCCAAGTTGTTTAAAGACAAAGTCAAGAGGTGGCATGATAAAAGGATACAAAAATGTGAGTTCAATGTAGGTGATTATGTCTTGCTATAAAATTCTCGTTTAAGATTTTTTGCAGGCAAGCTTCTCTCTAAATGGGAAGGTCCTTATATTGTCGAAGGAGTATATCGTTCCGGCGCTATCAAAATCAACAACGCAAAAGGCACTTTTTCGAGAGTTGCGAATGGGCAAAGAATCAAGCATTATGTCTCGGGTACTCCCATAAATGAAGAAAGCAATATAATTAATACCATAACCCCGAAATTTTTCTCTGTTTTGGAATATTTAGAAAAATACAAAAATTTAAGGTAGTCCGGAAAGCGCTCGAGGAGGCGACGAGCCTGCCAGGCGCGCCCTACCCCCTGGGCGCGCATGGGGGGCTCGTGAGCACCTCGTGTGCCTCTCGAACTCCGTTTTCTTGTGGAACACTCCTTATGGTCGGTAAAAAATCATTATATAATCTCCCGAAAGGTCTGAACCTCGTATCATGCAAATATCCTCTGTTTTCATTTCGAGTTGTTTTCTGTCAGGATTCCGAAGGTCAAGCATCATGTCGTATTTCGCCTCCAATCAAGTGCATGATGATGCTTGGTTGATGCGGATGGAGTCTCAAGGATCAGAAGTTGAGGAGACAAACATGGAGGAAGATATTGGGGATTCCTTTGAGGTGCACCCTCCGGCTTCGAAGCGGGGCACTTTGGCTGGCATCTCCACTATTCCGAATCCTCATCAAGCCATGGGCACTATCAACAATCGCGAAGGCCAGCAAGCACAAGAAGGGCTCCCTCCTAGAAAGCCACTACACAGGTTACATCGGAACAACTTCCACAATTTGATTCATAGCTATGGAGTTGAAAATACACCCCACACACACATACCCTCCAATTGGGATATATCCCGTCCAAGTGAAAGTCATGCAGGAGAAAGCTTATGGGGGCCGGCCAACAAACACCTTCTGGAAGAAATCCAGAAGAACACCATTATGATTCACCGTGTGCTCAGTGAGTTACTGGATCTGAAGGCCAGCTTGAGCAAGCCGGCCATCACCCCATCACCACCATCACCTCTGAGGAAAGACAATTAAACACGCGGGTATGGGCACTCCCCTTGGCTTGTGCCAAGCTTGGGGGAGTTGCCCAGGTATCGTATCACCATCACATCTTTTTTCCTTTACCTTTATCTTAGTTCGATCCTTTTGGTAATATCTTTATCTAGTAAAGTAAAGTTCTTAGTATGATCTAGGCTTGAGTTTTGCTTTGTCATTACCCCCAATGTAATCAAGTTCGTGAGTTATATAATAAAGAGTGTTTTAGTTAAGGGCTTTTCTTCTTGCCATGATCTAAAGGAAATAATAATAACAGAACAAAAGCATGAAAGATCATATGATGATCTTATGGGAAGTGATGACTTCACATATAAAAAGAATATTGACCAAAACTTGTTGTGGGTAGACAAACGTAGACCTTGGTCAATGTTGCAATTAATAGGAAGTAATAAAGAAAGAGAGGTTCACATATAAATATATCATCTTTGACACCGTCTATGATTGTGAACACTCATTAAACTATTACATGCTAAGAAGTAGAAGTTGGACAAGGAAGGCAACATAATGAATTATGTTTGCTTGGTTCAAAACAATGTTATATGATTATGGATCCTTTAGCATGTGACGCTTGCTTCCACCTCATATTAGCCAAAACTTCTGCACTAAGTAGAGATACTACTTGTGCATCCATAAAACCCTTAAACCAGTTTTGCCATGAGAGTCCACCATACCTACCTATGGATTGAATAAGATCCTTTAAGTAAGTTGTCATCGGTGCAAGCAATAAAAATTGCTCCCTAAATATGTATGATCTATTAGTGTGTGGAAAATAAGCTTTGTACAAACCTGTGATGAGGAAGACATAAAAGCGACAGACTGCATAATAAAGTTCTTTATTAGAGGAGGCAATATAAAGTGACGTTCCTTCACACTAAGAGATCACACATCCAAACCTCAAAAGCGCATGACAACCTCTGCTTCCCTCCGCAAAGGGCCTATCTTGTACCTTTACCTTTTTATCTTTAAAAGAGTCATGGTGATCGATACCAATTCCTTATTTTGCCATTATCTTGGCAAGTGTCATGTGCTAGGGAAATATCTATATTCATATATCAACTTGGAAGTAAGTACTCATGAATTATTATTATTGACATTACCCTTGAGGTAAATAGTTGGGAGGCGAAACTATAAGCCCCTATCTTTCTCTATGTCCAACTGAAACTTTGATCTCATGAGTACCGCGTGAGTTTTAGCAATTGTAGAAGGCTGAAAGATGATTGAGTATGTGGATTTGCTTTACAAGCTCTTATTTGACTCTTTCCGATGTTATGATAAATTGCAATCGCTTCAATGACTAAAGACTATTGGTTGTTAATTCTCAATAAGGTTCTTGATGCATGCTTTACATTGTGAATGAATTTTCACTTTAGCATAAGGGATTATATGACGATATTGTTGTTCTAAATATGATCATGATGCCTGCATGTCTGTATTTTATTTTATCGACACCTCTATCTCTAAACCTGTTGGCATATTTATCGATCTCGGCTTCCGCTTGAGGACAAGCGAGGTCTAAGCTTGGGGGAGTAGATACGTCCATTTTGCATCATACTTTTATATTGATATTTATCGCATTATGAGCTATTATTACACATTATGGTACAATACTTATGCCTTTTCTCTCTTGTTTTACAAGGTTTACATGAAGAGGGAGAATGCCGGCAGCTGGAATTCTATGCTGGAAAAGGAGCAAGTTTGAGATGTCTATTCTGCACAACTCCAAAAGCCGTGAAAATCAGCGAGGAATTATTTTGGAATATATAAAAAATACTGGGTGGGAGAAATACCAGAGGGGAGCCACCAGGAGGCCACGAGCTTGCCAGGCGCGCCCTACCCCCCTGGGCGCGCCTGGGGCTCGTGGGCCCCCTGTGGCCCCTCTGGCCCCCATCTTCTCCTATATGAAGGGTTTCATCCCAGAAAAAATCAATATAAAGGTTTCGGGAAGAGACGCCGCCGCCATGGGGCGGAACTTGAGCAGAACCAATCTAGAGCTTCGGCAGGGCCGTCCTGCCGGGGAAACTTCTCTCCTGGAGAGGGAAATCGTCGCCATCGTCATCACCAACACTCCTCTCATCGGAGGGGACTCATCTCCATCAACATCTTCATCAGCACCATCTCATCTCCAAACCCTAGTTCATCTCTTGTATCCAATCTCCGTCTCACAACTCCGATTGGTACTTGTAAGGTTGCTAGTAGTGTTAATTACTTATTGTAGTTGATGCTAGTTGGTTTACTAGGTGGAAGATCATATGTTCAGATCCTTAATGCTATTCAATACCTCTCTGAGCATGAACATAATTATGCTTTGTGAGTAGTTACGTTTGTTCCTGAGGACATGGGATAAGTCTTGCTACTAGTAGTCATGTGAATTTGGTATTCGTTCGATATTTTGATGTGTTGTATGTTGTCTCTCCTCTAGTGGTGTTATGTGAACGTCGACTACATGACACTTCACCATTATTTGGGCCTAGAGGAAGGCATTGGGAAGTAATAAGTAGATGATGGGTTGCTAGAGTGACAAAAGCTTAAACCTTAGTTTATGCGTTGCTTCTTAAGGGGATGATTTGGATCCACTAGTTTAATGCTATGGTTAGACTTAGTATTAATTCTTCTTTCGTAGTTGCGGATGCTTGCGAGAGTGGTTAATCATAAGTGGGAAGTTTGTCCAAGTAAGGACAACACCCAAGCACCGGTCCACCCACATATCAAACTATCAAAGTAGCTAATGCGAATCATATGAACATGATGAAAACTAGCTTGACAATAATTCCCATGTGTCCTCGGGAGCGCTTTACTTTGTATAAGAGTTCGTTCAGGCTTGTACCTTGCTACAAAAGGAATTGGGCCATATTTCTGCACCTTTGTTACTATTGTTGCTTGCCACCTATTACAAATTATCTTATCACACAACTATCTGTTACCGATAATTTCAGTGCTTGCAGAGAATACCTTACTGAAAACCGCTTGTCATTTCCTTCTTCTCCTCGTTGGGTTCGACACTCTTACTTATCTAAAGGACTACGATAGATCCCCTATACTTGTGGGTCATCAGTCGCCTACACACGACCCCACACCCCACGTTTTGTTTTCGTAGAAGTCACATAACTCCGGACAACAAACTCGCCAACACAAAAAAGACCCATCGACAATGTCGCCTACCCACCTAACATTGTCGCCTACACACGAACCCACACCCCACGCTTTTTTTCCGTAGAAGTCGCCTAACTCCCAACAACCAAGTCGTCCACACAAATATGACCCACCGGGGGCGACAATGTCGCCTACCCACCTAACATTGCCGAATACACACGAACCCACACCACATGCCCGTTTTCGTAGAAGTCGCCTAACCCCCAACAACCAAGTTGCCCACACAAAAAGGACCCATCGGGGGCGACAATGTCGCCTACCTACCTAACATTGTCGCCTACACACGAACCCACACCACATGCCCGTTTTCGTAGAAGTCGCCTAACCCCCGACAACCAACTCGCCCACACAAAAAAGACCCACCCGGGGCGATAATGTCGCCTACCCACCTAACATTGTCGCCTACACACGAACCTACACCCCATGCTTTGTTTTCGTAGAAGTCGCCTAACCCCCAACAACCAAGTCGCCCACACAAAAAGGACCCACCAGGGTGACAATGTCGTCTACCCACCTAACATTGTCGCCTACACACGAACCCACACCACATGCCCGTTTTCGTAGAAGTCGCCTAACACCTGACAACCAACTCGCCCACACAAAAAAGACCCACCAGGCGATAATGTCGCCCACCCACCTAACATTGTCGCCTACACACGAACCCACACCCCATGCCCATTTTCGTAGAAGTCGTCTAACCCCCGACAACCAAGTTGCCCACACAAAAAGGACCCACCGGGGGCGACAATGTCGCCTACCCACCTAACAGTTGTTGCCTACACACGAACCCACACCCCATGCTTTTTTTTCGTAGAAGTCGCCTAACCCCCGACAACCAAGTCACCCACACAAAAAGGACCCATCGGGGGCGACAATGCAGCCTACCCACCTAACATTGTCGCCTATACAAGAACCCACACCCCATGCTTTGTTTTCGTAGAAGTCGCCTAAGCCCCGACAACCAAGTCGACCACACAAAAAGGACCCACCGGGGGCGACAATGTCGCCTACCCACCTAACATTGTTGCCTACACACGAACCCACACCCCATGCTTTGTTTTCGTAGAAGTCGCCTAACCCCCGACAACCAAGTCGCCCACACAAAGAGGACCTACCGGGGGCGACAATGTAGCCTACCCACCTAGCATTGTCGCCAACACACGAAACCACACCCCACGCTTTGTTTTCATAGAAGTCACCTAACCCCCGACAACCAAGTTGCCCACACAAAAATGACCCACCCGGGGGCGACAATGTTGCCCACCCACCTAACTTTGTCGCCTATACACGAACCCACAACCCACGCTTTGTTTTCGTAGAAGTCGCCTAACCCCCGACAACCAAGTCGCCCACACAAAAAAGACCCACCCGGGGGCGACAATGTAGACTACCCACATAACATTGGCGAGAACAATGGAGTGGCAAGAAAGTTGTGTGGGATGGGAGACTAAATGTTCATTCCAAAATTGCATTTTGGCAACAACAATTTTTAGCAACAATAGATCTTTTCAAAGTACTTATGTGATCTTTTTTTCTTTTAAGATATTGTTTTTACAATAGGTTTTTTCTACGAGAACATAACAAAATGGTTGTTCTTTTTTAGGCATGACTGCAGCATATACATGATTTACAATACTAAAAACTGGGATGGCACCCACGTGTTGGAGTATGGGCCAAAAGACATATTCAAATTCAGGAAGATGGCTGATATGGTAAGGAGCGACCACAACGACATCAATTGGGCAGGGATGTTGAACATCAAGAAGGTAAAAAATGCGTCCATCACACATTACAAACTCAATGTCATACATAGTCTACATTCTGTAGCAGAGAACATAAATAACATGGTCCAGAGAACACAAATAACAATGTCTTTTTCTCAAAATGAAAAACATTCAAAACTGAGTAATTTTCTGGCAGCCACACAATTTCTCTTTCTTCTCTTTCCCCCTTTTTGTTTACTAGTTGAACCAGTCAAGCACTTCGGTTCAGACCGGGCATGCAAGTGGCACAATTATGCCCTAACTCCTTGCAATAGGCACACTTTGTCTTCTTCTTTGGGTGCAACTCAATGCCCGAGTAGTACCTCTTGTATCTTTTACATCCTTTAGTCGATGATTTTGGGGGGTTACACAAAGAAGTTGCTCTAGGCTCTCCAACAAAAGCTTCCGTGGGGGCAGATGAGCTTGGGGCATGTGCTACTGGCTTCTTCTTCTTCTTTCTTGATTTGTAAAGTTGGTTCAGTTCAGTCTCCAACGCGCGACCATAGGACCTGCACAAATCTGCCCCTGCATCGGACATACTACCCAATTTAGATATTTTGCCAAACATAGTATTCAGGGAAACATGCCTTATTTGCTACAGAGACTCTTGTGGCATGGCATCTGGGACTTGCGTGTTAGGGGGCAAATCGGTAAGAATTGCATTTTGTGTCCATCTAGTAAGTATGTATCGATCAGGGATCTCATCAACACCAAGGTGGGTGAAAACTTTCAAGATGTGTACGCAAAGCAGCCTGTCCCTGTAAAACCTGCAACACTCACACCCATACTCTTGCTGCTCAACATGAGCTGACACCATATGTACGTTCTACGACCATAAACCCCAGCATAAATCTATTAGGCTCAAGCTGGTACATGTTGCCACCTTGAGGCCTAACATTATACATGCCAATCATAGAGAACTCATGCTGGAACCTGTAGTATATATCCCTTGTGTAAACTTGCAAAGCTTGCTTCTCAATTGGGAACGGGGACCAAAGCCTTGGCTCTAAATCTTCTGTTCAGTAGTCATTACCTCCTTCTTTCACCAAGATCTTGTCGTTTATCTTCTCGTATTGCTTCACAAAGTTGAGCACAGAATTCTGCGGGTTCACATACCTTTTTGGAAAGAAACGATTTCTAAAGTAGCAAGGTACCCAAAGGTTCTTGATTGCATATAGATCATCAAAACGTTTATCTCTAGCAATACCATGTGTAACAACCATAGCAGCCCACCTTGTCTCAAACTCATCGGGAGTCATGCTCAAGTCTATAACCTCATTGAATTCTTTAGCTAGCTCGGGATGCCTAACCAAGAAACCACCTAGCTTCTCTCGGGCTTTCTTAACAATATGCCAACGGCAACTACGATGAACTGAGTGTGGGAAAATGTTTGCTATAGAATTTTCCATCGCCTGATCCTGGTCAGTTATGATGTTTAGCGAGGCAATTCCATGCATTGCTTCAAGAAAGGCCCCAAACAACCAATCAAAGCTGGTCTCGAGCTCTTGCCGCAAGAAGCCACAACCTAGCATGAAAGATTGCCCATGCCTATTCATCCCAATAAACAGAGCAAAGAGCATGTTATACATGTTCGTCAAGTATGTTGTGTCAAACGAGATACAATCATGGTAAGCTTTTATGTATGCCTCTCGAGCCCTTCCATCAACCCAAAATAGATTCTCACCTCTGCCTATTCCATCTTTTTGACTTTGAAGAAGAAGCCTGGATCTTCTTCCTGTTTTTGCTCAAAGTAGGCAACAGACTCAGCCAAATCACCCTCATCTGCTTCAGCACTACGAAGGGCAGTTCTCATGTTGCTTATCGTCTTTATCGTGTACGGCACAATTGAAGCTTGGCCATAAAAATCAGACATAACGGTCATCATGCGACCTATTTCCATGTTACACATGTGCAATACTTTCAAGAACTCAACCTCCTCCGGCAGAATGCCTTGGTGACAACACAAGTACTTAGTGAGAGATGGCTTGTCAATTAATCTATGATTGTGCTCAAGAACAACACCTATGACCACCCACTTGTTATTTTGTATCTTCACTGTCATTTTTTCCTGACAATTAGTTTGTATGATAAATTCTCTTCTCCTCTTCTTAACAATTCCACCTGGAGATTTATAAGAGCTACAACTTGCTTTCTTACTGCCAACATCTTTCCCATCACCACATTCCTTGGAATCTAAAATGAGTTTTCCAAAAATAGGGGTGCATACATCTTGATTTATTTTAGGCTTCCCTGACGTGTTGCAGCAAAAGGTCTGCTTCTCAAGCACATTAGTGTATCCAGACCTCCTGGACGTGTTGGCTTTCATCGAGAACCCAATGCAGAGAGCGTAGGTTTTGTAGTGTGCCTTAACACCTTCAAGTGTGTCAAATTCCATGCCAATAAAATGCTCTTGTGGGCTAGAACGCACCTCAATTTCGTCAAAATCCAACAAGTTGGAGCCACCCACACGGCCTTGCCCACCAATGCTAGGTACATTTACTGTCGGGCTGAACATGGCAGGGGCGGGCGTTGTAGTTTCAGTTCCCGTAGCATCAGATGCACCAGCAGCAGCAGCTGCCGCAACATGAAAACTCACGCCTACAACATCTTGGACGGGATTAGCTTTTGATTCCGGCGACTCACCCACACCCTCAACGAAATGGGAACCTTTTCAGGTTGGGCCTGTGTGCAGTATAGAGGGCCACCATCACAACCATTAAACTCATCAGGGAGCTCATTAAGGTCAATGCCAGCCATCTGCATGATTTACAAAATAGAGGATTAATACATAAAAAAACATCATGTAAATGAAATACATTTTTAGCATTTTTTCTCTTTCATAGCACACAAACAAAACTGAATGAACAGGGGGAGGGGGCAATTTTTTTGCAATAAATCTCATATGTTGTAATGATACTAGACAACAACCTAAAAATGCAAGCAAACTAAAATAATTAACAACCTCATATGGGGTTATGCAACAACTGTACCTTACTACTAGCTTGGTTTTTTGTAAGCAACTACTATTATCTTGCAATCAACTGTTACTCACTACTAACTTGTGTTCTCTATAACCCAAACAACTACTAAGAGCTTTTGTAAGTAACTTGTACTAAAATAGTAGCTTATTTTCAGGCTTTTTGTACTACACCCAGATTTTAGTAACACAAATACTACTTCTTCTTTTTGGAGAGGGGATGAAATTCAAGAGGCAGTAGACATCTCTGTTTCTGAAAGTTGCAGATCAGGGGATGTACAAGTGTGGAGGAGAGGGTGTACACGCGTGGAGGGGATGCAAGAACAGAGGATGTGATTCAAGCCAGTTTATTCTTTGTAGGGGCAATTTCTGGGGTATGTATAGACACGGGAATCCAGTAGTTCTAGAACAAAGTTCATGGAGATTTTTGAAGAATTTTGTTGTTACCTTTTGCTGCTCACACGGGAGAATTTTGCCCCTGATTTGACTATTTTTGGCAATTTTTGAGTGTTATTGCCTGACCAGCAACAAAGAGTGTTATTGCAGGTTTTTCAGGTTTTTTGGCCTACCGTTTGCTCTATTTTTTGTTGCTGGAGAGGAGGTCTACTCCCCCACCTCTAGGCCATGGCCTCCGACGGCGGCTGGGGTTTGGGGAAGAAGAGTTTAGCACGGGGGTGGGGATATGGAGGTTTAGGGTTTTTTATGTTGGGGAACGCGACAGAAAACAAAAATTTCCGGTATAGCGAGCACGCCCAGGACCACTATGGAGACTGCATACAAGGTTTGATCTGATCCGTACCGACTCGAAGCGCAGAGGAAGAAGAGTCGGTGGAGATCGTTGGTGCAGATCCCCGCAGCTAGGATTTTACAACCTCCCAACCGCGAGGATGTACTCCCTCGTCGGACAGCCCTTCGGGAGGCGGTCGGACAGTCCCCCGGACGATGTCACGGACAGCCCTTCGGGAGGACCCTCGAAACTCGAACGAAGACTCGGACAGCCCTACGGGAGGACACACGAACAGCCCCTCAGGCAAAATATCGAAACTACGAGCTCTCTACAGGGTTGCACACATACGGTGTCATCTATCCGGCAGGGCTTTGCCGTCCAGAACTAGTTCCTGCCGGAACCCAGACAACCTTCCGGCTCTACGAAAGACTCTTTTCGTGGGAGGGAGAGAGAGAGCTTGCAAAGCAAAGCATGTGTATGAGAGCACAAGGATGAAGAAATGGCAGCCCACTCACCTCCTATTTATAGGAAAACCAAGGGGTAGGGTGGTTTTACAATAAAACCCAAAATGCACATGAATGAAGTCCTTCCACAAGGGCATAAAAGTGAAACCAAGGAACAAGAGGGACTCCATGAAGGAGTCCACCATGTGGCCGGCCACACCCTCATGTGGGGCCCCAAAAATGGCTCCAATCCATCCATGTCATCCCCAAGATCTTTTGGAGCAAAGCCCCAAAAGGTGGCTTTCCATAAAGTAGTCCAAAAAGCACTTTCACTATTCACGGCGACATTTTTCAGCGTCCGCTCGAACTGAAAATATTTATGTGGGCTTAGAACAATTCTAGTACCCCACTAAAATAATTTTCAATGCGATCCGGAACAATTCCGGAATAGTGATTTTCATCTGCGAAAAGCATCTGAAGTGGTTCCGGCAGCTCCGGAACATTTCCGGTTTTCATCCCGGAAAATTCCAGAAAGTTTCCAGAACGATTCTGGCACCCTTCAAGAATTATCAGGCATGTGCCGAAACCAATTTGACTTTTTGGTATCCCATGAAACAACTTTTCAGTTTCACCGAAACTGTTCCGGTGACCTGTCTACGGAACTTTTCCGCTGTCCGAAACTTTTCCGGTGTCCGAAACTTTTCGGTGATTTTCTCTCAGACTCCCTGTCTAGTATTCAACAGATAGATGACCCTTAAGCGTGTGACCCTATAGGTTTGGTGAGACATAGACATGACCTGGAACCCCTTCCGATCAATGATCAACATCGGAGCCGTGGACACCCATATTGACCCCTATACCCACACGAATGAATATTCGAGTGAACCTCTAGTTGCCGTGAGCTATTCCTGTTGCTTCGCGATATGTTACAATTACCCGAGGTGAGACATGTAGGCATACTCGTGGATCAACAACTTGTCCACTATGCCAGTTACCTCATTGCCGGTATTGTTCTCTTTTCTTGTTCCCGTGTTCCGGCATCCCCGTGATCAAATCACAAAGTGTCTGGCCAGACGATGATGGATACCGTAACACCGAGAGGGCCCAGAGATATCTCTCCATCGTCGGAGGAGCAAATCCTAATCTTGAGCTATCAAGTTACTTGACATACTTTTCCATGAACCCGTAAGCCGCCGTAATAGCCACCCATTTACGGATGACGTTTAACAAACCCCAAAGTTCATGAAGCAAGCATGAAGAAACTCGATACTCTCATGGCCTAAGGAATTATGCAAACGTTAACCATCTTTGTGTTATTAACCATTAACTTGTGACATATGTATCTCATAGCATAACATCAATTCGGACCGATTCAACACGAGTGTTCTACCAACATCGCGTCCTCAAAATTGCCGGCATAGCCATGCCCATGATCAGGAAAACAGGACCATCATGCAACACTTGAGCCAGTCTTAGAGGCAAGACTAGGAATACAATTTACCGTTTATTATACCACACGTGCACACGAGTTTCCCTCCAAGCCTCGTTTAATTTGTAGACTCGAGAATCATTGCAGTTATAGCATGGAACATAAACATTCATTACAAACTTTGGAGATACAAAATAACTGTTATTATTGCCTCTAGGGCATATCTCCTACAGACTCCCACTTGCACTAGAGTCATAATCCAGTTACATGGCTTCCCTAACACCAATGGCTATCCGGTGTTGCTCATGCTTTGCTCGTGGTAGAGGCTTTGTCATCGGGTGTGACACATTCAGATCCGTGTGAACTTTGCGTACTTTCACTAAACCTTCTTCGACATGATGTCGAATGAGTTTATATTTGCGTTGAATATGCATTGTCTTATGGTGCGAACATGGCTCCCTTGCCTGAGCCACGGCGCCACTATTATCACAATAGATCTCCACCGGGTCTAGAGCACTTGGAACCACACCAAGGTCTTCAAGAAATTGCTTGATACTGACAGCTTGCTTGGAGGCTTCAGAAGCAGCAACATATTCCGCCTCCGTCGTAGAATCCGCCACAGTCTTTTGTTTGGAACTTTTCCAATCAACTGCGCCGCCGTTCAATATGAAAACATAGCTAGATTGAGATTTGAAGTCATCTGGGTCAGTCATGAAGCCTGCATCAGTGTAACAACTTACAATGAGCTCTTCATCACCTCCGTACACAAGGAGTAAATCCTTGGTCCTTCTGAGGTACTTAAGAATACCCTTGACTGCGGCCCAGTGTTCCAATCCTGGATCACCTTGGTACCGGCTGCTAACACTTAGCGCATAGGAAACATCCGGTCTTGTACATAGCATGGCATACATAATAGAACCAACTGCCGAAGCATATGGAATATCATTCATTTGTACTCGCTCATCGAGGGTCTGAGGACTCTGATTCTTGCAAAGCACTGTGCCAGGTGACATGGGGAGTAGGCCTTTCTTGGAGTTCTCCATGTTGAACCTTTTCAACACCTTGTCAATGTACGTGCTTTGGCTAAGCGCTATTAGGCGTCTTGATCTATCTCTATAGATCCTGATGCTCAATACATATGCCGCTTCACCTAAGTCTTTCATTGAAAAACTCCTTTTCAATGAGTCTTTTATTTCGCTAAGAAAATTCACATCATTTCCAATCAACAATATGTCATCCACATACAAGATTAGAAATGCTTTTGCGCTCCCACTAAACTTCTTGTAAACACAAGATTCTTCATCGTTCCTGATGAAGCCAAACTCTTTGACCACTTCATCAAAACGAATGTTCCAGCTCCTTGATGCTTGCTTCAGACCATAAATGGCTTTCTGAAGCTTACATACCTTTCCAGCATTCTTAGGATCGACAAAACCTTCTGGTTGTATCATGTATACATCCTGTTCAAGGTTTCCATTTAGGAAAGCCATTTTGACATCCATCTGCCATATTTCATAATCGAAATAAGCAGCAATTGCTAGTAATATCCGAACAGACCTAAGCATAGCTATGGGCGAGAAAGTCTCGTCGTAGTCCACTCCTGGAACTTGCGTGAACCCTTTCGCAACAAGTCTAGCTTTGTGGATAGTAATGTTACCATCCGCGTCCGTCTTTCTTTTGAAAATTCATTTACAACCAATGGGTTTTACGCCATCTGGAAGTTCTTCCAAGTTCCAAACTTGGTTTTCGTACATGCATTCCATTTCGGATCTCATGGCCTTGTGCCATTCCCTTGAGCTAGGCCCGGCCATCGCTTCCTTGTAGTGCGCAGGTTCATCGTCTTCAAGAATGAAGATTTCGTTATGAAACCACTCAGGTGGCTGGATAGCCCTACCTGATCTGCGCGGTTCAGTAACAACATTATCTGAAGTTTCCGCATCACATGCGACAACTTCCGGCTCGGTTGTAGGGATAATTTGCAGAATTACTTCCGGTTCCTTAGCCATATCAACAGTTGCTAAAGTTCACTAATCTCATTAAGTTGTACTGTCCTCCCACTCAATTCTTTAGCGAGAAATTCTTTCTCGAGAAAGTGTGCAACCTTTGCGACAAACATTTTGCCTTCGGACTGGTGGTAGAAGGAATATCCAATGGTGTTATTTGGATAACCTACAAAGTAACATTTGTCTGATCTAGGTTCTAGTTTGGTTGGCTGTAAACGTTTTACGTATGCCTCACAACCCCAAACCTTGAGATGCGACACACTAGGTATCTTCCCACACCACATCTCATGTGGTGTCGTCTCAACAGACTTAGACGGCGCTCTGTTTAAGGTATAAGCGGCAGTGAGTAGTGCGTGACCCCAAAAAGATATTGGTAGATCTGTAAGAGACATCATCGACCTTACCATGTCTAACAGGGTTCGGTTACATCGTTCCGACACTCCGTTTCGCTGTGGAGTTCCGGGAGGCGTAAGCTGTGAAACGATTCCACGGTCACTCAGATGTTGGCCAAACTCATGACTAAGATATTCGCCTCCGCGATCAGACCGCAGAAACTTAATCTTTTTGTCACGATGATTTTCTACCTCATTCTGAAAATCTTTGAACTTTTCAAAGGTTTCCGACTTGTGCTTCATCAAGTAGATATAGCCATACCGACTTAAATCATCAGTAAAAGTCACGAAGTAAAAATACCCACCCCGTGCGGCCGTGTTCATTGGACCACATACATCACTATGTATTATTTCCAATAATTCACCCGCCCGTTCAGGATGACCCGTAAACGGCGTCTTGGTCATTTTTTCCATCAAGCAAGCTTCACATGTGTCAAATGATTCAAAATCAAGGGACGGTAAAACTCCATCTTTATGGAGTCTTTGCATGCGTTCCTTTCCAATGTGTCCAAGCCGACAGTGCCACAAGTAAGTGGTGGTGGTATCAGCCTTCTTAAGGCGTTTAGCATTCACGTTAAAGACATCATTTCCACAATCAAGATTCAGTATGAAAAGGCCCCCAACAATGGGTGCAAATCCATAAAACATATCCTTACAATAAAGTGAACAACCATTGTTCTCGAACTTGTAGGAGTACCCATCGTGTACTAAACATGATCCAGAGATAATGTTTCTACACAATAACGGAACAAAATAACAGTTACTAAGTTCCAAAATAAATCCTGAAGGGAGACGTAGAGGCATAATGCCGACGGCTTGAGCGGCGATCCCAGCGCCGTTCCCGACTCGCATCACGACTTCATTCTTTGCCAACTTGCGCACCTTCTGAAGCCCCTGTATCGAGTTGCAAATGTGAGCAACCGATCCGGTATCAAATACCCAAGACTTAGAATTTTCGCTAGCAAGCAAAACGTCAATGACATTAACTTGTATAACAATTATACCTTTTCCGGTTTTCCCGGACTTCTTATCTTCCAGATACTTCTTGTAGTTTCTCTTCCAGTGTCCTGTGCCCTTGCAGTAGAAGCACTCAGTTTCATTCTTGGCTCCGCCCTTAGATTTGCGTTGGAAACTGGTCTAATCGGCGCCCTTGCCCTTCTTTGGCTTGCCTTTCTTTTTGAAACTGGCAGTTGTATTCACAAGCAACACTTGCTTGCGATTTTTCTGCAGTCCTCCTTCAGCAGTTTTTAGCATGGCAATCACCTCATTTGTTGTTTTGTCCATCCCATTCATGTTGTAGTTCATGATAAAACCGCCATAAGACGGGGGGAGTGAACCTAGCAACAAGTCCATAACATGCTCTTCTGGAAGTGGGAATTCCAGGATTTTAAGCCTTTCAGCGTAGCCAATCATATTGACTACGTGCTCGCCAACTGAACTGCCCTCAGCCATCTTGGTCTCCGCCATCATTTTCATGATGTCAAAACGTTCAGACCGTGCATTAAACTTGTAAAGAGCATCCAGATCCTTGATCATATCAAAGGAGTTATGGAATTCAAAATGTTTTTGAAGCTCTGAACTCATGCAAGACAGCATGAGGCACTGCACTAAGTTGTAATCATCATCCTTAGTGGCCCAGACATTTTGTATGTCTGCCGCGGCTGTTGCCGCCGGTTTAGGAGGAAGAGGTCCGTCAAGCACATACACTTTCTTAGCACCCCGGAGGACAATCCTTAGGGTACGGACCCAGTCCGCATAGTTGTTTCCATTTGCAGCTAACTTCTCTTTCTCTAACATAGGGCCTAAGTTGAACGCGGTGTTGCAAGCCATTTGATCTACAACGGAAAACACAAGTTCATTTAGACTTTGTTCATAATGATTTTTGGCACTAGTGAATAAATAATTTTTATTCTAAGGTGCACTCCCACTCAAATCAATATCTCTCATAATTGATTGTGAGTGATGCAAGACCCAACTTTCAATTCAGCGTCAAGGATGTAACCATCTCAAGTGACGAGAATTTCAATTGGTAGGCCAACTTGCCAATCACATCTCTATGTGACTCTTGTTCATCTTTCGATGCATGTGTTCCGAGCTCATGGCTTTCATGCTTTAACGTCAAGACAACCAAGTGATCTCGCTGCGAGGTCTCAACTCACTCGTCTCACACTTCTCTAATCGTTCGTACCCATGTAACCATGTGATACCCCGAATAGATAGGTGCCGTGACGGTGCTACACTTGGGAGAACACTAACTAATTGATATTCTAAGTGAGAGATCACCCTAATAAAAAGCGACTACCGCGCAATTAAGAAGGGTGCATCAAGAGGGATAAACATCTCAGGCAATTCATAATAGCATGATATGGTATAGCCCTTTCTGACGGAGAAGTCAAGTATTTCTTCGTCTTCGGCATTCGCGTCGGTGTTCACATTTGCGAAGATTGCCACCACCTTGTCGATGCACCAGATAATATTGCTATCTCTAGAGCTAATAAAATAAGTGCATTACATAAGGTTGACACGTAGGTCATTAAAGTGCAATCATATGGCTCCAGCCATCATGCCAAATCATGACACGCAGGTCATGTTAATTACATCATATAGCCATCTCATACGTAATCAAAATTGAATATGAGCTTTGCTATACCACATCACATGCAAACCATCCTGCAAAACCAAGTTAGACGCCTCTAATCGGTTTATACAAAATTTTATTTTACGTGGCTTCTAAGGTTTTGACTCAAACCGCAGCTACCAACGTTTATCATCAAGTATGATAATTCAAGTTGCTAGATTAACTTTCCAGGGTGTATGAAACACGAGATGATAAAATCTCGAGCCCCATACTAAACTTCGTCATACGCGTGACCCCCGTGCAGATCATATCTGCATTGCCCTTTCATCTGCGAAACATCCATACTTCTTTTGACTATGGTGGAACCCAAAGAATTGTTAGCACTTCGTTGATCTGTCAATCAGCATACTCAGGAGCAGCATGAAAGGATCGCGGATTGTCAGAACTTTGTAAGATTCCACCATTCCGTCAAGATATGGACTACGCAAATTCACGGGAAGCAACAGGAACATCGGGTAACAGATTTCATCTACTACCCGCACAAATAATTTTCAGCAATAGATCTCATCTACTAAAAAATTATACTATGCAATATCCATACATCTCATGTATTCTAGATCATAACATGCATCTACTCATAGCCTGGCTCTTGATGCCACTGTTGGGGAGCGTGACAGAAAACAAAAATTTCCGGTATAGCGAGCACGCCCAGGACCACTATGGAGACTACATACAAGGTTTGATCTGATCCGTACCGACTCGAAGCGCAGCGGAAGAAGAGTCGGTGGAGATCGTTGGTGTAGATCCCAGCAGCTAGGATTTTACAACCTCCCAACCGCGAGGATGTACTCCCTCGTCGGACAGCCCTTCGGGAGGCGGTCGGACAGTCCCCCGGACGATGTCGCGGACAGCCCTTCGGGAGGACCCTCGAAACTCGAACGAAGACTCGGACAGCCCTACGGGAGGACACACGAACAGCCCCTCGGGCAAAAGATCGAAACTACGAGCTCTCTACAGGGTTGCACACATACGGTGTCATCTATCCGGCAGGGCTTCGCCGTCCAGAACTAGTTCCTGCCGGAACCCAGACAACCTTCCGGCTCTATGAAAGACTCTTTTCGTGGGAGGGAGAGAGAGAGCTTGCAAAGCAAAGCATGTGTATGAGAGCACAAGGATGAAGAAATGTCAGCCCACTCACCTCCTATTTATAGGAAAACCAAGGGGTAGGGTGGTTTTACAATAAAACCCAAAATGCACATGAATGAAGTCCTTCCATAAGGGCATAAAAGTGAAACCAAGGAACAAGAGGGACTCCATGAAGGAGTCCACCATGTGGCCGGCCACACCCTCATGTGGGGCCCCAAAAATGGCTCCAATCCATCCATGTCATCCCCAAGATCTTTTGGAGCAAAGCCCCAAAAGGTGGCTTTCCATAAAGTAGTCCAAAAAGCACTTTCACTATTCACGGCGACATTTTTCAGCGTCCGCTCGAACTGAAAATATTTATGTGGGCTTAGAACAATTCTAGTACCCCACTAAAATAATTTTCAATGCGATCCGGAACAATTCCGGAATAGTGATTTTCATCTGCGAAAAGCATCTGAAGTGGTTCCGGCAGCTCCGGAACATTTCCGGTTTTCATCCCGGAAAAGTCCAGAAAGTTTCCAGAACGATTCTGGCACCCTTCAAGAATTATCAGGCATGTGCCGAAACCAATTTGACTTTTTGGTATCCCCTGAAACAACTTTTCAGTTTCACCGAAACTGTTCCGGTAACCTGTCTGCGGAACTTTTCCGCTGTCCGAAACTTTTCCGGTGTGCGAAACTTTTCGGTGATTTTCTCTCAGACTCCCTATCTAGTATTCAACAGATAGATGACCCTTAAGCGTGTGACCCTATAGGTTTGTTGAAGCATAGACATGACCCGGAACCCCTTCCGATCAATGATCAACATCGGAGCCGTGGACACCCATATTGACCCCTATACCCACACGAATGAATATTCGAGTGAACCTCTAGTTGCCGTGAGCTATTCCTGTTGTTTCGTGATATGTGACAATTACTCGAGGTAAGACATGTAGGCATCCTCGTGGATCAACAACTTGTCCACTATGCCAGTTACCTCGTTGCCGGTATTGTTCTCTTTTCTCGTTCCCGTGTTCCGGCATCCCCGTGATCAAATCACAAAGTGTCTGGCCATACGATGATGGATACCGTAACACCGAGAGGGCCCAGAGATATCTCTCCATCGTCGGAGGAGCAAATCCCAATCTTGAGCTATCAAGTTACTTGACATACTTTTCCATGAACCCGTAAGCCGCCGTAATAGCCACCCATTTACGGGTGACGTTTAACAAACCCCAAAGTTCATGAAGCAAGCATGAAGAAACTCGATACTCTCATGGTCTAAGGAATTATGCAAACGTTAACCATCTCTGTGTTATTAACCATTAACTTGTGACATATGTATCTCATAGCATAACATCAATTCGGATCGATTCAACACGAGTGTTCTACCAACATCGCGTCCTCAAAATTGCCGGCATAGCCATGCCCATGATCAGGAAAACAGGACCATCATGCAACACTTGAGCCAGTCTTAGAGGCAAGACTAGGAATACAATTTACCGTTTATTATACCACACGTGCACACGAGTTTCCCTCCAAGCCTCGTTTAATTTGTAGACTCGAGAATCATTGCAGTTATAGCATGGAACATAAACATTCATTACAAACTTTGGAGATACAAAATAACTGTTATTACTGCCTCTAGGGCATATCTCCTACATTTTATTCCTCCTGATGATTCGTGGGGAGAAGGGATGGGAGGGGGAATCACGTGAGGGGAGGCTTTTTTGGAAGGACATGGGGGACCTGCAGCGGAACTTGCCATATCTGGGCGGCCGCGAGATGCGCTCGCACAACACGCGGGCGCTGTGTAGCACAGTCCCAAATTTAATACCCGGTCCACATAGTTGACGTACGTGGCCATCGTTTCCTTGATGAAATTTGACCGCATGCACAATATTATTTTTCATAACTTTTTCATCACTTGATTTCTTCATTGGCCTAGCTTTAATAGCATCAGTAATCAGTGGTGCCATGACTGTATCAGCCACGACCTCCACGCCCATCGCCACCATCAGGCCCACCGGCGGCCAAGCGTTTCTTAAGCTTATACTCCTTTGGGACCTTCGCTTTGACGCGACAAGTTTGCCGCGTTACCGAGCTGATCTTCCAGGCAAGCGTGATGCTCAAAGCCTTTGGCACCTCCGCCGGTTCCATCTCCGACGGTTCCATGCGGCGGCAACGGAAGTAAGGAGAGGGTGGGAGAAAAGAGCGAAAATTGAACGAAGAGCGAGGAAGAATGGAAAAAGAGAGTAAGAAATTTTGACGCGAAAACAGTGCGGGATGCTACAAGAGCACATGCTCCCTCTTCCTTTGGAATGAGTTGGGAGGTAGTGAGCGATGTTTCACTTGTCCGGAATCGCGCAAAGCCCTTCCCCGCACCGTGTTGAGAACCAATACAAAGCCGTCAGGGCTAGTTCTTTTGTAGCTTATTTTGAGCTTCTAGAATAAGCTGCCCCCCACACAGCTTATTCTGAAAGGCCAAACTTAAATTTTATTTTAAAAGCCTACTAGTTGATCTTTAATTAGTAGACTTCTAATATAAAATTTTAGTTTGGACTTTTAGAATAAGCTGGATAGGGGGCAGCTTATTTCCACAGCTCTAAATAAGCTACAAAAGAACTGGCCTTAGATGGCTTCTGCGTTCCAGACAAAAAAAAAAGATTTGTGGGTCGGCGTGAAAGATGCCCTTAGGCCATGGCATGTGCACAACAAAATTCCACACCAAGATCAGAGCAACGCCACGCCAGACTCGCATCGTATGCACGTAACTATGTAATCAGTATTCCACACTGCATATAATTTCATCACCGAAAACCCAGGAACATGGCGATTATTAGGGGCGCCACACAAGGGTCCGCAACATATCGACAGTTGCAGCTGCAGGTCTGATCAATACTATCACCGATCAGTAATATTACAGGGCTAAGATCAAGCTTCAGCCTAAGCGGCGTTGCTGTGCGGGCACGGCGTGGGCTGGCGCGCCTCCGGCGACTGGTTGGAGATGGACATGAGCATCGACCTGTACTTGTCGGCCGCCCCGCTGTCGTCCTTCCCATCTTCCATGCGGCCGTTCGGCGACTTGACGCTCAGGGCCTCTCCCGCCGCCGGGGTGGACTGGGAGATCCCGATGAGCGACTGGCGGGCCGCGGCTTCCTCCTGGGCGCCGGTGGACTTCGTCGGCGTCGCGGGCGAGGCCATATATCCAATCACCGAGAGCTGCAAACACAGATAAATTCAAGTAAATTCCGGAGGTTGGTGAGACAAGTAGGGGGTGGAAATTTGGATCCCGGGTCACATGGGCATCAGCCAAGAGTGGCTTAAATTAGGTGGGTGACGCGTACAGAGCAAGTGCTTTGCACAAGTTTTGCATGAGCAGGGTTTTCGGGGACGGCACGGGAATCCTTGCGGATCCATCACACATCATAGTGTAATGCAGAAAGGGAAATTTCGAGCTTAGCTAGGACAGGATGCTCTGATTGGGTAGGTGACTCTTAAGAAAGAAAGCGATGCATAGCATAATTGCTGACACTTTTTGGTCATATAACCAGCACATGCTGTACACTATTCATTTCTGAAGTCACACAGTGCTCCGTACTGTTCGTAAGTACGGGGTTTCACCCAGAACTGGTGAGAACCGCAAGCTGCCAATCTCATGAACCCTACACGGTTAACCCTCAAAGCAAATTCACCGGACAGCAAAAACTAACGGAAGAGTAGTAACAAGCGTTTCATCAGGACCGTTTTCAGCAACAGCTCCGTGGGGTGGATACACCATCAAGACCACGGAAATATTTTGTTTCCCTAATCCTCATCTCCAGACGCTAACCAACAGCAACTCTAGCAACATATAGCTGATGAAATAGCAGCAACTTATGCACAGCTTTGGACGGCCCTTTCTTTATCGACAGATTCGACCAAGAACTGCGCATATCTCCCTAACTTTCCAGCCCAAAATCAGCACGTCTCTAAACCCCATGAACCACGAGATCTTCCTTACCTTCCCCCATGGCGGGTAAGGAATACTAAGAACCGCACAGATACCGGTGCGTCTGATGGTTCCGCCACACCAGGATCCCACAGATCCACTGGAACAAGCGACGAACGCAACCCCGCGAAAGGCACCCGGACCCCGAGACACGAGCGCGCGCGCGCGCCACGCAGAAATCCGGCGCGGGGAGGAGGGAAGCGTATGTGAACGAGGAGGGGCGCTTACCGGAGCGGAGGCCGGGGACGAGGAGGGGCGGGGAGCAGGGGAGCTTTTCGGCCGAAGGAAACAGGCGATAGGGAGGGAAGGGGAGACCGACCAACCGGATGAGCTGACGGGGCGCGGCCGCTTACCTTTATAGCCGTGGGCGTTTCTCCCCGCGGGGGGCAAGTGGACCAGCGCCGCGTCCGCCGCCCGTTGCTAAATGGACGGCCGCGGATCGGCTCCGGTCCATGGACTCGACGTTGGTTCACGGAGGAGGGCGTGAGGAGTCGGACGTGAGCTGGAGTCAAATACTAGGACGAACGAAACGCACGCGGCGTCGTCGCTCGTCGGCGGGCAGGTTGCGGGTATGGGGCCCGGCGGTCGGCGAGGGAAGGCGCTGGAACTCTGTGCCGCGGGGCCCGCCCCGCCTGGCGCATTTTTTTGCCTTGTGGAGATTAGTCTATGGAAGTCGCGACGGAGGTGGTGGGGCCCCGGAATCTGATCTCCGACGTGTACCCAGCTCAGACCTGCCTGCCTCCTAGCGGCCGTTCATACCGAAACCGCTCGAAACGCTGCTGGTCTTCAAAACTGTTAGAAGTAAATTAATTAGATTAATTAAAGGGTTAATCCCTGCTAAGTCGGTTGCTACTTGTAGCAACTGCCTCTTTGTAACTGTCTTTATATACTCTCAATCCATCAATGAAAGCAACGTTCCCATCATTTGTTTCCTTCTCTTGTTTTTACACTTTACACGTTATCAGCACGCGCTCTGCCGAGAGCGACAGAGAGCCACGAGAAAGATTTTACGGGAAAATAATCCAATGGAAGAAGAAGTATGTTTGGTGGACAGTTGTACCACTAACACAATATTAAGGGAAATAAAATATTTCCAAACTCTAACTAAGAGAAAAGGGAATATTATGACAATCGCCGGTCGCGATGCATCAATTATTGGTTCAGGACGAGCCACACTTGTTTTACCTATGGGTACTACGATTGTAATTGAGGATGCACTCTTGTATCCTGAATCTACACGCACCCTTCTTAGTTTCAAAGACCTCAGATCAAATAATTTCCATCTAGAAACAATTTCTGAAAATAATTCTGAATATTTGCTTTTAACAAAAAGCAATGGGTCTAAGAAACAAATTCTTGAAAAATTCCCCTCACTTTCATCTGGATTATATTACAGTTATATAAAACCCGTACCACATGTTGCGTACAAAATAATTTTTCAAGATCTTGATAAATTCAAGACTTGGCATGATCGCCTAGGTCATCCTGGTGTAGGGATGATGAGAAAAATTATTGACAATTTTATTGGTCACAACCTTCCAACTAAAAATTTCCCAAAATCATCAGATTTTGTGTGCACCGCATGTGCAACTGGGAAATTAATTATAAGACCATCTTATCTTAAGGTAAAAAGTGAGTCACTTAACTTTCTTGAACGCATTCAAGGAGATATATGTGGTCCAATTCAACCACTATCAGGACCTTTTAGATATTTCATGGTGCTCATAGATGCATCTACCAGATGGTCACATATATGTCTATTGTCCACACGAAACCATGCTTTTGCCAAGCTAATTGCTCAAATTATCAAATTAAGAGCAAATCATCCTGTAAATAGGATAAAAACAATTCGAATGGATAATGCCGCTGAATTTTCTTCACGTGCATTCAATGACTATTGCATGGCTATGGGCATTCATTTAGAACATTCTGTGCCTTATGTTCATACTCAAAATGGTTTGGCTGAATCTCTCATCAAAAGAGTAAAATTAATTGCTCGACCACTATTACAGAATTGTAAATTATCAGCATCTTGTTGGGCACATGCGGTATTACACGCCGCAGATCTGATACAAATCAGACCAACTACATATCATACAACCTTCCCGCCGCAACTAGTACGTGGCACTCAGCCAAGTATTTCCCATCTGCGAAAATTCGGTTGCGCAGTATACGTACCGATATCACCACCGCAGCGTACATCCATGGGCCCCCACAGAAAACTAGGGATCTATGCGGGTTATAATTCTCCGTCAATAATAAAATATCTTGAACCTCTTACAGGGGACCTGTTTACTGCCCGTTACGCTGATTCTATTTTTGATGAGGACCATTTCCCGGCATTAGGGGGAGAATCAAACCACAAAGAATGACAGGAAATAGATTGGAATGTAACAGGCATTCAGTCTTTAGATCCATGTACTAAAGAATCTGAAACTGAAGTTCAGAGGATCATAGATTTGCAACACATTGCAAATAATCTGCCAGATGCATTTACTGACCATAAAGGTGTCACTAAATCACATATTCCCGCTGTTAATGCACCAGAACGAGTGGAGGTACCAACTAAAACCACTCAAACCCCAAATGAGAGTAAGAGGGGGAGAAATCTGGTTAGTCGAAATATAGCTTCTCAAAAGCCTCCGCGAAAACAGAGAAAATCAAATCATCTACCAATAAATGCAATTCAACCTCAAGTTGAAGGACACCAACCAGATGCTCAACATCTTGAACCTAGCATAAATGCACATAAAAACATAATAGCTAGGACATCGGAACACCATGATTCTATTGTTATGGGAAATCACATAGAGTCTGAAGGTATAAAAGAAATTTCCATAAACTATACAGAATCAGGAGAATCATATAATAGAGAGACTACAATTGTCGACATATATTTCGCCTCTGAAATTGCTGAAACCCTTCAACTGGATCCAGAACCAAAGACCGTCAGGGAGTGCCTCAAGCGTCCTGATTGGCCTAAATGGAAGGAAGCAATTGAGACAGAACTGCACTCGCTCAACAAAAGAAAGGTATTTTCCTCAGTAATACCTACTCCTCACAATGTCTTCCCTGTTGGAGCAAAATGGGTTTTTGTTCGAAAAAGGAATGAAAACAATGAGGTGGTGAGATACAAAGCGAGGTTTGTAGCACAAGGGTTCACGCAAAGACCCGACATCGATTACGATGATACATACTCTCCTGTAATGAGTGGAATAACGTTTCGATACTTAATATCTTTGGCAGTACAAATGAATTTATCTATACAGTTGATGGATGTAGTGACAACATACTTATATGGGTCACTCAAATCGGACATATATATGAAGGTCCCTGAAGGACTTAAAATGCCGAATCCAAAAGCAAATCACAACGCATATTGTGTAAAATTACAAAAGTCACTGTATGGCTTAAAACAGTCAGGTAGAATGTGGTATAACCGACTGAGTGAGTTCCGTATTCAAAAAGGCTACTCAAATAATGATGATTTTCCTTGTGTATTTATAAAGAAGTCCTCAAATGGATTTTGCATCATCTCAGTGTACGTTGATGACCTCAATATCATTGGGAGTACACCTGATATAGAAGAAGCACGCAATCATCTAATGGCGGAATTTGAGATGAAAGATTTGGGAAAGACCAAATTCTGCTTAGGCTTACAGCTTGAGCATCTTCCCTCAGGAATTTTAGTATACCAACCTGCTTATATTCAAAAGGTTTTGGAAAAAATTAATATGGATAAATCATATCCAACCAAAACACCCATGGTTGTCAGATCCCTTGATATGAATAAAGATCCTTTTAGACCTTGGGATGATGACGAAGAGATATTAGGACCTGAATTCCCGTATCTCAGTGCCATTGGTGCGCTAATGTACCTTGCAAATTGCACCAGGCCTGATATTGCATTTGCGGTAAATTTACTAGCTAGACATAGCGCTGCTCCAACAAAACGTCATTGTACGGGAGTAAAGAATATCCTTAGATATTTACATGGCGCAAAAGATCTTGGCTTATTCTATCAGAAAAACCAAGATATGACTATGGTAGGATATACTGACGCTGGCTATCTATCTGATCCTCACAATGCCAGGTCACAGACAGGTTTCGTATTCTTATATGGTGGAACTGCTTTTTCATGGAAGTCAACAAAACAGACTCTTGTAGCAACTTTCACTAATCATTCTGAAATTATTGCATTATTTGAAGCATCTAAAGAATGTGTATGGCTTCGCAGGATGATTAACCATATTCAAACTTCATGTGGTGTTGGTTCATTAGGATCGCCAACTATTATATATGAAGATAATGCAGCCTGCATTGCTCAAATGCAAATGGGTTATGTGAAAAGTAATATCACAAAACACATTTCTCCTAAGTTATTCTATCCTCATGCATTACAGAAGGATGGAGAAATTGTTATTTTGCAAACCAAATCATGTGACAATCTAGCAGATTTGTTCACAAAGTCTTTACCAAATTCAACATTCCAGAAATATATTCATGGAATTGGTATGAGACACTTTCGAGATTTGCAAATTTCAGGGGTAGAAACTCCTAGAATCATAACCCATTAATTATCACCAGATAATAATTATTGTACTCTTTTCCTTTATGAGTTTTGTATCAGTTTTCTCATAAAAAGGTTTTTAATGAGGCAATATATTATCAAAAATCATATGCCATATTTTCTATTTTCCCTATTGGGTTTTTAAAGGAAGTATTTAAGACATATTAATTGTTCTCTAAACTCACAAATGTTTTTCTCCTTCTTCAAAGGTTTTATCGATTGAGTTATCAAGAGACAATAATCATTATATGTTGCACTATTTTCTTCTTATTATTTTTCCACCGGGTTTAAAGGAGTTTTAGCAACATATCTACACTGTTCTCCCCATATTTTTCCCCACAGGGTTTTTGGGGGAGACTTTCAAGATTATACAAAGGCTTTCACGAAGATGATGGACATTCTTAAAGGCACATACAAAGAGGAGTCTTCATCAAGATAATAAATATCCAAGACAAACAGTGATTAGGGGGAGTGTTAGAAGTAAATTAATTAGATTAATTAAAGGGTTAATCCCTGCTATGTCGGTTGCTACTTGTAGCAACTGCCTCTTTGTAACTGCCTTTATATCAGGGGTATATATACTCTCAATCCATCAATGAAAGTAACGTTCCCATCATTTGTTTCCTTCTCTCGTTTTTACACTTTACAAAAACCATCGCCGTTATGTGATGATACATCAACAACGTATGCATGCCTCGTCGGCAACCATCATCAGGCCATCATCTAAAAACGGAATTCCATTATCATTTTTGTTACCATTCTTTTCTGTCTGGATGCACATTAGAAAGAGAAGAGAAAGTATAATTTTCATCTCTCAACTCTTGGCGGGGTCTTTGGTCTCTCATCTTTGAAATCGGGACAAGTTGCAACTCTCAACAATTGAAATTGGACAAGGTTCGCCCGTGGTCTTCGTTTTGATCGGTTTTGATGCTGATTCGCCTCCCTTTTGATCGTCGCTAACTCTAATTCGTGTAATTTTACAAATCCGTGAACTTTTTCAAACCTGTGTAGTTTTCTTCAAGTTTGTGTAATTTTTAAAAATTCACATACCATTTCCAAATCCGTGATCTTTTTTTAAATTCGCGTATTTTTTTTCAAATCCACATTTTTTTTCAAGTTCATATATGTTTATCAAATCCGAGTACCTTTTTAAAATCCATGAACTGTTTTTGAAATTCGGGTACTTGTTTCAAATCCGCATACTTTTTACAAGTTCGCGTTCTTTTAGAAATTTGCGTAACTTTTTTCCAATCCACGTTTTCTTTTGAAATTCACGTACTTGTTTGAAATCCGCATACTTGTTTCCCAATAAAATGCATGTGAATTTGAAAGAAAAAACTACGTGTACTTTGAAAAAGCACATGGATTGAGAAAAGTACAAGGATTTGAAAAAGTATGTGAACTGGAAAAATGTTCATGGATTTGAAATAAGTGCCCGTATTTGAAAGCAATATGGAGAACCTACACGGATTTGAAATAAGTACGCAAATTTGAGTCGGCACGGTCAAAACCAGGGTGAGACGACAACAAAACTATGACCATGGGCGGATCTTGTACGATTTCAATAGTTGAAGGTGCAAGTTGTCCAGTTTCAAAGTTGAAAAAGTAAATATAGACCGCGCAAAGAGTCAACGGATGAAATATTTACTTTTCTCACATTAGAATGTTGGTTTGTGCTTCTGGAAGTACTGATTCACTGTTTCAAATGCCATGGCATTCGAATCAGATGCTGTGGCTAATAAGGTGATGAATTCCGTCAGGCAAAAGTGAGCAATCGTAAGTATGTAAGCAGTTTTGGTAGTCGGAGTGATAAAAACTGTACCATCAATGCCGATAAAATTGCATCACTAACAGCATGAATGGTTGGCCATCTAAAAGATAAAAAACAAAGACTAAGATTTATTTATTGTTAGTTTTAGAAAAATTTAAAATTGAATAACAGTTTTCTTTTTCTAATCCATATATATATATAAATTCCCAGTTTTGATAATACAAAGAAAGATGGTTGAAGGGACAATTGAGAACCAAGTAATAGGGGGAGTGTGACAACTGGCACAGTAAAGCTAGCCAGATGCCAACTAGTCTGCGTTCTCGGCTTTATAAGAATTTGTACATGCCCATCTAAAAAAAAATTGAGAGTCGGATGTTGATTGGTGCTCTGAACATGGTCCCATACCCCTTCTTTAGGAAAATGTCGCTTCTTTGGCGGCGGAGAGTCCAAATCATACAAGAAACACATTCCTCTCCTTTAGGAAAATGTCGCTCTCATCTTTGTGATGTGACAATTCTCCGTTAGGATTTTTTACATATCCATCAAACTTGGTATTGATTTCATGTTGAAAATCACACACATTTTAAAGCTAAACTAATACTCGGGTTTCAACCCAAAAAGATAAAAGTTCCCAGCTCGACATTTACCGTAACTCAACTCTATATATTTTATCTTTAAAATATTGGACATTCAACTCAAAGTTTTTAGTAAAACTTAAGCTTTCTGCACGTATAATTGAACTTTTAACTCAACCCATCTCTATTTTTCAAACAAGCAAGAATGTTGCGTTTTTGTATACCATTTGTCTAAACATAAAAAATATAACAATGAAAGACCACATCCAAATGTGTAGTGTACGATTGGTCTATCATGAACCTAAACATAACAAAAAGAAGAGCAAAGAAGAGAGAGAAATAAATCTATGAATCTGAAAAAAACTTTACACCCGTTAAAGCGAAGAAGAAGACCACAACAGAGAATGGCTGGTGGGTGACCTATGTGCATATAGCACTCATGGGACTGCGTGCCTAGCGACTAACCTATCATAAATGAAGGGCATACTTGGGTGTTGTCATGGACCTTGCTATGGACGGATTTGCCTTCCATAGAAAAAAAGCCAGAGGGTGTAAAGCTCTCATATGTATCTGTAGCCGATCCTTCAAAATTGTTTCAGAAAGCAAAAATTATATATATTTTGAAGAGTTAAATCGGACCCAGTTGAAACCCATCCGCTTTAATTCCTCAAAAAATATACTCCTTGCGTCGGCCACCACTTATATTTACTCTCCCGTGGCTCAATCTTAGGATAAATTTTCGCCTCCCTGCTAAGCCTCGCTTGCATGCGTCGTTTAGTTACTCTGCTAGTTGGGCCTGGCCTATTATCTTCTGCTGCTTAGCGGCGCTCATGGGCACTGGATAGTTTCCGCCCGCTCGCGCCATAGTGGGCTTGGCCCTTTAGGAACCGCGTATAGCCGACCGTCGCTCAGATTCGGCCCGTATCTAGTTAATATATCTGCAATGTTTATTATTTACGCATAATTCATGTAAATTCAACCTTTCCCCGGATCGTAGTATTATATATCTAATTAGATCAGATAAATGTATAAATCACGATCACAAATTTTTATCCTTGTTTGGACTGTTTAACTTTCTGTTATCACATAATTAGCATTAATGCAATAATTAACATGTCTACTCAATAATTAATTAATCCTAGCTCATAATTACATGTGTAAATATACCGTGTTTATCAGAATGATGCCTAGATTCCGCTTATTTCACCCTTTAGCATGCTTGCCTCAACTAAAAGTGATATTAGGCTCAATCTACGTTTAACCTTTCTTTTCGTAGAAAAAAGACATATGCCTTATATCTTGTGTGGCCTGTTAAGCTCCACATATGGCATGATATCCTGTTATTAGCCTATATGTGTTGCGATACCTATATCCTAAGCTTGTTGGTTTTTCACATATGGACTGATATCCTGTTACCTAGCATAGCATCTTTCTTTGTATGTTGCTCGCCAGCGTGCTTGTAGTATGCATGCTTAATTATGCCATGCTTATGGAGCTGAAGTTATGCGATGAGATGGAAAGTGATATGAAGTAAGATGGTAACGGTGGGAGGCCAGGCGGAATCCCTCGATTTTTTTCCCACTCAAGCAGACCATGAACTGAGTAATGGGAACATGGTTCCAGACTGAGCGTGCTAACCATGCATGGGTATGGTTTATGGGATCTCGTCTCTTGACTGGCACCCGTAACAGTGCACAAATTTCATGAGGCACAAGTTGGTTTTCCATTTGCCTTACTAACAATAGGCCATCAGGGGGGATCCTCTGGTGGCTTGTAAGCTTGCAGGCCGATCCCTAAGTGGTTATCCCTGTACTAGGGTAATAGCCATCCTGGCTGCACACACATACGATTGAGACTGATCCGGATCTTCGATTGGACTCTTGATTGGATGTTGACTCGCCTGGTGGGTTTTGTGGACTGGGATATATCTGGACATATAATGCACTTGGCTGGCTTGTAAATGAGGGACAACGTATGGCTACAGAACTGCAAACCCCGTTGGGATAAATTAAATAGCCGTGTGGGTACATTACTTGGATCCTGTAACCTGATCGTAGTGCAACTTCAACTTTATAATTAAACTTGACAACCGTGTAAATGCATTGTGAGTTTCTTCCTCGTGAGAGATGCGACACGGAAAATAAGGTTGTCTCATATTTGTGGTAGGTAGGTGAATTGAGTAGATGATGTGCGTTCCTTTAATTACTTTTATGCGCTCTATCACCTCATGTCCAATTTACACAAGTTGTAGCATGTCTCTATGGAATGCTTACTGCATGTGCCGGTAAACCACCTTTTTTCCTTTCTTTGAAACATGTTGCATACAATAGTTCTAGGTTTGCGTAAACCTTACGAGTACAAATGAGTACTCACCATGCTTAATTTACCCCCTCCCCAGATTGCCACCAATCTAACTGATCGCAATTCAAAGCAAGTTTGTCGATGAACGACGTTAGCCGGTTATCCCACAAACAACTGTATGGACATGGATATTTAGGCTTTGCTTTTGTTTAAGTTTTTTTAAGGCAATTTGTATTTTTACTTGTGTAAGGTATATCCCCTTTCGTTGTATGAGTTTTATCTCGGTAGAAAGACCCTTGTGTACTTACTCGTTAAATCTGACTCTCCATAGTAGTTGTATATATAACTATTGTTGTTGTGGATTATTTTCTTTATCTATGTTGCGACACCGACCGTTCCACCACATTGTGTACACGTTTTGACGTGTTTGTTGTGTGAAGGTGGCACATTAAGATCGTGAAAGCACAACATGCTCTCTTGATGGTTTTGATAATTCATGACAACATACATTGTCTCTTGGACTAATACTTTTACCTAGTGTATTTCAGATAAAGTCCATAGAGATTGATGGGTTGGCAAAAGGAGTGTGGAGAGTATCCCCAAGGAGGAAAAGAAGAAGGAATAGATTGGCCAAGCCTCAAGCAAAGGACTTTACATTTTATCTTTTGTTAGAAATCACTTTGAGTCCATAGGAAAACCAATACTATTAAAAGGGAGTATGGTTTTGTTGGTGAACAAAATGCTCATACGTGCACAAGTGATAGTACAAGCTCTTCTACAAAAGTTTGTCCAAAGCCAAATACTCAAAATCGGTGCAACCAACACATTCCACTCGGTGCCACCGATTCCAAACCTCAGACAGACTCAGCCAAAACCTAGATTTTCGGTGCAACCGATTCCACCGATATTGTTGGATCGACGTCACCAAGATTGGGCAATCTGACCGTTGGTCACCTTATCGGTGCAACCGAGTTTCCTATATCGGTCTCACCGAGATTCGAAAGTTGCCACCTTTTGGTCATTTCGGTACCACCGAGATTAACACATTGGTGTCACCGAGTTGGTCATTTTGTGTGTAACGGTTGGATTTTTGGAGATGCCTATATATGCCCCTCCACCACCACTCACTCGCAAGAGAAGCACTCAGAACAGTTCCCCACTCATAACTACTGATTTTCTAAGAGAGGGACACCTACTCATGTGTTGAGGTGATGCCATTCCATTCCTACCATACGAATCTTGATCTCTAGCCTCCCCAAGTTGCTTTCCACCCAATCAATCTCTTCTACCATGCCAAATCTGTGAGAGAGTGATTGTGTGTTGAGGAGTCTATCATCTTGAAGCACAAGAGCAAGGAGTTCATCGACACAATCGAGCCTTTTACCTTTTGGAGGGTGGTGCCTGATGACCCACAAGTATAGGGGATCTATCGTAGTCCTTTCGATAAGTAAGAGTGTCGAACCCAACGAGGAGCAAAAGGAAATGATAAGCGGTTTTCAGCAAGGTATTCTCTGCAAGCACTGAAATTGTCGGTAACAGATAGTTGTGTGATAAGATAATTTGTAACGGGTAGCAAGTAGCAATAGTAACAAAGGTGCAGCAATATGGCCCAATCCCTTTTGTAGCAAGGGACAAGCCTGAGTGAACTCTTATATAAAGTAAAGTGCTTCCGAGGACACATGGGAATTATTGTCAAACTAGTTTTCATCATGTTCATATGATTCACGCTCGCTACTTTGGTAGTTTGATATGTGGGTGGACCGGTGCTTGGGTGCTGTCTTTACTTGGACAAACATCCCACTTATGATTAACCCCTCTCGCAAGCATCCGCAACTACGAAAGAAGAATTAAGACAAAGTCTAACCATAGCATTAAACTAGTGGATCCAAATCAGCCCCTTACAACGCAACGCATAAACTAGGGTTTAAGCTTCTGTCACTCTAGCAACCCATCATCTACTTATTAGTTCCCAATGCCTTCCTCTAGGCCCAAATAATGGTGAAGTGTCATATAGCAAGACTTATCCCATGTCCTCAGGAACAAAAGTAACTACTCACAAAGCATAATTGTGTTCATGATCATAGAGGATTTGAATAGCATTAAGGATCTGAACATATGATCTTCCACCAAGTAAACCAACTAGCATCAACTACAATAGGTAATTAACACTACTAGGAACCTCACAAGTACCAATCGGAGTTGCAAGACGGAGATTGGATACAAGAGATGAACTAGGGTTTGGAGATGAGATGGTGTTGATGAAGATGTTGATGGAGATGAGTCCCCTCCAATGAGAGGAGTGTTGGTGATGACGATGGCGACGATTTCCCCCTCCGGGAAGGAAGTTTCCCCGGCAGGACGACCCTGCTGGAGCTCTAGATTGGTTCTGCTCAAGTTCCGCCTCGTGGTGGCGGCGTTTCTTCCCGAGAGGTGTCTCTTGATTTTTTTCTGGGATGAAAGCCATCATATAGGAGAAGATGGGGGCTAGAGGGGCCACAGGGGGCCCACGAGCCCCCCAGGCGCGGCCAAGGGGGTGGGCCGCGCCTGGCAGGCTCGTGGCCTCCTGGTGGCTCACCTCTGGTATTTATTTCGCCCAGTATTTTTTATATATTCCAAAATAATTCCTCGTTGATTTTCATAGCTTTTGGAGTTGTGCAGAATTGACATCTCAAACTTGTTCCTTTTTCAGCCCAGAATTCCAGCTGCCGGCATTCTCCCCCTTCATGTAAACCTTGTAAAATAAGAGAGAAAAGGCATAAGTATTGTACCATAACGTGTAATAACATCTCATAATGCAATATATATCAATATAAAAGCATGATGCAAAATGGACGTATCAACTCCCCCAAGCTTAGACCTCGCTTGTCCTCAAGCGGAAGCCGAGATCAATAAATATGCCCACATGTTTAGAGATGGAGGTGTCGATAAAATAAAATACGGACATGCAGGCATCATGATCATATTCAGAACAACAATATCTTCATATAATCCCTTATGCCAAAGTGACAATTCATTCACAATGTAAAGCATGCATTACGAATCTCATTGAGAATTAACAAGCAATAGTCCTTAGCCATTGAAACAATTGCAATTTATCATAACATCGGAAAGAGTCAAATAAGAGCTTGTAAGGCAAATCCACATACTCAATCATCTTTTAGCCTTCCACAATTGCTAAAACTCACTCGGTACTCATGAGATCAAAGTTTCAGTTGGACACAGAGAAAGATAGGGGCTTATGGTTTCGCCTCCCAACGATTTACCTCAAGGGTAATGTCAATAATAATAATTCATGATTACTTACTCCCAAGTTAATATATGCATATTGATCTTTCCCTAGCTCATGACGCTTGCCAAGATAATGGCAAAAATAAGGAATTGGTGTTGATCACCATGACTCTTTTAAAGATAAGAAGTAAAGGTACAAGATATGCCCTTCGTAGAGGGAAGCAGAGGTTGTCATGCGCTTTTAAGGTTTGGATGTGTGATCTCTTAGTGTGAAGGAACGTCACTTTATATTGCCTCTTGTGATAAAGAACTTTATTATCCAGTCTGTCGCTTTTATTTCTTCCTCATCACAAGTTCGTACAAAGCTTATTTTCCACACACTAATAGATCATACATATTTAGGGACCAATTTTTTATTGCTTGCACCAATGACAACTTACTTGAAGGATCTTATTCAATCCATAGGTAGGTATGGTGGACTCTTATGGAAAAACTGGGTTAAGGGTTTTGTGGATGCACAAGTAGTATCTCTACTTAGTGCAGAAGTTTTGGCTAATATGAGGTGGAAGCCAGCGTCACATGCTAAAGGATCCATAATCATATAATATTGTTCGGAACCAATCAAACATAATTCATTATGATGTCTTCCTTGTCCAACATCTACTTCTTAGCATGTAATAGTTTAATGAGTGTTCACAATCATAGATGGTGTCAAAGATGATATATTTATATGTGAACCTCTCTTTCTTTATTACTTCCTATTAATTGCAACAATGACCAAGGTCTACGTTTTTTTACCCACAACAAGTTTCAGTCAACATTCTTTTTATATGTGAAGTCACCACTTCTCATTAGATCATCACATGATCTTTCATGCTTTTGTCCCTTTATTATTTTAAATCATGGCAAGAAGCAAAGCCTTTAACTAAAACACTCTTTATTATATAACTTACGAACTCGATTACATTGGGGGTAACACAAAGCAAAACTCAATCCTAGATCATACTAAGAACTTTATTCTTCTAGATAACACTATTACTAAAAGGATCGAACTAATATATAAAAGTAAAGGCAAAAGATGTGATGGTGATACGATACCGGGGCAACTCCCCCAAGCTTGGCACAAGCCAAGGGGAGTGCCCATACCTGTGTTTTTAATTGTCTTCCTTTGGAGGTGGTGGTGGTGAAGTTGGGATACCGGTTGGCTTGCTCAAGCTGGCCTTCAGATCCAATAACTCACTAAGCACGCGCTGAATCATAATTGTGTTTTTCTGGGTTTCTTCCAGAAGATGTTTGTTGGTCGGCCCCCATGAGCTTTCTCCTACATCACTTTCACTTGGGCGGGATATATCCCAATTGGAGGGTATGTGTGTACGAAGTGTATTTTCAACTCCATAGTTATGAATCAAATTGTGAAAGTTGTTTCGATGTAACCTGTGTAGCGGCCTCCTAGGAAGGAGCCCTTCTCGTGCTTGCTGGCCTCCACGATTGTTGATAGTGGCCATGGCTTGATGAGGATTTGAATAGTGGAGATGCCAGCCAAAGTGCCCTACTTCGAAGCCGGAGGGTGCACCTCAGAGGAATCCCCATCATCTTCCTCCATGTTTGTCTCATCAACTTCTGATCCTTGAGACTCCATCTGCATCAACCAAGCATCATCGTGCACTTGATTGGAGGCGGAAGACGACATGATGCTCGACCTTCGAAATCCTGACAGAAAACAACTTGAAATGAAAACAGAGGATATTTGCGTGATAGAGAGTCAGACCTTTCGGGAGATTATATAATGAAATTTTTACCGACCATAAGGAGTGCTCCACAAGAAAACGTAGTCCGGGAGGCACACGAGGTTCTCACGAGCCCCCTAGGCGCGGCCAGGGGGTGGGCCCGCGCCTGGCAGGCTCGTGGCCTCCTCTTGCGCTTTCCGGACTACCTTAAAATTTTGTATTTTTCTAAATATTCCAAACGGAGAAAAATTGCTATTGGAAAAGTTTTTGGGTCAGTTTGCTTACCGTATCACATACCTCTTCATTTTCGGAGTCTGAAACGGGCTGGTAAACATTCCTGATGTACTCCTCCGGAGTTATGGTATTAATTATATTGCTTTCTACATTTATGGGAGTACCTGAGATGTAATGCTTGATTCTCTGCCCATTCACAACTCTCAGAAAATTGCCTTCCGCATTGTTGATTTTGATGGCGCCGGAACGATATACTTCTTCGACAGTATAAGGACCTTCCCATTTAGAGAGGAGCTTGCCTGCAAAAAATCTTAAGCGGGAATTGTATAGCAAGACATAATCACCTACATTGAACTCACATTTTTGCATCCTTTTATCATGCCACCTCTTAAATTTCTCTTTAAATAACTTGGCATTTTCATATGCCTGAGTTCTCCATTCATCAAGTGAGCTAATATCAAATAACCTCTTCTCACCAGCAAGTTTGAAATCAAAGTTAAGTTCTTTGATTGCCCAATACGCCTTATGCTCTAGCTCAAGAGGTAAATGACATGCTTTACCGTAAACCATTTTATCAGGGGACATGCCCATGGGATTCTTATAAGCAGTTCTATAAGCCCACAGTGCATCATCAAGTTTCTTAGACCAATTCTTCCTAGACCTATTAAAAATCTTTTGCAAAATTAATTTAATTTCTCTATTGCTTAACTCTACTTGAGTACTAGACAGAGGATGATAAGGAGATGCAATTCTATGGTTGACATCATACTTAGCAAGCATTTTATGGAAAGCACCATGAATAAAATGTGAACCACCATCAGTCATTAAATATCTAGGGACTCCAAATCTAGGGAAAATAACTTCTTTAAGCATCTTAATAGAGGTATTATGATCAGCACTACTAGTTGGAATAGCTTCTACCCACTTAGTAACGTAATCAACAGCAACTAAAATATGAGTATACCCATTGGACTTTGGAAAAGGTCCCATATAATCAAAACCCCAAACATCAAATGGTTCAATAACAAGTGAATAATTCATAGGCATTTCCTGACGTTTACTAATATTACCTATTCTTTGACATTCATCACAAGACAAGACAAACTTACGGGCACCCTTAAAGAGAGTAGGCCAATAAAAACCGGATTGCAATACCTTGTGTGCAGTTCTATCTCCAGCATGGTGTCCTCCGTAAGCCTCGGAGTGGCACTTCTGTAAGATCTGTCCCTGTTCATGCTCAGGTACACAATGTCTAATAACACCATCTACTCCTTTATATAGGTGAGGATCATCCCAAAAGTAATGTCTCAAATCATAGAAAAACCTTTTATTTTGTTGGTACGTGAAACTAGGTGGTATATATTTAGCAACAATGTAATTAGCATAATCAGCATACCATGGTGTACTGCGTGAATTATTGATGACATTTAATTGTTCATCCGGAAAGCTATCATCAATAGGTAGTGGGTCATCAAGAACATTCTCTAACCTAGACAAGTTGTCTGCTACGGGGTTCTCAGCACCCTTCCTATCAACAATATGCAAGTCAAATTCTTGTAGCAAGAGAACCCATCTAATAAGTCTAGGTTTAGCATCTTTCTTTTCCATGAGATATTTAATAGCAGCATGATGAATGTGAATAGTAACTTTAGAATCAACAATATAAGGTCTGAACTTATCACATGCAAACACAACTGCTAAAAATTCTTTTTCAGTAGTAGCATAATTCCTTTGGGCACTGTCTAAAGTTTTACTAGCATAATGAATAACATTAGTTTCTTATCAACTCTTTGTCCTAGGACAACACCAACAACATAATCACTAGCATCACACATAATTTCAAAAGGTAGGTTCCAATCAGGTGGTTGAACAATAGGTGCAGTTTTCAAGGCCTTCTTGTGGATTTCAAATGCTTCTTCACAATCATCATAAAAAACAAACGGAATATCTTTTTGCAACAGATTAGTGAGAGGCCTAGAAATCTTAGAGAAGTCTTTAATAAACCTTCTGTAGAAACCAGCATGACCAAGGAAACTTCTTATACCTTTAACGTCTTTGGGGCTTGGCATCTTCTCAATGGCATCCACTTTACCCTTATCAACTTCAATACCTCTTTCAGAAATTTTATGTCCGAAGACAATGCTTTCATTAACCATAAAGTGGCACTTCTCCCAATTCAAGACAAGGTTAGTATCTTCACATCTCTGCAAAACTCGATCAAGGTTGCTCAAGCAATCATCAAAAGAAGATCCGTAAACGGAGAAATCATCCATGAAAACCTCAACAATCTTTTCACAAAAGTCAGAGAATATAGCCATCATACATCTTTGAAAGGTAGCAGGTGCAGTACATAAACAAAATGGCATACGTCTATAAGCAAAGGTACCGAAAGGGCAAGTAAAAGTGGTTTTCTCCTGATCAGATTGTGAAACATGTATTTGGGAGAAACCAGAATAACCATCTAGAAAGCAAAAGTGTGTATGTTTAGATAATCTTTCTAGCATTTGATCAATGAAAGGTAGATGGTAATGATCTTTCTTAGTAGCTTTATTTAACTTCCTAAAATCGATTACCATCCTATAGCCGGTAACAATTCTTTGTGGGATCAATTCATCTTTATCATTAGGAACAACGGTAATACCTCCCTTCTTAGGGACACAATTCACCGGACTTACCCAATCACTATGAGCCACAGGGTAAATAATACCTGCTTCCAAGAGCTTTAATATTTCTTTTCTTACCACCTCTTTCATCTTAGGATTCAGTCTTCGTTGGGGGTCGGCAACTGGTTTGGAATCAGGATCAATTTTAATTTTATGCTGGCATAGAGTGGGACTAATGCCTTTAAGATCATCAAGAGTATATCCAATAGCAGCACGGTGCTTCCTTAGAGTTTTCAATAATTTCTTTTCTTCATGCTCTGAAAGGTTAACACTAATAATAATAGGATATATTTCTTTTTCATCAAGATAAGCATACTTAAGAGTATCAGGTAATTGTTTAAGCTCAAACACAGGATCACCCTTGGGTGGAGGTGGATCTCCAAGTAATTCAACAGGCAAATTATTCTTAAGGATAGGACGTTGTTCAAACATAACTCTATCTATCTCATTCCTTTCATCCATATGAATATCATTTTCATGTTCAAGCAAGTACTGCTCTAAAGGATCAGTAGGAGGCACTACAACAGAAGTAAGAGCAACAATTTCATCCTTACTAGGCAATTCTTTTTCATGAGGTTGTCTACTAAACTTAAAAAAATTAAATGCATGCCACACACCTCCAAAGCCAACAATAAGAGTTTGTTTCTCACAATTAATTTGAGCATTAACAGTATTGAGAAAAGGTCTACCAAATATGATCGGACAAAAGCTATCTTGTGTGGTAGTAAGAACGAGAAAATCAGTAGGATACTTAGTTTTACCACACAAGACTTCAACATCTCTAACAATTCCCACGGGGCAAATAGTATCTATATTAGCAAGTTTAATAGAAACATCAATAAATTCCATCTCGACAGGTGCAATCTCGTCTTTAATTTCGTTATATAAAGATTGAGGTATTGCACTAACACTAGCACCCACGTCACTTAAACCATGATAACAATGATCTCCTATCTTAATAGAAACAATAGGCATGCCAACTACAGGTTTATGTTTGTCTCTAGCATGAGGTTCAACAATTCTAGCAGAAGCTTCACAGAATTGAATAACATGCCCATCAACATTATCGGCCAAGAGATCTGTAATAATAGCAAACTAGGTTCAACTTTAATTTTCTCAGGGGGTGTAGGTGTTCTAATGTAGCCCTTACGGATCATAGTTGAAGCTTTAGCATGATCCTTTATTCTAACAGGGAAAGGTGGTTTCTCAATGTAAGCAGTAGGAACAATAGAATCATTATAAGCAATAACTTTCTCTTCAACTGGAATAGGTTTAGCTACATTAACTTCTATGGGAGGATGATATTTAAACCACTTCTCCTTAGTGAGATTACCATGAGTAGCAAATTATTCACATAAAGAAGCTACTATCTCAGAGTCAAGCCCATGTTTAGCGCTAAAATCATGAAAAGTATTTGTTTCTACGAAAGATTTAACGCAATCAAACTTAAGATTCATACCTGACTCCTTACCTTCATCAAACTCCCAATCTTCAGAATTGCGTTTAATTCTGTCCAATAAATCCCATCTGAAGTCAATATCTCTCTTCATAAAAGAACCGGTACAAGAAGTATCAAGCATGGTGCGATTATCATGAGAAAGCTGAGCATAGAAGTTCATAATAATAATCTATCTAGGGAGCTCATGGTTGGGGCATGAATATAACATTGACTTAAGCCTCCCCCAAGCTTGAGCGATACCTTCTCTATCACGAGGCCAAAAATTATAGATATAATTCCGATCACGATGTACTAAATGCATAGGATAAAACTTTTGATGAAATTCCAATTTCAATCGTTTGTAGTTCCATGATCCAGTATCATCACATAGCCTATACCATGTCAATGCTTTATCCTTCAAAGATAAGGGAAAGACCTTCTTCTTGACCTCATCTTCGGGCAAACATGCCAGCTTAAATAAACCACAAACTTCATCTACGTAGATTATATGCGAGTCGGGTGTGATGTTCCATCTCCTGTAAAAGGATTAGCCAACAGTTTCTCTAGCATACCCGAAGGAATTTCATAATAAATATTTTCAGTGGGTGCAGTAGGTTGAGGAGAAACTCTTTGTTCTTCCGGTCGAGGTGAAGATACCCCGAACAAGCTCTTCAAAGGATTAGTTTCCATAGTGACACGTGACAATAAATTTCAGCACACAATATAAATGTTTCCTTACCAAATTCCACTTACCAAAGGCACTTCACTCCCCGGCAACGGCGGCAGAAAAGAGTCTTGATGACCCACAAGTATAGGGGATCTATGGTAGTCCTTTCGATAAGTAAGAGTGTCGAACCCAACGAGGAGCAAAAGGAAATGATAAGCGGTTTTCAGCAAGGTATTCTCTGCAAGCACTAAAATTGTCGGTAACAGATAGTTGTGTGATAAGATAATTTGTAACGGGTAGAAAGTAACAATAGTAACAAAGGTGCAAAAATATGGCCCAATCCCTTTTGTAGAAAGGGACAAGCCTGAACGAACTCTTATATAAAGTAAAGTGCTCCCGAGGACACATGGGAATTATTGTCAAACTAGTTTTCATCATGTTCATATGATTCACGTTCGCTACTTTGATAGTTTGATATGTGGGTGAACTGGTGCTTGGGTGCTGTCCTTACTTGGACAAACATCCCACTTATGATTAACCCCTCTCGCAAGCATCCGCAACTACGAAAGAAGAATTAAGACAAAGTCTAACCATAGCATTAAACTAGTGGATCCAAATCAGCCCCTTATGACGCAATGCACAAACTAGGGTTTAAGCTTCTGTCACTCTAGCAACCCATCATCTACTTATTACTTCCCAATGCCTTCCTCTAGGCCCAAATAATGGTGAAGTGTCATGTAGTCGACGTTCACATAACACCACTAGAGGAGAGACAACATACAACGCATCAAAATATCGAACGAATACCAAATTCACATGACTACTAGTAGCAAGACTTATCCCATGTCCTCAGGAACAAAAGTAACTACTCACAAAGCATAATCGTGTTCATGATCACAGAGGATTTGAATAGCATTAAGGATCTGAACATATGATCTTCCACCAAGTAAACCAACTAGCATCAACTACAATAGGTAATTAACACTACTAGCAACCTCACAAGTACCAATCGGAGTTGCAAGACGGAGATTGGATACAAGAGATGAACTAGGGTTTGGTGATGAGATGGTGCTGATGAAGATGTTGATGGAGATGAGTCCCCTCCAATGAGAGGAGTGTTGGTGATGACGATGGCGATGATTTCCCCCTCCGGGAGGGAAGTTTCCCTGGCAGGACGGCCCTGCCGGAGCTCTAGATTGGTTCTGCTCAAGTTCCACCTCGTGGCGGCGGCGTTTCTTCCCGAGAGGTGTCTCTTGATTTTTTCTGGATGAAAGCCATCATATAGGAGAAGATAGGGGCCAGAGGGGCCACAGGGGGCCCACGAGCCCCCCGTGCGCGACCAGGGGGTGGGCCGTGCCTGGCAGGCTTGTGGACTCCATGTGGCTCACCTATGGTATTTATTTCGCCCAGTATTTTTTATATATTCCAAAATAATTCCTCATTGATTTTCACAGCTTTTGGAGTTGTGCAGAATTGACATCTCAAACTTGTTCCTTTTTCAGCCCAGAATTCTAGCTGCCGGCATTCTCCCTCTTCATGTAAACCTTGTACAATAAGAGAGAAAAGGCATAAGTATTGTACCATAACGTGTAATAACAGCTCATAATGCAATATATATCAATATAAAAGCATGATGCAAAATGGACGTATCAGTGCCTCCTAGATTGGTTAGGTGTCGCTTGGGAGCCTCCTACTTCATGTTGTCAAGTGAACCAAGAAGTTTATAAGGGCAAGGAGATCGCCTACTTCATGCAGATCTACCCCGAGTTAGGCTAGTCCTCCATGGACGTAGGCCATGATGGTATAGTCAAGGTTGCTTCTTCGTCGAACCCTCCATGGATAGAGCCCTTTGTGGACTCTCGCGACCATTACCCTCCGTGGGTTGAACACTCCATAAACAAGGATGTACGATAGCGCCACCTATTAGAATCACGGGAAAAATCTTGTGACCCTCACGCGTTTGATCTCTCTCTATCTCTAATCCTTACTTCCATGTGCAATGTCTTTACTTTCCGCTGCTATACTTGATGACTTGCATGTGTAGGGTGTTCTAGATTTGCTATGTATGCTAAAACTGCCAACCCTTGAACTTGTGCTTGAGGTAGTTTTAAATTCCTGCAAATAGTCTGTTCACCCCCTATAGACATACACTTATAGTGATCCCGAGCATTGGTCTCCATTGTTTCGGTTTAAACACTGTGGAGGAAGATGGATGTGTCTAGTATGGAGAGTTTGTATTGTAGAGTTCCCATTCTTGATGGAGAGCACTATAGTCGATGGAATAATGCCATGATCGATCTATTTGACAAATTCCATTTGCGAAAACATATTGAAAATCCCTATGTGCTCCCCATTTATGAATTGCATCCCACACACGAAGAGGAAATTAACATGCTTGGTAACTTAAGAACTGTCAATCTTATTATTAGAGGTTTATCAAGATTTGTGCTTTCTCAATTGAAGAAATTTCCATGTGATTATACTTTGCGGACTAATTTGAAGAAACGATATCCAAATCTTTCATTAAGTAATATTGATGAAATTATTCATAAAGCTATTGCTTTCCACAAAATGAAGCCTAGTGATCCAAACTTTGATAAATGGCTATCTAAGCTTCCTGATCTTATGCGTGATAAAGGAGATGTCACTACTGTCAACAACATTATTATTGAAGCCATTCGCATTCATAAACTTGAACATTGTCATGGTTACGATTCTAACGAGTCTCTTGGTTTCTATGACGAGGAGATTCCAACAAATGATGACAATGAAGAACATGGCTACTATGATGAAGATGAGTTATACGACATCGAATAAAAAGATCACGAGGAATCTAAGTCTAATGGCAAACTTCAAGGATTACATGTCCAGCATAAAAGAGTGGATTCTCGATAGTGGTTGCACGGATCACATGACTGGTGATAAAGACATGTTCCAAGAGATCACACCTAATCAAGGTCCTCGGAGGTACGTAACCTTTGGAGACAACTCTAAGGGTAAGGTACTTGGCCTTGGTAAGGTGGCCATATCTCATGATAGCTCAATTCAAAATGTGATGCTTGTTAAATCCCTTGGCTACAATCTTCTTTCCGTATCTAGACTAGCAGACTTTGGTTTCAATTTGCTATTTACTAAAGTAGATTGCCAAGTGTTTTGATTTGATAATCATAAAATTGTCTTTACCGGTATTCGTAGAGGTGATCTATACATTGTTGATTTCACTAAAAAGCCTCAACCTCGTACTTGTCTCATTGCAAAATCATCTAAAGGTTAGCTGTGACATAGAAGGCTTGGACATGTAGGCATGCGAAATCTAGATAAGCTTGTCAAGGGCGATCACATTCTAGGTGTTAAGGATGTTATCTTTGACAAAGATAGACTTTGTAGCGCTTGTCAAGCAGGAAAGCAAGTAGGTGGAAGTCATTCGGTCAAGAATATCATGACTACTAGGAGACCACTCGAGTTACTTCATATGGATCTCTTTGGTCCCAATGCTTACAAGAGTGTCGGTGGAAACTCTTATGGTCTACTTATAGTTGATGATTTTTCCAGATTTATGTGGGTATTCTTTCTTGATGATAAGTCACAGGTACAAAAGATCTTCAAGAACTTCGCTCGTAAAGCGCAAAATCAGTTTGAAATGAAGATAAAAAAGGTTCGGAGCGATAACGGGTAGGAGTTCAAGAACACCCATGTGGATACCTTTCTTGACGAAGAAGGTGTCTCACATGGGTTCTCGGCTACGTACACAACTCAACAAAATGGAGATGTTGGGAGGAAGAACCAGACGCTCATTGAGATGGCAAGAATGATGCTTGACGAATACAAGACGCAAAAACACTTTTGGGAAGAAGCCGTGGAAACAGCATGTCATGCCACAAACCGACTTTACTTGCACAAGCTTCTCGATAAAATGGCATACGAGCTTCTCACCGGTAACAAACCCCAAGTTGGATACTTTCGGGTATTCGGCTCAAAGTGCTACATTATTTATAAGCATCATCGTTCTAAATTTTCCCCTAAACCTCATGAAGGATTCCTACTTGGTTATGGATCGAACTCTCACACTTACGTGTCTACAACAACTTCACTCAAAAAGTTGAAGAAATGGTAGATGTGAAGTTTGATGAATCTAATGGTTTGCAAGTCGAACAATTGCCAAATGATGTAGGTGATAAGTACCCTTCGGAAGCTATCCAAGACTTGTCTATTGGCAAGATTTGTCCCATGGAGGCAAAGGAAAGTACTTCATCAACTCAAGTGGAAGCCCCCACTCACGTCAAGGTGAATCACAACATGACATGGAGGCATCCACAAGAGGTACATGACAGGATGATGAAGAGGAGGAAATGCATCATGAAGATCCACCACAACCTCCTTCACCACCTTCTCAAGGGAACGACACTGTCAACAACAACGAAGACGAAGGGGATGATGATGAAGAATATGCTCCACCATCCAACAATCTGAAGCTGACCCGAGTTTGAGCACAAGTGACCAAGAACCATCCCCTAAACCAAAGTTTTGGTGACATACAAACCGGGAGAATCACTCACTCTAAAACTCGTCTAGCTAACTTTTCTGAGAATTATTCTTTCATCTCTAGCATTGAACCCTTGAAGGTAGAACAAGCTCTTGAAGACGCAGATTGGGTGAACGCTATGCATGAAGAGCTTGACAACTTCGAGAGGAACAAAGTGTGGACACTCGTGGAGAAGCCCGAGGATGAGAAAAATATCATCGGGACCAAATGGGTCTTTCGAAACAAGCAAGATGAAGACGGTCAAGTCATACGCAACAAGGCACGTCTCATAGCCCAAGGATATACGCAAGTCGAAGGTATGGACTACAGTGAGACCTACACCCCCATTGCTAGATTAGAATGTTGGAAATATGCCCTAGAGGCAATAAATAAAGTGTTTATTATTATATTTCCTTGTTCACGATAATCGTTTATTATCCATGCTATAATTGTATTGATTGGAAACACATTACATGTGTGGGTAAATAGACAACACACCGTCCCTAGTATGCCTCTAGTGAACTAGCTCATTGATCAAAGATAGTCAAGGTTTCCTAGCCATTGACATGAGATGTCATTTGATAATGGGATCACATCATTAGGAGAACGATGTGATGGACAAGACCCAAACTACAAACGTAGCATATGATCGTGTCAGTTTATTGCTACTGTTGTCTGCATGTCAAAGTATGTGTTCCTATGACCATGAGATCATGCAACTCACGGACATCGGAAGAGTGCCTTGTGTGTATCCAACTTCGCAACGTAACTGGGTGACTATAAAGGTGCTCTACAGGTATCTCCGAGGGTGTCTGTTGAGTTGGCATGGATCAAGACTGGGATTTGTTACTACGTGTGACGGAGAGTTATCTCAAGGCCCACCTAGTAATACAACATCACAATGAGCCTTGCAAGCAATGTGACTAAGTGTTAGTCACGAGATCTTGTATTACGGAACGAGTAAAGAGACTTGCCAGTAACGAGGTTGAACTAGGTATGAAGATACCGACGATCGAATCTCGGGCAAGTAACATACCGAATAACAAAGGGAACATCATACGGGATTAACTGAATCCTTGACATAGAGGTTCGATCAATAAAGATCTTCGTACAATATGTAGGAACCAATATGGCATCCAGGTCCCGCTATTGGTTATTGACCGTAGAGGTGTCTCGGTCATGTCTACATAGTTCTCGAACCCGCAAGGTCTGCACACTTAAGGTTTGGTGATGTTTCGGTAGTATAGAGTTAGGTCTGGTGGTGACCGAAGTTTGTTCAGAGTCCCGGATGAGATCCAGGACGTCGCGAGGAGCTCCGGAATGGTCCGGAGGTAAATATTCATATATAGGAAGTCCTGTTTTTGTCGCCGGAAAAGTTTCGGGCTCATCGGTAGTGTACCGGGAGTGCCGATAGTGTATCGGGAGACCAGCGGGAGGGGTATTTCGACCCAAGAGGCTACATGGCCTGTGGGAGAGTAAATACCAGCCCTTAGTGGGCTGGTGGGAAATCCCACACAAGGACCATGAGGCTGGGAAGAAAAGCCCAAAGAGAAAAAGGTGGAAAAAGGCAAAAATAGGATGAATCCTAGTCCTACTAGGATTGGAGGTGGATTCCACCTCTCCCACTTGATTTGGCCAACCCAATTGCTGGTCCTTTGAGAGCCAAGCCTCCTCCTCTCTTCCTCTTATATATACTAGAGGTTTTAGGGTTTTTTGGCACCAGATTTTAGCCACGTGCTACCCGTTCCTCCAGTGCATAGTTTCTCCTCTAGATCGGATTTCTGCAGTGCTTAGGCGAAGCCCTGCCGAAATTGCTCCACCATCATCGCCGGAGCACCGTCACGCTGTCGGCAAACTCTTCTACCTCTCTGCTCTCCCTTGCTGGATCAAGACGGCGGAGATCGTCATCAAGCTGTACGTGTGCTGAACGCGGAGGTGCCGTCCGTTCGGCGCTAGATCGGAAGGATCGTGATCAAGTTCGTGGGACGGATTGTGATCAAGTTCGTAGGACGGTTCATGATTGGATCGCGGGACGGATCGTGATTGCATCACGGGACGCACGGAGATTTGGATCGCGAAGACGTTCGACTACACCAACCGCGTTTCTTAACGCTTCCCGCTTAGCGATCTAGAAGGGTACGTAGATCCAGTCTCCCTCTCGTAGGTGCTCATCACCATGGATAGATCTGCGTGTGCATAGGATTTTTTTACCATGCAACATTCCCCAACAGTGGTATCAGAGCTAGGTCTATGTGTAGATGAGATCTCGAGTAGAACACAAAAGGTTTGTGGGTGTTGATGCTTAGATTGCTTCCTCCCTTGGTCGGATTATGGTTCAGCGGTATTGTGAGATGAAGCGGCCCGGACCAACATTACTCGTACGCTTACGAGAGACCGGTTCCCTCAACCGCAACTTGTTGCATAGATGGCATCTAGGTGATAGTTTCTCTCACTTTAGTTGGATCGGATTCGACAAAGGCGGTCCTTGAGAAGGTTGAAAAGCAACTAGTGTATGACCGTTGTGGTTTTTGCGTAGATGAGAATTGTTCTTGCTAGATACCCGTAGCAGCCACGTAAAACATGTAACAACAATTAGAGGACGTCTAACTTGTTTTTGCAGGGTATGTTGTGATATGATATGGCCAATTACATGATGTGATATATGTGATGTATGAGATGATCATGTGATGTATAGATTATCACGACTTGCATGTCGATGAGTACGGCAACCGGCAGGAGCCATAGGGTTTTCTTTAATTATTGTATGACCTGCGTGTCAATCATTAAGTGCTATGTAATGCTTTACTTTATCGCTACGGTAGCAATAGTAGTAGAAGCATGTTGGGCGTGACAACCCCGATCGCGACACATTGATGGAGATCAAGATGATGGAGATCATGGTGTCGTGCCGGTGACGATGGAGATCATGCCGATGCTTTCATGATGGAGATCAAAAGCACAAGATCATGGCCATATCATCTCACTTATGATTTGCATGTGATGTTAAGCCTTTTATGCACCTTGTTTTGATTAGGACGACGATAGCATTATAAGATGATCCCTCACTTAATTTCAAGATAAATTATGTTCTCCCCGAGTGTGCACCGTTGAGAAAGTTCGTCGTGTCGAGACACCATGTGATGATTCGGTGTGATAGACTACGTTCACATACAATGGGTGTAAGCCAGTTTTGCACGTGCAGAACACTCGGGTTAAACTTGACGAGCCTAGCATGTACAGACATGGCCTCGGAACACAAGAGACCGAAAGGTCGAACATGAGTCATATAGTAGATATGATCAACATAATGATGTTCACCATTGAAGCCACCTTAACTCACGTGATGATCGGACTTGAGTTGGTGAATTTGGATCATGTGACACTCAGATGACCTGAGGGAGGTCAATTTGAGTGGGAGCTTTAGTAATTTGATTAACTAAACTCATTATCTTGAACATAGTCTAAGTAACCTTTGCATATTTATGTTGTAGATCAATGGCTCGCGCAGTAGCACCCCTGAATTTTAATGCGTTCCTAGAGAAAGCTAAGTTGAAAGATGATGGAAGTAATTTTGTTGACTGGGCCCGTAATCTGAGGATTATCCTCACGGCTTCCTAGAAACAATATGTGCTTGATGCACCGCTTGGTAACCAACCAGAAGACATGACCTCCGAAGACGTTAAGAATGCTTGGGAGGCTCGTGTTGGAGACTACTCAATAGTTCAGTGTGCAATATTGTATGGCTTAGAAGCGGGACTTTAAAGACGTTTTGAACGTCATGGAGCATATGAGATGTTCCAGGAGTTGAAGTTTATCTTTCAGAAGAATGCCCGGATCGAGAGGTATGAGACCTCCGATAAATTCTATGCTTGCAAGATGGAGGAGAACGAGTCTAGCAGTGAGCACATACTTAGAATGTCTGGGTAGTAAAATCGTCTAGCGGAGTTGGGAATTACCCTTCCGCCAGAGGCAATCACTAACAGAGTTCTTCAATCACTGCCACCTAGTTACAAGAGCTTTGTAATGAACTATAACATGCACGGGATGAACAAGTCAGTCGCCGAGTTGTTTGCGATGCTAAAAGTCGTTGAGTCTGAAATCCAGAAAGAACATCAAGTGTTGATGGTCAAGAAAACCACTAGTTTCAAGAAAAATGGCAAGGGCAAAGGCAAGAAGGGTCAAACCAAGAAGGATGGCAAAGCAGTTGCTACTCCTACAAAGAAGCCTAAGCATGGACCTAATCCAGAAACTGATTGCTTCCATTGCAAAGCAACTGGTCACTGGAAGCGGAACTGCCCCAAGTACCTGGCCGACAAGAAGGTGGCCAACGACAAACAAGGTATATATGATATACATGTTATTGATGTGTACCTTACTAGCTCTCATAGTAGTGCCTGGGTATTTTATATCGGTTCGGTTGCTCACATTTGCAACTCAAAGCAGGAACTACGGAATAAAGGAAGGCTGGCGAAGGACGAAGTGACGATGTGCGTGGGAAATGGTTCCAAGGTTGATGTGATCGCCGTCGGCACGCTCTCTCTTCGATTACCATCGGGATTAGTGATGAACCTGAATAATTGTTATTTAGTGTCCGCGTTAAGCATGAACATTATATCTGGATCTTGTTTATTGCGAGACGGTTACTCATTTAAATCAGAGAATAAAGGTTGTTCTATTTATATGAGTAATATCTTTTATGGTCATGCACCCAATGTTAGGGGTTTATTCATATTGAATCTTGATAGTGATGACACACATGTTCATAACATTGATGCCAAAAGATGTAGAGTTGATAATGATAGTACCACTTTCTTGTGGCACTGCCGTTTAGGTCATATTGGTGTAAAACACATGAGGAAGCTCCATGCTGATGGACTTTTTGAGTCACTTCATTTTGAATCACTTGACACATGTGAACCATGCCTCATGGGCAAGATGACTAAAACGCCGTTCTCTGGAACAATGGAACGGGCAAGTGACTTATTGGAAATCATACATACTGATGTGTGCGGTCCAATGAATGTTGCAGCGCGTGGTGGATATCGTTATTTTCTCACCTTCACTAATGACTTAAGTATATATGGGTATATTTACTTAATGAAACACAAGTCTGAAACATTTGAAAAGTTCAAGCAATTTCAGAGTGAAGTTGAGAATCATCGTAACAAGAAGATTAAGTTCCTGCGATCTGATCGAGGAGGTGAATATCTGAGTTATGAGTTTGGCAGTCACTTAAGACAATGTGGAATTGTTTCACAGTTGACACCGCCCGGAACACCAGAGCGTAATGGTGTGCCCGAACGTCGTAATCGAACCTTATTAGATATGGTGCGTTCTATGATGTCTCTTGCTGATTTGCCATTATCGTTTTGGGGTTATGCATTAGAGACAACTGCATTCACTTTAAATAGGGCACCATCAAAATCCGTTGAGACGACGCCATATGAACTATGGTTTGGCAAAAGGCCAAAGTTGTCGTTTCTTAAAGTTTGGGGATGTGATGCTTATGTCAAAAAGCTTTAGCCTGAAAAGCTGGAACCCAAAGCGGAGAAATGCGTCTTCATAGGATACCCGAAGGAGACAGTCGGGTATACCTTCTATCTCCGATCCGAAGGCAAAGTGTTTGTCGCTAAGAATGGAACATTTCTTGAGAAAGAGTTTCTCTCAAAAGAATTGAGTGGGAGGAAGATAGAGCTTGATGAGGTTATTGAACCTTTACTTCAACCAGTAAGTAGCGCAGCACAGAAAGTTGTTTCTGTGGAACCTACGACGGTAGAAGAGGAAGTTAATGATGATGATCATGAAGCTTCAGATCAAGCTGCTATTGAACCTCGTAGGTCGACAAGGGCGCGTACTACTCCTGAGTGGTACGGCAACCCTATCTTATAGGTCATGTTGTTGGACAACAATGAACCTACGAGCTATGGAGGAGAAGTGATGGGTCCGGATTCCGAGAAATGGTTAGAGGCCATGAAATCCGAGATGGGATCCATGTATGAAAACAAAGTATGGACTTTGGAAGTATTACCTGAAGGGCGAAAGGCCATTCAGAACAAATGGATCTTTAAGAAGAAGACAGACGCGGACGGTAATATCACTATCTATAAAGCTCGACTTGAGGCAAAGGGTTTTTCACAAGTTCAAGGAGTTGACTACGATGAGACATTCTCACCCGTAGCGATGCTTAAGTTTGTCAAAATCATGTTGGCAATAGCTGCTTATTTCGACTATGAAATTTGGCAGATGGATGTCAAAACGGCGTTCCTCAACGGTTTCCTTGAGGAAGAGTTGTATATGATGCAACCCGAAGGTTTTGTCGATCCAGATAATGCTGACAAAGTTTGCAAACTCCAGCGATCCATTTATGGACTAGTGCAAGCATCTTGGAGTTGGAATAAGCGCTTTGATGAGGTGATCAAAGCGTTTGAGTTTATACAAGTTGATGGAGAAGCTTGTATTTACAAGAAAGTGAGTGGGAGCTCTATAGAGTTTCTAAGATTATATGTGGATGACATATTGCTGATTGGAAACAATATAGAAATGCTGGAAAGCATGAAGAAATATTTGAACAAGAGTTTTTCAATGAAGGACCTAGGAGAAGCTGCTTACATATTAGGCATTAAGATCTATAGAGGTAGATCAAAACACTTAATAGCACTTTCACAGAGCACATACCTTGATAAAGTTTTGAAGAAGTTCAAAATGGATCAGTCCAAGAAGGGGTTCTTGCCTGTGTTACAAGGTGTGAAGTTGAGTAAGACTCAATGCCGAGTGACTGAAGAAGATAGAGAAAAGATGAGTGTCATCCCCTATGCTTCAGCCATAGGCTCTATCATGTATGCAATGCTGTGCACAAGACCCGATGTCAGCCTTGCCATAAGTATGGCCGGAAGGTTTCAAAGTGATCCTGGAATGGAGCACTGGAAAGCGGTCAAGAATATCCTTAAGTACCTGAAAAGGACTAAGGAAATGTTTTTTGTTTATGGAGGTGATGAAGATCTCGTCGTAAAGGGTTACGTCGATGCAAGCTTTGACACTGATCCGGATGACTCTAAGTTGCAAACTGGATACGTATTTATTCTTAACGGGGGAGCGGTAAGCTGGTGCAGTTCCAAGCAAAGCAAGGTAGCTGATTCTACGTGCGGAGTGGAGTACATCGCAGCCTCGGAGGCGGCGAAGGAAGGTGTCTGGATGAAGCAGTTCATGACAGATCTTGGAGTAGTGCCTAGTGCACTGAAGCCAACGAACCTGTTCTGTGACAACACTAGTGCCATTGCTCTAGCCAAGGAACCAAGGTTTCACAAGAGGACCAGATACATAAAGCGACGCTTAAAATCCATCCGGTATTACATAGAGGAGAAGGAAATAAATATTTGCAAAGTGCACACGGATCTGAATGTTGCAGACCCGTTGACTAAACCTCTTCCAAGGGCTAAACATGATCAACACCAGAACTGCATGGGTGTTCGATTCATTACCATGTAAATCACATAGTGATGTGAACTAGATTATTGACGCTAGTGCAAGTGGGAGACTGTTAGAAATATGCCCTAGAGGCAATCAATAAAGTGTTTATTATTATATTTCCTTGTTCATGATAATCGTTTATTATCCATGCTATAATTGTATTGATTGGAAACACATTACATGTGTGGGTAAATAGACAACACACTGTCCCTAGTATGCCTCTAGTGAACTAGCTCGTTGATCAAAGACGGTCAAGGTTTACTAGCCATTGACATGAGATGTCATTTGATAACGGGATCACATCATTAGGAGAATGATGTGATGGACAAGACCTAAACTACAAACGTAGCATATGATTGTGTCAGTTTATTGCTACTGTTTTCTGCATGTCAAAGTATGTGTTCCTATGACCATGAGATCATGCAACTCACGGACATCGGAAGAGTGCCTTGTGCGTATCAAACGTTGCAACGTAACTGGGTGACTATAAAGGTGCTCTAAAGGTATCTCCGAGGGTGTCTGTTGAGTTGGCATGGATCAAGATTGGGATTTTTTACTCCGTGTGACGGAGAGGTATCTCAGGGCCCACTCTATAATACAACATCACAATGAGCCTTGCAAGCAATGTGACTAAGTGTTAGTCACGGGATCTTGTATTACGGAACGAGTAAAGAGACTTGCCAGTAACGAGGTTGAACTAGGTATGGAGATACCGACGATCGAATCTCGGGCAAGTAACATACCGAATAACAAAGGGAACATCATATGGGATTAACTAAATCCTTGACATAGAGGTTCGACCAATAAAGATCTTCGTAGAATATGTAGGAACCAATATGGGCATCAAGGTCCCGCTATTGTTTATTGACCGTAGAGGTGTCTCGGTCATGTCTACATAGTTCTCAAACCCGCAGGGTCTGCACACCTAAGGTTTGGTGACGTTTCAGTAGTATAAAGTTATGTATGGTGGTGACCGAAGTTTGTTCAGAGTCTCGGATGAGATCCCGGACGTCACAAGGATATCCGGAATGGTCCGGAGGTAAAGATTCATATATAGGAAGTCCTGTTTTGGTCGTCGGAAAAGTTTCGGGCTCATCGGTAGTGTACCGGGATTGCCGGTAGTGTACCGGGAGACCATCGGGAGGGGTATTTCGACCCAAGAGGCTACATGTGCTCTGGTAGAGTGAATACCAGCCCTTAGTGGGCTGGTGGAAATCCCACACAAGTCCCATGAGTTTGGGAAGAAAATCTCAAAGTGAAAAAGGTGGAAAAAGGCAAAAATAGGGTGAATCCTAGTCCTACTAGGATTGGAGGTGGATTCCACCTCTCCCACTTGATTTGGCCAACCCAATTGATGGTACTTTGAGGGCCAAGCCTCCTCCTCTCTTCCTCTTATATATACTAGAGGTTTTAGGGTTTTTTGGGACCAGATTTTAGCCACGTGCTACCCGTTTCTCCAGTGCATAGTTTCTCCTCTAGATCGGATTTCTGCAGTGCTTAGGCAAAGCCCTGCCGGAATTGCTCCACCACCATCGCCGGAGTGCCGTTATGATGCCGACGAACTCTTCTACCTCTCCGCTCTCTCTTGCTGGATCAAGACGATGGAGATTGTCATCAAGCTGTACGTGTGCTGAACGCGGAGGTGCCGTCCGTTCGGCGCTAGATCGGAAGGATCGTGATCAAGTTCGTGGGACGGATCGTAATCAAGTTCGCGGGACGGATCGTGATTGGATCGCGGGATGGATCGTGATTGGATCGCGGGACGCACGGCGATTTGGATCGCGAAGACGTTTGACTACACCAACCGCGTTACTTAACGCTTCCCGCTTAGCGATCTACAAGGGTACGTAGATCCACTCTCCCTCTCATAGAAGCTCATCACCATGGATAGATCTGCGTGTGCGTAGGAATTTTTTTGTTTCCCATGCAATGTTCCCCAACATAGAAGTTATTCAAATTCTTCTTGCCTATGATAATCACCATGATATCGCGTTTTATCAAATGTACATTAAAAGTGCTTTCTTAAATGGTGAGATTGAACAAGAGGTCTATGTTAAGCAACCACCTACTTTTGTATATCCTAAGAAACATGACCACGTTTACAAACTTTGCAAAGCTTTATATGGACTTAAGCAAGCTCCTCGCGCTTGGCATAAATGCCTAACGAAGTTTATTATTGAAAAATGATTTGAAATTGGTAAAATTGATGCAACCTTATTTACAAAGAGGGTTAATGGTGAATTATTTGTGTGCCAAATTTATGTGGATGATATTATCTTTGGATCTACTAACCCACGATTTAGCGAGAAGTTTGGAAGGTTGATGCCAGAGAAGTATGAGATGTCTATGATGTGTGAGCTGAAATTCTTTCTTGGTTTACAAATTAAGCAATCAAGAGAAGGAACTTTCATCTCACAAACTAAGTACACCAAGGACTTAATCAAGAAGTTCAACATGCAGGAGTGCAAAGATATGAACACTCCCATGCCCACTAGCGGTCACGATGATCTCACTAAGGAGGGTGAACCGGTTGATCAAAAGGTTTATCAATCAATGATAGGTTCATTGCTTTATCTATGTGCCTCCCGTTCCGATATTATGCTTAGTGTTTGCGTGTGAGCTAGATATCAAGATGCACCGAAAGAATGTCATCTTAAGGCTGTGAAACGTATTGTGAGATACTTGATTCATACACCAAACTTCGGGATTTGGTATCCCAAGGGATCTTCTTTTAATCTTGTTTGCTACTCCGACTCAGACTATGCCGATGACAAGGTTGACAGAAAATCCACCTCGGGTACATGTCAATTTCTTGGTAGATCTCTTGTGTCTTGGTCCTCCAAGAAACAAAACTCGGTATCTCTATCTACTACTAAAGCTGAATATATTGCTGCAGGATCATGTTGTGTGCAATTGTTATAGATGACACGAACGCTTAAAGATTATGAAATCTATGTTAAAAATGTGCCATTACTTTGTGACAATGAAACTTCTATTAAGATTGGTCCAAATCCTGAGCAACATTCTCGAACCAAGCATATTAAAGTTCGACATCATTTCATTCGTGATCATGTTGCCAAAGGAGATATTAATCTTAAGCATGTTCGTACAAACAAGCAATTGGCCGATATCTTTACGAAGCCACTTGATGAAAAAGTGTTTTGTCATTTGAGGAGTGAGTTGAACATCATTGTTGCTTCAAACTTGAGCTAAGATCACTAGGATGCATGCGAAGGGATGAGCTTCAATGTCCATTCCATGCTATTACCTTGAATATCATATATCTTGGAATTCTATGCTCCCTTGCCTTGCATCTAACCCTTTGTAGGTACTTGGAAGAATAACACTCCACAAGATTGCCAACAACTCATATCTTAAGCAATCTTGTCATGACCAAGTATCCACAATCTCGCTTTTATGATGAAAGTAAGAAGAAAACAAAACATATCCTTGACATATATTTCTCATTTGGTATCAACCCACAAATTGGTAGCATGTCATTCGGATATACCATGTTTTTCCTTGCGTGACTAACCTATGTAAGTGAAAAGTGAACGAAAACAACAAGGATTGCTCCCAACTCAAGATGATCTTCATCAAGTTTGAGGATCCTCATAAAGTTCACCTACAAGTTAAGTCAACAACATCACTCAAAGTTATGTACTCATATTTTTGATATAGCTTTACTCCAAGGCATGAGATAAATAAACTCAAGTGATATGAAGACATTAAAATGCTTAATCGAAAAATGGTAACCCCATTTTGAGCTTAACAATGAGTATGACCTATGATCAAGTATTCTTGCTTGGCTCCTAAGTCAATATACTCTAATATAGGTGACCTAGTCACCGCCCATCATCTAGTTAAGAATCTTGATTGGTTCATTATCTATTGCAAGATTTCTTGGAACCATTCAAATCTTCTCTAGTTGATGCTCTTTGTACAAACGATTTTTGCAAATTTACGAGTTTCCCAAACTTTTCTAGTTTCTGTTTTCGTCTCGGAGCCTCTGATACAAATATCTCGGTTCTACCGATTTAGTAGATGAGCTACAAAACATCATCTTGGTTCCACCTATTTATTTGTCCCGGAGTCACCGATTTTTTTTCTCTTAGTCTGTGTTTCTTTAGTGATTTTTCAATTGGTATCTTTCTAGTGATGTCCTTGTTACTTCAATGGTCCCTAAAAAAACTTAGGTGGAGAAACTTTATTCAAGGATCCCTAACTCAAGGGCGGAGAAGTCTTACAAGCCATCAACTTAGCTAAAGGGACAGAAATCATTTTTCATGATTCCCTCAAATTTTCATTTCCATGAACCCTACATTCTATGACCCTTGTCCTCAAGGATCCCTCGTGCATCAATGATCCCTGTATCTTACCCTATATCTGAACTTTTTGGCAATTAATGCCAAAGGGGGAGAAATATACAAAGCTTCATGCTAAAGGGAGATACATGCTTATGCAAAGGGGGAGATATAATCAAGAGGGAGAGGAAAACATCAAATCTACATTTACAAGGTGAGAATATCAAAGTAAGGGGTAGAAAAATATGTTTGGAGGAAAATATGCTTATTTCATCTTAGATATTTTCACACCCTATCCAATCCCAATATCTACATACTAAGATTCAGGGGGAGAGGATGATCCACTCTTCCCATATCTAAAGGGAGAAAGTCCTAAATGATCTTGGAGACATATCAATCTTGAGGATTTATTATCTTATATATGCTCTCCATATCTTGGTACTTTTGCGTTCTATTGCCTTTTTGATTGGTAGAATACTCTTGTGTTTCCTAACATTGTTTTATCAAGTGTGTTTCTACTACTAGAATGCTGAAGACCTCAAGGTAAGTATATGCATCATGTCTCTGATCAAGATGATCTCTTGTTTCTTGCACATATTGTTTGCAACAATGAAGTCTTGAACAATGATACAACTCATTCACATATACTTGATGCGTGTAACCAAGATACTATTGGGGAACGTTGCATGGGAAACAAAAAATTTCCTACGCACACGCAAGATCTATCCATGGTGATGAGCATCTACGAGAGGGAGAGTGGATCTACATACCCTTGTAGATCGCTAAGCGGGAAGCGTTAAGAAACGCGGTTGATGTAGTCGAACGTCTTCGCGATCCAAATCACCGAGCGTACCGCGATCCCATCACGATCCATATCGCGATCCAATCATGATCCGTCCCGCGATCTCACCATGATCCGTCCCACAATCCCATCACGATCCTTCCGATCTAGCGCCGAACGGACGTCACCTCCATGTTCAGCACACGTATAGCTCGATGAAGATCTCCGCCTTCTTGATCAAGCAAGAGGGAGCGGAGAGGTATATGAGTTCTTCGGTAGCACGACGGCATTGCGGAGATGGTGGTGGAACTATTCCAGCAGCGCTTTGCCTAAGCACCGCCGAACTAGACTAGAGGAGAAAATCGATCTAGATGAAGTAGAGGGAGCATGTGGCAATTAGGGTTAGCTCTTCCCTCTAAATCCTCTTGTATATATTGGAGGGAGGGAGGGGAGGAGGGAGCCTCAAACCCTCAAGGTTTGGTCCAAATGGGAGGTCGAGGAGTCCTACTCCAATCCTATTAGGAGTAGGATTCCTCCTTTCCACTTGGAAACTCTTTCCACCTGTCCACCTTTGGGTTTTTCCCACCCCTAGCCGCATGGGACTTAGTGGGGGGCTCGGCCAGACCACTAAGGGCTGGATTGACTCCTCCCACAGCCCATGAGGTCCTTTGGGTCGAGACACCCCTCCCGATGGTCCCTGGTACCCCTCCCGGCACTCCCGGTACACTACCGATGAGCCCGAAACTTTTCAGGTGACCAAAATAGGACTTCCTATATATAATATTTACCTCCGAACCATTCCAGAGCTCGTCGTGACGTCAAGAATCTCATCCAGGAATCCGAATAACCTTCGGTCAGCACCATACATAGCTCTATATTACCAAAATGTCACCGAACCATAAGTGTGCAGACCCTACGGGTTCGAGAACTATGTAGACATGACCGAGACACCTCTACGGTCAATAACCAATAGCGGGACCTGGATGCCCATATTGGTTCCTACATATTCTATGAAGATCTTTATCAGTGGAACATCTATGTCAAGGATTCAGTTAATCCCGTATGTTGTTCCCTTTGTCCTTCGGTATGTTACTTGCCCGAGATTCGATCGTCGGTATCTCTATACCTAGTTCAATATTGTTATCTGCAAGTCTCATTACTTGTTCCGTAATACAAGATCCCATGGCTAAATCTTTAGTCACATTGGTTGCAAGGCTTACAGTGATGTTGTATTACCGAGTGGGCCTGAGATACCACTCCGTCACACGGAATAACAAATCCCAGTCTTGATCCATGCCAACCCAACAGACACCCTCGGGGATACCTTTAGAGCACCTTTATAGTAACCCAGTTATGGTGCTAAGTTTGATACACACAAGGTACTCCTCCGGTGTCAGTGAGTTGCATGATCTCATGGTCATGGGAACAAATACTTGACATGCAGAAAACTATAACAATAAACTGACACGATCATATGCTATGTTTATAGTTTGGGTCTTGTCCATCAGATCATTCTCCTAATGATGTGATCCCGTTTATCAAATGACATCTCATGTCCATGGCCAGGAAACCTTGACCATCTTTGATTAATGAGTTAGTCTATTAGAGGCATACTAGGGACATGGTGTTGTCTATGTATCCACACATGTATCTGAGTTTCCGATCAATACAATTCTAGCACGGATAATAAACGATTATCATGAACAAGGAAATATGATAATAACTAATTTATTATTGCCTAGAGGGAATATTTCCAACAGTCTCACATGATTATTATATCCCTTCTACTATATGTGTGTCCATGCATTCCAAAGCAACTATCCTTTAAATGGATTGCAGACATTTAGGGGGGAGCAAGTCCAAATCATGAGTCTCTCAATGTCTTCATTATATCCATGCATATATTTATTTGAATCTTTGATTGTATGTTGTCATCAGTTACCAAAAAAGGGGGAGATTGAAAGCACAACATGCTCCCTTGGTGGTTTTGATAAGTCATGACAATATACATTGTCTCTTGGACTAATACTTTTACCTAGTGTATTTTGTTGGAAATATGCCCTAGAGGCAATAATAAATTAGTTATTATCATATTCCCTTGTTCATGAGAATCATTTATTATCCATGCTACAATTGTATTGATCGGAGACTTAGATGCATGTGTGGATACATAGACAAAACCATGTCCCTAGTATGCCTCTAATAGACTAGCTCGTTGATCAAAAGATGGTTAAGGTTTCCTAGCCATGGACATGAGATTTCAATTGATAAGGAGATCACATCATTAGGAGAATGATGTGATGGACAAGACCCAAACTACAAGCGTAGCATATGATCGTGTCAGTTTATTGCTACGTTTTCTGCATGTCAAGTATATGTTCCTATGACCATGAGATCATGCAACTCACGGACATCAGAGGAGTGCCTTGTGTGTATCAAACGTCGCAACATAACTGGATGACTATAAAGGTCCTCTACAGGTATCTCCGAGGGTGTCTGTTGGGCTGGCATGGATCAAGACTGGGATATGTTACTCCGTGTGATGGAGAGGTATCTCAAGGCCCACTCGATAATGCAACATCACAATGAGCCTTGCAAGCAATGTGACTAAGTGTTAGTCATATGATCTTGTATTACGGAACGAGTAAAGAGACTTGTCGGTAACGAGGTTGAACTAGGTATGGAGATACTGACGATCGAATCTCGGGCAAGTAACATACCGAAGAACAAAGGGAACATAATACGGGATTAATTGAATCCTTGACGTTTCGGTAGTATAGAGTTATCTATGGTGGTGACTGAAGGTTGTTCGGAGTCCCGTATGAGATCCCGGACGTCAAGAGGAGCTCCGGAATGGTTCGGAGGTAAAGATTGATATATAGGAAGTCCTATTTTGGTCGCCGGAAAAGTTTCGGGCTCATCGGTAGTGTACCGGGAGTGCCGGTAGTGTACGGGGAGACCATCGGGAGGGGTATTTCGACCCAAGAGGCTCCATGATCTGTGAGAGAGTGTTTACCATCCCTTAGTGGTCTTGTGGAAGTCCCACACAAGGCCCATGCAGCTAGGGAGAAAAATCCCAAAGAGAAAAAGTGGAAAAAGGCAAAAATAGGGTGAATCCTAGTCCTACTAGGATTGGAGGTGGATTCCACCTCTCCCACCTGGTTCGGCCGACTCCTGGAGGCTTGGCCCTTGGGCCAAGCCTCCTCCTCTCTTCCTCTTATATATAATGAAGGTTTTAGGGTTTTTGCACTAGATTTTTAGCTACGTGTTGCCCGTTCCTCTAGTGCATAGTTTCTCCTCTAGATCGGTTTTCTGCAGTGCTTAGGCGAAGCCCTACCGGAATAGCTCCACCACCTTCACCAGAGCGCCGTCATGCTGCCGGAGAACTCTTCTACCTCTCTGCTCCCTCTTGCTGGATCAAGAAGGCAGCGATCTTCATCAAGCTGCACGTGTGCTGAACGCGGAGGTGCCGTCCGTTTGGTGCTAGATCGGAAGGATCGTGATCAAGATCGTGAGACGGATCATGATGAGATCGTGGGACAGATCATGATGAGTTCGCAGGACGGATCATGATTGGATCGCGGGACGGATCGTTATGAGATCGTGGGACTCTCGGCGATTTGGATCGCGAAGACGTTCGACTACACCAACCGCGTTTCTTAACGCTTCCCGCTTAGCGATCTACAAGGGTATGTAGATCCACTCTCCCTCTCATAGATTCTCATCACCATGGATAGATCTTGCGTGTGCGTAGGAATTTTTTTGTTTCCCATGCGACGTTCCCCTACATATTTCAGATAAAGTCCATAGAGAGTGATGGGTTGGCAAAAGGACAGTGGAGAGTATCCCCATGGAGAAGAAGAAGAAGGAATAGATTGGCCAAGCCTCAAGCAAAGGAATCTACATTTTATCTTTTGTGAGAAATCACTTTGAGTCCATAGGAAAGCCAATACTATTAAAAGGGGTAAGGTTTTGTTGGTGAACAAAATTCTCAGACGTGTACAAGTGATAGTCACCACATACACCCACAAGCTCTTCCACAAAAGTCTATCCAAAGCCAAATATTCAAAATCAGTGCAACCAACACTTTCCACTCGGTGCCAGAACCTAGACAGACTCAGCCAAAACCCTATCCACTTCGGTGCAACCGATTCTACATCTGTGCCACCGAGTTTAGGTTGCCAACTTTCTATTATGCAGATTCACAATATCTGTCCCACCAAGATTGTTGGATCGGCATCACCGAGATTGGGAAATCCGACCATTGGTCACCTTATTGGTGCAACCGAGTTTCCTATATCGGTCTCACCGAGATTCAAAAGTTGCAACCTTTTGGTGACTTCAGTACCACCAAGATTAATACATCGGTGTTACTGAGTTGGTCATTTTGTGTGTAATGGTTGGATTTTTGGAGACGCCTATATATACCCCTCCACCACCACTCACTCGCAAGAGAAGCACTCGGAACAGTTCCCCACTCATACCTACTGATTTTCTGAGAAAGAGCCACCTACTCATGTGTGGAGATCATGCCATTCCATTCCTACCATATGAATCATGATCTTTAGCCTCCCCAAGTTGCTTTCCACCCAATCAATCTGTTCTACCAAGCCAAATATGTGAGAGTGTGATTCTGTGTTGAGGATTTTACCATCTTGAAGCACAAGAGCAAGGAGTTCATCGACACAATCGAGACTTTTACCTTTTGGAGGGTGGTGCCTCCTAGATTGGTTAGGTGTCTCTTGGGAGCCTCCTACTTCGTGTTGTGGAGTGAACCAAGAAGTTTGTAAGGGCAAGGAGATCGCCTACTTCGTGAAGATCTACCCCGAGTTAGGCTAGTCCTCGTGGACGTAGGCCATCATGGTATAGTCAAGGTTGCTTCTTCGTGGAACCCTCCGTGGGTATAGCCCTCTCTGGACTCTCGCGACCGTTACCCTCCGTCGGTTGAAGACTCCATAAACATGGATGTATGATAGCGCCACCTATCAGAACCACAGGAAAAATCGTGTGTCCCTCATGCGTTTGATTTCTCTATCTCTACTCCTTACTTCCATGTGCAATGTCCTTACTTTCCGCTGCTATACTTGATGACTTGCATGTGTAGGGTGTTCTAGATTTGCTATGTATGCTAAAACTTCCAACCTTTGAACTTGTGCTTGAGGTAGTTTTAAATTCTTGCAAATAGTCAATTCACCCCCTTTAGACATACACTTCTAGTGATCCCGCAGATCGTTATTATGTGGAGGCTAGTGTATGGCTAGATCTGCATAGTGTCAATCCTGGGGTACTTAACCCCCGCACATGCCTTGCCTCCCAAGCTCGCTTCTGTGCTGCCGCGAGCCCTCCCGCCGTGTAGTTGGTTTCCGACGCTGCTGTGTGCTGATGCAAGTTTGAGTGAGAGGGATGTAGGGAGATAATATTTTATTTTTTTGTGGGTCCTACATCTAAGAGATAGAGGGTGGGTACGTTTATTCTTTGATATTTTTTCTAGTGGGCCCCACGTGCCAGGGACATAACCCCTCTGCCATATTCGAGGGGTAGACTGCACCAAAATAATGATCAAATGACATTCACCATACGGCAAGGTGACGAAAGGGAATACATGTGACGTTTTTTGTGAAATAATTCTTCTATTACTAAAAACTCAAAGATTACAACCACGATCGACAATGTCAAGAACTTCCTTTGGACCAGATTCAAGTATACCTGGCCAAAACTCGGGCTGGGCCGGGCCTAAAAAATCCCGCGGTATAAAACTCAGGCCCGAGCCTGACCCGGCCCGACCATCGGGCCTAATTTTTGGGCCCAGGACCGGCCCGAGCCCGAGAAAGCCCGGCCCGACATAGGGGTAAAAATGAATTTGCGCAGGCCCGAGCCCGGCCCGGTCCGACCTTCGGGCTTGATTTCCAGGCCTGGGCCCGGCCCGCGGGCAAGCCTAGGCCCGGCCCGGCCCAGGAATTTCGGGCCGGGTCAGGTCGGGCCGACCGGGCCGGGCTGCCCATGGCCAGGTATAGATTCAAGCCATACGACTGTTCAATCTTGTAATAGTCCAAAGGTACCCATGGAATGACTTGAAAACTATGGGCAAAACCCACGGGCAAACACCCACCAAAGGCATGTACACAGTTGTCCCTTGCTCAACGAATTGTTTTGGACATTTTCACCATGTAAGCTTGAATGAGAGAAAGACACGGTTTTGCTTGTGTTAGTGATATGAAACTTTAGTGCTACTGCTATTTATGAGCTATCATCATCGACAATAAGGATGCATTTCGGTTTGACTTGGGTTTATTTGTTCACATATTGCATTTCTTTTTCTAATGTCACCGTGTAATTTAGAATTCACACAACATTTTAGCATCTTTAAGGGAGTTTTGTTTTGTTGTTGTTGAACCACTGTAATATTTATTTCTCCAATGAAATGCTCGTGCTCCTTTACTACTACAACTAGATGGTACCAAACTGCGGAAATCCGTTAGAGTTTAGTTCAATGAGATTTGGTTGATGAAACATGAATATTTGGATTAATAGTATATAAACTGAAACTAAAAAGTACATATCACATATTGTATTTGATTATTGTGTAGTTAAAAAATATTTGATGAATATAAGTAGCATAATATAATATTAAATATCTTCCCATACATATTATGGTGGATTTTTGATGAGATGGCACGTGGTCATGTTGAGATACATAGTGGGAATTAACTAATAATGAATTTTTTCCGTGCATGTTGATATGGGCCTTTGATGAGATGCATATGTGGTGACTGACCTGTGTGTACGTGTTTTTAAACACAGTACAGACAGAAAGACACATACATACGCATATACACTTACCTCTATGAATGTACACACATACACCCTATTCTATGAGCGCGTCTGAGAGACTAATCTAGCACATCATCTTTATATTGACAAAGTCACTTCCAAATCGACGGGAACGTCTTCTCTCACATACATCTCTAAGAGGCCTGGAATAATCCAAAAAATGTGACCGCCAATGTCAAGTTTAGGACTTGAACTCTGGTGAGTTAGTTCCTCCACAAGGAATCTAAGCATAAGAGCTATTCTAAGTAGTAATATCAAATACTTAGTTAGTGTACTCTAGAAGGGTCGCCAAAATTCTCGGAACTGCATAATAATCGTCAATATGAAGGCAGGTGGTTAAAAAACTACTCTAGCAGTGTCACCATCCTCCCTCAATCGGCATAACATTTAGAGCACCCTTTGTATGTTGCCTCTTAGCCTCCATACTTGGAGGTTGTTGAGGTCTTGCTTGGAGCTCACTCCAAATCTAACTGCAGGGCGGAGGAAATTTCAGCTCCGTACTCGCGCGCCATATGCAGGATCTGAACCAGACTAGCCTCCCATGCACCCCGACAATGGAAAATACGCAACCACCCAACGATTAATGTCACATCTGCTCCCTCAAATTCTAGTGATGACCCATTTGATGGCCACCACGTGCATCATCTCCTTGCTTGCATGTGAGCAGGACGACAGTAGTCGTGTGAGCAGCAGAGAGGCATATGAATAGGTTGCGGTAGCGTTTCTCATCAGGAGACTTGGCCCTTGACAACCTCACATATGTCGCCTACTGCCTCCCCATCTATCTCCTTAATGACATCTATGGTGACCTCGCCCCCTCTCTCACGTACCCAATTCTCTCTCCGGCGCGTCCCTTTTACACCGCCTCTGAAAAGATCGATATGGTTGACTAGAGAGGGGGAGGGGGTGAATAGGCAACTTCCAGTTTTTAACTTTTCTTTAACAATTTAGGCTTAGCAACAATTAGGTTGGCTAGATATACAACCAGGTGAGCAACCTATATGATGCTAAACACAATAACAACACAAGCAAGCAAGATAAACAATATTCATAGCTTGTGCAAAGTAAAGGTAAGAAGTAACCACAAGAGGAACCGATGGAGACGATGATGTGTTACCGAAGTACCTTCCCGGTAAAGGGAAGTACTGTCTCTGTTAGAGTGCTATGGAGGCACAATGCTCCCCAAGAAGCCACTAGGGACATCGTATTCTCCTCATGCCTTCACACAATGCAAGGTGGTAGGCAAGTGGGTGGGGGAATCTACCCGTTACCCTCTATACCAGCCATAGGCAAGTGGTAGTACCGCTGGTAGGGGCCGTACTACCGCCCATCTATGAACCAGAGCACCAGCAAAAGGGCGACGATAGTACCGCCTGGTATTACTGTCGTGATACATCTCCCACGATTTGATAATTTATGAAGTATCCATGCCATATTCATCTATGTTTACAATAATTTTATATGGTTTTGATGCACTTTATATGATTTATTTAGAACTAACCCGGACTGATGTTGTTTTCAACAGAATTACCGTGTTGTTATTTTTGTGTAGAAAATGAAAGTCGCGGAATCGTCCGAAACTTTTTGACATTTTTTTGGGAACAAAAGAGGCACTATACGCTTCATAGGAAGGCCAGAAGAGTCACGAGGTGGCCACCCACCACTAGGGCACGCTAGGCCCCAAAACCGTGCCCTCATGGAGCGTGCTCACGAAAGTGGCTTGAGACTGCGTCGGTATTTCCCCAAAGAGGAAGGATGATGCAACACAACGACGGTAAGTATTTCCCTCTGTTATGAAACCAAGGTATCAATCCATAGAGGAAGATCATGCACCCACCTAAACAACACGTGCACACAAACAACAAATACTTGCAACCCGACGCGAAAGAGAGGTTGTCACGCTCTCTACAGTAATAATATAGATTAGGTAATGATAGATACGAGAGATAGATCTCTCAAGAACACAAAATAAAAGAGTAAATATGCAGAAATATATTTTTGGATTTTTGGTTTTGTATATCTGAAAACAAAGATTGCAAAAACATAGATCGGAAAGCAATATGATGGAAAAGTAGACCTGAGTGCCGTAGGTTCACTAGTGGCTTCTGTTATGAGTATAGCGCACGGTGGGTGAAAAAATTACTATTGGGGAATTGATATAAAACCGAATAGTCATGACGATATCCAAGGCAATGATCACTGTATAGGCATCATGTCCAAGATAAGTAGACCGACTCCTGCCTGCATCTACCACTATTACTCCACACATCGACCGCTATCCAGCAAGCATCTAGTGTATCAAGTTCATGGAAAAATGAAGTAACGCAATAAGAACGATGACATGATGTAGACAAGATCTATTCATGTAGGAATAGATCCCATCTTGTTATCCTTAATAGCAACAACACATGTGTGTCTTGCTACCCCTTCTGTCACTAGGAAAGAACACCGGAAGATCGAACCCATCACAAAGCACCTCTTCACATGGCAAGAAAAATCGATCTAGTTGGCCTAACTAAACCAAAGATTCGAAGAAGAAATACGAGGCTATAAGCAATCATGCATATAATAGATCGAAGAAGACTCAAATAATATTCATGGATAGAAACTGATCATGAACTAAAAATTCATCAGATCCCAACAAACACACCGCAAAAGTTTTCATCAAATAGATCACCAAGAGACCATTGTATTGAGAATCATGAGAGAGAGAGAGAGGAAGCCATCTAGCTACTGCCTACGGACCCATAGGTCTATGGTGGAATACTCACGCATCATCGGAGAGGCACCTATGATGAAGATGAACCCCTCCGTGATGGTGTCTAGATTGGATCTCGAGGTTCTGGAACTTGTGGTGGCTGGAATTGTATTTCGTCGACTCCCTAGGGTTTTTGGAATATTTGGGAATTTATAGGCATCATAGTCAGTGGAGAGGGGTCCCGAGGAGGGCACAACCCACCAGGGCGCGGCCAGGCCGCCTTGGCGTGGCTTGGTGGGTTATGGCCTCCTCGGGCCACTCCCCGACACTTCTTTGGTCCATTGGGTGTCTTCTGGTCCAAAAAAAATCTCCAAAAAGTTTCGTCGCGATTGGACTCTGTTTGATTTTGATTTTCCGCGAAGTAAAAACAAGCAAAAACAACAACTGGCACTTTGGCACTATGTCAATAGGTTAGTCCCAAAAAATGATATAAAGTGGTAATAAAATGATGGTAAAACATCCAAGAGTGATAATATAACAGCATGGCACGATCTTGATGTATCACATGCTTTTTTAATATAGTTGTATCATATGGTTTGTTTCCCTCTCTATCTTGTTGTGATGAATTGAGTTTTCCCTTTGAGATTTCGTTATGTTGGATTGAATATTGGATTTGAGAACACTTGATATATGTCTTGCACGAGGATACCCGTAGTGACATTGGGGTATTCAAGTGATTCATTTGATCTATGTCTTGGTACTCAACTTGCGGATTCTCGAGGTGACATTGGGGCAATCTATGCATAGGGGTTGATACACGTTCTTGTCCTAGCTTCTCCGGTAGAAATCTTGGGGGCACTCTTTGAGGTTCTTTGTGTTGGATTGAGTATTATGAATCTGATTTTTTATGTGTATCGTATAATTAACTCTTGGATACTTGTGGTGACATTGGAGTATCTAGGTGACATTAGAGTTCGTTGATGCGTATCATATGATGTTATTCTAGTGCGAACTCTTAGATAGATCGACCGGAAAGGGTAATTTGGTTATTTTAGTACGAATTCTTGGATAGATCGATCGGAAAGGATAACTAGATTATTTTAGTACGAACTCTTGGATAGATCGATCGGAAAGGGTAACTTGGTTATTTTAGTAAGAACTCTTGGATATATCGATCGGAAAGGGTAACTTTAAGGTGATTTCATAACCTACAAATAATTTTTTCTTATGCTCTCCGATAGATAAGAACTTTGGAGTGATTATTCGTTGCACATTGAGGGATAGTTATGTGATCCAATTATATTAGCATTGTTGAGAGATTGCACTAGCAAAAGTACGGACCTTAGGCCTTGTTTTCAAGCGTTGCAATACCGTTTGTGCTCACTTTTGTCACTTGCTACCTTGTTGTTTTTATATTTTCAGATTACAGAAACCTATATTTATCATTCATATTGCACTTGTATCACCATCTCTTCACCGAACTAGTGCACCTATACAATTTGCCATTGTATTGGGTGTGTTGGAGACACAAGAGATTTCTTGTATTTGATTACATGGTTGTTTGAGAGAAACCATCTTCATCCTACACCTCCCATGGATTGATAAACCTTAGGTCATCCACTTGAGGAAAAATTGCTGTTGTCCTACAAAACTCTGCGCTTGAAGGCCCAACACGAGTCTACAAGAATAAAATTGCGTAGTAGACATCACACCCCTACTACCGTTGCGGTTGGGTGCTGATGCGGGGCACCAGACACTCCCAGACATATGTATGATGCCTCGCGAGAGGTGCCCAACCCTCCCCTCTCTCCCTCAGCGGTATTACCGCCGGCTAGGGCGGTAGTACCGGCTACGCGCGGTACTACCTCTTCCCAGAGCGGTACTACCGCTGAGAGAAAGATAGAGAGCAGGACAAGGACAAAGGCTCCATGTTGTCGGGAAATGAATGGGGGTGCGAATGTGTACGTGATGATTCCTCCCAACCTTTCCAACTGTGGACCCCCTCTTGATAGTACGGATTTTCCTACTACTTAAATCCACCGACACTAAATCGTCGAAACAACACCGTCTTCTTTTTAGCTTCCCGAGGGGTAAGATAATCGTCTCGTGCCACCTGATATTCTTGGAAAGCTTAATGCACACGATTAGCCCCCAAATGTATTGTCATCAATCACCAAAACCATTAGGGTATAAATATGCCCCTACAGCCTCCAATCCAACACCCAATTTCTCGTCAATGACACAACCAAAGGATCTCCGCCTTAACTTCAGTTTTGGGGATGATGATGATGAGAAGTCGGATACCCTCGCCACATTATGGGCCCAGTATGAGGTGGCCAAAGTGGCGTTGCAACAGGAGGAAGCGGAAATAATGTGTCGTATTTGGGACCGTGCGTCTGCCTTCGCCGCCAATGCAGACACATGCCCGGCCTGGGATGACCGCACCATTGCTTGGGTCACGACCGTCGAGGGGTGCTTCTGGGTCCTCTAGGCCTGCATTGCCGCATTCCCACTTGACCCTGCCCCCGCCCCCGCTGGCCATATTGGCCGTAACTAGGCCCCGTAGAAGAATCCAACCACCGTAATTAACTAATTACTTTGTAGTTTAAGTAAGTATTATTAGTTATTTTACCAATGTAAACCACAACTCTATCAATTTTCCGCTCAAATAATTCAAATGAAATCGAATCAAACAAAAAATATTCTGAATTTGGGTTATTGAGGAATAACCTATAAATAATTGACAAGTGGGTTCTACTTGCGGTAAAATATGAAGGCTGCACTATGATGAGTATGTGCTTGCGTATTATGTCCGCAGCCTCTAAATCACTGAAAAAATAGCACACTATAACATCGCTAATAGCACGTTATAGCGCGTAGAGAATTGTCTCGTTAAATGAATCGGTATACAATGTCTAATAACATGCTATAACGAGTTATGTCACGGTAATAGGATATTTTTAGAGACGGCGCTATTTTGTATAACACACTATTTTTTCCTTGTTCTAAATACACGCTTGATCTACGTTATGAAGGCTGCTTATACCATGACTCTACTAGAGTTGCACATATACATAAGATACAACTAGCAAAAGAGCCCGTGCGTTGCAACGGGTAAAAAAAAATACCACAATCCTCTAACCCAGTAACCATGACTTCGGACTCTAATAGGTTCATGTCCTTTATTTCAACACATGACATCCTATCTGTGTTATCACTTATCCTCCTTTCCACCCTCACTGATGGTGGCCTCAATGTTCAAACAATCATAAAACGTTAGAATGTTATCAATTTTAAGACGTCTCTCTTTGCTTGATAAATATGTTTTTTATGAGATTTTGGCGAGGCGTGCATGCATGATTATAGTAGTGTTTTTGTCTCCCATACTGGTTTTGCTGGGTATTCATTTTCAATCCGGATTGGCACCAGTATAAAAAAAGGACCATAATAGTCAAAAGAAAAGATGGATTATGTGCTATTGATTAACGCTGCACCATAAATAGCATTTTTAGATATTAACGGGTAAAATTTCAAATTCTGCATAGTCTTCTAATCAAATTTCATATATAACTTATTAAATTTAAAGTTGGAATTTCAAACATACGAATATGGATATTTTTAAGCATTTGATATGTACTGCGAGTTGATTAACCCAAATACCAAGAGGTCCCCAGAAAAGTGAAAATCTTACTTAGACCTGACCTGCGGGTTGTTTTTTAGAAATATCAAGGGGTTTTCTAAAAAAATAAACTGACTTGGGTTAGTTGACAGAAGCGTATCGAAGTTTTTTCGTACAATAACATGCCGGACTAAATTTTTTTATTTCTTTATTAATAGGTATAGAGTATAGAATACATGGTGATAAGCGCTACGCATCCACGATGCTCTTATACGTAAGTCAGAGGATCGAGAGTCCAAGGCTCTGCGTGGAGCACTTGATGACTGACCACGCACCGACACCCGTCCCAGAGTGTCTCGATCTAGCGCTCATGGAAACGAGAATTCACGCGGATTTCTCTAATCGAAACATCTGGAATCTTAGCACGTACGGATCCTCCGGGAGTCTGCACGGAATCCCGATGAGCGAAATCTTAATGAGCTGCTCAAGTCAAATTTGCAGCCCGGGGTTTAAACAACGCATGGGAATGCCAAGCTGCCCTGGGAGCTGGGATTAAGAATTCTTGAGATGCAGCATAAACAAGAGCTGTGGGGATGATAGCTCGACCTTATTAGATTGATTTGTTTTTGGATCTAGCAAAGCCCTGCCTAGCTGATTTTTTCTTTTCGAGGTTGCATTTCGTACAAGACGATTAGCACGGCGCCCCAAGCAATGAAGTGTTGCTGAAGGAAGACTAGCTGTTACCAAGAAGTCCTAACTACGGCGTGATATTTACATGGATTACTTCCGTAGGAGTAAGTACTAGTATGTCCTTACACATTTGGAAGCATCACTTGTAATCCTGAAATACATGAGGAACCATCCATATTACTTGCACATTTGGGGTGCGATGTTTCCTGCCAAAGAACTTTGCAAGAATCATCAACACGTATAAAAAATATCAACATTCACAATACCAAATCATTAGAACATCAGGAAACTGATTTTCGTATTGTATAACTTCAGTATTGTGATGTTGATATTTTTAATATAAAATTGATAAAGCTTTACAAAGTTTGACTTCAAAAAAATCATCTTATATGCGAAGTACTCCCTCCGTTCCTAAATATTTGCCCTTTTAGAGATTTTACTATGGACTACATATGCATATATATAGACATAATTTAAAGTGTAGATTTATTTATTTTGTTTTATATGTAGTCCATAGTTAAATCTCTATAAAGACAAATATTTAGAAACAGAGGGAGTAAAAAGAAACAAAGAAAGCACTAACAAACCCAAAAATAATTCAGCTGTGAAAAATAATACTCCGTATGATACATAAACCCCATTACTTAAAACGAAGGGTCAAACTGTTCAATACTCCCCCGCCAAAAGAAAAACTGTTATATACTCACACATATACCTGGCCAAACCTCGGGCCAGACCGTGTCTAAAAAAGCCCGGCGCTAAAAACCCAGGCCCTAGCCTGGACCGGCTCGGCCGTTGGGCCTGATATTTGGGCCCGAGCCCGGTGAAAAGCCTGGCCTGGCCCGACATAGCTATAAATTCGGGTTTTTACAGGCCCAGGCCCAGCCCGGCCCGAGCACTGGGCTCAAAATCCAAGCCCGAGCCCGACCCGTGAGTAAGGTTGGGCCGGGCCGGATCGGGCTTTTTCGGGCCGGGCTGCCCATGGCCAGGTCTGCTCACACAACCTACTCTTGCTAGATTATAGTGCCAGTTCTACATAAACACTCTTTTGTGTCTAAATGATAAAATTGAGTAACATAATGTGATTTATTGCCACACATAAATAGTCAATTTATAAATCAAACACATTGGCTAATTAAAGTCATCGCAACAGCGGTTAAAAAAAGATGATGACCATAGGTATCCATGCACATAGCGGGAGACAAGACCAAAACGTATATATTGTATATGCCATCGACCAATTTTCTTAAATGACAAGCGTATTATCTGGTACAAGATAATTAATGCAAGCCTACGAGTTACGTGGCCTGGCTAGGCTGATTACAATATAACGTGCACACTATATACCGTAGCAAGAACTGCATATGAGCCACATATGCCATGCTTTTCTATAACACTACATATGTCATGCTTGTTGTCAAAACAGTTAAAGACTCAAAGTACACGTATGGGTGCTGCCACCGTGACAAGATGACACAGATGGCGGTCTATAGCTACATAGCTAGGTAACCCATGGTCAAAGGTCACATATATAATATGAAGCTCTGAACCATGGAAAGCACAAAGACCTAAGAACGATAACTTAGCAGGATTCGCTAATTAACATCGTATTATTAACTTTAATTACCACTTGGTTCTGCAACCCCTACTAAACCCCTGGCTATCGAACTTGGCCAGATGCATGCTCTCCGCCTCCTCATCTAAGCTGCTGCCAAGCTTGCTAGCTAGCAAGCCCAGCCAGCCATGGATGCTCACTACCCCAAGTACCTTCTCTACGGCATCCTCATCCTCGGCTCATGGCTCATCTCCTGTCTCCTGCACTTCCAGTTCTTCCACCTCTCCCTCTTCTCCTATCGGCCCCCCTCCGGCGCGTCGCTCGTCCTCATCCCGCTGTCGGTCCCCATGGCGCTCGATGCCAACTTCCTGCCAGCTCCCTCTGCCGTCGCCGAGGATGGCCCTCTGCGCCGGTTTTCATCAGCAGCCTCGTCTTGTCAGGGGAGGTACGTTTACATGCTGGATGTGCCCTCGCGGTTCGATGTTCTCAGGGACTGCGTCGAGGGCTCGCCGGTGTTTCAGGACGAGTGGCACGTATGCTCCCTCATGGCCAATGCCGGCATGGGCCCAGTGCTCCCTCCGGCCACCGGCAACGGCAGCGACGGTGACACGGGTGTCATCCCCAACACCGGATGGTAAGCTCGTCGACTTCCCATCCATTAATGGAGTAGGCTGCCCGGTGTGGGTTTTGTCACCATTATGGTGCTTATACATGAGTTAGCTGCGTCTAAAAATGTCACGTGCAGGTACGCCACGGACCAGTACGCCCTGGAAGTGATCTTGCACAACCGTATGCGCCAGTACGAGTGCCTCACCGACGACCCGGCGGCGGCGACGGCTCTGTACGTGCCCTACTACCCGGGGCTGGAGCTCCAACAGCACCTCTGCGGGTTCAACGCCACGGTGCGGAACGGGCCGTCGTCTGAGTTCCTGCAGTGGCTGTCGGCGCGGCCGGAGTGGGCGGCCTTCGGCGGCCGCGACCACTTCATGGTCGTCGGCAAGAACACCTGGATGTTCCGGCACATCGAGGAGGACGATAACGGCACCCAGAAGGTCTGCGGCAACAACTTCCTTGAACATCCCGAGTCCGGCAACATGACGGTGCTCACCTACGAGTCCAACATCTGGGATCCGCGCGACTTCGCCGTGCCGTACCCGAGCTACTTCCACCCCACGTCGGCCGGCGAGGTGGCCGCGTGGCAGGCGCGCGCCCGCGCCGCAGAACGCCCGTGGCTGTTCGCGTTCGCCGGCGCACGGCGTGCCAATGGGACGCTTGCCATCCGCGACCGCGTCATCGAATCGTGCGCCACCTCCCCGAGCCGGTGCGGGTTTATCGACTGCAGCCACGGCCTCGAGGGCAGCATCACCTGCCGGTCGCCGCGGAGGCTCGTCTCCGTCTTCGCCTCGTCTCGTTTCTGCCTGCAGCCGCGCGGGGACTCATTCATGCGCCGCTCCTCCGTCGACGCCATCATGGCCGGATGCATCCCCGTCTTCTTCCACGAGGCGTCCACCTTCAAGAAGCAGTACCGGTGGCACGAGCCAGATCCGGACAGCAGCGGCAACGGCGACGACCGGCCGTACTCGGTGCTCATCGACCCCGACGAAATCCTGGAAGGGAAGGTGGACATCGAGGAGGTGCTAGCCAGGTACACCGACGAGGAGGTGGCCGCCATGAGGGAGGAGGTGATCAAGATGATCCCGAGGTTCCTGTACAAGGACCCCAGTGTGAGGTTCGAGGGGGACACGAGGGATGCGTTCGACATCGCCGTTGATGAGGTGATGGCCAGGATCAGGAGGATCAAGAATGGGGAGGATTTGGGACGATATGCTGCTGGTGATGTGATGGTGGCCAAGGGCTCCTGACACTAGCTAAATAATCCTATTCTTACTGTATAAGTAAGGTGGCATTTTCGCCTTGGTGTTTGTACTAGTTTTGTTGCTGCTACGTTGTTGTTAGTGGGAATGCAAATTATATGGTGTCCGTCTAATTCTCAGTCGACTGGAAATGGATTCTCACTCCGTACGGTCGTCGTCCTTTCGTCTTTTCTTTTTGGGACAAGGCCATCACAATGAGCTTTGTTGATAACAATTTTTAAGGAGATCACAAACCAGTAGTCAGGGTTTTTCCAAGTGTTCCATCTTATTTGCTGATAATTGTCCTGGGTTAGTGTCTCAGGAAGTGAAATATACTCTTGGCGTTACCCAAACGGCCTTTGAGCCAAAGTACCTTGGCCTCCCAGTTCCGGATGGGAGGATGCAAAAAGGGAGGTTTGAATCAATGCAATCCAGGCTAAGTAAAATTCTGGTGGATTGGAGTGAAAGATATTCATCTTTGGCAAATAAAGAAGTTCTTATTAAGACGGTGGCACAAGCTATTCCCACGTATGTTATGAGTGTTTTCAAGCTTTCCTTTTCAGTTTGTGATGATTTGACAAAAATGATGCGCCAGTACCGGTAGGAAGTGGAGAATGGCAAAAAGAAAATGGCTTGGACAGCATGGGATAAGTTGATCTTGCCAAAGGCCAAGGATGATATGGGATTTAGAGATATGCGTGCTTTTAATCAAGCTTTGCTAGCTCAGCAAGCTTGGAGACTTTTGGTGACACCAGACTCCCTGTGTGCGAGACTCCTGCGTGCTAAATATTTTCCAAATGGGAATCTGGTGGATACGGTCTTCCAGAGTAACTCCTCGGCTGTTTGGATGGGCATTGAATATCGCTTGGAGCTTGTAAAGAAAGGTATGTTATGGAGAGTGGGAAACTGATCTCATATTCGAGTATGGCGCGATCCATGGATTCCTCGCAGGGTACATTTAAACCAATCTATCCGAAAGGAAATTGTCGTTTTAAAAAGGTGTCTGATTTTCTAGATGTCAATGGTGCATGGAAAGTTAACTTGCTAGAAAGGTTTTTTTGCCACGCGGATGTTGAAGCTATTCTAAAAACTCGCACGTCTCCAAGGTTACGAGACGATTTCATCTCACGGCATTGGGAGAAATCTGGACTGTTTTCGGTCAAGTCCGCATATCATCTCGCTATGACCGAACACTATAACCGCTTCTGTCCGGGTAGTTCTAGCTTACGACCCGAGGGAGATCGGTCGCTTTGGAACTTGGTTTGGAAGGCATCGGTGTCCCCAAAGATGAAGCAATTTGCATGGAAAGTTATTTCAGGCAATCTGCCGACGAACGTGTTGAAAAGCAAGAGAAATATCAGCATACGAGCTACTTGTGCAGTATGTGGGCGGGACGATGAATCTACTTTTCATGCACTTCTTGCATGTCCCGTTGCTGCTGCTTGCCATGCAGGAGATTTGGCCTCTTCCTCATAGGGTGAATGTTTCATGGACAGGTGACGAGTGGTTGTTCAATCTTCTTGATGGGCAATCAGATCAGTATAGAGATATGATTATAATGGTGCTTTGGCGAACATGGCATCTTCGTAATGAGCGTGTGCATGGTAAAAATATTCTCCCCATGGAGGTGTCATGCTCATACCTGAGTAGCTATTTCAACTCTGTTCGGCAGGGTGATACTATCAGTATTGATGAAGTGATGAAGGGTAAAACTCCAGTTGTTGTCGAAGCTTCTATACAGGTTCCTAAAACAAAGTCGTTGCCGCAGCCATGGCCTTTACCGCCACCTGGTTGGGTAGCACTTTTAGTTGATGGATCTTATTGTCAAAGAGATGGTTCTGCTGGTTCTGGCATGATCCTACCAGATGACCGGGGAGTGGTAATATTTGCGGCATTCAGCCGCATTTTTCATTGTAACGATGCGTTGGAGGCAGAACTACATGTGATCATGGAGGGTGTTAGTCTCACGATCCAGCGCTCGGCTCTTCCAGTGATGATCCAAGGAGATTGTACAACTGCATTGGCGACTTTTAAGAATGGTTTCATGGATAGATCTGCTTATGGTCACATTATTGCTGAGTTTAAGGGTTTGTTGGAGAATAGGGTGTTTACTCCGGTTAAAATTTCTCGTGAACAAAATAGGGTTACACATTGTTTGGCGACGTATGGTCGTACTGGGGATAGTACTGCATGTTGGCTTAACCAGTACCCTCCTTTTATTGCTGAACTCGTTGCAAACGATTGTAATCATGTGATCCTGGAATAAATACACTATGTTTCCTTGCAAAAAAAAAGTAGCCAAGGGTTGATTTATCCAAAAGAAAATTCGAGCAACAACAAGAATGTTGCCTTTTAATTTAAGATAAAAAGGGAAACACGCTAAAAACCCCATCGACCCAATTATAAGAATCCTTATATTCACAAACCAATCATTCTTCTTCAGAATCTATAACTCCCGGACATGCCAGGTTTTGCAATTTTTGTCCAAACGCATTTAAAGCCATTAGATCAACCTAAATGATAAAGCCCATACGTGTGGCATTTAGTAATATGGTCCAAACGTCTTTCATCACTATCCATCTTGCCACATCATACATATGAGATCAACGGAATCTTTTTGGTTTTTCAGACTTAAAAATGTTATATCTCTTAATTAAAAAATCCAATTAAAAATCCGTTTTCACCATTAATCCGTCTTGACGAGATCTTTAAAACTAGACCCATATTGATTTATTTAGACGTCTTTTTTTTGCTAAAAGTTGCCATGGTGCTTACACTGTAGTTGCCATATAATTTACACTAAATTTGCCATGATATGTTTTATCTAGTTGTTCTTCTAGATTTAAAGCCACCGTTGTATTATCAATTACTTTTCATGAAAACTTTTAGTAACTAACCATGACAAATTTAATTCCTGGATCATGACAATTTTTAGTACTTCATCACGGAAATTTTAGTTTATATATCATGGAATTTAGTTTATAGGTCATGGCAATAGTAGTATTTTTCACCATGTCAATTCTAGTTTTTTGACCATGGAAATTATTTTTTGTATGAACCATGGAAAATTTTAGTGCATGTATAATGAAAAATTTAAGTAATTCATCATGTCAATTTTAGTTTATGGTTCATGGCAAATTTAAGTCATTGACCATACATTTTTAAAGTAATTGACAACATATTTCTTTTTAATTATGAACCATGTCAAAATTATTTCATGGATCATGGCAATTTTTAGTAATTCACCATAGAAAGATTAGTTTCTTAATTCCCCCTTTTATAACATGTCAAAATATACTTTAACGTAGAGGAAATAGTAGCTGCAACATATCATGAGAACTTCAGTGTAAACACCATGACAATTTATTTGCATTAGACATGGCAACTTTTAACCAATTTTTTTTTGTTGAAACATATCGATATGAGATTTAGTTTCAAAGATCTCGGCGCGGCCGATTTAATGGTGAAAACAGTTTTTCAATCAGATTTTTTATTTAAGAGATTCATTTTAAAAACTGAAAACCAAAAAGATTCTTACTGACATCATTTGTTTCGTCATTTGTGCATGTATGCAGTGACGTGGTGTGATCTGTGATGATGGGGCGTTTGACCCAAGTTACTTTGTTCCACATGTTTGGTGGTTATCAGCGTCCTAGATCAAAACACACAGGTCTTGAAGCACATAGCCAGCCACATCATACATGGTTGACCGTTTGGTACCGAGGGAGAAGGCCCCGAACAACAACACAACCCAGTCCCCACCCACAACATACAGGTCATTCCCCTACCGATGACCATATCCATTCCCCCAAATCTCTCAGCCACATCTCAAATTCTCGAACTTTTGGCCAGCGCACCTCATCGTTGGGCATGGAGGTGACCCCCTGCTCGATTCCTTTCTCCGGTGACGCACAGGTTGTCGAGGTGTCGCCACGCGTGCCACGACGTCAGTTGGAGGTGGAGGAGCAAGGAGAGGGATCTCTCGGTGGGAGGCTCAACGACGGAAGGTGGAGAGGGACTGGGCGACCATGCCGCGGCGGAGTAGAGCACGTGGATGCGATGCAGCCGGCAAGGCGCATGCCCAGTGGCTGTAGGGGGATGCTCCACGGGACCTAGACGAGGAGGCGTTGGTGGCACGGGTAACCCCGAGTCGTGGCTTGCATTTGGGCGGCGTGGGTGACCCAAAGGAGGAGGAGGAGGTGCCAGTAGCGCTGGCAATCCAAGTCGCGGCTTGCATTTGGGCAGCACGGGTGACCCAGAGGAGGAGGATGCGTCGACAGCTCGGTCAACCTCGAGTCGCGGCATGCATTTGGGCAGCGCCGGTGACTTATAACCCATAAGTATAGGGGATCAGTTGTAGCCTATTTTGATAAGTAAGAGTGTCGAACCCGACAAGGAGCTAAAGGTAGAAAAAATATTCTCCGAAGTTCTATCGACCACTGATACAACTCTACGCACGCTTAACATTCGATTTACCTAGAACAAGTATGAAACTAGAAGTACTTTTTAGGTAGGATATGATAGGTTTGCAAGATAATAAATAACACGTAAATAAAAACTATAGGGGCTGCTAAGATAAAGAAATAACTAAGTTAGTTTAACGAGTGTGGAAAAGTGGTGGTAGGAGTTGCGGAATTGTCCCTAGGCAATCGATAACTAGAACGGTAATCATTATTGCAATTTTATATGAGGGAGAGGCATAAGCTAACATACTTTCTCTACTTGGATCATATGCACTTATGATTGGAACTCTAGCAAGCATCCGCAACTACTAAAGATCATTAAGGTAAAACCCAACCATAGCATTATAAGGTATCAAGTCCTCTTTACTACCATATGAAACAACCCACCTACTCGGGTTTATGCTTCTATCACTCAAGCAACCCATCATAGGCAAATCATGAACACATTGCAACACCCTATAGCGAGGATCCCTCACACTTGCGTGACACAGAGAGCACCATAGGACAACACCAATAATAAAACATGCAACTCAAACCAATCATGATCATCAATCAACCCATAGGACAACAAAAATCTACTCATACATCATAGGATGGCAACACATCATTGGATAATAATATGAAGCATAAAGCACCATGTTCAAGTAGAGGGTATGTGTTGGAAATATGCCCTAGAGGCAATAATAAATTAGTTATTATCATATTTCCTTGTTCATGATAATCGTTTATTATCCATGCTATAATTGTATTGATCGGAGACTTAAATGCATGTGTGGATACATAGACAAAACCATGTCCCTAGTATGCCTCTAATAGACTAGCTCGTTGATCAAAAGATGGTTAAGGTTTCCTAGCCATGGACATGAGATGTCATTTGATAACGGGGTCACATCATTAGGAGAATGATGTGATGGACAAGACCCAAACTACAAATGTAGCATATGATCGTGTCAGTTTATTGCTACTGTTTTCTGCATGTCAATGTATATGTTCCTATGACCATGAGATCATGCAACTCACGGATATCGGAGGAGTGCCCTGTGTGTATCAAACGTCGCAACGTAACTGGGTGACTATAAAGGTGATCTACAGGTATCTCCGATGGTGTCTGTTGAGTTGGCATGGATCGAGACTGGGATTTGTTACTCCGTGTGACGGAGAGGTATCTCAGGGCCCACTCGGTAATACAACATCACAATGAGCCTTGCAAGCAATGTGACTAATTGTTAGTTGCGGGATATTTTATTATAGAACGAGTAAAGAGACTTCCCGGTAACGAGGTTGAACTAGGTATGGAGATACCGACGATCGAATCTCGGGCAAGTAACATACCAAAGAACAAAGGGAACGTTATACGGGATTAATTGAATCCTTGACATAGAGGTTTGACCGATAAAGATCTTCGTAGAATATGTCGGAACCAATGTGGACGTCCAGGTCCTGCCATTGGTTATTGACCGTAGAGGTGTCTCGGTCATGTCTACATAGTTCTCGAACCCGCAGGGTCTGCACACTTAAGGTTCGGTGACGTTTCGGTAGTGTAGAGTTATGTATGGTGGTGACCTAAGGTTGTTCGGAGTCCCGGATGAGATCCCGGACGTCACAAGGAGCTCCGGAATGGTCCGGAGGTAAAGATTCATATATAGGAAGTCCCAGCTTGGTCATCGGAAAAGTTTCGGGCTCATCGGTAGTGTACCGGGAGTGCCGGTAGTGTACCGGGAGACCTCCGGGAGAGGTATTTCGACCCCAAGAGGTCCATGGGCTGTGGGAGAATAATAACCAGCCCTTAGTGGTCTGGGGAAACAGCCACAAAGGCCCATGGTGCAGGGGGAAAATTCCTAAACGAAAAAGAGGAAAAATCAGCCAATAGGGAGCAATCCTACTCCAACTAAGATTGGAGGTGGAGTAGGATTGCTCCCCTCCACTTCGGCCGAATCAAAGAGGCCCTTGGCCTTGCGCCAAGGGTTGCCTCCTCCTTCCTCCTATGTATACTAGTGGATTGGGTGGCTTTGGACACAACTTACGGCCACGTGCTGCCCGTTCCACCGGTGCTCCTCTAGATTGGTTTTCCGCAGTGCTTAGGCGAAGCCCTGCCGGAATTGCTCCACCACCACCATCACCGGAGTGCCGTCATGCTGCCGGTGAACTCTCTCTGCTCTCCACCTCCTCTTGCTATATCGAGACAGGTGGAGATCGTCATCAAGCTGCACGTGTGCTGAACGCGGAGGTGCCGTCCGTTCGGTAATAGATCGGAAGGACCGTGATCAACGCCATGAGACGGTTCGTGATGAGTTCGCAGAACGGATGATGATGAGTTCACGGGACGGATCGTGATGAGATCGCGGGACGGATCGTGATGAGATCGCGGGACGCTCGGCGATTTGGATCGCAAAGATGTTTGACTACACCAACCGCGTTTCTTAACGCTTCCCGCTTAGCGATCTACAAGGGTACGTAGATCCACTCTCCCTCTCATAGATGCTCATCACCATGGATAGGTTTGCGTGCGCGTAGGAATTTTTTTGTTTCCCATGCGCCGTTCCCCAACAGTATGATAACCCACAAGTATAGGGGATCTATCTGTTGGGGAACGTTGCATGGGAAACAAAAAATTTCCTACGCACACGAAGATCTATCCATGGTGATGAGCATCTACGAGAGGGAGAGTGGATCTACATACCCTTATAGATCGCTAAGCGGGAAGCATTAAGTAACGCGGTTGGTGTAGTCGAACGTCTTCGCGATCCAAATCGCCATGCGTCCCGCGATCCAATCACGATCCGTCCCGCGATCTAATCGCGATCCGTCCCGCGAGCTTGATCACGATCCATCCCACGAACTTGATCACGATCCTTCCGATCTAGCGCCGAACGGACGACACCTCCGCATTCAGCACACGTACGGCTTGATGACGATCTCCGCTGTCTTGATCCAGCAAGAGAGAGTGGAGAGGTATAAGAGTTCGCCGGCAGCGTGACGGTGCTCCGGCGATGGTGGTGGAGCAATTCCGGCAGGGCTTCGCCTAAGCACTGCAGAAATCCAATCTAGAGGAGAAACTATGCACTAGAGATTAGGGTTTGCACGTGGCTGAAAAATCAACTCCAAAACCCTAGAAATCCACTAGTATATGCGCAAGGGCCAAGGATCCTATGGTTCGGCCGAACCTACTAGGAGAGGAGGACTCCTCCTCAAATCCTAGTAGGACTAGGATTGCTCCTTTTTTGCCTTTTTTTTCCACCTTTTCCTATTGGGTTTTCTTCTCCAGCCACATGGGCCTTGTGTGGGAGTTTCCACCAGCCCACTAAGGGCTGATATTCACTCTCTCACAGCCCATGAAGCCTCTTGGGTCGAAATACCCCTCCCGGAGGTCTCCCGGTACACTACCGACACTCCCGGTACACTACCGATAAGCCCGAAACTTTTTCGGCGACCAAAACAGGACTTCCTATATATGAATCTTTACCTCTGGACCATTCCGGAGCTCCTCGTGATATCCAGGAACTCATCCGGGACTCCGAATAAACTTCGGTCACCACCATACATAACTCTATACTACTGAAACGTCACCAAACCTTAAGTGTGCAGACCCTGCGGGTTTGAGAACTATGTAGACATGACCGAGACACCTCTACGGTCAATAACCAATGGCGAGACCTAGATGTCCACATTGGTTCCTACATATTCTACGAATATCTTTGTCGGTCGAACCTCTATGTCAAGGATTCAGTTAATCCCGTATGATGTTCCCTTTGTTCTTCGGTATGTTACTTGCCCGAGATTCGATCGTCGGTATCTCCATACCTAGTTCAACCTCGTTACCGGCAAGTCTCTTTACTCATTTCATAATACAAGATCCCGTAACTAACAATTAGTCACATTGCTTGCAAGGCTCATTGTGATGTTGTATTACCGAGCGGGCCCCGAGATACCTCTCCATCACACGGAGTAACAAATCCCAGTATCGATCCATGCCAACTCAACATACACCATTGGAGATACCTGTAGATCACCTTTATAGTCACCTAGTTACGTTGCGACGTTTGATACACACAAGGCACTCCTCCGATATCCGTGAGTTGCATGATCTCATGGTCATAGGAACATATACATTGACATGCAGAAAACAGTAGCAATAAACTGACACGATCATATGCTACGTTTGTAGTTTGGGTCTTCTCCATCACATCATTCTCCTAATTATGTGACCCAGTTATCAAATGATATCACATGTCAATGGCTAGGAAACTTTGACCATCTTTGATTAACGAGCTAGTTCACTAGAGACATACTAGGGACACACTGTTGTCTATTTACCCACACATGTAATGTGTTTCCATTCAATACAATTATAGCATGTATAATAAACGATTATCATGAACAAGGAAATATAATAATAAACACTTTATTTATTGCCTCTAGGGCATATTTCCAACAGTCTCCCACTTGCACTAGAGTCAATAATGTAGTTCACATCACTATGTGATTTACATGGTAATGAATCGAACACCCATGCAGTTCTGGTGTTGATCATGTTTAGCCCTTGGAAGAAGTTTAGTCAACGGGTCTACAACATTTAGATCCGTGTGCACTCTGGAAATATTTATGTCCTTCTCCTCGATGTAATACCGGATGGAGTTGAAGCGTCGCTTTATGTGTCTGGTCCTCTTGTGAAACCTTGGTTCCTTGGCTAGAGCAATGGCACTAGTGTTGTCACAGAACAGGTTCATTGGATTCATTGCACTAGGCACCACTCCAAGATCTGTCATGAACTGCTTCATCCAGACACCTTCCTTCGCCGCCTCCGAGGCTGCGATGTACTTAGCTTCGCACCTGGAATCAGCTACCACGCTTTGCTTGGAACTGCACCAGCTTACCGCTCCCCCGTTAAGAATAAATACGTATCCGGTTTGCGACTTAGAGTCGTCTGGATCAGTGTCAAAGCTTGCATCGACGTAACCCTTTACGACGAGCTCTTCATCACCTCCATAAATGAGAAACATTTCCTTAGTCCTTTTCAGGTGCTTAAGGATATTCTTGACCGCTTGCCAGTGCTCCATTCCAGGATCACTTTGAAACCTTCCAGCCATACTTATGGCAAGGCTGACATCGGGTCTTGTGCACAACATTGCATACATGATAGAGCTTATGGCTGAAGCATAGGGGATGACGCTCATCTTTTCTTTATCTTCTGCAGTCACTGGGCATTGAGTCTTACTCAACTTCACACCTTGTAACACAGGCAAGAACCCCTTCTTGGACTGATCCACTTTGAACTTCTTCAAAACTTTATCAAGGTATGTGCTCTATGAAAGTGCTATCAAGCGTCTCGATCTATCTCTATAGATCTTAATGACTAATATGAAAGCAGCTTCTCCTAGGTCCTTCATTGAAAAACTCTTATTCAAATATTCCTTCACGCTTTCCAGCATTTCTATATTGTTTCCAATCAGCAATATGTCATCCACATATAATAGTAGAAACGCTATAGAGCTCCCACTCACTTTCTTGTAAATACAAGCTTCTCCATAAACTTGTATAAACTCAAACGCTTTGATCACCTCATCAAATCGCTTATTCCAACTCTGAGATGCTTGCACCAGTCCATAAATGGATCGCTGGAGTCCATAAACTGCTTCATCCAGACACCTTCCTTCACTGCCTCCGAGGCTGCGATGTACTCCGCTTCGCACGTACAATCAGCTACCACGCTCTGCTTGGAACTGCACCAGCTTACCGCTCCCCCCTTAAGAATAAATACGTATCTGGTTTGCGACTTAGAGTTGTCCGGATCAGTGTCAAAGCTTGCATCGACGTAACCCTTTACGACGAGCTCTTCATCACCTTCATAAACGAGAAACATGTCCTTTGTCCTTTTCAGGTACTTGAGGATATTCTTGACCGCTTGCCAGCGCTCCACTCCAGGATCACTTTGAAACCTTCCGGCCATACTTATGGCAAGTCTGACATCGGGTCTTGTGCACAGCATTGCATACATGATAGAGCCTATGGCTGAAGCATAGGGGATGACACTCATCTTTTCTTTATCCTCTGCAGTCACTGGGCATTGAGTCTTACTCAACTTCACACCTTGTAACACAGGCAAGAACCCTTTCTTGGACTGCTCCATTTTGAACTTCTTTAAAACTTTATCAAGGCATGTGCTCTGTGAAAGTGCTATTAAGCGTCTCGATCTATCTCTATAGATCTTAATGCCTAATGTGAAAGCAGCTTCTCCTAGGTCCTTCATTGAAAAACTCTTATTCAAATATTCCTTCACGCTTTCCAACATTTCTATATTGTTTCCAATCAGCAATATGTCATCCACATATAACACTAGAAACGCCATAGAGCTCCCACTCACTTTCTTGTAAATACAAGCTTCTCCATAAACTTGTATAAACCCAAACGCTTTGATCACCTCATCAAAGCACTTATTCCAACTCCGAGATGCTTGCACCAGTCCATAAATGGATCGCTGGAGTTTGCAAACTTTATCAACATTCTCTGGATCGACAAAACCTTCGGGTTGCATCATATACAACTCTTCCTCAAGGAAACCATTGAGGAACGCCGTTTTGTCATCCATCTGCCAAATTTCATAGTCGAAATAAGCAACTATTGCCAACATGATTCTGACAGACTTTAGCATCGCTACGGGTGAGAAAGTCTCATCGTAGTCAACTCCTTGAACTTGTGAAAAACCCTTTGCCACAAGTCAAGCTTTATAGACGGCCTTTTCTTAAAGATCCATTTGTTCTGAATGGCCTTTCGCCCTTCAGGTAATACTTCCAAAGTCCATACTTTGTTTTCATACATGGATCCCATCTCGGATTTCATGGCCTCTAACTATTTCTCGGAATCCGGGCCCATCACTGCTCCTCCATAGCTCGTAGGTTCATTGTTGTCTAACAACATGACCTCCAAGATAGGGTTGTCGTACCACTCAGGAGTAGTACGCGCCCTTGTCGACCTACGAGGTTCAATAGTAGCTTGATCTGAAGCTTCATGATCATCATCATTAACTTCCTCTTCTACCGTCGTAGGTTCCATAGAAACATGTTTCTGCGCTGCGCTACTTTCTGGTTGAAGTAAAGGTTCAATAACCTCATCAAGCTCTATTTTCCTCCCACTCAATTCTTTCGAGAGAAACTCTTTCTCAAGAAATGTTCCGTTCTTAGCGACAAACACTTTGCCTTCGGATCTGAGATAGAAGGTATACCCAACTGTCTCTTTCAGGTATCCTATGAAGACGCATTTCTCCGCTTTGGGTTCCAGCTTTTCAGGCTGAAGCTTTTTGACATAAGCATCACATCCCCAAACTTTAAGAAATGACAACTTTGGACTTTTGCCAAACCACAATTCATATGGCGTCGTCTCAACGGACTTCGATGGTGCCCTATTTAAAGTGAATGCAGCCGTCTCTAATGCATAACCCCAAAACGATAGTGGCAAATCAGCAAGAGACATCATAGAACGCACCATATCCAATAAGGTTCGATTACGACGTTCGGACACACCATTGCGCTGTGGTGTTCCGAGCGGTGTCAACTGTGAAACAATTCCACATTGTCTTAAGTGACTGCCAAACTCATAACTCATATATTCACCTCCTCGATTAGATCGCAGGAACTTAATCTTCTTGTTGCGATGATTCTCAACTTCACTCTGAAATTGCTTGAACTTTTCAAATGTTTCAGACTTGTGTTTCATTAAGTAAATATACCCATATATACTTAAGTCATCAGTGAAAGTGAGAAAATAACGATATCCACCGCACGCTGCAACATTCATTGGACCGCACACATCAGTATGTATGATTTCTAATAAGTCACTTGCCCGTTCCATTATTCCAGAGAACGGCATTTTAGTCATCTTGCCCATGAGGCATGGTTCACATGTGTCAAGTGATTCAAAATCAAGTGACTCCAAAAGTCCATCAGCATGGAGCTTCCTCATGCGTTTTACACCAATATGACCTAAACGGCAGTGCCACAAGAAAGTGGTACTATCATTATCAACTCTACATCTTTTGGCATCAATGTTATGAACATGTGTGTCATCACTATGAAGATTCAATATGAATAAACCCCTCACATTGGGTGCATGACCATAAAAGATATTACTCATATAAATAGAACAACCTTTATTCTCTGATTTAAATGAGTAACCATCTCGCAATAAACAAGATCCAGATATAATGTTCATGCTTAACGCAGGCACTAAATAACAATTATTCAGGATCATCACTAATCCCGATGGTAATTGAAGAGAGAGCGTGCCGACGGCGATCACATCAACCTTGGAACCATTTCCCATGCGCATCATCACTTCGTCCTTTGCCAACCTTCGTTTATTCCGTAGTTCCTGTTTGAGTTGCAAATGTGAGCAACAGAACTGGTATCAAATACCCAGGCACTACTACGAGAACTAGTAAGGTACACATCAATAACATGTATATCATATATACCTTGTTTGTCGTTGGCCGCCTTCTTGTCAGCCAGGTACTTGGGGCAGTTCCGCTTCCAGTGACCAGTTCCCTTGCAATGAAAGCACTCAGTTTCTGGCTTAGGTCCATGCTTAGGCTTCTTTACAGGAGTAGCAACTGCTTGTCATCCATCTTGGTTTTACCCTTCTTGCCTTTGCCCTTGCCATTTTTCTTGAAACTAGTGGTTTTATTGACCATCAACACTTGATGTTCTTTCTGGATTTCAGACTCAATGACTTTTAGCATCGCAAACAGCTTGGCGACTGAATTGTTCATCCCGTGCATGTTATAGTTCATCACAAAGCTCTTGTAACTAGGTGGCAGTGATTAAAGAACTCTATCAGTGATCGCCTCTGGCAGAAGGATAATTCCCAACTCGGCTAGACGGTTTGAATACCCAGACATTCTGAGTATGTGCTCACTGATATACCCGTTCTCCTTCATCTTGCAAGCATAGAATTTATCGGAGGTCTCATACCTCTCGATCCGGGCATTCTTTTGAAAGATAAACTTCAACTCCTGGAACATCTCATATGCTCCATGACGTTCAAAACGTCCTTGAAGTCACGGTTCTAAGCCACACAATATTGCACACTGAACTATTGAGTAGTCTCCAGCACGAGCCTCCCAAACGTTCTTAACGTCTTCGGAGGTCATGTCTTCTGGTTGGTCACCAAGCGGTGCATCAAGGACATATTGTTTTTGGGAAGCCGTGAGGATAATCCTCAGATTACGGGCCCAATCAACAAAGTTACTTCCATCATCTTTCAACTTAGCTTTCTCTAGGAACGCATTAAAATTCAGGGGTGCTACTGCGCGAGCCATTGATCTACAACATAAATATGCAAAGGTTACTTAGACTATTGTTCAAGATAATGAGTTTAGTTAATCAAATTACTAAAGCTCCCACTCAAATTCACATCCCTCAGGTCATCTGAGTGTCACATGATCCAAATTCACCAACTCAAGTCCGATCATCACGTGAGTTAAGGTGGCTTCAATGGTGAACATCATTATGTTGATCATATCTACTCTATGACTCATGTTCGACCTTTCGGTCTCTTGTGTTCTGAGGCCATGTCTGTACATGCTAGGCTCGTCAAGTTTAACCCGAGTGTTCTGCACGTGCAAAACTGGCTTGCACCCGTTGTATGTGAACGTAGAGTCTATCATAGCCGATCATCACGTGGTGTCTCGACACGACAAACTTTCGCAACGGTGCACACTCGGGGAGAACACAATTTATCTTGAAATTAAGTGAGGGATCACCTTATAATGCTACCGTCGTTCTAAGCAAAACAAGGTGCATAAAAAGATTAACGTCACATGCAAATTATAAGTGACATGATATGGCCATGATCTTGTGCTTTTGATCTCCATCATGAAAGCACCGGCATGATCTCCATCGTCACCGGCACGACACCATGATCTCCATCATCTTGATCTCCATCAACGTGTCGCCATCGGGGTTGTCGCACCCAACATGCTTCTACTACTATTGCTACCGTAGCGATAAAGTAAAGCATTACATAGCACTTAATGATTGACATGCAGGTCATACAATAATTAAAGACAACCCTATGGCTCCTGCCGGTTGCCGTACTCATCGACATGCAAGTCGTGATAATCTATACATCACATGATCATCTCATACATCACATATATCACATCATGTAATTGGCCATATCATATCACAACATACCCTACAAAAACAAGTTAGACGTCCTCTAATTGTTGTTGCATGTTTTACGTGGCTGCTACGGGTATCTAGCAAGAACAATTCTCATCTACGCAAAAACCACAACGGTGATACACTAGTTGCTTTTCAACCTTCTCAAGGACCGCCTTTGTCGGATCCGATCCAACTAAAGTGAGAGAAACTGTCACCCGCAAGCCATCTATGCAACAAGTTGCGGTTGAGGGAACCAGTCTCTTGTAAGCGTACGAGTAATGTTGGTCCGGGCCGCTTCATCTCACAATACCGCTAAATCAAAATCCGACCAAGGGAGGAAGCAATCTAAGCAGCAACGCCCATAGACCTTTTGTGTTCTACTCGAGATCTCATCGACACATAGACCTAGCTCATAATGCCACTGTTGGGGAACGTTGCATGGGAAACAAAAAATTCCTACGCACACGAAGATCTATCCATGGTGATGAGCATCTACGAGGGGGAGAGTGGATCTACGTACGCTTGTAGATCGCTAAGCGGGAAGCGTTAAGTAACGCGGTTGGTGTAGTCGAACATCTTCGCGATCCAAATCGTCGTGCGTCCCAAGATCCAATCATGATCCGTCCCGCGATCTAATCACGATCCGTCTCGTGATCTTGATCACGATCCGTCCCACGAACTTGATCACGATCCTTCCGATATAGCGTCGAACGGATGGCACCTCCGCGTTCAGAACACGTACGGCTTGATGACGATCTCCGCCGTGTTGATCCAGAAAGAGAGAGCGGAGAGGTAGAAGAGTTCGCTGGCAGCGTGACGGTGCTCCGGCGATGGTGGTGGTGCAATTCCGGCAGGGCTTCACCTAAGCACTGCAGAAATCCAATCTAGAGGAGAAACTATGCACTAGAGATTAGGGTTTGCACGTGGCTGAAAAATCAAGTCCAATACCCTAGAAATCCACTAGTATATATAGGAGGAGAGGAGTAGAGGAGGCAACTTGGCCTCCAAGCCTTGGTGGCTTCGGCCGAACTAGGAGAGGAGGAGTCCACGTCCTCCACTCCTAGTAGGATTAGGATTCATCCATTTTTTCTTTCTCTTTTTGCCCTTTTCCACCTTTTTCCTTTTGGGTTTTCTTCTCCAGCCACATGGGACTTGTGTGGGAGTTTCCAACAGCCCACTAAGGGCTGATATTCACTCTCTCACAGTCCATGAAGCCTCTTGGGTCGAAATACCCCTCCCGGAGGTCTCCCGGTACACTACCGGCACTCCCGGTACACTACCGATAAGCCCGGAACTTTTCCGACGACCAAAACAGGACTTCCTATATATGAATCTTTACCTCTGGACCATTCCAGAGCTCCTCGTCACATCCAATATCTCATCCGGGACTCCGAACAAACTTCGGTCACCACCATACATAACTCTATACCACCGAAACGTCACCAAACCTTAAGTGTGCAGACCCTGCGGGTTCGAGAACTATGTAGACATGACCGAGACACCTCTACAGTCAATAACCAATGGTGGGACCTGGATGTCCACATTGGTTTCTACATATTCTACGAAGATCTTTATCGGTTGAACCTCTATGTCAAGGATTCAGTTAATCCCGTATGATGTTCCCTTTGTTCTTCGGTATGTTACTTGCCCGAGATTCGATCGTCGGTATCTCCATACCTAGTTCAACCTCATTACCGTCAAGTCTCTTTAGTCGTTCCTTAATACAAGATCCCGTAACTAACAATTAGTCACATTGCTTGCAAGGCTCATTGTGATGTATTACCGAGTGGGCCTCGAGATACCTCTCTGTCACACGGAGTAACAAATCCCAGTCTCGATCCATGCCAACTTTTACAGTTGTGGGATTTAAAAGGTGTATGTGTATGGGATGAGCACTTCCAGGAGGAATTTGACCTACGAACATTGCTGTTTGTAACCATCAATGATTGACCTGCTCTTCGTAACCTTTCAGGACAGACAAACAAGGGATACAATGCATGCACGCAATGTTTAGATGAGAGTGAAGGTATATATTTGGATAAATGTAAGAAATTTGTGTACCTGGGACATTGTCGGTTTCTTCCGATCAAGCATGCCTTAAGAAAGAAAGGTTAGCATTTCAAAGGTGAGGTGAATAACCGGTAGAAGCCTGGCCACCATATTGGTGATGATATACTTGAGATGGTCAAGGATTTAAAAGTAATCTTTGGAAAGGGTCCTGGCGGTCAATCTGTTTCGAGTGACGCTGACAGGCACGCACCCATGTGGAAGAAGAAATTTATATTTTGGGATCTAGAGTATTGGAAAGTCCTAGAGGTCCGCTCTGCGATCGACATGATGCACGTGACGAAGAGTCTTCGTGTGAACCTGCTTGGCTTCCTAGGCATGTATGGGAAGACAAAAGATACATCGGAGGCACGAGAGGACCAGCAATGTATGCACAAAAAAGACGGCATGCATCCAAAGGAGTATGAAGGTCCTGCCAGCTATGCTCTTACCAATGAAGAGAAGGAAATCGTTTTTGAATGCCTACTCAGTATGAAGGTCTTGTCTGGCTTCTCGTAGAATATAAAGGGAATAATAAATATGTCAAAGAAAATAAATTCAAAACCTAAAGTCTCATGACTGCCACGTGATTATGACGCAATTACTTCCGGTTGCATTGAGGGGGCTTGTACCAGAAAATGTTCGATTAGCCATTGTGAAGCTATGTGCATTCCTCAATGCAATTTGTCAGATGGTAATCGATCCAAAAATCCTACCAAGGTTACAAAATGATTTGGTGTAATGTCTTGTCAGTTTCGAGTTGGTGTTTCCACCATCCTTCTTCAATATCATGACGCACGTCCTAGTTCATCTAGACGAAGAGATTGCCATTCTGGGTCCTGTATTTGTACACAACATGTTTCCCTTTGATAGGTTAATGGGAGTCTTAAATAAATATTTTCATAACCATGCTAGGCCAGAAGGAAGCATCTCTAAGGTCTATGAAACAAAGGAGGTTATTGAGTTTTGTATTTACTTTATTCCTGACCTTAAGGCGATTGGTGTTCCCGAATCGCGACGCGAGGGGAGACTGAGTGAAAAAGGCATGCTAGGAAAGGCATCAGTAATAGCTAGGGGCATTCTTGGGCACAAGCACACTACACAGTTCTCCAAAATTCCACCTTGGTGGCCCCGTATATTATGAACACAAGAATATTCTATGCTCCAAACACCCGAAGCAGTCTGACAACTGGATTAGACATGAACACATGGGGACTTTTGGTGGTTGGTTGCAAACACATCTCATGAATGATGATAGCGTTGGAGATGAGTTGTACTTGTTGTCCAAATCACAATCTTCGACTATATTGACTTTCAAAGGGTACGAGATTAATGGGAATACATTTTACACGATCGCCCAAGAGAAAAAGAGCACCAACCAAAACAGTGATGTCCCCTTTGATGGAACAAACAACAATAGGGAAAAGGACACATATTATGGTTACATATAAGAGATATGGGAACTTGACTATGGACGTGATTTACAGATCCCTTTGTTTCGGCGCAAATGGGTCAATCTGACACGGGTTAAGGTAGACTCGAAATATGGAATGACAACAGTGGATCTCAACAATCTTGGGTACACACAGGAACCATTAGTCCTAGTCAATGATGTGGCGCAGGTTTTCTATGTGAAGGACATGTCTACCAAACCGAGAAAAAGGAAAGACGAGGAAGTGAATACATCATAAAGTGAGCCAAAGCGCCACATAGTTCTTTCAGGGAAAAGAAACATCGTGGGAGTGGAGGACAAGACAGACATGTCAGAAGATTATGAAAAATTTCATGAAATTGCTCCCTTCACAGTGAAGATTGATCTAAGCATCGTTTAAAATGATGAAGATTGTCCATGGTTATGGTGCAAAGGGACACACGCGAAGAAAAAGAGATATGCCAGCTTGTACACGAAGTGCATCCAGTTTTTGTAGTAACCCTCTCGAATTTTTAGCACATGCTATGTGTGTGAAATTATGATACCATTCCAAGTTTCAACCTTTTCAGAGTTCATTTGTACTAGTTTTGAATTTCAAGGTCATTTAGCGCAAAAAAAATATTAAATGCGTGAAAAATAGTAATGAAGTTAGAAATGTTTGAAATTTCATGATGTGCCTTTGAATGCACAAAAAGTTTGGACTTTAAATAAGTTAAAATAAAAATGAAATGTCTTTGTAACAAATGGGTTTTCATCCGAAACACTCGTACTTTGGAGGAGATGGTCCAGTTTGTACACGAAGTGCATCCTTTTTTGCCGTAACCCTCTCAATTTTTTATCACATGCTATGTGGGTAAAATTATCATACCACGACAAGTTTCAACCTTTTCAGAGTTCATTTGTACCATTTTTCAATTTCAGGGTCATTCAACGTAAAAAGATTATTAAATGCATGAAAAATAACAAATGAAGTTAGATATGTTTTCAATTTGAGGATGTGGCTTTGAATGGTGCATATTCAATGCACAAAAAGTTTAGAGTTCAAGTAAGTTCAAAAAATGATATGTCTTTGTAACAGATGAGTTTTCGTTCGAAACCCTCACACTTCGAAGGAGATGGTCCAATTTGTGCACAAACTGTATCTAGTTTTTGCCGTAAACCTCACAACTTTTTAGCACATGCTATGTTGGTGAAATAACGATACCATGCCAAGTTTCAACCTTTTCATAGTTCATTTGTACTGCTTTTCAATTTTAGGGTCATTCAACGAAAAAAATTCATTAAATGCATAGCAAATGAAGTTAGAAATGTTTGAAATATTAGGATGTGTCTTTGAATGGTGCATATTGAATTCACAAAAAGTCTGGAGTTGAAATAAGTTAAAAAAAATAAAATGCCTTTGTAACAGACGAGTTTTTGTCCGAAACTCTCATACTTCGAAGGAGATGATCCAGTTTGTACACGAAGTGCAACTAGTTTTTGCCGTAATCCTATCAACTTTTTAGCATATGCTATGTGGGTGAAATTATGATACCATGCTAAGGTTTAACCTTTTCAAATGAAGGTATAAAATTAAAAAGGTTAAACAAAATCTGGTTTGGATTAAAGCACCCTGTTTAAAATATCCTAAAAATTCCTAGATTGAACATAATGATAAAACATACTAATATTAAACAACAAGAAAAACAATCACTCAAAAATATATTTTTAAACTAAATTTATTCACAAACTAGTGATTCACACAAATTTCAAAAGAATTCAAATTGAAAATATGAAAACTACTAGCACTAACAGTAAGTTTGTATTTTTTTTTACCTAAAGCAAAAAAGATTCATTCAAAAACTGTAAATATTCTAAAAGTTATTCATAACCTAAAAACGAAAACCGTCCCCTTTATAAAAACAAAAAAACAAAAAAAAATGAAAATAGACCTTTAGTCCCGGTTGGTGGATCAAACCGGGACTAAAGGTCCCTCCCCGCGCAGAATTTGGCCTGCCGAAAAGATGGACTAAAGAGGCCTAGGGCATTTAACCGCTTGTTCTCCTTCCTCCTCATTTTCTCCCTCGATGCGGAATCACACCACGACACCGCCATGTTGTTGGACATCGTTGTCATCGTTCCGTCGCCAGGCTTCTCTCTCTTCTTCCCCGCTGAAGATCACCACCGCCGTCCACCTCGCGTCGTCATCGTCGTCTTCCTTCCGCACCCTCAGCTCCGCTGGCGAATGCTTACGACACCGGCTGTCCCGTCTAGTCCGGTGCCATCCTAGTCCCCTCTCCCTCTGCGCGCTATGGTGAGCTCCTCTTCCCCCTGGCGCCGTCCGGCCGACCCCCTCTCCTCCTTGTTGGGCATGTGCACGGCCTTTGCCGTGGACGGCAACGGCAAAGGTCGTCGTGGAAGACATCAAGTTCATACCAGAAATTCAACAAAAGCATGTGGGAACTAGTTATACTAAAAACAATTACCAACTTATTGATATGTGCTAAAACAACAAGTTCATACCAGAAAAATGTTTTTCGGGCTCATGTAAGATCTAGTTTCGAATATCTCACAACGAAAAATAAGTTTACTTACATGTTTCTTCATATGTGGATGTATAACGATTAGCATAATTGCTTCGCATGTCATGGGGTTTTTGTCGTTGGATTGTGGATATCTTGTTGCGAAAAATAGTAGTGTGTGCATGGTTGTAGCACCAAAAACTGTTGTTGTTTTTTACTTTAGGGATCGATTTAGTGCATTCTTATTAGGTTCCTTGTTTAGGGAAAAAATCATAAAATGTTTAATTTGATAAAAAAATTGTTTGTGATTTGTCAAACAAACATTTACAAGGAAATTACAACAAGAGTGAAAACAAACTGAGTGAAAAAATCTTAGGGTTACGCGATATCGTGAGGAGTTCCCGACGATCGTCGGTGAGGAGTCCCCGACGGTCACCGGTGAGGATCAAGTTTGAGTTATAAAAGTTTATTATCGCATAGGAATTTTTTCTCGACATCGACGATGCCCGACCCGCATCCTCGTCGTCGACTCGGCGGTGACAACCTGCTTGAGAGGTGCCATGTCGGGGACTGGGCTCTGCCGTGCTGGCACTGGGTGGTGCTACCTTCTAGGACGTAGAAATTGGTGAGGAATCAGGCTCCCGTCATCGAGCCAGAGGTTCTTTGTTTGTGGTCGCGTGGACCACTATCGGTGTAGAGGGAGCCGACCCTCGCGGAGGAGGTATGTCGACATGTCAAGGAGGAGGAGGAGCACGTCCGACGCTACATGGCTGCATTGGACACTAGGTTCTCCAATACCTAGCAAGTTCTTCAGGTGTCTCACCCGAGCTATGATCCCGTGATGGTTCCTTCTCTTTGGGTGTCGACAGCCCGCCCGCGTTGTATTCGAGTTATAATATTCGAGCTGCAGTAGTGATGTTATATGATAATATTAGAGGTGTATTAGTGATAATATTTGATAATATTCGATGATGCATTAACTGGATTATTCGAGATGTATTAGTGATATTATATGACGATGTTTCTAAAAAAAATTAATGCATTATAATTTGAATATTAAATTGTTTTATATATCTTTCTTATGGTTTACTTAAAGCTATGGACGGTAGTGTTGGGGAACGTCGCATGGGAAACAAAAAATTTCCTACACACACGCAAACCTATCCATGGTGATGAGCATCTATGAGAAGGAGAGTGGATCTACATACCCTTGTAGATCGCTAAGCGGGAAGCGTTAAGAAACGCGGTTGGTGTAGTCGAACATCTTCGCGATCCAAATCGCCGAGCGTCCCGCGATCTCATCACGATCCGTCCCGCGATCCAATCACGATCCGTCCCGCGAACTCATCACGATCCGTCCCGCGATCTTATCACGATCCGTCTCACGATCTTGATCACGATATGTCCCGCGAACTCATCACGATCTGTTCTGCGATCTTATCACGAACTGTCTTGTGATCTTGATCACGGTCCTTCCGATCTACCGCCGAACGGACGGCACCTCTGCGTTCAGCACACGTGCAGCTTGATGACGATCTCCGCTGTCTTGATCCAGCAAGAGGAGGTGGAGAGGAGAGAGATTTCACCGGCAGCATGACGGCGCTCCGGTGATGGTGGTGAAGCAATTCTGGCAGGGCTTGGCCTAAGCACTACAGAAAACCGATCTAGAGGACCACCGGTGGAACGGGTAGCACGTGGCCGTAAAAACTGTGCAAAAACCCTCTATTCCACCAGTATATATAGGAGGAAGGGAGAGGAGGTCGCAGCCTTGGGCTCCAAGGTTTGTTGGCTCGGCCGAATTGGGAGGTGGAGGAGGACTCTCCTCCTCCACTCCTAGTAGGACTAGGACTCTTCCTTTTTTGCCTTTTTTCCACCTTTTTCCTTTGGGCTTTTTCTTCCTGGCGCCATGGGCTTTTTGTGGCTGTTCCACCAGACCACTAAGGGCTGGTTATTATTCTCCCACAGCTCATGGACCCTCTAGGGTCGAAATACCCATCCCGGAGGTCTCCCCGTACACTACCAGCACTCCCAGTACACTACCGATGAGCCCGAAACTTTTCCGGCGACCAAACTGGGACTTCCTATATATGAATCTTTACCTCCGGACCATTACGGAGCTCCTCGTGATGTCCGGGATCTCATCCGGGACTCCGTACAACCTTTGGTCACCACCATACATAACTCTATACTACCGAAACATCACCAAACCTTAAGTGTGCAGACCCTGCGGGTTCGAGAACTATGTAGAAATGACCGAGACACCTCTATGGTCAATAAACAATGGCGGGACTTGTATGTACACATTGGTTCTTACATATTCTATGAGTATCTTTATCGGTCGAACCTCTATGTCAAGGATTCAGTTAATCCGTATGATGTTCCCTTTGTTCTTTGGTATGTTACTTGCCCGAGATTCGGTCGTCGGTATCTCCATACCTAGTTCAACCTCGTTACCGGCAAGTCTCTTTACTCGTTCCGTAATACAAGATCCCACAACAAACAATTAGTCACATCGCTTGCAAGGCTCATTGTGATGTTGTATTACCGAGTGGGCCCCGAGATACCTCTCCGTCACACGGAGTAACAAATCCCAGTCTCGATCCATGCCAACTCAACAGACACCATCGGAGATACCTGTAGAGAACCTTTATAGTCACCCAGTTACGTTGCGACGTTTGATACACACAAGTCACTCCTCCGATATCTGTGAGTTGCATGATCTCATGGTCATAGGAACATATACTTGACATGCAGAAAACAATAGCAATAAACTGACACGATCATATTCTACATTTGTAGTTTCGGTATTTTCCATCACATCATTCTCCTAATGATGTGATCCCGTTATCAAATGACATCACATTTCAATGGCTAGGAAACCCTGACCATTTTTGATCAACGAGCTAGTTCACTAGAGGCATACTAGGGACACAGTGTTGTCTATTTACCAACACATGCAATGAGTTTCAAATCAATACAATTATAGCATGGATAATAAACGATTATCATGAACTAGGAAATATAAAAATAACTAATTTATTATTGCCTCTAGGGCATATTTCCAACAGTCTCCCACTTGCACTAGAGTCAATAATCTATTTCACATCACCATATGATTCGCATTGTTATGAATCTAACACCCAACGAGTTCTGGGGCTCGATCATGCTTTGCATGTGAGAGAGGTCTTATAGTCAATGGGTCTGCGATATTCAGATCCGTGTGTACTTTGCAAATCTCTATGTCAAACCGTAAACACTGCTACCACACTCCACTTGGTACTATTTCCAAATGGCTGCTTCACTATACGTATCTAGATTGCTACTACTAGGAATCCGGATAGGTGTTAAAGCTTGCATCGACGTAACTCTTTACGATGAACTCTTTATGACCTCCATAATCAAGAAACATTTCCTTAGTCCTCTGGTTACTAAGGATAATTTCGACCGCTGTCCACTGATCCACTCCTGGACCACTCTTGTACCCCTTGACAGACTCATGGCAAGGCAGACACAGGTGCGGTACACAGCAAGGCATAATATAGAGCCTATGGCTAAGGCATAGGGGACGATGTTCGTCCTTTCTCTTTTTCTGCCGTTGTCGAGCTTTGAGTCTCACTCAACTTCACACCTTACAAATCAGACGAGAACTATTTCTCTGGATGATCCATTTTGAACTCTTTCAAAATCTTGTCAAGGTATGCACTCATTGAAAGTCTCATCAAGCATCTTGATCTATCTCTATAGATTTTGATGCTCAACAATTAGGTAGCTTTATCCAGGTCTTCCTTTGAAAATCACTTTTCAAACAACCATTTATGCTTTCCAAAAATCCTACATTATTTTCGATCAACAATATGTCATCCACATATACTTATCAGAAATTCTATAGTGCTCCACTCACTTTATTGCAAATACAAGTTTCTCGTAAACTTTGTATAAACTCAAAAACTTTGATCAACTCATCAAAGCGTATATTCCAACTCCGAGATGCTTGCTTCAGTCCATAGAAGGATCACTGAAGCTTGCTCACCTTTTAGCATCCTTAGGACTGACAAAACCTTCTGGTTGTATCACATACAACCGTTCCTCAAGCAAACCGTTAAGGAAACGATGTTTTGACATTCATCTGCCAGATTTGATAGTTGAAAAATGCAGCAACTGCTAACATAATTCCAACAGACTTTAGCATCGCTACGAGTGAGAAAGTCTCATCACAGTCAACTCCTTGAACTTGTCACAAACATCTTTGTAACAAGTCGAGCATTACAAATGGTGACATTTACCATTAGTGTCTGTCTTCATTTTTAAGATCCATTTGTACTCAACAACCTGCCGTCCAACGAGAAAGTCTACCATAGTCTATACTTGGCTTTCATACATGGATCATCTCTCGGATTTCATGGCCTCTAACCATTTGTCGGAATCCGGGCCCATCATCGCTTCTCCATAGCTCGTAGGTTCATCGTTGTCCAACAACATGACCTCCAAGATAGAGTTGTCGTACCGCTTAGGAGCACTACACATCCTTGTCGACCCACGAAGTTCGATAGTAACTTGATCCTGAAGCTTCATGATCATCATCATTAACTTCCTCTTCAACTAACGTAGGTTTCACAGAAACATCTTTCTGTGCTGCGCTACTCTCTGGTTGATCAAAGGTTTAACAACCTCATCACGTTCTATCTTCCTCCCACTCAATTCTTTCGAGAGAAACATTTCCTCGAGAAAGGATCCGTTTAAGCAACAAACACTTTGCACTTGGATCTGAGATAGAAGGCATACCCAATTGTTCTTAGGGTATTCTATGAAGATACATTTGTCCGTTTTGGGTTCGAGCTTATTAGGTGAAAACATTTTCCACACAAGCCTTACAGCCCCAAACATTAAGAAATGAGAGCTTAGGTTTCTATCAAACCATAATTCACACGGTGTCATCTCAACGGATTTAGATCGTGCCCTATTTAAAGTGAATGTAGTTGTCTCTAATGCATAACCCCAAAATTATAGTAGTAAAACGATAAGAGACATCATAGCACGCACCATATCCAATAGAGCATGACTATGATGTTCGGACACACCATCACACTATGGTGTTCCAGGCGGCGTTAGTTGTGAAACAAATTTCACATTGTCTTAAGTTCTATGCCAAACTCGTAACTCAGATATTCACCTCCACGATCATATCGCAGTCATTTTTATCTTCTTATCACGATGATATCAAACTTCACTCTGAATTTGCTTGGACCTTTCAAGTGATTCAGACTTGTGTTTCATTAAGTAAATATACACTATATCTATTTAAATCATCAGTGAAGGTAAGAAAATAGCGATATCCACTGCACGCTTCAAAACTCACTGGATTGCATACATCAACATGTATCATTTCCAATGAATCACTTGCCCGCTCCATCCAACGGGGTCCTTTAGTCATCTTGCCCAAGAGGCATGGTTCGCATGTCTCAACCGATTCGAAATCGAATGAGTCAAAAGATCAATCAGCATGGAGTTTCTTCATGCACTTTATACCAATATGGCATTTTGTGGCAGTGCCACAAGTATGTGGTACTATCATTATTAACTTTGTATCTTTTGACATCAATGTTATGAACATGTGTATTACTACGATCAAGATTTCAACAAACCATTCTCACCGAGTGCATGACCATTGAAGGTATTATTCATGTAAACAGAATAACCATTATTCTCTAATTTAAATGAATAATCGTATTGCAACAAACATGATATAATCATGTTCATGCTCAACGCAAAACACCAAATAACATTTATTTAGGTTCGTCACTAATCCTGAAGGTAGAGAGAGCGTGCGATGTTGATCACATCAACGTTGGAAACATTTCCAACACACATCGTAACCTCACCCTTAGCTAGTTCTCGTTTATTCCGTAGCTTTTATTTCGAGTTACTAACATTTAGCAACCGAACCAGTATCCAATACCCAGGTGCTACTAGGAGTACTAGCAAGGCACACATTAATAACTCGTATATCAAATATACTTCTATCGATGTTGCCAGCCTTCTTATCTACCAAGTATCTAGGGTTGTTCCGCTTCAGCGACCGCTCACCTCATAACAGAAGCACTTAGTCTTGGGTTTGAGTTCAACTTTGGGTTGCTTCACTGGAGTAGCAACTGACTTGCTATCCATGAAGTTTCCCTCCTTGCTCTTGCCCTTCTTGAAACTAGTGGTTTGATTAACCATCAACACTTGAAGCTCCTTCTTGATTTCTACCTTCACGGTGTCAAACATTGCGAACAGCTCAGGAATCATTATTTCTATCCCTGGCAATTTATAGTTCATCACCAAGTTCTAGTAGTTTAGTGACAGTGACTTGGAGAACTATGTCAATCACTATCTTATCTGGAAGATCAACTCCCACTTGATTCAAGCGATTGTAGCACCCAGACAATCTGAGTACATGCTCAACGATTGAGCTATTCTATTTCATCTTGCAGGCAAAGAATCTTGTTGGAGATCACATATCTCGCAACACGGGCACGAGCCTGAGATCCTAATTTCAGCTCTTAGAAACATCTCATATGTTCCGTGACGTTCAAAACGTTTTGAAGCCTCAATTCTAAGAAGTAATGCATGACGCACTAAACTATCAAGTAGTCATCAGAACGTGCCTGTCAGATGTTCACAACATCTACAGACGACGCTAGAGGGGTTGGTGCACCGAGCGGTGCATTAAGGGCATAAGCCTTCTGTGCAGCAATGAGGACAATCCTCAGATCACGGACCCAGTCCGCAATATTGCTACCATCATCTTTCAACTCTATTTCTCTAGGAACATATAAAAATTAAGGGAGCTACAGTGCGAGCTAGTAATCTACATAATAATTTGCAAAGACACTATTGACTATGTTCATGATAATGAGTTCAATTAATCATATTACTTAAGAACTCCCACTCAAATTGACATTCCTCCGGTCATTCGAGTGATACATGATCCAAATTCACCAACTCAAGTCCGATCATCACGTGAGTTGAGGTGGCTATAATGGTGAACATCATCATGTTGATCATATCTACTATATGACTCATGTTTGACCTTTCGGTCTCTTGTGTTCCGAGGCCATGTCTGTACAATGTAGGCTCGTCAAGTTTAACCCGAGTGTTCTGCATGTGCAACACTGGCTTGCACCCGTTGTATGTGAACATAGAGTCTATCACACCCAATCATCACGTGGTGTCTCAACACGACAAACTTTCGCAGTGGTGCACACTCGGGGAGAACACAATTTATCTTGAAATTAAGTGAGGGATCACCTTATAATGCTACCGTCGTCCTAAGCAAAACAAGGTGCATAAAAAGGATTAACATCACATGCAAATCATAAGTGACATGATATGGCCATGAACTTTTGCTTTTGATCTCCATCATGAAAGCACCGGCATGATCTCCATCGTCACCAGCATGACACCATGATCTCCATCATCTTGATCTCCATCAACGTGTCGCCATCGGGGTTGTCACGCCCTGCATGCTTCTACTACTATTGCTACCGTTTAGCGATAAAGTAAAGCATTACATAGTGCTTAATGATTGACACGCAGGTCATACAATAATTAAAGACAACCCTATGGCTCCTGCCGGTTGCCATATTCATCGACATGCAAGTCGTGATAATCTATACATCACATGATCATCTCATACATCACATATATCATATCATGTAATTTGCCATATCATATCACAACATACCCTGCAAAAACAAGTTAGACGTCCTCTAATTGTTGTTGCATGTTTTATGTGGCTGCTACGGGTATCTAGCAAGAAAAATTCTCACCTACGCAAAAACCACAACGGTGATACACTAGTTGCTTTTCAACCTTCTCAAGGACCGCCTTTGTCGGATCCGATCCAACTAAAGTGAGAGAAACTGTCACCCGCAAGCCATCTAGGCAACAGTTGCGTCGAGGGAACTGGTCTCTCGTAAGCGTACGAGTAATGTTGGTCTGGGCCACTTCATCTCACAATCCCGCTGAACCAAAATACGACCAAGGGGGGAAGCAATCTAAGCATCAACGCCCACAAACCTTTTGTGTTCTACTCGAGATCTCATCGAACCATCAACCTAGCTCATGATGCCACTGTTGGGGAACGTCGCATGGGAAACAAAAAATTTCCTACGCACACGCAAACCTATCCATGGTGATGAGCATCTATGAGAGGGAGAGTGGATCTACATACCCTTGTAGATCACTAAGCGGGACGCGTTAAGAAATGCAGTTGGTGTAGTCAAACATCTTCGCAATCCAAATCGCCGAGCATCCCGCGATCTCATCACGATCCGTCCCGCGATCCAATCACGATCTGTCCCGCGAACTCATCACGATCCGTCTTGAGATCTTGTCATGATCTGTCTCACGATCTTGATCACGATATGTCCCGCAAACTCATCACGATCTGTTCCGCGATCTTGTCACGAACTGTCTCGTGATCTTGATCACGGTCCTTCCGATCTAGCGCCGAACGGACGGCACCTCCGCGTTCAGCACAAGTGCAGCTTGATGACGATCTCCGCCGTCTTGATCCAACAAGAGGAGGTGGAGAGGAGAGAGAGTTCAATGGCAGCGTGACGGCGCTTCGGTGATGGTGGTGGAGCAATTCCGGCAGGGCTTCGCCTAAGCACTGCAGAAAACCGATCTAGAGGAGCACCGGTGGAACGGGTAGCACGTGGCCGTAAAAACTGTGCAAAAACCCTCTATTCCACCAGTATATATAGGAGGGAGGGAGAGGAGGAAGCAGCCTTGGCCTACAAGGTTTTTTGGCTCGGCCGAATTGGGAGGTGGAGGACTCTCCTCCTCCACTCCTAGTAGGACTAGGACTCTTCCTTTTTTGCCTTTTTTCCACCTTTTTCCTTTGGGCTTTTTCTTCCTGGTGCCATGGGCTTTTTGTGGCTGTTACACCAGCCCACTAAGGGCTTGTTATTATTCTCCCAGAGCCCATGGACCCTCTAGGGTCGAAATACCCCTCCCGGAGGTCTCCCGGTACACTACCGGCACTCCCGGTACACTACCGATGAGCCCGAAACTTTTCCGGCGACCAAACTGGGACTTCCTATATATGAATCTTTACCTCCGGACCATTACGGAGCTCCTCGTGACATCCGGGATCTCATCCGGGACTCCGAACAACCTTCGGTCACCACCATACATAACTCTATACTACCGAAACGTCACCGAACCTTAAGTGTGCAGACCCTGCGGGTTCGAGAACTATGTAGACATGACCGAGACACCTCTATGGTCAATAACCAATGGCGGGACCTGGATGTCCACGTTGGTTCCTACATATTCTACGAGTATCTTTATCGGTCGAACCTCTATGTCAAGGATTCAGTTAATCCCGTATGATGTTCCCTTTGTTCTTCGGTATGTTACTTGCCCGAGATTCGATCGTCGGTATCTCCATACCTAGTTCAACCTTGTTACCGGAAAGTCTCTTTACTCGTTCCGTAATACAAGATCCTGCAACTAACAATTAGTCACATTGCTTGCAAGGCTCATTGTGATGTTGTATTACCGAGTGGCCCCCGAGATACCTCTCCGTCACACGGAGTAACAAATCCCAGTCTCGATCCATGCCAACTCAACAGACACCATCGGAGATACCTGTAGATAACCTTTATAGTCACCCAGTTACGTTGCGACGTTTGATACACACAAGGCACTCCTTCGATATCTGTGAGTTGCATGATCTCATGGTCATAGGAACATATACTTGACATGCAGAAAACAATAGCAATAAACTGACACGATCATATGCTACGTTTGTAGTTTGGGTCTTGTCCATCACATCATTCTGCTAATGATGTGATCCCGTTATCAAATGACATCACATGTCAATGGCTAGGAAACCCTGACCATCTTTGATCAACGAGCTAGTTCCCTAGAGGCATACTAGGGACACAGTGTTGTCTATTTACCCACACATGCAATGAGTTTCCAATCAATAAAATTATAGAATGGATAATAAACGATTATCATGAACTAGGAAATATAAAAATAACTAATTTATTATTGCCTCTAGGGCATATTTCCAACAGGTAGCGGTAGATACCATGAAGAGGATCTCTTCGAGATGATATGGCACTCCGAAAACCCAAAGATTATACTAGATGATACGTTCCAATATCTGAATGATTCCGGTGATGGAATTGAGGAAGAACCAAGAGACGAAGGGCACACAAACAATGATGGCGAAGGAAATGTTCTTCAATTAACGAAGTCCAGCAAGGTATATATATATAAATATATATAAGGTCTCTGATGATCATTACATGTATTAATTGAGATATATATGTATATATATATATATAAATCAATTAATCCATGGAAGAAAATATTATGGGCCAAATACGTCAGCGCAGGAAAGAAGACTCCACAATTCACCGGAAAACTAGAGAAGAGAAAAGATCAGTGGGACTTATTTGTGGATTTCAAGGAATCGGAAGGAGCTAAGGAACGGTAGAGAATAAACAAGATAAATAATGACAAAAAACAGCATCACCATGTTCTTGGGACAGGTGGCTACAAGGCTGGGACGCCTAAGTGGGATGAATCTGAGGCAAAGATGATTGCCGCAGGGGTCACCCCAAAAACAGTGGGTTGCCCGAAAGGTGCAGGACTTGGTTTTATGTGCATGGGGGAAAGTTGGACCCAAAGACATGTGATATTATTGAACTGGCATGTCTTAAAGAAGCCACGAGCGATTTACTTAAGGTAATAAAAGATGCTCGAACAGGGGTGTTCCAGCCCAAGAGAGAGAACGATGAGCTTACATGCGCCGTCAAGAATCCTAAACACCCGGGACGAACACGAGGCAAAAGGCCTTGTTCCATGGGTTGAGGGGTTGCAGAGTGGAACGAGATTTATCCATGCCGAGAAGAAGGACCTAGACCGGATTCAAATGGTAGAATCAAAGAGCGTGAATTTGGAACACAAATACATGCTGCAGTAGGAGCAGATCAACAAACTTAGCCAGCAAAGCACGTCTCAGCGGCAGGAGCAACTAGATCTAGCATTGGATGGTACCATTCCATCTATGCCGAGAAGCAGCATGAGTTCCACGGGGGTCCCGGTCGATGATACACTATTGGGTCGCTACCCCGTGGATGATATTCAAGAGACGTCAACTTGTGAGCCACACATAAAATTGAAGAACATATCCATGAAGGTGGCAAACGACTTTGCTTTACCGAATGCACCTGAAGCAACCTTCCACGACAATTCGATTCCACCCGGCTATGCTCGTGTCGGGGTGGATGAAGTTGTGTCAGGGTATGACTCACTAGAGCTTGACTTTGCTGGAGGTGAAGGGGAGCGAACACTGGGAGAAGCCATATGTTCTGTGAATCTATGGACAAAGGAATGCGTCGTGTTTCCAAACTTGGTGCCAAGGCCACCGACTCCTCCTCCAAGTCCAGCACATCAGCCGAGTCCACCCCACCTCGAGACAGAGCGCAGCACAAGTCCGCCGCATAAGCCGAATCCACCCCACCCGAGACGGAGCCTAGCGCGAGTCCACTGCGACCGCCGAATCCACCCCACCCCGAGACGTAGCCTAGCGCAATTCCGCGATATCGATCTGTGCCGCATCACCGACTCCAAAGCGGAAGAGAGCACCAAAGAATAAACCCGATCCTCCTGCCAAACAGAAGTTATCTTACGACATGATTGTGGAGGAAAACAATGTCGAAGTGCTGATAGAGAGAAGGCTAGATAGATCGATATCGCTGTTGCACAAATGCTAGGCATGGAGGAAGTCCCCATGATGGATGAGAAGGACCTAGCATGGAAATATGTCCCCGGGAAGCCTCTGGTCAGTCCTGATGCGGAGAAGCTTCTGTCAACGCAAATGCGCAACTTGCATGAGTGGTACCTGAGAGAAATAAAGGTCGGGCGAGAGAGCCTCATGGTGAAAGTCAAGTCAGAGCATTACTACCATGGTAAAGATTTGTGGATTGATAATGAAGATCTTTTTCAGTTATTCAATCAAGACGCACTCGACGAATCTCTCGCCAGTTGCTATTGTCTGTAAACGATTTGTTTCTGTAATTTAAGTCTTTGGAACAACTTGTTCATTGTCGGTAATTATCCTCACTGTATTATTTTGTGTGGTATTATGCATAATGAAGATTTTTGAATTGAATAGATATGGAGTCCATGGCATTGGGTTCATTGCCCCAAATACCGTTAATGAACATGTGTTAACTAAGTTCAAAGAAGACAAAGAGGAAAGCTAGCTAATGTTTTTAAAGAGGCTATATATCAAACCACAAATACTACTTCCTTACAACTTCACGTGAGTGTTACTGTCTTGTATTATAAATTCTATTTTTGCTTACTCGATGTTAAGTGGGTAGTTGAATGCACAATGTGTGCCCGCTTATACAAACGTGTGCGAAGATACCATTGGATCTTGCTAATCATTAGAGTTAACGAGGAAACTGTTGAAGTACTGGACTCACTAAGTAAAGACTCTAATGAATACAAAAACATGTATTTGATGTTCGACGGGTAATTTCAATCATTATCGCACTATGTCAACCTCTTTAGTTCATTTCCTGATACCAAGTAATTAATAAATCATTTATTCATTTTTTTTGCCGGTCAGGGTTTGGAAAAAAGTCCACCAAACAGATTGTCGATGAATGGAAACATGAGGTGAGATGGCCACGATCCAAGGTAATTAAGTAGTACCAGCTACGTCCGCGCATCTCTTTAATTCTAATTTTTATACCATTATCATGGTTGATTATTATCTGATTAAATTCTATTTTCGTAAAGTATATGAAGCAGAAACAGGGGACTAATTTATATGCATACTATGTTTATGAGAACATTCACTTTATGCCCGAAAGGAGCAGAGATACAAGACAACTTTGGGTACATAAAAACTATCCACAATTTTTTTTATCATGATTTAATATATATACACACAACTAATGTATTCATATTGATATCCTTCTTTAAATATGGTGAAGATGCGGGAAAGGCTCCTACCAACGTACCGTATACGAACACTTTAAGAAGAAATTGCGGGATTTTTACTTGAGAAGATCATACCTCCCGACGAAGAATACCATTTCAACATGTAATATAGGGAAAATACATCCTACCACCTAGGTATAGTTACCCCACATGTCTCATATACTATCATGTGATAGTATATATACTACTTTATCATTATAAGTATGTTAATATATTATATATAAGATACTTCAAAGAGAATTCCATGAAAAAATTGCAAGTTGACCCATGATTTTTATTATGTTTATGAAATACGTATATATATGTACGTAAAAAGTAGCATGCTCAAAATACGAGACATACTACCAAAAATAGTGTATCTATTCCCAAAACATTCTTATATACTACATATTTAGTCATTTTTTAGTTTTACTTATATGATAGCATCGTGGACAAATTAATTGTTTTTAGTTCTACTTCGACGATAACATGACAAATTTAGTTCCTAGATCATAACAAGTTTTATCATGGCAATTTTTGAAGTGATTTTGCCAAGGAAAATTCACTAGATGTTCCACGGCAAATTCAGTTTAATGCCCATGGCAAGTTTCTTTTCCAAGATGATGTCAACTTTTCTATTTAACATGGCAATTTTTAAAGTGATTTTGCCATGGCAAATTCACTAGATGTCCCATGACCAATTCAGTTTATTGCCCATGGCAAATTTCTTTTTTCAAGACGATGCCAACTTTTTTACCATGACAATTTTTAAAGTAATTTTGCCATGGCAAATTCCCTATATGACCCACGACAAATTCTGTTTAATGCCCATGGCAAGATTCTTTTTCTAAATGATGCTAGAAAAAATACAAGTTACTAGATGTGCCATGAATTGCAACTTTTTCAAGACGATGTCAATTTTATTTATATTTCCATGGAATTTTTTTCTTTACATGCATGACAACTTTTAGTTCATTAAGCTTATCAAATGTAATTCATGGGGCACGGCAATTTTTGCCACTATTTGATTTTTGATACACCCCGGCAAATTATAGTACATAGTTGCCATGATGGCTTTTGTTTAGTAAATAGTTGCCATGGCAAATTACTATTCAATTTTTACGGATCGTTTATGCCATGTCAATCCACTATATTGTATTTTCATCTTTTGTGTTGACATGGCAAATTCCTTGTTTTTATTGTCATGTCAAATGTAGTCTTTCACTTGCCATGACAAATTTGCATTCATCACAACAGCAAAAGTACCTACATTGACATGGCAATTTTTTAATCCACCATTTTTCGTGTAATCATATTTATAGTAAAATATCTTGGCAATCAAATTAACCTTTTATTTTTCCAAGACAAATTTAGCTAAATCGCGATGTCGATTTTTAATTTTTATTGGCATGGAAATCTTATTTTATTTTGACATGGCAAATTTACCTTAATTGACACAAAAAGTTTACCTAAATTTTCACGGCCTTTTTCAACCTTTATTTCCATGGAAATTGTACTCGATTTTTTCCATGCCAAATTTACCTTAATTGACATGAAATTTTACCTAAATTGCGATGGCAAACATTTTAAATTTTCTTGCCATGATTTTTTTACTATTTATTTACCATGAAAATTTTACATTTATTTGCTATGGTAATGTTAACTCAAATATGATGGCAAATTTAAATTTCCACAACATGGCAGATTATACTATGTAGTAAGGTATTTCTACTCGTTTAGTGATATCAATTTTTAATTATTCTTTGTGGCAAAATTTACTGCACTTTTGCCATAGTAAAATGAACACTATTTATACCATGGGAAATAATGATATTCACGTGGCAAATTTTTTGTTTAGTTTGCCAAGGATTTTTCTAATTGGCCTGTCAAAAAATTGTGTTTAAATTTTGCTATATCAATTTTACTGTTCATTGCCATGGCAAATTTGCTTTAGTATAGATGGCAAATTTAGGTTACTGTATTTGCAGAAAGTGTCTTGGTTTTGAAAACGGAAGGTCATGAATTTTAATAATGTTCTCGAATTTTGAGATAAAAGTACATGGATTTAAAAGCAATTTCATTGGTTTTGCAAAATAAAATTCATAGATTTGGAATTTTTCATTGATTATTATAAAGAATTCACAAATTTCATAACGAATGTAAAAAACAATCATGAATTTTTAAAACCCCATCAATTTTCGAAGAATAAAAACACCAAATGAAAAGTTGTTAAAACCTAAAGTACTTAAAGTATTTAAACAAAGGAAAAAGATAGAAAAAAAAGGAAAAAGACAAATAAAAATTTGACAAACAAGAAAACCCGGCTCCATTCGAAGTGCACGCGAAGAACATAGTACCGCGTGCGTGAAAATCTCTGCGAACTAAAGAAAAAGTGAATTAAACGGGGTAAGCCCATGATGGAGGCAGTGTGCGCCGGCAGCAGGCGCGAGAGCTATATCTCATCTTGTGCAAGAGTAGGTCTCATCTCGCCTGAGGCTCGGTAAATACTGGGCCGGCCAGTTTTTTGAGCTTTTTTTCAACTTTGCTCACTCGCACGGGATTTCTCCGTACGCTTTTTCTATTTTTTTCTCTTATTCGTTTCCTTTATTTAATTTTTGTTTTCTCAGTTTCTACATAAGTTTTCAACATTTTATGCTTTTCTCAATATATTTTTATTTGATTTTCTGCTTTCGGTGAATTCATTTATTTTCTGTCTTCTGTTTTTTTGTTTTTTATATTTTATTCCTCCTCTGTTTTTGTTGGTTTTTATCGTCATTATACATGTTTTTTCTCTCGTTGTTACTTGGTTTCTTTTTTGTTTCGTTCATAGTTTTATTAGTTTTTCGTTTCTTTATTATTTTCTGTTTTTTCTTTGGTTTTCTTCTTTCTTGGTTTTCAATGCTTTTTTAGTTTTTTTTCATTTGTTTCACTATTTATTTTTTCTTTTTACACCTGTTTCTGCGTTGTTTTTTTATTTTGCTTCATTTTCGGATTTGTTTTTTATGGTTTTTTCATTCTATATTTTTCTTATTTTTTTAAAAAGTTTGAATGTAGTTTTAATACTTTTTATTAAAAATTTAACACTTTTTAATACATGGTCAGCATTTTATACACATTTTAACATTTTTTCAATGCTTGATTAGCATTATTAAATACAATAATACCTTTTTTGTATACAAGGTCAATGTTTTTTATATACTCACTCTAGTATTTCAAATACTTTATTAACATTTTTAAACTACAAGTTTGAGAGTTTAAATACTATCAACATTATTTTACACATTTAACATTTTTGGAGTACTAATATTTTAAGTATTTGTTTAATAATTTTTAAATGCTTGATTAACATGATGAACTTTTTTCACACATATTTCTTTATACATATTTTTAAAATGCTTGATTAACGTTTTTTATAAAATATTTTATGTACAGTCTTATATATATATATATATATATTTATAATATGAAAAATTATAAAGAAGGGGAAAAAAGAACAAAAGACAAACACAAAAAACATTGAAAAAGACAAAAAATAAAAAATCTTCGAAAACACCTGGGCCGACCCATGTAGTGAGGGTCCAGATGCGAGACCGCCCTAGTTATTACTGGTTCAAACCAATGCTTATCTCAGTTTCTTTTTTATCTTTCTCTTCAATTGAACATGTATATACTTCAACCAACGACTGAACTCTACTCACACACAAAAAAATGACTAAACTCGGTAAGTCTTTTCTTAGCAGTACTCAGTCACGCTTCTGCCAACATACATGCAGTAACTCCTCTTGCTTCCCTCGTCCCGCAAGGCCCGCATCTTTTCCTTCCTTCACACATGTAGAAACCCCAAATCAACCTGGCAATGTTAAACCCCAAACCCTATTTTGCGTCGCAGCGCTATGTCTTGCTTGTAGTGAGACTTAGCTTTGACTGTTCATTACAATGTCATCACTTTATTGTCAAGGTCTTCGTCAACACATCGCCGCCCTGTCTACTAAATCCACATCTCTAGTGCCTTCTAGCAGTTTCTTCTACAAGACGCAACATCGATGATGGCAAGGGTCACATCATGATGAAGGTATTGATCGTGTCGTCTACGACGGCACAACTGCATCGATTCGACATCACTATAGTGAGCCCCCTACACGGCCATGTGGTCCTGGGAAAACTGATGCATGCACGATGTGTTTCCCTCGATCCTGACAAAATCAAAGGTCACATCACCAACGACGCCTTGTGAGGTTGTGACATCTGCAAGGTGCACCTTCCAGAAGACCATGACAACATCTCCTGTGAACGTTTTTTGCGTGTCCGACTTTGTGCGGCTTCATCATCCATAACACTACACCACGAACCACAACTACTATATCACTATGATCGGCTGACTCGACATTGATATCAAAGTCTACATGTACAACTACTCCAGTCAACCACGTCTTTGTCGTAAGTAGCATTCATGCCACTCCTATTAAGACGGTGGAGGGAATAAATGAGAAGACATGAAGGACACCACAAGGGGACACATTCATCGCCCTAGATGCCGACCCATCTGCGTTGATGATGGTGAAGCAGAGAAGAAGACAAAATGTATGACTTAAAATTCATTAGCAATCGCCCGCTTTGATTTCGCTATGACCGAGCATGTGTTTGAAGTATATATACATGTTTGGTCAGAGATACAGACATAATTGCTTTAAACTGATGATAACTTGTCTTGTATTCGAGCCTCTTTCTATGTTGTACTCACTATCAGAATGTAAGATGAAAAAACATCTTACATTCCAAGATAGAGACTAGAGAGTATTCTATATATACCCATAAGGGTCATTAAAATACACACTGAAATATTCACTGTTCATACAAGTTTCAATTTTTCTATTTCTCGGGTACATGGAATTTTTGGTTGCGTGAGGTACCTCTTCCTTCTTCCTTCCTTCCTAACGGTGCACCTCACCAGAGAAGAAGCACCTTGCTCGAGAAGAACCACCCCACCCTCACTGTCTATATTAGGGGAACACCATGGCCTCACTCTATATATTAGGGGGAAGCCACGACCCAGTTGTTTATCGGTGGTGCGAGGCTTAGCGGGATGACCGGGTTAATGGCCAGCAACAGCTGTTGGCGGATGTTGAGGGGAAGGCGGAGCAGCGATGTGGGGCACATTAGTGCTAGCTGGCTGCGGGTGTTGGTGGCCGACGATTAGGGTGGGGCAGGCCACGCCCCGAGCCCACAGTGGTGCCAACTGTACGGCCCGCACATGGCCCAAATTTTCTAGGGGGGGGGGGAATATTTTATACAAGCCTCGTATAAAACAACTAACGTTGATGGGCCTCGGCTGGAGTGGGCTACAGGCGGGATCGGGGCGCGAGCTAGCGAGGAGCGTTGAACAGGGGATCGGGGATCGGTCTCTGACTCCTCGTGGGTAGTGACTGTTGGAAATATGCCCTAGAGGCAATAATAAAATGTTTATTATTATATTTCCTTGTTCATGATAATTGTTTAGTATCCATGCTACAATTGTATTGATTAGAAACACATTGCATGTGTGGATACATAGACACCAGTATGTCCCTAGTATGCCTCTAGTAGACTAGCTCGTTGATCAAAGATAGGCAAGGTTTCCTAGACATGGACATAAGATGTCATTTTATAAACGGGATCAAATCATTGAGAGAATAATGTGATGGACAAGACCCAAACTATAAACATAGAATATGATCGTCTCGGTTTATTGCTATACTTTTCTGCATTTCAAGTATCTGTTCCTATGACCATGAGATCATGAAACTCACTGACACCGGAGGAGTACCTTGTGTGTATCAAATGTGTCAACATAAATGGGTGACTATAAAGGTGCTCTATAGGTATCTCCGAGGGTGTCTCTTGAGTGGGCATGGATCAAGATTGGGATTTGTTACTCCGTGTGACGAAGAGGTATCTCAGGGCCCACTCGATGATACAACATCACAACAAGCCTTGCAAGCAATGTGACTAAAGTGTTAGCCATGGGATCTTGTATTACGGAACGAGTAAAGAGACTTTTCAGTAACGAGATTGAACTAGGTATAGAGATAGTGACGAACGAATGTCGGGCAAGTAACATACCGAAGAACAAAGGGAACAATATACGGCATTAACTGAATCCTTGACATAGAGTTTCAACCGATAAAGATCTTCATAGAATACGTAGGAACCAATATGGGAATCCAGGTCCCGCTATTGGTTATTGACCGTAGAGGTGTCTCGGTGATGTCTACATTGTTCTCGAACCCGTAGGGTTTGCACACTTAACGTTCGATGACGTTTCGGTAGCATAGAGTTATGTATGGTGGTGACCGGCGGTTGTTCAGAGTCCCGGATGAGATCCTGGACGTCACTAGGAGCTCTTGAATGGTTCGGAGGTAAAGATTGATATATAGGAAGTCCTATTTTGGTCACCTAAAAAGTTTCGGGTACTTCAGTAGTGTACCGGGAGTGTCGGAAGGGTACCGGGGGACCATCGGGAGGGGCCTCTCCCCCCAAAGTGCCTCATGGGCTGTGCGAGAAGGCAAACCAGCCCCTGGTGGGCTGGCCAACCCCTCCACTAAGGCCCATGTGGCTAGGGGTGGAAAAACTCAAGTGAAGGAAGGGGTTTCCAAGTGGGAGAGGAATCCTACTCCAAGTAGGATTGGAGTTGGACTCCTCGACCTCCCCACTTTGGCCGACTCCTAGGGGGACCCTAGGGGCATCTGCCTCCCTCCCCTTGATCCTATATATACTGGAGGGGAGAGATGGCAGCCACACCAGAAAACTCTAAGCCATGGTGCAACCCTCTCTCCTCGATAGATCGTGTCCTCTAGTTTTCGGCGGTGCATAGGTGAAGCCCTGCCAGAAGAGTTCCACCACCACCGCCGCTGCGCCATCGCGCCGCCGTAGAACTTATCTACCTCTCCGCTCCCTCTTGCTGGATCAAGAAGGCAAAGATCGTCATGGAGCTGTACTTCTGCTAAACGCGGAGGAGCCGCCCGTTTTTGCTAGATCGAGACGAATCATGATTGGATCGCGGGACGCCTGTCGATTTGGATCGCGAAGACATTCGACTACATCAACCATGTTTCTTAATGCTTCCCTCTTAGCGATGCACAAGGGTATGTAGATCCATTGTCCCCCTCGTAGATGCTCATCACCATGGATAGATCTTGCGTACGCGTAGGAATTTTTTTGTTTCCCATGCAATGTGAACCAACAGTGGCATCACGAGGTAGGTCTATGTGTAGATGAGATCACGAGTAGAGCACAAAGGACTTTGTGGGCGTTGATTCTCAGATTGCTTCCTTCCTTGGTGTTTTCTTGATTATTGGTGTTGTAGGATGAAGCGGCCTGGACCAGCCTTACTCGTACGCTTACGAGAGGCCGGTTCCATAGAATGACATGTAACTTTCTTGCATAAAGATGGCTGGTGGGTGCCTGTTTCTCCTACTCTAGTTGGATCGGATTTGACAAAGGCGGTCCTTGAGAAGGTTGAATAGCAATTTGGGTATCACCATTGTGGTTTTTGCGTAGGTGAGAATTGTTCTTGCTAGATACCCGTAGCAGCCACGTAAAACATGCAACAACAATTAGAGGATGTCTAACTTGTTTTTGCAGCGTATGCTGTGATGTGATATGGCCAATTACATGATGAGATATATGTGATGTATGATATGATCATGTTTTTATAGAATATCACGACTTGCATGTCGATGAGTATGGCAACCGGCAAGAGCCATGGGGTTATCTTTAATTATTTTCGCCATTTTGCTTTGCTTTACCGCTATGAGTTAGCAGTAGTCGTAGAAGCAACAGCTGGCATGACAACCTGATGGTGACATGTTGATGGAGATCATGATGTCATGTCGGTGACGACGAAGATCATGCCGATGCTTTGAAGATAGAGATCGAAAGCACAAGTTCATGGCCATATCATGTCACTTATGATTTGCATGTGATGTTAATATTATTATGCTTCTTATTTTTCTTAGGACGATGGTAGCATTATAAGGTGATCCCTCACTAATATTTTGCTTTGAAGATAGAGATAAAATTGTGTTCTCCCCGAGTGTGCACCGTTGTGAAAGTTTGTCGTGTCGAGACACCACGTGATGATCGGGTGTGATAGACTCTACATTCACATACAACGGGTGCAAGCGAGTGTTGCACGTGCAAAGCACTCGGGTTAAACTTGACGAGCCTAGCATGTACAGACATGGCCTTAGAACACAAGATACCGAAAGGTCGAACATGAGTCATATAGGAGATATGATCAACATGATGATGTTCACCATTGAAACCACCTCATCTCACGTGATGATCGGACTTGGGTTGGAGAATTTGGATCATGTATCCCTTAGATGAAAAGAGGGATGTCAATTTGAGTGGGAGTTTTAGTAATTTGATTAACTAAAATCATTATCTTGAAAAATAGTATTAGTAACCTTTGCATATTTATGTTGTAGATCAATAGCTTGCGCAGTAGTTCCCTTGAATTTTAATGCGTTCTTAGAGAAAGCTAAGTTGAAAGATGATGGAAGTAACTTTGAAGAATTGGCCCGTAATATGAGGATTATCCTCACGGCTTCCCAGAAGGCTTATGTCCTTGATGCAACACTGGGTGACCCACCCGCTCCCGTGTTGTCCGAAGACATTAAGAACGCTTGGGAGGCACATTCTGGAGATTACTCAATAATTCAATGCGCAATGTTTTATGGCTTAGAATCAAGACTTCAACGACGTTTTGAACATCATGGAGCATATGAGATGTTATAGGAGTTGAAGTTTATCTTTGAGAAGAATGCCCGGATCGAGAGGTATGAGTTCTTCGGTAAGTTATATGCTTGCAAGATGGTGGAGAACGGGTATGTCAGTGAACATATACTCAGGATGTCTTGATATTCAAATCGTCTGGCTGAGTAAGGGATGCCCGTTCCGCCGGAGGCGATCACTGACGGATTTCTTCAATCGTTGCCACCTAGCTGCAAGAGCTTCGTGTTGAACTATAACATGCACGGGATGACCAAGTCAGTCGATGAGTTGTTTGCGATGCTGAAAGTCGCTGTGTCTGAAATCCAGAAAGAGCATCAAGTGTTGATGGTCAATAAAACCACTAGTTTCAAGAAGAATGGCAAGGGAAAGAAGTGTAACTCCAAGAAGAGTGGCAAAGTAGTTGCCCCTCCCATGAAGAAACCGAAGACTAGACCCAAGCCAGAAACTGAGTGCTTTCATTGCAAGGGAACTGGTCATTGGAAGCGGAACTATCCCAAGTATCTGGCCGACAAGAAGGCGGCCAACACCAAACAAGTTATATATGATATACATGTTATAGATGTGTACCTTACCAACTCTCGTTATAGTGCCTAGGTATTTGATACCGGTTCAGTTGCTCACATTTGCAACTCAAAACAGGAGCTATGGAATAGACGAAGGCCGGATAAGGTCGAAGTGACGATGCACGTGGGAAATGGTTCCAAGGTTGATGTGATCGCCGTCGGCATGCTCGCTCTTCGATTACTATCGGTATTAGTGATGAACCTGAAAAATTGTTATTTGGTGCATGTGTTAAGCATGAACATTATATCTGGATCTCGTTTATTGTGAGACAGTTATTCATTTAAATCAGAGAATAATGGTTGTTCTATTTATACGAGTAATATATTTTATGGTCATGCACCCAATGTTAGGGGTTTATTCCTATTGAATCTCGATAGTGATAATACACATGTTGATAACATTGATGCCAAAAGATGTAGAGTTGATAATGATAGTACCACTTTCTTGTGCCACTGCCGTTTAGGTCATGTTGGTGTAAAACGCATGAAGAAGCTCCATGTTGATGGACTTTTGGAGTCACTTGATTTGAATCACTTGACACATGTGAACCATGACTTATGGGCAAGATGACTAAAACCCCATTCTCTGGAACAATGGAACGGGCAAGTGACTTGTGGGAAATTATACATACTGATATGTGTCGTCCGATGAGCATTGAGGTGCATGGTGGATATCGTTATTTTCTCACCTTCACTGATGACTTATGTAGATATGGGTATATTTACTTAATCAAACACAAGTCTGGAATGTTTAAAAAGTTCAAGCAATTTTACAGTGAAGTTGAGAATCATCGTAACAAGAAGATTAAATTCCTATGATCTGATCAAGGAGGAGAATATTTGAGTTATGAGTTTGAAAGTCACTTAAGATAGTGTGGAATTTTTTCACACTTGACACCGCCTGGAACACCACAACATAATGGTGTGTCCGAACGTCGTAATCAAACCTTATTAGATATGGTGCGTTCTATGATGTCTCTTGCCGATTTGCCACTATCATTTTAGGGTTATGCATTAGAGACAACTGCATTCACTTTAAATAGGGCACCATCGAAATCCGTTGAGATGACGCCATATGAACTATGGCTTGGCAAGAGGCCAAAGTTGTCGTTTATTAAAGTTTGGGGATGTGATGCTTATGTCAAAAAGCTCCAGCCTGAAAAGCTGGAACCCAATGCGGAGAAATGCGTCTTCATAGGATACCCGAAAGAGATAGTTGGGTATACCTTCTATATCAGATCCGAAGGGAAAGTGTTTGTCGCTAAGAACGGAACATTTCTTGAGAAAGAGTTTCTCTCGAAGGCAAAGTGTTTGTCGCTAAGAACGGAGCCACGCGCTGCAGTGCGTCAGCGGCCACTGTACCACAGGGCCGCCCTGCCGGTCGCATCGCGTCGCCGTACCCACGCGCAGAGGGACGGAACGTCGCATTTCCATCCCAAAGTCAACGGAAGAGCCGGCCCGGAGGCGGCTGGCCACGCCCAGCCGGCCGAGGGCCCAGCCGGCTCCCCGATCAACCATCTGGGGCGCCAACCGACACTGGCTCGTGCCAGACGTCCTCCAGCCGGCCACGGCCCGCCGGCCACGTAGTTTTTCTTTGAAGCGAAAGGGGGAAGACCCCGTTGCTTTGACCTACCCGTGGGTAATAACCCCGCCAGTAGTCCCCGAAGACGGTTGGGAGACGACGACTTCCCCTCCACGATACCCGCCTCCGGGTCGAAGGCGAAAGGGCAGCCGGGTCGGCCGTCAGACCTGACGCCTCGGGTAATGGCGTGCCGCCTCGGGACCCGCACCGGCATGCGGCATGCCACGCGGCGAGTAATGATGTGGTGGGTCCCGCGCATGCGGGGAGACGGGACATCGCCTGGGCCTAGCCTGCTAGGTTGCAGGCATAGCCCAGTAGGCCTCGGGGCGTGGGCTAGGATCCTCTGATCCCCGAAGCGGCCGCTGTGGCCCGGGACACCCACGCACGTGTGGAGTTTCCGGGGGGAGTGGGCGCAATCAATCCTGCGACCCCCGGTCGTGGCCTTCCCTATAAAAGGAGAGGAAGGGCCGGAGGCAGAGGTACCCGCGCCTCACTTGCCCTCTTGCTGCCCGTCTTTGTTGCTTCCCTGCCTTCCTCATGCGTCGCCGCACCCGAGCACACACCCGCGCCCGCACGCCGCACCGCCGCCACGATGGCCGATGGACGCGGTGGAAGCTGGGCTGGCTCCTTCGTGGTCGAGGCGGACATTGCTGAGCTTCGCCACATGTGCATGCTGCCGCCGGAGGAGCGGGTGGTCACATGTGCGCCGGGCAACGAGATAGCGCCGGTGCCATAGCTAGGGGAACACGTCGTGTTCCTCTGGCACTTTTCCCGGGGCTTCGGGCTCCCGGTCAGTATCTTCTTTTGCCTCCTCCTTGATACCTTCGACCTCCAACCGCACAACCTCGACCCGAACTCAATTCGTTATCTCTCCGCCTTCGTGACGTTGTGCGAGGGGTACATCTGTATCCTTCCCTTCATCGAACTCTTCAATGCTCTCTTCTACTTCAAACCTTTGAAAAGCGACGCCTGCGGGGGCATGGTGGCGTGTTGCCGCGGCATCGCTTGCTTTCCCCCCTCTCTCTTATTGACTCCGTCAAGGGGTGGCACCGAAAGTTCTTCTACGTGAAGAACGCCGAGCCGAGGATGGACTACATATGGCTGCCCCCATTTGATGACAGGCAGTCCACCTAGTTGAACTGGCTTGGGGCTGCCCCACGCGGCATAGCCCTGGAGGAGCTTGGCCGGCTCACGCAGCTGAAGAGCTCCGAGGGGCTGGTCGCCGCCGACCTGGTGGCGGCCTTTATCTCGTGCCGGGTGTCGCCCCTCCATCTGAGGCCGCACCAGATCTACGACATGTCTGGCCGGCGCGACCCCTGCTGGCTGTCCATCGTTGAGCGGACGCCGGCTCGGATGGCGAAGCGGGTGAACGCCCTTACGACGTTCAAGCTGAAGCCCGCCTCGTGGTCCTTCGGCATGGAGCCGTATGACCGCATCAACCGGCCTCCCCTGTAAGTTTTTTCATCGAGGCGGTTTCTTCTTTGTTGGATACTTCCTAGCCGGTAGCCGGCTGGAGTGCTTACTTTGATGTGCTGACCGCAACTGCTGGTAAGACAGAATATGCCGGACGGCCCGCATCCTCAAATCTAGGCGGGGCGTGAAAACTTCGACTCCGAAGACTACTAGACGGGAGGCCCCCCGGAGGAGGGGGTAGACTCCTCGGGAGGAGCTGACGAGCCGGCGGACCTGCGAGGCGGCACTCCCGGTGGAGCAGGAGGGTCCGGCGCAGCCGGGGAGCCCAGCGGAGCGGGTGAGTTCTCTCTTGCCCCCTCGATCAAGGACTGGACGGACGACGATGATGATGATAACGACTTGATGATTCTGAACAAGCCTCCTCCCACAGCCCGCCAGGGCCGGAGGAGGGAGGAGTGACCGACTCAGGCCCCGGCGGCCGGAGCAGCCGGCCGGGGAAAAAGGGCGGCCTAGGGGGTGGCCGGCGGCCCTACCGCCCGGCCCGAAGCGGGTGAAGGTGGCCGCACGGAAGCCGCCGCCGCGCGCCAAGCGGACCCTGCCCCTCATTATCACATAAGTCTTTTTTTGCATAAGTTTAGCGTCCGCCTCGTGAGCTGGTAATGACCATGTCTTGGGCGTTGTAGTGACCCCATCGAGCTCCATGAGGAGGAGCCGGAGGGGGAGCCAACGGATGCCGCCAGCCGGCTGTCCCGCGAGCATGCGGCCACCCAGCAAGAAGAGAAGAGGAGGCTCGCGGAGCTGCGAGCCTCCAAGTCCGGGACGCGAGGAGGGGCCTCGCACTCCGGGACCTCGAGCAGCCGGAGGCGGAGGGGGTCGATGGATCCTCCGCGGGCATCAGACTCGGCAGCGGAGTCAACCCGCATATCGAGGCCTTCGTCGAGCGAGCCGCGAGGGGCGGCTATGGATCCACCAGCGCCTCCGCCCGCGTAGGAGACGGTCCAGGCGAGGGCGGCGACGACGGAGCCGGCTCCCGAGGCGGCCCGGCCTGAGGTGCCAGAGGTGACCCCGCCTGCGGTCGAGCCGGCCCAGGCCGAGGTGCCGGAGGTCCCGGTGGCCCCGGAGGCGGCGGCCCTCGAGATGGAGGTGCCCTCCGTCGTGACCGACGCACCGGAGCGGCAGGAAGAGGAGGCGGCGACGGTGCTGGGCAGGGGGGCGGCGGCGAGAAGCGACTATTGGCCCTTTGCCGTCATCAACCCACCCTCGGCGGCTGGAGCCGCGGCGAGCCCGGGTGGCAGCGGCGGCTGGGCTCGGAGGACCCTGCGGTCGATGCAGGAGGTGGTCCCAGACTGGGAAGCGTTGGCAAGCGCGTCGGCCCTGCCGGCCCCCCAGGCAGGCGGCCCGGTCCTTTCCTTTGCGGACTTAGGGAGTGTCCTGGACTGGTGCGAGTAGGAGCTGGCCCGGTTCGCGGAGGTAAACCGGCTGCTTTGACTTAGAATTTTCAATGGGGGTGCACGAGCGCACGCACTGGGTGTAGCCCCCGAGATGCGGGCCGGCTGACCGTCTGACGGGCAGCCGGACCGGATCTCCTTTGAGCGTGTGTTTGATCTTTCCCTTTTTGTGGCAGGAAGGAACCTCCCTGCGGCAGAAGCTATTCACGGAGGCGGTCGCCATCCATGACCGCGGCAAATATGGCTTCTACCGCCTGAAGGAGGAGTTGGCCCGCGTGCAAGGTCAGTTTCAGTTCGCAGGAGGGGCACATAGCCCCCGGGAGTCGGCTAATGCCTGTCGTGGATTGCAGGTGACCTGACAGCACTTGAAGGGGAGAAGACCGGTCTCGTCTCTGAGCGGGACCGGCTGGCGCGAGACGTCCAGGCACCCATGCAGGAGATGGACCGGCTAGCCGCACTGCTTGTAGATGGGGAGGCGGTCCGGGACCGGCTCAAGGCCGAGGTGGCGAAGGAGGTGGTGGCCCAGGAGGTGGTCGTCAAGGAGGCGGCTGACGCCGCCCTAAGGACTGCCGCCCTTCAAGGTGAGGTGACCCGCCTCGAGAGGACAGTCGAGGAGGTCAGGGGTTCCCTCGCCGCGTTGGAGGCGGCTCGAGAGTCGGAGCGCAAGGCGGCGCTCAACTTCGCCCTTGGAGTGGACGACGCGATTGAAGGTAGGTGCTAGTTTTTTTATCTTCCCCAGCCGGTTGATTTTCCCTTTGTTGTTTCTTGTGTCTCAACTTGCCTTTCTTTCCTTCCCTTCTTCTTTCTTCCAGGGCACTTCCCGAAAACTCAGCGTCGCGCTGCGCGCGCCGTTGAGGAGCACCGGGAGTACCTTCGAGAGTGCGGTCGCTCTATCGAGGAGGATTCCGCGTGGGACGTGGACGAGATTGGACTCGCCATCGAGATGCGGATGACCGATATTGAGCGAAGCGTGGAGCGGCTCAAGACCACCGGCAAAGAGGTCATCGTCGCGCTGTGGCCGGGCCGCGGGGGAGCTCCGACGCACCGCGTGGCTTAATGGCTGGAGCACGCCATCGCCCGCCTCGAAGCCTGGAAGGCGTCGGCTGCCCGGGCCGGGGTGCAGATGGCGCTCCGGTTCGTCATGTCGTGGTACCGCGGCGTGGATTTGGCCGGTTGGCTACCATGCGGGACGTGCTGACCGCAGAGCAGGAGGCCCGTGAGCCGCCCCTGGTCCAGCGGGCCAACGAGCTCGGGTCATATGTCGACGCGGACGAGTACCTGTCGGCCCTTGACGAGGATTGTGAGCCACTGCCCGAGGACTCCTTCGGCATCCCCCAAGGCCCGATGGATGATGAAGTTGCCAACGAGAGCACCGACTCGAGCGGCGAGACGGCCGAGACCGAGGAGCCAGCCTCGAAGGCCTAGGAGGCCGACCTGAAGGCCGCGACCACCTCCGAGGTGAGAGCCGAGCCGCCCAGCGATGCGCCAGCTGGGGCACGCCAGCTGGCGATGCACCGGCGGCCTGAGCCCCCGGGCATTTTTTATCTTTCTCTTTTTTCTCCCTGTATGTTAAGCTTGAATCCACCCACTGGGGTGTTTATGTAATGAACTAATGGTGGTCGTGGGCCGCTTTTGCCTTAACATTTATGCCATGAATAGTTTGCCTTGTTACTCATGCCGCCTCATCCTTATCCTTGTTTGCCCGCTCGACTCTTTTCATTTCCACTCCTTTTCCCCTTTGGTTTCGGCCCTGACGGTCCACCAGCCGGGAACCGGCCTGTAGATGGGTCGGGGCGTCCGCCTCAAAGGAACCGGTTCAAAACTTAGGAATCACGAAGGCTTTTCGGGATAAGTAGAGTGGTAGAGACGCGGTGATGGTCTGGCTGGGCCTAGCCGGGGTCTCCCTTTGTTTTGTCCTTTCGTGTGAGCCGAACTTTGCCGCCCCGACGCCTCATCAGCCGGACAGCTGGGGGCCGGTTCTATAGCTGGTAGGGGTGGGGACATTACTTAGCCATTTTCTGGCAGAGGCGTTCTAGGTCCAGCCGGCTAGCCCCCGGGCCCGGGAGCCGGGTCGGGGAGCCGGTGAGTGAGGAACACTTTTAAGGGAAACGAAATGGGGCGCGCCCCAAGAGCCGGCTTGGGGCGCCCATTGCATTCATCAGCACAAAAGGGCAAGGATACATACATACACTGGTTTCTTCAGCAGTAAAACGGGCGTAGAAGGGCCGCGTTCCATGGGCGCTCCGTATCCTCTCCAGAGGCAATCTCTTTTGCGCTTTTGTGGCTTCTGGGCATCTATTAGATAGTGTGTGTTGTTGTGCAGTGCCTTGCTGATGATGAATGGGCCCTCCCATGGGGAGGAAAACTTGTGTTGTCCGGCCGTCCGCTGGATCCGCCTGAGGACCACGTCCCCCTCGCGAAATGACAGTGGCCGGATCCGCTTGCTGTGGTAGTGTCGGAGCTTCTGCTGTTAGATTGCCATCCAGATCAAGGCCAGTTCGCGAGCTTCCACGAGTAGTTCGACGTCGTCTTCTCTTGCTTCTTTTGCGGCCTTCTCCGTGTATAGGGCGACCCGAGGCGAATCGAACTCGATGTCGGTGGGGATGATCACCTCGGACCCGTACACAAGGAAGAAAGGTGTGTAGCCGGTTGAACGGTTCGGGGTGGTTCCGAGACTCCACAGGACGGCCGGTAGGTCGTCGATCCAGAAGTCGGCCGACCTTACGAGTGACATTACGAGCCGAGGCTTGATGCCAGACAAGATAAGGCCGTTTGCCCTCTTGACCTGGCCGTTTCACTGCGGATGAGGAACGGAGGCCAGATCACGCCGGATCCCTTGCTTGGAGCAGAAGCGCGCGAGTGCGCCCTTGGTGAAGTTCGTTCCATTGTCGGTGATGATGCCGTGGGGAACGCCGTAGCACACCGTGATGTCGTCGATGAACCGGACGACCGTAGGGTCGTCCAACTTCTTGATTTGTCATGCCTCGATCCACTTGGTGAATTTGTCTACAGCCACTAGCAGGTGCGTCATGCCGCCTGATATGTCTCCAACGTATCTACTTTTCCAAACTCTTTTGCTCTTGTTATGGACTCTAATTTGCATGATTTGAATGAAGCTAACCCGGACTGACGCTGTTTTCAGCAGAACTGCCATGGTGTTGTTTTTGTGCAGAAATAAAACTTCTCGGAATGACCTGAAAATTGACGAGGATTTTTTGTGGAATATATAAAAAATACCAAAGAAAGAATCAACCGAGGAGGAGCAGCCAGTGGGCCACGAGCCCAGGAGGCGCGGCCCCGCCTGGCCGCGCCTGGCAGGCTCGTGGGGCCCACGTGGCTCCTCCGACCTCCTCTCCAGTTCCATATAACCCTATTCGTCCCATAAAAATCAAGGAGAAGAAATAATTGCGTTTTACGATACGGAGCCGCCGCCACCACATGTTCTTCCTCGGGAGGGCAGATTTGGAGTCTGTTTTGGGCTCCGGAGAGTGGAAATCGAAGCCATCGTCATCATCAACCATCCTCCATCGCCAATTTCATGATGCTCTTCATCGTTCGTGAGTAATCTCATCATAGGCTTGCTGGATGGTGATGGGTTGGATGAGATCTATCATGTAATCGAGTTAGTTTTGATAGGGTTTGATCCCTAGTATCCACTATGTTCTAAGATTGATGTTGCTACTACTTTGCTACGCTTAATGCTTGTCACTAGGGCCCGAGTGCCATGATTTCAGATCTGAACCTATTATGTTTTCATTAATATATGTGTGTTCTTGATCCTATTTTGCAAGTTGTAGTCACCTACTATGTGTTATGACCCGGCAACCCCGGAGTGACAATAGCCGAAACCACTCCCGGAGATGACCATAGTATGAGGATTCCATGTATTCACCATGTGTTAATGCTTTGTTCCGATTCTCTATTAAAAGGAGACCTTAATAACAGTTAGTTTCCATTAGGACCCCGCTGCCACGGGAGGGATGGATGAAAGATGTCATGCAAGTTCTTTTCCCTAAGCATGTATGACTATATACGGAATACATGCCTACATTACATTGACGAACTGGAGCTAGTTACATATTACCCTATGTTATAACCATTACATGATGAATATCATCCGGCATAATCATCCATCACCGATCTAATGCCTACGAGCTTTTCCTACACTGGTTCTTGCTTAGTTACTTTACTGCTATTGTTGTCACACTTGCTACACCAATCACCACGGCTACTGTTACCGCTACTACTATTACTACCATATTGCTTTGCTACTAAAACTTTGCTGCAGATACTAAATCTTTCTGGTGTGGTTGAATTGACAACTCAACTGCTAATACTCAAGGATATTCTTTGGCTCCCCTTGTGTCGAATCAATAAATTTGGGTTGAATACTTTGCCCTCGAAAACTGTTGCGATCCCCTGTACTTGTGGGTTATTGATACGCCCATTTTGCATCATGCTTTTATATTGATATTTACCGCATCTTGAGTTATTATAACACATTATGGTACAATAGTCATGCCTTTTCTCTCTTATTCTACAAGGTTTACACAAAGAGGGAGAATGCCGGCAGATGGAATTCTGGGCTGGAAAAGGAGCAAGTTTGAGATGGCTATTCTGCGCAACTCCCAAAGCCATAAAAATCAACGAGGAATTGTTTTGGAATATATAAAAAATACTGGGCAAGAAAAGTACCAGAGAGAGGCAGCCAGGAGGGCACGAGCCTGCCAGGCGCGACCCCCCTGGCCGCGCCTCCTGGGCTCGTGGGCTCCTCGTAGCTCCTCTGGCCCCCATCTTCTCCTATATGGAGGGTTTTGTCCGAGAAAAAATCAGAACAGAGGTTTTGGGAGGAGACGCCGCCGCCACGAGGCGAAACTTGAGCAGAACCAATCTAGAGCTCCGGCAGGGCTGTTCTGCTGGGGAAACTTCTCTCCCGGAGAGGGAAATCATCGCCATCATCATCACCAACACTCCTCTCATCGGAGAGGACTCATGTCCATCAACATCTTCATCAGCACCATCTCATCTCCAAACCCTAGCTCATCTCTTGTACTCAATCTCCGTCTCGCAACTCCGATTGGTACTTGTAAGGTTGCTAGTAGTGTTAATTGCTTATCGTAGTTGATGCTAGTTTGTTTATTTGGTGGAAGATAATATGTCCAGATCCTTAATGATATTCAATACCTCTCTGATCATGAACATAACCATGCTTTGTGAGTAGTTACTTTTGTTCCTGAGGACATGGGATAAGTCTTGCTAATAGTAGTCATGTGAATTTGGTATTCGTTCGATATTTTGATGCGTTGTATGTTGTCTCTCCTCTAGTGGTGTTATGTGAACGTCGACTACATGACACTTCACCATTATTTGGGCCTAGAGGAAGGAATTGGGATGTAATAAGTAGATGATGGGTTGCTAGAGTGACAGAAGCTTAAACCCTAGTTTATGCGTTGCGTAATAAGGGGCTGATTTGGATCCACTAGTTTAATGCTATGGTTAGACTTTGTCTTAATTCTTCTTTCATAGTTGCAGATGCTTGCGAGAGGGGTTAATCATAAGTGGGATGTTTTTACAAGTAAGGGCATCACCTAAGCACCGGTCCACCCACATATCAAACTATCAAAGTAGCGAACGCGAATCATATGAACATGATGAAAACTAGCTTGGCAGTAATTCCCATGTGTCCTCGGGAGCGCTTTACTTTATATAAGAGTTCGTTCAGGCTTGTCCCTTGCTACAAAAGGGATTGGGCCATATTTATTCACCTTTGTTACTATTGTTACTTGCTACCCATTACAAATTATCTTATCATACAACTATCTGTTACCGACTATTTCAGTGCTTGCAGAGGATACCTTACTGAAAACCGCTTATCATTTCCTTCTACTCCTCATTGGGTTCGACATTCTTACTTATCGAAAGGACTACGATTGATCCCCTATACTTGTGGGTCATCAGTTATCACCGCCTCGAGCAGTCTTGAATGGTCCCACCATGTCCATCCCCCAAACGACGAAAGGCCACGAGAGGGGGATGGTTTGGTGGGCTGTTGCCGGCAGGTGGCTCTGCATGCTGAAGCGTTGGCAGCCCTCAAACTCGTCAACCAACTTCTTGGCCACCTCGAGAGAAGTTGGCCAGAAGAAATTGTGGCGGAAAGCCTTGGCCACCAGGGTCCTGGAGGCGGCATGGTGCCTGCACTCACCCTGGTGGATGTCGAGGAGGATCTCCAGACCCTTTTCCGGCTCGACGCATCGCTAGAAGACACCGGTTGTGTTGCGGTGGACGAGCTTGTTGTTGATGATGCTGTAGGCCGTGGCCTGACGCTGGATTTGCCTTGCCAAAGCCTCGTCTGGAGGCAGCTCGCCCCGTAGGAGAAACGCTAGGATGGGTTGGGCCCATGAGGGGGCCGAGACGGGGGCCAGCTCGGGAGCCCCCGGGACTTGTTGATCAGCCCTCAGGACTGGCTCGCTAGTCTCCGGGACTGGCTCGGGAGCCCCCAAGACTAGTTGGTCAGCCCCTGGGTTCGGCTCGCTGACCCCCAGGGCCGGCTGGTCAATGATCATCATGATGGCTGCGTCGCTGGGGCCGGCCGGCTCGGATGCCGCCGGCTCGATTGGAGCCGGCTGGGCAGCCGTCGGTTCGGGAGCCGGTGGTGAAGGTATCGGACAGGCGGACGGGGCCATCGATGGGCCGACGACGCCCGCCAGCACGAAGATTGACTCTAATTCCGGGGAGGGCTTGATCAATGGCTTGAGCAGTCGTTCGAGGGAGACACCGGCTGGGATGGCCTGCCGAGTGGAGCCGATCTTTGCTAGCGCATCCGCCGCCTCATTGTCCGCCCGTGGAACGTGATGAAACTCACAGCCCTCGAAGGATCCATTGAGCTATTGTACGAGGAAACGTTACCTGGTCATGTTGGCATCCCTGCTGTCCCATTCACCGGAGACTTGTTGCACCACAAGGCCAGAGTCGCCGAAGCAAAGGATGCGCCTGATGCCGATCTCCTTGGCGAGCCGAAGGCCCTGGACGATGGCCTCGTGCTCGGCCACATTGTTGGAGGCGGCAAAGTGGATCTGGAGGGCGTATTTGAGCTGGTCGCCCTTCGGGGAGGAGAGGACTATGCTGGCACCTAGGCCGGTCCTCATTTTCAAGCCGTCAAAATGCATGCGCCAATGCGTGGAGTCTGGGGGAGGCGGGACGAACTCCGTCTCTGCCCAGTCAACGAGGAAGTCAGCCAACACCTATGACTTGATGGCGGTTCTTGGCTCGTATCGGATCTCGTGATCAGCGAGGGCAATGACCCATTGGCGATCCGGCCGGTGGAGTCCCGTCGCTCATGATCTCGCCGAGTGGGGCCATGCTCACCACTTTAATGGTATGCTCCTCGAAGTATTGCTTGACCTTCTTGGCGGCGAAGTATATGCCATAGCACATCTTCTGGTAGTGGGGGTAGTTTTGCTTGGATGCCGAGAGGACCTCGCTGAACAAGTAGATGGGCCGCTGGACCGGTAGGGATTTTCCCTCATCCGACCGCTCAACCACCAGGACGACGCTGATGACACGGGTGGTCATCGCGATGTAGGCGAGCAGCGGTTCCTTCTCAGCCGGCGCGGCCAGGATGGGTGCGTGGGTGAGAGCCTTCTTGAGGCCATGGAAGGCCTCGTCCTCCTCGTCAGGCTAGTCGACGACGCCCGACCTCTTGGTTTGACCCGACTCGATTAGAGTCATCTTGTGAAGGATCCTGTAGAGGGGAAAGGCCTTTTTCCCTAGCCGGCTGATGAATCGACTGAGCAAGGCAAGGCAGCCGATGAACTTCTGGACGTCGTGGAGCTGGGTCAGCTTGGGCATGCGCTCGATCACGCTGATCTTCTCCCGGTTAGCTTCGATACCGTGAGCGGACACGAAGAAACCCAAGAGCTGGCCAGCCGAGACGCCAAAGACACACTTCTCCGGGCTGAGATTGATCTTGTACTCGCGCAAGTTCGCAAAGGTCTCCTGAAGGTCGTCGAGGAGGCTGAAATGCTTCTTGGTTTTGACGACGATGTCGTCAACGTAGACGTGGACGTTCCTGCCTATCTGAGGCAGGAGGGATTTCTGCATGCACCTTTGGAAGGTGGCGCCTGCGTTCTTCAGGCCGAAGGACATGGTGATGTAGCAGTAGGCCCCAAAGGGCATGATGAAGGAAGTCTTGAGCCGGTCTTCCGGGTCCAGCTTGATTTGGTCATACCGGAGTAGGCGTCCAGGAAGGACAGCAAGTCGCAGACGGCCGTGGAGTCGATGACTTGATCGATCCGTGGCAGAGCGAACGGGTCCTTGGGACATGCCTTGTTCAGGCTAGTATAGTCGATGCACATGCGCTAGGTCTTGTTCTTCTTCAACACTAGGACTGGGTTGGCCAGCCAGTCCAGGTGGAACACTTCCGTGATGAACCCGGCTGCGAGCAGCCGGGCGATATCTTCGCCTATAGTATGCCGCTTGTCCTCGGAGAAACGACGCAGGGGTTGCTTGACCATCTTGACCTCCGGCCGGACCTGGAGTTTGTGCTCGGCGAACTTCCTCGGAACACCCGGCATGTCCTTGGGGGACCATGCAAAGATGTCCCAATTCTCACGAAGGAAGTCGACGAGCTCGCCTTCCTACTTGCTGTTGAGGCGGGAGCCGATGGTGACGCACTGAGCCGGGTTGGCCGGGTCGAGCGGGATTTGCTTGGTGTCTTTGGACGGCTGGCAGGAGGCCTCATCGATAGATTGCAAGGGAGGAGCCGGCACGGCCGGCTGGCTGGCAGTAAGGGCCACGAGCTGGTCGAGCTGCCATTTCTCCTCGGTGATCTCCAGGGCCTCGGCCAGCCGGCTGCCGTCTCAAGCGCACTCGAGCGACATCTTGTAGTCACCCTTGATGGTTATGATTCCCTTGCGGCCCAGCATCTTGAGCTTGAGGTAGGCGTAATGGGGGACCGCCATGAAGCTGACGAGAGCCGGTCGGCCCAACAGCGCGTGGTAAAGGCTCGTGAGGTCCACGACCTCGAACAACACCGGCTCGCAGTGGAAGTGGCCGGGTCCGCCGAAGAAGACATCGAGCGTGATCTTGCCGACAGGGGAGCAGGACTTCCCAGGCACGATGCCGTGGAAGACCGTCCGGCTCGCCTGGAGGTCCTCTATTTTAAGCCCCAGCTTGTGCATCGTGTCGAGGTAGAGAATGTTGATGCTGGTGCCACCATCTATCAGCACTCGAGAGAAGGGGCAAGTCCGCTCCTTGGTGGCGATGGTGGGGTCGACGACCAGAGCATAGCTGCCGGGATTCGGCATCACGGCAGGGTGATCAGCCTGGCTCCAAGTGACCGGCTTCTCCGACCAGTGCATTGCTTAGGGAAAAGAACTTGCATGACACCTTTTGTCCATCCCTCCCGTGGCAGCGGGGTCCTAATGGAAACTAAGGGATATTAAGGTCTCCTTTTAATAGGGAACCGGAACAAAGCATTAGCACATGGTGAATACATGGAATCCTTATACTATGGTCATCTCCGGGAGTGGTTCCGGCTAGTGTCACTCTGGGGTTGTCGGGTCATAACACATAATAGGTGACTACAACTTGCAAAATAGGATCAAGAACACACATATATTGATGAAAACATAATAGGTTAAGATCTGAAATCATGGCACTCGGGCCTAGTGACAAGCATTAAGCATAGCAAAGTAGTAGCAACATCAATCTTAGAACATAGTGGATACTAGGGATCAAACCCTATCAAAACTAACTCGATTACATGATAGATCTCATCCAACTCCTCACCGTCCAGCAAGCCAACGATGATATTACTCACGAATGCTAGAGAGCATCATGAAATTGGCGATGGAGGATGGTTGATGATGACGATGGCTTCGATTTCCACTCTCCGGAGCCCAAAATGGACTCGAGATCTGCCCTCCCGAGGAAGAACAGGTGGTGGCGGCGGCTCCGTATCATAAAATGCGATGATTTCTTCTCTCTGATTTTTTTCTGGGCGAAAGAGCTTATATGGAGCTGGAGATGAGGTCGGAGGAGCCACGTGGGCCCCACGAGCCTGCCAGGTGCGGCCTAGGGGGGGCTCCTGGGCTCGTGGCCCACTGGTAGCTCCTGTCCGGTTGATTCTTCTTCTGGTATTTTTTGTATATTCCATACAAATTTCTCGTAAGTTTTCAGGTCATTCTGAGAACTATTATTTGTGCACAAAAACAACACCATGGCAGTTCTGCTGAAAACAACGTCAGTCCGGGTTAGTTTCATTCAAATCATGCAAATTTGAGTCCAAAACAAGGGCAAAAGAGTTTGGAAAAGTAGATATGTTGGAGACGTCTCAACTCCCCCAAGCTTAAAGCCTTGCTTGTCCTCAAGAAATTCAGTTGATAAACTCAAAGATACAAAATAAAAACTTTTACGAACTCTGTTTGATCTTATTGTTGTAATTATGTCTAACGCATATTCATATTTTCAGCAAGATCATAAACTAACCACATAAGCAATGACATTTAGGTCTCATGGTATACTCATATCAATGGGCTAATCAACTAGCGAGTAATAATAATAAGTTTCAAATGTCAACACTTCAATCAATATAATCATGATACAATATGAATAGATGGTATCTCGCTAGCCCTTTCTGAGATCGCAAAACATAAATGCAGAGCACCTTCAAAGACCAAGGGCCGACTAGAAATTGTAATTCATGGCAAAGAAGATCCAGTCATAATCATACTCAATATCAATTAATAACAAAGCATATAAATCACGGAGGTGCTCTCTAGCTGGTGCTTTTAATAAGAAGAGGAAGACTCAACAGAAACGTAAATAGATAGGCCCTTCGCAGAGGGAAGCATTGATTCGCAGAGGTGCCAATGCTCAAGCTTTTTAAAACAGAGATAAATAATTTGTTTGGGGTGGCATGCTTTCATTGTCAACGCGATGACAAAGAGTTTTCACCATCTTTCATGCTACACGTATTATAGGCGGTTCCCAAACAGAATAGTAAAGTTTTGACTCCCCCACCACCGATCAATCACATTCCACGACTAGCCGAAACCACGGGTGCCATCGATACTAAAAATCCAGGGGGAGTTTTGTGTGCAATTATATTTTTATTTGATTTGAGCATGGAACTGGGCATTCCGATTACCGGCCCCTTTCTCGTGAGTGATAGTGAATAAACACATATCGAGGATAACATGCCTAGCATGGAAGATACTGACCGCCCCTTGTCACAACATGAGCAGTTCGGGCATACAAAACAGATTATTATTTGAGTGTTTGGAGAATGGAACATGCAAATTTACTTGGAACGGCAGGTAAATACCGCATATAGGTAGGTATGGTGGACTCATATGGAACAACTTTGTGTTTAGGAAGTGGATGCACAAGCCGTATTCCCTCTTAGTACAAGTGAAGGCTAGCAAAAGACTGGGAAGCGACCAACTAGAGAGAGACAATAGTCATTAACATGCATTGAGATTAACCAACATTGAGTGCAAGCATGAGTAGGATATAAATCACCAGGAACATGAATATCGTGGAGGCTATGTTGATTTTGTTTCAACTACATGCGTGAACATGTGCCAAGTCAAGCCACTTGAATCATTCAAAGGAGGATACCATCCTATCATACTACATCACAGTCATTTTAAAATTCGTGTTGGCATCCAAGACAAACTATTATAAGCTCGTAGCTAATTAAGCATGGCATAAGAAACTATGATCTCTAAGTTGTCATTGTAAACATGTTTCTCTCATAACAATGCTGAATTAGGAACGATGAGCTAGTCATATTTACAAAAACAAAATAGGTCGAGTTCATACCAGCTTTTTCCAGGCTCAGTCACTTCATCATATATCGTCATTATTGCCTTTCACTTGCACGGCCGAATGATGTGAATAATAATAAGAGTGTTCGTGCATTGGACTAAGCTGGAATCTGTAAGCAAACTCAGAGGAAAAGACAAGGTAATTTGGCTCTTTGATGGATAAACAATAATTCATATGAGAGCCACTAATCATTTTAATCATGGTCTTCTACCTCGACCTAAAGAAAAGGAAAACTATTTACACGGGAAAGCTCCCAACAAGCAAAAGAAGAACGGGAAATCTTTTTGGGTTTTCTTTTTAGTTACTACTAAGCATGCAAGAATATAAAGTTACAACTAATTTTTTTTTGTTTTTCTCATTTTTAATTTTTTTTGGATTTTCTCAAGTTAACCGAACACACAAGAAGAATGCGAGAAAAAGAAAATAAACTAGCATGGATGATCCAATGGAAAAGTGTGAACACCGACTATCAAAGTGAATGTGTGAACATGAATATAAAGTCGGTGAGAAACACGTACTCCCCCAAGCTTAGGCTTTTGGCCTAAGTTGTTCTACTCCCAAGGAGGAAAGTAACCAGCTCCGGGGTACTCCGGAGTGTACTGAGGGTGCCACTGCTGGGTGAGCTCCTCCGGTTCCCGCTGATAAACTGGCATCTGATACTCAACTGGGCGCACGGGCACGGGCGCCTGAGGTGGCACCATGCCCTAGTGTGCGTAGATGTCCGAGGGCATAATAATGTACCTGCCTAAATGAAGGTTGAACAATGACGGAGCAGGAAGGGTAATGACCTCACGAGTACCCTGGCTAAATACCAAGTTATAAATTAGCCTCCCATTATCATTTTTATCAAGAAAGTCATGGCGAACCATGTTATCATAATCCAAATATCTCTATGGAAGAAACATCTCTCCCTCCTCATGTAGCCTAGCAGGTATCCCAAAATGATTAGCTAGACGAGTAGCATAGATACCTCCATACACCGTGCCCTTGGAACGGTTCGTGTTCAACCGTTGGGCAACAATAGCACCCAAACTATAAGTTTTATCATTATGTAATGCTGAGCGTATGACTGCAAGATCTGGGGAACTAAGACCCCCGGCCTTTCCACGGCCAATCAAACATTTTCCTACAAATAAAGAGAAATAACGAAGCACAGGAAAATGCACGCTGGCAATTCTGGCACCAGACAACCCTCTTTCCTCTCCTACAGCAATAGTATCAATGAAAGCCTCCAAGTCCCGTGGGCGAGGTTCATGAATATCCCCATCGTAAGGTAACTTACAAACATTGCAAAAATCCTGAAGTGACATGCGCTAGGGGATATCATATAACTTGAACTCAACCATAGGAGGACTCTTCCTCAGATAAAAATTAAAACTTTGCACGAAAGTATTAGTGAGGAGGAGGTATTGTGGACACTTATCTTCGACAAATGCAGTAAGGCCTGCATTCTCCACCAAATAATAAAAATCCTTATGAATACCGGCAGTGTGCAAGAACATATCGCATGGCCACTCACATGCTTGAACTTTTGCAACTCGGGGGACCGGATATTCGGGTTTCTTCTTCTCATTTTCATCTTCATGAGAATTACGGCTCGAAGAGCCCCTTAGAAACCTCCTCATAATCCCCTTTCTTCCTCAAGGAACAATTCTGAAACTTTTAATAAATCAAAATAAAAGTTAACAAAACTTAACAAAACTCATAGCAACTACTCCTACAAGTGCCTAGAGACCATATCATGCAATCAAAACTACTAGGGACCAAATAAAATTTACATGCAAAGCTCAAGAACAGGGTCACCAAGGTAGTAATAATATGCAATGAATAAAGCACTAGAACAAAAACTAATTGGACCAATGGAGGAGTCACATACCAAGGAACAATTCCCCAAAACAGTTTGGTGAATGGGGCTTTGCACAAGGAGATCGAAAAATGCAGCAAAATGAGCAAGAACATTGGTTTGAGCTGTGGGATGATTTTTTCTGGACGTAGAAGAAGGAGATAGGTGCTGGAATAAGTGGAGGGGGGCCACGTGGGACCCACGAGCCTGCTAGGCGCGGCCAGGGGGTGGCCGCGCCTCCTGGGCTCGTGGCCCACTTGTGCATCCCCTTGACTAGTTATCTATCTTAGAAATTCTTAAATATTCCAGAAAAAATCATACTTGAATTTCAGGGCATTTGAAGAACTTTTATTTTCAGGTCATTTTTTATTCGACGGATAATGCAAAAAATAGGAAAATAATGCTATTTTTATTATTCTTTCTACTAAGTAACAGAAAGTAAAAGTTGGGAACAGAAGATTGGGACTTCTAGATTCATCCATCTCATGGCCATCAAAAGAAATCCATCAATGAGGTTGATCAAGTCTCCTTGACAAACTTTTTCCGAATCACATGAAACCGGAGAATTTTCGAAAAATCACTAAGTTAACTCAATGGGAATATGCATATCCCCAACAATAAGTATATCATGTATCATGTTGACAGTAGGTACTGGAAAGCTTCCAATAATAATGGATGAAGATTCTTCAATAGAATTTATACGATGAACCCGATATTGTTTCTTCGAAAAGTGCACCGTGTGCTCATTACCATTGACATGGAAAGTGACATTGCCTTCGTTGCAAGCAATAACAGCCAATGCAGTGTTTAAAAAGGGTCTTCCAAGGATGACTGCCATGGCATCATCCTCGGGAATATCAAGAATAACAAAGTCCGTTAAGATAGTAACGTTCGCAACCACAACAGGCACATCCTCGAAAATGCCGATAGGTAAAGCAGTTGATTAATCAGCCATTTGCAAAGAAATTTCAGTAGGTGTCAACTTATCCAATTCAAGTCTACGATATAAAGAGAGAGGCATAACACTGACACCGGCTCCAAGATCACATAAAGCATTTCTAACATAATTCCCTTTAATGGAGCATGGTATAGTGGGTACTCCAAGACCACCTAGTTTCCTAGGAGTCCCACCCTTAAAAGTGTAATTAGCAAGCATGGTGGAAATCTCAACATCAGGTATGTTCCTTTTATTAGTCACAATATCTTTCATGTATTTAGCATATGGAGACATTTTAAGCATATCAGTCAAACGCATTTGCAAAAAGATAGGTCTAATCATTTCAAGAAAGCACTCGAAATCCTCATCATCCTTTTTCTTGGATGGCTTAGGAGGAAAGGGCATGGGTTTGTGAACCCAATGTTCTCTTTCTTTACCGTGCTTCCTAGCAATAAAATCACTCTTATCATATCTTTTGTTCCTAGGTTGTGGGTTATCAGGTATAATAGCAGGTTCAATCTCCACATCATTATCATTACTAGGTTGAGCATCAATATGAACATCATTATCAACATCATCACTAGGCTCGTGTTCATCACCAGATTGTGTCTCAGCATCAGAAATAGATATATCATTTGGATTCTCAGGTGTAACGGCAACATGTTTACTAGCATGGAAGTTCCTATCATCTTTCTTTTTCTTCCTATTACTAGGATGACTAGGTGCATCAGTATTAATTCCTTGAGAATCTTGCTCAATTCTCTTAGGATGGCCCTCAGGATACAAAGGTTCCTGAGTCATTCTACCACCTCTAGTAACAACTTTAACAGAATTATCATTCAATTCATTAAGCAAGTCACTTTGAGCCTTAAGTTCTTGCTCTACTTGAGTAGTGACCATAGAAGCATGTTAACCAATAAGCTTAAGATCATTAACATTTCTATCCACACAAGCACTTATATGATTAATCATACGAGCATTTTGTTCCAGTTGTCTACTAACATAATCATTAAAACTTCGTTGTTTGGCAACAAAGTTGTCAAATTCATCTAAGCATAAGCTAGCAGGCTTATCATACGGGATATCACTCTCATTGAATCTACAAAGAGAATTTACCTCTACTACCTGTGTCGGGTTATCAAGATCATGCATCTCTTCAATAGGTGGTAGATTCTTAACATCTTCAAATTTAATACCTTTCTCTCACATAGATTTCTTTGCTTCTTGCATATCTTCAGGACTGAGGAATAGAATACCTCTTTTCTTCGGAGTTGGGTTCGGAGGTGGTTTGAGAATAGTCCAAGCATTATAATTGCTCAAGATATTATTCAATAGAATTTCAGCTTGTTCTACAGTTTGTTCCCTGAAAACACAACCAGCACAACTATCTAGGTGGTCCCTAGAAGCATTGGTTAGTCCATTATAAAAGATATCAAGTATTTCATTTTTCTTAAGAGGACGATCAGGCAAAGCATTAAGTAACTGGACAAGCCTCCCCCAAGCTTGTGGGAGACTCTCTTCTTCAATTTGCACAAAGTTATATATATCCTGCAAGGCAGCTTGTTTCTTATGGGCAGGAAAATATTTCTCAAAGAAGTAGTATATCATATCCTGGGGACTACGCACACAACCAGGAGCAAGAGAAGTAAACCAAGTTTTAGCATCGCCCTTTAGTGAGAAAGGAAACAACTTAAGGATATAGTAATAGCGAATTTTTTCCTCATTAGTGAATAGGGCGGCAATATCATTCAGTTTAGTAAGATGTGCTACAATAGTTTCAGACTCATAACCATGAAAAGGATCAGATTCAACCAAAGTAATTAACTCAGGATCGACAGAGAACTCATAATACTTATCAGTAACAAAGATCAGTGAAGTAGCAAACTTAGGATCATATTACATTCTAGCGTTCAGAGATTTTTCTTTCCACTTGCATAATAAATTCTCAAGATCATAGCTATCCTTACAAGCAAGAAAGTCTTCAGCTACCTCTCCTTCCATAACATAACCCTTAGGTATATTACACAATTCATATCTAGGAGGGCTAGGTCTAACAGGTGTAACAGCAGGTTCCATTTCAATAATTTCATTAGTTTCAGAAGTATCATTTGATTCAGTAGTAACTCTAGCAATTTGTGCATCAAGAAATTCACCAAGTGGCATATCATTACCAATCAAAGCATCATCATAATTATCATGTATAGTAGAAGTAGCACCATCAAGCACATGCGACATATCAGAATTAATAGCAGGTGGCAGTGTCGCAAATTTACTCATAACAGAAGGTGAATAAAGTGCAGAGCTAGATGGCGGTTCCTTACCTGTCCTCGTAGTTGAGGGAAAAACTTTAGATTTTGGATCTCGCAAATTCTTCATAGTAATATATAGATATAAATCCCAAGTGACTCAGAGAATAGAGCTATGCTCCCCGGCAACGGTGCCAGAAAAAGGTCTTGATAACCCACAAGTATAGGGGATCGCAACAGTTTTCGAGGGTAAAGTATTCAACCCAAATTTATTGATCGACACAAGGGGAGCCAAAGAATATCCTCGAGTATTGGCAGTTGAGTTGTCAATTCAACCACACCTGAAAGATTTTGTATCTGCAACAAAGTTTTAGTAGCAAAGTGGTATGATAGTAACTGTAACAACGGTAACAGTGGCAGTAGTGATTGGTATAGAAAGTGTAACAACAGTATCGGTAAAGTAACTAAACAAGGACCAGTATAGGAAAAGCTCGTACGCATTGGATCGGTGATGAATGATTATGTCAGATGGCATTCATCATGTAACAATTATAACATAGGGTGATATGTAACTAGCTCCAGTTCGTGAATGTAATGTAGGCATGTATTCTATATATAGTCATACGTGCTTAGGGAAAAGAACTTGCATGACATCTTTTGTCCATCCCTCCCGTGGCAGCGGGGTCCTAATGGAAACTAAGGGATATTAAGGTCTCCTTTTAATAGAGAACCGAAACAAAGCATTAGCACATGGTGAATACATGGAATCCTCATACTATGGTCATCTCCGGGAGTGGTTCCGGCTATTGTCACTCCGGGGTTGCCGGGTCATAACACATAATAGGTGACTACAACTTGCAAAATAGGATCAAGAACACACATATATTGATGAAAACATAATAGGTTTAGATCTAAAATCATGCCACTCGGGCCCTAGTGACAAGCATTAAGCATAGCAAAGTAGTAGCAACATCAATCTTAGAACATAGTGGATACTAGGGATCAAACCCTATGAAAACTAACTCGATTACATGATAGATCTCATCCAACCCCTCACCGTCCAGCAAGCCTACGATGAGATTACTCATGAACGATGGAGAGCATCATGAAATTCACGATGGAGGATGGTTGATGATGACGATGGCTTCGATTTGCAATCTCCGGAGCCCAGAATGGACTCCAGATCTGCCCTCCCGAGGAAGAACAGGTGGTTGTGGCGGCTCCGTATCGTAAATCGCGATGATTTCTTCTCTCTAATTTTTTTTCTGGGCGAAAGAGCTTATATGGAGCTGGAGATGAGGTCAGAGGTACCACATGGGCCCCACAAGCCTGCCAGGCGCGGCCTAGGGGTGGGGCTCCTGGGCTCATGGCCCACTGGCAGCTCCTCTCCGGTTGATTCTTCTTCTGGTATTTTTTATATATTCCATAAAAATTCCTCATAAGTTTTCAGGTCATTCCGAGAACTTTTATTTCTGCACAAAAACAACACCATGGCAGTTCTGCTGAAAACAATGTCAGTCCGGGTTAGTTTCATTCAAATCATGAAAATTAGAGTGCAAAACAAGGGCAAAAGAGTTTGGAAAAGTAGATACGTTGGAGACGTATCATTCATGAACTAGGGAGTTGCCGGCATGGTGGCGTTCACCTCACGGCGGAGCTGGCTCTGAGCGTGTTCGCCCGTCTCTTCGCTGGTGAAGAAGACGTAGCAACCATCCTGGTTGGGGAACTGGTTGATTAGACGATCGTCGTTCTGGGCCCGAGCCGGAGCCGGCGTCGGGGTGGCAGCTTGGGTCGGGGCCGGCGCGCGAGCTAGCAACGTGGGAGGAGCTGGAAGGCCGTCCCCCTAGGCCAATAGCTGCGAGAAGCTGCACTGCCGGAGCATGTGCGTAGAGGGTTTGGCCCCTGAATGGTTCTTGCAGGGGAGGTCAAGCATTTGCTCTAAGGTGAGCTTCGGCTGCCAGGCAGCCTTGCCAGTGCGCTGGCGCTGGCCGGAAGGCTGGGCAGCCGGCTCCTGCTCTTCGACGGTGTTGACCTGACGGCTCCCGTAGCGGGGATCTAGCTGGTCATTCTTCCGGTTGTTGTTCTGCGGCTGCTGGTTGTCGATTGCCGGCTAGGGCATGGCCGACATTGTCGCCTCCTTGGCGGGCGGGGTCGTCTTGACCCGGATGGCCGAATCGGTCGTGGCGTACTTGTCCGCCTTGGTCATGAGCTCGAGAAGCTTGGCCGGCTCGGAGCACAGGAGCTTATGTTTGAGAGGGGTGCCGTCCCGGCAGCCCTCGATGAATTAGTGCACGGCTTGCACATCGTGCACCCCCTCGCAGGAATTGCGGAGCTCGGTCCACCGAGTGAGGTAGTCGCGGAGGGATTCGTCAGGCCCCTAAACGCACATGGCGAGTTCATGGGGACGGCCGGGCCGCTTGTAGGTGCCAGTGAAGTTGCGGACGAAGGCCTCCTCGAAGTCCGTCCAGGTGTTGATGCTGCCGGCCACCAGGTTGTTGAGCCAGGTGCAGGCCGAGCCGATCAACATGAGGGGGGCGTAGCAAACGGCTATGCGCTTATTCCTCTTGGTGATGCCGACCGCGGTGGTGTAGTCGATCAACCAGTCTTCGAGCCTGGTGGCCCCGCTGTATTTATGGGTGTCCCTAGGGAGCGTGAATCCGGTTGGGAACGGCTCGGTGCGGATCCGGGGGCCGAAGCAAGCCGGACCAATCGAGCCCTCCTCCTCGTGGAGGGCGGATTGCACGAGCCTGGCGAGGCGGTTGCGGGCGTCGTTCTCGCTGCGGGGGACGCATGGACCGAGCCGAACCGAGAGCTCGGGGTGGACGATGGGTGGCACCGGCTACCCCTACTCGCGCCGCGGGGGCGGCGTGTGCCCGTGGCTGCGCCGGCTGCCGGATGCCAGCGCTTCATGGTTGCGGCAGCTTCGAGGCGGATCGTTGGTGCGCCGGCTGCTGACAGCCGGCTGCTCGCTCCCCAGCGTCTAAGAGGGCCGGGGGTTGTTTTCTCCGGTTCGGCGGCCAGAGACGCGAGGGGAGCAGGAGTACTGGGCGCTTGGCGGCCGGCAGTTCCTGTGTCCTCGCACTCGGGCCGGGGGCCTTCAGTGGCAGCGCCGCCCATCGCGAGCAGATGCTGCTGCGCATCAGCAGCATAGATGAGCTCCTTGATGTGGCGCTCGTGGCACACTCTTCGCCCTCCAAGGTGGCCAATTCCTCGTAGGCCACCTTGAGAGCCTGTAGGTTGGCTGCGGGGGTGTCATAGACGGGCATCTTGCCGCCAAGGATTTCGGTGACCACGCGACTGCGGTCGCGCACAACCCCACGCCGGCTGGGCTCGGTGCCAGCCGGGGTGAATCCGGAGGCAGAAGCGTACTCCCGCTGTGCCGCCTCCATGCAGCGCCGCGTGGCCGCGAGGGCGGTGGCATCCTTGAACAGGATGCGACGAGCCGCCTCGAGATCGGCCGCAGCGCTGTCGGGGTTCGCCATCGGGGCGATTGGAGTGCTCAAGCCCCGAAGGGCCACACCGAGCGGGTAGGACGTGCCGACGCGGGCAGTGGCAGCGCTAGCCGCGGCTTGTGCCTGTCCGGAAGCGGTGGAGGAAGTGATGGCCATCACTCCCACGTGACCGTGAGAGCCACTGGACTGAGTCACAGCAAGTGCGCCCACGGCCATGGGCGGACCGACGCAGACGAGCACCTGCGCGGGGTACTCATCGGTGGCCGGAGTCTCGGCGAGGCTGAGCTTGCCGAAGCACTTGGTGAGCGCGTCGATGTTGGTCGTGAGGCCGAGGGAGTTGTCCATAGTGCATGCCGGAGCAAGCCCCATGAGCCCGCGGTTTTGCCTGGACGTGCGGCGATGGTGGGCAATGGCAAGGGGTCCCACCCGGAGCATGAATCCCCACGGTGGGCATCAACTGTCGTCGTTTTCTCACGGCAGATGCCATAGGGTGGCTTATTGTAGGTGGTTGGGGCCGAAGGATGCCGACGGGCTCCGGGTGCAAGATTGGGCACAAGCGGTGATGACACACGATGTACCCAGGTTCGGGGCCCTCCGGGGGAGGTAATACCCCTAGTCCTGTTTTTTAGTTGGATGGATGGATATAGATACAATGGTGCTCCTGGAGCTGTGTCTAGAGGAGTAAGAAGGGGCAGCCAGCTGCTCTTCCTCCACTGCTAGAAGGGGTTGTGTGTGTTTGTGGAGATGATTGTTCGCGCGTGCCTCCTTTTTCATTGCATGGGGGGCTCGGGGGGGTTTATAGGCCAACCCCCCGGCTCTTATAATATGTTCTAAGTACAAAGGTGGGGGGACCCGGCTGGCCATAGGGTCCCGCCATTCGTGCCGTCTCGTCACTTGTAGGGGGCCACCGGCTGAGCGGTCCCATCTCCTGCTGGGGCCTGCCAGCCGGCCCGATGATTGGCCCTCGCCTACGTGCCGCGGCACGGCCCGTCGGGTTGGCGTCGCCTAGCGCTAGCCAGCCGCACTGTAGCCACGCCGGGGCAGGTAATCAAGTGGCGAGGGCGTGTCGGCACTACTCCCATGCCCGGTCGCACTCGCCGAGGTCAGCGGCCGGGACGTTTGGACTGAAGTCATGCGCTGCAGTGCGTCAGCGGCCACTGTAGCCATAGGGCCGTCCGTCGTGCCGGTCGCGTCGCGTCGTCGTACCCGCGCGCAGAGGGACGGGACGTCGCATGTCCGTCCCAAAGTGAATGGAAGAGCCGGCCCGAAGGCGGCCGGCCATGCCCAGCCGGCCGAGGGTCTAGCCGGCTCCCCGATCAACCGTTTGGGGCGCTAGCCGGTACCGGCTCGTGCCGAACGTCTTCCAGCCGGCCATGGCCCGCCGGCCGCATAGTTTTTCTTCGAAGCGAAAGGGGGAAGACCCCATTGCTTTGGCCTACCCAGGGGTAATAACCCCGTCACAACGAGAATGTTGTGTCGATCCACAGAATGCTAACAAAGTTCGCAAACTCCAGCGATCCATTTATGGACTCGTGCAAGCATCTCGGAGTTGGAATCTTCGCTTTGATGAGGTGATCAAAGCGTTCGGGTTTATACAAATTTACGAAGAAGCTTGTATTTACAAGAAAGTGAGTGGGAGATCTATTGCCTTTCTAATATTATATGTGGATGACATATTGCTGTTTGGAAACAATATAGAAATGCTGGAAAGCATGAAGGATATATTTGAATAAGAGTTTTTCAATGAAGGGCCTAGGAGAAGTTGATTTCATATTAGGCATTAAGATCACAGAGCACATACCTTGACAAACTTGTCAAGGAGTTCACAATGGATCAGTCCAAAAAGGGGTTATTGCTTGTGTTGCAAGGTGTGAAGTTGAGTAAGAATCAACGCCCAGTGACTGCAGAAGATAGAGAAAACATGTGTGCCATGCCCTATGCTTCATCCATAGGCTCTATCATATAGGCAATGCCGTGCACAAGACTCGATGTCATCCTTGCCATAAGTATGGCCGGAAGGTTTCAAAGTGATCCGGGAATGGAGCACTGGACGGCGGTAAAGAATATCCTTAAGTACCTGTAAAAGGCTAAGGAAATGTTTATCGTTTATGGAGGTGCAAGAGCTCGTCGTAAAGGGTTATGTCGATGCCAGTTTATCGAGGTGCAAGTTTTGACATTGATCCGGATGACTGTAAGTCACAAAGAGGATATGTATTTATTCTCAATGGGGGAGCGGTAAGCTGCAACAGTTCCAAGAAGAGCGTGGTAGCCGATTCTAGAAGCGAAGCGGAGTACGTCGCAGCCTCGGAGGCGGCGAAGGAAGGTGTTTCGAGGAAGGAGTTCATGACAGATCTTGGAGTAGTGCCCAATGCACTGAATCCAATGGCTCTGTTCTGTGACAACACTGGTGCCATTGCTCTGGCCATGGAACCTAGGATTCACAAGAGGACAAAACACATAAAGCGACGCTTTAGTTCCATCCACGATTACATCAAGGAGGAGGACACAAATATTTACAAAGGGCACACGGATCTGAATGTCGCAGGCCCATTGACTAAACCTCTTCCAAGGGATAAACATGATCAACACCAGAACTGTATGGGTGTTAGATTTATTACAATGTAAATCACATAGTGATGTGAGCTATATTATTGACTCTAGTGCAAGTAGGATACAGTTGGAAATATGCCCTAGAGGCAATAATAAAATGGTTATTTTATATTTCCTTGTTCATGATAATCGTTTATTATCCATGCTATAATTTTATTGATTGGAAACACATTGCATGTGTGGATACATAAACAACACTGTGTCCCAAGTATGCCTCTAGTAGACTAGCTCGTTGATCAAAGACGGTCAAGGTTTCCTAGACATGGACATAAGATGTCATTTGGTAAACGGGATCACATCATTGGGAGAATGGTGTGATGAACAAGACCTAAACTATAAACATAGCATATGATCGTGTCAGTTTATTGCTATGACCATGAGATCATGCAACACACCGACATCGGAGGAGTACCTTGTGTATATCAAACGTCGCAACGTAACTGGGTGACTATAAAGCTGCTCTACAGGTATCTTTGAGGGTGTATGTTGAGTGGGCATGGATCAAGACTGGTATTTGTTCCTTCATGTGAGAGAGAGGTATATCAAGGCCCACTCAGTAATACAACATCACAACAAGCCTTGCAAGCAATGTGACTAAACTGTTAGCCACGATATCTTGTATTACGGAACGAGTAAAGAGACTTGCCGGTAACGACATTGAACTAGGTATAGAGATACCGACGATCGAATCTCGGGCAAGTAACATACCGAAGAACAAAGGGAACAATATACGACATTAACAGAATCCTTGACATAGAGGTTCAACCGATAAAGATCTTCATAGAATACGTAGGAACCAATATGGGCATCTAGGTCCAACTATTAGTTATTGACCGTAGAGGTGTCTCGGCCATGTCTACATAGTTCTCGAACCCGCAGGGCCTGCACACTTGACGTTCGATGACGTTTCAGTAGTATAGAGTTATGTATGGTGGTGATCGAAGGTTGTTTGGAGTACCGTATGAGATCCTGGACGTCACGAGGAGCTTCACAATGGTCTGGAGCAAAAGATTGATATATAGGAAGTCCCATTTTGGTCACCAGAAAAGTTTTAGGTACTTCGATAGTGTATCGGGAGTGTCGGGAGGGTACCGGGGGACCATCGGGAGGGGCCTCTTGCCCCAAAGGGCCTCATGTGCTGTGGGAGGAGGCAAACCAGCCCCTGGTGGGCTGGCCGACCCCTCCACTACAGCCCATTTGGCTAGGGGTGGAAAAAACCAAGTGAAGGAAAGGGTTTCCAAGTGGGAGAGGAATCCTACTCCAAGTAGGATTGGAGTTGGACTCCTCTACCTGCCCACTTAGGCTGACTTCTAGGGGGAAACCTAGGGGCACCGGCCTCCCTCCCTTCGTGGATTTGTCACGACAGATGTCCACGTAAACGGACTTAGGTTCAAGGCCATCACTAAGGCAGTGAACTCAAAGGGTTTGATCGGAATCGAGAGACAAGGGTTTACCCAGGTTCTACCCCTCGGAAAGAAGTAAAAGCCTACGTCCTGGTTTGTGTTGTATTGATTGTGTATCGATTACAAGGGAGCGAGTTCGCTTGACCTAGGTCTTGATCAGTTGTTTCATGGCCTAAGCCTCCCTGGTAAGCTGCCCTTATATACACGGGTCAAGGCCCTAGGCTTACAAGAGTCCAGGTCGGGTTATACTTGACAACCGACCACACTTCTAACTAAATACTCCTTATCTAACAAGTTGCTCCCGGCAGCCCAAGTCCATCGGGTTACATCCTGTCTCCTGGCTCTTGGCCTTCACGGCTCACTGGTTCTATTTCACTCTTGGAGTTGTCATAAGCCGCCAACCGCATGACCCGACCCCACCTCGGCAGGTCTCACCCTGGGATCATATCCCCAACATTAGGCCCCATATTGATTTGAACCAGTTCATGTCAATATTCAAGTCTTCTAGTTGGCGAGTCTTGCCTTCTCTTGTGATCTTCATGACCCGCCGGAAAATGGGCGATCGTTACATCTGACAAATTTCATGACCCACCGTGATATCATTAATAAAATCAGAAAATATTCCTCTGACGTCACAACGGATCTTTCATCATTAATATGACCAGCCAAAAAATCGAGGCGTCTTCTTAGTATAATCATCACCATGCTCCCTCGATTCCCGCACCAGACCGTCCGGGAAACCATTATACCGTTATAAATAGGCGCGGGGGCTATCACTTTCATTCCCACCCCTGCTGCCATCTTCTTCTTCTTCCTTCGAGTGCCCGCGCCACCGAAGACAGTTGCACCTCTCGGTCATCACCGTCTTCATCAGCACTGGCCGCTGCATCAACCTGAGTCGATCTAGAGCTGCCACGCGTCCACCGCACTCTCCAGGTTTAAACATTATCCCCTATCAGATCTGCATTAGGGTTTTCTAGTATCCATGAGGCTCTTCGGTGTTCATCATTCTTCGTGGAAGCACTCTTCATCTATTAACTAAAAGCATTTCAAAGCTTCCTAATACCACTAAAATCACGCGGTTGCTTTCTCCGCACTTAGTTGCGCTTGTTTGTAGATCTGCAGCCTCGTAATAATTCAAGTACTGGCCATCTGTTCTTCCACCAAGCTTTTTAGGGCTAGAATATTTTTCATTTCCTTTTTCCCGTAGATCCTAAATCCATGGCTGTAGTTGTGGAAACGGTTTGTAAACACTTAGTAGCTTTTTCGACCTGCATAGATAGCTTGACCCACCAATTTCCGTCCGGCTCACTTTGCCTCCTCGCAAGTAGTTCGGCGGCTCACAATTTTTATTGACCCACAAAATGCTGTTACCGTTTGTAGTAACCTTGGTCAAGGTGTATTTTTAACCGCCAAACATTCATGCCTTTCCGCAGCTTTCTAAGCCGCCTCCATGTCGAAGACTCCCTCTACTTTCAAGTGGGTCTGGTCTGGAGTGACCGAAGAATCTCTCAAAGAGTTCGTCACCATGGGAGTTCTACCGGCTCAGGACGTGGTCCATTGGCGGGTTCCAGGTAGCGAGACCGCCCCTCAGCCCAAAGACGGGGAGGTCATTGTCTTCTTAGACCATCTCCTTCGTGGTTTCTCTCCACCCAGGTCAAAGTTTTCCCAGGACGTCTTACACGCTTTCAACTTGCACCCCAAGACATTGGCCGAAACTCCGTCACCAACATGTGCCAATTCCAAAATTTCTGTGAAGCCTATCTTCAGGAGCAACCATCCATTGATTTGTTCAAAGAGTATTTTTACGCCAATCGCCAGACTGAGATGGCAGATGGATTAATCCTAGAACTTGGGGGCGTAACTCTCTAGAGGCGGAGAGATGTTCTCTTCGCAGTAGCAGTCCCGCCAAGCCATCCAAAAGAATGGAACAATACTTGGTTCTAGTGCCAAGACATTTCACCTGAGGGAGAGAACCCTTTGTCATGTTACTGTCTTTACCGTCTTAGTACAGATTCAGAACTTCCAGACTGTATGTCAGCCGCCGGAAGTGCTCATTATGCCTCCACCTTCTCCAAAGCCAGGGCCCTCAAGGCCAATCGATTGACGGATGTTGACCTAACCCGCTGCAGGGTCTCCTGGAGGATTCTGCCGCTAAGCCGCCGAAGCGCTTTGATATGTCAGTATACTGGTAAAGTAAATGACCCTCAATGCTGCAATCAGACTCTCTTAACAGATCAAGACCTCAACACCATTGTCAAGTCTCTTCCAGGGGAAACGTTAGCCGCCTGCAGGAAGACTAGCTTGAGCCCCTTCTATGCTCTTAACCTGGCTCCGGGTGTAAGTCTTTTCATCCTAACCTTCATCCATTCTCTTAACTCCATACCTTATTAATTATCTCCCGCTGTTATATTGTATATGCAGGCCGACTCTTCATTTTGGAAAAAACTATTGCCCTCCACTCTAAAACAGAAGAGGAAGGTCCCCAAGGCCTCAAAGCCTAAGGCGCCGTCCCGCAAGAGGAAACAGTCAGCTGAAGAATTGTTTGATTTAGAAGAATTAGAGGTAAAGCTTGAATCAGCTGGCCTTCTATTCATGCAACTTATTGATAACGATCACTCTCAGGAAGAAGCTGAAACAAGCCATGCCGACATTGCGGAGGTAATCAGTGTCTCCTCTGATCCGGATATGCACCAGTAAAGAGAGTACGACGGGCTGTACGGAAGGTAAAAAATTACCATCCTTTTTCTTACTTGAGTCATAAATTTCTTTTGAAGAAACATCAAGATGACAACAGACGTCAGACCCAGAGCGCCACTCTAGAGACCTTTTATCCGGCTTACCAAACGAGTCGGTTCCCTGGAAACAGCGCACAAAGGTACTTTCCTGTCTTGAACTTCTCTTGCTTGTATATTATCTTCTCAGATTATCAATTGTGCTAACAATGCTTAACTTTTCCAGGGTTCTCTCCTTCCTCTGGCGATTCAACCGCCTCAAAGCTGCCTCCTTTAATTATTAACCCTGGGTAAACATCTCTTATGCCCCAAAAACATCTAATATCTTGTATCTTATCCTGACATACCCAAAATTGCCTTTGCTCACAGGGCTCAAGCAAAGCAAAGGAAAGGGACCGGGTCATCTACCACTCCTGATGGTCAAGACCCGGAGCATCCCATACCCAACATTACCGAATCTCACACTGAGCCTTTCGAAGCTGCCAAAGATGCTCCTAAAGAAGTTCCTTTCCATGCTGAGCCGGCTGTTATGGACGTTGAGGCTCCTGAAGCTCACCCGGATTCTGCTCCTAAGCCGCCCAGCCCCCGTCCATCAACTGAACACGAGGCTTCTCATGAAGAAGTTGTTATCACCAGGACGGATTATGGACCTCCAGCTCCCTCACACGCACTATCAAAACATGTCAAAGAATACAAGGCATCTCCCTTGAAGGAAGAAAAGACTCCGTATGACCTTTCAAATTTGGATAAACTCACTGCTGATGAACTGCACAATGGTTACTTGAGTCACCTGTTTGCAAGCCGGGACATGGAGCACAGCCTGGTCGCCATGATGAAGAAAAAATATGAGGTACTGAAGTTATCTTGCCTCTTTTATATATATACTTATGCAGCCTGCAAGAGCCGGTTCATTTTTCCAAAGATCAGCTGGGTCTTCCAATCATTTAGCAATCTTTCATAGAGCTTCTATGTAGCCCCAAGGGCCGGGTCATTACCTAAGTAATGAGCCGACACTTAAGCATACTTAAGAATCAAATGTAGCCCCCAATGGCCGGGTCATTATCTAAGTAATGAGCCGGCACTTAAGCATAACTTAAGAGACAAATGTAGCCCCCAAGGGCCAGGTCATTACCTAAGTAATGAGCCAGCACTCAAGCATAACTTAAGAGCCAAATGTAGCCCCCAAAGGCCGGATCATTACCTAAGTAATGAGCGGGTGATAACCCACAAGTATAGGGGATCGCAACAGTTTTCGAGGGAATAGTATTCAACCCAAATTTACTGATTCGACACAAGGGGAGCCAAAGAATATCCTCGAGTATTAGCAGTTGAGTTGTCAATTCAACAACACCTGAAAGATTTAGTATCTGCAGCAAAGTTTTAGTAGCAAAGTAATATGATAGTAACAGTAATAGTAGTGACAGTAGCAGTAGTGATTGGTGTAGCAAGTGTGACAGCAGTAGCAGAAAAGTAACAAAGCAAAGACCAGTATAGGAAAAGCTCGTAGGCATTGGATCGGTGATGGATGATTATGCCGGATGATATTCATCATGTATTAGTTATAACATAAGGTAATATGTAACTAGCTCTAGTTCGTCAATGTAATGTAGGCATGTATTCCGTATATAGTCATACGTGCTTGGGGAAAAGAACTTGCATGACATCTTTCATCCATCCCTCCTGTGGCAGCGGGGTCCTAATGGAAACTAAGGGATATTAAGGTCTCCTTTTAATAGAGTACCGGAACAAAGCATTAGCACATGGTGAATACATGGAATCCTCATACTATGGTCATCTCCGGGAGTGGTTCCGGCTATTGTCACTCCGGGGTTGCCGGGTCATAACACATAGTAGGTGACTACAACTTGCACAATAGGATCAAGAACACACATATATTGGTGAAAACATAATAGGTTCAGATCTGAAATCATGGCTCTCGGGCCCTAGTGACGAGCATTAAGCATAGCAAAGTAGTAGCAACATCAATCTTAGAACATAGTGGATACTAGGGATCAAACCCTATCAAAACTAACTCGATTACATGATAGATCTCATCCAACTCATCACCATCCAACAAGCCTGCGATAAGATTACTCACGAACAATGAAGAGCATCATGAAATTGGCAATGGAGGATGGTTGATGATGACGATGGCTTCGATTTCCACTCTCCGGAGCCCAAAAGAGACTCCAGATCTGCCTCCGGAGGAAGAACAGGTGGTGGTGGCAGCTCCGTATCGTAAAATGCGATTATTTCTTCTCCTTGATTTTTTCTGGGATGAATAGGGTTATATAGAACTGGAGAGGAGGTCGGACGAGCCACATGGGCCCCACGAGCCTGCTAGGCGCGGCCCGGGGGGGGGGGTGCCTCCTGGGCTCGTGGCCCACTGGCTCCTCCTCCTCCGTTGATTCTTTCTCCGGTATTTTTTATATATTCCACAAAAAATCCTCGTCAATTTTTAGGTCATTCCGAGAACTTTTATTTCTACACAAAAACAACACCATGGCAGTTCTGCTGAAAACAGCGTCAGTCCGGGTTAGTTTCATTCAAATCATGCAAATTAGAGTCCAAAACACGGGCAAAAGAGTTTGGAAAAGTAGATACGTTGGAGACGTATCAACTCCCCCAAGCTTAAAGCCTTGCTTGTTCTCAAGCAATTCAGTTGATAAACTGAAAGAGACAAAAGAAAAACTTTTATGAACTCCGTTTGATCTTGTTGTTATAATTATGTCTAACTCATATTCGGATTTTCAGCAAGATCATAAGCTAACCACATAAGCAATGACATAAAGGTCTCACGGTATACTCATATCAATGACATAATCAACTAGCGAGAAATAATAACAAGTTTCAAACGTCAACACTTCAATCAATACAATCATGATACAATATGAATAGATGGTATCTCGCTAGCCCTTTCTGAGACCGCAAAACATAAATGCAGAGCACCTTCACAGACCAAGGGCTGACTAGAAGTTGTAATTCATGGCAAAGAAGATCCAGTCATAATCATACTCAATATCAATTAATAACAAAGCATACAAATGACGGAGGTGCCCTCTAGCTGGTGCTTTTAATAATAAGAGGATGACTCAACAGAAACGTAAATAGATAGGCCTTCGCAGAGGGAAGCATTGATTCACAGAGGTGCCAGAGCTCTAGCTTTCAAAACAGAGGTAAATGATTTTTGGGGTATCATGCTTTCATTATCAGCGCGATAACAAAGAGTTTTCACCATCTTCCATGCTACACGTATTATAGGCGGTTCCCAAACAGAATAGTAAATTTTTGACTCCCCCACCACCAATCAATCACACTCCACGACTAGCCGAATCGTCAGGTGCCGTCCATACCAACAACAATCCAGGGGGAGTTTTGTTTGCAATTATATTTTAATTTGATTTGAACATGGAACTGGGCATTCCGATTACCGGCCCCTTTCTCGTGAGTGATAGTGAATAAACATATCGAGGATAACATGCCTAGCATGGAAGATACTGACCGCCCCTTGTCACAACATGAGCGGTTCGGGCATACAAAATAGATTATTATTCGAAGGTTTAGAGAATGGCACATGCAAATTTACTTGGAATGGCAGGTAAATACCGCATATTGGTAGGTATGGTGGACTCATATGGAACAACTTCGGGTTAATGGAAGTGGATGCACAAGCAGTATTCCCGCTTAGTACAAGTGAAGGCTAGCAAAAGACTGGGAAGCGACCAACTAGAGAGCAACAATAGTCGTAAACATGCATTGAGATTAACCAACATTGAGTGCAAGCATGAGTAGGATATAAATCACCACGAACATGAATATTGTGGAGTCTACGTTGATTTTGTTTCAACTACATGCGTGAACATGTGCCAAGTCAAGCCACTTAAATCATTGAAAGGAGGATACCATCCTATCATACTACATCACAATCATTTTAAAATTCATGTGGGAATCCAAGACAAACCATTATAAGCTCCTAGCTGATTAAGCATGGCATAAGAAACTACGATCTCTAAGTTGTCATTGCAAACATGTTTCTCTCATAACTATGCTGAATTGGGAACGATGAGCTAGTCATATTTACAAAAAAAATAGGTCGAGTTCATACCAGCTTTTCCAGGCTCAGTCACTTCATCATATATCATCATTATTGCCTTTCACTTGCACGACCGAATGGTGTGAATAATAATAAGAGTGTTCGTGCATTGGACTAAGCTGGAATCTGCACGCAAACTCAGAGGAGAAGACAAGGTAATATGGCTCTTTGGCGGGTAAACAATAATGCATATGAGAGCCACTAATCATTTTAATCATGGTATTCTACCTCGACCCAAAGAAAAAGAAAACTATTTACATGGGAAAGCTCCCAACAAGCAAAAGAAGAACGAGAAAATCTTTTTGCGTTTTCTTTTTAGTTACTACTAAGCATGCAAGGATATAAAGCTATAACTATTTTTTTTGTTTTTTCCAATTTTTATTTTTTTGGATTTTCTCAAGTTAACCAAACACATAAGAAGAATGCGAGGAAAGAAAATAAACTAGCATGGATGATACAATGAAAAAGTGTGAACACAGACTATCAAAGTGAATGTGTGAACATGAATATAAAGTCGGTGAGGAACACGTACTCCCCCAAGCTTAGGCTTTTTGGTGTCCTTGAATTTGTCTTGGGATGACTTGGGAATCCCCAAGCTTAGGCTCTAGCCACTCTTTATTCCATTTTCCATAAGAACATCACCCAAAACTTGAAAACTTCACAACACAAAACTTCAACAGAAATTCGTGATAGCATTAGCATAAGAAAACAAACCACCAACTTTTTAGGTACTGTCGTAAACTTAGTTTCCATTTATATTGATGTTATATTTCTGTATTATCACTTTTCCATGGCTCGTACCCCCCGATACTAACCATAGTTTCATCAAAATAAGCAATCAACACTACAAAAACAGAATCTGTCAAAAACAGAACAGTCTGTAGCAATCAGTATATTTCGAATACCTCTGCTGACTCAAAAATTCTCAAACAATTATGAAAATTACTGAAATTTGCATATCAATCAGCAGCAAAAAGAATCAACTCAAAGATAGGAATGAAAAATAATTTCGTGAGAACAAAGTTTCTGTCTTTTTCCAGCATGATTAAACAACTATCACCAAAACTAATCATAAAGGTTCTACTTGGCACAAACACTAATTAAAACATAAAAAGCACAATCATAACAGAATCATGATGGTGTGGACTCAACAAAACATAAAGTAAAAAAGCAAAAATAAACCTATTCATTGGGTTGCCTCCCAACAAGCGCTATTGTTTAACGCCCTTAGCTAGGCATTGAAGAACTTTTATTTTTAGGTCATTTTTTTATTGGACGGATAATGCAGAAAACAGGAAAATAATGCTATTTTCATTAATTTTCTACTAAGTAACTGATTGTGACTTCTAGATTCATCCATCTCATGGTCATCAAAACAAATCCATCAATGAGGTTGATCAAGTCTCCTTGATAAAGTTTTTTTGAATCACATGAAACCGGAGAATTTTCGAAAAATCACTAGGGTACATCAATGGGGATGTGCATATCCCCAACAATAAGTATATCATATCCCATCTTGACAGTAGGTACAGGGAATTCAAAGCTTCCAATAATAATAGATGAAGATTTTTCAATAGAATTTATGCAATGAACCCGATATTGTTTCTTCACAAAGTGCAACGTGTGCTCATTATCATCAACATGGAAAGTGACATTGCCTTTGTTGCAATCAATAACAGCCCCGACAGTGTTTAAACAGGGTCTTCCAAGGATGATTTCCATGGCATCATCCTCGGGAATATCAAGAAAAACAAAGTCTGTTAAGATAGTAACGTTAGCAACCACAACAAGCACATCCTCGCAAATGCCGATAGGTAAAGCAGTTCATTTATCGGACATTTGCAAAGAAATTTCAGTAGGTGTCAACTTATTCAATTCAAGTCTACGATATAAATAGAGAGGCATAACACTAACACCGGCTCCAAGATCACAAAAAGCAGTTCTAACATAATTTCCTTTAATGGAGCAAGGTATAGTGGGTACTCCGGGATCACCAAATTTCTTAGGAGTCCCACCCTTAAAAGTGTAATTAGCAAGCATGGTGGAAATCTCAACATTAGGTATCTTTCTTTTATTAGTCACAATATCTTTCATGTATTTAGCATAAGGAGACATTTTAAGCATATCAGTCAAACGCATTTGAAAAAAGATAGGTCTAATCATTTCAACAAAGCGCTCAAAATCCTCATCATCCTTTTTCTTGGATGGCTTAGGAGGAAAGGACATGGGTTTCTGAACCCAAGGTTCTCTTTCTTTACCGTGCTTCCTAGCAATAAAATCACTCTTATCATATCTTTTGTTCCTAGGCTGTGGCTTATCAGGTTCAATAGAAGGTTCAATCTCCACAACATTATAATTACTAGGTTGAGCATCAACATGAACATTATCATCAACATTATCACTAGGCTCATGTTCATCACCAGATTGTGTCTGAGCATCAAAAATAGATATATCATTTGGATTCTCAGGTGTAACTGCAACAGGTTTACTAGCATGCAAGTTCCTATCATCTTTCTTTTTCTTCCTATTACCAGGATGACTAGGTGCATCAGTATTAATTCCTTGAGAATCTTGCTCAATTCTCTTAGGATGGCCCTCAGGATACAAAGGTTCTTTAGTCATTCTACCACCTTGTAATAACTTTAACAGAATTATCATTCAATTCATTAAGCAAGTCATTTTGAGCCTTAAGTACTTGCTCTACTTGAGTAGTGACCATAGAAGCATGTTTACCAATAAGCTTAAGATCATTAACATTTCTATCCACACAAGCACTTAAATGATTAATCATACGAGCATTTTGTTCAGGTTGTCTGGTAACATAATCATTAAAACTTTGTTGTTTGGCCACAAAATTATCAAATTCATCTAAGCATAAGCTAGCAGGTTTATCATAAGGAATATCACTCTCCTTGAATCTATGAAGAGAATTTACCTGTACTACCTGTGTCGGGTTATCAAGACCATGTATCGCTTCTACCATTGTTGAGTTATCAAGACCGTGTATCTCTTCAATAGGCAGTAGATTCTTAACATCTTCAGATTTAATACCTTTCTCTCGCATAGATTTCTTTGCTTCCTGCATATCTTCAGGACTGAGGAATAGAATACCTCTTTTCTTCGTAGTTGGCTTTGGAGGTGGTTCGGGAATAGTCCAAGCATTATCATTGCTCAAGATATTATTCAATAGAATTTCAGCTTGTTCCATAGTTCGTTCCCTGAAAACACAACCAACACAAGTATCTAGGTAGTCCCTAGAAGCATTGGTTAGTCCATTATAAAAGATATCAAGTATTTCATTTTTCTTAAGAGGGTGATCAGGCAAAGCATTAAGTAACTGGACAAGCCTCCCCCAAGCTTGTGGGAGACTCTCTTCTTCAATTTGCACAAAGTTATATATAACCTGCAAGGCAGCTTGTTTCTTATGAGCAGGAAAATATTTCTTAGAGAAGTAGTATACCATATCCTGGGGACTACGCACACAACCAGGAGCAAGAGAAGTAAACCATGTTTTAGCATCACCCTTTAGTGAGAAAGGAAACAACTTAAGGATATAGTAATAGCGAATTTTTTCCTCATTAGTGAATAGGGTGCCAATATCATTCAGTTTAGTAAGATGTGCTACAATAGTTTCATATTCATAACCATGAAAAGGATCAGATTCAACCAAAGTGATTAACTCGGGATCGATAGAGAACTCATAATCCTTATCAGTAATAAAGATAGGTGAAGTAGCAAACTTAGGATCATATTTCATCCTAGCATTCAGAGATTTTTCTTTCCACTTGCATAATAATTTCTCAAGATCATAGCTATCCTTACAAGCAAGAAAGTCTTCAGCTACCTCTCCTTCCATAACATAACCCTTAGGTATATTAGGCAATTCATATTTAGGAGGGCTAGGTCTAACAGGTGTAACAGCAGGTTCTATTTCAATAGTTTCATCAGTTTCAGAAGTATCATTTGATTCAGTAGTAACTCTAGCAATTTGTGCATCAAGAAATTCACCAAGTGGCATATCATTACCAAGCAAAGCATCATCATAATTATCATGTATAGCAGAAGTAGCATCATCAAGCATTGGCGACATATTAGAATTAATAGCAGGTGGCGGTGTCGCAAATTTACTCATAACAGAAGGTTAATCAAGTGCAGAGCTAGATGGCAGTTCCTTACCTGTCCTCATAGTTGAGGGCACAACTTTAGTTTTTGGATCTCGCAAATTCTTCATAGTGATCAATAGATATAAATCCCAAGTGACTCATAGAATAGAGCTATGCTCCTCAGCAACGGCGCCAGAAAAGAGTCTTGATGACCCACAGGTATAGGGGATCTATCGTAGTCCTTTCGATAAGTAAGAGTGTCGAACCCAACGAGGAGCAGAAGGGAATGATAAGCGATTTTCAGTAAGGTATTCTCTGCAAGCACTGAAATAGTCGGTAACAGATAGTTGTATGATAAGATAATTTGTAACGAGTAGCAAGTAACAATAGTAACAAAGGTGCAGAAATATGGCCCAATCCCTTTTGTAGCAAGGGACAAGCCTGAACGAACTCTTATATAAAGTAAAGCGCTCCCGAGGACACATGGGAATTACTGTCAAGCTAGTTTTCATCATGTTCATATGATTCACGTTCGCTACTTTGATAGTTTGATATGTGGGTGGACCGGTGCTTGGGTGCTGCCCTTACTTGGACAAACATCCCACTTATGATTAACCCCTCTCGCAAGCATCCGCAACTACGAAACAAGAATTAAGACAAAGTCTAACCATAGAATTAAACTAGTGGATCCAAATCAGCCCCTTACGACGCAACGCATAAACTAGGGTTTAAGCTTTTGTCACTCTAGCAACCCATCATCTATTTATTACATCCCAATGCCTTCCTCTAGGCCCAAATAATGGTGAAGGGCCATGTAGTCGACGTTCACATAACACCACTTGAGGAGAGACAACATACAATGCATCAAAATATCGAACGAATACCAAATTCACATGACTACTATTAACAAGACTTATCCCATGTCCTCAGGAACAAAAGTAACTACTCACAAAGCATGGTTATGTTTATGATCATAGAGGTATTGAATATCATTAAGGATCTGAACATATTATATTCCACCAAATAAACCAACTAGCATCAACTACGATAAGCAATTAACACTACTAGCAACCTTACAAGTACCAATCGGAGTTGTGAGACGGAGATTGAGTACAAGAGATGAACTAGGGTTTGGAGATGAGATGGTGCTGGTGAAGATGTTCATGGAGATGAGTCCTCTTCGATGAGAGGAGTGTTGGTGATGAAGATGGTGACGATTTCCCTCTTCGGGAGAGAAGTTTCCCCGGCAGAACAGCCCTGCCAGAGCTCTAGATTGGTTCTGCTCAAGTTCCGCCTCGTGGCGGCGGCGTCTCTTCCCGAAACCTCTGTTCTCATTTTTTTCTCGGATGAAACCCTCCATATAGGAGAAGATGGGGGCAGAGGGGCATCAGGGGGCCTACGAGCCGCCCAGCCGCGGCCAGGGGGGTGGCCCGCGCCTGGCAGGCTCGTGACCTCCTGGTGGCCCCTCTCCGGTATATTTCTGGCCCAATATTTTTTATATATTCCAAAACAATTCCTCATTTATTTTTATGGCTTCTGGAGTTGTGCAAAATAGCCATCTCAATCTTGCTCCTTTTCTAGCCCAGAATTCCAGCTGCCGGCATTCTCCCTCTTTGTGTAAACATTGTAAAATAATAGAGAAAAGGCATGAGTATTGTGCCATAATGTGTTATAACAACTCAAGATGCGATAAATATCAATATAAAAGCATGATGCAAAATGGACGTATCAACTCCCCCAAGCTTAGACCTCGCTTGTCCTCAAGCGGAAACTGAGATCGATAAATATGCCCACATGTTTAGAGATAGAGGTGTCGATAAAATAAAATACGGACATGCAGGCATCATGATCACATTTAGAACAACAATATTGTCATGTGATCCCTTATTCTAAAGTGACAATTCATTCACAATGTAAAGCATGTATCAAGAACCTTATTGAGAATAAACAACCAATAGTCTTTAGTCATTGAAGCAATTGCAATTTATCATATCATCGAAAAGAGTCAAATAAGAGCTTGTAAAGCAAATCCACATACTCAATCATATTTTAGTCTTCTACAATTGCTAAAACTCACGCGGTACTCACGAGATCAAAGTTTCAGTTGGACACAGAGAAAGATAGGGCTTATAGTTTCGCCTCCCAACTCTTTACCTCAAGGGTAATGTCAACAATAATAATTCATGATTACTTACTTCCAAATTGATATATGAATATAGATCTTTCCCTAGCACATGACGCTTGCCAAGATGATGGCAAAATAAGGAATTTGTGAAGATCACCATGACTCTTCTAAAGATAAAAAGTAAAGGTACAAGATAGGCCTTCGCAGAGGGAAGCAAAGGTTGTCATGCGCTTTTAAGGTTTGGATGTGTGATCTCTTAATGTGAAGGAACGTCACTTTATATTTCCTCCTTTGATAAAGAACTTTATTATGCAGTCTGTCACTTTTATGTCTTCCTCATCATAGGTTCGTATAAAGCTTATTTTCCACACACTAATAGATCATACATATTTAGGGGGCAATTTTTTATTGCTTGCACCGATGACAACTTACTTGAAGGATCTTATTCAATCCATAGGCAGGTATGGTGGACTCTCATGGCAACACTGGGTTGAGGGTTTTATGGATGCACAAGTAGTATCTCTACTTAGTGCGGAAGTTTTGGATAATATGAGGTGGAAGCAAGCGTCACAAGCTAAAGGATCCATAATCATATAACATTGTTCGGAACTAGGCAAACATGATTCATTATGTTGTCTTCCTTGTCCAACATCTACTTCTTAGCATGTAATAGTTTAATGAGTGGTCACAATAATAGATGGTGTCAAAGATAATATATTTATATGTGAACCTCTCTTTCTTTATTACTTCCTATGAATTGCAACAATGACCAAGGTCTATGTTTGTCTACCCACAACAAGTTTTAGTCAACATTCTTTTTATATGTGAAGTCATCACTTCTCATAAGATCGTCACATGATCTTTCATTGTTTTGTTCTACTATTATTATTTTCTTTAGATCATGGCAAGAAGCAAAGCCATTAACTAAAACACTCTTTATTATATAACTCACGAACTCGATTACATTGGGGGTAATACAAAGCAAAACTCAAACCTAGATCATGCTAGAAACTTTACTCTACCAGATAAAGATATTACCAAAAGGATCGAACTAATATAAAGGTAAATGCAAAAGATGTGATGGTGATACGATACTGGGCAACTCCCCAAGCTTGGAGCAAGCTAAGGGGAGTGCCCATACCCGTGTGTTTAACTGTCTTCCTTCGAAGGTGATGGTGGTGGAGTTGTTGGAATATGGGTCGGCTTGTTTAGTTTCCTTTTTAGCAAAAATTTCTGCTTTTTTAGATCGTTAACTTTCTCTTCAAGCCTCAACACCCTTTGACATAATTCTTTCTTACTCTCCTGCACAAGACGAGAAGGGGTAAACAAAATCCTAGGTTTCCTCCTCGAGTCAGGGAGACTCGACTTCTTGAACTCCACATGCATGTCCCCAGGTGAGGATAAAGGAACTTCCTCTTTGTCGGAAGTTGTTCCTTCCTTCCCCTTAGGATCATAATCTTCTTCCTCATCTGTGGTCCAACCATAAGGGGCCAAGTCTCCATAAACCTTGGGGTTAGCAAGGTAATCAGCCACATAGCTTTCTCCCTCCGAATCTTGAGAGGACATCTTTGCTCTAAATCTGCTACAGAAACATGCTCGAAACGAAAATAGAGATTTTTGCGTGATACGAGGGTCAGACCTTTCGGGAAATTATATAACGAATTTTTACCGACCAAAAGGAGTGTTCAACAAGAAAACGGAGTCTGGGAGGCACACGAGGAGCTCACGAGCCCCCCAGGCGCAGCCAGGGGGTGGCCCGCGCCTGGCAGGCTCGTGGCCTCCTGGCGCAATTTCCGGACTACCTTAAATTTTTGTAATTTTTTAAATATTCTAAAACTGTGAAAAATTGCTATGGGAAAAGTTTTGGAGTTAGTTTGCTTAACGTATCACATACCTCTTTGTTTTCGGAGTCTGAAACAGGCTGGTAAACATCCCTTATGTACTCCTCCGGGGTTATGATATTAATTATATTGCTTTCTACATTAATCGGAGTACCTGAGATATAATGCTTGATTCTTTGCCCATTCACAACTCTTGGAAAAGTGTCTTCTGCGTTGTTGATTTTGATGGCACCGGAACGATATACTTCCTCGACAATGTAAGGACCTTCCCATTTAGAGAGAAGTTTGCCTGCAAAAAATCTTAAATGAGAATTTTATAGCAAGACATAATCACCTACATTGAACTCACGCTTTTGTATCCTTTTATCATGCCACCTCTTAACTTTCTCTTTAAATAACTTAGCATTTTCATATGCCTGAGTTCTCCATTCATCGAGTGAGCTAATATCAAATAACCTCTTCTCACCAGCAAGTTTGAAATCAAAGTTGAGCTCTTTGATTTCCCAATAAGCCTTATGCTCTAGCTCAAGAGGTAAATGACATGCTTTACCGTAAACCATTTTATATGGGGACATGCCCATGGGATTCTTATAAGCAGTTCTATAAGCCCACAATGCATCATCAAGTTTCTTAGACCAATTCTTTCTAGACCTATTAATAGTCTTTTGCAAAATTAGTTTAATTTCTCTATTACTGAACTCTACTTGACCACTAGACTGAGGATGATAAGGAGATGCAATTCTATGGTTGACATCATACTTAGCAAGCATTTTACGGAAAGCACCATGAATAAAATGTGAACCACCATCAGTCATTAAATATCTAGGGACTCCAAATCTAGAGAAAATAACTCCTTTAAGCATCTTAATAGAGGTGTTATGATCAGCACTACTAGTTGGAATAGCTTCTACCCACTTAGTAACGTAATCAACAACAACTAAAATATGAGTATACCCATTGGACTTTGGAAAAGGTCCCATATAATCAAAACCCCAAACATCAAATGGTTCAATAACAAGTGAATAATTCATAGGCATTTCCTGACGTTTACTAATATCACCTATTATTTGACATTCATTGCAAGACAAGACAAACTTACGAGCATCCTTAAAGAGAGTAGGCCAATAAAAACCGAATTGCAATACCTTGTATGTAGTTCTATCCCCAGCATGGTGTCCTATGTAAGCCTCGGAGTGGCACTTCTATAGGATCTGTTCCTGTTCACGCTTAGGTACACAATGTCTAATAATACCATCTACTCCTTCTTTATACATGTGAGGATCATCCCAAAAGTAGTGTCTCAAATCATAAAAGAACTTTTTCTTTTGTTGGTACGTGAAGCTAGGTGGTATATATTTAGCAACAATATAATTAGCATAATCATCATACCATGGTGTACTGCGTGAAGCATTTATGACATTCAATTGTTCATCAAGAAAGCTATCATAAATAGGTTGTGGGTCATCAAGAACATTCTCTAACCTAGACAAATTATCTGCTACGAGGTTCTCAGCACCCTTCCTATCAACGATATGCAAATCAAATTCTTGTAGCAGGAGAACCCATCTAATAAGTCTAGGTTTAGCATCTCTCTTTTCCATGAGATATTTAATAGCAGCATGATCAGTGTGAATAGTAACTTTAGAATCAACAATGCAAACACAAATGCTAAAAATTCTTTTTCAGTGGTAGCATAATTTCTTTGGGCACTGTCTAGAGTTTTACTAGCATAATGAATAACATTTAATTTATTATCAACTCTTTGTCCTAGAACAGCACCAACAACATAATCACTAGCATCACACATAATTTCAAAAGGTAGGTTCCAATCAGGTGGTTAAACAATAGGTGCAGTTATCAAGGCCTTCTTGAGTATTTCAAATGCTTCTTCACAATCATCATCAAAAATAAATGGAATATCTTTTTGCAAGAGATTAGTGAGAGGCCTAGAAATCTTAGAGAAGTCTTCAATGAACCTTCTATAGAAACCAACATGACCAAGGAAACTTCTTATACCTTTAACATTTATAGGGCATGGCATTTTCTCAATGGCATCAACTTTAGCCGTATCAACTTCAATACCTCTTTCAGAAATTTATGTCCCAAGACAATGCCTTCATTAACCATAAAGTGGCACTTCTCCCAATTCAAGACAAGGTTAGTATCTTCATATCTCTGCAAAACTTGATCAAGGTTGCTCAAGCAATCATCAAAAGAAGATCCGTAAACGGAGAAATCATCCATGAAAACCTCAACAATCTTTTCACAAAAGTCAGAGAATATAGCCATCATACATCTTTTAAAGGTAGCAGGTGCATTACATAAACCAAAAGGCATGCGTCTATAAGCAAAGGTACCGAAAGGGCAAGTAAAAGTGGTTTTCTCCTGATTAGATTGTGAAACAGGTATTTGGGAGAAACCAGAATAACCATCTAGAAAGAAAAAGTGTGTATGTTTAGACAATCTTTCTAGCATTTGATCAATGAAAGGTAGATCTAATGATCTTTCTTAGTAGCTTTATTTAATTTCCTAAAATCAATTACCATCCTATAGCCAGTAACAATTCTTTGTGGGATCAATTCATCTTTATCATTAGGAACAACGGTAATACCTCCCTTCTTAGGGACACAATCCACGGGACTTACCAAATCACTATGAGCCACGGGGTAAATAATACCTGCTTCCAGAAGCTTTAGTATTTCTTTTCTTACCACCTCTTTCATCTTAGGATTCAGTCTTTGTTGAGGGTCAGCAACTGGTTTGGAATCAGGATCAGTTTTAATTTTATGCTGGCATAGAGTGGGACTAATGCCTTTAAGATCATCAAGAGTATATCCAATAGCAGCACGGTGCTTGCTTAGATTTTTCAATAATTTCTTTTCTTCAAGCTCTGAAAGGTTAGCTCTGAAAGCTGAAACACAGGATCACCCTTTGGTGGAGGTGGATCTCCAAGTAATTCAACAGGCAAATTATTCTTAAGGATAGGACTTTGTTCAAATATAACTCTATCTATCTCATTCCTCTCATCCATATGCATATCATTTTCATGTTCAAGCAAGTATTGTTCTAAAGGATCAGTAGGAGGCACAGCAATAGAAGTAAGAGCAATAATTTCATCCATACTAGATAATTCTTGTTCATGAGGTTTTCTACTAAACTTAGAAAAATTAAATTCATGCGACACTCCTTCAAAGCCAATAGTAAAAGTTTGTTTCTCACAATCAATTTGAGCATTAACAGTATTGAGAAAAGGTGTACCAAATATGATGGGACAAAAGCTATCTTGTGTGGTAGCAAGAACAAGAAAATCAGTAGGATACTTAGTTTTACCACACAAGACTTCCACATCTCTAACAATTCCCACAGGGCAGATAGTATCTCTATTAGCAAGTTTAATAGTAACATCAATAAATTCCATCTTGACAGGTGCAATTTCATCTTTAATTTCATTATATACAGATTGAGGTATTGCACTAACACTAGCACCCACGTCACATAAACCATGATAACAATGCTCTCCTATCTTAACGGAAACAACAGGCATGCCAACCACAGGTTTATGCTTATCACTAGTATGAGGTTTAGCAATTCTAGCAGAGGCTTCACAGAATTGAATAACATGCCCTTCAACATTGTTGGTCAAGAGATCTTTAATAATAGCAATACTAGGTTCAACTTTAATTTTCTCAGGGGGTGTAGGTGTTCTAATGTAACCCTTACGTATCACAGTTGAAGCTTTAGCATGATCCTTTATCCTAACAGGGAAAGGTGGTTTCTCAATGTAAGCAGTAGGAACAATAGAATCATTATAAGAAATTACTTTCTCTTCAACTTGAACAGGTTTAGCCACATTAACTTATATAGGAGGATGATATTTAAACCACTTCTCCTTAGGGAGATTAACATGAGTAGCAAATAATTCACATAAAGAAGCTACTATCTCAGAGTCAAGTCCATGTTTAGTGCTAAAATCACGAAAGGTATTTGTTTCTGCGAAAGATTTAACGCAATCAAACTTAAGATTCATACCTGACTCATTACCTTCATCAAACTCCCAATCTTCAGAATTGCATTTAATTCTTTCCAATAAATCCCATCTGAAGTCAATATCTCTCTTCATGAAAGAACCGGTACAAGAAGTGTCGAGCATGGTGCGATTGTCATGAGAAAGCCGAGCATAAAAAGTTCATAATAATAATCTCTCTGGGAAGCTCATGGTTGGGGCATGAATATAACATTGACTTAAGCCTCCCCCAATCTTGAGCGATACTTTATCTATCACGAGGCCAAAAATTATAGATATAATTCCGATCACGATGTACCAAATGCATAGGATAAAACTTTTGATGAAATTCCAATTTCAATCATTTGTAGTTCCATGATCCCGTATCATCACATAGCCTATACCATGTCAATGCTTTATCCCTCAAAGATAAGGGAAAGACCTTCTTCTTGACCTCATCCTCGGGCAAACCTGCAAGCTTAAATAAACCACAAACTTCATCTACATAGATTAGATGCAAGTCGGGATGTGATGTTCCATCTCCTGTAAAAGGATTAGCCAACAGTTTCTCTAGCATACCCGAAGGAATCTCATAACAAATATTTTTAGTAGGTGCGGTAGGTTGAGGAGCAACTCTTTGTGTTTCTGATCGGGGTGAAGATACCCCGAACAAGCTCTTCAAAGATTAGTTTCCATAGTGACAAGTGACAATAAATTTCAGCACACGATATAAATGTTTCCTTACCAAATTCCACTTACCAAAGGCACTTCACTCCCCGGCAACGGCGCCAGAAAAGAGGTCTTGATAACCCACAAGTATAGGGAATCGCAACAATTTTCGAGGGCATAGTATTCAACCCAAATTTATTGATTCGACAAAAGGGGAGCCAAAGAATATCCTCGAGTATTAGCAGTCGAGTTGTCAATTCAACCACACCAGAAAGATTTTGTATCTGCATTAAAGTTTTAGTAGCAAAGTAATATGATAGTAACAGTAATAGTAGTGACAGTAGCAGTAGTGATTGGTGTAGCAAGTGTGACAGCAGTAGCGGAAAAGTAACAAAGCAAAGACCAGTATAGGAAAAGCTCGTAGGCATTGGATCGGTGATGGATGATTATGCCGGATGATATTCATCATGTATCAGTTATAACATAAGGTAATATGTAACTAGCTCCAGTTCGTCAATGTAATATAGGCATGTATTCCGTATATAGTCATACATGCCTAGGGAAAAGAACTTGCATGACATCTTTCGTCCATCCCTCCCGTGGCAGCGGGGTCCTAATGGAAACTAAGGGATATTAAGGTCTCCTTTTGATAGAGTACCGGAACAAAGCATTAGCACATGGTGAATACATGGAATCCTCATACTATGGTCATCTCCGAGAGTGGTTTCGGCTATTGTCACTCCGGGGTTGCCGGGTCAGAACACATAGTAGGTGACTACAACTTGCACAATAGGATCAAGAACACACATATATTGGTGAAAACATAATAGGTTCAGATCTGAAATCATGGCACTCGGGCCCTAGTGACAAGCATTAAGCATAGCAAAGTAGTAGCAACATCAATCTTAGAACATAGTGGATACTAGGGATCAAACCCTATCAAAACTAACTCAATTATATGATATATCTCATCCAACTCATCACCGTCCAGCAAGCCTACGATAAGATTACTCACGAACGATAAAGAGCATCATGAAATTGGTGATGGGGGATGGTTGATGATGACGATGGCTTCGATTTCCACTCTCCGGAGCCCAAAACAGACTAAATATCTGCCCTCCGGAGGAAGAACAGGTGGTGGCGGCAGCTCCGTATCGTAAAACGCGATTATTTCTTCTCCTTGTTTTTTTCTGGGATGAATAGGGTTATATGGAACTGGAGACGAGGTCGGAGGAGCCATGTGGGCCCCACGAGCCTTCCACGCACAGCCAGGGGGCGCCTCCTGGGCTCGTGGACCACTGGCTGCTCCTCTGTTGATTCTTTCTCCGGTATTTTTTATATATTCCACAAAAAATCCTCGTCAATTTTCAGGTCATTCCGAGAACTTTCATTTCTGCACAAAAACAACACCATGGCAGTTCTGCTGAAAACAGCGTCAGTCCGGGTTAGTTTCATTCAAATCATGCAAATTAGAGTCCAAAACAAGGGCAAAAGAGTTTGCAAAAGTCGATACGTTGGAGACGTATCAGCGGGCACTTAAGCATAACTTAAGAGCCAAATGTAGCCCCCAAGGGACGGGTCATTACCTAGGTAATGAGCTGGCTCTTTAAGAAAAAGCTGAGATACATTATCCCCATAGTGTCAAGTAAATTTCTTGCAATCTGCTTGGGACTTGAATTCTGCACCGAATTTTGATGTAAACTGTATGAGCCGGACCAGCGGCTTAAAACTTGATTATCCTTCCTTGTGTAGGAATCCTTGACAATTGCTGAATCAACAGTGGCAGACCTAAGAAGAACCTTGCTTTGCAACAAAGTGGCCGAGCGGAGACGGAGGAAAAATGGCATCTCTGCTCCATTGAGCTCGAAAATATCAAAACGGAATTCGAAACCTTCAAACAGACTACTGAGTCCATCCAAGCCGCCCTAACCAAATGCACTGAAGAAGCAGATGGCTGGCTTAAAACAACCACTGAATACCTAACACTTTGAAAGGCCATATGTCTCGCATGGCTAGAGCTGTCTTTGGTAAGTATTCCCAGCCAAACTTTGTTGAAAATCCTATCCGACGGCTTATAAAACTTGCGCCTTGATTGTAGGTGAGCTGAGCCGCCAGCTATCTAGCAATATCCTGTAAGTGCTCAAGGTCGTATATACCTAAACATAATAGTTATACGTTGGATCTCTAGTCACCATAAAGGCCATCATGTCTGCGAAGGGTGTCCCAAAATTCATGAAGGGCGTAGTCGAGACCATGTCCACCATTCCTATGCAAGTAGAGGAAATGAGGAGATCAGCCGCCCGCACGGGTGCCATGGCTGCTTTGAGCCGGTCACTGGCTTACGCCGAAGAGCTTAATCCTAATGAAATGATGACCAGCTTTCCTGAACTAAAGGATGATGGCTCGGAATTCATAGAAGCAGACTACTCTCACTGCCATAAAGCATCACGGGTTCTTGCAAGTCGGATGGCTACAGAAGATGACCTATTAGTGTACCAGGTGGCTTACTGCAAAGACAACAGGAAGATCAAAGGACCCACCTTCGAAGGAAGGAAACCTATTCCTCAATGTCGTAAGCACCTCTTCGCTCCTGATGATGACCCATCTCCAGTCATGCATGATGAAGCTATGTTTGAAGCTTTGACTGATTGCAATTGGGATGTGGACAATCTCCAAATCAAGGAAACCAAAGACCCGACGCAGGATGACCCGACAGCGAGTTAAAGAACGAAGCTTGCTTCATGTAACTCGGCCTTGTTTGCTCCACCGGGTTAAAATTTGTTGAAAAACCTAGTCTTCAATGCTTGGGGCTTTTGAATAGCCTTGTAATAGTTGTAGAAAACTCTTGACTACATGTTCTTGCACTTTTCATGCTTTATGCTTGAAAACTCCGCAAGCGATTCAGCAAACTCAACTGTTGACATAGGAGCACCTTGATTGTTTTCACTCGCCAGGCGGCTTATACTCCATCGGCCAAGACGAAACTTTTACAAAACTTAGAACCTTATCATGAGAGTACCTGCAAGAACAAACAATTGTACGTCTCATCCTATAAGCGGGCTTTAAAGGCGCGACAGGATAAGAGCACTCTTGTTTTTTATGAAAACTTTTTGTTTCCGAAGAAACGAGGCGGAAATCCTGAAAACTTGTAAACCAGGCCTCACGTGACATAAATCTGTCATTTAAACCTTAGCAAGTTCAGGGTCTTTAAAATATTTACATTGCTAAGAGTATGAACATGCCACATAACAGAGGGGATATGGTAGACAAGACGAGTTTGTCCTCGCTCACTGTAAGCCGGCTCTCTCGTGACAAAATCCGTCGTTTAAACCTTGACAAGTTTAGTGTCGTTGTGTGAGAATAACTTAGAAAAGTGTAGGATCTCTTATCAAGATTAACTACAAGAGTTCAGCGGGTCACCTGGTGGAGTAGCAAAATGCAAACAGCCAGGTTTAACTCAGATATGGCGGCAAGGTGGGTCAAGAGGAGGTAATAATCTTAACCCATAGGGACGAAAGCCCCCCCCCTGCAAATGACCAATTAAAAGATCAACTCCTTTGTAATTTAAACCTAGCCAAGAGGGTTTAAAAGCCTTCCTTATAGTACGAGATTAAGGATCAACTCCCTATGGCATAGAAAGCTTGGACAAGGGGGTTTAAAAGCCCCCAAGTGACCTGATGAAGGATCAACTCCTTTGAATGACACTCAGTGTGAAGAACATGGCAGAGGCCCCTAATCATGGGGATGCCCACTTATTATATCATAAAAGATAATTTGTACTATGACAGAAATATGTACATTGACGAGAGCCGGCTGGCAGCTTAAGGTATGGCGAAGGTGACCAATATTCCATGGCCTCTTGGTCTCTTCACCAGAAGTGCGAGACTTGTCACTCTCCCGTATGTTGATGAGATAATAAGATTAGTTGTTGAGATTTCAGCTGATCACAAACGGTCCTTCCCAGGGAGGTGATAACTTGTGCATATCTGTCTGGTCTTGAATCAAACGGAGTACTAAATCGCCTTCTTGGAATGTCCGGGTCTTGACCTTGCGGCTATGATAGCGACACAGGTCTTGCTGATAAATCGCCGAACTGTGGCTGGAAGATCCCGTTCTTCATCCAAGGCATCCAAAGCATCCTGACGCACCGCCTCATTGTCAGCTTCCACATAAGCCGCCACTCTAGGCGAGTCTTGACGAATATCATCGGGGAGAACAACCTCTACACCATAATCCATGAAGAGAGGCATAAAGCCTGTAGACCTGTTGGGGGTGGTTCTTATGCTCCAAAGAACAGACGACAACTCTTCCACCCAACAACCCGGCGTGTGCTCCAAAGGAACCATAAGCCGGGGTTTGATACCTCTTAAAATTTCGTGGTTAGCATGCTCAGCTTGACCGTTAGACTATGGGTGAGCCATTGAAGACACATCAAGACGTATATGCTCCTCGTCACAGAAATCCTTCATAGCCCCCCTGGACAGATTTGTACCATTATCAGTGATGATACTATGTGGATAACCAAAGCTAAATATCGGCTTTTTGACGAATTGAACTGTTGTTGCAGCATCACACTTACTAACCGGCTCAGCCTCAACCCACTTAGTGAACTTATCAACCGCCACCAAGAGGTGGGTCTTCTTATCTTTAGACCTCTTGAAAGGTCCTACCATATCAAGCCCCCAGACCGCAAACGGCCTGGTGATTGGAACCATCCATAGCTCTTGAGCCGGTACGTGAGCACGACGCCCAAATTTCTAACACCCGCCACACTTACTGACCAAATCCCCTGCGTATTTACGAGCTGTTAACTAGTAGAAACCGTGGCAAAAAGCCTTGGCCACAATGATTTTGACCCGGCGTGATGACCATAATCACCAGCATGAATTTCTTGCAAGATCTCACGACCCTCATCAGGAGAAACACAGAGCTGAAAAACACCAGTCACACTGCGTCGATGCAACTCGCCATCTTTGATAATCATAGACGACCGCCTTGTGATCTATCACGGCAGGGTCTCATCTTATGGTAACTCGCCATAGGTTAAGTACGCCAAGTAAGGCAGTGTCCAATCAAGGATCACACGGAGAGCCGCCACCAATTGCCCCTCCAGGTCAGGTATAGCCAAGTCCTCCTCCGACGGTAACTTGACAGACGGGTGATGCAGTACATCCAAGAACACATTAGGCGACACTGGCTTATGCTGAGACCCTAGCCTAGATAATGCATCAGCCACCTCATTCTTGCGCCGATCAATGTGATCCACCTGATAACCCTTGAATGGCCAGCCATAATATCGACTGCCTGGCGGTAAGCCGCCATACGAGGGTCCATTGAGTCCCATGTGCCAGAGACTTGCTGAGCCACTAGGTCTGAGTCGCCAAGACATCTGACCCGACGCAAGTTCATCTCCTTGGCCACCCGTACCCATGAAGCAAAGCCTCATATTCTTCTGCATTATTAGTACAAGGAAACATTAGCCTCAAAACATAACAGAACTTCTCACCTCTTGGGGAAGTTAAAACAAGTCCGTCCCCCATCCTTCCAATTGCCTGGACCCATCAAAGTGAATCGTCCAGTACGTGTTATTCGGCTTCTCCTTGGGTGACTGACTTTCCGTCCAGTCGTTTATGAAGTCCACCAAGGCTTGAGACTTGAAATTGAGGGGCCCAAGTTCAAGTGCCCACTTAGCAATCTTACAAGTGGCTTCTCTGTTTTGGATAATATCTCCCAACGGAGCAGACCTAACCATTGTGATCTGATATCCAAGGAAGTAATGCTTCAACTTGTGATTTGGCATGAACACCCCATAGATCAGTTTCTTCCAATGTGGATACCTTTGCTTGGATTCTATCAACACCTCGCTAACATAGTAAACTAGCCTCTGGATGGGATATTCTTTCCCTGCCTCCTTACGCTCCACAACAATCGCGGCGCCGACTGCCCTGTTGTTAGCTGCCACATACAAGAGCACAGGTTCCTTCTCGGCTGAAGCGGCCAAATCTGGCGGCTCAGCTAACTCCTTCTTGAGCGCCTCAAGCGCCTCGTCCGCAGCCTTGCTCTAGACAAAGTCATCTATCTTTTTCATCATCTGATACAGAAGAACAGCTTTCTCGCCCAGGCGGCTTATGAACCTGCTTAACGCAGCAATACGACCCGCTAGGCGTTGAACATCATTGATGCACGCCGGCTTAGACAAGGAAGTAATAGCCTTTTATGTTGTTCGGGTTAGCTTCAATGCCACACTTAGAGACTAAGAAACCCAAGAGTTTGCCTTCAGGTACACCAAAAACACACTTTACCGGGTTAAGTATCATCCTGTAGACCCGCAAACTGTCAAAAGTTTCCTTCAAGTCATCCATCAGAGTTTCCTTCTTCCTTGACTTGACCAAAATATCATCCACGTAAGCATGAACATTGCGCCCAAGATGACCATGAAGACAGTTCTTCACACATCGCTGGTAAGTTTCCTGGGCACTCTTGATCCCAAAGGCATAGACACATAGTAGAAAGCACCAAAAGGCGTAATAAAATCCGTCTTCTCTTGGTCTTTAACCTCCATCTTGATTTGATGATAACCTGAATAAGCATCCAGAAAACACCGACTCTCGCAACCCACCGTCGCATCAATGATTTAATCAATACGGGAGAGAGAAAACGGGTCAACTGGACACGTCTTATTGAGATCCGTGTAATCCATGCACATACGCCATGTCCCCTTACTCTTGAGCACCAACACCGGGTTAGCAAGCCACTCCGGGTGAAAAACTTCAATGATGAACCCTGCTGCCAAGAGCCGGGCCACCTCTTCGCCAATTTCTTTCCACCTCTCCTCATTGAATCGGCGCTAGAACTGCTTGACTGGTTTAAACTTAGGATCATCATTAAGGTGGTGCTCAGCGAGTTCTCTCGGTACACCCGGCATGTCTGAAGGCTTCCATGCGAAGATGTCCCTATTCTCACAGATGGGCTCGATGAGCGTGCCTATTTAGGATCCATATTGGCCCTAATGGTGAACTGCTGTGATGAGTCGCGAGGCGTAAAGTCCACCAACTTGGTATCGTTTGCCACAAACTTGAGGGGCGGCTCAGATTCTGTGTTAGGCTTCTTTAGCAGGGTCATATCATCCGGGTCAAAATTCTCTTTATAAAACTTGAGCTTTGCCTCCACACAACTTGATTCTGCATAAGCCGCATCCCCTTGCTCACACTCAGCAGCCGTTTTCCTATCACCATGCACAGTGATCGTCCCGTTTAACCCGGGCATCTTGAGTTGCAAGTAGACATAGCAGGTCCTGGCCGTTAATTTGGCATAAGCAGGCCGCCCAAACAAAGCATGATACGGGATCCTAATCTTGACCACTTCAAACCACAAGGAACCTACCATGTAATTGAATTCATCACCGAAAGCTACCTCCAATGAGACCTTTCCCACTGGATAAGCCGACTTCCCACGCACCATGCCATGAAGGACTGTTGAAGAAGGTTTGAGGTCCTTGTCAAGCAAGTTCATTCGGCGGAAAGTGTCATAATACAAAATGTTGATGTTGCTACCTCCATCCATAAGAACTTTGGTGAACACATATCCTCCCACTTGGGGGCAACCACCAGGGCCAATTGCCCCGGGTTATCCACACGTGGCGGGTGATGCTCCCTAGTCCAAGTTATGTCATACTTAGACCACTTTAGATACCGCGGGAGAGTCGACATGGCTGCATTAACCGCCCGCTTGCATAATTTCTGGTCCCGCTTGTCAAACTGGTTGTAAAAACATGGTACTGCCCCGAGTTAAGCTGCTTAGGATTACTCTGATACCCAGACTGGTTATTTTGCTGCTGGCCTCCAACGCTAGATTGCTGATTATTACCGCCATGATTTCCTTGGCCCTGATGGCCTAAGCCTGGGCCACCCAAATTAAAACCAAACCCGGAAGGGCCAGATCCTGACTCGTTAGGTGGTCTGCCGCCACTGCCTGGACACTAGTTACTATCGTAATTTTGATACTCGTGCATAATCCAACAATCCCTCCAAGCACGAGTAGACGGATGATCCGGATGGCTGTGTGTCGGGCAAGGATCATTCAACATCGCCTCCAAGTCGGCGGTTTTGCATTTAAACGGTGACTTGCCATTATTGGTTCTTCTGCTTTCCGCCATTGCCATTATTGATGTTTCCTCCCCCGTTCTGCGACTGACCCTTGCCATTGTTGATCTACTTGCCCTTGGCCGATTTCTCATCATCGGAGCCAGGGTCCTTTATGTTGTTGGAGTCTGCATACTTGGTGAGAGCCATCATGAGTTCCCCCATGTCTTAACATGTGCGCTTGAGCCGGCCAAGTTTCTGCTTCAAAGGCGTGAAGTGACAATTTTTCTCCAGAATTAAGACCGCTTGAGATGCTGTAATGTTATCAGAAGAGTGGATGATTGTCAAAACCTGCCAGACCCAACGATGAGCTTACACTTACTCATTTTGTACGCAATGATCCAAATCCACAATCGTCATAGGCTTCTTGCACGTTCCCTGGAAGTTTTGATGAACCTCGCCTTTAACGCGGCCCAGGTATTTATGGTGTTGGGTGGCAACCCCTTCAACCACGTGTGAGCCGGCCCTTCCAGCATCATGATGAAATACTTGGCACATACCGCATCACTAACATCCAACACATCCATGGCTAATTCATAGCTTTCAATCCAAGCCTCTGGGGCAGGTCAACAGTATAGTTGGGCACCTTGCGAGGACCTTTGAAATCCTTCGGTAGGCGCTCGTTTCGCAAAGCCGGCACTAGACACGGCACTCCCACAACCCTAGAAGTTAGTCTGACTCGTACCGAAATGGAAGGAGCGACTGTGGGTTCCTGATAAGCCATCACAGGTGCCAAAGCCACCGCCTTTTGCTGGTTTCTTGCCCGATCCACCAACGCCTGAACATCAAAAGCTGGCCGATCGTCCCTCGGTGGGTTTCGATGTCGATCACTACTAGAAAACGCCGGTGACTCATAACGCCGGCTATAGCTGCGGCTTGGGATGGGGCTTGAATGCACGTGACTTCGGCTGTAAGTATAGTTCTCTTGCTGGGCCATTGCCGTTTGTAGGTACCCAATGGCGTTCCGCACTTCTTCTACGAAAGGTGCCTCACCGGGGATGGGGATTGTACCAAGCTTGGTCGCTGCTGCCACCATGTTCTCCATCGGGTTAGAGTAATGACCCAGCGGCATTGGAAAAGACTATGGTGTAGCCTGGTTACGGAGAGGTGGGTCTGGCTGCTGACGCTGAACCGCCACCCGGCTTCCAGGTACTTCCGCCGTCTGGGTTATGGTCAAAGGTATATTTCGTCTCATCCCTAGCGTGTTAAAAAGATTTTTGTCTTCATATTGATCCGGCAAACACGACTGATGCCTCATCCGGTGAGCCATCACTGCAGACTGCTTCTCCATCTCTAAGAGAAAAGCCTCTGCCCTAAGGCGCTCCGAGTTAGCATCCATCCGAGCTTTCATCGCATGGATATCCTGTTGAACTCTGGCCATCTGGTCCTTCAACCTCATGATCTCCATGTTACGGTTCGCTTGGTTTTCAGCAGTGACCTCGGTCTCCATCAGGGCTGTAAGCTCGTTCATCAGATCCAAAAGAACTTGAGTCGGCGGCCTGTCCGCTCTAGATCCGGTCACACGAGCGGTTGTGCTATTATGGGCTGGTGCCAAACCCGCCATGAAGACGGAATCACGGTTCAACGAATCATACTCCTCTGGCCCATGGTATTCCGACTCGGGGTAATGCTCGATGTAGCCCCCAAGCCCGCCGTTGTGAAGCTGATAGATCGATTCTGTCTCTTTGTTCGAGGAGCCATCCTGTGAGCAGATGAGAGTTCCTTCCCCTGACATGGAGCCCTCAAGCTCCGTGCCTTGGGTAAAGCCGACGAAGACGTGCTACCTGCCCGGGTTAACATGGGCGGGTTGCACGCGCTGGGTCGGCTCGACGAGATCGGTGCAGATGTTTGGCCCGGGTTCAGATCCGCCGATCTTGCCGATGAAGACGTGATTTCTGCCAAAGGGGACCCGGTGCCCGTACTCGATAGAGTCGGTCTCGGGGCCCCAGCCAGCGTCGTCGATGTAGAGCTTGCCGCAACGACTCTTGGTCATCCTGCCAACGGCGTATCCCTCAATCCCTGGGAGAGATCCCTTCGAGAACCTTACTGTAAGAGCACATTTCTCCATGTGTGGTTTTGGTAATTGATGACAACCCTATGGACTAATGGTTGCCTTGAGTTATATTCGAAGGATTTGTCCATAGGCACTTCTTGAAGTCCATCTGTTGGGTTTCAAGGAGTTTATATGATGACCAAGGTGGTATTCAAGGTTTATCCTAAGATTGGTCATGTGAGAGTTGAGCTTATTGCAAGCATGTCTTGAAGAAGGAGATTGTGTGAGCATTCATGATTACCTTCAAGACATCATCTTTATGAAGAGAGAAGATAAGATGCAAGGTTGATCAAGACTAAGTCAAAGAGTGAATCAAGTGATCAACACAAAAAGCGTACAAGATGTACCGAGAAGGATCAAGTGATCCCATGGTATGGTAAGCATTGTCCATTACTCTTTGTGTACTAACCCATGTTCCTTGTGAGAGTTCCTTGTGGGGTTAGGCATATTTCCATGGGATTGCATCAAGAGGAAGATCCCATACAACCCATGGAATATGACATCAGGTGGTGATCATTATCAAGGTTGCGATGTGCAAGTTCAAGTGAAGCATCACAGAGAGATCAGACTTGAAGCTTGCCGTCCATTGTGGTGACAATGGACTTGTGAAGATGTGCCGAAGAGTAGCTCACCCATAGTGGAGTATGGGGGAGCAATCATCTAGTCTTCATCAAGCCAACGCAATCAAGAAAGGTGGCCCATCTTGAGGAAGTCAAGATCATCATCATCTAGATCAAGTGGACTATGCGCAAGGCTAAAGTTTGACCTTGATAGGGTTTTCTATTTTACCGGTCTCATAGTGGTAGTTGGGAGACTGGGTTATAGGGTAGGTAACCGTGCTATCAAGGGGGCTCTCAAGTGAGTAGCTTGATCGTATCGTTCATTGAGAGCTCAAACCATTGCATTCTTGGCATCTTCATCTTTCTTGGTTCTTGGTTGGTTTTTCTCTTTGAGGCTTCTTGAGCTTAAGGTCAACTTCATGACTAGCTCAAGTTCATCAAAACCGGAGTCCATATGCATACTCTATGATGTTTTCGATGTTGGAGTTATTGCCGATTCTTCATTGTAAGAGGTTTCTCATCTCTTCTCCTTTGGCATTCTTTTACTGCCTCTTCTTAAGAAAACAAGCTTGAGTCCAACAAGCTTGAGTTTGCTCAATTCGGAGCTCATTTGCAGAAGTTGTGGAAGTTCTGGTGTTGCAGTTCAGTGGGTTGCGGTAGTACCGCAAGTGGCACGAAAGTAATTTTTTACTTCCGCCCCGAGGGCGGTAGTACCGCAAGTTGCACAGAAGTATTTTTTTACTTCTGCCCCTCGAGCAGTAGTACCGTGATTCACGTCCGGTACTACCATGCGGCCTTTTTTCGTAGATTTTCCCTCTGCGGAGGTTGGCACGGAAGTAATTTTTTACTTCCGTGCACCTCCAGTGGCTGCCTCTACCAACCGTGCGGTAGTACCGCTCGGGCTCGCGGTAGTACTGCTCCGGCGGTTCTACCGCTTGTGCCCTAGTGCTAATGGCTAGGGCCAGCTACTTCCGTGGGAGCGGTAGTACCGCACATGGCTGCGGTAGTACCGCAAGCCGTCACAGTAGTACCGTGATTTTTGCGGTAGTACCGCGACGCACGGGGCTGAGGGTGGGGATAACGGTTGGATCCTTTCCCCCCTATAAATGGGGGTCTTCTTCCCCAATGGAACTTACCTTTTTGAGCTCGTGTTCTTCCCCCATTGTTGAGCTTCTTGAGCTTGCTATCTCTCAATCCCTCCAATGATTCTTGCTCCTTTTTGAGGGAAAAGAGAGAGCAGATCTAGATCCACATTTCCACCAATCACTTTCTCCTCTAAGTGAGGGGAACCCCTTGGATCTAGATCTTGCAGTTCTTCGTGTTCTTCTTCGTTCTTCCTCTCATTTCCTCCCTAGCATTAGTTGCTTTGGTGGGATTTGGGAGAGAAGGACTTGGGCACTCCGTGTTCCCTTTCCATTGCATTTGGTGCATAGGTTTGAGTTCTCCACGGTGATACATGGAAGTGAGAAGTTGAGAAGCTATTACTCTTGGGTGTTTGTGCACCCTAGAGCTTGTTCCTCTTGGGTGCTTTGGCGCCCTAGATGGTTGGTGGTGCCTCAGAGCTCAATCATTGTGGTGCAAAGCTCCGGGCAAGCTTCGGGGTCTCCAATTAGGTTGTGGAGATTGCCCCGAGCATTTGAGGTCACCTTGGAGCCACATTCCATTGTGGTGAAGCTTCGTGGTGTCGTTGGGAGCCTCCAATCAAGTTGTGGAGATTGCTCCAACCTTGTTTGTACGGGTTCGGTGACCACCCTCAAGGGTCCCTTAGTGGAATCACGACATCTTGCATTGTGCGAGGGCGTGAGGAGATTACGGTGGCCCTAGTGGCTTCTTGGGGAGCATTGTGCCTCCACACCGCTCCAACGGAGAATAGCATCCGCAAGGGTGTGAACTTCGTGATACATCGTCGTCTCCGCGTGCCTCGGTTATCTCTTAGTCGAGCCCCTTTACTTATGCACTTTACTTTGTGATAGCAACATTGTTTATGTTATATATCTTGCTATCACCTAGTTGTATACCTTGCTTAGCATAAGTTGTTGGTGCACATAGGTGAGCCTAGTTGTTTTAGGTTTTGTGCTTGACTAATTAAACAAACGTTTTATTCCGCATTTGTTCAAGCCCAAACCGTAATTATTTAAAGCGCCTATTCACCCCCCTCTAGGCGACATCCACGTCCTTTCACTTACACCACCGAGCGCAAGCCCCACGGTGGGCGCCAACTGTCGTGGATTTCTCACGGCAGATGTCCAGGTAAACGGACTTAGGTTCGAGGCCATCACTAAGGCAGTGAACTCGAAGGGATTGATCAGAATCAGGAGACAAGGGTTTACCCAGGTTCGGCCCCTCGGAAAGAGGTAAAATCCTACGTCCTGTTTTGTGTTGTATTGATTGTGTATCGATTACAAGGGAGCAAGTTCGCTTGACCTAGCTCTCGATCAGTTGTTTCGTGGCCTAGACCGCCCACGTAAGTCGCCCTTATATACAAGGGTCAAGACCCTAGGCTTACGGGAGTCCGCATTATACTTGACAACTGACCTCACCTCTAACTAAATATGCCTTATCTAACAAGTCGCTCCTGGCGGCCCAAGTCCACCAGGTTATGTTTCATGGACCACTGGTTATGTTTCACTCTTGGAGTTTTCATAAGCCGCCAACCGCGTGACCCAGCCCCATCTGGGCGGATCTCACCCTAGGGTTATATCCCCAACACTCTCCTTCCTCCTATATATACTGGAGGGGAGAGAGGGCAGCCACACCAGAAAACCCTAAGCCACGGTGCAACCCTCTCTTCCCGATAGATCGTGTCCTCTAGTTTTCGGCGGTGCTTAGGTGAAGCCCTGCAGGAATATTTTCACCACAACCGCCGTTGCGCTGTCGGAGAACTCATCTACCTCTACGCTCCTTCTTGCTAAACGCAGAGGTGCCGTCCGTTCAGCGCAAATCGGGACAAATCATGATTGGATCGCAAAGACGTTCGACTACATCAACTGCGTTTATTAACGCTTCCCGCTTAGCGATCTACAAAGGTAGGTAGATCCACTCTCCCTCTCGTAGATGCTCATCAGCATGGATAGATCTTGCGTGCGCATAGAATTTTTTTGTTTCCTATGCAACGTTAACCAACAGTGACTCTTCATGACTGCTGGATGGCTCGATCGCTACAGATCCTAAAAAGAAAAAAGAAACTCAATTGCTACGGCGTACTGAAAGCAGATATGCTCCCTTTGTGGTTTTGAAATTCATGACAACATACATTGTCTATTGGAGTAATAGTTCCACCTAGTTTATTTCAGGTTCAGTCCACAAAGATTGTTGGCAAAAAGGGTTTGAGGAGATTCCTGAAGAAGAAGAAGAAGAAGAAGCATAGGACTGATCAAGCTACAAGTATGAAGACTCTACATCTTAGTTTGTGAGAAATCGCTTTGAGTCCATATGAAAGCCAATACTATCAAAAGGGGGTAAGGTATTAATGGTGAATGAAATGCTCAAAATGCTCAAGTGTTACTCACCAAAAACACCCACAAGCTCTTCCACAAAGATTCTCTCCTAGAACCTACGACTCAAAATCGGTGCCACCAACATTTCCATATCGGCTACACCGAGTCAAAGCCCTAGGAAGAAACCCTAGCCAAAACCCACATCTCGATACTACCAATTCCCACTTCAGTGCAACCAAGTTTTAGTGACCAACTTCCTGTTGTCTGTTTCACAAGAACCGTAATTTCCGTGATTTGTGAATCCGTCTCGCCGAGTTGTGTAACTGTCCTCGACCACTCATATCGACAGCACCGAGAATTATATATCGGTCCCACCGAAATGCCAAAGTTGCCACATTTTGCACTAGTCGGTGCAACCGAGTTTTCACTTCGGTTTCATCGAGTTGGACAATAATGTTGTAACGGTTGGATTTTTGGAGATACCTATATATACCCCTCCACCAATACCTACTTGAAAGAGAAGCACTCAGAACATACCCACACTTCCCATATCTAAATTTCTGAGAGAGAACCACCTATCCTTGTGTTGAGGTCAAGATCATCCACTCCAACCATAGGATCTTGATTTCTAATCTCCTCAAGTTTCTTTCCACCCAATCAACCTCTTCTACCCAAGCCAAATCTGTGAGAGAGTGATTGAGTGTCGAGGAGACTATCATTTGAAACACAAGAGAAAGGAGTTCATCGTTACTATCAAGCCTATTACCTTTTGAAGGGTGATGCCTCCTAGATTGGTTAGGTGTCGCTTGGAAGCATCCTACTTCGTGTTATGGAGTAGAATCTGTTGAACCAAGAAGTTAGTAAGGGAAAGCAGATCGCCTACTTCGTGAAGATCTACCCCGAGTTAGGCTAGTCCTCCATGGACGTAGGCCATCAGGGTATAGACAAGGTTGCTTCTTCATGGAAATCTTCGTGGGTAGAGCCCTCCGTGGACTCTCGTGACCATTAACCTCCGTGGGTTGAAGTCTCCATAAAGGTGGATGTACGATAGCACCACCTATCGGAACCACGGGAAAAATCTTCGTGTCTAAAATTGCGTTTGATCTTCCTATCTGTACTGTCTTACATATGCTTGTCTTACTTTCTGCTGCCATACTTGTTACCTAGCATGTGTATGGTGCATTGGACTTGTTATAATTGCTAAAATCTGCCAACCAATTAACTTGGGAAAATGTTAGGTTTAAATTCTTGCAAGTAGTCTATTCACCCCTCTCTAGACGTCTCTTCTATCGATCCCACACCTACAAGCAGGGCACTTCGGGATCATGGCTACAGAAACTCTCGATCGTGGGCTCGTGGTTGCAACAAAGAACGTCTCGTCGCCTCGTCTCGTAGTCTTCGCCTTGTGCCCTCGTCCTGTAGTTGTTGCCTCATCCCTCGGTCCTGCCGTCCTGGTCATAGATCGATCCAAATTCTAATTCAGGCCGACAAGGCGTCAGGTCGTTGCCGCCATTGGCTTTCTCGTCTCCTTTATCAGACTTCAAACTCTTCGACGTCGTCTCATCGGATTGATCGGTAACCAACTCTAGCCTCTAAATCCATATCGAGTCTTTCTTTTCAATTAACTTCGGTTCCTACTTCTAATTCCTTATTATCTATTTAACTATTGGCAGGGATCATTATATCATTCAAGATTGGTTCTTATCTTCTCGAATTGGATACGTATAAGGATGTTCAAATAAATAGCAACCGGGAGTTGGATAGGAATGACTTATGTCCAATTGTTACGTAAGACATTATATTATATACACTAATTGTTTTTCTATGCGACATATATATATTATACTTGTTCGTTAGTTCATTTTTTTTTGTAAAACAGGGCCCCATTTTTTAGTTTTGCACGGGCCCTGGATTTTGCCGGCCCGACCCTGGGCCGGCTATGGGCCACGGGAGAAGAAGCGGAGGGAGATTGAAGATGAACAATGTGAACTGTTTTGAACTGTCGGATTAAAATCTACTTCCTCCGTTCCTTATTATAAGTCTTTCTAGATATTACAATACGAACTACATACCGATATATAGATATATTTTAAAATGTAGATTTACTCATTTTGCTTTGTATGTATTCTCTTCGTTTCTAAATATAAGTCTTTTTAGAGGTTTCACTATAGAACTACATACGGATGTATATAGATATATTTTAGAATATAGATTCAATCATTTTGCTTCGTATGTAGACCTTTAATTAAATCTCTAAAAAGACTTATATTTAGAAAGCGGAGGGAGTAGTTTGTAATGAAATTTATAGAAAATCTTATATCTAGGAACGGAGGGAGTAGTGGTTACTGGGACAAGTGACTGGTGGATGAATTGTTTTCAGGTACCTGACGAATGATGCCCGCGCGCTGGGACCAACTCCCGGACGACATCGTCCGATCAATCCATGCCCGCCTATCATGCCCTGTCGACGGCGTGTACATGGCCCTCGTCTGCACGTCGTGGCGCCGACCGACCAAGCCCGCGGTCCCGTGTCCCCCGCCGCGGCTCCTGCCTTGGCTTCTCCTCCCGCTCGCCCAAGGCCCATCCTTCGCCTGCATCATGGGCGGTGGCGGTCGCCACATACTCGACCTGCCGGAAGATGCACACCACGCTCGATTCTTCGGCTCCTACGAAGGCCGGTGGCTGTTTCTGGCGCTCCGGCGAACGGAGGGGCACGTGCTGCTCAACCTCCGCACTGGCGAGCGTATTCCGCTCCCGGACGTCGACTACGGGGAGATCCGGCTGGTTGGGCAGGGCGGCAACAGGTCGTTGGTCCGTGGCCCTCCCCGCCCTGTCGTGATGCTCGTGGCCACTCTTTCGTCTGCACCAGCCGTTGACGGTGGAGGATGCATTGCCGCCGCCATCCTCACCATGCAGCGACGGTACGGTACTGGTAAGTGGCGTTACGTATGCTTCTGGCGCCTCGGCTCGCGCCTAGCCATTGACCAAGAAGAGATCAACAGCGCTTGCGCGACGTCACCACAAGACATCGCCTACTTGGACGGCCGGTTCTTCGTGCTCACCAAGGGCGAGCACCTACGTGCGTACACGGTGCTCGACGAGCCGGACCCTATCAGAGGAGGGGATCTCCGAGTCGAATGGCGTCTCTACTTCACCGGCCGCGACAAGAAGATGCAAGATGGAGAGCACCGTGCGGGCTATCTCCTCGAGTCGCGCGGCGAGCTCCTCATGGTGGTCAAGGAGTGGATGGACGATGGAGCTGCCTCATGTATCCAGCTGTTTGTGCTTACTTCTGTGCCACATGTTAATCCACAACTAACTCGCGTCTGGACTAGGGTAGAGCGCCTCGATGGGCGGCTCCTCGTCATCAGCCCCGGCTGCTCGAGAGCGTACGACTGCGTGGACTTCCCCGGCTGCATAGCGGAGGGTGTCTACTTCCTCGACGACCGCACGTACTACAACACCACATACTTCGGTGCATACTTCAATCTACAGACCAACTCCGATGAGTTTACCTGCACCGACAATGGCAGGTGCAACCTTCTGCTGGCTTCTCCTCCGGACAGCTTCCCCCGAAAGCCGGACGAAGGCTCCTCCTCAAGTTACTCGCCCCCTGTCTGGCTCCTACATTGATGATACTGTGGAGGTCGTCTCATCTCTCATGCTCAGTCCAGTGCAGTCTATCAGTTCCGTTGGGATTGTAATCCTATGCTATACGAACTTTACCATATACATGTATGCATTCTAAACTTTTTATTGATCAAATCATCACATCTCAAAAGTTCAGCAGAGGCTTCTTAACAATTACTAGCAAAAGGACCCGCGTGTTGCAACGGACGAAAAAAACACACCATCGTCAATAGCGATGACACATTATCTTCACATCTCATCGCATGATTTTAAAAATTTGATCACAAATCTAAAACAATATTTCTTTCTTTAAATTTATTCACAAGTTGAAACAATGTTCACATTTTTAAAAAAATACCACGGTTTTCAAAAACTTGGTAGTTGAAAGAATTATACTGAATTTCAAGAAATATATTTTTAAACATATTATAATATTCCGATCCACCCCAACAATTAAATCTTCAAAATTCACTCAGGTATATAATCAGAAAGACTCAGAAGCATTACTGTCGAACTACATACATTTGATCATTCGTGAACATTTTTACAAATTTAAGAATATTTTAAAAAATTGAGAACATTTTTTACTATTTAAAAATATATTTTCAAAATTTAAAAAATATTTTATATTGCGAACAGTTTTCATGTACTTTCTTACCAACTGGGGAATAATTCATTTTTGAATTATCAAACATTTTTTTCAATTGCATTAAATAAATTGCTCAGGATGTTGGATTCTTTTTCATCAACGAATATTTTCTTCAAAATTATGATTAGTTTTGAGTATGCAAACATTTTTACAGAAAACCCGAACAATTTTTGAATTCACAAACATTTTATGTTTTATCGAGCATTTATTTAAGATTAATTTTATGAATTCCGATTTTTTTTGATTGATTTATTTATTTGAAGTAGAAAAAAACTGATAAGATAAATAATAATAATAAATAAAACTAAAAAATAGGCCCCGTCCATGGGCTGGCCCAAATGGGCGCACTGCTTTTCCGGCGCATAGAGCGTGGTATAGTTGGTCCCTATGCTTGGGCCGGCCCATGCGAGGATTCCCTGCAAAACTTTTTTGTAACTTATAGGTGACATTGGTTAGTAATATTAGGCAGATTTGGAGGCAATTTTAATAAGGTACCACCAGAAGCAATAGGTGCTTTATCATTAGGTAAAGATTTTGTGGGAGATTCGACGTTGACTTTATCGTCTAAGCAGCTCTTCTCATGGTGGGTAAGTGTGGTGGGCTGCCATTGCCAAAAGCAAAATTGCCTTCCGTATCATCATCCAGCCCACAACAATACTGGTTTGTTTCCTGTAGAATGTACTTTGGTTGTAAAGTTGCATCGTTAAGGTGATCTGCAACATGTCTTATCCGCGAGAGGGTATGGTTCATATTGTTGTTTTCCGGTGTTGGTACAGCTACTAAGTTGGTATCTACTACTCCCTTCGTCTCAAAATAAGTGACTCAAAAGTGACCCAACTTTGTACTAACTTTAGTACAAAATTGAATCACTTTTGAGTCAGTTATTTTGGGACGGAGGGAGTATACGATAAAGTTCATTGACTGTTGTGCGATCTCCACCCAGACCACTTCACCAACTGCTGCTTAGATAGTCTATTATCCCTTCTTTTTCTTCGATCTCATGTTGCAGATTTTTTTTGTTCAACTAATTGCAACTTATTAGAGTTGTAGTCTGGCAGGACATTGTTGTAAGAGCCTTTCATGTAATTAAGATCTTCATTTGCCAGTCGATCTTCAGTCTCTTCGATTTTTCCATAGACATGTATGGATATTGATTACTTTGGAAGTTAATTGCTTAGTTGGTGCTTAGATGGATAGAACTGAACGGTTGCACTGAGACCAACTGTCCGTGCCTCCTGTGTTGAGTACACTACATTTGGAAGGCCAATTGTTGCATCATAGCATCGAGAAGCACTTTTGTTGGGATTCTAACATTTTCCATCACGATGGACTGGCAACAAAGCGGGTGACATTGTAAGCAAGTGCAGTTTATGAAATAACATTTTCTGTAAGAATAACCTGGGTTTGAGCTTGTTGACAAAAAAGAGGAAGACATCGTAAGAAAGCGCAGTGCATGATTTTACATGTTTATCTATGAATTATTTGTGACATATACAACGGTGGTAGTAACTGAATGTTGTATGCATGTTATGTAATGCTAAAACTGTGTGTACACCACAAGATAACAAAAAATCTGAGTAAAACAGGGGTTTCGGCTTGTCTATGCATGTATCATTTCCCAGGCACTAAGAAATAGGAGATCAACATATATGATCATGTACTAATTGATCACCCAGGTGTTGATTAAGAAGCATACACATAACAAGGACCGATAGTTTGACCAGAGAAGAAGCTACATTCCCACTCCTGTGATATCATAGTATTCATCATATGAGCCTATAGAAGAAAATATGAAATATCATGAGGATGATGTCTGATGTTTACTTAATTACCTTCCTAACTACTACTATTGTTGTGCATATGGTGCTAAAGATAACCTGAATTAGCTAGGATGAACCAACCACCTTTACGATTGTCACTAACAGGTCAATAGGGTAGGCATTGTCTGTTGGAAATATGCCCTAGCGGCAACAAATAAAGTGTTTATTATTATATTTCCTTGTGCATGATAATCGTTTATTATCCATGCTATAATTGTATTTGATTGGAAACACATTACATGTGTGGGTAAATGGACGACCCTCTGTCCCTAGTATGCCTCTAGTGAACTAGCTCGTTGATCAAAGATGGTCAAGATTTCCTAGCCATTGATATGTGATGTCATTTGATAACGGGATCACATCATTAGGAGAATGATGTGATGGACAAGACTCAAACTACAAACGTAGCATATGATCGTGTTAGTTTATTGCTACTGTTTTCTGCATGTCAAGTATGTGTTCCTATGACCATGAGATCATGCAACTCACGGACATCGGAGGAGTGCCTTGTGTGTATCAAAGGTCGCAACATGACTGGGTGACTATAAAGGTGCTCTACAGGTATCTTCGAGGGTGTCTGTTGAGTTGGCATGAATCAAGACTGGGATTTTTTACTCCGTGTGACAGAGAGGTATCTCAAGGCCTACTCGGTAATACAACATCACGATAAGCCTTGCAAGCAATGTGACTAAGTGTTAGTTGCGGGATCTTGTATTACGTAACGAGTAAAGAGACGTGCCGGTAACGAGGTTGAACTAGGTATGGAGATACCGACGATCGAATCTCGGGCAAGTAACATACCGAAGAACAAAGGGAACATCATACGGGATTAACTGAATCCTTGACATAGAGGTGTTGGAAATATTTCCTAGAGGCAATATATAAAGTGTTTATTATTATATTTCCTTGTTCATGATAATCGTTTATTATCCATGCTATAATTGCATTGATTGGAAACACATTGCATGCGTGGGTAAATAGACAACACTGTGTCCCTAGTATGCCTCTAGTGAACTAGCTCGTTGATCAAAGATGGTCAGGGTTTCCTAGCCATTGACATGTGATGTCATTTGATAACGGGATCACATCATTAGGAGAATGATGTGATGGACAAGACCCAAACTACAAACGTAGCATATGATCGTGTCAGTTTATTGCTACTGTTTTCCGCATGTCAAGTATATGTTCCTATGACCATGAGATCATGCAACTCACGGATATCGGAGGAGTGCCTTGTGTGTATCAAACGTCGCAACGTAACTGGGTGACTATAAAGGTGCTCTACAGGTATCTCTGATGGTGTCTGTTGAGTTGGCATGGATCGAGACTGGGATTTCTTACTCCGTGTGACGGAGAGGTATCTCAGGGCCCACTCGGTAATACAACATCACAATAAGCCTTGCAAGCAATGTGACTAATTGTTAGTTGCGGGATCTTGTATTACGGAACGAGGAAAGAGACTTTCCGGTAACGAGGTTGAACTAGGTATGGAGATACCGACGATCGAATCTCGGGCAAGTAACATACCGACGAACAAAGGGAACATTATACGGGATTAACTGAATCCTTGACATAGAGATTCGACCAATAAAGATCTTCGTAGAATATGTAGGAACCAATGTGGACGTACAGGTCCCGCCATTGGTTATTGACCGTAGAGGTGTCTCGGTCATGTCTACATAGTTCTCGAACCTGCAGGGTCTGCACACTTAAGGTTTGATGACGTTTCGGTAGTGTAGAGTTATGTATGGTGGTGACCGAAGGTTGTTCGGAGTCCTAGATGAGATCCCGGATGTCACGAGGAGCTCCAGAATGGTCCGGAGGTAAATATTAATATATAGGAAGTCCCAGTTTGGTCACCGGAAAAGTTTCGGGCTCATCGGTAGTGTACAGGGAGTGTCAGTAGTGTACCGTGAGACCTCCGGGAGGGGTATTTCGACCCCAGAGGGTCGATGGGCTGTGGAGAGTGATAACCAGCCCTTAGTGGGCAGGAGAAACAGCCAAAACAAGGCCCATGGCGCAGGAGGCAAAAGTCCTAAAGGAAAAGGTGGAAAAAGGCTAAAAAGGAAGAGTCCTACTCCTACTAGGAGTGGAGGAGGAGTAGGACTCCTCCCCCTCTAGCCGGCCGACTCCTAGGAGTCCTTGGGCTGGCACCAAGGCTGCCTCTCCCTCCCTCCTTTATATACTGGTGGATTGGGAACTGTTTAGACACAGTTTCCGGCCACGTGCTACCCGTTTCACCGGTGCTCCTCTAGATCGGTTTTCTGCAGTGCATAGGCGAAGCACTGCCGGAACCACTCCACCATAATCGCCGGAGCGCGTTACGCTGCCGGGGAACTCTCCCTCCTCTCCGCCTCTTCTTGCTGGATCAAGACGGTGGAGATCGTCATCAAGCTGCACGTGTGCTGAACGTGGAGGTGCCGTCCGTTCGGTACTAGATCGGAAGGATCGTGATCAAGGCCACGGGACGTTCGTGATCGGATCCCGGGACGGATCGTGACGAGATCGCGGGACGGTTCATGATTGCTTCGCGGGATGGTTCGTGATTAGGTCGCGGGACGCTCGGCGATTTGAATCGCGAAGAAGTTCGACTACACCAACCGCGTTTCTCAACGCTTCCCGCTTAGCGATCTACAAGGGTACGTAGATCCACTCTCCCTCTCGTAGATGCTCATCACCATGGATAGGTTTGCGTGTGCGTATGATTTTTTTTGTTTCCCATGCGACGTTCCCCAACAGTGGCATCATGAGCTTGGTTGATGGTTCGATGAGATCTCGAGTAGAACACAAAAGGTTTGTGGGCGTTGATGCTTAGATTGCTTCCTCCCTTGGTCGGATTTTGCTTCAGCGGGATTGTGAGATTAAACGGCCCATACCAACATTACTCGTACGCTTACGAGAGACCGGTTCCCTCGATGCAACTTGTTGCTTAGATGGCTTGCGGGTGACAGTTTGTCTCACTTTAGTTGGATCGGATCCTACAAAGGCGGTCCTGGGGAAGGTTGAAAAGCAATCTACATATCACCGTTGTGGTTTATGCGTAGGTGAGAATCGTTCTTGCTAGATACCCGTAGCATCCACGTAAAACATGCAACAACAATTAGAGGACATCTAACTTGTTTTTGCAGGGTATGTAGTGATGTGATATGGCTAATTACATGATGAGATATATGTGATATATGAGATGATCATGTGATGTATAGAATTTCACGACTTGCATGTCGATGAATACGACAACCGGCAGGAGCCATAGGGTTGTCTTTAATTATTGTATGACCTGCGTGTCAATCATTAAGCGCTATGTAATCCTTTACTTTATCGCTAAGCGGTAGCAATAGAAGTAGAAGCAAGGCTAGCGCCACAACCCCAATGGCAGCACGTTGATGGAGATCAAGATGATGGAGATCATGGTGTTGTGCCGGTGACGATGGAGATCATGTCGGTGTTTCGAAGATGGAGATCTTAAACACAAGTTCATGGCCATATCATGTCACTTATGAATTGCATGAGATGTTAATACTTTTATGCACCTTGTTTTGCTTAGTACGGTGGTAGCATTATAAGGTGATACCTCACTTGAATTTCAAGATGAATTGTGTTCTCCCTGAGTGTGCACCGTTGCGAAAGTTCATCGTGTCGAGACACCACGTGATGATCGGGTGTGATAGACTCTACGTTCACATACAACGGGTGCAAGCCAGATTTGCATGTGCAGAACACTCGGGTTAAACTAGACGAGCCTAGCATGTACAGACATGGCCTCAGAACACAAGAGACCGAAAGGTCGAACATGAGTCATATAGTAGATATGATCAACATAGTGATGTTCACCATTGAAACCAGCTTAACTCACGTGATGATCGGACTTGAGTTGGTGAATTTGGATCATGTGAAACTCAGATGACCTGAGGGATGTCAATTTGAGTGGGAGCTTTAGTAATTTGATTAACTAAACTCATTATCTTGAACAATAGTCTAAGTAACCTTTGCATATTTATGTTGTAGATCAATGGCTCACGCAGTAGCACCCCTGAATTTTAATGCGTTCCTAGAGAAAGCAAAGTTGAAAGATGACGGAAGTAACTTTGTTGATTGGGCCCGTAATCTAAGGATTATCCTCACGGCTTCCCAGAAACAATATGTCCTTGATGCACCGCTTGGTGACCAACCAGAAGACATGACCTCCGAAGACGTTAAGAACGCTTGGGAGGCTCGTGCTGGAGACTACTCAATAGTTCAGTGTGCAATATTGTATGGCTTAGAACCGGGACTTCAAAGACGTTTTGAACGTCATGGAGCATATGAGATGTTCCAGGAGTTGAAGTTTATCTTTCAGAAGAATGCCCGAATCGAGAGGTATGAGACCTCCGATAAGTTCTATGCTTGCAAGATGGAGGAGAACGGATCTATCAGTGAGCATATACTCAGAATGTCTGGATATTCAAACCGTCTAGCTGAGTTGGGAATTGCCCTTCCGCAAGAGGCGATCATTGATAGAGTTCTTCAGTCACTGCCACCTAGTTACAAGAGTTTTGTGATGAACTATAACATGCACAGGATGAACAAGTCATCATCCGAGCTGTTTGCGATGCTGAAAGTCGCTGAGTCTGAAATCCAGAAAGAACATCAAGTGTTGATGGTCAATAAAACCAGTAGTTTCAAGAAAAATGGCAAGGGCAAAGGCAAGAAGGGTAAAACCAAGAAGGATGGCAAAGCAGTTGCTGCTCCTACAAAGAAGCCTAAGCATCGACCTAAGCCAGAAACTGAGTGCTTTCATTGCAAAGGAACTGGTCACTCGAAGCGGAACTGCCCCAAGTACCTGGCTGACAAGAAGGCTGCCAATGACAAACAAGGTATATATGATATACATGTTATTGATGTGTACCTTACTAGTTCTCGTAGTAGTGCCTGGGTATTTGATACCGGTTCGATTGCTCACATTTGCAACTCAAAGCAGGAACTACGAAATAAGCGAAGACTGGCAAAGGACGAAGTGACGATGCGCATGGGAAATGGTTCCAAGGTTGATGTGATCACCGTCGGCACGCTCTCTCTTCGATTACCATCTGGATCAGTGATGAACCTGAATAATTGTTATTTAGTGCCAGCGTTGAGCATGAACATTATATCTGGATCTTGTTTATTGCGAGACGGTTACTCATTTAAATCAGAGAATAAAGGTTGTTCTATTTATATGAGTGATATCTTTTATGGTCATGCACCCAATGTTAGGGGTTTATTCATATTGAATCTTGATAGTGATGATACACATGTTCATAACATTGATGCCAAAAGATGTAGAGTTGATAATGATAGTACCACTTTCTTGTGGCACTGCCGTTTAGGTCACATTGGTGTAAAACGCATGAGGAAGCTCCATGCTGATGGACTTTTGGAGTCACTTGATTTTGAATCACTTGACACATGCGAACCATGCCTCATGGGCAAGATGACTAAAACGCCGTTCTTTGGAACAATGGAACGGGCAAGTGACTTATTGGAAATCATACATACTGATGTGTGCGGTCCAATGAATGTTGCAGCGCGCGGTGGATATCGTTACTTTCTCACCTTCACTGATGACTTGAGTAGATATGGGTATATTTACTTGATGAAACACAAGTCTGAAACGTTTGAAAAGTTCAAGCAATTTCAGAGTGAAGTTGAGAATCATCGTAGCAAGAAGATTAAATTTCTGCGATCTGATCGAGGAGGTGAATATTTGAGTTATGAGTTTGGCAGGCACTTAAGACAATGTGGAATTGTTTCACAGTTGACACCGCCCGGAACACCACAGCGTAATGGTGTGTCTAAACATCGTAATCGAACCTTATTGGATATGGTGCGTTCTATGATGTCTCTTGCCGATTTGCCACTATCGTTTTGGGGTTATGCATTAGAGACAGCTGCATTCACTTTAAATAGGGCACCATTGAAATCCGTTGAGACGACGCCATATGAACTGTGGTTTGGCAAAAAGCCGAAGTTGTCGTTTCTTAAAGTTTGGGGATGTGATGCTTATGTCAAAAAGCTTCAGCCTGAAAAGCTGGAACCCAAAGCGGAGAAATACGTCTTCATAGGATACCCGAAAGAGACAGTCGGGTATACCTTCTATCTCAGATCCGAAGGCAAAGTGTTTGTCGCTAAGAACGGAACATTTCTTGAGAAAGAGTTTCTCTCGAAAGAATTGAGTGGGAGGAAAATAGAGCTTGATGAGGTTATTGAACCTTTACTTCAACCACAATGTAGAGCAACACAAAAAGATGTTTCTGTGGAACCTACGACGGTAGAAGAGGAAGTTAATGATGATCGTCATGAAGCTTCGGATCAAGCTGCTATTGCACCTCGTAGGTCGACAAGGACGCGTGCTAGTCCCGAGTGGTACGGCAACCCTATCTTGGAGGTCATGTTGTTAGACAATAATGAACCTACGAGCTATGGAGGAGCAGTGATGGGCCCGGATTCCGAGAAATGGTTAGAGGACATGAAGTCCGAGATGGGATCCATGTATGAAAACAAAGTATGGACTTTTGAAGTACTACCTGAAGGGAGAAAGGCCATTCAGAACAAATGGATCTATAAGAAGAAGACAGACGCGGACGGTAATGTCACCGTCTATAAAGCTTGACTTGTGGAAAAGGGTTTTTCACAAGTTCAAGGAGTTGACTATGATGAGACTTTCTCACCCGTAGCGATGCTTAAGTCTGTGAGAATCATGTTGGCAATATCTGCTTATTTCGACTATGAAATTTGGGAGATGGATGTCAAAATGGCGTTCCTCAACGGTTTCCTTGAGGAAGAGATGTATATGATGCAACCCGAAGGTTTTGTCGATCCAGAGAATGCTGACAAATTTTGCAAACTCCAGCAATCCATTTATGGACTGGTTCAAGCATCTCGGAGTTGGAATAAGCGCTTTCATGAGGTGATCAAAGCGTTTGGGTTTATACAAGTTTACGGAGAAGCTTGTATTTACAAGAAAGTGAGTGGGAGCTCTATAGAGTTTCTAGTGTTATATGTGGATGACATATTGCTGACTGGAAACAATATAGAAATGCTGGAAAGCGTAAAGGAATATTTGAATAAGAGTTTTTCAATGAAGGACCTAGGAGAAGCTGCTTTCATATTAGGCATTAAGATCTATAGAGATAGATGGAGACGCTTAATAGTACTTTCACAGAGCACATACCTTGATAAAGTTTTGAAGAAGTTCAAAATGGAGCAGTCCAAGAAAGGGTTCTTGCCTGTGTTACAAGGTGTGAAGTTGAGTATGACTCAATGCCCAGTGACTGCAGAAGATAAAGAAAGGATGAGCGTCATCCCCTATGCTTCAGCCATAGGCTCTATCATGTATGCAATGATGTGCACAAGACCCGATGTTAGCCTTGCCATAAGTATGGCCGAAAGGTTTCAAAGTGATCTTGGAGTGGAGCACTGGCAAGCGGTCAAGAATATCCTTAAGTACCTTAACAGAACTAAGGACATGTTTCTCGTTTATGGAGGTGATGAAGAGCTCGTCGTAAAGGGTTACGTCGATGCAAGCTTTGACACTAATCCGGACGATTCTAAATCGCAAACCGGATACGTATTTATTCTTAACGGGGGAGCAGTAAGCTGGTGCAGTTCCAAGCAAAGCATGGTAGTTGATTCTACGTGGGAAGCGGAGTACATCGCAGCCTCAGAGGCAACGAAGGAAGGTGTCTGGATGAAGCAATTCATGACAGATCTCAGAGTAGTGCCTAGTGCACTGAATCCAATAAACTTGTTCTGTGACAACACTGGTGCCATTGCTCTAGCCAAGGAACCAAGGTTTCACAAGAGGACCAGACACATAAAGCGACGCTTCAACTCCATCCGGTTCTACATCGAGGAGAAGGACATAAATATTTGCAAAGTGCACACGGATCTGAATGTTGCAGACCCGTTGACTAAACCTCTTCCAAGGGCTAAACATGATCAACACCAGAACTGTATGGGTGTTCGATTCATTACCATGTAAATCACATAGTGATGTGAACTAGATTATTGACTCTAGTGCAAGTGGGAGACTGTTGGAAATATGCCCTAGAGGCAATATATAAAGTGTTTATTATTATATTTCCTTGTTCATGATAATCGTTTATTATCCATGCTATAATTGCGTTGATTGGAAACACATTGCATGTGTGGGTAAATAGACAACACTCTGTCCCTAGTATGCCTCTAGTGAACTAGCTCGTTGATCAAAGATGGTCAGGGTTTCCTAGCCATTGACATGTGATGTCATTTGATAACGGGATCAAATCATTAGGAGAATGATGTGATGGACAAGACCCAAACTACAAACGTAGCATATGATCGTGTCAGTTTATTACTACTGTTTTCCGCATGTGAAGTATATGTTCCTATGATCATGAGATCATGCAACTCACGGATATCGGAGGAGTGCCTTGTGTGTATCAAACGTCGCAACGTAACTGGGTGACTATAAAGGTGCTCTACAGGTATCTCCGATGGTCTCTGTTGAGTTGGCATGGATCGAGACTAGGATTTGTTACTCCGTGTGACGGAGAGGTATCTCAGGGCCCACTCGGTAATACAACATCACAATAAGCCTAGCAAGCAATTTGACTAATTTTTAGTTGCGGGATCTTGTATTACAGAACGAGTAAAGAGACTTGTCAGTAACGAGGTTGAACTAGGTATGGAGATACCGACGATCGAATCTCGGGCAAGTAACATACCGAAGAACAAAGGGAACATTATACGTGATTAACTGAATCCTTGATATAGAGGTTCGACCGATAAATATCTTCGTAGAATATGTAGGAGCCAATGTGGACGTCCAGGTCCCGCCATTGGTTATTGACCATAGAGGTGTCTCGGTCATGTCTACATAGTTCTCGAACCCGCAGGGTCTGCACACTTAAGGTTCGGTGACGTTTCAGTAGTGTAGAGTTATGTATGGTGGTGACCGAAGGGTATTCAGCGTCCCGGATGAGATCCCGGATGTCACGAGGAGCTCCGAAATGGTCCGGAGGTAAAGATTCATATATAGGAAGTCCTAGTTTGGTCGCCGGAAAAGTTTTGGGCTCATCGGTAGTGTACCGGGAGTGCCGGTAGTGTACCGGGAGACCTCCGGGAGGGGTATTTCTACCCGAGATGTTCCATGGGCTGTGGAGAGTGATAACAAGCCCTTAGTGGGCTGGAGAAACAGCCACAACAAGGCCCATGGCACAGGTGGCAAAAGTCCTAAAGGAAAAGGTGGAAAAAGGCTAAAAAGGAAGAGTCCTATTCCTACTAGGAGTGGAGGAGGAGTAGGACTCCTCCCCCTCTAGCCGGCCGACTCCTAGGAGGCCTTGAGCTTTCGCCAAGGCTGCCTCTCCCTCCCTCCTTTATATACTGGTGGATTGGGTGCTGTTTAGACATAGTTTACAGCCACGTGCTACCCGTTTCACCGGTGCTCCTCTAGATCGGTTTCCTGCAGTGCATAGGCGAAGCCCTGCCGGAACCACTCCACCACCAACGCTGGAGCGCCGTTACGCTGCCGGTGAACTCTCCCTCCTCTCCACCTCTTCTTGCTGGATGAAGACGGTGGAGATCGTCATCAAGTTGCACGTGTGCTGAATGCAGAGGTGCCGTCTGTTCGGTACTAGATCGGAAGGATCGTGATCAAGGCCACGGGACGTTCGTGATCGGATCACAGGACGGATCGTGATGAGATCGCGGGACGGTTTGTGATTGGTTTGCGGGACGGTTCATTATTAGATCGCGGGACACTCGGCGATTTGAATCGCGAAGAAGTTCGACTACACCAACCGAGTTTCTCAACGCTTCCCTCTTAGCGATCTACAAGGGTACGTAGATCCACTCTCCCTCTCGTAGATGCTCATCACCATGGATAGGTTTGCGCGTGCGTAGGAAATTTTTCGTTTCCCATGCGACGTTCCCCAACAAGAGGTTCAACCGATAAAGATCTTCATAGAATATGTAGGAACCAATATGGGCATCCAGGTCGCGCTATTGGTTATTGACCGTAGAGGTGTCTCGGTCATGTCTACATAGTTCTCGAACCCGCAGGGTCTGCACACTTAAGATTTTGGTGACGTTTCGGTAGTATAGAGTTATGTATGGTGGTGATAGAAGGTTGTTCGGAGTCCCGGATGAGATACTGAAGGTCACGAGGAGCTCCGGAATGGTCTGGAGGTAAAGATTCATATATAGGAAGTCCTGTTTTGGTCGCCGAAAAAGTTTCGTGCTCATCGGTAGTGTACCGGGAGTGCCGGGAGTGTACCGGGAGACCTCCGGGAGGGGTATTCCGACCCAAGAGGCTTCATGGGCTGTGGGAGAGTGAATATCAACCTTTAGTGTGCTGGTGGAAACTCCCACACAAGGCCCATGTGGCTGGAGAAGAAAACCCAATAGGAAAGGGTGGAAAAAGGAAAAAAAAGGACGAATCCTAGTCCTACTAGGATTGGAGGAGAGTCCTCCAATCCTAGTTGGTTCGGCCGACTCCTATAGGGCCTTGGCCCTTGAGCCAAGTCTTTCCTCCTTTCCTCCTATATATACTGGTGGATTTTGCACTAGAATTTTCAGCCACATGCTACCTGTTCCTCTAGTGCATAGTTTCTCCTCTAGATCGGATTTCTGCAGTGCTTAGGCGAAGCCCTGTCGGAATTGCTCCACCACCATCGCTAGAGAGCCATCACGCTGCCGGAGAACTCTTCCTCCTCTCCACTCTCTCTTGCTGGATCAAGACGGTGGAGATCGTCATCAAGCTGTACGTGTGCTGAACGCGGAGGTGCCGTTCGTTCGGCGCTAGATCGGAAGGATCGTGATCAAGCTCGTGGGACGGATCGTGATCAAGTTTGTGGGACGAATCGTGGTCAAGTTCGTGGCAAGGATCGTGATTAGATCGCGGGACGGATCGTGATTGGATCGCCGGACGCTCGGTGATTTGGATCGCGAAGATGTTCGACTACACCAACCGCGTTTCTTAATGCTTCCAACTTAGAGATCTACAAGGGTACGTAGATCCACTCTCCCTCTCGTAGATGCTCATCACCATGGATAGATCTGCGTGTGCGTCGGAAATTCTTTGTTTCCCACGTGACAATCCCCAACAGTGGCATCATGAGCTAGGTCTATGTGTGGATGAGATCTCGAGTAGAACACAAAAGGTTTGTGGTCGTTGATGCTTAGATTGCTTCCTCCCTTGGTCGGATTTTGGTTCAGCGGTATTATGAGATGAAGTGTCCCGGACCAACATTACTCGTACGCTTACGAGAGACCGGTCCCTCGACCGCAACTTGTTGCATAGATGGCTTGCGGGTGCCTGTTTCTCTCACTTTAGTTGGATCGGATTCGACAAAGGCGGTCCTTGAGAAGGTTGAAGAGCAACTTGTGTATCACCTTTGTGGTTTTTGCGTAGATGAGAATTGTTCTTGCTAGATACCCGTAGCAGCCACGTAAAACATGCAACAACAATTAGAGGACGTCTAACTTGTTTTTGCATGGTATGTTGTGATATGATATGGCCAATTACATGATGTGATATATGTGATGTATGAGATGATCATGTGATGTATAGATTATCACGACTTGCATGTCGATGAGTACGGCAACCGAGAGGAGCCATAGGGTTGTCTTTAATTATTGTATGACCTACGTGTCAATCATTAAGCGCTATGTAATGCTTTACTTTATCGCTACAGTAGCAATAGTAGTAGAAGCAGGTTGGGCGCAACAACCCCGATGGCGACACGTTGATGGAGATCAAGATGATAGAGATCATGGTGTCGTGCCGGTGACGATGGAGATCATGGTGGTCCTTTCATGATGGAGATCAAAAGCACAAGTTCATGGCCATATCATGTCACTTATGATTTGCATGTGATGTTAATCCTTTTTATGCACCTTGTTTTCTTAGGATGACTGTAGCATTATAAGGTGATCCCTCACTTAATTTCAAGATAAATTGTGTTATCCCCGAGTTTGCACCATTGCGAAAGTTCATCGTGTTGAGACACCACGTGATGATCGGGTGTGATAGACTCTATGTTCACATACAACGGGTGCAAGCCAGTGTTGCACGTGCAGAACACTTGGGTTAAACTTGATGAGCCTAGCATGTACAGACATGGCCTCGGAACACAAGAGACCGAAAATTCGAACATGGGTCATATAGTATATATGATCAACATAAGTATGTTCACCATTGAAGCCACCTCAAATCACGTGATGACCGGACTTGAGTTGGTGAATTTGGATCATGTGACACTCAGATGACCTGAGGGATGTCAATTTGAGTGGGAGTTTTAGTAAAAAAAATTAAACTGAACTCGTTATCTTGAAAAATAGTCTAAGTAACCTTTGCATATTTATGTTTTAGATCAATGGCTCGCGCAGTAGCACCCCTGAATTTTAATGCATTCCTAGAGAAAGCTAAGTTGAAAGATGATGGAAGTAACTTTGTTGACTGGGACCGTAATCTGAAGATTATCCTCACGGCTTCCCAGAAATCATATGTCCTTGATGCACCGCTTGCTGACCAACCACAAGACATGACCTCCGAAGACGTTAAGAACGCTTGGGAGGCACGTTCTGGAGATTACTCAATAGTTCAGTGTGCAATATTGTTTGGCTTAGAATCGGGACTTCAAAGACGTTTTGAACGTCATGGAGCATATGAGATGTTCCAGGAATTGAAGTTTATCTTTCAGAAGAATGCCCGAATCGAGAGGTATGAGACCTCTGATAAGTTCTATGCTTGCAAGATGGAGGAGAACGTGTCTATCAGTGAGCATATACTCAGAATTTCTGGGTATTCAAATCGTCTAATAGAGTTGGGAATTACTGTTCGAAATATGCCCTAGAGGCAATAAATAAAGTGTTTATTATTGTATTTCCTTGTTCATGATAATCGTTTATTATCCATGCTATAATTGTATTGATTGGAACCACATTATATGTGTGGGTAAATAGACAACACTCTGTCCCTAGTATGCCTCTAGTGAACAAGCTCGTTGATCAAAGATGGTCAAGGTTTCCTAGCCATAGACATGTGATGTCATTTGATAACGGGATCACATCATTAGGAGAATGATGTGATGGACAAGACCCAAACTACAAACGTAGCATATGATCGTGTCAGTTTATTTCTACTGTTTTTTGGATGTCAAGTATGTGTTCCTATGACCATGAGATCATGCAACTCACGGACATCGGAGGAGTGCCTTGTGTGTATCAAAGATCGCCAATGTAACTAGGTGACTACAAAGGTGCTCTATAGGTATCTCCGAGGGTGTCTATTGAGTTGTCATGAATCAAGACTGGGATTTGTTACTCCGTGTGACGGAGAAGTATCTAAGGGCCCACTCGGTAATACAACATCACAATAAGTCTTGCAAGCAATGTGACTAAGTGTTAGTTGTGGGATATTGTATTACGTAATGAGTAAAGAGACTTTCCGGTAACGAGGTTGAACTAGGTATGGAGATACCGACGATCGAATCTCGGGCAAGTAACATACCGAAGAACAAAGGGAACATCATACGGGATTAACTGAATCCTTGACATAGAGGTTCAACTGATAAAGATCTTCATAGAATATGTAGGAACCAATATGGGCATGCAGGTCCCGCTATTGGTTATTGACCGTAGAGGTGTCTCGGTCATGTCTACATAGTTCTCGAACCCGCTGGGTCTGCACACTTAAGGTTTGGTGACGTTTCGGAAGTGTAGAGTTATCTATGGTGGTGATCGAAGGTTGTTCGGAGTCCCGGATGAGATACCAGACGTCACGAGGAGCTCCGGAATGGTCCGGAGGTAAATATTCATACATAGAAAGTCCTGTTTTTGTCACCGGAAAAGTTTCGGGCTCGTCGGTAGTGTACCGGGAGTGCCGGTAGTGTACCCGGAGACCTCCGGGAGGGGTATTTCGACCCAAGAGGCTATATGGGCTGTGGGAGAGTGAATATCAGCCCTTAGTGGTCTGGTGGAAACTCCCACACAAGGACCATGTGGCTGGAGAAGAAAACCATACAGGAAAAGGTGGAAAAGGGAAAAAAGGGGACGAATCCTAGTCCTACTAGGATTGGAGAAGAGTCCTCCAGTGCTAATAGGTTCGGCTGATGCATATGGGCCTTGCCCCTTCCGCCAAGGCTCTCCTCCTCTCCTCCTATATATACTGGTGGATTTCTAGGGTTTTTCACTAGTTTTTTCAGCCACGTGCTACCCGTTCCTCCGTTGCATAGTTTCTCCTCTAGATTGGATTTCTGTAGTGCTTAGGCGAAGCCCTGCCGGAATTCCTCCACCACCATCGCCGGAGCGCCGTCACGCTGCCGGATAACTCTTCCTCCTCTCCTCTATCTCCTGATGGATCAAGACGGCGGATATCGTTATCAAGCTGTACGTGTGCTGAACGCGGTGGTGCCGTCCGTTCGGCGCTAGATCGGAAGGATCGTGATCAAGCTCGTGGGACGGATCGTGATCAAGTTCGGGGGCATGATCAAGTTCGTGGGACGGATCGTGATCAAGTTCGGGGGACGGATCGTGATTAGATCTCGGGACGGATCATGATTGGATCGCGGGACGCTCGGCTATTTGGATCGCAAAGACGTTCGACTACACCAACCGCGTTTCTTAACGCTTCCCGCTTAGCGGTCTACAAGGGTACGTAGATCCACTCTCCCTCTCGTAGATGCTCATCACCATGGATAGATCCGCGTGTGCGTAGGAAAATTTTTGTTTCCCATGCAACGTTCCCCAACAATTACCCTTCCGCCAGAGGCGATCGCTGATAGAATTCTTCAATGACCGCCACCTTGTTACAAGAGCTTTGTGATGAACTATAACATGCACGGGATGAACAAGTCAGTCGCCAAGCTATTTGCGATGCTGAAAGTCATTGAGTCTGAAATCCAGAAAGAACATCAAGTGTTGATGGTCAATAAAACCACTAGTTTCAAGAAAAATGGCAAGGGCAAAGGCAAGAAGGGTAAAACCAAGATGGATGACAAAGCAGTTGCTACTCCTGTAAAGAAGCCTAAGCATGGACCTAAGCCAGAAACTGAGTGCTTTCATTGCAAGGGAACTGGTCACTGGAAGCGGAACTGCCCCAAGTACCTGGCTGACAAGAAGGCGGCCAACGACAAACAAGGTATATATGGTATACATGTTATTGATGTGTACCTTACTAGTTCTCGTAGTAGTGCCTCGGTATTTGATACCAGTTCTGTTGCTCACATTTGCAACTCAAAGCAGGAACTACGGAATAAACGAAGGTTGGCAAAGGACGAAGTGATGATGCGCGTGGGAAATGGTTCCAAGGTTGATGTGATCGCCGTCGGCACGCTCTCTCTTCGATTACCATCGGGATTAGTGATGAACCTGAATAATTGTTATTTAGTGCCTGCGTTAAGCATGAACATGATATCTGGATCTTGTTTATTGCGAGAAGGTTACTCATTTAAATCAGAGAATAAAGGTTGTTCTATTTATATGAGTAATATCTTTTATGGTCATGCACCTAATGTGAGGGGGTTATTCATACTGAATCTTGATAGTGATGACACACATGTTCATAACATTGATGCCAAAAGATGTAGAGTTGATAATGATAGTACAACTTTCTTGTGGCACTACCATTTATGTCATATTGGTATAAAACGTATGAGGAAGTTCCATGCTGATGGACGTCTGGAGTCACTAGATTTTGAATCACTTGACACATGCAAACCATGCCTCATGAGCAAGATGACTAAAACGCCGTTCTCTGGATCAATGGGATGGGCGAGTGACTTATTGGAAATCATACATACTGATGTGTGCGGTCCAATGAATGTTACAGCGCATGGTGGGTATCGTTATTTTCTCACCTTCACTGATGACTTAACTAGATATGGGTATATTTACATAATGAAACACAAATCTGAAACGTTTGAAAAGTTCAAGCAATTTCAGAGTGAAGTTGAGAATCATCATAACAAGAAGATTAAATTTCTGCAATCTGATCGAGGAGGTGAATATCTGAGTTATGAGTTTGGCAGCCACTTAAGACAGTGTGGAATTGTTTCACAGTTGCCACCGCCCGGAACACCACAGCGTAATGGTGTGTCCGAACGTCGTAATCGAACCTTATTAGATATGGTGTGTTCTATGATTTCTCTTGCTGATTTGCCACTATCATCTTGGGGTTATGCATTAGAGACAACTGCATTCACATTAAATAGGGCACCATCGAAATCCGTTGAGACGATGCCATATGAACTATGGTTTGGCAAGAGGCCAAAGTTGTCATTTCTTAAAGTTTGGGGATGTGATGCTTATGTCGAAAAGCTTCAGCCTAAAAAGATGGAACCCAAAGCGGAGAAATGCATCTTCATAGGATACCCGAAAGAGATAGTCGGGTATACCTTCTACCTCAGATCCGAAGGCAAAGTGTTTGTCGCTAAGAATGGAACATTTGTTGAGGAAGAGTTTCTCTCGAAAGAATTGAGTGGGAGGAAAATAGAGCTTGACGAGGTTATTGAACCTTAACTTCAACCAGAAAGTAGCGCACCGCAGGAAGATGTTTCTGTGGAACCTACGACGGTAGAAGAGGAAGTTAATGCTGATCATCATGAAGCTTCGGATCAAGCTGCTATTGCACCTCGTAGGTCGACAAGGACGCGTGCTAGTCCCGAGTGGTACGGCAACCCTATCTTGGAGGTCATGTTGTTAGACAACAATGAACCTACGAGCTATGGAGGAGCAGTGATGGGCCCGGATTCCGAGAAATGGTTAGAGGACATGAAGTCCGAGATGGGATCCATGTATGAAAACAAAGTATGGACTTTGGAAGTACTACCTGAAGGGCGAAAGGCCATTCAGAACAAATGGATCTATAAGAAGAAGAAAGACGCGGACGGTAATGTCACCGTCTATAAAGCTTGACTTGTGGAAAAGGGTTTTTCACAAGTTCAAGGAGTTGACTACGATGAGACCTTCTCACCCGTAGTGATGCTTAAGTCTGTCAGAATCATGTTGGCAATAGCTGCTTATTTCGACTATGAAATTTGGCAGATGGATGTCAAAACAACGTTCCTCAACGGTTTCCTTGAGGAAGAGTTGTATATGATGCAACCAGAAGGTTTTGTCGATCCAGAGAATGTTGACAAAGTTTGCAAACTCCAGCGATCCATTTATGGACTGGTGCAAGCATCTCGGAGTTGGAATAAGCGTTTTGATGAGGTGATCAAAGCGTTTGAGTTTATACAAGTTTATGGAGAAGCTTGTATTTACAAGAAAGTGAGTGAGAGCTCTATAGCGTTTCTAATATTAGATGTGGATGACATATTGCTGATTGGAAACAATATAGAAATGCTGGAAAGCGTGAAGGAATATTTGAACAAGAGTTTTTCAATGAAGGACCTAGGATAAGTTGCTTTCATATTAGGCATTAAGATCTATAGAGATAGATCGTGACGCTTGATAGCACTTTCACAGAGCACATACCTTGATAAAGTTTGAAGAAGTTCAGAATGGATCAGTCCAAGAAGGGGTTCTTGTCTGTGTTACAAGGTGTGAAGTTGAGTAAGACTCAATGCCTAGTGACTGCAGAAGATAGAGAAAAGATGAGTGTCATCCCCTATGCTTCAACCATAGGCTCTATCATGTATGCAATGTTGTGCACAAGACCCAATGTCAGCCTTGACATAAGTATGGCCGGAAGGTTTCAAAGTTATCCTGGAATGGAGCACTAGGCAGCGGACAAGAATATCCTTAAGTACCTGAAAAGGACTAAGGAAATGTTTCTCATTTATGGAGGTGATGAAGAGCTCGTTGTAAAGGGTTACGTCGATGCAAGCTTTGACACTGATCCGGATGACTCTAAGTCGCAAACCGGATACGTATTTATTCTCAACGGGGGAGCGGTAAGCTGGTGCAGTTCCAAGCAAAGCGTGGTAGCCGATTCTACGTGCGAAGCAGAGTACATCGCAGACTCAGAGGCAGCGAAGGAAGGTGTCTGGATGAAGCAGTTCATGACAGATCTTGGAGTAGTGCCTAGTGCACTGGATGCAATGAACCTGTTCTATGACAACACCGGTGCCATTGCTTTGGCCAAGGAACCAAGGTTTCACAAGAGGACCGGACACATAAAGCGACGCTTCAACTCCATCCGCTATTACATCGATGAGAAGGACATAAATATTTGCAAAGTGCACACGGATCTGAATGTCGCAGACCCTTGACTAAACCTCTTCCAAGGGCTAAACATGATCAACACCAGAACTGCATGGGTGTTCGATTCATTACAATGTAAATCACATAGTGTTGGGGATGTAACCCCGCATTATGACCCTCTATGGAGTCTCCGGGTCATGTTGTTGGCTCATAAGCCGGCCCAAGGGTAAGCCGAAGACTGGAGGCCCAAGAAGATAGACGGCTCAAGATGTGGGCCGTGCAGTGGCCCGATAGAGAAGACCCAAACGTGTAAGCCGTCTCAAGGACAACTTGGACAGGAAGATAGAGATAGACTCGGACGTGTAATGTGACTCGTTTAACAATTGTAAGACCTGGTGGTCCTGACCTCCTATATAAAGGCAGACCGGGGCGACTTAGAGGACAGGCTATCGAAAACTAGGGCAAGCTTCAAGCTCCTTGTAATTGATACAACAAGCAATAACAGCACAAGCAGGATGTAGGCTTTTACCTCAACTTGAGGGGCCGAACCTGGGTAAACCCGTGTCCTTTGTCCCGATCAACCCCTTTGAGTCCATCGCAATGGCGACAGCCCCGATCTCAAGTTCGGTAACCCGGACATCTGCCGTGACAAAACCACGACAGTTGGCGCCCACCATGGGGCTATCGCTTGGTGGTGTTGAGTTATAAAGGGCTCCATTACAGGGCTCAAGGGATACGTGGTTGGAAGGATGAGAAAGAGTCGCCGCGGCTGGCTCTACATTGACGATGCCAGCTGGGGGCTTGATGCTGCGTCTGTGGAGTATGGATTCCGGGCTCCGTTCGGCGGGATCCAAGTTTTCATTGGAAAGGTTGACAGATCTACACCCAAGCCGGACATCTGCACCAACATCATCGAGTCGGCTCGGCATCTGCAACCTACGCGTAAGGCGTGCCCAGCCCGTGCTAACCCGGGCCGGAGGCATGTCTTTGTGGGCTTTACTCAAGGTATGGATCTGGAAGCTTCCGGATCTCAGGAAACTCTCGTTTATTCAGAAGATGAGTCTTCAAGTGGGGAAACGGAATCAGTGTACCGGCTCGGCGATGGTGGCCTCGGGGGCTACGGCGACGCCTGCCCTGAATCAGATCACTCCGGATCAGATGATCTTGGACCACCGGTTCATGCTGCGGTGTTCATGGCGGGGTCAGGGGCTGCCGGTTCAGGAGATAACCCGCCGCCGCCGCCGCCGCCACCGCTGGCTCAACTTCTTGTGGAGCTGATGGACGAGCTCGAGGCTTTGATGGCCGCGGAGGTAACACCGAACAATCAAGCGGCTCGGAACGTGGAGATCGCGAGGATCAAGGGCCGGATGGCAGAGGAATGTCAAAGGATGGCTGAGCAGAAGGAGCAGATGGAAGCAGAGGTGGCATGTATCAAGACCGATGCTTTCCATTTGGGGTTGGAACAGGTATCAGCGGCGGCTGTGCATCGTAGGAGGCACCGGTCTCGTCTGCTGGAGCGCTATGAAGCGAGGAATCTTTTTAATACTCCTGGCTCTGGGAGAGTTGCAGCCACCCCTGAGGTAGGACGGACGACGGCTCACACGACCCGGCACGATCAAGCTCCACCCGGAGGATTCGCAACACCGGCGGGTCATTATTCTAACCCGGCCGAGAATATGGTGGCAGCGGCCACCCGGCTTGGGACAATTCCTATCCCGAATGAGGCGCCTTTTGCGGAGGAAGTACGAAACGCGATTGGATACTTACAGACGGCCGTGGCTCAGCAGGAGAAGTACACTCACAGCCGGAGCCGGGTCCACTCTACCCCTCTCCATAGTCCAAGTTTCAGCATGCGCTATGAGTCGCCAGCGGTTTCCAGCAGTGGTCCGCATTGTGGACCAGCAGTAGCACACCCGGACCAGGCCCACAACGCCGCAACAGCATCCACACTACCATACAGCCCCCACTCGGGTTACAAACTCGCGCAACTGAGCTCGACAGAAGGTGAGCAGGCAGCGGTAGACGCACAGGCCCTCGTGGATCGGGCGAGGAACAGGCGAGAGGAAGAGGCGGCGATGATTCATCCGGAGCCTGTGCTCTCTGTATCAGTGGGAGCCGAAACTACTGGTAGTGCTAGGGCCGTGGGAGTTCCATGCTTAACTCCGGCTCTGAGAAGTGAAAGGCTATTGAAGGATTTCAAGGGAACTCGGAAGGTTCCGAATTACACGGCTTGGGTAGAGAGTTACGAGTTGGCCATGGAGATGTTAGACGTTAGTGAGGCGGTGTGCGCAAAGTACTTTATCATGATGCTCGAGGGTCCGGCTCGCACATGGTTAAAGGGCTTACTGCCCAACACGATAAATTCTTGGGCCGAATTAAGAGCGAAGTTTATTAAGAATTTCCAGGGGACCTGCAAGCAGACTATGACCACCGTCGATTTGGATCATTGTGTTCAGCAGGAGAATGAGCTGGCTCATCATTGGGTCCGACGAGTATTGACCATTATTCACTCTTTGGAGCAGATCACGGCGGCTCAAGAAGTACTTATTCTGGAGAAGAATTGTCATTTTCTCCCATTAAAACAGAAACTTGGCCGGCTCAAGCGCACATGTCAAGACATGGGAGAGCTTATGACAACCTTGACAAAGTATGCCGATTCAGATAGTACCAAAGATCCGGGTTCGGATGAGGAAAAGGTCAATCAAGGGAAGAAGAATGGACAAGGCAAGGGCTTTGTGAACAACGGAAATCATAATAAGCGGAAGAACCCTGATGGCGGGTCAGAGCTAGTGGCAAACACCAACACTGGGCAGAACCATCCCAAGGGGAATGGAAGATTCAGGCCGTTTCACCAAAGGAACCGGGCTCCTTTCAATTTAGAGGAAGTGCTTAAGAAGCCTTGCCCAGAACACGGCACGCCGGAGAAGTCGGCGTTGCATGCGTGGGGTGATTGCTTTATCAGGCGGAGATTTAAAAACTAGCATTCACAGCAACACAATAACTAGGGCGGCGGCCCGCCTGGCGGCTCAGGACCCTACGGGTTAGAGGCTGGATTCGGCGCCAGCGGTTCAGGAGCTGGACATCCGAGTCAGAATAATCAAGGAGGACACCAACAACATCCTGGCAACAACAACAACAATAATCAGCAGCAGTAGCGCAATCAATCTGGGCATCAGAGTAACCCGAAACAGCTCAGTTCTGGACAGTATCACGTATTCACAACGGGTCACAGCAAACGAGACCAGAAATTGCGAAAGCGAGCAGTCAACACGGTTGCCCCGGCTCTCCCGCGGTACCTGCCATGGAAGTGGCTTTTGGTGATGAGTATAACTACAGGATGGAATCCTTGTGGTTCGACGTGGTTAAGATTAAGAGCCCCTACCATGCACTGTTCGGGAGGACGGCTTACGCGAAGTTTACGGCTAGGCCTTGCTATGTTTACTTGCAGCTCAAGATGCCCGGCTTAAAAGGTACAATTACCGTTCATGGTAATCGGAATACGGCTATTGAGTGTGAGGAAGGAGATGTGGCTTATGCATAAGCTAGTTGCGCTCAGGAGGAGCTTAAGTTTTACAAAGAGAACGTTGACCTGGAAGACATGACCCCATTGAAGAAGCCAACTATGAAGGTTGAGCCTCCCCTTAAATTTTCGGTGGATGATACTAAGGAAGTGGATTTTACTCCGGGAGACTCGTCCAAACAATTCATCATTGGAGCTGATATGGATCCCAAATAGGAAAGTGCGCTCATCGAATTCATCTGTGAGAATCGGGACATCTTCGCATGGAAACCTTCTGACATGCCGGGTGTACCGAGAGAGTTCGCTGAGCACAACCTTAATGTGGATCCAAAGTTCAAACCGATCAAACTACGGCGGTTCAATGAAGAGAGGCGGAAGGCCATTGGAGAGGAGGTTGCCCGGCTCTTGGCAGCAGGGTTCATTGTGGAAGTTTTTCATCCGGAGTGCCTGGCTAACCCGGTGCTGGTGCTTAAGAAGAACAGCACATGGCGTATGTGTGTAGATTACACGGATCTTAACAAGGCTTGTCCGGCTGATCCATTTGCGCTCCCCTTGTATTGATCAAATCATTGATGCGACGACGAGGTGTGAAAGTTTGTGTTTCCTGGATGCTTATTCAGGTTATCATCAGATCAAGATGGCGGTTAAAGATCAGGAGAAGACGACATTTATTACACCCTTTGGGGCATTCTGTTATGTTTCTATGCCTTTCGGGCTCAAGAGTGCCCAGGCGACTTAACAACGATGTGTGCAGAACTGCCTTCACAGTCAGATTGGCTCTAATGTGCATGCTTACGTGGATGACATCGTGGTTAAATCCAGGAAAAAGGAAACTCTTTTGGAGGATCTCAAGGAAACTTTTGACAATCTCCGGGTCTACAAGACGATGCTTAACCCGTCAAGCTATGTTTTTGGTGTTCCAGCAGGAAAGCTTTTGGTCTTCTTGGTTTCTGAGTGGGGCATCGAGGCTAACCCGGATAAAATTAAGGCTATCAGTTCTTTGGGAGAGCCAACTTGCATTAACAATGTTCAGTGCATTGCAGGACGGATTGCGGCGTTGAGCCGATTCATAAGCCGACTTGGGGAGAAAGCTATTCCCTTGTATCAGATGATGAAGAAGACAGATAAATTTGAGTCGAGCAAGGCAGCAGCTGAAGCACTTGAAGCTCTTAAAAAACAGTTGACTGAGCCGCCGGTGTTAGCCGCTTCGGCTGAGAAAGAACCCTTTCTCCTTTATGTGGCGGCTAACAACCGAGTGATGAGTGCTGCAATTCTAGTTGAGCGTCAAGAGGCTAGAAAGGAATATCCAGTGCAAAGGCCAGTTTATTATATCAGCGAAGTCCTAACAGAGTCTAAGCAAAGACATCCACATTGGCAAAAGCTGGTATATGGAGTTTTTATGGCCAACCGCAAACTGAAGCACTACTTTTTAGGGCACTAGATAGTGGTGGTTAACTCTGCTCCGTTGGGAGATATCATTCAAAACAGAGAAGCCACGTGAAGGATTGCCAAGTGGGCATTGGAGCTGGGACCTCTCAATTTAACCTATGTTCCTCGCACGGCTATTAAGTCCCAAGCTCTTGTGGATTTCATCAATGATTGGACAGAATGTCAAGCTCCTGAGGAAAAGCCGGATAATACTTATTGGACTATACATTTCGATGGGTCTAAACAGTTAGAAGGGTCAGGAGCAGGAGTCGTCCTGACATCTCCCAAGGGTTACAAGTTTTGTTATGTGCTCCGGCTCATGTTTCCTTGCACTAATAACGCAGCTGAATATGAGGCTCTACTTCATGGTCTCAAAATAGCTAAGGAAATGAATTTGAGCCGGGTCAGATGTCTTGGCGACTCAAATCTTGTGGCTCAGCAAGTTTTAGGTACCTGGGATTCTAAGGATCCACGGATGGCGTCTTACCGACAGGCGGTTGATATTATTGCAGGTCACTTCAAAGGGTACCAGGTGGATCATATTGATCATCGAAGGAACGAGGTGGCTGATGCCTTATCACGGTTAGGTTCTCAGCGTAAGTCGGTGCCGCCTAATGTTTTTCTGGACATATTGCATCATCCGACTGTGAAGATACCTTCCGAAGAGGATTTGGCCATTCCTGACCCAGAGGCAGAACTGGTGGCGGCTATACATGCCATCCCAAACTGGACTATTCCTTATTTGGCATATTTAACACGCGGCGAGTTACCTGAGGATGAGGACCGGGCTAGAGAAATCACCCGGCGTTCTAAGTCTATGACGACCATCAATGGTGAGTTACATAAATGCAGTGTGACGGGTGTCTTTCATTGTTGTGTCTCGCCAGAGGAGGGCCAGCAGATTTTGAGTGAAATTCATGCTGGTGATTGTGGACATCACGCCGGGTCAAAAACTTTGGTGGCCAATGTTTTCCGGCATGGGTTTTTCTGGTTTACGGCTCACAAGGATGCAGAGGACTTGGTCCGCAAGTGTGACGGCTGTCAGAAGTTTGGCCGGCGTACTCACGTTTCGGCTCAAGAATTCCGGATGATACCAATCACTTGGCCATTTGCGGTCTAGGGGATTGACATTGTAGGGCCTTTCAAAAGGTCTAAAGATAAGAAAACACACCTACTGGTGGCAGTTGATATGTTTACTAAGTGGGTAGAGGCAGAGCCGGTCAGTAAGTGTGATGCAGCTACATCGGTCGAATTCATTAAGAAATTGATTTATCGCTTTGGTTAACCGCACAGTATCATTACTAACAATGGGAGAAATTTATCCAAGGGGGCTATGAAAGTATTCTGTGAGAAGGAGCATATCCGGCTTGATGTTTCAGCCGTAGCACATCCACAGTCCAATGGTCAGGCAGAGCACGCTAATCAGGAAATTCTACGAGGGATTAAACCTCGGCTTATGGTCCCTTTGAAAAGAACACCCGGATGCTGGGTGGAAGAATTACCTTCCGTCTTATGGAGCATTAGAACCACCCCTAACAGGTCTACGGGATTCACGCCTTTCTTCATGGTGTACGGTGCTGAGGCGGTGTTACCCAGCGACATCCGGCATGATTCACAAAGGGTGGCGGCTTACGTTGAGACGGATAATGAGACGACACGTCAAGATGCATTGGATGCTTTGGAAGAGGCGCAAGAGTTGGCAGCGGCTCGATCAAACATTTATCAGCAAGACCTGCGACGCTATCATAGCCACAAGGTGAAGACCCGGACGTTCCAGGAAGGGGACTTGGTGCTCCGGTTGATTCAAGACCAATCAGGAATGCATAAGTTATCTCTGCCATGGGAGGGGCCTTTTGTGATCAGCCGAAACCTTAACAATGAGTCATATTACCTCATGGATATACGGATGAGTCAGACACGGCGGGTCAAGAGACACAGCGGCCATGGTATATCGCACATTTGCGACCTTATTTCACTTAGCGGATGTTGAAAGTCGCTATCATTGTACATATCATATTTATGTTAGTATCCCTACAAAGACTGGGGCCTCTGCTCTTATATAAATCCTTGTTCAAACAAGATGAAATTTCCTGGCTCTAAATTTGAGTTGAAAGAGTTCTCTGTTGCCACCAATGGCTGATCCATCATCCGGCTTTATGCCAATTAAGCACTGTTGCAAAGAGGCTTCTTGCCTTCAGGTATAGCTTACATCACCTTTGCACAACCGGCTTTTTAACACTGTTGCAGGGAGGCTTCTTACCTTCGGGTATAGCTTACATCACCCTTGCAACAGCCGGCGTTATGCCCAATTAAGCACTGTTACAAGGAGGCTTCTTGCCTTCGGGTATAGCTTACATCACCCTTGTACATCCGGCTTTTATTAAACTGATGCGAGGAGGCTTCTTGCCTTCGAGTATAGCTTACATCACCCCTGCACAGTTGGCTTTATGCCTAGTTTGGTTAAATTAAGCGCGGTTGTCAATGGAGGCTTCTTACCTTTGTTATAGCATACATGACCCTAAGACACACCAGCGTGTATACCAAATTCTAGTTGCTTATCAACCGCGGCCATTGAAGGGGGCTTCTTACCGACGGGTGTCTCTTATCTCACCCTAATGGTCGGCTTTATGCCATTTCCGTTTAACATGTTAGCCGTGATTGTCGAAGGGGGCTTCTTACCAACGGGTTCGCTTATCTCACCCTAACAACCGGCGTTTTACGCAAAAACTCAGTTGCTTATCAACTATAGCTGTTGAAGGAGGCTTCTTGCCTTCGGGTATAGCTTACATTACCCTTCAAACATCCGGCTTTTGTAATCATTAGCCTTGGCTGTCGATGGAGGCTTCTTGACTCAAGGTATAGCTTACATCACCCATCGACAACCGGCGTTCGCGCATACAATATACAACATTTGCTGTTAAAAGGAAGCTTCTTACCGTAAGGTATAGCTTACATCACCCTTCATGCAGCCGGCTTTAGGCCGCTTCCGGTTCATCAATAGCCGCAGTTGTCGATAGAGGCTTCTTACCGTTAGGTATAGCTTACATTATCCTAAGACAACCGGCTCCTTAATGGATTCATCCTACAAGAGCCGGAGCCATGTTGCTTCGGTTGACAAAATTCAAGTTTTTCAAAGATATTATCCAGCTCTAGTCTTCTAGAGAAGGAATGGCATCTTTGAGGACAAACACCTCTCATCAGAAAAGCTCAGGACATATTTATGCAAAGGGGTGATCAATCAATGGAGAGCCGGTAACACATCAAGTTGAAATACGGAGAGACATAAAGTATACACTAAGAGATGGAAATATATACATCCGACACTATCTTTAGAACGGCAGAGTCATCCTTAAGCTATTACAAAAGTTGCTCTCAGAAGGAGAAAAGGCATTACCAAGTTTCAACCGCCCACGGCGGGTCATTAAATGAGCCATCGCTCAGAAGGTTACAAAATGCAAAGTCAGGCGGCCGGCTCATCCTGCTCCGGCTCTTCTGCTGGATTCATCTAGAGAGTTTCCAAATCCCAGTTGCAGTCAGCCAGCGGCGAAGGACCCTTCCTCAAAAAAGGGAGACGTGTCGAGATCATTAGGAAAGAGTTCCTTACTGCGGGCGGGTGTTAGAGATTTCCACTCGTAGAGAGGCCCGCGAATCCTCTTGTCCTCGCTATCATAAGCCGCCTGGTAGACATTTAAGTCGGCCTCATCTGCAAGTACAGACGCCAAGAAGCGGGACTCCTTGACACAATTCATGTAGTCCGCCTCTGTGAATTTTGAACCGTCATCTTTCTTCGATGGATAGCCATCCATCATTTAAGCCGACATCATCTCAGGGGCGAAGGCCAGAGCCCGGCTCAATCCGGCGACTGCTCCTTGACGGAAAGCTGATTTCTTCAGTTCTTCAATTTGTTTTGGCATGGTGGAGAAGAGTTCCAAGACTCCTTTCAGAGCAGTGGGGATCTTCTCTTTATACTCAATAGTCTTGATTGTGAAGATGGCGCCGCAGTATAGCTGTTCTGCAAAGGTGTAGATGGCCTTCAGTGGCAGAAGGCTATCAGAATCCAGCTGCCGGCTCCTGGGACCTGGATAAGGCGGATAAAACTAATGAGTCGCCAGTTCTCAAAAGCGAGGTCAAAATACAAAGTAAACAGAAGCTTACATCTTTGCTATGTGTCGCTTCAGGTCTTGGACTTCCTCCGCCATGGCTATAAGCCGTTGGTCGGTGTCGTCCGCCCGTTTGGTCAGAGTGGCTTGTTCAAATTCAGCTGTCTCCTTCAAGGAGGCAAGCTCAGCAGTGGCATTGGCCAGCTCCTCAGAGAGAAGCCGACACTTTTCGTCAGCAATGCTCCGGGCCTCTTGCTGAGCTGCTAGGTTGGCCTTCAGGTCCACCAATTGAGACCCGACAATGCTTAAAGCATCCTGCGATATGTCAAAATGCAGGGTAAGCCACCGAAAGAAAGATAATATCAAATGACGAGTGTTCCCAACAAGATTATGCAAGTCTCAAATAGATTGCAAGAAATATATTTGACACTTGGGGGATAATGTATATTTGATCTTTGGAGTATACAATTTAGTTCCGGTTCATGTTCTTCAAAGCTAATCCGGAACTTGGGGGCTACACTATGGCTCTTTCAACTACTGTGAATGGAAAGCACTGACTCAACTTGATCAAAGTTGACTCGGCCCTTGGGGGATACGATTGGATCTTCAAGCTATCTACAAGAAAAGACCCGACTCAAATAAAATTTGAGTCGACCCTTGGCGGCTACAATTGGCGATGTCAAGGAAAGACCCGGTTCAACTATCAACTAGATTAAACCGGTTCTTGGGGGCTAGGAAAGGTTATGGCAAGGGAAGAGTAATATACCTCATACTTGGTCTTCATTAAAGCAACCAGCCGAAGTTCTAGATCCCAGATGGTGGTAACCCGGTTTATGTACCCGGCGTGGAGCTCCTCGGTTGTCATCTTCTCGTACGAAGAGTCAAAATTCAGCTTTTTTGAGGCCTCGACCAGCTCTGTATGTCGGGTCAGCACATGCGCCGGAGGAGATTTTTGAGCAGACCCAGTGATGATAACATCTGCAGTTGCAGGGATCTTTGTGGGAGTTGCCGCCTTCGAAGGAGCCCTTGGAGGACTCTCCATCATGACATCGTCAGCGGTCGGCTCTGTGAAGGTAGCTGGTGGAGTTTCTTCTGCTGGAGCCTCCTCCGGTTGTGCAAGCTCCGGGTGTTTGAGTTCCTGGTCTTGGATGACAGGGCCGGGGGAGGGCTTGTTGGTCTTATGACGCTTCGCTTGAGCACTGCAAAATGGAAGGATAAGCACTTGAAGAGGTTACTATCGTATTAACAGCCGGAGGTTCGGATGTCATAATAAAGAATACTTACAGTTGATTGATCTTGGGCAGTGGCAGAACCGACGCCAAAGAGTCGCCAGAGGAAGGGTTATGAAAGAATAAAGCAGGAAAGATGAGAAGGCATCAAATTTGCAAAGGAAAATCAAAGGGAAAGTAGAAACATAAACCTCGGCAGGGCTCTTCTTGGGAACCGGCGAGTTCGGTAAGCCGGGCACGAGCTCAGTAGAGCTGGTGCTTCGAGTCTGGTGACGCTCAGCCTGCTGTTGCTTTTTCAAGAGGAAATCAGGAGCCAGATGAGCGAGAGGGTGAGAAAGAGGAAATTTTCTGACAACCCGCCGCGGCTTTCGGGGGACAAAGTATTCTGAGCCGGAAGAAATATAGTTTACCTCAGGAGCATTGGCGTGGCTGGTTTCCACTTCCTCCTGCGAGTAAAACAAGTGTTAATAAAGCAGGAAGGTAAAAGGTCAAGCAAACAAATTAAGATCTTACATCTGACTCGGACGACGGTGGCTGTTCAAGCCGGTCTTCTTGCGGAGCGCTCTTCTTCGATTTCTTCTCTATAGCTTTCTTCTTCCTGGCCTTCTTCGGAGGAGGGACGTACTCTTTCTTCCAGAAATCTGAGTTGGCCTGTACAAGTGACCCAGAGGAAAGGGTAATAAATCAACAAAGTACAAGCAACATTCAAGAGATGGATGGAAAAGAGATTAACTGACGTCTGGAGCTGGATTAGTGACGCAGAAAGGCGCCATGCCGATGGTGCTGCAGGAGCCGGAGGCTTCATGGACAAGACTCCGAATGGTCATGCTGATGTCATCCTTTGTCAAGGTGGCTTTGCTGAAGCACAAGGAGCTGTCATATTTTCCTTCGTACTCACACATAAGCCGGCCCCTACGACTTAAGGGCATGATCCGCCAGGAAACCCAGCAACGGATCAAATTTGTTCTTGTCAATCCGTTGGCCAGGAGTGCCTTGAGCTTAGCGTGAGCCGGTTCGAACCTGGCACGCTCTGAGGCTGAGAGCCAGTCAGGAAGCTCTGAGTCTGTCTTCATCCGGGAAGGATGATAACTCGGCGAGCGGCGTTCATTCTCAGGAGAGGTATCCTTGCAATAGAACCAGGTTTTATTCTAGTCCTTCGGGTGTTGGCTTTGGAGAGCCGGAAAAATGATGTCTCTGCGGTGATGGATAGAGATCCCTCCAAGCTCTAGACTCAGGCCGCCTTTCATCTCCATTTGGCGGTTGGCGTAAAACAACTCACGGAAAAATCCCACAGAGGGCCCGAACTGCAGATAATCCTCGCAGAGCACTTGGAAGTTGCAGATATTGGAGACGAAATTAGGCGCCAGGTCTTGAGGGTGAAGCCTGTATAGATGAAGGATGTCTCGGAAGAATTTAGAGCCGGGCGGTACGAACCCTCGCTCAATATGATCAGTAAAAACCACTATTTCTTCCTTCTTGGGTACAGGGCGGGTCTCATCACCCGGAACCCACCAGTGAAGGACCTCTTTGGTGGGGGGAGAGTGCTTGCTGCAACAAGATCCGCTAGATGCTCTTCAGAAGCGCAAGACCCGACCCAATTGCACGAGTTGGTCGCACGAGTGATATTGGCCACTTAAGTACTGTGCAAAGTAAAAGGGGTGACTAGTCAAGCGCAAGAAAATAATTATGATGGCTTACAGGTTTAAAGGTTCTACGGATAACATGGAAGACCCGACTGGGGAGAGTCGGAGAAAGCTTAACAGTTCAACAAGGAAAGGAAGATCAGAAATTGGCTATGTCCAGACGAACAGTTTTCACAGATTACCGCTAAAAATATGGATCTAAAAAAGACGTAAAAATGGATCTTATTCCTGACCTAGCGACGAACAGCGGAAGTAAGGGAAGCGGAACGGAGCAGCGGCGGTCCGCGCATTGCGCGCGGACGACCCATAGACGACAGTGCAATATGGGCGCGTGCTAAAGGGGGCGATGGCGTCAAGGTCTGCTCGTGGTGACGGTGCCGGAGCCCGAGTGGCGGAGGCGGAGTTCTCGGCAGAAACCCTACTACGGCGGACTAGCGATCTACGAGGGTAAAAGACTCACCGGAGACACTGCGATGAAGGCAGAAGGAGTTCTGGAATGACCAGGTTGATGCAGCGGACAACGAGCGGACAGTGCCAGAGCAGAGTGCAATGGGCGGAGCGGTCGACGGTGGAATAAGAAGAGGCGAGAGTGGGAAGAGTGAAAAACCTCGACCCGCACGGGTCGTATTTAAAGAAAGAATAAGGAAGGCGCAAAAATCCAGGCAACGACAACGTTTGACCAAGGCGGACGCCTCGATTCCCAGGATGAGTGGTTAATGAAAGATTTGGTGATACGTTAGCAGATCCCATGACGTCACGCCGGGTCATTTCCGTGCGACTTGCCAAAATCAGAAGAGAAGGATGAAGTGAGCAAGCTCAATTCAACCTGGGCCTAATGTTGGGGATATAACCCCGCAGTATGAAACGCTATGGAGTCTCCGGGTCATGTTGCTGGCTCATAAGCCGGCCCAAGGGTAAGCCGAAGACTGGAGGTCAATGAAGACAAACGGCTAAAGATGTGGGTCGTGCGGTGGCCCGGACAGAGAAGACCCGGACGTGTAAGCCGTCTCAAGAACAACTTGGACAGGAAGATAGAGATAGACTCGAACGTGTAATGTGACTCGGTTAACAATTGTATGACCCGGTCGTCCTGACCTCCTATATAAAGGCCGACCCGGGGTGACTTAGAGGACAGGCTATCGAAAACTAGGGCAAGCTTCTAGCTCCTTGTAATCGTTACAACAAGCAATAACAGCACAAGCAGGACGTAGGCTTCTACCTCAACTTGCGGGGCCGAACCTGGGTAAACCCGTGTCCTTTGTCCCGATCAACCCCTTTGAGTCCACCGCAATGGCGACAGCCCTGAACTCAAGTTCGGTAACCTGGACATCTGCCGTGACAAAAATACGACACATTGTGATGTGAACTAGATTACTGACTCTAGTGCAAGTGGGAGACTATTGGAAATATGCCCTAGAGGAAATAAATAAAGTGTTTATTATAATATTTCCTTGTTCATGATAATCGTTTATTATCCATGCTATAATTGTAATGATTGGAAACACATTATATGTGTGGGTAAATGGACAACACTCTGTCCCTGGTATGCCTCTAGTGAACAAGCTCGTTGATCAAAGATGGTCAAGATTTCCTAGCCATTGACATGTGATGTCATTTGATAACGGGATCACATCATTAGGAGAATGATGTGATGGACAAGACCCAAACGACAAACGAGCATATGATCGTGTCAGTTTATTGCTACTGTTTTCTGCATGTCAAGTATGTGTTCCTATGACCTTGAGATGATGCAACTCACGGACATCGGAAGAGTGCCTTGTGTGTATCAAACGTCGCAATGTAACTGGGTGACTATAAAGGTGCTCTACAGGTATCTCCGATGGTGTTTGTTGAGTTGGCATGGATCGAGACTGGGATTTGTTACTCCGTGTGACGGAGAGGTATCTCAGGGCCCACTCGGTAATACAACATCACAATAAGCCTTGCAAGCAATTTGACTAATTGTTAGTTGCGGGATCTTGTATTACGGAACGAGTAAAGAGACTTGCCGGTAACGAGGTTGAACTAGGTATGGAGATACCGACGATCGAATCTCGGGCAGGTAACATACCGAAGAACAAAGGGAACATCATACGGGATTAACTGAATCCTTGACATAGAGGTTCAACCGATAAAGATCTTCATAGAATATGTAGGAACCAATATGGGCATCCAGGTCCCACTATTGGTTATTGACCGTAGAGGTGTCTCGGTCATGTCTACATAGTTCTCGAACCCGCAGGGTCTTCACACTTAAGGTTTGGTGACGTTTCGGTAGTATAGAGTTATGTTTGGTGGTGACTGAAGGTTGTTTGGAGTCTCGGATGAGATCCCGGAGGTCACGAGGAGCTCTGAACTGTTCTGGAGGTAAAGATTCATATATAGGAAGTCCAGTTTTGGTCGCCGGAAAAGTTTCGGCCTCATCGGTAGTGTACTGGGAGTGCTGGTAGTGTATCGGGAGATCTCCGGGAGGGGTATTTCGACCCAAGAGGCTTCATGGGCTATGGGAGAGTCAATACCAACCCTTAGTGGGCTGGTGGAAACTCCCACACAAGGCCCATGTGGCCGGAGAAGAAAACCCAATAGGAAAGGGTGGAAAAAGGAAAAAAAAAGGATGAATCCTAGTCCTACTAGGATTTGAGGAGAGTTCTCCAATCCTAGTTTGTTCGGCCGACTCCTATAGGGCCTTGGCCCTTGCACCAAGTCTGTCCTCCTCTCCTCCTATATATACTGGTGGATTTTAGGGTTTTGCACTAGAATTTCTGCAGTGCATAATTTCTCCTCTAGATCGGATTTCTGTAGTGCTTAGGCGACGCCCTGCCGGAAATGCTCCACCACCATCGCCGGAGCGCCATCACGCTGTCGGAGAACTCTTCCTCCACTCTGCTCTCTCTTGCTGGATCAAGACGGCGGATATCGTCATCAAGTTGTACGTGTGCTGAACGCAGAGGTGTCGTCCGTTCGGCGCTAGATCGGAAGGATCGTGATCAAGCTCGTGGGACGGATCGTGGTCTAGTTCATGGGAAGAATCGTGATCAAGTTCGTGGGACGGATCGTGATTAGATCGCAGGACATATCGTGATTGGATCGTGGGACGCTCGGCGATTTGGATCGCGAAGACGTTCGACTACACCAACCGCGTTTCTTAACGCTTCCCGCTTAGTGATCTACAAGGGTACGTAGATCCACTCTCCCTCTCGTAGATGCTCATCACCATGGATAGATCTACGTGCGCGTAGGAATTTTTTGTTTCCCATGCAACGTTCCCCACCATTGCCTTGGAACATATATTGATTTTGTTCATGGACAATAACTACATCGCCGGTTTGCCTCAGTTGTAAACAGATTTATATCTTTGACCATGCCTCTAGAGAAAAACACGAGCTCGAAATCGAGATAAACTTTGGAAGGAGTGATGTGGCTTGATCTTGTGACGATCCACTTGAGGAACTGACTTGCTAATATGATGCATAGTGGGGAGGGAGCAAATCTTGTGGGTCGGGAAGAAGATCTTGGAATTAAAGCCGACTTTCCGATGCGAGGAGCAGTGGAGTTGGACTGGAAGATACAGGGTGAGTGAGAAAGGGTTGGTATCGAGTGGAGAAGGATGGGATGGGCAAGGTAAAGGTGTCAACCTCTTAGCAGTTGGACTCATTTTGGCTGGCCCAATAACCCATCATGGCCAAGTGGACTATAAAGCATATTATAAAAGTTTACAGAGGGAGAACAATCAATGCTATTAATAGGCAAGTAACAACATCTTGTAGTGTTGTGTAGTTCGCCCCTCTTCTTCTTCTTCTTCTTCTTCTTCTTCTTATTTTTGTAGACATGACACACTCCTTTGCCACCTAATCGAAGATTTGAGCCCCAAGGGAAGGCCGGAACAGCCTTATTTCTTGGCTTCGATCGGGAGCTCCGCCGCTTGCCTCTGCCATCATGCAACGCCTCTGGTCGAGCCCCCACTCGAGTCTCCACCCCGTTCCTAATCCTCTTAATCTGATGACCACGTGTACCTTACTATATGCCAGGAAGTAATTTTCTGAGTGTAATCCATAAGTACTGTATGTATGTATATGTATGTTGTGCATTAAAGGGGACTTTCAATTTACCACATTTATTTATAAGTTGTCTGAATTTGCAATTCACGTCAATCTATTTCATGGAAGAAGGAAGAAGGAGGAGAGATGCAACACCACGGCCATGTGATGGGGGGAGCCGCGCCAAGCGGCAATGATGCACATGGAACACTGTCGAGACTGAGCCATGTACGAGCCGTAGTAGTTGCATGCGGAGATGAGTCTGAGGATTGACACATGCGGTGAGGTGAGGGTCAGATTTGATTTCCCATGGATGCGTTTGGTTCCCGTATCGAGCTCAACAGACCCATGCAGGAAGAAAGGGGCTTGCTTTATTGTTGGGCCTGCATAGTACAAAACTTAAAGCACGTCTGAGTCTGACTCGTTGGAAACAATCGGATCAATAGTTTCTTGCGAGCCAGACCGAGGCAAGCACAAGCGAACGGGTCCTTGCACGAGTGGAGAGAGGAGGGATGCAAGGTGATTACGTGAGGTCTTCAACCTGGAGTAAGCTTCTCTTTAATCTCCTCTCTTCTTTGTCCCTCTGTCCTCTGATCTACACAGCGGTGCTTCGATTCGAGGTAAGCTCTACACAAAAAAGATGCACCTCGATGCTACGCTTCCATTCAGGCGACCGGTTCGTAGTTTCGTCGGCCGAAAGTTCTTTATTTCGTGTTCCTGTTTGGAGCTATTCTAGACGAATTTTGTCAGATTCGTCACGCACGATCGATTTTTTGAAATTTCCTTTGACCAACAGTCTAATCTCGTAGTTCCGCACAACATTCGTGTTGTAAGTTTTTAGTTTCGATGATCGTAGCTTCATCTCCTCTTGAACAGTAGTTTAGTGCACTCACGCCACCATGTCGAGCTCCTCTATCCTCTGCTCAGAGCCCTCCTATTCACCCCTCTCGACGCCGACGCCCATCCTCTTGATATCCTTGCCCGCGACCTACTACACTAGAGTCGTTTCCGGCGTCGTTCATCTCGGCCTACTCTTTGTCGTCCTCCTACTACACTGACGCTGCAATGGCGCGCACACTGCTTTCTTGTGTCCCCTGTCTCCATGCACACTGCAGCTCGCCGCGCCGCCGACGGTGTCGATCATCTTGGCCTCTTCTCGGCCTCCTCTCTTTCATCCCACTACACTGCAGTCGTTTCCGGCATCGATCATCTCGACCTCCTCTCTCGTCCTACGGCACGAACGATACCATGACACGAGCACTGCATTCTCCTTCTCTGTCAACTGTCTTTGCGCGAGCATCACAACTAGTTCACCAACGGTGTCGCTCACTGTGCCGCCGACAGGGTCGCTCTTCCACGACTCCATGCTTGTCATGTCGGACACGGTGCCACGGTCACTATCCACCACAGTCGGCATGGTCCGGCGCATACTGCATTTGTTCTCCCCCTTTCTCTGCTAGCTCTTAACCCTGTGTGGTAAGTGCAAGTGTTAGCTCTTAAAGATACCTTATGCGGGCAACCAAACAGCGTGTAGTTGTATGCGCCGAGAAAATGTAGGCAGCCAAACAACGTGTCAAAATTGATCCCCTAATGTAGAAAGTACATATGCAGACAACCAAACAACTATCACATATAAGACTGTTTTTCCAGAACCAGGCTGAATAGAGAAGGGTACGCAATGTAAGAACTATAGCTGAAAGCAACCAAACACGCCACATCAGATTCCATAGAGAACTAGCTAGAGGTGAGAACAAACGCGGCGAGCGACAATGAGGCGTCCCGCGGCAGAAGGAGGAAAGGAAGCTAGGGAGGCAAACCTTCTGCTGATCCAACGGGCCTATCATCTTAAAAAGCATGCTCACATGACATTAATGCCATAGTAGCTTCCCGTGTCCACCGATGGAGAGTTGGTGGTGGACTCTTCCCGTTCCTCCACCTATCGGGCGTAGACTACCATATCAACCGAGAAAGGTAAGGACACCGGTGTGTGCGGACATGGATGAGAGAGCTAGTGCGGTGGCTTCCCTAGCATCCTCAGCCTTTTTGGTGAGGGTGGTCACAGCGATGGTGTATGTTGTGACGGCATCGATTTTTTTAATTTTTTTTTGTCGTATTGAGGACTCTATTAATGGAAAATCATAGTGTTATAATCTGCCCGATGGCAAGGAATAAAAAACTCGGGGCTTACATCAAGACAACTCTCGGTTCTCTCAAGTGAGCAAGCACGCGTAGAAAACGGAATATTAGTCCCGGTTCATAAGGGACTTTAGTCTTGATTGTGCAACCGGAACTAAACAATCAGGACTAAAGGCCTTCTTTTTAGTCCCGGTTGTGTTACGAATCGGGACTAAAGGGGCTTCACGTGGCCGTCGTGGTGCGCTCAGTCAGGAGGACCTTTTGTCCCGGTTGATAACACCAATCGGGACTAAAAGGCCGTGTCTCATTTTGTGTTTTCATTTTCTTTTATATTTATATTGTATTTTTGTGTGGTTACACATATTAATATATAACATCAGTACAAATTATGAAAGAACAACATCCAATATCAGTACAATCTAATTTAACTTGAACTATTACATCCATCTAATTTGTGGTATATTTCATATAATAACTCATCATCATCATTATCTCAATCAACTCATCATTGTTCAACATCCAACAACTCATCATCATCTTAATCAATTCCTCATTATTGTAGTTGGTAACACCAAGTTATCACAAGTTGAAACACTAACTACTGCTCTCTCTCTTATGTAAAAAAGCATAATAAAGGCGAACTCCAAAATCTCCCCACTAAAGAACACGGATGAACCTATCTCCAACATGTGAGATGCGCATAGTATTCCTCTCCAAGTGGTAGCGTGGATGCTTGTATTGGATTTTTCCATCCTTTGATTTTCAGGGTTTCTTCACTGTAAGATATCATGTATCTACCACTGTAATTAGTTGGGAGTGGCTGTAAGCTAACCATTTGCAAATCACCATTTTTAAACATCCATTTAGGCAAGGTATCTGGGGGAGTACCCGTTGAAGAACATTAGTAATAATAACATAGTTAGCAAACTATTTTTGCTTAAGAACAATGTATGAAAAAGATGGATTAGTGACGCAATGATAAAAAAATTCTTACAAAGTTGTCTGAAATGATGTTATAACGGTTCAACTTGTGCACCAGTGGCACATATCCATGATAAATATTGCTAGTCATGTAATGTTTAGCATCATACTCAACATCATGAATAAATGATATCAGATGATTTTTCTCCAACCAAGTAAGCTTGGAGTCATAACTGTAGTAGGTCCGATCTATTATCTGTCGGGTAGTTCTTGTAGCACGGAAATAAGCTAATAATTGAAAATAAAGAAATTTAGTCGGGATGAGTATCAAATACTTTTCAATAATCAACATAACAAATCTGTCGACAAACGCACCTAGAGGTAGAACTGGAATCGTCATTACCAAGATCGAAGCTAGTGTTCATGTCCTCATCCAACCCATGTGCCTTGCGAAATGCTCTCCAATTAGAGCAACCATAATATGTGTAATCTTTGTTATTCTTCATCTTAACAACAAAAGTGTAATGCTCCATTCTTAGGTGAGCTATCTTAGGCTCTGTACTACCCTTCTCTTTGAAATGGAACTTGTCCAAAACAGCGAATCTTGCATGGCAGAAACGCACTAGTTGAAATGTACAACAGAAATTAAGCGTTAATCAAAGCAAAAAAGCACACGTCATACTTCATTAACAATAAATACACATGTCGTCTTCACATACCGTAATAATTTAAAAGTCATCATGTAGCTTGACGGTGAATGATATATCATTGTCTAGGTGAGGATAAAGGTCACATATACCCCTATCATCCTGAGACGATGTCGACATTTCTTGTGTCCATGATTCTAAGATAAAAAATTGATGGCAATTTTTTTAGCAAGATCATCATATAATATCACTAATACATATAATATCACTAGCGATCATCGGTGACTCTTCATATAATATTACTAATACATGTTGAATAATCCAATTAATGGAGCATCGAATATTATCACTAATACAACTCGAATATTATCGAATAATCTAGTTGACTCACGGTTCCTAAGGCGCGACGTGGCTTGAGACTGAGTCGGTATTTCCCCCAAAGAGGAAGGGATGATGCAGCACATCGACGGTAAGTATTTCCCTCAATTATGAAACCAAGGTATCGAACCAGTAGAATGATCATCATCACAATGTTACGAAACCAAGGTATCGAACTAATACTTCATTAACAACACCTGCACACAAAGAACAAATACTTGCAATCCGACGCGAAAGAGAGGTTGTCAATATCTCTACGGTAAAAAGATAGATTAGGTAGTGATAGATTGGAGAGATAGATCTCTCAAGAATACAAAATAAAAAGGGCAAATAAAAAGTGCAGCATGGTATTTTTGGTTTTTTGGAAAAATTGATGTGGAAACAAAAGCGGCAAAAAGATAGATCGAAAAGCAATATGTTGGAAAAGTAGACCCGGGGGATGTAGGATTCACTAGTGGCTTCTCTCATGAGTATAACACACGGTGGGTGAACAAATTATTGTTGGGCAATTGATAGAATATCAAATAATCATGACGATATCCAAGGGATGATCATTATATAGGTATCACGTCCAAGATTAGTAGACCGAAACGATTGTGCATCTACTACTATTACTCCACATATCGACCGCTATCCAGCATGTATCTAGTGTATTAAGTTCATGGAAAAATGAATGATGAGGATATGTACCTAGGGTAGGGTCCTAGGCCTGACCTAGACCCCCTACCTAAGGGCATGACATTGGAGGACTTGAAGATCACAAATAAAGCTTCCGACTGGATTCCCAGTGGCGCTCAAGTCACTCGATTGGCAATCCACTCGGAGACTTCTTCCTCCACTCGACGGTCGACTATCACTAGGAAGACCTTATTTCCACTCGATGCCAGAAGACCAGAAGCCATATCTAGGAGGCCAACGGGCAGGCGTTAACCTTTTAGTCATTAATAGATTTTATTATGTATGTTACCGGTAACGCCAATCTTTAAACCCATGATCGGACCCTTAGATGCCGACCAATTATGAGGGACAGCGAACTCTATATAAGCCGCTCCTCCCCTCTAGCATAAGGGTTCACAACCACTATAATCCCAACATTCCACACGACAAAGCTCCCGATCACTGAGACGTAGGGTTGTTACTGATACGTCTCCAACGTATCTACTTTTCCAAACTCTTTCTTGTTTTGGACTCTAATTTGCATGATTTGAATGAAACTAACCCGGACTGACGCTGTTTTCAGCAGAACTGCCATGGTGTTATTTTTGTGCAGAAATAAAAGTTCTCGGAATGACCTGAAAATTGACGAGGATTTTTTGTGGAATATATATAAAATACCGGCGAAAGAATCAACGGAGGAGGAGCAGCAAGTGGGCCACGAGCCCTGGAGGCACGGGCTCCCCTGGCCGCGCCTGGCAGGCACATGGGGCCCACATGGCTCCCCCGACCTCCTCTCCACTTCCATACAACCCTATTCATCCCAGAAAAAATCAAGGAGAAGAAATAATCACGTTTTACTCTACGGAGCCGCCGCCACCACCTGTTCTTCCTTCGGAGGGCAGATCTAGAGTCTGTTTTGGGCTCCGGAGAGTGGAAATCGAAGCCATCGTCATCATTAACCTTCCTCCATCGCCAATTTCATGATGCTCTTCATCGTTCGTGAGTAATCTTATCGTAGGCTTGCTGGACGGTGATGAGTTGGATGAGATCTATCATGTAATCGAGTTAGTTTTGATGGGGTTTGATCCCTAGTATCCACTATGTTCTAAGATTGATGTGGCTACTACTTTGCTATGCTTAATGCTTGTCACTAGGGCCCGAGTGCCATGATTTCAGATCTGAACCTATTATGTTTCATCAATATATGTGAGTTCTTGATCCTATTTTGCAAGTTGTAGTCACCTACTATGTGTTATGACCCGGCAACCCCGGAGTGACAATAACCGGAACCACTCCCGGAGATGGCCATAGTATGAGGATTCCATGTATTTGACATGTGTTAATGCTTTGTTCCGGTACTCTATTAAAAGGAGACCTTAATATCCCTAAGTTTCCATTAGGACCTCGCTGTCACGGGAGGGATGGACGAAAGATGACATGCAAGTTCTTTTCCATAAGCACGTATGACTATATACGGAATACATGCCAACATTACATTGACGAACTGGAGCTAGTTACATATTACCCTATGTTATAACTTTTACATGATGAATATCATCCGGCATAATCATCCATCACCGATCCAATGCCTACGAGCTTTTCCTATACTGGTTCTTGCTTTGTTACTTTTCCGCTACTGCTGTCACACTCGCTATACCAATCACTACTGCTACTGTCACTACTCTTACTGCTACTATCATAGTACTTTGCTACTAAAACTTTGCTGCAGATACTAAATCTTTTAGGTGTGGTTGAATTGACAACTTAACTGCTAATACTCGAGAATATTCTTTGGCTCCCCTTGTGTCGAATCAATAAATTTGGGTTGAATACTATACCCTCGAAAACTGTTGCGATCCCCTATACTTGTGGGTTATCAAGACATTTTTCTGGCGCCGTCGCGGGGGAGCATAGCTCTATTCTCTGAGTCACTTGGGATTTATATCTATTGATCACTATGAAGAATTTGCGAGATCCAGAAACTAAAGTTCTTCCCTCAACCACGAGGACAGGTAAGGAACTGCCATCTAGCTCTGCACTTGATTCACCTTCTGTTATGAGTAAATTTGCGACACCACCACCTGCTATTAATTCTGATATGTCACCTGTGCTTGATGATGCTACTTCTTCTATACATGATAATTATGATGATGCCTTTCTTGGTAATGATATGCCACTTGGTGAATTTCTTGATGCACAAATTGCTAGAGTTACTACTGAATCAAATGATACTTCTGAAACTGATGAAACTATTGAAATAGAACCTGTTGTTACACCTGTTAGACCTAGTTCTCCTAAATATGAATTGCCTAATATACCTAAGGGTTATGTTATGGAAGGAGAGGTAGTTGAAGACTTTCTTGCTTGTAAGGATAGCTATGATCTTGAGAAATTATTAATTAAGTGGAAAGAAAAATCTCTAAATGCTAGAATGAAATATGATCCTAAGTTTGCTACTTCACCTATATTTATTACTGATAAGGATTATGAGTTCTTTGTCGATCCTGAGTTAATCACTTTGGTTGAATCTGATCCTTTTCATGGTTATGAATCTGAAACTGTTGTAGCTCATCTTACTAAACTGAATGATATTGCCACCCTATTCACAAATGAGGAAAAAAATTCGCTATTACTATATCCTTAAGTTGTTTCCTTTCTCACTAAAGGGTGATGCTAAAACTTGGTTTACTTCTCTTGCTCCTGGTTGTGTGCGTAGTCCCCAGGATATGGTACACTACTTCTCTGAGAAATATTTTCCTGCCCATAAGAAACAAGCTACCTTGCAGGATATGTATAACTTTGTGCAAATTGAAGAAGAGAGTCTCCCACAAGCTTGGGGGAGGCTTGTCCAGTTACTAAATGCTTTGCCTGATCACCCTGTTAAGAAAAATGAAATACTTGATATCTTTTATAATGGACTAACCAATGCTTCTAGGGACCACCTAGATAGTTGCGCTGGTAGTGTTTTCAGGGAATGAACTGTGGAACAAACTGAAATTCTATTGAATAATATCTTGAGCAATAATAATGCTTGGACTATTCCTGAACCACCTCCGAAGCCAACTCCGAAGAAAAGAGGTATTCTATTCCTCAGTCCTGAAGATATGCAAGAAGCAAAGAAATCTATGCGAGAGAAAGGTATTAAATCTGAAGATGTTAAGAATCTACCACCTATTAAAGAGATACATGGTCTTGATAACCCAACAAAGGTAGAAGAGATACATGGTCTTGACAACTCGACACAGGTAGTAGAGGTAAATCCTCTTCGTAGATTCAATGAGAGTGATATTCCTTATGATAAACCTTCTAGCTTATGCTTAGATGAATTTCATAATTTTGTTGCCAAACAACAAAGTTTTAATGATTATGTTAGCAGACAACTGAAACAAAATGCTCGTATGATTAATCATATAAGTGTTTGTTTCGATGGAAATGTTAATGATCTTAAGCTTATTAGTAAACATGCTTCTATGGTCACCACTCAAGTAGAGCAAGTACTTAAGGCTCAGAATGATTTTCTTAATGAATTGAATGATAATTCTGTAAGAGTTGTTACTAGAGGTGGTAGAATGACTCAGGAACCTTTGTATCCTGAGGGCCATCCTAAGAGAATTGAGCAAGATTCTCAAGGAATTAATACTGATGCACCTAGTTATCCTGGTAATAGGAAGAAAAAGAAAGATGATAGGAACTTGCATGCTAGTGAACCTGTTGCTATTTCACCTGAAAATCCAAATGATGTATCCATTTCTGATGCTGAGACACAATCTGGTGCTGAACATGAGCCTAGTGATAATATTGATAATGATGTTCATATTGATGCTCAACCTAGTAATTATAATGATGTGGAGATTGAACCTGCTATTGAACTTGATAACCCACAACCTAGGAACAAAAGATATGATAAGAGTGATTTTATTGCTAGGAAGCACGGTAAAGAAAGAGAACCATGGGTTCAAAAACCCATGCCCTTTCCGCCTAAGCCATCCAAGAAAAAGGATGATGAGGATTTTGAGCGCTTCGTTGAAATGCTTAGACCTATCTTTTTGCAAATGCGTTTGACTGATATGCTTAAAATGTCTCCTTATGCTAAATACATGAAAGATATTGTGACTAATAAAAGGAAGATACCTGATGTTGAGATTTCCACCATGCTTTCTAATTACACTTTTAAGGGTGGGACTCCTAAGAAACTAGGTGATCCTGGAGTACCCACTATACCTTGCTCCATTAAAGGAAACTATGTTAAAACTGCTTTATGTGATCTTGGAGTCGGTGTTAGTGTTATGCCTCTATATTTATATCGTGGACTTGAATTGGATAAGTTAACATCTACGGAAATTTCTTTGCAAATGGCCGATAAATCAACTGCTTTACCTATCGATATTTGCGAGGATGTTCCTGTTGTGGTTGCAAATGTTACTATCTTAATGGACTTTGTTCTTCTTGATATCCCCGAGGATGATGCCATGGAAATCATCCTTGGAAGACCCTTTTTAAACACTGCGGGAGCTGTTATTGATTGCAACAAAGGCAATGTCACTTTCCATGTTGATGGTAATGAGCACACGGTGCACTTTCCAAAGAAACAATATAGGGTTCATTGCATAAATTCTATTGAAAAACCTTCATCAATTATTATTGGAAGCTTTGAATTTCCTACACCTACTGTCAAGATGAGATATGATATACTTATTGTTGGGGATATGCACATCCCCATTGAGGTAACTTAGTGATTTTTCGAAAGTTCTCCTGTTTCATGTGATTCGGAAAAAGTTTGTCGAGGAGACTTGATCAACCTCACCGATGGATTTCTTTTGATGACCATGAGATGCATGAATCTAGAAGTCACAATCTTCTGTTCCCAACTTTTACTTTCTGTTATTTAGTAGAAAAATAATAAAAATAGCATTATTCTCCTGTTTTCTACATTATCTGTCCAATAAAAAATTAACCTGAAAATAAAAGTTCTTCAAATGCCCTCAAATTCAAGTGCGATTTTTTCTGGAATATTTAAGAATTTTTGAGACAAATAACAACCGGAGGGGATGCACCAGTGGGTCACGAGACCAGGAGGCGCGGCCACCCCCCTGGCCGCGCCTGGTAGGCTCTTGGGGCCCACGTGTTGGGAGACGTAGTAGTAAATCAAAATTTTCCTACGTGTCACCAAGATCTATCTATGGAGAAACCAGCAACGAGAGGGGAGAGATTGCATCTTCATACCTTTGAAGATCGCTAAGTAGAAGCGTTACAAGAACGCGGTTGATGGAGTCGTACTCGCAGCGATCCAGATCGCGGTGGATTCCGATCTAAGCACCGAACAACGGCGCCTCCGCGTTCAACACACGTGCAGCCCGGTGACGTCTCCTACGCCTTGATCCAGCAAGGAGTAAGGAGAGGTTGGGGAAGGGCTCCAGCAGTAGCACGACGGCGTGGTGGTGGTGGAGTAACAAGGTATCCCGACAGGGTTTCGCCTAAGCGTAGCGGAGGAGGAAGAAGAGAGGTAGGGCTTCGCCGTGAGAGAGAGAGTTCAGATCTATTATCAAGAGGCAAAACCCTTGGGTATATATAGGAGGAGGGAGAGGGAGGGCTGCCTTGTCCCCTCCTCCAAGGAGGAGAGGTTCGGCCGACCCTAGGGAGGAGTCCACCTCCCACAAGGGAGGTGGATCTCTTCCTTTTGAATCTTTTCAGCCCTTATCTCTTATCTCCAGCCGCATGGGCCTTCATAGAAGGTCTTGGCCATCCCAATATGGGCTGGCACACCTCCTCTAAGGGCCCATGAAGTCCTATGGTCGTCACACCCCTCCCGGGGGTCCTCTGGCACCCTCCCGGCACTCCCGGTGCAATACCGATGAGCCCAAAAACTTTCCGGTGACCAAGACTGGACTTCCTATATATCAATCTTTACCTCCGGACCATTCAGGAGCTCCTCGTGACATCCGGGATCTCATCCGGGACTCCAAACAACCTTCGGTAATCACGTATACCATTTCCCTATAACCCTAGCGTCATCGAACCTTAAGTGTGTAGACCCTACGGGATCGGGAGACACGTAGACATGACCGAGACACCTCTCTGGCCAATAACCAACAGCGGGATCTGGATACCCATGTTGGCTCCCACGTACTCCATGATGATCTCATCGGATGAAGGACGATGTCGGGGATTCAATCAATCCCGTATTCAATTCCCTTTGTCTATCGGTATGATACTTGCCCGAGATTCGATCGTCGGTATCCCTATACCTTGTTTAATCTCGTTACCGGCAAGTCTCTTTACTCGTTCCATAATACATCATCCCGTGGCTAACTCCTTAGTCACATTGAGCTCATTTTGATGATGTCTTACCGAGTGGGCCCAGACATACCTCTGCGTCACACAGAGTGACAAATCCCAGTCTTGATTCGTGCCAACCCAAGAGACACTTTCGGAGATACCCGTAGTGCACCTTTATAGCCACCCAGTTACGTTGTGACGTTTGGCACACCCAAAGCATTCCTACAGTATCCGGGAGTTGCACAATCTCATGGTCTAAGGAAACGATACTTGACATTGAAAAGCTTTAGCAGACGAACTACACGATCTTGTGCTATGCTTAGGATTGGGTCTTGTCCATCACATCATTCTCCTAATGATGTGATCCCGCTATCAACGACATCCAATGTCCATGGTCATAAAACCGTGACCATCTATTGATCAACGAGCTAGCCAACTAGAGGCACTAGGGACATGTTGTGGTCTATGTATTCACACATGTATTACGGTTTCTGATTAATACAATTGTAGCACGAACAATAGACAATTATCATGTACTAGGAAATACAGTAATAACCATTTTATTATTGCCTCTAGGGCATATTTCCAACAGTCTCCCACTTGCACTAGAGTCAATAATCTAGTTACATTGTGATGAATCGAACACCCATAGCATTCTGGTGTTTATCATGTTTTGCTCGTGAGAGAGGTTTAGTCAATGGATCTGCGACATTTAGATCTGTATGTACTTTACAAATATCTATATCTCCCTCCTGAATGTAATCACTGATGGAGTTCAAGCGGCGCTTGATGTGTCTTGTCTTCTTGTGAAACCTGGGCTCCTTCGCAAGGGCAATAGCTCCAGTGTTGTCACAGAGTAGAGTCATCAGGCCCGACACATTGGGAATTACTCCTAGGTCGGTGATGAACTCCTTCATCCAGACTCCCTCCTTCTTTGCTTCCGAAGCAGCTATGTACTCCGCTTCACATGTAGATGCCGCCACGACACTTTGCTTGCTGCTGCACCAGCTAACTGCCCCTCCGTTCAAAATATACACGTATCTGTTTGCGACTTGGAGTCATCTGGATCTGTGTCGAAGCTAGCATCGACGTAACCCTTTACGACGAGCTGTTCGGCACCTCCATATACGAGAAACATGTCCTTTGTCCTTTTCAGGTACTTCAGGATATTCTTGACCGTTGTCCAGTGTTCCGCTCCAGGATCACTCTGGTACCTCCCTACCAAACTTATGGCAAGGTTCACATCAGGTCTGGTACACAGCATGGCATACATAATAGAGCCTATGGCTGAAGCATAGGGGATGACACTCATCTCTTCTCTATCCTTTGTGATCGGGCATTGAGTCGCACTCAATCTCACACCCTGTAACACAGGCAAGAACCCCTTCTTGGACTGATCCATATTGAACTCCTTCAATATCTTTTCAAGGTATGTGCTTTGTGAAAGACCTATGAGGCGTCTCGATCTGTCTCTATAGATCTTAATACCTAATATGTAAGAAGCTTCTCCAAGGTCTTTCATTCAAAAACACTTATTCAAGTAGGCCTTTATACTTTCCAAGAGTTCTATATCATTTCCCATTATTAGCATGTCATCCACATATAATATAAGAAATGCTACAGAGCTCCCACTCACTTTCTTATAAATACAGGGTTCTCCATAAACCTGTACAAACCCAAACACTTTAATCACCTCATTAAAGCGAATGTTCCAACTCCGAGATGCTTGCACCAGCCCATAGATGGAGCGCTGGAGCTTGCTTACTTTGTTAGCATCTTTATGATCGACAAAACCTTTCGGCTGCATCATATACAGTTCTTCCTTGAGGAAGCCATTAAGGAATGTTGTTTTGACGTCCATTTGCCAGATCTCATAATAATAAAATGCGGCAACTGCTAACATGATTCGGACAGACTTTAGCATCGCTACGGGTGAGAAAGTCTCATCGTAGTCAACTACTTGAACTTGTCGATAACCCTTAGCGACAAGCCGAGCCTTATAGGCGGTAACATTACTGTCCGCGTCAGTCTTCTTCTTAAATGGCTCGCTTATCATAAGGCAAGTCCACCAAAGTCCACACTTTGTTCTCATACATGGATCCTATCTCGGATTTCATGGCCTCAAGCCATTTGTTGGAATTCGGGCCCGCCATCGCTTCTTCATAGTTGGAAGGTTCACCGTTGTCCAACAACATGAAATCTAGGACAGGATTGCCGTACCACTCTGGTGCGGAATGTGTCCTAGTGGACCTTCGAATAGCAACTTGATCTGAAGCTTCATGATCATCATCATTAACTTCCTCTCTAGCAAGTGTAGGCTCCACAGAAACAACTTCCTGTGCTGCGCTATTCTCCGGTTCGAGTGGAGGTACAATTACCTCATCAAGTTCTATTTTCCTCCCACTTACTTCTTTTGAGAGAAACTCTTTCTCGAGAAAGGATCCATTCTTGGCAACAAAGACTTTGCCTTCGGATCGTAGGTAGCAGGTATACCCAATAGTCTCTTTGGGATATCCTATGAAGACACACTTTTCCGCTTTGGGTTTGAGCTTCTCAGGTTGAAGTTTCTTCACATAAGCATCGCATCCCCAAACTTTTAGAAACGACGGCTTAGGTTTCTTTCCAAACCATAATTCATACGGTGTCGTCTCAACGGATTTAGACGGTGCCCTATTTAAAGTGAATGCGGCAGTCTCTAATGCATATCCCCAAAATGATAGCGGTAAGTCGGTAAGAGACATCATAGATCGCACCATATCCAATAGAGTGCGATTACGATGTTTAGACACACCATTTCGCTGAGGTGTGCCGGGCGGCATGAGTTGTGAAACAATTCCACATTTCCTAAGGTGCGTGCCGAACTCGTGACTTAAATATTCTTCGCCACGATCAGATTGTAGGCATTTTATTTTCCTGTCACGTTAATTCTCTACCTCACTCTGAAATTCCTTGAACCTTTCAAAGCTTTCAGACTTGTGTTTCATTAAGTAGACATACCCATATCTGCTCAAGTCATTAGTGAGGGTGAGAACATAACGGTAGCCACCACGAGCCTGGACGCTCATTGGACCGCATACATCGGTATGTATTATCTCCAACAAGTCAGTTGCTCGCTCCATTGTTCCGGAGAACGGAGTCTTGGTCATCTTGCCCATGAGGCATGGTTCGCACGTGTCAAATGATTCGAAATCAAGTGACTCCAAAAGTCCATCAGCATGGAGCTTCTTCAAGCGTTTGACACCAATATGACCAAGGCGGCAGTGCCACATGTAAGTGGGACTATCGTTATCAACCTTACACTTTTTGGTACTCACACTATGGACATGTGTAACATATCGTTCGAGATTCATCAAAAAGAAAACCATTGACCAGCGGGGCATGACCATAAAACATTTCTCTCATATAAATAGAACAACCATTATTCTCAGATTTAAATGAGTAGCCATGTCGCATCAAGCGAGATCCAAATACAATGTTCATGCTCAAAGCTGGTACTAAATAAAAATTATTAAGGTTTAAAACTAATCCCGAAGGTAGATGTAGAGGTAGCGTGCCGACGGCGATCACATCGACCTTGGAACCATTCCCGATGCGCATCGTCACCTCGTCTTTTGCCAGCCTCCGCTTATTCCGCAACTCCTGCTTGGAGTTACAAATGTGAGCAACTGCACCGGTATCAAATACCCAGGAGCTACTACGAGCGCTGGTTAAGTACACATCAATAACAAGTATATCACATATACCTTTAACGTTGCCGTCCTTCTTATCCGCTAAGTACTTGGGGAAGTTCCGCTTCCAGTGACCGGTACCCTTGCAATAAAAGCACTCAGTCTCAGGCTTGGGTCCATTCTTGTTCTTCTTCTTCCCGGAAACATGCTTACCGGGTGCGGCAACAGATTTGCCATCCTTCTTGAAGTTCTTCTTACCCTTGCCTTTCTTGAAACTAGTGGTCTTATTTACCATCAACACTTGATTCTCCTTTTTGATCTCGACCTCCGCTGATTTCAGCATCAAGTACAACTCAGGAATGGACTTCTCCATCCCTTGCATGTTGTAGTTCATCAAGAAGCTCTTGTAGCTAGGTGGAAGCGACTGGAGGATTCTGTCAATGATCGAGTCATCCAAGAGATTAACTCCCAGCTGAGTGAAGCGGTTGTGTAGCCTAGACTTCTTGAGGATGTGCTCACTGACAGAACTGTTCTCCTCCATCTTACAACTAAAGAACTTGTCGGAGACTTCATATCTCTCGACCCAGGCATGAGTTTGGAAAACCAGTTTCAGCTCTTGGAACATCTCATATGCTCAGTGTTGCTCAAAACTCTTTTGGAGCCCCGGTTCTAAACTGTAAAGCATGCCGCACTGAACAAGGGAGTAATCATCGCAGCGTGACTGCCAAGCGTTCGTAACGTCTTGGTCCGCTAGGAAAATGGGTGGGTCACCTAGCTGTGCATCAAGGACATACAATCTCTTGGAAGCTATGAGGATGATCCTCAAGCCATGGACCCAGTCCGCATAGTTTCTTCCATCATCTTTCATCTTGGTTTTCTCTAGGAACGCGTTGAAGTTAAGGGTGACATTCGCGTTGGCCATTGGATCTACAATATAGATTGTAAAGACAATTTTAGACTAAGTTCATGATAATTAAGTTCACATAATCAAATTATTTAATAAAATCCCACTCAGATAGACATCTCTCTAGTCATCCAAGTGATACATGATCCATGTCAACTAGCCCGTGTCCGATCATCGCGTGAGACGGACTAGTCATCTATGGTGAACATCTCTATGTTGATCGTATATTCTATACGACTCATGTTCGACCTTTCATTCTTCCGTGTTCCGAGTCCATGTTTGTACATGCTAGGCTCGTCAAGTCAACCTAAGTGTTTCGCGTGTGTAAATCTGGCTTACACCCATTGTATGCAAACATTAGAACCTATCACACCCGATCATCACGTGGTGCTTCGGAACAACGATCCTTAGCAACGATGCACAGTTAGGGTGAACACATCTCTTAAAATTTTATTGAGAGATCATCTTATTTACTACCGTCGTTCTAAGCAAATAAGATATAAACATGATAAACATCACATGCAATCAATATAGTGACATGATATGGCCAATATCATCTTGCTCCTTTGATCTCTATCTTTGGGGCACCGTGATCATCACTGTCACCGGCACGACACCATGATCTCCATCATCGTGTCTTCATGAAGTTGTCTCGCCAACTATTAGTTCTACTACTATGGCTAACGTTTAGCAATAAAGTAAAGTAATTACATGGCGTTTATGATTGACACGCAGGTCATACAATAAGACAACTCCTATGGCTCCTGCCGGTTGTCATAGTCATCGACATGCAAGTCGTGAATACTATTACAAGAACATGATCAATCTCATACATCACAATGCATCACATCACATCCTTTTGGCCATATCACATCACAAGGCATATGCTGCAAAAACAAGTTAGACGTCTTCTAATTTGTAGTTGCAAGTTTTTACGTGGCTGCTATAGGTTTCTAGCAAGAACGTTTCTTACCTACGCCAAAACCACAACGTGATATGCCAATTGCTATTTACCCTTCATAAGGACCCTTTTCATCAAATCCAATCCGACTAAGATGGGAGAGACAGACACCCGATAGCCACCTTATGCAACTAGTGCATGTCAGGCGGTGGAACCGGTCTCACGTAAGCGTACGTGTAAAGTTGGTCTGGGCCGCTTCATCCCACAATACCGTCGAATCAAGATAGGACTAGTAACGGCAAGCATATTAACAAGATCAACGCCCACAACTGCTTTGTGTTCTACTCATGCATAGATTCTACGCATAGACCTAGCTCACGATGCCACCGTTGGGAGACGTAGTAGTAAATCAAAATTTTCCTACGTGTCACCAAGATCTATCTATGGAGAAACCAGCAACGAGAGGGGAGAGATTGCATCTTCATACCTTTGAAGATCGCTAAGTAGAAGCGTTACAAGAACGCGGTTGATGGAGTCGTACTCGCAGCGATTCAGATCGTGGTGGATTCCGATCTAAGCGCCGAACAACGGCGCCTCCGCATTCAACACACGTGCAGCCCGGTGACGTCTCCTAGGCCTTGATCCAGCAAGGAGGAAGGAGAGGTTGGGGAAGGGCTCCAGTAGAAGCACGACAGCGTGGTGGTGGTGGAGTCACAAGGTATCCCGACAGGGCTTCGCCTAAGCGCCGCGGAGGAGGAAGAAGAGAGGTAGGGCTTCGCCGTGAGAGCGAGAGTTCAGATCTATTCTCAAGAGGTAAAACCCTTTGGTATATATAGGAGGAGGGAGAGGGAGGGCTGCCTTGGCCCCTCCTCCAAGGAGGAGAGGTTCGGCCTACCCTAGGGAGGAGTCCACCTCCCACAAGGGAGGTGGATCTCTTCCTTTTGAATCTTTTCAGCCCTTATCTCTTATCTCCAGCCGCATGGGCCTTCATAGAAGGTCCTGGCCAGCCCAATAAGGGCTGGCACACCTCCTCTAAGGGCCCATGAAGTCCTATGGTCTTCACACCCCTCCCGAGGGTCCTCCGGCACCCTCCCGGCACTCCCGGTACAATACCGATGAGCCCGAAAACTTTCCGGTGACCAAAACTGGACTTCCTATATATCAATCTTTACCTCCAGACCATTCCAGAGCTCCTCGTGACGTCCGCGATCTCATACGGGACTCCGAAAAACCTTTGGTAATCACGTATACCATTTCCCTCTAACCCTAGCGTCATCGAACCTCAAGTGTGTAGACCCTACGGGTTCGGAAGACACGTAGACATGACCGAGACACCTCTCTGGCCAATAACCAACAGCGGGATCTGGATACCCATGTTGCCTCCCACGTACTCCACGATGATCTCATCGGATGAACCACGATATCAGGGATTCAATCAATCCCGTATTCAATTCCCTTGGTCTATCGGTATGATACTTGCCCGAGATTCAATCGTCGGTATCCCTATACCTTGTTCAATCTCATTACCGGCAAGTCTCTTTACTCGTTCCGTAATACATCATCCCATGGCTAACTCCTTAGTCACATTGAGCTCATTTTGATGATGTCTTACCGAGTGGGCCCAGAGATACCTCTCCGTCACACGGAGTGACAAATCCCAGTCTTGATTTGTGCCAACCCAATAGACACTTTCGGAGATACCCGTAGTGCACCTTTATAGCCACCTAGTTACGTTGTGACATTTGGCACACCCAAAGCATTCCTACGGTATCCGGGACTTGCACAATATCATGGTCTAAGGAAACGATACTTGACATTGAAAAGCTTTAGCAGACGAACTACACGATCTTGTGCTATGCTTAGGATTGGGTCTTGTCCATCACATCATTCTCCTAATGATGTGATCCCGCTATCAACGACATCCAATGTCCATGGTCATGAAACCGTGAACATCTATTGATCAATGAGCTAGCCAACTAGAGGCTTACTAGGGACATGTTGTGGTCTATGTATTCACACATGTATTACGGTTTCTGGTTAATACAATTGTAGCACGAACAATAGACAATTATCATGAACTTGGAAATACAATAATAACCATTTTATTATTGCCTCTAGGGCATATTTCCAACACCACGTGGCCCCCCTCCACTTATTCCAGCCACCATCTCCTTCTTCCACCTCCAGAAAAAATCATTCCATAGCTCAAACCCGTGTTCTTGCTCATTTTGCTGCGTTTTTCGATCTTCTTGTGCAAAGCTCCATTCACCAAACTGTTTTAGGGAATTGTTCCTTGGTATGTGACTCCTCCATTGGTCCAATTAGTTTTTGTTCTAGTGCTTTATTATTGCATATTGTTGCTGCCTTGGTGACCCTGTTCTTGAGCTTTGCATGTCAATTTTATTTGGTCCTAAGTAGTTTTGATGCAAGATATGGCCTCTAGGCATTTGTAGGTGTAGTTGCTATGAGTTTTGTTAAGTTGTGTTCACTTTTATTTTGAGTCACTAAAAATTTCAGAATTATTTCAGACAAAGGAAAATGTTTAGGAAGAGCTATCATGGTGGTTCCTCGAGCAGGAGAGGTCCCCGTCCCGCGATTCGGGAGCCCGATTTTTATCAGCTGAGAGACGCATCGGTGAAACCATGTGAATGGCCTTCCGATGAATTCATGATTCATGTAGGCTTCAAGGACGAGTTTGATACGCTCATCTGCAACACCGGGCTCGAGGAATTCATTTCTGACAAATGTGAACAGTATAGTTCCCTCACTGCCTCCTTTGTCCGTAGATTTAAATTTTCATCTAGCCGTAACACATCCATATTGTTTGATCTTTATGATAAATCATATACCATGCACTTAGAGGATTTTAATAGAATATGTAAGATACCTGATTGGTCATCGGTTAGAGATTTTACTGGTGGTATAACTGTTGGAGAGACTAGAGATGTTACGCAGGCTTCCATGGGGAGCATTTATTTTCCTGCATTACATTATTTTGCTCTCTAATAGGTAGATCATAGCCACCTCTGTGCTCCTGACCTCAGTATACTTAAGAGTGCAGTAACAGGCGATAGAAGTTTTAATATGGGAGCTATAATTGCTAGGAGATTAAATAACAATGCTAATGAGGGATATTTCTTTGGTGGAATCGATGCCACTCGCCTAGCTAATTATCTTAGAATACCCATCCAGGCTGGAGATACCCCGCTCCACAATGCATTCCTTGATCGTGCTGCCATGATACGCTTCCAGTTCCTTGAGAGGAGCAATGAGTCCCTCCTATACCGGCTAATATTTGATCGACAGTGTGTTTTCCATATTACTCTTCCTGCTCCTGCCTTCTTTGATTTTCAGGGAAAATGAAGATATTACATAACTAGAAGAGAGGCAGAAGAGTATGAGAGAGAAGAGAAGGCTGCTCGCCTCTGTGAGGCAGCTATTCAGGCGGTAGCTGCCACGTCCCAGTACAACCCCCATTATGATTTTGGATATTACCCAGACCAGCCATAGGAGTATACCAACTTAGGCCAAAAGCCTAAGCTTGGGGGAGTACGTGTTTCTCACCGACTTTATATTCATGTTCACACATTCACTTTGATAGCCGGTGTTTACACTTTTTCATTATATCATCCACGCTAGTTTACTTTCTTTTCTCGCATTCTTCTTGTGTGTTTGATTAAACTTGAGAAAATCCAAAACAATTAAAAATGAGAAAAACAAAAAATAAATTAGTTATAGCTTTATATTCTTGCATGCTTAGTAGTAACTGAAAAGAAAACCCAAAAAGATTTGTCCATTCTTCTTTTGCTTGTTGGGAGCTTTCCCGTGTAAATATTTTTCTTTTTCTTTGGGTCGAGGTAGAATACCATGATTAAAATGATTAGTGTCTCTCATATGCATTATTGTTTACCCGTCAAAGAGCCATATTACCTTGTCTTCTCCTCTGAGTTTGCTTGTAGATTCCAGCTTAGTCCAATGCACAAACACTCTTATTATTATTCACACCATTCGGTCATGCAAGTGAAAGGCAATAATGACGATATATGATGAAGTGACTGAGCCTGGAAAAGCTGGTATGAACTCGACCTATTTTGTTTTTGTAAATATGACCTGCTCATCGTTCCTAATTCAGCATTGTTATGAGAGAAGCATTTTTGCAATGACAACTTAGAGATCATAGTTTATTATGCCATGCTTAATTTGCTAGGAGCTTATAATGGTTTGTCTTGTATGCCAACATGAATATCAAAATTATTGTGATGTAGTATGATAGGATGGTATCCTCCTTTGAATGATTCAAGTGGCTTGACTTGGCACATGTTCACTCATGTAGTTGAAACAAAATCAACATAGCCTCCAAGATATTCATGTTCATGGTGATTTATATCCTACTCATGCTTGCACTCAATGTTGGTTAATCTCAATGCATGTTTATGACCGTTGTCGCTCTCTAGTTGGTCGCTTCCCAGTCTTTTGCTAGCCTTCACTTGTACTAAGCGGGAATACTGCTTGTTCATCCACTTCCCTAAACCCAAAGTTATTTCATATGAGTCCACCATACCTACCTATATGCGGTATCTACCTGCCGTTCCAAGTAAATTTGCATGTGCCATTCTCTAAACCTTTGAATAATAACTGTTTTGTATGCCTGAACCGCTCATGTTGTGACAAGGGGCGGTCAGTATCTTCCATGCTAGGCATGTTATCCTTGATATGTGTTTATTCACTATCACTCACGAGAAAGGGGCCGGTAATCAGAATGCCCAGTTCCATGCTCGAATCAAATAAAAATATAATTGCAAACAAAACTCCCCCGGGATTGTTGTTGGTATGGACGGCACCCGAGGATTCGGCTAGTCGTGGAGTGTGATTGATTGGTGGTGAGGGATTCAAAACTTTACTATTCTGTTTGCGAACCGCCTATAATACGTGTAGCATGGAAGATGGTGAAAACTCTTTGTTATTGCGTTGACAATGAAAGCATGCCACCCCAAAAATCATCTATCTCTGTTTTAAAAAGCTTGAGCTCTGGCACCTCTGCAAATCAATGCTTCCCTCTGGGAAGGGCCTACCTATTTACATTTCTGTTGAGTCATCCTATTCTTATTAAAAGCACCAACTAGAGAGCACCTCCGTCATTTGTATGCTTTGATATTAATTGATATTGAGTATGCTTATGACTAGATCTTCTTTACCATGAATTACAACTTCTAGTCAGCCCTTGGTCTTTGAAGGTGCTCTGCATTTATATTTTGCGATCTCAGAAAGGGCTAGCGAGATACCATCTATTCATATTGTATCATGATTGTTTTGATTGAAGTGTTGAGGTTTGAAACTTATTATTATTACTCGCTAGTTGATTATGTCATTGATATGAGTATACCATGAGAACTTTGTGTCATTGCTTATGTGGTTAGCTTATGATCTTCCTAAAAATCTGAATATGAGTTAGACATAATTATAACAACAAGATCAAACAGAGTTCGTAAAAGTTTTTATTTTGTCTCTTTCAATTTATCAACTGAATTGCTTCAGGACAAGCAAGGCTTTAACCTTGGGGGAGTTGATACATCTCCAATGTATCTACTTTTCCAAACTCTTTTGCCCTTGTTTTGGACTCTAATTTGCATGATTTGAATGAAACTAACCCGGACTGATGCTGTTTTCAGCAGAACTGTCATGGTGTTATTTTTGTGCAGAAATAAAAGTTCTCAGAATGACTTGAAAATTGACGAGGATTTTTTGTGGAATATATATAAAATATCGGCAAAAGAATCAACGGAGGAGGAGCAGCCAGTGGGCCACGAGCCCTGGAGGCGCGGGCCCCCCTGGCCGCGCCTGGCAGGCACATGGGACCCACGTGGCTCCTCTGACCTCCTCTCCACTTCCATATAACCCTATTCGTCCCAGAAAAAATCAAGGAGAAGAAATAATCGCATTTTACGATACGGAGCCACCGCCACCACCTGTTCTTCCTCCGGAGGGCAGATCTAGAGTCTGTTTTGGGCTACGGAGAGTGGAAATCGAAGCCATCATCATCATCAACCTTCCTCCATCGCCAATTTCATGATGCTCTTCATCGTTCGTGAGTAATCTTATTGTAGGCTTGCTGGACGGTGATGAGTTGGATGAGATCTATCATGTAATCAGTTAGTTTTGCTGGGGTTTGATCCCTAGTATCCACTATGTTCTAAGATTGATGTTGCTACTACTTTGCTATGCTTAATGCTTGTCACTAGGGCCCGAGTGCCATGCTTTCATATCTGAACCTATTATGTTTTCATCAATATATGTGAGTTCTTGATCCTATTTTGCAAGTTCTAGTCACCTACTATGTGTTATGACCCGGCAACCCCGGAGTGACAATAACCGGAACCACTCCTGGAGATGACCATAGTATGAGGATTCCATGTATTCACCATGTGTTAATTCATTGTTCCGGTACTCTATTAAAAGGAGACCTTAATATCCCTAAGTTTCCATTAGGACCCCGCTGCCACGGGAGGGATGGATCAAAGATTTCATGCAAGTTCTTTTCCCTAAGCACGTATGACTATATACGGAATACATGCCTACATTACATTGACAAACAGGAGCTAGTTACATATTACCCTATGTTATAACTTTTACATGATGAATATCATCCGACATAATCATCCATCACCGATCCAATGCCTACGAGCTTTTCCTATACTGGTTCTTGCTTTGTTACTTTTCTACTACTGCTGTCACACTCACTATACCAATCACTACTGCTACTGTCACTACTGTTACTGCTACTATCATATTACTTTGCTACTAAAACTTTGCTGCAGATACTAAATCTTTTAGGTGTGGTTGTATTGACAACTCAACTGCTAATACTCGAGAATATTCTTTGGCTCCCCTTGTGTCGGATCAATAAATTTGGGTTGAATACTATATCCTCGAAAACTGGTGCGATCCCCTATACTTGTGGGTTATTAGTTACTTCCACGAGAGGGGCCTGAACGCATACATCCGTGTGTACACCCTCGCTGTAGCTAGGAATCTACCCTCTCCTTTCGTACCCTTACCTTCTATTGTCAGGCTCGTTCACACGGCAATTGGTGCCCATCGTGGGGCAGGCGTCTAAGCGACTTCCGGCGAGCTTGCATTTTTCATCCTTCGACATGTCTTCCGACGGTGTTTTTGCTCTGGGCCACGAGATCCATTTTGGAGCGCTCACCTTCATTGTCGACGATTCGGCATGGCTTCAATAAGCACCTCTCGATGTCGAGGTGCTCCCTGTCCGCTGGGTCGCGCACTTCCGCACGAGTTCCTGCGGCGTGTTGCTGCGTCAGCCGTTGACTCCCTATGCGTCGGCTCCCCTCGCTGTTCGTGGTCGCAAGCGATCCGGCCACTCACGACTGCAGCGTTGGGTCAAGCATGAAGTGGCGTGTCAAATTTCTTCTCCACAGATCGCAACACTCAAGCCTGCCGAGTCCCTTCACAGCGTGTTCGAGTCGGATTCCGATCTGTCCGATGTCCCTTCCGAGTGCGAGAGCTGCGATCTAGCAGCGGAGGTCCTTATGTCGGGCTCTCATCAAAGCCCGCCGCCGGGCTTTGGCCATGGCAAGCGCGATGCTCGCAGCGTGTCGAGTGAACATCCCCATCGCGATGGTGAAGTTCTTCATACTCCCATCATTGGAACAACCACCGAGGCTCAGGCCTTGGAGGCCACGCGTATTCAGATGGAAGAGCTCCAGAGGGAACTCGACGAGCACGCTAGCCAGCGCCCACCAGTTGTCGGTCGACGGCAGTGATAGTTGTTCCCGACTGGATCCCACAACAACGTTGAGGGATATCGTACCCCTGTGTTAAATGTTGCAACTGCTGCTAGGATAGCAGATTCCATTCAGCTGTCGCGGTCAGAGGCTGGAAGAGGGTTGATGCAAATCGGAGCACTGCTAGATGCAGCGCAGCGTCAGAATTCTGTTGTTTCACAATCCCGCAACAGGATACACAAAAACTCACCCATGGCGGAAATCGTTCAGTTGGCACACAGCCCTGGATCGCCCTTGCGTTGTAGGGGTTGATGCTTTCGTGAAGAGCAAGTCAGAGATTTGTTTCACCATGAAGACCACTGTCAAGTGCCCACTCCTCCGCAGGGTGGTCCATATGTGCCCCGACACCAAGACGAAAGGCGCTCGTTCGGTGATGAGAGGAATGCAGGTTTTGATGCTCATGATATCCTCACCCAGAAGCGAATTGACAGGGGCAGAGCCCATAGAGAAGGATGATACGTCTCCAACATATCTATAATTTTTTATCGTTCCATGCTATTATATTATCAACTTTGGATGTTTTCTATGCATGAATATGTTGTTTTATATTATTTTTGAGACTAACTTATTAATCCAGTGCCCAGTGCCAGTTCCTGTTTTTTCGTGTTTTTGACCTTTTTCAGATAGGAATATCAAACGGAGTCCAAATGGAATAAAACTTTCGCCATGATTTTATGGAAAATATGAAAAATACCTGAAGAAAAAAATACCGGAGAGGCGGCCCGAGGGAGTCACGAGCCTGGGAGGTGCAGGCCCCCCCTAGCCGCGGCTAGGAGGCTCGTGACAGATTCTTTTTTTGAGTTAACAAAATGTATATACAGATTTTTTGAGTTAACAGAGGTATATGAAATATACAGATTGCTACAGACTGTTCTGTTTTTGACAGATTCTTTTTTTGTTGTGTTGATTGCTTATTTTGATGAAACTATGGGTAGTATCGGGGGGTACGAGCCATGGAGAAGTGAGAATACATTAATATAACATCAATCTAAATGGAAATTAAAGTTTACTATAGAACCTAAAAAATTGGTGGTTTGTTTTCTTATGGTGATGCTATCACGAGTTTCTGTTTAAGTTTTGTGTTGTGAAGTTTTCAAGTTTTGGGTCATGTTCTTATGGACAATGGAATAAAGAGTGGCAAGAGCCTAAGCTTGGGGATGCCCAAGGCATACCAAGCCAAATTCAAGGACACCAAAAAGCCTAAGCTTGGGGATGCCCCAGGAAGGCATCCCTGCTTTCGTCTTCAATCCAACGGTAATGTTACTTGGAGCTATAATTTTATTCACCACACGATATGTGTTTTGCTTGGAGCATCGTGTATTATAAGAGTCTTTGCTTTATGTTTTGTCACAATCATCCTTGCTGCATGCCTTTTCAAAGATACATGCATTCATCACGAATTTGTTAGAATACTCAATGAGCTTCACTTATATCATTTTCATATTGGTAATTCAGCCCACATGTGCTTCACTTATATCTTTTGAGCTAGATAATTTTGCTCTAGTGCTTCACTTAAATCTTTGTAGAGCATGGCGGTGTAATATTTTGTAGAAATACAAACTCTCAAATCTTCACTTATATCATTTTGAGAGTGATCTATCGAAGTAACTTGGTAATTGGCATGTGTTATGAAATTAGTCCTAAATATGATAGGCATCCAAAGAGGACATAATAAAAACTTTCATATTCAAGTGCATTGATTAGTAAGATAAGTTTGATTCCTCGCAATTAGTTTTGAGATATGGATGTGGTAATATTAGAGTTATGTTAGTAGGGTGTTGTGAATCTAGAAATACTTGTGTTGAAGTTAGTGATTCCCGTAACATGCACGTATGGTGAACCGCTATGTTAGGAAGTCGGAGCATAATTGATTTATTGATTGTCATCCTTTGTGTAGAGGTCGGGATATCGCGATGGTTAACTCCTACCAACCCTCCCCCTAGGAGTATGCGTTTAGCACTTTGTTTCGATTACTAATAAAACTTTTGCAATAAGTATATGAGTTCTTCATGACTAATGTGAGTCCATGGTATAGATGCACTTTCACATTCCACCATTGCTATCTCTCTAGTGTCGCGCAACTTTCGCCGGTGCACAAACCCACCATATGCCTTCCTCAAAACAGCCACCATACCTACATATTATGGCGTTTTCATAGCTATTCCGAGATATATTGCCATGCAACTTTCACTGTCCCGTTTATTATGACATGCACCATCATTGTCATATTCCTTTGCATGATCGTAAGATATCTAGCATGATGTTTTCATGGCTTGTCCATTTTTTTATGTCATTGCTATGCTAGATCATTGCTCATCCCGGTACACCGCCAGAGGCATTCATATAGAGTCATATATTGTTCTATGTATTGAGTTGTAAGTAAATAAAAGTGTGATGATCATCATTATTAGAGCATTGTCCCATGTGAGGAAATAAAAGAGGCCAAAGATGCCCATCAAATAAAAGAGGCCAAAGAGCCCAAACAAAAAAATAGAGAAAAAGAGAGAAGGGACAATGCTACTATCTTTTACCACACTTGTGCTTCAAATAGCACCATGTTCTTCATGACGGAGAGTCTCTTGTTTTGTCACTTTCATATGCTAGTGGAAATTTTCATTATATAACTTGGCTTGTATATTCCAATGGTGGGTTTCCTCAAATTGCCCTAGGTCTTCGTGAGCAAGCAAGTTGGGTGCACACCCACTAGTTTTCATTTGTGAGCTTTCATACACTTATAGCTCTAGTGCATCTGTTACATGGCAATCCCTACTCATTCGCATTGATATCTATTGATGGGCATCTTCATAGCCTATTGATACGCCGAGTCAATGTGATCATCTCCTCCTTTTTTGCCTCACAACCTCCACCACACTCTATTCCACCTATAGTGCTATATCCATGGCTCACACTCATGTATTGCGTGAGAGTTGAAAAAGTTTGAAAAAATAAGAGTGCGAAAACCATTACTTGATCAATACCGGGGTTGTTCATGATTTAAATTCGTTGTGTGGGGATGATGGAGCATAGCCAAACTATATGATTTTGAAGGGATAACTTTCTTTGGCTTTGTTATTTCGAAACTTCATGATTACTTTGCTATTATGCTTAACGTATTATTGTTTTCTTGTCAATATTAAGCTATTGTTTTGAATCTAACGGATCTGAACATTCATGCCAGAATAAACAAATTACATGAAACAAATATGTGGGGTAGCATTCCACATCAAAAATTCGTTCTTTATCACTTCCCTACTCGAGAACGAGCAGGAGTTAAGCTTGGGGATGCTTGATACGTCTCCAACATATCTATAATTTTTTATCATTTGATGCTATTATATTATCAACTTTGGATGTTTTCTATGCATGAATATGTTGTTTTATATGATTTTTGGGACTAATTTATTAATCCAGTGCCCAGTGCCAGTTCCTGTTTTTTCCATGTTTTTGACCTTTTTCAGATAGGAATATCAAACGGAGTCCAAATGGAATAAAACTTTCACCGTGATTTTTTATGGAAAATAAGAAAAATACCTGAAGAAAAAAATACTGGAGAGCTGGCCCGAGGGAGTCACAAGCCTGGGAAGCACGGGCCCCCCTGGCCGCGGCTAGGGGGCTCGTGACCTCCTCGTGCCACCTCTTGACTTGTTCCCGACTCCAGATGGCCTTATAAATACAGAAACCCTCGAAAATAAACCTAGATCGCAAGTTCCACCACCGCAGACCTCCAGAGCCACCAAAAACCAATCGGGAGACCGTTCCGGCATCCTGCCGGAGGGGAATTCATCACCGGTGGCCATCTTCATGAACACCATTGCCTCTCCGATGATGCGTGAGTAGTTCACCTCAAACCTATGGGTCCATAGCTAGTAGCTAGATGGCTTCTTCTCTCTCTTTGATCTTCAATACAAAGTTCTCCATGATCTTCATGGTGATCTATCCGATTTAATCTTGTGCGGTGTGTTTGTTGAGATGAGATGAATTGTGGATTTATGATCAGATTATCTATGAATATTTTTTGAGTCCATTTTGAATTCTTATATGCATGATTTCATATCCTTGTAATTCTCTTCGAGTTATGGGTTTCGTTTGGCCGACTTGATCTATAGTTCTTGCAATAGGAGAAGTGCTTGGTTTTGGGTTCATACCGTGCGGTGTCCTCACCTAGTGACAGAAGGCTTAGCGAGGCACCCATCGTGTTGTTGCCATCAATGGTAAAAAGATGGGGTTTATATCATATTGCATGAATCTATCCCTCTACATCATGTCATCTTGCTTAAAGCGTTACTCCGTTTATCATGAAATTAATACACTAGATGCATGCTGGATAGCGGTCGATGTGTGGAGTAATAGTAGTAGATGCAGCCAGTATCGGTCTACTTGTCTCAGACGTGATGCCTATATGTATGATCATTGCCTTAGATATCGTCATGACTTTGCGCTATTCTATCAATTGCTCAACAGTAATTTGTTCACCCACCGTAACACTTGCTTTCATGAGAGAAGCCTCTAGTGAACACTATGGCCCCCGGGTCTATTTTACATATTTTATATTCAGATCTAAAACATAAAAACACTAAAAATACCTTGCTGCAATTTTACTTACTAATTTATATTCATCTACTATCACTATCAGATCTCACTTTGCAAACAATCGTGAAGAGATTGACAACCTCTTTGTCGCGTTGGGTGCAAGTTTGTTGCTGTTTGTGCAGGTTCCTTGTTGCCTCATCTTGTTACTCCTACTGGATTGATACCTTGGTTCTCAAACTGAGGGAAATACTTACCTTGCTGCATCACCCTTTCCTCTACAAGGGAAATAACCAACGCAAGATAAGAATTCTGCCTTCAACTAGCCAACTTTTGGTGACGTTGTGGAGAAGTAGCAAAGGACAAGATAGAGATTTTCCGAGTGGTAGCTCGGCCGTGATTTCTAGTCCTGAGTGTTTTAGTAGAACCATTCGTTCTGCAGAGATTCCCCCCAACTTCAGGTTGGAGGCTGGGATCGGGAAGTTTTCTGGCGAGTCAAAGCCAGAGACTTGGTTAGATGATTATCGAGTGGCTGTACAGATTGGTGGCAGCAATGATAACGTTGCAATGAAGCACCTGTCCTTGATGTTTGATGGTTCAGCTCGTGCTTGGCTGAATTGCTTGGCTCCTTCTAGTATATATTGCTGGGAGGATCTTGCCCGAGTGTTCATCCGAACCTTCGAGGGAACTTGCAAGCGTCCTACCGGGCTGGTCGACTTACAACATTGTGTCTAGAAACCCAATCAGACTTTGAGGGATTATATTCAGCGGTGGTCCACTCTGCATCATACAGTGGAGAATGTGTTAGAACACCAGGTTGTGTGTGCTTTCAAGGCTGGTGTGAGATATAGAGAGCTTTATTTGAAGTTCCGTCGAACGGGTGATATTTCACTCGGCAAGATGATGGAAATCGCCAATCGGTACGCCAATGGCGAGGAAGAAGACCGCCTCCGTAGCAGCAAAGCAAAGGTAGTTGTCAGTGATACTGGCGGCAACTCCAATTGGAAACAGAAGCGAAAAGCTGAGGGTTCGGTCCAAGGAGAAGCAGCCGCACTGGCGACCCAAGCAAATAATAAGGGGAAGGCTAAAGCACAGTATGCCCCCAAGAAAGGAAAAATCGGCTAGGGACCAGTATTATGGATCAGTCATGTGTAATTCACACGAGGAAAGATGAGGAGGGAAATGTGATTCTGCCCAAGCACACCACTCGGCAGTGTCAAACACTCATTCAGCAGTTCAAAGAGACTCCACGGAGTGACAAGACTCCTGAAAAGGAGGAAGATGAAGATAAAGAAACATTCCCAGATGTCATTGCTACACTTGTGATTTTCACTGATGTCGAGAGCAAGAGTCGATTGAAGGTCATCAACAGGGAAGTCAACATGGCCGTACCTGCTACCCCACCTACCTCAAGTGGTCCCAGTATGCTATCATATTCGACCAAACATACCATCCTGCTCAAGTGGCCACTCTTGGTCGACAGGCTCTGGTAGTTGATCTGGTGGTGGGAGGCACTCGACTCAGAAAGGTCCTCATGGACGGTGGCAGCGGTTTGACCATCCTTTATGCGGATACCCTGAAAGAGATGGTCATTCCGATGTCCCGACTGAGTGAAAGCAACATGCAATTTCACCAAGTCATCCCAGGGAAGGACAAGTCACTCAGCCAGATTGCTTTGGACGTGACGTTCGCGAACGATAGAAATTTTCGAAAGGAAAAGTTGACATTTGAAGTCGTGGATTTCTAGAGTGCCCATCATGACATTTTGGGTCGACCCGCGTATGCTCGTTTCATGGCCCGCCCATGTTACATGTATCTCAAGTCGAAGATGTCGGGCCCTAAGGGTGTGATCACGGTCACTGGCAATCAACAGCGAGCAGAAGAATGCCTCCAGCAAGGCTCCAAGATCGCCGATCATTAGATGGCCATGGTCGAGCTGGAGGAGTACGAGAAGACCGCTGACCCTGCTGATTTGCTCTGTGCAAAGAAGCCCGCTTCTGAGTCGGCGTTTCAGTCGGCAGGGGAAGTAAAGAAGGTGCACATCCACCCGACGGATCGAAATGCTGCCCCGACAAATATATCATCAACACTCGACAGCAAATAGGAAGCTGAGCTCATCCAGTTCCTCCGTGAGAACTAGGATATCTTCGCATGGAAGCCTGCTGACATGCCGGGGGTTCCCAGGGGACTGGCTGAGCACCCTCTGAGTGTTGATCCGAAAGCTAAGATTGTCAGGGAGCATTTGCATCGATCGGCGGCAAAGCAGCGCAAAGCAATTGGTGAAGAAGTGGCCCATCTCTTGCAAGCCAAGTTCATTCGAGAAATTTACCACTCTGAGTGTCTCTCGAATGTCGTGATGGTGCCCAAAAAGGATAAGTCGTTGCGCATGTGCATTGACTTCAAACATATCAATCGGGTCTACCCAAAGGATCATTTTCCGCTCCCCCGCATAGATCAGATTGTTGACTCGACTGCGGAATGTGAGCGTTTATCGTTTCTAGATGCTTACTATGGGTACCATCAGATTCGTCTGTATGGCCCAGATGAAATAAAGACAGCCTTCATCACCCCATTCGGGTGTTTTTGCTACATCACTATGCCATTCGATCTGAAAAATGCCAGTGTTACTTTTATGCGCATGATTCAGAAGTTTTTACTCGACCAGATCCCTCAGAATGTCGAGGCATACATGGATGATATAGTGGTCAAGTCCCGCAAAGGTTCCGACCTGCTGGCTGACTTGGCCGAAACATTCGCCAATCTGAGAAGATATGACATAAAGCTGAATCCGGCCAAGTGTACTTTCGGCTGCCCTGGTGGCAAGTTACTTGGTTTTCTTGTTTCTGAACAAGGGATCGAGGTCAACCTTGAGAAAATCAGCGACATTACTCAAATGAAGACTCCCGTGCGAGTGCACGGTGTTTAGATACTCACAGGTTGCATGGCAGCATTTAGTCGATTCATTTCTCGTCTCGATGAGAAGGCGTTGCCTCTATAACAATTGATGAAGAAGTCCGATGCATTCGAGTGGACTCCAGAAGCCAAAGCAGCCTTTGTTGAACTCAAAGCCCTGCTCTCCACCTAGCCGGTGCTGGCCGCTCCATGCAGCAAAGATACATTGCTCCTGTACATTGTGGCCACTAATTAGGTCGTCGGTACAATGCTAACTGTCGAGCGAGAGGAAGAGGGTAAAGCTTAAAGAGTCCAACGGCCAGTTTATTATGTCTCTGAAGTTCTGCCCCCCTCGAAGCAAAGATATCCACACTACCAGAAGCTGGTTTTTGGTATTTCCCTATCAGCGAAGAAGGTGGCGCATTATTTTCAAGACCACTCGATTTCAGTCGTCAGTGATGCTCCATTATCTGAGATTTTCAACAATCGAGACGCATCTGGTCGAGTGGCTAAGTGGGCAACCGAACTCGGACATTTTGACATTAAGTTTGAAGCCAAGAAAGCAATCAAGTCCCAGACACTAGCAGATTTTATGGCCGAGTGGATTGAACAACAACAGCCAATCCAAGTTCACTCGGCACATTGAACCATGTTCTTCGACGGCTCTAAAATGTTGAATGGGTCCGGTGCTCGTGTTGTCTTGATATCTCCCAAGGGCGACAAGCTCAGTTATGTCTTGCAAATTCACTTTGATTCCTCCAACAATGAGGCAGAATACGAAGCACTTTTGTATGGGTTGCGCATGGCTATCTTACTCGGCGTCAAGCACCTGATGGTTTATGGCGACTCAGATTTGGTGGTGACACAAGTGATGAAAGAGTGGGATGTTCGAAACCCCGCTATGACTGGGTACTGCAATGCTGTCAGAAAGTAGGAAAAGAAATTCGAAGGCTTGGAACTACATCACGTTCCCGGACTGAATAATCAGACGGCGGACGAACTAGAAAAGATTGGGTCCACTTGATGGTATGTCCCCAGTGATGTGTTCTTAGACCACCTACATACTCCTTCGGTGCAAGAAGATCCTTTCACTGAAGAGCCCTCGCAAGCTATGAGCTCCACTGATCCGACTGAAGTCGATGTCCCTACAGTAATCGATTTGGTCATGGAGATTCTGGTTGTCATTCTTGATTGGACGGTACCTTACATTGCTTATATCCTCCAACAAGAACTCCATGAAGATGAAACAGAGGCTCGACAGATTGTGCGCAAGTCCAAGGCCTTTACTATGATGGGAGATCAGCTATTCAGAGAAAGCGCGACTGGCGTGACGCAACGTCGCATCTCCCCCGAAGAAGGTCGAATGATTCTGGATGAGATCCACTCGGGAACTTGCGGCCATCATGCATCCTCACGGACAATTGTCGCTAAAGCATATCGAGCTGGTTTCTTCTGGCCATGGGCTAATGAGATGGCCAAAGACATTGTTGATCACTGTGATGGATGCCAGCTCTATGCAAACTTGTCACATAAGCCGGCCTTTTCTCTGATGATGATTCCCCTCGCGTGGCCATTTGCTCTTTGGGGACTCAACATGGTTGGTCCCTTTCAGACCGAAAAGCACTACTAGGAAAAGTCCTGCTAGTGGCGCACCTGTTTTGGCCACTAATGGCGCACTACAGGTGCGCCACTAGCATCACCCCACTAGTAATTAATACTAATGGCGCACCCCTGGTGCGTCATTAGTATTTGGTATAATAATGGCGCACCAGGGGTGCGCCATTAGTATATCACACGGTGCGCCATTAGTATATCACCAGGGAGTGCACCATTAGTATATAACATGGTCCGCCATTACTATCTGACTTAGTAATGGCGCACCACATAGAAGTGCGCCATTAGTATATCACACTAATGGCGCACCAACACATGGTGCGCCACTGCTATATAGTAGTGGCGCACCACATGTGTGGTGCGCCATTAGTGTCCATATTATCTATAGCCCTTTTCCTAGTAGTGAAGGCGGTTTCACTCATTTGCTGGTTGCAGTCAACAAGTTTACAAAGTGCATAGAAGCCAAGCCCATCAAGAAATTGAACTCCTACACAACGGTCACATTCATGAGGGAAATAATATTTCAGTACGACGCTCCTCACAGCATTATCAGGGATAATGGCACCAACTTTGATTTGGAAGAGTTCAGAAACCTCTGCACCTCTCACGGCACTCGGGTGGATTTTGCGTCTGTCGCACCGCAAGCCAATGGGCAAGTCAAGTGAGCCAATGGCCTCATCCTGCAAGGTCTGAAGCCTCGTCTCATGCGCGATCTGGATCATGTTGCTGGTCCATGGGTAACTGAGCTACTGTCTATGTTATGGGGCCTGAGAACTAAGCCAAATTGGTCGACTGGACGGACTCCTTTTTTCCTGGTCTACGATGCCGAAGCTGTCTTGCTGAGTGACTTGTTTCACAATTCTCCCTGAGTGGAACTTTATTCTGAAGCTGGAGCTGAACAAGCTAGGGAGGATGGTGTTGATCTCCTAGAGGAAGAGCAAGAGATGGATTTGATCTGGACTATAGCTTATCAGCAGGATCTACGGCTCTTCCATGCGAAGAATGTCAAGAGTCGATCGTTTCATGAGGGAGACTTGGTGCTCCGAGTGCATCAACAGCGGCCTGATAAGCTTGATCCTGAATGGGAAGGTCCTAGAGGCAATAATAAATTAGTTATTATCATATTTCCTTGTTCATGATAATCATTTATTGTCCATGCTATAATTGTATTGATCGGAGACTTAGATGCATGTGTGGATACATAGACAAAACCATGTCCCTAGTATGCCTCTAATAGACTAGCTCGTTGATCAAAAGATGGTTAAGGTTTCCTAGCCATAGACATGAGATGTCATTTGATAATAGGATCACATCATTAGGAGAATGATGTGATGGACAAGACCCAAACTACAAACGTAGCATATGAGCGTGTTAGTTTATTGCTACTGTTTTTCTGCATGTCAAGTATATGTTCCTATTACCATGAGATCATGCAACTCACGAACATCGGAGGAGTGCCTTGTGCGTATCAAATGTCACAATGTAACTGGGTGACTATAAAGGTGATCTACAGGTATCTCTGAGGGTGTGTGTTGAGTTGGCATGGATCGAGACTGGGATTTGTTACTCCGTGTGACGGAGAGGTATCTCAGGGCCCACTCGGTAATACAACATCACAATGAGCCTTGCAAGCAATGTGACTAAGTGTTAGTCACGAGATCTTGTATTACAGAACGAGTCAACAGACTTGCCGGTAACGAGGTTGAACTAGGTATGGGGATACCGATGATCGAATCTCGTGCAAGTAACATACCGAAGAACAAAGGGAACATCATACGGATTAACTGAATCCTTGACATAGAGGTTCGACCGATAAAGATCTTCGTAGAATATGTAGGAACCAATATGGGCATCTAGGTCCCGCTATTGGTTATTGACCACAGAGGTGTCTCGGTCATGTCTACGTAGTTCTCGAACCCACAGGGTCTGCACACTTAAGGTTTGGTGACGTTCCGGTAGTATAGAGTTATGCTTGGTGGTGACCGAAGGTTGTTAGGAGTTCCGGATGAGATCCCGGACGTCACGAGTAACTCCAGAATGGTTTGGAGGTAAATATTGATATATAGCAAGACCTATTTTGGTCGCCGGAAAAGTTTCGGGCTCGCCGGTAGTGTACCGGGAGTGCCGGTAGTGTACCGGGAGACCATCGGGAGGGGCATTTCGACCCAACAGGCTACATCGGATGTGGGATAGTTAATACCATCCCTTAGTGGGCTGGTGGAAGTCCCGCACAAGGCCCATGAGGCTGGGAAGAAGAGCCCAAAAGGAAAAAGGTGGAAAAAGTGGAAAAAGGAAAAATAGGGAGAATCCTAGTCCTACTAGGATTGGAGGTGGATTCCACCTTTCCACCTAGTTCGGCCGACCCAAGGAGGACTTGGCCTTGCACCAAGGCCTCTCCTCCTATCCTCCTATATATACTAGAGGGTTTTAGGGTTTTTGCACCTGATTTTCAGCCACGTGCTACCTGTTCCTCTAGTGCATAGTTTCTCCTCTAGATCGGATTTCTGCAGTGCTTAGGCGAAGCCCTGCCGGAATAGCTCCACCACCATCACCGCAGCGCCGTCATGCTGCCAGAGAACTCTTCTACCTATCCGCTCCCTCTTGCTGGATCAAGAAGGCGGAGATCGTCATCAAGCTGTACGTGTGCTGAACGCGGAGGTGCCGTCCGTTCGGCTCTAGATTGGAATGACCGTGATCAAGATCATGAGACGGATCGCGATGAGATCGCGGGACGGATCGTGATGAGTTCGCGGGACAGATCGTGATCAAGATCGTGAGACGGATCGTCATGAGATCGCGGAACGGATCGTGATGAGATCGCGAGACGGATCGTGATGAGTTCGTGGGACGGATCGTGATTCGATCGTGGGACGCATCGTGATGAGATCTAGGGACGCTCGGCAATTTGAATCGCGAAGACGTTCGACTACACCAACCACGTTTCTAATGCTTCCCGCTTAGCGATCTACAAGGGTATGTAGATCCACTCTCCCTCTCGTAGATGCTCATCACCATGGATAGATCTGCGTGTGGGTAGGAAATTTTTTGTTTCCCATGCGTTGTTCCCCAACAGTGACATCATGAGCTAGGTCTATGTGTAGATGAGATCTCGATTAGAAAACAAAGAGTTTGTGGGCGTTGATCCTTAGATTGCTTCCTCCCTTGGTCGTGTTGTGGTTCAGCGGTATTGTGAGATGAATCGGCCCGGACCAACATTACTCGTATGCTTACGAGAGACCGGTTCCCTCAATCGCAACTTGTTGCATAGATGGCTTGCGGGTGCTAGTTTCTCTCACTTTAGTTGGATCGGATTCGACAAAGGCAGTCCTTGAGAAGGTTGAAAAGCAACTAGTGTATCACCGTTGTGGTTTTTGCGCAGGTGAGAATTGTTCTTGTTAGATACCCGTAGCAGCCACGTAAAACATGCAACAACTATTAGAGGATGTCTAACTTGTTTTTCCAGCGTATGTTGTGATATGATATGGCCAATTACATGATGTGATATATGTGATGTATGAGATGATCATGTGATGTATAGATTATCACGACTTGCATGTCGATGAGTACGGCAACCGGCAGGAGCCATAGGGTTGTCTTTAATTATTGTATGACCTACATGTCAATCATTAAGCGCTATGTAATGCTTTACTTTATTGCTATGGTAGCAATAGTAGTGGAAGCATGTTGGGTGCGACAACCCCGATGGCGACACGTTGATGGAGATCATGGTGTCGTGCCGGTGACGATGGAGATCATGCCGGTGCTTTCTAGATGGAGATCAAAAGTATAAGTTCATGGACATAGCATGTCACTTATGATTTGCATATGATGTTAATCCTTTTATGCACCTTGTTTTGCTTAGGATGATAGTAACGTTATAAGGTGATCCCTCACTTAATTTCAAGATAAATTTTGTTCTCCCCGAGTGTGCACCGTTGCGAAAGCTCGTCATGTTGAGACACCACGTGATGATCGGGTGTGATAGACTCTACGTTCACATATAATGGGTGCAAGCCAGTGTTGCACATGCAGAACACTCCGGTTAAACTTGACGAGCCTAGCATGTACAGACATGGCCTCGGAACACAAGAGACCGAAAGGTCAAACATGAGTCATATAGTAGATATAATCAACACGATGATGTTCACCATTGCAGCCACCTCAACTCACGTGATGATCGGACTTTAGTTGGTGAATTTGGATCATGTATCACTCGAATGACTGGAGGGATGTCAATTTGAGTGGGAGTTCTTAAGTAATATGATTAATTGAACTTATTATCATGAACATAGTCAGTAGTGTCTTTGCAAATTATGTTGTAGATTACAAGCTCGCGATGTAGCTCCCTTGAAGTTTTATATGTTCCTAGAGAAATAGAGTTGAAAGATGATGGTAGCAATATTGCGGACTGGGTCCGTGATCTGAGGATTGTCCTCATTGCTGCACAGAAGGCTTATGTCCTTAATGCACCGCTCATTGCGCTAACCCCTCTAGCGTCGTCTATAGATGTTGTGATCATCTGACAGGCACGTTCTGATGACTACTTGATAGTTTAGTGCGTCATGCATTACGGCTTAGAATTGAGGCTCCAAAATGTTTTGAACATCACGGAACATATGAGATGTTTCTAAGAGATGAAATTAGGATCGCAGGCCCGTGCCCATGTTGCGATATATGAGATCTCCAACAAGATTCTTTGCCTGCAAGATGAAAGATAATGGCTCAATCGTTGAGCTTTGTGTGAGATTGTCTCGGTGCTACAATCGCTTGAATCAAGTGGGAGTTGATCTTCCAGATAAGATATTGATTGATATAGTTCTCCAAGTCACTGTCACTAAGCTACTAGAACTTGGTGATGAACTACAAAATGCTAGGGATAAATAATGATCCCTGAGCTGTTCCTTTTTTTTAACACCGCGAAGGTAGAAATGAAGAAGGAGCATCAAGTGTTGATGGTTAGTAAAACCACTAGTTTTGAGAAGGGCAAGGTCAAGGAGGGAAACTTCATGGATGGCAAGACAGTTGCTGCTCTAGTGAAGCAACCCAAAGTTAAACCCAAAAACCCGAGACTAAGTGCTTCTATTATGAGGTGAGTGGTCGCTGAAGCGAAAGAACCCTAGATACTTGGTAGATAATAAGGCTAGGAACATCGAAATAAGTATATTTGATATACGTGTTATTGATGTGTACCTTGCTAGTACTCCTAGTAGCACCTGGGTATTGGATACCGGTTCGGTTGCTAAATGTTACTAACTCGAAGTAAAAGCTACGGAATAAACGGAGACTAGCTAAGTGTGGGGTGATGATGTGTGTTGGAAATGTTTCCAAGGTTGATGTGATCAACGTCGCACGCTCTCTTTACCTTCGTGCTTAGTGACAGACCTAAATGTTGTTGGTGTTTGCGTTAAGCATGAACATGATTAGATCATGTTTATTGCAACACGGTTATTCATTTAAGTTAAGAGAATAATGGTTATTCTGTTTACATGAATAATACCTTCAATGGTCATGCACCCACTGAGAATGGTTTGTTGAATCTTGATCGTAGTAATGCACATGTTCATAACATTGATGCCAAAAGATACAAAGTTAATAATGATAGTACCACATACTTGTGGCACTGCCACTAAATGTCACATTGGTATAAAGCGCATGAAGAAACTCCATGCTGATGGATCTTTGGACTCATTCGATTTCGAATCGGTTGAGACATGCAAACCATGCCTCTTGGGCAAGATGACTAAGGATCACGTTTTCCAGATTGATGGAGCGGGCAAGTGATTTATTGGAGATGATACATGTTGATGTATGCAATCCAATGAGTCTTGTAGCGTGCAGTGGATATCGTTATTTTCTTACCTTCACTGATGATTTGAGTAGATATAGTGTATATTTACTTAATGAAACACAAGTCTGAATCGTTTGAAAAGGTTCAAGCAAATTGAGAGTGAAAGTTTAAGATCATCGTGACAAGAAGATAAAAATGCCCGCGATATGATCGTGGAGGTGAATATCTGAGTTACGAGTTTGGCATACAAATTTAGACAATGTGAAAGTTGTTTCACAACTCACGCCACCTAGAACACCATACTGTGATGGTGTGTCCGAACGTCATAGTGGTGCTCTATTGGATATGGTGCGTGCTATGATATCTCTTATCGTTTTGCTACTATAATTTTGGGGTTATGCATTAGAGACAACTACATTCACTTTAAATAGGGAACCATCTAAATCCATTGAGATGACACTGTGTGAATTATGGTTTGATAGAAACCTAAGCTGTCATTTCTTAATGTTTGGGGCTGCGACGCTTGTGTGGAAAATGTTTTCACCTAATGAGGTCGAACCCAAAGCGGCCAAATGCATCTTCATAGAATACCCTAAGAACAGTTGGGTGAACCTTCTATCTCAGATCCAAGTGCAAAGTGTTTGTTGCTAAAACAGATCCTTTCTCGAGGAAAAGTTTCTCTCGAAAGAATTGAGTGGGAGGAAGATAGAACTTGATGAGGTTGTTAAACCTTTGTTCAACCAGAGAGTAGCGCAGCGTAGGAAGATGTTTCTGTGAAGCCTACGTTAGTTGAAGAGGAAGTTAATGATGATGATCATGAAGATTCAGGATCAAGTTGCTATCGAACTTCCTAGGTCGACAAGGATGTGTACTGCTCCCGAGCGGTACGACAACCCTGTCTTGGAGGTCATGTTGTTGGACAACGATGAACCTACGAGCTATGGAGAAGCACTGATGGGCCCGGATTCCGACAAATGGTTAGAGGCCATGAAATCCGAGAAAGGATCCATGTATGAAAATGAAGTATAGACTTTGGTAGACTTGATCGTTTCACGGCAGGTCGTCGAGTACAAATGGACCTTTAAGATGAAGACAGATGCTAATGGTAAATGTCACCATTTATAAAGCTCGACTTGTTGCAAAGAAGTTTACGACAAGTTCAATGAGTTGACTGTGATGAGACATTCTCACTCGTAGCGATGCTAAAGTCTGTTGGAATTATGTTAGTAGTTGCTGCATTTTTCAATTATGAAATCTGGCAGATGGATGTCAAAACAACATTTCCTTCCTTGAGGAAAGGTTGTAGGAGATACAACCAGAAGGTTTTTTCAGTCCTAAGGATGCTAAAAGGTAAGCAAGCTTCAGTGATCCTTCTATGGACTAAAGCAAGCATCTCGGAGTTGGAATATACACTTTGATGATGTGATCAAAGTTTTTGAGTCTATACAAAGTTTATGAGAAGCTTGTATTTACAATAAAGTGAGTGGGAGCACTATAGAATTTCTGATAAGTATATGTGGATGACATATTGTTGATCAGAAATTATGTAGAATTCTGGAAAGCATAAACGGTTGTTTGGTAAGTGATTTTCAAAGGAAGACCTGGATAAAGCTACCTAATTTTTGAGCATCAAGATCTATAGAGAAAGATCAAGATGTGTGATGAGACATTCAATGAGTACATACCTTGACAAGATTTTGAAAGTGTTAAAAATGGATCAGCGAGAGAAAGAGTTCTCGCCTGATTCATAAGGTGTGAAGTTGAGTGAGACTCAAATCTTGACAACGGCAGAAGAAAGAGAAAGGACGAACGTCATCCCCTATGCCTTAGCCATAGGCTCTGTATAGTATGCCATGCTGTATACCGCACCTATGTCTGCCTTGCCATGAGTCCGTCAAGGGGTACAAGAGTGATCCAGGAGTGGATCACTGGACAGCAGTCAAGATTATCCTTAGTAACTAAAAGACTAAGGATATGTTTCTCGATTATGGAGGTGATAAAGAGTTTGTCGTAAAGAGTTGCGTCGATGCAAGCTTTAACACCAATCCGGATGACTTGTAGTAGCAATCTGGATACGTATAGTGGAGCAGCCATTTGGAGTAGTACCAACTGGAGTGGAGTAGCAGTGTTTACAGTTTGACATAGAGATTTGCAAAGTACACACGGATCTGAATGTCGTAGACCCGTTGATTATAAGACCTCTCTCACATGCAAAGCATGATCAAGCCCCAAAACTCATTGGGTGTTAGATTCATAACAATGTGAATCACATGGTGATGTGAACTAGATTATTGACTCTAGTGCAAGTGGAAGACCGTTGGTAATATGCCAGGCAATAATAAATTAGTTATTATCATATTTCCTTGTTCATGTTAATCGTTTATTGTCCATGCTATAATTGTATTGATCGGAGACTTAGATGCATGTGTGGGTACATAGACAAAACAATGTCCCTAGTATGCCTCTAATAGAGTAGCTCGTTGATCAAAAGATGGTTAAGGTTTCCTAGCCATGGACATGAGAGGTCATTTGATAACGGGATCACATCATTAGGAGAATGATGTGATGGACAAGACCCAATCTACAAACATAGCATATGATCGTGTCAGTTTATTCCTACTGTTTTTGTGCATGTCAAGTATATGTTCCTATGACCATGAGATCATGCAACTCACGGACATCGTAGGAGTGCCTTGTATGTATCAAACGTCGCAACATAACTGGGTGACTATAAAGGTGCTCTACAGGTATCTCCGAGGGTGTCTGTTGAGTTGGCATGGATCGAGACTGGGATTTGTTACACCGTGTGACGGAGAGGTATCTCAGGGCCCACTCGATAATACAACTTCACAATGAGCCTTGCAAGCAATGTGACTAAGTGTTAGTCACGGGATCTTGTATTACGGAACGTGTAAAGAGACTTGCCGGTAACGAGGTTGAACTTGGTATGGAGATACTGACCATCGAATCTCGGGCAAGTAACATACCGAAGAACAAAGGGAACATCAAACGGGATTAACCGAATCCTTGACATAGAGGTTCGACCGACAAAGATCTTCGTAGAAAATGTAGGAACCAACATGGGCATCCAGGTCCCTCTATTGGTTATTGACCGCAGAGGTGTCTCGGTCATGTCTACATAGTTCTCGAACCCGGAGGGTCTGCACACTTAAGGTTTGGTGACGTTTCGGTAGTATAGAGTTATGCATGGTGGTGACCGAAGGTTGTTCGGAGTCTAGGATGAGATCCCGGACGTCACGAGGAGCTCCGGAATGGTTCGGAGGTAAAGCTTGATATATAGGAAGTCCTATTTTGGTCGCCGGAAATGTTTTGGGCTCACCAGTAGTGTACCGGGAGTGGCGTAGTGTACCGGGAGACCATCGGGAGGGGTATTTCGAGCCAAGAGGCTCCATGGGCTGTGGGATAGTGAATACCAGCCCTTAGTGGGCTTGTGGAAGTCCCACACAAGGCCCATGAGTCTAGGAAGAAAAGCGCAAAAGCAAAAAGGTGGAAAAAGTGGAAAAAGGCACAAATAGGGTGAATCCTAGTCCTACTTGGATTGGAGGTAGATTCCACCTCTCCACCTAGCCGGTGCTAGCCGCTCCATGCAACAAAGATACATTGCTCCTGTACATTGCGGCCACTAATCAGGTCGTCGGTACAATGCTAACTGTCGAGCGAGAGGAAGAGGGTAAAGCTTAAAGAGTCCAACGGCCAGTTTATTATGTCTCTGAAGTTCTGCCCCCCTCGAAGCAAAGATATCCACACTACCAGAAGCTGGATTTTGGTATTTCCCTATCAGCAAAGAAGGTGGCGCATTATTTTCAAGACCACTCGATTTCAGTCGTCAGTGATGCTCCATTGTCTGAGATTTTCAACAATCGAGACGCATCTGGTCGAGTGGCTAAGTGGGCAACCGAACTCGGACATTTTGACATTAAGTTTGAAGCCAAGAAAGCAATCAAGTCCCAGACACTAGCAGATTTTATGGCCGAGTGGATTGAACAACAACAGCCAATCCAAGTTCACTCGGCACATTGAACCATGTTCTTCGACGGCTCTAAAATGTTGAATGGGTCCGGTGCTCGTGTTGTCTTGATATCTCCCAAGGGCGACAAGCTTAGTTATGTCTTGCAAATTCACTTTGATTCCTCCAACAATGAGGCAGAATATGAAGCACTTTTGTATGGGTTGCGCATGGCTATCTTACTCGGCGTCAAGCACCTGATGGTTTATGGCGACTCAGATTTGGTGGTGACACAAGTGATGAAAGAGTGGGATGTTCGAAACCCCGCTATGACTGGGTACTGCAATGCTGCCAGAAAGTAGGAAAAGAAATTCGAAGGCTTGGAATTACATCACGTTCCCAGACTGAATAATCAGACGGCGGACGAACTAGCAAAGATTGGGTCCACTTGATGGCATGTCCCCAGTGATGTGTTCTTAGACCACCTACATACTCCTTTGGTGCAAGAAGATCCTTTCACTGAAGAGCCCTCGCAAGCTATGAGCTCCACTTATCCGACTGAAGTCGATGTCCCTACAGTAATCGATTTGGTCATGGAGATTCTGGTTGTCATTCTTGATTGGACGGTACCTTACATTGCTTATATCCTCCGACAAGAACTCCATGAAGATGAAACATAGGCTCGACAGATTGTGCGCAGGTCCAAGGCCTTTACTATGATGGGAGATCAGCTATTCAGAGAAAGCGCGACTGGCGTGACGCAACGTTGCATCTCCCCCGAAGAAGGTCGAATGATTCTGGATGAGATCCACTAGGGAACTTGCGGCCATCATGCATCCTCACGGACAATTGTCGCTAAAGCATACCGAGCTGGTTTCTTCTGGACATGGGCTAATGAGATGGCCAAAGACATTGTTGATCACTGTGATGGATGCCAGCTCTATGCAAACTTGACACATAAGCCGGCCTTTGCTCTGAAGACGATTCCCCTCGCGTGGCCATTTGCTCTTTGGGGACTCAACATGGTTGGTCCCTTTCGGACCGAAAAAGCACTACTAGGAAAAGTCCTGCTAGTGGCGCACCTGTTTTGGCCACTAATGGCGCACTATTGGTGCGCCACTAGCATCACGCCACTAGTAATTAATACTAATGGCGCACCCCTGGTGCGTCATTAGTATCTGGTATACTAATGGCGCACCAGGGGTGTGCCATTAGTATATCACACGGTGCGCCATTAGTATGTCACCAGGGAGTGCACCATTAGTATATAACATGGTGCGCCATTACTATCTGACTTAGTAATGGCGCACCACATAGAAGTGTGCCATTAGTATATCACACTAATGGCGCACCAACACATGGTGCGCCACTGCTATATAGTAGTGGCGCACCACATGTGTGGTGCGCCATTAGTGTCCATATTATCTATAAGCCCTTTCATAGTAGTGAAGGCGGTTTCACTCATTTGCTTGTTGCAGTCAACAAGTTTACAAAGTACATAGAAGCCAAGCCCATCAAGAAATTGAACTCCTACGCAGCGGTCACATTCATGAGGGAAATAATTTTTCGGTATGACGTTCCTCACAGCATTATCACGGATAACGGCACCAACTTTGATTTGGAAGAGTTCAGAAACCTCTGCACCTCTCAGGGCACTCAGGTGGATTATGCGTCTGTCGCACCGCAAGCCAATGGGCAAGTCAAGTGAGCCAATGGCCTCATCCTGCAAGGTCTGAAGCCTCGTCTCATGCGCGATCTGGATCATGTTGCTGGTGCATGGGTAACTGAGCTACTTTTTATGTTATGGGGCGTGAAAACTACGCCAAATAGGTCGACTGGACGGACTCCTTTTTTCCTGGTCTACGGTGCTGAAGTTGTCTTGCTAAGTGACTTGTTTCACAATTCTCCCTGAGTGGAACTTTATTCTGAAGTTGGAGCTGAACAAGCTAGGCAGGATGGTTTTGATCTCTTGGAGGAAGAGCGAGAGATGGATTTGATCCGGACTATAGCTTATCAGCAGGATCTGCGGCTCTTCCATGTGAAGAATGTCAAGAGTCGATCGTTTCATGAGGGAGACTTGGTGCTCCGAGTGCATCAACAGCGGCCTGATAAGCTTGCTCCTGCATGGGAAGGTCCTAGAGGCAATAATAAATTAGTTATTATCATATTTCCTTGTTCATGATAATCATTTATTGTCCATGCTATAATTGTATTGATCGGAGACTTAGATGCATGTGTGGATACATAGACAAAACCATGTCCCTAGTATGCCTCTAATAGACTAGCTCATTGATCAAAAGATGGTTAAGGTTTCCTAGCCATGGACATGAGATGTCATTTGATAATAGGATCACATCATTAGGAGAATGATGTGATGGACAAGACCCAAACTACAAACGTAGCATATGATCGTGTTAGTTTATTGCTACTGTTTTTCTGCATGTCAAGTATATGTTCCTATGACCATCAGATCATGCAACTCACGAACATCGGAGGAGTGCCTTGTGCGTATCAAATGTCGCAATGTAACTGGGTGACTATAAAGGTGATCTACAGGTATGTCTGAGGGTGTGTGTTGAGTTGGCATGGATCAAGACTGGGATTTGTTACTCCGTGTGACGGGGAGGTATCTCAGGGCCCACTCGGTAATACAACATCACAATGAGCCTTGCAAGCAATGTGACTAAGTGTTAGTCATGGGATCTTGTATTACAGAACGAGTAAAGAGACTTGCCGGTAACGAGGTTGAACTAGGTATGGGGATATCGATGATCGAATCTCGTGCAAGTAACATACCGAAGAACAAAGGGAACATCATACAGATTTACTGAATCCTTGACATAGAGGTTCGACCGATAAAGATCTTTGTAGAATATGTAGGAACCAATATGGGCATCTAGGTCCCCCTATTGGTTATTGACCGCAGAGGTGTCTCGGTCATGTGTACGTAGTTCTCGAACCCACAGGGTCTACACACTTAAGGTTTGGTGACGTTCCGGTAGTATAGAGTTATGCTTGGTGGTGACCGAAGGTTGTTAGGAGTTCCGGATGAGATCCTGTACATCACGAGGAACTCCAGAATGGTTCGGAGGTAAAGATTGATATATAGCAAGACCTATTTGTGTCGCCGGAAAAGTTTCGGGTTCACCAGTAGTGTACCGGGAGTGCCGGTAGTGTACTGGGAGACCATCAGGAGGGGCATTTCGACCCAAGAGGCTACACGGGTTGTGGGATAGTGAATACCATCCCTTAGTGGGCTGGTGGAAGTCCCACAAAAGGCCCATGAGGCTGGGAAGAAGAGCCCAAAAGGAAAAAGGAACAAGGCCTCTCCTCCTCTCCTCCTATATATACTAGAGGGTTTTAGGGTTTTTGCACCTGATTTTCAGCCACGTGCTACCCGTTCCTCTAGTGCATAGTTTCTCCTCTAGATCGGATTTCTGTAGTGCTTAGGCGAAGCCCTACCGGAATAGCACCACCACCATCGCCACATCGCCATCACGCTGCCGGAGAACTCTTCTACCTCTCTGCTCCCTCTTGTTGGATCAAGAAGGCGGAGATCGTCATCAAGCTGTACGTGTGCTGAACACGGAGGTGCCATCCGTTAGGAGCTAGATCGGAAGGACCGTGATCACGATCGCGAGAAAGATCGTGATGAGTTCGCGGGACGGATCGTGATCAAGATCGTGTGATGGATCGTGATGAGATCGCAGGACGGATCGTGATGAGATCGCGGGACGGATCGTGATGAGTTCGCGGGACGGATCGTGATAAGATCGCGGGACGCTCGGCGATTTGGATCGCGAAGACGTTCGACTACACCAACCGCGTTTCTTAACGCTTCCCGCTTATCGATCTACAAGGGTATGTAGATCCATTCTCCCTCTCGTAGATGCTCATCACCATGGATAGATCTGCGTGTGCGTAGGAAATTTTTTGTTTCCCATGCGACGTTTCCCCACACTCATCACGTGTACAATCTCAAGAAGCACATGGACAAGCCACGGGCCTGAAATGCAGATAAGTTCCGACGCTTTTATACTTAGAGACCGAAGAGTTTTTGATGTAATAAGAATACTTCATCTATGTAGATCAGACTTCCACAATATATTGCCGATTACGATCGTACGGTTTGTCTCTTGGGGAAACACCGAGTGTCGAGCAATCCTCACACTCGGGGGCTTAGCTGTGAACATGCTTTCGCCTGAGTTAAAACCCCTGTCGGGTGGATAGCAGTCCATTCACTCGACGACCTATTTGCGAATCAATATTCGCTTAGGTTCAAAAATACTTCGAGTGTCGAGAAATCTTCACACTCGTGGGCTTAGCTGCGAACATGTTTTCGCCTAAGTTTAAAACCCCGTCGGGTGGATTGCAGTCCATTCACTCGACAACCTACGTGCGAATCAATCTTCGCTTAGGTTCAAAAATACACCGAGTGTCGAGCAATCCTCACGCTCGGGGGATTAGCTACGAACATGTTTTTCCCTAAGTTAAACTCTTCATCGTGTGGATTGTAATACATCCACTCGACGCCCTAGCTGCGAATGAATCTTCGCCTAGGGTCAAAAATACTACATGTGACAACCGATCCTCGTGCTCAGGGGCTTAGCTGCGAACATGTTTTCGCCTAAGTTAAAATCTTCGTGAGTGGATAGTAATACATCCACTCGACGCCCTAGCGGCGAATGAATCTTCGCCTAGGGTCAAAAATACTCCGAGTGATGAGCGATCCTCGCGCTCGGGGGCTTAGCTGCAAACATGTTTTTGCCTAAGTTAAACTCTCCGTCGAGTGGATAGTAATACACCCACTTGACACCCTAGCTGCGAATGAATCTTTGCCTAGGGTGAAAAGTACTCTGACTGACGAGCGATCCTCGCGCTCGGGGGGCTTAGCTGCGAACATGTTTTTGCCTAAGTTAAACTCTCCGTCGAGTGGATAGTAATACATCCACTCGATGCCCTAGGTGCAAATGAATCTTCGCCTAGGGTCAAAAATATTCTGAGTGTTGAGCAAACTCGAGGGCTTAGCTGCGAACATGTTTTCGCCTAGGCCTAAACAAAAAATCAGTCGAGCAAATGATTGAAAGCCAAATACGGATAAATCCAAAGGTTTAATCGCAGATAAAAGTTTCGCGAGAAAGCAAAGGTGCTCAGGCCTAAGGCCTGAATGAAGTTTTAAGCTGATACAATTTCACTCGGCATACCGAGGCAAATAAAGTTTTTCTCCCAAAGATCAAGTTCTCAAGTGCCCGATGGGCTGGCTGGCTCGTTGTAAGTGTCCAAGTCGATGCCGTCCGTCATCCTAGTGGCTGCGTCGATGAAGGTCTCCATGAAATCTTCAAACTGGAGTTTCTTCGTGTTAACCACTCGGAGCTCCTTCAGCTTGTCTTCCCTCACCTCCTTGCAATGGACCCTCACAAGGGAGAGCGCCACATTAGCACCGCAGCGAGCAGCAGATTTCTTCTAGGCTTGCACTCAACTAGGGAGGTTGTTCAGGCATGCCATAACAGATGTGAGGTCGAGCTGAAGAGTGTCTTAAGGCCACAGCTCCTTGTCAATCCTCTGCATTGCAATTTTCAATCGAAGGACTTAAGCTTTAACACCCTGAAGCCTGAAGTTGAGTGTGAGCATGTTCATGGACACCGCGTCTCCAACGCGTGACTTGGTGGGATCCAAGTTGGGATCGATCTCCTCGGTCTCTTTCTCAAAGTCTTGGCAGAATTCTTGGAAGGGGGAATGAAAGAATGGGAGGAGGACTGATGAGATACAACCGTCAAAAATTTCATAAAGTTTAGTCGACAGAGAAACTCACCGTCGAGCAGAATATACATCTTCCTCGAGAACTCTCCCAAGTGCCTCTCCAGGCCGTTCCTCCTCTTGGTTAGTTGCTCAGTCTTCTTGATAAGGTCCACATGCTCTTGCTTCAGTGTCGAGTTCTCTTCCTCCATCCTCTTCGCAGCAGCCAGCCTTTGGTTAGTAGCTTCAGTTTTCTCCTTTGTCACATGCTGGGTGTCAGCAAGGGCTTTGTCCTTGTCCTCCAGCGCTTTCTTCATGGAATCTAAAGAAACAACATTGTTGAGTCGCGCTTGGAGTCGACGGTTTTCATTGCGTACGTCTGTTCGAGTGAAAGCACTCGGTTCAAAGCATGGAAAGTGAAGATAAGAATACAGTGGGTCGACGAAAGTTACCTCCCAGAGTTTTCAGCTCGGCCCGCACTCTCTCCAAAGCATTGTTGGAGGCTTCCAAGTCCACGCGCAACCGGTTGCTTTCATCTTCAAGATCCTTGTATTGCGTCCCAAGTTCACAAGCCCTCTGAAATCAACAAAGAAATAAATTCAATCGACAAGAAATATCAGCGTTGAAGTGCAGAAGACCAAAAACGGTCGACTGAGCGGCACACATCACCCTGCCCCACTATTCTGGAATAGCGTCATATCATGGTTGACCAATGATGTCCATGAAACCTGCGTCCAGGGAAAGAGAAATCAACCAAAAGTACACTCAACATGTCGAGTGGCTCATGTACTCCATGTACTGTAAACATATTCAAGACAGTCTTTATTAGATCCCCGCCAGTGCAAGCACTCGACGGCGATCTTGGGGAATACACCCAGTGGGTGCACTCAGAGTGCCCCCACTGGAATGTTTAACACTCGGCCTGTCGAGTGTTCCATAGACCCCATTCCGAACCTTTGAAGTAGCGTCTTCGGAGCGGGATGATCAGGAAAAAATATATATACAATTCGACATGTCGAGGGACAACCGTACTCCGTGTATCATAGAAATTCCGATCTCAAGTTTTCAAGACTACTGTTTATCGTCTTCGATCAAGAGTAGCCTCGGGGACTAAACCCAGTGGGTGCACTTAGTGTGCCCCCACTGGTTATAAAACGGTCGACAAGGTCTGCCCTGTCGAACACCCGTCACTCGATCTGTCGAGTAACATGCCCCCCCCCCACTCCGTGAAGTGCAGTCTATCCTTATGTAGCGTCCATGATGATCAAAGATATCCATGAAACCTACAAGGTAGCCTCGGAGTGGCGTGATGAAAGGCAAACGTATCCCGCATACGACACACTCTAAGACCCCTGCCGGTGCAAGCATACGACATCGGTCTCGAGGACTACACCCAGTGGGTGCACTTAGCGTGCCCCCAATGGATCTGCCAACTCTCGACCTATCGAGTGGCATAAAATATTCATCCATGGAACATCCGTCACTCAATCTATCGAGTGACATGCCTCCTACACTCCGTTAAGTGCAGTCTATCCTTATGTAGTGTCATATCATGGTTTATCAATGATATCCATGAACCTACGGAGTAGCTGCGGAGTAGTGTGGTCAAGGGCAAATGTATCCCGCATACGATAGACTCTAAGACCCCTATCGATGCAAGCACTCGACAACGGTCTCAGGGACTACATCTAGTGGGTGGACTTAGAGTGCCCTCACTGACCCAAAATCTACTCGACTAAGACCTGATCTATTCGAGTGGAGAGCTTTCAAACATTCTATGAGTGCAAAATAAACACCCACTAGGTGTGCAGTCAAACATGACAGGAATTCAATCGGAAATGTACTTACAATCGAACTTACTCGGACATTCGTGCGAAGCGCTGTGCTGGCATCGTAAGCCAACTTGTTGGCCTCGTACGCCTCCTTGGTGCGCAGCATCATCTGCTCCGCCTGGATCATGGCCTCCTTTGCAGCTCCGGACTGATCTTTCGGAACGTGATGTAGAGGAAAAGTCATCATCAACGCGAGCGATGTAATGGTTGGAGCAGTCGAGGTAGTCTGGGCAGGTCCGGTTGGATTCGACGTCATGATGGTTGAAACAGCTAGAAGGGCACTTGCCAGAGGCACTGTTGGGTCAACTCTGATCCGTGTCAAATCGCTCATCCCTTGGGAGGAATCTGCACTCGACCGCTGAGGCATCTACGCAGATGAAGTTCTTCGAGTGCGTATGCGCGGGATGCTTAAGGTCTCGCCTCCGCCTCCCATACCCCAGGGTGTTCTTCATCATATTCCAGCTGGCTGATTTCTGCAATTATCAATCGGCGGAATTAGCTTTGGCAATCGATAAATCATATTCAAGAAGCAGAACTGAAGAGTTGATTACCTCGGTGAGAAGTGGCTGCATCAGCAGTGTCTACATCGATTGCATCCCCGTCATCATGTTGAGGCGACGTCACTAAAGTAGCAACTCTGATGGATCGAATAGCATTCAGACAACAAGGATTCCAAGTCACAATCGATAGTGAGAATTCAAAAGTAAACACTCACGTGGAGACGACAGGTACGGCCATCTTCATGCGAGGCAGGGCTTTGCGAGGTTTGGCCACATTCAGTTTGGGTTGCTTCGCTCATCATTCGCTCGACTCAACAGTCGAGGGTCGACTCCGCTTCGGATAGTTCTCGCTTGGGCCCGGGGCCCTATCCTCAACAGTCGCAGGATCTTGGTGGGACTTGGAGCGACGTTCGGATCGATGAGGCGACTCGACTTCTTGCTTGTTTTCATCCGAGTTTTCGTACTTGTCTTTGGAGTCTTCTGAGCCATCGTCGTCCACACTGCCACCCTCTCTCACCACACCATCTTCAGTTTGGTTTGGGAACATGCGAGTGCATGTTCGTCCACTCCTGCATGATTCAAACAAAGAAGTCTGTCCATAAATCAATCTATCACTCGACAATACAAGTACTTCAGTCGACAAATTGCAACTTACCAAATTCTTTGGCGGGTTTTCGGCCAAGTAAGGTCGGATCCTCTTGGCTCCCAAGGGATTGTCACAAGCCCCAGTAATGCTACAAAGCCACTGCTCGACAGTTTTTTATGAAACCTCTTCTGGGTGCGTCCTGGTCGAGTCCTCAGGGCCTGCGTAGTGCCACATGGTGTGATCCCTGGCTTGGAGCGGCTGAATTCGTCGACTGAGGAACGTCTCCAACAGATCCATGTCAGTCACTCCACCTCGAATCAGTTGCACCACGACTTCCACCAAGATTCCCACTTGGACATGTTCCTCTTCAGTCACCCTCAGAGACTTGGGGACAGCTGGACGGTCAGTTGTATAGGGGGAAAGACCAGTCGACATGTTGGGATATGCTACATCTTTGCAATAGAACCAAGTCGACTGCCAGCCTCTAACAAATTCATGAAAGGTCATAGAAGGGAAAGAACTACGAGATCTGTTTTGAAGTCCTAAACCCCCACACAACTGAAGCACACGAGTCTTCCCATCCGTAGGGAGAGCTTTCTTCACAGTCTGAGATCTGACCATAAAGATGTGCTTGAACCGCCCCCAATGAGGAGGACAGCCCAGAAAACACTCGCACAAGGCAATGAAGGCAGACAGGTAGGAAATTGCATTCCGTGGGAAGTGGTGGAGCTGAGCACCAAAGAAGTTGAGAAAACCTCTAATGAATGGGTGAGAAGGCAAAGAAAAACCTCTCTCGGCGTGGGAGAGGAGGAGGACTCGCTCCCCGTCGCGCGGCTGCGGTTCGCGCTCTCCCTCTGGCAACCTCCAGGCGCCGTCTGCCACATGACCGTCGGCGACCAAGCCGTCCATGTCCTCACGAGTGACCACAGAGGGGAGAAAGTCCCCTTGCATCCATCCCACCGGTGTGGTGAACCGAGCGGTCAAAGGCTTCTTGCCTTTGCTTTTGATCGCCCCCTTCTTGGCACGCTCCAGTTTCTCCCTGGCACCCTTCGTCATCGCGGAGGCTTCTCTTGTCGGAGAAGAACAATGTGTGGCACTGGAGATAGGGGAGGTGGAGGAAGAGAGGAAGTTTGGGGCAAAGGTATTGTGCAATCCGCCGCCCTTTGGAATTTATACCCTCCTGAGTGCCTTGCTGACTGGTCGGCCCACGAGATCACCGCACATGCCAACCGCAGACTGCGCCCTGTACGTAGCAAAATGACTGGCATGAGAATCGAGGCGTCATGCCCCCACTTTCTCCGATCGTGGCGTCATCATCGCACGCGCGCGCACTTCCCAAATTTTTGTATCCCGCAAAATCCGGGTCTGACACATCGACCCGCCACCTCCAAAGATTCCTTCGAGTCACTCAAAGCAAAGCTGACACTGAACATACACTCGGGCACTTTCAAGGTTGAACGGATCCGGGCGAGTGATGAAGAGTTCAGTCGACGCAACTTTCGTTGAAGTCCCGAATATCATTCGGAAGATTTGATGTCTTATGTTGAATTGACATCGATGTCCCATTCACCACTCGAACCTCAATCCATTCAGGGGATAATGACGAGGATATGTACCTAGGGTAGGGTCCTAGGCCTGACCTAGACCCCCTACCTAAGGGCATGACATTGAAGGACTTGAAGATCACAAATAAAGCTTCCGACTTGATTCCCGGTGGCGCTCAAGTCACTCGACAAGCAATCCACTCGGAGACTTCTTCCTCCACTCGACTATCGACTATCAGTCAGAAGACCTCATTTCCACTCAACGCCAGAAGACCAGAAGCCACCTCCAGGAGGCCAACGAGCAGGCATTAAGCTTCTAGTCATTAGTAGCTTTTATTATGTACGTTACCAGTAACGCCAATCTTTAAACCGACGATCGGACCCTTAGACGCCGGGAAATTATGAGGGCAGCGAACTCTATATAATCCGCCCCTCCCCTCTAGCACAAGGGTTCTCAACCACTATAATCCCAACATTCCAAACGACAAAGCTCCCGAGCACTGAGACGTAGGGCTGTTACATCCACGAGAGGGGCCTGAACTCATACATCCGTGTGTACACCCTCGCCGTAGCTAGGACTCTGCCCTCTCCTTTCGTACCCCTACCTTCTACTGTCAGGCTCGTTCCCACGACAATGGAGTAATGCAATAAGAACGTTTACATGATGTAGACAAGATCTATTAATGTAGGGATAGACCCCATCTTGTTATCCTTAATAGCAACGATACATGCATGACTCGCTGCCCCTTCTGTCACTAGGAGAGGACACCGCAAGATCGAACCCATCACAAAGCACCTCTTCCCATGGAAACAAAAATCGATCTAGTTGGCCTAACTAAACCAAATATTCAAATAAGAAATATGAGTCTATAAGTAATTATGCATACAAGAGATCAAAGAAGACTCAAATAATATTCATGGATAGAAACTGATCATGAACTCAAAATTCATCGGATCCCAACTGTCACAGCCCTGGAAGTTGATTGCATTAGTTGCATCATGTGCATCACGTCATCATGCTAGAATTTAAATGAAACTTGAAATGGGGATTGCTAAACCCTAGCACCTCATTAATTAATCCAAATTCCAACAATTGAATTTTCAATGATTTCAAAATACTCTTCAAAAATGTTCACTATTTCTGATAAATGTTGGCAATAACATATTAGGTGACATCTTAATTTTCACAAAAAATTTAGCATTTTAAAATACCCATTAATGCTACTGAAATCAATTAATAAAGCATTATAAATGTGATAGTTGTCTAAAAATGTCCAAATCTTTTTGTGGAAATTTGAAATAATTAGACTATATTTTATAAAATATTGGGCATTTTGTACTAGGCATTTTGGACTCACAAATAAAAGAAGAATGTCAGAATAAAGAAAACAGGAAATAAGAACAGAGAAGGAAAGTATTATCTGGCGCTTACCTGGCCCAGACCGGCCCAGCCCACCAGGGGCCACGAGGTCATCTTCAACCTCTGCCAGTAGGCAGAGGCGAAGTGACGCACGTGCGCGCGCGGAGGCCGCCACCTCCTGCTTCGCCGTGGCACTCCCCGGCCTCCCAAGATGCCACGAGGATGCCCAGACACCTTCTCTCGACCATTCTCCCCTCTCCCTCGCTCTCTTTCCTCCTCGCCTGCTCCCTCTCCCGCGTCGGACCCGAGAGGATCGCCGCCGTCGCCCCATGGCCATCGGCCTCCCCTCGCCTCTCCAGCTAGTCCAGAAGCTCCGCCCCGTCCTGCTGCTCCTCCCCGCCAAAAGAATCGAGGCCAGAGGCCCCGTGGCATCGTCCCCGTCGCCGTTTCCGACTTCGGGCGCCGAAGATCGCCGACGACCCTGCGCTCACGTTGTCGCCTCTTCGAGCCGCCTACGACGCCAGCGAGCTTCTCTGTGAGCTCCCGTCCTTCTCCCTCTCTCCCCGTGGTCCTCCCCGTCCTCTAGCTGCCATCCCCGCCATTGCCGACGCTCTGGCCGCCGCCAAAGTTGTCGTGGCCGTCGACTCCGGCGACCCCGTGCCCTCCCGTTGTCTTAGATGGATGCGGCAATTCCCTAGCTATCCGTAGGTGGTCTCCGCCGCTCAAATGTTCGCCGGAGGGCCATTTCCGGCGACCCCCGCAGTCTCGGCTCGCCACCGGCGGCCGTCCTCCGGCATGCCGACGTGGCCAGGTTAGTTAGCCACTAACCACCCCCTTAGTCGCTGACCAGAGGGCCCCACAGGGGGGGGTCAAAGCTCAATTAGCCCCTGGTTGACCGGGGATTAGACCCGGGTCAATGACATGTGGGCCCGACAACTAATAAAACTAGTTAGTGTTAAACAAATGCTAAATCAACCTGTTAGCTTAATGTATCACTGACTGGTGGGCCTTGCGGTGTTAATTAATATTAAGTAATAAAATTAAAACCTATTAGTGACTGTGTCACTGACCAGTGGGTCCCACTGGTCAGGTTTGACCTGGACCGGGTCCAGTTGACCTACTGACGTAGGCATGACCTCAGCATGACATAATAATAATTTTCTGTAATAAAATAATTCCAGAAAATGCTTAAAACTTCTAAAAATCATAGAAAATAATCTACAACTCACATGAAAATAATTTATATATGAAAAATGATCAGAAAAATCCAATGAACCTGTTTATGCCATGATCATGCATGTTTGAACAAGTTAACATCACCAAGTAGGACATTTTATGATTAGGCCAATATATGAAATATCATTTGGAGTTGGAAATTCAAACTTGTTTGAATTCCACTTCAACCAATTTGACTAACCACTCCTCTAGGTTAGTTAAGTACCTCAATATGCCATGTCATACATCATGATTGTTGCAGTGCATTGAATATATTCTTTCTTTCTGTTTGCCGGTGGTTATTCCCTCTCGGTAGACGATGGTTCCGACGATGTGAACGTTGACACTAATGAAGAGAAGTATTTCTTCAGGATTGTCAGGCAAGCAAAAAACCCTTGAGCATACTGATATGAACCCACTCTCTCGCTCTTGCTCTCTTTTACTGCATTAGGACAACAACGATTCAACTGTTACATGTCAACGATAGTTGAACCCATTCCTTTGCATGACCAGTCTTTGCCAAAGTAAATAGTTGAAACCACTTAGAATGAGTAGCAACTGTTTGAGCCTTGTTGTGCTTACTCATACATGCATGCTTACTCACTGTGCCTGCTATGCTTAGAGTCGTGTCGTATCAGGTCTGATACATCTGGGTGATGGATCGGAATGGCAGTGTTCATGTCCTGCGGTGTGAGAGCTAAGTGTGTGAACATGATTTGGTAAAGATAACGATGAGAGGTCATGTAGGAGTACATGGCGAGTTGTCTCATCGTGTCCGACCTTAAGAACTGAGTTCTGTGTATGTTATCCAAGACAAGATACTACCACACATTGGGCCCTGAAATATGACCCTGTTCGACTTATTAATGGCCTAGACCTCTGTCCAGGAGTTGCAACTAGTTTCTGGCGTTTGTAGGGAAAGTGTTGGCGGCCGTGTATAGTGCTGCCCAACGGGGTGGACTATGATGCGGTACAGACACAGTGGCACGGTGTACCAAGTGGCACACGAACGGTGGGCTTGGGAACCCTGCGCACATCGTTTGAGGCCGTAACGGAAACTTCGGCCGGACTTCCGTGCGGGTTCAACCTCGGATAGGCGATAAACCTGGACTAGGGTCTTGTGTGGTTGACGGTCGTGGCCGACGCCCACGCCAGTGCTTCCGCTTGAAGGTTACCGAGATGCATGACGTGCATATGGTGCTAAGTGACGAGAGCATGTGTGAAGAAGTATACCCCTGCAGGGTGAAACAAACTGTTCGAATAGCCGCGTCCTCGGATATGGACTACTTGGAGAACTTATGTGGTTCACAGACAACTGGAAGTGGATACTCTAAAACACGCAAGATAAGCGTGAGTGCTATGGAAGGCTTTCTCGTAGGGAGACGAGAGTGGATCCATAGTGGTGTATTGAGTGGTGAATATGTGGACTCGTGTGTGCTATCCCACCCCAAAGAAAGCACTTGTAGTCATAGTATAGGTTAGCCAAGAGTCAAAGCTGGCTTGCTGCAATAAGCTCCACAACCCCCTTCATTGATACTGATGCATATGTAGTTAGTTCTGATGTAAGTCTTGCTGAGTACTCTTGTACTCACATTTGCTTAATTTATGTTTTTTGCAGAGGAGACGTCAGTCTCATTAGTGATCGTTTCAACATGAAGTTCGATGTTGACCGGGTTAGCTTGGGAATCCCAGACAGAGGTCCGGTTCCTTTGGTAGGGTCGTTATAGCTTTTCAGGCTCCTCCAGCCACTTTGTAGATGTCTGTACCCAGACATGTTTAACTTCCGCTTGCTTGTTTGGATGCTCTGTATGTTGGGTCTTGTGACCCCTGTTTGTAGCATTCTATTGTAATGGCTCTTCCGAGCCTTCTAAATAAATGTTGTAATGTTGTATGGTTATGTTGTGATGCCATAGTTGTATCTATGCATATCGGGCATGTCGTGCGTACGTGTGACGTGCAACGGTATGTATGGGATCCGACACCTACTTGTGTGCCTTTAGTAGTACTCTTTACGGGAAACTGCCTCTTTGTGCTTCCACCGAGCCATGGTAGCTTGCTACTGCTCTGGACACATTGATTGACCGGCATGTATCCTTGTTTGCTACTGTGTCTGTCCCTTTGGGAAAATGTCTCGCGGTGTAATGGAGTCCCTGTAGCCTGCTACGACTCATCTACGTGCTGTGATGACATTCGTGTCTCGTGACGTAATGGAGTCCTTGTAGCTTGCTATGACTCGTCTACACATGCTTGAGGCCGACACCTGCATTGCTGGGTTATGTATGCCTGTTCCCGTACGGATGTGCCACTTGGGTTCTATGACTAGACATGTCGGCCCGGGTTCTTTGTTGTGTGATTGCCAGCGACATGTTCACATACGTGAGCCAAAAGACGCAAACGGTCCTGGCCAAGGTAAGGTGGCAGCCATGGAGTACCGTGCATGAGGCCGCAAAGTGATGTGGCTTGTTACAGTATGGAATCATATGATTTAGGATCGGGGTCCCGACACCAACAAACACACCGCAAAAGTTTACATCAAATATATCAACAAGAGACCATTGTATTGAGAATCAAAAGAGAGAGAGGAAGCAAACTAGCTACTGCCTACGGACCCGAAGGTCTATGATGGACTACTCACGCATCATCGGAGAAGCATCAATGAGGGTGATGAACCCCTCTGTGATGGTGTTAGATTGGATCTCGAGGTTTTGGAACTTGCGGCGGCTAGATGTGTTTTTCGACGACTCCTTTAGGGTTTATGGAATATCTGGAATCTATAGGCATCAGAGGCGATGGAGAGGGGTCCAGAGGAGTGCACAACCCATCAGGGTACGCCCGGGGCCTCTGGCACGCCCTGGTGGGTTGTGGTATCCTCGACCCTCCCTTCTGGCACTTCTTTCGTCCACCAGATGTCTTCTGGCCCAAAAAAATCTCTAAAAAGTTTCATGATGTTTGGTTTTCATTTGGTACTGATATTCTGCGAAGTAAAAAACAAACAAAAATAGCAACTCGCACTTTGGTACTATGTCAATAGGTTGGTCCAAAAATGATATCAAGTTGCTATAAAATGATTGTAAAACATCCAAGAATGATAATATAACAACATGGAACAAGCAAAAATTATAGATACGTTGGAGATGTATCAAGGCGCCGGCGGTGGACAACCAAAGAGAAGGAACCATCACATGATCATAGCTCAGGTGAAATACCTAAAGGAACTGTGAGGTATTGGAGAACCTGACGTCCAACGCAACCATGTAGCGATGGACATGCTCGTCCTCCTCCCTGACATGGCGACGTACCACCTCCTCGGTTGTCGGCTGCTTCCGCTCTAATAGTGGCCCATGCGACCGCCACCAAAGAAGCTCCGGGACGATGACGAGACCCAGATTCCTCACCAAGCTACGTGCACCGGAAGGTATCATCTCCCAGTGCCAGCCCTACGGAGCCCAGTCCCGGACATGGCGCAACTGGTTGTCAACACCGAGTCGACGACGAGGATGCGGGATGGGTATCGTCGACGAGAACAAATTGTGGCCAGCAAATAATATTTCATTTAACAACAGTAAAAACTATACCATATTTTATATGAAATCCACACGCACACACTCACTAACAACAAATAACATATTTCTAGCTATGTTACATAGAACCAAAACATCTATGAACACAACATATACGACTAGCTAGCACATGAACGAGCCAAATGTTGTTTTCTATTTTTTAAAATGTTTGTGTGTTGACATTGTGAGCAATTTGAGAAATTGGAAACATTGTGAGGAATTCATAAAATGTTCGCCTTTTGAAAAAAATGACCGTAGTTTCAGAAAATGTCGGCGTCGCCGTCGGTGTCGGCATCGGCGTGGGCGGCGGTGATCGCGGGGGGTGGGGGATACGAGAAGAAGAGTGCAACGGCAGCGGGGAGTGGGGGCAGCTCACCTAGCATTGTCGGGGAGCAGGGGCATCGAGCTCGGTGACGCGGCTCGGGGAGGAGGTCCGGCGATGGCGGCCGTCAACGACGAGCGATGCTCGGGGTGGAGGGCGTCGCCGAGTTCCGCCAGCCTAGCGGCGCGTGTCGTGCATCGCGAGAATGGAGAGGAAGAAGGGCCGTGGGAGGTTATATATCGCAGGCTTTAATCCCGGTTAGGGTATCCAATCGGGACTAAAGGTAGGGCTTTTAGTCCCGGTTGGTGGCTCCAACCGGGACTAAAGTGGGGCCTTCAGTCCCGGTTGGAGCCATCAACCGGGACTGTATCTAATTTTTCTATTTTTGGTTTTAGTTTTGTTTTAAACAGTAGCATAATGAAAAGTTTTTAAGAAAAAATACTTTATTAAAAATTTAGTTAGATAAATTTTACTTTCTATTAACTTTCCTTTAGATCAGAAACAATTTCTATTGTTAGTTGATTTTTTTATTTAATTCTAAGTTAGTATTATTTTCTATCATAAATAGAGTTTTATAAAAGCTTTTTAGTAGATTCTTTTTGCTATTGAAAAATATTATAAAATACTTTTTGTTGAAATAAATTTATATAATTTTAAGTTAAGATTATTTTTCATAGGTACAATACTCATGATGTGGGTTTGTACTCCTGATGTAAGATAACATAAAGTTGCCCGGATGTTCATGAGATATAGCAAAAAATAGATTATTCTCATTGGATTCTGTGATTTCCTAGCACTCAACATATCATCAACTTCCCCTTTGACCCTTTCCTGGATCGGTGATAAGATAGCACATGCTTTTCAGGTGGCCTACCAATGGATCCACATATCTGTTTATTATGCATATTTGTACAAGGAAAGAAACATACATTTACCAAAAATTAAAATCAATGCCATCCTTGCAAGTTAATACATCGCCTTCATGTAACTACAGTCATCATCACAGGACTTGTGGATCATAACTTTGACTTTCAACCAAGAATCAAAGGTGAGAATTATTCGGTTATCTTATATATGTCGAACAGTTACTTGAAAAATCCTACCATCTAACATGTTGTCCCCAGTTTCACTAGAAAGCAACCAAAACTCCTCTCATCCGGACTTGGAGCCACCAACCGAGATTGTATCTAATTTTCCTATTTTTGGTCTTAGTTTTCTTTTAAACAGATTCGAAAACAATAGCAAATTTTACTTTCTATTAACTTTACTATAGATCAGGAAAAAATTGTATTATTAGTTAATTTTTTATTTAATTCTAAGTTAATATTATTTTGATCATAAATAGAGTTTTATAAAAGCTTTTTAGTTTATTCTTTTTGGTATTGAAGAATATTGTAAAATATTATTTTTTAAAATAAAGTTAATATTATTTTTCATAGGTACCATACTCATGATGTGGGTTTGTACTCCTGATGTAAGATAATATAAAGGTTCCTCTATGTTCATGACATATGCCAAAACAATAGATTATTCTCATAGGAATCTCCGACTTTTCCGGCCCTCAACATATCATCAACTTCCCCTTTTGACCCTTTGAGGAATCGGCGATAAGAGATCACATGCTTTTAGGTGTCCTACCAATGGATCCACATATGTGTCTATTATGCATATTTTTACAAGGAAAGAAACACACATTTACCAAAAACTAAAACAGAGGCCAACCTTGTGAGTTACTACATTACCTTCATGTAACTGCAGTGATCATTAGAGGACTTGTTGAGCATAACTATGGCTTTCTGATATGTCTCCAACGTATCTATAATTTTTCAAGTATTCATCCCATGTTTACAATAATTCTATATGATTTTATTAGAACTAACCCGGACTGACGTTGTTTTCAGAAGAACTACCATGGTGTCGTTTTTTGTGCAGAAATAAAAGTTCTCATAATGGGCTGAAATTTTAGTATGATTTTTTCTGGACCAAAAGAGACCCCGAAGCTTTGAAGTTTGGCAAGAAGAGCCACGAGGAGGTCAACATCCTACCAGGCACGGCCACCCCTGGTCACGCCTAACAGGATTCTCACCGCCTCGTGGCACCCCTTGACGTGAGATTGACGCCAAAAATTCCTATAAATATATAAACCTCCAAAACGAAAGCTAGATCGGGAGTTCCGCCGCTGCAAGCCTCCAGAGCCATGAAAAACCTATCGGGAGCCCATTCCAGCACCCTGACGGAGGGAGAAAACATCACCAGAGGCCATCTTCATCATCCCGGAGGTCTCCAAGACGAGGTGGGAGTGCTTCACCTTTGGGGCTGAGGGTATGTACCAGTAACTATGTGTTTGATCTCTCTCTCTCTCAGCCACTCGCTCTCTCTCTCTTGTTCTTGAGATGGCACGATCTTGATGTACCGCGAGCTTTATTGATACAGATGAATCATATGGAGTTTTCCCTCTCTATGTTCTTGTGATGAATTGAGTTTTCCCTTTGAAGTTTTCTTATCGGATTGAGTCTTTAAGGATCTGAGAAAACTTGATGTATGTCTTGCTATGGGATATCCGTGGTGACAATGGGATGTTCTATTGGTCTACTTGATGTATGTTTTGGTGATCAACTTTCGGGTTCCGTCACCTTGGGAATCTATGCATAGGGGTTGGTACACGTTTTTATCTTGACTCTCTGATAGAAACTTTGGGGCACTCTTCGAAGTTCTTTGTGTTGGATTGAACATGACGAATCTGAAATTGTGTGATGCATATCGTATAATCAAGGCCATGGGTACTTGTGGTGACATTGGAGTATCTAGGTGACATTAGGGTTTTGGTTGACGTGTGTCTTAATATGTTATTTCAAACGAACTCTAGGGCTGTCTGTGACACTTATAGGTATAGCTCATAGGATTGATCAGAAAAGATAACTTTGAGGTGGTTTCGTATCCTATAATAATTTCTTTGTTAGTTCTCTGCTATTTGTGACTTTGGAGTGAACTCTTTGTCGCATGAGATGTATTTACATATTATTCAACTATATTAGTATTGTTGAGAGAACTTGCACTAGTGAAAGTATGAACCCTAGGCCTTGTTTCCAAGCATTTATACAATGTTTTGCTTGCTATTTACTATTTGTTACCTTGCTGTTTTTATATTTTCAGATTACAAAACCTATACCTATCATCCATATTGCACTTGTATCACCATCTCTTTGCCAAACTAGTGCACCTATACAATTTGCCATTGTATTGGGTGTGTTGGGGACACAAGAGATTTCTTCTATTTGATTGCAGGGTTGTTTGTGGGGACCATCTGCATCCTACACCTCCCATGGATTGATAAACCTTAGGTCATCCACTTGACGGAAAATTTCCATTGTCCTACAAAACTCTGCGATTGGAGGTCCAACACGAGTCTACAAGAAGAAGGTTGTGTAGTAGACATCACTTTTAACCCTGAATCAAAGGTGCAATCTATTCGGTTATTTTATAAATGCAGAATAGTTACTTGAACAATCCTACCATTTGATATGTTGTCCTCAATTTCACCAAAAAGCAACCAGAACTCCTCTCATCTAGACTTGGAGCCACCAACCGGGACTGTATCTAATTTTAGTATGTTTGGTTTTAGTTTTCTTTGAAATAGATTAAAAAAACAATAGCACTACACTAGTAGAATGTCGATCAGTAGTCCCAGTCGGAATGAACCTTTAGTACCGGTTCCCCAACCGGTACTAAAGGGTCGGGACTGAAGGTCCAGACCTTACCGGTTGGACCACGGACCAGTACTAAAGGCCCACCACGTGACTGCCTGCATGGGCTGGTGGTGGAGGACCTTTAGTACCGGTTGGTATCACCAACCATTACTAAGTGTTCTAGTTTTTTCGCTTTGAATTAGGTTTTAGTTTTCCTCTCTATTTATTGTGTTTTCCATTCATTTCAAAATTATTTTACGATGCTACATACTATAAACATTAATTACACAAGTTGATGCATAATACTCAGCCCACGTAATATAATATACAATATCTCATACACAGTATATATACAAATGGAATTACACATCCATATATATTCTGGACTTATAACTTAAGGCCCAAAACCCGGCCGGGACTAGCTAGCTAGTGCTCCGGATGAAATCTCCGTTTTCTACTACTGATTTGCTAGCATTATTGAGGCGGCGGTAAGTAATAGTGCTCTCCGTTTACATCAATGATATGTTGAAGAAGAAATGTCGCAAATTCCTCTTGAAGTGGTACAAAGTGTTTCTCGGGTGAGAGCTTCGATATCATCTGCCAAACCTGGAGTTGTCTTTCACGTGCTCCTCTGCGACGTATACGGCCTTCGGTCTGGATGTGAATGTTCTGCAGAGGAAGTATCCACATAAATTTGTCCCCTGTGGCTGTTTCGCGCACTTTGCAAAAGAATAGAAGTCAATAAGATAATTAATAATCAAGCATGATAATGGTATTAAAACTAGAATTAAAGAGATGCACGGACCTAGTAGTACTACTTAATTATCTGCATCTTTTTCCACTTCAGCTTCGGTTTCCATTGACGACCGTGATGGGTTTTTTCTATCATATTTTTCCAAACACTATGCGGCAAAGAAAAATAACGAAAGCGTTATTATAATTACTTTTGATATCAGGAAATAATGAAAGAAAGCGAGGTCAATAAAGATTGAAATTACCGTTCTATCATAAAATACAAGTCCACGTATGATTGTTCTAGTGTATCTAGTGAGTCATACACTTGAACAAGTCCATCCGCGAGGATAATATTTAGGAGGATATAGTGGTCGCTGCGCAGAAGTTTATATAATTAAGCAGGCATGCATATAACTCATAAACTACACTTGACAGCGAGCAATGAAACAAAAATAGAATTTGCAGTATACAAAAGAGTAAACACTCACCCCATGTTGTAAGGAAATATTATAGTAGATTTAGTATTCATTAGTGCCTCTTGAAATTTTTCCAAGAGATCTTCTGTGTCCTTGGCATAATGTTTTACCACATGACCAGTAATGGTACTTGGGTCGATGAACCCAATGTCATCGATTCCCTCTTGTTTCAATTCCCACATCTTCAATCTGCATAATAGCGTAGAAAAGAACATATATAGTGACGATAAGCCAATGAATGATATCTTAGCTAGAGACTTAAATTATTAAATATATAAATCACTTACAGACAATAGCAACTGATGAGAGTTTTGTCGATAGAGTCCATGTGGTATAACTGGAAAAATTCTGAAAATTCAAGACATATGTCACATCCATTGACGTAATGCTCTTTCCTTACTTTGACCATGGCCGTCGTCTCCCCTCGCTTTGCTTCACACAGGTACCAATCATGCAACAGTCGCATCGCAGTTGGTAGTTCCTTGTACTGCTTGGGTGTGACAGGTGGTTTTCCGACGACATATTCCATTGCGTACTCAGTTGCACCGTACCCGCGGATTTCCTCGATGCCAAGGATTTGTCCAAGAGTGAGACCTACAACCTTTACTTCTTCGAGGAAGATTGGGTTGCCTTGCACATCGACAGCTTGGATCGATTGCTTGCTTGGATTGGTACTCACCTTGAGTGGGGAGATCAATTGCTTGGATTGTTCTCCGAGCTGGGGAACTGTTTTCCCGCTAGTAGTACCACCTATCGTTGATGCCGTATTTCCCGACTTCTTCCTTGGGCTGGGCCGACTTCTCTGCTCACTTGCCTTCTGAATCTGTCGGTCATAGTCTGTCAGCATACGCTCGACATATGCCGGGGGTCAATCAATAAAGTGTTCCACAAAGTGCTCTTGGACTTCCTTGGGTATTACCTCCTTTGGCGGCACGGTCTTCTTCGAAAAAAAGGCTTTCACTTGGTGACCGCTTTCAATTTTGTTTTCCTCTGGTGTCATGTCGTAAGGCAGCTTCCTTTTGGCCGGAGGCTCGGGTTTCTTCTTTGCTTTCTTCCAAAGAGGACTTCTGGTGGCCTTCCTCTTTTGGGAGCCCTGCTGGCGGGACCGCTGTCAGGATGGAGTCGGCTCACGCGGCGGAGATCGATATTGATGATATGGACTCGCGTCTTGCTCCGTCCCGAGGTTGGGAGGACTGCTGGCGAGGTGGGGAGGATTGCTGGCGAGGTGGCATGCCTCTCGAGGTGGGGAGGACTGCTGGCGAGGTGGGGAGGACTGCTGGCGAGGTGGGGAGGACTGCTGGCGCTGCGATGGCTATGGCTGGGATCCCTCGTGCTGGACATCGATACTCAGAGGAGCCGATGCCCTTAGCGTCGAGTGTGAAAAGACGATGCAGTCCTTACTACATAGAATGAGACCACGTCCGGCTTCTACCAGTGTGGACTCCCCCTCACCCCCAGGGATGTCAAGCAATAGTTCATCATATCCTGGCTCTATTGCGTCCACCGCGACACGAGCATACCCAGCTAGAACCGGATTGCAATGCCATAGAACATCAGGTGTATTTGGTAAAGCATAGCCATTCAAAGGCACATCATCAATTTTCAACCCTTTCTGACTTCATTTGATATTTTTCATGCATTTAATGATTTATTTTGAGCTAAATGACCCTAAATTTGAAAAGCAGTACAAATGAACTCTGAAAAGGTTGTAACTTGGCATGGCATCATTATTCCACCCACATAGTAACTTCTAAAGAGTTGAGAGGGTTGCTGTTACACTTCGTGTACAAACTGGATGCACTTCGTGTACAAACTGTTACAAAGATACCATGCTAGAAAATGCATGCATGTCCTTCACATAGAAAGTGATGACGGTGAAGCCAGTCACATCCCAGAGTGGGATCTTGCGGTGTAAGAGTTTTTCTGTGTGTTTGTCCCTTGCTTATGATTGCACCGTAACCATGGAGAATATTCATCATTTAACAGGATGCTTGGGTCAGTCTTCATTCTGAAGGGAGGGATTTCAAGAAATTTTTCATAATCTTCTGACAAGTCTGTCTTGTCCTCCACTCCCACAATGTTTCTTTTCCCTGAAAGAACTATGTGGCGCTTTGGCTCATCATATGATGTATTTGCTTCCTTATCTTTTTTCTCCACGGTTTGCTAGACATGTCCTTCACATAGAAAACCTGAGTCACATCATTGGCTAAGACGAATCAGTCGTCTGTGTATCTAAGATTGTTGAGATCCACTGTTGTCATTCCATACTATGGATCTACCTGTACCCTGCCTCTAGTATATTTGACCCATTTGCACCAAAACAAAGGGACCTTAAGATCAGGTCCATAGTCAAGTTCCCATATCTCCTCTATGTAACCATAATATGTGTCTTGAAAGTTGGTTGCATCATAGCGGACACCATTGTTTTGGTTGGTGCTTTTTTATCTTGGGCGATCATGTAAAATGTATTCCTATTTATCTCGTACCCTTTGAAAGTCGTTACAATCGAACTTGGTGTCTTGGCCAACTAGTACAGTTCATCTGGAACATCGTTGTCATTTAGGAGCTTTGTTTGCAACCAACCGGCAAAGGTCTCCATGTGTTTACGTTCAATCTAGGGGTCAAACTCCTTCGGGTTCTTGGACCATACAATATCCTTATGTTCCTCCATATATGGAGTCACCAAGGTGGAATTTTGTAGAACCGTGTAGTGTGCTTGAGTGAAAGAATGCCCATCCATATTTATTGTTTCTTTCTTTCCTAATGTGCCTTTTCCACCCAGTCTCCCCTCATGCCGCGATTTAGGAAGACCAATCGGCTTAATGTCAGGAACAAAGTCAACACAAAACTCAATAACCTCATGTGTTCCATATCCCATGGCGATGCTTCCTTATGGCCTACCATGGTTATGAACATATTTCTTTAAGACTCCCATGAACCTCTCGAAGGGGAACATATTGTGTAGAAATACACGACCGAGAATGTTAATCTCTTCGACTAGGTGAACTAGAACGTGCGTCATAATATTGAAGAAGGATGCAGGGAACACCAACTCAAACTGACAAGACATTGGACCAGGTCATTCTGTAACCTTGGTAGGATTTCTGGATCGATTACCTTCTGAGAAGTTGCATTGAGGAATGCACATAGCTTCACAATGGCTAATCGAACATTTTCCGGTAGAAGCCCCTAAGTGCAACCGGAAGTAATTGCGTCATAATCACGTGGCAGTCATGAGACTTTACATTTTGAAATTTTTTCTCTGTCATATTTATTATTCCCTTTATATTCGACGAGAAGCCAGACGGGACCTTTATATTGAGTAGGCATTCAAAAAACTTCCTTCTCTTCTTTCGTAAGAGCGTAGCTGGCAGGACCTTGATACTGCTTTGGAGGCATGCCGTCTTTTTCGCTAATTCTCTGCTTGTCCTCCTGTGCCTCTGGTGTATCTTTTGTCTTTCCATACATGCCCAAGAAGCCTAGAAGGTTCACACAAATATTCTTCGTCATGTGCATCACGTCGATTGCATTGTGGACCTCTAGGGCTTTCCAATATTCAAGTTCCCAAAAATATAGATTTCTTCTTCCACATGGGTGCGTGTCCGTTGGCATCATTCGGAACAGATTGTCCGCCAGGACCCTGTCCAAAGATTACCTGTAAATCCTTGACCATATCAAATATATATTGACCAATACGGAGGCCAGGCTTTTTCCGGTTATCGGGCTCACCTTTGAAATGGTTGCCTGCCTTTCTTAAGATATGCTTGATCTGTAGAAATCGACGATGTCCCAGGTACACATTCTTCTTACATTTATCCAAATATATACTTTCAGTATCATCTAAATAGTGTGTGCATGCATTGTATCCCTTGTTTGTATGTCTTGAAAGGTTACTAAGAGTAGGACAATCATTGATGGTTACAAACAGCAACGCTCGTAGGTCAATTTCCTTCTATGTGTGTGCATCCCACACACGTACACCTGGTTTTTTCCAAAATTGTAGAAGTTTATCAACTAGTGGCCTTAGGTATACATCAATGTCGTTGCCGGGTTGCTTAGGTCCTTGGATGAGCACTGGCATCATAATGAACTTCCGCTTCATGCACAATCAAGGAGGAAGGTTGTAGAAACATAGAGTCACGTGCCAGGTGTTGTGACTGTAGCTCTGCTCCCCAAAAGGATTCATGCCGCTGTACTAAGACCAAACCATAAGTTCGTTGCGTCAGCTGCAAAGTCCTTGAACTCTCTCTCAATTTTTCTCCACTGCGACCCATGAGCGAGTGCTCTCAACATCCTGTCTTTCTTACGTTCTTTTTTGTGCCATCGCAACAACTTGGCATGCTCTTTGTTTTGGAAAAAACGTTTCAACCGTGGTATTATAGGAGCATACCACATCACCTTGGCAGGAACCCTCTTCCTGTGGCGTTCGCCCTCCACATCACCAGGGTCATCACGGTGGATCTTATAGCGCAGTGCACCGCATACCGAGCATGCATCCAAATTGTCGTACTCCTCACCGCGGTAGAGGATGCAGTCATTAGGGCATGCATGTATCTTCTGCACCTCTAATCCTAGAGGGTAGAAAACCTTCTTTGATTTGTACGTACTTTCAGTCAATTCGTTATCCTTTGGAAGTATCTTCTTTATCAGCAATTCTTGAAATCCCTTGTTAGTTACACCATTCTTCGCCTTCCCTTGCAGCAATTCCAGCGTGGTACCCAGCTTTTTCTACTCATCTTCACAATTTGGATACAATAAATTCTTGTGATCCCCTAACATGCGTTTCAACTTCAACCTCTCATTGTCACTTTCACAGTTTCTCTTTCCATCAGCAATGACCTGACCCAAATCATCAGCGGGCTCATCTGATGCCTCTTCTTTAGCTTCCCCCATTGATGCCTCTTCTTCAGCTTCCCCCATTGTTGTATCGGCGAAAGGATAGTTGTCATCATCCTCTTATTCTTCATTGTCTTTCATTATAACCCCTCTTTCTCCATGCTTGGTCCAACAACTATAGCCGGACATGAAACCGGACTTCAGCAGGTGGTTGTGAAGGGTTTTTGAGGTAGAGTAATTCCTATCATTCTTACAGTCACGACATGGACAACACATGAAACCATTCTGCTTGTTTTCCTCAGCCACACGAATAAAATCATGCAGGCCATTAAGAACCCTAGACTTAGTCGGTCATCGTACATCCATTGCCGGCTCATGTTCACTACACAACATCGAAGTGACCAAATTAATACAACTTCATCATCACATTACAACCGAAGTAGATCTAGGAGTGACCAAATGTTATTACTACAAATAATAGATACTTATAGTCCATACATACATCTCACAAAACAACATACAACTATCTAACATGTAAATGCAACAACAAATGCGATCATAATCACAACTAAGGTAACAATAGAGCCAACGGCGTAATGATACCAAGCCTCTTTATCAATGGCATATTTTCTAATCTTTCTAAGCTTCAAGTGCATTCCAGCCATCTTGTTCTTGTGATCATCGACGATATCGGCAACAAGCAACTCCAATCCCATCTTCTCATCTTTAGTTCTTTTCAATTTTTCTTTCAAATGATGAATTTCTTTTTCAGCTTGTGTTAATTTCTCGAGCAAAATTGCATAGTCGGTTGGAATTTCTAGTTCAACTACTTCCTATAGATAAAAACATCTACGTCAATTTGGTGGCATAATTAATTGTCATAGACATTATATGATGTGTGAAATAGCTATAAAAGATAACGACATACCACATCTGAATCATAGACTGGAAGAGGGCCGACGTGGGCGGATACCATAACCATGACACTATAGAATAACTAACAATAATACAAGTAAGTAAATCGTACATGCAGCTATCTAAATCATACAAGTGATTTTTTTAACAAAAAGGTTTTAAGAAGAACAAGAGGCTCACCAAGGTGGCCGGTACCGCGATGAGACGGTGCGGACGATCGACGGTGGTTAGAACGGGGATGGGAAGGCACCAAATAAACCACACCTACACATATGCAACCTAACAAGTTAATTTGAGCTCAGATTGCATATAAATCAAATAAAATCCCACATAATGATCCCTCCTCAAAAACCAAATTAAAACTCACAAATCACATATCTTTGAGCATACCACAAGCTAATCTAGCAATGAGAGATGAAGGAGCAAAGTTGCTAACCTTTATGAACACTTGGATAGATGGGGTGCCTTTAAATCTTGACAAATCCTTGGCAAAATGGAGGATGAGCTTCGAGCAAGAAGAAGAACAAGGGAGAAAACAGAGAAATGAGAGCCCCTTCGATCGGCTGCGGACGAAGCATACATGTAGGAAGTCTTTAGTACCGGCTGGTGACACCAACCGGTACTAACACGCGGGGCCCAAGTCTGACCAAAAGCCTGCCACGCCCCATTTAGTACCGGCTCGTGACACAAACTGGTACTAAAGATCACTCACAAGCCGGTACTAAAGGTCGCCCTGCTGCCGTTGGAGCCGGCACGAACCGGGACTAATACCATCTTTAGTACCGGCTCGTAACCAGACCGGGACTAATGCTCGGGAAAAAATGTCTGTTTTCTACTAGTGTTATGAAAAGGTTTTAAGAAAAAAAATACTTTATAAAAAAATTAGTTGGATAAATTTTACTATCTATTACCTTTACTTTAGATCAGAAACAATTTGTATTATTAGTTGATTTTTTTAATTTAATTCTAAGTTAATATTATTTTGATCATAAATAGAGTTTTATAAAAACCTTTTAGTTGATTCTTTTTGCTATTGAAGAATATTATAAAATACTTTTTGTTAACATAAATTTTATATAATTTTAAGTTAATATTATTTTTCATAGGAACCATCCTCATGATGTGGGTTTGTACTCCATATGTAAGATAATATAAAGGTGCCTGGATGTTCATGAGATATGCCAAAACCATAGACTATTCTCATAGGATTCTCCGATTTCCCAGCCCTCAGCATATCATCAACTTTCCCTTTTGACCCTTTCATGAATCGGCGATAAGAGAGAACATGCTTTTGAAGTAGCCTACTAATGGATCTAGATATTTGTCTAGTATCCATATTTGTACAAGGAAGGAAACATACATTTACCAAAAATTAAAACCGATGGCAACTTTGACAATTAATACATCGCCTTCATGTAACTGCAGTGATCATCAGAATACTTGTGGATCATAACTATGGCTTTCAACCCATAATCAAAGGTGCAAATTATTCGGTTATCTTATACATGCCGAACAGTTAGTTGAACAATCCTACCATCTAAAAGCAACCAGAACTCCTCTCATCGAGACATGGATCAGCATATACAAGATAACCAAAAAATTGCACCTTTTGTGAACTCAATTGGCATCATGCTCACACGCATTTCATCGAACATCTCTTGTGCTTAGGAAGCGAAAACAAACTAGAACACAACTTCTACCTCATATGTGGAAAAAAGGAGATGGTGGGCACGGACCAGGATATATATAGGCAAACTTGCTGTCCCGGTTGCTGTCTCAAACCGGGACTGAAGACAGACATTTAATCCTGGTTGGAGGCACAAACCGGGACAAAAGGTGCTCGCTCGTGGCCAACACCTTTAGTCCTGGTTGGTGTCACCAACCGGGGCTAAATGTCCCGTTCGAACTGGGACAGGTGCCTTCTGAGCCCCGGACGGCGTCCTAGTTGCCCGAACCAGGACTAAGGCTCACATTTGTCCCGGTTCGTAACTTGACCGAGACTATTGCTCCGTTTGGCCTAGAACCAAAGCCTTGTTTTCTACTAGTGAAGCTAAACAAGCACACTGATGAGCCAGACCATTTGCGTCCCTACTGTCATGAGTAACTAAAAGAGAGGCAAAACTAGCACCAATTTCCTCTAATTCATTCAAGATGGGTATTGCAACCGACCTTGTGTTGCCACCCGACTACCATAAGTCAACTAGCTGCATGCAGTCAACCTCCATTATCACATGTGAGAAAACACAAAGTTGAGAAAAAATTACCCCATCACGAAGAGCTAACAGTTTCCCGATGAAGGGGCAGTCGCACCATGTAAAGGCTCCTCCAGGCTCCGAGGAATGCAATATGTGATCAAGCCACCACACCCCCCCCCCCCCCGGTCGTCCCTTCATGTCCTCGGCATTCACCACGCCATCTGTATTAATTGTAAGCCAGCCCGCTTCAGGTGGTCTCCAGCATTGACCCGCCATCAACTTCTTCTACGGGCACAGGAGTTCCAATATTGCTAGGGTCTCATGGACCCATTTCAGAGCCTGCACAGGATCATAGCCAACACGATCATGTGTCCAGCAATTACGTGACAACCAAATATTGTGCATGATCGTGATAATCTTGCATCTTTCGTCATCCGAGAACATGTGATCAAGCAAGATATCACGAGCCCAAGTGCCCAGATGCAGCCTTGGGAGGTATAACTGAAATCTGTCTCTAGCTGCCACCCAGAATTTCCTTGCATGTGTACAATGTATCATTGCCTGTTGAAAATCTTCATCCATCGCCTTGCAAAGTTCGCACAAACCAAGAACCTTGATGTGTCGGTGTCGCGGGGTGACAGTGTTCGGTAGTATCCCTCGGAGTACTCTCCACAAAAATACTCAGGCCTTGGGTACGACGTTGAATCTCCACAAAGCAGTCCACATTGTAAGCTAGGGATTGCATGCATCGATGATTCTCATTGATGGTGCGCTAGGCACATATATAGGTACAAGGGGGGAAACTCATGTCTTTTCTCCTGAGTTACATACAAATAACAAAGAGAGGGAGACATGACAGGTGCAATATACAACCAAGACCTATAGACATGTTACGCAGAGTCTACATGTTCAAGACCACCCCCCACACACACAGCCCAAGCATCGGTGGAGGTGCATAGACTTGACCGGAAGCCCTCAAACATGGAGGTTGGTAGTCCCTTTGTCCTGTCATGACACAGGTGCAATATACTCGCGAACGAAGTGAATGTCGAGCTCAATGTGTTTGGTGCATGCGTCGATGATGAACAGGGTTGGCCGAGAGGTAGACGACAGACACATTCTCATAGAAGACAAGTGTGGCCTTATGAACCTCGACAAACAACTCCTGCAGCAGCTGTCGCAGCCAGGAACACTCCGCGACAGCATTTGCCACAACACGGTACTCCGCCTTGGCACTCGAGCGGGACACTGTGGGTTGTCGTTTAGACGACGACGATATCAAAGAGGGTTCGAGGTAAACACAATAGCCAGAGGTGGAGTTGTGTGTGTCTGGGCAGCCGACCCAATCCGCGTCAGAGTAGGCGACAAGGTCGGTGGCGGAGGAGGCTGTCAAGGTGAGACCCATGGCCACAGTGCCACGGATGTATCGAAGAATACGGCTCACCAATCCCAGTGAGTGTCGTGCAGATAGTGCATATGAAGGCACACATGTCCGACAGCATACTGAAGATCCGGCCGCGTGAGTGTGAGATACTGGAGAGCACCAATGATGGATCTATAGAAGGCAGTATCGGACACTGGAGTTCCCTCAACAGTGAACACCTTGGCCTTCGTGTCAATAGGCGTGGTAGCAGCCTTGTAGTTAAGCATGCCTGCTCGCTCCAGAATCTCATGGGCGTATTTCTGCTGATGTAGAAACAAGTCGGTGGGGTGGCGAGTGACTTCAACGCCGAGGAAGTAGTGCAGAGCCCCCAAATCCTTGAGAGCAAACTCGGCGCTGAGGTGGGCAGTGATTTCCTGGAGGAGCGCAGAGGATGACACTGTCAGGATGATGTCGTCGACGTATAGGAGGAGGTATGCAGTATCGACGCCTTGATGATAAATGAAGAGGGAGGCGTCAGAGCATGTGGATCGAAACCCCATCTGCTGAAGAAAGGCTTCCATGTGTCGGTACCATGCCCAAGGTGCTTGCTTCAAGCCATAAAGTGGCTTGGAGAGCAAACACACATGATCTGGGTGTGCAGCATCGACAAACCAGGTTGGTTGCTGGCAGAAGACCTGCTTCTGAAGATGACCGTGTAGAAAGGTGTTCGATATGTCCAGCTGGTGAACGGGCCACACACGGGAGACTACCAGCTGGAGGATAGTGCGGATGGTGCCCGGTTTGACGACCAGGGCAAAAGTGTCGGTGAAGTCGACTCCAGCACACTGTCGAAAGCCATGTACCACCCAACACGCCTTATGGCGCTCAAGAGATCTATCGGGGCGAGTCTTGCGACGGAAGACCCACTTTATGGTGATGACGTTGGCATGTGGTGGCTGTGGAACAAGCTGCCAGGTGTCTTTGTGCTGAAGAGCATCAAATTCCTCTTGCATCGCCGCAAGACGATTCGGATCCTGAAGGGCTACGCGAGCAGAGGATGGGAGCGGTGACGGTGATGATGTCGAGGAAGCACATGCATACTCGTCAGGGGGGTAGCGTGTTCTAGGCCCGAGTGTCCCGGTGCGAGCCCGGGTGACGACCCCGGAAGGAGGCCGGGCGGGGCCAGCAGCCATCGCAGGGACCGGAGAGCCGGTAGTGGCGGCTCCGGAGGAGGTGGCGGGACCCGAGACGTCCGAAGGGACCATCGGGGGCAGGGGACGCTGCACGTGAGGCCGGATGGGACCCGGTGACAGCAGCCGGCCAGAGGATGATGTAGAAGCGGGTTGTGACGAGTCCCCGTGCCATGGAAGGGCGGCTGGAGAGGCCATGGGTGGCTCGACTGGAGTAGGTACCTGCTGAAAAGGGAATACCATCTCGTCGAAGTACACGTGCCGCGAAGTGTAGATGCGGTGGGACACGGGATCATGGCACCAGTAACCTTTGGTGTTAGGAGGATAGCCAAGGAAAATACAGGGAACAGACCTAGGCGCAAGTTTAAGAGGAGTGGTGGATGCGGTACTAGGATAACAGAGAAATTTGAAGATGCGAAGACCATCGTAAGATGGAGGCGCACCAAAGAGAAGCTGATGAGGTGCGTAGTTCCAGCGTTGACGACATGGGATGATGTTGATGAGAAGGGTGGTGGTGGCAAGCGCGTCCAGCCATAACCAGGGAGGCACATTAGAGTGGAAGAGTAATGTGCGGACACAGTCAATAAGAGTGCGTTGGATGCGCTCGGCACAACCGTTTTGTTGAGACGTGTAAGGACATGTGAGGCGGAAGATGGTACTGTGGGTGGCAAGAAGGTGGCGAACGGCAGCTTTGTCAAACTCTTTTCCATTATCAGTCCAGAGTGCTAGGATGGGACGACCAAATTGGGTGGTGACATAGGAGTAAAAAGCGGTGAGTGTGGCTAATGCGTCGGACTTGCGACGAAGAGGAAACACCCACACATAGTGAGAAAAGTAATCTAAAATCACCAAGTAATATAGATAGCCTGTGTTTCTTGCAATCGGGGATGTCCAGACATCGCTATGTATCAACTGAAATGGAAAAGTAGCAATAGTGGTAGAAGCACTAAAGGGTTGACAAACGTGTTTTCCAAGACGGCAAGCCTCACAAGTATGGTTGTCAACCTTATTATATGAAAAGGAAAAACTATAAAAAATATGACGCAAAACGGTGGAGTTTGGATGGCCCAGGCAGGCATGCCAAAGATCGACGTCGGTGGCGAGGGAGACGGATCCGGTGGAGGTGGTGGTAGTGGGATGCACCGGGTAGAGATCCTCAGGGCTGTGACATCTGTGCAGCACCATCCGGGTACGGGCGTCCTTCACAGAAAAATCGATAGCGTCAAATTCAACAACGAGAGGATTCTTATGAGCAAGACAACGAATAGAACAAAGATCCGTGACTAAGTCAGGAGAAACAAGAACATTAGACATGTTGATAGGTGAAGATGAAGAGGGAAACTATGTATGACCTATATGGGTGATGGGTAGGGATGAACCGTTACCAATGGTGATGCGAGTAGGAGTATGAACAGGAGTGGAGGAGATGAGGTTACCGGGATGAGAGGTCATATGTGCAGTGGCACCCAAGTCCATGTACCAGTCACCACCGCCACCATATTTGTTGAGAGAGGGGGCGGAGTGAAGCACCAGCAGTAGAGCAGGATCCCACGATGAAGGCGCCTGCGGTGGGAGGGTCGCGTCGTAGGGGGTCCCTCCGTAGGGAGGCATCGGGGCAGCGGGATAGCCGCCAGGCATCGGCAGGGCGGGCAGGGCCGGGAGATCGGCAGGTCCCGTGGTGCCAAGGCAGGTCTGGTGGCGCGATGGAGGAGGCCCGAGGAGACTCGGCGCAGGGGGCCGAGGCACTAGCATCGAATAGGTGTGGATGACACCAGTCCACGGATTCGTGTCGTAGGTCCACGGCGGGGTAGGCTGTTACGTACGAGGCCCCCCGTACGTCGGCTGCTGCTGCTGCTGCTTCGGATGACCACCGCCACGGCGGTTGTTGCGTCGGCCACCGCCGCCACCGCCACCACCTTGCTGTTGCTGGTGCTGCGGCGGCGGAGGCTACTGGTGCTGTGGCAGTAGGGGGAAGAACCCCGGTGGGATGGCGGGAGCCGAAGGACGAGGCACGGGAGGCAGAGCGCCGTGATACGTCTCTAACATATCTATAATTTTTTATGATGGCATGCTATTATATTATCTGTTTTGGATGTTTTATATGCATTAATATGCTATTTATATTATTTTTGGGACTAACCTATTAATCTAGAGCCAAGTGCCAGTTTCTATTTTTTCCTTGTTTTTGAATTTTGCAGATATGGAATATTAAACGGAGTCCAAATGGAATAAAACCTTCAGAAGGAATTTTCTGGAAGGAAACAAATCGACCAAGCTTGGAGTGCACGGGAGGGGAGATGCCAGGGAGCCACAAGCCTGCTAGGCGCCCCCCTGGCCGCGCCTAGCAGGCTTGTAGCCTCTTGGCAGGTCTCCTAACCCTAATTCTTGGCCTATAAGTTACCAAATATTCCCCCAACATCAGAACAAGCCACGCAAATATATTTCCGCCGCTAGAAGCCTCTGTTCCCGAGAGATCCAATCTTGGAGCCTTTTCCGGTAATCTGCCGGAGCGGGTTTCGCTCACGGAGGGCATCTACATCAACTCCATTGCCCCTCCGATGATGCGTGAGTAGTCCATAACAGACCTACGGGTCCATAGCTAGTACCTAGATGGTTTCTTCTCTCTCTTTGATCTTCAATACCATGTTCTCCATGATGTTCATGGAGATCTATCCGATGTAATCCTCTTTTGTAGTGTGTTTGTCAAGATCCGTTGAATTGTGAGTTTATGTTTAGATTATCCACGAATCTTATTTGAATCTCTTCTGAAATCTTATTTGCATGATTTCATATCCTTGCAAGTCTCTTCGAGTTATTGGTTTGGTTGGCCCAACTATATTGGTAATTCTTGCAAAGGGAGAAGTGCTTGGTTTTGGGTTCAATCTTGCGGTGTCCTCACCCAGTGACATAGTAGGGGTAGCAAGGCATGTATTGTATTGTTGCCATCAGGGTAACAAGATGGGTTTTCATCATATTGCTTGAGTTTATCCCTCTACATCATGTCATCTTACTTAATGCATTACTCTGTTCTTCATGAACTTAATACTCTAGATGTAGGCAGGAGTCGTCCGATGTGTGGAGTAATAATAGTAGATGCAGAATCGTTTCAGTCTACTTGATACGGACGTGATGCCTATAAGCATCATCATTGCCTTGGTTAACTACATGATTCACTACAAAAAATATGCTAACTTGCGATCATCAATATTGGTCACCGAATGGTCATTGTTTTTCATTTGCGAACTTTTTGTGACCAAAAACAGTTGGACAAAAGCTGGTCGTCGTTAATGAAACTTAATGACCAAAACAAAAGGTCGTTGGTTCTACGACCAATTGTTGTGGTCACTGTCAATCTAGCCACACCACGTCGGATCCGACGTGGCAATCAAACATGGCAAAATTGCGACCAAATGAGAAGGTCGTTGCTTAGAATCAGCCCGGTCCAATTCAGTCATCTACATGGGCTGAGCCCAACAATCTTGCCTATTTATATTTTTTTATCAATTTTGGTCACCTAGATGGGCCGAATCCAACAATCCAGCCCTTTTATTTTTGGGCCGTGGCCTTTTTACTCCATTGATTTTTTATTTTCAGCCATTATTTTTGTGTGCAGGTCTCACTTGTCATGTTCTTCTCATAATTTGTCCCACATGTCAAAAAGTTCAAAATTAGTTATATTGCTTTCATAAGTGGTGCCCCTGGTCAGGTTTCCATTTCACACATTTTCAAATCGCATACAATATCAATATTTCAAATAGAGCAAATTAGAAAGGAAAAAGTCTATTTTACTACAATGAATAAAGTTGATGTTCACAAAACCCTCCAATCTTTATTTCTGTCCCCTTCATCCCTAGATAATCACATACCGGCCAAACTAGTCCTTGAATAGTTTGCCTCGACTGGGTGCTGACGTGGCAATGGTCAAAGGTGGTTTTGACCTTCGGGTGCTAGGCTGAGATAGAGCTCCCCGGAAGGGCGAGGCGATGGATGCGCCCGTAGGTGCCGGCCATGATGCTCCTCGCTAGGACCTTCAAGCCTAATGGCCCACACCCGAAGCGCCCAGTTCGTATCTGAGCATGTTGAGACCCACGGGCCACGACCACGGCGGCGCTGGCTCGGGAGCGAGTGCGAGCAAGCAAGGGAGGACCTACATGCGAGGAGGCAGCATCCTGTTGCATGAGGGACAGAGCTTCCTGGAGTAGCTGGACGCGCAGCTAGGGGCGTCGGCTCATGATTGCTGCTAGGGTTGACTGAGGCGAGCGCGCTCACTGGTGGCGAACACCATTGTTGCAGACGCGCTTCTTAGCGTTTGCTCCAAAAGCTCACCCTGCCATTACCAAGCGCAATGCACGCACACACTAGACACTAGTAGCACTCAACAAAACGCATGCACGCACTCGCTTGGGAATATGTCAAGTTGTACCGAGCGAGTAAATGCAACATGGCCGTTGATGGGAAAGATTTGACGTACTGGTCCAATTCTTTTGGACATGACCACGCGGGGCTCATCTGGAGTTCCACAACGCCATACGCCGAAGGGCACGGATAAATCTTGTGCACGCACAGGACAAAGGATAGGGGATGCAGAGCAACGCGCCGCACCGGCGATGGAAGGCTCCTCCTACGGTAGAGAACACGCGTGGCTGCACCCGCACCCCTGCCGCACCACACGCACGAGCACATGTTCCGCAAGGGATAGCAGCAGCTCCGCGCCTTTCATGGATGGAGGACGGCCATGGGCGTTTGAGGTAAATGACGTCCACAGTTCACAAAGCTTTGCTTCAAGGACAAACTTGCATTCCTCTCATGTCATTCGCTCTTCTGGCCAAATCAATTAGATAAATCCACACAAGATTGCTCGGAATTGGGCGAGGATCGTTGGATAATTCTGCCACCAGGAGCGATGATTCTGATGGCTCCGAGTGATTCAATGATGGGTAGCTGCGCTAGGGGACTAGTGGAAGAGAATGACGCCTTCAGGACGGCTCAGGGTGGTATCTAGCAAGGATAAGGTCGAGGGAGGCCCGGGCGTCCATTGCCGGAGATGAAGAAGAAGTCAGAAGGGGAGAAGCTAGTATGGCTTCACACTGCGGCGCAAGCAGCAGCAGAGCATCCCGAGCAACACGACGTGAACGGTGGGTGATGCCCGCAGTGGCGGCGGCAGGTCCCAGAAGCGGCAGCGGTGGGTCAACATCCCATTTTTCAGTTTCTCCTCAGCAGCGGCATCATAGGAATCTCCACCTAACAATATGGCCCCACGGTCAAATACCACTTTGAGCTCCACCACGTCAGCAAACCACCTGAGATAACCCACCTAAGACCATTTCTGAACTGTATTGGATAGATCAGGAGGTTAAGAGAGCGGAAAAAATTATCAAGGGGTTATATGAACCACCCACTTTGTCGAGCGTAGTAAAATGGACTTTTTTCAATTAGAAATTAGAATTTTTTACTAAGGTAGCATGTTACAATTTTTTCAGTCTGTTACACATTAGAAATGCCTGCTATTAGAATATACAATATGCATTCTTGGATAAGTAGGGTTTCACACAATTGGCTTTAGGGATTCGCACTTCACCTTTCTTAGGCCTGGAGTTCCTGTAAAAGAAACAACAATATTTTTGAGAGCTACAAGATACAAATCAAGAATAGAAACAAGGCACAAAAACAAGCAATTCTTATCATGATGTTAGATCGTCTTACATCATAAACTAAAGAAGAATAGTGTTTCTGTTTTATTTCTAATACAACTTGCACTTTGTTTCTAACAAAGGTACAATCTTATTCAGTGGATGTACTTGAAAAAAAATAGGCCATGTTTCATGTTCAGAATGTCCAGAAAGTTCCGACACATGCATGAATAAATTTCTATATGATATTAAGCAACAATCTTATTTCAAAGAGTGTGAATCACAAAGAACTCCATTCACAACAAATAAACTAGTCATACCAACATTTTCACTCATGTTGAATAATTTGAAGAGTGCATTTTTAGGTTATTAGTACCCAATTTTGGGTGACAAAAACAACAAACAATTGAACATTATCACAATCATAGTTTAAACATCAAATCAGATTTACAAGTGAGCATGGATAGAGTTCACATAAACGATCCAATTCCAAAACATATGGGGGAGAACACAGGGGACGCACCATTGGAGAAGAGGGCGACACCGAAGGCAGAGTCACCGTCAATGCTACTGGTGCGCTCTAGTCGCCTACACGTCAGGAGTTTTGCGGCTCTTGAAGATACATCTATGCACCAAAGCAACAGTTCATTTACCAAAAGAAAATAATAGTTCAAGCATCATAGCATAGAGCACAGCAAAGGGATTTAAACTAAATAATTTAGTGCTGCTCCTACAACACAAAACATTACGCATTCAAACTAGCAGCATCAAATCAATAGCATACATGGCATTAACGGGATGCAAACTAGAAAATTTAGTAGTGCTCCTACAAGACAAAACATTAGGCATTCTAAGTAGCAGTAGCAAATCAGTAGCTAGATAAAAATATGCAGGGATCATATACTGCTCTGTTCCTAAATATATGTCGCTGGAGGTTTTCTCCGACCGGCGTGGTGGTGCGCCAACTGCTCCTCCATCCACCGGCGCCTCCACCCCACCTCCAGCATCCCGAGAGAACTCCCTGCTGCTGCTCTTTTATCTCTGTTGCTGCTCGCCGTGAACTGAGCAAGCCAAACTGTGAATGACTGTAGGACATTCAAGTCACAGGTTAGAGTAGATATCGTGCCAAGTACTTAGCCTAGCATGTCCCGTCCATAGCCGAACGCAATTTTGAGCGGCTACAAATGCATTGCTCGCACATCACAGAAAAATTTCCCGACGAAGGCACGGAAAGAATGGCCACATGGAGGCGCATGTCCGTCCCTCGCCGCCGGATGGATGGACCTGGTGGTGGATTTGGACTGGTTCAACGGACGACTGAAGGAGAGGAGAAGGGGAGGAGGAGGGATGCGTACCTTGCTGGCTTGCATCGGCGTCGTCTCGTCATGGTGGCCGGCGCCCTGTCACCACGAACGCGATGCCATCTGGCGAGCTCGATGGCGCACCGCGCATCATGTGATGCATGCGCACGCTGGAGCTAGGAGGGAGGCTGCGTGGTATGGGAGAAGGAGCTCCATCTCCACATCGGAGGCCCGTCCCATGGAGGTTTGCCCCTCCTGCCATTGTCCCCGTCCCATCAACAACCATGGTGACCTGTCGAAATGGAACATGAGATGAGGTGATGTGAGGAGGAGATGGCATGCGAAGGAGGAGGGGAGAGGCTTACCCGTGCCAGATCCGGCCACCTCTGGCCTCGTCGTCGCCGGATGTGCCAAATTCCGGTAAAGTTAGGGTTGGCATCCTAAACCCTAGCCACGGGTGAGGGTTGCGGGCGCGAGAGATGGATCTAACGGGAGGGGAGGAGAGAGCGGCACGAGGGGATCCCGAGGGTGTGCTGCGCATCGGCGATAGCCGCGTCAACTCGTCGGAATCGAGCGGCGGAGGTGACAGCGGTAGAGGAGTCGCGGGAGGGTAACAGAGAGAGGGCTCGCGGGGGAGAAGGGGGTTAGTGGTTTTCTTTAGGTTAGGTCGAACGAGAGACGTCCGATCCGTAGGGTGTGGACGGCCTAGATCGGTTACCGTGGTCATCCGTGGGAATGTGCTTTCTGCCTTCTGATTGGTTCAAGATATGTGTCATTGAAAATGATTTTTAATGCTATAAAAGCAAGGAATTTTGTGAAGCAGCTATCAAAATTATTTTACAAAATGACAACATAAATTTTTTCACTAAAGTTAGACCATGTTTTATGGATGATCACCAACCTTTATGCACTTCTGATATTTTTAGCTATTTTCAGTCATTCAAACGGTTTTCTACCGAATCAGCTCGAACCGGGTCAAATTTGAACTACAGTTGCCTCATAGTTTACTCATTATTTTTTCCAAAAAATATTTTCAAATATATAGGTATCTATTTCATCCGAGATACATCAAGAGTTTTCCAAGGTTCCACCCCTAGCTATGAACGGTCGCGCCCGCCGTTTTGACCCCATTCTGAAAGCGGCATAAAAATTCAAACAAAAATAAAAAATGGAAAACCTTCGCATTTTGTTATTATACATGACCAAGTTACAAGGAGAAATACTAAACTTGGACTACGACGATTATTATTTGAAAAGTGTTCTCAGAAATGAGTATCATATGTGAAGATTCATGACTTTCAAGCCAAATGCTCCATCTTATGGCCGCATTTATGACATAGTTTGTTCAAATGATCTCATATTATGCACATGGGTACATCTTAGAATGGCAAACATTGTTGCAAGAGGGAGTTTTCTTTTTCTTTGCATGAAAATTTCGTTTTTCATTTTCTGAGTGTCCAAAATAAGTTTTTTGTAAAGTACCTACCAAATCTGTATTGCAAAATTGGACCAAATTAATTTTATAAAATATTAGGCCATATTTAATGTACAATTGACAAATTGGTTCGGTGTCAGAAGTTTTGATCCACCTCTCATGAAAAGGACAAATCTCCAACATTCACTTGGAAGCGGGTCAAATTTGAACTGCAGCTCTCTCATAGTTAGGTACATAAGTATCTATTTCATCATAGAAACACAAAAAAATCCTAATATTTAACCACTAGCTATGAACGGTCATGTACGTCATCTTGGCAGCATTTTGAAATGCGCATTGAAAATTCGAAAAAAATCAAAAAATTAGAAACCTTCGAATTGTGTCATTATATGTGAACCAATTACGAGGAAAAATAATAAACTTGTGATACGGAAATTGTTTTAAAAAAAGTATTCTCAAAAATAAGCTATCATGTGTGAAGATTCATGGCTTTCAAACCAAATGATCAATCTTATGACCACATTCATCGCATAGTTTGCTCAAATGATTTAATATTGTGCACAAGGGTGTATATTAGAATGGCAAACAATGTTGCCTAAGAAGTTTTCATTTTCTTTGGACGGAAAATTCATTTTCCATTTTTCGAGTGCCCAAAATGAGATTTTTTGTGAAGGACCTACCATATATTTATTGTAAAATTGGACCAAATTATTTTTCTAAAATATTAGGCCATATTTAATGCACAATTTATTAAATGGTTACATGTCAAAAGCTTTGATCCACCTCTCGTGAAAAAGACAAATTTTCGACGATACAGTAGGAAGTGGGTCAAATTTGAACTGCAGCCGCCTCATCGTTTCCTCTTTTTTTTTCCAAAAGTCACTTCTAGGTACATTAGTATCTATTTAATCAGAGAAACAGCAAATAATTTCCAAGATTCAACCACTAGCAAGGAATGGTCATTCCCGTTGTTTTGACCACGTTTTGAAATGGGTATGAAAAATTCAAAAAAAACAAGTTTGTAAAACCTTTGCTTTGTGTCATTATATGTGGCAAAGTTATCAGGAAAAATAATAAACTTGTAATACGGTAATTATTATAAAAAATAGTTCAAAAAATGAGCTATCACGTGTGGAGATCCATGGCTTTCCAGCCAAATGATCATATTATGGCCACATTCATGATATAGTTTATCCAAATGATCTAATATTGTGTGCAAGGGTGTATCTTTGGATAGCAAACAATGTTGCCTAAAGAAGTTTTCATTTTCTTTGGACGAAATAATTATTTTCCATTTTTTGAGTGTCCAAAATGAGTTTTTTTGTGAAGGACTTATAATATATTTGTTGTAAAATTGGACCAAATTAATTTTCTAAAATATTAGGCCATATTTAATATATAATTGACAAAGTGCTTGCATGTCAAAAGCATTGATCCACCTCTCGTGGAAAAGACAAATTTTCGTCGATTCAGTAGGAAGCAGGTCAAATTTGAATTACAGGTGCCTCATAGTTTCCTCTTTCTTTTTTCCAATTTAATGTACAATTAACCAAATGATTGGATGTAAAAAAGTTTTTAATTCATCTCTCGTGAAAAAGACAAATTTCCACAGATCCATTTTCCATTTTTTGACTTCCCAAAATGATTTTTTTTGTGAACGACCTAACAAATATTTGTTCTAAAAAAAAACTTCTCCAATTTTCAAGAATATTAGACCACATTTTATGAACAATTTTGTGTACACTAGAAACATTTTTTATACATATTAAACGGTTTTCAATTACATTATTAATTTTGTTAATAAATATATGTTTATATTTTTTTCAAATAGATGATCAACATCTTTTCATATATTCTCAACAAAAACACATCTTTTCATATTTGGTTTTACATATTTTACACTTTTATATGCATATAAAACATTGTTTATATAGGTTAGAAACATTTAAATACATGATTAACATTTTTCGAAAATCTTGTTTTGTTATCTATTTTTCCATATATATATATATTGTAAAATTTCCATATATACGTACTGATGACTATTTTTTCATAGATATGAAACTTTTTTATACAAATCTAATATTATTTATCATTATCATTTTTTATATGCATGAAACTTTTCAAATACACACATTTAGTTTTTTCAACACATGATTACATTATTTGAAATACGAATTAACATTAACATTTTTTGAATTACATGTTTAGTTTTCTAATTGCTAAACCATATAGCAAGATCCACAAAGCAGTTCATTAATTTCCTATTTTATAATTTTATATTGTTTAATTCGTTTCGAGATTTTTCTAAAAGGAAAAACCTTTTTAGAGTTATACAATGAAAAGCCTGTTTTTTAGACAATAATGAAAACTTTTTTTTCCAGATAACTGACCATCCTTACCTAATGGTAATAATGAAAAACTTGTTATTTTCCCTTTTTTCGTTGGGCTGAATATATGTTTCTTTGAGAAATATGAGGGCATCCCACATTTCTTCCTGGATGGGCGGAGGCCTACATGGCATACGGAGATTTTAAAATAAAAAAAGGAGGTGGCCTCTTTCCACCGAGGCCCGAGCCCACCTAGAGCGACACCTTAAGTATCAATGCATCCACGTTCACAACCTCATGACCATTTATATTGGTCGTAATCAGGTAGAAATAAGGTCGTCGACCACTCTTGTCTGCTTTATGACCATATGGTGTAAGGCAATTTCAGGGTTTGAGCCCTTCCAAGCGAAATGGCAGTGGATTTACGACCAATTCAGCTGAGGTCACTGAGAGAAGGTCACAAGTTGACATATTTCTTGTAGTGATTATTCGCTTTTCTATCAATTACTTGACAGTAATTTGTTTACCCACCATGATATTTTCCTTCGAGAGAGAATCCTCTAATGAAACATATGGCCCCGGGGTCTACTTTCCATAATATACTTTCAGATCTGTAAACCAAAAATACCTTGTTGCAATTTATTTACCTTTTACTTTCCATTCTTGTTTACATCTATCTCTATCAGATCTAATCCTTGCAAATAATCGTGAAGGGATTGCCAACTCCTTTATAGCGTTGGGTGCAAGAGTTTGATTGTTTGTGTAGGTGCATCTATTGGTGACTTGATTGTTCCTCCTACTAGATTGATACCTTGGTGCTCATCAACTGAGGGAAAAACTTATCTACTTCGCCGCATCACCCTTTCCTCTTCAAGGGAAAACCGACGCACGCTCAAGAGGTAGCAAGAAGGATTTCTGGCGCCTTTGTCGGGGAGAATACACATCAAGCCTACCAAGTACCCATCACAAACTCATCTCTTGCATTTACATTATTTTCTATTTGCCTCTTGTTTTTCTCTCCCCCACTTCAAAATCGATTTTCAGAAAATACCAAAAATATTTGCCTTTTTATTCGCCCTTCTTTCGTTTGCCTTTTTCTTGCTCGTGTGTTGGATCGATTGAACTCATGGCTAGCCTTAACATTATAGCTAATACTACAGAGTATGAGGTTCTTAATTTTAAGCAAAGGGAGGGAGAAAACTTAAAAGATGCTTGGTATAAAATTTGCAATACTCAAACTAGATCTATTTGTAAGCAATCTACTACCGTTCTCCTTCGCAATTTTTACGTGGGTATTACTCCTTGGAATAGATATGTTTTAGATACCATCATGGGAGGGAATTTCTTGGGAAGTCATACTTTTGACTTATGGCGCTATGATAAATTTGTTAGGTTCACCCCCAATCATGGTTAATGGAACAAACTTGACTCTGGAACATGTAATGTGAAGGCTTGACATTACTGAAAAAAGGTTGCTATGTAAGGGAAGGATGATGGAAGATATGATTCCGGACTTTATAAAAAAAGAGGCCAGCGAAGCCCAAATAAAAATGAATAAAAGAGGCCTTAGACGCCCAATGAAAAAAAATGAGAGAAAAGAGAGAAGGGACATTGCTACTACCTTTTTCCACACTTGTGCTTTGAAATAGCACCATGATCTTCATGATAGAGGGTCTCCTATTTTGTCACTTTCATATAGCTAGTTGATTTTTTCTTCATGATGCACGCCCACTTAATTACTTTTTGAGCTTTCATACACTTATATCTCTAGTGCATCTGTTGGATGGCAATCCCTACTCACTCACATTGATATCAATTAATGGGCATCTCCATAGCCTGTTGATATGCCCAGTTGTTGTGAGACCATCTTCTCCCTTTCCTTGACAACCTCCACCATATTCTATTCCACCTATAGTGTTATATCCATGGCTCACGCTCATGTATTGCGTGAGAGTTGTAAAAGTTTGAGAACATAAGGGTGTGAAAAGAATTGCTTGACTTTTCATCAGGGTTGTGCATGATATAAACATTCTGTGTGGGGAAGATGGAGCATAGCAGACCATATGATATTGTAGGGATAATTTTCTTTTGCCATTATATTTTGAAGAGATACAATTACTTTGCTAGTATGCTTGAAATGTTATTGTTTTTATATCAATATTAAGCTTTTTTTGAGTCTTAAGGATCTGAATATTCATGAAACAATTAATAATATTACATGGATAAATATGTTAGGTAGCACTCCACATCAAAAATTTACCTACTCGAGGACGAACAGGAATTAAGCTTGGGGATGCTGATACGTGTCCAATGTATATATAATTTTTTATGATGGCATGCTATTATATTATCTATTTTGGATGTTTTATACGCATTAATATGTTATTTTATATTATTTTTGGGGCTAACCTATTAATCTAGAGCCAAGTGTCAGTTTCTGTTCTTTCCTTGTTTTTGAGCTTTGCAGATATGGAATATTAAACAGAGTCCAAATGAAATAAAACATTTGGAAGGAATGTTTCTGAAAGGAAACAAATCGATCAAGCTTGGAGTGCACGACAGGGGAGGTGCCAGGGAGCCACAAGCCTTCTAGGCGCGGGCTCCCTGGTCGTGCCTAGCAGGCTTATCGCCTTTCGGCAGGTCTCCTAACCCTAATTCTTGGCCTATAAATTCCCAAATATCCTCCCAACATCGAAACGAGCCACGCAAATACTTTTCCGCCGCTAGATGCCTCCGTTCCCGAGAGATCCAATCTTGGAGCCTTTTCCGATAATCTGCCGGAGGGGGTTTCGATCGCGGAGGGCATCTACATCAACACCATTGCCCCTCCAATGATGCGTGAGTAGTCCACCATAGACCGGGTCAATAGCTAGTAGCTAGATGGCTTCTTCTCTATCTTTGATCTTCAATACAATGTTCTCCATGATCTTCATGGAGATCTATCCGATGTAATCCTCTTTTGTGGTGTGTTTGTCAAGATTCGATGAATTGTGAGTTTATATTCAGATTATCCATGAATCTTATTTGAATCTCTTCTAAATTCGTATTTTCATGATTTCATATGCTTGCAAGTCTCTTCGAGTTATTGGTTTGGTTTGGCCAACTAGACTGGTAATTCTTGCAATGGGAGAAGTGCTTGGTTTTGGGTTCAATCTTGCGGTGTCCTCACCCAGTGACATAGTAGGGGTAGTGAGACACGTATTGTATTATTGCCATCAAGGGTAACAAGATGGGTTTTTCATCATATTGCTTGAGTTTATCCCTCTACATCATGTCATCTTACTTAATGCATTACTCCGTTGTTCATGAACTTAATACTCTAGATGCAGGCAGGAGTCGGTCGATGTGTGGAGTAATAGTAGTAGATGCAAAATTGTTTCGGTCTACTTGATATAGACGTGATGCCTATATGCATGATCATTGCCTTGGATAACTACATGATTATTCGTTTTTCTATCAATTGCTTGACAATAATTTGTTTACCCACCATGATATTTTCCTTCGAGAGAGAAGCCTCTAGTGAAACCTTTGGCCCTCGGGTCTACTTTCCATAATGTACTTTCAGATCTATATTCCAAATATATAAAAAATGCCTTGCTGCAATTTATTACCTTTTACTTTCTGTTCTTGTTTACATCTATCTCTGTCAGATCTAATCCTTGCAAATAATCGTGAAGGGATTGATAACCCCTTTATAGCATTGGGTGCAAGAGTTTGATTGTTTGTGTAGGTGCATCCATTGGTGACTTGCTTGTTCCTCCTACTGGATTGATACCTTGGTTCTCATCAATTGAGGGAAATACTTATCTACTTCGCTGCATCACCCTTTCCTCTTCAAGGGAAAACCAACGCACGCTCAAGAGGTAGCGCGACGCGAGAGAGACCCACTGCAAGGGTTGTGTGCTGAACCCACCGCTTGACCTGCTTCGTATGTCATTCCTCCAAGCGAAGGTAGGCGACGAACTTGGGGAACGAGGGATCCTGCATCAAGGTGTGGTTGGAGGCGGCGTTGCCGAAGTCCTCATTGAGGCCGACGGTGAGCGTGCTGAGGAGGGTGTCATCGTCATTCTTGGCGCTAATCTCGCGGAGTTCATCGGACAACGTCTTGAGGCAACGACAGTAATCGTCGATGGACTGCTCATCTTGATGACAGCCAAAGAACTCTTGTTGCAGACGGACACGACGCTGACGCTTGTTGTCGGTGAATAGGCCGTTGAGTTTGACCCAGACGGTGTGCGCATCATCGCCCTCGCTGATGACGGTGTGGAAGAGATCCTTGGAGATGGTGAGGAAGAACCACGGGATTAGGGTGGCATCGATGGCGGTTCACTCGGAGTCGTCCTTCATGTCGATGGAGTGGACGGAGCCGTCGATGTGATCCACGAAGTTGTACTCGCGAAAGACTAGCTGGAAGTAGAACTTCCACACATAGTACGAGGATTCATGGGGATCGAGGGTGACGGGGATGCGCCCATGGATGTCAAGGTTGCGGATGTCAGCGGGATCGGGGCCAGCGAAGGGGTTGGTGTTGCAGTATTGGGAGGAGTGGACCGACATGATGACGGTGGCGTGGTGGTAGTGGCAGGTGCGGCTGCATGTAGGAAGATGGCAGCGGCAGGGTTGGAGCGGCGACGACGGCATGTGGCGGCGGCGGGTGTGGAGGGAGAGAGGAATGGGCGGTTAGGGTTTGGGGTTGGAGCGGCGACGACGGAATGTGGCGGCGGCAGGAAGCGACGGCAGCGGCACGAGGCGACGGTCACGGCTGTGAAGGGTAATTAGGGTGGGTAGGTAGGGTTAGGTTAAGCGGCGGCGGCGGCGGCTTGGGTTGCGGCGACAGCGGCGGCTAGGGCAGCGAAGGAGGAAGGATCGGCGTGCTATCTGATACTATGTAAGCTAGGGATTGCATGCATCGATGATTCTCATTGATGATGCGCTAGGCACATATATAGGTACAAGGAGTACAACTCATGTCTTGTATCCGAAGTTACATACAGGTTACAAAGAGAGGAAGACGTGAGAGATGCAATATACAACCAAGACCTATAGACATGTTACACAAAGTCTACATGCTCAACACACATCTATGTATTAGCTGATGACGCTACTGTAATCGTCCCTTCCTCTAAAGAGATATGCTCGTTGTGAGTCACGACAGAATGATACGCTGATTTGAACAAGCCAGCAGCTTTGTGTCACACCCAAAAAAATGCTCATTTATTTTTTCTTGAATTTATTTGGATTTGCTTCGATTTTCATTTATTTGTCTATGAAGGACAACTTATACGGCAAGTAACGGTCATGATTATAATTGATGGTCACAAATTTTATTTTGGTGACTGTGTGTGTGTTTAAAATGACATATATATGTAACCTGAGGGAAAGTAGAGACAAAATGTTAATAAGCGGATGATACCCTGCACCGCTAAATGAGGATGTGAGGTTATTTCTTGGTGCATAAGTGCATTTCAAGCGTGTACTTTTCTCGTGTGGAGACACGTAGCCCGAATTTTACGAGCAAGTCAGCACCGGCTGCCGGAAAAGTATTGCTTATGCAGACCAAGGAGGAAGCCGCCTTTTTTTTTGGAGGGAAAACGGAGGGAGCCGCCTTTACTATGTATGCAAGCATTACACCTTGCCGGACTGTAGTGTACGTAACCGGACTGTACTGTACGCAAATTTTACAAACTAATCTCTACTCTCTATTTCTATCTCTACTCTCTATCTCTACCTATTATAATATTAATGTACGAATTGTTTCTTCAATTGTTTTTTGTTTAAGCATTACATGGGACTCGAACCTTGCCCACATTTTTTAAGCCAGCAAACCCAAACCAGGTTAGCTAGCTAACCTATTGTGTGCTAAGAAAAAAAAGATTCCTATTTCTATCCGTTATATATTGAGCCACCATGTCGTTTGGTCGTGTGTGGCTCTGCCCAAGTAAACAAACGAACTCTTATCTGTTCTCTCTCAAAAAAAAACTCTTCTTCGAGTTAGACACCTAATAATCACCAAACACATATGTATACGTACGTGTATAAAAATATACCTACCAATAAAATCCAGCACACTTATTCTTCTATCCTGTCTTTGCTTCACGGCGGTGGCGGAACTCCCGTCTAAATCTAGCCACACTCTGATCCCGGGCCTGACAGGGCACCGGCCGATTGGCACCGGGGGCTCATGATCCTGCGTACGAACACAACATTTCATGTTGCTATGCTCGATTCGGAGCCCCTCCCCTGAATTCCTTGACCCACCCCGCCTCGATCTCAAACACACTCTGATTCGGGGAAGCCGACGCGAAGCGAAATCTGTGTGCACTAGCCGAGACGGACAGATGTAGACTACAGAGCTCGCCGAGGAAGGACCAACGTTGTTGCACATCGTCGCGAGGTACGGCTGCGTGACAGGTGTGCACATTCTGCCCGAGCTGGGCGCACACACAGAGGGACCCGATGGCAAGGGAAGCTACTCGAGTGGTGCACGAGGTATCGGTGGTGTGGTCAAAGCAAATCGTTCTCCACCGATTTGACGTGTTGTTAGTTTCTATATTTAGTTTTTTTAACGTGAATAGTTTTTAAAGCACTTTTTTTTCAAAAAAACCTAGGAGGTACTGTAGTGATTTTTTAATTAGCGAACATTAAAAAAATACAAATATAGTTTGAACTTTGGATTTGAAACGACAAACATTTTTTTCAAAACATAAACAAATTTTAAAAACTAAGAGGTACTGTAACTAATATTTTTTTAATCTATACGTATTAATAAGACAAGGTGAATTTCTAAAATATGCTCACAGATGTATTGTTTTAGTTTGATTTATTAAACTGTGGATACGGAAGGAACTTTTTTCTCCATCGTATCTTTATGTACAACCAACCTCGCTCGGCCGACACACGTCAAAATGCGTGAGAAGTCCAACTAAGATTTTATGGTCTATCTGACATAAATTATTTAAGATACATGATGATAATACATTGTATATTATGTACATTGGTTCTTGTATTATATTAGGCGAATGATTCAAAAATCTGTGTTCAATGTTCATGATCTCGCCGGACACGAAAGAGGCTCAATGATTCAGCTATTGGACCTGACCAATGTTGGTTAGTGACAACTGGTACTGTGACCACCAGCGACGAGGATAACAAAGGCGTGTGAAGGTTGTTTATCATGTTAGGGGCATGCCGATGAGGTCTTTAGCCATGCTCAGTGAGTAAAGGCATGTTTCTTCTGCATCTGGGAGATGCATGCAACCATTTTATTGATTATTCTCGAGGACCTTACAAAGTAGTACAACAATATGTCTGAATCTGCCATCTTGGCAACATCTGCCGCTACTCCTATCCATATGATAAAGGGGTGCAAGCTGAGCCAAATATCTAGACTTCTCACCTAAGCCTAACATCTAAAGCCGGACACTACTACAGAATAGCTATAGCTAATATAGACATTAATGACGCACTATGCACGCGATGTGCCACTGCTATATAGCAGTGGCGCACCAGTATCTGGTGCGCCATTAGTGTCCATATTACTAATGGCGCACCAGGTGTGTGGTGCGCCATTACTAGTTGTGTCCTGGCCCCACACCCCTCCCTAGACTTAGCAGTGGCGCACCAGGTGGAAGTGCGCCATTACTAGTTTTAACTAGTAATGACGCACCGCATCCACAGTGCGCCACTACTAACAAATTTTTTTTCAATTTTTTTTAAACCTAGTAATGGCGTACCACACACCAGGTGCGCCATTAGTAACCCTGGTTAGCAATGACGCATTCTTAGGAGGTGCGCCAGTGATATACCTCCCCAATCTCAACATCAACACCGCATCGATCTGCTTCTGTCTGTTTCACCAGACGCCAATCTCGATCCCCTCCTCAATCGAATCCATCCTCCACTCCACTGGCCTCTCCCTGTCGATTAGCCCTCCGCCACCGCACCGCCCCTTGCTGCCGGCAACCCCCCGCGGCCCCCCTCCGGCAACCCCTCCCGCACGCGCACCTGCCCCCTTCCCCTGCCCCCTCTCCCGCCCGGCCGCCCCCCCTCTCCTCGCTAGGCGCCAGCTCGCCCGCGGCGGCCGGCCGCCCCCTCCCCTCGCTGCGAGCTCCTGGGGCACCGGCAAGGTCCAGCCTTCACCGGTGAGCTCCTCGGCAGCGTCACCGGTGGTGAGAATCAGCACATATATGAGATTTTATATGTTGTTTGATGATGATTGGCTTGGTTGATATATAGATGCTCATTCTGTTTGTGCCATGAATGATTTTATATGTTGTTTGATGATGATTTTGCGCCCCGTGTTGTGTGATTGAATGGGGTGTAGTATTTGCACTTAAGAGCTACATGTGGATATGCAATGATGTTTAGAAATTGGAGCTACTGTGAACTTTTCAGCCGGATTTCGTGTTAATTTTATGTGCTTTTCCATGATATGGAGCTAGTATTGTAGGGTTTTTTTGTTAGCGAAAAATGTGGGCTTTGGAATGACTATCGCCTTGCTGGCTTAATCATTTGTTTGCTCGTGTTGGTTGGTTTGATTGGAAGAAGAAGAATGGGTTGTAATTATTAAATCATTCATATGAAATCATTTTGAGTTGACTATATGTGTGTCGGGGCTCCATAGATGACAGTCAAAAAATCAGTGAGGGAGAGTCTCCACCATATATGAGAGAAGAAGAATGCCGACTGTTGTCGTGGGGTCGCTTCTCCTTCTTCTCCTTGTGCTAGACCTTTATTATGCACTAGGGGAGAAGGATTCGTGACCATCAACGACGGTCGAAAAATTAGTGAGGGAGTGTCCACCATATATGAGATAGGAAGGAGAATCCCGACAGACCGATAGTTAACTCGTGATGAATAATAATGATCTAATTTAGTTTTGTAGTAAATATATTTAAGTTTAGAAGTTTATTAAATTTGTTTTCATAATTAAGCATTTGTATGTTTATCCTTTTTTAAATTAGTAGATTAATATGTTTATGTTAGATTAGTATGTGTATGTTGATTTTGGGTTTTATGAAAAATTAGTCGTCGATGCCCGGCCCGCACCCTCGTCGTCGAGTAGTCCGCGAGAGCCTGCTTGATAGGCGCCATGTCCGGGGCTGGGCTCCGCCGGGCTAGCACTGGGAGGTGCTACATTCCCGGGCTCGGAGGTTGGTGAGGAATGCAGGTATCGTCGTCGACCCGGACCTTCTGTGGTGGCGGTCACGCGGGCCACTTTCGGTGCAGAGGGAGCCGACACCCGCGGAGGTGGTACGTCGCCGTGTCAGGGAGGAGGTCGAGCACGTCCGTCGCTACATGCCGGCGTTGGACGCCCGGTTTGACAATACCTGGCAGATCCTTCAGGGATCTCACTTGAGTTATGATCCCATGATGGTTCCTTATCTTTGGGTGTCCACCACCCGTGACCCAGGAACCGTTAGCGACTTAGATTATTCGATAGTATTCGATCTGAATTAGTGATCTTATATGATAATATTCAAGATGTATTAGTTAATATATATTTGATGATGAATTAACTAGATTATTTGGGATGATGTATTAGTGATATTATATTTGAGGTCATTATAAATGTATTTGTGATTTGCAAGTCATTCCGGCAAAACAACCTCTATTTTTTTCTATGTCATTGCTCGATATATGGAATTGGTTGACTTTAGGTCTATTTCGGCTCCTTAAGTGTCTTTCACTAAGGGAGATTGTCCACCATATATAAATATGAGAGAGGAAGAATCCCGACTGTTGTCGTGGGATCGCTTCTCCTTTGTTCCCGTGTGCTAGACATTTTGGTGTAATGCACTCAGAGACGAATGGAGGAGCCACCATCACCGACTGTCGCAATATCAGAAGAGTTCCCACCATATACGTGAGATAAGAGTTTAGGAAGGAAAGACTCGACACACCTAAAGTCAACCTGTTGCATATTAATTGAGTAATTTAATAGTGATCTGTGTGTTGATCAGTTTTCTCTTAGTTTCCTTCGATCGGTTTTAAATGTTTCAACTATGAACATAGGAAATGTCTGACGACGAAAGTGAATTTGGTGTGTGCGAATTATGCGAAGACGAGCGCGGTCTCTGTGACAAGACTTTCCTAGTTGATGGTAGGCGCTTCAGCATCATGCTGGATGAGAATTTCGAAGTGGATACAGTAAGTCATAATGACAAGTCTTTTTTCTTGATTAAGCATGCATGACTTCTGTCTCTTTTGCTTCAACTTATAATTAATTTTAATTTTTTTCTGTTCTATTAGCGTATCCCCTGCCATGCAAGAATTGTTGTCTTGGATAAGATTGGTTTCGATACTAAAAAAGAAATGGAGGTAAAGATAGTTCACTTGAGGACCGAACATGGTTTTACTTTTGCGGTGAAATTATACCATGCAGACACCTATTGCTATTTTGAATACAAAAGTTGGCAAGCACTATGCAAGGCTTATGCATTTGAGCGTAATATGCTTATCACCTTTGATATTCGTCCAGAAGATGAAATAGAAGGTTATATCGACATCTGGGTCGATGTGCACATGCCTCCAGTTCTACCATTATGTGAGTTTCTCAACCATATTTATTAAGTAATTTATATTGTTCTTTTTTAAATAGTTGACAACTTAGTTGCATTTACAGCATATTTTCATTCTTCAAAAAAGGGACGGAAGATGGTAGACAAAACCTACTACTACAATGAAGAAGCAGAATTAACTTATATGGAGAAAGATCATCTTACCGCATTTCTTAGTAATCTTGAGAATTACAATAGCTATTATCAAACTCCTGAACATTATGGTCAATACGTGCCACTAGTGCACGTGGTGAACTACGGTAACATCCATGGAGATTGCATGGTAAGATTTTAATTCTACTATTACGACATCCGTGCATCTTTTGCATAAATTCTTTTAAAACTAAACTACATTGCTAATTACAAAGTTATTACTATGTTTTTCAACAGAAAATCTAGGAGGATTGTGTGTCTCATCTGATGTTTCTGAGAGGCCACATTGTTGTTACGAGCTTAGGGCCACCACGGCCAGGTCAACCTACGCATCACTCCTGTCCATACCGTATTTCTAAAACCGATGGAGTCATGATAATCAAAGGTTGAAAAAAATGTATGCTCAATCGTAAAGAGCTACTTGGAAGCAACATTGTGCGTAGGCCAATACTGGGAGACAGGATGATCTCCGTTCTCCATAATGGAGAGTCAGGGCCTATTTTGTTTTATGATATTGTACCTAAGAGAGGATAGAGTAGGTCGTACAAGAGAGGACTAGGTCCTAGGTACAATGTGTTATTATGTGCTACAATGTGTTAGAGTTGATGAAGATGAGGAGGAGGAGTTGTAATTATGAATAGTGACCAACTTGTTATATGATGTCTCATGGACGAAAATGATGATGATGAGGAGTTCTTATATGACAATGATGTATTATGTGTTGTAACATATTCTGTGTTATTTATATTGTGTGGTGTTTATATTCTGAATTTTGTAACCTGTGCGAATACCAGAAAAGAAAAAATAATAATTTCTAATACTCATAGTAGTGGCGCACCATGTTGAGCTTTAGTGGCGCACCAGGGCCAAATACCAGTGACGCAGTATGAGGCATACTAATGGCGCACCAGGGGGCATAGGTGGAGGGAAATATGACCCATAGGAGGCATAGTAATGGCACACTGTTGGACATAGTAATGGCGCACTATGAGGTGCGCCACTATTGTCTGGGATACTAATGGCGCACCGGAGGTGCGCATTACTATTTGTTACTAGTGACGTGTTAATAGTGGCGCACCTATAGTGCGCCATTAATAGCAAAAACAGATTCGCCACTAACAGCCTATTCTGTAGTAGTGGGAGGCCCCGACCGAGCCACATACCGGGTCCGGAGCACAAACCGATCTGACGCACTCACATATGTCGCCACCACCATCTTTCACTGGTTCATCTTTAGAGCAGATTGAGGTGCCAGCCTTGGCAGGTGCCTATGCCATCGACGCCACCATGACGCCAAACGACGACCTCCACCTACGCGAGTCTATATCCAAGCAGCAGACGCAGATCCATGTTAGGATAGGAACGCACCACCGCCATTGCCCACCACCCACAAGCGCCACCCAGCCCCAAGGTTCCTAAAGCGGTGCCTTCAAGAAGGGAACAACGCCGAGAGCGTCGCCGCCGCCCAACAAAGTTAGGGTTTTCGCCCGGGAGACCTAGGGGAAGGGGAAGTGAGGGGATCAGTCCATACCGACGTCTCCAAGGAGGGAAATGACGCCCACAGGCGTCACCGTCGATGCGGCCGTCCATGGCCGGCCAGGGATTTCGCCTGAACTAGATCCCCACCACCAGCAGCGCCTCCTGTACAGAACCGGTGACCCAAGGAAGCGTGGCCCGACTAGGCTAGCACGCACGCCGAACAGGGGAGGAGGAGAGATGCCAGATCGCACGCACCGGCCACCGCAGAAGCCGCCGTCGACCGCCAACGACCACCGGATCACGTCGCCCAAAACGGCAGGGACGCCAGATCCACCACCCGCATGGCTGCTAGCATACCGTGCCTCGCGAATGAAGCCGCCCCTCCAGATCCAGGGTTCCCCACGCAGAGGCAGGGCAGCCGAGGCCCCGCCGCCACCATCCTTGGCGCCCCGGGCTTGCCCGGCGGCTGCCTCAGGTGGCGGCGAGGAAGGGAGGGGTAGGGAGTGAGGCCGGGGGGCGGCTAGGGTTGGGAGGGAGGGGAATGGGGAGGGGGCCTTCTCCGTGAGGCGGGGATAAGAGGGGGAAACTCTTTATAAAATGGGAGAGATTTTCATCTCCCGGCCTCTGCACCAACTAGGGATGCATACGGCCATTTTAGTATGAGTACCAAAATAAACATGATCCTCCAATTTCATACGGCCCTTTTTTCCATTCAAGGGTTTCCCTCCAATTTCATTTCTCAATGAAACTGATAATATAAGGATAATTGAACCATTTTCACCCACGAATGGTTCTAGAGTGTTCACATCACCCCACCTCAAAGCACGTAAAACATACTGCAATCATACCAGGACGAAAACTACCTCCGACCCCCGCGTCGCCAACACTAGGGGACACGGGGGAGATCACGTCGCCAGCCCTAGGACTACACTCCTCGATCCCTCCCTCCAGCCGCCGCCGGAGATCACATCGGGCAAAGCCTGTGCGGTGGTGTGTGATGGCCGCGGCGGGGCATTCTCCTTTGCGCGGCGGCGGTAAACCCCTCTGGTGGCGACGACGACACACATAATGGCGGCAAGGTGCGGCGGGATCCCGGTAGTGTGTGCGGCGACGGCAACAGCGGAGGCATAGCCACGACATGCCGAAGGCGCTCATGTGGTGGCGGTCGGCTTCGCGAATCTCATCTGGTCCAAGTGGGCTTGGGCGGGCTGGCGACTCGGTTCTGTGACGACGGGCAAGCACGGTGGGCCTGACGATGCCGGCTACTTAGGCACCATGGTGGTGCCGCGGCAGGTCAGGCAGCGGCGGTTTGGATCCTTTCTTCCAGTCCCTTGCAGAGATGGTGGTCGTCCATGCACGGGATGCTTGATGGAGGCTCGTCGAACATATATGGGTGAAAACCTGCTCTCAGCTAGCTGCAAAGGCCGACGGTGGCGGCGTTGTTCTGTGTCGTTTCCTTCTTGAAGACATCGCCGTTGAGAAGTTCCAGGCCACTATATGTCGTTACCTCCAAGGAAAATCCTAAATCAGTAGATCGGATGACAGCGGTGCTCTTGTATCAATTCCCCCTTGGGAGCGTCATTCTCGACGGTGTACACGGGCTCGAGGGACCAGTGGATGACATCTTTATTGGGGCGGTGCTTCATCTTACACATTTATGGCAGCGGATCTCGGCGATGTGGCACAGTGGAGACTCGGCGTCCAATACGCGGAGATGGAATCATGCAAGAGGAGGACGTTGTCTGATGTCGTGGTGGTGTTGATGGCAGAGAAGCCTAACAAGATCGATGCGTCAGTATCTGCTCTAAAGATGCATTAATGAAAGACGGTGATGACGACATATGAGATTGTGTCGGACCGGTTTGTGTAACTAACTAAAAAATAAATTGTCTAAGCCAGGATTCAAACCCAAGCCACAACATTAACTACAACCATGTACAGACAGCCCGCCTAGCACATTGCGATGCAAACAAAGGAGATGCATACTTTATATCGTGGCCCGTCGGATTTTGTTTCGTCCAATCCCTTCGCCAGACATTGTGGCTCACCTGTCGCCCGCTGCTCTATGGCCAAATAATCCATGCAAATTAGGAGAGGAAAAAACGTTTTAGATGGGGATCGAACCATGCACATGGGGGTGTTCATAAAAGCTATGATCCACCAAGCAACAACAAAGTTATATGTAAAATAGAAGATTTGTTTCTATATTAAATACTCTCACCTTGCCTCCTTGCATATCATCCCACCGATTTTATATATGCTTTGTGATCTAAATTAATAAGCCTCCTCAACAATTATAATGAAAGCCCCTAGGAAGGAAAGAACTACAAAAAGGAAATATGTCTTTCTCTCGGGAAAAACATAAAATAAAAGAAGGAAATTTGTGCTTTCCTCAGGAGGGAAAGAAAATAAAAGAAGAAAATCCCTGGAAGAAAAAAATACGAATTAAAAGAAGAACCCAGTAATCATGGGCATGTACGATCAGAATAATAATAGGAATAGGAAATAAATATATGTTGTTGTGAACATTCTCATATTAAGCTTGGGCGTGTGCATACCTCATTTCACTTGCACTCTAAATTCAAGATTGGCGCGATTGTTTTTAATTTGTTTGTATCATTTAAAAAGTCTTATGCATTTTGAAAATGTTATGTATTTTTTTGAAACTGTTCACGCATCTTAAAATATTTGTGTAGTATTAAGAAAAGTATTCACATGTTAAAAATAATTTTTTAAATATTCACCCTTTTCTAAAAATCATGTAATTTCAAAAAGTGTTCATGTGCTTAAAAATATATTTACAATTTTAAAAATATTAATGATCTTCAAAAAAATCAATGGGATTTAAAAAGTGTTTGTGTTTTAAAAATAATGTTGATGCATTTTGCAAAATAAATATACAATTTTAAAGTGAGTCGGTGTAAGAGGGATGGTGTATGGACTAGGAGTAGGCAATAGTCCAATGACATATTTGAGTGCGGTGGTGGATATCATCAGCTTGGTATTGACCATGTTCTGACCTATTGCGATGAGGTGGACACTGTGATCATGGTTGATGAAGGAAGGAGGATAAAACACAACAGTAATGAGACGCTATTTTAAATAGGGACAGCACTAGGCATCACACTACTGATGCTTCCCTCCTATCAGACCAGTATATAGCCCTTCGATTGATTGCATCCTAATCGTCAGATCAACTAATAAACTCCCATGCATGATTTTTGGGGTGAAGCATTAATTGCCCGGTGCATCCTACTGCTACGCATGCATGGACCCTGTGTGGTTAGATAATTGACTGCTTCCTTTCATAACTCCTCCCAGTTAGCTCGCCCTATCCTCGCTAACCTTTCTCTTACGGTATATTCCTCGATCCCCCTACGAGCAGAACAGGCACGCCTGTGTTTATCCTAACGAGACTACGATTAAGTTTGTTTCGAATTTCATTTTAAAAATGTTAGCTTCCAATTAACTGCATATATGCTTCCAGCGACTCAATAATTTGCTTCAACTAATATTAAATTTGTTCAATCTAATAGAAATGTATGTTCTATCTAACATAATTTCTTGTCCAATGTAATGTTTATTCTGCTTCCAACTAAGCAAAAAATTGGGTGTGTCAACTAGAAAATTTGCTTCCATTGCAACTTAATTTTGTTTCTATCAGCAACAACTAAATTTATTTTTGCTGAAACATAAACACATTGTCTCCTAACAAACAAACAAAAATGCTATCGAAGAGAAATGTATTTGCTTCCATGCAACAAAATCTTAATACAATTACAGTAACAAACATTAATTATATTACAACAAAAACTGTTACAAGGTCCGTGTCTAAGATGTTTGGGAAGCAAGGGTATTGTCTTCGGTTACACCGGCAAAATAGGGAATGAATAGGCAGAGTATCGCCGAATGAAAATTATCTCCGCTATGAAGGCAGCAAGCAACAAGGACACTGCTGCTAGCTATTAACCACAACATGGCGATATCCTGGTCGGTTTAATGGATGCGGAAGCTTGAGATAACACACCACATCGTCAAGCACATCTTTGGGGAGGGCCTTAGTTGCTATCTCCGCTCATGTCTATACCACCTCCGCCGCCTTCATATTGACAACACCGACATTGTGTGGAGAGGCCAGTGGTGTTTCAAAAACCAATGATGCATGTTTGGTATCATGTGGCGCAAAACATATCTACAACAGAAGCTTACCTGAGAAAAAAGGGGGAAGGTTTGAATATATCAAAACATAAATAATAGGCAGTGGATGCACAAAAATATGAAATGCATGGTTTGCACGAAGCAACAATTTGATCTATCAGAACATATATGATAGGTAGTTGAAGCATTGAAAATTGAGATAGAAAAGGGCATTGCTACAGAAGTATATATGTGAACTGTAGAAGTAGGAGCCATTGCTTACATGGAGCAACAATTTGATTGATCAAAACATACATGATAGGTAATGGAAGCATATAAAATTGAGAATAAGAGAAAATTCAATATTTTAGGAAACATATGTGACACAAATGTAGGAAGCATGACTTACACGAAGTGACAGGTTGGTCTGTCACAACTTACACAGGGTTGTGTTCTGATCAAAATGGTGTTGAAAAAAGAACAATAACACCAAAAAAATTAGCAATTGAGACTACGGAAGCAAACTACCTACACCAAAGAAACATATAGGCTATAATATGGGGCATGCCGTATGGAAGCATTCTATCTATAATGTAAAGGACCATATGAAATATAACTTGGAAGCCCCATCAGAATGAAGCATGAAAATGTGCAATCTTGGTATAACTCATCTTACTTTGAAGGATAGAAAACTGAACATGGAAATTAATTAAGAGTGATGCCAACATGGGATGCATTTGTGGGTCACCTACATACCAAATTCAACAAAAACTTAGTTGAACTATGGAAGCAAACTTTCTAGGCCGAAGAAACTTGGTATTATTTTTTAAGGACCATTAGTAGGAAGCATGAAAAGAGTGATATCTCAACATAAGTCATCGTAATAGGAAGCATATTTGTGTCATGTGCAAGCCAAATTCATAGAAATCTGTTGATGATTTGGTGATGCACTACATAAAGGACAGAACAAAATCAGACCCAATAAAAGGGAATAACCAAGGATCTGCACACAGAGATATGAAAAAAATACTCAGAACATTAAAAATGCTAGAAATCAACAACCATTGTATGAATGTGAGAGAGTATTCAATACCTAGATCTTACGAGGACGGTGCTTGGGTGGGTCAATCATGTCAATGATCCCTCTGGAGCTTAGAAAGATCCAACATTAAGAAGATTACCCCATTTTTCACGAATGAGGTCTTTATGTTTCTTCGGGAGACTTATGACAATATATCATATAACAGACCAACAGCATATCGTCTCTTGAGCATATGCGTCCCATCGTCTTTCTTCATTTTTGAATGTCACCTGAGAACATATGGAATTTAATATGTTAACAATTATGAAAAAAGTATAAGATGTAATAAAGGGATAGATTCGACGTCTGTTGAACATATTGTATGGAAGCAAGACCTTATAAATAATAAGGCTTATTTGTTGACTGATGAAATGAAGAATGTAGGAAGCAAGAAATATGGGCACTCAATAATACATTGCATATCATTGGTATTAGTAAGCTTGGTACAATCATGAGGATGCGTGTGTTGTGTTGCCACCACCACAAAATAAACCTATTAAAACACATTATGAGACGAAGGCATGAAAGCATGTTTCCAGGCGACCGTAGCAAAATGAGTGTTGGAAATATGCCCTAGAGGCAATAATAAAATGGTTATTGTTGTATTTCCTAGTTCATGATAATTGTCTATTATTCATGCTACAATTGTGTTAACCGGAAACCGTAATACATGTGTGAATACATAGACCACAACATGTCCCTAGTGAGCCTCTAGTTGGCTAGCTCGTTGATCAATAGATGGTCACGGTTTCATGATCATGGACATTGGATGTCATTGATAACGGGATCACATCATTAGGAGAATTATGTGATGGACAAGACCCAATCCTAAGCATAGAACAAGATCGTGTAGTTCGTTTGCTAAAGCTTTTCAATGTCAAGTATCGTTTCCTTAGACCATGAGATTGTGTAACTCCCGGATACCGTAGGAATGCTTTGGGTGTGCCAAACGTCACAACATAACTGGGTGGCTATAAAGGTACTCTACGGGTATCTCCGAAAGTATCTGTTGGGTTGACACGAATCGAGACTGGGATTTGTCACTCTGTGTGACGGAGAGGTATCTCTGGGCCCACTCAGTAAGACATCATCATAATGAGCTCAATGTGACTAAGGAGTTAGCCACGGGATGATGTATTACGGAACGAGTAAAGAGACTTGCCGGTAACGAGATTGAACAAGGTATAGGGATACCGACGATCGAATCTCGGGCAAGTACCATACCGATAGACAAAGGGAATTGTATGCGGGATTGATTGAATCCCTGACATCGTGGTTCATCCGATGAGATCATCGTGGAGTACGTGGGAGCCAACATGGGTATCTAGATCCCGCTATTGGTTATTGGCCGAAGAGGTGTCTCGGTCATGTCTATGTGTCTCCCGAACCCGTAGGGTCTACACACTTAAGGTTCGATGACGCTAGGGTTATAGGGAAATAGTGTACGTGGTTACCGAAGGTTGTTCGGAGTCCTGGATGAGATCCCGTACACCACTAGGAGTCTCGGAATGGTCCGTAGACGAAGATTGATATATAGGAAGTGAGGTTTTGGTTACCGGAAGTGTTTCGGGCGTCACCGGTAGTGTACCGGGACCACCGGAAGGGTTCCGGGGGTCCACCAAGTGGGCCCACCTGCCCCGGAAGGTTCCATGGGCTAAGAGTAGGAGGGAGCCATCCCCTAGGTGGGCTGGTGCGCCTCCCACCCCAGCCCAAGGCGTAGCAAGGGTGGAGGGGGCAAACCCTAGGCTTAGATGGGCCTTAAGGCCCACCCTAGGGCGCCTCCACCTCTCCCTGCCCTGGCCGCCGGCCAGATGGGCTCCTGGAGGCTGCCGCCACCCCTAGGGTGGAACCCTAGGGCGCAGCCCCTCCCCTCCCCTCCTGCTATATATAGTGGTGGGTTTTAGGGCTGCACAACACACGAGTTCATCTCCTCCCAGGCGCAGCCCTACTCCTCCCTCTTCTCGTTCTCCGTAGTGCTTAGTGAAGCTCTGACGGAGTACGATGCAGCTCCACCGCCACCACGCCGTCGTGCTGCCAGAGCTCTCCCTCAACCTCTCCTCCCTCCTTTCTGGATCAAGGCGTAGGAGACGTCACCGGGCTGCACGTGTGTTGAACATGGAGGCACCGTTGTTCGGTGCTTAGATCGGAATCCACCGCGATCTGAATCGCTGCGAGTACGACTCCATCAACCGCGTTCTAGCAATGCTTCCACTTAGCGATCTTCAAAGGTATGAAGATCCAATCTCTCCCTGCTCGTTTGCTGGTTTCTCCATAGATAGACCTTGGTGACACGTAGGAATTTTTTTTTGATTTACTACTACGTCTCCCAACAGTGGTATCAGATCTAGGTCTATGCATTGAATCTATGCACGAGTAGAACACAAAGCAGTTGTGGGCGTTGATTTTGTTAATATGCTTTCCGTTACTATTCTTTTCTTGATTCGACGGTATTGTGGGATGAAGCGGCCCGGACCAACCTTACACGTACGCTTACGTGAGACCGGTTCCACCGCCTGACATGCACTAGTTGCATAAGGTGGCTAGCGGGTGTCTGTCTCTCCCACCTTAGTCGGATTGGATTCAATGAAAAGGGTCCTTATGAAGGGTAAATAGCAATTGGCATATCACGTTGTGGTTTTGGCGTAGGTAAGAAACGTTCTTGCTAGAAACCTATAGCAACCACGTAAAAACTTGCAACTACAAATTAGAGGACGTCTAACCTGTTTTTGCAGCATATGCCTTGTGATGTGATATGGCCAGAAGGATGTGATGTGATGCATTGTGATGTATGAGATTGATCATGTTCTTGTAATAGGGTTCACGACTTGCATGTCGATGACTATGACAACCGGCAGGAGCCATAGGTGTTGTCTTATTTTATTGTATGACCTGTGTGTCAATCATAAACGCCATGTAATTACTTTACTTTATTGCTAAGTGTTAGCCATAGTAGTAGAAGTAATAGTTGGCGAGACAACTTCATGAAGACACAATGATGGAGATCATGATGATGGATATCATGGTGTCGTGCCGGTGACAATGATGATCATGGTGCCCCGAAGATGGAGATCATACGAGCAAGATGATATTGGCCATATCATGTGACTATATTGATTGCATGTGATGTTTATCATGTTTACATCTTATTTGCTTAGAACGACGGTAGTAAATAAGATGATCTCTCAATAAAATTTCAAGAGAAGTGTTCACCCTAACTATGCACCGTTGCTAAGGATCGTTGTTTCGAAGCACCACGTGATGATCGTGTGTGATAGGTTCTAACGTTCGCATACAACGGGTGTAAGCCAGATTTACACACGCGAAACACTTAGGTTGACTTGACGAGCCTAGCATGTACAGACATGGCCTCGGAACACGGAAGACCGAAAGGTCGAACATGAGTCGTATAGAAGATACGATCAACATGAAGATGTTCACCATGGATGACTAGTCCGTCTCACGTGATGATTGGACACGGGCTAGTTGACATGGATCATGTGTCACTTGGATGACTAGAGAGATGTCTATCTAAGTGAGAGTTCATTGAATAATTTGATTATGTGAACTTAATTATCATGAACTTAGTCTAAAATTGCCTTTAATATCTATATCGTAGATCCAATGGCCAACGCAAATGTCAACCTCAATTTCAACGCGTTCCTAGAGAAAATGAAGCTGAAAGATGATGGAAGCAACTATGCGGACTGGGTCCGTGGCTTGAGGATCATCCTCATAGCTTCCAACAAACTATATGTCCTTGATGCACCGCTAGGTGACCCACCCCTTCTCCCAGGAGAACAAGACGTTGCGAACGCTTGGCATTCTCGCAGCGATGACTACTCCCTTGTTCAATGCGGCATGCTTTATAGTTTAGAACCGGGGCTCCAAAAGCATTTTGAGCAACACGGAGCATATGAGATGTTCCAAGAGCTGAAACTGGTTTTCCAAGCTCATGCCCGGGTCGAGAGATATGAAGTCTCCGACAAGTTCTTTAGCTGTAAGATGGAGGAGAATAGTTCTGTCAATGAACACATCCTCAAGATGTCTGGGCTTCACAACCGCTTGACACAGCTGGGAGTTAACCTCCCGGATGACTCGGTCATTGACAGAATCCTCCAGTCGCTTCCACCTAGCTACAAGAGCTTTGTGATGAACTACAACATGCAAGGGATGGAGAAGTCCATTCCTGAGTTGTACTCGATGCTGAAATCGGCGGAGGTCGAGATCAAAAAGGATCATCAAGTGTTGATGGTAAATAAGACCACTAGTTTCAAGAAAGGCAAGGGTAAGAAGAACTTCAAGAAGGACGGCAAAGCTGTTGCCGCGCCCGGTAAGCAAGTTGCCGGGAAGAACAAGAAAAATGGACCCAAGCCTGAGACCGAGTGCTTTTATTGCAAGGGTACCGGTCACTGGAAGCGGAATTGCCCCAAGTACTTAGCGGATAAGAAGGACGGCAACGTTAAAGGTATATGTGATATACTTGTCATTGATGTGTACTTGACCAGCGCTCGTAGTAGCTCCTGGGTATTTGATACCGGTGCAGTTGCTCACATTTGTAACTCCAAGCAGGAGCTGCGGAATAAGTGGAGGCTGGCAAAGGACGAGGTGACGATGCGCGTCGGGAATGGTTCCAAGGTCGATGTGATCGCCGTCGGCACGCTACCTCTACATCTACCTTCGGGATTAGTTTTAAACCTCAATAATTGTTATTTAGTACCAGCTTTGAGCACGAACATTGTATCTGGATCTCGCTTGATGCGAGATGGCTACTCATTTAAATCCGAGAATAATGGTTGTTCTATTTATATGAGAGAAATGTTTTATGCTCATGCCCCGCTGGTCAATGGTTTATTTTTGATGAATCTCAAACGTGATGTTACACATGTCCATAGTTTGAGTACCAAAAAGTGTAAGGTTGATAACGATAGTCCCATTTACATGTGGCACTGCCGCCTTGGTCATATTGGTGTCAAACGCATGAAGAAGCTCCATGCTGATGGAATTTTAGAGTCACTTGATTTCGAATCATTTGACACGTGCGAACCATGCCTCATGGGCAAGATGACCAAGACTCCGTTCTCCGGAACAATGGAGCGAGCAACTAACTTGTTGGAGATAATACATACCGATGTATGCGGTCCAATGAGCGTCGAGGCTCGCGGTGGCTATCGTTATGTTCTCACCCTCACTGATGACTTGAGCAGATATGGGTATGTCTACTTAATGAAGCACAAGTCTGAAACCTTTGAAAGGTTCAAGGAAATTTCAGAGTGAGGTCGAGAATCAGCGTGACAGGAAAATAAAATGCCTACGATCTGATCGTGGCGGAGAATATTTAAGTCAGGAGTTTGGCACACACCTTAGGAAATGTGGAATTGTTTCACAACTCACACCGCCCGGCACACCTCAGCGAAATGGTGTGTCTGAACGTCATAATCGCACTCTATTGGATATGGTGCGATCTATGATGTCTCTTACCGACTTACTGCTATCATTTTGGGGATATGCATTAGAGACTGCCGCATTCACTTTAAATAGGGCACCGTCTAAATCCGTTGAGACGACACCGTATGAATTATGGTCTGGAAAGAAACCTAAGCTATCGTTTCTAAAAGTTTGGGGATGCGATGCTTATGTGAAGAAACTTCAACCTGAGAAGCTCGAACCCAAAGCGGAAAAGTGCGTCTTAATAGGATATCCCAAGGAAACTATTGGGTATACCTTCTACCTACGATCCGAGGGCAAAGTCTTTGTTGCCAAGAATGGATCCATTCTTGAGAAAGAGTTTCTCTCGAAAAAGTAAGTGGGAGGAAAATAGAATTTGATGAGGTAATTGTACCTCCACTCGAACCGGAGAGTAGCGCAGCACGAGAAGTTGTTTCTATGGAGCCTACACCGGCTAGAGAGGAAGTTAATGATGATGATCATGAAGCTTCAGATCAAGTTGCTATTCGAAGGTCCACTAGGACACGTTCCGCACCAGAGTGGTACGACAATCCTATCCTAGAGATCATGTTGTTGGACAACGGCGAACCTTCGAACTATGAAGAAGCGATGGCGGGCCCGGATTCCGACAAATGGCTTGAGGCCATGAAATCCGAGATAGGATCCATGTATGAGAACAAAGTGTGGACTTTGGTGGACTTGCCTTATGATAAGCGAGCCATTTAAGAAGAAGACTGACGCGGACAGTAATGTTACCGCCTATAAGGCTCGGCTTGTCGCTAAGGGTTATCGACAAGTTCAAGGAGTTGACTACGATGAGACTTTCTCACCCGTAGCGATGCTAAAGTCAGTCCGAATCATGTTAGTAGTTGCCGTATTTTATGATTATGAGATCTGGCAAATGGACGTCAAAACGAAATTCCTCAATGGCTTCCTCAAGGAAGAACTGTATATGATGCAGCCGGAAGGTTTTGTCGATCCTAAAGATGCTAACAAGGTATGCAAGCTCCAGCGCTCCATCTATGGGCTGGTGCAAGATCTCGGAGTTGGAACATTCGCTTTAATGAGGTGATTAAAGCGTTTGGGTTTGTATAGGTATATGGAGAACCCTGTATTTACAAGAAAGTGAGTGGGAGCTCTATAGCATTTCTTATACTGTATGTGGATGACATGCTGATAATGGGAAATAACATAGGACTCTTGGAAAGTATAAAGGCCTACTTGAATAAGTGTTTTTCAATGAAGGACCTTGGAGAAGCTGCTTACATATTAGGTGTTAAGATCTATAGAGATAGATCGAAACGCCTCATTGGTCTTTCACAAAGCACATACCTTGAAAAGATATTGAAGAAGTTCAATATGGATCAGTCCAAGAAGGGGTTCTTGCCTATGTTCCAAGGTGTGAGATTGAGTACGACTCAATGCCCGACCACGGCAAAGGATAGAGAAGAGATGAGTGTCATCCCCTATGCTTCAGCCATAGGCTCTATTATGTATGCCAGGCTGTGTACCAGACCTGATGTGAACCTTGCCATAAGTTTGGTAGGAAGGTAACAAAGTGATCCCGGAGCGGAACACTGGACAGCGGTTAAGAATATCCTGAAGTACCTGAAAAGGACAAAGGACATGTTTCTCGTATATGGAGGTTCCGAAGAGCTCGTCGTAAAGGGTTACGTCGATGCTAGCTTCGACACAGATCCGGACGACTCCAAGTCGCAAACCGGATACGTGTATATTTTGAATGGAGGGGCAGTCAGCTGGAGCAGCAGCAAGCAAAGCGTCGTGGCGGCATCTACATGTGAAGCGGAGTACATAGCTGCTTCGGAAGCAGCGAAGGAGGGAGTCTGGATGAAGGAGTTCATCACCGACCTAGGAGTGATTCCAAATGCGTCGGGCCCTATGACTCTACTCTGTGACAACACTGGAGCTATTGCCCTTGCGAAGGAGCCCAGGTTTCACAAGAAGACAAGACACATCAAGCGCCGCTTCAACTCCATCCGTGATTACATTCAGGAGGGAGACATAGATATTTGTAAAGTGCATACGGATCTGAATGTCGCAGATCCGTTGACTAAACCTCTCTCACGAGCAAAACATGATCAACACCAGAATGCTATGGGTGTTCGATTCATCACAATGTAACTAGATTATTGACTCTAGTGCAAGTGGGAGACTGTTGGAAATATGCCCTAGAGGCAATAATAAAATGGTTATTGTTGTATTTCCTAGTTCATGATAATTGTCTATTATTCATGCTACAATTGTGTTAAACGGAAACCGTATACATGTGTGAATACATAGACCACAACATGTCCCTAGTGAGCCTCTAGTTGGCTAGCTCGTTGATCAATAGATGGTCACGGTTTCATGATCATGGATATTCGATGTCATTGATAACGGGATCACATCATTAGGAGAATGATGTGATGGACAAGACCCAATCCTAAGCATACACAAGATCGTGTAGTTCGTTTGCTAAAGCTTTTCAATGTCAAGTATCGTTTCCTTAGACCATGAGATTGTGTAACTCCCGGATACCGTAGGAATGCTTTGGGTGTGCCAAACGTCAAAACGTAACTGGTTGGCTATAAAGGTACGCTACGGGTATCTCCAAAAGTGTCTGTTGGGTTGACACGAATCGATACTGGGATTTGTTCGGTGCTTAGATCAGAATCCACCGCGATCTGAATCGCTGCGAGTACGACTCCATGAACCGCGTTCTAGCAACGCTTCCGCTTAGTGATCTTCTAAGGTATGAAGATCCAATCTCTCCCCGCTCCTTTTCTGGTTTCTCCATAGATAGATCTTGGTGAGACGTAGGAAATTTTTTGATTTACTACTACGTCTCCCAACAATGAGTACAATGTAGAAGCACACGGGTATGAAGGTAGAAAAAAAATCAAAAGTGTGCATTATTCATGTTAGGTGGAAGCATGAAGTTTTGAAACATAAGCTAAAAAATATTTATGTGGATACGTAGAACATTATGAGACGAAGGCATGAAAGCATACATCTATGCGACCGAAGCAAAATGGGTACAATGTAGAAGCACAAAATTAAAAAGCTAGGAAATAATGGAAAGGGTGCATTTCTAGTGTTAGGTGGAAGCATCAAATTTTGAAATCTGATGATACATGAAAAAAAGATTTGCCACCAACTAATGATACATATTTTTGGAATCTGTATACATGAACCAATGACAGAAAGTTTTCTCTACATTTGCCATATTCATTGGAATATTGAATATTGAAACAATGTAATAGGTACAATTGAAGCGTGCATAGCTATGTGTGATCTAAATATGTAAAAACTTCATCAACAGATACATGACCTAACGCATGAACTTCATGAATACTAGTCAGACGATGAATCATCAAATCAAAGGCGATGGAAGCAATACAATACCTTCGATTTCGAGATGTGAGCTTTGAAAGGGGTGGGGGTGGTGGGGGCTGCAATCCACTGCTCTTTCTCCGGTCGGCCGGTGCTACTCCGGCAACCGATCTAGCCGATTTGTAACCTGTCGGCCCACGAATCGCAGTGGAGGATTGGGGGCTCGACCCCTAATACCAGGACGGTGCACGTCCCATCTCGCCCAGGGGACGAATCCGCGGAGTGGACGAAGCTAGGGGTGGCCGGGCGGCTCGACGACTAGGAGAGAAGGAGGAGCGGGTGGTCGGACCTGGCCGGTGGGTTTGTTGTGCTGCTAGACGAAGCCCGGGAAGGAGAAGCAGAGCGCAGAGCCGGGGGAAAGGGGATCTGGCGAGGCGAACGAGCTGTGGACGCTCGAGGTGGAGGAGGAGCTCCAAATGATGCGGCCGCTTGGAATCTGCGGAATTATGTTGAGGATTACGCGCGGACGTTGCGGGGGTGAGATCCTTGCCGATTGTTTTTCTATTTTCTTAATTACAAAAGGACAACTCTGGAGCATTGCATTTCAATTACATCGACGATGCAAGAATGGTCTGACGCTGGGGTCTTACCAGACTATAGATATAAAGTGTTTTCCTTTAAATAGATACCGTGGACCTTTGAAGGGTTTTCGAGGCATGCTTATTATTGTGCTAGGAACATGCGATTTTTTTCGTTGCAACACACAGACATATTTGCTAGTAATTAATTAAGTGATTGAATCCATCTTCCAGACGAAAAGGTCCGGGGTCATTATCTTTTTTCTAAAATTACCAGAACCGGCTACTAGTTCCAGCCTATCACAAAGATAAGCCGCAGTTCTACGTACTAGCTTCACATCAAACGGCGCAAGAAAAACTACAACAAGGAAAAAACCACCAGCATCTTAAGTTTCTCAAACTTGCTGTATTAAAGAAAAAAAAACAGACCTGCTGGAGCCCAACCACTTCTTATCCTGCCACCCGCAGCAGAACGCTTGCTCTTCCGGCTTGTATGTAACGTAACGTAGTTCTGGCCTCTGCAAGCGCCACGTCCCCTTGATACTCCTGTTGACGAAACACCTCATTGGCTACGCTCCATTGACTTGTGCTTAGTCAATCTTATCACATTCCCGTACCGATCACATCCTTAGAAACAGGGGGAAAAGTCGCACACGTAGGCTTCACACATAGGAAACGAACCCCGCCGCTGCCTATAAAAGCACCCGCTCGTCGCATAACAATCCATGCACAGACACCATCTGCAGTGCAAGTAAAAACACAAACACCTAGCTAATCCACCGTGAAGAAGAAGAAGAAGAGCGGCATGTCGTTGAACGGCATGGGGCACCGCCTGGCCCTGGCCATCGTCGGCTGCATCCTCCTCTCGTCGCTCGGCACCGCGTCCGCGACGGGAAAGACCGGCCGGATCACGGTGTACTGGGGCCAGACCTCCAGCGAGGGGTCGCTCCGCGAGGCCTGCGAGAGCAAGCTCTACTCCACCGTCATCCTCTCCTTCCTCAACAACTTCGGCGGCGGCAAGTACAATCTCAACCTCGCCGGCCACTCCTGGAAGGCCGTCGGGCCCCACGTCAAGTACTGCCAGTCCAAGAAGATCCTCGTCCTGCTCGCCATCGGCGGCGGCATCGGCAAGTACTCCCTCGCCTCCAAGGCCGACGCCAAGGACGTGGCCCAACACCTCTGGGACTACTACCTCGGCGGCAAGTCCCGCTCCCGCCCGTTCGGCAACGCCGTGCTGGACGGCATCGACTTCGACATCGAGCTCGGGAGCCGCGCCCACTACGACGACCTCGCCAGGTACCTCAAGGCCTACGGCAAGAGGAAGGGCGAGAAGAAGGTGTTCATCACGGCGGCGCCGCAGTGCCCATTCCCGGACAGGATGCTGGGGGAGGCGCTCCGGACGGGGCTCTTCGACCGCGTCCACGTCCAGTTCTACAACAACCCCGTCTGCAGCTACAGGGCTGGCAACGTGGCCGCCTTCAACAAGGCGTGGAAGGACTGGACCAAGAGCCTGCCCAAGAGCTCCGTCTACCTCGGCCTGCCGGCGGCGAGAAGGGCGTCCAACAAGGGCAGCGGCTACGTCCACCCGGGGACGCTCGTGTCCAAGGTGCTGCCCATCGTGCAGCGTTCCAACAACTACGGAGGGATCATGCTGTGGAGCAGGTACTTTGACGTCAAGTCCGGGTACAGCAGGCGCGTCAAGAAATTTGTCTGATGCCTGCATGCATCTGCATGATTATACTACTACGGACGAGTCCCCTACGTGGAGTGCCCTTGCAGCATCCATCCATGGCCGGCACCGTAATAAGTAAGAAATTCGTCGGACTATATATCATCTGATGACCACCTGTACCTTACTACTATGTGTCGGGAAGTCGTTCTGTGAGCGACTGGAATTCCCAAGTATATGTATGTACCTACATATGTTGTGCAATAAAGGGGACTTTTAATTTATCGCATTTATTTATAAGTTGCCTGAATTTGCAATTGGGCTCAATCTATTTCGTGGAAGAAGGAAGAAAGAGGCGAGGCGCAGCACCGAGGTTTTTTTTTTTTTTGCAGGGGTAAAAGGATTGTATTACTCATGAGCATAAGAATTCATCCCTACACATAGTAGGAATGTTAACGGAGCCAAACTATAGTACGGCCCTCCAATCGACTAAAGTTTGCTAACACATGACTAACTTTATTTGCTATTTTTCATGTACTTACTGATTTTTTCAGCTATATAATCCTGAAATTGAAAAAAATTTCAAATGAATTCTGAAAAGGTTAAAAGTTGGCATGGTAACATAATTTCACCCACATAGCATGTGCTACAAAGTTGAGAGGGTTACGACAAAAACTGGATGCATTTCGTGTACAAAATGGACAATCTCTTTCGAACTATTAGGGTTTCGGATGAAAACTCGCATGTTACAAAGACATTTCATTTTTTGAACTTATTTGAACTCCATACTTTGTGTGTTCAAAATGCACTATTCAAAATCACATCATCAATTTTCAATCCTTTCTGACTTCATTTGCTATTTTTCATGCACTTACTAATTTTTTTTCAGCTAAATAACCCTGAAATTGAAAAGCACTTCAAATGAACTCTGAAAAGGTTGAAACTTTGCATGGTATCATCATTTCACCAACCGCGACTAAAGGGTTTCGCTTCCCGCCGTACGCGCCCGCTGAAATTCACCTTTAGTCGCGGTTGGTGGCTCCAACCGCGACTAAAGGGGGGTCTTTAGTCGCGGTTGGAGCCACCAACCGCGACTAAAGGTCCTCATATAAGCAGCACTTGAACTTTTTTCATTTTCCCTCTGCTTTCTTCGTCTCTTTGAGCACAGACAAGATCGCCGCCCGCGCGCCCCCGACGCCGTTGCCGCCCACGCCGTCGCCGCCCCCAATACATCGCCTGTTGGGGAACGTCGCATGGGAAACAAAAAATTTACTACGCACACGCAAACCTATCCATGGTGATGAGCATTTACGAGAGGGAGAGTGGATCTACGTACCCTTGTAGATCGCTAAGCGGGAAGCGTTAAGAAACGCGGTTGGTGTAGTCGAACTTCTTCGCGATTCAAATCGCCGAGCGTCCCGCGATCTAATCACGAACCGTCCCGCGAACCAATCATGAACCGTCCCGTGATCTCGTCACGATCCGTCCCGCGATCCGATCACGAACGTCCCGTGGCCTTGATCACGATCCTTCCGATCTAGTACCGAGCGGACGGCACCTCCGCGTTCAGCACACGTGCAGCTTGATGACGATCTCCATCGTCTTGATCCAGCAAGAGGAGGCGAAGAGAAGGAAGAGTTCACCGGCAGCGTGACGGCGCTCCGGCGATGGTGGTGGAGTGGTTCCGACAGGGCTTCCCCTATGCACTGCAGAAAACAGATCTAGAGGAGTACCGGTGGAACGGGTAGCATGTGGCCGTAAACTGTGTCCAAACAGCCCCCAATCCACCAGTATATAAAGGAGGGAGGGAGAGGCAGCCCTTGGCACAAGGCCAAGGGCCTCTAGGATTCGGCCGGCTAGAGGGGGAGGAGTCCTACTCCTCCTCCACTCCTAGTAGGAGTAGGACTCTTCCTTTTTGCCTTTTTTTTCACCTTTTTCCTTTAGGACTTTTGCCTCCTGCGCCATGGGCCTTATTGTGGCTGTTCCTCAAGCCCACTAAGGGCTGGTTATTACTCTCCACAGCCCATGGACCCTATGGGGTCGAAATACCCCTCCCGGAGGTCTCCCGGTACACTACCGATGAGCCCGAAAGATTTCCGGCGACCAAACTGGGACTTCCTATATATGAATCTTTACCTCCGGACCATTCCGGAGCTCCTCGTGACGTCCAGGATCTCATCTGGGACTCCGAACAACCTTCGGTCACCACCATACATAACTCTAGACTATCGAAACGTCACCGAACCTTAAGTGTGCAGACCCTGCGGGTTCGAGAACTATGTAGACATGACCGAGACACCTCTATGGTCAATAACCAATGGCGGGACCTGGACGTCCACATTGGTTCGTACATATTCTACGAAGATCTTTATCGGTCGAACCTCTATGTCAAGGATTCAGTTAATCCCGTATAACGTTCCCTTTGTTCTTCGGTATGTTACTTGCCCGAGATTCGATCGTCGGTATCTCCATAACTAGTTCAACCTCGTTACCGGCAAGTCTCTTTACTCGTTCCGTAATACAAGATCCCGCAACTAACAATTAGTCACATTGCTTGCAAGGCTTATTATGATATTGTATTACCGAGTGGGCCCTGAGATACCTCTCCATCACACGGAGTAACAAATCCCAGTCTCGATCCATGCCAACTCAACAGACACCATCGGAGATACCTGTAGAGCACCTTTATAGTCACCCAGTTATGTTGCGATGTTTGATACACACAAGGCAGTCCTCCGATATCCGTGAGTTGCATGATCTCATGGTCATAGGAACATATACTTGACATGCGGAAAACAGTAGCAATAAACTGACACGATCATATGCTACGTTTGTAGTTTGGGTCTTGTCCATCACATCATTCTCCTAATGATGTGATCCCGTTATCAAATGACATCACATGTCAATGGCTAGGAAACCCTGACCATCTTTGATCAACGAGCTAGTTCACTAGAGGCATACTAGGGACACAGTGTTGTCTATTTACCCACACATGCAATGTGTTTCCAATCAATGCAATTATAGCATAGATAATAAACGATTATCATGAACAAGGAAATATAATAATAAGCACTTTATATATTGCCTCTAGGGCATATTTCCAACAGTCTCCCACTTGCACTAGAGTCAATAATCTAGTTCACATCACTATGTGATTTACATGGTAATGAATCGAACACCCATACAGTTCTGGTGTTGATCATGTTTAGCCCTTGGAAGAGGTTTAGTCAAGGGTGTGCAACATTTAGATCCGTGTGCACTTTGCAAATATTTATGTCCTTCTCCTCGATGTAGAACCGGATGGAGTTGAAGCGTCGCTTTATGTGTCTGGTCCTCTTGTGAAACCTTGGTTCCTTGGCTAGAGCAATGGCACCAGTGTTGTCACATAACAGGTTTATTGGATTCAGTGCACTAGGCACTACTCCAAGATCTGTCATGAACTGCTTCATCCAGACACCTTCCTTCGCTGCCTCCGAGGCTGCGATGTACTCCGCTTCACACGTAGAATCAGCTACCACGCTTTGCTTGGAACTGCACCAGCTTACCGCTCCCCCGTTAAGAACAAATACGTATCCGGTTTGCGACTTAGAGTCGTCCGGATGAGTGTCAAAGCTTGTATCGACATAACCCTTTGTGACGAGCTCTTCATCACCTCCATAAACGAGAAAAATTTCCTTAGTCCTATTCAGGTACTTAAGGATATTCTTGACCGCTTGCCAGTGCTCCATTCCAGGATCACTTTGAAACCTTCCGGCCATAATTATGGCAAAGCTGACATCGGGTCCTGTGCACAACATTGCATACATGATAGAGCCTATGGCTGAAGCATAGGGGATGACGCTCATCTTTTCTTTATCTTCTGCAATCACTGGGCATTGAGTCTTACTCAACTTCACACGATATAACACAGGCAAGAACCCTTTCTTGGACTGCTCCATTTTGAACTTCTTCAAAACTTTATCAAGGTATGTGCTCTATGAAAGTGCTATTAAGCATCTCGATCTATCTCTATAGATCTTAATGCCTAATATGAAAGCAGCTTCTCCTAGGTCCTTCATTGAAAAACTATTATTCAAATATTCCTTCACGCTTTCCAGCATTTCTATATTGTTTCCAATCAGTAATATGTCATCCACATATAACACTAGAAATGCTATAGAGCTCCCACTCACTTTCTTGTAAATACAAGCTTCTCCATAAACTTGTATAAACTCAAATGCTTTGATCACCTCATCAGAACGTTTATTCCAACTCCGAGATGCTTGCACCAGTCCATAAATGGATCGCTGGAGTTTGCAAATTTTGTCAGCATTCTCTGGATCGACAAAACCTTCGGGTTGCATCATATACAAATCTTCCTCAAGGAAACCGTTGAGGAACGCTGTTTTGACATTCATCTGCCAAATTTCATAGTCGAAATAAGCAGCTATTGCCAACATGATTCTGACAGACTTAAGCATCGCTAGGGGTGAGAAAGTCTCATCGTAGTCAACTCCTTGAACTTGTGAAAAACCCTATGCCACAAGTCGAGCTTTATAGACGGTGACATTACCGCCCGCGTCCGTCTTCTTCTTAAAGATCCATTTGTTCTGAATGGCCTTTCTCCCTTCCGGTAATACTTCCAAAGTCCACACTTTGTTTTCATAGATGGATCCCATCTCAGATTTCATGGCCTGTAACCATTTCTCAGAATCCGGGCCCATCGCTGCTCCTCCATAGCTCATAGGTTCATTGTTGTCCAACAAAATGACCTCTAAGACAGGGTTGCCGTACCACTCGGGAGTAGTACGCATCCTTGTCGACCTACGAGGTTCAATAGTAGCTTGATCTGAAGTTTCATGATCATCATCATTAACTTCCTCTTCTACCGTCATAGGTTCCATAGAAACATCTTTCTGCGCTGCGCTACTTTCTGGTTGAAGTAAAGGTTCAATAACCTCATCAAGCTCTATTTTGCTCCCACTCAATTCTTTCGAGCGAAACTCTTTCTCAAGAAATGTTCCGTTCTTAGCGAGAAACACTTTGCCTTCGGATCTGAGATAGAAGGTATACCCGACTGTCTCTTTTGGGTATCCTATGAAGACGCATTTCTCTGCTTTGGGTTCCAGCTTTTCAGGCTGAAGCTTTTTGACATAAGCATCACATCCCCAAACTTTAAGAAACGACAACTTTGGCCTTTTGCCAAACCACAGTTCATATGGCGTCGTCTCAACGGATTTTGATGGTGCCCTATTTAAAGTGAATGCAACTGTCTCTAATGCATAACCCCAAAACGATAGTGGCAAATCGGCAAGAGACATCATAGAACGCACCATATCTAATAAGGTTCGATTACGACGTTCAGACACACCATTACGCTGTGGTGTTGTGGGCGGTGTCAACTGTGAAACAATTGCACATTGTCTTAAGTGACTGCCAAACTCATAACTCAGATATTCACCTCCTCGATCAGATCGCAGAAACTTAATCTTCTTGTTACGATGATTCTCAACTTCACTCTAAAATTGCTTGAACTTTTCAAATGTTTCAGACTTGTGTTTCATCAAGTAAATATACCCATATCTACTCAAGTCATCAGTGAACGTGAGAAAGTAACGATATCCACCGCGCGCTGCAACATTCATTGGACCGCACACATTAGTATGTATGATTTCCAATAAGTCACTTGCCCGTTCCATTGTCCAGAGAACGGCGTTTTAGTCATCTTGCCCATCAGGCATGGTTCACATGTGTCAAGTGATTCAAAATCAAGTGACTCCAAAAGTCCATCAGCATGGAGCTTCCTCATGCGGTTTACACCAATATGACCTAAACGGCAGTGCCACAAGAAAGTGGTACTATCATTAACTACTCTACATCTTTTGGCATCAATGTTATGAACATGTGTGTCATCACTATCAAGATTCAATATGAATAAACCCCTAACATTGGTTGCATGACCATAAAAGATATCACTCATATAAATAGAACAACCTTTATTCTCTGATTTAAATGAGTAACCGTCTCGCAATAAACAAGATCCAAATATAATGTTCATGCTCAACGCAGGCACTAAATAACAATTATTCAGGTTCATCACTAATCCTGATGGTAATCGAAGAGAGAGCGTGCCGACGGCGATCACATCAACCTTGGAACCATTTCCCACGCGCATCGTCACTTCGTCCTTTGCCAGTCTTCGTTTATTCCGTAGTTCCTGCTTTGAGTTGCAAATGTGAGCAACCGAACCGGTATCAAATACCCAGGCACTACTACGAGAACTAGTAAGGTAAACATCAATAACATGTATATCATATATACCTTGTTTGTTGTTGGCCGCCTTCTTGTCAGCCAGGCACTTGGGGCAGTTCCGCTTCCAGTGACCAGTTCCTTTGCAATGAAAGCACTCAGTTTCTGGCTTAGGTCCATGCTTAGGCTTCTTTGTAGGAGTAGCAACTGCTTTGCCATCCTTCTTGGTTTTACCCTTCTTGCCTTTGCCCTTGCCATTTTTCTTGAAACTAGTGGTTTTATTGACCATCAACACTTGATGTTCTTTCTGGATTTCAGACTCAGCGACTTTCAGCATCGCAAACAGCTCGGATGATGACTTGTTCATCCCGTGCATGTTATAGTTCATCACAAAACTCTTGTAACTAGGTGGCAGTGATTGAAGAACTCTATCAATGATCGCCTCTTGCGGAAGGGCAATTCCCAACTCAGCTAGACGGTTTGAATATCCAGACATTCTAAGTATATGCTCACTGATAGACCCGTTCTCCTCCATCTTGCAAGCATAGAATTTATCGGAGGTCTCATACCTCTCGATCCGGGCATTCTTTTGAAAAATAAACTTCAACTCCTGGAACATCTCATATGCTCCATGACGTTCAAAACGTCTTTGAAGTCCTGGTTCTAAGCCATACAATATTGCACACTGAACTATTGAGTAGTCTCTAGCACGAGCCTCCCAAACGTTCTTAACGTCTTCGGAGGTCATGTCTTCTGGTTGGTCACCAAGCGGTGCATCAAGGACATATTGTTTCTGGGAAGCCGTGAGGATAATCCTCAGATTACGGGCCCAATCAACAAAGTTACTTCCATCATCTTTCAACTTAGCTTTCTCTAGGAACGCATTAAAATTCAGGGGTGCTACTGCGCGAGCCATTGATCTACAACATAAATATGCAAAGGTTACTTAGACTATTGTTCAAGATAATGAGTTTAGTTAATCAAATTACTAAAGCTCCCACTCAAATTGACATCCCTCAGGTCATCTGAGTGTCACATGATCCAAATTCACCAACTCAAGTCCGATCATCACGTGAGTTAAGTTGATTTCAATGGTGAACATCATTATGTTGATCATATCTACTATATGACTCATGTTCGACCTTTCGGTCTCTTGTGTTCCGAGGCCATGTCTATACATGCTAGGCTCGTCAAGTTTAACCCGAGTGTTCTACACGTGCAAATCTGGCTTGCACTCGTTGTATGTGAACGTAGAGTCTATCACACCCGATCATCACGTGGTGTCTTGACACGACGAACTTTCGCAACGGTGCACACTCGGGGAGAACACAGTTCATCTTGAAATTCAAGTGAGGGATCACCTTATAATGCTACCGCCGTACTAAGCAAAACAAGGTGCATAAAAGGATTAACATCTCATGCAATTCATAAGTGACATGATATGGCCATGAACTTGTGTTTAAGATCTCCATCTTCGAAACACCGGCATGATCTCCATCGTCACCGACACAACACCATGATCTCCATCAATGTGTTGCCATTGGGGTTGTGGCGCCCTGCTTCTACTTCTATTGCTACCGCTTAGCGATAAAGTAAAGCATTACATAGCGCTTAAATAATTGACACGCAGGTCATACAATAACTAAATACAACCCTATGGCTCCTGCCGGTTGCCGTATGCATCGACGTGCAAGTCGTGAAATTCTATACATCACATGATCATCTCATAAATCACATATATATCATCATGTAATTGGCCATATCACATCACAACCTACCCTGCAAAAACAAGTTAGACGTCCTCTAATTGTTGTTGCATGTTTTACGTGGCTGCTAAGGGTTATCTAGCAAGAATGATTCTCACCTACGCATAAACCACAACGGTGATACATAGATTGCTTTTCAACCTTCTCAAGGACCGCCATTGTCGGATCCGATCCAACTAAAGTGAGAGAAACTGTCACCCGCAAGCCATCTAAGCAACAAGTTGCATCGAGGGACCAGTCTCTCGTAAGCATACGAGTAATGTTGGTCGGGGCCGCTTCATCTCACAATCCTGCTGAACCAAAATCCGACCAAGGGAGGAAGCAATCTAATCATCAACGCCCACAAACCTTTTGTGTTCTACTCGACATCTCATCGAACCATCAACCTAGATCATGATGCCACTGATGGGGAACGTCGCATGGGAAACAAAAAATTTCCTACGCACACGCAAACCTATCCATGGTGATGAGCATCTACGAGAGGGAGAGTGGATCTACGTACCCTTGTAGATCGCTAAGCGGGAAGCGTTAAGAAACGCGGTTAGTGTAGTCGAACTTCTTACAGATTTAAATCGCCGATCGTCCCGTGATCTAATCACGAACCATCCCGTGAACCAATCACGAATCTCGTCATGATCCGTCTCGTGGCCTTGATCACGATCCTTCCGATCTAGTACCGAACGAACGGCACCTCCGCGTTCAGCACACGTGCACCTTGATGACGATCTCCATCGTCTTGATCCAACAAGAGGAGGCGGATAGAAGGAAGAGTTCACCGGCAGCATGATGGCGCTCCGGCGATGGTGGTGGAGTGGTTCCGGCAGGGCTTCGCCTATGCACTGCAGAAAACCGATCTAGAGGAGTACCGGTGGAACGGGTAGCACGTGGCCGTAAACTGTGTCCAAACAGCCCCCAATCCACCAGTATATAAAGGAGGGAGGGAGAGTCAGCCCTTGGCACAAGGCCAAGGGCCTCTAGGATTCGTCCGGCTAGAGGGGGAGGAGTCCTACTCCTCCTCCACTCCTAGTAGGAGTAGGACTCTTCCTTTTTGCCTTTTTTTCACCTTTTTCCTTTAGGACTTTTGCCTCCTGCGCCATGGGCCTTATTGTGGCTGTTCCTCCAGACCACTAAGGGCTGGTTATTACTCTCCACAGCCCATGGACCCTATGGGGTCGAAATACCCCTCCCGGAGGTCTCCCGGTACACTACCGTCACTCGCGATACACTCCCGATGAGCTCGAAACTTTTTCTACGACCAAACTGGGACTTCCAATATATGAATCTTTACCTCCGGAGCATTCCGGAGCTCCTCGTGATGTCCAGGATCTCATCCGGGACTCCGAAAAACATTCGGTCACCACCATACATAACTCTACACTACCGAAAGGTCACCGAACCTTAAGTGTGCAGACCCTGCGGGTTCAAGAACTATGTAGACATGACCGAGACACCTCTACGGTCAATAACCAATGGCGGGACCTGGATGTCCACATTGGTTCCTACATATTGTACGAAGATTTTTATCGGTCGAACCTCTATGTCAAGGATTCAGTTAATCCCGTCTAACATTCCCTTTGTTCTTCGGTATGTTACTTGCCCGAGATTCGCTCGTCGGTATCTCCATACCTAGTTCAACCTCGTTACCGGCAAGTCTCTTTACTCGTTCCGTAATACAAGATCACGCAACTAACAATTAGTCACATTACTTGGAAGTCTTATTGTGATGTTGATTACCGAGTGGGCCCTGAGATACCTCTCCGTCACACGAAGTGACAAATCCCAGTCTTGATCCATGCCAACTCAACAGACACCATCGGAGATACCTGTAGAGCACCTTTATAGTCACCCAGTTACGTGTGACGTTTAATACACACAAGGCACTCCTTCGATATCCGCGAGTTGCATGATCTCATGGTCATAGGAACATATACTTGACATGCGGAAAACAGTAATAATAAACTAACACGATCATATGCTACGTTTGTAGTTTGGGTCTTCTCCATCACATCATTCTCCTAATGATGTGATCCCATTATCAAATGACATCACATGTCAATGGCTAGGAAACCCTGACCATCTTTGATCAACGAGCTAGTTCACTAGAGGCATACTAGGGACACAGTGTTGTCTATTTACGCACACATGCAATGTGTTTCCAATCAATGCAATTATAGTATGGATAATAAACGATTATCATGAACAAGGAAATATAATAATAAACACTTTATATATTGCCTCTAGGGCATATTTCCAAGACCGCCCACGCCGTCGTTGCCCCCCGACGCCGCCCCCGTCGCGCGCCCCCCGTCGCCGGCCCCGTCGCCGTCCACGTCGCCTCGCAGGCCGTCGCCCCACTGTGAGCCCCTGACTCGCCTATGGATTTTTTTTCTTAATAATTAGATGAATTTTAGATATATTAGATGTTAATTAGATGTATATTAGTTTTTAATTAGAGATATATTAGATGAATTTTGAATGTTAATTAGATGTTAGATGAATTAGATGTTAATCAGATGTTAGATGTATATTAGATGTATATTAATTGATTTTTGAATGTTAATTAGATATTATTTGATTAGATGTAAATTAATTTGATGCTAGATGAATTAGATTTATATTAGATGTTCGATGTATATTAGATGTCAATTAGATGTATATTAGATGAATTTTGAATGTTAATTAGATGTTAGATGAATTTTAATTAGATGTTAATGTTGGAAATATGTCCTAGAGGCAATTAATAAAATGTTTATTATTATATTTCCTTGTTCATGTTAATCTTTTATTATCCATGCTATAATTGTATTGATTGGAAACACATTACATGTGTGGGTAAATAGACAACACTCTATCCCTAGTATGCCTCCAGTGAACTAGCTTGTTGATCAAAGATGGTCAAGGTTTCCTAGCCATTGACATGTGATATCATTTGATAACGGGATCACATCATTAGGAGAATTATGTGATGGACAAGACCCAAACTACAAACATAGCATATGATCGTGTCAGTTTATTGCTACTGTTTTCTGCATGTCAAGTATATGTTCCTATGACCATGAGATCATGCAACTCACGGACATCAGAGGAGTGCCTTGTGTGTATCAAACGCCGCAACGTAACTGAGTGACTATAAAGGTGCTCTACAGGTATCTCCGAAGGTGTCTGTTGAGTTGGCATGGATCAAGACTGGGATTTGTTACTCCGTGTGACGGAGAGGTATCTCAAGGCCCACTCGGTAATACAACATCACAATAAGCCTTGCAAGCAATGTGTCTAAATGTTAGTCACGGGATCTTGTATTACGGAACGAGTAAAGAGACTTGCCGGTAATGAGATTGAACTAGGTATGAAGATACCGACGATCGAATCTCGGGCAAGTAACATACCGAAGAAAAAAGGGAACATCATACGGGATTAACTGAATCCTTGACATAGAGGTTCGACCGATAAAGATCTTCGTAGAATATGTAGAAACCAATATGGGCATCCAGGTCCCGCTATTGGTTATTCATCGTAGAGGTGTCTTGGTCATGTCTACATAGTTCTTGAACCCACAGGGTATGCACACTTAAGGTTTGGTGACGTTTCGGTAGTATAAAGTTATGTATGGTGGTGACTGAAGGCTGTTCGGAGTCCCGGATGAGATCCTGGACGTCCCGAGGAGCTCCAGAATGGTCTGGAGGTAAAGACTCATATATAGGAAGTCCTGTTTTGGTCACCGGAAAAGTTTTGGGCTCATCGGTAGTGTACCGGGAGTGCCGGTAGTGTACCGGGAGACCTCCGGGAGGGGTATTTCGACCCAAGAGGCTTCATGGGCTGTGGGAGAGTGAATATCAGCCCTTATTGGGCTGGTGGAAACTCCCACACAAGGCCCATGTGGCTGGAGAAGAAAACCCAGTAGGAAGAGGTGAAAAAAGGAAAAAAAGGACGAATCCTAGTCCTACTAGGATTGGAGGAGAGTCCTCCTCTCCTCGTTGGTTCGACCGAATCCTAGGAGCCTTGGCCCTTGCGCAAAGCCTCTCCTCCTATCCTCCTATATATACTGGTGGATTTTAGGGTTTTGCACTAGTTTTTTCAGCCACCTGCTACCCGTTCCTCCAGTGCATAGTTTCTCCTCTAGATCGGATTTCTGCAGTGCTTAGGCGAAGCCCTGCCGGAATAGCTCCACCACCATCGCCGGAGCGCCGTCATGCTGTCGGAGAACTCTTCCTCCTCTCTGCTCTCTCTTGCTGGATCAAGACGATGGAGATCGTCATCAAGTTGTATGTGTGCTGAACGCGGAGGTGCCGTCCGTTCGGCGCTAGATCGGAAGGATCGTGATCAAGCTCGTGGGACGGATCATGATTAAGTTCGTGGGACGGATCGTGATCAAGTTCATGAGACGGATCGTGATTGGATCGCAGGACGGATCGTGATTGGATCGCGGGACGCTCGGCGATTTGGATCGCGAAGACGTTCGACAACACCAACCGCGTTTGTTAACGCTTCCCGCTTAGCGATCTACAAGGGTACATAGATCCACTCTCCCTCTTGTAGATGCTTGTAACCATGCATAGATCTGCGTGTGCATAGGAAAATTTGTTTCCCATGCAACGTTCCCCAAACAGTGGCATCATGAGCTAGGTCTATGTGTAGATGAGATATCGAGTAGAACACAAAAGGTTTGTGGGCGTTGATGCTTAGATTGCTTCCTCCCTTGGTCGGATTTTGGTTCAGCGGTATTGTGAGATGAAGCGGCCCGGACCAACATTACTCGTACGCTTACAAGAGACCGATTCCCTCAACCGCAACTTGTTGCATAGATGGCTTGCGGGTGACAGTTTCTCTCACTTTAGTTGGATCGGATTCGACAAAGGCGGTCCTTGAGAAGGTTGAAAAGCAACTAGTGTATCACCGTTGTGGTTTTTGCGTAGGTGAGAATTGTTCTTGCTAGATACCCATAGCAGCCACGTAAAACATGCAACAACAATTAGAGGACATCTAACTTGTTTTTGTAGGGTATGTTGTGATGTGATATGGCCAAATACATGATGTGATATATGTGATGTATGAGATGATCCTGTGATGTATAGATTATCACGACTTGGATGTCGAATAGTATAGCAACCGGCAGGAGCCATAGGGTTGTCTTTAATTATTGTATGACCTGCATGTCAATCATTAAGTGCTATGTAATGCTTTAATTTATCGCTAAACGGTAGCAATAGTAGTAGAAGCATGTAGGGCGTGTCAACCCCGATGGCAACACGTTGATGGAGATCAAGATGATGGAGATCATGGTGTCATGCCGGTGACGATGGAGATCATGCCAGTGCTTTCTACATGGAGATCAAAAGCACAAGTTCATGGCCATATCATGTCACTTATGATTTGCATGTGATGTTAATCCTTTTCATGCACCTTGTTTTGCTTAGGACGACGGTAGCATTATAAGGTGATCCCTCACTTAATTTCAAGATAAATTGTGTTCTCCCCGAGTGTGCACCGTTGCGATAGTTCGTCGTGGTGAGACACCACGTGATGATCGGGTGTGATAGACTCTACATTCACATACACCGGGTGCAAGCCAGTGTTGCACATGCAGAACACTCGGGTTAAACTTGACGAGCCTAGCATGTACAGACATGGCCTCGGATCACAAAAGACTGAAAGGTCGAACATGAGTCATATAGTAGATATGATCAACATGATGATGTTCACCATTGCAGCCACCTCAACTCACGTGATGATCGGACTTGAGTTGATGAATTTGGATCATGTATCACTCGAATGATCGGAGGGATGTCAATTTGAGTGGGAGTTCTTATGTAATATGATTAATTTAACTCATTATCATGAACATAGTCAATAGTGTCTTTGCAAATTATGTTGTAGATTACTAGCTCGCGCTGTAGCTCCCTTAATTTTTATATGTTCCTAGAGAAATATAGTTGAAAGATGATGGTGGCAATATTGCGGACTAGGTCCGCGATCTAAGGATTGTCCTTATTGCTGCACAAAAGGCTTATGTCCTTAATGCACCGCTTGGTGCGCCAACCCCTCTAGCGTCATCTGTAGATGTTGTGAACATCTGACAAGCACGTTCTAATAACTACTTGATAGTTTAGTGCGTCATGCATTACGGCTTAGAATCGAGGCTCCAAAACGTTTTGAACGTCACAGAACATACGAGATGTTTCTAAGAGCTGAAATTAGGATCTCAGGCTCGTGCCCGTGTTTCGAGATATGAGATCTCCAACAAGATTCTTTGCCTACTAGATGAAAGAGAATAACTCAATCCTTGAGCATGTGCTCAGATTGTCTGGGTGCTACAATCGCATGAATCAAGTGGGAGTTGATCTTCCAGATAAGATAGTGATTGATATAGTTCTCCAAGTCATTGTCACTAAAGCTACTAGAACTTAGTGATGAACTATAAAACGCCAGGGATAGAAATATTGATCCCTGAGCTGTTCGCGACGTTGACACCGCGAAGGTAGAAATCAAGAAGGAGCATCAAGTGTTGATGGTAATCAAACCACTAGTTTCGAGAAGGGCAAGAGCAAGTAGGGAAACTTCATGGATAGCAAGTCAGTTGCTGCTCCAGTGAAGCAACCCGAAGTTGAACTCAAACCTGAGACTAAGTGCTTCTATTATGAGGTGAGCGGTCGCTGAAGCGGAACAACCCTAGATACATGGTAGATAAGAAGGCTGGCAACATCGACAGAAGTATATTTGATATACGAGTTATTGATTTGTACCTTGCTAGTACTCCTAGTAGCACCTGGGTATTGGATACCGGTTCGGTTACTAAATGTTAGTAACTCGAAATAAAAGCTACGGAATAAACGGAGAACTAGCTAAGGGTGAGGTGACGATGTGTGTTGGAAATGTTTCCAAGGCTTATGTGATCAACATCGCATGCTCTCTCTACCTTCAGGATTAGTGACGAACCTAAATAAATGTTCTTTGATGTTTTCCGTTGAGCATGAACATGATTAGATCATGTTTATTGCAATACAGTTATTCATTTAAGTTAGAGAATAATGGTTCTTATGTTTACATGAATAATACCTTCAATGGTCATGCACCCAGTCAGAATGGTTTGTTGAAATCTTGATCGTAGTAATACACATGTTCATAACATGGATGTCAAAAGATACAAAGTTAATAATGATAGTACCACATACTTGTGGCACTACCGGTAAATGTCATATTGGTATAAAGCACATGAAGAAACTCTATGCTGATGGATCTTTGGACTCATCGATTTCGAATCGGTTGAGACATGCGAACCATGCCTCTTGGGCAAGATGACTAAAGGACCCCGTTGGATGGAGCGGGCAAGTGATTCATTGGAAATGATACATGTTGATGTATGCAATCCAATTAGTCTTGTAGCGTGCTGTGGATATCGTTATTTTCTTACCTTCACTGATATTTACTTAATGAAACACAAGTCTGAATTGTTTGAAAGGTTCAAGCAAATTCAGAGTGAAGTTTAAGATCATCGTGACAAGAAGATAAAAATGACTGCGATATGATCGTGGAGGTGAATATCTGAGTTACGAGTTTGGCATACAACTTAAGACAATGTGAAATTTGTTTCACAACTAAATGCCACCTGGAATACCATAGTGTGATGGTGTGTCCGATCATCATAGTCATGCTCTATTGGATATGGTGCATGCTATGATGTCTCTTATCGTTTTACTACTATAATTTTGGGGTTATGCATTAGAGACAACTACATTCACTTTAAATAGGGCACCATATAAATTCCGTTGAGATGACACCGTGTGAATTATGGTTTGATAGAAACCGAAGCTGTCATTTCCTAATGTTTCGGGTTGCGACACTTGTGTGGAAAATGTTTTCACCTAATGAGGTCGAACCCAAGGCGGACAAATGCATCTTCATAGAATACCCTAAGAACAGTTGGGTGAACCTTCTATCTCAGATCCAAGTGCAAAGTGTTTGTTGCTAAAACGGATCCTTTCTTGAGGAAAAGTTTCTCTCGAAAGAATTCAGTGGGAGGAAGATAGAACTTGATGAGGTTGTTAAACCTTTATTCAACTAGAGAGTAGCGCAGCGCAGAAAGATGTTTCTGTGAAGCCTACGTTAGTTGAAGAGGAAGTTAATGATGATGATCATGAACCTTCAGAATCAAGTTACTATCAAACTTCGTAGGTTGACAAGGATGTGTACTACTCCTAAGCAGTACGACAACCCTGTCTTGGAGGTCATGTTGTTCGACAACGATGAACCTACGAGCTATGGAGAAGCGATGATGGGCCCGGATTCCGACAAATGGTTGGAGGCCATGAAATCCGAGATAGGATCCATGTATGAAAACCAAGTATAGACTTTGGTAGACTTGCTCGTTGGATGGCAGGTCGTTGAGTACAAATGGATCTTTAAAATGAAGACAGACACTGATGGTAAATGTCACCATTTGTAAAGCTCGATTTGTTGCAAAGATGTTTGTGACGAGTTCAAGGAGTTGACTACGATGAGACTTTCTCACTCGTAGCAGTGCTAAAGTCTATTGGAATTATGTTAGCAGTTGCTGCATTTTTCAATTATGAAATCTGGCAGATGGATGTCAAAACATCGTTTCCTTAACAGTTTACTGGAGGAAAGGTTGTATGTAATACAACCAGGAGGTTTTCTCAGTCCTAAGGATGCTAAAAGGTGTGCTAGCTTCAGTGATCCTTCTATAGACTGAAGCAAGCATCTCGGAGTTGGAATATTCACTTTGATGAGGTGATCAAAGTTTTGTAGTTTATACAAAGTTTACGAGAAACTTGTATTTACACTAAAGTGAGTGGGAGCACTATAGAATTTGTGATAAGTATATGTGGATGACATATTGTTGATCGGAAATAATGTAGAATTTCTGGAAAGCATAACCTAGATAAAGCTACCTAATTGTTGAGCATCGAGATCTATAGAGATAGATCAATATACTTGATGAGACTTTCAATGAGTACATACCTTGACAAGATTTTGAAAGCGTTCAAAATGGATCAGTCAGAGAAATAGTTCTCACCTGATTTGTAAGGTGTGAAGTTGAGTGAGACTCAAAGCTCGACCACGGCAGAACAAAGAGAAAGGACTAACGTCGTCCCCTATGCCTTAGCCATAGGCTCTGTATAGTATGCCATGTTGTGTACCGCACCTATGTGTGCCTTGCCATGAGTCCGTCAAGGGGTACAAGATTGATCTAGGAGTGGATCACTGGACAACAGTCAAGATTATCCTTAGTAACTAAAAGAATAAGGATATGTTTCTCGATTATTGAGGTGATAAAGAGTTCGATATAAAGAGTTACGTCGATGCAAGCTTTGACACCAATCCGGATGACTAGTAGTAGCAATCCGGATACGTATAGTGGAGCGGGCATTTGGAAATAGTACCAAGTGGAGTGTGGTAGCAGTGTTTACGGTTTGACATAGATATTTGCAAAGTACACACTGATCGGAATATCACAGACCCGTTGACTATAAGACCTCCCTCACATGGAAAGCATGATCGAACCCCAGAACTCATTGGGTGTAAGATTCATAACAATGCGAATCACATGGTGATGTGAACTAGATTATTGACTCTAGTGCAAGTGGGAGACTATTGGAAATATGCCCTAGAGGAAATAATAAATTAGTTATTATCATATTTCCTTGTTCATGATAATCGTTTATTATCCATGCTATAATTGTATTGATCGGAGACTTAAATGCATATGTGGATACATAGACAAAACCATGTCCCTAGTATGCCTCTAATAGATTAGCTCATTGATCAAAAGATGGTTAAGGTTTCCTAGCCATGGACATGAGACGTCATTTGATAACAGGATCACATCATTAGGAGAATGATGTGATGGACAAGACCCGAACTACAAACATAGCATATGATCGTGTCAGTTTATTGCTACTGTTTTCTGCATGTCAAGTATGTGTTCCTATGACCATGAGATCATGCAACTCACGGATATCGGAGGAGTGACTTGTGTGTATCAAACGTCGCAACGTAACTGGGTGACTATAAAGGTTCTCTACAGGTATCTCCGATGGTGTCTGTTGAGTTGGCATGGATCAAGACTGGGATTTGTTACTCCGTGTGACGGAGAGGTATCTCAGGGCCCACTCGGTAATACAACATCACAATGAGCCTTGCAAGCAATGTGACTAAATGGTTGTCAGGGGTTCTTGTATTACGGAACGAGTAAAGAGACTTGCCGGTAATGAGGTTGAACTAGGTATGGAGATATCGACGATCGAATCTCGGGCAAGTAACATACTGAACAACAAAGGGAACATCATACGGGATTAACTGAATCCTTGACATAGAGGTTCGACCGATAAAGATCTTCGTAGAATATGTAGGAACCAATGTGGACATCCAGGTCCCGCCATTGGTTATTGACCATAGAGGTTTCTCGGTCATGTCTACATAGTTCTCGAACCCGCAGGGTCTGCACACTTAAGGTTTGGTCACGTTTCGATAGTATAGAGTTATGGATGGTGGTGACCGAAGTTTGTTCGGAGTCCCGGATGAGATCCTGGATGTCACGAGGAGATCCGGAATGGTCCAGAGGTAAAGATTCATATATAGGAAGTCCTGTTTTGGTCGCCGGAAAAGTTCCGGGCTTATCGGTAGTGTACCGGGAGTGCCGGTAGTGTATCGGGAGACCTTCGGGAGGGGTATTTCGACCCAAGAGGCTTCATGGGCTGTGAGAGAGTGCATATCAGCCCTTAGTGGGTTGGTGGAAACTCCCAAACAAGGCCCATGTGGCTGGATAAAAAACCCAAAAGGAAAAAGGTGGAAAAAGGCAAAAAGGAAAAAAAAAGATGAGTCCTAATCCTACTAGGAATGGAGGAGGTGGACTCCTCCTCTCCTAGTCGGCCAAAGCCTAGAAGGCATGGAGGCCAAGCTGTCTCCTCTCCTCCTATATATACTAGTGGATTTCTAGGGTTTTGAACTTGATTTTTCAGCCACGTGCAACCCTAATCTCTAGTGCATAGTTTCTCCTCTAGATCGAATTTCTGCAGTGCTTAGGCGAAGCCCTGCCGGAATTGCTCCACCACCATCGCCGGAGCGCCGTCACGCTGCCGGCGAACTCTTCTACCTCTCTGCTCTCTCTTGCTGGATCAAGACGGCGGAGATCATCATCAAAGTTGTACGTGTGCTGAACGCGGAGGTGTCTTCCGTTCGACGCTTGATCGGAAGGACCGTGATCGAGATCACGAGACGGTTCGTGATGAGATCGCGGAATGGATCGTGATGAGTTCGCAGGACAGATCGTGATCAAGATCGTGAGACGGATCGTGATGAGATCGCGGGACGGATCGTGATGAGTTCACGGGATGGATCGTGATTGGATCGCATGACGTATCGTGATGAGATCGCGGGACGCTCGACTATTTGGATCGCGAAGATGTTCGACTACACCAACCGCGTTTCTTAACGCTTCCCGCTTAGCGAGCTACAAGGGTATGCAGATCCACTCTCCCTCTCGTAGATGCTCATCACCATGGATAGATCTGCGTGTGCGTAGGAAATTTTTTGTTTCCCATGATGCATTGCCCAACACACACCACCTCGCTGGAGTTCGGCTATCAGCCGAAGTCCTCCGAGCACGTGGTCGTCGCCTCTGTCGTCCCCAGCCCAACCGACGCCACCAATCGTCGCAGGAGCTTCACCGCCGTCGCTTGGACCATTTGGACGCCACCATCGACCACCTCGCCGCCGTCCCCGACCACCTCCGACGTTCGGCCGCCGTCGACATCGCCGGAGACCCCGACCTCCACCTCTGTAAGCCACCCCCCTCCCGTAACCGTTAGATCTGGATCAACGATCCAGATTAGAACTTTTAAACGCCGAACCGTTTTCTTCTAGCGTCCGGTCGTCCGCTCGTTAGCACCCACGCGCACGCGCTTTCAACCAATCAGAAGCCGCCACGTCACCGCCTGTCCGTTAGTTAGATTTTTTTTCTGTTTTTGTTTTAAAAACAGAATAGTTTCTGATTTGTTTTCTTTATATCTTTTATTTTTTTAATTTTTTTAATTTGATTCTTTTTGCATCGTGTCACAAATTTGTTCTAGTTTCTGTAGATAAAATTTTTGACCATATTTGAATAATTTAAAAATTGAATTCAAACAGATTTGATTCAAATCTTATTTTCTGAATTTCTTGAGTTTAAAAAATTATTTTGAGTTGCTTCTTTTTGCTACTTGTCACTAGTGACATTAGTTAACCATAGGTATAATCTGGGCATTTTAGAATAATTTTAATTAGTATTTTTAACAAAACAGATTATGTTTAGTTCTTTTTTAGGATTATTTATATTTCTTTTGTTTTAAATTGTTTTAATTTATTTTCTTTTATATTAGTTGAAAAATTCTACTTTGTCTTCTATTAGTTAGCAATAGTATTTCAACCAAAACTATTTTTGGTCATTTTATTATTATTTGGTTGCATGAAATCAATTCAAGTTAAATCATAACTTGCAAATTGATTTCATTTCTAGTTTGATTTGCTAATTGAAAATACCTTTAAAATTGTTTTATATAAAACATACTTTGTGTTAACTTAGTTGTTTTATATTCTCTTATCTTATTATTCTTCTATTTGAAAGTGTTTTACTTTTGTTAAGTTTATTGACTAGTAAACTTTTGTTGTTATTGTGTTGTTTTCAAAGATCATAGTTGTTCTTCAAAAGTAATTCTTTATGCTAGTAGAAATATTTACTAAAATTATTTTGTGATATTTTACTTTGTTTTTATTTTGTTACCTTTGAAAATAGGATTATTTGTAGAGAAAACCAACCCTTGGTTGTGTTGATGAAGTTTTGTTTTGAGTTTTGTCTTAAGTATTTCCTTCATCATCACCTTGTTGCTTTTGGTTTTTGTGTTACTTTTTGATTGTTAGAATTTATTGCTAGTATGATGGCTTATATGAGTGAAATGTTTGATTATAGATTTTATCGGAGAGTGACGAATAGTCTATCAAGTTATTTCTGAGAGCAATATTTTCTTCATCAACAGTACAAGCAAATTCTTGTAGTTGAGCAGAATGCATGAGGTAGGAACCCACCACTTGTTACTAAAGCCTCGAGAATGTTAGTTATTTTTATGATATGCTAATTAGACGGGGTCTGGTATGAGTGTTCATGAGTGGTGTCAGAAGGAGGACTCCACGTCAAGACGACAACTTCATGAAGGCATCCTCAAGTCTTGCATCTTCAAGACCTTAAGACTTCGAGACTCGAGAAACAAGTTTTTCAACACACACTACTAGGTGAAGGATGGTTGATTGGGCATCCGTCGAGTAACCAGTGGATGGCCGGGATGCATGGAGAAGTGCCATGACATCTTGCGGAAAGCTTCACCCAGACTCAAAGAGATGGATGAATACTTCATGCCCTGAAGCTTACCTGTGTAGCCACAAGTCATTATGCGCTCTGGCTTGGTTGATCTTTGTTGTGACTCTGGCTGGACAGTGCTACGAGATGTAGTCGACGTTAGGAATGGATGGGCACTGACTGTAGTCAGGGAAACACTCTGAAAGACCATGTTTCGTTCGTCCTGTTCTCAAACACACGGCAGTGCGAGGACTTACCAGGAGGGAACGAATCTTGTGGGTAAAGTACACAACACTCTGCAGAGTTAAACCTAATCGATTACTCGTGTCCCCGGTTACGGACAATTTGAGCCCCTGGACTTGGATCTATTTTTGAAACTCTCAACACTGGACTGATAATTAATTGTGGGCAACTTATGATACTTGTGGGCATTTAGACATCGGTTGGCGGAACCATGTCATGTTAGGTACTCTAAGTGAAAACTCCTGATATTCCTTTGTTGTAGGAAAAATAAAATAAAATTAGCTTTTATGCAAAAACTCAGACATAGAGCCACAAAGCCTTATTGCATATAGATTAGTCTTATTCTTCTGTTTCCGCTATGGTGATCTTGCCGGTACATTCAATGTACTGACCTACACGGCTGCAACGTCTTATGTTGCAGATAAGCTCTACGATGGGTAAGAGTACGATTCAGGGTTACTGTCTGCACTCAACATGCCGTTGGTGTTATTGGGACTCCACTCCCGTTGACTGCTTCCGCTGAAATTTTAAGGTATATATCAGTTTTGCGTTAATTACATGTGATTGCACTTTGATATATACATTGATGTACTCTGTGTGCCAGCATACTGATCTAGGGATGGCACAGAACACACAGAGGCTTGACTCGTTTTGATTCGGGTTGCTACATCAAAGTGATTGAGTTTATACAATTTTATGGAGAAGCTTGTATTTACAAGAAAGTGAGTGGGAGCTCTATAGCGTTTCTAATATTATATGTGGATGACATATTGCTGGTTGGAAACAATATAGAAATGCTGGAAAGCGTGAAGGAATATTTGAACAAGAGTTTTTCAATGAAGAAGCTAGGAGAAGCTGCTTTCATATTAGGCATTAAGATCTATAGAGATAGATCGAGACGCTTAATAGCACTTTCACAGAGCACATACCTTGATAAAGTTTTGAAGAAGTTGAAAATGGATCAGTCCAATAAGGGGTTCTTGCATGTGTTACAAGGTGTGAAGTTGAGTAAGACTCAATGCCTAGTGACTGCAGAAGATAGAGAAAAGATGAGTGCCATCCCCTATGCTTCAGCCATAGGCTCTATCATGTACGCAATACTGTGCACAAGACCCGATGTCAGCCTTGCCATGAGTATTGCTGGAAGGTTTCAAAGTGAACCTGGACTGGAGCAGTGGGCAGCGGTCAAGAATATCCTTAAGTACCTGAAAAGGACTAAGGAAATGTTTCTCGTTTATGGAGGTGATGAAGAGCTCGTCGTAAAGGGTTACGTCGATGCAAGCTTTGACACTGATCCGGATGACTCAAAGTCGCAAACCGGATACATATTTATTCTCAACGGGGGAGCGGTAAGTTGGTGCAGTTCCAAGCAAAGCGTGGTAGCCGATTCTACATGCGAAGCGGAGTACATCACAGCCTCGGAGGCGGCGAAGGAAGGTGCCTGGATGAAGCAGTTCATGACAGATCTTAGTGCCTAGTGCACTGAATCCAATGAACCTGTTCTGTGACAACACTGGTGCCATTGCTCTGGCCAAGGAACCAAGGTTTCACAAGAGGACCAAACACATAAAGCGACGCTTCAACTCCATCCGCGATTACATCGAGGAGAAGGACATAAATATTTTCAAAGTGCACACGGATCTGAATGTTGCAGACCCATTGACTAAACCTCTTCCAAGGGCTAAACATGATCAACACCAGAACTGCATGGGTGTTTGATTCATTACAATGTAAATCACATAGTGATGTGAACTAGATTACTGACTCTAGTGCAAGTGGGAGACTGTTGGAAATATGCCCTAGAAGCAATTTATAAAGTGTTTATTATTATATTTCCTTGTTCAGGATAATCGTTATTATCCATGCTATAATTGTATTGATCGGAAACACATTACAAGTGTGGGTAAATAGACAACACTCTGTCCCTAGTATGCCTCTAGTGAACTAGCTCGTTGATCAAAGATGGTCAAGGTTTCCTAGCCATTGACATGTGATGTCATTTGATAACGGGATCACATCATTAGGAGAATGATGTGATGGACAAGACCCAAACTACAAACGTAGCATATGATCGTGTTGGTTTATTGCTACTGTTTTCTGCATGTCAAGTATATGTTCCTATGACCATGAGATCATGCAACTCACGGACATCGGAGGAGTGCCTTGTGTGTATCAAACGTCGCAACCTAACTGGGTGACTATAAAGGTGCTCTACAGGTATCTCCGAGGGTGTCTGTTGAGTTGGCATGGATCAAGACTGGGATTTGTTACTCCGTGTGACGGAGAGGTATCTCAGGCCCACTCGGTAATACAACATCACAATAAGCCTTGCAAGAAATGTGTCTAAATGTTAGTCACGGGATCTTGTATTACGGAACAAGTAAAGAGACTTGCCGGTAACGAGATTTAACTAGGTATGGAGATACCGATGTTCGAATCTCGGGAAAGTAACATACCGAAGAACAAAAGGAACGTCATACGGGATTAACTGAATCCTTGGCATAGAGTTTCGACCGATAAAAATCTTCGTAGAATATGTAGGAACCAATATGGGAATCTAGGTACCGCTATTGGTTATTGACCATAGAGGTGTCTCGGTCATGTCTACATAGTTCTCGAACCCGTAGGGTCTGCACACTTAAGGTTTGGTGACGTTTCGGTAGTATAGAGTTATGTATGGTGGTGACCGAAGGTTTTTTGGAGTCCCGGATGAGATACTGGATGTCACGAGGAGCTCCGGAATGGTCCGGAAGTAAAGATTCATATATAGTAAGTCCTGTTTTGGTCACCGGAAAAGCTTCGGGCTCATCGGTAGTGTACCGGGAGTGCCGGTAGTGTACCAGGAGACCTCCGGGAGGGGTATTTCGACCCAAGAGGCTTCATGGGCTGTGGAAGAGTGAATATCAGCCCTTAGTGGGCTGGTGGAAACTCCCACACAAGGCCCATGTGGCTGGAGAAGAAAACCCAGTAGGAAGAGGTGAAAAAAGGAAAAAAGGACGAATCCTAGTCCTACTAGGATTGGAGGAGAGTCCTCCTCTCCTCGTTGGTTCGACCGACTCCTAGGAGCCTTGGCCCTTGCGCAAAGCCTCTCCTCCTCTCCTCCTATATATACTGGTGGATTTTAGGGTTTTTCACTAGTTTTTTCAGCCACGTGCTACCCGTTCCTCTAGTGCATAGTTTCTCCTCTAGATCGGATTTCTGCAGTGCTTAGGCGAAGCCAACCGGAATAGCTCCACCACATTCCACGGAGCGCCGTCATGCTGCCGGTGAACTCTTCCTCCTCTCCACTCTCTCTTGCCGGATCAAGACGGTGGAGATTGTCATCAAGCTGTACCTGTGCTGAACGCGGAGGTGTCGTCCGTTCGTCGCTAGATCGGAAGGATCGTGATCAAGCTCGTGGGACGGATCGTGATCAAGTTCATGGGACGGATCGTTATCAAGTTTGTGAGACGGATCGTGATTGAATCGCAGGACGGATCGTGATTGGATCGCGGGACGCTCGGCGATTTGGATCGCGAAGATGTTCAACTACACCAACCGCGTTTCTTAACGCTTCCCGCTTAGCGATCTACAAGGGTACGTAGATCCACTCCCCCTCTCGTAGATGCTCATCACCATGGATAGATCTGCCTGTGCGTAGGATTGTTTTTTCCATGCAACGTTCCCCAACAGTTAATTAGATGAATTTTTAATGTTAATTAAATGTTAGAGGATTTTTTTCATAAGAATTTTTGTCTCAAAGTCAACGATGTTGGCCCTCATCCTCGTCATCGCTCGTTCGCGATGACGTCCTGCTTCATAGGGGCAATGTTTGGGAGTGGGCCCCGCTGGGCTGGCATTGGGAGGTTCTACCTTCAGGGGCACGCAGCTTGGTGATGAACTCGGGTCCCGTCGTCGACCCAGACCTTCTTTGGTGGCGTTTGTGTGGACCTCTTTCGGTGCGAAGGCAGCCGGCCCCGCCGGAGGTGGTACGCCGCCATGTGAGGGAGCAGGGCGAGCACGTCCGTCGGTAGATGGATGTGTTGGACCTCAGGTTCTCCAATACCTGGCAGGTTCTTCAGGGATCTCACCCGAGCTATGATCCTGTCATAGTTCCTTCTCTTTGGGTGTCCACCGCCTGCCGCGCGAGACATCAACTGGATCTATAGTAGTGATATTTTATAATCCATAATATTCGAGATGTATTCGAGATTATATTCGATAATATTCGAGATTATATTCGATGATGCATATTATGTACTATGATTCGGTTTTCCTTATTGATTCCATGCATTCGAATTTGAATACTAAATTTCTTTTATCTTTCTTTTGGGTTAGTCAAATATAATCTATGGACAATACCGGTAGAGAAGGGGAAGAGGCTTTGTTCGACATCATATGCTCCATGAGCCCAGCGCATGAACATGAAGATGATGACGGCTCGCAGTATTTGAACAATTCTGGTGAGGTTTGTATGTTTGATGAAGACGAAAGAATAGATGAATTCGACAATGATTTTGACGAAGAAAATGTTCTTCAAATAACAAAGACCGGCGAGGTATATTTATTATATAAGCCATCCGGTGATCATTACAGGTCTTAATTGAGTTGTATATGTATTAACGAATCGATCTTTCTTCTTTTAGGCCTCCGGATCGAGCAAATCTTCTACAAGCAACAGGGTAAAGTGAGGCCCGGCCAAAAAGTTGGACCCTGGCGTAAAGTTCAGCATCGATTCCATCAATACATCAACTGGCGAACTGCTTGAACCTAAGAAAAATGCGACCAAGCTCAAGAATCAATGCGGAGTTATTGTCAGGGACCAAATCCCGATCTCCACACAAGAATGGAAAAAGCCAGCAAAGGGAGATCGACAAGGAGGTACTTTTTTCGATGAAAGAGCAAAAGATGTGCTTTGGACCGAGCTCATGTCACATTTCACACTACCAGATAACTTGATAGATACATATATGAATAAAGTCAGAAACTATGCTCTTAAAAAGATGGAGATCGCATTCAACACCTTCAAGAAAAATGATTGGGCTACGTACGTCAAGGCAAACAAGACGACTCCAAAATTCCAGGGAGCACTGGTGAAGGCAAAAGATCACTGAGACGATTTCGTGAAGTTCAAGGAATCGGAAGTAGCCAAGGAACGGTCAAGAAAGAACAAAATTAATGCTGTGAAAAAGGAGTGGCACCATACTCCGGGGCCAGGTGGCTACGAGACGGCCCTGCCTAAGTGGGATCAATCCGAAAAAGATATGATTAGTGCAAAGGTCACTCCAGTTACAGTGACCTGGACCCGAGGTGTAGGAAATGGTTTACGCGCATGAGGGAAAGTTGGACCCAAAGACACGGGCTATTATGGTGAAGGCAAGTCTTAAAAAAGTGACAAATGAAATTCTGATGAAAATAGAAGAAGCTCGAACGGGGGTGTTCATGCCCAACAGAGAGGACGACGAGCTTACACGCGCCGTGAAGAATCCTGAACACCCGGGAAGAACACGAGGGAAAAGCGTTGTTCCGTGGTTTGAGGGTTTTGCTGGTTGGAACGATGACTACATAAGCCGTGCGAGAAACAAGATGCAGGAGGAGCGGAAGAAGAAACAGGAAGCACTCCGCCTTGAAGGATTTGAATCAAAGCATCTAGAGTTGGAATCCAAAGTCAGGCGGCAGTAGGAGCAGATCGACTCACTCAGCCAGGAAAGGGCGTCTCAGTGGCAACATGAGCAGATCGATCCAACATTGGATACCACCGTCCCATCTATGCCGAGAACCAGCGTGGGTTCCGCCCCAGTCGATATCGATGAAGATGCAATGCTAGCTAGGTACCATGTGGGTGATATCAAAGAGAGGACTAATTGTGAGCTACACATGAAAGTGAAGAACTTATCCATGAAGGTGGCGGATGGCTATGCTTTAGCAAATCCCCCAGAAGCAACCTTCCATTGCAATCCCATTACAGCTGGCTATGCTTGTGTCGGGGTTGATGAAGTGATGTCAGCATATCATGAGCTACAACTTGACATTCCTGGAGGTGACGAGGAGAGAACACTGGGAGAGGCCATACATCATATCATTCTATGGAAAAAGGATTGCATCGTCTTTCCAAGGCCACCGACTCCTCCTCCTCCAAGTCTGCTGCCGCGTCAATCGACTCCGACTCCTCCTCCAAGTCTGACACCGCGTCAGCCGACTCCTCCTCCAAGTCCGACACCGCGTCAGCCGACTCCTCCTCCAAGTCTGGCACGACGTCAGCCAACTCCTCCTCCTCCAAGTCGGGCACTGCGCCAGCCGACTCCTCCTCCAGGTCCGGCATGGCGTTAGCATGCTTCATCGACTCAGCGTGTGATACGTCTCCAACATATCTATAATTTTTGATTGTTCCATGCTATTATATTATCAACTTTGGATGTTTTATATGCATGAATATGTTATTTCATATTAATGTTGGGACTAACTTATTAATTCAGTGCCCAGTGCCAGTTCCTGTTTTTCCGTCTTTTTGACCTTTTTTAGATAGGAATATCAAGTGGAGTCCAAACGGAATAAAACTTTCACCGTGATTTTTTATGGAAAATATGAAAAATAGCAGAAGGAAAAGATACCGGAGAGGCGGCCCGAGGGAGTCACGAGCCTGGGAGGCGCGCCCCCCTGGACGCGGCTAGGGGGCTCGTGACCTCCTCGTGGCCCCTCTCGACTTGTTCCCGACGCCACACGGTCTTATAAATAGATAAACCTCCTGAACTAAACCCGGATCGCAAGTTACGCCGCCGCAAGCCTCCGTAGCCACCAAAAACCAATCAGGAGACCGTTCTGGCATCCTGCCGGAGGGGAATTCATCTACGGTGGCCATCTTCATCAACACCATTGTTGGAAATATGCCCTAGAGGCAATAATAAATTAGTTGTTATCATATTTTCGTATTCATGATAATCGTTTATTATCCATGCAATAATTGTATTGATCGGAAACTTAAATGCATGTGTGGATACATAGACAAAACCATGTCCCTACTATGCCTCTAATAGACTAGCTCGTTGATCAAAAGATGGTTAAGGTTTCCTTGCGATGGACATGAGATGTCATTTTATAATGGGATCACATCATTAGGAGAATGATGTGATGGACAAGACCCAAACTACAAACGTAGCATATGATCGTGTCAGTTTATTGCTACTGTTTTCTGCATGTCAAGTATATGTTCCTATGACCATGAGATCATGCAACTCACGGACATCGGAGGAGTGCCTTGTGAGTATCAAACGCCGCAACGTAACTGAGTGACTATAAAGGTGCTCTACAGGTATCTCCGATGGTGTCTGTTGAGTTGGCATGGATCGAGACTGGGTATTGTTACTCCGTGTGACGGAGAGGTATCTCAGCGCCCACTCGGTAATACAACATCACAATGAGCCTTGCAAGCAATGTGACTAATTGTTAGTTGCGGGATTTTGTATTAAGGAACGAGTAAAGAGACTTTCCAGTAACGAGGTTGAACTAGGTATGGAGATACCGATGATCGAATCTCGGGCAAGTAACATACCGAAGAACAGAGGGAACGTTATACGGGATTAACTGAATCCTTGACATAGAGGTTCGACCGATAAAGATCTTCGTAGAATATGTAGGAACCAATGTGGATGTCTAGGTCCCGCCATTGGTTATTGAGCATAGAGGTGTCTAGGTCATGTCTACATAGTTTTCGAAACCGCGGGGTCTGCACACTTAAGGTTCGGTGACGTTTCGGTAGTGTAGAGTTATGTATGGTGGTGACCGAAGGTTTTACGTAGTCCCGGATGAGATCCCAAACGTCACGAGGAGCTCCAAAATGGTCCGGAGGTAAAGATTCATATATAGGAAGTCCAAGTTTGGTCGCCCGAAAAGTTTTGGGCTCATTGGTAGTGTACTGGGAGTGTCGGTAGTGTACCGAGAGTCCTCCGGGAGGGGTATTTCGACCCCGGAGGGTCCATGCACTGTGGAGAGTGATAACCAGCCCTTAGTGGGCTGGATAAACAGCCACACCAAGGCCCATGGCGCAGGAGGCAAAAGTCCTAAAGGAAAAGGTGGGAAAAAGGCTAAAAAGGAAGAGTCCTACTCCTACTAGGAGTGGAGGAGGAGTAGGACTCCTCCCCCTCTAGCCGGCCGACTCCTAGGAGGCCTTGGGCTGGCGCCAAGGCTGCCTCTCCCTCCCTACTTTATATACTGGTGGATTGGGTGCTGTTTAGATACAGTTTACGACCACGTGCTACCCGTTTCACCGGTGCTCCTCTAGATTGGTTTTCCACAGTGCTTAGGCGAAGCCCTGCCGGAATCACTCCCCCACCATCACTGGAGCGCCGTCACGCTGCCGGTGAACTCTCTCTCCTCTCCACTCCTCTTGCTGGATCAAGACGGTGGAGATCGTCATCAAGCTGCACGTGTGCTGAACGCGGAGGTGTCGTCCGTTCGGCGCTAGATCGGAAGGACTGTGATCGAGATCGCAAGACGGTTCGTGATGAGATCGCCTAACGGATCGTGATGAGTTCGCAGGACAGATCGTGATCAAGATCGTGAGACGGATCGTGATGAGATCGTGGGACGGATCATGATGAGTTCACGGGACGGATCGTGATGAGATCGCGGGACGGACCATGACGAGATCGCGGGACGCTCGGCGATTTGGATCATGAAGACGTTCGACTACACCAACCGCGTTTCTTAACGCTTACCGCTTAGCGATCTACATGGATAGGTTTGCATGTGCGTAGGAAAGTTTTTGTTTCCCATGAGACGTTCCCTAACAGTGGTATCAGAGCTAGGTTGATGATTCGATGAGATCTCGAGTAGAACACAAAAGGTTTGTGGGCGTTGATGCTTAGATTGCTTCCTCCCTTGGTCAGATTTTGGTTCAGCGGGATTGTGAGATAAAACAGCCCAGACCAACATTACTCGTACGCTTACGAGAGACCGGTTCCCTCAATGCAACTTGTTGCTTAGATGGCTTGCGGGTGTCAGTTTGTCTCACTTTAGTTGGATCGGATCCGACAAAGGCGGTCCTTGAGAAGGTTGAAGAGCAAACTAGTGTATCACCGTTGTGGTTTATGCGTAGGTGAGAATTGTTCTTGCTAGATACCCGTAGCAGCCACGTAAAACATGCAACAACAATTAGAGGACGTCTAACTTGTTTTTGCAGGGTATGTTGTGATGTGATATGGCCAATTACATGATGAGATATATGTGATGTATGAGATAATCATGTGATGTATAGAATTTCACGGCTTGCACGTCGATCAATACGGCAACCGGCAAGAGCCATAGGGTTGTCTTTAATTATTGTATGACCTGCGTGTCAATCATTAAGCGCTATGTAATGCTTTACTTTATCGCTAAGCGGTAGCAATGGAAGTAGAAGCAGGGATGGCGCCACAACCCCAATGGCACAACGTGGATGGACATCATGGTGTTGTGCCGGTGACGATGGAGATCATGCCGGTGTTTCAAAGATCGAGATCTTAAACACAAGTTCATCGCCATATCATGTCACTTATAAATTGCATGAGATGTTAATCATTTTATGCACCTTGTTTTTGTTAGTACGACGGTAGCATTATAAGGTGATCCCTCACTTGAATTTCAAGATGAACTGTGTTCTCCCCGAGTGTGCACCGTTGCGAAAGTTCATCGTGTTGAGACACCACATGATGATCGGGTGTGATAGACTCTACGTTCACATACAACGGGTGCAAGCCAGATTTGCACGTGCAGAACACTCGGGTTAAACTTGACGAGCCTAGCATGTACAGACATGGCCTCGGAACACAAGAGACCGAAAGGTCGAACATGAGTCATATAGTAGATATGATCAACATGATGATGTTCACCATTGCAGCCACCTCAACTCACGTGATGATCGGATTTGAGTTGGTGAAATTTGGATCATGTATCTCTCGAATGATTGGAGGGATGTCAATTTGATTGGGAGTTCTTAAGTAATATGATTAATTGAACTTATTATCATGAACATAGTCAGTAGTGACTTTGCAAATTATGTTGTAGATTACTAGCTCACGATGTAGCTCCCTTGTATTTTTATATGTTCCTAGAGAAATAAGTTGAAAGATGATGGTAGCAATATTGCGTACTGGGTCCATGATCTGTGGATTGTCCTCATTGCTGCACAGAAGGCTTATGTTCTTAATGCACCGCTCGGTGCGCCAACCCCTCTAGCGTCGTTTGTAGATGTTGTGAACATCAGACAGGCACGTTCTGATGAGTACTTGATAGTTTAGTGCGTCATGCATTACGGCTTAGAATTGAGGCTCCGAGACGTTTTGAACGCCACGGAACATATGAGATGCTCTAATAGACTAGCTCGTTGATCAAAAGATGGTTAAGGTTTCCTAGCGATGGACATGAGATGTCATTTGATAACGGGATCACATCATTAGGAGAATGATGTGATGGACAAGACCCAAACTACAAACGTAGCATATGATCGTGTCAGTTTATTGCTGTTGTTTTCCGCATGTCAAGTATATGTTCCTATGACCATGAGATCATGCAACTCACAGATATCGGAGGAGTGCCTTGTGTATCAAACATCGCAACGTAACTGGGTGACTATAAAGGTGCTCTCCAGGTATCTCCGATGGTGTCTGTTGAGTTGGCATGGATCGAGAGTGGGATTTGTTACTCCGTGTGACGGAGAGGTATCTCAAGGCCCACTCGGTAATACAACATCACAATGAGCCTTGCAAGCATTGTGACTAATTGTTAGTTGCGGAATCTTATATTACGGAATGAGTAAAGAGACTTGCCAGTAACGAGGTTGAACTAGGTATGGAGATACCGACGATCGAATCTCGGGCAAGTAACATACCGAAGAACAAAGGGAACGTTATACGGGATTAACTGAATCCTTGACATAGAGGTTCGACCAATAAAGATCTTCGTAGAATATGTAGGAACCAACATGGACGTCCAGGTCCCGCCATTGTTTATTGACCGTAGAAGTGTCTAGGTCATGTCTACATAGTTCTCGAACCCGCAGGGTCTTCACACTTAAGGTTCGGTGACGTTTCGGTAGTGTAGAGTTATGTATGGTGGTGACCGAAGGTTGTTCGGAGTCCCGGATGAGATCCCAGACGCCACGAGGAGCTCCGGAATGGTCCGGTGGTAAAGATTCATATATAGGAAGGCCCAGTTTGGTCGCCAGAAAAGTTTCGGGCTCATCGGTAGTGTACTGGGAGTGCCGGTAGTGTATTGGGAGACCTCCGGGAGGGGTATTTCGACCCCAGAGGGTCCATGGGCTGTGGAGAGTGATAACCAGCCCTTAGTGGGCTGGGGAAACAGCCACACCAAGGCCCATGGTGCAGGAGGCAAAAGTCCTAAAGGAAAAGGTGGAAAAAAGGCTAAAAAGGAAGAGTCCTACTCCTACTAGGAGTGGAGGAGGAGTAGGACTCCTCCCCCTCTAGCCGGCCGACTCCTAGGAGGCCTTGGGCTGGCGCCAAGGCTGCCTCTCCCTCCCTCCTTTATATACTGGTGGATTGGGTGCTGTTTAGATATAGTTTACGGCCATGTGCTACCCGTTTCACCGGTGCTCCTCTAGATCGGTTTTCCGCAGTGCTTAGGCGAAGCCCTGCCGGAAACACTCCACCACCATCACCGGAGCGCCGTCACGCTGCCGGTGAACTCTCTCTCCTCTCCACCTCCTCTTGCTGGATCAAGAAGGTGGAGATCGTCATCAAGCTGCACGTGTGCTGAACGCGGAGGTGTCGTCCGTTCGGCGCTAGATCGGAAGGACCGTGATCGAGATCGCGAGACGGTTCGTGATGAGATCGCGGAACGGATCGTGATGAGTTCGCAGGACAGATCGTGATCAAGATCGTGAGACGGATCGTGATGAGATCATGGGACGGATCGTGATGAGTTCACGAGACGGATCGTGATGAGATCGCAGGACGGATCGTGATGAGATCGCGGGACGCTCGGCGATTTGGATCGCGAAGATGTTCGACTACACCAACCGCGTTTCTTAACGCTTACCGCTTAGCGATCTACAAGGGTACGTAGATCCACTCTCCCTCTTGTAGATGCTCATCACCAAGGATAGGTTTGTGTGTGCGTAGGAATTTTTTTGTTTCCCATGCGACGTTCCCTAACAACCATTACCTCTCCGATGATGTGTGAGTAGTTCACCACAGACCTTCGGGTCCATATCTAGTAGTTAGATGGCTTCTTCTCTCTCTTTGCTCTTCAATACAAAGTTCTCCATGATCTTCATGGTGATCTATCTGATGTAATTCTCTTTTGCGGTGTGTTTGTTGAGATCCGATGAATTGTGGATTTATGATCAGATTATCTATGAATATTATTTGAGTCTCCTCTGATTTCTTATATGCATGATTTCGTATCCTTGTAATTATCTTCGAGTTATGGGTTTCGTTTGGCCAACTTGATCTATAGTTCTTTCCATGGGAGAAGTGCTTGGTTTTGGGTTCATACCGTGCGGTGTTCTCACCTAGTGACAGAAGGGGTAGCGAGGCACACATCGTGTTGTTGCCATCAAGGGTAAAAAGATGGGGTTTATATCATATTGCATGAATCTATCCCTCTACATCATGTCATCTTGCTTAAAGCGTTACTCCGTTTATCATGAACTTAATACACTAGATACATGCTGGATAGCGGTCGATGTGTGGAGTAATAGTAGTAGAGGAAGAAAGTATCGGTCTACTTGTCTCAGACATGATGCCTATATGTATTATCATTGCCTTCGATATCGTCATGACTTTGCGCGATTCTATCAATTGCTCAACAGTAATTTGTTCACCCACCGTAATACTTGCTATCATGAGAGAAGCCTCGAGTGAACACTATGGCCCCCGGGTCTATTTTACATATTATATATTCAGATCTAAATACAAAAACACCAAAAATACCTTGCTGCAATTTTATTTACTTATTTATATTCATCTACTATCACTATCAGATCTCACCTTGCAAGTAATCGTAAAGGGATTGACAACCTCTTTATCGCGTTGGGTGCAAGTTTTTTTGTGTTCGTGCAGGCTCCTTGGTGCCTCATCTTGATACTCCTACTGGATTGATACCTTGGTTCTCAAACTGAGGGAAATACTTATCTCTATTTTGCTGCATCACCCTTTCCTCTTCAAAGGAAAAACCAACGCAAGCTCGAGAAGTAGCAGGAAGAATTTCTGGTGCCGTTGTCGGGGAAGATACATAGCAAGTCAAGACAAGATTTCTCCCGTCAACTTGCCAATTTCTGGCGCCATTGTCAAGGAGTATTCAAGTGAAGCATATCTACCAAGTACCTATTGCAGACTCATCTCTTGCATTTACATTATTTGCCATTTGCCTCTCGTTTTCGTCTCCCCCACTTCTAAAACAAGAATTTACAAAAATATTTGCCTTGCTTTATTTGCCTTTTTCGTTTGCCCTTTTCTTTCGCTTGCTTTCTGTTTGCTCGTGTGCTTATCTGCTTGCTAAGTCATCACGTCTAAATCATTCAAACACAAGATTTCTCTACATAGGTTTAATGCCTGGGATAGCCCCTCTGTCCTCCCCAAACTCACAAATAATGAGTCTATGGGAAGACGTCCTGAGGTTGCTAGAGATACTTTCAGTAATATTGATGATGGGGATCCTGTTCTTTTTCCCTATTCACTTAATGAATCCTTAAAAGACGCTTGGGACACATTGTTGAGAATTCAAACTAGTCACATCCCTCCTTATCATATTGAGTTATACTTAAAAATCTTTTACTCCGGATTGCCCCACTCGTTTAAACAAATCTTGGATTCTATATTTGATAAGGGTTTCCTTGTAGGAGATGCCTTTGACACTTATGAAAAAATAAAGCTATATTTGGGCATCCCAAGGTACAGAATGAGACCACGACCCTCATCTGTTTCTACCAAAATGAATCAATAAAAGAAATGAAGGCTAGTTTAGACACGAACTTTCGCAATTATCTTAATCTTTCTTCCGCTATAAATGGCCATGTACTTTCACAAAATAGGAAGATAGATGCTCTCGACAAAAAGGTCTCCCCTTGTTTCCAAAGAAAAGAATATGACAATACTTGATTCTATTGCCTTACGCCTAGCTAAGGGCGTTAAACAATAGCGCTTGTTGGGAGGCAACTCAATGAATAGGTTTATTTTTGCTTTTTACTTGCTTTTTACTTGAGTCCACACCATCATGATTCTGTTATGATTGTGTTTTTTATGTTTTAATTAGTGTTTGTGCCAAGTAGAACCTTTATGATTAGTTTTGGTGATAGTTGTTTAATCACGCTGAAAAAAGACAGAAACTTTGTGCTCACGAAATTATTTTTCATTCCTATCCAGAAAGAGAGTTGATTCTTTTTGATGCTGATTGATATGCAAATTTAACTAATTTTCATAATTTTTGTGTTATCAGAGGTATACGAAATATACAGATTGCTACAGACTGTTCTGTTTTTGACAGATTCTGTTTTTGTTGTGTTGATTGCTTATTTTGATGAAACTATGGTTAGTATCGGGGGGTATGAGCAATGGAAAAGTGATAATATAGTAATATAACATCAATCTAAATGAATATTAAAGTTTACTATAGTACCTAAAAAGTTGGTGGTTTGTTTTCCTATGCTAATGCTATCACGAGTTTCTGTTTAAGTTTTGTGTTGTGAAGTTTTCAAGTTTTGGGTGATGTTCTTATGGACAATGGAATAAAGAGTGGAAATACCCTAAGCTTGGGGATGCCCAAGGCATCCCAAGCCAAATTCAAGGCCACCAAAAAGCCTAAGCTTGGGGATGCCCCGGGAAGGCATCCCCTCTTTAGTCTTCAATCCATCGGTAACGTTACTTGGAGCTATATTTTTATTCACCACATGATATGTGTTTTGCTTGGATCGTCATATATTATAAGATTTTTTGCTTTTTGTTGTATCACAATCATCCTTGCTGCACACCTTTTGAGAGAGACATGCAATCATCGTGAATTTGTTAGAATACTCAATGAGCTTCACTTATATCTTTTTGAGTTAGGCAATTTAGCTCACATGTGCGTCACTTATATCTTTTGAGCATGGTAATTTTGCTCACATGTGATTCACTTATATCTTTTGAGCTTGGTAATTTTGCTCACATGTGCTTCACTTATATCTTTTGAGCTTAGTAATTTTGCTCCCATGTGCTTCACTTATATCTTTTGAGATTGGTAATTTTGCTCCCATTTGCTTCACTTATATCTTTTGAGCTAGATAATTTTGCTCTAGTGCTTCACTTAAATCTTCGAAGAGCACGGTAGTGTCATATTTTGTAGACATAAAAACTCTCGAATCTTCACTTATATCATTTTGCGAGTGCTCTCTCTAAGTAACTCGGTAATTGGCGTGTGTTATGAAATTAGTCCTAAATATAATAGGCATCCAAAGAGGATATAATAAAAACTTTCATATTCAAGTGCATTGATTAGTAAGATAAGTTTGATTCCTCGCAATTAGTTTTGAGATATGGATATGGTAATATTAGAGTTATGTTAGTAGGGTGTTGTGAATATAAAAATACTTGTGTTGAGGTTAGTGATTCCCGTAGCATGCACGTATGGTGAACCGCTATGTTAGGAAGTCGGAGCATGATTGATTTATTGATTGTCATCTTTTGTGTGGCGGTCGGGATCGCGCGATGGTTAACTCCTACTAACCCTTCCCCTAGGAGTATGCGTTTAGCACTTTGTTTCGATTACTAATAAAACTTTTGCAATAAGTATATGAGTTCTTCATGACTAATCTGAGTTCATGGTATAGATGCACTTTCACCTTCCACCATTGCTACCCTCTCTAGTGCCGCGCAACACTCACCGGTGCACAAACCCACCATATGCCTTCCTCAAAACAGCCACCATACCTACCTATTAAGCCACCATACCTACCTATATTGCCATGCAACTTCCACCGTTCTGTCTCATGACATGTGCCATCACTTTCATTCATATAGAGTCATTATTGTTCTAAGTATCGATTTTTAAGTAAATAAAAGTGTGATGATCATCATTATTAGACCATTGTCCCATGTGAGGAAATAAAAGAGGCCAAAGATGCCCACCAAATAATAATAAAAAATAGGCCAAAGAGCCCAACCAAAAAATGAGAGAAAAAGAGAGAAGGGACAATGCTACTATCTTTTTCCACACTTCTGCTTCAAATAGCACCATGTTCTTCATGACAGAGAGTCTCTTGTTTTGTCGCTTTCATATGCTAGTGGAAATTTTAATTATATAACTTGGCTTGTATATTCCAATGATGGCCTTCCTCAAATTGCCCTAGGTCTTCGTGAGCAAGCAAGTTGGCTGCACACTGACTAGTTTCTATTTTTGAGCTTTCATACACCTATAGCTCTAGTGCATCCATTCCATGGCAATCCCTACTCATTCACATTGATATCTATTGATGGGCATCTCCATAGCCTATTGATACGCTGAGTCGATGTGACAATCTCCTCCTTTTTTGCCTCACAACCTCCACCACACTCTATTCCACTTATAGTGCTATATCCATGGCTCACGCGCATGTATTGCGTGAGAGTTGAAAAGGTTTGAAAAAAGTAAGAGTGTGAAAACAATTACTTGACCAATACCGGGGTTGTGCATGATTTAAATTCGTTGTGTGGGGATGATGGAGCATAGCCAGACTATATGATTTTGTAGGGATAACTTTCTTTGGCTTTGTTATTTCGGAAGTTCATGATTACTTTGCTATCATACTTGAAGTACTATTGTTTTCATGTCAATATTAGACTATTGTTTTGAATCTTATGGATCTGAACATTCATGCCACAATAAAGAAGTTACATAGAAAAAATATGTTAGGTAGCATTCCACATCAAATATTCGTTCTTTATCACTTCCCTACTCAAGGACGAGCAGGAGTTAAGCTTGGGGATGCTTGATACGTCTCCAACATATCTATAATTTTTTATTGTTCCATGCTATTATATTATCAACTTTGGATGTTTTATATGCATGAATATGCTATTTAATATTATTTTTGGGACTAACTTATTAATTCAGTGCCCAGTGCCAGTTCCTGTTTTTCCTTGTTTTTGACCTTTTTCATATAGGAATATCAAACGGAGTCCAAACGGAATAAAACTTTCGCTGTGATTTTTTATGGAAAATATGAAAAATAGTAGAAGGAAAAGATACCGGAGAGGCGGCCCGAGGGAGTCACGAGCCTAGGAGGCGCCCCCCTGGCCGCGGCTAGGGGGCTCGTGACCTCCTCGTGGCACCTCTCGACTTGTTCCCGACGCCACATGGTCTTATAAATAGAGAAACCTCCAGAACTAAACCTAGATCGCAAGTTCCGCCACCGCAAGCCTCCGTGGCCACCAAAAACCAATCGGGAGACCGTTTCGGCATCCTGCCAGAGGGGAATTCATCTACGGTGGCCATCTTCATCAACACCATTGCCTCTCCGATGATGTGTGAGTAGCTCACCACAGACCTTCGGGTCCATAGCTAGTAGTTAGATGGCTTCTTCTCTCTCTTTGCTCTTGAATACAAATTTCTCCATGATCTTCATGGTGATCTATCTGATGTAATTCTCTTTTGCGGTGTGTTTGTTGAGATCCGATGAATTGTGGATTTGTGATCAGATTATCTATGAATATTATTTGAGTCTCCTCTTATTTCTTATATGCATGATTTCATATCCTTGTAATTCTCTTCGAGTTATGGTTTTCATTTGGCCAACTTGATCTATAGTTCTTGCAATGGGAGAAGTGCTTGGTTTTGGGTTGATACCGTGCGGTGTCCTCACCTAGTGACAGAAGGGGTAGCGAGGCACGCATCGTGTTGTTGCCATCAAGGGTAAAAAGATGGGGTTTATATCATATTGCATGAATCTATCCCTCTACATCATGTCATCTTTCTTAAAGCGTTACTCCGTTTATCAGGAACTTAATCCACTAGATGCATGCTGGATAGCGGTCGATGTGTGGAGTAATAGTAGTAGATGCAGAAAGTATCAGTCTACTTGTCTCGGACGTGATGCCTATATGTATGATCATTGCCTTAGATATCGTCATGACTTTGCGCGATTCTATCAATTGCTCAACAGTAATTTGTTCACCCACCATAATACTTGCTATCATGAGAGAAGCCTCTAGTGAACACTATGGCCCCCGGGTCTATTTTACATATTATATATTCAGATCTAAATACAAAAACACCAAAAATACCTTTCTGCAATTTTATTTACTTATTTATATTCATCTACTATCACTATCAGATCTCACCTTGCAAGTAATCGTAAAGGGATTGGCAATCTCTTTATCGCGTTGGTTGCAAGTTTGTTTGTGTTTGTGCAGGCTCCTTGGTGCCTCATCTTGATAATCCTACTGGATTGATACCTTGGTTCTGAAACTGAGGGAAATACTTATCTCTACTTTGCGGCATTACCCTTTCCACTTCAAGGGAAAAACCAACGCAAGCTCGAGAAGTAGCAGCGTACTCTGCCACCTAAGCAACAACGGAAGAGAGAGGCCACAGCTACGACAACTAGCGGTACAACAGGCAAGAAATTCAGATATGGTCCAAGCCTCAAGGCTCTTCCGAAGTTGCCTTACCACCTGACCGACAAGGAACTCGACAGCGTAGTGGATGCCAATTTGAAGGCCCATTTTCGACCGAAACCGCCCCAGCCGCCAAAGGACAAAGTACCTAAGCATGTCTAAGGACATCGACTATGTGCGGTCTATCAATAAGTCATATCTTGCAGGACAAAAGGAGTCGAGCTCGATCTCGAGCCAAGGAGTTGGCAAAAAAAAAGCAGGAAAACTATCCCCCAGCTGGGAGAACAGGCAGTGCAATCGATCCCCCCGCTCATTGTACAAACACCTATGAGTACCGCCGGTCGGCCAGAAGTAATCGAAGAACATATTAGGATGGCTAAAGAGGTCGGTGTCACTGTTGAACAACTCCCTGGCCTTGAGTATATGCCCGTGCTTAAAGAGTGAGAAGTAAAATATCAATATGCCCGCGGCAAACCTCTGGTCAAGCCTAAAGATGTCAAGCTTCTACCAACAATAATGTATGAATTGCATACGTGGTACATGCAAATAACAACAAATACCATTGAAGAGTCCCTCATGGTGAGAGTCCAAGAGACGCATTACTTCCATAAAAACGATGTGTGGATTCATTATGTAGAGTTATTTCAGTTATTCAATCAAGACGCACTCGACAAATCTTTAGTCACTTGCTATTGTTTGTAAGTGATTTCTTTCTATAACTTAAAGTCTCTAGCTAGTTGTGCTCTCGTTCATTACCTGGAATTATCCTCACTATATTCGTTTCTATGGTATTGTGCAGAATGAAGATGCATGAAATGAAGCAAGTTGGACGCTATGACATTGGTTTCATTGACCCAAATATGATTAATGAAAAGATATGGAAAACTTCATATTTGAGAAAAGACACAGAGAAAAAAATGCTAGAATTTTTGATCCATCTAAACACCCAACCAGAAATACTACTTCCTTACAACTTCTTGTACTACAAATTCTATTTTATGATTACTAGATGTTAATAAGTGTTGTTGATGAGTTATGCAGTTACCACTGGATCTTGTTAATTATTGAAGTTGACAAGGGAAAAGTTGAAGTACTCGACTCGCTATTAAAGGATCCATCTGAATACGCAATCATGAGGGGGCTGCTTGACAAGTAATTTCAATCATTATCGCACTATGTCATCCTTTTTAATTACTTCATTTCTTAATATCAACTAGTTAATAACTCATCTATTCATTTTCTTTGCCGGCGGGCAGGGCTTGGGCCAAGTTCATCAAACAGGTCCTAGGCGACTAGGCACAACAACTGAAATGGGTGTGACCCAAGGTAATTAAGTACTACTAGCTAGCTAGCTACGTTCGTGCATATCTTTAATTCTAGTTTGAATACTATTATCATGCTTAATTAATTATTACCTGATTGAATTTTATTCTCGTAAAGTGTATGGTGCAGGAGCAGGGGAATAGTTTATGCGGATACTACATTTGCGAGTACATTCGCATGATCAGATCTGAAAGGAGCATAAATGAAAGAAATCTTTGGGTGCGTTTGCGAGAACACTATCCATAATTATTTTTTATCATGGTCTAGCTAATATATATACACACAACTAATATATTCATCTTGATCTCCACCTTGTACCTGACGTAGATGTGGGGCCAGCTCATACCAGAGGCTCGGGTACAAGCAATTCCAGAGGAATTAGCTGGATTTTTGCTCGATCAGGTCATAGATCCCAAAGGAGAATACCATTACAAGATCAACAGGAATTAGCTGTATTTCTGCGAAGCCTGCATATATATGTGTAATGATCCTCAAATTGTAGGAGAAATTATATATATATATATAGGACAACACTATTCTAATCTCAGGATTAGAATATTTATTTGGATCACAGCAGGCCCTATATAGGGCACGAGGAGTTGTCCCTGAGATCCCTCTTATGAAACCCACCCGACCGGTACAAGGAATAAAAATCCCACCCCACACCACCCGCTCCCACGATCCCCTCCTCTGAACTGCATCGCGCCGCCACCATCGCCTCCCTCCCTCGTTCGCGTCGCCGCGGCCTTCCTCCTTGGTCCGCACCCCCTCCTCCCTCCCTGGTTTGCACCGTCGCCTCCCACCTCCCATCGTGGCGATGCCCGCGCCACTAACCCCAAGCGCCACCGCCGGAGCTGGACCCGACAGGCCATGGGCGGCCCTGTATCCAGTGTGACGTGCCGGGCCATGGATCTTTGAGCCTCGCCGCAGTCCAGCCGCCGTCATGGCCCCCCACTTCCCCGTCGCCTTTCCCTATCTGCCGCCGTCGTGGCCCCCTACTTCCTCACCGCCGTGGTGCGCCTTCGCCATGCCCTGCCTCCTCAGCCTTCTCTCGGTGGTGCTACCATTACTGCCATCTCCAGCAACCCATCCCGCATCATGACATGTAGCAGTTCACCCCTCGGGTGCCGATGGCTGGTCCCTGCATCATTGTGTGTGCACTGCCGCCAGAGCCCCACACCACCCCGTCAATAGGTCCCATCGCCACCACCAACTACCACAATTGCCGCCACAGTCCAGTTCCACCTCCACCGTGGCCGGATCCACCACTCCAGCTGCTCTCACCATCCCTGGTCATGCTCTCCGCCACGACCTTCATCCACCTGCCATCATGGCCTTCTCAATCCCCAACGTTGGGACAAAGAGCTTCCTCCACCTGCCGTCACGACCTTCCTCCACCTGTCGTCATGGCCTTCTTCCACCTCCAATTTTTCTTCAGTTCTATGTATCAACTTTTTTCACTTCTGCAATTGTTCCACTCTCCTCCAAGAAGTTCAACTTTAGAAACTGAGTAGTTCAATGTATATAAAAAACTTAGGTTTTCTTGTTAACAGAGAATAAAACCAAGAAGTTCAATTGAAATAACGAAGAAGTTCGACCTTTCTAACAAAAATACAATTTTCACATTTCTAAAAGATACAAAAAACAAGTTTGAATGGAAAAGTTAGAGCGGTTTGATGTATATAAAAAACTCAGAATTTGTCGTTACTAAAGCGAAACAGAGAGAATTTTAAATTCATAACTACCAGAAGTTCAAGTACTCCAAAATGTGTGTATTTTCATATGAGAAAATAGAATAAAAAGTTAAAGTATAAAAAAATTCTTTGCTAGAAGTTCAGGTGCTCGACACGGGAAAGTTCAAATGTTCTTGTGAGAGAGGTAATCAACACAGTATATCATTTGCGCAACTTCGATGAACGGGTGAGAAATTACGAACACAAATACGTGACAGAAGTTCAAACTGAAAATAGTAGGAAGTTCAACTATTACACAGAATGCGTCTTACATGAGAATGGAACAAATAAAAAACTAAAAGCCTAAAAGATTTGTTGCAAGAAGTTCACGTGCTCCTCCCGGTGCAGTTCGAGATCTCTAGTGCGAGTATGCTAAAAGAGAAATGGGTTTGAAATTACAAAAAAAAACACGCGACAGAAGTTCAACGTGGAACAACAGGAAGTTCAACTACTACGCTACATGAATTTTAGATGGAAATCTTTTAAACCGTCGCGAGTATGAAAAAAATAATCAAGACAGAAAAGTTGCGTATCTACAACAGCTTTGCATCGGTGTATCACTTGCTCAATACTGCTGAGTGGATGGAGAGCTATGAGAAAAAAATAGTATGTGAAGAAACGTAGTGAAGTTCAGGTAGACGTTCCGATGAAGTTCAAGTTCTTCAAGCAGTGCATTTTCGAAGACTCTGTTTCGTGATAAAAGACAGAACACGTCATCTCGCTATTTTAGAAATTTCTTGAAAATGATTAGGAATCAGAGAAACCCAACAACATGAAAAAGTTTTGCATTTTTCTTAGCTATTTAACGGTATATTATTTGCACCAATCTGATAAAGTTTGTAGAAATTACGATGAAAATACATTTTTAGCCATTTTCAAAATTTACTTAAAATCGTAAAGAATTGGGAGAAAAGGTCTACATATAAAATATTCGCATTTCTTCAAGATTTCCAACGCCATATCATTTGCCTCATTCTGACAAACCATTGAGGAAAAAATGCGAAAATACTAACTTGGTATAGATTCAGCCATTTTCCAAATTACGTTTAAACCGTCCATAGTTAGAACAAATTTTTTCAAAGGGAAGATGCGCATTTTCATAAGATTTCCAACGCCATATCATATGCATCGATAGGACTAGCCATTTTCAAATTAACCCCGAAATACGAACCCGGCTGTTCGGTTTCCAATATTCCGCCATTTTTGAAATTTCTCTTAATCCGTAGGGAATTTTGGAACATGTTCAACATATGAAATGAGCGGATTTGCAGCACCTATCCAACGCCATCTCATTTGCCTCATTCTGATGAATGGTTTAGAAATAGCATTGACAATACGATTCACATTTTTTTGTATGAAGAAAAACGGTTTTCAAAACTGCTCTTAAACTATGTACATTTTGCAAAAAAAATCAACCTAGGCTGTTATACTGGTGTCCATAGCTTTCAAATGGTATATTGCAAGACCCATTTGGGCACTTTGCCAGAAGTTCAACCTAGCACTCGGGGAATTTCAGGTGCTATTGCTGGGAGGAGTCAGGTAGTTATCAGAAATATTATTATCATCAAGTGAGCAAATCCGCCAACGAGCAAGATTCCTATTTTAAACAGGCATTTAGTTACTTAAAATTGTTTCCTGGTTACACTTACATCACTAAGAACACGATTGACCAGAAGAATTCACGCGGGGAGACACGGTTGTGAAGATAGCCCGAAGGTCGGGTTCCTACAAAGGGAAGCTCATGTTTCTGTAACTCAGGAAGTTCAACCCGTGATCAGAATAATATTTTGATCCCGTGATCAAAATAGTGTTTATGTATGTATGTATGTATATATATATATATATGATCGTGGTTCTACGAGAAATTCTATTTATATTTAGATATATACGCATGCACAACGTGTGTACAGTATGTACGTAGTAGCGTAATATATGTTTGAAATGAAAATTAATTAAATGGAAAACACAAAATTAAAAGGAAAATTAAACCATAATTAATTCATAAACCCCTAAAAAATTAAAAGGAAAAATAAAACAAAACTAAAAAAACTAAATACTTTTAGTCCCGGTCGGTGTTACCAACCGGGACTAAAGGTCCCCCAGCCCACGGCGCCGTCGGATGCCACGTGGAGTGCCTTTGATGCTGGGTCGTGTTGAACCGCACTAAAGGGGGTAGGCTTTAGTCCCCACCCTTTAGTGTCGGTTCGAGAACCGGCACTAAAGACCCTTACAACCCGCGGCTTTAGTCCCCACGTGGAGTGCCTTTGATGCTGGGTCGTGTTGAACCGCACTAAAGGGGGTAGGCTTTAGTCCCCACCCTTTAGTGTCGGTTCGAGAACCGGCACTAAAGACCCTTACAACCCGCGGCTATAGGCCTGTTCTGCACTAGTGAGGTGTGGTTTACTTAGTGTCTTCCCGTCCCCGTCCTAACCACCGTCGATCACCCTCACCGTCCCGTTGTCGGCACCACCTTGGTGAGCCTCTTGTTCTTATTTTTTTTTTAAAATCATGTTTGTAAGATTTAGTTAGTTACTTGTATACTTTTCTTACCTGTATGGTTGTTTGTTATACATTGTGGCATGGATTTGATACCCGTCCCCATCGGCCCTCATCCGGTTTACGATTCGGATGTGGTATATACTCTATTTTATAACTCTTTGTTGCATTTCGTATTTATGAAAATTATGCCCATCAAGTTGATATGGATATTTTTATCTAGGAGGTATGTGAACCGGAAATTCCGACTGACATAGATATTATTGTCAAGAAGATAAATTTAGTTGAAAATGAAAACAAGTATTTGAAAGAAAAATTGAAAAGAGTTGAAGAAGAAGAAGATGAAACTGGAGTTTTATGTTGTCGATGTAGTCGATGATCACAAGATCAAGATGGATGCAATGCGCTTGAAGATTAGAAAATTTAAAAGATATGCCATTGATAGCGAGGCTTGGTATCACTATGATGTTGGATCAATTGTTACCTTAGTTGCGATGTTGATCGCATTTGTTGTTGCACTTAAATGCTTTAGCTAGAGAGTTTGTATGTTGTTTTTATGAGAACAAGTGTGTATGAACTTTATGTATGAACTTGCATTAATTTGGTCTTTTCGGTGTTGTGTAATGAAGATGAGCCGGAAATGAATGTACGACAACCGATGCTCTCCCCAATTTATTAATGGTGTGCATACTTTTCTAGTTGCGGCTGAGGCAAACAAGCGGTCGGATGGTTTTATGTATTGTCCATGTGCTGGCTGTAAGAATGATCGAAATTACTCTAACTGAAGAACCATTCACGTCCACCTGTTTGAGTCCGGTTTCATGTCCGGCTATAACTATTGGACCAAGCACGGAGAAAGAAGGGTCCTAATGGAAGAGAACGAAGAAGAAGAGGATGACGACAGCTATCCTGGCCATGGGTTACATGAATACGATGGTACAACAATGGGGGAAGAAGCTGAGCCGGTAATCCGGGAAGGAGCTAAAGAAGAGGCATCAGAGGAGCCCGATGATGATCTTGGTCGGGCCATTGCCGATGCAAAGAGAAACTGGAATTGTTGCAATGGAAGACAGAGAATGGTGTATCTGACAAGGCATTTCAAAAGTTGTTGATAATGTTAAACAAGAAGCTACCAAAGGACAAAGAATTTCCCGAGAGTACGTGCGAAGCAAACAAGGTTGTCTGCCCTCTAGGATTAGAGGTGGAGAAGATACATGCATGCCCTAATGACTGCATCCTCTACCGCGGTGAGTACGAGGATTTGAATGCATGACCGGTATGCTGTGCATTGCGCTATAAGCTCGGCCACAATGACCCTGGTGATGTTGAGGGTGAGCGCCCCAGGAAGAAGATTCCTACCAACGTAATGTGGTATGCTCCTATAATACCACAGTTGAAATGTTTGTTCCAAAACAAAGAGCATGCCAAGTTGATGCGATGGCACAACGAAGACCGTAAGAAAGACGGGAAGTTGAGAGTGCCCGCTGATGGATCGCAGTGGATAAAAATTGAGAGAAAGTGGAAGGCCTTTGCAAAGGACGCAAGGAACGTATGGTTTGGTTTAAGTGCAGATGGCATTAATCCTTTTGGGGAGCAGAACAGCAATCATAGCACATGACGTGTGACTCTATGTATCTATAACCTTCCTCCTTGGTTGTGCATGAAGCGGAAGTTCGTTATGATGCCAGTGCTCATCCAAGGCCCCAAGCAAACCGGCAACAACACTGATGTGTACCTAAGGCCATTAGTTGAAGAACTATTACAGCTGTGGAATGGAAAAGGTGTACGTGCATGGGATGCGAAAGAACAGGAGGAATTTTACCTACATGAGTTGTTGTTTATAACCATCAATGATTGGCCTGATCTCAATAACCTTTAGGACAGACAAACAAGGGATACCACGCATGCACGCACTATTTAGACGATACCGATAGTATATATTTGGACAAATGTAAGAAGAATGTGTATCTGGGGCATCGTTGATTTCTTCAGAGCAGGCATCCCGTAAGAAAGAAAGTCAAGCATTTCAAAGGCGGATCACCGGAAGAAGCCTCACCACCGTACGGGTGATGATATACTTGATATGGTCAAGGATTTAAAAGTAATCTTTGGCAAGGGTCCTGGTGCACAATCTGTTCCGAATGACGCTGACAAACGCGCACCCATGTGGAAGAAGAAAACAATATGTTGGGACCTACCCTATTGGAAAGACCTCGAGGTCCGGTCTTCAATCGATGTGATGCATGTGACGAAGAATCTTTGCGTGAACCTGCTAGGCTTCTTGGGCATGTGTGGGAAGACAAAAGATACGCCGGAGGCACCAGAGGACCAGCAACGTATGCACGGAGAAGATGGCCTGGATCCAAAGCAGTTCAGGGAAAGAAGAGAAGTAAATCTTCTTTGAATGCCTGCTCAGTATGAAGGTCCCGTCTGGCTTCTCGTTCAATATAAAGGGAATAATAAATATGACAGAGAAATATTTCCAGAACCTAAAGGCTCATGATTGCCACTTGATTATGACGCAACTACTTCCGGTTGCATTGAGGGGGCTTCTACCGGAAAACATTCGATTAGCCATTATGAAGCTATGTGCATTCCTGAATGCAATCTCTCATAAGGTAACTGATCTAGAAATCCTACCAAGGTTAGAGAATGATTTGGTCCAATGTCTTGGCAATTTCGAGTTGGTGTTCCCACCATCCTTTTTCAATATCATGACGCACGTCCTAGTTCACCTAGTCGAGGAGATTGCCATTCTGGGTCCTGTATTTCTACACAATATGTTCCCCTTTGAGAGGTTCATGGGAGTCTTTAAGAAATATGTTCATAATCATGCTAGGACAGAAGGAAGAATATCCAAGGGCCATGAAACAGAGGAGGTCATTGAGTTTTGTGTTAACTTTATTCTTGACATTAAGCGGATTGGTGTTCCTGAATCACGGCATGAGGGCAGACTAGGTGGAAAAGGCACGCTAGGAAAGAATACATTAATATGCCGGGACGAGCATTCTTTGGCGCAAGCACACTACATAGTTCTACAAAGTTCTGCCTTGGTGGCTCCGTATATCAAGCAACAAAAGCATATTCTACGCTCCAAACACCCGGAGAAGTCTGACGACTGGATTACACATGAACAAACGGTGACTTTCACCGGTTGGTTGCAGACACGTCTCATGCATGACGACACTATTGAAGATGACCTGTACTTGTTGTCCAAGTTACCATCTTCGACTATATTGACTTTTAAGGTTACGAGATAAATGGGAATACATTTTACACGATCACCTAAGATAAAAAGAGCGCCAACCAAAACAATGGTGTCCGCTTTGATGCAGCAAACAACAATGGGCCAAAGGTTACATAGAGGAGATATAGAAACTTGACTATGCACTTGGTTTGAAGGTCCCTTTGTTTAGGTGCAAATGGTTCAATCTGACAGGAGGCGGGGTAAAGGAAGACCCGCAGTACGGAATGACAACAGTGGATCTCAACAATCTTGGGTACGCAGACGAACCATTCGTCCTAGCCAAGGAAGTGAATACATCATACGATGATCCAAAGCGCCACATAGTTCTTTCAGGAAAAAGAAACATCATGGGAGTGGAGAACAAGACAGACATGTCACAAGATTATGAAAAGTTTCATGAAATTGCTCCCTTCACACTGAATGTTGTCCCAAGCATCAAGTTAAACAATGAAGATTGTCCATGGTTACGACGCAAAGGGACAGACGCGAAGAAAAAGTTTTATATCCAAAGAACCCACTCTCGGGTGTGACCGGCTTCTCTAGTTAGTTTCCAGACATACATATCTGTAAAGTCCCACTTCGGACAAACAGAAGGGAATCTTTGTAATAGTAGTGTACCTATGTGTTTTGTGCATTCAGTATGCACCATTCGAAGCCACGCCATCAATTTTCAACCCTTTCTGACTTCATTTGCTATTTTCATGCATTTACTGATGTTTTGAGCTAAATGACCCTGAAATTGATAAGCACTACAAATGAACTCCGAAAAGGTTGAATGTTGGCATGGTATCATCCTTTCACCCACATAGTATGTGCTAAAACGTTGAGAGGGTTAAGGCAAAAACTAGACGCATTTCGTGTACAAAATGAACAATCTCTTTCGAAGTATGAGGGTTTCAGACGAAAACTCGTGTGTTACAAAGGCATTTCATTTTTTAAAACTTATTTCAACTCCAAACTTTTTGTGCATTCAGTATGCACCATTCGAAGCCATGCCATCAATTTTCAACCTTTTCTGACTTCATTTGCTATTTTTCATGCATTTACTGATTTGTTTTGAACTAAATAACCCTGAAATTGATAAGCACTACAAATGAACTCTGAAAAGGTTGAAAGTTGGCATGGTATCATCATTTCACCCACATAGCATGTGCTAAAAAGTTGAGAGGGTTACGGCAAAAACTGGACGCACTTCGTGTACAAAATGGACAAACTCTTTCGAAGTATCCAGCTTTTGAACGAAAAATCATCTGTTACAAAGGCATTTCATTTTTTTTAAATAACCTAAGAATTAACAAATTGAATATAATGATAAAACACAATAATATTAAATAGTAGAAAAAATAATCACGGAAAAAACTATTTTGAAGTAAAATTATTCACAAACTAGTGATTCAAACAAATTTCAAATAATTGAAATTTAAACTATTGAAATTTGAAAACTATTAGCACTAACAAAAAGTTAATAAACTTTTTACCTAAACATAAAAGATTCACAAAGAAAATATTTAAATAAATAAAAAGATTCACTCAGAAACAAAAGAAAATAAATAAAGCAGAAAACAAAAAATATTTAAAAAAGCCCGCCTACTGGTCCGCCACGGCCTACATACGACTAGAAACACAACCTCTAGGTGGGCCAGGATGCAGGCCCGTGCCGCCTAGTAGGCCCACGGGGCGACACAGGTGCGGTAGGCCGAGAAGGCCTGCATATTACAGAGGAGCTCGACAAGGTAGCCGCGACGGGGCTTATAAACCGGTCCGAGCTTCTCTCGACTAGCGAGGTGGGACTAAACATCCACCCCACCCCGTGCCTAGCACACAACCCTTTAGTCCCGGTTGGTGGCTCCAACCACGACCTAAGGGAGGTCTTTAATCCCGGTTGGATCCACCAACCGGGACAAAAGGGTCCTCTATATATACCGCACGTACGAAAATTTACCCAAACCCAGCCTTTCGTCCGTCCGCGCGCGCCCCTGCCCCTCGCCCTCGCTGTCCGTCCGTCCGTCCGTGCCCCGTCGCACCTCGACACCGATGTCCGTCCGCACCGCCGCACCTCGACGCCGCCGTCCGTTCGTGACATCGCCACCCCTGCCGTCGTCGTTCGTTCACGCACCTTGACGCCGTCGTCGCCATCCGTCCGCACACCTCGATGCCGCCGCGGCCGTTACCGTCGCCGCCCCTGCACCTTGCCGTGGCCGTCGCTACCCCTCCTCGACCTTGCACTCCGTCACCCCCTTGTGAGCCCTGCGGCCATGGGCGCCGCCCCCTCCCGTCGGTCCCACACACACACACACAAATGCATGAACACACACACACATGCATAATGGATGTCTTTCTAATAATATCATGTTTCTTTTCTATAATTAGTATAAATTTTTAATTAGTATAGATGTTTTTATATAATGTTGTTTTTCTACTTTTTAATCGATGTATAGAAGTATATACGATTAATTAGTATAGTTTTTTTATATAATGTTGTTTTTCTGTTTTTTAATGGATGTATAGAAGTATATATGCTCAATTAGTTTTTATTTTTCTTTTTTAAATTTTATGTAATTTTTTATATCATATTACAGAAAAAATTGCATACAAAAATGTTGCATAGGAAATTAAAATTGAGAAAATTTTCGGAATTTTTTATTGAGAAAGGAATATTATTAGGGTTGTTATAACCTAGGAATGGAACATTATAATTGAAAAGATGATATTTTGCTCAAAATTTCCTAATAAAATGACATTACATATATTGGAAAAAAAATCATAAGAATTTTTTCTCGGAGTCAACGATGCCCGGTCCGCATCCTTGTCGGCAACTCGTTCGCGACGACGTCATGCTTCAGAGGGGCAACGTTTGGGATTGGGCTCCGCCGGGCTGGCACTGGGAGGTGCTACCTTCAGGGGCGCGCAACTTGGTGAGGAACCCGGCCCAGGGTCTCGTCGTCGACCCGGAGCTTCTTTGGTGGCGATCGCGTGGGCCACTTTCGGTGCGGAGGCAGCCGGCCCCGCCGGAGGTGGTACGTCGCCATGTCAGGGAGAAGGACGAGCAAATCCGTCGCTACATGGATGCGTTGGAAGTCAGGTTCTCCAATACCTGGCAGGTTCTTCAGGGATCTCACACGAGCTATGATCCTGTCATGGTTCCTTCTCTTCGGATGTCCACCGCCTGCCGCGCGAGACGTCAACTCGATCTGTAGTTGTGATATTTTATAATTAATGATATTTGAGATCTATTAGTGATAATATTCGAGATGTATTCGAGATTATATTTGATAATATTCGAGACGATTTATTCGAGATTATATTCGATGATGCATATTATGTACTATGATTCAGTTTTCCTTATTGATTGCATGCATTCTAATTTGAATACTAAATTGTTTTATCTTTCTTCTGGGTTAGTTAAATAAAAGCTATGGACAATACCGGCAGAGAAGGAGAAGAGGCTCTGTTCGACATCATGCGCTCCACGAGCCCAGAGCATGAACCTGAAGATGATGATGGCTCGCAATATCTGAACTATTCCGGTGAGGGTTGTATGTTTGATAAAGATGAACGAATAGATGAATTCGACAACGATGTTGACAAAGAAAATGTTCTTCAAATAACAAAGACCGACGAGATATATTTGTTATATAAGCCATCCAGTGATCATTACAGGTCTTAATTGAGTTGTATATGTATTAACGAATCGATCTTTCTTCTTTTAGGCCTCTGGATCGAACAAATTCTCTACAAGCGATAGGGTGTTCAAGGCCCGGCCATAAAGTTGGACCCTGGCGTAAAGTTCAACATCGGTTCCATGAATACATCAACTAGTGAACTGCTTGAACCTAAGAAAAATGCGACCAAGTTCAAGAATCAATGCGGAGTTATTGTCAGGGACCAAATCCTGATCTCCACACAAGAATTGAAAAAGCCAGCAAAGGGAGATCGAGAAGGAGTTACTTTTGTCGATAAAAGAGCAAAATATGTGCTTAGGACCGCGCTGATGTCACTTTTCACACTACCAGTTAACTTGACAGATGTAGATCTGAAAAAGTCAGAAACTATGTTCTTAAAAAGATGGTGATCGCATTCAACACCTTTAAGAAAAATGCATGGGTTGCGTACGTCAAGAAGACTCCAAAATTCGAGGGCGCACTGGTGAAGGGAAATGATCATTGGGACGATTTCGTGAAGTTCAAGGAATCGGAACTAGCCAAGGAACGGTCGAGAAAAAACAAGATTAATGCTACGAAAAAGAAGTGGCACCATACTCTAGGGCCATGTGGGTACTAGACAGTCCTGCCTAAGTGGGATCAATCTGAACAAGAGATGGTTAGTGCAGGGGTCACTCCAGTTACACTGACCTGGGCCCCTAGGTGCAGGACATGGTTTTACGCACATGGGGGGAAGTTGGACCCAAAGACAGGGGATATTATGGTGAAGGCAAGTCTTAAATGAGTGACAAACGAAATACTAATGAAAATGGAAGAAGCTCAAACGGGGGTGTTCACGCCCAACAGAGAGGACGCCGAGCTTACGCGCTCCTTGAAGAATCCTGAACACCCAGGAAGAACACGAGGGAAAGGCGTTGTTATGTGGTTTGAGGGGTTTGCAGGTTGGAACGACGACTACTGAAGCCGTGCGAGAAAGAAGATGCAGGAGTAGTGGAAGAAGAAGGAGTAAGCACTCTGATACGTCTCCACCATATCTACTTTTCCAAACTCTTTTGCCCTATTTTTGGACTCTAATTTGAATGGAACTAATCTGGACTGACGCTGTTTTCAACAGAATTGCCTTGGTGTTATTTTTGTGCGGAAACAAAAGTTCTCGGATTGACCTGAAAATTTATGGAGAATATTTTTAGAATTAATAAATTATATTGCGAAAGAATCAACTGCAAGGGGCCCACCACCTGGCCACAAGCCTGGTGGGCGCGGCCACCCCCCTAGGGCGCGCCGAGCAGGCTTGTGGGCCCCCCTGTTGCTCCTCCGACCATGTTTCCACTCCTATATATTCCTATTCGGGGAGAAAAAAATCAATAAGAAGAGTTCATGGCGTTTCACGATACGGAGCCGCCGCCACCTCCTGTTCTTCCTCGAGAGACCAGATCTGGAGTCCGTTTTGGGCTCCGGAGAGGGGCAATCGATGCCTTCGTCATCACCAACCATCCTTCATCACCAATTCCATGATGCTCTCCACCTTTCATGAGTAATCTCATCGTAGGCTTGCTGGAGGGTGATGGGTTGGATGAGATTTATCATGTAATCGAGTTAGTTTTGTTAGGGTTTGATCCCCAGTATCCACTATGTTCTAAGATTGATGTTGCTATGACTTTGCTATGCTTAATGCTTGTCACTAGGGACCGATTGCCATGATTTCAGATCTGGACCTATTATGCTTTCATGAATATATATGTGTTCTTGATCCTATCTTGCAAGTTGTAGACACCTATTACGAGTTATGATCCGCATCCCCGAGGGTGACAATAACTGGGATTTTTTCCGGTGATTTCCATTGTTTGAGGAGTTCATGTATTCACTAAGTGCTAATGCTTTGGTCCGGTTCTCTGTTAAAAGGAGGCCTTAATATCCCTTAGTTTCCAATAGGACCCCGCTGCTACGGGAGGGTAGGACAAAAGATGTCATGCAAGTTCTTTTCCATAAGCATCTATGACTATATACGGAATACATGCCTACATTACATTGATGAATTGGAGCTAGTTCTTTGTCACCCTATTTATAACTATTGCATGATGAATGCCATCCGGCATAATTATCCATCACTGATCAATTGCCTACGAGCTTTCCACGTATTGATCCTTGCTAAGTTACTTCTCCATTGCTACTATTTAAATCACTACAAAACTGCTACTGTTACTTTTGCCACCGTTATCGTTACTTCCATACTACTTGGCTACCGAATACTTTGCTGCAGATATTAAGTCTTTCAGGTGTGGTTGAATTGACAACTCAACTGCTAATACTCGAGAATATTCTTTGGCTCCCCTTGTGTCAAATCAATAAATTTGGGTTGAATACAATACCCTCAAAAACTACTGTGATCCCCTATACTTGTGGGTTATCACACTTCGCCTTGAAGGCCTAGAATGAAAGCACCTGGAGTGAGAATCTAGAGTGAGGCGGCAGCAGGAGCAGATTGACTCACTCAGCTAGCAAAGGGCGTCTCAGCGGTAGCATGATTGAGAAGATCGATCCAGCATTGGATACCACCATCCCATCTATGCCGAGAAGCATGGTGGGTTCCGCCCCGTCTGGTATTGATGACGATGCACTACTAGATAGCTACCCTATGGATGATATCAAAGACAGGACTAACTGTGAGCTACACATTAAAGTAAAGAACTTATCCATGAAGGTGGCGGACGGCTATGCTTTAGCAAATCCCCCAGAAGCAACCTTTCATTGCAATCCCATTCCAGCTGGTTATGCTCTTGTCGGGGTTGATGAAGTGATGTCAGGATATCACGAGCTAGAACTTGAAATTCTTGGAGGTGAGGAGGAGAGAACACTCGGAGAGGCCATACATCGTATCATTCTATGGAAAAGGGATTGCATCATCTTTCCAAGGCCACCGACTCCTCCTCCAAGTCCGTCGCCGCGTCAGTCGACTCCTACTCCTCCTCCAAGTACGACATCGCATCAGCCGACTCCTCCTCCAAGTTCGGCACGTCATCAACCAACTCCTCCTCCAAGTCCGGCACCACATCAGCCGACTCCTCCTCCAAGTCCGGCACGACATCAGCACGCTCCGCCGACTCAGCGTGCTCCGTTGCCTAAGCAACACCGAAAGAGAGAGGCCGCAGCTACGACGACTAGTGATACAACAGGCAAGAAATTAAAATATGGTCCAAGCCTCAAGCCTCTTCCGAAGTTGCCTTACCACCTGACTAAGGAGGAACTCGAGAGCGTAGTGGATGCCAAAGTGAAGTCCCATTTTGGACCAAAACTGCCCTAGCCGCCAAAGGAGAAAGTACCACAGAATGTCTCACAACACTTTATTGATATGGCTCGACCGGCTGTCAATCAGAAGGACTCTGACTATGTGCGGTCTATCAAGAAGTCATATCTTGTAGGACAAAAGGAGTCGAGATCGAGCTCGAGCCAAGGAGTTAGCAAAAAAGCGGGAAAACTGTTCCCCAGCTGGGACAACAGGTAGTGCAATCGACTCCCCCCTGCTCATTGTACAAACACGTGTGGGCACCTCCGGTCGGCTAGGAGTAAGTGACGATCATATAAGGCAGGCTAAAGAGGCTCGTGTCATTGTTGAACAACTCCTAGGCCTTGAGGAAATCCCCCGGCTTAAAGAGGAGGAAGTAAAATATCAATATGCCCGCGGCAAACCTCTGGTCAAGCCTGAAGATGTCAAGCTTCTACCAACGAGATTGTACAATTTACATACGTGATACATGCAAATAACAACAAGTACCAATACAGAGTCCCTCATGGTGAGAGTCAAGGAGAGGCATTACTAACATAAAAAAGATCTGTGGTTTCATTATTCAGAGTTGTTTCAGTTATTCAATCAAGACGCACTCGACAAATCTTTAGTCACTTGGTATTGTCTATAAGTGATTTCTTTCTATAATTCAAGTCTCTAGCTAGCTGTGCTCTCGTTCATTACCTGTAATTATCCTCACTGTATTCCTTTCTATGGTATTATGCAGAATGAAGATGTATGAAATGAAACAAGTTGGACGTTATGGCATTGGGTTCATTGACCCAGATACGATTAATCCGAAGATATGGGAAACTGCATATTCGAGAAAAGACACAGAGAAAGCCATGCTAGATTTTTTGAAGCATCCAAATACCCAACCAGAAATACTACTTCCTTAAAACTTCGGGTGAGTGTTACTATATATATATCTTGTACTATAAATTCTATTTTTTTCCTTACTAGATGATAATAAGTGTAGTTGATGAGTTATGTACATGCCCGCTTAATTATACAAAACGTGTGCGCATGCAGTTACCACTGGATCTTTTTAATCAATGAAGTTGACAAAGGAAAAGTTGAAGTACTAGACTCGCTATATAAGGATCCATCCGAATACGCAATCGTGAGGGGGATGGTTGACAGGTAATTTCAATCATTATCGCACTATGTTGGCCTCTTTAATTACTTCATTTCCTGATATCAAATAGTTAATAACTCATTTATTCATTTTCTTTGCCGGCGGGTAGGGCTTGGGCCAAGTTCATCAAACAGTTCCCAGGCGACTGGGCACAACAGCTGAAATGGGTGCGACCCAAGGTAATTAAGTAGTACTAGCTGTTGGAAATATGCCCTAGAGGCAATAAATAAAGTGTTTATTATTATATTTCCTTGTTCATGATAATCGTTTATTATCCATGCTATAATTGTATTGATTGGAAACACATTGCATGTGTGGGTAAATAGACAACAATATATCCCTAGTATGCCTCTAGTGAACTAGCTCGTTAATGAAAGATGGTCAAGGTTTCCTAGCCATTGACATGTGATGTCATTTGATAACAGGATCACATCATTAGGAGAATGATGTGATGGACAAGACCCAAACTACAAACGTAGCATATGATCTTGTCAGTTTATTGCTACTGTTTTCTGCATGTCAAGTATATGTTCCTATGACCATGAGATCATGCAACTCATGGACATCGGAGGAGTGCCTTGTGTGTATCAAACGTTGCAACGTAACTAGGTGACTATAAAGGTGCTCTACAGGTATCTCCTATGGTGTCTGTTGATTTGGCATGGATCGAGACTCGGATTTGTTACTCCGTGTGACGGAGAGGTATCTCGGGGCCCACTCGGTAGTACAACATCACAATAAGCCTTGAAAGCAATGTGACTAAGTGTTAGTTGTGGGATCTTGTATTACGGAACGAGTAAAGAGACTTGGTAGTAACAGGGTTGAAATAGGTATGGAGATACGGACGATCGAATCTCGGGCAAGTAACATACCGAAGAACAAAGGGAACATTATACGGGATTAACTAAATCCTTGACATAGAGGTTCGACCGATAAAAAACTTTGTAGAATATGTAGGAACCAATATGGTCATCCAGGTCCCGCTATTGGTTATTGGCCGTAGAGGTGTCTCGATCATGTCTACATAGTTCTCGAACCCGCAGGGTCTGCACGCTTAAGGTTTGGTGACGTTTCGGTAGTATAGATTTATGTATGGTGGTGGCCGAAGTTTGTTCGGAGTCCCGGATGAGATCCCAAACATCACAAGGATCTCCGGAATGGTCCGGAGGAAAGGATTCATATATAGGAAGTCCTGTTTTGGTCGCCGAAAAAGTTTCGGGCTCATCGGTAGTGTACCGGGAGTGTCGGTAGTGTACCGGGAGACCACCGGGAGGGTTATTTTGACCCAAGAGGCTTCATGGGCTGTGGGAGAGTAAATACCAGCCCTTAGTGGGCTGGTGGAAGTCCCACACAAGGCCCATGAGGTTTGAGAAGAAAAAATCCAAAGGTGGAGAGGTGGAAAGAGTTTCCAAGTGGAAACGAGGAATCCTACTCCTAATAGGATTGGAGTAGGACTCCTCCACCTCCAATTTCGGCCACATCTTGAGGGTTTGAAGCTGCCTCCTCTCTTCCCTCCCTCCTATATATACTAGAGGATTTAGAGGGAAAACCTAACCCTAATTTCCACGTGATGCCCTCTTCTTCTCTAGATCGTAGTTTCTCCTCTACATTGGTTTTGGCGGTGCTTAGACGAAGCCCTGCCGGAATTACTCTACCACCATTGCCGGAGCGCCGTCACGCTGCTGGTGAACTCTTCCTACACTCCACTTCCTCTTGCTGGATCAAGACGGTGGATATTGTAATCAAGCTGCACGTGTGCTGAACGCGGAGGTGTCGTCCGTTCGACGCTAGATCGGAAGGACCGTGATCAAGATCGCGAGATGGTTCGTGATGAGTTCGCGAGGCGGTTCATGATGAGTTCGCGGGAGGGATCGTGATGAGTTCATGGGACGGATCGTGATGAGATCGCGGGACGGATCGTGATGAGATCGCGCGACGGATCGTGATGAGTTCACGGGGCGGATCGTGATTGGATCGCGGGACGGATCGTGATGTGATCACGGGACGCTCGGCGATTTGGATTGCGAAGATGTTCGACTACACCAACCGCGTTTCTTCATGCTTCCCGCTTAGCGATCTACAAGGGTATGTAGATCCACTCTCCCTCTCGTAGATGCTCATCACCATGGATAGATCTTGCGTGTGCGTAGGAAAATTTATGTTTCCCATGCAACGTTCCCCAACAGTGGCATCATGAGCTAGGTCTATGTGTAGATGAGATCTCGAGTAGAACACAAAGAGTTTGTGGGTGTTGATTCTTAGATTGATTCCTCCCTTGTTCGGATTTTGGTTCAGTGGTATTGCGAGATGAAGCGGCCCGGACCAACATTGCTCGTACGCTTACGAGAGACCGGTTCCCTCAACCGCAACTTGTTGCATAGATGGCTTGCAGGTGCCAGTTTCTCTCACTTTAGTTGGATCGGATTTGACAAAGGCGGTCCTTGAGAAGGTTGAAAAGCAACTAGTGTATCACCGTTGTGGTTTTTGCGTAGGTGAGAATTGTTCTTGCTAGATACCCATAGCAGCCACGTAAAACATGCAACAACAATTAGAGGACGTCTAACTTGTTTTTGCAGGGTATGTTCTGATGTGATATGGACAATTACATGATGTGATATATGTGATGTATGAGATAATCATGTGATGTATAGAATATCACGACTTGCATGTTGATGAGTACGGCAACCGGCAGGAGCCATAGGGTTGTCTTTAATTATTGTATGACCTGCGTGTCAATCATTAAGCGCTATGTAATGCTTTACTTTATCACTATGGTAGCAATAGTAGTAGAAGCATGTTGGGCGCGATAACCCCGATGGCGACACGTTGATGGAGATCATGGTGTCATGCCGGTGACGATGGAGATCATGCCGGTGCTTTCTAGATGGAGATCAAAAGCACAAGTTCATGGCCATATCATGTCACTTATGATTTGCATGTGATGTTAATCCTTTTATGCACCTTGTTTTGCTTAGGACGACGGTAGCATTATAAGGTGATCCCTCACTTTAATTTCAAGATAAATTGTGTTCTCCCCGAGTGTGTACCATTGTGAAAGTTTGTCGTGTTGAGACACCACGTGATGATCGGGTGTGATAGACTCTACGTTCACATACAGCGGGTGCAAGCCAGTGTTGCACATGTAGAACACTCGGGTTAAACTTGACGAGCCTAGCATGTACAGACATGGCCTCGGAACACAAGAGACCAAAAGGTCGAACATGAGTCATATAGTAGATATGATCAATATGATGATGTTCACCATTGTAACCACCTCAACTTACGTGATGATCGGACTTGAGTTGGTGAATTTGGATCATGTATCACTCGAATGACTGGAGGGATGTCAATTTGAGTGGGAGTTCTTAAGTAATATGATTAATTGAACTCATTATCGTGAACATTGTCAGTAGTGCCTTTGCAAAATTATGTTGTAGATTACTAGCTCACATTGGAGCTCCCTTTAATTTTTATATGTTCCTAGAGAAATAGAGTTGAAAGATGATGGTAGCAATATTGTGGACTGGGTCCGTGATCTGAGGATTGTCCTCGTTGCTGCATAGAAGGCTTATGTCCTTTATGCACCGCTCGGTGCGCCAACCCCTCTAGCGTCGTCTGTAGATGTTGTGAACATCTGACATGCACGTTCTGATGACTACTTGATAGTTTAGTGCGTCATGCATTACGGCTTAGAATTGAGGCTCCGAGACGTTTTGAACGCCACGGAACATATGAGATGTTCTAAGAGCTGAGATTGTGATATCAGGCTTGTGCCCGTGTTGCGAGATATGAGATCTCCAACAAGATTCTTTGCCTGTAAGATGAAAGAGAATAGCTCAATCGTTGAGCATGTACTCAGATTGTCTGGGTACTACAATCGCTTGAATCGAGTGGGAGTTGATCTTCCAGATAGGATAGTGATTGACATAGTTCTCCAAGTCACTGTCACTAAGCTACTAGAACTTGGTGATGAAGTATAAATTGCCAGGGATCAAAATATTGATCCCTGAGCTGTTCGTTATGTTTGACACTACGAAGGTAGAAATCAAGAAGGAGCGTCAAGTGTTGATGGTTAGTCAAACCACTAGTTTTGAGAAGGCCAAGAGCAAGGAGGGAAACTTCATGGATAGCAAGTCAGTTGCTGCTCCAGTGAAGCAACCCAAAGTTAAACTCAAACCCGAGAATAAGTGCTTCGATTATGAGGAGAGCAGTCGCTGAAGCAGAACAACCCTAGATGCTTGGTAGATAAGAAGGCTGGCAACGTCGACAGAAGTATATTTGATATACGTGTAAATGATGTGTACCTTGCGAGTACTCCTAGTAGCACCTGGGTATTGGATACCGGTTCGGTTGCTAAATGTTAGTAACTCGAAATAAAAGCTACGGAATAAACGGAGAACTAGCTAAGGGTGAGGTGACGATGTGTGTTGCAAATGTTTCCAAGGTTGATGTGATCAATATCGCACGCTCTCTCTACCTTTAGGATTAGTGCCAAACCTAAATAAATGTTATTTGGTGTTTTGCATTGAGCATGAACGTGATTAGATCGTGTTTATTGCAAAACGGTTATTCATTTAAGTTAGAGAATAATGGTACCACATACTTGTGGCACTGCCGCTAAATGTCATATTAATATAAGCGCATGAAGAAACTCCATGCTGATGGATCTTTGGACTCATTCGATTTCGAATCGGTTGAGACATGCGAACCATGCCTCTTGGGCAAGATGACTAAAGGACCCCGTTAGATGGAGTGGGCAAGTGATTCATTAGAAATGATACATGTTGATGTATGCAATCCAATGAGTCTTGTAGCGTACAGTGGATATCGTTATTTTTTACCTTCAGTGATGATTTGAGTAGATATAGTGTATATTTACTTAATGAAACACAAGTCTGAATCGTTTGAAAGGTTCAAGCAAATTCAGAGTGAAGTTTAAGATCATCGTGACAAGAAGATAAAAATTTATGCGATATGATCGTGGAGGTGAATATCTAAGTTACGAGTTTGGCATACAACTTAAGACAATTTTAAAGTTGTTTCACAACTCACGCCACCTGGAACACCATAGTGTGATGGTGTGTCTGAACGTCATAGTCGTGCTCTATTGGATATGGTGCGTGCTATGATGTCTCTTATCGTTTTTCTACTATAATTTTGGGGTTACGCATTAGAGACAACTACATTCACTTTAAATAGGGAACCATCTAAATCCGCTGAGATGACACCATGTGAATTATGGTTTGATAGAAACCTAAGCTGTCATTTCTTAAGTTTTGGGGCTGCGACGCTTGTGTGGAAAATGTTTTCACCTAATGAGCTTGAACCCAAAGCGGACAAATGCATCTTCATAGAATACCCTAAGAACAGTTGGGTATACCTTCTATCTCAGATCCAAGTGCAAAGTGTTTGTTGCTAAAAATGGGTCCTTTCTTGAGAAAGAGTTTCTCTCGAAAGAATTGAGTGGGAGGAAGATAGAACTTGATGAGGTTGTTAAACTTTTGTTCAACCAGAGAGTAGCGCAGCACAGGAAGATATTTCTGTGAAGCATACGTTAGTTGAGGAGGAAGTTAATGATGATGATCATGAAGCTTCAGGATCAGGTTACTATCGAACTTCATAGGTCGACAAGGATGTGTACTTCTCCTGAGCGGTACGACAACCCTGTCTTGGAGGTCATGTTGTTCGACAACGATGAATCTACGAGCTATGGAGAAGCGATGATGGGCCCGGATTCTGACAAATGGTTGGAGGCCATGAAATCCGAGAAAGGATCCATGTATGAAAACCAAGTATAGACTATGGTAGACTTGCTCGTTGGACGGCAGGTCGTTGAGTACAAATGGATCTTTAAAATGAAGACAGACGCTGATGGTAAATGTCACCATTTGTAAAGCTCGACTTGTTGCAAAATGTTTGTGACAAGTTCAAGGAGTTGACTGCGATGAGACTTTCTCACTCATAGCGATCTTGAAGTCTGTTGGAATTATGTTAGCATTTGCTACATTTTTCAATTATGAAATCTGGCAGATGGATGTCAAAAACATTGTTTCCTTAACGATTTACTTGAGGAAAGGTTGTATGTGATACAACCAGAAAGTTTTGTCAGTCCTAAGGATGCTAAAAGGTGTGCAAGCTTCAGTGATCCTTCTATGGACTGTAGCAAGCATCTCGGAGTTGGATTATATGCTTTGATGAGGTGATCAAAGTTTTGTAGTTTATACAAAGTTTACGAGAAACTTGTATTTACAATAAAGTGAGTGGAAGCACTATAGAGTTTCTCGTAAGCATATGCGGTTGATCTATTGTTGATTGGAAATGATGTAGAATTTCTGGAAAGCATAAAAGGTTATTTTAAAAAGAGTTTTTCAAAGTAAGACCTGGATAAAACAACCTAACTATTGAGCATCAAGATCTGTAGAGATAGATCAAAGATGCTTGATGAGACTTTCAATGAGTACATGCCTTGACAAGATTTTGAAAGAGTTCAAAATGGATCAGTCGGAGAGAAGTGTTCTCGCCTGCTTTGTAAGGTGTGAAGTTGAGTGAGACTCAAAGCTCAACCACGGCAAAAGAAAGAGAAAGGAAAAATGTCGTCCCATATGCCTTAGCCATAGGCTCTGTGTAGTATGCCATGATGTGTACCGCTCCTGTGTGTGCCTTGCCATGAGTCCTTCAAGGGGTACAAGAGTGATCCAGGAGTGGATCACCGGACAGCGGTCAAGATTATCCTTAGTAACTAAAAGACTAAGGAGATGTTTCTCGATTATGGAGGTGATAAAGAGTTCGTCGTAAAGAGTTACGTCGATGCAAGCTTTAAACACCAATCCGGATGACTCGTAGTAGCAATCTGGATACGTATAGTTGAGCAGCCATTTGGAATAGTACCAAGTGGAGAGTGGTAGCAGTGTTTACAGTTAGACATAGAGATTTGCAAAGTACACACGAATTTGAATGTCGCAGACCCGTTAACTATAAGACCTCTCTCACATGCAAAGCATGATCGAGCACCACAACTCATTGGGTGTTAGATTCACAACAATGCGAATCACATGGTGATGAGAACTAGATTATTGACTCTAGTTCAAGTGGGAGACTGTTGGAAATATGCCCTAGAGGCAATAATAAATTAGTTATTATCATATTTCCTTGTTCATGATAATCGTTTATTATCCATGCTATAATTGTATTGATCGGAGACTTAGATGCATGTGTGGATACATAGACAAAACCATGTCCCTAGTATGCCTCTAATAGACTAGCTCGTTGATCAAAAGATGGTTAATGTTTCCTAGCCATGGACATTAGATGTCATTTGATAATAGGATCACATCATTAGGAGAATGATGTGATGGACAAGACCCAAACTACAAACGTAGCATATGATCGTGTCAGTTTATTGCTACTGTTTTCTACATGTCAAGTATATGTTCCTATGACCATGAGATCGTGCAACTCATGGGCATCGGAGGAGTGCCTTGTGTGTATCAAACGTCGCAACGTAACTGGATGACTATAAAGGTGCTCTACAGGTATGTCCGAGGGTGTCTATTGAGTTGGCATGGATCAAGACTGGGATTTGTTACTCCGTGTGACGGAGAGGTATCTCAGGGCCCACTCGGTAATACAACATCACAATAAGCCTTGCAAGCAATGTGACTAAGTGTTAGTTGCAGGATCTTGTATTACGGAACGAGTAAAGAGACTTGCCAGTAATGAGGTTGAACTAGGTATGGAGATACCGACGATCGAATCTCGGGCAAGTAACATACCGAAGAACAAAGGGAACGTTATACGGGATTAACTGAATCCTTGACATAGATATTCGACCGATAAAGAACTTCGTAGAATATGTAGGAACCAATATGGTCATCCAGGTCCGCTATTGGTTATTGGCCGTAGAGTTGTCTCAGTCATGTCTACATAGTTCTCAAACCCGCAGGGTCTGCACGCTTAAGGTTTGGTGACATTTTGGTAGTATAGAGTTATGTATGGTGGTGACTGAAGTTTGTTCGGAGTCCCGGATGAGATCCCGGACGTCAAGAGGAGCTCCGGAATGGTCTGGAGGTAAATATTCATATATATGAAGTCCTGTTTTGGTCACCGACAAAGTTTCGGGCTCATCGGTAGTGTACCGGGAGTGCCGGTAGTGTACAGGGAGACCACCGGGAGGGTTATTTCGACCCAAGAGGCTTCATGGGCTGTGGGAGATTAAATACCAGCCCTTAGTGGGCTGGTGGAAGTCCCAGACAAGGCCCATGAAGTTTGAGAAGGAAAAAATCCAAAGGTGGAGAGGTGGAAAGAGTTTCCAAGTGGAAAGGAGCAATCCTACTCCTAATAGGATTGGAGTAGGACTCCTCCACCTCCAATTTCGGCCAGATCTTGAGGGTTTGAGGCTGCCTCGTCTCCTCCCTCCCTCCTATATATACTAAAGGATTTAGAGGGAAAACCTAACCCTAATTGCCACGTGCTGCCCTCTTCTTCTCTAGATCGTAGTTTCTCCTCTAGATTGGTTTTTGCGGTGCTTAGGCAAAGCCCTGCTAGAATTGCTCCACCACCATTGCCGGAGCGCCGTCACGCTGCCGGTGAACTCTTCCTCCTCTCCACTTCCTCTTGCTGGATCAAGACGGTGGAGATCGTCATCAAGATGCACGTGTGCTGAACGCGGAGGTGCCGTCCGTTCGGTGCTAGATCGGAAGGACCGTGATCAAGATCACGAGATGGTTCGTGATGAGTTCGCGAGACGGTTCGTGATGAGTTCGCGGGATTGATCGTGATGAGTTCACGGGACGAATCGTGATGAGATCGCGGGATGGATCGTGATGAGATCGCAGGACGGATCGTGATGAGATCGCGGGACGGATCGTGATGAGTTCGCGGGACGGATCGTGATTGGATTGCGGGACGGATCGTGATGTGATTGTGAGACGCTCAGCGATTTGGATCGCGAAGATGTTCGACTACACCAACCACGTTTATTAACGCTTCCCGCTTAGCGATCTACAAGGGTATGTAGATCCACTCTCCCTCTCGTAGATGCTCATCACCATGGATAGATCTTGCGTGTGCGTAGGAAATTTTTTGTTTCCCATGCAACGTTCCCCAACAGTACCTGGCTGACAAGAAGGCTGACAAGGTATATATGATATACATGTTATTGATGTGTACCTTACTAGATCTCGTAGTAGTGCCTGGGTATTTGATACCGGTTCGGTTGCTCACATTTGCAACTCAAAGCAGGTACTATGGAATAAACAAAGACTGGCAAAGGACGAAGTGACGATGCACGTGGGAAATGGTTCCAAGGTTGATGTGATCATCGTCGGCACGCTCTCTCTTCGATTACCATCAGGATTAGTGATGAACCTGAATAATTGTTATTTAGTGCCTGCGTTAAGCATGAACATTATATCTGGATCTTGTTTATTGCGAGACAGTTACTCATTTTAATCAGAGAATAATGGTTGTTCTATTTATATGAGTATTATCTTTTACGGTCATGCACCCAATGTTAGGGGTTTATTCATATTGAATCTTGATAGTGATAAAACACATGTTCATAACATTGATGCCAAAAGATGTAGAGTTCATAATGATAGTACCACTTCCTTGTGGCACTGCCGTTTAGGTCATATTGGTGTAAAACGCATAAGGAAGCTCCATGCTGATGGACTTTTGGAGTCACTTGATTTTGAATCACTTGACACATGTGAACCATGCCTCATGGGCAAGACTAAAACGCCGTTCTCTGGAACAATGGAACAGGCGAGTGACTTATTTGAAATCATACATACTGATGTGTGCGGTCCAATGAATGTTGCAGCGTGTGGTGGATATCGTTATTTTCTCACCTTCATTGATGATTTAAGTAGATATGGGTATATTTACTTGATAAAACACAAGTCTGAAACGTTTGAAAAGTTCAAGCAATTTCAGAGTGAAGTTGAGAATCATCGTAACAAGAAGATTAAATTCCTGCGATCTGATCGAGGAGGTGAATATCTGAGTTATGAGTTTGGCAGTCACTTAAGACAGTGTGGAATTGTTTCACAGTTGACACCGCCCGGAACACCGCAGCGAAATGGTGTGTCCGAATGTCGTAATCGAACCTTATTGGATATGGTGCGTTCTATGATGTCTCTTGCTGATTGCCACTATCGTTTTGGGGTTATGCATTAGAGACAGCTGCATTCACTTTAAATAGGGCACCATCAAAATCCGTTGAGACGACGCCATATGAACTATGGTTTGGCAAGAGGCCAAAGTTGTCGTTTCTTAAAGTTTGGGGATGTGATGCTTATGTCAAAAAGCTTCAGCCTGAAAAGCTGGAACCCAAAGCGAAGAAATGCGTCTTCATAGGATACCCGAAAGAGACAGTCGGGTATACCTTCTATCTCAGATCCGAAGGCAAAATGTTTGTCGCTAAGAATGGAACATTTCTTGAGAAAGAGTTTCTCTCGAAAGAATTGAGTGGGAGTAAAATAGAGCTTGATGAGGTTATTGAACCTTTACTTCAACCAGAAAGTAGCGCAGCGCAAAAAGTTGTTTCTATGGAACCTACAACGGTAGAAGAGGAAGTTAATAATGATGATCATGAAGCTTCGGATCAAGCTAATATTTAACCTCGTAGGTCGACAAGGGCGCGTACAACTCCTGAGTGGTACGGCAACCCTGTCTTGGAGGTCATGTTGTTAGACAACAATGAACCTACAAGCTATGAAGGAGCAGTGATGGGCCTGGATTCTGAGAAACGGTTAGAAGCCATGAAATCCGAGATGGGATCCATGTATGAAAACAAAGTATGGACTTTGGAAGTATTACCTGAAGGGCGAAAGGCCATTCAGAACAAATGGATCTTTAAGAAGAAGACAGACGCGGACGGTAATATCACTATCTATAAAGCTCGACTTGTGGCAAAGGGTTTTTCACAAGCTACGATGAGACATTCTCACCCGTAGCGATGCTTAAGTCTGTCAGAATCATGTTGGCAATAGCTGCTTATTTCGACTATGAAATTTGGCAGATGGATGTCAAAACGGCGTTCCTCAACCGTTTCCTTGAGAAAGAGTTGTATATGATGCAACCCGAAGGTTTTGTCGATCCAGAGAATGCTGACAAAGTTTGCAAACTCCAGCGATCCATTTATGGACTGGTGCAAGCATCTTGGAATTGGAATAAGCGCTTTGATGAGGTGATCAAAGCGTTTGAGTTTATACAAGTTTATGGAGAAGCTTGTATTTACAAGAAAGTGAGTGGGAGTTCTATAGCGTTTCTAGTATTATATGTGGATGACATATTGCTGATTGGAAACAGTATAGAAATGATGGAAAGCGTGAAGGAATATTTGAACAAGATTTTTTCAATGAAGGACCTAGGAGAAGCTGCTTTCATATTAGGCATTAAGATCTATAGAGATAGATCGAGACGCTTGATAGCACTTTCACAGAGCACATACCTTGATAAAGTTTTGAAGAAGATCAAAATGGATCAGTCCAAGAAGGGGTTCTTGCCTGTGTTACAAGGTGTGAAGTTGATTAAGACTCAATGCCCAGTGATTGCAGAAGATAAAGAAAAGATGATCGTCATCCCCTATGCTTCAGCCATAGGCTCTATCATGTATGAAATGATGTGCACAAGACCCGATGTTAGCCTTGCCATAAGTATGGCCGGAAGGTTTCAAAGTGATCCTAGAATGGAGCACTGGCAAGCGGTCAAGAATATCCTTAAGTACCTGAAAAGGACTAAGGAAATGTTTCTCGTTTATGGAGGTGATGAAGAGCTCATCGTAAAAGGTTACGTCGATGCAAACTTTGACACTGATCCGGACGACTCTAAGTCGCAAACCAGATACATATTTATTCTTAACGGGGGAGCGGTAAGCTAGTGCAGTTCCAAGCAAAGTGTGGTAGCTGATTCTACGTAAGAAGCGGAGTACATCGCAGCCTCGGAGGCGGTGAAGGAAGGTGTCTGGATGAAGCAGTTCATGACAGATCTTGGAGCAGTGCCTAGTGCACTGAATTCAATGAACATGTTCTGTGACAACACTGGTGCCATTGCTCTAGCCAAGGAACCAAGGTTTCACAAGAGGACCAGACACAAGTGACGCTTCAACTCCATCCGGTATTACATCGAGGAGAAGAAAATAAATATTTGCAAAGTGCACACGGATCTGAATGTTGCAGATCCGTTGACTAAACCTATTCCAAGGGCTAAACATGATCAACACCAGAACTGAATGGGTGTTCGATTCATAACCGTGTAAATCACATAGTGATGTGAACTAGATTATTGACTCTAGTGCAAGTGGGAGACTGTTGGAAATATGCCCTAGAGGCAATAAATAAAGTGTTTATTATTATATTTCCTTGTTCATGATAATCATTTATTATCCATGCTATAATTGTATTGATTGGAAACACATTGCATGTGTGGGTAAATAGACAACACTATGTCTCTAGTATGCCTCTAGTGAACTAGCTCGTTAATCAAAGATGGTCAAGGTTTCCTAGCCATTGACATGTGATGTCATTTGATAACGGGATCACATCATTAGGAGAATGATGTGATGGACAAGACCCAAACTACAAACGTAGCATATGATCGTGTCAGGTTATTGCTACTGTTTTCTACATGTCAAGTATATGTTCATATGACCATGAGATCATGCAACTCATGGACATCGGAGGAGTGCCTTGTGTGTATCAAACGTCGCAATGTAACTGGGTCACTATAAAGGTGCTCTACAGGTATCTCCGATGGTGTCTGTTGAGTTGGCATGGATCGAGACTGGGATTTGTTACTCCGTGTGATGAAGAGGTATCTCGGGGCCCACTCGGTAGTACAACATCACAATGAGCCTTGCAAGCAATGTGAATAATTTTTAGTTGCGGGATCTTGTATTATGGAACGAGTAAAGAGACTTGCCGGTAACGAGGTTCAACTAGGTATGGAGATACCGACGATCGAATCTCGGGCAAGTAACATACCGAAGAACAAAGGGAACATCATACGGGATTAATTGAATCCTTGACATAGAGGTTCGATCGATAAAGATCTTCATAGAATATGTAGGAACCAATGTGGACATCCAAGTCCCGCCATTGTTTATTGACCATAGAGGTGTCTCGGTCATGTCTACATAGTTCTCGAACCCGCAGGGTCTGCACACTTAAGGTTTGGTGACGTTTCAGTAGTATAGAGTTATGTATGGTGGTGACCGAAGTTTGTTTGGAGTCCCGGATGAGATCCCAGACGTCACGAGGAGCTCCGGAATGGCTCGGAGGTAAAGATTCATATATAGGAAGTCCTGTTTTGGTCGCCGGAAAAGTTCCGAGCTTATCGGTAATGTACCGGGAGTGTCGGTAGTGTACCGGGAGACCTCTGGGAGGGGTATTTCGACCCAAGTGGCTTCATGGGTTGTGGGAGAGTGAATATCAGCCCTTAGTGGGTTGGTGGAAACTCCCAAACAAGGCCCATGTGGCTAGAGAAGAAAACCCAATAGGAAAAAGGTGGAAAAAGGCAAAAAAGGATGAATCCTAGTCCTACTAGGATTGGAGGTGGACTCCACCTCCTCCACCTCCTTCGGCCGAAGCCTCCAAGTCTTGGAGGCCAAGGCTGCCTCTCCTCCTCCCTCCCTCCTATATATACTGGTGGATTTCTAGGGTTTTGCACTAGTTTTTCAGCCACGTGCTACCCGTTCCTCCAGTGCATAGTTTTTCCTCTAGATTGGATTTCTGCAGTGCTTAGGCGAAGCCCTGCCGGAATTGCTCCACGACCATCGCCGGAGCGCCGTCACGCTGTCGGCGAACTCTTCTACCTCTCCACTCTCTCTTGCTGGATCAAGACGGCAAAGATCGTCATCAAGCTGTACGTTTGCTGAATGCGGAGGTGTCGTCCGTTCGGCGCTAGATCGGAAGGATCGTGATCAAGTTTCTGGGACGGATCGTGATCAAGTTCGCAGGACAGATCGTGATTAGATCGCGGGACGGGTCGTGATTGGATCGCGGGACGCACGGCGATTTGGATCGCGAAGACGTTCGACTACACCAACCGCGCTTCTTAACGCTTCCCGCTTACGATCTACAAGGGTACGTAGATCCACTCTCCCTCTCGTAGATGCTCATCACCATGGATAGATCTTCGTGTGCGTAGGAAATTTTTTGTTTTCCATGCAGCGTTCCCCAACACTAGCTACCTACGTCCATGCATCTTTTTAATTCTAGTTTCAATATCATTATCATGCTTGATTAATTATTATTAGATTGAATTTTATTTTCGTAAAGTGCATGAGGCAGGAGCAGGGGAATAGTTTATGCGCATACTACGTTTGCAAGAACATTGACATGATGATGCAGAGATGAAAGAAATATTTCGATACGTTTGTCAGAACACTATCCATAATTTTTTCGTCATGTTCTAGCTAATATATATATACACACAACTAATATATTCATCTTGATCTCCATCTTGTAGCTGACGGAGATGCGGGGGCAATTCAAAAGGAAATAGTTGGATTTCTGATCGACAAGGTCATAGATCCCAAAGAAGAATACCACTATAAGATCAAAAACAAGTAATGCCTGCATATATATGTAATGATCCTCAAATTGTAAGAGAAATTTTATATATATATATATATATATATATATATATATATATATATATATATGACAACTGATTCGCACGACCGGGTGTAGTTACACCCATTTTTGTTTGGTATGTTGTAGGTACTATGTATCACATTGAAGAATATATACGCGTACTCTGTAGTATATAAGAATATTTAGATAGTATATATACTACTTTTTTGGTAGTATGTACCGTATTTTTACCATACTAATTTTTACGTACATATTTGTACATATTTCATAATATGATAAAAACTATGAGTCAACTTCAAATTTTTACATATAAAAAACTTTGGAATATCTTGTATATAGTATGTGAACATACCCAAATTGATAAATTAGTATATATGCTACCACATGGTAGTATATGAGGCATGGGAGTAATTACACCCGGTAGTAGGAGGTATTTTCCCTGCTACCCAAAGGAAAATTAATTAGTATATATGATCGGTTCTACGATAAATTCTATATATGTACAGTATGTAGTAGCGTAATATATGTTTGAAATGAAAAATAATTAAATGAAAAGACATAATTAAAAGAAAAATTAAACCATAATTAATTTATAAACCCCTAAAGGATTAAAAGGAAAAATTAAACAAAAATAGAAAACTAAATACTTTTAATCCCCTAGCCCACGACGCCGGCAGATGCCACGTGGTGGGCCTTTGGTGTCGGGCCGTGTTGAACCGGAACTAAAGGGGATGGATTTAGTCCCCACCCTTTAGTGCTAGTTCGAGAACCCTTACGAACCGTGACAATAGGCCGATTCTGCACTAGTGCACCTTCATCGGCGGTGGCCTCTTGTCATGTTGGATCTCATTCCTGACGAACGAGCACCTCCACATCAACATGAGCAGTCTGAGCCAATCGCCCTCATCGCACTCAGCAATGAGGTTCAAGAACCACTCCGGCCCAGTGTTACGGATTGATTCCACGTCGGGGATACGCCAAACTTTCGCCATAGCACGCCATAGGTCCACATCCCTTGGGCACCTGCAAAACACATGGAATGTGTCCACATCGCCTCGGAGTAGTCGTCTAGTCTCAAATAGACTTTGACAAAAGCGAGTTTCTTTTTGCCTTCAAATAGTTTTGTTTTGGGCCCATGGTTTGAAACAATTTGTTGAATCATTGGTTGAAGCTTAAACGCCCATGGACCCATTGTTTCCCACTTGTTTTTGGTTTTGCACTTCGTTCCTTGGTATTTTTATCATAATACTTATGTGATCACTTTCTTAATATATTTGTTCCTTCCACTTTTATTAGAACAAACTCAGATAATATATTTTTTTTTACTTAGCCCGCTCAACACCCTTTTATTTCATTTAACTTCATTGTTGCAACAAAAAAAATAGCCGGCGTCGGTGGCGCTAGAGCGACGTTACCTTGTTGGAGGAGTTGATTTCGTGGACTATTTTATGTAGTCCTTCTATTATCATGGGTTGTGGTTGATGTTCATGCATCTTGTTGCATGTCTTCGGTCACTTCATGGTCAATTGACCCGCATGCAAGGGCAATTGCATGCCACCGCGCTTGCTCACCCTCCTGCACCTCCGTAACGCCGTCGACATCTTTGCCCCCTTGACCACTTCGTCCTAGCGTCGAAACACGTTCGCACCCGAGGCGATGTAGCTCCTATAGTTGGCCATTGCACGCATGCCTTCCCTCACTCGAGCTACCCCCTCCTATCCCTCTCCAGAAACGCCCGCGTGCAGTACGTCTTCGTCCAGGACCGCCACCTATCCTAACTACCAGCCTATAGATATGTCGCCCCTCTTCGCTCTTGCGCGTGTGCCACACTGCATTGCCACCTAATCATATATACAAGACCCGAGGAACGGCCGAAAGGGCCTTCTTCCTCAGTCTCGACCATGAGCTCCGCTGCTCATTAGATCCGCCATCGCGTGATGCCTCTAGGAGCCCACACTCGAGTATCCACCCCATGCCTAATCCTCTTGATCTATTCAACCTCATGTTATGCTCACTCGAATCACTTGTCACAAGAATCAACGCCAACAACCACAACCCAACGACTGCTATCGTTGAGAGGAAGCATGCAGCGCCATCCATTGAACTCCTGCCATGCCTTGACCACCGTCGTGACCGTTGTTGTCCCCAGCATCCAACCATATCATCCCCGATCCCAGTTGAGCATCATCTTTGTCGCTAGCCTCGCCGGTGAGAGCCGCTAACTATCTCTCTCTCTCTCTCTCTCTCTCTCTCTCTCTCTCTCTCTCTCCCTCTCTCTCTTAAACTCTAGTGTGGCCCACAGTCAGCCACTTTAGTTAAGTGGGGGGCCACGATCGAATGAGTATGCGGAGGAGACATATTCCAGAAATACACCTTGGACGCGGCGTATTCTAGGATTTTCTGTTAAATCATGTAAAGTCAGTTTAAATCCATATTCAACGAAACTTTAAATACTCATGACTTCTATTTAACAAGCCTAGATGACATTTTTTTTTGCAGTATTTTCTTATGAAATTGGCATTCCAAAAAATTATTTTTGTGATATTTTTTTGCTATAAATCGCTAGTTTAGACAATACATTTGGATTTATGTGATATTACAAATGATTTTTCAAATAATTTTCCCAGAGGAAGAACAGCTTGGTAGGGAAGATCCAAGTACCTTGACTCTCACCTTCACCAAGGCACGCACACTACAATTGCTTGCTGACTTGTTGAAGTCACAACCCATAAAATGTGGAATTCATAGCAGTTTTGCATTTATTTCATTATGTAATTATTTTTATGTTTTGCTAGATGTGCTTGTATATGTTTCCGCATCTCCATGATGAATGTTTTGCTTAGGCACCAACATGAATACACGATCATATCAATAATGTTAATAAAATTTGACCACATAAGCATGTGAGTAATAATATGAATATTTTTGCTTTAATATAGTCGTGTATGTTTACTCATTTTGGCATTAAATATTAAACATGACCTGGATCAGGCGCATATTCAGTAAAAAGCATGACTTGTTAAACCAAACCCTTCATTGCTTCGTCTAGTCGTGGTGCCACTGAAGTAGCGGATCTAGCATAATAGGCCAAGATGGGTCAATAGTAAAACTGTTCATTAAAATTATTTTTTCATAATTTTTTTAACTTTTTTCCTGTAATATAAAGCTATTGAAAAAATCTTAGCGTGGGTCGTGGTCCACCCTTTCCACCCTCTACCTCCGCCACCGCCACTGAGTTGAACTTTCCTCTTGTTCAACCACATTTGCTTGATGTGGGGAGGTGGAATTGTCTCTATTTATGATTCTCTCGTATGAAAAACACTCCCTAGCTCCATTATAAGTTAACTGAAGTGTGTTAAGTTATACATGAAGGATTTATCAAGAAAGTTGTAAAACCTCTCAACTTGAACATGATGATTCTGCCACAAGGCATCCAAGACAACGTACAAACAACCGTCCACCCTGGGACCAATGAGCCATATAAGTAAAGCGAACCACAACATTTCCCCGCTGCTTATTAGAACTAATTAGACAGGCACGTTACAAGCTTACATTTGGAAGACATGACGATCAACCGACAAGGGGCCGCAAAACCATACATGTACGGACGTGTCGTCGAGTGGGTCTTGTCGCACTGCCACCATAGGCGAGAAGCGGCTATGGCGGCGTGCCATACCCCAAACTCTCGGAGCTCGGGCTCGGCGGCCGCGTTCCTGCAGGTGGTGCCGTGGCATCCTTTGACTTAGGCGCTCCGGTGTCACCCGCACCGACATGCGCAGGCCCGGCCGGGACGCCACGCACCACGGGCTCATGGGCGCCAGCGACCACCGGTGCGTGCGTGCGTGCAGTTTCAGTACCAGCAACCTTGGGCGCGCGTGGCGGTGGAAGAAAAAAGCCTGTGATCGGGGGAAGATCTAGCTCTGACGGAGCGTGTGCACCACCGGACACTCTTGTTCCAGACACAGGAGGACACCTAGCACTCGTGTGCGCGTCCGACGTTGGTGGCGCACGTGCACCCCCACCGGAAACTCTGGGTGCGCGCGGCGGTGGAAGAAAAAATCCCGTGATCGGGGGAAGGTCTGGCGCTGACGGCGCGTGTGCACCACCGGCCACTCTGGTTGCAGGCGGTGGAGGGAAGTTGGCACTCGAGTGCGCCTTTGGCGGCGGCGGCGAGCCTGCAGCACCACCAGAAACTCTGGCTGCTCGTGGTGGTGGAAGATAAAAGCCCGTGATCGGTGGAAGGTCTGATGTTGGCGGTGCGTGTGCACCATCCGACATTCTTGTTCCAGGCGATAGAGGGCAGCTGGCATTCGTGTGGCCTTCTGGCGTTGGAGGCGCACGTGCAAACCCACCGGAAACTCTGGGTGCGCGTGGTGGAGGAAGAGAAAAGCCTGTGATATGAGGAAGGTCTGGCGTTGGCGGCGCGTGTGCACCACCGGACACTCTGGTTGCAGGCGCCGGTGGGAAGCTGATGCTTGTGTGCCCCTCTGGTGTTGGCGGCGGTGCGCGTACACCACCGGAAACTCTGGGTGCGCGTGGCGGTGAAAGAGAAAAGCCCGTGATACGAGGAAGGTCTGGCGCCGGCGGCGCGTGTCTATCACCGGACACTCTGGTTGCAGGCGCCGGAGGAAAGCTGACACTTGTGTGCCCCTCTGGTGTTGGCGGCGATGCGCGTACACCACCGAAAACTCTGGGTGCGCGCGGCGGTGGAAGAGAAAAGCCCGTGATAGGAGGAAGGTCTGGCACTGGCGGCGCGTGTCTACCACCGGACACTCTGGTTGCAGGCGCCGCCGGAGGGAAGCTGACACTTGTATGGCCCTCTGGTGTTGGCGGCGGTGCGCGTACACCACCGGGAACTATGGCTGAGCGCGGCGGAGGGGAGCTGACAGTCGTGTGCGCCTCTGGCGTTGGCGGCGTGCGGACGTGACCACCACCGGAAAATCTGGTTGCGGGCGGTGGACTGACACTCGTGTACGCGTCCGGCGAGGGCGGCGCGCGGTCACCACTGGAAACTCTGGCTGCGGACGGTGGAGGCACGCTCGTGTACTCCTCTGGCGCCGGCGGCGCGCGCGCAGCACCACCGGACACGGTCGATCGCGGGCCGGGTACCCCTGAAACGGTGGGGACACGCGGCGGGGCCCTCACGCTGGGGTATCGGTTGATCACGTCGCACTCCTTTTGCAGCCTGCGCGGGAGGAGCACGCCGACGATGGAGCTGGTGACGGGGTCGCAGAAGACGTCGACAGCGTCGGCCGCCTCGCAGCACGGACGCGGCACGGGGCGCCCGGTGAAGAAGGACGCGAGCAGGTCGTGCTTGCACGAGCACAGCCGCGTCATCGACTCCCAGCACAATCCCGGGTCCAAGAGGGGAGCGGAGGGGAAGGCGTCGACGGTGAGGGAGCGCCGGGGCGCGGCGGCGAGGGCGACGTGCGTGAGGCACGCTGCCAGGAGCGCGGCGAGGATCGTGGCCCTCATGGCTGGTTTGGCTGGGTCGACCGCTTTCGTATCTGGACGCTGGAGCAAAGGTTGCCGTGGTCAGAGGTGTATTTATATTATACGGTGCTCTCGCAGGTGCTCGTGCTTGCTTTGCGACCTGTGGAGCCGTGGTTGTTCGACCGTTTTGTGTGTTAGCAGCACTTGTTACGCTTGATTAGCAGGCTAATGCTAGCATGTAACATTTACATTTTTTGTTGCGGCTGCTTCATATTGCCATTACTCGTATTGATGTTTGACTATGAACAGCAGTTTTCGTGAATTGAGAGAACGTAAGCGTGTTTTTTTTACGCAGGAGCGAGCGCAAGTGGTTAAAACACAAGGGAAAACGCTTCGTGAATTGCTTTATGAAGCTATACTTTATTGTAGTATAAGTGCATCTTGTACGCGTAACCTGTTCGCATATGACCGGATTCGTATGGTCCGGACGTGATTTGTCATTTAACATAGGCTTGTAGGTCCGTTGAACAGTCCGGACGTAATCTTTTTGGCAAACCCGAGACAAACGTGCAATGTTCTATGGGAGTACGGACAGTAGACACGTAGCACTTTGACACCCTTGGCCCACTCAAAACCCTTCCCGAAACTCGCGCCTCCTCCTTCCTCATTTTTTCTCCATCCTTCTTCCTCTCTTTGCCTTCGTCGCTGCTCCACCACCCCGGCCGCCACACCACATCCCTGTCGGGACTCTACGTCTATGTCACCTCTAGCGTTCTAGCCGGGCTCCATCCCGCTTTGCCTCCGTCGCCGTTCAACCCCTCTGCTCCGACCACCCTGACAGGTCCCATCCACTAGTGTTGTACTCACCATGCCCGACAAATGTTTGGTGAATTGCCGGAATTAAAAAAACTTTTCCCTTCTTCTTTCTACCGATGGATTCCGATTTGGAGTACATATACGAGCACTATGTTGAGTTTTCGGATGGCTCGTTCGACAAGGAGGACTACATGGATGAGACGGCGATCATGCAAGTTGTCCTTGAAGACGCAGAGCATGCAGAGGAGCATGTTCTTAATTTCAAGGGATCGGTCAAGGGTCAGCCAGTGCTCAACCGCAATAGGGCGCGCGGCCATTTGACACTGATGGTCGAATACTTTGCACCGGATGAACTTTTTGTTGACCATTTTCATCGGCGTTTTCGAATGCGCAAGATTTTCTTCGACCGTTTGTACTTTAGACCCATGGCATACAGTCCTATGATGGCTACTTCGTCTTGAAGAAGGACGACGTGAGAACGATTGGCTTCTCTGGTTACCAGAAGTATATGGTCGTGCTCTGGATGCTTGCATATTGCACGACTTCTACTTCGTGGGACGAGTGCCTACAGATGTCTGAGAGCACATGCAAAGATGCCATAAACAGGTTTACAACTGACGTGGTCGAGGTGTTTAGACCTCAATACCTAAAAGAATCAACTATGGCAGACGCCGAGAGACTGTTGGCAATTCAAGAAGCAAGAGGTTGGCCAGGTTTGCTTGGATCTCTTGACTGCATGTATTAAAAAATGATAGAACGGCCCGGATGCTTTAGAAGGGCAATACCAGGGTCGTGTTAAGAAGCCCACCATCATTGTTGAAGCAGTTGCATCATAGCATTTTTTATTTGACACGCTTTGTGTTGGGGAACGTCGCATGGAAAACAAAAAATTTCCTAAGCACACGCAAACCTATTCATGGTGATGAGTATCTACGAGAGGGAGAGTGGATCTACGTACCCTTGTAGATCGCTAAGCTGGAAGCGTTAAGAAACGCGGTTGGTGTAGTTGTACTTCTTCGCGATCCAAATCGCCGAGCGTCCCGCGATCTAATCACGAACCGTCCCGCGAACCAATCACAAACCGTCCTGCGATCTCGTCACGATCCGTCCCGCGATCCGATCACGAACGTCCCGTGGACTTGATCATGATCCTTCCGATCTAGTACCCAACGGACGACACCTCCGCGTTCAGCACACGTGCAGCTTGATGACGATCTCCACCGTCTTGATCCAGCAAGAGGAGGCGGAGAGGAGGAAGAGTTCACTGGCAGCGTGACGGCGCTCCGGCGATGGTCGTGGAGCAATTCCGGCAGGGCTTCGCCTAAGCACTGCAGAAATCCGATCTAGAATGAAACTATGCACTAGAGGTTAGGGTTTGCACGTGGCTGAAAATCAAGTGCCAAAACCCTATAAATCCACTAGTATATATAGGAGGAGAGGAGGAGGCTGCCTTGGCGCAAGGGCAAAGCCCTTTGCAGCTGGCCGAGCCAAGGAGGAGAAGTCTCACCTCTCCTCCACTGCTAGTAGGAGTAGGACTCTTCCTTTTTGCCTTTTTTCCACCTTTTTCTTTAGGTATTTTTCCTCCTGGCGCCATGGGCCTTTTGTGGTTGTTCCACCATCCTACTAAGGGCATGTTATTATTCTTCCACAGCCCATGGACCCTCTAGGGTAGAAATACCTCTCCCGGAGGTCTTCCGGTACACTACCGGCACTCCCGGTACACTACCGATGAGCCCGAAACTTTTCTGGCGACCAAACTGGAACTTCCTATATATGAATCTTTACCTCCGGACCATTCCGGAGCTCCTCCTGACGTCCGGGATCTCATCCGGGACTCGGAACAACCTTCGGTCACCACCATACATAACTCTACACTACCGAAACGTCACCGAACCTTAAGTGTGCAGACCCTGCGGGTTCGAGAACTATGTAGACATGACCGAGACACCTCTACGGCCAATAAACAATGGTGGGACCTGAACGTCCACATTGGTTCCTACATATTCTACGAAGATCTTCATCGGTCGAACCTCTATGTCAAGGATTCAGTCAATCTCGTATAACGTTCCCTTTGTTCTTCGGTATGTTACTTGCCCGAGATTCGATCGTCGGTATCTCCATACCTAGTTCAACCTTGTTACCGACAAGTCTCTTTAGTCATTCCGTAATACAAGATCCCGCAATTAACAATTAGTCACATTGCTTGCAAGGCTTATTGTGATGTTGCATTACCGAGTGGGCCCCGAGATACCTCTCCGTCACACGGAGTAACAAATCCTAGTCTCGATCCATGCCAACTCAACAGACACCATCGGAGATACCTGTAGAGTACCTTTATAGTCACCCAATTACGTTGCGACGTTTGATACACATAAGGCACTCCTCCGATATCCGTGAGTTGCATGATCTCATGGTCATAGGAACATATACATTGACATGTTGAAAACAGTAGCAATAAACTGACACGATCATACGCTACGTTTGTAGTTTGGGTCTTGTCCATCACATCATTCTCCTAATGATGTGATCCCGTTATCAAATGACATCACATGTCAATGGCTAGGAAACCCTGACCATCTTTGATCAACGAGCTAGTTCACTAGAGGCATACTAGGGACACAGTGTTGTTTATTTACCCACACATGCAATGTGTTTCCAATCAATACAATTATAGCGTGGATAATAAACGATTATCATGAACAAGGAAATATAATAATAAACACTTTATTTATTGCCTCTTGGGCATATTTCCAACAGTCTCCCACTTGCACTAGAGTCAATCATCTAGTTCACATCACTATGTGATTTACATGGTAATGAATCGAACACCCATACAGTTCTGGTGTTGATCATGTTTAGCCCTTGGAAGAGGTTTAGTCAACAGGTCTGCAACATTCAGATCCGTGTGCACTTTGCAAATATTTATGTCCTTCTCCTCGATGTAGAACCGGATGGAGTTGAAGCGTCGCTTTATGTGTCTGGTCCTCTTGTGAAACCTTGGTTCCTTGGCTAGAGCAATGGCACCAATGTTGTCACAGAACAGGTTTATTGGATTCAGTGCACTAGGCACTACTCCAAGATCTGTCATGAACTGCTTCATCCAAACACCTTCCTTCACTGCCTCCGAGGCTGCGATGTACTCCGCTTCGCACGTAGAATCAGCTACCACGCTCTGCTTGGAACTGCACCAGCTTACCGCTCCCCCCTTAAGAATAAATACGTATCTGGTTTGTGACTTAGAGTTGTCCGGATCAGTGTCAAAGCTTGCATCGACGTAACCCTTTACGACGAGCTCTTCATTACCTCCATAAACGAGAAACATGTCCTTTGTCCTTTTCAGGTACTTGAGGATATTCTTGACCGCTTGCCAGCGCTCCACTCCAGGATCACTTTGAAACCTTCCGGCCATACTTATGGCAAGTCTGACATCGGGTCTTGTCCACAGCATTGCATACATCATAGAGCCTATGGCTGAAGCATAGGGGATGACACTCATCTTTTCTTTATCCTCTGCAGTCACTGGGCATTGATTCTTACTCAACTTCACACCTTGTAACACAGGCAAGAACCCTTTCTTGGACTGCTCCATTTTGAACTTCTTTAAAACTTTATCAAGGCATGTGCTCTGTGAAAGTGCTATTAAGCGTCTCGATCTATCTCTATAGATCTTAATGCCTAATGTGAAAGCAGCTTCTCCTAGGTCCTTCATTGAAAAACTCTTATTCAAATATTCCTTCACGCTTTCCAGCATTTCTATATTGTTTCCAATCAGCAATATGTCATCCACATATAACACTAGAAACGCCACAGAGCTCCCACTCACTTTCTTGTAAATACAAGCTTCTCCATAAACTTGTATAAACCCAAACGCTTTGATCACCTCATCAAAGCACTTATTCCAACTCCGAGATGCTTGCACCAGTCCATAAATGGATCGCTGGAGTTTGCAAACTTTATCAACATTCTCTGGATCGACAAAACCTTCGGGTTGCATCATATACAACTCTTCCTCAAGGAAACCGTTGAGGAACGCCGTTTTGACATCCATCTGCCAAATTTCATAGTCGAAATAAGCATCTATTGCCAACATGATTCTGACAGACTTAAGCATCGCTACGGGTGAGAAAGTCTCATCGTAGTCAATTCCTTGAACTTCTGAAAAACCCTTTGCCACAAGTCGAGCTTTATAGACGGTGACATTACCGTCCGCGTCCGTCTTCTTCTTAAAGATCCATTTGTTCTGAATGGCCTTTCGCCCTTCAGGTAGTACTTTCAAAAGTCCATACTTTGTTTTCATACATGGATCCCATCTCGGATTACATGGCCTCTAACCATTTCTCGGAATCCGGGCCCATCACTGCTCCTCCATAGCTCGTAGGTTCATTGTTGTCTAACAACATGACCTCCAAGACAGGGTTGCCGTACCACTCGGGAGTAGTACGCGTCCTTGTCGACCTACGAGGTTCAATAGTAGCTTGATCCGAAGCTTCATGATCATCATTATTAACTTCCTCTACTACCGTCGTAGGTTCCACAGAAACATCTTTCTGTGCTGCACTACTTTCTGGTTGAAGTAAAGGTTCAATAACCTCATCAAGCTCTATTTTCCTCCCACACAATTCTTTCGAGAGAAACTATTTCTCAAGAAATGTTCCGTTCTTTGCGACAAACACTTTGCCTTCGGATCTGAGATAGAAGGTATACCCGATTGTCTCTTTCGGGTATCCTATGAAGACGCATTTCTCCGCTTTGGGTTCCAGCTTTTCAGGCTGAAGCTTTTTGACATAAGCATCACATCCCCAAACTTTAAGAAATGACAACTTTGGCCTTTTGCCAAACCACAGTTCATATGGCGTCGTCTCAATGGATTTTGATGCTGCCCTATTTAAAGTGAATGCAGCTGTCTCTAATGCATAACCTCAAAACGATAGTGGCAAATCGGCAAGAGACATCATAGAACGTACCATATCTAATAAGGTTCGATTACGACGTTCAGACTCACCATTACGCTGTGGTGTTCCGGGCGGTGTCAACTGTGAAACAATTCCACATTGTCTTAAGTGACTGCCAAACTCATAACTCAGATATTCACCTCCTCGATCAGATCACAGAAATTTAATCTTCTTGTTACGATGATTCTCAACTTCACTCTGAAATTGCTTGAACTTCTCAAACGTTTCAGACTTATGTTTCATCAAGTAAATATACCCATATCTACTTAAGTCATCAGTGAAGGTGAGAAAGTAACGATATCCACCGCGCACTGCAACATTCATTGGACCGCACACATCAGTATGTATGATTTCCAATAAGTCACTTGCCCGTTCCATTGTTCCAGAGAACGGCGTTTTAGTCATCTTGCCCATAAGGCATGGTCCACATGTGTCAAGTGCTTCAAAATCAAGTGACTCCAAAAGTCCATCAGCATGGAGCTTCCTCATGCATTTTATACCAATATGACCTAAACGGCAGTGCCACAAGATAGTGGTACTATCATTAACAACTCTACATCTTTTGGCATCAATGTTATGAACATGTGTGTCATCACTATCAAGATTCAATATGAATAAACCCCTAACATTGGGTGCATGACCATAAAAGATATTACTCATATAAATGGAACAACCTTTATTCTCTGATTTAAATGAGTAACCGTCTCGCAATATAATGTTCATGCTTAACGCAGGCACTAAATAAAAATTATTCAGGTTCATCACTAATCCTGATGGTAATCGAAGAGAGAGCGTGCCGACGATGATCACATCAACCTTGGAACCATTTCCCACGTGCATCGTCACTTCGTCCTTTGCCAGTCTTCGTTTATTCCATAGTTCCTGCTTTGAGTTGCAAATGTGAGCAACCGAACCGGTATCAAATACCCAGGCACTACTACGAGAACTAGTAAGGTACACATCAATAACATGTATATCATATATACCTTGTTTGTCGTTGGCCGCCTTCTTGTCAGCCAGGTACTTGGGGCAGTTCCGCTTCCAATGACCAGTTCCTTTGCAATGAAAGCACTTAGTTTCTGGCTTAGGTCCATGCTTAGGCTTCTTTGTAGGAGTAGCAACTGCTTTGCCATCCTTCTTGGTTTTACCCTTCTTGCCTTTGCCCTTGCCATTTTTCTTGAAACTAGTGGTTTTATTGACCATCAACACTTGATGTTCTTTCTGGATTTCAGACTCAGCGACTTTCAGCATCGCAAACAGCTCGGATGATGACTTGTTCATCCCGTGCATGTTATAGTTCATCACAAAGCTCTTGTGACTAGGTGGCAGTGATTGAAGAACTCTGTCAATGATCACCTCTTGTGGAAGGGTAATTACCAACTTAGCTAGATGGTTTGAATACCCAGACATTCTAAGTATATGCTCACTGATAGACCCGTTCTCCTCCATCTTGCAAGCATAGAATTTATCGGAGGTCTCATACCTCTCGATCCGGGCATTCTTCTGAAAAATAAACTTCAACTCCTGGAACATCTCATATGCTCCATGACGTTCAAAACATCTTTGAAGTCCCGGTTCTAAGCCATACAATATTGCACACTGAACTATTGAGTAGTCTCCAGCACGAGCCTCCCAAGCGTTCTTAACGTCTTCGGAGGTCATGTCTTCTGGTTGGTCACCAAGCGGTGCATCAAGGACATATTGTTTTTGGGAAGCCGTGAGGATAATCCTCAGATTACGGGCCCAATCAACAAAGTTACTTCCATCATCTTTCAACTTAGCTTTCTCTAGGAACGCATTAAAATTCAGGGGTGCTACTGCGCGAGCCATTGATCTACAACATAAATATGCAAAGGTTACTTAGACTATTGTTCAAGATAATGAGTTTAGTTAATCAAATTTACTAAAGCTCCCACTCAAATTGACATCCCTCAGGTCATCTGAGTGTCACATGATCCAAATTCACCAATTCAAGTCCGATCATCACGTGAGTTAAGGTGGCTTCAATGGTGAACATCATTATGTTGATCATATCTACTATATGACTCATGTTCGACCTTTCGGTCTCTTGTGATCCGAGGCCATGTCTGTACATGCTAGGCTCATCAAGTTTAACCCGAGTGTTCTGCACGTGCAAATCTGGCTTGCACCCGTTGTATGTGAACGTAGAGTCTATCACACCCGATCATCACGTGGTGTCTCGACACGACGAACTTTTGCAATGGTACACACTCGGGGAGAACACAGTTTCATCTTGAAATTTAAGTGAGGGATCACCTTATAATGCTACCGCCGTACTATGTAAAACAAGGTGCATAAAAGGATTAACATCTCATGCAATTCATAAGTGACATGATATGGCCATGAACTTGTGTTCACGATCTCCATCTTCAAAACACCGGCATGATCTCCATCGTCACCGGCACAACACCATGATCTCCATCATCTTGATCTCCATCAATGTGCTGCCATTGGGGTTGTGGCGCCAGCCCTGCTTCTACTTCTATTGCTAGCACTTAGCGATAAAGTAAAGCATTACATAGCGCTTAATGATTGACACGTAGGTCATACAATAATTAAAGACAACCCTATGGCTCCTGCCGGTTGCCGTACTCATCGACGTGCAAGTCGTGAAATTCTATACATCACATGATCATCACATACATCACATATATCACATCATGTAATTGGCCATATCACATCACAACATACCCTGCAAAAACAAGTTAGACGTCCTCTAATTGTTGTTGCAAGTTTTACGTGGCAGCTACGGGTATCTAGCAAGAACAATTCTCACCTACGCATAAACCACAACGGTGATACACTAGTTTGCTTTTCAACCTTCTCAAGGACCGCCTTTTTCGGATCCGATCCAACTAAAGTGAGAGAAACTGACACCCACAAGCCATCTATGCAACAATTTGCGGTTGAGGGAACCGGTCTCTCGTAAGCGTACGAGTAATGTTGGTCTGGGCCGCTTCATCTGACAATACCTCTAAACCAAAATCCGACCAAGGAAGGAAGCAATCTAAGCATCAACACCCACAAACCTTTTGTGTTCTACTCGAGATCTCATCGAACCATAAACCTAGCTCATGATGCCACTGTTGGGGAACGTCGCATGGAAAACAAAAAATTTCCTACGCACACGCAAACCTATCCATGGTGATGAGCATCTACGAGAGGGAGAGTGGATCTACGTACCCTTGTAGATCACTAAGCGGGAAGCGTTAAGAAACGCGGTTGGTGTAGTCTTACTTCTTCGCGATCCAAATCGCCGAGCGTCCCACGATCTAATCACGAACCGTCCCGCGAACCAATCACGAACCGTCCCGCGATCTCGTCATGATCCGCCCTGTGATCCGATCACGAACGTCCCGTGGCCTTGATCACGATCCTTCCGATCTAGTACCGAACGGACGGCACCTCCGCGTTCAGCACACGTGCAGCTTGATGACGATCTCCACCGTCTTGATCCAGCAAGAGGAGGCGGAGAGGAGTAAGAGTTCACCGACAGCGTGATGACGCTCCGGCGATGGTGGTGGAGCAATTCCGGCAGGGCTTCGCCTAAGCACTGCAGAAATCCGATTTGGAGGAGAACTATGCACTAGAGGTTAGGGTTTGCACGTGGCTGAAAATCAACTGCCAAAACCCTAGAAATCCACTAGTATATATAGGAGGAGAGGAGGAGGCTGCCTTGGCGCAAGGGCAAAGCCCTTTGCAGCCGGCCGAGCCAAGGAGGAGAAGTCCCACTTCTCCTCCTCTCCTAGTTGGAGTAGGACTCTTCCTTTTTGCCTCATTTCCACCTTTTTCTTTAGGTATTTTTCCTCCTGGCGCCATGGGCCTTTTGTGGCTGGTCCACCAGCCCACTAAGGGCTGGTTATTATTCTTCCACATCCCATGGACCCTCTAGAGTCGAAATACCTCTCCCGGAGGTCTCCCGGTACACTCTCGGCACTCCCGGTACACCACCGATGAGCCCAAAACTTTTCCGACCACCAAACCGGGACTTCCTATATATGAATATTTACCTCCGGACCATTCCGGAGCTCCTCGTGACGTCCGGGATCTCATCCAGGACTCCGAACAACCTTCAGTCACTACCATACATAACTCTACACTACCGAAACGTCACTGAACCTTAAGTGTGCAGACCCTGCGGGTTCGAGAACTATGTAGACATGACCGAGACACCTCTACGGCCAATAACCAATGGCGGGACCTGAACGTCCACATTGGTTCCTACATATTCTACGAAGATCTTCATCGGTCGAACCTCTATGTCAAGGATTCAGTCAATCCCGTATAACGTTCCCTTTGTTCTTCGATATGTTACTTGCCCGAGTTTCGATCGTCGGTATCTCCATACCTAGTTCAACCTCGTTACCGGCAAGTCTCTTTACTCGTTCCGTAATACAAGATCCCGCAACTAACAATTAGTCACATTGCTTGCAAGGCTTATTGTGATGTTGCATTACCGAGTGGGCCCCGAGATACCTCTCCGTCACACGGAGTAACAAATCCCAGTCTCGATCCATGCCAACTCAACAGACACCATCGGAGATACCTGTAGAGTGCCTTTATAGTCTCCCAGTTACGTTGCGATGTTTGATACACACAAGACACTCCTCCAATATCCGTGAGTTGCATGATCTCATGGTCATAGGAACATATACATTGACATGCAGAAAACAGTAGCAATAAACTGACATGATCATACGCTACGTTTGTAGTTTGGGTCTTGCCCATCACATCATTCTCCTAATGATGTGATCCCGTTATCAAATGACATCACATGTCAATGGCTAGGAAACCCTGACCATCTTTGATCAACGAGCTAGTTCACTAGAGGCATACTAGGGACACAGTGTTGTTTATTTACCCACACATGCAATGTGTTTCCAATCAATACAATTATAGCATGGATAATAAACGATTATCATGAACAAGGAAATATAATAATAAACACTTTATTTATTGCCTCTAAGGCATATTTCCAACACTTTGTTTGACATGCCAGTGTCTCATGACATCAATGTGCTGAGCGATCACCGTTATTTGCGAGGCTGACTGAAGGCAAGGCTCCTCCTTGTCACTATATTATCAATAGACATGAGTACAACATGTGCTACAATCCGGTTGACCGTATCTATCCTTCATGGGCTACATTTGTCACCATCATCTCTAACCCATTTGGTCAGAAAAAGTCTCACTTTGCCCAAAGACAAGAAACAGCTAGAAATGATGTCGAAAGGGCATTTGGAGTCCTATACATACCCGTTTTGTGGTTGTTTGTTGACCTGCTAAATAATGGGATCCGCGGTCCTTGTGGGAGGTGATAACATGTTGTTTGATCATGCACAACATAATCATTGAGGATGAGGGTGAGGAAGCCGCTGCAGATTTAGAATTTGAGAATGTGGGTATCCTTATCAAACTTTCATACCAGAATCCGGCCACATTTAAAGAGTTTATTGAAATACATCAACAAATTTGGCATCCACCAACTCACGAGCAGCTGAAGGAAGATTTGGTTGAGCATCAGTGAACGATTAAAGGAACAATAATGTTGGAATGTAAATTTTGCATTTTTTTTTAATTTTGAACTAGTGTTGCATGCGGCTTTTTAAACTTATGTACTCTCTCTACGCGGCTATTTCAACGTCTGCACTCTATGTATGTGGCTATTTGAACATGTGGATTATAAAAAAAAATGAGAGAGGCCGGATGTAGTCGGATAGTGTTGGATTACGGCTTCGGCATCCGTGTACGTGGACGGATGCGGGCATAAATTTACGGGTTATCATTGGACATGCCCTAACTACATGAATTGGATGTAGACCTCTTGAAGAACAATAATTTCTTTGCTGGTGCGGAGCAGCTCTGGTCATCTTGGGCTCCGTTGGAGATAAAGTTTTTTGGATGGCTTGCCATGAGAGATAATAGATGGTTGACCTCTGATCGGGTCCAGGCCCGTCAACGCTGCATTAACCGTCGTGCTTGTTGAGTCTGTAAGTTTTTGAGAGAATCCATGGAGGGGCGCCAAGTGACTTGTGAGAAGCGCAGGGCAGCAATCAAAGAGGTGAAGCTGAGTATCCTTGCAGAACAAATGCAGACAAAGAAAATGAAGCAAGAATGCATGATCATTTTATATGCATAGAACTTTTCAAAAGGTGGCAGTCGCTTTGCGTATATTAGCATACGGTATTCCGGCTGATCTAGTTGATGACCACTTGGCCATGGACGAGAGTCAAGTCATCATGTGTGTCAAGCGCTTTGCAGTTGGAATTGTGCAAGTGTTTGGCCGAGAGTATCTGAGAAGTCCCAATGCTGAAGACGTCGCAAGGCTTTTGGAGATGAACAAAGCTCGCGGGTTTCCAGGTATGTTTGGCTCTATAGATTGCATGCATTGGAGTTGGAAGAACCGTCCTAAGACATGGCATGGACAATATTCCACGGCGCGAAAAAGGGTTTCACAATAATCCTTGAAGCGATGGCCGATCAAGAGACTCGGATATGACATGCTTTTTTTGACATGCCTGGATCATTGAATGACATTAACGTGGTTAATCGGTTACCACTAATCAATAAGATTGCAAAGGGTGATCTGCCAGCGATACAGTTCATAGCAAATGGCCACACATACAACTGTGGCTACATCTTGCGGATGGCATCTATCCAAGGTGGCAAACATTTGTGAAGCCATTGAAAAAACCGCAAGGTAAGAATTTTTTTTATTTTCACAATGCTCAGGCGGCGGCTAGGAAAGATGTGAAGAGAGCATTTTGGATTTTGCAAGCCCAATTTGTTATTGTTAGAGGACCGGCTAGATTTTAGGATCAAAAGATCCTTTGATACATCATGCACGCTTGTGTGATCATGTATAACATGATCATCGAGAATAAACGTGACTAAGATTTAGACTACTCTCAATATGGGCTCTTAAAGACATTTGGTGTGAATGCGACGTAGTGCTGCGATGCGAGAGTGATCCAATTTTTTCCAGTTCCTCGAGGTCAAGCCTTCCGACGCCCAGCGGCTCCAAGTTAAGGCAGATGCCGCGATCGGGATTGGAGTCGAGCTGTAATTAACAATGTACGGACGGCGCGAGCGTTGCCTCGCCGAGCTTTCTCAATGGACGGTTTCACTCGGCCGACCTTACCGGAAAAGACTTCCCAGTTATAATCGAAATTGTTTGCAAAAAAGAAGAAGAGAGTTATACTCGGGATCGGATCGGACTAGCTATCACGTATGCATGACCTACACGGCTACGCCCCTTGGCCCATATATACTTGCTGGCTCGTTCCACATCGCATCAGACCTAGCGCAGTATCACGCGTCAAGGGTGATCACCAATCTACGTACAAATCAGATCTATCCACCGTAGCCGGGCCGCCGTAACTCCGGCCGACATGGCAGCCGACACGTCGACGGCGTCCAAGAGAAGCAAGCGCGCGCCATCCACCGCGGCCAGCCTGCCGGAAGAGATCGTGTCCGAGATCCTGCTGCTGCTCCCGTCCAGGTCCATCCTCCGGTTCCGCGCCGTTTGCCGCTCATGGGCCGCCCTGCTCTCCTCCCCGGCCTTCAAGGACGTCTACGCCGCAAAGGCCCGTGCCCGCGCCCGGCGCATGGACAAGTTCGTCGTCTTCGCACCGTCACCCGACGCCAACGGGTCCATGGCGGCCTACTCCTGCGCCGGAGGCGCCTCCGTCGCGGATCCTCTCTTCACCGTCGACCGCGTGCGCGTTGACTTCATGTGCTTGTCGAGCAAGCCCTGCCATGGCGCCATGCTGTTCTCGGACACCCGCTCCGGCGTCTATTGGGTGTGTAACCCTAGCACCGGGGAGTGCGTCCCCTTGCCGGAGCAGCGCCGCGTCTTGGTGCAATCGAGCGCCGGCCTGGTCTACGATGATCGGACCAAAGAGCGCAAGGTGGTCCATCTCTTCAAGGACAGGACGCATTTCGGGTGCGATATTTACGCGCTCTGCAATCCTGCTCAGCGGTGGAGGCCGGCCAACCACGACGTTCAACTCTTGGGGTTCAACATACTGAAATTCGTCCTGGGAAGCGAGGACTCCGTGACAAAGGTACCTCCTGTGTTTGCAAATGGATGCTTGCACTGGTTAGCTTACCCGGCAAACATGGACACCCCGGATGGCCAGGATGCCATTCTCTGCTTCTCCGTCGACACCGAAACCTTCACACGGCTCAACGCACCTTCAAGCGTGCACTTGGCAGCAGTGTACAAAGAATTGGACGAGAACTTGCCGGCGGTCCCGATGCACCTAGCGGAGCTGGAAGGCTCGTTGTGCCTGGTTCATGATCTCCGCCGACGAGGGCAAGGTGGGAGCTGGCTAGATGTATGGATGCTCAGGGATCGTTTTTCCAATGAGTGGTCACTAGAGTATCGCATCGCTGTCACACCTCTTCTTGCACGAGATGTACATATCCCCCGGTTCATCACTGTACTCGGCTCCTCTAGTGACGGCGGTGACAGTTGTGCGGGCAATGAGCGGGAGAAGAAGAAGATACTGATCGCCACGTCACAACACCATGTCCTTGCTTACGATCCAGACAAGGAGGGTATCCAACTTGTCTTGTCTGCTCGTGAGACTAATATCCGGATCGGCCAAAAGGAGGCAGCTGCCGCGCTTTGGCTTGGTCTCTACGAGGACAACTTAGTCCGGGTTGGAGGGGGAAATCGTCGAGATAAGGAGGCATTATCAGCAGTTACCAAGATCATAGTGCGACTTCCCGTCAAGTCTATAGCTCATTCCATGTTGGTATGCAAGCAGTGGCGCTCACTCATCGAGAGTGAGAGTTTTATTACATCACACATGTCAATGAAGAGGCCGAAGAGGATTTTGATGGCCAATAATGGCCGTGCTCGCCGTGCTTTCTTTGAATTTACCTCGGTGGCAAATTGGCTTCAAGCTGCAAGCCCCGCTCTTGCTGACACTCTTGTCAACGATAAGGTCATATGCTCCAAACCGTGCCATGGACTCAATCTTATAAGCACCCACACCGATGACTTTGTGTGCAACCCATGCACAGGCGCTACCAAGTGTCTGGGAAGACATGGCAAATCGCACCTCACACCGGCCGGACATCATCACGGTCACGCATTTTCCGTTGGTAGGAACGTCGGTTTTGGTTTCGACCAGTCAACTGGAGAGCATGTGGCCGTCGAGATAGGCTACATCAACGGAACTTTGGCTTGCATGATCAAAACGAGCAGCGAGAAGCAGTGGAGCTGCATTGGCAAGCCGCCGAGGATGGTGAGTGATATGCCACCAGCGCATGTCGATGGGACACTCTACTGGATGAGCGAGCCCGGACGCGAGCGCGTCATCGTTGCCTTGGACATCTCCACCCGTGAATTCAACATCCTTCCGTGTGAACCAAGCTTGAAACATGACCGTCGTCGCCACGCGTTTCTCGTCGAGCTGAAGGGAACGCTGTCGCTCGTGGCCGTGGACGCCAGTGTGGGAGAGATGGTCATATGGATGATGCCCAAGAACATGTCCTCGCCGTGGGTTGGTGCATACAAGATATGCCTCGACGAGCATCCTGAGTATTCTCTCGCGAGGGGTCAGGTGGTAATGCCGGTGGAGATAGACGACGGTAACGATGCAAGGATCCTGCTCAACACGGGACGGGCTTTAGGGTACTACGACGCCAAGACAGGAGAGCTGGACAGCATGTACTCGTTGGACCAACTGAAGCTTCCCCGTGGCAGCTTGGCCTTCCCTGTCTTGTGCCAGGAGAGCCTGGCGCGCATTCAAGACGACGAACTTCCCAGCCGCGTCGCTCCCTCGGTTCGCGACGAAGGATGCAGGCCATGCGAGCACCCTGAGCACGCCGACACAAGGCTAGGGCAAGCACGACTCCTGCTGCTCAAGTGTGAGGGCGGCGCATGTCTTGATGTCGGAGCCGTCTACCGGAGCTGCTGCAGGAGGCTGCTTTGCGGGAGCTGCCAAAGCCGCTGCCTCGAGCACAGTCAGACACTTGCACTACGCCACGACCCTGTGCTCCCAGCTTACGGTCTTGATTGGGGTTGGAACATGATAGGTCCAGACACTACCTTGCCCTTTTGCCATCCGTCCGTGCCAGGTCCAGAGTACTGCTACTATTGCACGATCGGGGAGGGAGATGCGGTCCGTCATGTCTTCATGTCTATCAGAGATTACAGGCAAGGGAAGCAGTGGTGTCGCTTCGCCGAGTGTGGATACAGAACAGAGGGAGGTGCAGTCAAGGAGACGTGGGTTCGGAGGTACCTCAGGCCGTGAGAGCAATTCTGTTTTATGCAGGTTTTCCCTAATTTTTTTGGGGTGTTTAACCAACTACTCCCTCCGTCCCAAAATTCTTGTCTTGGATTTGTTTAGATATGAATGTATCTTGCAGATATGAAGTGTGAAATAGTCGACTGTAACTCAAGACATTGTACATTGACAATTCTTTCGAAATAGACTTTTGCTACTGTACATTATATCATCTCGAGCCGTGTATTTTTGTGATCCAACGTTCAGACATGGACTACACGAGAATTTTTTTCAGCTCTTTTAGGATGTGTTTGGTTCAGGATCGAAGTGGAATGATACCCTGTGATGGATGAATACAGGTCATTCTTTCACATATATCTAATGGTGCATACCAATGTATACTGATGGAACTGGACCAGCGATATAATCATTACCGCTCGTAGCACGACCACCAGGATACATGCTCGGAGGGCATTATAGGGAGATTGCAAGTTCTTTTTTTAAAAAAGGATATGCCCCGACCTCCACGTCTGGACGACGCTTAACAGATAATCCAGTCCACGCTTTTCCTCTTCATTCGGTGATTCCCTACACCTCTCATTCCTCACCCTTTCAGGTTTCGACCGCGCGCACTCGCCGCCTCTTCTACTGCGTGCCCACCGCTCGCGCTTCATGCTTGCGTTCCTCAGCGGCCGTGGAGACGAGGAGGTGCTCGTCGGCCTCCACCCATGTGGTTGATGGTTGTATTGTGCTCACTGTCGCGCTCACCTAGACGGTGCTCAACCTGCTCGTGTTCTGGCCATCACCACCGTTGCCATCGACGTGCATGCTGCATTGAATGTGTACTTCGACGAGAGCAATGTCTTCTACACGGCCATATCCTCCTCAGGGAGCACCTACGGCTATGATATGCTCTCGAGATGGGGCACTGAAGGGTGTTCTTGAGAGGATTCTTAGTGTGGTTCTTCTGATCTCTTATTGGAAGATGTCATGCTCTCGGATTTCTGTTTTTGTAGTTTGAAACTCTGAATGTCGTGTATGTATATGATTTTGGTTTCCTCTATATGGGAAGTTCCAATTTTGTTTGAAGTGTGGGTGTTGTTTTGTTGACACACGAACACGTCATCGTGTACCCTCGACGTCAGGGGTGATGCACCGCAGCTCACTTCGAGGGAGACCCGTCCGGCAGCGCGATACGCAAGACAACCGGCGGACGCTTTTATAGACCCGAAACCCCGCACGCCCGGGAGGGACCCCGTCAGGATGTGCGGCGGCTATGGGCTGCCCTAGGTCGACCTGATCGCCCCTAGGGCCTCGTGGATCGCTGTCCTCCAAGGAAAGAACGAACGAAGAACGAGGAAGAAGATACGAAGGTAACAGATAAAAATAGATGAACACGAAAGTGTAATTGGTAGATTGGTTCGATTGTGTATTGTTCAATCGGCCGTCATCCCCAACAAATATAAGAGGCGGCTGGACTTCCCATACAAGCAAAGGATCCATCTAGGCTTTCCTTACAAGAAAATTACATCAATTCACGTCTTAGAGTCCTAGTTCTAGTTCCACTCGGACTCAGCCCAAATCTGGCCCAATCTTCTGTCTTGCTTCTTGCATGGACCGTGGAATCTGCGTATGACCTCCGATGGAGACGGTCCAAATATCAATTTTGTGTGCCTCGACGAGGCCAACAATTCGTATGTTGATCACTTTCCCAAATAAATTCATCTTGAATACTCCACTAGGTCATTTTTAACTTTGAATCGGACTCACTCACGTAGCAGACTGAACTGTCCGAGTGTTGTAGCGTCTCTGCAGGCCGCATACCATCTCAGATGATAATGACCTTAAAACCAAAGTTGACTGTTTTGACCTTACGAACAACTTTCATGTTGAACACTTTTCCATCCGAGGCCATTTTAAACTTTCACTCGACCGGAACTTTCACTCGACCGGAACTTTCACTCGACCGGTACTTTTTACTCGGACGGTGACTTTCATTCGGACGGCAATTGCACTCGGCCAGTACTTTCACTCGACCGGTACCCTTCACTCGAATGGCAATTTCACTCGGCCGGATGGAAAACTTTTCACTCGACCGGACGGCAAACGTTTCACTCGGCCGGCAAACTTTCACTCGGAAGTCCCGAGTGAAACTCCAGGCTGATTTCGTTTTGCCTCTTCAGGTCGCATACGACTTTGGATTGAGAAGAATTATATATCAAAATCAATCGCCTCGACAACGGGAAACTTTTTCATGTTGTAAGTTTTTCCATCCGTGAACGTCTTGAGAGCCGAATGACTCGCGCAACCCATCAGACACGTGTATGGTGGGGCGCGTCATATTTCGCCTCGTGTGAGGGCTGCATTCGGATGACTCTAACTTTTGCATACGATCTCGGATTGAGACTTTTTATATATCAAAATCGATCAGCTCGACGAGGCGAAGCCAATCAATGTAGAACATTCCTTCATTCGAAGTTGTCTTGGAGGCGTAATCGACCAAAAACACTCAGAACATCTACATGACAATTCAAGTGTAATTTGGCCCTGGAAATGATGTCAAATTGTGATGGCCTAAACATTAAGGTTTTTTCATTCGGCAATATGAACTTTCTCGTAAATAAAACCTTTTCGTTTGAGTCCATCTTTACTGCATTTTGCACCGTGTCAAAATCAGGTGTCAACATGTTTAAGTAAAATTTGCAACCGATTGGAATGATTTGAAATTATTTTCAATGGAACTTTTGTAACCTATTGGGTGCTCCAGTGTGCAAGCAAATATAAATACCGACTAATTTCAAAATAAAGGTTGTGAAACGTGAAGCAAATTTGAGCTTCAGTTTTGCATCTTAGGTATGAACCGACTTCAGGTTAAGCAAGGAGTTTCTTCAGAATGCTTTGGTATGAAAGAGATCAAGTGACAGGTGAGAACAAGAGCTGGGATCATGTGACCAGCTTGCAACTACTGCACAGATTGATGTCTTGTTATCGGATTGGATCGGACATCTTCAGGAAAATTACAACAGATCAGATTCATTCAAGCAGGGGCGGAGCCAGCCTAGCGGGCCGTCCCGGGCCGTTTTTATGCACTGTAGCTATTGTGTACAGTAACTGCTACAGTTTACACTGCATCTGGGCCTCGCGTTCCGGGCCTGGGTCGTGGGGGCCTGGATGTGGATCCGTCCTTGCATTCAAGCATGTAGTATTAGATTCTGATCTGCATATGTGCTTGTCCTTGAGGTTAAGCCGACCGGTGGACAAGGCATGATGAATCGTGCACAAAAATAGGAACTGGCTAGTTTTTTTTTTTGAGAATGAGAGAAACACCTATAATTTTGTTCATACTCATAATAAATATAGGTACACTTATTTGGATTTAAGATTCAAGAAAATACAAAGTAACTCCTATGACTAAGAATTAGAATGAGATATCTTGAAAACAACTTCTTTACGGTATCAATATTTGCTCCAATAAATACTCCAAAGATTTTTGTAAAAGGACTCCAATTGGACTTAAGCAAAGACATTGTCACTCTTTCACCCACATGAACATTAGCAATAATGGTTTATAAAAGCGCCTTGAGTCGTCCATCCAAAAAGATGGGAAGTCTTGATCGATGAACGGCCGGGGATGATCTGCTAGAAGTGCATGTGTCGAATCCCTATATCTTCGTCATGGTGTCTATGAAAGATTTCACCTACACAAAGAATCATACCAACAAAAAAAGCTTGACACGACTACATAAACCATCAGATCCGAACAATCACACATGTGAGTATAGAAAACTCATGGCACCGCCAAAAAAATAAGAGGAAACATATTCTCACAAAACATTTTTTTGCAAAAACATTCAAACAAATCAGAATTTTTGTGACAACCAAGATGATTGGGTGCCCTAGGTGCGTGTAAATTTTTGTGGTGAAATAACATTTGAGTTGCTCTAGCAATAAAAGATTTATTATGAGCAAAATTTTGTTTTTATTTTGCCACAAGCTCTTCAAATATCGAAACACCACATATATTTGCATGCGCCCGGTGCGCAAACATCTTGGTTGCCATAAAATTTTAGTTTTTTTAAAAAAATTGTGTGCTATTTTTGAATTTAGTATTCATCGGTCAAACCCTGTCAACGTGTTCAAACAAGGTCAACATAGTCAAAATCTGGTTTTGGACATAACTTATATCGCTTTGAGACTTGAAAGAACAAATGTCTAGCAAAAAATCTTGAGGGACCAAGTCTATACTTTTGGGATACATGAGAGACCAAAAACATACTTTTCTCTTATTTTTGTTTGCTGTGTATATTGGTTTGTTGCTTAATGGTTTTTTACCTATATATATATATGCCTTGTTAAATACTACAAAATAGTGTGACTTGATGTTTGATATATGCTTGAGTGTATTTATATAAATTGTTGCTTTTGCAAATAAATTTGAATGCTTCTTAGAATTTGAATACTCTGTTGTTGAAAGTACAAAAAGTTATAATTACTCATAGTGTTACTGAAAATAGTTCCATTCCAACTCTCGAACCAAACACCAAAATGTAACAATTCCCGTGGAATGAATCCCTGAGAATTTCATTCAGTTTTTTGTTCACTTCTGCTTTGGTACAAACCCCTAAACAAATCAATAGAGAATATATCTACATACCCGAATGGTATTTTCTAAAAATACATTGATGCGAGTGCGTCCTATGTAAGTACCACCCGGTCCTATTTCAGCCCCCCCCCCCTCGACACACACACACACTCCCCCTCCGCTCCAAGCCACACCCATATACTCGTTTTTCTTTTCTGTTAAACCTCAAAAAAATGTGTGGCAACATGACTCAAACTCCTAACCTCCTGGTTAAGTGCAACTGTATTAACCAGGTGGGAGAACTGAGCCAACATGATGGGTTTACGTTGGGGAACGCTGCATGGGAAAAAAGATTCCTACGCACACGCTGGATCTATCAATGGTGATGGGCATCTACGAGAGGAAGAGTAGATCTACATACCCTTATAGATCGCTAAGCGGGAAGCGTTAAGAAACGCAGTTGATGTAGTCGAACGTCTTCGCGATCCGAATCCCTAGCCGTCCCGCGATCCAATCACGATCCGTCCCGCAATACAATCACGGTCTTTCCAATCTAGCGCCAAATGGACGGCAGCTGCGCGTTCAGCACACATACAACTCGATGACGATCTCCACCTCCTTGATCCAGCAAGCAAGGGTGGAGAGGTAGATAAGCTCTCCGGCAGCACCACTATTGGGGAACGTTGCTTGGGAAACAAAAAATTTCCTACGCACATGCAAGATCTATCCATAGTGATCAGCATCTACGAGGGGGAGAGTGGATCTACATGTCGGGGAACGTTGCATGGGAAACAAAAAATTTCCTACGCACACGCAAGATCTATCCATGGTGATGAGCATCTACGAGAGGGAGAGTGGATCTACGTACCCTTGTAGATCGCTAAGCGGGAAGCGTTAAGAAACGCGATTGGTGTAGTCGAACGTCTTCGCGATCCAAATCGCCGAGCATCCCGCGATCTCATCACGATACGTCCCACGATCCAATCACGATCCGTCCCGCGAACTCATCACGATCTGTCCTACGATCTCATCACTATCCGTCTCGCGATCTTGACCATGGTCCTTCCGATCTAGCGCCGAACGGACGGCACCTCCGCGTTCAGCACACGTGCAGCTTGATGACGATCTCCGTCTTCTTGATCCAGCAAGAGGGAGCGGAGAGGGAGAACAGTTCTCCGATAGCGTAACGGTGCTCCGGCGATGGTGGTGGAGCTATTCCGGCAGGGCTTCGCCTAAGCACCGCCGAAACTAATCTAGAGGAGAAACTACGATCTAGAGAAGAAGAGGGTAGCACGTGGCAATTAGGGTTAGCTTTTCCCTCTAAATCCTATAATATATATAGGATGGAGGGAGGAGAGGAGGCAGCCTCAAACCCTCAAGATCTGGCCGAAATTGGAGGTGGAGGAGTCGTACTCCAATCCTATTAGGAGTAGGATTCCTCATTTCCACTTGGAAACTCTTTCCACCTCTCCACCTTTGGATTTTTTCCTTCTCAAACCTCATGGGCTTTAGTGGAGGCTTCGTCCAGCCCACCAAGGGCTGGTTTGTCTCCTCCCACAGCCCATGAGGCCCCTCGGGGCGTGACACCCCTCCCGATGGTCCTCCGGTACCCTCCCGGCACTCTCGGTACACTACCGATGAGCCCGAAACTTTTCGGCGACCAAAACAGGACTTCCTATATATCAATCTATACCTCCGGACCATTCCGGAGCTCCTCGTGACGTCCGGGATCTCATCCGGGACTCTGAACAACCTTAGGTCACCACCATACATAACTCTATACTACCGAAACGTCGCCAAACCTTAAGTGTGCAGACCCTGCGGGTTCGAGAACTATGTAGACATGACCGAGACACCTCTGCGGTCAGTAAACAATAACGGGATCTGTATGCCCATATTGGTTTCTACATATTCTACGAAGATCTTTATCGGTTGAACCTCTATGTCAAGGATTCAGTGAATCCCGTATGATTTTCCCTTTGTTCTTCGGTACGTTACTTGCCCGAGATTCGATCGTCGGTATCTCCATACCTAGTTCAATCTTGTTATCGGCAAGTCTCTTTACTCGTTCCGTAATACAAGATCCCGTGACCAACACTTAGTCACATTGCTTGCCAGGCTCATTGTGATGTTGTATTACCGAGTGGGCCCTAAGATACCTCTCCGTCACACGGAGTATCAAATCCCAGTCTTGATCCATGCCAACTCAACAGACACCATTGGAGATACCTGTAGAGCACCTTTATAGTCACCCAGTTACGTTGCGACGTTTGATACACACAAGGCACTCCTCCGATGTCCATGAGTTGCATGATCTCATGGTCATAGGAACACATACTTGACATGCAGAAAACAGTAGCAATAAACTGACATGATCATATGCTACGTTTGTAGTTTGGGTCTTGTCCATCACATCATTCTCCTAATGATGTGATCCCGTTATCAAATGACATCTCATGTCCATGACTAGGAAACCTTAACCATCTTTTGATAAACAAGCTAGTCTACTAGAGGCATACTAGGGACATGGTGTTGTCTATGTATCCACACATGTATCTGAGTTTCCGATCAACACAATTATAGCATGGATAATAAACGATTATCATGAACAAGGAAATATGATAATAACTAATTTATTATTGCCTCTAGGGAATCTCTCCAATAGTCTCCCACTTGCACTAGTGTCAATAATCTAGTTCACATCACCATGTGATTCGCATTGTTATGAATCTAACACCCAATGAGTTCTGGGGCTCGATCATGCTTTGCATGTGAGAGAGGTCTTATAGTCAACGGGTCTGCGACATTCAGATCCGTGTGTACTTTGCAAATCTCTATATCTAACTGTAAACACTGCTACCACACTCCACTTGGTACTATTCCAAATGGCTGCTCCACTATACGTATCCAGATTGGTACTACGAGTCATCCGGATTGGTGTTTAAAGCTTGCATCGACGTAACTCTTTACGACAAACTCTTTATGACCTCCATAATCGAGAAACATCTCCTTAGTATTTTAGTTACTAAGGATAACTTTGACCGCTGTCCAGTGATCCTACTCCTGGACCACTCTTGTACCCCTTGACAGACTCATGGCAAGGCACACATAGGTGCGGTACACAGCATGGCATAATATAGAGCCTATGGCTAAGGCATAGGGGACGACATTCGTCCTTTCTCTTTCTTCTGCCATTGTCGAGCTTTGAGTCTCACTCAACTTCACACCTTACAAATCAGGCGAGAACTTTTTCTCTGACTGATCCATTTTTGAACTCTTTCAAAATCTTGTCAAGGTATGCACACATTGGAAGTCTCATCAAGCATCTTGATCTATCTCTATAGATCTTGATGCTCAACAATTAGGTAGATTTATTCAGGTCTTCCTTTGAAAAACTCTTTTCAAACAACTGTTTATGCTTTCCAGAAATTCTACATCATTTCCGATCAACAATATGTCAACCACATATGCTTACCAGAAACTCTATAGTGCTCCCACTCACTTTATTGTAAATACAAGTTTCTCATAAACTTTGTATAGACTCAAAAACTTTGATCACCTCATCAAAGTGTATATTCCAACTCCAAGATGCTTGCTTCAGTCCATAGAAGGATCAATGAAGTTTGCTCACCTTTTAGCATCCTTAGGACTAACAAAATCTTCTGGTTGTATCACATACAACCTTTCCTTAAGTAAACTGTTTAAGGAAACGATGTTTTGTCATCCATTTGCCAGATTTCATAATTGAAAAATGCAGCAACCGATAACATAATTCCAACAGACTTTAGCATCGCTACGAGTGAGAAAGTCTCATCGCAGTCAAATTATTGAACTTGTCGTAAACTTCTTTTGCAACAAGTCGAGCTTTATAAATGGTGACATTTACCATCAGCGTCTGTCTTCATCTTAAAGGTCCAATTGTACTCAACGACCTGCCATCCAACGAGCAAGTCTACCAAAGTCTATACTTGGTTTTCATACATGGATCCTTTCTTGGATTTCATGGCCTCTAACCATTTATCAGATTACATACATCCAACGAGATTTGATAGTAACTTGATCCGAAGCTTCATGATCAACATCACTAACTTCCTCTTCAACTAACGTAGGCTTCACAGAAACATCTTCCTGCGCTGCTCTACTCTCTGGTTGAACAAAGGTTTAACAACCTCATCAAGTTCTATCTTCCTCCCACTCAATTCTTTCGAGACAAACTCTTCCTCGAGAAACGACCCGTTTTTAGCAACAAACACTTTGCACTTGGATCTGAGATGGAAGGTATACCCAACTGTTCTTAGGGTATTCTATGAAGATGCATTTGTCCGCTTTGGGTTCGAGCTTATTAGGTGAAAACATTTTCCACACAAGCGTCGTATCCCCAAACATTAAGAAATGATAGCTTAGGTTTCTATCAAACCATAATTCACACGAGGTCATCTCAACGGATTTAGATGGTGCCCTATTTAAAGTGAATGTAGTTGTCTCTAACGCATAACCCCAAATTTATAGTAGCAAAATGATAAGAGACATCACAGCAAGAACCATATCCAATAGAGTACGACTATGACGTTCGGACGCACCATCACACTATGGTGTTCTAGGTGGCGTAAGTTGTGAAACAACTTTCACATTGTCTTAAGTTGTATTCCAAACTCGCAACTCAGATATTCACCTCCATGATCATATCGCGGATATTTTTATCTTCTTGTCACGATGATCTTAAACTTCACTTTGAATTTGCTTGAACCTTTCAAGTGATTCAGACTTGTGTTTCATTAAGTAAATATCCACAATATCTACTCAAATCATGAGTGAAGGTAAGAAAATAATTACATCCACCGCACGCTACAAGACTCATTGGATCGCATACATCAACATGTATTATTTCCAATGAACCACTGGCCCGCTCCATCAATCCGGAAAACGGGGTCCTTAGTCATCTTGCGAAAAAGGCATGGTTCGCATGTCTCAACCGATTCGAAATCGAATGAGTCCAAAGATCCATCGACATGGAGTTTCTTCATGCGCTTTATACCAATATGACATTTAGCGGCAGTGCCACAAGAATGTGGTACTATCATTACTAACTTTGTATCTTTTGGAATCAATGTTATGAACATGTGTATTACTACGATCAAGATTTCAACAAACCATTCTCACTGGGTGCATGACCATTGAAGGTATTATTCATGTAAACAGAATAACCATTATTCTCTAACTTAAATGAATAACCGTGTTGCAATAAACACGATCTAATCACGTTCATGCTCAACGCAAAACACCAAATAACATTTATTCAGGTTCGTCACTAATCTGGAAGGTAGAAAGAGCGTGCGATGTTCATCACATCAACCTTGGAAACATTTCCAACACACATCGTCACCTCACACTTAGCTAGTCTCCATTTATTCCGTAGCTTTTACTTCGAGTTACTAACATTTAGCAATCGAACGGGTATCCAATACCCAGGTGCTACTAGGAGTACAAGCAAGGTACACATCAATAACGCATATATCAAATATACTTTTGTCGACGTTGCCAACCTTCTTATCTACCAAGTATCTAGGGTTGTTCCGCTTCAACGATCGCTCTCCTCATAATCGAAGCACTTAGTCTCGGGTTTGGGTTCAACTCTGGGTTGCTTCACTGGAGCAGCAACTGACTTCCTATCCATGAAGTTTCCCTCCTTGCTCTTGCCCTTCTCGAAACTAGTGGTTTGACTAACCATCAACACTTGACGCTCCTTCTTGATTTCTACCTTCGCGGTGTCAAACATCGCAAATAGCTTAGGGATCATTAATTCTATCCCTGGCATTTTATAGTTCATCACCAAGTTCTAGTAGCTTAGTGACAGTGATTTTGGAGAACTATATCAATCACTATCTTATCTGGAAGATCAACTCCCACTCGATTTAAGCGATTGTAGCACCCAGACAATCTAAGCACATGCTCAATGATTGAGCTATTCTCTTTCATCTTGCAAGCAAAGAATCCTTTTGGAGATCTCATATCTCGCAACATGGGCATGAGCCTGAGATCCTAATTTCAGCTCTTAGAACATCTCATATGTCGCGTGACGTTCAAAACGTTTTGGAGCCTCAATTCTAAGCCGTAATGCATGATGCACTAAACTATCAAGTAGTCATCAGAACATGCATGTCAGATGTTCACAACATCTACAAACGATGCTAAAGGGGTTGGTGCACTGAGCGGTGCATTAAGGACATAAGCCTTCTCTGCAGCAATGAGGACAATCCTCAGATCACGGACCCAGTCCGCAATATTGCTACCATCATCTTTCAACTCTGTTTCTGTAGGAACATATAAAAAATTCAAGGGAGCTACAGCGCGAGCTAGTAACCTACAACATAATTTGCAAAGACACTACTGACTAAGTTCATGATAATGAGTTCAATTAATCATATTACTTAAGAACTCCCACTCAAATTGACATCCCTCCGGTCATTCGACTGATACATGATCCAAATTCACCAACTCAAGTCCGATCATCACGTGAGTTGAGGTGGCTTCAATGGTGAACATCATTATGTTGATCATATCTACTATATGACTCATGTTCGGCCTTTCGGTCTCTTGTGTTCCGAGGCCATGTCTGTACATGCTAGGCTCGTCAAGTTTAACCTGAGTGTTCTGCATGTGCAACACTGGCTTGCACCCGTTGTATGTGAACGTAGAGTCTATCACACCCGATCATCACGTGGTGTCTCAACATGACGAAATTCGCAATGGTGCACACTCGGGGAGAACACAATTTATCTTGAAATTTAAGTGAGGGATCACCTTATAATGCTACCGTCGTACTAAGCAAAACAAGGTGCATAAAAGGATTAACATCACATGCAATTCATAAGTGACATGATATGGCCATGAACTTGTGCTTTTGATCCCATCATGAAAGCACCGGCATGATCTCCATCGTCACCGGCATGACACCATGATCTCCATCATCTTGATCTCCATCAACGTGTCGCCATCGGGGTTGTCGCGCCCACCATGCTTCTACTACTATTGCTACAGTTTAGCGATAAAGTAAAGCATTACATAACGCTTAATGATTGACACGCAGGTCATACAATAATTAAAGACAACCCTATGGCTCTTGCCGGTTGCCGTACTCATCGACATGCAAGTCGTGATATTCTATACATCACATGATCATCTCATACATCACATATATCACATCATGTAATTGGCCATATCACAACACAACATACCCTGCAAAAACAAGTTAGACGTCCTCTAATTGTTGTTGCATGTTTTACGTGGCTGCTACGGGCATCTAGCAAGAACAATTCTCATCTATGCAAAAACCACAACGGTGATACACTAGTTGCTTTTCAACCTACTCAAGAACCGCCTTTGTCGAATCCGATCCAACTAAAGTGAGAGAAACTAGCACCCGCAAGCCATCTATGCCAAAAGTTGCGGTTGAGGGAACCGGTCTCTCATAAGCGTACGAGTAATGTTGGTCCTGGCCATTTCATCTCACAATACCGTTGAACCAAAATCCGACCAAGGGAGGAAGCAATCTAAGCATCAACGCCCATAAACCTTTTGTGTTCTACTCGAGATCCCATCTTCACATAGACCTAGCTCATGATGCCACTGTTGGGGAATGTTGCATGGGAAACAAAAAATTTGCTACGCACACGCAAGATCTATCCATGGTGATGAGCATCTACGAGAGGGAGAGTGGATCTACGTACCCTTGTAGATCGCTAAGCGGGAACCGTTAAGAAACGCGGTTGGTGTAGTCGAACGTCTTCGCGATCCAAATCGTCGAGCATCCCGCGATCTCATCACGATACGTCCTGCGATCCAATCATGATCCGTCCCGCGAACTCATCACGATCCGTCCCACGATCTCATCATGATCCATCTCGCGATCTTGACCACGGTCCTTCCGAGCTAGCGCCGAACGGACGACACCTCCGCGTTCAGCACACGTGCAGCTTGATGACGATCTCCGCCTTCTTGATCCAGCAAGAGGGAGCGGAGAGGTAGACAAGTTCTCCGGCAGCGTGACGGTGCTCCGGAGATGGTTGTGGACCTATTCCGACAGGGCTTCGCCTAAGCACCGCCGAAACCAATCTAGAGGAGAAACTACGATCTAGAGAAGAAGAGGGCAGCACATGGCAATTAGGGTTAGCTTTTCCCTCTAAATCCTCTAGTATATATAGGAGGGAGGGAGGAGAGGAGGCAGACTCAAACCCTCAAGATCTGGCCGAAATTGAAGGTGGAGGAGTCCTACTCCAATCCTATTAGGAGTAGGATTCCTCCTTTCCACTTGGAAACTCTTTCCACCTCTCCACCTTTGGATTTTTTCCTTCTCAAACCTCATGGGATTTAGTGGAGGCTTCGTCCAGCCCACCAAGGGTTGGTTTGTCTCCTCCCACAGCCTATGAGGCCCCTCGGGGCGTGAACCCCTCCCGATGGTCCTCCGATACCCTCCCGGCACTCTCGGTACACTACCGATGAGCCCGAAACTTTTCTGGCGACCAAAACAGGACTTCCTATATATCAATCTTTACCTCCGGACCATTCCGGAGCTCCTCGTGACGTCCAGGATCTCATCCGGGACTCAGAAAAACCTTCGGTCACCATCATACATAACTCTATACTACTGAAACGTCATCAAACCTTAAGTGTGCAGACCCTGCGGGTTCGAGAACTATGTAGACATGATCGAGACACCTCTATGGTCAGTAACCAATAGCGGGACCTGGATGCCCATATTGGTTCCTACATATTCTATGAAGATATTTATCGGTCCAACCTCTATGTCAAGGATTCAGTTAATCCCGTATAATGTTCCCTTTGTTCTTCGGTATGTTACTTGCCCGAGATTCGATCGTCTGTATATCCACACCTAGTTCAATCTCGTTATCGGCAAGTCTCTTTACTCGTTCCGTAATACATGATCCCGTGACCAACACTTAGTCACATTGCTTGCAAGGCTCATTGTGATGTTGTATTACCGAGTGGGCCTTGAGATACCTCTCCGTCACACGGAGTAACAAATCCCAGTCTTGATCCATGCCAACTCAACATACACAATTGGAGATGCCTGTAGAGCACCTTTATAGTCACCCAGTTACGTTGCGACATTTGATACACACAAGGCACTCCTCCAATGTCCGTGAGTTGCATGATCTCATGGTCATAGGAACACATACTTGACATGCAGAAAACAGTAGCAATAAACTGACACGATCATATGCTACATTTGTAGTTTGGGTCTTGTCCATCACATCATTCTCCTAATGATGTGATCCCGTTATCAAATGACATCTCATGTCCATGACTAGGAAACCTTAACCATCTTTTTATCAACGAGCTAGTCTACTGGAGGCATACTAGGGACATGGTGTTGTCTATGTATCCACACATGTATCTGAGTCTTCGATCAACACAATTATAGCATGGATAATAAACGATTATCATGAACAAGGAAATATGATAATAACTAATTTATTATTGCCTCTAGGGCATATTTCCAACTGTCTCCCACTTGCACTAGAGTCAATAATCTAGTTAACATCACCATGTGATTCGCATTGTTATGAATCTAACACCCAATGAGTTCTGGGGCTCGATCATGCTTTGCATGTGAGAGAGGTCTTATAGTCAACAGGTCTACGACATTCAGATCCGTGTGTACTTTGCAAATCTCTATGTCATACTGTAAACACTGCTACCACGCTCCATTTGGAGCTATTCCAACTGGCTACTCCACTATACGTATCCGGATTCCTACTAATAGTTATCTGGATTGGTGTTAAAGCTTGCATCGACGTAACCCTTTATGACGAACTATTTAGCACCTCCATAATAAAGAAACATTTCCTTAGTCCTTTATTTACTAAGGATTATTTTGACCGATGTCCAGTTATCCACTCCTAGATCACTTTTGTACCCCTTGACGGACTCATGGCAAGGCACACCCAGGTGCAGTACATAGCATGGCATACTATATAGAGCCAAGCATAGGGGACGACCTTCGTCCTTTCTGTTTCTTCTGCCGTGGTCGAGCTTTGAGTGTCACTCAACTCCAGAACTTAGAAATCAGGCAAGAACTCCTTCTTTGACTGAGCCATTTTGAATTCTTTAAAAATCTCGTCAAGGTATGTACTCATTGAAAAATCTTGCCAGGTGTCTTGATCTATCTCCATAGATCTCGATGCTCAATGTTCAAGTAGCTTTATCCATGTCTTTCTTTGAAAAACTCTATTCAAACAACCCTTTATGCTTTCCAGAAATCCTACTTTATTTCCGATCAACAATATGTCATACACATATACTTATAAGAAATTCTATAGTGCTCCCATTCACTTTATTGTAAATACAAGTTTCTCATCAACTTTGTATAAACGCAAAAACTTTGATCACCTCATCAACGTGTATATTCCAACTCCGAGATGCTTGCCCCAGCCCTTAGATGGATTGCTGGAGCTTGCATACCTTTTAGCATCCTTAGGAGTGACAAAACCTTCTGGTTGTATCACATACAACCTTTCCTCACGGAAACTGTTAAGGAAACTGTATTTTGACATCCATCTGCCAGAATTCATAATTGAAAAACCGCAGCAACTGCAACATAATTCCAACAGACTTTAGCATTGCTACAAGTTAGAAAGTCTCATTGCAGTTAACTCCTTGAACTTGTCGGAAACTTCTTTGCGACAAGTCGAGCTTTATAAATGGTGAATTTTACCCTCAGCGTATGTCTTCATCTTAAAGGTTCATTTGTACTCAACGACCTGTCGTCCAACGAGAAAGTCTGCCGAAGTCTATACTTGGTTTTCATACATGGATCCTTTCTCGGATTTCATGGCCTCTAACCATTTTTAGGAATCCGGGCCCATCATCGCTTCTCCATAGCTCGTAGGTTCATCATTGTCCAACAACATTACCTCTAAGAAAGGGTTGTCATACCAGTCAGGAGCAGTACGTGTCCTTGTCGACCTATGAGATTCGATAGTAACTTGATCCGAAGTTTCATGATCATCATCATTAACTTCCTCTTCAACTAACGTAGGATCCACAGAAACATCTTTCTGCGTTGTGCTAATCTCTGGTTGAAACAAAAGTTCAACAACCTCATCAAGTTCTATCTTCCTCCCACTCAATTCTTTCGAGAGAAACTATTTCTCGAGAAAGGACCCATTTTAGCAACAAACACTTTGTACTTGGATCTGAGATAGAGGGTTTACCCAACTGTTCTTAGGGTATTCTATGAAGATGCATTTGTCCGCTTTGGGTTCGAGCTCATTAGCTGAAAACCTTTTTCACATAAGGGTCGCAGCCCCAAACATTAAGAAATGACAACTTAGGTTTTTGCCAAACCAAATTTCATACAGTGTCATCTCAACGGACATAGATGGTGCCCTTTTTAAAGTGAATGTAGTTGTCTGTAATGCATAACCCCAAAACGATAGTGGCAAATCGATAAGAGACATCATAGTTCGCACCATATCCAATAGAGCACGACTATGACATTCAGACACACCGTCACACTATGCGTGAGTTGTTAAACAACTTTCAAATTGTCTCAAGTTGTATGCCAAACTCGTAACTCAGATATTCACCTCCACGGTCATATCGTAGACATTCTTATCTTCTTTTCATGATGATCTTATACTTCACTCTAAATTTGTTTGAAATTTTCAAACATTTCAGACTTGTGTTTCATTAAGTAAATATACTCATACATATACTCAGATCATCTGTGAAGGTAAGAAAAAAATGATATCCACTACACGCAACAACACTCATGGCCCTGAGATACCTCTCCGTCACACGAAGTAACAAATCCCAGTCTTGATCCACGCCAACCCAACAGACACCCTCGGATATACCTGTAGAGCACCTTTATAGTCACCTAGTTACGTTGCGACATTTGATACACACAAGGTACTCCTCTGGTGTTAGTGAGTGCATGATCTCATGGTCATAGGAACAGATACTTGACATGCAGAAAACTGTAGCAATAAACTAACACGATCATATGCTATGTTTATAGTTTGGGTCTTGTCCATCACATCATTCTCCTAATGATGTGATTCCGTTATCAAATGACATCTAATGTCCATGGCTAGGAAACCTTAACCATCTTTGATCTACGAGCTAGTCTATTAGAGGCATACCAGGGCCATGGTGTTGTCTATGTATCCACACAAGTATCTGAGTTTCCGATCAATACAATTCTAGCATGGATAATAAACGATTATCATGAACAAGGAAATATGATAATAACCAATTTATTATTGCCCCTAGGGCATATTTCCAACAGTCTCCCACTTGCACTAGAGTCAATAATATAGCTCACATCGCCATGTGATTTGTTATGAATCTCACACCCAATGAGTTTTGGGGCTCGATCATGCTTTGCATGTGAAAGAGGTTTTAGTCAGCGGGTCTGCGACATTCAGATCCGTGTGTACTTTGCAAATCTCTATGTCATACTTTAAACACTGATACCACACTCCATTTGGAGCTATTCCAAATGGCTACTCCACTATACGTATCCGGATTGCTACTAATAGTTATCTGGATTGGTGTTAAAGCTTGCATCGACGTAACCCTTTACGACGAACTCTTTATCACCTCCCTAATAAAGAAACATTTCCTTAGTCCTTTAGTTACTAAGGATAATTTTGACCGATGTCCAATTATCCACTCCTAGATCACTTTTGTACCCCTTGACGGACTCATGGCAAGGCACACCCAGGTGCGGTACACAGCATGGCATACTATATAGAGCCAAGCATAGGGGACGACCTTCGTCCTTTCTCTTTCTTGTGCCGTGGTCGAGCTTTGAGTGTCACTCAACTCCACACCTTAGAAATCAGGCAAGAACTCCTTCTTTAACCGATCCATTTTGAATTCTTTCAAAATCTCGTCAAGGTATGTACTCATTGAAAAATCTTGTGAGGTGTCATGATCTATCTCTATAGATCTCGATGCTCAATGTTCAAGTAGCTTTATCAAGGTCTTCCTTTGAAAAAATCTATTCAAACAGCCCTTTATGCTTTCCAGAAATCCTACATTATTTCCGATCAACAATATGTCATCCACATATACTTATAAGAAATTCTATAGTGCTCCCACTCACTTTATTGTAAATACAAGTTTCTCATAAACTTTGTATAAAAGCAAAAACTTTGATCACCTCATCAATGTGTATATTCCAACTTCGAGATGCTTGCTCAAGCCCTTAGATGGATTGCTGGATCTTGCATACCTTTTAGCATCTTTAGGAGTGACAAAACCTTCTGGTTGTATCACATACAACCTTTCCTCACGGAAATTGTTAAGGAAACTGTGTTTTGACATCCATCTGCCAGATTTCATAATTGAAAAACCGCAGCAACTAGTAACATAATTCCAACAGACTTTAGCATCGCTAGAGGTGAGAAAGTCTCATCGCAGTTAACTCCTTGAACTTGTCGGAAACTTCTTTGCGACAAGTTGAGCTTTATAATGGTGACTTTTACCCTCAGCGTATGTCTTCACCTTAAAGGTCCATTTGTACTCAACGACCTATCGTCCAATGAGCAAGTCTGCCGAAGTCTATACTTGGTTTTCATACATGGATCCTTTCTCGGATTTCATGGCCTCTAACCATTTTTAGGAATCCGTGCCAATCATCGCTTCTCCATAGCTCATAGGTTCATCATTGTCCAACAACATTACCTCTAAGACAGGGTTGTCGTACCAGTCAGGAGCAATACGTGTCCTTGTCGACCTACGAGATTCGATAGTAACTTGATCCGAAGTTTCATGATCATCATCATTAACTTCCTCTTCAACTAACGTAGGCTCCACAGAAACATCTTTCTACGCTGTGCTACTCTCTGGTTGAAACAAAGGTTCAACAACCTCATCAAGTTCTATCTTCCTCCCACTCAATTCTTTCGAGATAAACTATTTCTTGAGAAAGGACCCATTTTAGCAACAAACACTTTGCACTTGGATCTGAGATAGAGGGTTTACCCAACTGTTCTTAGGGTATTCTATGAAGATGCATTTGTCCCCTTTGGGTTCGAGCTCATTAGGTGAAAACCTTTTTCACATAAGGGTCGCAGCCCCAAACATTAAGAAATGACAACTTAGGTTTTTGCCAAACCAAATTTCATAAAATGTCATCTCAACGGACATAGATGGTGCCCTTTTTAAAGTGAATGTAGTTGTCTGTAATGCATAACCCCAAAATGATAGTGGCAAATCGATAAGAGACATCATAGTTCGCACCATATCCAATAGAGCATAACTGTGACATTCAGACACACCATCACACTAAGCGTGAGTTGTGAAACAACTTTCAAATTGTCTAAAGTTGTATGCCAAACTCGTAACTCAAATATTCACCTCCACGGTCATATCGTAGACATTCTTATCTTCTTTTCATGATGATCTTATACTTCACTCTAAATTTGTTTGAAATTTTCAAACATTTCAGACTTGTGTTTCATTAAGTAAATATACTCATACATATACTCAAATCATCAGTGAAGGTAAGAAAAAAATGATATCCACTACACGCTACAACACTAATGGCCCTAAGATACCCCTCCCTCACACGAAGTAACAAATCCCAGTCTTGATCCATGCCAACCCAACAGACACCCTCGGATATACCTGTAGACCACCTTTATAGTCACCCAGTTACGTTGCGATGTTTTATACACAGAAGTTACTCCTCCGGTGTCAGTGAGTTGCATGATCTCATGGTCATAGGAACAGATACTTGACATGCAGAAAACTGTAGCAATAAACTGACATGATCATATGCTATGTTTATAGTTTGGGTCTTGTCCATCACATCATTCTCCTAATGATGTGATTCCGTTATCAAATGAAATCTCATGTCCATGGCTAGGAAACCTTAACCATCTTTGATCAACGAGCTAGTCTATTAGAGGCATACCAGGGCCATGGTGTTGTCTATGTATCCACACATGTATCTGAGTTTCCGATCAATACAATTCTAGCATGGATAATAAACGATTATCATGAACAAGGAAATATGATAATAACCAATTTATTATTGCCCCTAGGGCATATTTCCAACAGTCTCCCACTTGCACTAGAATCAATAATATAGCTCACATCGCCATGTGATTTGTTATGAATCTCACACCCAATGAGTTTTGCGGTTCGATCATGCTTTGCATGTGAAAGAGGTTTTAGTCAGCGGGTCTGCGACATTCAGATCCGTGTGTACTTTGCAAGTCTCTATGTCATACTGTAAACACTGCTACCACTCTCCATTTGGAGCTATTCCAAATGGCTACTCCACTATACGTATCCGGATTGCTACTAATAGTTATCTGGATTGGTGTTAAAGCTTGCATCGACGTAACCCTTTACGACGAACTCTTTATCACCTCCGTAATAAAGAAACATTTCCTTAGTCCTTTAGTTACTAAGGATAATTTTGACCGATGTCCAGTTATCCACTCCTAGATCACTTTTGTACCCCTTGACGGACTCATGGCAAGGCACACCCAGGTGCAGTACACAGCATGGCATACTATATAGAGCCAAGCATAGGGGACGACCTTCGTCCGTTCTCTTTCTTGTGCCGTGGTCGAGCTTTGAGTGTCACTCAACTCCACACCTTAGAAATCAGGCAAGAACTCCTTCTTTGACTGATCCATTTTGAATTCTTTCAAAATCTCGTCAAGGTATGTACTCATTGAAAAATCTTGTCAGGTGTCGTGATCTATCTCTATAGATCTCAATGCTGAATGTTCAAGTAGCTTTATCTAGGTTTTCCTTTGAAAAACTCTATTCAAACAACCCTTTATGCTTTCCAGAAATCCTATATTATTTCCGATCAACAATTTGTCATCCACATATACTTATAAGAAATTCTATAGTGCTCCCACTCACTTTATTGTAATTACAAGTTTCTCATAAACTTTGTATAAACGCAAAAACGTTGATCACCTCATCAACTTGTATATTCCAACTCCGAGATGCTTGCTCCAGCCCTTAGATGGATTGCTGGAGCTTGCATGCCTTTTAGCATGCTTAGGAGTGACAAAACCTTCTGGTTGTATCACATACAACCTTTCCTCACGGAAACTGTTAAGGAAACTGTGTTTTGACATCCATCTGCCAGATTTCATAATTGAAAAACCGCAGCAACTACTAACATAATTCCAACAGACTTTAGCATCGCTAAAAGTGAGAAAGTCTCATCGCAGTTAACTCCTTGAACTTGTCGGAAATTTCTTTGTGACAAGTCGAGCTTTATAAATGGTGACTTTTACCCTCAGCATATGTCTTCATCTTAAAGTTCCATTTGTACTCAATGACCTGTCGTCCAACGAGCAAGTCTGCCGAAGTCTATACTTGGTTTTCATACATGGATCCTTTCTCGGATTTCATGGCCTCTAACCATTTTTAGGAATTCGGGCCCATCATCGCTTCTCCATAGCTCGTAGGTTCATCATTGTCCAACAACATTACCTCTAAGACAGGGTTGTCGTACCAGTCAGGAGCAGTATGTGTCCTTGTCGACCTATGAGATTCGATAGTAACTTGATCCGAAGTTTCATGATCATCATCATTAACTTCCTCTTCAACTAATGTAGGCTCCACAGAAACATCTTTCTGCGTTGTGCTAATCTCTGGTTGAAACAAAGGTTCAACAACCTCATCAAGTTCTATCTTCCTCCCACTCAATTCTTTCGAGAGAAACTATTTCTCGAGAAAGGACCCATTTTAGCAACAAACACTTTGCACTCGCATCTGAGATAGAGGGTATACCCAACTGTTCTTAGAGTATTCTATGAAGATGCATTTGTCCGCTTTGGGTTCGAGCTCATTAGGTGAAAACCTTTTTCACATAAGGGTCGCAGCCCCAAACATTAAGAAATGACAACTTAGTTTTTTGCCAAACCAAATTTCATACAGTGTCATCTCAACGGACATAGAGGTGCCCTTTTTAAAGTCAATGTAGTTGTCTCTAATGCATAACCCCTAGACGATAGTGGCAAACCGATAAGAGACATCATAGTTCGCACCAGATCCAATAGAGCACGACTGTGACGTTCGCACACACCATCACACTACGCGTGAGTTGTGAAACAACTTTCAAATTGTCTAAAGTTTTATGCCAAACTCGTAACTCGGATATTCACCTCCACAGTCATATCGTAGACATTCTTATCTTCTTTTCATGATGATCTTATACTTCACTCTAAATATGTTTGAAATTTTCAAAAATTTCAAACTTGTGTTTCATTAAGTAAATATACTCATACATATACTCAAATAATCAGCAAAGGTAAGAAAAAAACGATATCCACTACATGCTACAACACTCCTTGGATTGCTTTTACTTTCCGCACTCGTTTACATCTATCTCTTTCAGATCTAATCCTTGCAAATAACCGTGAAGGGATTGACAACCCCTTTATAGCGTTGGGTGCAAGACTTTGATTGTTTGTGTAGGTGCATGCATTGGTGACTTTCTTGTTCCTCCTACTGGATTGATACATTGGTTCTCAACAACTGAGGAAAATACGTATCTACTTCGGTGCATCACCCTTTCCTATTCAAGGGGAAACCAACGCAAGCTCAAGAGGTAGCAGCAGGTCATACAATAATTAAAGACAACCCTATGGCTCCTAACGGTTGTCGTACTCATCGACATGCATGTTGTGATATTCTATACAAAACATGATCATTTCATACATCTCATATATCTCATCATGTAATTGGCCATATCATATCACAACATACCCTTTAAGAACAAGTTAGACATCCTCTAATTGTTGTTGCATGTTTAACGTGGCTGCTACGGGTATCTAGCATGAACGATTCTTACCTACGCAAAACCACAACGGTGATAAAGAAATTTCTTGTCAACCTTCTCAAGGATCGCCTTTGTCGAATCTGATCCAACTAAAGTGGGAGAGACATACACCCGCCAGGCATCTTTATGCAACAAAGTCACATGTCAGTCGATGGAATCAGTCTCACGTACGTTTGTCCAGGCCGCTTCATCCCACAATACCGCTGAATCAAGAAAAGACCAAGGGAGGAAGCAATCTGAATATCAACGCCCACAAACTCCTTTGTGTTCTACTCATGATCTCATCTACGGATAGACCTAGCTCTGATACCACTGTTGAGGAATGTTGCATGGGTAACAAAAAAATTCCTACGCACTCGTTTATCCATGGTAATGAGCATCTACGAGAGGGAGAGTAGATCTACATACCCTTGTACATCGCTAAGCAGGAAGCGTTAAGAAACATGATTGATGTAGTTGAACGTCTTCACGATGCAAATCTCTAGCCGTCCCGTGATTCCATCATGATATGTTTTGAGATCCAATCACGATTCATCCCGCGATCCAATCACGGTCCTTCCGATCTAGCGCCGAACGGACGACACCTCCGTGTTCAGCACACGTACAACTCGATGACAATCTCCACCTTCTTGATCCATCAAGCAAGGGTGGTGAGTTAGATGGGTTCTCCGGTAGCACAACGGCATGGTGGCGGTGGTGGTGGAGCTGATTCAACAGAGCTTCGCTAAGCTATACCGAGCAGATCTAGAGGAGAAGCAATCTAGAGGGAGAGAGGGCAGCGCGTGGATTTTCTAGGTTGCGGCTGCCCTCTTTCTCCCTCAATATATATAGGGGGAAGGGAGGAGGGGCGCCCCTAGATCCCATTTAGGGAGTGGCGGCCAAGGCAGAGAGGGGGGCACCCCCTAGGGAAACCCTAGGGTGGCTTGGCCCCCAAGTTACCTAGTGGCAGCCCCTTAGATGGGCTCCCCCACCCTTGGCCGAAGTGGGATAGGGTTTGGGTGGCACCTAGCCCCCTTGTGGGTTGGTGTTCCCCCTCCCCTTGGCCCATGAGGGCCCCCAACACTTGTCGGGGCCCCTCAAAACACCTTTCGATACTCCCGATCATAACCCGGTACCCTCGAAACGCTTCCAAAGTATGATTCCCTTCATATTATATATCGATCTTCACCCCTGGACCATTCCGGACATCCTCTTGATGTCCAGGATCTCATCTGGGACTCCGAAAACCTTCGGTCACCAACATACATAACTCAACTATATCGAAACGTCAATGAACCTTAAGTGTGGAGACCCTGCGGGTTCGAGAACTATGTAAACATGACCGAGACACCTCTACGGTCAATAACCAATAGAGGGACTTGGATGACCATATTGGTTCCTACATATTCTATGAATATCTTTATCGGTTGAACCACTATGTCAAGGATTCAGTTAATCCCATATGATCTTCCCTTTGTTCTACGGTATGTTACTTGACCTAGATTCGATCATCGGTATCTCTATACCTAGTTCAATCTCGTTAACGGCAAGTTTCTTTAGTCGTTCCGTAATACAAGATCTCGTGGCTAACTCTTTAGTCACATTGCTTACAAGGCTTATAATGATGTTGTATTATCGAGTGGGCCCTAAGATACCTCTCCGTCACACGGAGTAACAAATCCTAGTCTTGATCCACGCCAACCTAGCAGACACCCTCGGAGATACCTATAGAGCACCTTTATAGTCACCCAGTTACGTTGCAACGTTTGATACACACAAGGTACTCCTCTGATATCAGTGAGTTGCATGATCTCATGGTCATAGGAACAGATACCTGACATGCATAAAACTATAACAATAAACTGACACGATCATATGCTATGTTTTTAGTTTGGGTCTTGTCCATCACATCATTCTCCTAATGATGTGATTCCGTTATCAAATGGCATCTCATGTCCATGGCCAGGAAATATTGGCCATCTTTTATTAACGAGCTAGTCTATTACTGGCATACTAGGGACATGGTGTTGTCTATGTATCCACATATGTATCTGAGTTTCCGATCAATACAATTCTAGCATGGATAATAAACGATTATCATGAACAAGGAAATATGATAATAACCAATTTATTATTGCCTCTAGGGCATATTTCCAACAACTCTAAACTTGGGCCACATGCCACCTCCGGCTGGCGGTTTGCATAAAAGAACTTGCGAAAGAGACCAACGGACGACTCTTCTTGTAAGTAAACTTCACTGAGTATTTGGAAGTTGCACATGTTGGAGACGGAATTGGGAGCGATATTAGAGGCATACTAGGGACATGGTGTTGTCTATGTATCCACAGATGTATCCGAGTTTCCGATCAATACAATTATAGCATGGATAATAAAAGGTTATCATGAACAAGGAAATATGATACTAACCAATTTATTATTGCCTATAGGGCATATTTCCAACAGTGTTCAATTTATTAGTGTTCAAGTTGGTAAAAACAATTGGACATCATTTGAAATTCTAAAATTGTTCAAAAATTTCAAAATATGGTTAGGAGATAAGAATTTTGTACGATTTAATGACGAAAATTGTGAATAACATAAGCATTCAAATTAGGAAAACTACATGCTCACGGATGCACCCGTCTTGCATACTCCTCTCAACTTGTTGTTTTTTGGACTATGGATAAATGACCCCAACCTTTGAAAGAAGGTGGGCATGGCCATGTGAGGCATCCATGCCACGTTTAAATTAATAATAGCAAATTAGATATTGCGACATGTTCGGCTATTTATTGACCTTTTCTCACCGTGGAAAGTCCAGAAATTGCATAACTTATTGAAACCCCCAAAGAACTTTATATGGTGCCTTGAATAGGTCACACAAGGCCATGAAAAATATTATGACAATTTAAAGGACTTCAAGAAATAACGTGCTCTTAGACGAGCCTTCTGGCCTTCCCGAACACCCTCCATCGGGCATGGTGTATTTTTCGACATCCTTCAAATGACCCCAGCTCTTGAAAGCGGGTGGGTATGCTCAGGTTAGATTTCAAAGATTTCTGACATCTTATGCAAGTTGCGACATGTCCGGCCATTTATCAACCTTTTTTTACTGAGAAAACTTCAGAAAATGCAAAAAGAACAGACAGGAACTCAAAAAACTTGGCATGGTGCATTGAATTGGCCATATGATCTCATGGGAAACATTTGGGATCATTTTAGATATGCTAAAAAAACTCTCTCTCAAACAGACCCTTCTGATCTACCCAAACACTCTCTATCGAACATGGTCTATTATTGGACAAGCATGAAATGACACCAATTTTTGCAAGCAGATGTGCATTGCCATGGTAGTTGTAATGGTAGGCCTCCATGCCAGGTTTGAATGAATTCTGACATCGTATGCAAATTGTGTCACGTCCGGCCATTTATCAGGCCTTTTGCACCGAGAAAATTCTAGAAAATGCTAGAGTTGTTGAAAACCCAAACAAATTACCATGGTGCCTTTAATTGGTCATACAAGGTTATTAAAAATGGGGAAAATTCAAGGATGTTGAGAAACAACGTCCTCTCAAAGGGAGCTGTTGGTCGAACACTCCTTTGAACATGGTATAGTTTGGGACATTTTTGAAATGACCCCAACTTTTCCAAGTAGGTGATAATGCCCATGGTAAGGATCCATGTCAGGATCAAACGATTTTCGACACCGTATGCAAGTTGGGACACGACCGGCCATTTATCAGCTTTTTGACCGAGAGAACTCTAGAAAATGCATTTTTTGTCGAACACCAAAACGCCCCAACATGGTGCCTTGAATTGGTCTAATAAGCCAATGAAATAAAATTGGGGTCATTTGACGGCTGTAGTGAAATAACGTGCTCTCAAGCGGAGCCTTCTAACCTAAGGGACACCCTACGTTGAGCATGGAGTTTTTTGGGACATTCTTGAAATGACAACCTTTGCCTGCGAGTGGGCATGCCATGGTTGGCATACATTCAGGGTTTAAAGGAAAAAATATTTCAAATCATAATTTAAACATGTACTAAAAATTGTTATTAAGATTTTAACAAGACTAATATATACATAGGGATAAATTTTAAAATACTATATAATTTCAATGAAAAACATTAATAAATTTTACAAAAAAGACTTTTCAAAAATAATTTAAAACATTTCCTTAAAAAATATTTTGGTATTCCCAATAATTTTTAATTTTTTGAACTAGTTTCAGAAATAAAAATAATAAATTTCAAAAAGAATAAAATGAATTAACAAAAAATTGAAGAACGGAAAATGAAAAAAAAACGCTTAGGCCTTGACCCAACTAGGTGATGTCATCGCTCCCGTCGGTCACCTGTTGGGAATAACTAAAACTATTTGCATTTTTGAAAAAAGATCACATTTTCAAAACATACTAGAAAATTTCAAAAACTATTCATTTTATAATTGTTTTGTTAAAATTTCAAAAATACATGTTTTCAATTCTTTTTTGTATTTTGCAAAACAATTCTGGTAAATAAAAAATGTAACACTTTTCAAAAATTTCTGAAGTTGCAAGAGTATTCTTATTTTCCACTTTTGTTGAAGAATTAAAAAATGGGACTTCAAAACATGTCCCACTTTAAAAATTCTTCACAGATCCAAAAAAGTTTGCTTTTTCCAAATTTTGGTCGGGGTTTCTAAAAATGTCATGTTTTCAAAAATTATTCATGTTTAAAAAACATATTTTTGATTGTTTTCGTATTTTTATAAAAAAAAGTCAGGAATTTTCTAAGTTCATTTGCATATTTATAAACTGTTAGTATGACAAAAATTATTTACATGTGGCCGGTCCCAAGCCCGGGTAAAGGAGGAGGGTTGTGATAGGCTTGGTGAGCCAACGTCAAAACTCAGCCACTGTTATGGAGATGAAACCCAAAAGATTTTCGTTGGGGCGTAACCCTCTCAGAGACGCGCCACATCGAAACCCGGGTGTGGTGGAAAATGGGCAAGGGTCGGGCCATCACCCCCCAGGTGGCATGCCGTATCGTGATCTGGATACGGTGGCAAGTGAGCGAGGATCGGGTCGTTGCATCCTTAGTGGTGCGCTACATCGGCGCCCGGGTGTAGTGGAAAATGAGCTAGGGTCTTTGCATTTTCTCGACGAGTGCGAAGGGTAATGAAGCTAGCCGAGCCTAGGAGGATTCGCTTAGGTAGCTGGAACGTACGGTCTTTGACAGGTAAGCTTTGGGAGGTAGTTGATGCAGCGGTGAGGAGAGGCGTTGATATCCTTTGCGTCCAAGAGACCAAAGGGAGGGGGCAGAAGACGAAGGAGGTGGAGGGTACCGGCTTCAAGCTGTGGTACATGGGGACGGTTGCAAACAGAAATGGAGTAGGCATCTTGATCAGCAAGAGTCTCAAGTATGGAGTGGTAGACGTCAAGAGACGTGGGGACCATATTATCCTGGTCAAGCTGGTAGTTGGGGACTTAGTTCTCAATGTTATCAGCGTGTATGCCCCACAAGTAGTTCACAATGAGAACACCAAGAGGGGGTTCTGGGAAGGCCTGGAGGACATGGTTAGGAGTGTACCAATTGGTGAGAGGCTCTTCATAGGAGGAGACCTTAATGGCCACGTGGGCACATCTAACACAGGTTTTGAAGGGGTGCATGGGGGATTTGGCTATGGCATCAGGAATCAAGAAGGAGAAGATGTCTTAAGCTTTGCGCTAGCCTATGACATGATCATAGCTAACACCCTCTTTAAGACGAGAGAATAACATCTAGGGACTTACAATAGTGGGCAACACTCTAGCTAGATTGATTTCATCCTCTCAAAAAGAGAAGACAGGCGTGCATGCCTAGTCTGTAAGGTGATACCTAGAGAGAGTGTTGTCCCTCAGCATAAGCTTGTGGTTGCTGACTTCCACTTTCGGATTCGTGTCCAGCGGGATAAGCATGCCAAAGTCGCTAGAACGAAGTGGTGGAAGCTCAAGGGGGAGGTATCTCAGGCATTCAAGGAGAGGGTCATTAAGGAGGGCTCTTGGGGGGGAGGAGGTGATGCAGACACCATGTGGATGAAGATGGTGACTTGCATTCGTAAGGTGGCATCAGAGGAGTTTGGAGTGTCCAGGGGAAGTAGAAGAGAAGCTAAAGATACATGGTGGTGGAACGATGATGTCCTTTCAATTAAGGAGAATAAAGATTGTTTCAGACTCCTATATCTGGATAGGAGTGTAGACAACATGGAGAAGTACAAGATGGCAAAGAAGTCCGCAAAGCGAGCTGTGAGTGAAGCAAGGGGTCGGGCATATGAGGACCTCTACCAACAGTTAGAAACGAAGGAAGGTGAAAGGGACGTCTATAAGATGGCCAATATCCGAGAGAGGAAGACGAAGGATGTTGACCAAATCAAGTGCATCAAGGACGGAGCAGATCAACTTCTTGTGAAGAACGAGGAGATTAAGCATAGATGGCGGGAGTACTTTGACAAGATGTTCAATGGGGAGAGTGAGAGCTCTACCATTGATCTGGACGACTCTTTTGATGATACTAGAAGGCGTTTTGTGCGGAGAATCCAGGAGTCGGAGGTCAAGAAGGCTTTAAAGAGGATGAAAGGAGGCAAGGCGATGGGCCCTAATTGTATCCCCATTGATGTGTGTAGAGGCCTCGGGGACATAGAGATAGTATGGCTAACCAAACTTTTCAACCTCATTTGTCGGGCAAACAAGACGTCGGAATAATGGAGATGGAGTATATTAGTACCAATCTTCAAGAACAAGGGGGGTGTTCGGAGTTGTACTAATTATCGTAGAATAAAATTGATGAGCCATACAATGAAGCTATGGGAGAGAGTTATTGAGTACCTCTTAACAAGAATGACAAGCGTGACCAAAAATCAGTTTGGTTTCATGCCTGGGAGGTTGACCATGGAAGCCATTTTCTTGGTACGACAACTTATGGAGAGATATAGGGAGCAAAAGAAGAACTTGCATATGGTGTTCATTGACTTGAGGAAGGCCTGTGATAAGGTACCACGGAATGTTATGTGGTGGGCCTTGGAGAAACACAAAGTCCCGACAAAGTACATTACCCTCATCAAGGACATGTACGATAATGTTGTGACAAGTGTTCGAACAAGTGATGGCAGCACTGATGATTTCCCGATCAAGATAGGACTGCATTAGGGGTCAGCTTTGAGCCCTTATCTTTTTGCCTTGGTGATGGATGAGGTCACAAGGGATATACAAGGAGATATCCCATGGTGTATGCTCTTTACAGACGATGTGGTGCTAGTTGATGATAGTCAGATGGGGGCCAACAGAAAGTTGGAATTATGGAGGCAAACCCTGGAATCGAAAGGTTTTAGACTTAGTAGGTCTAAAACCGAGTACATGAGGTGCGCTTTCAGTACTACTAGGCACGAGGAGGAGGAGGATGTTAGCCTTGATGGGCAGGTGGTGCCTCAGACGGACACCTTTCGATATTTGGTGCGAGATCTTATGGGTTTCACCTCTAGCCTATCCCAACTTGCTTGGGACTAAAGGCTTTGTTGTTGTTGTTGTTGTTGTTGTTGTTGTTGTTGTTGTTGTTGTTGTTGTTGTTTCAAAACATGTTCAGAATTCCACAAGTTTTTCACTTTTTTCAAGAAATGTCTTGGAATTCGGGAAAATATTAAAATTTGTCAAAAAAGTTTGGAGTCTCATAAATTATTTACTTTTTTACGGAAAATATTCGGCATTTCCAAAATTGTTCACAAAAATTTTCAAGAAAAGTTTTGATTTGTTTCAGAAATGTTTTGATATATGATTGTTGCTGTGTGTTCTTATACAATTCGTGCTATATGAAATAGCAAGCGGTTCTTAAGTCTAGTGGCAAGCAACGGTTGCTAATAGTGTGAGGTTCGAGTGCCCGTGGTACTGTTTTTCATAGTATTGTTTCTACATAAAACTGGTAGACGTAACTTATTGGGCCGGACCATGCGCACGAGAACCAACACAAACCGCCTTCTATAGGAGGTCTTCATATGGTGTATACATACGGAAGTAAGTATGATCTGCCAAAAGTTTATATTGCTCTTTATACATTTAGGAGAGGGGGATATCAAAGCGGGACTCTTTTTGGTTCTTGAACCAAGCACACCATTATTTTTCACATTGTACGTGTGTTACCAAGGCGTCTAAATTATTTTCAACCACGCAACATGAACCCACCCCAGTAATAGAGATAACTATAATGTGGGTTGTCATGGGATAATAATAGCATAGCCCGAGCGGCGGCACGTCCGATGATACGTTGTATTTATATAGATTGTAAAGGGTATTGTTATATTTTTAATGATAGAATCATACATGGCTAAAACCCAGAAAAAGTAATAAAAATGGAAAATCAGTACATCTATTGCAACCATGTATGATACATATTGATGAAGGGAAGGGTACACGTTGGTACATTACTAATAAGGTCTACTTATTGGCACCGTGTACCATCCATTCTATGGAACATACCGTACACGATGATGCAACTGCTGAAAGTAAATGATTATAGACCGCCCTAGTTGACTTAAATTATCCTAGTGCATCCCCCTTTAGGATTAGTACCTGTAATGAAGTGGTAAAGAGCTTTTGCAAATTCATAAACGCGTCCAACGGGTGGCTCTGCTCATGTGTATGTAATGATGGGATCCTCTCTGTGAGGACATTGGGGTACATGGGAAGAGGTACATGTTGAATAAATTGTTACCTATTTTCGTTGACATCACTGTTTGTCTTGCAAATTCATTATGTTGGATACTTACTTGCTGGCGAGCCATGTTGAATTTTCATGCCCTTGCGGCGGCCTCCGCGCCTATTCATACTTCATGTGAGAAATTTTGTGTACAATGACATTTAAATTTATCTATAAATTATTTTATTATTTGTTCAACTTTTACATGTTCACTTTAATTTTTATGCTATGGTGTATGTACAAAAATTGTATTAGTACAAATGCTACGATATTTCGTAGAGAAAAACTTTATTGAATGAAAAGAGTCAGAACATTAATGGTAGATACAGGGAGTACATATTAATATTGCATGATAAATTTATGATTCTTCCATAATTCAAAGCATCCTTGTTTGACCGCTTGTTGGTTTTGTGTTGGTAATGAAATTATACAGAGTTATGTCGATACTTTATATTCACATTACATACATGGTAAAAGGATGACCCATGAGTTAATTTTCGACTATAAAAGATCGGAGCAACACTTCTTGTCTAGCTGACAAGGCCTTTTTACCCGGAAGGGTGCAGAAGATAAAACTACCTGGGCATCTTAGTCCATGTTTATCTTAGGAAGAGCCAATGTAGAGGCATGTAGATGCTTCTACATGAAAGGATAAAATAAGTTCAATAACATGGCTATAAATAACTTCATTGGTTCTATAAATGTATGATTATGACGAAAAATAATAAGTCGGTATATTAACAAAAGTAAACGGAGTGAAAGGATGTCATATTATGATATACTATCACTCCAAATACATAACCAACAAAAAGGTGATACTAGGATCAAATAGTCATAACTCCAATATATCACCATCAACAATATTTTAATGGGCCCATTTATCTTATTAGCCAAATATTTTTCTTACAATTCTGTAGACTTTGTCATAAAGGATTTGTAAATCATATTATCCCATCTTTGACCCTCATTGAAACTCGACAAATTAATATTTGTGAATTAGAGAATAACAAATCTCCTAGTGCCCCATCTATTGAATGCAACGGCATAGGAAACTTCCTATTCTTCTCTGACTTGAGGGTCTCAAGGCTTTCTCCATTTTTTGTGCATGTACAGATTAGTGACAACCAAAAATGAGGATGAACAAACATATCAGTGCACAATTAAATAAAACAGGCTCCATATCTGAAGTAAATTAGCAAAATTTAATGTTATGACAAAAGATATTCAGTGTAAACGGACAAACACTATCCATTTTTTGCGAAAATGAGGATAGAGCAAACATATCAATGGAAAATTAAATAAAACAGGCTACATATGTAAGTAAACTAGCCAAATCAATGTTATGAAAAAATATATTTAGTATAAAAGGATACACACTAACAATTCGATTGTTATGTACACATAAAAAAACATGAACAATTTGTTGGAAATATGACTTATAGGCAATAATAAAATGGTTATTATTATATTTCCTTGTTTATGATAATCGTTTATTATCCATGCTATAATTCTATTGATTGGAATGCAAATACATGTGTGGGTACATAGACAACATTGTGTCCCTAGTATGCCTCTAGTAGACTAGCTCGTTGATCAAAGATGGCCAAGGTTTCCTAGCCATAGACATGAGATGTCATTTCATAACAGGATCGCATCATTGGGAGAACGATGTGATGGACAAGATACAAACTATAAACATAGCATATGATCGTGTTAGTTTGTTGTATGTCAAGTATCTGTTCCTCTGACCATGAGATCATGCAAATCACTAACACCGTAGGAATACCTTTTGTGTATCAAATGTTGCAACATATCTGGGTGACTATAAAGATGCTCTACAGGTATCTCCGAGGGTTTCTGTTGAGTGGGCATGGATCAAGAATGGGATTGGTTGCTCCCTCTGATAGAGAGGTATCTCAGGGCCCACTCGGTAATACAACATCACAATGAGACTTGTAAGCAAATTTACTAAAGAGTTAGCCATGAGATCTTGTATTACGGAATGAGTAAAGATACTTGTCGATAACGAGATTGAACTAGGTATAGAGATACCGACGATCGAATCTCAAGCAAGTAACATACCGAAGAACAAAGGGAACATCATACGGGATTAACTGAATCCTTGACATAGAGGTTCAACCGATAAAGATCTTCGTACAATATGTGGGAACCAATATGGGCATCCAGGCCCCACTATTGGTTATTGACCATAGAGGTGTCTCGGTAATGTCTACATAGTTCTCGAACCCACAGGGTCTGCACACTTAACATTCAGTGACGTTTTGGTAGTATTGAGTTATGTATGTTGGTGACCGAAGGTTGTTCGGAATCCTGGATGAGATCCTAGATGTCACGAGGAGATCCTAAATGGTCCGAAGGTCAATATTGATATATAGGAAGTCCCGTTTTGGTCATCGGAAAAGTTTCGGCTATTTCCGGTAGTGTACCGGGAGTGCCGGGAGGGTTCCGAGGGTCCACCGGGAGGGGCCCACTCACCCCAAGGGCTACATGGGCCTAGGAGGTGGTGCACCAGCCCCTGGTGGGCTGGGCAACCAACCCCTAAGGGCCAATGCTCAAGGAGGAGGAGTAGGGGCGAAGTAGGGAGGAGTCCTACTAGGAATCTGATACGTCTCCAACGTATCTATAATTTTTGATGATGGCATGCTATTATTTTATCTGTTTTGGATGTTTTATATGCATTAATATGCTATTTTATATTATTTTTGGGACTAACCTATTAATCTAGAGCCAAGTGTCAGTTTATGTTTTTTCCTTGTTTCTGAGTTTTGCAGATATGGTAAATTAAACGGAGTCCAAACGGAATACAACCTTCAGAAGGAATTATTTTGGAAGGAAACAAGTCGATCAAGCTTGGAGTGCACGTCAGGGGAGGTGCCAAGGCGCCACAAGCCTGCTAGGCGCCCCCTGGTCGCGCCTAGCAGGCTTGTCGCTTCCTGGCAGGTCTCCTAACCCTATTATTTGGCCTATAAATACCCAAATATTCCCCCCAACATCAAAAAGAGCCACGCAAATACTTTTTCGCCGCTGGAAGCCTCTGTTCCCGAGAGATCCAATCTTTGGGCCTTCTCCGGTAATCTGCCGAAGGGGGAATCGATCACAGAGTGCATCTACATCAACTCCATTGCCCCTCCGATGATGTGTGAGTAGTCCACCACAGACCTATGGGTCCATAGCTAGTATCTAGATGGCTTCTTCTCTCTCTTTGATCTTCAATACCATGTTCTTCATGATCTTCACGGAGATATATCCAATGTAATCCTCTTTTGTGGTGTGTTTGTCAAGATCCGATGAATTGTGAGTTTATGTCTAGATTATCCATGATATTATTTAAATCTCCTCTGAATTCTTATTTGCATGATTTCATATCCTTGCAAGTCTCTTCGAGTTATTGGTTTGGTTTGGACAACTAGATTGGTAATTCCTGCAATGGGAGAAGTGCTTGGTTTGGGTTCAATCTTGCGGTGTCCTCACCCAGTGACATAGTAGGGGTAGCGAGGCATGTATTGTATTATTTCCATGAAGGGTAACAAGATGGGGTTTTCATCATATTTCTTGAGTTTATCCCTCTACATTATGTCATCTTTCTTAATGCGTTACTCTGTTCTTCATGAACTTAATACTCTAGATGCAGGCAGGAGTTGGTCGATGTGTGGAGTAATAGTAGTAGATGCAAAATCGTTTTGGTCTACTTGACACGGACATGATGCCTATATGCATGATTATTGCCTTGGATAACTACATGATTATTCACTTTTCTATCAATTGCTTGACAGTAATTTGTTTACCCACCATGATATTTGCCTTCAAAAGGGAAGCCTCTAGTGAAACCTATGGCCTTCGGGTCTACTTTCCATCATATACTTTCCGATCTATAAACCAAAAATATCCAAAATACCTTTCTACAATTTATTTATCTTTTACTCTCCACACTCATTTACATCTATCTCTTTCAGATCTAATCCTTGCAAATAACCGTGGAGGGATTGACAACCCCTTTATAGTGTTGGGTGCAAGAGTTTGATTGTTTGTGTAGGTGCATCCATTGGTGACTTGCTTGTTCCTCCTACTATATTGATACCTTGATTCTCAACAACTAAGGGAAATACTTATCTACTTCGCTGCATCACCCTTTCCTCTTCAAGGGAAAACCAACGCAAGCTCAAGAGGTAGCAACAAGGATTTCTGGCGCCGTTGCCGGGGAGGAGACACATCAAGCCTACCAAGTGCCCATCACAAACTCATCTCTTGCATTTACATTATTTGTCTTTTGCCTCTCGTTTTCCTCTCCTCCACTTCTAAAATGATTTTAAGAAGAAAAAAATCGCCTTTTTATTTGCCCTTCTTCTGTTCGCCTTTTTGTTGCTATGTTTGGTTGTGTTGCCATGTGCCTTCTATTTGCTTGCTTTGTCGCGATGTCTGAGAATACCAAGTTGTGTGATTTTTCCAATACTACTAATAATGATTTTATTAGTACTCCGATTGTTCCCGCCACTACTGCGGAATCTTATGAAATCAATGCTGCCTTGCTTAATCTTGTTATGAAAGAACAATTTTCTGGCCTTCCTAGTGGAGATGTCGCATCCCATCTAAATACTTTGATTGAGTTGTGTGATATGCAAAATAAGAAAGATGTGGATAATGATATTGTTAAATATAAGCTATTTCCGTTCTCGCTACGATATCGTGCTAAAACTTGGTTTTCATCTTTGACTAAAAATAGTATTGATTAATGGAATACGTGTAAAGATGCTTTTATCTCCAAGTACTTTCCACCCACTAAGATCATCTCCCTTTGGAACGATATAATGAATTTTAAGTATCTTGATCATGAGCATGTTGCACAATCTGGGGAGAGGATGAAATTAATGATTAGGAATTGTCCCGCACATGGTTTGAGTTTATGAATGATTATATAAAAAAAATTATGCTGGATTGAACTTTGCATCTAGAAATCTTTTAGATTCAGCCGCGAGTGGTACTTTTATGGAAATCATGTTAGGAGAAGCTATTAAACTCCTAGATAATATCATGACAAACTACTCTCAATGGCATACCGAAAGATCTCCTACTAGTAAAAAAGTTCATGCTATTGAAGAAATAAATACTTTGAGTCAAAAGATGGATGAATTGATGATTTTTTTTCTAGTAAGAGTGCTCCTATTGATCCTAATGATATGCCTTTGTCTTCTTTGATTGGAAATAATAATGAATCTGTGGATGTGAATTTTGTTGGTAGGAACAATTTTGGTAATAACGCGTATAGAGGTAATTTCAACCCTAGGCCATTTCCTAGTAATTCCTCTAATAATTATGGTAATTCCTATAAAAATTCATATGAAAATTATAATAAGATGCCCTCTTATCTTGAGAATATTTTTAAAGATTTTATTGGTTCACAAAAAAAATTAATGCTTCTATTGAAGAAAAAGTGCTCAAGATTGACGATTTGGTTAGGAACGTTGATAGAATTTCTCTTGAGATTGATTCTTTGAAATTTAGATCTACTCCACCCAAGAATTATATTAATGAGTCTTTAAAAAACTATGAGAATTTCTGTTGATGAAAGTAAGGAAAGAACCGCTAGAATGCGTGCTAAGAGTAAATGACTTGACAAAGTGTTTTCTCGCGATAATAATGATGAAGATCTTAAAGTGATTGATGTGACTCCTATTGAATCTTTGTTTTACAATATAAATCTTGATAATGATGGGACTGTAGATAAGCCAACTTTAGTTAAAAGGCGCCCCAATGATTCGAAGTCTACAGATCTTAATGCTAAGATTGATAAAAGTGGGATTGAAGAGGTCAAAACTTTAAATAGCAATGAACCTACTCTTTTGGATTTCAAGGACTTTAATTATGATAGTTGCTCTTTGATTGATTGTATTTCCTTGTTGCAATCCATGATGAAAATTTTCCTCATGCTTATAGTCAAAATAAGGCTTTTACTAAACATATAGTTGATGCTATGATGAAATCTTTTGAAGAAAAACTTGAGTTAGAAGTTTCTATACCTACAAAGCTTCATGATGAGTGGGAACGTACTATCAAGATTAAAATAAAAGATTATGAGTGCCATGATTTGTGTGATTTGGGTGCTAGCATTTCCACGATTCCAAAAACTTTATGTGATGTGCTAGGTTGCCATGATCTTGATGATTGCTCCCTAAATTTGCATCTTTTAGATTCCACTATTAAGAAACCTCTGGGAAGGATTAATGATGTTCTTGTTGTTGCAGATAGGAATTATGTGCTCATAGATTTCATTGTTCTTGATATAGATTGCAATCCTACTTGTCCTATTATTCTTGGTACACCTTTCCTTAGAACGATTGGTACAATTATTGACATGAAAGAAGGAAACATTAGATTAAATTTCCATTAAGGAAAGGCATGAAACACTTTCCCAGAAAAAATATTTCCTTATGAATATATTATGAGATCTACTTTTGGATTGCATACCAACGATGACAATACCTAGATCTGTTGCATTTTGCCTAGGTAAGGGCGTTAAACAATAGCGCTTGTTGGGAGGCAACCCAATTTTACTTTTGTGTTCTATTTTTGCTTATGTTTTTGAGTGTTTCCCGCATTATTACTTATGTAGTACTTTTGTTTTGGTTTTTTAACTAGTGTTTGAGCCAAGTAAAACCTTTAGGGTGATCTATGGTAGTTGTTGATTTGATCTTCCTGAAAAACAGAAACTTTTACACTCAGTCCAGGAATTTTCTACGTTTCTCAAAGCATTGAATTGATCTGAAATGTTTACACAAGATTGATATATAAATTTCCCAGGTTGTCCTTATTTTATAGAATTTTTTGATTTACAGAAGTATACGAAATTTTCACTTCGCTACAGACTATTCTGTTTTTGACAGATTATGTTTTCTTTGAGTTTTTTGCCTATTTTGATGAATCTGTGTGTTGTATCATGTGGTATTGCTACTTCTCAGCAACGGTGCCAGAAATTGGCAAGTTGACGTGAGAATTCTTGTCTTGCATTGGTTTTTTCCTTGAAGAGGAAAGAGTGATGCAGTAAGGTAGAGGTAAGTATTTCCCTCAGTTTGAGAACCAAGGTATCAATGCAATAGGAGTATCAAGATGAGGCAACAAGGAGCCTGCACAAACTAAAACAAACTTGCACCTAATGCGATAAAGAGGTTGTCAATCCCTTTACGATTACTGGCAAGGTGAGATCTGATAGTGATAATAAATAGATGTAAATAATTAAATAAAATTGCAGCAAGGTATTTTTGGTGTTTTTGTGTTTAGATCTGCATATATAATATGTAAAATAGACCCGGGGGCCATAGTGTTCACTAGAGGCTTCTCTCATGATAGCAAGTATTACGGTGGGTGAACAAATTACTGTTGAGCAATTGATAGAATAGCGCAAAGTCATGATGATATCTAAGGCAATGATCATACATATAGGCATCACGTCTGAGACAAGTAGAACGATACTTTCTGCATCTACTACTATTACTCCACACATCGACCGCTATCCAGCATGCATCTAGTGTATTAAGTTCATGATAAACGGAGTAACTCTTTAAGAAAGATGACATGATGTAGAGGGATATATTCATGCAATATGATATAAACCCCATCCTTTTACCCTTGATGGCAACAACACGATGCGTGCCTCGCTACCCCTTATGTCACTAGGTGAGGACACCGCACGGTATGAACCCAAAACCAAGCACTTCTCCCATTGCAAGAACTATAGATCAAGTTGGCCAAACAAAACCCATAACTCGAAGAGAATTACAAGGATACTAAATCATGCATGTAAGAAATCAAAGGAGACTCAAATAATATTCATAGATAATCTGATCATAAATCCACAATTCATCGGATCTCAACAAATACACCACAAAAGAAGATTACATCGGATAGATCACCATGAAGATCATGGAGAACTTTGTATTGAAGATCAAAGAGAGAGAAGAAGCCATCTAGCTACTAGCTATGGACCCGAAGGTCTGTGGTGAACTACTCACGCATCATCAGAGAGGCAATGGTGTTGATGAAGATGGCCACCGGCGATGAATTCCCCTCCGGCAGGATGCTGGAACGGTCTCCCGATTGGTTTTTGTGGCTCTGGAGGTTTGCGGCGGCGGAACTTGCGATCTAGGTTTATTTCTGAGGGTTTCCGTATTTATAAGACCGTATGGCGTCGGGAACAAGCGAAGAGGTGCCACGAGGAGGTCACGAGCCCCCTAGCCGCGGCCAGGGGGCCCGCGCCTCCCAGGCTCGTGGCTTCCTCGGGCCGCCTCTCCGGTATATTTTCCTTTTGCTATTTTTTTATTTTCCATAAAAAATCACGGTGAAAGTTTTATTCCGTTTAGACTCCATTTGATATTCCTATCTGAAAAAGGTCAAAAACACGAAAATAACAGGAACTAGCACTAGGCACTGAATTAATAAGTTAGTCCCAAAAATAATATAAAATAGCATATTAATGCATATAAAACATCCAAAGTTGATAATATAATAGCATGGAACAATAAAAATTATAGATATGTTGGAGACGTATCAAGCATCCCCAAGCTTAACTCCTGCTCGTCCTCGAGTAGGGAAGTGATATACCTAACATATTTGTTCTATGTAACTTCATTATTGTGGCATGAATGTTCAGATCCATAAGATTCAAAATTATAGTCTAATATTGACCTTAAAACAATAATACTTCAATTATGATAGCAAAGTAATCATGAAGTTTCAAAGTAACAAAGCCAAAGAAAGTTATCCCTACAAAATCATATAGTCTGGCTATGCTCCCTCATCCCCACACAACGAATTTAAATCATGTACAAACCCAGTATTGATCAAGTAATTGTTTTTGCACTCTTATTTTTTCAAACTTTTTCAACTCTCACGCAATACATGAGCGTGAGCCATGGATATATCACTATAAGTGGGATAGAGTGTGGTGGAGGTTGTGAGGCAAAAAGGAGGAGATGGTCACATTGACTCGACGTATCAATGGGCTAGGGAGATGCATATCAATAGATATCAATGTGAATGAGTAGGGATTGCCATGAAACGGATGCACTAGAGCTATAAGTGTATGAAAGCTCACAAATGAAAACTAGTGGGTGTGCACCCAACTTGCTTGCTCACGAAGACCTAAGGCAATTTAAGGAAGCCCATCATTGGAATATACAAGCCAAGTTATATAATTAAAATTTCCACTAGCATATGAAAGTGACAAAACAAGAGACTCTCTGTCATGAAGAACATGGTGTTATTTGAAGCACATGTGTGGAAAAAGATAGTAGCATTGTCCCTTCTCTCATTTCTCTCATTTTTTTGTAGTTGGGATCTTCGGCCTCTTTTTTTATATTTTTTTATTTGGTGGGCATCATTGGCCTCTTTTATTTCCTCACATGGGACAATTCTCTAATAATGATGATCATCACACTTTTATTTACTTACAACTCGATACTTAGAACAATAATGACTCTATATGAATGAAAATGATGGCACATGTCATGAGACGGAACGGTGAAAGTTACATGGCAATATATCTCGGAATGGCTATGAAAATGTCATGATAGGTAGGTATGGTGGCTGTTTTGAGGAAGGCATATGGTGGGTTTGTGCACCGGCGAAAGTTGCGCGGCACTAAAGAGGGTAGCAATGGTGGAAGGTGGAAGTGCATATATACCATGGACTCACATTAATCATGAAGAACTCATATACTTATTGCAAAAGTTTTATTAGTAATCAAAACAAAGTGCTAAATGCATACTCCTAGGGGAAGGGTTGGTAGGAATTAACCATCGCGTGATCCCGACCTCTACACAAAGGATGAAAATCAATAAATCAATTATACTCCGACTTCCTAACATAGCAGTTCACCATACGTGCATGCTATGGGAATCACTAACTTCAACACAAGTATTTCTAGATTCACAAAACCCTACTAACATAACTCTAATATTACCATATCCATATCTCAAAACTAATTGCGAGGAATCAGACTTATCTTACTAATTAATGCACTTGAATATGAAAGTTTTTATTATATCCTCTTTGGATGCCTATCATATATAGGACTAATTTCATAACACACGCCAATTACCAAGTTACTTATAGAGAGCACTCTCAAAATGATATAAGTGAAGATTCGAGAGTTTTTATTTCTACAAAATATGACACCGCCGTGCTCTACAAAGATTTAAGTGAAGCACATGGGAGCAAAATTACCAATCTCAAAAGATATAAGTGAAGCACAGGGGAGAAAAAATACTAAGCTCAAAAGATATAAGTGAAGCATGTGTGAGCAAAATTACCAAGCTCAAAAGATATAAGTGAAGCACGTGTGAGCTAAATTGCCTAACTCAAAAGATATAAGTGAAGCTCATTGAGTATTCTAACAAATTCACGATGAGTGCATGTCTCTCTCAAAAATGTGTGCAGCAAGGATGATTGTGACAAAACAAAAATCAAAGACTCCTATAATATATGACGCTCCAAGCAAAACACATATCATGTGGTGAATAAAAATATAGCTCCAAGTAACGTTACCGATGGGTTGAAGACGAAAGAGGGGATGCCTTCCCAGGGCATCCCCAAGCTTAGGATTTTTGGTGTCCTTGAATTTGTCTCGGGATGCCTTGGGCATCCCCAAGATTAGGCTCTTTACACTCTTTATTCCATTGTCCATAAGAACATCACCCAAAACTTGAAAACTTCACAACACAAAACTTAAACAGAAACTCGTGATAGCATTAGCATAAGAAAACAAACCACCAACTTTTTAGGTACTGTAGTAAACTTTAATTTCCATTTATTTGATGTTATATTACTGTATTCTCACTTTTCCATGGCTCATACCCCCCTATACTAACCATAGTTTCATCAAAATAAGCAATCAACACAACAAAAACAAAATCTGTCAAAAACAGAACAGTCTGTAGCAATCTGTATATTTCGTATACCTCTTATAAAAAAAATTCTGTAACAATTATGAAAATTAAGGAAATTTGCATATAAATCAGCATAAAAAAGAATCAACTCAAAATCTCTTTCTGGATAGGAATGAAAAATAATTTCGTGAGCACAAAGTTTCTGTCGTTTTTCAGCGTGATTAAACAACTATCACCAAAACTAATCATATAAGTTCTACTTGGCACAAACACTAACTAAAACATAAATAACACAATAATAACAGAATCATGATGGTGTGTACTCAACAAAACATAAAGTAAAAAGCAAAACTAAATATATGCATTGGGTTGCCTCCCAACAAGCGCTATCGTTTAACGCCCTTAGCTAGGCGTAACGATTTCAATGATGCTCACAATAAGAGTAGTAATTGAGATATGCAAAAGAGCATCATGAATAGCATGAAAAACACATTTAAGTCTAACCCACTTCCTATGCATAGGAATTTTGTGAGAAAACAATTTATGAGAACAAGAATTAACTAGCATAGGAAGGCAAAACAAGCATAACTTTAAAACTTTGAACACATAAAGAGCAAAGTTGATATTATTGCAATATGTAAAAGCATATGTTCCTCCCTCATAATAATTTTCAGTAACATCATGAAGGAATCTCACAATATAACTATCACACAAAGCATTCTTTTCATGATCAATTATAGCATACGTGTCATCACCAAAACTTGGGGAACAAAGAATATCATATTCATCAAGCATAGCATCCCCAAGCTTGTGGTTTTGCATATAATTAGCATCATGGATATTCAGAGAATTCATAATAACAACATGGAAATCATTATTTTCATTCAAGGAACTATCATGAATCTCCTTAGAAATTTCTTCTTTCAACACTTCATCAAAAATTTTAGATTCATGATTTTCAAACAAAACTTCATAGAGATAATCAAGTGCACTCAACTCACTAGCAATTGGTTCATCATAATTTTGTCTTTTGAAAAGATTAGCAAGTGGATGAGGATCCATATCAGTAGATTTTTAGCAAGAGAAGATGCAAGCAAATAGTGGGCACAAGGCAACACAAGAAAACATAGCAACGAAAAGGCGAACTAAAAAGGGCGAATAAAGAAAGGCAAATATTTTTGTAAATTTTGTTTTAGAAGTGGGGGAGAGGAAAACGAGAGGCAAATAGGAAATAATGTAAATGCAAGAGATGAGTTTGTGATAGGTACTTGGTAGATATGCTTCACTTGAACACTCCCCGGCAACGGCGCCAGAAATTCTTCCTGCTACATCTCAGCAACGGTGCCAGAAATTGGCAAGTTGACATGAGAATTCTTGTCTTGCGTTGGTTTTTCCCTTGAAGAGGAAAGGGTGATGCAGCAAGGTAGAGGTAAGTATTTCCCTCAATTTGAGAACCAAGGTATCAATCCAGTAGGAGTATCAAGATGAGGCAACAAGGAGCCTGCACAAACACAAACAAACTTGCACCCAACGCGATAAAGAGGTTGTCAATCCCTTTACGATTACTTGCAAGGTGAGATCTGATAGTGATAAAAAATAGATGTAAATAAGTAAATAAAATTGCAGCAAGGTATTTTTGGTGTTTTTGTGTTTATATCTGAATATATAATATGTAAAGTAGACCCGGAGGCCATAGTGTTCACTAGAGGCTTCTCCCATGATAGCAAGTATTACGGTGGGTGAACAAATTACTGTTGAGCAATTGATAGAATAGTGCAAAGTCATGATGATATCTAAGGCAATGATCATACATATAGGCATCATGTCCGAGACAAGTAGACCGATACTTTCTGCATCTACTACTATTACTCCACACATCGACCGCTATCCAGCATGCATCTAGTGTATTAAGTTCATGATAAACGGAGTAACTCTTTAAGCAAGATGACATGATGTAGAGGGATAGATTCATGCAATGTGATATAAACCCCATCTTTTTACCCTTGATGGCAACAACATGATGCGTGCCTCGCTACCCCTTCTGTCACTAGGTGAGGACACCGCACGGTATGAACCCAAAACCAAGCACTTCTCCCATTGCAAGAACTATAGATCGAGTTGGCCAAACAAAACCCATAACTCGAAGAGAATTACAAGGATACGAAATCATGCATATAAGAAATTAGAGGAGACTCAAATAATATTCATAGATAATCTGATCATAAATCCACAATTCATCGGATCTCAACAAACACACCGCAAAATAAGATTACATCGGATAGATCACCATGAGATCATGGAGAACTTTGTATTGAAGATAAAAGAGAGAGAAGAAGCCATCTAGCTACTAGCTATGGACCCGAAGGTCTGTGGTGAAATACTCACGCATCATCGGAGAGGCAATGGTGTTGATGAAGATGGCCACCGGCGATGAATTCCCTTCGGCAGGATGCCGGAATGGTCTCTCGATTGGTTTTTGGTGGCTCTGGAGGTTTGCGGCGGCAGAACTTGCGATCTAGGTTTATTTCTGAGGGTTTCCGTATTTATAAGACTGTATGGCATCGGGAACAAGCGAAGAGGTGCCACGAGGAGGTCACGAGCCCCCTAGCCACGGCCAGGGGGGCGCGCCTCCGAGGCTCGTGGCTTCCTCGGGCCGCCTCTCCGGTATCTTTTCCTTCTGCTATTTTTTATATTTTCCATAAAAAATCACAGCGAAAGTTTTATTCCGTTTGGACTCCGTTTCATATTCCTATCTGAAAAAGGTCAAAAACACGAAAAAAACAGGAACTGGCACTAGGCACTGAATTAATAATTTAGTCCCAAAAATAATATAAAATAGCATATTAATGCATATAAAACATCCAAAGTTGATAATATAATAGCATGGAATAATCAAAAATTATAGATATGTTCAAGACGTATCAGGTATGAGCCATGAAGAAGTTAGATTACAGTAGGTATAACACCAATATAAATAAATAATGAGTTCACGACAGTACTTAAAGTGATGATTTAGTTTCTTATACTAACGGATCTCACAAGTTTTTTGTTAAGTTTTGTGTTGTGAAGTTTTCAAGTTTTGGGTAAAGATTTGATGGACTATGGAATAAGGAGTGGAAAGAGCCGAAGCTTGGGGATTACCAAGGCACCCCAAGTCATATTCAAGGATGCCAAAGAGCCTAATCTTGGGGATGCCCCGGAAGGCTTCCCTTGTTTCGCCTTCAATCCATCGGTAAATTTACTTGAGGCTATATTTTTATTCACCACATGATATGTGTTTTGCTTGGAGCGTCTTGTATCATATGAGTCTTTGCTTGCTAGTTTGCCAGAATCATACTTGTTGCACACATCTCTTGAGAGAGATATGCTGAATCATGAATTTATTAGAATACTCTATGTGCTTCACTTATATCTTTTGAGTTGGGCAATTTTGCTCTATGTGCTTCACTTACATCTTTTGGAGAACAGTGGTGTTTGCGTTTTATAGAAATAATTGTTTGTACCTCACTTCTATTATTTTGAGAGTTTCTAAAATAGCATGGTAATTGGTCTAGGTTATGAATTTAGTCCTAATATAATAGGCATCCAAAAGGTATATAATAAAAACTTCCATAGTAAGTGCATTGAGTATTTATGAGAAGTTTGATTCCTTGCATAAAGTTTTGAGATAAAAAGATGGTAATGTTAAGAGACATGTTAGGAAATAATTGTGATTTGGTAAAAAAATACTTGTGTAAAGGTTTGTGATTCCCGTAGCATGCATGTATGGTGAACCGTTATGTAAGGAAGTCGGAGCATGACTTGTTTATAGATTGTCGACCTTTGTCTGAAGGTCGGGGGCACACGATTGTTAACTCCTACCAACATCCCCCCTAGGGGCATGCGTTTAATGATTTGCTTCAATGATTAATAGACTTTTGCAATAAGTATGTGAGTTCTTTATGAATAATGTTGAGTCCATGGATTATACGCACTCTCACCCTTCCACCTTTGTTAGCCTCTCTATTACCGTGCAACTTTCGCCGGTATACCATATGCCTTCCTCAAAACAGCCACCATATACCTTCCTCAAAACAGCCACCATATACCTTCCTCAAAATAGCCACTATACCTACCTATTATGACATTTCCATAGCCATTCCGAGTTATATTGCCATGCAACTTCCACCGTTTCCATTTATGACATGCACCATCACTTCCATATTGCATGTAGAGTCATATTTTGTCATAGGTATCGAGTTGTAATTTTCTTTTGAGTTGTAAGTAAATAAAAGTGTGATGATTATCATTATTAGAGCATGTCTCGTGTGAGGAAAGGATGATGGAAGCTATGATTCCCTCACGGATGAGATTCTGGACTAAAAAATAATGAATAAAAGAGGCCTTAGATGCCCACAAAAAAATGAGAGAAAAGAGAGAAGGGACATTGCTACTACCTTTTTTCCACACTTGTGCTTGAAAGTAGCACCGTGATCTTCATGATAGAGCGTCTCCTATTTTGTCACTTTCATATAGCTAATGGAATTTTTCTTCACGATGCACGTCCAATTAGTTCCTTTTTGAGCTTTCATATACTAATAGCTCTAGTGCATTCGTTGCATGGCAATCCCTACTCACTCACACTGATATGTATTAATGGGCATCTCCATAGCCCGTTGGTACGCCTAGTTGATGTGAGACTATATTCTCCCTTTCCTTGACAACCTCCACCATATTCTATTCCACCTATAGTGCTATATCCATGGCTCGCGCTCATGTATTGCGTGAGAGTTGAAAAAGTTTGAGAAAATAAAGGTGTGAAAACAATTGCTTGAATTTTCATCGGGGTTGTGCATGATATAAATACTTTGTGTGGGGAAGATGGAGCATAGCCAGACCATATGATATTGTAGGGATAACTTTCTTTTCCCGTTATATTTTGAAGAGATACAATTGCTTTGCTAGTATGCTTGAAATGTTATTGTTTCTATATCAATATTAAGCTTCTGTTTTGAGTCTTACAGATATGAATATTCATGCCATAATAAAAGATATTACATGGATAAATATGTTAGGTAACATTCCATATCAAAAATTCTATTTTTACCATTTACCTACTCGAGAACGAGTAGGAATTAAGCTTGGGGATGTTGATACGTGTCCAACATATCTATAATTTTTTATGATGGCATGCTATTATATTATCTGTTTTGGATGTTTTATATGCATTAATATGCTATTTTATATTATTTTGGGGACTAACCTATTAATCTGGAGCCAAGTGCTAGTTTTTTGTTTTTCCTTGTTTTTGAGTTTTGCAGATATGGGAAATTAAAAGGAGTCCAAATGGAATAAAACCTTCGGAAGGAATTTTTTGGAAGGAAACAAGTCGATCAAGGTTGGAGTGCACGTCAGGCATGGTGCCAGGGCGCCACAAGCCTGCTAGGCATGGCCCCCTAGCCGCGCCTAGTAGGCTTGTCGCTTCCTGGCAGGTCTCTTAACCCTATTATTTGTCCTATAAATACCCAAATATTCCCCCAACATCAAAGATAGCCACGCAAATACTTATCCGCCGCCGGAAGCCTCTGTTCCCGAGAGATCCAATCTTGGGGCTTCTCTGGTAATCTGCCGGAGGGGGAATCGATCACTCAGGGCATCTACATCAACTCCATTGCCCCTCTGATGATGCGTGAGTAGTCCACCACATACCTGGTCCATAGCTAGTAGCTAGATGGCTTCTTCTCTCTCTTTTATCTTCAATACCATGTTCTTCATGATCTTCATGGAGATCTATCTGATGTAATCCTATTTTGTGGTGTGTTTGTCAAGATCCGATGAATTGTGAGTTATGTTTAGATTATCCATAATCTTATTTGAATCTCCTATGAATTCTTATTTGCATGATTTCATATCCTTGCAAGTCTCTTCAAGTTATTGGTTTGGTTTGGCCAACTAGATTTGTAATTCTTGCAATGGGAGTAGTGCTTGGTTTGGGGTTCAATCTTGCGGTGTCCTAACCTAGTGACATAGTAGGGGTAGCGAGGCACGTATTGTACTGTTGCCATCAAGGGTAACAAGATGGGGTTTTCATCATATTGCTTGAGTTTATCTCTCTACAACATGTCATCTTTCTTAATGCGTTACTCTGTTCTTCATCAACTTAATACTCTAGAGGCATGCAGGAGTCAGTTGATGTGTGGAGTAATAGTAGTAGATGCAGAATCGTTTCAGTCTACTTGAAACGGACATGATGCCTATATGCATGATCATTGCCTTGGATAACTACATGATTATTCGCTTTTCTGTCAATTGCTTTATAATAATTTGTTTACCCACCATGATATTTGCCTTCAAGAGAGAAGCCTCTAGTGAAACCTATGGCCCCGGGGTCTGCTTTCCATCATATACTTTCAGATCTATAAACCAAAAATACCTTGCTGCAATTTGTTTATCTTTTACTTTCCGCACTGGATTACATCTATCTCTTTCAAATCTAATCCTTGCAAATAACCGTGAAGGGATTGACAACCCTTTATAGCGTTGGGTGCAAGAGTTTGATTGTTTGTGTAGGTGCATCCATTGGTGACTTGCTTGTTCCTCCTACTGGATTGATGCCTTGGTTCTCAACAAATGAGGGAAATGCTTATCTACTTTGTTGCATCACCCTTTCCTCTTCAAGGGAAAACCAACACAAGCTCAAGAGGTAGCAGAGTCCACCTCCCTTGTGGGAGGTGGACTCCTCCCCTTGCCTTCGGCCGAAGCCCTCCATAGAGGAGAGGCTAGGGATGCCTCCTCTCCCCTTCCTCCTATATATATGGAGGGATTTTGAGGGCAGCCATTTACCTGAAAGGCATATGCTGCCATCTGCTTCCTCTAGATTGTTTCTCCTCTAGATTACTTTGGCGAAGCCCTGCCGGATTAGTTAACCACCACTGCCACCACGTCGTTGTGCTTCTGGAGAACTCATCTACCTCTCCGCTCTCTCTTGCTGGATCAAGAAGGCGGAGATCATCAATGAGTTGTACGTTTGCTGAACGCGGAGACGTCATCCGGTCGGTGCTAGATCGGGAGTATCGTGATTGGATCGCGGGACGGATAGCGATTTGGATCGCGAAGACTTTCGACTACATCAACCGTGTTTCTTAACGCTTCCCACTTAGCGATCTACAAGGGTATGTAGATCCACTCTCCCTCTCGTAGATGCTCATCACCATGGATAGATCTTGTATGTGCGTAGGAAAATTTTTGTTTCCCATGCAACGTTCCCCTAAAGTGGCATCATGAGCTAGGTCTATGCGTACATGAGATCACGAGTAGAACACAAAGGAGTTTGTGGGTGTTGATTCTCAGATTGCTTCCTCCCTTGGTCTTTTCTTGATTCAATAGTATTGTGGGATGAAGCGGCCCGGACCAACCTTACTCGTACGCTTACGAGAGACCGGTTCCATCGACTGACATGTGACTTTGTTGCATAAAGGTGACTAGCAGGTGTCTGTATCTCCTACTTTAGTTGGATCGGATTCAACAAAGGCAGTCCTTGAGAAGGTTGAATAGCAATTTGTGTATCACTGTTGTGGTTTTGCATAGTTAAGAATTGTTCTTGCTAGATACCCGTAGCAGCCACGTAAAACATGTAACAACAATTAGAGGTCGTCTAACTTGTTTTTGCAGGGTATGTTTTGATATGATATGGCCAATTACATGATAATATATATGAGATGTATGAAATGATCATCTTTTGTTTAGAATATCACTTTGCATGTTGATGAGTACGGCAACCGGCAGGAGCCATAGGGTTGTCTTTAATATTGTATGACCTGTTTAAAGGACCATGATGTCACCTAGAGGGGGGTGAATAGGCGTTTTAAAATCTATTACGGATTTGGCTATATCCTAATGCGGAAATAAACTAAGCTGATACTTTTCAAGCACAAATCCTAAATATACTAGGCTCACTAAGTGCACCAACAACTTAGGATAAACAAGATGAGAACAACGAGGATATGAGTAAGCACAAGTAGGTTACACAAACTTACTCAATGTATATCACAAGATATGGAAATGAACAATACACACAACTATAAGTAAGCAATACAAGATTACACAAGTTAAGTCACAAGATATGGAAATGAATGTTACAAGCTACCAATTCACACTAAGCACAAGATAGAACAATAGAGGCAAGTATGAATTGCGGACTATAAAGTATTGGTCTAAATAATCTCTTCGATATGGTAACCAACACAATATAATGAGGACAACAAGATATAGTGAATGCAAGGTCAAGTGACCAAAGTAAACCACAAGTAGTGTCTAGGGTTAGAAATAACCGAAGACACGGAGACGAGGATGTATCCCGATGTTCACTTCCTTGGAGGGAAGCTAGTCATCGTTCGAGAAATGGATGTTACCATGAAGGCACACCAACGCCACGAAAGCTCACCCTATTCTCCCCTTGAGATATCACCATGAAGGCGATTCTCAACCACCAGTGGTAGACCTTGAGGCGGCCTCCAAACCTTCACAAACTTTCCGGGGGACAAATCACAAGTTGATTCCTTGCCGGAGCACTCCTACCTCCTAGGAGTCTCCAACCTCCAAGAGTAACAAGATCAAGGGGGAAATGCTCAAGACTTGCTCAAATAAAGAATTCCTTTGGTCACAAGAGGGAGAGGGAGTGGATCTATCACTTGATTGGAAAATATCTCAAGAACTCTCACGAATCTCACCATGATCTAATATTTGGTGTAGGAGAAGTGAGAGGGAGCCACTTGGGTGTTCTAGGGTTCTTTGGGATGAAGTGGTCAACCCTCTACCGGATTGGTAGAGGGGTATATATAGGAGGCCGAGAAAACTAGCCATTTCTGAGTAAGTGGTTGAGACGGGCCGGACATCCGGGCAAGGGTCGGACATCCGATGGATGAGAATTGCACACACACATATGAAAAACAAAGGCCAGAGTACAGGGCCAGGACATCTGGCCAACGCCCGGACATCTGGCCAAACTTGGGTCCCCGGACATCCGGCCAAGTGCCGGACATCCAGCGGGCACAACCAACATTTTGAACAGGTTCTGAACATAGTCGGGCCGGATTTCTGGGAGGATCCCGGACATCCGGAGTGACCCAACAGCCCGGACATCCGGCCAAGTCCCAGATATCCGGCCAAAGAAAAACAACAGGAACCCCAAAACTAAAACGTGCATAACTTTCACATCGGGACTCCGATTTTGATGATCTTGGGATCGTTTTGAAGCTCTGGAAAAAGCCCATGTCCTCACATAGAGAACCACCCAAGATGAACCAAAATGGAGGATGCAAATTATGCAAAGCTTTTATCATGTATTTGGGTAACCTATTTGGCTTTCGATTTTCTTTGATAGATGTATAGGCATATTGTATTTGTACTGGATAGGAGTGAAATATGCCTATGTTTGAATATGATGTGAGGAAGTAGAAATAGAAGATGCTGACTTGAGAAAATCTATCACTAACCCCTTTGATCCCCTCTTAATAGTGCGGGATCCCTATAACTCAAGAATCATAAAAGAACTATACTAGATAGCTTCCAAAAACTCATTCTTGAGCATATTTGCTTTTCGATGGTCATCGATCCTCACAACTAAAGCCAAAGGAACTAATACCTTTGACTAAAGCATTCCATTCGAGCTTGGTGTTGACGTTTATACTTGGCTCAAGTCAGAACAATTATTTCGATCATTACACTTGGTGAAGACTTCAAATAGCTCCCCCATAAGCCATGTGGGGAGCATTGCATTGTATTCATATTCATACATTCGCCATGTGATCATCCACAAGCTTTAAGCATGTAATCCTTCAAGATGGCTATCTTGAACTTGCCCTTGTCAACCATGATCATCAACTCTTGATGTCATCCTCTCATGGACACTTGAAATCTTTCTCTTGATGTAAGTCCATGAGAACCACCTAACCCTCATAGATATAGAAAACACATAGACTAGGTTAGTACACAAAGCGCAATTGATAAATTCTTACCATACCACAAGATCCCATGTGGTACATGATTTGCACTTGTGTGTTTACCATCTTTGTATTAAATCTTCGATCTTCATCTTGGTCAATAATTATCTTTGTTCCATGAATAATCTTGATGCACAACTATATGTATATGGAATTCATTCTGAATCCATTCAGTCTCCTTCTTGCATCACCCATGGAACAAACCTTTCTATATAACTTGATGTCATTGTTTCTTCATAGGAATTGTCATTCATTATCAAGTCTCAATGCATTGCAAATGGAACTTTCTTTCAAATGTATATCTCAATGCAAACATTAGTCCATTAGGATTGTCATTTAATTACCAAAACCATACATGGGGACTACATGTACTTTCAATCTCCCCCATTTTGGTAATTTATATAATGAACTTTTAAAGAAGCATGCAATTTATCCGAAGATAAATTGAATACTTGGGGTGATTTTGATAGCATCAAGTATTACAAAGAAACTTGATGTTATGAAAATCGGTTGTATTAATATCAAAATACCACACAAGTATTTGATGTTAGTAGGACCATAATCTATAGAGCAAGCTCCCCCATAATATATGCATATGTGGATGAACTTTGAATTTCATTGCATAGATATAAACTAGGTGGAGTTTATGTACCCATTCATGCAACAAGCACATATAACTAGGGTAGCTATGCATGAATGACAACAAAAACTTCAAAAGATATTTATCTTAAACCCTCTAAACTTGTCCCCCGTTGGCAACAAATGCCAAAATGGAAGACAAAACATCTAGAAGACCAATATAGTATGAGTTCCTCCTTGATGTGTGCATATCATAAAATGGGAGTGAAAACAAATGCACATATTCAATGATGAACAATTGGACGAGCTCGGAAACTGTAGAATGCAACTAGATACTAAGATATGAAAACAAGCATTAGACATGCGTGGAAAACATCCAGAAGATCCAAAGAACATATTTTGGACAAGATATAATAGGAATATCCAATGTGATCATCATGTAAAGCATGTGTCCAACATACATTCAAAACACATGAGTATGCAAGATTGTATGCAAAACGTACAAGCACTCATGACACAACCTCTTACCGAAACCACTATACGAATAAAAGGAACACACAAAGTGGCCAACGAGGAATAAATGATATCAAGAAAATATATGAACTTTATTTTGTATAAAAATTTCTAAGTTGTCAAAAATAATCATGATATGTATCCACAAAGAAACCCGTATACACAAAAAGGTTGTAATTGATAAGAACATGATATCCACAGGTGAATCCTCTATTATACAACTTTGAGCCTAGCATAAGAGCAAGGCACACGGCACAAAACACATCGAACAAATTGATCTCATTTGCATAACACAAGGTGAAGCAAGCAATCAAAAGATCCGACGAGCCAAAAGGATAAAAGAATATTATGATTGGGGAAGAGGAGTGTTCTAATAAAAATAGAGAAGCTCCCCATGATTTGTGCACTATTTAGATATTTTGTATTTGGATACAAGTGCACAAAATATGATCATCACTCCCCCAAAATCAATAGGAACACAAAACAATTGCAAGCAAGCATAGATAAGAAAACAAACCTAGCATTTGCAACAAACATATGGTTGAGCAACATGTAAATGAGGCAACCTAAGAATAGGCACAACCAAAATGATGTGTGTGAGTCACTAGAAAGAACTTGAGAAGACTAATATAAGGATGAGAATTAAGCATCAACATAGTCTTGAGTAAATGAGATACAAGGTGCAAGACATGTCCTTCCCACACATACGAAGTTAAGCAGGTCACACACACATCAAGCAAACGGGTTCACAAGCTCGCTAATATGAAAATTTAAAAATCAAAGCTTGTGACAACCCATGTTGAAGATATGAAATAATATGCTTGTCAAGACAAGCAAGAGGACAACAATCTTCACCAAACATGAGTGCACTAAGATGCAAAGGGATAAGACACGCACTCATATGACAAATGCTTCCATAGAGCCACCAAAGATATAAAAATAGGATGAAACAGTGGACATGAAAGAATAGGGATATCAACTATAGATGTAACTTCTATCATGTGTATAAGATTCTAGGTAGATGACAATCATGATGATATATATCCGCAAAGAAGGATGTACACATGACATAGTTACAAAAGGAAAGAATAAGATATCCAAACGGGAGTCATAAAATACACCGATGAGATCTTTGCTTGAAAGTATAGCATATGGATTAATATTATATTATTGAATATTAATGAACTCCAAACACACAACCATCAAATACATCACAAATAGCAACAAGAGATCATTATTGGAATGTTTTGAGTATGGAAACAAGTATCACAAGAATGAGTCAAGACATTCATGCCATGATGCAACCTACACAAGGTTGAATGCAAGAAATGTATGCATGAAGTAAATACTTGTTACCAAGAAAGCATTGGCATGAAGTACCAGATCAATAAAATTTCCAAGCTTGGCTCTAATTTCTTCATAGTTCCACCACCTTCATGAAGAAGCCAAGCACCCAATGCTTCTCAAATGTACCTAAAACAGTTTAAGTACAATATGGTCCCCAAACTTATTGGGTCCGAAGTAGTTAGCATAACTACAAGTGTAGGGCAAAACCACTTAAATATGTGCATATAGATATGGATTTGAATTTCATGCACATCTTAACTATTAAGGATTAGATGGATTTACCTTATATATTGGATCAAATAAGGCAAACAAGGCATGTAGATGTACACATAATAAATATGCACGCACAAGCCTACCAAGATCCAAAGAGATACAAGTAAGACAAAAGAACACATAAACCATGAATACTCCAATAACATCATAAATTATTCATGTTGTCCAAATTGCATCGAAGTAACAACTCAACACATGATAGCACACAAAGTTCTACATATGAACTAAGCAAAACCAACGAGCATGTGAATATACATTGCACAACTCTCATAGGCATATGTCATTCAAGTGGATATAAGATAGTACAAGCAATGAGATAACTACATCCCATAACTCCATAAAACCAAGAAGATGAACTCGAACAAAGGCAAGGGAGAATACCGTGAGGCAAATGAATTTCTCGGCTGGATATAAAATGCAAGTTGAAACAAAAGCCGAGAAGAATATGATCAACAAATTCTACCACATGAAGGAATACCAAGTTTAATGATATCAAGGATAACATTCGGTGATAGAAAGCAAGAATATGTAAAATCAACTTCAATATCCGAAGCATGTGAGAAGAGTTTTAGAATTAAACACAGTGCTTGGATAGCGTATTCATGACATTCCAATTAGGTAGATAATCATGCATAGCAATAATTGGAATGGATTAAAGCAAATGCTTTTCCAAATATAATTTTTAAGATAAACCATGGGTGAAAACCACACAAGAATACCATACTCAAACAAAGCATTGCATGCCACAGAGATATAAGGTAATCTCAAATATGAATTCAAAGTGGCAATCCTCAGTTGTTCACAATTACAAGGATTGTGATATGCACAAAGCACATCACCCCCCCCCCCATAATGTGATTTTTCATATATTATTAACAAGGGGCAATTGAAATCCAACCAAAGATAATTAATGACTGAGAATTTGAATTTCAAATGAGCTTAACATACCACATGGTAACTAGATAATATTGCACTAACAATACTAGGTGGTATCCCACATATATACACATTTAAGGTTTGTGATATGCATATACATAACACTCACCCATAATGTGATGATCCATTAATATCTCACAAGAGCCAAATAAGATTCAACTAATGAATCAATAAAAGCTCAGAACCTCTCACACAAATATATGAAGTGCATTGCGACCTACACATGCTAGATAACTCAAATCAAGCATACTAGGAAGCACGACATATACAAACACATGCTAGGTATAAAACCTAAACATGAGAGGGACTAGTAACTTTCAATGTAGACAATATAAATAACAAGTTACTTCCACGAGGGGCATTGGAATGGAAAATATGATGACAATCCACTTGACTTGGCTTGAACCATAAGACATGGTGAAAATAATTTTTCTTCATGAATTAGCCAAGTCTCCAATGTCCTCCACACACCTATTGATCAAGTTTGAGCTTGATGGTCCCCAACCAAGTTGGGTCCTAAGAAGTTAGTCACAATAGGCTTGGCAACCCAAATGGTCTTTTCTTTACCCAAACCACTTTGGCTGACCACAAACTTGGCAAACAAATTGCCAACAGTATCCTTTCTAAGTGAATAATGATCATTGACAATCGGAGGCTCAGAGACATTACCGTTGGGACATGATGAAGATATGTGTCCCTTATCACGGAAAATATAGCAACATGTTCTCCCCTTTATCTTATTCTTTACCTTCTTAACTTGGAGAACATTATCTTGGTTAAGCATGGAAAGAGGCCTTTCATTTTCTTAAGATTGAACTTGAGTCCACTTCCCTTGATGCTTCACACTTGAAGCCTTCTTCTTCAATGGACAAGATCTCACATGGTGTCCAACATTCTTGCACTTGAAGCAAATAATGTTGGCTGAATTCTTGACTTGATCTTGTCCCTTCTTCCTATTCTTGGACTTCTTCTTGTTGGAGATGAAATCAAGTCCTATTTTGTCTTGAGGGTCCTTTTGCACACTCAAGTTATTATTGCAACATTTTTCCAAGTCTTTCTTCAAACTAGGGCCTTGGGCCTTGTGCTCTTTATTTTCCTCTACAATGTTAGTATTAAAAAAAGAACTAGAAGAAGTAGAAGCTTCATTGTTAGAGCAACAAGGCATGGTGAGCAATTCATCACAAGATGTATCAATATCATGTAGAGAGGAATTGCTAGGACTAGCACATGGCAATAAGGCATTTCGAGTAGAAGATGTGCTAATGTCCACATGAGACTCACAAGATTTTACCTTGGTGACCATAGCCTCGTGAGCTAACTTTAGCTCATCATGAGAGATTAAAAGACCCTCATGAGTGCCCGAAAGCTTTTCATGAATTTCTTCCAATTTCCCATACTTGCTAGTTAGAAAATCAAGTTGAGTCCTCAACTCAACATTTTCTTTCAATATCGATGCTTCACACAAGATAGAGTTAGTAGCACAAGCATCATTATCAATAGGAGAGGAGCATGTAGAAACTAGAGACTCCGCGTGAGTAGCTTGAAGTTCCTCATGAGACTTAGAGAGTTTGGTGAGCTCTCCTTTGACATTATCGTAGCCAAGGTCAAGGTGCTCAAAATCCTCTTTAAGTTTACAATGAGTAACTTCAATCTCTTCTTTTGAAGACCTCAAGTTACTAAGAGATTGATAAGCCTTATCAAGTTCATGTTCAAGTTGTTCACTTTTTGCTTGCTCATTAAGAACTAAATCATTACGTTTTTCAAAGCAAGCAAGAAAATCTTGGAACCTTTTGTAAGTGTTATTTTTAGCTCTATGAAGAGTTTTACCAATCTCATAGAGATTTTGAGTCAAGTCATCATCATCATCATCTTCCTCATTACAACTATCATCATTATCACTAAGAGAAGATGATACCTTGTCATTACCTCTTGCCATGAGGCACGTGTGAACAAAGGGGGTTGATGATGATTCTTTTGGAGAAGAGGGTTCTCCATCAATCAAGTGTGCCTTGTCTTCCTTGATTTCCTCTATATGGTTAGTCATAGAACAACTAGACGAAACCAAGGCATTTTGAACATGGCAACACAAATGACCAAGCATATCATCACAAGAATTAATGAGTGAATCATTAGATGATATGTATGGACTCTCTACACAAGAATGTATGACATTTTTGGTGCTATATGTGATCAAGTCCTTGGAATCTACAATACTAGCATTTACACGTAAAGGATCATCAATGACATTGTCAACCTCATCATCATACAACATTTCTCCACTCACCTTGTCATTACCTTGTGACAAGCCACATGTTGGTGAAGTGGAAGATGTTGAAGTGTCTAGGCAATCGGATGTGGAAGCAATAGAGAGCTCTTCATGATATAAAAAGGTGGAGAACTCCTCCATTACTTCCTTCCAAATAGCATTGACTCCCACAAGGTTGGACCCACCATATGTAACTTCAAGTTTGGTCCAAGCCTCATGAGCCAACGAACAAGTCGAAATTGACATGAACACCTCAAAGGATATATCTTGGTGAATGGCACTCAAAACTTGACTATCAAGATGCATATCCTCAAGTGATGAAGATTGTCCATCCTTTAGCTTTGAAACCCCTACAACAACAATCCGCAAACCATTTGGACCCATGGCCCGAAAGTGAAAAAGCATGCGTAATCTCCACATAATTTAATTTGTGCCATCAAAACAAAATATGTCATCGTGCACTAGTTCACTAGTCGACATCGTTACTCTCTAGGCGGTGAAGCCTAATAAGGAGAGACCTTGCTCTGATACCAATTGAAAGGACCACGATGTCTCCTAGAGGGGGGGTGAATAGGCATTTTAAAATCTTTTACGGATTTGGCTATATCCTAATGCGGAAATAAACTAAGTGGATATTTTTCAAGCACAAATCCTAAATATACTAGGCTCACTAAGTGCACCAACACCTTAGGATAAACAAGATGAGAGCAACGAGGATATGAGTAAGCACAAGTAGGTTACACAAACTTACTCAATGTATATCACAAGATATGGAAATGAATAATACACACAACTATAAGTAAGCAATACAAGCTTACACAAGTTAAGTCACAAGATATGGAAATGAATGTTACAAGCTAGCAATTCACACTAAGCACAAGATAGAACAATAGTGGCAAGTATGAATTGCGGACTATAAAGTATTGGTCTAAATAATCTCTTCGATATGGTAACCAACACAATATAATGAGGACAACAGGATATAGTGAATGCAAGGTCAAGTGACCAAAGTAAACCACAAGTAGTGGCTAGGTTTAGAAATAACCGAAGACACGGAGACGAGGATGTATCCCGATGTTCACTTCCTTGGAGGGAAGCTAGTCACCGTTGGAGGGATGGATGTTACCACGAAGGCACACCAACGCCACGAAAGCTCACCCTATTATCCCCTTGAGATATCACCACGAAGGCGATTCTCAACCACTAGTGGTAGACCTTGAGGCAATGTCCAAACCTTCACAAACTTTTCGGGGGACAAATCACAAGTTGATTCCTCACCGGAGCACTCCTACCGCCTAGGAGTCTCCAACCTCCAAGAGTAACAAGATCAAGGGGGAAATGCTCAAGACTTGCTCAACTCACGAATTCCTTTGCTCACAAGAGGGAGAGGAAGTGGATCAATCACTTGATTGGAAAATCTCTCAAGAACTCTCACGAATCTCACCACGATCTAAGATTTTGTGTAGGAGAAGTGAGAGGGAGCCACTTGGGTGTTCTAGGGTTCTTTGGGATGAAGTGGTCAACTCTCTACCGGATTGGTAGAGGTGTATATATAGCAGGCCGAGAAAACTAGCTGATTTTGAGTAAGTGGCTGAGATGGGCCAGACATCCGGGCAAGGGTCGGACATCCGATGGCTGAGAATTGCACACACGCATATGAAAAACACAGGCCAGAGTATAGGGCCCGGACATCTGGCCAAACTTGGGTCCCCGGACATCCGGCCAAGTGCCGCACATCCGGCGGGCATAGCCAACATTTCGAACAGGTTTTGGACATAGTCGTCCCGGATTTCTGGGAGGATCCCGGACATCCGGGTTGACCCGACAGCCTTCACATCTGGCCAAGTCCTGGATATCCGGCCAAAGAAAAACAGTAGGAACCCCAAAACTAAAACATGCATAACTTTCACATCCGGACTCCGATTTTGATGATCTTGGGATTGTTTTGAAACTATCGAAAAAGCCCATGTCCTCACATAGAGAACCACCCAAGATGAACCAAAATGGAGGATGCAAATTATGCAAAGCTTTTATCATGTATTTGGGTAACCTATTTAGCTTTGGATTTTCTTTGATAGATGTATAGGCATATTGTATTTGTACTGGATAGGAGTGAAATATGCCCATGTTTGAATATGATGTGAGGAAGTAGAAATAGAAGATGTTGACTTGAGCAAATCTATCACTAGCCCCTTTGATCCCCTCTTAATAGTGTGGGATCCCTATAACTCAAGAATCATAAAAGAACTATACTAGATAGCTTCGAGAAACTCATTCTTGAGCATATTTGCTTTTCGATGGTCATCGATCCTCACAACTAAAGCCAAAGGAACTAATACCTTTGACTAAAGCATTCCATTTGAGCTTGGTGTTGACGTTTATGCTTGGCTCAAGTCAGAAAAATGATTTTAATCATTACACTTGGTGAAGACTTCAAATAGCTCCCCCATAAGCCATGTGGGGAGAATTGCATTGTATTCATCTTCATACATTCGTCATGTGATCATCCACAAGATTTAAGCATGTAATCCTTCAGGATGGCTATCTTGAACTTGCCCTTGTCAACCATGATCATCAACTCTTGATGTCATCCTCTCATGGGCACTTGAAATCTTTCTCTTGATGTAAGTCCATGAGAATCACCTAACCCTCATAGATATAGAAAACACATAGACTAGGTTAGTACACAAAGTGCAATTGACAAATTCTTACCATACCACAAGATCTCATGTGGTACATGATTTGCGCTTGTGTGTTGACCATCTTTGAATTCAATCTTCGATCTTCATCTTGGTCAACAATTATCTTTGCTCCATGAATAATCTTGATGCACAACTATATGTATATGGAATTCATTCTGAATCCATTCAGTCTCCTTCTTGCATCACCCATGGAACAAACCTTTCTATATAACTTGATGCCATTGTTTCTTCATAGGAATTGTCATTCATTATCAAGTCTCAATGCATTGCAAATGGAACTTTCTTTCAAATGTATATCTCAATGCAAATATTAGTCCATTAGGATTGTCATTTAATTACCAAAACCATACATGGGGACTACATGTACTTTCACCTGCGTGCCAATCATTAAGTGTTATGTAATGCTTTACTTTATCGCTAAGCGGTAGCAATAGTAGTAGAAGCATGGTGGGTGCAACAACCCCGATGGGGACACGTTGATGGAGATCATGGTGTCATGCCAGTGACGATGGAGATCATGTCGGTGCTTTAAGGATGGAGACCAAAAGCACAAGATCATGGGCATATCATGTCACTTATGATTTGCATGTGATGCCAATCCTTTTATGCATCTTATTTTGCTTAGGATGACGTTAGCATTATAAGGTGATCCCTCACTAAAATTTCAACATAAAATTGTGTTCTCCCCGAGTGTGCACCGTTGCGAAAGTTTGTCATGTCGAGACACCACGTGATGATCGGGTGTGATAGACTCTACGTTCACATACAACGGGTGCAAGCCAGTGTTGCACGTGTGGAACACTCGGGTTAAATTTGACGAGCCTAGCATGTACATACATGGACTCGGAACACAAGAGACCGAAAGGTCGAACATGAGTGATATAGTAGATATGTTCAACATGAAGATGTTCACCATTGAAACCACCTCATCTCACGTGATAATCGGACTTGGGTTAGTGAATTTGGATCATGTAGCACTCGAATGACCAGAGGGATGTCAATTTTACTGGGAGTTTTTATGTAATATGATTAACTAAACTCATTATCTTGAACAATAGTCTTAGTAATGTTTGCAAATTTATGTTGTAGATCGATGGCTCACGCAGTAGTTCCCCTGAAATTGAATGTGTTCCTAGAGAAAGCCAAGTTGAAAGATGATGGAAGTAACTTTGTAGACTGGGCTCGTAAGCTGAGGATTATCCTCACAACTTCCCAAAAGTCTTATGTCCTTGATGCACCGCTTGGTGATCCACCCGCTTCCGTGTCGTCCGAAGACGTTGTGAATGCTTGGGAGGCACGTTCTGGAGATTACTCAATAGTTCAATGTGCAATGTTGTATGGCTTAGAACCGGGACGTCGAAGACGTATTGAACGTCATGGAGCATATGAGATGTTCCAGGAGTTGAAGTTTATCTTTGAGAAGAATGCTCGGATCGAGACGTATGAGACCTCCAATAAGTTCTATGCTTGAAAGATGGAGGAGAACGGGTCTGTCAATGAACATATACTCAGAATGTCTAGGTATTCGAACCGTCCAGATGAGTTAGGGATGCCCCTTCTGCAGGAGGCAATCACTCACAGAGTTCTCCAATCATTGCCACCTAGCTACAAGAGCTTCATGATGTACCATAACATGCAAGGGATGAAAAAGTCAGTCGTCGAGCTGTTTGCGATGCTGAAAGTCGCTGAGTCTGAAATCCCGAAAGAGCATCAAGTAGTGATGGTCAATAAAACAACTAGTTACAAGAAGAATGGCAAGGGAAAGAAGGGTAACTCCAAGTAGAGTGGCAAAGCAGTTGCCCCTCCCGTGAAGAAACCCAAGACTAGACCCAAGCTAGAAACTAAGTGGTTTCATTGCAAGGGAACTGGTCACTAGAAGCTGAACTGCCCCAAGTATCTAGCCGACAAGAAGGCGGCCAACACCAAACAAGGTATATATGATATACATGTTATTGATGTGTACCTTACCAACTCTCGTTGTAGTGCTTGGGTATTTGATACCAGTTCGGTTGCTCACATTTGCAACTCAAAGCAGGAGCTATGGAATAGTCGGAGGATGGCAAAGGACGAAGTGACGATGCCCGTGGGAAATGGTTCCAAGGTTGATGTGATCACCGTCGGCATGCTCGCTCTTCGATTACCATCGGGATTAGTTATGAACCTGAATAATTGTTATTTAGTGCCCGTGGTAAGCATGAACATTATATCTGGATCTTGTTTATTGAGAGGCGGTTACTCATTTAAATCAGAGAATAATGGTTGTTCTATTTATATGAGTAATATCTTTTATGGTCATGCACCCAATGTGAGGGGTTTATTCTTATTGAATCTCGATAGTGATGATACACATGTTCATAACATTGATGCCAAAAGATGTAGAGTTGATAATGATAGTACCAATTTCTTGTGGCACTGCCGCTTAGGTCATATTGGTGTAAAACGCATGAAGAAGCTCCATGATGATGGACTTTTGGAGTCTCTTGATTTAGAATCAGTTGACACATGTGAACCATGCCTCATGGGCAAGATGACTAAGACCCCGTTCTCGGGAACAATGGAACGGGCAAGTGACTTGTTCGAAATCATACATACTGATGTGTGCGGTCCAATGAGCATGGAGGCGTGCGGTGGATATCGTTACTTTCTCACCTTCACTGATGACTTAAGTAGATATGGGTATATTTACTTAACGAAACACAAGTCTGAAACGTTTGAAAAGTTCAAGCAATTTTAGAGTGAAGTTGAGAATCATCATAACAATAAGGTTAAATTCCTACGATCTGATCGAGGAGGAGAATATCTGAGTTATGAGTTTGGCAGTCACTTAAGACAGCATGGAATTGTTTCGCAATTGACACCGCCTGGAACACCATAGCGTAATGGTGTGTACGAACGTCGTAATCGAACCTTATTGGATATGGTGCGTTCTATGATGTCTCTTGCTGATTTGCCACTGTCGTTTTGGGGTTATGCATTAGAGACAGTTGCATTCACTTTAAATAGGTCACCGTCAAAATCCGTTGAGACGATGCCATGTGAATTGTGGTTTGGCAAGAAGCCAACATTGTTGTTTCTTAAAGTTTGGGGATGTGATGCTTATGTCAAAAAGCTTCAGACTGAAAAGCTGGAACCTAAAGCGGAGAAATGTGCCTTCATAGGATACCCAAAAGAGAGAGTTGGGTATACCTTCTATCTCAGATCCGAAGGCAAAGTGTTTGTCGCTAAAAACATAATATTTCTTGAGAAAGAGTTTCTCTCGAAAGAATTGAGTGGGAGGAAAATAGAACTTGATGAGGTTATTGAACCTTTGTTTCAACCAGAGAGTAGCGCAGCACAGAAAGATGTTTCTGTGGAGCCTACATAAGTTGAAGAGGAAGTTAATGATGATGATCATGAAGCTTCGGATCAAGTTACAATCAAACCTCATAGGTCAACAAGGACGCGTACTGCTCCTGAGTGGTATGGCAACCTTGCCTTAGAGGTCCTGTTGTTGGACAAGTATGAACCTACAAGCTATGGACAAGCGATGATGGCCCCAGATTCCGAGAAATGGTTAGAGGCCATGAAATCCGAGATGGGATCCATGTATGAAAACAAAGTATGTACTTTGGAATTATTACCTGAAAGGCGAAAGGCCATTCAGAACAAGTGGATCTTTAAGACGAAGACGGACGCGGACGGTAATGTCACCGTCTATAAAGCTTGACTTTTGGAAAAGGGTTTTTCACAAGTTCAGGGAGTTGACTACGATGAGACCTTCTCACCCGTAGTGATGCTTAAGTCCATCAGAATCATGTTAGCAATAGATGCATTTTTCGATTATGAAATTTGGCATATGGATGTCAAAACAACGTTCCTTAACGGTTTCCAGGAAGAGTTGTATATGATACAACCAGAAGGTTTTGTCTATCCAGAGAATGTTGACAAAGTGTGCAAACTCAATCGATCCATTTATGGAATGGTGCAAGCATCTCGGAGTTGGAATCTTTGCTTTGGTTAGGTGATCAAAGCATTTAGGTTTATACAAGTTTACGAAGAAGCTTGTATTTAGAAGAAAGTGAGTGGGAGATCTATAGCGTTTCTAATATTATATGTGGATGACATATTGCTGATTGGAAACAATATAGAAATGTTGGAAAGTGTCAAGGAATATTTGAACAAGATTTTTTCAATGAAGGACCTAGGAGAAGCTGCTTTCATATTAGGCATCAAGATCTATAGAGATAGATCGAGACGCTTAATAGGACTTTCACAGAGCACATACCTTGACAAAGTTTTGAAGAAGTTCAAAGTGGATCAGTCCAAGAAGGGGTTCTTTCCTATATTGCAAGGTGTGAAGTTGAGTAAGAATCAATGCCCAGTGACTACAGAAGATAGAGAAAATATGGGTGTCATCCCCTATGCTTCATCCATAGGCTTTATCATGTATGCAATGTTGTGCACAAGACCCGATGTCAGCCTTGCCATAAGTATGGTCGGAAGGTTTCAAAGTCATCCAGGAATGGACCACTGGATGACGGTCAAGAATATCCTTAAGTACCTGAAAAGTACTAAGGAAATATTTCTTGTTTATGGAGGTGATAAAGAGCTCGTCGTAAAGGGTTACGTCGATGAAAGCTTTGACACTGATCCAGATGACTCTAACTCTCAAACCGTATACATATTTATTCAAAATGGGGGAGCCTTAAGCTGGTGCAGTTCCAAGCAGAGCGTGTTAGCTAATCCTACATGCGAAGCGGAGTACATCGCTGCCTCACAGGCGGCGAAGGAAGGTGTCTGGATGAAGGAGTTCATGACAGGTCTTGGAGTAGTGCCTAGTGCACTGAATCCATGACTCTGTTCTGTGACAACACTGGTGCCATTGCTCTGGCCAAGGAACCAAGGTTTCGCAAGAGGACCAGACACATAAAGCGACGCTTCATTTCCATCTGTGATTACATCAAGGAGGAGGACATAAAAATTTGCACAGTGCACACGGATCTGAATGTCACAGACCCGTCGACTAAACCTCTTCCAAGGGCTAAACATGATCAACACCAGAACTCTATGGGTGTTAGATTCATTACAATGTAAATCACATGGTGATGTGAGAAAGATTATTGACTCTAGTGCAAGTGGGAGACTGTTGGAAATATGCCCTAGAGACAATAATAAAGTGGTTATTATTATATTTCCTTGTTCATGATAATCATTTATTATCCATTCTATAATTGTATTGATTGGAAACGCAAATACATGTGTGGGTACATAGACAACATTGTGTCCCTAGTATGCCTCTAGTAGACTAGCTCGTTGATCAAAGATGGCCAAGGTTTCCTAGCCATAGACATGGGATGTCATTTGATAACGGGATCACATCATTAGGAGAATGATGTGATGGACAAGATCCAAACTATAAACATAGCATATGATCGTGTCAGTTTGTTGCTATAGTTTTCTGCATGTCAAGTATCGGTTCCTATTACCATGAGAGCATGCAACTCACTGACACCAGAGGAATACCTTGTGTGTATCAAACATCGCAATGTAACTGGGTGACTATAAAGATGCTCTACAGGTATCTCCGAGGGTGTCTGTTGAGTGGGCATGGATCAAGACTGGGATTTGTTGCTCCGTGTGACGGAGAGGTATCTCAGGGCCCACTCGGTAATACGACATCACAATGAGCCTTGCAAGCAAAGTGACTAAAGAGTTAGCCACATGATCTTGTATTACAAAACGAGTAAAGAGACTTTCTGGTAACAAGATTGAACTAGGTATAGAGATACCGGCGATCGAATCTCGGGCAAGTAACATACCGAAGAACAAAGGGAATAGCATATGGCATTAACTGAATCCTTGACATAGAGGTTCAACCAATAAAGATCTCCATAGAATATGTAGGAACCAATATGGGCATCCAAGTCTCGCTATTGTTTATTGACCATAGAGGTGTCTCGTTCATGTCTACATAGTTCTCGAACCCCAAGTGTCTGCACACTTAACGTTCGGTGATGTTTTGGTAGTATTGAGTTATGTATGTTGGTGACCAAAGGTTTTTCAGAGTCCCGAATGAGATCCCGGACGTTATGAGGATTTCTGGACTGGTCCGTAGGTAAAGATTGATATATAGGAAGTCCCGTTTTGGTCACCGGAAAAGTTTTGGGTATTTCCGGTAGTGTATCAGGAGTGCCGAGAGGGTTCCGGGGGTCCACCAGGAGGGGCCCACTCAACCAAGGGCTAAATGGGCCTAGGAGGTGGTGTAACAACCCCTATTGGGATGGGCAACCAGCCCCTAAGGGCACATGCGCAAGGAGGAGGAGTAGGGGCCAAGTAGGGAGGAGTCCTACTATGAGTCCACCTCCCTTGGGGGAGGTGGACTCCTCCCTTGTGGGAGGTGGACTCCTCCCCGTGCCTTTGGCCTAAGCCCTCCTTGGAGGAGGGGCTAGGGCTGCCTCCTCTCACTAGTAGAAAATAGGCCATTAGTCCCGATTGGGAAGGGACTTTAGTCCCGGTTCCCCAACCGGGACTAAAGTATAGAGACTAAAGGGTCTAAGGCTTTAGTCCCGGTTTTCTACGAACCGGGACTAAACCCTGACTACATGGGCGGCAGAGCACGCCAAGGCATGGGGACCTTTGGTACCGGTTGGTAACACCAACCGGGACTAAAGGTTTAGCGGTTAAGGCTTCATTGTTTATTTTTCCTTTTCATTTTGTGTTTTCAATTTAATTTTTCCTCTAATTCAACATGATCACTTGCATCCATCCACTTTAATCAAATATATGTCATATAACTCATCATCATCTTACTCATCATCATCATCATCATCTTAATGATACCAATTTAAAATCTCATAACACAAAAAAGATCATAATACTAATCATCCTAATCGATCATGCAAGTTAATATAAACCAGAAAAACTTCTCTCTCACAGGACCTAGTCCTCCCTCCTAGGTAAAATGACATAAAATAGAATAACACCTATGTCTCCATGATGAAGCAAAGAGATCCAACGGTCTCCAACTTGTGGCTTGTGATCCTTCTTTATTTGTCCCCATGCTTCAATTTGGAGCCGTCTTGATGGTTTGCGCACATTCGAGTATGCAAAAGAGAACTTGGACTGGAAGGGGTTCTTATTTGTCATATTACCTTTGGTTGCATCAACGGAGGCACAACTTCATTTGGCAGTTTCTATTGAAGAACATAATAGTAGCCTAGTTAGCAATGTAATCAATGCCATTTACGCAACAGTACTAGTGTACTTAATTAGCAACTCTTACCAATATATTTTGGCGAATGTCATCCGCCCTCAATCTATGCACTAGTGTCCTATACAATGTATAATTTGGGTCAGTTCCCAAATTATACGGGAAGATCTCCCTACCAACTAGGACACCAACAACAAAGTTGATAAGATCATCCTTCTCCTGCCAAGTTAGATGTGATCCATAAGTGTTGTGTGTCGTGTCGATTATGTTATGTGTTTCACTCGAAGAAACGAAATAAGCTGTAAATTATTTATTAAATAATTTAGTATGGATGAACACCAACTATTTTTAAATATAGAATGCAAATTACTTGAAAAATATGCATGGTTGACAAACTCACATGGAGGTAAAACAGGAAGCATATCGACATCCACCCAAATGTCGATGTTACCTTCAATATGATCTTCAAGACGAAGATCGAAGGTTATTTCCATATCCTTCTGAAGTCCATATGCCTTTCAAAGACCTTCCCAATTTGAGCACTCTAATTCTGTGTTATTAAGTGCATTCATTATTTTCACCAGAAATGTGTCACCATGTTTAGTCCTCAGATTGGCTGTCCTCGTCTCGAAACTCTCGTGCTCTTCGAAACCGAGCCTCTCCAAGAAATATTGTCTTGCATTACAGGGGATGAAGTAGTCGAATTGTATAAAACATAAATTACGCGTTCAAGGAAAGAAACAGAAGGCATGCTTACTTACGAAAAAATAGTTGTCATCGTTGCGTACCATAGAAATAGCAAAGTCCTCGTAAAGCTTCATGGTGAAGAACTTGCCGTCTCGCAGCCTAGGCTGGTCGGAAAGACCCTTATCTTCACCGCAAAATTCACACGCTTGGATCCTATCGTCGTCTGATGACGATGACATTTCCTGTGTTCATGATTCAAGAATTATGGCACGCTCGGATCCTAATGCGTGTGTGACTTTCGGTCCGTCGAGGCTTTCCTTAAATAACTCCCATATCTCATGGTGTGTTGGTGCGCACTCTCTCACACTGATATGGTGGTTTATATATGTTGGTGGACACTCTCTCACAGTAATAGTTATACTGCCGGTGATGGATGCCCCCCCCCTCTTCTCTTCTTGTGTATTATACCGATGAATATATCGCAAAGAAGAGAAGAGGAGGAGGCGCCCCCACACACACAATAATAGTCGGGATTCCTCCATCAAGAACACACATGAAAGTCACACAAGGAGCAACGACAGGCTGAAAGTCACACACACATTATACCGATAAAATATCACTAATACATTTATAATGAACTCGAATATAATATCACTAATACGTCATCTCAATAATCCAGTTAATGCATCATAAAATATTAACTAATACATCTCGGATATTATCATATAAGATCACTAATACAGATCGCATACTATCGAATAATCTAAGTCACTGGCGGTTCCTAAGTCGGGGGTGGTGGACACCCAAAGATAAGGAACCATCACGGGGTCATAACTCGGGTGAGATCCCTGAAGAATCTATCAGGTATTGTTGAACCTAGTGTCCAATGCCACCATGTAGAGACGGGCTTGCTCGTCCTCCTCCCTGACACGGCGATGTACCACCTCCATGGGGGTCCGCTCCCTCGGCACCGAAGTGGCCCACGTGACTGATACATCTCCAATGTAACTATAATTTTTGATTGTTCCATGCTATTTATTATCTGCTTTGGATGTTTTATATGCATTAATATGCTATTTTATATTATTTTTGGGACTACCCTATAAATCTAGAGCCTAGTGTCAATTTCTGTTTTTCCTTGTTTTTGAGTTTCGCAGATAAGGAATATTAAACGGAGTCCAAACGGAATAAAACCTCCAAAATGATTTTTTAATATGGAAGCCACGGGACTTGAGAATCAAGGTAGAGGAGCTTCCAAGGGGCCACAAGCCCGCTTGCCGTGGACAGGGGGGCACCCGTGTCGGGCAGGCTTGTGGGCCCCTAGCAACTCCCCTAACCCTAATCTTCGGCCTATAAATACCCAAATATTCCATCATTATTAGAACGAGCCATGAAAACACTTTTCCGCCGCCAGAAGCCTCCGTTCCTGAGAGATCCAATCTTGGAGCCTTTTCCAAAAATCTACCGGAGGGGCATTCAATCACGGAGGGCATCTACATCAACTCCATTGCCCCTCCGATGATGCGTGAGTAGTTCACCACAGACCTATGGGTCCATAGCTAGTATCTAGATGGCTTCTTATCTCTCTTTTCTTCTCAATACCATGTTCTTCATGATCTTCATGGATATCTATTGGATGTAATACTCTTTTGCGGTGTGTTTGTCGAGATCCGATGAATTGTGGGTTTATGTTTAGATTATCCATGAATATTATTTGAGTGTGTCCTAAATTCTTATATGCATGATTTCATATCTTTGCAAGTCTCTTCGAGTTATTGGTTTGGTTTGGCCAACTAGATTGGTAATTCTTGCAATAGGAGAAGTGCTTAGTTTTGGGTTCAATCTTGCGGTGTCCTCACCTAGTGACATAGTAGGGGTAGTGAGGAACGTATTGTATTGTTGCCATCAAGGGTAAAAATATGGGGTTTTCATCATATTGCTTGAGTTTATGCCTCTACATCATGTCATCTTACCTAATGTGTTACTCTATTCTTCATGAACTTAATACTCTAGATGCAGGCAGGAGTCGGTCGATGTGTGGAGTAATTGTAGTAGATGCAGAATCGTTTCGGTCTACTTTTCACAGATGTGATGCCTATATGCATAATCGTTGCCTTGGATATCTTAATAACTATTCTCTTTTCTATCAATTGCTCGACGGTAATTTGTTCACCCACCGTAATACTTGCCATCATGAGAGAAGCCATCTAGTGAAACCTATGGCCCCGGGGTCTATTTTCTATATTATATTTTCAGATCTAAAGCCAAAAACACCAAAAAATACTTGCTGCATTGTTTTTACTTTTATTTTTACTTTCCGTTCAAGCATCGTATTATATCTATCTCTACTAGATCTCATCCTTGCAAATAATCGTGAAGGGATTGACAACCCCTTTATTGCGTTGGGTGCAAGAGTTTGATTCCTTGTGCAGGTATATCTATTGGTGGCTCGCTTGTATATCCTACTGGATTGATACCTTGGTTCTCAAAAACTGAGGGAAATACTTATCTACTTTGCTGCATCAAACCGCTCCTCTTCATGGGAAACCAACGCATGCTCGAGAAGTAGCAAGAAGGATTTCTCGCGCCGTTGCCGGGGAGATACATAGCAAGTCAAGGATACCAAGTAACCATCACAAACTCATCTCTTGCATTTACATTATTTGCCATTTGCCTCTCGTTTTTCTCTCCCCCACTTCTAAAACGTTTTTCCAAAAAGATTTGCCTTTTTATTCGCCCTTCTTTCGTTTGCCTTTTGTTTGCTTGTGTTGCCATGTGCCTTCTATTTGCTTGCATCTTCGCTTGCTAAACATCTATTGATATGGATCCTCATCCACTTGCTAATCTTTTCAAAATACCAACTTATGATGAACCAATTGCTAGTGAGTTGAGTGCACTTGATTATCTCTATGAAGTTTTGCTTGAACATCATGAAAATTTTGATGAAGTGTTGAAAGAAGAAAATTATAAAGTGATTCATGATATCTCCTTGAATGAAAAACATGATTTCCATGTTGTTAGAATGAATTCTATGAATATCCATGATGCTAATGATATGCAAAACCACAAGCTTGGGGATGCTATGCTTGATGGAGATGATATTTTTGTTCCCCAAGTTTTGGTGATGACACGTATGCTATAATTGATCATGAAAAGAATGCTTTATGTGATAGTTATATTGTGAGATTCCTTCATGATGTTACTGAAAATTACTATGAGAGAGGAACATATGCTTTTACATATTGCAATAATATCAAGTTTCCTCTCTATGTGTTCAAAGTTTGGAAGTTATGTCTGTCTTGCCTTCCTATGGTAGTTGATGTTTGTTTCCATAATTTGTTTGCTTTCAAAATCCCTATGCATAGGAAGTGGTTTATACTTAAATATACTTGCCATGTGATTCATGATATTCCTGTTGTTGAAAATAGGAATTATGTGCCCATAGATTTCATTGTTCTTTATATACAATGCAATCCTACATGTCCTATTATTCTTGGTAGATCTTTCCTTAGAACAATTGGTGCAACTATTGACATGAAAGAAGGAAATATTAGATTCCAATATCCATTAAGGAAAGAACAATTTCCTAGAAATAAAATAAGATTTCCTTATGAATCTATCATGAGAGCTACTTATGGATTGCATACCACAGATGACAATACCTAGATCTATTGCCTTTTGCCTAGCTAGGGGCGTTAAACAATAACGCTTGTTGGGAGGCAACCCAATTTTATTTTGCTTTCAGTTTTGTTGCTTCTGTTTTAGTGTGTTTGGCACATTATTACTTCTGTAGTAATTGTGTTTTTGTGTTTAAATTAGTGTTTGATCCAAGTAAAACCTTTGGGGTGATCTATGGTAGTTGTTGATTTGATCTTGCTGGAAAACATAAACTTTTGTGCTCAGTCTAGGATTTTTCTAAATTTTTCAGAGCGTAAAATTGATCTGAAAGTTTTACACAGAATTGATATAAAAATTTCCCTAGTTTTCCTAATTTTTCAGAATTTTTTACAGTTCTAGAAATATTCAAAGTTTACAGATTGCTACATGCTGTTCTATTTTTGACAGATTCTATTTTCTTTGTGTTGTTTGCTTATTTTGATGTATCTATGGGTTGTATCGGGGGGTATGAGTCATGGAGAAGTTATAATACAGTAGGTATTACACAAATATAAATAAAGAATGAGTTCACAACAGTACCTAAAGTGGTGATTTATTTTTCTTATACTAACGGATCTCATGAGTTTTTTGTTGAGTTTTGTGTTGTGAAGTTTTCAAGTTTTGGGTGAAGATTTGATGGACTATGGAATAAAGAGTGGCAAGAGCCTAAGCTTGGGGATACCCATGGCACCCCAAGTCATATTCAAGGATACCAAAGATCCTAAGCTTTGGTATGCCCCGGAAGGCATCCCCTCTTTCGTCTTCAATCCATCGGTAAATTTACTTGAGGCTATATTTTTATTCACCACATGATATGTGTTTTGCTTGGAGCCTCTTGTATGATATGAGTATTTGCTTTTTAGTTTGACATAATCACCCTTGCTGCACACATCTTTAGAGAGAGACACGCTGAATCGTGAATTTGTTAGAATACTCTATATGCTTCACTTATATCTTTTGAGCTAGGCAATGTTGCTCTAGTACTTCACTTATATCTTTTTAGAGCATGGTGGTTTTATATTTTATAGAAATTATTGAACTCTCGTTCCTCACTTATATTATTTTGAGAGTTTCTTAAAACAGCATGGTAATTTGTTTAGGTTATGAATTTAGTCCTAATATAATGGCATCCAAGAGGGATATAATAAAAACTTTCATATTAAGTGCATTAACAACTATGAGAAGTTGGATTCCTTGCATATAGTTTTGAGATAATAGGGATGGTAATATGAGAGTCATGCTAGTGGGTAGTTGTGAAATGAATAGATACGTGTATTAAAGCTTGTGATTCACGTAGCATGCATGTATGATGAACCGCTATGTAACGAAGTCGGAGCATGACTTGTCTAATGATTGTCGACCTTTGTGTGAGGGTCAGGAGCGCGCGATGGTTAACTCCTACCAACCTCTCCCCTAGGAGCATGCGTCTCATGATTTGTTTGATGACTAATAGACTTTTGCAATAAGTATGTGAGTTATTTATGACTAATATGAGTGCATGGATTATACGCACTCTCACCCTTCCATCTTTGCTAGCCTCTCTAGTACCACGCAACTTTTGCCAGTACATCAAACCCTCCTTCCTCAATACAGCCATCATATATTCCTCAAAACAGCCACCATACCTACCTATTATGGCATTTACATAGCCATTTCGAGATATATTTCCATGCAACTTCCACCATGTAGTTTTTCTATGACTTGCATCATCACTTCATATTGCATATAGAGTTTTATCTTGTCATAGGAATAGAGTTGTAATTTCTTTTTATTTGAGTTATAAGTAAATAAAAGGGTGATGATTTTTCATTAATAGAGCATTGTCCCATGAGAGAAAAGGATGATGGAGGCTATGACTCCCTCACAAGTTGGCACGAGTATCTGGACTTTACAAAAAAATGAAAGAGGCCAGCGAAGCCCAAACAAAAAAAATAAAAGAGGCCAAAGAATCCCACCAAAAAATGAGAGAAAGAGAGAAGTTACAATTTACTATCCTTTTCCACACTTGTGCTTCAAAGTAGCACCATGATCTTCATGATAGAGAGTCTCCTATTTTGTCACTTTCATATAACTAGTGGATATTCATTTTGCATGACCACTTAGCTTTCTTTTTAAGCTTTCATACACTTATAGCTCTAAGTGCATTTGTTGCATGGAAATCCCTACTCACTCACATTGATATCTATTGATGGGCATCTCCATAGCCCGTTGATACGCCTAGTTGATGTGAGACTATCTTCTCCTTTTTCCTTGCACCCCACCATATTCTATTCCACCTATAATGTTATATCCATGGCTCACGCTCATGTATTGCGTGAGAGTTGAAAAGGTTAGAGAACACCAAAAGTGTGAAACAATTGCTTCACTTGTTCATCGGGGTTGTGCATGATTTAGATATTTTGTGTGGGGAAGATGGAGCATAGCCAGACCATATGATTTTGTAGGGATAACTTTCTAAGGCCATGTTATTTCGAAAGGACATGACTACCTTGTTGGTGTGATCGAAGTATTACTGTTTTATGTCAATATTAGACTATCGTTTTGAATCTAACGGATCTGAATATTCATGCCACAATAAAGAATAATACATGGATAAATATGTTGGGTAGCATTCCACATCAAAAATTCTGTTTTTATCATTTACCTACCCGAGGACGAGCAGGAATTAAGCTTGGGGATGCTGATACGTCTCCAACGTATCTATAATTTTTTATTGTTCCATGCTATTATATTATCTATTGTGGATGTTTTATATGCATTAATATGCTATTTTATATTATTTTTGGGACTAACCTATTAATCTAGAGCCTAGTGTCAGTTTCTGTTTTTTCCTTGTTTGAGTTTCGCAGATAAGGAATATTAAGCGGAGCCAAACGGATAAAACCTTCGGAATGATTTTTTGTGGAAAATATGGAAGCCACGAGACTTGAGAACCAAGGCAGAGGAGCTTCCACGGGGCCACAAGCCCGCTTGCCGCGGCCAGGGGGACACCCGCGCCGGGCAGGCTTGTGGGCCCGTGGCAACTCCCCTAACCCGAATCTTTGGCCTATAAATACCCAAATATTCCATCATTATCAAAACGAGCCACGAAAACACTTTTCCGCCGCCAGAAGCCTCCGTTCCCGTGAGATCCAATCTTGGAGCCTTTTCCGGTAATCTGTCGGAGGGGGATTTGATCATGGAGGGCATCTACAGCAACTCCATTGCCCCTCTGATGATGCGTAAGTAGTTCACCATAAACCTATGGGTCCATAGCTAGTAGCTAGATGGCTTATTCTCTCTTTTGCTTCTCAATACCATGTTCTTCCTGATCTTCATGGAGATCTATCCGATGTAGTACTCTTTTGCGGTGTGTTTGCCGAGATCCGATGAATTGTGGGTTTATGTTCAGATTATCCATGAATATTATTTGAGTCTTTCCTGAATTCTTATATGCATGATTTCATATCTTTGCAAGTCTCTTCGAGTTATTGGTTTGGTTTGGCCAACTAGATTGGTAATTCTTGCAATAGGAGAAGTGCTTAGTTTTGGGTTCAATCTTGCGGTGTCCTCACCCAGTGACATAGTAGAGGTAGCGAGGCACGTATTGTATTGTTGCCATCAACGGTAAAAATATGGAGTTTTCATCATATTGCTTGAGTTTGTCCCTCTACATCATGTCATCTTACCTAATGCGTTACTCTGTTCTTCATGAACTTAATACTCTATATGCAGGCAGGAGTCGGTAGATGTGTGGAGTAATAGTAGTAGATGCAGAAACATTTTGGTCTACTTGTCATGGATGTGATGCCTATATGCATAATCATTGCCTTGGATATCTTCATAACTATTCGCTTTTCTATCAATTGCTCGACAGTAATTTGTTCACCGACCGTAATACTAGCCATCATAAGAGAAGCCATCTAGTGAAACCTATGGCCCCGGGGTCTATTTTCCATATTATATTTCCAGATCTAAAACCAAAAACACCAAAAATACTTGTTGCATTGCTTTTACTTTTAGTTTTACTTTCCGTTCAAGCATCCTATTATATCTATCTCTACTAGACCTCATCCTTGCAAATAACTGTGAAGGGATTGACAACCCCTTTATAGCTTGGGTGCAAGAGTTTGATTCCTTGTGCAGGTATATCTATTGGTTGCTCGCTTGTATCTCTTACTGGATTGATACCTTGGTTCTCAAAAACTGAGGGAAATACTTATCTACTTTGCTGCATCAAACCGTTCCTCTTCACGGGAAACCAACGCATGCTCGAGAAGTAGAAGTGATCGCCACCAAAGAAGCTTTGGGTTGACGACGAGACCAGGATTCCTCGCCAAGCTCCGAGCCCGGGAAGGTAGCACCTCCCAGTGCCAGCCCGGCAGAGCCCAGTTCCGGACATTGCACCTCTCAAGGATGTCGACGCTGACATGACGACGACGAGGATGCAGGCTAGGCATTGTCGAAGTCGAGACAAATTCCTATGAGAACATTTTCTTATCGTTTAATCACTAATTTTTCAAAACCCAAGAATTTTTCTCTAATCTAACATACGCATACTAATTTTTCCTAGGACTCCTAATTAACTAAAACATAAAACAACTAAAACATAAAAAAGCATCATAAACAAAATCATCTAACAATATCAATCTACTTATCCATCTACTACAATTTTCTTAACACACTGTTTAATGAAAAAAATGTTGCATACCAACCACAAAAAATTTCATAACACTAATAAGATGTTCTAACAATTAGAAAATATTTGCATGTTTTTAAACAATATGTGTGTGTGTGTTTGCGGCACCGGCGAGGCTCCTACGTTGGAGATGGACGGGGCGGCGGGGCTCCTACACCGGAGATGGATGGGGCGGCGGCTCTCGGGCATCTCCGATGGTGGCTAGGTGGGGGATGGGCTCGGGGAGATGCGTCCATGGCGGCAATGGAGGACGGGGAGGGGGGCTTCAGGAGGAGAGGGAGGAGAGTGGCTCACAGCGGTCTCGGCGGCAAGGTCGAGGCAACAGCGGGCTCGACGTCGGCGAGGTCGAGGGAGAAGAGGCCGGCTGGAGCGAGCGGGTCAGGGATGGCGATCTCCGGCGGGAGGTTGAAGATGGGCAGCCTGGCGGGAGGTTGAAGACGGACGGGGAGCTCCGACGCAGCCTGGCGGGGACGGGGCAGGGGCAGCGTCTCGGGGGGCAGAATGGGAGAGATTGGGGCAGAAACCGCAAAGTCCTGCATATATAGAGGGACTCTTTAGTCACGGTCGTGGCTCCAACCGGGATTAAAGAACCTTTAGTCCTCGTTGGTATCACCAACCGGGACTAAAGGCCCAAATTCCGCGCGCATCTTTTCGGCGGCCCAAATTCCGCGCGGGAAGGGACCTTTAGTCCCGGTTGGCTGTATTTTCTCTTTTTTGTTTTGTTTGGTTTTTCTAATTTCTTTTTTTATATTTAATGAATCATTTTTGCATTAGGTCAAAACAATTACAAACTTTCTGTCAGTGCTAGTAGTTTTCAAATTGAAATAGTTTAAATTTGAATTCCTTTGAAATTTGTGTGAAACAGTAATTTGTGAATAACTTTAGTTTAAAAATAGATTTTTGAGTGATTCTTTTCCTGTTGTTTAATATTATTATGTTTTATCATTATGTTAAATTTGGAAATTTTTAGGATAATTTAAATAGGTGTTTTAATCAAAACCATATTCTGTTTAACTCTTTTAGTTTTATACCTTCATTTGTTTTAATCAATATCACTATTACTGAACTCTGAAATGGTTGAAACTTGGCATGGTATCATCATTTCACCCACATAGCATGTGCTAAAAAGTTGATAGGGTTACGGCAAAAACTAAATGCACTTCGTATACAAAATGGACAATCTCCTTCGAAGTATCAGGGTTTCGGACGAAAACTCGTCTGTTACAAAATGATTTCAATTTTTTGAACTTATTTCAACTCCAGACTTTTTGTGCATTAAATATGAACCATTATAAGCCACATATTAAAATTTCAACCCTATCTAACTTCATTTGCTATTTTGCATGCATTTAATGATTTGTTTTGAGCTAAATGAACCTGAAATTAAAAAGCACCACAAATGAACTCTAAAAAGGTTGAAACTTGCCATGGTATTATCATTTCACCCACGTAGCATATGCTAAAAAGTTGAGAGTGTTACGGTAAAAATTGAATGCACTTCATGTTAAAAATGGACAATCTCCTTCGAAGTATCGGGGTTTTGGACGAAAACTCGTCTGTTACAAAAGGATTTCAATTTTTTGACCTTATTTCAACTATAGACTTTTTGTGCATTCAATATGAACCATTATAAGCCACATACTAAAATTTCAACCCTATCTAACTTCATTTGTTAATTTTCATGCATTTAATGATTTGTTTTGAGCTAAATGATCCTGAAATTAAAAAGCACCACAAATGAACTCTGAAAAGGTTGAAACTTGCCATGGTATCATCATTTCAACCCCATAGCATGTGTTAAAAAGTCGAGAGCGTTACAACAAAAACTGGATGCACTTTGTATACAAAATGGACAATCTCCTTCGAAGTATCGGGGTTTCGGACGAAAACTCGTCTGTTACAAAAGGATTTCAATTTTTTGAACTTATTTCAACTCTAGACATTTTGTGCATTCAATATGAACCATTATAAGCCACATACTAAAATTTCAACCCTATCTAACTTCGTTTGCTATTTTTCATGCATTTAATGATTTGTTTTGAGCGAAACGACCCTGAAATTAAAAAGCACCACAAATGAACTCTGAAAAGGTTGACACTTGGCATGGTACCATCATTTCACCCACATAGCATGTGCTAAAAATTTGAGAGTGTGACGGCAAAAACTGGATGCACTTCGTGTACAAAATGGACAATCTCCTCCGAAGTATCGAGGTTTCGGACGAAAACTCGTCTGTTACAAAAGGATTTCAATTTTTAACTTATTTCAACTCCAAACTTTTTGTGCATAAATATGAAGCATTACAAGCCACATACTAAAATTTCAACCCTATCTAACTTCATTTGCTATTTTTCATCCATTTAATGAATTGTTTTGACCTAAATGACCCTGAAACTAAAAAGCACCACAAATGAACTCTGAAAAGGTTGAAACTTGGCATGGTACCATCATTTTACCCACATAGCAAGTGGTAAAAAGTTGACAGGGTTACAACAAAAACTGGATGCACTTCGTGTACAAACTGAACCATCGCGGCTACTCACTAGAGAAGAAAAGTGACGACGGTGCAGCGAGTCACATCCTAGAGTGGGATCTTGGGGTATAAAAAAAATTCGCGTGTGTCCCTTGATTATTTCACCATAACCATGGACAATCTTCATCATTTAACATGATGCTTGGGTCAGTCTTCACTGCGAAGGGAGGAATTTCATCAAACTTTTCATAATCTCTTGACATGTCTGTCTTGTCCTCCACTCCCATGATGTTTCTTTTCCCAGAAAGAACTATGTGGCGCTTTGGCTCATAGTATGATGTATCCACTTTCTTATCTTTCTTTTTTCTCGATTTGGTAGACATGTCCTTCACATAGAAAACTTGCGCCACATCATTGGCTAGATCGAATGATTCGTCTGTGTGCCAAAGATTGTTGAGATCCACTGTTGTCATTCCGTACTACGGGTCTACCATTACTCCTCCTCCAGTCAGATTGGCCCATTTGCACCAGAACAAAGGGACCTTCAAATAACCTCCATAATCAAGTTCCCATATCTTCTCTATGTAACCATAATATGTGTCCTTTTCTGTGGTGTTTGCCGCATTGTCAAAGCGAACACCACTGTTTTGGTTGGTGCTCTTTTTATCTTGGTCGATCATGTAAAATGTATTCCCATTTATCTCGTATCCTTGGAAAGTCAATATAGTCGAAGATGGTCTCTTGGCCAACAAGTACAAGTCATCTTCAACATTGTCGTCATTCATGAGATGTGTTCGCAACCAACCGCCAAAAGCCTCAATGTGTGTACGTTGAAACCTGGGGTCAGGCTTCTCTGGGTTCTTCGAGCGTATAATATCCATGTGTTCCTCCATATATGGGGTGACCAAGGTAGAATTCTATAGAACTGTGTAGTATGCTTGCGCCCAAGAATGCTCGTTCGTACATATTATTGATTTTGGTCCAAGCATGCCTTTTCCATGTAGCCTCCCCTCATGTCACGATTGAGGAACACCAATCGGCTTAATGTCAGGAATAAAGTCAACACAAAACTCAATAACCTCCTCTATTTCATGGCCCTTTGAAATGCTTCCTTCTGGCCTAGCACGATTATGAACATATTTCTTTAAGACTCCCATGAACCTCTCAAAGGGAAACATATTGTGTAGAAATACAGGACCCAGAATGGCAATCTCTTCGACTAGGTGAACTAGTAAGTGCGTCATAATATTAAAGAAGGATGGTGAGAACACCAACTCGAAACTGACAAGACTGTGGACCAAATCATTCTGTAAGATTGGTAGGATTTCCGGATCGATTACCTTCTGAGAAATTGCATTGAGGAATGAACATAGCTTCACAATGGCTAATCGAACATTTTCTGGTAGAAGCCCCCTCAACACAACCGGAAGCAATTGCATCATGATCACGTGGCAGTCATGAGACTTTAGGTTCTGAAATTGTTTCTCCGCCATATTTATTATTCCCTTTATATTCGACGAGAAGCCAGATGGGACCTTCATACTGAGCAGGCATTCAAAGAAGATTTCCCTCTCTGCTTTGGTAAGAGCGTAGCGGCAGGACCTTCATACTGCTTTGCATGCATGCTATCGTTTTCTTGCACACGTTGTTGGTCCTGTCGTGCCTCCGGTGTATCCTTTGTCTTTCCATACACGCCCAGGAATCCTAGCAGGTTCACGCAAAGATTCTTAGTCACGTGCATCACTTCGATTGCAGAGAGGACCTCTAGGACTTTCCAATATTCTAGCTCCCAAAATATAGATTTCTTCTTCCACATGGGTGCGCGTCCCTCATCGTAAGTCGGAACAGATTATCCGCCAGGACCCTTTCCAAATATTACTTGTAAATCCTTGACCATATCAAGTATGTCATCACCAGTACGGGGGGCGGGCTTCTTTCGGTGATCTGCCTCACCTTTGAAATGCTTGCCTTTCTTTCTTAAGGCATGCTTGGCCGAAAGAAATCGACGATGTCACAGGTACACATTCTTCTTGCATTTGTCCAAATATATACTTTTGGTATCATCTAAACAGTGCGTGCATGCATGGTATCCCTTGTTTGTCTATCCTGAAAGCTTACTAAGAGCAGGCCAATCATTGATGGTTACAAAGAGCAACGCTCGGAAGTCAAATTCCTGTTGTTTGTGCTCATCCCACACACGTACACCTTTTTTATTCCACAACTGTAAAAGTTCATCAACTAATGGCCTTATGTACACATCAATGCCGTTGCCGGGTTGCTTAGGGCCTTGGATGAGCACTGGCATCATAATGAACTTCCGCTTCATGCACAACCAAGGAGGAAGGTTATAGATACATAGAGTCACAGGCCATGTGCTATGCTTGCTGCTTTGCTCCCCGAATGGATTAATGCCATCTGCACTTAAACCAAACCATAAGTTCCTTGGGTCATCTGCAAAGTCCGGCCACTCTCTCTCATTTTTTCTCCACTGCGACCCATCAGCGGGTACTCTCAACTTCCCGTCTTTCTTACGGTCTTGTTTGTGACATCACAACGACTTGGCATGCTCTTTGTTTTGGAACAAATGTTTCAACTGTGGTATTATAGGATCATACCACATCACCTTGGTAGGAATCCTCTTCATGGGGCGCTCGCCCTGAACATCATCACCAGGGTTATCGCGATCGATCTTATATCGCAATGCATTGCATACCGGGAATGCATCCAAATTCTCGTACTCACCGCGGTAGAGGATGCAGTCATTACGGCATGCATGTATCTTCTGCACCTCCAATCCTAGAGGGCAGACTACCTTCTTTGCTTCGTATGTACTGTCAGGAAATTCATTGTCCTTTGGAAGCTTATTCTTCATTATTTCCAGCAACTTTTCAAATCCCTTGTAAGATACACCATTCTCCACCTTCCATTGCAGCAATTTCAGTGTGGTTCCGAGCTTTGTGTTGTCATCTTTGCAATTTGGGTACAACGCTTTTTTATGATCCTCTAACATGCGCTGCAACTTCAACTTCTCCTTTTCATTTTTGCAGTTTCTCTTTGCATCAGCAATGGCCCGACCAAGATCATCAGCGGGCTCATGTGATGCCTCAACTTCTTCTTCTTCATTCTCTTCCCCCATTGTATTACCATCATATTCAGGACACCTAGGATAGTTGTCGTCATCCTCTTCTTCATCATTATCTTCCATTAGAATCCCTCTTTCTCCGTTCTTGGTCCAACAATTATAGCCAAACATGAAACCAGACGTAAACATGTGGATGTGAATCTATTTTGAGCTAGAGTAAGTTTGTTCATTCCTACACACACCACATGGATAACACATAAAACCATCCCGCTTGTTTGCCTTAGCCGCACACAAAAAACTCTGCACGCCATTAATGAATTGGGGAGAGCGTCGGTCAATGTACATCCATTGCCGGTTCATCTTCATTACACAACACCGAAAAGACCAAATTAATACAAGTTCATACATAAAGTTCATACACACTTATTCTCATAAAACAATAGAAAACTATCTAGCTAAAACATTTTAAATGCAACAACAAATGCGATCAAAATCGCAACTAAGGTAAAACTTGATCCAACAGCATAATGATACCAAGCCTCTTTATTAATGGCATATTTTCTAATCTTTCTAATCTTCAAGCGCATTGCATCCATCTTCATCTTGTGACCATCGACGACATCGGCAACGTACAACTCCAATTTCATCTTCTCTTCTTCAACTCTTTTCAATTTTTCTTTCAAATCCTCGTTTTCTTTTTCAGCTAAATTTAACTTCTCGACAATAGGGTCGGTTGGCATTTCTGGTTCAACTACCTCCTAGATAAAAATATATATGTCAACTTGATGGGCATAATTGTCATTAACACGAAATGCAATAAATAGTTGTAAAAGAGAATATACCACATCTGAATCGTAAACAGGACGAGGGCCGACGGGCACGGATATCATAACCATGGCACCATATATAAGAACAATCATACAACAATCATACAAGTATGAAAAGTATGCAAGTAACTATCTAAATCATACAAATACGATTTTATTTATAAAATGATAAGAACACAAGAAGAGGCTCACCAACGTGGTGCCGGCGACGGGACGGTGCGGTCGATAGACGGTGGTTAGGACGGGGACGAGAAGGCACACTAAGTAAACCACACCTACACATATGAAAACTAAGGAGTTAATTTGAGCTCAGATTGCATATAAATCAAAAAAAAAACTATCACATAATTACATCCAAACTAAAACCCACAAATCACTATACTTATAAAGCATTGCAGGAGATGATCTAACAATAAGAGATGAAAGGACAAAGTTGCTAACCTTTGTCAACACTTGGATGAATTGGGGTGCCTCAAATCTTGAGAAATCTTGAAAAAAAAATGGAGAGATGAGCTCGAGCTAGGGGAAGAAACAGAGAGGGAGTTCGAATGGAGAAAACAGAGAAATGGAGTCAGGCTGGACGAAGGGTTTATAAGGGGAAAGCTTTAGTCCCAGTTGGTTATACAAGTCGAGACTAAAGGTCCATCTATAGTCCCGATTTGTATCACAAACCGGGACTAAAAGGGCTCGTGGGGGCCCCAGGTTGATACCAGCCTGCCACCACTCCTTTAGTCCCGGTTTGGGATACAAATCGGGACTATATGTCTCAAATGAACCGGGACTAATGGGGCTCGTGCCCCCTGACAGCTACTAGCCATTGGAACCGGGACTAATGGACACATTAATCCCGGTTCAAGCCAAAACCGGGACTAAAGGTTCAAACGGAAGGCCTGTTTTCTACTAGTGTCTCCCCTTCCTCCTATATATATGGAGGGATTTTGAGGGCAGCCCTTTACCTGAAAGCCACATGCTTCCCTCTTCTTCCTCTAGACCGTTTCTCCTCTAGATTAGTTCGGTGGAGCTCGGCGAAGCCCTGCCGTATTAGTTCACCACCACCGCCACCACGCCGTTGTGCTGCCGAAGGACTCATCTACCTCTCCGGTACCTCTTGCTGGGTCAAGAAGGCGGAGATCGTCATCGAGTTGTGCGTGTGCTGAACGCGGAGGTGTCGTCCGTTCGGTGCTAGATCGGGACGGATCGTGATTGGATCGCGAGACGGCTAGCGATTTGGATCGCGAAGACGTTCGACTACATCAACCGCATTTCTTAACGCTTTCCGCTTAGCGATCTACAAGGTTATGTAGATCCACTCTCCCTCTTGTAGATACTCATCACCATTGATAGATCTTGTATGTGCATAGGAATTTTTTTGTTTCCATGCAATGTTCCGCTACACAATTGGCCTTAGTTGGACAACACAATGCTTCAATGACTATCCGCGCATGTCTTAACATTTAAAGTTCTGAACTTTAATGTTGGTTACAGGAAACAACTGAATATTCTCATGGAGAGCAAGGCAAAGTAATTCGGTACTTCAAAGTCTAGTTTCTAATATTGTGTATAATGTAAAACAATGTATGAATTACCTTGGCTCATGTACAATATAAGTATAGCAGCCAATTATTCCACTTAATGATTTTCTAAAATAGAAAACCCAAAATGTAAACTAAGCACCACAAACAAAACAAAAACAAATGGGCAAAATATAGTGTAAATAATTCCTTGCTTCTTTTTGTGTCTCAAATCCCATAATTCCTACATGGGTCAAGTTACTCTAATGTGTGAGCAAGGAGCTATCTCAGCTATATGGTACCAAGGTAGCATAAAATGCAACCTTTGTATAGAAATTATTGGAAATGAGAATAGTAAATAATGAATGAAGTACCCTTTTCTTTGTTTTGACTTAAGTACCCCGGTTAATATAAAATGCAAGTATAGTCGCTAGGTATTTTAGCTAATATTTTATATAATTTTTTTTTGGGAAAGTGGACATATAGGAACTTCCTGTAGTCGCTAAGTATTTCAGTTGATATTTTGCCAGAATGGATTCCCTTGAAATAGGCAGTTCCATGCACTACACTGTATACATGGGCCAATATCGATAAAAGATCAGCACATAAAAGAAAGTTTAATCATGCATATTTTATTCTCATCTAAATGAGTGTTAGTCACAACCTTTATCACACCTTCCTTGAAGTTTAATGATGCTCATCATGAACTGCAGAATGCTTGTTCAAGATATCTTCTAAAATCATTTCAAATACTCTAAAGTTAAATCAATTAACCATGCTTTGCTGAAATAACCATTCGCCAACGTCTTTCATTCTAATCTTTTAGGAAACAAGAGTTCGTGAGCTGAACCCGCTTCGGAGTTGTGAATACATTGATTACACTCACTTATCAAATTGTTATTCATGGATTCCTCATAAAAAATGGTATTCAGTTCCTAGAATCAATTCAGGACTGCATAAAAGAGTTGAAGTAATGCCAACAACCATAATCCAATTCCACGACCCATGTATATGACTGTACATGTATTCCGTTCCGGAAAAAGGAGTGTACATGTACGGTATGCTACAATATTAATAATCACATACTCCGTACAACCTTGCTGTGAAATTTGAAGGCTACACCGACCGACATAATTAGCAACCATAGATAGACGGAGAGTTGGGGACATGATGTTTTTGCACCCGAGCTCAATTTGAAAAAAAAATGTAAAAATGTTCAAAAAATTCTGAATTTTTTTCTGAACAAACTTTGATAAATGTTTTAAGTGCTCGCAAAATTTCATCATGAAATAACATTTGTGAAAGTCGTGGTAAAAAAAACAAAATCGAAACTTTGGAAATGCTATTTTTGAAAGCATTTTGTAACATGAATTTTGTTTTTTTTTGTCACGACTTCCACAAATGTGATTTCGTACTGAAATTTTGCGAGCTCTTAGACATTTTGTCAAAGTTTACTATATTTTTCGAATTTACTGTTCATCCGAACTCATTTGAGCTCGGATGTAGAAGAGCACTTTCCGAGAGTTGGGCTGATTATACAGGTCCGAGTGGCAGAGATTCTAAGAGCATCTCTAGCAGTCTTCTTAAAATCACAAACTGTAAAACTGAAATAATGGTAAAAAAGCATTTTAAGAGTCCATTTTAGCTACGGCCGAACAGATACCGTAAAACAAACTGTAAAACTAGGATAAAGAGCTCCTTCCTCCAGTCCGACAGTCGTCGCCCCTTCCCCCAGTCGGCCACGCCGGCCGCGCCCAACCCTATCGGCCGTGCCCCGTCGCCCCCGGCAGCGCCCCATCACCACGCCGGCTGTGCCCCGTCGCCCCCCGGCAGCGTCCCATCACCACGCCGGTCGTGCCCCGTCGCCCCCCGACAACGTCCCGTCACCACGCCGGCCACGCCCCATCGTTTGCGGCTGCGCCCTGCTCCATTGCTAGCCGCACCGACTAAGTCGTGCCCCTTTGTCGACCGCGTCGTGAGGATTCCGTTGGCCAAGCTAAGGTCATGGGAGGCCATGATGAGGTCAAGCTCGTCCAATTCGAACCGACGGCGATCGATTCCGGCGTCTATCGGCCTTTTCTGGTGTGCGGTGATGAATTCTGGCGAGTTTAGGGCGGATTCTGGCAAACTTCGGGGCGGCGTGTTTGCTCCGACGAGGTTTGACTGGTATACGGGGTCCCCTCGGTTCGGCCGTCCAACCTTCAAACATAAGGGTTTCGGGTGTGGATTTTCGGTGCCCCTTAAAAGTTTTACGGGTTGGACCACTTTTACGATTTCTGTTCTGAACACTTTTTTCGTTCAAAACTATAAAACGCAAAAATTATAAGGGTTTGATCACTTATATGAGGTCTGCTAGAGATGCTCTAAGGAATCAGTCTGGGTTGTTGCCCCCCAGCCCAAGAAATGTTTATAAAATACCCCTTAGTATTTGGCCCATATGTCGAGGGAAATTAGCCCAAAAGGCCAAAACAAATATTCTTTGCATCTGCCAACCCATTGACCCCCATAGGATTTAATCCAAGATCCACCACTAATGGGTCCCATATTTGTTTTCTCAATTTTACTTAACTTGAACGTTGGAGGGTGTTTTTTTGGCTCAACTCCATCTAAACAAGAAAAATTTGTGGGAAACGAGAATGGTTGGCGATGCTTTAGTTTTACCAAAAAGCTACAAATTCGATATTTTTGGAGTATTACCATCTCCTCTTCTCGAGGCGAAGGCGCGACGAGGTGGATGGCCAGGCGTCATGGCTGGTTGTGATGTGGTGTTCTGGCGGCGCTGCATTCCCTGGCCACGAGGGCGGTGGGGCTGTAGCGGATGGATGCAGATTGCAGGCCCTGGTCTTCCTCGACCAGGGGTTGCGGTGGACTTGTCGGTTGGCGACTCGACGGCATACAACTCCCCCTCTCCACGGTGATGCCCCAACGTGGCAGCTTTGCCCTCCCTTCCAGTTTGCAGCGCTCCGGAATTTGATGGACATGGCCAAGGAGAAATTCGGCATGGCTGCGGCTACGGGCAACGACGACGCTTGTGGGCGTCGTCTCCTCGCTGGGGGCGTTGTCATGGCATGTTCATCCCCTGTTTTGACACTGGGGGAAACCCTAGGCTTGGTTCGCCAGGCCAGGCAGTGGCGGCATCTCGGAGTCGTCCCCTTCTTGGAGGCACTGCCTAGGTGCTCAGGATGCGTCCGGAGGAGCAGCTGGTGGTTTGCATCGCCTGCTTCGGCAGTGAGGCTTGGGGTGCCAAGTTGTCATGCGCGGGGTGTTGTTGTGAACATGAGTATCCGGGGCACTATGTACTCCATCATCGACACCTCTTCGACGGCATCTTCTCCGAGTCAAGCTAGCTCCCGTTGTCCGCTCGCTGATCCTCAAGGCACGAAGGGTGAAGAGTGCGTTGAGCTAGTTTGGTTAGATGTTTTTGTCGCGTTTCGAGTTGTTTGGTATAGGGGGACGCGGCCTGTGTGCTTTGTGTCCATCCTCTTCGTCATTGTTGGCTTGAGTATGGTTAAGGTGGGTTAGTTGTTGTTGTTACGGTGGATGTGGGTGCTAACCTCTAGGGATAGAACGTGCCGAAGAAAGGCGTTGTATCAGCTGTCTTGACACTTCTTCTTTAATATAGTACGCACGCTGGTGCGTATTAAAAAAAATCTGACCCCTTACACAAATCTCATTGCATGGGTCTTCGTCAGGTCAGGTCTTACGTTCATTTGTTTCCCAAATGTCTCAATGCGAACGGGTATACAACATTTGTATACGTGAATCTTATCATTTCTCTTTCTTCCCTACAACCAAGTACGCATTTTCAATCATCCGGTTCAAATGCAGCTTCAATGACTTCATTAAGCCAAGTCTCATTGTAACTTACTCTTCTTTATCAGCCATCCATTAAAGACCCGCCGTATCAGATTGACCATATTCCGAACTGAGCATTCTACAATGTTCAAAAAAATTGAAAAAATCATAAATATTTGGTTTTGTATTCTCGACAAGTTTGAACCCACTTGGATGTATGTTTTGTGACTAAATATCCTTTTGAGCTGAAATAAATAAATAAAGTCTATTCACAAACGATACATACAAATGTATTGAAACTTTCACAGGATAAAAAATCATTTATGATTTCTTAGATTTTTAAAAAATCTGAACACTTTGAAATTTTTCAGTTTGAAATATGGATCAATCTGATATGTCAGACCTTTAATGGATGGGTGTCAGGAGGGTAAGTCACGGTGAGACTTGGCTTCACTGAAGCTTCCGTCTTGTTCCCCTTCCCTGTCGTTCTCAGAGAGTGAGAGGCGACCGGTGTTGTGCCGCCGCCTCGCCGACGCCCTCGTTTCCCACCGGCGTCCTCGCCACCGGGGACCTCGCCGCTACAGCCCTCCATCACCCTCTTCTCCCCTCAACTTTTCTCCATTCCATAGGCTCCAGATCGAGTAGGCCATGACGCTCCTAGATCCACCACGGCCGTCAACGGGTCCGCACTGTCGTCAAGGCCTTCGACCTGGGTCGTGATGGAGGTTCTCGCTCGTTGCCAGGCTGGGCTGCGCTCGAGAGGTCGATGACGATCTCGCGGGAGCGGTGAGTCACGGTGGCTAGGCTGCACGCTCCCGGTGGCGCGGAAGTCGCCGAGGGAACGGGCGTGTGTGGAGGCTGCCGAGTGGCTGGCGCTCGTCTGAAGGAAGAATATGAGGAGGTGTGAGGTGGCATATGGAAGCAGGCTGCCGGCGACGGAGGTGCGGCGGCCTGATGGGTGTGGCGTCCGCGCATCGATAGGCTGCTTAACATTTGCCAGGTCGTGGCGTTCGTCCAGGCAAGGCGGAGGCGCGTGGCCGGCTGGAGCACAGGAGCAGGGAGCAGCTGCTGCTCCTGCTGGTTGCTCCCCTGCTGTCAATTGTCTTTGCGGTGCTCGTCAGGTTTCAGAAACTGTGTATGTTTCCATCAATCAAACACCGAAAAGAAATCAAGATCAAGAAATATGGCCAATTCTTCTCTGTTTGATTGATCTTTTTTTTTCTGCATATGGCAGGTCAATCCAATTGTGCTGGATGTGTATTAGACTGTACTTACTGCTTATCATCTTCTATATCACCATAACATACTTTTGGTGCAGGATGGGAGGTGGGACACGATTTTGTAAGTACAGGCAGGAAAATGCAGTATGCTTGATGATCTTAGTACTGTACCTTTTGTTTTCTTTTCAGGCGGATTCTGAATATATTCACAGTCTCGTTTATGTGTATCTGGAAAATACCAAGGCAAGTTCCATGAGACAGTTGGGGCAAAGGGTTACTTGGCTGACCTGACAGAGATCTCGATTGAACTCAAGGTCCAGCATATAAAAGACATGCCGCTTTGACAATGTAAAATGCTCAAACTTTGCTACTTTGTACATCTCTCTTATGATTCATCAGGGTACTTGTTCAAGTTTTTAACTTAATTCTGTGAAGAGATTTAAACCTTGGGCCAAGTGGTATTACGTGCTTTAGGACCATCACTTATCCTAGTATGCTGAGAAGCTCTGCATTTCCTTTTATCATGGTTTCCAGGTTTTCGCAGCACAGTAGATCACTCTTCTCACAGCCAAGGCATGGTCTTCTGCAGGCAAACCACTAGAGACAAAGGTGAGCTGCAGGTTAATCCAATTGTGCATTGCCTTTTCTTTTTTGGAAAAGCTATGAATCCGACATCAGATTTCTGATGTTTCGGAGTGAACGCTTTGTTTGCTGACAATTATTCTTTGTTTGATTGATCAAAGTTTGCATACGACAGTCCACGCTATGGACGAGCAGAGGCTGAGGGTGCTGGTGCGGTGGTGCCAGAGAGGAATTCCAAGATCGTGCACTTCATGGGCAGCTACCACATCATGCAGAAGCTCCTCGAGGTCTCCGAACCAGAGAGGAAGTTTGGTTGATGCTAACTGAGTATGCCTCTGTTCTATTTTTGCTGCTCATATTCTGTTTTTGGTTCATAGTCTTGTGATGTCAACTAAACATGTGCTCCATTGGAAATTTTGTTCCCCAGATTTCGTTAGCAAATTTGTTTACTATACATCATGGCAAAAATTAGAATTTTCATAACAGTGTAATGGCAAATTTAAGAAAACTTGTTCTCTAGAACATGTTTAGAAAACAATGTTTGGATTGATCACATGTCAAATTTGTAAAAAAGTTTGTCTCATGCATCATGGCCAATTTGCCATCCTTTTCAACTATCTAGGAACTTCCACGGATGTGATCCTCGTTTCAAATTTTGCCTTATTTGACAACACAAAAATTCCTTAAAATTTGTTGTGGCTAAATGGACCATGGCAACTTTTCTTTGACTTTGCATGTTCTTTTGGGTACTCTACCATGGTTGTTTTACTTGTTTGTAGCATGCCAATTTCTGTTCTCTAGCATATGACAATTTTATTAATTAGAGCATGGTGATTTTATTAATTAGAACATGAGATTTCATTCTTTAGCCCATGTCAATTTTATATTAATTAAAGCATGGCAAAAAAAAATTGTATTGACATGGCAACTTTACTTTATGGACCATGACAAATTAACGTTATGTCCCATGCATCAATTTATTCTTTTTTTCTGCCAATACCATGATTTTTAATAGAGCCTAGGCAAATACATCATGTGTGCATTGTGTAGCACATTTTGCAAATTTCTTTCTGCACCATGATATTAATGATCTACAAAGGTAATTTGCCTTGTTTTTTGGACCATGACAACAAAAATATCGAACATGGTAAGTTTACATTTTTTTCCTTTTGTAACATGCCATTTTTTAATCTGATGCTTCTGAACATGATGGTAGTTTTATGATTTATACTCCCTCCGTTCCTAAATAATTGTTGTTGGGAAGAACTAAACTAGTTTTCTCCAACAACAAGTATTATGGTACAGAGGGAGTATGTTTTAGATAATAGGCAATTTCGTTTTATCATGGCAAATAGTTTTCCTGTTTTGCAAGGGTTCGTTTTTCTTTTCTTATTGGTTGATGGTTTTGTGGATTATTTTTTTGTAGTGCAACAGTAAGCAAGTTTTTCGAGACAATGCAACAGTTAGCAAATGGGCCGTGCTGGGCTTATTTTTGGATTTGGACTGACTGGATGCATGCAAGATGGGCAAGCAGAATTCCCTGGAAAAAAAGATGGGCCGGCAGAAATTGCGACCACGGAACTTTCCGTTCGATCGATCACAGGGAACGATTGGGTCAGTATCCGGGTCCTGGCCCGAAAACAAATGGGCCAGTTTCTTCTCGGCCAGCAAGTGCATGCAGCCTCTGGTCTCTTGGTCACCCGAAAAAAAAAAGCTCTCGCCTCCTGTTTTTCCCCGTCAAAGAGACCTCTCCTCCCCGTTCCCTCCCCTCCTCCTCCTGTTCGTTTCTTCGCAGCCTGCAGCAGCCCCAAACTTTCCTTCTCTCCTTCTTCCACCCTCCGCCTTCCTTCCCTCGCCCCTCGCGAGGTCCGAGCAGAGCTCCAGAAGCGATAACTTCCATGACGGAGGGCGAGGACGGAATCGCCTCCGTGCACGACGGTGGTATGCCCGTCCAAATAGCTTCTTGATTTTGCTCTTCTGCTTCGTTACTAAGAAATGCGTTTCTTGGATTGTTGCTGCAGGCGATGGTTTCAGCATCGGCAAGCTGGCCGGGGCAGCGACGTCGCGGCCTGGAGGCCTGACCACGAGGGGCCCCGGAGACGGCGCACTGTCACTTGCAGGTGCAGTCCGCGATTCTTTTCAATTCCAATGGGTTCTTGAACTGAATCTTGCTGGTTTCTTGCAGTTGCAGGCACGGAGATGGCGCCGCCGTGGCAGCCGCAGGAAAGTCGGGCGGGCACCACGCGTAGGTCGGACCACCTGTCCCAGGCGAGCGATACCGTCCCCGTCCCCCATCCCCAGCTGCAGAAGAAGATGACGACGGCGACACCCGTCGCCGGCGGCTCACACCTCGTCCCCAACACCGGCGATGGAAGTAAGTTCATCAGAAGCAAGCGATCTATTGTCTAATTGGTTCTTGCATTGTGATTTTTGACGCATTTGATTCTTTTTCAATTCGAATGGCTTCTTGAACTGAAAATCTTGTTTGTCTGCACGATTCTTGATTTCTTCCAGCCACGGAGCTGGCTCCCCCATCTCAGCTGCAGCAAAGTACCGCAGTGACGTCCTATCACCCGTCCCCCGCGACCAGTACCGTCCCCGTCCCCCATCCCCAGCTGCAGAAGAAGATGACGACGGCGACACCCGTCGCCGGCGGCTCACACCGCGCCCGTCTTCCCCAGCACTGGCGATGGAGGTGAGTCCATCAGAAACTAGCGCTCTACTGGCTAATAGACCCTACGGTTCTTGCATTGTGGGTTTGTGACGTTGCCATTGATGGATTTTTGCAGCGTCGAGCAGCACTGAGAGGCGCGATTCTGCTTCTACAGGTTGGTCCCTTTCCCGTCTCAGTTGCTTGTCTGTTCTTAATTTTGTTCGGATGTTGTATTTGCAATCTGGTAGTAATTGGGTTGATCATCTTAGAATACCCGTTTCACCCGTTGATTTCATGTAGTTCTTCTTATGTTCTGGTTTTGTGAGGACGTTGTATTTGCAGTTAGGTGTTAATTGGGTTAATCATTACTATTTGGTGGTGTTTAGGGTTAGAATCTTATGACCTGTCGGATTTGATCTTAGAACACTGGAGGTTGTGAGTTTGTGATTTCATCGATTAGCGAAATTTTGTATGTCTAGGAGGTTTTGCAGCTTCACCTGTCTTAGTAATTCTTATGTTCTGGTTTTGTGAGGATCTTGTATTTGCAATTAGGTTAATCATTACTATTTGGTGCTGTTTAGGGTTAGAATCTTATGCTCTGTAGGATTTGATCTTAGAACACTGGAGGTTGTGAATTTGTGATTTCATCGATTAGCGAAATTTTGTATCTCCAGGAGGTTTTGCAGCTTCACCTGTCTTTTTTTATTATTATTATTCTTATGTTCTGGTTTTGTGAGGACGTTGTATTTGCAATTAGGTGTTAATTGGGTTAATCATTACTATTTGGTGGTGTTTAGGGTTAGAATCTTATGCTCTGTCGGATTTGATCTTAGAACACTGGAGGTTTTGCAGCGTCATCTAGTTGATAGGCAAAATTTTGTAGGTTCAGAAGATTCTGCAGCTTCATCTACTTGATAGGCGAAATTTGTAGGCTGAGAAGGTTTTGCAGCTTCATCTAGATGATGTGCAGCTATACATATATAGGGGAGATTTGATTAATTTTGGTCCCAACCTAATTGCATGCTGAATGCTGAATGCACATTCTTGAACTGCCCTGATCAAGGAAGATGATTTCATTTTTTTCTGAGATTTTCAGTGCTTAGATTATGCTATTCAACTTCTGAACTTTGCTTTATTGCAGCTGAAGATCGAAGTGGCAAGAGTTCTCTTCAGCTTAGCATATACGTGGATGAAATTAAAGGGCCCAAGCGCAAAAGAAGCTCTGACAGAAACCCGTGGATCCGATGTCTACCGGATGATCTGGTGGAGAATATATTAGTTCTTCATACGATGCGGAGTGACCTCAATAACGTCATGGCATCCTCATTCTTCTTTTTAAGAGCAGGACTCCTGCCTTGTCCCTGCCATTCTCTTGGACAACAGCCTCGACTAGTCGCTGCTTTGGTGCAGACAAAGAGAGGCTTGCTTAAAGTCGCAGCTCTAGACGGGCCACGATTAAGATGGCTGGAGCCAGCAGCCAGCATGCTTAACAAGTTCCTCCACCTCACGTTCCATTCACGTGGATGGATAAGACCCATTGACTGTCGATCTGGAACAGTTGCAGTGATCAGAGACAGACAGGCAAGGGTCGTTGAGCTTCTGAGACCGTTTGAGGGTCAGAGGATTACTACACTACCGGAGGCACCCTGCTATGATGCTGCTGATGTGCTCACTGGTGGTCTGATTCCAGGGGAGTCTGGAGCATTCAGATTCTTTCTTTTATCCAGAATCAGAGGACGGATCAAGCAGTTGTCTCTAAAGACATTCAGTTCCACGACAGGACTATGGGAGGTTCAGCAGATGAGCTTCCCATTTGTGCTCTCCAGGACATTGGAACCCAGGGGTGTGTTTGCATCTGGCAGGCATTACGTCCTCGATCGTGAGAATATGAAGCTATTGGCAGTGGACCTCGAGAGCCATACGACAGGTACACAATCTTCAAAAGCATTTTTTTACTGTCTTCTTTGGATCATAGTATTATAGTGTCAATCTGCAGTTGCTACATTAGTTAATAATTATGTTTCCTTGACCATAGATGGTCAAAATTAGTGTGTCAACACAGAATGTTGTCTCTTTCCTGATTCCCTTTATCTCGTGATACAGATGCTATTGTGCTCCCAGCAGAGATGGTCCAGAGCACACTGTGCTATGATAACAATACACTTGCTGTCTCTACAAGTGGGGAGCTCTATTGGATTGTGCTTGATGGCTTTTTGCTGAAGTTCTTTGTGTTAAGTGGTTCGGACTGGGTCCAAAGATGGAAGAGGATGATCCCTGACCATGTCCCTAGCAACATCCATACGGTTCAGCTTGTTGGTCATTCGGCCAGCAATGGGGTCGTTCTTATGAGATGCTTCCACCAGGTTTTCGCTATCGATATTGAGGATGGCAGCTTGGTAAAGTTCAAGGACTGCCGGGACGGAAGCTGCACGTTTTTCGCCTTTGAGATGATCCATCATGTCATTGCCGACCATGTTCGTCGGATGTAAACTCTACTCGGCCTGAGCTTCAGTCACTGTGGTGTGACCTGCCAAGCAACACAATTTTGTTGTGGTAGTAGTAGCAGTATGTTGCTGTTTCGCATGTTGCTGAGATTCAGTTACTGTGATTGCAACCAGTTGTGTAGTACAGTACTAGTATATTGCAGTATGTAGTCTACTATATCCACTTGCTTGCAATCTACTACTGCCTGGATCGTTATAACTCTAGTGTTGGGGCAGGTTTCTGGCCCTTGGTGCATTGCATTTCCACCTGATTCTCTTTCTGAGTTAAATCATCTGAACACGCTGGTGAGTTGTGAGTGGTTATTTGGTTCTGTCTGTAAGTGAGGTTTTAGGACTGGAGCTGCAGTTCTGCTCCTCTGAATTCCAAAACGGCACCTACTTGTACCTGCAGCTGCCTTTCCTTGGGCGTGTCCGCGGCTGCTCCCCCAACAGGCATGCCTCGTTCGTGCCATCCGTGCTCATGTCCAAGAGGAAGCCGGCGTTGGCGCACACCACATAATTACGTGAAAACTTGGCTCGGACCTGTCATCTTCATTTCATAATTACGTGAAACTCGCTATATTCTGTTTGAATATGGTTCGATTGTCATATCGAGCTGACAATACCGCATTATGCCAATACCTGGGTCTCTACATACCGTGATGCCCCGTGAGTTATACCTGGCCATGGGATATCCGGCCCGACCCGGGCGGGCCTGGGCCTAGATTTAAGCCCGAAGGTCAGCCCGGGCCGGACCTGGGCCGAGGCCCGACGGGCTTGCAAGGTGATGGACCAGGCTTGGTCCGATTTCTAGGCCGGACGCCTGGGCCGGGCCTGGGTTTTATGCGTCGAGCTTGGTTAGGGCCAGCCCGGCCCGAAGAATGGACATGTATGCCACGAGTACTCTCTCCTACTCACCTACCTACATGCCCCGTGGCTTCGTACCCCGTCCATCAAGCGCATCATGTTCTACCCCGATGCCACAAGCGACGACGTTCGCTCCAACCTCACATCATCTAGCCGGACTTTCAAATCCTCCTCAAACATCCACGGACGTGATCGTTCAGTGAGGCCATTTCTAACTAATCCCCAATAAGGTTGTAAGGAAGGACAAATTCGGTTATCCTCCCATGTTGCGCACCTACCCGATCCCTAAAAAAGGTTAAGAGGGTACAAATTTTACTTCACCTCCCTATATCCCTTCGGTTTTTTTAAGTATACCCACTCTTGACGCGGCCGAATAAAACCGACGCCTCTCTTTCTTTCACCCTCTCTTCCATTGCCGCAGCCATCATGCCTAGCCTTCGGCATCGATTACCCTCCCTCCGAACAAAATGGATAGGTCGGTCCCTTCCTACACCTCGTTGGCCACCGCCGCCGGCTTGTCGTCGTCGAAAACCACCCACACACCACCGCCCGCACCCAAGAAAACTTTGGGGATGACAAAGAACCACCGGGTCCAACCTCCTCCTCCAATCGTGGCAATGGCCTCTTGGGTGGACACTACCTCTCCGGCCACGACTCGCTGTCCTCCAGCCGCTCCCCCCACGGCAAAACAAGATCAAAAGTTGACGCCTCCAAAAGAAGAAGGCCGCAACGGTGCCTCGGACACGGCCGACTCCTCGTGCGGCCACTCCGGGGCCCCCACGGCCACTGCTCCGGCACGGGCGGCGGCCGTAGCCGGCAACAAGGGCCACACCAACCAAGTGTCCGACGAAATGCCAACTAGGTAAAAAATACATGCCAACATTCGTGACCATTGCCCGATCGGTGATTGTTTGAAGCTGACGGTGTTTTAGTTTCTTTCTTTCATTTTCCTAGACCGGAGATGAACACGGCCGAATTCCTCGCAACTTTGGAGTCCTCAGCCGCCATTGGACCTGATGATCTCAACTACGACTCCGTTTGGGATCATTCGGGGGCGTCCCAAGACGTGGAGCAAGAGGTGGCCGAGGAAGAGGAGGAGGTCGAGGAGGTGGTGGCTGATGAGGATGTGGCCAAGGAAGAGGACATTGTGGGGGTGACCGAAGAAAGCACGCGGGCGTCAAGCTCACACACGGCCAGCTACAACCAAAAAGAATATATTGCTTTTTGCGATGCTTGGTGTGCAATTTTTGACGGATCAAACCAAGACTATGTTTTGGGAGAGAATTACCAAGCAGTATAACCAATCTGTGGACGTGCGATCAAACCGTGCGCAAAGGTCCAGTTGCATCAACCATGTGAACATGCACCACCAAGCAGTGTGCAAGTGGCGGAGTATGGCCCTACATCCAAGAACTAATCAAGCATAGAAACAACAAGTTGTCGGTTTTATTTTCTGTTTTCGTTTTTTCTCCTTTAAATAATATTTTTTCAATAAATCATAAGATGTTTTTGGATTCATAAAAGGTTTATAATTTTTAAAATTATTCACATAGTCAAAAAATGTTCGTAATTTTGAAATAAAATGTTTGTAAAATCAAAAGATGTTCATAACTTTTTTAAAAAGTCCGTGTGTTAAAAAAGTTAATGAAATTGAACAAAATGTTTGCCAAAATGGTATCGGTGATGCAGCAAAATGTTGTCACGGTCACTGGAGATTATGATTTCTTTTTTTCCCGTTGCAATGCACATGGCCTTTTGCTAGTAACTACTAACATCTATAGATTATCTAACATTATTCTGGAAAACAACATGTTAAAAAACTCGAAAGGTCGGGCTCGAAAATTTCAATCTGAAGAACATGTAAAGCCCAAAGATCAGATGGCGAGCCCAATTAATGAGAGCCCAAAGTGGCCCAATCCTCAATGGATAACGCACGCCCTGAAAACGTTTGAGAGGCTTCTAGACTCCGGTTGTGTAGTTGGCGGTAGCCACCGATGCCTGTGACGCCGGCGGCCGGCCCCGGTTGCGCTGGGTTGCCGGCGCAGGCTCCGACGAGCTCACTCCCCGGATTTGAAGGCCCTCCTAGCCGTCTGTACGTTCGGAGGCCGGCATGGGTCGTCCGCACCGAGGTGAGCTTGACCTTTCCCCCTTTGTCCCATTCCTTCTGCTCTGTCCCCGTGTCCGCAATTCGTCGAACAATTGATAGGCAGCAAGCGACATAGTTAAACCTTCAGTAACACTAGCTCCTGTTCCCTTCACGGGACAGCTTTGGCCGCAAGGTGTCTGTGAATTGTTCGTGTGGTTGATTGCTGCACCGTGGGCAGCGTCCCGTTGAAGAGCGGTGCAGAAGAAAGGGTGAAATTAGCAGGGATCCAAAATGAAATACACAGGACAGAAAACTAGGCAGAGCTTGTATTTTTGTTCTCGCAGTTTAGAAGATAGAACAGTGAGGTAGAACTGCTTGTGCTTCCAAGTAGTTTTTGGATATTAAGGTCATGGTAAGGCTGAGAAGCATGGAGAATGGATGTTGCACATGTTGCTCGGGTGGCTGAGTGGATGGGGGTAACCGGGTAAGCAGCGTTGCAGAATGATTAAGTCATGCAATCCAGTGGGAGTGACCAGTTCATGTGCAAATATTGCAGTATACAGCTTCATTTATGCATCAAATGCTTGTTTGCAGACAGAATGTAAATCTTGGATTGTTTCTTTTTAGAGGAAAGGGCCATTCCATTGAGCTGAAACCAAACAGTTTTACATGAACGCGCTCGGGAGTAGTCTGACGTGCCAAATCCAGCGGAAACTAAGTACTCTACTAGAAATTACAGCAAGAAAAAAAAACACTGCCCAAAGTTCAGGGAAGGGAACAGGCCACATTATTTATAGATTCAGGAAATATGACCATTGCACGATTACACACAGCACAGGGACCAAATCAGAACACATGCCCAGTGCCTTCAAGCTCCCGGCGCACTCTTGAGCCAGACGCTGTCTTCAAGCAGACTGCGGGAGAATTCCTGTGTACGCTTTGCTAACCCAGTAATGGTGGCTCCCCAAGCAGCAGCATCCTCAGGGGCCAGCAGGCCAGATTGCGATGACAGTTTCAGCCACTGCCCAATTAGCCTGGACCCAGCCACACCAGTGGAGGTGGGCTCCTGGCCAGCACCCATAAAGTACTTGTGATCTCCAGAACACGCTCTTTTGCTCGATAGGAGCATAGAGTCACCCACTGAGAGCATGCTGCAGCTATGCCCCTCAGAACTAACTATGCACCAAGCCATGAACTTATGTTAAAGCAGAGTTCATTTCTATGTTTCCAGCGAGCCCATAAGGTTGCAGCATGAACAAGGTTAACTGCCTGATGTTTTTTGTTACTAACCCACCACTTAGCAATACTCAACGTCCACAGAAGAGTTAGTCCCATTGAGGGTGCTGATACCTTGGATTGCTGGCGTGGTGTTTCTTGTGAATACGACGATGTATTATGATTATCTTGCCGCTTCCCTTGTGATCCCCCACCAAGTTCAGGGTATAGGAGGTTTTCACCTTGCAGGAGAAAATGAGAACTAGCCAGATAGGACACCATGTCAGGCCAAGTATACATAAGATGCTACAAATAATTGAACATTGTGTCACATTCTTTCACTTCTTAATTTGCCAGTTCTCTGTTTTCTTAGTTGTAACCATGATGCAGTCAAATGTTAGGAGAGAAAGACCAAAACGACCTGACCCTCCATGCACCATCTGCAAAGGCACTGGGACAATAAATTGCCGCAACTGTTTTGGTAGAGGTCTCTATTCACCTCTCATGCTATTTTCTCTTGCTCATATGTTGATTCGTACCATCAGTTCTCATGAAAATCGGGCCTAACATGTGCAGGAAGAATAAATCATGTCGATCTCGCCGTGCTCCCCAAGGGAGAATGGCCGCAATGGTGAGGACACCCCTACTCATGTACGTCTAGCATGCTGAGGTACTGAGCACCGGCACACCTCTCTAACATGACTTTCATTTGTCAGGTGCCAAATATGTGGGGGTAGCGGCCTAGATTATTGCCAGCGGTGCCATGGAACAGGTGAATATCGAGAACCCATGGGCTTTCACTTCACAGTCAATAGGAAATGAGCATCACACGGGCAGTGTTGGAAGGCTGGGCAAGTCAAATGGTCGGAAAAACAAAGTCACATTGAGGCCATAGGATCAACATTTGAATGAGTTGTGGGAGGTTAATAGCCCAATATTTTGGATATCTGTTGCTGTGAAAACTTTGATCTTGGGCTGATGCTGTAGAATTTTCTTGGCGACTAAGGAAAAATAGATGTAGATTATGATCACAGGGAAAGTGTCATCACTTTAATCGACCGGCTAAATTTGTGTATGCCACTATATTACTCCTGAGGATGATTAAGAGTAGGTGATAAATAAGGGTTTTCTAGTTTCTACCACATTGGTGTTCGTTTTTGAGCTCCTGAAGATGATAGCGTGCATCTGAAAAGCTTTGTTAGAAAGGAAATGTTGATTTACCGCATCTGAGCGCTCTACATAGCAATGCTCTGTGTTAACTGCTCATACAGTATGTGTTGTAACCCATCGTTCCAAAATTCAGTGTCTACAGCTAAAACACAACATGGATGATTTGTACACCAAGGATTAGAGATGAATTTCCATGAAACAGTGGGGAAATAGGTGTTGGCCTGTTTTCCGGGGATTTGCAGACTAGTATGTTTGGATCAGAAAACTCAGAACAAGTTTTGGTAGTGATGTGGTGTTTGGATTCTTTCAGATCAGAATTGCCAATGCACAATCGTCGGAAAAAAGTTGGTTTTCAGTCAACTGCATCGTCCTTCACATTTGCTTCGAGATTAGAGATAAAGGTCATGCTATGCGACCCGGACTTGGTGCTCTCGGGTACGCGCGCACCCTATATGCGTCAAAAAAATTAGTAATTCAAAAGAAGCTCAAAAAATTCCAAATATTGTTTGGAATTAAACATGATCATGTATTGTACTAGTATAAAAAGTTTGAACAAGAAATGATTCATATTGACTCCGGGGCAAAAAAGACAAGTTTATGACGACAATATAGCGTGCATAGTACTTGTATATAGGATTTTTTGCCGAATCTTTGACCTAGGATGCAACAAAAGTTATTCTCCATCGAATCTTTTTATGCAACTACAATACTTGTCCATGTTTGATACTAAAAGAGATTTGGAATTTTTTGAACTTTTTTTGAATTGTTATTTTTTTCTAAATATAGGGTGCGCGGGTACCCAGGTTCTCCTTACTATTTTCCTCATGCTATGGGGGTATGAGGATGGTAGAGACAATCAATTGCAATAAAAAGTCAGTTGCATGGGCAACAAATGCTTAAAGGCCAGAATTCCTCTCACGGCTTGAGGTACCTCTGGACCTATGTTTTCTTTAACCACCCCGTCCCTCCATCATGTACCCGACGGCACAGGTTGTTTCACATGTAACATTGTAACTGTATGCTGGACCTGGTAAAAGGGAAAGGCACTGACTGGTGTCCCAACGTTGTATCATATGTCCATGCGGCGTTTCCCCTTTGGGGCGTTGCTTTGAAGATGTTGATCCTCTTTGTGCTTCCCTTCGGCTGGACGTGTATGACATTACGGTTCGCACGTGCCCAACCGATAATGCGACTGGTTGGCGTTGCGACTCGTGTGGCGACGACGACGATGATGTGCGGAGCTAGGTCGTGGCTTGTCCTTCCTTGTGATGTCGGCGGTCCACTTCAGCAATATGTGCGTTTATGTTGGTTTCTCACTATGACAGACAAGTCTGGAGTTGCGTGTGGCGAGGCCCCTGCGGCGACGATGACTCCATGAGGGTGGTTTCCAGTGGACCGTGCTCTCCTTATGCTGCGTTGGACAAAGTTGATATGAGGCTTGCAACTTTCTTTTCTGATGCACATTAACTAAATTGAAGCTGACTGTCCTCTGCGGTCGATTGTTTGGCCGTGCATGCATGCCGAATCTCCCGCTCACCGGCCGAGACCGAAGCCAGCTTTTCCGCTTGACAATTGACATGCGTGCCGGCCATACTGATAGTTGGATAGGGTGAGCTCGGGAGTGGTTTGCCACGTCTCCCGAGGATGGCACCGGTGGATACTACTCCTACAGCAGTGCTTGGCAGACAGTCCTGTCGCTGTCGTTGACAAGAGTGTTGGCATGCGAGAGGCCAAGAGCGGGACAAAGTCAAAGAATACATCTTACCGTGTCAGTTTCTACCAACATTCATAGCTTCATAAACATTTTCAGCTGCTCTTGACAAGTCAAGGAAGGATTTACATTCCTAGCTATCATCTGATTACTAGCAGTGCAAACATTCCTACCTATTTTACATTCAACTTAAAACAAGCCAGCCATTCCCATTTGAAAAGGACAGCCTATCTCGTAAATAGCTCCGGGAACCAAAGAAACAAGTCGCAATAGCCAGAGCACATAAAGTCGAGGAAGGAAACGATAACTCGAAGCAAAGCTAATAAATTTGGATCCACATAGCAACTATCAAGGACAATCTAATAAATCGACATTACAAGACACTGAAAGCTTGTGATGGTTTCTTGGCAAGCGAGAAATCATCTTTAGTTGTTTACATGATACCTTGATTTTTCTCCCGTTTTACACCAACATGCCGTGCTATGCAATTCTTGGAAATATTACTAGGCTTACACATTGCACCTTTCAGCTGAAACAAAACAAACAGTTAGTTGTACATATTGAAACCGCCACGGGAAATGAAACCAGAATGGTCGGGAAAGTCTTTACACAAAACAAACACCGTTCATCCTGTGTGTCACTGAAAAACTGACAATCTCATACTCCGTCCCTCCGTCCCAAAATTCTGTCTAGATACATCCATATCTAGACAAATCTAAGACACGAATTTTGGGACGGAGGTAATATGAACTATACAAAAAGACATAGAGAAGAATAACATTATGATATACTACGTAATTAGCAGCAGGACATTATATCCCCTTCAGTACTAGTCCTTGTAGCATACAAATTAGCATGATGAGTTGCCTCATTGTTAGCCTACTGCATCAATAATCATATGCTAATCCTGAATATCTCAGAGCAGTCAAAAGGCAGGCCTGGTGCTACAATAGAACAAGCTATAGGGCCATAATTGGAGTTGCGACCAGCAACTAAAATTCAGAGAAGACATCTGAATGAAATGGATGGGTTGCAGCATCGTCCAACTCGCTGAGAATTATTTTTCCATTCGCCACAGCTTCTCCTACAAACAAGACATCTTCCTTCTGAGTACCGGTCACATCCAATGGAACCAAACTGGGAGTAACCAGTAGCAGTTTATGGAGAGAGCTAGCCTTCCTCAACAAAAAACACACTAGCTGCAGCTCAATTCGGTTCCAGTTAAAGTTTGTAATCTTTACCACCTTAAGGTTTTCCAAAACATCCTCAGGCGGCTCTACCCCCACACTTTCAGATGAATCCACCAAAGGCCCACTGTGGATGCTAGGGAGCTGCAAGCACAAATCGCAGCCAATCAGAGGCATTACAATGAAATGAAAACACAACAAAGATGCCAATGCAATAAGGTGACAGAATGACTACTGGGCAAATCAGCTTAAGTTGGAGTTAAAGGTGCAAAGGGTGTAAGACCTGCACGAAAAGCCTCTCCAGATTAAAACAATGGCTGTTCTTGAGGAACACATAGATGTTTGCAAGCTCAGGGGCCTTCATATCTAACATAAGCAGTTGTAGTTCTGTCATGCTCCGAAAGAAGTCACCGCCCATCTTGGCCGATTCGGCATGCGAGATTCCATTAGGCAAGGAAGACACAACCTAAGATGGCATTCAAGGTTAACAAAACAGTCCATGATTTCAGACACCATAAACAAAACCAAAGTCCAGCAAAGAAATGCATACAAAGAGGACATTGCTGCAGATGGTGAGGGCAGTGAGTTTCGAGCACACACGGCTTTCGAACCAGTCACTGAACACCTGATAAATTGCAAAGGTTAACGGAGTTCAGTGATATGAGCAAGACATAATCATCATGGTAACTTCTGAACTCTGAAGAAAAATCAACAAGAATTCTTCCAATAGCAGGTAGACCTTTTGGCAGATGCGCACATTGCAGCTTCTCTGGGCGTCGAAGCAGATGTAGAGGTCGGCAAATGAGGCGTTGTCGGGGAGATAGAACGACGAGAGGAAGCCGCCGCTGTAGCGAAACGACCGGAGGCTAGAAACCGCCGCGACGTCCACCTCAATGAGCCAGCTGCACCCTGCGATGGTGACGCTGCTCAGTTTGCGCCCCGTCGCGGCCGTCATGGCGATTCGACGGAGGGCCGAGCAGGAGTGCAGGCCGAGGATGCGGAGACGAGGGCACAGGGAGAGCATCCTCGCCAAGCCCCTGTCGTCGACGGGGACGGAATGGAGGCGGACGACCTCGAGGGCGGAGCACGGCCGCGCGGCCCTGCTGTGGAGGCCGGAGACCCCAATGCCGCGGAGGGAGAGGCGCGCGAGGGAGGGGCCGGCCGCCACCGGGAAGGGGAAGCGGAGGGTGGTGGCCTTCGGTGGGGTGGCCGGGGAGGGCGGCTTCTCCGGCAGCTCGACGCGGAGGTCCTCGACACCGCAGCAGGCGGCGCCGTTGAGGTAGCGGCCGAACTGGCGGGCGCCCATGGCTGGGTTGTCGGCGACGAGCAAGTAGCGGTCGAGGCGCCCGCGCCGCCCCTGGGATTGGCGCAGCTCGAGGCACTCGAGCAGTTTCTTGGACGACGGAGACGAGCAGGGGCGGAGGTGGTGGTGGAGGAAGGAGGCTGCGTTCCCGTCGTCCTGCCAGCGGCGCTTCCAAAGGTCGCGCCAGGCGCGGGAGAGCGCCCCCGTGCGGATTGCCGACGGCAGCGGGAGCAAGGACAGGATGTGCAGCTGCAGCGCCTCCGGTAGCGCCGATATGCGGTCCTCTGGATCCGCCGCATCGCAATGTCCGGATGGATCTTCTGCCGGCAGCCGCGGCCTCTTCGCGGTGGCGGCGCCGTCGGATTCCAGCGACATTGTCCTCCCCACTGCACTCACTCACTCACTCTGCTGCCAACTCTGCTGGTGGGATGTTGAAAGGGGCCGGAGCGGGAGAGTCAGTAACTGGGGAGGGCAGCGGCGGCGCGCGGTGCGGGAGCAGCGGGCAGCGGGTGGCGGCGGGTGGCGGGCGGGCGAGCAGCGGCGGCTGGCTTGTCCGGTCGGCGGGTCGGGGACTCGGAATGGACTGGACTGGAAACGGGGGCTGGCTAGTGGTGCGTTCGTGCGTGAGCTGGCGCTGGATTGGGCCTTGATGGTCTACGGCCTACGGCCTGCTAGCAGTTAACGAATTGTAGTTTTGAGAAAAGTTAACATTTTTTAGCCTATAGAAAATTATATATGCAATTCTGATCACGATGAACCAAATGCACCGCAGGCCGTATAAAAATATACTCTCTTTGTTCGAAAATTCTTGTCCTAGAAGTGAATTTTTGGACGGAGGAAGTATGTACTATCACAAACTTCTCTATGTGCTAAGAAAATGTTAACTTTTCTCAAAACTACAACTCGTTAACTACTAGCAGTATCATTTTTTTATAACTTGACTTCCTCTTTATTAACTTAGCATTTGGTTTATCGTGATCAGAATTGCATATATAATTTTTGGCCTCATCATGAAGGAGAAAGTATCGCTCAAGCTTAGGGAGGCTTAAATACATGATGCACACTTGCCCCAATCATGAGCTGGCGAGAGGAATGATTATTCAGAACTTTTATGCTCGACTTTCTAATAATGATCAAACCATGCTTGTCTTCCTCGGTAGGTTCTTCTGTGAAGAAAGGTATTGAATTCCAATGGGATCTTCTTGAGAGAATTAAACGCAACTCTGAAGATTATTAAATCGTCAAAAGTAATAAGCCGGGAGTAGTATGAGTGTTTTAAGTATTCTATAGAGACCGATACTTTTCATAAGATTAGTGTAAAATATGGACTTGACTTTGAGATAGTAGCTACTTTCTATGAATCCTTTGCTACTCATGTTGATCTCCCTAAGGAGAAGCGGTTTAAATTTCACCCACCCGTTGAAGAAAATCATGAACCTGTTATAGAAAAAACTAAAACCATTACTTATTTTTCCAACCCATTTGTACCTGCCACATACATTGAGAAACATCCTTTTCCCGTTAGGATAAAGGACCATGCCAAGGCTACAACATGGTTCATAAGAGTAATATTAAACCTCATAGACCATCTGAACAAATTAAAGTGGAACCAAATATTGCAATGGTTAAAGATCTCTTATTTGATGCTATTGATGGACATGTTATTTATTTATGTAAAGAAGCCACTAGGATTGCTAAACCATCTATGAATGAGGAAGATAAATTGGATAAAAGCAAACAGATTGTTGGTATGCCTATTGTTTCCGTTAAAATAGGAGAACATTGCTATCACGGTCTATGTGATATGGTTGCTAGAATTAGTGTTATTCCTTTCTTTTTATATCAAGAAGTCATGAATGATATTGCACCCGCTGAGATAGAAGATATTAATGTTACTATTAATTTTGCAAATAGAGATACTATTTAACCTCTTGGGGCTGTTAGAGATGTTGAAGTACTATGTGGTAAGATCAAATACCTAGTGATTTCTTAGTATTTGGATCACTACAAGATGATTTTTGTCCCATTATATTTGGTAGACCTTTCTTGAATATTGAATGCTGAAATTGATTGTGCTAAAGAAAAGGTTAAAGTTAATTTTGGTGATGTATCTCATGAGTTTAATTTCTCTAAGTTCAATAGGCAACCACATGTTATTGAGCCATCTAGTAAGGATGAGATTACTGGTCTTGACTCTATTGTTGTGCCTCATACCGATCCATTAGAATGATATTTGCTAGACCATGAAAATGATATGCATATGAATGAATGAAATGAAATTGATGATATATTCTTTAGACAAGCATCTATCCTCAAACATAATCTGCATGTTGAAACTTTGGGAGACCCTCTCCCACCTAAGAGTGATCCGGTGTTCGAATTAAAGAAACTTCCTGAAACATTAAAATATGTTTATTTTGATGAAAAAAAGATATATCATGTTATTATCAGTGCTAACCTTTCAGTGCACGAAGAAAAGAAATTACTCAAAACTCTTAGGAAGCATCATGGTGCAATTGGATATACTCTAGATGATCTCAAGGGAATTGGTCCCACCTTATGTCAACACAAGATTAATATGTAGCCGAATGCTAAACCAGTTGTCGATCATCCACGTCGTTTGAATCCTAAAATGAAGGATGTGGTCAGAATTGAAATATTAAAGCTTCTTGAAACAACTATAATTTATCCTATAACTGGTAGTAGATGGGTAAGCCATGTTCATTGCGTTCATAAGAAAGAAGGCATTACCATTGTCCCTAATGATAAAAAAACTTATCTCACAAAGAATTGTAAAAGATTACAGTATGGTCATTGATTTAATAAAATTAAACAAAGCCACTAGAAAAGATCATTATCCATTACCTTTCATTGATCAAATGCTAGAAAGATTGTCTAAGCAAATACACTTTCGGTTTCTAGATGGCTATTCTGTTTTTTCTTAAATACCTGTACCACAAGAAGATCAAGACAAAACTACTTTTACTTGTCCAAAATAAACTATGAAATTATCAATATGGTTGACTAGAGGAGGGGGGGGGGGTGAATAGGCAACTACCATTTTTTAAGCTTTTCTTAACAAATTAGGTTTAGAAATATGTTGTCTAGATATGCAACTAGGTGAGCAACCTATATGATGCTAACAACAATAACAACAAGAACTAGGCTTGCACAAAGTAAAGGTAAGAAGTAACCACAAGTGGAACCGTTGGAGACGAGGATGTGTTATCGAAGTTCCTTCCCTTTGAGGGAAGGTACGTCTCCGTTGGAGCGGTGTGGAGGCACAATGCTCCCCAAGATGCCACTAAGGCCATTGTATTCTCCTCGCGTCATCACACAATGCGAGATGGCGTGATTCCACTAGTGGTGTCCTTGAAGGTGGCAACCAGACCTTTACAAACAAGGTTGGGGCAATCTCCACAACTTAATTGGAGGCTCCCAACGAAACCACGAAGCTTCACCACAATGGAGCATGGCTTCGAGGTGACATCTTCCGTCCAGGGTCCTCAAACACCCAAGAGTAACAAAATACATACAAGAAAGTATGGGGGAATCAATTTTCCTTTGGTGGAAGTGTAGATCTAGGTCTCGTCCTTCAACCCCTAGCAAATCATTAAGTTTGAGTGGCTAGAGAGAGAGAGACCGGGCAAGAAAGATTGAAGGGCATTAATGGAGGAGAGAGAGAGGTAAGAGATGAGAGGGAGGTGGAAGAACCACCTCTTTATATAGGGTCCCCAACTTCCAACCATTACAGCCGGTTTACATGGCGGCGGTACAACCGGCGATGCAGTTGGTAGGACTGGTAGGACCGGAACAACCGTCCAACCACCGTCCAACCACCGCATCAAAACAGAACCCAAGGCGATGGTTCCTCCCCGGTGCAACCGCTTGACTCGAGTGCGGGACAAGGTTAAGTCCCGAGCGGTACAACCTCTTGAGACATCGGTAGTACCAGTCGATAGATATCAACCTGAACAACCACCCCTCATCCGCCCAACAACCGCACCACAACCGAACCCTGTCTAGTTGTAAGCCGGTGCTGGCCCGGTACAATCGCCCGAGGCTGTCAGCTAGGGCCAGCTAGCTGCTTGCGGTACAACCGCTGGTGACCAGCTAGGGGCAGCACCTCCAGGATATCAAACTAGGGTGGAGGTGGTGGAGGTTACATCGGATGACTAGAGCAAGCGGTACAACCGGCCTGCATGGTGAGAAAGAAGGGGCCATCTCTCTCTTGGATGGAAGGGTAGGAGGTGGGTGATAGGAATGTGTACGTGTATTGATTCACCCCAAAGCCTTCCAATGAGAATTAATAGTACGAGATCCCTACGACCAAAGAAAATAAACATGTAGAGAACACTGTCTTTGTTTTTTCCGTCTGAAGTGAATGCTTGACCGTCTTGTGTTGCACACGAAGTACCTGAATAACTTGACACACGATTAGATAACATAGTGAGGTGTCATCATCACCAAAACACTAAGGTAAAACAATGCCCTTACAATCTCCCCCTTTTTGGTGGATGATAACAACAACACGATTGCATTGATGGTCTAAAAAATAAAAGCAGAACTCCCCCTCAACGTGTGCACCAGATGAGATTTGCGCAAACACGGGAGCCCCCCCCCCCTCGATTTTATAGACCGACCAATGGGTACAAATGAAGGGATAACATTAAAGTGCATTTGTACGGGATAATAAGTAGAGCTTAATAACAAGGGCATTAATGAACCTCAAGTTCTACTTAAACAACGAGACAAGATAAAGATATTAAGGAAACACAAGGAGTCTTCACATACGATAGGTACATAACCGACTAAAAGCAAATAAGAGTCCAACTAGGAAGACGCAAAACAGGAAAGACACCATAACACCCACACCCATGAAAATCCCGTCATAATATAACTCTCTCCCCCTTTGGCATCAAGACACCAAAAAGGAAAAGAGCGATGCTAACACCCCAGAACTCAGTAGACCTCGTCAAAACCCTCGGTCTCCTCAGAATAACCACTGGAAGACCCATCACTATCATCATCATCATCATCATCGCCGTCGTCGTCGTCCATAATGTCATCGGCAATAGCAGTAGAGGAGGAGGCAGCATGCTGACCAGATGTCTTATAATCAATCCAAGTGCTATGCTCATAGATCCACTTCTCTTCAGGAGTGATGATCTGCGTCTGGCAAGCTTCTCGTTGACATGAGCTTCATAAAGCTTCTTCTGAACATGGGTCTAGAGGAAGAATGTCTTCTTAATTTTAGCAGTGAGCTTAGTGACCCAAGATGGCTTGGCCCCTGCTGGAATCTCAAAACCACTGTTGTTGGAAGTAGCAAAGACATCCTCAGGGTGGTCAGAGGGGAAGCGAGGCTTAACCTGCTTATTCTTCTGAAGTTGCTTGATCTCATGCTCGACGAGGTTGTACGGAGAAGTGACAGGCTCTCCAGGCCTGTGAACTGCCCACATAGAGTTGAGGAAACACATTATATAAGGAGCATAGGTGGGGACCTTCCTATAGAATACTGTGTTGTACATCTCCTCCCGCAACTAATTGGAAGCATCAAACGTAGCACCAGAGCCAGCTTCAGTCTTCATGGCCACAAGCAGATCGACAAAATATCCATGAATCTCATCTTGATTTCCAACCTTGGGCAGAAGAACATTCCGGAAAACACGGTGTATGATATCATAGACCTGCTACAGGTCCTTGGACGCTCCAAGAACGCCATGCCCAGAAATGTACAAGAGGGCTAACTCCGCCTTCTCCATGGAGGTAGCCCAATCATGAGGACGGATGCCACCATTCCCAGTGAGGCCAGTATCATCATAGCCAAGTGCATTGCAAAAGGCACGCCACGGAACATAGAAGAATTCATCACGACACATGAATGAAACGTGACGAGCATCATCATTGCCGAAGTGGACAGTGGCATAAAACTGGTGAATGAGTTGCACATCAAAGGGACAATTGATAGTCATGAGCTTGATCAAGTCAAACTCCTCGCACAGTGCCAAAGCCTCCCCAAAGTAATACTCCCTCCGTTCCTTGATATAAGGTGTATAGATTTTTGAGAAAAATCCTAAAATATAAGGTGTATTGCGTTGCACCACTCATTTGGATATATTTTTTAGGAATTTGATTACATTTCCTTATATCATGCAAGCTCCTGCATTTTATTATCTCCATTAGTCGGGTGTATTCTCGCCCAAAACTTGTAAAATTTTCCCTCCACGTGTGTTCTTTAATATTCTTGCCAAAAACTATACACCTTATATCTAGGAACAGAGGGAGTACAAGTTGTTCCTCCAGTGCTCAATGTCAATTCTTCATTGCTTGGCAAACTTGTTCTTGTGATGGTCATAAAGTTCATGCACAATCCGCATTTGAAACTCATTCCTGAACTGAGGGGAGGATCACCTGGGAGCAACAGGGACCTCATATGGATTTTGAAAGAGAACCCTCTCCCAATCAGCTTGCTTCCATGAGTGCACATGCTTTGCTGACTTTTGCTTTGCGGCCAAAGACTTCTCATGACGAGTGGGCTTGGTGGGAATCACAACTTCCTCTTCCTCTGATTCATTGACGAGCCTACATCTGCGAGCTCGTTTCTTAGAATTCTTCCGAGGAGTAGAGCGAGAATAAACCCAGACAAGAGAGAGGATTATATGCAAGAATAGGAATATATTAGTTGTGAAGCAAAGAGAATAAAACAGTGGGACGGGATTCAGAGAACCCGGTTGAACCGGTCACCCCAGCTGTTGTATCGCTGCAGCGGTTGTACCGTAGGTGGAAGCAGTTGTACCGCCTGAACAGATATCTGTTGGGGAACGTCGCATGGGAAACAAAAATTTTCCTACGCACACACAAACCTATCCATGGTGATGAGCATCTACGAGAGGGAGAGTGGATCTACGTACCCTTGTAGATCGCTAAGCGGCAAGCGTTAAGAAACGCGGTTGGTGTAGTCGTACTTCTTCGCGATCCAAATCGCCGAGCGTCCCGCGATCTAATCACGAACCGTCCCGCGAACCAATCACGAACCGTCCCACGATCTCATCACGATCCATCCCGCGATCCGATCACGAACGTCCCGTGGCCTTGATCACGATCCTTTCGATCTAGTACCGAATGGACGGCACCTCCGCGTTCAGCACACGTGCAGCTTGATGACGATCTCCACCGTCTTGATCCAGCAAGAGGAGGTGGAGAGGAGAGAGAGTTCACCGGAAGCGTGACGGCGCTCCGGAAGAGGAGGTGTAGCACCGTTTTGTGATGGTGGAGGATAATCATCTTGATGAACTTGAGTGTCATCATGAGCTTGCTCTTGATCTTGAACATGATCTTGATATTGAGCTTGCTTGGGGTGGGGGGGACTGCTACTTCTTGAGCTTGCGTTGGTTTTTCCCTTGAAGAGGAAAGGGTGATGCAGCAAAGTAGAGATAAGTATTTCCCTCAGTTTGAGAACCAAGGTATAATTCCAGTAGGAGTATCAAGATGAGGCACCAAGGCACCTGCGCAAAAACAAACAAACTTGCACCCAACGCGATAAAGGGGTTGTCAATCCCTTTACGATTACTTGCAAGGTGAGATCTGATAGTGATAATAGGTAAATATAAATAAATAAATAAAAGTGCAGCAAGGTATTTTTGGTATTTTTGTATGTAAATCTGAATATATAATGTGTAAAATAGACCCGGGGGCTATAGTGTTCACTAGAGGCTTCTCTCATGATAGCAAGTATTACGGTGGGTGAACAAATTACTGTCGAGCAATCGATAGAATCGCGCAAAGTCATGACGATATCTAAGGCAATGATCATACATATAGGCATCATGTCCGAGACAAGTAGACCGATACTTTTTGCATCTACTACTATTACTCCACACATCGACCGCTATCCAGCATGCATCTAGTGTATTAAGTTCATAACAAACAGAGTAAGCCTTAAGCAAGATGACATGATGTAGAGGGATAAATTCATGCAATATGATATAAACCCCATCTTTTTACCCTTGATGGCAACAACACGATGCGTGCCTCGCTACCCCTTCCGTCACTAGGTGAGGACACCGCACGGTATGAACCCAAAACCAAGCACTTCTCCCATTGCAAGAATTATAGATCAAGTTGGCCAAACGAAACCCATAACTCGAAGATACTTACAAGGATACGAAATCATGCATATAAGAAATCAGAGGAGACTCAAATAATATTCATAGATAATCTGATCATAAATCCACAATTCATCGGATCTCGACAAACACACCGCAAAAGAAAGTTACATCGGATAGATATCCATGAAGATCATGGAGAACTTTGTATTGAAGATCCAAGAGAGAGAAGAATCCATCTAGCTACTAGCTATGGACCCGAAGGTCTGTGGTGAACTACTCACGCATCATCGGAGAGGTAATGGTGTTGATGAAGAAGCCCTCCGTGTCCGAATCCCCCTCCGGCAGGGCACCAGAACGGTCCCCAGATGGGATCTCGCGGAAACAGAAGCTTGCGGCAGCGGAAAAGTATTTTCGTGGCTCTCTCTGTTGGTTTGGGGATTTTTGGGAATTTATAGGCGAAAGAGGTAGGGCAAAGGAGGCATGGGGGGCCCATGAGCCTGCTAGGCGCGCCCCCTGGGGCGCGCCTTGGGGGCTCGTGGCCTCCTCCGTGGCCCTTTGCCTTGGTTCTCAAGTCTTCTGGATCCCTTCTTTTATGGAAAAAATCATCCCACAGGTTTTATTCCGTTTGGACTCCGTTTAATATTCTTATCTGAAAAAGGTCAAAAACATGGAAAAAACAGAAACTGGCAGTGGGCACTGAGCTAATAAGTTAGTCCCAAAAATGATATAAAATAGCATATAAATGCATATAAAACATCCTAAGTTGATAATATAATAGCATGGAACAATAAAAAATTATAGATACATTGGAGACGTATCAGGGACTTGACCTCGGGCATCACTTGGTGAATCAACAATATCATGAGGTTGATCTTGCCCTTGATCTTGGTCACTTGATTGATGACCTTCACTTTGTTCTTCAGAAGTGTGTGGGTCTTGGGTTAGTCATGGTTCCAATTGAGTGGAACATTGTCCTTCTCCTTCGGCCACAAGGGGTTCTTCAACGGGTAGGAAGTATCCCACGCCCATTCTTCTTATGGATTGGGGAGGAATTTCATCACCTACAACACAAAGACCACTTCGCTCCACTTGGGAGCCATTATTTTCATCAAACTCCCCGTTACACGTCTCCTCAATGAGCCTAGTGGACTTATTGAGGACACAGTAAGAGCGAGAGTTTGTAGCATAACCAACAAATATGCCCTCTTGAGCTCTAGGTTCAAATTTAGACAAACAAACACCATTTTTGAGAATGAAACACTTACACCCGAACACCCGAAAGTACTTAAGGTTGGTCTTGTTACCGGTAGAATTTCATAAGGAGTCTTTTTCAAGACTTTGTGAGGATAGAGCCGATTAGATGCATGACATGCGGTGTTGATGGCTTTGGCCCAAAAGTTGAATGGAGATTTGAATTCCACCATCATGATCCTTCCGCATCCATCAACGTCCGGTTCTTCCTTTCCGTAACACCTTTTTGTTGAGGGGTATATGGTGTGAAGTATTGATGCTTGATCCCCTCATCACCATGGAACTCATTCAAGGTGTAGTTCTTGAACTCGATACCGTTGTCACTTATTATCATTAATATCTTTGCCTCATGTTGACATCGAGCTTCATTAGCAAAGTCAATGACAGTTTGTTGAGTCTCACTCTTCCTCTTGAAGAAGTATGCCCAAGTGTATATTGAGTAGTCACTGATGACCCACGTAGTCCTTTCGGTAAGTAAAAGTGTTGAACCCAACGAGGAGCAGAAGGAAATGATAAGCGGTTTTCAGCAAGGTAATTTCTGCAAGCACTGAAATTGTAAGTAGCAAGTAGTTTGATAGCAATATAATTCGTAACGAGCAAGTAACGGTAACAATTGTTGGGAGACGTAGTAGTAAATCAAAAAAATTCCTACGTGTCACCAAGATCTATCTATGGAGAAACCAGCAACGAGAGGGGAGAGATTGCATCTTCATACCTTTGAAGATCGCTAAGCGGAAGCGTTACAAGAACGCAGTTGGTGCAGTCGTACTCGTAGAGATTCAGATCGCGGTGGACTCCGATCTTAGCGCCGAACAACGGTGCCTCCGCGTTCAACACACGTGCAACCCGATGACGTCTCCTATGCCTTGATCCCGCAAGGAGGAAGGAGAGGTTGAGGGAGAGCTCCGGCAGCATGACGGCGTGGTGACGGTGGAGCTACGTGGACTCCGGCAAGGCTTCGCCAAGCGCTACGGAGAACGAGGAAGAGGAAGGGTAGGGCTGCGCCGAGAGAGAGAGAGAAGTCGTGTCTCAAATCAGCCCAAACCCTTGGATATATATATAGGAGGAGGGAGAGGGAGGGCTGCCTTGGTCCCTCCTCCAAGGAGGAGAGGTTCGGCCGAACCTAGGGAGGAGTCCACCTCCCACAAGGGAGGTGGATCTCTTCCTTTTGAATTCTTTTCAGACTTATCTCTTATCCCTAGCCTCTTGGGACTTTCCGGAAGGACTTTTCCAGCACAATAAGGGTTGGCACACCTTTTCTAGCAGCCCATGAAGCCCTTTGGTCGTCACACCCCTCCCGGGGGTCCTCCGGCACCCTCCCGGCACTCCCGATACACTACTGATGAGCCCGAAAACTTTCCGGTGACCAAAACTGGACTTCCTATATATCAATCTTTACCTCCGGGCCATTCTGGAGCTCCTCGTGACATCCGGGATCTCATATAGGACTCCTAACAACCTTCGGTAACCACGTACAACATTTCCCTATAACCCTAGCGTCATCGAACCTTAAGTGTGTAGACCCTACGGGTTCGAGAGACACGTAGACATGACCGAGACACCTCTCCGGTCAATAACCAACAGCGGGATCTGGATACCCATGTTGGCTCCCACATGATCCACCATAATCTCATCGGATGAACCACGATGTCAGGGATTTAATCAATCCCGTATTCAATTCCCTTTGTCTATCGGTATGATACTTGCCCGAGATTCGATCGTAGGTATCCCTATACCTTGTTCAATCTCATTACCGGCAAGTCTCTTTTACTCGTTCCGTAATACATCATCCCGTGGCTAACTCCTTAGTCACATTGAGCTCATTATGATGATGTCTTACCGAGTGGGCCCAAAGATACCTCTCCGTCACACGGAGTGACAAATCCCAGTCTCGATTCGTGCCAACCCAACAGACACTTTCGGAGATACCCGCAGTGCACCTTTATAGCCACCCAGTTACGTTGTGATGTTTGGCACACCCAAAGTATTCCTACGGTATCCAGGAGTTGCACAATCTAATGGTTTAAGGAAACGATACTTGACATTGGAAAAGCTTTAGCGGACGAACTACACGATCTTGTGCTATGCTTAGGATTGGGTCTTGTCCATCACATCATTCTCCTAATGATGTGATCCCGTTATCAACGACATGCAATGTCCATGGTCATGAAACCGTGACCATCTATTGATCAACGAGCTAGTCAACTAGAGGCTCACTAGGGACATGTTGTGGTCTATGTATTCACACATGTATTACGGTTTCCGGTTAACACAATTATAGCATGAACAATAGACAATTATCACGAACAAGGAAATACAATAATAACCATTTTATTATTGCCTCTAGGGCATATTTCCAATAGTCTCCCACTTGCACTAGAGTCAATAATCTAGTTACATTGTGATGAATCGAACACCCATAGCATTCTGGTGTTGATCATGTTTCGCTCGTGAGAGAGGTTTAGTCAACGGATCTGCGACATTCAGATCCGTATGCACTTTACAAATATCTATATCTCGCTCCTGAATGTAATCATGGATGGAGTTGAAGCGGCGCTTGATGTGTCTTGTTTTCTTTTGAAACCTGGTCTCCTTCGCACGGGCAATAGCTCCAGTGTTGTCACAGAATAGAGTCATCGGGCCCGACGCATTGGGAATTACTCCTAGGTCGGTGATGAACTCCTTCATCCAGACTCCTTCCTTTGCTGCTTCCGAAGCAGCTAAGTACTCTGCTTCACATGTAGATGCCGCCATGACGCTTTGCTTGCTGCTGCACCAGCTGACTGCCCCTCCGTTCAAAATATACACGTATCCGGTTTGCGACTTGGAGTCATCCGGATCTGTGTCGAAGCTAGCATCGACGTAACCCTTTACGACGAGCTCTTCGGCACCTCCATATACGATAAACATTTCCTTTGTCCTTTTTAGGTACTTCAGGATATTCTTGACCGCTGTCCAGTGTTTCGCTCCGGGATCACTTTGGTACCTCCCTCCCGAACTTATGGCAAGGTTCATATCAGGTCTGGTACACAGCATGGCATACATAATAGAGCCTATGGCTGAAGCATAGGGGATGACACTCATCTCTTCTCTATCTTTCACCGTGGTCGGGCATTGAGTCGTACTCAATCTCACACCCTGTAACACAGGCAAGAACCCCTTCTTGGACTGATCCATATTGAACTTCTTCAATATCTTTTCAAGGTATGTGCTTTGTGAAATACCTATGGGGTGTCTCGATCTATCTCTATAGATCTTAATACCTAATATGTAAGAAGCTTCTCCAAGGTCCTTCATTGAAAAACACTTATTCAAGTAGGCCTTTATACTTTCCAAGAGTTCTATATGATTTCCATTATCAGTATGTCATCCACATACAATACGAGAAATGCTATAGAGCTCCCACTCACTTTCTTGTAAATACAGGGTTCTCCATAAACTTGTACAAACCCAAACGCTTTAATCACCTCATTAAAGTGAATGTTCCGACTCCGAGATGCTTGCACCAGCCTATAGATGGAGCGCTGGAGCTTGCATACCTTGTTAGCATCTTTAGGATCGACAAAACCTTCTGGCCGCATCATATACAGTTCTTCCTTGAGGAAGCCATTAAGGAATATCGTTTTGACGTCCATTTGCCAGATCTCATAATCATAAAATGCGGCAATTGCTAACATGATTCTGACAGACTTCAGCATCGCTACGGGTGAGAAAGTCTCATCGTAGTCAACTCCTTGAACTTGTCAATAACCCTTAGTGACAAGTCGAGCCTTATAGACGGTTACATTACCATCCACGTCAGTCTTTTTCTTGTAGATCCATTTATTTTCTGTGGCTCGCTTATCATCAGGCAAGTCCACCAAAGTCCATACTTTGTTCTCATACATGGATCCTATCTCGGATTTCATGGCCTCAATCCATTTGTTGGAATCCGGGCCCGCCATCGCTTCTTCATAGTTTGAAGGTTCACCGTTGTCCAACAACATGATCTCTAGGATAGGGTTGCCGTACCACTCTGGTGCGGAACGTGTCCTAGTGGACCTTCGATGTTCAATAGTAACTTGATGTGAAGTTTCACGATCATCATCATTAACTTCCTCTCCAGCTGGTGTAGGCTCCATAGAAACAACTTCCTATGTTGTGCTACTCTCTGGTTTGAGTGGAGGTACAATTACCTCATCAAGTTCTATTTTCCTCCCACTCACTTCTTTCGAGAGAAACTCTTTATCGAGAAAGGGTCCATTCTTGACAACAAAGACTTTGCCTTCGGATCTGAGGTAGAAGGTATACCCAATAGTCTCTTTGGGATATCCTATGAGGACGCACTTTTCCGCTTTGGGTTCGAGCTTCTCAGGTTGAAGTTTCTTCACATAAGCATCACATCCCCAAACTTTTATAAACGACAGCTTAGGTTTCTTTCCAAACCATACTTCATACGATGTCATCTCAACGGATTTTGACGGTGCCCTATTTAAAGTGAATGCGACAGTCTCTAATGCATATCCCCAAAATGATAGCGGTAAGTCGGTAAGAGACATCATAGATCGGACCATATTCAATAGAGTATGATTACGACGTTCAGACACACCATTTCTCTGAGGTGTGCCAGGCGGCGTGAGTTATGAAACAATTCCACATTTCCTTAGGTGCATGCCAAACTCGTGACTTAAATATTCTCCACCACGATCAGATCGTAGTCACTCTATTTTCCTGACACGTTGATTCTCTACCTCACTCTGAAATTCCTTGAACCTTTCAAAGGTTTCAGACATGTGTTTCATTAAGTAGACATACCCATATCTTCTCAAGTCATTAGTGAGCGTGAGAACATAACGGTAGCCATCGCGAGCCTCGACGCTCATTGGACCGCATACATCGGTATGTATTATCTCCAACAAGTCAGTTGCTCTCTCCATTGTTCCGGAGAACAGAGTCTTGGTAATCTTGCCCATGAGGCATGGTTCGCACGAGTCAAATGATTCAAAATCAAGAGACTCCAAAAGTCCATCAGCATGGAGCTTCTTCATGCGTTTGACACCAATATGACCAAGGCGGCAGTGCCACATGTAAGTGGGACTATCGTTATCAACCTTACACCTTTTGGTACTCACACTATGGACATGTGTAACATCACGTTCGAGATTCATCAAAAATAAACCATTTACCAGCGGGGCATGACCATAAAACATTTCTCTCATATAAATAGAACAACCATTATTCTCAGATTTAAATGAGTAGCCATCTCGCATCAAGCGAGATCCAGATACAATGTTCATGCTCAAAGCTGGTACTAAATAACAATTATTAAGGTTTAAAACTAATCCCGAAGGTAGATGTAGAGGTAGCATGCCGACGACGATCACATCGACCTTGGAACCATTCCCGACGTGCATCGTCACCTTGTCCTTTGCCAACCTCCTCTTACTCCGCAGCTCCTGCTTGGAGTTACAAATGTGAGCAACTGCACCGGTATCAAATACCCAGGAGCTACTACGAGCGTTGGTTAGGTACACATCAACAACAAGTATATCACATATACCTTTAACGTTGCCGGCCTTCTTTTCCGCTAAGTTCTTGGGGCAGTTCCAATTCCAGTGACCGGTACCCTTGCAATAAAAGCACTCAGTCTCAGGCTTGGATCCATTCTTGTTCTTCTTCGTGGTAACTTGCTTACCGGGCGCGGCAACAGCTTTGCCGTCCTTCTTAAAGTTCTTCTTACCCTTGCCTTTCTTGAAACTAGTGGTCTTATTGACCATCAACACTTGATGCTCCTTTTTGATCTCGACCTCCGCTGATTTCAGCATCGAGTACAACTCAGGAATGGACTTCTCCATACCCTGCATGTTGTAGTTCATCACAAAGCTCTTGTAGCTAGGTGGAAGCGACTGGAGGATTCTGTCGATGACCGAGTCATCCGGGAGATTAACTCCCAGTTGAGTCAAGCGGTTGTGAAGCCCAGACATCTTGAGGATGTGCTCACTGACAAAATTGTTCTCCTCCATCTTACAGCTAAAAAATTTGTCGAAGACGTCATATCTCTCGACCCGGGCATGAGCTTGGAAAACCAATTTCAGCTCTTGGAACATCTCATATGCTCCGTGTTGCTCAAAACGCTTTTGGAGCCCCGGTTCTAAACTGTAAAGCATGCCGCTCTGAACAAGGGAGTAATCATCGCAGCGCGACTGCCAAGTGTTCGTAACGTCTTGGTCCACCGGGAAAATGGGTGGGTCACCTAGCGGTGCATCAAGGACATACAATCTCTTGGAAGCTATGAGGATGATCATCAAGCTACGGACCCTATCTGCATAGCTGCTTCCATTATCTTTCAGCTTGGTTTCCACTAGGAACGCGTTGAAGTTGAGGGTGACATTAGCGTTGGCCATTGGATCTACAATATAGATTGTAAAGACAATTTTTAGACTAAGTTCATGATAATTAAGTTCACATAATCAAATTATTTAATGAACTCCCACTCAGATAGACATCTCTCTAGTCATCCAAGTGACACCTGATCCATGTCAATTAGCCCGTGTCCGATCATCACGTGAGACGGACTAGTCATCCATGGTGAACATCTCCATGTTGATCGTATCTTCTATACGACTCATGTTCGACCTTTCGGTCTTCCGTGTTCCGAGGCCATGTCTGTACATGCTAGGCTCGTCAAGTCAACCTAAGTGTTTCGCGTGTGTAAATCTGGCTTACACCCGTTGTATGCGAACGTTAGAACCTATCACACCCGATCATCACATGGTGCTTCGGAACAACGATCCTTAGCAACGGTGCACAGTTAGGGTGAACACATCTCTTGAAATTTTATTGAGATATCATCTTATTTACTACCGTCGTTCTAAGCAAATAAGATGTAAACATGATAAACATCACATGCCATCAATATAGTGACATGATATGGCCAATATCATCTTGCTCCTTTGATCTCCATCTTCGGGGCACCATGATCATCACTGTCACCGGCACAACACCATGATCTCCATCATCGTATCTTCATGAAGTTGGCTCGCCAACTATGACTTCTACTACTATGGCTAACATTTAGCAATAAAGTAAAGTAATTACATGGCATTTATGATTGACACGCAGGTCATACAATAAAATAAGACAACTCCTATGGCTCCTGCCGGTTGTCATACTCATCGACATGCAAGTCGTGAATCCTATTACAAGAACATGATCAATCTCATACATCACAATGCATCACATCACATCCTTTGGCCATATCACATCACAAGGCATATGCTGCAAAAACAAGTTATACGTCCTCTAATTTGTAGTTGCAAGTTTTTACGTGGCTGCTATAGGTTTCTAGCAAGAACGTTTCTTACCTACGCCAAAACCACAACGTGATATGCCAATTGCTATTTACCCTTCATAAGGACCCTTTTCATCGAATCTGATCCGACTAAGGTGGGAGAGACAGACACCCGCTAGCCACCTTATGCAACAAGTGCATGTCAGGCAGTGGAACCGGTCTCACGTAAGCGTACGTGTAAAGTTGGTCCAGGCCGCTTCATCCCACAATACCGTCGAATCAAGATAAGACTAGTAACGGTAAGCAAATTAACAAGATCGACGCCCACAACAACTTGTGTTCTACTCGTGCATAGATTCTATGCATAGACCTAGCTCTGATACCTCTGTTGGGAGACGTAGTAGTAAATCAAAAAAATTCCTACGTGTCACGAAGATCTATCTATGGAGAAACCAGCAACGAGAGGGGAGAGATTGCATCTTCATACCTTTGAAGATTGCTAAGCGGAAGCGTTACAAGAACACAATTGGTGGAGTCGTACTCGTAGCGATTCAGATCGTGGTGGACTTCGATCTTAGCGCCGAACAACGGCGTCTCCGCGTTCAACACACGTGCAGCCCGATGACGTCTCCTATGCCTTTATCCAGCAAGGAGGAAGGAGAGGTTGAGGGAGAGCTCCAGCAGCACGACGGCATGGTGACGGTGAAGCTACGTGAACTCCGGCAAGGCTTCGCCAAGCGCTACGGAGAATGAGGAAGAGGAAGGGTAGGGCTGCGCCGAGAGAGAGAGAAGTCGTGTCTAAAATCAGCCCAAACCCTTGGATATATATAGGAGGAGGGAGAGGGAAGGCTGCCTTGGCCCCTCCTCCAAGGAGGAGAGGTTCGGTCGAACCTAGGGAGGAGTCCACCTCCCACAAGGTAGGTGGATCACTTCCTTTTGAACTCTTTTCAGCCTTATCTCTTATCCCTAGCCTCTTGGGCCTTTCCGGAAGGACTTGTCCAGCACAATAAGGGCTGGTCCACCTTCTCTAGCAGCCCATGAAGCCCTTTGGTCGTCACACCGCTCCCGAGGGGTCCTCCGGCACCCTCTCGGCACTCCCGATACACTACCGATGAGCCTGAAAACTTTCCGGTGACCAATACTAGACTTCCTATATATAATCTTTACTTCCGGACCATTCCGAAGCTCCTCGTGATGTCCAGGATCTCATCCGGGACTCCAAACAACCTTCGGTAACCAGGTACACATTTCCCTATAACCCAAGCGTCATCGAACCTTAAGTGTGTATACCCTACGGGTTCGGGAGACACGTAGACATGACCGAGATACCTCTCCGGTCATTACCAACAACGGGATCTGGATACCCATGTTGCCTCCCACATGCTCCACGATGATCTCATCGGATGAACCACGATGTCGGGGATTCAATCAATCCCTTATTCAATTCCCTTTGTCTATCGGTATGATACTTGCCCGAGATTCGATCGTCGATATCCCTATACCTTGTTCAATCTTGTTACCGGCAAGTCTCTTTTACTCATTCCGTAATACATCATCCCGTGGCTAATTCCTTATTCACATTGAGCTCATTATGATGATGTCTTACCGAGTGGGCCCAGAGATACCTCTTCGTCACACGGAGTGACAAATCCCAGTCTCGATTCCTGCCAACCCAACAGACACTTTTGGAGATACCCGTAGTGCACCTTTATAGCCACCCAGTTACGTTGTGATGTTTGGCACACCCAAAGTATTCCTACGGTATTCGGGAGTTGCACAATCTCATGGTCTAAGGAAACGATACTTGACATTGGAAAAGCTTTAGGAGACGAACTACACGATCTTATGCTATGCTTAGGATTGGGTATTGTCCATCACATCATTCTCCTAATGATGTGATCCCGTTATCAACGACATCCAATGTCCATGGTCATGAAACTGTGACCATCTATTGATCAACGAGCTAGTCAACTAGAGGCTCACTAGGGACATCTTGTGGACTATGTATTCACACATGTATTATGGTTTCCGGTTAACACAATTATAGCATGAACAATAGACAATTACCATGAACAAGGAAATACAATAATAACCATTTTATTATTACCTCTAGGACATATTTCCAACAACAATAGGTAAGGTGCAGCAAGGTAGCCCGATCCTTTTTTGGCAAAGGATAGGCCAAAACAATTTCTTATAATAGGCAAAGTGTTCCTGAGGGTACACGGGAATTTCATCTAGTCACTTTCATCATGTTGGTTTTATTCGTGTTCGCTACTTTGATAATTTGATATGAGGGTGGACCGGTGCTAAGGTGATGTTCTTACTTGAACTAACAACCCACTTATGATTAACCCCCTCGCAAGCATCCACAACTACGAGAAAAGTATTAAGACAAAGTCTAACCATAGCATTAAACATGTGGACTCAAATCAACCCCTTACGTAGTAGCGCATAAACTAGGGTTTAAGCTTCTGACACTCTAGCAATCCATCATCTAATAACTACTCCACAATGCATTCCCTTAGGCCCAAGGATGGTGAAGTGTCATGTAGTCAACGTTCATATGACACCACTAAGGGAATCACAACATACATATCATAAAAATATCGAACACATATCAAATTCACATGATTACTTGCAACATGATTTCTCCCATGACCTCAAGAACAAAGGTAACTACTCACAAATAATATGCATGCTCAAGATCAGAGGTGTATTGAATAGGATAATGGATCTGAACATATAATACCCACCAAATAAACCATATAGCAACCAACTGCACAAGGTAATCAACGCTACTAGTCACCCACAGGTACCAATCTGAGGTTTCGGTACAAAGATTGAACACAAGAGATGAACTAGGGTATGAGAGGAGATGGTTCTGTTGAAGATGTTGATGAAGAATGTCCTACCCAAGATGAGAGGGTTGTTTGTGGTGACGATGGATTTGATTTCCCCCTCCTGGAGGGAAGTTCCCCCGGCGGAATCGCTCCGCCGGAGGGCAAAAGTGCTCCTGCCCAAGTTCCACCTTGAGGCAGTGGCGCTTCGTCCCGAAAGTCGTCCTCCTATTTTTTTAGGTTTTTTTGGGAAATTATACCAGAATATGGGCTTCGAAGGTGGACCAGGGCGCGGTTAGGGGGCCTGGCGCGCCCTGGTGGAGGGTGGCCACCTGGTTCCCCCTCGATAGTTTCTAGCTCCAGTATTTCTTATTTATTGTATAAAAAATCTCCGTAAATTTTCAGCTTCATTGGGTATGTGCATAATAGGTATCTCTGGCATGCCTTTTTCAGGTACTGAATTCCGGTTGCCGACATTCTCCCTCTTGGTGTAAACCTTGCAAATTGTGAGAGGAAAGGCATTAGAATTACTCCCCAAAGCATTATTATGCATAAAAATTATGAATAACAGTAGTAAAACATTATGAAAAATGGACGTATCAGTCATCCACAATCACCAAGCAATACTTTCTTCCTCCAAGACTATCAAATGATGGGGGTCCAAAGAGATCCATGTGAAGGAGCTCCAAGGGCCTTTTTGAGTAGATGATAGTCATGGGTCGGTGAGCCTTCTCATGTAGCTTTCCTTCGATACAAGCACTACAAGCACGATCTTTAGCAAAACTCACATTTACTAGTCCAAGGGCGTGATCCCCTTTGAGGAGACTTTGCAAAGATCCCATATTGACATGGGCTAGTCGGCGATGCCAAAGCCAACCCACATCAACTTTAGCCATTAGGCAAGTCACGGTCTTAGTGGGTCGCTCCGAGAAGGTAACCACATAGAGACCATTTTCGACATGCCCAACAAAGGCTACTTTAAGAGTCTTTCTCCACAAAAGGGCCACGGTGTCAACACTAAAGAAGGTACAAAAACCCATGAGTGAAGTTGATGAACGAAAACTAAATTATATGCAAGGGTCTCAACAAGCATGCCATTCTCGATGGACAAGTCCGGAGACATTACCACCTTGCCAAGACCCAATACATTTGAACTTGTATCATTACCAAAGGAGACTAGAGTGGCCAAAGATGGATTGGTATGAACATCCACCACCAAGTCCTTTCTTCCGGTCATATGAATTATTGCTCCACTATCAAGAAACCATGACACTCCTCCGAAAACAAACTCCTACAATAGATCAATGCTTGGGTTTAGGTGCCCATTCTTTGTTGTGTCCTTTGCAGGGCCGGGCCGGTAAAACCCAGGGCCCTATGCGAAACTAAATAACAAGGCCCTATCTCAAGATACAAACGATGAATAAAATAAAAATAGAGTGATAAGGACAGTAGATATCAATTGGAGATTATGCGTCAATGTTTGACAATTAAACAAATCCTTTAACTCACCTAGTCCCGTGTCTTTTCAGGTTGAACTGCTATACTGTGATCTTTAATCAAGAAGCCGAGTAGGCAATCCTGAAGGAACCCATCTCTCTAATGATCTTATCATCCATCGCGGTGTCGTCGGATCTGGAAGTATTCATGGTAGGACCATAGGAGCGAGGAGGGTATCCCGCTTCGCCCTCCTATGGAGTCTGGATGCAATTGATTGAGCAGAACTGAACCTCCGTTTGGTTTCCGATCGAGCAGATCCACCAGCTTTTGTTTTGTATTTTTTGAATTTTGATGAGGGAAGATCGAGCAGATCAACTGAACCCAGCAGCTTTTTTTCTGAATGGTTGCTGAATCTAAACCTGGCAGCTGGCGGCGAGCATCGAGGCATCGAGCGAGTAGCGACCTAGGGCGCTCGAGGGGATTCACTTTTTTTAAGTAATCGAGGGGATTCAGGCGGTAGCAGACAATGGCCCAGCTAGCCAACTCCATGCTCGGCCCAAGCCTACCCCTGTAAAATATATACATGGGTATGCAAAAAAAAATTAGGCCCCTCAAATTTTAGGGCCCTGTGCGGGCTGCACAGTCCGGCACAACTATGGGCCCGTCCCTGGTCCTTTGATGTTAGTAACAAGGGTCTTAGTAACCCAAATAGACCATTGAATGTACTCATAAGAATAACCAACATATTTAGCATAAACATGCCCATCACTAGCACGTCATAAAACATAAGAGAGGTTTCCTTGAGCGGGGGAACTTGATTGGTCTTCCTCTTCTTCTTCTTCTTGGTTTTGGGTGCAAACCCAACTCCTTCCTTTGCTACAACTTCCTTTTGATTGCTCGGAAGGTCATTGAGATTCTTCTCACCTTGGATACATGTCAGAAGGCCTTTCTCAAGTTGCTCTTTCAACTTAGCATTCTCCTCCACAAGGTGAGCATGCTCACAACAAGGGTCAGTACCATTGGCACTATCAATTAACACAAAGGGATGGCATGTAGATATTTCCTTAGTAAGGGCGTGTTCGGCTTCCCACCGCTCCGTGGCTCAGCTCCTGGAGTTGGCAGAGCTTAAGTGAAAAATCATGGAGTGGGGGAATGGATGCTCCGTAGATTCTTAATTTTTTTGGAGCTGGAGTGTTTCCGAACACCTCCTAAGTTTTACTTGGAGTTGATCATGGGACTCCTTGAGAAAGGCAAGGGAACTCTTCAATGCCTTGTGAGCATTGTCGAGAGTGTCGAACTCTTCCTTGAGTCTACCATGGTCAACCCCAAGTGTATCCTTCTCAGATTTAAGCACACGATTAAGGATAATAGCATGATCATGATCTTTACGTAATTTAGCTAGGTCAACATTTTTTGAATCCTCAAGAGTCAAATGAAGACTTCGCTCTTCCTCAAGAGCAATGGAAAGATCCGCTATCTCATCGACATAGTCACAACTATGCCCCCTTAACTCCTCAAGAGATTTCTCTTGAGACTCAATTATATCATTGGCCTCACCAAGTTGTTCCAAGAGAGCAAGAACGTGCTTCTTGGATTCACCTTTGAGTTTACACAAGAATTTGTCAAACTCATTCTCATCCTCCTTCACCACCTCTTGTTCATCCACACAATCCGACAAACAAGGAGTGGTAGAAGTAGACGTTTTAATGTTTGAGGTTCTCACGTTGGAGGTTACTGATACGTCTCCAATGTATCTATATTTTTTGATTGTTCCATGCTATTATATTATCTGTTTTGGATGGTTTATATGCATTAATATGCTATTTTATATTATTTTTGGGACTAACCTATTAATCTAGAGCCTAGTGCCACTTTTGGCTTTTTCCTTGTTTTTGAGAATTGCAGATAAGGAATATTAAATGGAGTATAAACAGAATAAAACCTTCGGAATGATTTTTTCTGGACCGGAAGGAAACCACCAAGCTTGGAGACCAAGGTGGGAGAGCCACCGTGGGGCCACAAGCCCTAGGGGCACCCCCAAGGGGGTAGAGCGCGCCCTACAGGCTTATGGGCCCATGACAGCCCTCCTAACCCTAATATTCGGCCTATAAATTCCCAAATATTCCCTGTATATCAGAACAAGCAACAGAAACACTTTTCCGCCACCAGAAGCCTCCGTTCCCGAGAGATACAATCTTGGAGCCTTTTTCGATAATCTGCCAAAGGGGGATTAGATCATGGAGGGCATCTACATCAACTCCATTGACCCTTCGATGATGCATGAGTAGTTCACCATAGGCCTTCGGGTCCATAGATAGTAGCTAGATGGCTTCTTCTCTCTCTTTGCTCTTCAATACCAGTTCTTCATGATCTTCATGGAGATCTATCCGATGTAATACTCTTTTGCAGTGTGTTTGTCAAGATCCGATGAATTGTGGGTTTATGTTCAGATTATCCATGAATATTATTTGAGTCTTTTCTGAATTTTTATATGCATGATTTCATATCTTTGCAAGTCTCTTCAAGTTATTGGTTTGGTTTGGCTAACTAGATTGGTAATTCTTGCAATGGGAGAAGTGCTTAGTTTTGGGTCCAATCTTGCGGTGTCCTCACCCAATGACAAAGTAGGGGTAGAGAGGCACTTATTGTATTTTTTCCATCAAGGATAACAAGATGGGGTATTCATCCTATTGCTTGAGTTTATCCCTCTACATCATGTCATCTTACCTAATGTGTTACTCTGTTCTTCATGAACTTAATACTCTAGATGCAGGCAGGAGTCGGTCGATGTGTGGAGTAATAGTAATAGATACAGAATCGTTTCAGTCTACTTGACATGGACGTGATGCCTATATGCATAATCATTGCCTTGGATATCTTCATAATTATTCACTTTTCTATCAATTGCTCGACAGTAATTTGTTCACCCATCGTAATACTTGCCATAATGAGAGAAGCCTCTAGTGAAACCTATGGCCCTCGGTTCTATTTTCCATCTTATACTTTCAGATCTAAAACCAAAAATACCAAAAATACTTTGTTGCATTATTTTTACCCTTTTTTTACTTTCGTTCAAGCAATCTATCTCTATCAGATCTCATCCTTGCAAGTAACCGTGAAGGGATTGACAACCCCTTTATAGCGTTGGGTGCAAGAGTTTGATTCTTTGTGTAGGTACATCTATTGGGGACTTGCTTGTATCTCCTACTGGATTGATACCTTGGTTCTCAACAACTGAGGGAAATACTTATGTACTTTTTTGCATCACCCGTTCCTGTTCACGGAAACCAGCGCATGCTCGAGAAGTAGCAAGAAGGATTTCTGGCGCCGTTGCCGGGGAGATCTACATCAAGCCTACCAAGTACCCATCACAAACTCATATCTTTCATTTACATTATTTGTCATTTGCCTCTCATTTTCCTCTCCCCCACTTCTAAAATGATTTTTAGAAAATACCAAAAAGATTTGCCTTTTTGTTTGCCCTTCTTCCGCTTGCCTTTTTGACTACTTGAACTATGTCTAACATCACCACATCCCCCTTGTCATCGGACTTTGAAGTTCTCTACTTCAAACAAAAGCAAGGGGAAAATTTGAAATATGCTTGGTATAGGCTAATGGAATCTTATCGTGTTTCCAATCTAAAAGGGGATGCGAAAGTTTTCCTTAAAAATTTTTACGTTGATTTAGCTTTGCATCATAGGGAGCTTTTAGATTTTACCTCAAAAGGAAATTTTATTGAGCTTGACACAAATGCCACCTATGAAGTTTTACAAGGTATTTTGGGGATTCCACCACCAAAAAGGGGGTTTGCTTTCTCTCAAGAGGGAGTTCAAGTTCTCGACAAATTGGGTGACTTACATAAGCACTTGGTCGAGTTACAACAATATCACGAACCCCTCAAACATATTAGCAGGAACCTTAATCGCTTGAATACCTTGATTACCATTTGCAATAAGCATTTGGATATTTTGGAAACCAAGATGGAAATAACCTCCCGGATTCGAGAAGGTCCTCACAAAAGTTGCCAATACCAAAGATGACAATACCTAGATCAATTGTGTTTGGCCTAGCTAGGGGCGTTCAACAATAGCGCTTGTTGGGAGGCAACCCAATTTTATTTTGCTTTATGTTTTTTGCTTCTGTTTTGGTGTGTTTTGCACATTATTACTTCTGTATTAATTGTGTTATTGTGTTTTAATTAGTGTTTGAGCCACGTAAAACCTTTGGGGTGATCTATGGTAGTTGTTGATTTGATCTTGCTGAAAAACAGATACTTTTGCGCTCAGTCCAGGATTTTTCTAAATTTTTCAGAGAATCAACTTGATCTGAAATTTTTACACAAGATTTATATAAAAATTTCCCTGATTGTATTAAGTTTTCAGAATTTTAAGATTTTTATAAGTATTCGAAGTTTACAGATTGCTACAGACTGTTCTGTTTTTGACAGATTCTGTTTTCTTTGTGTTGTTTGCTTATTTTGATGTACCTATGGGTCGTATCGGGGGGTATGAACCATGGAGAATTTAGAATACAGTAGGTATTACACAAATACAAATAAATAATGAGTTCACAACAGTACCTAAAGTGGTGATTTATTTTTCTTATACTAACGGATCTCATGAGTTTTCTATTGAGTTTTGTGTTGTGAAGTTTTCAAGTTTTGGGTGAAGATTTGATGGACTATGTAATAAAGAGTGGCAAGAGCCTAATCTTGATGACAATGGAACCCCAAGTCATATTCAAGGATACCAAAGATCCTAAGCTTGGGGATGCCCCGGAAGGCATCCCCTCTTTCGTCTTCAATCCATCGGTAAATTTACTTGATGGACTATAAAATAAAGAGTGTCAAGAGCCTAAGCTTGGGGATGCCCAAGGCACCCCAAGCCATATTCAAGGATACAAAAAAGCCTAAGCTTGGGGATGCCCCGGAAGGCACCCCCTCTTTTGTCTTCAATCCATCGGTAAATTTACTTGAGGCTATATTTTTATTCACCACATGATATGTGGTTTGCTTGGAGAGTCTTGTATGATATGAGTCTTTGCTTTTTAGTTTTCCACAATCATCCTTGCTGCACACATATTTTGAGAGAGACACGCTGAACCGTGAATTTATTAGAATACTCTATGTGCTTCACTTATATCTTTTGAGCTAGGCAATGTTGCTCTAGTGCTTCACTTATATCTTTTAAAAACATGGTGGTGTTATATTTTTTAGAAATTATTGACCTCTCGTTCCTCACTTATATTATTTTGAGATTTTCTTAAAATATCATGGTAATTTGTTTAGGTTATGAATTTAGTCCTAATATAATGGGCACCCAAGAGGGATATAATAAAAACTTTCATATTAAGTGCATTGAATACTATGAGAAGTTTGATTCCTTGCATATAGTTTTGAGATAATAGAGATGGTAATATGAGAGTCATGCTAGTGAGTAGTTGTGAATTTGAAGAGATACTTGTGTTAAAGTTTGTGATTCCCGTAGCATGCACGTATGGTGAACTGTTATTTAACGAAGTCGGAGCATGATTTGTTTAATGATTGTCAACCTTTGTGTGAGGGTCGGGAGCGCGGGATGGTTAACTCCTACCAACCTCTCCCCTGGGAGCATGCGTCTAATGCTTTGTTTGATAACTAATAGTCTTTTGCAATAAGCATGTGAGTTCTTTATGACTAATGTTGAGTCCATGGATTATACGCATTCTCACCCTTCCACCTTTGCTAGCCTCTCTAGTACCGCGCAACTTTCGCCGGTACATCAAACCCTCCTTCCTCAAAACAGCCACCATATATTCCTCAAAACAGCCACCATACCTACCTATTATGGCATTTCCATAGCCATTCCGAGACATATTGCCATGCAATTTCCACCATTTAGTTTTTCATGACATGCACCATCACTTCATCTTGCATATAGAGTCATACTTTGTTATAGGCATCGAGTTGTAATTTTCTTTTTGAGTTATAAGTAAATAAAAGTGTGATGATTTTCATTAATAAAGCATTGTCCCATGAGAGAAAAGGATGATGGAAGCCATGACTCCCTCACAAGTTGGGATGAGTATCCAGACTTTACAAAAAATAAAAGAGGCCAGCGAAGCCCAAACAAGAAATAAAAGAGGCCAAAGATGCTCACCAAAATAATAAATAAATAAAATAAAATAAAAAATGATAGAAAGAGATAAGGGCAATTGCTACTATCTTTTTCCACACTTGCGCTTCAAAGTAGCACCATGGTCTTCATGATAGAGTGTCTCCTATTTTGTCACTTTCATATAACTAGTGGATATTAATCTTGCACGACCACTTAGTTTTCTTTTTGAGCTTCCATACACTTATAGCTCGAAGTGAATTTGTTGCATGGCAATCCCTACTCACTCACATTGATATCTATTGAGGGGCATCTCCATAGCTCGCTGATACGCCTAGTTGATGTGAGGCTATCTTCTTCCTTTTTCCTTGCACCTCCTGCATATTCTGTTCGACCTATAGTGCTATATACATGGCTCACGCTCATGTATTGTGTGAGAGTTGAAAAGGTTTGAGAATACCAAAAGTGTGAAACAATTGCTTGACTTGTTCATCGGGGTTGTGCATGATTTAGATACTTTGTGTGGGGAAGATGGAGCATAGCCAGACCATATGATTTTATAGGGATAACTTTCTAAGGCCATGTTATTTCGAAAGGACACGACTGCCTTGTTGGTGTGCTCGAAGTATTACAGTTTTTATGTCAATATTAGACTATTGCTTTGAATCTTACGAATCTGAATATTCATGCCACAATAATGAATATTACATGGATAAATATGTTAGGTAGCATTCCACATCAATTTTTTTTATCATTTACCTACTCGAGGACGAGCAGGAATTAAGCTTGGGGATGCTGATACGTCTCCAACGTATCCATAATTTTTGGTTGTTCCATGCTATTATATTATCTGTTTTGGATGTTTTATATGCATTAATATGATATTTTATATTATTTTTGGGACTAACCTATTAATCTAGAGCCTAGTGCCAGTTTCTGTTTTTTCCTTGTTTTTGAGAATTGCAGATAAGGAATATAAAACCTTCAGAATGATTTTTTCTGGATCATAAGGAAACCACCAAGGCAGGAGAGCCAACGTAGGGCCACAAGCCCTAGGGGTGCGCCCAGCAGGCTTGTGGGCCCACGGAAGCCCTCCTAACCCTAATGTTCATCCTATAAATTCCCAAATATTCCCTGTATATCAGAACGAGCCACGAAAATACTTTTCCGCCGCCTGAAGCCTCCGTTCCCGAGAGATCCAATTTGGAGCCTTTTTCGGTAATCTGCTAGAGGGGGATTCTTTCATGGAGGGCATCTACATCAACTCCATTGCCCCTCCGATGATGCGTGAGTAGTTCACCACAGACCTTTGTGTCCATAGCTAGTATCTAGATGGCTTCTTCTTTCTCTTTCCTCTTCAATACCATGTTCTTCATGATCTTCATGGATATCTATCCGATATAATACTCTTTTGCGGTCTGTTTGTCGAGATCCGATGAATTGTGGGTTTATGTTCAAGTTATCCATGAATATTATTTGAGTCTTTTCTGAATTCTTATATGCATGATTTCATATCTTTGCAAGTCTCTTTGAGTTGTTGGTTTGGTTTGGCCAACTAGATTGGTAATTCTTGCAATGGGAGAAGTGCTTAGTTTTGGGTTCAATCCTGCGGTGTCCTCACCCAGTGACAAAGTAGGTGTTGCGAGGCACGTATTGTATTGTTTCCATCAAGGATAACAAGATGGGGTTTTCATTGTATTGCTTGAGTTTATCCCTATACATCATGTCATCTTACCTAATGCGTTACTCTGTTCTTCATGAACTTAATACTCTAGATGCAGGCAGGAGTCGGTCGATGTGTGGAGTAATAGTAATAGATGCAGAATTGTTTAGATCTACTTGACACGGATGTGATGCCTATATGCATAATCATTTCCTTGGATATCTTCATAATTATTTTCTTTTCTATCAATTGCTCGACAGTAATTTGTTCACCCACCGTAATACTTGCCATCATGAGAGAAGCCTCTAGTGAAACCTATGCCCTCTGAGTCTATTTTCCATCTTATACTTTCAGATCTAAACCCAAAAATACCAAAAATACTTTGCCTCATTATTTTTACCTTTTTTTACTTTCCGTTCGAGCAATTTGTCTCTATCAGATCTCATCCTTGCAAGTAACTATGAAGGGATTGACAACCCCTTTATAGCGTTGGGTGCAAGAGTTTGATTCTTTGTGTAGGTAAATCTATTGGGGACTTGCTTGTATATCCTATTGGATTGATACATTGGTTCTCAACAACCAAGGGAAATACTTATCTACTTTGTTGCATCACCCGTTCCTCTTCATGGAAACCAACACATGCTCGAGAAGTAATAGTTACCTTGGTGATATCTTTGGCTATAAGGCACCTAGCAATGTGGTTCTCATTGGGCGCACCGAAGAGAGACACCTTAGTTGGGGTACGTGACACAATAGCGACCATAGCCATTGCCATCCCTTCACCACTAGTTTCTTCGTCATCAACATCGTCATGTAGGCATACTCTTCTTGAGCCACCAACATCTTGCGAGGCACCTTCTTGGTGATGTTGTTCTTGTTGGGCATGGAATTGGCCTTATCTTTGCGAATGAGTTTGCCACCATTATATTCCCTCTTTTCATATGGGCAATCCACCACGAAGTGACTCACATTACCACATTTGTAGCAAGTCCTCACATGTTTCTTGCCTTTTGATACACTTGAGTTGTTCTTGGAGAAGTTGGGCTTCAAGTTCCTCTTGTTGCCCCAAAATTGCCTTGACGCAAGAGCCATGTGCTCGTGGTATGCATGTTTGGTGTCTTCATGGCAACTCTCTTCTTATTCTTCTTCTTATTCTTCTTCTTGTATGACCTTGGCCTTCAAGGCAAGGTTGGGTGACTTCTTTCACCGTTGAACACGAGCTAGAGCATTTTCATGGTCTTGTTCAAGATCTTGATTGCAATGAATTCATCCAACGCATCAGCCGAGGACAAGGAGTGAAACTCTGGCCTTTGACGAACGGCGGATATCATGGACTTGTTGAATGGCATGATGGCATTGAGAAACTCCTGCTTGATCCAATTTTCATCCACATCCTCGCTTCCATGATCTTTAAGAGAAACGACAAGAGTCGTCACTCTTCGGTAGAGCTCACGAGGGTCTTCATCATCAAGCATCACAAATTCATCGGCCTCATTGAGCACAACCTCAAAGTTTGACCGTTGGATACTTGAGCTACCATTGTACATGGAAACAACATGTTCCCAACAACCCTTAGCTCGAGTGAAAGGACACAAGTGAGCAAGATCTTCAACGGATACAACTACTTGAAGGATGAACAAGGCGGAGTGATTGAGTTGATTTTCGGCCTCTTCTCTTGGAGTGAGGTTGCTTGGATCATGTGGGTAGTACTGTTTCTCAATGATTCTCCAAAGTTGTGTTGAGCTGTGATTCAAATGAGACTTGATACGAAAAACCCAATTAGCGAAATCATTCTTAACAAGCTTAGGAGGACCAAGATTAACTATATGTGGTGGGTGCACCGGTCCTCCATAGACCACGGGAGGGGGCACCAAGGCAAAGGTACCCGTCCCACTAGTTCCTTGAGGTAGCTTGTTCTTGTAAGTTCTAGCTCCCTCCTTTTTGGAGTGAACATCCGATGATGAGTTAGTGGGATTAACCACTAGCAACGAATCGGTACAAAGTTTGAGACCCACAAGGAATTATTTAAACATGGATTTGACCTCGGTCGTCATGGAGTATTTAAGCGAGGACATGGCCCCATTCAAATCCTCACGAGAGTCATGTTCACACCCATGGCCTTGGGAAGTTCAACCGACCACTCCCCGCCGTCAACCATACTCTTCGGGTGGTGAAACACTTAACAAAGAGACGAGACTCTGATACCAATTGAAAGGATCGATATGGTTTACTAGAGGGGGTGAATAGGCAACTAGAAATTTTTAAGCCTTTCTTAACAAATTAGGTTTAGTAACAAATAGGTTGTCTAGATATGCAACTAGGTGAGCAACCACAAGTGGAACCGTTGGATACGAGGATGTGTTACCGAAGTTCCTTCCCTTTGTGGGAAAGTATGTCTCCTTTGGAGCGGTGTGAAGGCACAATGCTCCCCAATATGTCACTAAGGCCACCCCCAATATCTCACTAAGGCCACCATATTCTCCTCACGCCCTCACACAATGCGAGATGTCGTGATTCCACTAGTGGTGCTCTTGAAGGTGGCAACCGGACCTTTACAAACAAGGTTGGGGCAATCTTCACAACTCAATTGGAGGCTCCCAACGAAACCACGAAGCTTCACCAAATTGGAGTATGGCTTAAAGGTGACCTCTTCGGTCTAGGGTGCTCAAACACCCAAGAGTAAAAAAATCCACACAAGGAAGTATGTGAGAATTAATTTTCCTTTGGTGGAAGTGTAGATCTAGGTCTTCTCCTTCAATCCCTAGCAAATCATCTAGTTTGAGTGGCTAGAGAGAGAGATCGGGCAAGAAAACTTGAAGGGCATGAATGGAGGAGAGAGAGAGAAACAGAGAGAGAGGTAATATATGAGAGGGACGTGGAAGAACCACCTCTTTATATAGGGACCCAACTTCCAACCGTTATAGCTGGTTTACATGGAAGCGGTACAATGAGTGACGCAGGCGGTAGAACGGGTAGGACCGGAACAACCGTCCAACCACCGGCCAACCACCGCATAAAAACAAAACCTGAGGCGATGGTTCCTCCCCGGTGCAACCGCTTGACTCGAGTGCAGGACAGGGTTAAGTCCCGAGCGGTACAACCACTTGAGACACTGGTAGTACCAGTCAATAGATATCAACCGGAACAACCGCCCCTCATCCGCCTAACAACCGCACCACAACCAAACCGTGTCTGGTTGTAGGCCGGTGTTGGCCCGGTACAACCGCTCGAGGCTATCACCTAGGGTCAGCCAGCTGCTGGCGGTACAACCGTCCGGAGGCAGCGGTACAATCGCTGGTTACCAGCTAGGGGTAGCACCCCCAGGGTGGAGGCTACATCGGATGACTAGAGCAAGCGGTACAACCACTAGGGCCAACGGTACAACCGGACTGCATGGTGAGGAAGAAGGGTCCATCTCTCTCTTGGATGGAAGGTAGGAGGTGGGTGACAGGAATGTGTACGTGTATTGATTCACCTCAAAGCCTTCCAATGAGAATTCCCTCTTAATAGTGCTGGATCCCTGTGACCAAAGATAATAAACACGTAGAAAACAGTGTCTTCGTTTATTTTGTCTGAAGGGAATGCCTAACCGTCTTGTGTCGCACACGGAGTACCTGAATAACTTGACACACGATTAGATAACATAGTGAGGTTTCATCATCACCAAAACACTAAGGTAAAATAATGCCCTTACAAACTACTTTCAAACATGGTTCACTCAAGTAAACTAGGGCATATGATTAATCTTAGGAAATTCTTTTCCTGCCATAATGCAATTTTTGGAAAATGATTTTAGGGTGAGGTCTCCATAGCCCTGATGTGAATTCAAATTAGTGTTTTGAACTCATATGTTGGTTATGTTGATTGCAAATCCAAATATGCAATGAAATCATGCATGCACATGCTCTATTTTGACAAAAAATCAGGAGTAAAGTTGGGTTGTGACAAGCTTCGGCCGGCATGCGAGGTATGTTTGGCTGAAATTGTTGCTGGCTCGTGCTCGATTTTGCCGCAGAGTAGGTTCGGATGAAACTCATGCCGGCTTGTGTAAATTTTGTAGATGGATTGGAGTTTGTCCTTGTCGTCTTCGTCCGACAATTCGTACATAGAAGATTTGATCCTCGACGACGATGATGACAATCTAGTGCTGTTGCATCTCGTCGACGAATATGAGGCGGGGCCGAACAAAAAGCGGCACGGATCGATGGTCGACCGGCTATGCATTCCCCACAACTGAGCTCTCGGCGACAAGATGCTCATGAAGGACTACTTCGCCGAGGTACCTACATATCTAGCTCACCGCTTTCGTAGGCAATACCGAATGTGTAGATCTCTTTTCGTCGGCATCGTGGAGTCTTGCGAGCAAAACTGTCATTTCTTCACCCGGTGTAGGAATGCAGACGGTTTGATTGGTTTTAGTGCAAATCAAAAAAAAATCAGCGGTGAGGAGGGTGATTGCATATGGTGTTCCGACCGACTATGCTGACGAGTATCTTCACATTGGCGAAGATACCACCATCAAAAGTGTCCATGTCTTTGCCAAGACAATAATCCAGGTTTTTTTACCCGGAGTATCTTCAAGCTCCAAATGAACAAGACGTAAAGAAGCTCATGGCAATGAACGAACAAGGGGATGATCGGACATGCTAGGTAGTATTGATTGTATGCATTGGAGGTGGAAGAATTGCCCGGTTGCTTGGGCAGGGCAATACACTAGGCACAAATGTAAACCCACCATCGTGCTTGAAGTCGTGGCTTCACATGATCTATAGATTTGGCATTGCTTCTTTGGTTTGCCGAGGTATGTCAATGATATCAATGTTTGTAACATTCTCATTTATTTGCTCAGCTAGCTAGTGGCAAAGCTCTGACTTGCAACTATATCATCAACGACCATGACTATTCCATGGGATACTATCTTGCCGACGGTATTTATCCTTCATGGTCAACATTTCTGAAGACCATTAGTGACCCCAAAATCAAGAAGCACGATTTTTTTGCCAAAGCACAAGAATCTTGCTGAAAGGATATTGAGAGGGCATTTGATGTGTTGCAAGATCAATTTGCCATTTTTCGAGGTCCTGATCGCTTCTGGGATAAAAAATCCCTCCGAAGCAGCATGACTGATAACCCACAAGTATAGGGGATCGCAACAGTTTTCGATGGTAGAGTATTCAACCCAGATTTATTGATTCGACACAAGGGGAGCCAAAGAATATCCTCGAGTATTAGCAGTTGAGTTGTCAATTCAACCATACCTGAAAGATTTAATATCTGCAGCAAAGTTTTTAGTAGCAAAGTAATATGATAGTAAGAGTAATAGTAGCAGTAGTACCAGTAGTGATTTGTGTAGCAAGTGTAACATCGGTAGTGGTAAAGTAACGTAGCAAAGACCAGTATAGGAAAAGCTCGTAGGCACTGGATTGGTGATGGATAATTATGTTGGATAGCATTTATCATGTAACAGTTATAACATAAGGTGATATGTAACTAGCTCCAGTTCGTCAATGTAATGTAGGCATGTATTCCGTATATAGTCATACGTGCTTATGGAAAAGAACTTGCATGACATCTTTTGTCCATCCCTCCCGTGGCAGCGGGGTTCTAAAGGAAACTAAGGGATATTAAGGTCTCCTTTTAATAGAGAACCGGAACAAAGCATTAGCACATGGTGAATACATGGACTCCTCATACTATGGTCATCTCCGGGAGTGGTTCCGGCTATTGTCACTCCGGGGTTGTCGGGTCATAACACATAGTAGGTGACTACAACTTGCAAGATAGGATCAAGAACACACATATATTGATGAAAACATAGTAGGTTCAGATCTGAAATCATGGCACTCGGGCCCTAATGACAAGCATTAAGCATAGCAAAGTAGTAGCAACATCAATCTTAGAACATAGTGGATACTAGGGATCAAACCCTATCAAAACTAACTCAATTACATGATAGATCTCATCCAAACCCTCACCGTCCAGCAAGCCTACGGTGAGATTACTCACGAATGATGGAGAGCATCATGAAATTGGCGATGGAGGATGGTTTATGATGACGATGGCTTCGATTTCCACTCTCCGGAGCCCAGAACGGACTCCGGATCTGCCCTCCCGAGGAAGAACAGGTGGTGGGGCGGCTCTGTATCGTAAAACGCGATTATTTCTTCTCCTTGATTTTTCTGGGATGAATAGGGTTATATGGAACTGGAGAGGAGGTCGGAGGGGCCACGTGGGCCCCACGAGCCTACCAGGCACGGCCTAGGGGGGGGGGCGCGGCTCCTGGGCTCGTGGCCCACTGGCTCCTCCCCTCCAGTTGATTCTTTCACCAGTATTTTTTATATATTCCACAAAAATTCCTCGTCAATTTTCAGGTCATTCCGAGAACTTTTATTTCTGCACAAAAACAACACCATGGCAGTTCTGCTGAAAACGGCGCCAGTCCGGGTTAGTTTCATTCAAATCATGCAAATTAGAGTCCAAAACAAGGGCAAAAGAGTTCGGAAAAGTAGATACGTTGGAGACGTATCAACTCCCCCAAGCTTAAAGCCTTGCTTTTCCTCAAGCAATTCAGTTGATCAACTGAAAGAGACAAAAGAAAAACTTTTACGAACTCTGTTTGATCTTGTTGTTGCAATTATGTCTAACTCATATTCAGATTTTCAGCAAGATCATAAGCTAATCACATAAGCAAGGACATTTAGATCTCATGGTATACTCATATCAATGGCATAATTAACTAGCGAGTAATAGTAATAAGTTTCAAACGTCAACACTTCAATCAAAACAATCATGATACAATATGAATAGATGGTATCTCGCTAGCCCTTTCTGAGACCGCAAAACATAAATGCAGAGCACCTTCAAAGACCAAGGACTGACTAGAAATTGTAATTCATGGTAAAGGAGATCCAGTCATAATCATACTCAATATCAATTAGTAGCAAAGCATGCAAATGACGGAGGTGCTCTCTAGCTGGTGCTTTTAATAAGAAGAGGATGACTCAATCAGAAATGTAAATAGATGGGCCCTTTTTAGAGGGAAGCATTGATTCGCAGAGGTGCCAGAGCTCAAGCTTTTTAAAACAGAGATAGATAATTTTTGGGGTGGCATGCTTTCATTGTCAATGTGATAACAAAGAGTTTTCAACATCTTCCATGCTACACGTATTATAGGCGGTTCCCAAACAGAATAGTAAAGTTTGGACTCCCCTAACCACCAATCAATCACACTCCACGACTAGCCGAATCCTCGGGTGCCGTCCATACCAACAACAATCCTGGGGGAGTTTTGTTTGCGATTATATTTTTATTTGATTTGAACATGGAACTGGGCATTCCGATTACCGGCCCTTTCTCGTGAATGATAGTGAATAAACACATATCGAGGATAACACGCATAGCATGGAAGATACTGACCGCCCCTTGTCACAACATGAGCGGTTCAGGCATAAAACAGGTTATTATTTGGAGGTTTAGAGAATGGCACATGCAAATTTACTTGGAACGACAGGTAGATACTGCATATAGGTAGGTATGGTGGACTCATATGGAACAACTTTAGGTTTATGGAATGGATGCACAAGCAGTATTCCCGTTTAGTACAAGTGAAGGCTAGCAAAAGACTGGGAAGCAAACAACTAGAGAGCGACAACAGTCATCAACATGCAATGAGATTAACCTGTTGGAAATATGCCCTAGAGGCAATAATAAAATAGTTATTATGGTATTTCCTAGTTCATGATAATTGTCTATTGTTCGTGCTACAATTGTATTAACCAGAAACCATAATACCTGTGTGAATACATAGACCACAACATGTCCCTAGTAAGCCTCTAGTTGGCTAGCTCGTTGATCAATAGATGGTCACGGTTTCATGACCATGGACATTGGATGTCGTTGATAACGGGATCACGTCATTAGAAGAATGATGTGATGGACAAGACCCAATCCTAAGCATAGCACAAGATCGTGTAGTTCGTCTGCTAAAGCTTTTCAATGTCAAGTATCGTTTCCTTAGACCATGAGATTGTGGAACTCCCGGATACCGTAGGAATGCTTTGGGTGTGCCAAACTTCACAACGTAACTGGGTGGCTATAAAGGTGCACTACGGGTATCTCCGAAAGTGTCTGTTGGGTTGGCACGAATCGAGACTGGGATTTGTCACTCTGTGTGATGGAGAGGTATCTCTGGGCCCACTCGGTAAGACATCATCATAATGAGCTTAATGTGACTAAGGAGTTAGCCACGGCATGATGTATTATGGAACAAGTAAAGAGGCTTGTCTGTAACGAGATTGAACAAGGTATAGGGATACCGACGATCGAATCTCATGCAAGTATCATACCGATAGGCAAAGGGAATTATATACGGGATTGATTGAATCCCCGACATTGTGGTTCATCCAATGAGATCATCGTGGAGCATGTGGGAACCAACATGGGTATCCAGATCCCGTTGTTGGTTATTGGCCGGAGAAGTGTCTCGGTCATGTCCACGTGTCTCCCAAACCCGTAGGGTCTACACACTTAAGGTTCGATGACACTAGGGTCATAGGGAAATGGTATACGTGATTACCGAAGGTTGTTCGGAGTCCCGAATGAGATCTCGGACGTCACGAGGAGCTCCGGAATGGTCCGTAGGTAAAGATTGATATAGGAAGTCTAGTTTTGGTCACCGGAAAGTTTTCGGGCTCATCGGTATTGTACCGGGAGTGCCGGGAGGGTGCCGGAGGACCCCCGGGAGGGGTGTGACGACCATAGGACTTTGTGGGCCCTTAGAGGAGGTGTGCCAGCCCTTATTGGGCTGTCCAAGACCTTCTAGAAAGGCCCATGCGGCTGGGATCAAGAGATAAAGGGCAAAAGGGTTTTAAAAGAGGAGATCCACCTCCCTTGTGGGAGGTGGACTCTATCCCTAGTTCGGTCGAACCTCTCCTCTTTGGAGGAGGGGACAAGGCAGCCCTCCCTATCCCTCCTCCTATATATATCCAAGGTTTTGGGCTTTTGAGAATAGATCTGAACTCTCTCTCTCTCTCATGGCGAAGCCCTACCTCTCTTCTTCCTCCTCTGCAGCGCTTAGGCAAAGCCCTGCCGGAATACCTTGCTACTCCACCACCACCACACCGTCGTTCTGCTGTTGGAGCTCTTCCCCAACCTCTCCTTCCTCCTTGTTGGATCAAGGCATAGGAGACGTCACCGGGCTGCACGTGTGTTGAACGCAGAGGCACCGTTGTTCGGCGCTTAGATCGGAATCCACCGCGATCTGAATCACTGCGAGTACGACTCCACCAACCGCGTTCTTGTAACGCTTCTGCTTAGCGATCATCAAAGGTATGAAGATGCAATCTCTCCCCTCTCGTTGCTGGTTTCTTCATAGACAGATCTTGGTGACACGTAGGAAAATTTTGATTTACTACTACGTCTCCCAACATAACCAACATTGAGTGCAAGCATGAGTAGGATATAAATCACCATGAACATGAATATCGTAGAGGCTATGTTGATTTTGTTTCAACTACATGTGTGAACATGCGCCAAGCAAGCCACTTGAATCATTCAAAGGAGGATACCATCCTATCATACTACATCACAATCATTTTTAAAATTCATGTTGGCATCCAAGACAAACCATTATAAGCTCCTAGCTAATTAAGCATGGCATAAGAAACTATGATCTCTAAGTTGTCATTGCAAACATGCTTCTCTCATAACAATGCTGAATTAGGAACGATGAGCTAGTCATATTTACAAAAACAAAATAGATCGAGTTCATACCAGCTTTTCCAGGCTCAGTCACTTCATCATATATCGTCATTATTGCCTTTCACTTGCACGACCGAATGATGTGAATAATAATAAGAGTGTTCGTGCATTGGACTAAGCTGGAATCTGCAAGCAAACTCAGAGGTGAAGACAAAGTAATATGGCTCTTTGATGAATAAACAATAATGCATATGAGAGCCACTAATCATTTTAATCATGGTCTTCTACCTCGACCCAAGAAAAAAGAAAACTATTTACACGGGAAAGCTCCCAACAAGCAAAAGAAGAACGGGAAAATATTTTTGGGTTTTCTTTTCTTAATTACTACTAAGCATGCAAGAATGTAAAGTTACAACTATTTTTTTTGTTTTTCTCGTTTTTAATTTTTTTTGGGTTTTCTCAAGTTAGTAAAACACACAAGAAGAATGCGAGAAAGAAAACAAAAATAAAATAAACTAGCATGGGTGATATAATGAAAAAGTGTGAACACCGACTATCAAAGTGAATGTGTGAGCAGGAATATAAAGTCGGTGAGAAACACGTACTCCCCCAAGCTCAGGCTTTTGGCCTAAGTTGGTCTACTCCCAAGGAGGAAAGTAACCGGCTCCGGGGTACTCCGAATGATACCCAAAATCATAATGTGGGTTGTACTGGGACGCGGCAGCTATCGCCTGAATAGCTGCCTCACGGAGGCGAGTGGCATTCTCCTCCTTCTCATACTCCTCTGCCTCTTCTCTGGTTATGTAATATCTCCGTTTACTCTGAAAATCAAAGAAGGCAGGAGCAGGAAGGGTAATATGGAAAACATGATGTCGATTAAATATTAACCGGTATAGGAGGGACTCATTGCTCCTCTCAAGGAACTGGAAGCGTATCATAGCAGCACGATCAAGGAAAGCACTGTGAAGCGAGGGATCTCCTGTCTGGATGGGTATTTTAAAATAATTAGCAAGGCGAGTGGCAGAGATCCCACCAAAGAAATCTCCTTCATTAGCATTGTTATTTAGTCTCCTAGCAATTATAGCTCCCATGTTAAAACTTCTATCACCTGTTACTGCACTCTTAAGTATACTGAGGTTAGGTGCGCAGAGGTGGCTATGGTCGCGCTTACCATTAATGCATCTACCTATGAAGAGGGAAAAATAATGCAAGGCAGGAAAATGAATGCTCCCCATGGTAGCCTGCATAATATCTCTAGTTTCTCCAACAGTTATACTGGACATAAAGTCTCTAACAGAGGACTTAGGAGGGTCATTGGGACTACCCCAATTAGGTATTTTGCATATTCTATTGAAATCCTCCAAGTCCATAGCATACGATTTATCATAAAGATCAAACAGTATGGACGTGTCACGGCCAACTGAAAATTTGAATCTACGAACAAAGGAGGCAGTGAGTATAGTATACTATTCACATCTGTTGGAGACGAACTCTTCGAGCCCAACGTTGCTAATAAGTGTATCAAACTCGCCCTTGAAACCTGCATCAATCATGAATTCGTCGGAAGGCCATTCACATGGTTGTACCGGTGCGTCCCTTGGCTGATAATGATCGGGTTCCCGAATCGCGAGACGGGGACCCCTCTTGCTTGAGGAACTACCATGATAGCTCTTCCTAAACATTTTCCTTTTTCTAAAATAATTCTGAATTTTTTAGTGACTCAAAATAAAAGTGAATAAAACTTAACAAAACTCATAGCAACTACTCCTACAAGTGCCTAGAGGCCATATCTTGCATCAAAACTACTTGGGACCAAATAAAATTAACATGCAAAGCTCAAGAACAGGGTCACTAAGGCAGCAATAATATGCAATGAATAAAGCACTAGAACAAAAACTAATTGGACCAATGGAGGAGTCACATACCAAGGAACAATTTCCCCAAAACAGTTCGGTGAATGGGGCTTTGCACAAGGAGATTGAAAAGTGTAGCAAAATGAGCAAGAACACGGGTTTGAGCTGTGGAATGATTTTTTCTGGAGGAAGAAGAAGAAGATGGGGGCTGGAATAAGTGGAGGGGGGCACGTGGGCCCCACGAGCCTCCCAGGCGCGGCCAGGGGGTGTGGCCGCGCCTCTTGGGCTCGTGGCCCACTGGTGCATCCCCCTGACTAGTTTATTTATTCCAAAGATTCTTAAATATTCCATAAAAAATCATACTAAAATTTTAGGGCATTTGAAGAACTTTTATTTTCAGGTCATTTTTATTGGACGGATAATACAGAAAACAGGAAAATAATGCTATATTTATTATTTTTCTACTAAATAACAAAAAGTAAAAGTTGAGAACAGAAGGTTGTGACTTCTAGATTCATCCATCTCATGGTCATCAGAAGAAATCCATCAATGAGGTTAATTAAGTCTCCTTGACAAACTTTTTTTGAATCAAATGAAACCGGAGAATCTTCGAAAAATCACTAGGTTACCTCAATGGGGATATGCATATCCCCAACAATAAGTATATCATATCTCATCATGACAGTAGGTAAAGGAATTTCAAAGCTTCCAACAATAATGGATGAAGATCTTTCAATAGGATTTATGCAATGAATCCGATATTGTTTCTTCGGAAAGTGCACCGTGTGCTCATTACCATTGACATGGAAAGTGACATTGCCTTTGTTGCAATCAATAACAGCTCCTGTAGTGTTTAAAAAGGGTCTTTCGAGGATGATTGGCATGGCATCATCCTCGGGAATATCAAGGATAACAAAGTCTGTTAAGATAGTATAGTTTGCAACCACAACAGGCACATCCTCGCAAATGTCGATAGGTAAAGCAGTTGATTTGTCGGCCATTTGCAAATAAATTTCAGTAGGTGTCAACTTATCTAATTCAAGTCTACGATATAAAGAGAGAGTCATAACACTAACACTGGCTCCAAGATCACATAAAGCAGTTCTAACATAATTTCCTTTAATGGAGCAGGGTATAGTGGGTACTCCGGGATCACCTAGTTTCTTAGGAGTCCCACCCTTAAAAGTGTAATTAGCAAGCATGGTGTAAATCTCAATATCAGGTATCTTTCTTTTATTTGTCACAATATCTTTCATGTATTTAGCATAAGGAGACATTTTAAGCATATCAGTCAAACGCATTTGCAAGAAGATAGGTCTAATCATTTCAACAAAGCGCTCAAAATCCTCATCATCCTTTTTCTTGGATGGTTTGGGAGGAAAGGGCATGGGTTTCTGAACCCATGGTTCTCTTTCTTTACCATGCTTTCTAGCAATAAAATCACTCTTATCAAATCTTTTATTCTTAGGTTGTGGGTTATCAGGATCAATAGCAGGTTCAATTTCCACATATTATCATTACTAGGTTGAGCATCAATATGAACATCATTATAATTATTATCACTAGGCTCATGTTCATCACCAGATTGTGTCTCAGCATCAGAAATAGATATATCATTTTGATTCTCAGGTGTAACAGAAGCAGGTTTACTAGCATGCAAGTTCCTATCATCTTTCTTTTTCTTGTTACCAGGAAGACTAGGTGCATCAGTATTAATTCCTTGAGAATCTTGCTCAATTCTTTTAGGATGGCCCTCAGGATACAAAGGTTCCTGAGTCATTCTACCACCTCTAGTAACAACTTTAACAGAATTATCATTCAATTCATTAAGCAAGTCATTTTGAGCCTTAAGTACTTGCTCTACTTGAGTAGTGGCCATAGAAGCATGTTTACTAATAAGCTTAAGATCATTGACATTTCTATCCACACAAGCACTTATATGATTAATCATGCAAGCATTTTGTTCCAGTTGTCTGCTAACATAATCATTAAAACTTTGTTGTTTGACAACAAAGTTATCAAATTCATCTAAACATAAGCTAGCAGGTTTATCATAAGGAATATCACTCTCATTGAATCTACGGAGAGAATTTACCTCTACTACTCGTGTCGGGTTATCAAGACCATGTATCTCTTCAATAGGTGGTAGATTCTTAACATCTTCAGATTTAATACCTTTGTCTCGCATAGATTTCCTTCCTTCTTGCATATCTTCAGGACTGAGGAATAAAATACCTCTTTTCTTCGGAGTTAGCTTCGGAGGTGGTTCGGGAATAGTCCAAGCATTATCATTGCTCAAGATATTATGTAATAGGATTTCAGCTTGTTCCACAGTTCGTTCCCTGAAAACACAACCAGCACAACTATCTAGTGTTGGGGAACGTCGCATGGGAAACACAAATTTTCCTACGCACATGCAGATCTATCCATGGTGATGAGAATCCATGAGAGGGAGAGTGGATCTACATACCCTTGTAGATCGCTAAGCGGGAAGCGTTAAGAAACGCGGTTGGTGTAGTCGAACATCTTCGCGATCCAAATCACCGAGTGTCCCGCGATCTTATGACGATCCGTCCCGCGATCTAATCACGATCCGTCTCGTGAACTCATCATGATCCGTCCCGCGATCTCATCATGATCCGTCTCACGATCTTGATCACGATCTATCCCGCGAACTCATCACGATCCGTTCCGCGATCTCATCACGAACTGTCTCGCGATCTCGATCACGGTCCTTCCGATCTAGCGCCGAACAGACGGCACCTCCGCGTTCAGCACACGTGCAGCTTGATGACGATCTCCACCGTCTTGATCCATCAAGAGGAGGTGGAGGGGAGAGAGAGTTCACCGGCAGCATGACGGCGCTCCGGTGATGGTGGTGTAGCAATTCCGGCACGGCTTCGCCTAAGCACTGCAGAAAACCGATCTAGAGGAGCACCGGTGAAATGGGTAGCACGTGGCCATAAAATCTGTGCAAAACCCTTCTATTCCACCAGTATATATAGGAGGAGAGGAGAGGAAATCCTTGGCACAAGGCTCTTGGCCTCTAGGAGTTGGCCGGCCAAGGTGGAGGAGTCCTACTCCTCCTCCACTCCTAGTAGGAGTAGGACTCTTCCTTTTTTGCCTTTTTCTCCAAATTTCTCTTTGGGATTTTTCTCTCCTGCCGCATGGGCCTTGTGTGGATATTCCACCAGCCCACTAAGGGCTGGTTAATACTCTCCCACATCCCATGAAGCCTCTTGGGTCGAAATACCCCTCCCGGAGGTCTCCCGGTACACTACCGGCACTCCCGGTACACTACCGATGAGCCCGAAACTTTTCCGGCGACCAAACTGGGACGTCCTATATATGAATCTTTACCTCCGGACCATTCCGGAGCTTCTCGTGACGTCAGGGATCTCATCCGGGACTCCGAACAACCTTATGTCACCACCATACATAACTCTACACTACCGAAACGTCACCAAACCTTAAGTGTGCAGACCCTGCGGGTTCGAGAACTATGGAGACATGACCGAGACACCTCTATGGTCAATAACCAATGGCGGGACCTGGATGTCCACATTGGTTCCTATATATTCTACGAAGATCTTTATCGGTCGAACCTCTATGTCAGGGATTCAGTTAATCCCGTACGATGTTCCCTTTGTTCTTCGGTATGTTACTTGCCCGAGATTCGATCGTCGGTATCTCCATACCTAGTTCAACCTCGTTACCGGCAAGTATCTTTACTCGTTCCGTAATACAAGATCCCGCAACTAACAATTAGTCACATTGCTTGCAAGGCTCATTGTGATGTTGTATTACCGAGTGGGCCCTGAGATACCTCTCCGTCACACGGAGTAACAAATCCCAGTCTCGATCCATGCCAACTCAAGAGACACCATCGGAGATACCTGTAGAGCACCTTTATAGTCACCCAGTTACGTTGCGACGTTTGATACACACAAGGCACTCCTCCGATGTCCGTGAGTTGCATGATCTCATGGTCATAGGAACACATACTTGACATGCAGAAAACAGTACCAATAAACTGACACGATCATATGCTACATTTGTAGTTTGGGTCTTGTCCATCACATCATTCTCCTAATGATGTGATCCCGTTATAAAATGACATCTCATGTCCATGGCTAGGAAACCTCTACCATCTTTTGATCAACGAGCTAGTCTACTAGAGGCATACTAGGGACATGGTGTTGTCTATGTATCCACACATGTATCTGAGTTTCCGATCAATACAATTATAGCATGGATAATAAACGATTATCACGAACAAGGAAATATGATAATAACTAATTTTTATTGCCTCTAGGGCATATTTCCAACAGTCTCCCACTTGCACTAGAGTCAATAATCTAGTTCACATCACTATGTGATTCGCATTGTTATGAATCTAACACCCAATGAGTTCTGGGGCTCGATCATGATTTGCATGTAAGAGAGGTCTTATAGTCAACGGGTTTGTGACATTCAGATCCATGTGTACTTTGCAAATCTCTATGTCAAACTGTAAACACTGCTACCACACTCCACTTGGTACTATTCCAAATGGCTGCTCCACTATACGTATCCAGATTGCTACTACGAGTCATCCGGATTAGTGTTAAAGCTTGCATCGACGTAACTCCTTACGACGAACCCTTTATCATCTCGATAATTGAGAAACAATTCCCTTAGTCTTTTAGTCACTAAGGATAATGTTGACTGCTGTCCAGTGATCCACTCCTGGATCACTCTTGTACCCCTTGACGGACTCATGGCAAGGCACACACAAGTGCGGTACACAGCATGGCATACTATATAGAGCCTATGGCTAAGGCATAGGGGACGACGTTCGCCCTTTCTCTTTCTTTTGTCGTTGTCGAGCTTTGAGTCTCACTCAACTTCACACCTTACAAATTAGACGAAACCTATTTCTCTGACTGATCCATTTTGAACTCTTTCAAAATAACGTCAAGGTATGTACTCATTGAAAGTCTCATCAAGCATCTTGATCTATCTCTATAGATGTTGACGCTCAACAATTGGGTAGATTTATCCAGGTCTTCCTTTAAAAATCACTTTTCAAACAACCATTTATGCTTTCCAGAAATCCTACATTATTTCCGATCAACAATATGTCATCCACATATACTTATCATAAATTCTATAGTGCTCCCACTCACTTTATTGTAAATACAAGTTTCTCGTAAACTTTGTATAAACATCAAAACTTTGATCACCTCATCAAAGCGTATATTCCAACTCAGAGATGCTTGCTCCAGTCCATAGAAGGATCACTGAAGCTTGTACACCTTTTAGCATCCTTAGGACTGACAAAACCTTCTGGTTGTATCACATACAACCTTTCCTCAAGTAAACCATTAAGGAAACGATGTTTTGACATCCATCTGCCAGATTTCAAAATTGAAAATGCAGCAACTGCTAACATAATACCAACAGACTTTTAGCATCGCTACGAGTGAGAAAGTCTCATTGCAGTCAACTCCTTGAACTTGTCATAAACATCTTTGCAACAAGTTGAGCTTTACAAATGGTGATAATTACCATCAGCATATGTCTTCATTTTAAAGATCCATTTGTACTCAACGACCTGCCGTCCAACGAGCAAGTCTACCAAAGTCTTTACTTGGTTTTCATACATGGATCCTACCTCGGATTTCATGGCCTCCAACCATTTGTCAGAATCCGGGCCCATCATCGCTTCTCCATAGCTCGTAGGTTCATCGTTGTCAAACAACATGACCTCAAAGACAGGATTGTCGTACCGCTTAGGAGCAGTACACATCCTTGTCAACCTACGAAGTTCGATAGTAACTTGATCCTGAAGCTTCATGATCATCATCATTAACTTCCTCTTCAACTAACGTAGGCTTCACAGAAACATCTTTCTGTGCTGCGCTACTCTCTGGTTGAACAAAGGTTTAACAACCTCATCAAGTTCTATCTTCCTCCCACTCAATTCTTTCGAGAGAAACTTCATAGAAAGGATCCGTTTTAGCAACAAACACTTTGCACTTGGATCTGAGATAGAAGGTTCACCCAACTGTTCTTAGGGTATTCTATGAAGATGCATTTATCCGCCTTGGGTTCGACCTCATTAGGTGAAAACATTTTCCACACAAGTGTCGCAGATCCAAACATTAAGAAATGACAGCTTAGGTTTCTATCAAACCATAATTCACATGGTGTCATCTCAACAGATTTAGATGGTGCCCTATTTAAAGTGAATGTAGTTGTCTCTAATGCATAACCCCAAAATTATAGTAGTAAAACGATAAGAGACATCATAGCACACACCATGTCCAATAGAGCATGACTATGATGTTTGGACACACCATCACACTATGGTGTTCCAGGTGGCGTTTAGTTGTGAAACAAATTTCACATTGTCTTAAGTTGTATGCCAAACTCGTAACTCAGATATTCACCTCCACGATCATATCGCAGGCATTTTTATCTTCTTGTCACGATGATCTTAAACTTCACTCTGAATTTGCTTGAACCTTTCAAATGATTCAGACTTGTGTTTCATTAAGTAAATATAGACTATATCTACTTAAATTATGAGTGAAGGTAAGAAAATAACGATATCCACTTCATGCTACAAGACTCACTGGATTGCATACATCAACATGTATCATTTCCAATGAATCACTTGCCCGCTCCATCCAACGGGGTTTTTAGTCATCTTGCCCAAGAGGCATGGTTTTCTTGTCTCAACTGATTCGAAATCGAATGAGTCCAAAGATCCATCAGCATGGAGTTTCTTCATGCGCTTTATACCAATATGACATTTAGCGGCAGTGCCACAAGTATGTGGTACTATCATTATTAACTTTGTATCTTTTGACATCAATGTTTATGAACATGTGTATTACTATGATCAAGATTTCAACAAACCATTCTCACTGGGTGCATGACCATTGAAGGCATTATTCATGTAAACAGAATAACCATTATTCTCTAACTTAAATGAATAACCGCATTGCAATAAACATGATCTAATCATGTTCATGCTCAACGCAAAACACCAAATAACATTTATTTAGGTTCGTCACTAATCCTGACGGTAGAGAGAGCGTGCGATGTTGATCACATCAACCTTGGAAACATTTCCAACACATATCGTCACCTCACCCTTAGTTAGTTCTCTGTTTATTCCATAGCTTTTACTTTGAGTTACTAACATTTAGCAACTGAACCAGTATCCAATACTCAGGTGCTACTAGGAGCACTAGCAAGGTACACATCAATAACATGTATATCAAATATACTTCTTTCGACGTTGCCAGCCTTCTTATCTACCAAGTATCTAGGGTTGTTCCGCTTCAGCGACCGCTCACCTCATAACAGAAGCACTTAGTCGGGTTTGAGTTCAACTTTGGGTTGCTTCACTGGAGCAGCAACTGACTTGCTATCCATGAAGTTTCCCTCCTTGCTCTTGCCCTTCTCGAAACTAGTGGTTTTAATAACCATCAACACTTGATGCTCCTTCTTGATTTCTACCTTCGCAGTGTCAAACATCGCGAACAGCTCAGGGATCAATATTTCTATCCCTGGCGTTTTAAAGTTCATCACCAAGTTCTAGTAGCTTAGTGACAGTGACTTGGAGAACTATATCAATCACTATCTTATCTGGAAGATCAACTCCCACTCGATTCAAGCAATTGTAGTGTTGGGGAACGTCGCTTAGGAAACAAAAAATTTCCTACGCACACGCAAACCTATCCATGGTGATGAGCATCTACGAGAGGGAGAGGGGATCTACATACCCTTGTAGATCGCTAAGCGGGAAGCGTTAAGAAACGCGGTTGGTGTAGTCGAACATCTTCGCGATCCAAATCGCCGAGCGTCTCGCGATCTCATCACGATCCGTCCCGCGATCTCATCACGATCCGTCCCGTGAACTCATCACGATCTGTCCCGCGATCTCATCACGATCCATCCCGCGATCTCATCACGATCCGTCCCGTGAACTTATCACGATCCGTTCCGCGAACTCATCACGAACCTTCTCGCGATCACGTCATGATCCGTCCCGTGAACTTTTCATGATCCATTCTGCGAACTCATCACGAACCGTCTCGCGATCACGTCATGATCCGTCTCATGGCCTCGATCACGGTCCTTCTGATCTAGTACCGAACGGACGACACCTCCGCGTTCAGCACACGTGCAGCTTGATGACGATCTCCACCGTCTCAATCCAGCAAGAGGAGGTGGAGAGGAGAGAGAGTTCACCGGTAGCGTGACGGCGCTCCGGTGATGGTGGTGGTGGAGCAATTCCGGCAGGGCTTCGCCTAAGCGCTGTAGAAATCCGATCTAGAGGAGCACCGGTGAAACGGGTAGCACGTGGCCGTATTTTTGTGCAAAACCCTAGCTATCCACCAATATATATAGGAGGAGAGGAGGAGGAGAGGGGCTGGCGCACCAAGCCTTTCCTATAGGATTCGGCCGGCCAAAGAGAGCAATCCTACTTCTCCTCCAATCCTAGTTGGAGTAGGATTGCTTTCCTATTGGCTGATTTTCCCTTTTTCCTTTAGGACTTCCTCTCCTGCGCCATGGGCCTTTGTGGCTGGTTTTCACAGCCCACTAAGGGCTGGTTAACACTCTCCCACAGCCCATGGACCTCTTGGGGTCGAAATACCCCTCCTAGAGGCCTCCCGGTACACTACCGGCACTCCCGGTACACTACCGATGAGCCCGAAACTTTTCCGGCGACCAATCTGGGACTTCCTATATATGAATCTTTACCTCCGGACCATTCCGGAGCTCCTCGTGACATCCGGAATCTCATCCGGGACTCCGAACAACCTTCGGTCACCACCATACATAACTCTACACTACCGAAACGTCACCAAACCTTAAGTGTGCAGACCCTGCGGGTTCGAGAACTATGGAGACATGACCGAGACACCTCTACGGTCAATAACCAATGGCGGGACCTGGACGTCCACATTGGTTCCTACATATTCCACGAAGATCTTTACCGGTCGAACCTCTATGCCAAGGATTCAGTTAATCCCGTATAACGTTCCCTTTGTTCTTCGGTATGTTACTTGCCCGAGATTCGATCGTCGGTATCTCCATACCTAGTTCAACCTCGTTACCGGCAAGTCTCTTTACTCGTTCCGTAATACAAGATCCCGCAACTAACAACTAGTCACATTGCTTGCAAGGCTCATTGTGATGTTGAATTACCGAGTGGGCCCTGAGATACCTCTCTGTCAAACGGAGTAACAAATCCCAGTCTCGATCCATGCCAACTCAACAGACACCATCGGAGATACCTGTAGAGCACCTTTATAGTCACCCAGTTACGTTGCGACGTTTGATACACACAAGGCACTCCTCCGATATCCGTGAGTTGCATGATCTCATGGTCATAGGAACATATACTTGACATGCAGAAAACAGTAGCAATAAACTAACACGATCATATGCTACGTTTGTAGTTTGGGTCTTGTCCATCACATCATTCTCCTAATGATGTGATCCCGTTATCAAATGACATCTCATGTCCATGGCTAGGAAACCTTAACCATCTTTTGATCAATGAGCTAGTCTACTAGAGGCATACTAGGGACATGGTGTTGTCTATGTATCCACACATGTATCTGAGTTTCCGATCAATACAATTATAGCATGGATAATAAACGATTATCACGAACAAGGAAATATGATAATAACTAATTTATTATTGCCTCTAGGGCATATTTCCAACATGTAGCACCCAGACAATCTAAGCACATGCTCAACGATTGAGTTATTCTCCTTCATCTTGCAGGCAAAGAATCTTGTTGGAGATCTCATATCTCGCAACACGGGCACGAGCCTGAGATCACAATCTCAGCTCTTAGAACATCTCATATGTTCCGTGATGTTTAAAACATTTTCGGAGCCTCAATTCTAAGCCGTAATGCATGACGCACTAAACTATCAAGTAGTCATTGGAACGCGCCTGTCAGATGTTCACAACATCTACAGTCGACGCTAGAGGGGTTGGCGCACCGAGCGGTGCATTAAGGACATAAGCCTTCTGTGCAGCAATGAGGACAATCCTCAGATCACGGACCCAGTCCGCTATATTGCTACCATCATCTTTCAACTCTATTTCTCTAGGAACATATAAAAATTAAGGGAGCTACAGCGCGAGCTAGTAATCTATAACATAATTTGCAAAGACACTATTGACTATGTTCATGATAATGAGTTCAATTAATCATATTACTTAAGAACTCCCACTCAAATTGACATCCCTCCGATCATTCGAGTGATACATGATCCAAATTCACCAACTCAAGTCCGATCATCATGTGAGTTGAGGTGGCTGCAATGGTGAACATCATTATGTTGATCATATCTACTATATGACTCATGTTCGACCTTTCGGTCTCTTGTGTTCCGAGGCCATGTCTGTACATGCTAGGCTCGTCAAGTTTAACCCGAGTGTTCTGCACGTGCAAATCTGGCTTGCACCCGTTGTATGTGAACGTAGAGTCTATCACACCCGATCATCACGTGGTGTCTCAACATGACGAACTTTCGCAACGGTGCACACTCGGGGAGAACACAATTTATCTTGAAATTAAGTGAGGGGTCACCTTATAATGCTACCATCGTCCTAAGCAAAACAAGGTGCACAAAAAGGATTAACATCACATGCAAATCATAAGTGACATGATATGGCCATGAACTTGTGATTTTGATCTCCATCTAGAAAGCACCGGCATGATCTCCATCGTCACTGGCATGACACCATGATCTCCATCATCTTGATCTCCATCAACATGTCGCCATCGGGGTTGTCACGCCCTGCATGCTTCTACTACTATTGCTACCGTTTAGCGATAAAGTAAAGCATTACATAGCGCTTAATGATTGACACGCAGGTCATACAATAATTAAAGACAACCCTATGGCTCCTACTAGTTGCCGTATTCATCGACATGCAAGTCGTGATAATCTATACATCACATGATCATCTCATACATCACATATATCACATCATGTAATTGGCCATATCATATCACAACATACCCTGCAAAAACAAGTTAGACGTCCCCTAATTGTTGTTGCATGTTTTACGTGGATGCTACGGGTATCTAGCAAGAACAATTCTCACCTACGCAAAAACCACAACGGTGATACACTAGTTGCTTTTCAACCTTCTCAAGGACCGCCTTTGTCGAATCCGATCCAACTAAAGTGAGAGAAACTGGCACCCGCAAGCCATCTATGCAACAAGTTGCGGTTGAGGGAACCGGTCTCTCGTAAGCGTACGAGTAATGTTGGTCCGGGCCGCTTCATCTCACAATACTGCTGAACCAAAATCCGACCAAGGGAGGAAGCAATCTAAGCATCAACGCCCACAAACCTTGTGTGTTCTACTCGAGATCTCATCTACACATAGACCTAGCTCATGATGCCACTGTTGGGGAACGTCGCATGGGAAACAAAAAAATTCCTGCGCACACACAGATCTATTCATGGTGATGAGCATCTACGAGAGGGAGAGTGGATCTACATACCCTTGTAGATTGGTAAGCAGGAAGCGTTAAGAAACGCGGTTGGTGTAGTCGAACATCTTCGCGATCCAAATCGCCGAGCGTCCCGCGATCTTATCACGATCCGTCCCGCGATCCAATCACGACCGTCCCGTGAGCTCATCACGATCCGTCCCGCGATCTCATCACGATCCGTCTCACGATCTTGATCACGATCCGTTCCGCGATCTCATCACGAACTGTCTCGCGATCTCGATCACGGTCCTTCCGATCTAGCGCCGAACGGACGACACCTCCGCGTTCAGCACACGTGCAGCTTGATGACGATCTCCACCGTCTTGATCCAGCAAGAGGAGGTGGAGGGGAGAGAGTTCACCGGCAGCGTGACGGCGCTCCGGTGATGGTGGTATAGCAATTCCGGCAGGGCTTCGCCTAAGCACTGCAGAAAACCGATCTAGAGGAGCACCGGTGAAACGGGTAGCACGTGGCCGTAAAATCTGTGCAAAACCCTTCTATTCCACCAGTATATATAGGAGGAGAGGAGAGGAAACCCTTGGCGCAAGGCTCTTGGCCTCTAGGAGTTGGCCGGCCAAGGTGGAGGAGTCCTACTCCTCCTCCACTCCTAGTAGGGGTAGGACTCTTCCTTTTTTGCCTTTTTCTCCAATTTTCTCTTTGGGCTTTTTCTCTCCTGCCGCATGGGCCTTGTGTGGCTATTCCACCAGCCCACTAAGGGCTGGTTAATACTCTCCCACAGCCCATGAAGCCTCTTGGGTCGAAATACCCCTCCCGGAGGTCTCCCGGTACACTACCGGCACTCCCGGTACACTACCGATGAGCCCGAAACTTTTCCAGCGACCAAACTGGGAATTCCTATATATGAATCTTTACCTCCGGACCATTCCAGAGCTCCTCGTGACATCCGGAATCTCATCCGGGACTCCGAACAACCTTCGGTCACCACCATACATAACTCTACACTACCGAAACGTCACCAAACCTTAAGTGTGCAGACCCTGCGGGTTCGAGAACTATGTAGACATGACCAAGACACCTCTACGGTCAATAACCAATGGCGGGACCTAGATGTCCACATTGGTTCCTACATATTCTACGAAGATCTTTATCGGTCGAACCTCTATGTCAAGGATTCAGTTAATCCCGTACGATGTTCCCTTTGTTCTTCGGTATGTTACTTGCCCAAGATTCGGACATCGGTATCTCCATACCTAGTTCAACCTTGTTACCGGCAAGTCTCTTTACTCATTCCGTAATACAAGATCCTGCAACTAACAATTAGTCACATTGCTTGCAAGGCTCATTGTGATGTTGTATTACCGAGTGGGCCCTGAGATACCTCTCCGTCACACGGAGTAACAAATCCCAGTCTCAATCCATGCCAACTCAACAGACACCCTCGGAGATACTTGTAGAGCACCTTTATAGTCACCTAGTTACGTTGCGACGTTTGATACACACAAGGCACTCCTTCGATGTCCGTGAGTTGCGTGATCTCATGGTCATAGGAACACATACTTGACATGCAGAAAACAGTAGCAATAAACTGACACGATCATATGCTACGTTTGTAGTTTGGGTCTTGTCCATCACATCATTCTCCTAATGATGTGATCCCGTTATCAAATGACATCTCATGTCCATGGCTAGGAAACCTCTACCATCTTTTGATCAACGAGCTAGTCTACTAGAGGCATACTAGGGACATGGTGTTGTCTATGTATCCACACATGTATCCGAGTTTCCGATCAATACAATTATAGAATGGATAATGAACGATTATCACGAACAAGGAAATATGATAATAACTAATTTATTATTGCCTCTAGGGCATATTTCCAACATCTAGGTGGTCCCTAGAAGCATTGGTTAGTCCATTATAAAAGATATCAAGTATTTCATTTTTCTTAAGAGGGTGATCAGGCAAAGCATTAAGTAACTGGACAAGCCTCCCCCAAGCTTGTGGGAGACTTTCTTCTTCAATTTGCACAAAGTTATATATATCCTGCAAGGCAGCTTGTTTCTTATGGGCAGGAAAATATTTCTCAGAGAAGTAGTATACCATATCCTGGGGACTACGCACACAACCAGGAGCAAGAGAAGTAAACCAAGTTTTAGCATCACCCTTTAGTGAGAAAGGAAACAACTTAAGGATATAGTAATGGCGATTTTTTCCTCATTAGTGAACAGGGTGGCAATATCATTCAGTTTAGTAAGATGTGCTACAACAGTTTCAGATTCATAACCATGAAAAGGATCAGATTCAACCAAAGTGATTAACTCAGGATCGACAGAGAACTCATAATCCTTATCAGTAACAAAGATAGGTGAAGTAGCAAACTTAGGATCATATTTCATTCTAGCATTCAGAGATTTTTCTTTCCACTTGCGTACTAATTTCTCAAGATCATAGCTATCCTTACAAGCAAGAAAGTCTTCAGCTATCTCTCCTTCCATAACATAACCCTTAGGTATATTAGGCAATTCATATCTAGGAGGGCTAGGTCTAACAGGTGTAGCAGCAGGTTCAATTTCAATAATTTCATCAGTTTCAGAAGTATCATTTGATTTAGTAGTAACTCTAGCAATTTGTGCATCCAAAAATTCACCAAGTGGCATCTCATTGTAAAGCAAAGCATCATCATAATTATCATGTATAGCAGAAGTAGCATCATCAAGCACAGGCGACATATCAGAATTAATAGCAGGTGGCGGTGTCACAAATTTACTCATAACAGAAGGTGAATCAAGTGCAGAGCTAGATGACAGTTCCTTACCTGTCCTCGTAGTTGAGGGAAAAACTTTAGTTTTTGGATCTCGCAATTTCTTCATAGTGATCAACAGATATAAATCCCAAGTAACTCAGAGAATAGAGCTATGCTCCCCGGCAACGGCGCCAGAAAAAGGTCTTGATAACCCACAAGTATAGGGGATCGCAACAATTTTCGAGGGTAGAGTATTCAACCCAGATTTATTGATTCGACACAAGGGGAGCCAAAGAATATCCTCGAGTATTAGCAGTTGAGTTGTCAATTCAACCACACCTGAAAGATTTAATATCTGCAACAAAGGTTTTAGTAGCAAAGTAATATGATAGTAACAGTAACAGTAGTAGTAGTAGCAGTAGTGATTTGTGTAGCAAGTGTAACAGCAGTAGCGATAAAGTAACGTAACAAAGACCAGTGTAGGAAAAGCTCGTAGGCACTAGATCGGTGATGGATAATTATGTTGGATAGCATTTATCATGTAACAGTTATAACATAAGGTGATATGTAACTAGCTCCAGTTCATCAATGTAATGTAGGCATGTATTCCGTATATAGTCATACGTGCTTATGGAAAAGAACTTGCATGACATCTTTTGTCCATCCCTCCCGTGGCAGCGGGGTCCTAATGAAAACTAAGGGATATTAAGGTCTCCTTTTAATAGAGAACCGGAACAAAGCATTAGCACATGGTGAATACATGGACTCCTCATACTATGGTCATCTCCGGGAGTGGTTCCGGCTATTGTCACTCCGGGGTTGCCGGGTCATAACACATAGTAGGTGACTGCAACTTGCAAGATAGGATCAAGAACACACATATATTGATGAAAACATAGTAGGTTCAGATCTGAAATCATGGCACTCGGGCCCTAGTGACAAGCATTAAGCATAGCAAAGTAGTAGCAACATCAATCTTAGAACATAGTGGATACTAGGGATCAAACCCTATCAAAACTAACTCGATTACATGATAGATCTCATCCAAACCCTCACCGTCTAGCAAGCCTATGATGAGATTACTCACGAACGATGGAGAGCATCATGAAATTGGCGATGGAGGATGGTTGATGATGACGATGGCTTCGATCTCCACTCTCCGAAGCCCAGAACGGACTCCAGATCTGCCCTCACGAGGAAGAATAGGTGATGGCGGCGGCTCTGTATCGTAAAACGCGATTATTTCTTCTCCTTGATTTTTTCTGGGACGAATAGGGTTATATGGAACTGGAGAGGAGGTCGGAGGGGCCACGTGGGCCCCACGAGCCTGCCAGGCGCGGCCTAGGGGGCGGCTCCTAGGCTCGTGGCCCACTGGCTCCTCCCCTCCGGTTGATTCTTTCGCCAGTATTTTTTATATATTCCACAAAAATTCCTCGTCAATTTTCAGGTCATTCGGAGAACTTTTATTTTTGCACAAAAACAACACCATGGCAGTTCTGCTGAAAACAGTGTCAGTCCGGGTTAGTTTCATTCAAATCATGCAAATTAGAGTCCAAAACAAGGGCAAAAGAGTTCGGAAAAGTAGATACGTTGGAGACGTATCAATGACCGTTTGTGTAATATTACACCATACGATCGTCGAGGATGAGAGAGATTTGGACTTGAAGTACAACTATGACAATGTTGGTAGTCGAGGGACGCTGATGAGATCAATGCATTTCTTGAGACCTACCGAAAGATCGAGAAATGTGACACGCACAACCAACTTCAGTATAATCTTATTAAGCATCAGTGACAGCTCTATGGGGGAAGATAGATCCCCATTAATTTGTATGCATTTTTATTCGTATGAGATTTGAACAATTTGATGTTGTAATAGTTTTTTGAATTCGAATATTTTTGTAATGATGACTATTGTTTTATTAAAAATTTATTTTAGACCATTTATATATGGACTGTGATAATGAACTAACATTTGTATCTGTTGCTCATATTCGAACGATCGCCTCAGCCCACCCACTCAATCGTTAATCTCGCTTGATCGCTAATCCCACCAGCTCACGCATGTTTTCTGTTTGTTTCTCAGCGGAAACAATTCTCCCCCCTCTCTCTAATTGGTGCATGCATACAGAAAAAACGAAATAGCTGATGTCAGCAAAGATCGCTTCTAAAGTTAAAATTCAAAATGTTTTGTAGCTCAAACCGTCGCTTCGATCGAAAAACTGTTTTCACATAAAAGATTGGCCGCAACGAGATCTTCGAAACTAGATCCATGTTGTCATGTTTCGACGACTTTTTTTCAAGGTCAGAAGTTACCATGCGTGTAGTACTAACTTATCATGATGGTTACACTAAAATTACCGGGAATGTTTCAACTATCTTTTTTTGTCTGGGTCAAAAATTTACCATGATGTTTGTAAATAAATTATCATGTCTACAATACCGCCTACCATCGGTAACATGACTCGGCCGTAGGGTGAGGTCCACATACCGACATGGCATGACTCGCTTTATAAATGAAACTTTGCGGGTCGTGCTAGTCCAGGGCTGTTTAGGTGTGTGTCGGGTTGTGTCGTACCCGGGTCGGCCTGTTAGCCACCTATAATCAGGTCTGTGGCGCGTCAAATAACATGCTATTTACGCAAAAATTATCGGGTGTATGTGGAGATATTTCATCAACCCCCCTTCCACCCCGTCGCCAAAGTTACCCGGACTGGTGTACATAAGTTATCGGGTCTACGATGTGTCAGTTACCATGCTATTCACACAAAAGTTACTGATAGGATATTTCATCAACTCCCCCTGCCCCTGTCACCAAAGTTACCACGACCGAGGTACGTAAGTTATCAACTCTACGATGTGTGAGTTACCATCTATTCACACAGAAGTTACCGGAGGGATATTTCATCAACCCCTCCCCCAATGCCAAAGTTATCAGGACCGAGGTGCATAAGTTATGAGGTCTGCGATGTGTGAGTTATCATCTATTCACACAAAAGTTACCAGGGGGATATTCCATCAACCACCCTTGCCCCCTCTCTCCTCGGCACCAAAGTTACCAGGATCAGGGTACATAAGTTATCAGATCTTCGATGTGTGAGTTACCATCTATTCACACAAAAGTTACCGGGGTATTTTTCAACAATTTTTTTCCTGAGTTACCACGTCTGGGCTAAGTAAGTTATCGGCTCTATTGTGCGTATATTACCATGCTAGTACACACGAGTTATCGGGGGGTCGACAATTTTTTCCATGGTATGATTTTATGCCAACAAGAAAATTGTTGAACAAAATTTTGTTGAGATCGTCAGAGATGTTGCAAAACTGAGGTGGTTCGGATCTTAGGGCAACTCCAATGCAACGACCCAAACGGATACGGATTTTGTCCGCTTTTTCATTTGGGTCGTCCGGTGCGCCCAACGGTGGCCAACGCATTTTGTGACATGCCCCCCCCCCCGACGTTTCATCAACCACGTGAGGTAGCCAGGGGGAGCAGCTGCGCGGCCGGAGCGAGAGAGAGAGAGGTCGGGCGCGGGCGAGAGCAGTTGCACGACCTGGGAGAGAGAGGCCGAGCGCAGACACGGACGACGAGAGCAGCGGCGTGGCGCGGTCGGGCGAGCGCTGTCGGGGAGAGTACACGACGCGATGCGACAGAGCAAGCGCGGGGAGCAGGAGCGCGCTAAGGTGGTCGAGTGGGGCGGCGAGCGTGTCGGAGCCTGAGATGGTCGATTGGGGCAGCGAGCTCGTCGGAGCCTTAGGTGGTCGAGCGGGGCAGCTCAATCAGCGAGAATCAGCTAGCAGCTAGCTAGCACGCATGCGCGGCGGGCAGCTCGACCGGCGACATGGGCTAGCAGCTAGCTAGCTAGCACGCACGACATGCAGCTCAGATGGTGGCTAACTAGCACGCGCGGCGGGCATCTCCCCCGGCGGCTCGCTAGCTAGCCAACACGCACAGGCGCAGCCCCGGTCCCGCGGGACAACGGCTGCGCGAGTTGGAGCGCACGAGAGAGATGGGCGTTTTATTTGACTGCCATATGTGCTAGCGGCCGACATGGACGGACAAAAAAGAAAGCTCGGGCGTCCGTTTTGCATCTGCCTCCGATCAAAAAACGACCTAAATTTTAGACAAAAATTGATCCAAACGAACACAAGACGGACACAAAATAGGATTGAGTCACTGTTCTTTTTATCCACGCGGACCCAAAAGTACGGGGGCGGACAGTTTGCATCTGCACGTTGGAGTTGCTCTTGGCTTCTCGATTATCATAAGTATAGTAAACTCAGCCACTCAAATTGACGTGTCTCGTCCAAAATGACAACAACCAACAAAATTCGAATTGGTTACGAGGTGCTAGTGTGTGCGTTGCCTCACCATGTCCATGCAAGTAGTTTTTTTAGTAGAGATAAAAAAAACTGCAGCTTGACATGCAAGGGACGGCGCTGCATGCAGTGAAGACAAGAAGGGGCTTAGTGCAGGAGACAGTTACGTTCGACGGGAGCGGGGACGACAGCGACAACGCCACCGTTCGACAGCGACAGCGACGTTCGGATCCGATCGTTCGAAAAATACAAATTTCGTTTATATATTAAGATATCATTTGGCATCTTTGAAACATGCAATTTGTCTTAAGTTATGCTTAAATTTACGATGCGACGAGCGTTCCGATATAACAGATTCCGCAAAACTTTTACGGCAAGCATTTGCGGGACTGTTCCACCAGAACGCTCGCTGCACCTCAAAAGTTTTTACGGGAACCTTCAAACGACGTATACGGCGGTTGTTTACGAAATCTGTTAGAGATGCTCTGAGTAAGGGAAACCTTGAGCCGGCTAATCTTCGGCCTCCTCAGACCGCGCTAATCTTCGGCCTCCTCAGACCGCGCTCCGCTATAGTGTACCAGGCGCTGTACGATCCGGTCCGGTCCCACTCGGTTGGGAGGGGAGCGAGCGAGCGAGCGCCTGGGAGACTGGGAGGGAGGCGTTCCGCAGTTGTGCTGAATCAACTGATCGGGCTGTGGACTGAAGGAGAAAATAGTCCGTACCGCCACCGCCAAATACCATGCCGTCGGAGGCACACCGCCACCGCTCTAAATCGACAGGCGTCGCCGCTACTCTTCTCTACCCATGGCTTCGGTGCGATGCTCGCGCTCAGGCTCAGATCAGCGCATGCTCTCGCTGGTCATGCCCGGCTCCGCGCGCCGCCTGCTCGACGGAATGCCTGGCTCGACACGCCGCAGGTAAGTTTAGTACTCTACCCCGCTGCGAACCCCATTCAGGAACTTCTTGAACTGAAAAGCGATTGCGCACGGACAACGCACACGGAGTAGATGCGTACACTCGATCCTTCTCACATCAGAGGCCATCTCACATAGTGCTGCTGTACTAGTATTACATTACATGGCTTCAATAATTTTTCCGAATGGCCTGAATAGGGTTATATGGAACTGGAGAGGAGGTCGGAGGGGCCACGTGGGCCCCACGAGCCTGCCAGGCGCGGCCTAGGGGGCGGCTCCTAGGCTCGTGGCCCACTGGCTCCTCCCCTCCGGTTGATTCTTTCGCCAGTATTTTTTATATATTCCACAAAAATTCCTCGTCAATTTTCAGGTCATTCGGAGAACTTTTATTTTTGCACAAAAACAACACCATGGCAGTTCTGCTGAAAACAGTGTCAGTCCGGGTTAGTTTCATTCAAATCATGCAAATTAGAGTCCAAAACAAGGGCAAAAGAGTTCGGAAAAGTAGATACGTTGGAGACGTATCAATGACCGTTTGTGTAATATTACACCATACGATCGTCGAGGATGAGAGAGATTTGGACTTGAAGTACAACTATGACAATGTTGGTAGTCGAGGGACGCTGATGAGATCAATGCATTTCTTGAGACCTACCGAAAGATCGAGAAATGTGACACGCACAACCAACTTCAGTATAATCTTATTAAGCATCAGTGACAGCTCTATGGGGGAAGATAGATCCCCATTAATTTGTATGCATTTTTATTCGTATGAGATTTGAACAATTTGATGTTGTAATAGTTTTTTGAATTCGAATATTTTTGTAATGATGACTATTGTTTTATTAAAAATTTATTTTAGACCATTTATATATGGACTGTGATAATGAACTAACATTTGTATCTGTTGCTCATATTCGAACGATCGCCTCAGCCCACCCACTCAATCGTTAATCTCGCTTGATCGCTAATCCCACCAGCTCACGCATGTTTTCTGTTTGTTTCTCAGCGGAAACAATTCTCCCCCCTCTCTCTAATTGGTGCATGCATACAGAAAAAACGAAATAGCTGATGTCAGCAAAGATCGCTTCTAAAATTAAAATTCAAAATGTTTTGTAGCTCAAACCGTCGCTTCGATCGAAAAACTGTTTTCACATAAAAGATTGGCCGCAACGAGATCTTCGAAACTAGATCCATGTTGTCATGTTTCGACGACTTTTTTTCAAGGTCAGAAGTTACCATGCGTGTAGTACTAACTTATCATGATGGTTACACTAAAATTACCGGGAATGTTTCAACTATCTTTTTTTGTCTGGGTCAAAAATTTACCATGATGTTTGTAAATAAATTATCATGTCTACAATACCGCCTACCATCGGTAACATGACTCGGCCGTAGGGTGAGGTCCACATACCGACATGGCATGACTCGCTTTATAAATGAAACTTTGCGGGTCGTGCTAGTCCAGGGCTGTTTAGGTGTGTGTCGGGTTGTGTCGTACCCGGGTCGGCCTGTTAGCCACCTATAATCAGGTCTGTGGCGCGTCAAATAACATGCTATTTACGCAAAAATTATCGGGTGTATGTGGAGATATTTCATCAACCCCCCTTCCACCCCGTCGCCAAAGTTACCCGGACTGGTGTACATAAGTTATCGGGTCTACGATGTGTCAGTTACCATGCTATTCACACAAAAGTTACTGATAGGATATTTCATCAACTCCCCCTGCCCCTGTCACCAAAGTTACCACGACCGAGGTACGTAAGTTATCAACTCTACGATGTGTGAGTTACCATCTATTCACACAGAAGTTACCGGAGGGATATTTCATCAACCCCTCCCCCAATGCCAAAGTTATCAGGACCGAGGTGCATAAGTTATGAGGTCTGCGATGTGTGAGTTATCATCTATTCACACAAAAGTTACCAGGGGGATATTCCATCAACCACCCTTGCCCCCTCTCTCCTCGGCACCAAAGTTACCAGGATCAGGGTACATAAGTTATCAGATCTTCGATGTGTGAGTTACCATCTATTCACACAAAAGTTACCGGGGTATTTTTCAACAATTTTTTTCCTGAGTTACCACGTCTGGGCTAAGTAAGTTATCGGCTCTATTGTGCGTATATTACCATGCTAGTACACACGAGTTATCGGGGGGTCGACAATTTTTTCCATGGTATGATTTTATGCCAACAAGAAAATTGTTGAACAAAATTTTGTTGAGATCGTCAGAGATGTTGCAAAACTGAGGTGGTTCGGATCTTAGGGCAACTCCAATGCAACGACCCAAACGGATACGGATTTTGTCCGCTTTTTCATTTGGGTCGTCCGGTGCGCCCAACGGTGGCCAACGCATTTTGTGACATGCCCCCCCCCCCGACGTTTCATCAACCACGTGAGGTAGCCAGGGGGAGCAGCTGCGCGGCCGGAGCGAGAGAGAGAGAGGTCGGGCGCGGGCGAGAGCAGTTGCACGACCTGGGAGAGAGAGGCCGAGCGCAGACACGGACGGCGAGAGCAGCGGCGTGGCGCGGTCGGGCGAGCGCTGTCGGGGAGAGTACACGACGCGATGCGACAGAGCAAGCGCGGGGAGCAGGAGCGCGCTAAGGTGGTCGAGTGGGGCGGCGAGCGTGTCGGAGCCTGAGATGGTCGATTGGGGCAGCGAGCTCGTCGGAGCCTTAGGTGGTCGAGCGGGGCAGCTCAATCAGCGAGAATCAGCTAGCAGCTAGCTAGCACGCATGCGCGGCGGGCAGCTCGACCGGCGACATGGGCTAGCAGCTAGCTAGCTAGCACGCACGACATGCAGCTCAGATGGTGGCTAACTAGCACGCGCGGCGGGCATCTCCCCCGGCGGCTCGCTAGCTAGCCAACACGCACAGGCGCAGCCCCGGTCCCGCGGGACAACGGCTGCGCGAGTTGGAGCGCACGAGAGAGATGGGCGTTTTATTTGACTGCCATATGTGCTAGCGGCCGACATGGACGGACAAAAAAGAAAGCTCGGGCGTCCGTTTTGCATCTGCCTCCGATCAAAAAACGACCTAAATTTTAGACGAAAATTGATCCAAACGAACACAAGACGGACACAAAATAGGATTGAGTCACTGTTCTTTTTATCCACGCGGACCCAAAAGTACGGGGGCGGACAGTTTGCATCTGCACGTTGGAGTTGCTCTTGGCTTCTCGATTATCATAAGTATAGTAAACTCAGCCACTCAAATTGACGTGTCTCGTCCAAAATGACAACAACCAACAAAATTCGAATTGGTTACGAGGTGCTAGTGTGTGCGTTGCCTCACCATGTCCATGCAAGTAGTTTTTTTAGTAGAGATAAAAAAAACTGCAGCTTGACATGCAAGGGACGGCGCTGCATGCAGTGAAGACAAGAAGGGGCTTAGTGCAGGAGACAGTTACGTTCGACGGGAGCGGGGACGACAGCGACAACGCCACCGTTCGACAGCGACAGCGACGTTCGGATCCGATCGTTCGAAAAATACAAATTTCGTTTATATATTAAGATATCATTTGGCATCTTTGAAACATGCAATTTGTCTTAAGTTATGCTTAAATTTACGATGCGACGAGCGTTCCGATATAACAGATTCCGCAAAACTTTTACGGCAAGCATTTGCGGGACTGTTCCACCAGAACGCTCGCTGCACCTCAAAAGTTTTTACGGGAACCTTCAAACGACGTATACGGCGGTTGTTTACGAAATCTGTTAGAGATGCTCTGAGTAAGGGAAACCTTGAGCCGGCTAATCTTCGGCCTCCTCAGACCGCGCTAATCTTCGGCCTCCTCAGACCGCGCTCCGCTATAGTGTACCAGGCGCTGTACGATCCGGTCCGGTCCCACTCGGTTGGGAGGGGAGCGAGCGAGCGAGCGCCTGGGAGACTGGGAGGGAGGCGTTCCGCAGTTGTGCTGAATCAACTGATCGGGCTGTGGACTGAAGGAGAAAATAGTCCGTACCGCCACCGCCAAATACCATGCCGTCGGAGGCACACCGCCACCGCTCTAAATCGGCAGGCGTCGCCGCTACTCTTCTCTACCTATGGCTTCGGTGCGATGCTCGCGCTCAGGCTCAGATCAGCGCATGCTCTCGCTGGTCATGCCCGGCTCCGCGCGCCGCCTGCTCGACGGAATGCCTGGCTCGACACGCCGTAGGTAAGTTTAGTACTCTACCCCGCTGCGAACCCCATTCAGGAACTTCTTGAACTGAAAAGCGATTGCGCACGGACAACGCACACGGAGTAGATGCGTACACTCGATCCTTCTCACATCAGAGGCCATCTCACATAGTGCTGCTGTACTAGTATTACATTACATGGCTTCAATAATTTTTCCGAATGGCCTGAATAATAAATAATCTAGCTAGTCCGCCCATTGTACATCCTATATATCGTCTTTGTCTGGTGGGTTTCGTGGAGAAAGACCGTGTGGCGTGTGCGGTCTTTCTGCCAGGTTCCGCTGTGCGCCTAGTTGGCTTCGTGTCGGCTTCGCCGCCGTTCAATTGTTTGCGGTGCTTTTAGAACCCCTTGGATCTCCGTGAGTACTCCTTGATGAGCCTGGAGAATTCAGAGTTCTCGTCCTCCAGTAACCTCGACGGCGTGTCGTATTCTATAATTCTTCCTGCTCAGCACAAACGAGTACAGATCTTAGCGCTGCGGCAGATAGGTCCTAAAATGTACATAAATGTTTTGGGTTCGTCGGTGCTGTGGCTTACCTTCGCTGAAGACAAGAATCAGATCACTGTCGATAACTGTGTGAATTCTATGTGCTACTGTCAGCACCGTGCAGTCCCCAAACTCCTCACGGAGTGTTTGCTGGATAATTGCATCCGTAGATGAGTCAACTGAAGCAGTTGCCTCGTCGAGGACAAGGACGTTGCTTCGCTTCAGCAGAACCCTTCCCAGGCAAAACAACTGCCTCTGTCCGACACTCCAGTTTTCCCCATTTTCGACAACTGCAGGAGAAATCTCATTTGATCATCTCAATGGAGATATACATACTCTCTTAGCCAATCTGGCATCTGTGTTCTATTGTACACAAAAACAAACCTGTTGAGTCCAGCTTCTTTGGGCTTTGACGAACTATGTCACCAAGCTGGCATTTGTCCAATGTCTGGCCAAAAGTAATGTATATTTCTAGTCAGTAGAGGAAGTACGGAACTTACATTCTTTTAACCATTTTTTGGCAATTCCTCATTTTTTATTTATTCATTATATAAATATGTTTGAAGAATGGATTCGATCAACTTGCAATCTGTATGAAAAATTTACATCAGCTTCGGCAATTGCAATTGTTAAAGAGATCAACCGCATATGTTTCTTGGGGTACTCTGTCAGCAATTTTGGCCTTTCAAAGATTGCTATAATCACGAGATCACATTTTGTCAACATAAACTGTTATCCATATTTATGTTGAGAAAGATACCATTATCCAGAACTATTTATTTTGCAACATGGACTATTGGCAATAATGAGGAACAATACGAGATGTTAGGCTCTCTTCTGCACATGTTATATAATTTACTCTCATCATTTGGACATGTATGATTTGACTTATTTACCTCCCATATATGTTGATCAGAATATTCATTCAGTGGATCAAGATTTCCTCTCACTGTGCCCTCAAACATGGTTGGATCTTGTGGGATGATGCTAAGTCTGCCACGTAAATCATGCAACCCGATTTTGCTGAGATCAACATCATCAATTTCAATTGTCCCTTGTCTTGGTTCAACAATCCGGAAAAGCGCTTGAATCAAAGTTGACTTTCCACTGCCAGTACGTCCAACAATCCCCACCTTCTTCCGTCCTGGAATTGTACATGATATATTTCTTAAAACAGATGGGAGATGCTCTGCATATCGAACCTGTAAAAGCAAATAGTCACATTAGATGGCTCCTTTGAGCATTCACATATTTTATGAGAAAATGGAAAACTAGAACAGATTACATTTCATTATTCAAAAGTTTGTGTTACTTATATGTCAGGAACTTAGTATGCATTCTTTGTGAAACAAATCTGCTAATACAGAAAAAAAAAAACTAGAGCTGGGGATAGGGACTAGAAGAACAAATATAAATTATCTTTATATTCATGTAGAGTGACCCCAAATTCCTTAATTATCATCATATTCTCTTTTCTGATAGAAAATATTATGGAGTCAAAACTATATGAACTATGTGCTTTTCTGAAAAGAATTTTGCCCTGGAACATATGTTTGCAAGCTGGTTTAACTTGCTTTAGACCATATGCTTATTCAAACTTAGTAAGTTATGTTTTTAGGCTAACAGACCATGGTGATAGAATCTGTCTTATGGTGTACAAACGTTCATGTGCATACGTGTGCTTATGTAGGTTGGTTAGCTATAAGTGATAACTCGCAGTAACATCATGCATACCTCCAAGCTTCTTATATTTATAGTGCCATTCTTTGGCCAGCTGTTTGGGGGGCGGTGATCATCAACTATTAGTGGCGCCTCACTAGGGATCCTTGAGTACTGCATTATTCTTTCAACTGAAATCATCTTATTCTCTGTGTTGCAAATGTTCCAGGTTATAGATGATAACTGCCCATTGAGGTTCAGTGCATAAGTCACTGCGAGTCCAGCAATACCTGTACATAACTTTGTCAGTTTCGCAGCCACCAAAACTTAGTGATCAGAGTATAGACTGCAAAAATGAATCAACTATAACTTGTCTGCATGAAAAACTTACTTGGATTTATAAAACCTTCGGGAAGACTCACCAACAGAGTCAAAGAAAAGGCAAAGACAAAGTTAGATAGCATGTTTAGCCTGAAGCAGAGCCACTCCACAGCTGAGATGTTATGGAACCATGGTCGTGAGTGGTTGTTAACAAGACTGATGTTTGCTTTTCTGAAACGGTCTTTCTGTCCATATGCTCTAATACTTGCCGCTCCTGTAAGTGATTCTGCAAAATGGTGGAGGATTGGAGCCCTTTGAATTTGTGACAGACGAGCCAGCTCTCTTGCTGTTGGTATGTAGTACCTCTGCATGTCACAGGGAAAATATCGGATTCAGTGCTTTGTTAAAAGAATCTCTCAAGGAGGAAATTTGCACTTATGGCTTCCTGGAATTCATCGCGTTCGGAAGTGCTTGGTGCATACATTGTACTTAGGACAAGTTAAATCTAATGCAAAAATATCATAGTGGGGAGTTCTTACTTGAAACACATAACAGATTGCTGTCACTGGAATAAAGATGGCAAAAACTGGCCATGCAACCTGTGACATAACTCCAATTGTCCCCAGAATTTGTATAACTGAAAACGCGCACCAACCAAGCTTGCTTGCTATTTCCAGATCTAAAACACTTTGGTCACTGGATACCTGTTACAATGTACAGTACAGAGTTATTAATTTTGGGAACAAGGCAGTACAAAATGATGAGAGGAGTAATTGAGCACCAACCCTGTTTAGGATCCTGCCAGTGGGTGTGGAATCAAAGAAGGACATGGGAGCTCGGAGAATGCAATGGAGCATATTCTTGAAGAACTTTTCTGCTGTTAACAGGCCAACAAGTGACACGAGCATAGACCGACCAAAAACACATAGTGCACTTCCTATAGATAGCACTAAGTATACAGACAAAAGAAGGCCTAATCCAACTCTTGGAGTGGTTGCAGATGTTGGAGGACACGCCCATGCCATCCAATAGTTGCTTGCTACCTGGAATATTTGGAAGAATGACTGTGCCGTCACTATTACTGGTGCTAATGCGCCACCACGAACAGCCGTCAGGTATGCCCAGTAGACCGTCTTGCCAATTCCTCCCTTTTCTCGTTCTTCCTCTTGTGTCAGCCTTCCTTTTTCATTGACACCTTGCGAGACATCGTGTTCAGACTCTTGCTTAATTATGCCCTGAACTTGATCATCAGTGTTGTTTTCTCTCTCAAACTCATCATCACTATCTGATAACTTTTGGCTCTCTGTTGACAAAATTCTGCTGGAACTCTCGGCATTTATAACAGAGTCAATTGCCTGACTATGGGCTCCGACTATGGTTTCAAATCCTATGTTTTGTTTAAGAAGATCATCAAATCTTCCTTTCTGCACAATCTTCCCATCCTGCATCACCTATTATTTTGTACCCCCTTGGTTATTTTACATATTCTTGGCAACAGAACACACATGTATTATTTGCGAACAAAAGCATTTTTTTATATACTTACCAGTATGAGGTCTGCAGCTGGAAGAAATTCAACTTGATGGGTCACATACAATATTGTTTTGTCTTTAAGCATCCCCATCAGGCAATCCTGTAGAATAATATAGTAGTTCATTATGTTAACATTTATGCAGACTGATGTCTCTAAACCGTTGAATAATAAGGAGAAGCAGTGATATTTATCATGTTTAAATCACATGTGACTAAATTCTGGACACATTTATGGGTTTATGGACAGTAAATAAACAAACCTTGAAAAGTTGGGCTCCAGTATGAGCATCTACTGCACTGAAGGGATCATCAAAGAGGTATATATCTGCATCCTCGTACACTGACCTTGCAATCTGAATCCGCTGCTTCTGTCCACCACTCATGTTAATTCCTCTTTCTCCAATCTCTGTCAAATCACCATTTGCAAAAAGCTCAAGATCTTTAGTCAATGCACAAGATTGTATTATCTTTTGGTACTTTTCCTTGTCATATGGGTTTCCAAACAGAATGTTGTCTCTGATGTTCCCAGACAGGATCCAGGCAGTCTGAGGAACATATGCTCTTCTCCCACTGACCCTCACAGCCCCGGCTAACTTAGGCATCTCCCCTAGTATGCATGATAATAGGCTGGATTTCCCAGAGCCGACCATTCCACATATTGCTACTTTCATCCCTCTCTTTACTTTTAAATTTACATCTGTTATAGTTGGAGATGTGGTTTCAAGTTCCCAGCTGAATGCTCCGTGATCAATCTCCACATCATAGTCTGTGTCATTCCTTGGTACTTCTGTAATTGCGTCGCATTTCAACTCTTCTTCCTGGAGGTATTGTGCTACTCGATCTGCTGAAACTTTTCCCTGAGCAAACACCGAAAGTAAATCGGGAAGTGTGAAGATTGGATCTTGTAGCATCCGGAACGTTGCAAGAGCAGACAAAACAGTACCAGCTGTTAGAGGAATCCCCATCAATATACATGTACCGAATGTTATGGAGGATATGAATGCAGGGGACCCCCAAAATATGAATGTTGTTACAGCTGTCAACCTCACAGATTTCCACAACCAATTGTGCTCCTCCTTACGCAAAGCTTCTAGCTTCTGAAGGTACTCTGTATCCCATGCTTGAAGTTTCAGTATTTTCATGCTTCTAAGTACTTCCGTTGTTGCCTTCATTCTGTTGTCTTTAGCAGCCATGATCTCTGATTGCAACCTTTTCTGCAGTCTGGTCAGAGGAATATTGCAAGCCATTATTGCCAGTGTTGCTGCTAAACCAGCCCATGCTCCAGCCCCTAGGTTTAGGTGGAGAACATAGACTGCTAGAGAAAGCTGTATGGGTAACATCCAAATGTAGTTTGTGTACCATATAACATCGGTTATCCTCTGTATATCTACACTCATGTAGTTTATGATCTCTCCACTGGTATGCTTCTGCCTTGCGCTGCAGGATAACCGGAGCCCCTTTTGATAGATGTGGGATATCAAAGCAGCTCGTAGCCGCATCCCGAGCCGCCGAGCCCCAAAAATCCACTGCCTCTGAGCTACTGTCTCCACAACTTTGGCACTTAAAAATGCAGCAGCAAGAATATAACCTTTTTTCAGTCCATACTTTCTCTCTCCCCCGAGGAATCTCACCAAGTCATTAATCAGTGATGGTCCAACATAGGATGCGCATGCACATAGAATCGCAAATACTGCATTGATTATTGCTTTTCTTCTAATAAATAGGAACATTGCTCTATAGATTGATAAAGTACTCAGACCATGCCTGCGTTCAACATCTGCTAGGATCCTTTTAAATGAATCAGAGAGTAAATCGGCATAGTCCCTTTCATCAATATCTGGCACATCATTCTTATCTAGAGGTTTCTTATATCCAGTAGCAAATAGAGGACCCATCCAGGAGAAGGTGACAAGGTCCAGAACGCTTGCCCTGCCATACAGACATGTCCTTTTGGCTTCTGTCTGCTGCCCTGCAGATGGACTCAATAGTGGCTCTGTTATGCCGCTGTTTATTGAGATGATTCCTGTTTTTCCTCTGACAGAAATTGCAAACAGATAAGTGCAGATAACAAGTGTGAACAGGTCAATCAGTTCCGCAAACCCCACATATCCATGATCTGATAAGCTGAACCTGAGATCAAATATCACAGTGATTACTGATTGCAGAAAGCTAAGTATCAACCATGCCCGAACAATGAGAGGATGCTTTGCAGATTTTGTCTTCTGCAGACTGAATACTGCTAGTGACAATATCATCCAGGAGAGGACCTGTATGCCTTCACCCAGAACAAAAGGTGGGTACTTGCAACCACCTATTATTCCTTGTAACTGTAAAAAGAATATCCTCAGGACATGAGTGGCTAATATAAGCAGGCAACAAAATTTGCTTGCTTGATATGAGACGCCCAGCTTTATGGCTGCATTGTTTTGTTCCTGATTAGATTGCTTATTGCTTTCAGGAGTTGCGGCCTTCAATCTCTGCCTGCACCATCTGATTCTCTTGAACAGGAACTGAGCCACGATGCTCGTGATAAATACCAGTTGTATCAATACAAAAGTGCTCGTCCAGAAACAAGGGGAATATACTTCTGGCCATTCTCGCAGGTATTGCGATACTATGGAACCTGCAGTGTTGCATAGCAAATTTTCGTGTCAAGAATCAACAACAGAATAAGTTATCCAATTCTCTTCATGAATATAACATAGTATCTACAGCTATGTCATCAATATGCTCAAGAAAGCAACAAACAACATGCTTTATTATGAAAACTGGAATCCCGTGCTTTTTATTGAAAACTGCAATCCCGTGAATAAGACACTGGTCGACTTTCGCAAAGACCGGATTCGCTGACATATTTTCTCCAAGCTAGCTCTACCAGCAACACTGGAATCCCACAAGATAAAAAAAACATATATTCTTCTATTATTCCACTTACTTATTGACATGTATATATATTCCTTATTCCTTAATGTCAGAATAAACGTCATGTTAAAAGAGACTGATACTGGTAGGGGGGGGGGGGTCTGGAAAAAGACATGTCCTTGGTTTCTTTTAGAAAGCTGCATAGGAGTGTTTCTTAGTTAGAGTGATATTATCTTTTTGTAGAAAGGATGCTAGGATGAAAACCGAAAGCTGATCATTGCCCATGACCAGACTGTCATCACCCCAGTTTACAAAATTTCCTTCCAGGAGCATGCAAGTAAACTGGTCCAGCCTAACATTTCTGTAAGTAAATTTATGCGTCAATTTTTTTCTGGGGGAATAAATTTGAACCTTGTGGGTATTGCCCACTTTAGTCATATATATAAATTAGAACACACTTGATGAAACCACCGAGTGCTAACTAAATTGCGGCCCAGGTATAGGTCCCCAGCTGCAGCTGCAAATGCTGCCATGTTTGTGTGCACATTCTTTCTTGTGCAGTCAGTTGTGCCCCACGTTGGAACACACAAAAAACAAACAAACCCTTACTAATAGGACGTGAAATTTCTTGCAAAATCCATCCGTTTGCAGGCCCCAAGAAGCAATACCAAAAGACGGGGAGAAAGCCACGCGGATGCAGGCGCAGACGAGTCATGAGCATGATCTCTCCCCAGAGGAGAGGAGAGGAGAGGAGAGGAGAGGAGAGGAGAGGGGAGGAGATGAGGCTGCCGCGTGCATGCAGGCGGGCGGGAGGGGTGATGAATCAAGACTTACTCGGCGAATCGTGGAGCAAGCCCGCCGTGCGGAGGAGGAACGTCTCCTGCACCCTCGCGAGAAGAGGTGGGTGCAGACCCCCTCCTCCTTGGTCCATGGGCATGGCGATGGCGCAGTGAGGGTCCGGGGCCAATGCGAGTGAGGGACAGGCAGGCAGAGACCAGAGAGGGATAGGAACGAGGGTGGGAGGGAGAGGTGGCGACGGTGATATATCGCAGGTGGGGTGCAGCTTTGGCGTGTAATGTAGAGCACGCCGTGACGGAAAAGAAATGCACCACGGTTTTCACCAGGGGCCAGGCCACTCCGGTGCACCATGCGTGGTGGATCTGTATGCATGTCCAACGACCATGTACCATCGATCTGGTGCTTCCTTAGTAGTAAGGACTAAGGAGGGTCATTAGTTTGATATTTGATAGTACTACTCCGTCTCATAATATAAAACGTGTTTACAAGATAAACTAGTTTTTAAAAACGTCTTACATTACGAGACGGAGGGAGTATGTGGCAAACCGTTTAGGGTGCGGTGAATTTTCTACTGAATCAATGCAGATTTTGGTATATTCCTACCGAACAGAGTTCTTTGTACCAGATGATCTGAAACAGTGTTTGGTACTAAAGCGAATATTATTGTGCCTGATCTAGCCTAGGTACCCTTTGCAGAACTCGCAGGGGTTATATAATCAGTAATTGCACCCCCCATCTCTTGTGATTCAAGTGGAGCCACACATCATCACTAGCTTTTGGTCCAACGTGCAGCGTCGCGATGCACGGCTAGGTAAGGTTAACGCAATCGAACGGCGGACGTAGCCATCGCAGCACAACTTTAGCCACACACACAGACAAGAGAGCAAGGACAATACTGCTGCTTGGATTAAGTATGATGACAAGCAAAGCAAATCTCCCCTCGAAACGCGAGCCAATATGTATATTCCCCGTCGGCGTCGCTGCTGCTCCTGATTTTGATCCGGCACCACCATCGCATATACTAGCATCGTCGACGCGCAAGAAAATCTGAGCACGGAAAGTACGTTTATATTTGTCTCGCGATGACGGGAGAAGGACCTCACGTGGTGCCGTGCCGTGCAGTCGCGGGGAAAAGCCATGCCAACTTTGTTAACTCGCCTGCATGGCATGTCCACCGTGCAGTGCTAGCTAGATGCCAGAAGAGTGCAACAAAACTTGTGCAGAGAAAAGGTCAGAGAATCTGCTGTCACGATTTGTAAATATGATCCCTCAAACGCTCGTGGTTGGACGCTTTCACGGGAATAACCGGACGCGTGTTAAATTAACATCACTGCATCCAGATGTCTCATACTAAATTTTTATATCTATATAAAAACATGCAAAATAAATAAAACTACGTACTACGTAACTAATACTTGTCGGAGATGTCGACTATCTTTGTGCCTTCCGGCAGATATATTCGCAGTAGTTGTAGGTCTGCCCCCTCCGATGCCTCCAGCTGCTCCGCTCCGGCCTCTGTCGCCGCTATCTCGGTGTCGAGTTCGTCGAAGCACACACCTGCTTTTGCCGGATGAGCTCTTGGTTGGCCTCCACCTTGGCCTCATCCTGGATGGACTTCAGGATGACATGCCGTTCTGCCATCTGCTCGGCTTGGGCGATGATGAACTCCGCATCCGTCTTCACCATGTTGAACCTCAGAGCAAGAGGGTCCACCTCGTCCTTCTTCGGATTCGTCACCTCCGACGGCTCCGGCAGCTGCTCTCCCTCCTCCTCCTCCTCCGGCTCCGACGAGTCCGGAGGAAGACCCCCAAAGATGCGGGTGGCATGCCTAGCCTGTATCTCCACATCGATCTGCATCCGACGTGTAGGCGTGAACATCACGTAGGTGGTAATCTTATGACGGTTCATATCAACGTCGAAGAGCAAGGGAGAGTGGGGGAGAGGATACAGACAGGTTCGGGTGATAGTGCAAAGAGGGAGGAGATGGATGTGCTAGGATTAGGGACGTCGGCCGACATAAATAGCCGGATTTGGCCTCAGGCGACAAGCCGAAGCGGCGCCACACGACGTTTATACCGCAGCGATGGTCGAGACGTTTGTCGGACCACAGGGTTTCCGGACGAGTCCGCGTGGAATCCCATATTTAAGCTGGATATGAGGGGTGTCGGTCAGTCCCGGCGTTTGCGGCCTGTTTGAGGCATCCGGCTGGATCGAAATTTTATGACCGGTCAATGACCGGATGGTCTGTCCGGACGTTTGAGACGGATACAAGAGGACCGGTTATAGATGCTGGTAGCTTCACAATTAATTAATCAGGAGACAGAAAAAAAATTGGAAATGAAATACGTATAGTAAAACAAGCACGTCATGTTCAACGTTGTCACCTTAAGGCCAACGTATGGCGCGCCAGGCTGCAAGTGGTAAATGACGAGGTCTTGGTCGTGACCAGTCGAGACTATTAGAACTACACGAGGGAGGCCTTTACCGCCGGCGTTGCGTGTGCCAGACAAGCAGATAAAAAAAACCAGCGTGAATACTACCGTACGTGGTAGATTTATATGCGACGCAGGATGGCGACGGCGCACTAGCGAGCATGGCAAAGCTGCGTGCGCGCGGCCAAGCTTTACGGCGTCGTCGTCTATTTTGATTCGATGGGCCGACCGGCCATCCGATCCGACGCGCTCGTGCTGGATGGATGGTCACGTCTGCTCCAAAAGGAAGCCACGGCGGAAAGGCCCGAGAGAGACACGGCCGAGTGGTAGGGTAGCACTGGCTCGATCGGCGTAGAAACCGAGGCTCGCAACGCAAAGGTGGCGATCGATGCCGTGCCAGAGAACATATCAACGGCGCGAACGCCGGCACCTCGTTTCGCCTCGCCGTGATGGCCGGCCGGCCGGGATCTCGGTCGATACGCCAAGATCGATCTTCAGTCTTCACCACGGGATGGCCGTCGGGATGGTGCAGTCCCAGTGCCAGGTGCCAGTGCACGTCCGGCGGGCCGGTAATGGCGCTACGCGCTAGCTCCAGTCCGGTCACAGAGTCGATCACGAGCCGCGGTCGATCGTTTCGTTCGCTGCCTCGTGACAACGCTGACGCTGATCGATCCAGGTCGGTCATCGCGGCACGTACGACGCATACAGCCCGTTTTCATTGGTTAATGATGAGAAGCGCGGGCTCCATCAGCTCACAACAATACTACGTACTCCTACACTAGTATAGTACTGCACTCCCAAAGTACCAGTTCCATTATTGCTCCTGCGTCGCAGGTCGTTTTGCTCCCACTTAAATTAAGAACTCTAGCTCGCTTTCGGCAAACTATGATATGAGTTATGAGATGAGATGATCGCGCGGCGTGGGCGCGATATGCCTGACACCGACCTGACCAAGCGACGATGCATGCATCCATCACTGCCCAAGCTTTATACGGCTGGCCATGTGCTAGCTGGAATGCGACAGCAGAAAACTGCACCGCATATCACCCCGTACGTACACGTGCGTCTCGCTGCGAGTATACTTCACGTCGTGACAAGCTACCTCGGTGTCCTTTGTGCGCGTACCTACGTTTGCGTAGTACTACTACTGTAGGCAAGCTGTACGTGTGGGTTTACGTATCGTTCCATCGGTACGTACGCATGACTCTTCATTATACCTGGCCATTTATCGGCCCGGGCCGTGTCAAAAATACCACGACGCAAAAACCCAGGCCCGAGCTCGACACAGCCCGGTCGTCGGGCTTAGTTTTTGGGTCCAAGCCTGGTCCAAGCCCAGAAAAGCCCGACCCGGCCCGGCAGGCCCAATCCGGTGTAGGCGTAAACTTGGGTTTCATCAGGTTCGAGTCCGGTCCGGCCCGATCACCGGACTCAAAATCTAGGTCCGAGCCCGGTCCGTGGGCAAGATCGAGCTGGGTCGGGTCGGGTTTTTTCGGTCGAACCGGGCTGTCCATGGCCAGGGCTACTTTTCATCGATCCCTGATATTATGATATTGTTTCTAACTTTTTCAAGAGAGAAACCCTCGAGCTTGTGTTGCACATAAGGCATCTTCAACTCCGTCTCTCAAACCATGTGTTCGTGCAAACGCAATTGCCCAAACCTGCATGTCATCCATAGCAGGTTTATCGGTTCACGAAGCAGTCCGGGCTATAGAGAAACAATAAGACGCGACACACGTATATTTACGGGCATCTAGTGCTAATGTACAGATGCAAAGGGGGATCACCACGTTCATGGGTGGATTCAGCCCCAGGCAGCCCGGGTGGCGGCTTGGGGCGTGAGGCCCAGGTTCTTTGATCACTGTAGCGAATACTGTAGATGTTTGCTACAGTACACAAAGGCTGCCTGGGCCATGGCCCATGTCGCCTGGGGCCTGGCCCATTCTTGGGTCCGCCACTGACCACGTTCATGATTGAACCCTAATGAGATGGATGTAGATTAGAGTACATGTGTATACACGAATACATAGGTCGCTCAACCCCCTCCCCCCGGGTGTAGTCGAAGCGACGACACTGACGCACGGACTAGACCGAAACTCTTCAAAAATCGACGTGGGCAAACCCTTCCTCATGATATCCACAAACCGCTGAGAGGTACGCACGTGCAAGAGCCACTTGCTCACGAACAAAGTAGATATACAACTCAATATGTTTGGTGCGGCGATGATGAATGGGGTTGGCGGAGAGGTAGACGACATAGGCATTGTCACAATACACAATGGTGGCCTTGTCGACAGAGAGAAGTTGTCAAAGCCAGGAGCACTCGGCAACGATGTTAGTCACGACACTACACTCAGCCTTGGCACATGACAGGGAGACCGTGAGCTGCCGCTTGGACGACCAGGAGGTAAGTGATGGTCCAAAGTAGATACAGTATCCAGAGTTGAAACATCATGTGTCGGGGTAGCCAACTCAGTCTGCATCAGAGTATGCCACAATGTCCACAACTACTGAAGCGTGGAGCGAGGGGCCAAGATCCCTAGTACCACAAATGTAACGAAGAATCAGTTTCACCGCGGTCCAGTGATCATCACGAGGTGAATGCATATGAAGCCACACCCCATGTACTGCGTACTAAAATTATAGACGAGTGAGCGTTAGGTACTGAAGAACACCTACAATTGAGCGGTGGAACGGGGCATCTGACGCCGGTGAACCATCGATGGCAGAAAGCTTGGCATTCATGTCGATAGGGGTGGTCGCGGGTTTGCAAATGAGCACCCCAACGTGGTCAAGCAACTCATGAGCATACTTCCTCTGGTAAAGAAAGAACTCGTCGACGCGTCGCACCACCTCGATGTCGCGGTGCCTGATTGAACCCGTATAACGAGCGAGAAAGCAGGTACACATGATCAGGTATATGCCATTGACAAAACCAATGGGCTGCTAGCAATAGACGTGCTTGTCGAGATGCCCATGGAGAAAGGTGTTGAAAACATCCATCTGGTGCACCGGTCACACATGAGGCATCGTGAGGTGCAAGATGGTATGGATCGTACCGGGTTGGAGAACTGAGGCAAAAGTATCCATGAAGTCAACACCACTCGCTGACTAAAACCTCGAACCATGCAACCCGCTTTGTAGCGCTCGAGTGTACCATCAGGACGAAGTTTGTGCTTGAACTCCCACTTGCCGGAGATGACGTTGGTGTCGCGCGGATGGGGAACAAGTTGCCATATCCTGTTGCGCTGTAGGGCGATGAACTCCTGCGTAGTTAGCATGCATGATACTACCTATGCTATTCCCATTGTGATCAGCCTTATTAGGCTGGTCACAATGGAAAGTATCATAAACTAGTATCATGCAAATTATATTAGTGTATGACACTACATCCACAATGCATAGTATCATAACTTAGTATCTCATTTATTGCCATGCATGCCACATACTAGTACAATATTTAATATGATATGTAATAATACTCAATACTCACTTTTCTTATTTAATTATGTGATTGACATGCATGATACTCCCTGGGTTCCTAAAAATATGTGTTCTTAAAGATTTCACTACGAACTACATACAATGCAAAATGAGTGTGAATCTACACTCTAGACTATGTCTACATACATTCGTATGTAGTGAAATCTCCAAAAAAACTTATATTTGGGAACAGAGGGACACTAATAGAAAACAGGGCTTTGAAACGGCCAGAATATTGCATTAGTACCGGTTTGGTTACGAACCGGGACCAATGGGTGCATCAGTCCCGGTTCGAGCGGCTAGGGCGTCGGCCGAGCCTCGACAGGAACCAGTCCCGGTTCGTATGACCCCTTTAGTCCCGGTTCCAGACACAAACTGGGACTAAAGGGGCTCGCTCCTAGCCCAGTCCCTTTAGTCCTGGTTGGTGGTAGGAACGGGGACTATATAGGCACCTTTAGACCCGGTTCTAGCCACCAACCGAGACTTATACAACGGCTATATATATGCTCGCCCCTGCCCGCTCACTCCGCTGTTTTTTGGCCGGATTGCATTTTGGAGGTGTGTTGCTCTCTATTCTCACCTACTATGCACATGAGGTGTTCGATGAAATGCCTCAGCCACACTTGAGTTTTCCCCTCTCCAATCTCGACCTCCAATCTACATTTTCCTCAAGATTTGTTTAGGTTTGGCGGTGCACCAACTACACAAGTGTTCTAAAAGGTTTGGCGATGTTATTTTTCAGTAATAACATTTGATCACTACTGTACTTTGGTTTTAATGTGATGATGAACTTGTATTAATTTGATCACTTCTCTATTGATGATGTTCTGTAATGGTTTTTGATACATTTAATTATCAATGCACGCAGATGAACCGACAATGGATGTATGGTGACCGACGCACCTCCAAGTACATTGATAGCCTGCATAATTTCCTCGAAGTGGCCGAGGCAAATAAGCAAAATGGTTTTATGTATTGTCCATGTACTGTCTGTGGGAATACGAAGGATTACTCCAACTCTAAAACCCTCCACTTCCACCTGCTTGAAGAGAGTTTCATGCCACACTATAATGTTTGGACCAAGCACGGAGAAAGAGGGGTTATGATGGAAGACAACGAAGAAGAAGAGGATGATGACATCTATCATCCTATGTACCCTGAATATGGTGATACTGCAATAGGGGATGCTGAAGATCAAGAGGTACCAGATGTGCCCGATGGTGATCTTCGTCGGGTCATTGTTGATGCATAGAGAGAATGCAAAAGTGAAAGGGAGAAGTTGAAGTTCGATCGCATGTTAGAGGATCACAAAAAGGGTTGTATCCAAAGTGTGAAGATGGCAACACAAATCTCGGTACCACACTGCAATTGCTGCAATGGAAGGCAGAGAATGGTTTATCTGACAAGGGATTTGAAAATTTACTAAAAATAATGAAGAATAAGCTTCCAAAGGATAACGAATTGCCTGAAACTATGTACGGAGCAAAGAAGGTTATCTGCCCTCTAGGATTAGAGATGCATAAGATACATGCATGCCCTAATGACTGCGTCCTCTACCGCGATGAGTACGAGGAATTGAACGCATGCCCGGTATGCAGTGCATTGCGGTATAAGATCAGACGAGATGACTCTGGTGATGTTGAGGGCGAGCGCCCTAGGAAGAGGGTTCCTGCGAAGGTGATGTTGTATGCTCCTATAATACCAAGGTTGAAACGTCTGTTTAGAAACAAAGAGCATGGCAAGTTGTTGCAATGGCACAAAAAAGAGTGTAAGAAAGACGAGAAGTTGAGAGCGCCCGTTGACGGGTGAGGGAGTCCTGGATTAGGGGGTCCTCGGATAGCCGACCTATTGTTTATGGGCCAGACTGTATGGGCTGCAAAGTGGACATCGGATGCTCGAAAACCACCTATGCCAGATGGAAGCCTCGAGGAGCCATGAAGTATTCTCCAAGTTATTAGCTGTAGTTAGGAATGTTTATCTCTTTGGCATGTAACCGACCATGTGTAAACCTAGGACACCCTCGACGTCTATTTAAGCCGGAGGGTTTAGGGGTATAGCAAGGACAACTCATCTAGGGTTAGACACACGATTTCGAGGTAGATCAACTTTGTAACTCCTTACACCATCAATATAATCAAGAAGGACGTAGGGTATTACCTCCATTGGAGGGCCCGAACCTGGGTAAACTCATGTCCCCTTCGTCTCCTGTTACTGTCGATCCTAGTCTCATAGTTCGGGACCCCCTACCCGAGATCCGCCGATTTTGACACCGACATTGGTGCTTTCATTGAGAGTTCCTCTGTGAGCGCCGAAGGAATCGATGGCTCAACCCATCGCACGTCGCGAGATCTGTATCGAGGGAATTCTTGCCCCCGATCAGAATTTCGTCGACAATGACATCTTGTCACATGCCGGCCCGGTCGGCTGTCAAAGCCAGATCGGAAGGTTTCCCCCCAATCAGAGTATCAAGTTCGGAACCCTAGAGTTCGTGGCTGATTCACGGGGAACACTCGTTCCAGTGGAACCTTCAACCTTCGAAGAAGAACCTGTAAGTCCAGATGCTTTGACGTCCAAGACATCAGGCCCCACGATGGAACAGAACACGGATCCGCCTCTGCGTAACTCTGGAGCCATCACACCGCTTGACGAATCCACTTGTATCAGCGACACGCATCCTTCCATCGCCTCGTTCTTAAACGAGTCGTTCAATCAGATCGAATCTATGCGTATATCGGATGACTAGATTCCGATCTATGATCGGCTCGGTATCAGACCTGATGACAGGGAGATTCATGTCCCTCCGGTCACCCACCTTGTTGCTACCGTCGAGTGTCCAGCCGTGGATTCTGCCCAACAGCCGGAATTGAAAACCGTCTATACCCCGGTCCTCGATCTCCAAGACCTCGTCGGTGAATCAAAGGCGGGGAATCGCTCTAAAACTGGACCGTCACCTATCCAGGACCCGTCGCATGATCTGGGAATGGCAATTCCAAACACTCATGGCGACATGGAACCAATTTTTTCCCACCCACCGCCCAAGCTGATCTTCCAACTACCGTGCCAAAGCCCATGTCTTTGGACTTTAGGGATATCAAGCAAATACAAGGAGAATTAGTCCACCACTTTTGGGCAAGACTCCTACTCACTAGGAGTAGAGTAAAAGTTCTTAGTGACCATGATGTAATGGCAATCTTCATTCATAATTGCCATGACGAAGGGATTCTCAATGCCCTGGCCCGCCGACGCATAAGCGACTTTTTGGAGTTATCCGAATTGGTACAGAAGTACTGTGCCATGGAGAGTGTATGGCAATCCGAACGATTGTTCTCGGAACCAATCTTCTCCGAATACCCTAGAGGAGCTCGGAAAAAGAGGACACCTCCAAAACGGCCATCCATGTATGAACCCGTTGAGAAAAGAAACAAGTCCCTTTCTAGGACTAGCACCATCCTCGACGAACTCTTGGATAAACCCCGCCCCATTCATTCTGTGTTGTTGAACACAAACCCTACTCACAGCCTTCGAGCTTGCTGGGTCATCAGGCAAGTCGCAAAAAGTGGCGAGGCCATCCTCGCCAACCGGATTTAATGACGAAGTCCTGATGGTCTATGAGATCTTCCCCTCAAGGAGCAGGCGTAAAAGAGCTCTTAGGGAGCATGATCAAGTCTACCACATGGCAGCAACTAGCCCATGGACAAACGTATCGATTACTTTCGGGGACACTGACCAGCCGCCCATCCTCCCCGGCCATTCATCATCCTCTCTAGTATTGAATCCCATCATTGATGGATACAGGCTACATAAGGTGTTAATGGACGGCGGCAGTGGTCTTAACCTCATATACAAGGACACTCTGGAAAAAATGCAGTTCGACCGATCCCGCATCGAACATAGAAACACAACCATCCAGGGAATTATCCCAGGGAAAGATGCACGTCGTTCCGGATGTATCATCCTGGACGTTGTGTTCGGTACGTCTGGAAACTACCGATCTGAAGAACTTCTCTTCCACATCATACCCTTCCGAAGTGGCTATCATGTCCTATTGGGACGCGATGCCTTTACAAAGTTCCAGGCTATCCCCCATTACGAGTACATGAAACTCAAAATGCCAGGACAGAATGGAGTGATCCCGATCGCGAGCAATATGAATATAGCCCTTCGGGCCGAAAACAAAACGGCAACACTTGCCCTCGAGGCATTAGCGGAAACTTTTGCCGCCGAAGAGTTGACCGCTTTACGGTCGACGGTCAATAGGGACGATGTGATCCTTAGCAAGAGGCCCAAATCCACGTCCTTTAAACCCGCAGAGGAAATCGTCAAATTTCAGCTGCTTCCAATGGATCCCAATGAAACAACGTCCATCGGAGCCCATCTTGATCCCCTTATGGACGAAGCATTGTGGAATTTCCTCCCTGACAATTGGGACATTTTCGCTTGGCATCCTTTCGATATGCCTGGAATCCCATGACGGCTCGCCGAACATAGCTTAAACATTATTCCGGGTTTTAAGACCATGAAACAGACCATGTGCCGCTTCTCCGGGCCTAAACGACAAGCCATGGGTGAAGAATTAGCCAAATTGCTCGAGGCCGGGTTTATTTGGGATATTAAACACCTCGAGTGGCTAGAAAACCTAGTGATGGTACCTAAGAAAGGCAACTCCCGGCGGCTGTGTGTCGATTTCAAAGACCTCAACAAAGCATGCCCCAAGGACCCTTTCCCCTTACCACGCATATACCAGATCATTGATGCCACAGCCGGACATGATTTGTTGTGTTTCCTCAATGCTTACTCCGGATACCATCAAATTAAAATGAAGGAATTTCGATCAAGCAGCTACTGCATTCATCACCCCCTACAGGCCATTTTGCTTCAACACGATGCCCTTTGGGCTAAAAACGCCGGGGCCACATACCAGCGCATGATCCAAACCTGCCTCTCTACACAGGTCGAAAAGACTGTCGAGGCATACGTGGACGATGTGGTAATCAAAACCAAACACGTCGACCAGTTGATCGACGACCTATGTCAAACTTTCACTAATTTACGCAAATATGATATACGGCTCAATCCGGAGAAAATATGTATTCAGAGTTCCCTCCGGTAAGCTACTTGGATTCATCGTCTCCCATAGAGGAATAGAGGCAAATCCAGCTAAAGTCCATGCTCCATCAGAACTTGCAATTCCCACAGAGTTGAAGCATGTTCAGAGGCTAGCCGGGTGCGTAGCGGCGTTAAGCCGCTTTACCTCTCGCCTCGAAGAAAAAGCTTTGCTGCTCTATAAGCTGCTGAAACGGACCAACAATTTCGAATGGACCGATGAAGCAGCAGCTGCGTTGGAGGAAATCAAAGCAATACTCGCAACCAACCCCATACTCACGGCACCAGGCACCGGTGAGCCCATATTGTTATACATATCGGCCAGAAACAATGTCATCAGTGCGGTGCTCATCATTGAACGAGATGAGGAGGGACATAAGTTCCGGACTCAGAAGCGGTATATTATGTGTCAGAGGTACTAACGCAGTGCAAGTCCAGATACCCAAATTATCAAAAAATAGCCTATACTGTATTCATGGCATCGAGCAAACTCCAACACTACTTCCAGGAGTGCACGGTAATGGTGGCATCGGAAGTCCCCTTGAATGATATAATAAACAACAGGGATGCCACCAGTCGCATAGCCAAATGGGCCATTGAGCTCCTTCCCTTCGAAATAACCTACTAGCCATGCCGCACCATTAAATCTCGGGTACTGGCAGACTTCTTGGCCGAATGGACAGAGGCCAAGCTCCCCAAGGGGTATAGAGCATACTCCCATTGGACGATGTACTTTGATGGATCCAAGACCTTGGCCGGTCTGGGGGCTGGAGTTATACTCACACCCCCCACAGGCGACAACGTACAGTACGTGTTGCAAATCATGTATGTTGACTTCAACAATGTCGCCGAATATGAAGCTCTTGTTCATTGTCTTTGGATGGCGGTGTCGATGGGCATACGACGGCTAGTGGTACGGGGAGACTCAAATCTGGCAATATCCCAAATTAACGGCAAATTCTATGCCAAAAATCCAAAGATGGCGGCATATAGAAACGCCGTCCTCAAGATATCTACTCAGTTTGAGGGGTTGGAATTCCACCCATGTTGATCTAGACAACAACCAAGCCGCCGATGTGCTGGCCCGTATAGGAGCCAAGCGCGATCCCGTCCTGAGAAACACCTTCCCGGAACAGCTTTTCAAGCCCTCCGTAGTGTGGTAGGACGACGATAATGGCACCGGTCCAAATACGGTGGACGAAGTTGTTACCCCCATAAATGAGCCAGATGATGGCATCATCGGCGGCTCAACGATGAATGAGACACCCTCAGCCCATGAAGTAATGGCAATAATTGCATCGTGGACAGAGCCCTTCCTTGCTTACCTTATTCACAAGGAACTCCCCGACGATCAAACGGAGGCATGGCGCATAGTTCGGAGATCCAAGGCCTACAAAGTACACGAGGGTGAGTTATACAAGAAAAGCACCACCGGAGTATTACAAAGGTGCATATCCGAGGAAGAAGGACGGGAGCTCCTCGCCGAAATTCATGCAGGCATGGGCGAGCATCACGCCGCGGCAAGATCACTTGTCGGCAAGGCCTTCCAATCTGGTTTCTTTTGGCCTACAGCTCGGACGGACGCCCGGTCACTTGTTAAACATTGCGTTGGGTGTCAACTCTTCGCGAATCAAAGTCACATGCCCCCTACAGCTCTTCGAACTATTCCGATTACTTGGCCTTTTGCGGTCTGGGGGATGGACATGGTTGGACCCCTTAAAGGGGGAACCAAGAAAAATAAATACCTACTGGTCATGGTTGGCAAGTTCACCAAATGGATAGAAGCAAAGCCGATTAAGTCGGCTAAAACTGGACCAGTGATCGACTTTATATCTAGCGTAGTACACCATTACGGTGCCCCGCATAGTATAATATCGGATAATGGATCCAACTTCACGGCCCAAGAGGTCAAGGACTGGTGCGCAAAAATGGGCATAAAGCTTGATTACACATCGGTCTATCATCCGCAGACCAATGGACAAGTCGAGTGAGCAAACAGCCTCATTATGAGCGGCATCGAGCCACGTTTGGTCCGATCTCTTCACGAGTCCGACTGTCATTTGGTGGAGGAACTCGACTCTGCTCTATGGGGCCTATGTACCACCCCGAATAGATCAATAGGCTACACGCCATTTTTATGGTCTATGGGGCAGAGGTAGTTCTTCCCTGCGATATTATCCACGATGCACCAAGGGTGCGCATGTATGAGGAAAAGGAGGCCGAGTTGGATCGGCAGGTGATGACCCACAAGTATAGGGGATCTATCGTAGTCCTTTCGATATGTAAGAGTGTCGAACCCAATGAGGAGCATAAGGAAATGACAAGCGGTTCTCAGTAAGGTATTCTCTGCAAGCACTGAAATTATCGGTAACAGATAGTTTTGTGATAAGATAATTCGTAACGCGTAGCAAGTAACAATTGTAACAAAGGTGCAGCAAGGTGGCACAATCCTTTTTATAGCAAAGGAAAAGCCTGGACAAACTCTTATATAAATCAAGGCACTCCCGAGGACACATGGGAATTTCTGTCAAGCTAGCTTTCATCATGCTCATATGATTCGCGTTCGCTACTTTCATAATTTGATATGTGGGTGGACCGGTGCTTGGGTGCTGCCCTTACATGGAAAAACCTCCCACTTATGATTAACCCCTCTCGCAAGCATCTGCAACTTCGAAAGAAGAATTAAGATAAATCTAACCATAACATGAAACACGTGGATCCAAATCAGCCCCTTACGAAGCAACACATAAACTAGGGTTTAAGCTTCTGTCACTCTAGCAACCCATCATCTACTTATTACTTCCCAATGCCTTCCTCTAGGCCCAAACAATGGTGAAGTGTCATGTAGTCGACGTTCACATGACACCACTAGAGGAGAGACAACATACATATCATCAAAATATCAAACGAATACCAAATTCACATGATTACTTATAACAGGACTTATCCCATGTCCTCAGGAACAAACGTAACTACTCAAAAAGTGTATTCATGTTCATAGTCAGAGGAGTATTAATGATCATCAAGGATCTGAACATATGATCTTCCACCAAGTAAACCAACTAGCATCAACTACAAGGAGTAATCAACACTACTAGCAACCCACAGGTACCAATCTGAGGTTCTGAGACAAAGATCGGATACAAGAGATGAACTAGGGTTTGGAGAGGAGATGGTGTTGATGAACATGTTGATGGATATTGACCCCCTCTCGATGAGAGGATCGTTAGTGACGACAATGGCTTCGATTTCCCCCTCTGGGAGGGAAGTTTCCCCGGTAGGATCGCCCTGCCGGAGCTCTAGATTGGTTCTGCCCAAGTTCCGCCTCGAGACGGCGGTGCTTCGTCCCGAAAGCTATGTTCTGATTTTTTACAGGTCGAAACCCTCAATATATCAGAAGATGGGCATCGGAGGGCTGCCAGGTGGGCCACAAGCCTGAGGGGCGCGCCCAGGGGGGTAGGGCGTGCCCTGCAGGCTTGTGGCTGCCTGGTGGGTCCCTGATGTATTTCTTTCACCCAATATTTTTTATATATTCCAAAATAATTCTCCGTAGATTTTCAGGATTTTTGGAGTTGTGCAGAATAGGTATATCAGATTTGCTCCTTTTCTAGTCCAGAACTCCAGCTGCCGGCATTCTCCCTCTTCATGTAAACCTTGTAAAATAAGAGAGAAAAGGCATAAGTATTGTACCAAAATGTGTAGTAACAACCCATAATGCAATAAATATCAATATAAAAGCATGATGCAAAATGGACGTATCAACTCCCCCAAGCTTAGACCTCGCTTGTCCTCAAGCGAAAGCCGAAATCGATAAATATGCCCACATGTTTAGAGATAGAGGTGTCGATAAAATAAAATATGGACATGAAGGCGTCATGATCATATCTAGAACAGCAACATATATCTACATATAATTTCTTATGCTAAAGTAACAATTCATTCAATGGTAAAGTACAAATCAAGAACTCTATTGAGAACCGACGAACTACGATCTCAGTCATTGAAGCAATTCCAATTTACATAATGTAGGAAAGAGTCAATATGAGAGCTTGTAAAGCAAATGCACATACTCAATCATCTTTAGTCTTTCACAATTGCTAACACTCACGAGGTACCTATGAGGTTAAAGCTTCAATCGGACACAGAGGAAGACAGGGGCTTATAGTGTTGCCTCTCAACTATTTACCTCAAGGGTAATATCAACAGTAATAACTCATGCTCGTCCACTTCTGAGTGGATATATGTGCCTAGATCATTCCCCAGCACATGATGCTTTCCAGAAGATAAAGGCAAACTAGAAAAAGTGATGGAGATCACCACGACTCTTGCATAAAGGTAAGTGCTAGAAAATAAAAGTAACAGATAGGCCCTTCGCAAAGGGAAGCAGAGGTTGCCATGCGCTTTTATAGTTGGATGCACAATCCCTTAATGCAAAAGAACGTCACTTTATATTGGCCCTTGTGATAGAGAACTTTATTATGCAGTCTGTCGCTTTTATTTCTTCCCTATCACAAGTTCGTATAAAGTTTATTTTCCTCACACTAATAGATCACACATATTTAGAGAGCAATTTTTTATTGCTTGCATCGATGACAACGTACTTGAAGGATCTTATTCAATCCTTAGGTAGGTATGGTGGACTCTCATGGCAAAACTGGGTTAAGGGTGTTTGGATGCAAAAGTGGTATCTCTACTTGGTGCGGAAGTTTTGGCTAATATGAGGTGGAAGCAAGAGACACATGTTGATGGATCTATACCAATATAAGTTCTATTAGGAAATAAGCAAACATAAACCCTTATGTTGTCTTCCTTGTCCAACATCAACTTCTTAACATAAATATTTTAATGAGTGCTCACAATCATAAAAGATGTCCAAGATAATATATTTATATGTGAACCTCTCTTTCTTTATAACTTCCTTTTAATTGCCCCAGTGACCAACACCTTTTGTCAACCCACAACAGGTTTCAATCGACATACTTCTTATATGTGAAGTCATCACTCCCCATAAGATCATCATATATACTCTTTGCTTTTATTCTATTCTTCTTTCTACTTCATCTTTCTCAAGACGAAGATCATACCAAATAGCAAAGCCCTCAACTCAAAAGTACTTTTTATTATATAACTCACGGACTTGCTTACATAGGAGGAATCATAAAGCAAAAACTCAAAACTAGATCACACGAAAACTCTATTCTACTAGATCAAGATATAACCAAAAGGATCGAACTAAGAAAAGATGATAAAAACAAAAATAAAAAATAAAAATAAAAATAAAAGATGTGATGGTGATACGATACCGAGGCACCTCCCCAAAGCTTGTCTCAAGCCAAGGGGAGTGCCCATACCCATGTGTTTAGTTGTCTTGCTTCGGAGGTGGTGATGTTGGAGTTGTTGATGAGGTTGAAAGCTTGTGTAGTTTCCTCCTAAGCATAAAATTATGTTCCCTCTGGTCGTTCACCTCCTGCTCGAGCTTGAATATCCTTTGACATAATTCTTCCTTGCTCTCCTGCAGGAAACGAGAAGGGATAAATAGAACCTTGGGTTTTTGCCTGGTGTTTGGAAGGCTTGAATTCTTGAACTCCACGTGCATATCTCCTGACTGAGGCAGGGGCATCTTCTTCATCCGAGCTTTGTTCCTCATACTTGCCTTCTTGTTCCTCCTCCGAGAACAATCCATAAGGATCTAAGTCCCGGTAGCGCTTGGGATTGGCAAGATAATGCGATATATAGCTCTCCCCATCAGAATCTTGGGACGACATATTGGTCTAAGTCTGCTGCGAAAACAGCTCAAAGAGAAAACATGAGGTATTGGCGTGATACGAGAGTCAAAACCTTCGGGAGATTATATAATGAATTTTTACCGACCCGAAGGAGTATGACACAAGAAAACGAAGTCCATATGGCACACGAGGTGGCCACAAGCCCTAGGGGCGTGCCCAGGGGGGTAGGGCGCGCCCTGTAGGCTTGTCGCCTCCTCGTGCACTATTCGGACTACTATAAATTGTCCTAATTTTTTAAATATTCCAAAACAGATAAAAATTGCCATTGAAAAGTTTTGGAGTCTTTTTACTTACCGTACCACATACCTATTCCTTTTCAAAGTCTGAAATGTTCTGGTAAGTCTCCCTAATGTACTCCTCCGGAGTTATGGTATTGATGATACTGGTTTCGACATTTATGGGAGTACTTGAGATATAATATTTGATTCTTTGACCATTCACCACCTTCGGGTTTGTGCATATGGTGTTGTTAGTCTTGATGGCACCAGAATGGTTTACCTCCTCGATAACGTCAGGACCTTCCCACTACTGGAATCAAACATTTTGCCGTCTGCCAGCGCTTTGCCGTCTGCTAGCAGACGACAAAGAGTCTGTTTGCCGTCTATCTTCCCAAAGCAGACGACAGAGAACCAGCTGATGGCAATGACCCTCTTTGCCGTCCGCTGGCGGACGGCACAGAATTCTTTGCCGTCAGCCAGCGGACGGCAAAGACCAGAGTGGGCCCCATGGGGCACGACACTGGCTAGGTCAACCTCCTCACTTCTTTGCCGTCTGCTGGTGGACGGCAAAGAATTCTTCGCCGTCCGCTAGCAGACGACAAAGAAGTGAGGAGGGCCCACAAACGTCACGGCGTGGGCGGGCTAACTGCAAGGGCCCACCCCACCTCTTTGCTGTCCGCTGGCAGACGGCAAAGAGAATAACTCATATAACGGGCCGTTAACCCCCTCCTCTCTCTCTCTTCTCTCTCTCCCTCTCTCTCTCCTGCCGCCGCTGCTGCACTCTGCTCCCCCGCCCCTCCCCTCCGCCGCCCCGCACCGCCCCCCTCCGCTGTCCCGCACCGCCCCCCGGCGCCTGCCCCGTCGCTGGCCGCCTTGCACCGCCCCTCCGCCCCCGGAGCCTGCCCCGTCGACCGCCCCTACCCCACGCGGCCCCGATCCGCCTCCCGCCGCGCGCCGCCACCAACGCCCCCCGACCACCAGCCGCCCCGCGGCCCAGCGGCCCGCTGCCCCCGACGCCCTCGCCGCCCCGCCGCCCCGGTGCCCCGCCGCCCCAATCCTGTGAGCTCTCCTGGCCCCTGTTTTTTTTTCTTTTTTTGCTGTTAGTTAGGTTAGTTACTACTGTTAGTTAGGTTAGTTAGATTAGTTCTAGGTTTGTTAGGTTAGTTCTAGGTTAGGTAGGTTAGTTTCTACGTTAGTTAGGTTAGTTATGGAAAAAAATTTATTAGGAGAAGAAAAGAAGACGAATAGAAGAAATAAGCATGAAGAATCAGAGGACGGAGAGAAGTAAAAAGGGGGAGAGAGAAAAGAGGAAGGAAAGAAAGAACGAAGCAGAGAACTACGACGAAGGCTGGCGGCGGGGGTGAGGAGAGAGAAGAAGCCAGGGGGATGAAACGAAGGACAGGGAGTCCCCCTCCCACAGCAGACGGGACCGGCCCTCGGCGAAAAAAAGAAGCAGAGCGTACAACAAAAGAGAGAGAGAAGAAGAAGAGAATAAAGTCAGGAGGGGACGGAGAAGAAGAAGAGGAAAAAAGGAAAGGAAGAAGAAGAAGAGGAGGAGAAGAAACAAGAAGAAGAAAAAAGAGGAGAGGAGGAGAAGAAGAAGAGGAAAAAGGAAAGGGGGAAGAAGAGGAAGACCACGACCCCGACCCCGACCCCGACACCCTGACCCCGACCCCGACCCCGACCCCGACACCCCGATACGACACCCCGACACCCCGAGACCCCGACACAGCACCCCGACCCCGACACCCCGACACAGCACCCCCGACCACGACACAGCACCCCGACCCCGACACGACACCCCGACACCCCGACATGGCACCCCCGACCACGACACAGCACCCCGACCCCGACACGACACCCCTGACACCCAACCCCGACACGACACCCCCGACACGCCGACCCCGACACGACACCCAACACCCTGACACGGCACCCCCGACCACGACACAGCACCCTGACCCCGACCGGACACCCCGACCCCGACACGACACCCCCGACAGGCCGACCCCGACACGACACCCGACACCCTGACACGGCACCCCCGACGCTACTAACCCCCAACCTCCGACGCCACCAATCCTCAACCCCCGACGTCATCGACCCCAACCCCCGACACAACACCCCGACACCCCGACACCCCGACACCCCGACACGACACCCTGACACGACACCCCGACCCCGACACGACACCCCCCACACCCCGACCCCGAAACGACACACCCCACACCCCGACCCCGACACGACACCCCTCACACCCCGACACGACACCCCCACACCCCGACATGACACCCACAACACCCCGACCCCGACACGACAACCCGACCCCGACATGACACCCCCGACGTCGATGGAACCCTGAATAGCAAGTATCGTTGGTGCGAGATACATGTGGCCGTCGGTGTCGAACACTGCATCCATCTCCCACAAGTTACGCTAGCGTCTGTCGTCCCGCAGCAACAGTTCTCGGGGTCGATGGCGGTTGAACACCTATGCGAATTTGTCTTGCAGCCTCTGCGATGACGATTAAAAGCCAAGTGTTGAAACTTGAAACACCCTAACTGACTCAAGTCGGTTTGGTTGTTTGAAGTTTCAAAACTTGGCTTTGATCCTCATCGCAGAGGCTGCCAGACAAATTCGCATAGGTGTTCGACCGTCATCAGCCCCTAGAACTATTGCTGCGCGCGGGACACCGGGCGCCGGCGTCACTTGTGGGATGTGGATCTAGTGTTCAACGCCGAGCGCCACATGTATCTCGCACCGATGATACTTGCTATTTAGGGTTTCATCAACGTCGAGGAACCCCCTAACCCGATACCACGACACGACACCCCCGACCCCCGACCCCGACACGACATCTCGACCCCGACACGACAACCCCGACACCATGACACGACACCCCCGACCCCCGACACCTCTTCGGCCTCCTGTTGACCGAAAGGGTGCTCTTTGGCCTTCCAGAGGCCGACGGGGTCATATATGTGTGAATTATGAGTTAGGTCATATAATTTCCGATTTTGTTATGAAAAACATCATATATATATATATATATATATATATATATATTTGTGTTCATCGGGTGGATTTAAATGTGCAGTTGTTTTGTTGCTTCGAGGGTTTGGTGTTCGACAACCTCCCCGTGCGTTCGACGAGCTCCGCCCCTGCGTTCATGGGTGAGCACAAATGACATCTCCTCCTCCCCCTTCATTTGCTATGTTCCGGTCTTCGTGCCAATGAAACTTGCTAGCTATAGGTAGATTGAATCATCAGTATGCGTGAACACTATGCGTCTCCCGTTCGAAAGGGTTACATCTATAAATATGCATACATTTGCATATTTATAACCGTGATTCTTTCGAATTGTCCAACGTTATCCATGGACAGGCCGAGTATGTGTAGATTGTGTTCGTTTTCCCATGTGCTCTGCTCCGGACCCGATGCAGAATTTCATCAGTGCCTCCCTGTTGTTCTCCGGGTACACATCCTCTTTGCTTATTGCCGAGACATGTATCAGGAGAACAACGGGGAGGTGCTGCCGAAATTTTGCATCAGATCCGGAGCAGAGCATGGGAAAACGAACCCAATCTACACATACTCGGGTGGGATTAGGACCTATCTTTACCTACTAGTGTCTAGGTTGCATCGACGTAATGAAACTGACAATCTCTATTAACTGATGAATATGATTTGTTGAATTATGTATATATTTTGTGTGTGTCCAGTAGCTAGGCATTATGAGTGATCGTGGGTGGATGTATACCGGTCACACTAGTCAGAAAGACATGACCCGTGAATGGTTAACAAAAACCAAGGAGTTTTTGAGAGTCGCATTTGCAAATGGACAGAAAACAACCTGGTGCCCTTGTGTCGACTGCGACAACTATAAGAAGAAGTCAGAGTTTGAAATGATCAAACACCTACAGAAGTGGGGTTTTATGCCTAATTATATGGTCTGGACATTTCATGGTGAGTCTGCCCAACGTGCCAGAGCTGAGGTGCTTCGTCGTCGCACCGACAAGCATGGTACCGGGATCGAAGACATGGTGCAAGACTTTGATGATGCTCGGGATTCGGACGATGAGATGGAGGAATCTGCAAATGCCTTTTATGAAATGTTGGAGTCTTCAAAACGTCCTCTCCACGAGCACACTGAGCTTTGTCATCTGGATGCCATCGCGCAAGTAATGGCTCTAAAGGCTCAGTCCAACCTAGGCAGAGAATGCTACGACGCGATTATGACGATATTTGGACGCTTTCTACCCAAAGGTCATGTATTGCCACCAAACCTGTACCAGTCGGACAAAATCCTGCGTGCGCTTAAGATGCCCTATGATAAGATAGATGCATATGAGAATGGATGTGCCTTATTTAGGCTTCAGTATGCGGGCTTGAACTATTGCCCCATTTGCAATGCTTCCAGATATGTTCTGGTAGACAACGGTATGGGTGAGAAGAGTCAGACAAAAATCCCCATTAATGTTCTTCGGTATCTGCCAATCATACCAAGACTTCAACGGCTTTTCATGGTCGAAGAGACGGCTAGACAGATGACGTGGCATAAATTGGGCAAAAGAACAGAACTGGATGCAGATGGGAATCCGATGTTGGGACACACTTCGGACGCTGTTGCGTGGAAGCACTTCGATGCATTACATAAGGATAAAGCGGCAGAACCAAGGCATCCTCGAGTTGCCATCAGCACGGATGGGTTCAATGTGTATGGTATGACGGCAGCACAATACAGTTGTTGGCCTGTATTTGTCATTCCACTCAATCTCCTCCCCGGAGAGATTATGAAAAGAAAGAACATTTTCCTGACCATGATAATTCCAGGGCCCAAATATTCGAGGAAGAATATGAATGTGTACATGCAACCACTTAAGGATGAATTACAAGAAGCCTGGGATAATGGGATGAAGACATACGACGCCGCTACAAAAAAGAACTTCAAAATGCATGTGTGGTACATGTACTCGATGCATGACTTGCCGGCGTATGCGCTATTCGTTGGCTGGTATGTGCATGGAAGGTTTCCGTGCCCCACATGCAAGGCAACTCTTCAGTTCCGTTGGCTGGAGGCGGGTCGTAAGTTTTCTTGCTTCGACATGCATAGACAGTTCCTGGATCCTGACCATAAGTTTAGAAAAGACAAGAAGAATTTCATGAAAGGTAGAGTTGTCAAAAACATTGCACCACCTGCGTTGAGAGGCCAACAGATCCTGGATCAGATAAACGCTCTCGAGCCGGATCCAAATCGTCCAGGGTATTTCAAAGGGTATAATACGGAACACGCCTGGACTCACAAGATATGTTTGTGGGATCTGCCTTACTTCAAAGACCTCCTTTGCCCACACAACATTGACGTGATGCACACTGAAAAGAATGTCGTGGAGGCCCTTTTTGGTACATTGTTCAGCATAGAGGGGAAGTCGAAGGATAATCCTAAGGATAGAGTCGACCAGGAGGCTCTATGTGATAGACCGTTACGAAACATTCAACAACCGAAAGGAAAGAAGAACTAGAGGAAGACAAAGGCATGGTTCAATCTTGGAAGGCCAGCTATGAGGGAAATGATCTTGTGGGTGCAAATGCAGTTGATGTTCCCCGATGGGTATGCAGCGAATCTAAAGAGGGGAGCGAGTCTTGAAAAATTGAAAATATTTGGTCTCAAGAGTCATGATTGGCACAGATGGCTTGAGCGGGTAATGTCGGTGAGTTTGCGTGGCTTTATCCCTAAGGATGAATGGCTAGTACTGGCAGAGTTGAGCTATTTCTTCCGTGCTCTTTGTACGAAAGAACTATCGCCTGACGTGCTAGACGAACTGGAAGAGTTGGCACCGGAGTTGATCTGCAAGTTAGAAAAGATCTTTCCACCGGGCTTCTTTAACCCAATGCAGCATTTGATTTTGCATCTCCCGACCGAGGCAAGATTGGGGGGGGGGCGTGCAAAATTGTTGGTGCTTCTCAACTGAGAGGATGCAGAAGACGCTTCGAGCAAAATGTAAAAATAAACGTAGAGTTGAAGCATCGATGGCCGAGGCATTCATTACTGAGGGGGCGACAAACTTTGTGACAGCACACTACACAGCCCAGAATCGTCATTTGCATAATTCAAAGCCTCGGTACAATGATGGCGACTGTGAAAAAGGTCGATCCAACCTCAGCCTATTCAAAGGGAAGCTCGCACCAGCCGGTGCTTCGAAATCATTAGGGTTGGATGTCGAAGAATGGCGGACCATTTTGTTGTATATCCTCAACAACCTAACAGAAGTGCAGCCGTATATCGAGTAAGTTCTCGGTACATTGTTTCACAACTTCTAATTCCTTTGAAATGCTCTTATTCCCGGATATGTGATACAGTCGATACGTCGCCAAATTCTCGGCTGGAGCGGTGATCCAAAAGGATTCCATCGAAGAGTATGAGCTTCTGGCAAAGCATGGAGGCAGCTATCCCGGTTTCATCTCTTGGTTCAAGCAAACGGTAATTTCCATTAATTAGACGATTTCATTTCTTCGCCTAGTTTGCGGCTAATGCAACAATCCTTTGGTATTAAACTTGTAGGCTAATGCAGAGTCCATGGACTCTGAATTGAGACAAGTCCCTAATGGTTTTGACTTTAAGGTCCGTTCATTTGACAAATACGACATCAATGGGTATCGCTTTCGTACTTTTGGCAAAGAGCTCTCTATGGCCGACCGAAAGACTACAAATTGTTGTGTCTCCGCTGTCGGTGAAGGAGGGGTCGAGTATTACGGAAGAGTTGAAGCAATTTATGAACTTACATTCTTTGGTAAAAACCCACCAAACATCGTAGTCTTCAAATGTTATTGGTTCTAGCCGAAGGAGACTAGAAGGACTCATGAACATATAGGGCTAGTCGAAATCAAACAAAGCACCCATTTGGATGTTCCCGATGTCTATATTACGGCTCAACAGGCGACCCAAGTTTTCTATCTACCATGGGCCTGCCAAACGGATCCAAATTTGAAAGGTTGGGATGTCGTTTATGATGTGCCGCCACATTTTAGACCACCTCCCCTCAATGAAGATGATTATGAACCTCACATTAACCCAGGCACATATGAAGGAGAATTCTTCCAAGAAACACGTGTTTCCAAAAAACGCTTCAAGAACCGCTCTACTTCACCCCAGAACATTGAAGTTGACAGCGACAGTGAACCCGACTTCACCCCTGAGCAGGAACAAGAAGAGACGGAAGAAGAGGTTACTGCTGCGGATGACCTGACAATGCTTGACCGATTACATAGAGGCCTTCCACATGTTGATGCATTTACGGATGATGCTGATGAGCACGTCATTACTGATAGTGATGATGATTATGCATTTATTGATCCCGAAGCATATATAGACGATGAAGATTAATATTAGTAATGTGAGGTATTCAATTATTATTATGTATATATATTATTAATTAGTTAATGTTATTAGGTATTCAATTTTTTTATGTTGAACTAATTTCGTTCACTCTTTGTCATTGCAGGTGTTGATAGATGGTGGGCGGGGGTCGAGAGCGCTCTGAGCCTCCTTCCTCGGCGCATGCTGGGAGGGGTGCTATTATTCCACCCCAGCAACTCCGGAGAGCGCTGGTACACAGCATGCAGACACCGGCGGGCGCTTATTCTTCGACCGGGAGAGGTCGGGGGAAGACGAAGAGAGGTGCTAGAGGTAGGAAGGCTGCTGCGCCTTCGTTGCTGCCACCCCCAGCTGATTCTCCTGACCACAGGAGTGCTCCATCTCGGGTGGACCCGTATGACTTGGACCCGTCTCGGACTCCGGTCCGGAGCCTCGGGTCGACGAGCCTTAGGTCACCTAGCCTTCGTCCCAGGAGACTCGGGTCCCAGAGTCTTCGTCCCAGGAGACTCACGTCCTAGAGTCTTCGTCCCACGTGACTCCTGAGGCTAGTGGCCATGCTGATGGTGGCAAGGACAATTACTTGTCTGAGGACACCTATAGCGAGAGTGAGCTGGTTGAGGAGGGCAAGAAGGTCTACCGGCGTGGTTGTACAAAGCTGCCTCCCGTGCCGACGACCCGCGAGCAGAGGTGGTTGATTGCGCCTAATGGGGAGAAGTAAGTGTATTTACTCTTTTTTAACCTTTTTCCTTCATGTTTCTTCAAATTAATATCTAATGTGTTGGCCTTGTCCTACTGCAGGGGTTGGAAATACGAGCGTGGTGGTGTCCGCAGGCCCAGCCAGGTCCTTGGTGTGCTTCTCCGGCACCACTTCTCGGGGAAGGTCCAGTTGCCCGGTGAGGGTGAGTCTCCACAGGTAGCACTGACCTGGGAGCTGTACAAGGCTGCCCCGGCCCCGCCGGAGGAGATGGTCGACGGTGTCTTGTGCGAGACAGTGGCTGACATTGTGAGCCGTCAATTTTGGGTAATTTCTCCTTTACAGAATTAAAAATCAACAACACCTAGTGATTGTACTAATCAGTGTCTAATGTGTTGTCTTGTTTGATTGTAGACCTTCTATAGGTGTCTTGAGGAAGACAAGGCGAGAGCGGCTGTTGTTCTTGAAGCCGAGTGCAAGCGCCTACTTCAGAACTTACGACACGAGGCTCGGGTGCAGGCTATTCGAGACTACTATGCCTCGAGTAACATTAAGAGGGCCAAGAAGAAGTGTCGCGGAAATTATCTGAGCAAGGAGAAGTTTATGAAGGTAATTATCTATTCTTAAGGCCTTGTACTTAGTTTCTTTGATTTGATTCGTAGGCGTAGCGCTAAAATTTCTCTTGTCTAACTTAGGTGCCCCCGAGATGGTGTGCGGATAGGATGGACTGTTGGGAGGCATTGGTGGATGAGTGATGCTCTCCTGAATGGCTAGCCGAACCCAACAAGGCCAAGGAGAAGCATGCCCAAATGAGAGGTGTGCCACACCATCAAGGGAGCTCCAACCTGTTTGAGTGTGGGGATAACTGGGTATGTGGTTTGCTTCATGATTCATGCAATTTGATTCTTCATGCTAGCTTGAGCCCTTAACTAATATTTTGTTCACCTCTTTTAGGCGCGAGAAAACAAGAAGGAGGTGCCACCTCTGTTCGACCTCTATGCCATGGCCCATACTACCTCGTACAAGAAGGCCAAGGCATTCTCTGAGGATGACCTCGATCATCCAGAGAGCTTCAGAAACATCTCCTCCCACAACAAGCTCGTGAGGTACAGAGATGAGGGGAAGGCGAGGAAAGGGGAGGACTTCAACCCGAGCCAGAGTCCTTTTGATCTAGAGCTCGTGATGATATCTGGTGGTGGGAGGCCCCATGGCTCGATAGCCATTGGGGATGGACTGATACGTTGTCCTAGAACTCTCCTAGAGATCAAGAAGCACTAGACGAGCTCTGATCCTGAGATAAGGCCTCGTCCACGGCCAATGGAGCTCGCCAGTGAGGCTAGGCCCCAGGAGCTTCTGGCAGAGGCAAATAGGCAGGCGGCACAGAGGGACAGGGAGATGGAGGAGAGGACGACTAGGCTGTTGGAGGAGGAGAGGAACCGGAATGACGCATCTCACTGGGCCCTATACGAGCTCCTCGTGGTAAGTTTCTCCTGCATATTAGCCAAATCATGCACGTAATGTTCGTTTCATCACTAACTAATATGAATGACTCGTGAAAACAAAATGTGCAGACCGTGTGCCAGAACAATGGTCAGACCCCTCCGTCGATGCCCCATATTGCTATAGCACCCACGGTGAGTTTCATTTAAATGGTCATTAGTGACTAGTATTCACATTTGAGTTGCATCATGCTAAGGAGACATTGCAAATGATCTTTGGTGCAGCATGCCTCCCGACAAGCATCGACCGATCCTTCTGCGTCTGCCGCAACCCCGTCCGGTCCTTCTACGTCTCACCCTGGCCAAAACCCTACCGGTCCTTCACCTCCATGTTGATGGTAAGTTTTCCCAAGTGTTTTCATTAACAAATGCATACTTAGCTTAAGAAATGAACTACTTAGCTCCAAAATGACCTATACTTAGCTTATTTTCATCAAAAATGACTTGATATGCTTAGTTAGCTAGAAAATGGTATATTCTACCTATGATAGCTATAAAATGACGTATACTTAGCATTATTTCCTCCAAAATGACTTGATATGCTTAGTTAGCTATAAAATGGCATTGGTAGCTAGTATAGCTCAATAATGATCTATAGCTAGTTCATTTATGACATAATTAACTCACTTAGGTACAAAATGGCATAACTACCTAGGATAGCTTAATAATGATCTATAATTAGCTTAGTTAGTTCATTTATGACATAATATGCTCACTTAGGTAAAAAATGGCATAATAACCTTGTTTTACCTCCAAAATGACCTATACTTAGCTTATTTTCCTCAAAAATACATAATAACCTTACTTACCTCCAAAATGATATATTCTACCTAGTATAGCTATAAAATGACCTATACTTAGCTTATTTTCATCAAAAATGACTTGATATGCTTAGTTAGCTAGAAAATGGTATATTCACCTAGGATAGCTATAAAATGACCTATACTTAGCATTTTTTCCTCCAAAATGACTCGATATGCTTAGTTAGCTAGAAAATGGCATTAGTAGCTAGTATAGCTCAATAATGATCTATAGCTAGTTCATTTATGACATAATTAGCTCACTTAGATACAAAATTGCATAACTACCTAGGATAGCTCAATATTGATCTATAATTAGCTTAGCTAATTCATTTATGACATAATATGCTCACTTAGGTACAAAAATGGCATAATAATGGTTTACCTCCAAAATGACCTATACTTAGCTTATTTTCCTCAAAAATACATAATAACCTTACTTACCTCCAAAATGATATATTCTACCTAGGATAGCTATAAAATGACCTATACTTAGCATTTTTTCCTCCAAAATTACTTGATATGATTAGTTAGCTACAAAATGGCATTACCACCTTGGAGAAGAGGAGAGGAGAGGAGAGGACAAAAATAAATAGAAGATAAATTCTTATTCTTTTTTTCTTCATTTTCTTCTTCTTCTTCTAGCTAGTCTTCTTCTTCTTCTAACTATATCTTTCCTACTTTGTAGATTTGCTATAGATGAGGAAGAGTGCATTGATGGACCGTACTCTTCTACTTTTGCTACCTTTATGTTTATGGAAAACTTGTTTTGGATACATATGTATGGATATGTTGTTGGAAACCATATTGTGTGTTGTTGGAAACTTGTATATATGTTGGACTTGTATGTTGGAACTTAATTATTGGTATATGCTTGTTTCAACTTATTTGGTATGCTTGTTGGAACTTGTTGAATGATATGATGTTCTGGATATGTATGTTGGATATGTATATGTTGACTATATATGAATATTCTGTCAAATTGAATGATTTTAAGAAAAAACAGAAAAAACAGGGGCTATATAGCCACTTTGTCGTCTGGTGGCAGACGGCAAAGTGGCCACGTGGCAGCTACCTGTGCAAACTGGGGCTGGCCTAGGTGGGTTCTTTGCCGTCCGCCAGCGGACGGCAAAGAACCAACCTAGGCCAGCCCCAGCTATCAAAAAAAAGGTGCTTTGCTGTCCGCTGGCAGACGGCAAACACCTTAGGTTCTTTGCCGTCCGTGGGCAGACGACAAAGAACCTAAGGTCCTTGCCGTCTTCGAGTGGACGGCAAAGCACGCCATTAAGCCCCCTAACGGAGCTAAGTGTCCACGTTTGTCGTCCAGGCTCTTTGCCGTCCGCTGGCAGATGGCAAAGAACCTAAGGTCTTTGCCGTCCACCAGCGGACGGCAAAGCGGCCTTTACCGTGGATTATTCAGCCGGACGGTTTGCCGTCCGCCTATGAAAACTTCATGCCTTTGCCGTCCGGGACGGCAGACGGCAAAGTACCTGTTTCCTGTAGTGCATATTTAGAGAGAAGTTTTCCTGCAAAAAATCTTAAACGAGAATTGTATAGCAAGACATGATCACCTACATTAAATTCATGCTTTTGTATCCTTCTATCATGCCATCTCTTAACCTTTTCTTTAAACAACTTGACATTCTCATAGGCTTGGGTTCTCCATTCGTCAAGGGAGCTAATGTCAAATAACCTCTTCTCACCAGCAAGTTTGAAATCATAATTGAGCTCTTTTATTGCCCAATAAGCTTTATGTTCTAGCTCTAGAGGTAAGTGACATGCTTAACCATAAACCATCTTATACAAAGACATACCATAGGGTTTTTGTAAGCAGTTCTATAAGCCCACAATGCATCATCAAGTTTTCTAGACCAATTCTTCCTAGATCTATTAACAGTCTTCTACAAAATCAATTTAATTTCTCTATTGTTCAATTCTACTTGACCACTAGACTGAGGATGATAAGGAGATGCAATTCTATGATTAACATCGTATTTAGCGAGCAATTTACGGAAAGCACCATGAATAAAGTGTGAACCACCATCAGTCATCAAATATCTAGGGACTCCAAATCTAGGGAAAATAACTTCTTTAAACATTTTAATAGAAGTGTTATGATCAGCGCTACAAGTTAGGATAGCTTCTACCCACTTAGTAACATAATCAACATCAACTAGAATATGAGTATACCCGTTAGATTGCGAAAAAGGACCCATATAATCAAAACCCCAAACATCAAATGGTTCAATAACAAGAGAGAAATTCTAGGCATTTCCTGACGTCTACTAATGTTACCAATTCTTTTTCATTCATCACAAGACAATACAAACTTACGAGCATCCTTGAAGAGAGTAGGCCAATAAAACCCAGATTGTAGTACCTTATGTGCAGTTCTATCTCCAGCGTGATGTCCTCCGTAGGCTTCGGATTGGCACTTGCGTAAGATCTGTTCCTGTTCATGCTCAGATACACAATGTCTAATAATACCATCTAATCCTTCTTTATAAAGGTGTGGATCATCCCAAAAGTAATGCCTTAAATCATAGAAGAACTTTTTCTTTTGTTGGTATGTGAAAGTGGAAGGTATAAATTTAGCAACAATATAGTTGGCATAATCAGCATACCATGGAGCATTGTCTGATGCATTTAAGACAGCTAATTGTTCATCAGGAAAGCTATCATCAATAGGTAGCGGGTCATCAAGAACATTTTCTAATCTAGACAAGTTATCTGCCACAGGGTTATCAACACCCTTTCTATCAATTATATGCAAATCGAATTCTTGTAGCAGAAGGACCCACCTAATAAGTCTAGGTTTAGCATCTTTCTTTTCCATAAGGTACTTAATAGCAGCATGATCTATGTGAACAATTACTTTGGAATCAACAATATAAGGTCTAAACTTATTACAAGCAAACACGACTGCTAAAAAATCTTTTTCAATAGTAGCATAGTTTCTTTGAGCACTGTCTAGAGTTTTACTAGCATAATGGATAACATTTAATTTCTTATCGACTCTTTATCCCAGAACAGCACCAACAACATAATCACTAGCATCACACATAATTTCAAAGGGTAGGTTCCAGTCGGGTGGTTGAACAACAGGTGTGGTAATCAGGGCATTCTTAAGAATTTCAAATGCTTCTACAAAATCATCACAAAGACAAATAGAACATCTTTTTGCAAAATATTTGTGAGATGCCTAGAAATATTAGAGAAATCTTTGATAAACCTCCTATAGAAACCAGCATGACCGAGGAAACTTCTTATACCTTTGATATCCGTTGGGCACGACATTTTTTCAATAGCATCAACTTTAGCCTTATCAACTTCAATACCTCTTTTGGAGATCTTGTGCCCCAATACAATACCTTCATTAACCATAAAGTGGCACTTTACCCAATTCAAGACAAGATTAGTTTCTTCACATCTCTGCAAAACTCGGTCAAGGTTGCTCAAACAATCATCAAATGAAGTCTCGTAAACGGAAAAATCATCCATGAAAACCTCAAGAATCTTTTCACAAAAGTCAGAGAATATAGCCATCATACATCTTTGAAAGGTAGCAGGGGCGTTGCATAAACCAAAAGGCATACGTCTATAAGCAAAGGTACCAAAAGGGCAAGAAAAAGTGGTTTTTTCTTGATCCTCGCTCGATACAGGTATTTGAGAGAAGCCAGAATAACCATCTAGAAAGAAAAAATGAGTATGTTTGGATAGTCTTTCTAGCATTTGATCAATAAAAGGTAGATGGTAATGATCTTTCTTAGTGGCTTTATTTAATTTCCTAAAATCAATTAGCATTCTATAACCTGTAACAATTCTTTGCGGGATCAATTCATTTTTATCATTAGGAACAACGGTAATACCTTCCTTCTTAGAGACACAATGGAAGGGACTAACCCATCTACTATCAGCAAAGGGATAAATTATACTTGCCTCCAGAAGCTTTAGTATTTCTTTTCTTACCACTTCTTTCATCTTAGGTTCAATCGTCGTTCATGATCAATAACTGGTTTGACATCAGGCTCCATATTAATTTTATGGTGACATAGAGTGGGACTAATGCCCTTAAGATCATCAAGAGTTTAACCAATAGCAGCACGATGCTTCCTTAGAGTTTTCAATAATCTCTTTTCTTCATGCTCTGAAAGGTTAGCACTAATAATAACAGTATATATCTCCTTTTCATCAAGATAACCATATTTCAACGTATCAGGTAATTGCTTGAGCTCAAACATGGGATCACCCTTGGGTGGAGGAGGATCCCCAAGTATTTCAACAGGTAAGTTGTGTTTCAAAATAGGCTGTTGATCGAAGAAAACTTCATCTATTTCATTCCTCTCATTCATATGCATGGCATTTTCATGGTCTAGCAAATATTGTTCTAAAGGATCAGTAGGAGGCACATCAATAGAAGTAAGACCAATAATTTCATCTTTACTAGGAAATTCTTTGTTTTGGTGTTGTCTACGAAAAATAGAGAAATTAAACTCATGAGACACATCCCCCAAAACTCACAGTAACTATTTCTTTCTCACAATCAATCTTAGCATTAACAATATTCAAGAAGGGTCTACCAAATATAATGGGACAAAAATTATCTTGTGGGGAACCAAGAACAAGAAAATCAGTAGGATATTTTATTTTCCCAGACAAGACATGAATATCTCGAACAATCCCCATCGGTGCAATAGTGCTTCTGTTAGCAATTTTAATAGTAACATCAATTTCCTCTAGTTCAACTAGTGAAAAATCATGCATGATTTCTTTGTATAAGGAATAGGGAATTGCACTTATGCTAGAACCCATATCACACAAGCCATGATAAAAATGATCTCCTATTTTAACAGAAACAAGAGGCACGCCAACAACTGGTCTATGTTTATTCTTAGTATCAAGTCTAGCAATTCTAGCCGCGTCATCACAAAAATGAATGACATGCCCATCAATATTATCAACCAAGAGATCTTTAACCATAGCAATACTAGGTTCAACTTTAATTTGTTCAGGGGGTGTAGGTGTTCTAATACAACTCTTATGAACCACGGTTGAAGCTTTAGCATGTTCCTTTATCCTAACAGGGAAAGGTGTTTTCTCAATGTAAGTAGTAGGGATAACACGATCAACATTATAAGTAATAGTTTCCTCTTCAACTTTAATAGGTTCAACTACTTTCACTTCAATGGGAGGATGATATTTAAACCACTTCTCCTTAGGGAGATCAACATGAGTAGTGAAAGATTCACAGAAAGAAGCTACTATCTCAGAGTCAAGTCCATATTTAGTGCTAAATTCATGAAAAGCACCGGTATTCATAAAGGATTTAACACAATCAAACTTAAGGTTTATACCTGACTAGTTACCTTCGTCGAGCTCCCAATCTTCAGAGTTGTATTTAATTCTTTCCAATAAATCCCATTTGAAATCAATATCCTTCTTCATATAGGAACCATCACAAGAAGTATCGAGCATGGATTGGTCATTACGAGAAAGCCGAGCATAAAAATTCTGATTAATAATTTCTCTTGAGAGCTCATGGTTGGGGCATGAATATAACATTGACTTAAGCCTCCCCCAAGCTTGAGCGATTCTTTCTCCTTCACGAGGCCAAAAATTATGAATATAATTCTGATCACGATGAACTAGATGCATAGGATAGAACTTCTGATGAAATTCCATTTTCAGTCGGTTGTAGTTCCATGATCCAATATCATCACATAGCATGTACCATGCCTATGCCTTCTCCTTCAAAGATAAAAGAAAGACCTTCTTATTGACAACAACCTCGGGCAAACCTGCAAGCTTAAATAATCCACAAACTTCATCTACATAGATTAGGTGCAAATCAAGATGTAGTGTTCCATCTCCTGCATAAGGATTAGCTAGCAGTTTCTCTATCATACCCGAAGGAATTTCATAATAGATATTTTCAGTAGATTCAGTAGGTTGAGGGACAACTCTTTGTGTTTCCGGTCGAGGTGAAGATACCCTGAACAAGCCTCTCAAAGGATTACTTTCCATAGTAACAAGTGACAGTAAATTTCAGCACACCATATAATTTTTTCCTTACCAAATTCCACTTACCAAAGGTGCTTCACTCCCCGGCAACAACGCCAGAAAAGAGTCTTGATGACCCTCAAGTATAGGGGATCTATCGTAGTCCTTTCAATAAGTAAGAGTGTCGACTCAACGAGGAGCAGAAGGAAATGACAAGCGATTCTCAGTAAGGTATTCTCTACAAGCACTGAAATTATCGGTAACAGATAGTTTTGTGATAAGATAATTCATAACGGGTAGCAAGTAAAAATTGTAAAAAAGGTGCAGCAAGGTGGCCCAATATTTTTTATAGCAAAGGACAAGCCTGAACAAACTCTTATATAAAGCAAGGCGCTCCCGAGGACACATGGGAATTTCTGTCAAGCTAGCTTTCATCATGCTCATATGATTCGCGTTCGCTACTTTGATAATTTGATATGTGGGTGGATTGGTGCTTGGGTGCTGACCTTAATTGGACAATACTCCCACTTATGATTAACCTCTCTCGCAAACATCTTCCACTACAAAAGAAGAATTAAGATAAATCTAACCATAGCATGAAACGTGTGGATCCAAATCAGCCCCTTACGAAGAAACGCATAAACTAGGGTTTAAGCTTCTATCACTCTAGCAGCCCATCATCTACTTATTACTTCCCAATGCCTTTCTCTAGGTCCAATCAATGGTGAAGTGTCATGTAGTCGACGTTCACATGACACCACTAGAGGAGAGACAACATACATCTCATCAAAATATCGAACGAATACCAAATTCACATGATTACTTATCAAAGACTTATCCCATGTCCTCGGGAACAAACGTAACTACTCACAAAACATGAATAAGCATATTCATGTTCATAATCAGAGGAGTATTAATGATGATCAAGGATCTGAACACATGATCTTCCACCAAGTAAACCAACTAGCATCAACTACAAGGAGTAATCAACACTACTAGCAACCCACATGTACCAATTTGAGGTTTTGAGACAAAGATCGGGTACAAGAGATGAACTAGGGTTTGGAGAGAAGATGGTGCTGATGAAGATGTTGATGGATGTTGACCCCTCTCGATGAGAGGATCGTTGGTGATGACGATGGCTTCGATTTCCCCCTCCGGGAGGGAAGTTTCCTCCGCAGGATCGCCTTGCCGGAGCTCTAGATTGGTTCTGCCCAAGTTCCGCCTCGAGACGGTGGCGCTTCATCCCGAAAGCTCTGTTCTGATTTTTTACAGGTCGAAACCCTCAATACAGCAGAAGATGGGCATCGGAGGGCTGTCAGGTGGGCCACAAGCCTCAGGGGTGCGCTCAGGGGGTAGGGCGCGCCCTGCAGGCTTGTGGCTACCTGGTGGGCCCCCTGATGTATTTCTTTCACGAAATATTTTTTGTATATTCCAAAATAATTCTCTGTATATTTTCAGGACTTTTGGACTTGTGCAAAATAGGTATCTCAGATTTGCTCCTTTTCTAGTCCAGAACTCCAGGTGCCGACATTCTCCCTCTTCATGTAAACGTTGTAAAATAAGAGAGAAAAGGCATAAGTATTGTACCAAAATGTGTAGTAACAGCCCATAATGCAATAAATATCAATATAAAAGCATGATGCAAAATGGACGTATCAGCAGAACGACTTAGACGCCTTGGAGGGGGAACGGGACATAGCTCTGGCTCGATGTGCTCTTTATCAACAGCAGGCTCGGCGATACCAAAGTAGGGAGGTCAGGGCAAAGGCATACAATGTAGGAGAACTCGTCCTATGGCTCCCGGAGAAATAGAATCACAAACTCAATCCCAAATGGGAGGGTCCTTTCATCATCGATGAAGTGCTCGCGGGAGGGGCCTATCATTTGCGGAGTCCATCTGATTACCGCCTTGAACTGAACCCATGGAATGCAGCTCGTCTTCGACGCTTCTAGGGATAAACCGGTGTCATCTAAACTCCCCTATATCTTTTCCTTTTCGTTATTTTTTGCCTTTTTTTCCTTTTCCCTTCCCACTTTGTTGTTCGATAGGGGAAATTTCTTTTCTTAACCTATGTTCGGCTGAACCAATCTTGTAACATAGATAATCAGCATACACCATAAAGTGTTAAATCCAAAGATGACACGTGGGGGCTTCTTTCAAGTAGCCAAATTTTTATTTGCTCGTACTTACCAGGCACACATGTTTCTTTTGTCATGTTTTAGCCATCGTATGCATCAATTCGAACTAAGAATTTGCCAAGCTAGGTTGTCTCGCTCCTGTGGTTACTCTCTATGTTCCCGATTGTTCGGCTAGAGAGTAAAGGGAGCACCTCTGCGATTGTTATGATCGGGTCATCCGGACACGTACCTCACACGGGTGAAGCCAAAAGCTAGAAATCTTACGTAGACAATTGGTCGGCTATGACGGAAACACCTTATACGGCTTTGGCCGCTATTACCGTTGTTTGGGTCTTTTCTTCCCAAAGAACAATTAGCCGCATACTGCGAGTATGCAGATTTCTATCTACGCTCTTCGTAGAACCCCGACGAAAGGTATCGATAGAGGTACTATTTTCATCGGAAGATGTTTCTTATGCTACGCCGTAATATAACATATCTTTCTGTGTGCTTTCTGTCTGTTCGCACCACATGGCCGGATTGCCTGGTTCCCCGAATACAGTTCACTTTTTTGCGAAAGAATAATAAGGAGGAACACTCCCGAGCTCTTCGTAGGGGAGGGAGAATCCGATGGCTGGTTAAGACAAAGTTTACAACACAGATTGTTTATACACATGTACATATAAATTACATGTGCGGCTGCTGATCGAGATCATCGATTATTGTGTTGAGGGGGCAGTCTGCTTGCGAAAGACGGGCGATTGGCATCACCTAGTCATATACCAAGTGGAGTGGCACTTCCTTTCCATCCAATCCCACATGACCAACCCACACCATATGCTTGGGGTTAAGTCCAGTGAAATGGGTCTTGACCATGGCCGACGCCTCCCGTGCTCCCTCGCGGCAGGCCAAAGTCTTCCACAGCTCGAACCTATCCCGAGCCCCCCTAAATCGATCTACAAGTGCGGCTAGCCCTTCAGGTGGCTGTTCGGTGGGCCATAGTGCCTTCATCATCCCTTTCATTGCTTTTGGCATGTGCTTATGGAGAGAGGCCATCTCCTTCAACATGCCCCATTGGTACAATTCGATCTCCTCTCTAGGAGGAGACCTGCACATAAGATAACATGCACGATTACTATCATTCGCTACATAAAAAATACTCACTGATAGCGGAATTGTACTTACCGAATATGCCCCTCTAAAGCTTTCGATTCTCTTCTTGAGCTTGGGCCAATTGATTCTTTAAATTCTTTATTTCCTCAACCTGTTTTTGTATAACGAGGCAGCTAGCCTGATGCTGGGATTCCGCATACCTTTGAGAATCTCGGGCTTCTTCCAGCTGCCTTTCCATATGTCCTATTGATTCGGCTGCTACACAGAATCCATATGTCATGCACGATGATGTAAAACGATTAGCAGTAAATGCATACTCACCATGGGCCTCTCGTGTGAAGCTCTTCACTTGTGCTAGTTCGGCCTACACGGATTGCACTTTCGTGCGGCTCTCCTCGAGGGCCTTAGCCAATTGCTTGGACTATTGCTTTGAGGCCTACATCAGCAGTCAAACAGTGTGGAGATCCTTAATTTGTTTTTCTAAATCAAATTAAGGCTTGGGGGCTACTTGGTTTACACAAGTATGCAGATTCTATAAAATCCGATCTCTTACCTGGATGTTGGTTGTTATCAACTTCATAGCTTCGCCGAATCCAGCTTGGGCGGCCCCGATGTGTGCATCCGCCGAACGTAGGGCGCCAAACTCCTAGTCGGAGAAAAATGGGTGACGCATAGCCTCCCATCGGTGCCGATGATGCATGGCACTCTCCACCTCCGATTTGGTGACGGATACTCCATCACCAGATTCGACGGGTGCCGGATTGGCCGTGGGCGCTTCCATAGCGAAAGCCGCATGGGTCGTGGCCCGGGAGCTTCTGGCGTCTCCTGACACTCGGGCAGCCCCCTCGGTAGAAGAGGATTGGGTGTTTTGCGTAGGTATAAAACGAGCGGCTATGAGATTCTGCTGACTACAACGATAAAATGGATATACGAACAATGTACCTTTGGGATGAGCGGATGGGTGGATTCGTCCCCATGTACGGCTCCTTCGCGGGGTCTTGGTTGGCCTCTGATTCCCCCGTGGCTTCGGCTGCTGGCGCATGGCATGCGGATTGGCAATGCTTGGGGGCCGGGACCGGCACGTCTGGGGCGCTCGTGGTAGGAGACCTCTTGCGGAAGGAACTTTTCTTCTTGCCCGCGGATGGAATGGAAAATGACTCGGGGTAATCGATTATGATAGCCACCGGGGTCTGGACGATGCTGTCCTGGAAATAGACTCCTTTTTCGAAGTCAAGGAGAAGATCCGGGTCCTCGTTGAAGCCTGGATCGTTATCGCGTCAATGGTTCTCGGTCTGAGGAGCCGGACAGTTGACTATCTTGACGAAGCTCCTCCATTCTTGTTCACACCAAGACTGCAGTAAAATAGAGTACGTAATGAAACCCCGAACTATTTCATGATTGAAAAAGAAAGGCTTACCTATTCTATGGGATTATGGGCTGAATACCCTTCCTTGGTTGACTGCCGGATGAAGTCTTCTTGCTCTCCTTTGTACAGGTCGGCAAGTGCGGCGGCCAGCGCTATTGGATTGGCGAGACCTAGTTTTTGGGAGCATGTGGCATCACTTGTCACGTTGTACCGCCATAAGGGGTGTACCCTCTATTGGGGGGGGGGTGCATACACCGGGAAATGGCGGCGACCATGACATCAATCATGGTCAATCGGTGGTGGGCAAGCATCCGCACCTGTGCGGCCAAGCGTTGCACCTCGGCATTTTCCTCCTAAGATGAGTCCTTGGGTCGTCGGTTGTACCTCTTCTTCGGAGGAGGTCGGAGTATTCGGGCAGACCTATCCGAGTTGGCTCGAACAGGGGGACATCTTCAATATAGAACTACTCCGAGGTCTATTCTTCGGGTTTCCTCGGTGTGCCAGCCGGATACCCCATTCCTGTTATGCGACATACTTCGGCCCCACCGACCACTAAGATTGTCTTGTCCCGAGTTCGGGGGACGAGGCAGAAGTATTTTCTCCACAGATCGAAATGAGCTTCGCACCCTAAGAACATCTCACAGACGGTGACAAAGCTCGAGATGTGTAGAATTGACCCTGGGGTGAGGTGGTGCAGTTGGACCCCGTAGAACTCTAGTAACCCCCTCAGGAATGGGTGGATTGGAGACCCTAGGCCCCGGAGGAGGAATGGGACGAAGTAGACGCGCTCCCCCTTGTTTGGATTAGGGTATTGCTCGTCGAAGACCTCATCACCATAAGAGAGAAGACCTGCGCGGGTCGCCACCAGATCTAATGATGGAAGATATCCTTGGGTCTCCAGGTTACGGAGCCGCAGGAGTGTGATGAAGCAGATGGGTCCAGTCCCTTGGGCGGAGGCCATAAGGGCGTGCTGAGGAGCTGGGAATGTTAGCCATGTTTTGCGTGGAGCTTCCGCTAGGAGTTTTTGACGAGAGGGAAGAAGAAGTGTGGTCTGAACCACGATTTTGTTTGGTTAAATGGGTTGGTGCCTCCGTTGCCGAGGGGTAAGATTGTAAAAATCACTGACCGCTCGCCTCCCACGACGCATGAAAGTCGAGGAACTTGCACAGTTATTATAATAACCCTATGCCCGCGACGCCTCAGATCTCATCGAAGACTGGTTGGTTGCCGAATGAAGAGGGATGAGGGACTCGCCTTGCAAGCCAAACACAACAGCAGCATGAGGAGATCGACCGGATATAAATCGGTGTTGAAAGCTAGTCCGGGGGCTACTGAGGGAGTCCTGGATTAGGGGGTCCTCAGATAGCCGACCTATTGTTTATGGGCTGGACTGTATGGGCTGCAAAGCGGACATCGGATGATCAAAAACTACCTACGCCAGATGGAAGCCTCGAGGAGCCATGAAGTATTCTCCAAGTTATTAGTTGTAGTTAGGCATGTTTATCTCTTCGGCATGTAACCGACCATGTGTAAACCTAGGACACCCTTGACGTCTATATAAGCCGGAGGTTTAGGGGTATAGCGAGGACAACTCATCTAGGGTTAGACACACGATCTCGAGGTAGATCAACTCTGTAACTCCTTACACCATCAATACAATCAAGCAGGACATAGGGTATTACCTCCATTGGAGGGCATGAACCTGGGTAAACTCATGTCCCCTTCATCTCCTGTTACCATCGATCCTAGTCTCACAGTTCGGGACCCCCTACCTGAGATCCGCCTGTTTTGACACCGACAATGGGTCGCAGTGGAGAAAAATCAAGAGAGACTGGCTGGACTTTGCAGATGACCTAAGGAACATATGGTTTGGTTTAAGTGCAGATGGCATTAATCCTTTTGGGGAGCAGAGAAGCAATCATAGCACATGACATGTGACTCTATGTATCTATAACCTTCCTCCTTGGTTGTGCATGAAGCAAAAGTTCATTATGATGCCAGTGCTCATCCAAGGCCGCAAGCAACCCGACAAGGACATTGATATGTACCTAAGGCCATTAGTTGAAGAACTTTTACAGCTATGGAATGGAAAAAAGATGTATGTGTGTGGGATGAGCATGAACAAGAGGAATTTGACCTATAAGCATTCATGTTTGTAACCATCAATGATTGGCCTGCTCTTAGTAATCTTTCAGGACAGTCAAACAAGGGATACAACGCATGAAAGCACCATTTAGATGATGCCCAAAGTATATTTTTGGACAAATGCAATAAGAATGTGTACCTGGGACATTGTCGATTTCTTTCAACCAAGCATGCCTTAAGAAAGAAAGGCAAGCATTTCAAAGGTGAGGTAGATCACGAGAAGAAGCCCGTCCTCCGTACTGGTGATGACATACTTGATATGGTCAAGGATTTAAAATTAATCTTTGGAAAGGGTCCTCGCGAACAATCTGTTCCGACTGATGCTGAGGGACGCGCACCCATGTGGAAGAAGAAATATATATTTTGGGACCTACCCTATTGGAAAGACCTAGAGGTGCGCTCTTCAATCAACGTGATGCATGTGACGAAGAATCTTTGCGTGACCCTGCTAGGATTCTTGGGCATGTATAGGAAGTCAAAAGATACACCAGAGGCACGGGAGGACCAGCAACGTGTGCACGAAAGCGACGACATGCATCCAAAGCAGTATGAAAGTCCTGACAGCTACACTCTTACCAAAGAAGAGAAGGAAATCTTCTTTGAATGCCTGCTCAGTATGAAGGTCTTGTGTATCTTCTCGTTGAATATAAAGGGAATAATAAACATGGCAGAGAAAAAAAAATCCAGTTCCTAAAGTCTCATGACTGTCACATGATTATTGCGCAACTGCTTCTGGTTGCATTGAGGGGGCTTCTACCGGAAAACATTCGATTAGCCATTTTGAAGCTATGTGCATTCCTCAATGCAATCTCTCAGAAGGTAATCGATCTAGAAATCCTACCAATGTTATGGAATGATTTAGTGCAATGTCTTGTCATCTTCGAGTTGGTGTTCCCACCATCCTTCTTCAATATCATGACTCACATCCTAGTTCATCTAGTCGACGAGATTGCCATTCTGGGTCATGCATTTCTACACAATATGTCCCCGTTTGAGAGGTTCATGGGAGTCTTGAAGAAATATGTTCGTAATCGTGCTAGGCTAGAAGGAAGCATCTCCACGGGCCATCAAAAAGAGGAGGTCATTGGGTTTTGTCTTGAATTTTTTCCTGACCTTCAGCCGATTGGTGTCCCTAAATCGTGGTATGAGGGGAGACTGAGTGGAAAAGGCACGTTAGGAGCGAAATCAATAATATGTAGGGACGAACATTCTCGAGCGGAAGCACGCTACATAGTTCTACAAAATTCTACCTTGGTAGCCCCGTATATGAATGAACACAAGAATATTCTATGTTGCACACACCTAGAGCAGTATGACGACTGGATTACACGTGAACACATCGATACTTTCGACGGTTGGTTGCAAATGCATCTCATGCGCAACAACACTGTTGTAGATGACCTGTACGTGTTAGCCATGACACCATCTTCGAATGTATTGACTTACCAAGGGTACGAGATAAATGGTAATACCTTTTACACGACCCCCCAATTTAAAAAGATCACCAACCAAAACAGTGGTGTCCGCTTTGATGCAGCAATCACTAATGGGGCAAAGGACACATATTATGGTTACATAGAGGAGATATGGGAACTTGACTATGAACATGAATTTAAGGTCCCTTTTTTCGGTGCAAATGGGTCAATATGTCAGGAGGTGGCATACAGATAGACCCGCAGTACGGAATGACAAAAGTGGATCTCAACCATCTTGGGTACACAGATGAACCATTCGTCCTAGCCAATGATGTGGCGCAGGTTTTCTATGTGAAGGACATGTCTACCAAACCAAGAAAAAAAGATAAGGAAGCGGATACATCAAACGATGAGCCAAAGAGAAACATAGTTCTTTTAGGGAAAAGAAACATCGTGGGAATGGAGGGCAAGTCAGACAAGTCTGAAGATTATGAAAAGTTTCATGAAATTCCTCCCTTCAAAGTGAAGGCTGACCCAAGCATCTTGTTAAAACGATGAAGATTATCCATGGTTAAATCGCAATAAGCAAGGGATACACACGAAGAAAAAGTGAAGAATTTCTGTCCAGAACTATTCTGATGATGGCTTCCATCTAGAATATCACTGCAGTTACATGTGAAGAATTGAAATCCTTTTGTAATAGACGTGTTTTCGTCCGAGACCCTGATACTTCGAAAGAGATTGTCCATTTTGTACACAAAGTGCACCCAGCTTTTCTTGTAACCCTCTCAACTTTTTAGCACATGCTATGTGGGTGAAATTAGGATACCATGCCAACTTTCAACCATTTCATAGTTCATTTGCAGTGCTTTTCAATTCAAGGACATTTTATCTCAAAATAAATCATGAAATGCATGAAAAATAGCAAATGAAATCAGAAAAGGGTTGAAAAGTGATGATGTGGCTTTGAATGGTGCATATTGAATGCAAAAAAAGTGTTGAGTTCAAATATGTTTTAAAAATTGAAATCCTTTTGTAATAGATGAGTTTTCGTCCGAAACCTTGATACTTCGAAAGAGATTGTCCAATTTGTACATGAAATGCATCTAGTTTTTCCTGTAACCCTCTTAACTTTTTAGAACATGCTATGTGGGTGAAATTATCATACAATGCCAACTTTAAACCATTTCAGAGTTCATTTACAATGCTTTTCAATTCAGGGTCATTTTAGCTCAAAATATATCATGAAATGCATGAAAATTAGCAAATGAAGTCACAAAAGGGTTGAAAAGTGATTATGTGGCTTTGAATGGTGCATATTGAATGCAGAAAAAGTCTTTAGTTCAAATGTGCTTTAAAAATTGAAATCCTTTTGTAATAGACGAGTTTTCGTCTGAAACCCTGATACTTCGAAAGAGATTGTCCAGTTTGTACACGTAGTGCATCTAGTTTTCATGTAACCCTCTTAAGTTTTAGCACATGCTATGTGGGTGAAATTATGATACAATGCCAACTTTCAACCATTTCAGACTTTATTTACAGTGCTTTTCAATTTAGGGTCATTTTAGCTCAAAATATATCATGAAATGCATGAAAATAGCAAATGAAGTCACAAAAGGGTTGAAAAGTGATGATGTGGCTTTGAATGGTGCATATTGAATGCAGAAAAGTCTTGAGTTGAAATATGTTTTAAAAATTGAAATCCCCTTGTAATAGACATGTTTCCATCTAATCAAAGTTATTTAACTTAATATTGTATAAAATTTATGCAACTAAAATTATCAAAGTTATTTTTGTTAAAAACTTTAATAGAAAAAAGAATATTCATAAAGTATTTTTTGTTAAGAACTTTTAATATGCAAAAAAATAATATAAAAATAGCAAAAGTGAAGATAGATTCGCTTATAGGGAAAATTCGACCTAAATCAAAGTGCTAGTAAGTGCATACTAGCACATACTAGCATTTTGAATTTAGGTCAAATTTCCCGTATATGGGCATCTATTTTCACTATGAGTGGAACTTGACAAGGCAGAGAGGGGCGGGCTTATAAACCGGTGCGGACGCCTCTTTCTTGGCGAGGTGGGACTAAACTCCCACCACAGCCAGGACCAGCCCTTTAGTCCCGGTTGATGGCTATAATCGGGACTACAGGGCAGCCTTTAGTCCCGGTTGGAGCCATCAACCGGGACTAAAGGGCTGTGCTTCCCGCCCTTTCACCTGGCGAAAACTACCATTAGTCCCGGTTGGTGGCTACAATCGGGACTGCAGGCGGCCTTTAGTCCCGGTTGGAGCCACCAACCGGGACTAAAGGTTGGACTATATAAGCTGGACTTGGAAAAAAAATTCAAAATCGATCTGCTTTCCCTCTCCCCTGACGGTGTCAAAAACCGCCTCGACGCCACCAGGCTGCCGGATCTCGTCGTCGCCTCCCCGAGCCCGCTCGCTCCTTGCTGCTGCCCCCGACACCATCCCCCGTTGCCACCCCCGATGCCGTCGCCTCCCCGACGCTGTCGTCGTCCCCCGACGCCGTCTCCATCCCCCGTCGCCGCCCCCGACTCCATCACCGCCCCAATGCGATCGCCTCCCCCGATGTCATTGCCTCCCCGAGCTCGCTCCAGCCTCCTCCTCCTCCTAGGTGAGCCGTCGGCCACACCACCTTCAATTAGTTCATTATGTACTCTGTTTTTTTACATCATATCTAGGTACAATATATATAATGATCATAAAATCCAATGTGTAAAATGAAAATCGCATACAAAGTAAAATTATAAGCAGTTCTTCTGTTGATTATAACAATAATGAGATCTTGACGCATAGCTAAGAGTGCTATGCAGGCTATGTGATCTTTCAAGTTACAGAAGTTTCAGTAGTGGTAGGAAGAAATTATAGACCTGCTAATTTAGATTTATATATGCTATTATGATGCTGGTTGCCCCTCTTAATTGAGTCCAATGTGATGCATATCTCAGTAGTCATCACAAGTCTTACTTGAGTGATCATCGAATTACACGTATTGTTATTTTCATACTGTTTTTTACCAAAATGATATAAATGCTAAATGATACCCTTTGCATACACAACAGCTCTCACATCTAAATCTCACCATAATGATATTGTTGTTAAATAAAATGATATTTGCTATAGCCACAATTTGTTCTCATCGACGATGCCAATCCCACATCCTCGTCGTTGGCTCGGTGCCGACAACCAGTTTGAGAGGCGCCATGTCCGGGGCTGGGCTCCGCCGGGATGGCACTAGGAGGTGCTACCTTCCAGGGCATGCAGTTTGGTGAGGAATCTGGGTATCGTCGTCGACCTGGAGCTTCTTTGGTGGCGGTCACGTGGGCCACTATCGGTGCGGAGGCAACCGGCAATCAATGAGGTAGTATGTCGTCATGTCAGGGAGGAGGACGAGCACGTCTATCGCTACATGTTTGCGTTGGATGCGAGGTTCTCCAATACCTGGCAGTTCCTTCAGGGATCTCACCCGAGCTATGATCCTGTGATGGTTCCTTCTTTTTGGGAGTCCACCGCCCACACTTCAGGAACCGCTCGTGAACTAGATTACTCGATAATATTCGATCTGTATTAGTGATAATACTCGATGCTTCATTAATTGGATTATTCGAGATGTATTAGTGATATTATATGATAATATTATATGAAGAGTCACCGACGATCGCCAGTGCTATTATATGTATTAGTGATATTATATGATTGTCGTCGATTTTTTATCTTATAATCATGAACACAGGAAATGTTGACGTCGTGTGACGACGATAGGATCCGTTAGTGCCCTTTGTGCTAGGACGACAATGGTCTATGCGACATTTATCCTCACCTGGACAACGATAGGGCGTTCACTGTCAAGCTAACAGAAGAATTTGATATTATTACGGTATGTACAAAGACATGTATTTTTTGTTAATGAAGTATGACGTGTGCTTTTTTTGCTTTAATTACCCTTTAATTTTCTTTTGTACAACTCGACTAGTGCGTTCCCTATCATGCAAGATTCGCTGTATTAAACAAGTTCCATTTCCAAAGGAAGGACAATACAGAGCTTATGATAGCCACTAGTAGAAAACAGGGCATTGGTTCAGTCCGGGCCAGCCCATTAGTCCCGGCTCACTCACGAACCGGGACCAATGGGGGTAACGGTTCCGGTTCGTGAGGCCAGGGGGGCGGGTGGGCCATGTGGGGCATTGGTCCCGGTTCGTAGGACACCTTTGGTCCCGGTTCCAGACACGAACTGGGACCAATGTGCCTTGCTCCTGGCCCACAACCATTGGTCCCGGTTCGTGGTTGGATCCGGGACCAAAGGGGGTCTTTTGGTCCCGGTTCTGGCCATGAACCGGGACCAATGAGATGCCTATATATACCCCTCGCCGGCGAGCAGAGCACTCCACACTGCTCTGTTTTTTTGGCCGGCAAGGGGAGAGCTTTGTGGTGCTCTAGCTCATCTCCTATGCACATGAGGTGTTTGATGAAATGCCCAAGACAAACTTAAGCTTTCTCCTCTCAAAACTCCTTGTCCAAACTCCATTTTCGTCAAGATTTGTCTAGGCTTTGGCAGTCTGAAACCGCCGTCGATCACCCGCGCGTGGTGATCCTCTTGATCTTATCTTCTTGCTAAAAGAAAATATACTTACTCATATGATTTTCTTACTTTTATTATTGTTTGTTATTATATAGTGTCATGGTTATGGTATCAGCCCACGTCGGCCCTCATCCAGTCTATGATTCAGATGTGGTATACTATCTTTTATATAACTATTTCACACATCTAATGTCTATGACAATTAATTATGCCATCAACTTGACGTAGATGTTTTTATCTATAGGAAGTAGTTGAACCAGAAATTTCAACCGACTATGCAATACTGCTCGACAAGTTAACTAAAGCTGAAAAAGAAATCGATCATTTGAAAGAAAAATTGAAAAGAACTGAAGATGACAAGATGGGATTGGAGTTGCATGTTGCCGATATCGTCGACGATCACAAGACCAAGATGGATGCAATGCGCTTGAAGCTTAGAAAGATTAGAAAATATGCCATTCATAATGAGGCTTGGTATCATTATGCCGTTGGATCAATTGGTACCTTAGTAGCGGTTATGATTGCATTTGTTGTTGCATTTAATTTTTTTTACATAGTTTCGCCGTATGTTTTAATTAGATGCTCTAGAGAGCTATATGTTGTTCAATAATGACAACTATGTATGAAGTGTAAGTATTTATTGTGGTCATTATTGTACTTTGGCTTTAATGCGATGACGAATTTCTATTAATTTGGTCACTTCTCTATTCATGATATGTTGTAATGGTTTTTGATACACTTTATTATATAAACGCATGCAGATGAATCGGCAATGGATGTACGGTGACCGACGCACCTCCGAGTATATTAAGGGCCTGCATAATTTTCTCGAAGCGGCTAATGCGAACAAGCAGAATGATTTTATGTCTTGTCCATGTACTGTCTGTGAGAATACGAAGTCTTTCTCCAACTCTAAAACCTTCACTTCCACCTGCTTCAGAAGGGTTTTATACCACACTATAATGTTTGGACCAAGCACGGAGAAAGAGGGGTTATGAAGGAAGACAATGAAGAAGAAGAGGATGACGACAACTACCCTCCCCCTGAATACGGTGATGCTGCAATGGGGGAAGCTGAAGATCAAGAGGAACCAGACGATGTGCCCAATGATGATCTTCGCCGGGTCATTGTTGATGCACAGAGAGAATGCGAAAGTGAAAGGGAGAAGTTGAAGTTCGATCGCATGTTAGAGGATCACAAAAAAGGGTTGTACCCAAATTGAGAAGATGACAACAAAAAGCTTGGTACCACACTAGAATTGCTGCAATGGAAGGCAGACAATGGTCTATCTGACAAGGGATTTAGTTCGCTACTAAAAATAATGAAGAAGAAGCTTCCAAAGGATAACGAATTGCCCGACAGTACGTACGCAGCAAGATTGGAGGTGCAGAAGATACATGCATGCCCTAATGACTGCATCCTCTACCGCGGTGAGTACGAGGAATGGAACGCATGCCCAGTATGCGATGCATTGCAGTATAAGATCAGAAGAGATGACCCTAGTGATGTTGAGGGCCAGTGCACCGGGAAGAGGGTTCCTGCCAAGGTGATGTGGTATACTCCTATAATACCATGGTTGAAACGTCTATTCAGAAACAAAAAGCATGCCGAGTTGATGCAATGGCACAAAAAAGACCATAAGAAAGACGGGAAGTTGAGAGCACCCGCTGACGGGTCACAATGGAGAAAGATTGAGAGAAAGTGGAGAGACTTTACACGTGACCCGAGGAACATATGGTTTGGTTTAAGTGCAAATGGTGTTAATCCTTTTGGGGAGCAGAGCAGCCAGCATAGCACATGGCATGTGACTCTATGTATGTATAACCTTCCTCCTTGGTTGTGCATGAAGCGGAAGTTCATTATGATGTCAGTGCTCATCCAAGGCCCTAAGCAACCCGGCAATGACATTGATGTGTACCTAAGGCCATTAGTTGATGAAATTTTACATCTATGGAATGGAAGAGGTGTATGTGTATGGGATGAGAACGAACATGAGGATTTTGACCTACATGCGTTGCTGTTTGTAACCATCAACGATTGGCCTGCACTCAGTAACTTTTCAATACAGACAAACAAGGGATACCATGCATGCACACACTGTTTAGATGACACCGACAGTATATATTTGGACAAATGCTAGGAAGAATGTGTACTTGGGGCATCGTCGATTTCTTTCGACCAACCATCAATGTCGAAAGAAAGGAAAGCATTTCAAAGGTGAGGCAGATCACCGGAAGAAGCCCGCCCTCCGTACTGCTGATCACATACTTGATATGGTCAATGATTTACAAGTAATATTTGGAAAGGGTCCTGGCGGACTATCTATTCCAAATGACGCTGACAAACGAGCACCCATGTGGAAGAAAAATCTATATTTTTGGACCTACCCTATTGGAAAGACCTAGAGGTCCGTTCTGCAATCGACGTGATGCACGTGACGAAGAATCTTTGTGTGAACCTACTAGGCTTCTTGGGAGTGTATGGGAAGACAAAAGATACACCGGAGGCACGGGAGGAACAACAACGTGTGCATGAAAAAGACGGCATGCATCCAAAGCAGTATGAAGGTCCTGCCAGCTACGCTCTTACCAAAGAAGAGAAGGAAATCTTCTTTGAATGCCTGCTTAGTATGAAGGTCCCGTCTGATTTCTTGTCGAATATAAAGGGAATAATAAATATGGCAGAGAAAAAGTTCCAGAACCTAAAGTCTCATGACTGCCACGTGATTATGACGCAACTGCTGCCGGTTGCATTGAGGGGGCTTCTACCGGAAAACGTTCAATTAGCCATTGTGAAGTTATGTGCATTCCTCAATGCAATCTCTCAGAAGGTGATCGATCCAGAAATCCTGTCAAGGTTAAGGAGTGATTTGGTGCAATGTCTTGTTAGTTTCGATCTGGTGTTCCCACCGTCCTTCTTCAATATCATGACGCACGTCCTAGTTCATCTAGTCGACGAGATTGCCATTCTGGGCCCTGTATTTCTACACAATATGTTCCCCTTTGAGAGGTTCATGGGAGTCTTAATGAAATATGTTCGTAACCATGCTAGGCCAGAAGCAAGCATCTCCATGGGCCATCAAATAGAGGATGTCATTGGGTTTTGTGTTGACTTCATTCCTGACCTTAAGAAGATTGATCTCCCTCAATCGCGGTATGAGGGGAGACTGACTAGAAAAGGCACGCTAGGAGCAAAGTCAATAATATGTAAGGACGGGCATTCTTGGTCTCAAGCATACTACACAGTTCTACAGAATTCCACCTTGGTGACCCCGTATGTCGATGAACACAAGAATATTCTACGCTCCAAACACCCGGAGCAGTGTGATGACTGGATTACATATGAACACATCGGGACTTCGGCAGTTGGCTGTAAACACGTCTCATGGGTGACAACACTGTTTTTGATGAGCTGTACTCGTTGGCCAGGGGACCATCTTCGACTGTATTGACTTACAAAGGGTACGAGATAAATGGGAATACATTTTACACGATCGCCCAAGATGAAAAGAGCACCAGCGAAAACAGTGGTGTCCGCTTTGATGCAGCAACCAAGAGGGGAAAGGACACATATTATGGTTACATAGTGGACATATGGGAACTTGACTATGGACATGATTTCAAGGTCCCTTTATTTCAGTGCAAATGGGTCAATCTGTCAAGAGGTGGGGTACAGGAAGACCCACAGTACGGAATGACAACAGTGGATCTGAACAATCTTGGGTACACAGACGAACCATTCGTCCTAGCCAATGATGTGGCACAGATTTCCTATGTGAAGGACATGTCTACCATACCGAGAAAAAGAAAAGATAAGGAAGCGAATACATCATACGATGAGCCAAAGCGCCACATAGTTCTTTCAAGAAAAAGAGACATCGTGGGATTGGAGGGCAAGACAGACATGTCTGAAGATTATGAAAAGTTTCATGAAATTCCTCCCTTCAAAGTCAAGGCTCACCCAAGCACCCTGTTAAACGACGAAGATTATCCATGGTTACGACGCAATAAGCAAAGGACACAAGCGAAGAAAAAGTGAAGACTTTCTCTCCACAATTATATCATTGCAGTGACATGTGAAGAAATGAAATGCCTTTTGTAACATGCTATGTGGGTGAAATGATGATACCATGCCAACTTTCAACCTTTTCAGAGTTCATTTGAATTGCTTTTCAATTTTAGGGTCATTTAGCTCAAAAAAAATCAGTAAGTGCATGAAAAATACCAAATGAAGTCAGAAAGGGTTAAAAATTGATGATGTGGCTTTCAATGGTGCATTTAGAACACACAAAAAGCCTGGAGTTCAAATAAGTTAACGAAAATGAAGTGCCTTTTGTAACCGATGAGTTTCCGTCCGAAACCCCGATACTTCGAAAGAGACTATCCGTTTTGTACACGAAGTGCATCCTGCTTTTTCCGTAACTCTCTCAACTTTTTAGCACATGCTATGTGGGTGAAATGATGATACCATGCCAACTTTCAACCTTTTCAGAGTTGATTTGAATTGCTTTTCAATTTCAAGGTCATTTAGATCAAAAAAAATCAATAAGTGCATGAAAAATACAAAATGAAGTCAAAAAGGGCTGAAAATTGATGATGTGGCTTTCAATGGTGCATTTAGAACACACAAAAATCCCGAAGTTCAAATAAGTTAAAGAAAATGAAATGCCTTTTGTAACCGATGAGTTTCCGTCCGAAACACCGATACTTCGAAAGAAATTGTCCGTTTTGTACACGAAGTGCATCCTACTTTTGTCGTAACCCTCTCAACTTTTTAGCACATGCTATGTGGGTGAAATGATGATACCATGCCGACTTTCAACCTTTTCAGAGTTCATTTGAATTGCTTTTCAATTTCGGGGTCACTTAGCTCAAAAAATCAGTAAGTGCATGAAAAATACCAAATGAATTCAGAAAGGGTTGAAAATTGATGATGTGGCTTACAATGGTGCATTTAGAACACACAAAAAGCCTAGAGTTCAAATAAGTTAAAGTAAATGAAATGCCTTTTGTAACCGATGAGTTTCCCTCCGAAACCCCGATACTTCGAAAGAGACTGTCCGTTTTGTACACGAAGTGCATCCTGCTTTTGCCATAACCCTCTCAACTTTTTAGCACATGATATGTGGGTGAAATGATGATACCATGCCAACTTTCATTCTTTTCGCAGTTCTTTTGAAGTGTTTTTAAATTTCTTTCAAAACATCGTAGGAGTGGAGTTCAAAAAAGAATCAGCTAAAAAGCTTTTATAAACCTCTAGTATTTTTGAAACAATAATTATATAAAAATTATGAACTAAAATTATCAAAGTATTTTTTGTTCAAAACATTAATAGCAAAAAGAATATAATGATAAAACACACTGGAAATAAATAAAGCAAAAAATAAATACCAACCTTTGGTCCCGGTTGGTGGCACCAACCGGGACCAATACAAATCTTTGGTCCCGGTTGGTGGCACCAACCGGGACCAATGCCCCCCTTTCGTCCCGGTTGGTGCCACCAACCGGGACCAAAGGTCTCTGCTTCCCGCCCTTTGGGCTGCCTAAAAGAGACCTTTGGTTCCGGTTGGTGGCACTAACCGGGACTAAAGGTGGCATTGGTCCCGGTTGGTGCCACCAACCGGGACCAATGCTCTGTGTATATAAGCCACAGTTTCGATTTTTTCAGATTTCATCTAGCAAATCCCCCCGATGACGCCAAGCACATCAACGCCGCCAGGCTGCCCGTTGCCCCTCGCCGCCGTCCTCGTCCCCGTCGCCTCCCCGAGCCTCCGTCCTCGTCGCCGGCCCCGTGCCTCCCCGAGCCACCGTCCCCGTCGCCGCCTCCTCATTGTCCCCGTCCTCGTCGCCTCCCCGTCATCGCCGTCCTCGTCCTCGTTGCCTCATCGTCGCCGCCGTCCTCGCCCCCGTTGCCGCCCTCCCCGTCACCTCCCCCGTCGCTGCCGTACGTCCCCGTCGCCTCCCCGTCGCCGCCGTCCCCGTCACCGCCCCCCAGTGAGCCCCCTGCTCGCCGTGTGTATGTGTGTATATATGTTCATCTATATATATCATGTATATGTGTGTATATATATGTTCATGTATATTTGTGTGTATATGTTTGTATATGTATATGTGTGTATATGTTCATGCATATGTTTTTTTCATGTATATGTATATATCTTCATGTATATGTGTGTGTATGTTCATGTAGAAAGTCTTCATTGTTTTTCATATGTACGAAAATGTAGAGTGAAAACGAAAACAACTATCAAGGCCACCCTCCCCGATAACTTCGACATGAGAGGGGGACGTTGGACATGCATGAGAGATAGGCGGTCCGCTCACCCGACCAACTATCGAGGCCACCCAAACCCTAGAAGAAATAGCGTCGTTGTTGATCTACCCCGTGCCTACCCGATAAACTCTCAAGGCCACCCCGGCCAAACCCTAGAAGTGTTGTCGAGGCCACCCCAAACCCTAGAAGCGTTGTTGAGGCCAACCAAATTTACCAAGTTAAATGAGTTAAAAGAGCATTGTCGAGGCCACCCCAAACCCTAGAAGAGTTGTCGGACATTCATGAGTGAGGCGGTCCGGACGTCGGACAATCATGTTTGTATATTAATTGCCATGTTGTAATATTTGTAGAAACTATGGATCTAAGAGACGAAGAACAAGAACAGTAGTTGGGGGACATAATCCACAGCGGACGTGATATCTTGTCGTATCTCAACTTCACCGATGGTCTGGAAGGAGTGGATTATGACGGCTCCGGTGATCGAACAATGGAGAAGGAAGGACATGATCACGATGGCTTCGATGATCGAACAATGGAGGAGGAAGGACATGATCATGACGGCTCCGGTGACCGAATGCCAGAGGAAGAAGGAGACCATGATGACGGCTCCGGTGGCCGATCGGAGGAGGGAGCTATTGCAAAGTCCGGTGAGGTATATATATTAATTAAGCTTGTGCTGACTCTAGCTAATTGATGCATTAATTGTTTTGGTATGTACATATATTAATGAACTCTTCTTTCTTCTATTATAGCCCTCCGGATCGAGCCAAACTTCGGTAACGAGATGAGGCCCGAAGAAGAGGTTGCGCAAGGATGAAAAGTTCACGATCACAACACTCACGAACGATGGCCATCTGATTGAACCCAAGCAGACCAAGAACGCATTTTCTGCTCAGTGTAGAGCTATTGTTAGGGACAACATCCTGATGAGCATCAAGCAATGGAATAAGCCTAAGGACAGCGCCCCTGATGGTGATTATGTCACCGATAGACAGAAAGAAGATATTTGGACCGTGCTGAAGGCAAATTTCACCCTACCGCCAGAGGAGGATCCGGATAAGCCAGTTATAGAGCCATGGGTCAAGGCGTGTGCTCTTAAGAAGATGGCAGATCTATTCAGGAGGTGGAAGAATGAGTTGAAATCAAAGTTTGTCGACAAAGGGAAGACTCCATAATTTGTCGGCCAATATGCGAAGATAGTAGATTACTGGCCCGCATTTGTGGCCTACAAGACATCAGAGAAGAGTAAGAAAATGTCAAAGACAAACAAGAATAATGTTGCAAATAAGTAGTTTCACCATCACATGGGGTCAGGTGGCTACCTTAAAGCCCGGCCATTGTGGGACAAAGCTGAGAATGACGTGCTTGCTAAAGGGGTCCAACCATAGACATATAACTGTCCAGACCGTTCAAGGACTTGGTTCTTCGGGATTGGGGGAACTTTGGACCCTGAAACAGGGAAGTGATGTTGGACGAACGAGCAACTTGCAATACCCATGAACAACCTTCAGAACTATATCACCGCAGCACGGGAAGGGACGTTCATTCCTGACAGAGAGAAGGACGAGCTAACTGAGGCCCTAGGGAATGCTGAACACCCTGGACGAACACGAGGCACACCGGGCTCCATTTCGTGGAAGGTTGGGTTTCCCGACGCATGCGGTTACAGAAGCCAGGAGAGAAAGAGGAAAGCGGAGCTGAGCGAAATTCAGAAGCTCAATGCAAGACTACAAAAGCTAGAGGAAGCCGAGAGCCAGTGAGCTGCCGGCCAACCATCTCAGCGGCACGTAGCTACCCCAGAATCTACTACCTCGCCATCTCAGCGGAGAAGTAGCGTCGCTTCAACGAAGCCCGTTCAGCCCGACTTCACGTCTCCTAGCTACCCCATGGATACTATCACAGAGGCTCAACATTGCGAGCTTATGACGAAATGCCGGAACCTCACTTTCAAGGCGGCTGTCGGCTCTGTTGCACCTCCTCAACCCAACGAAACTTTTCACTGTCTTCCGATTCCACATGGCTATGTTGTTGTGATGGTGGATGAAGTAATGCCAGACTTTGAGGAGCTCGATCTTGACCACTGTACAGGTGAAGGAGAGATTAAGCTAGTTCGTGCCCTGAGGAGTACATGTCTATGGCAGAAGGAGTACATCAAGCTTCCAAAGTGGACGCCTCTGCCTCCTCCTCCTCCTTAGGCGAATCAGGGAACTCCGCCTCCTCCTCCTCCTCTGGCGAGTGATCATCAGGGCACTCCGCCTCCTCCTCCTCCTCCGGTGAGTGATCAGGGCTCTCCGGCTCCTCCTCCTCCTCCTCCTTCTCCGACTCGTCCTGCGCGTGGGGGCACTCCGCCTCCTCCTTCGCCTACTCCGGCACGTCGGAGCAGTACGCCTCCTCCTCAGCCTCGTCGGCAACGACGGAAGACAGACGCCGCCGCTCCGGCTCCTCCAGCGCCTAGTAAGCAACAACGGAAGGGAGTCGCCACCGCTCCGGCGGCTAGCAGTACAAGCATAGGTAGTAGGGGATACAAATATGGTCCATCTCTGAAGCCTCTAGAAAAGTTACCATATGAGAGGACCGAGTCTGAAAACAAGGAGATAAGTCAGGCCGAAGTGAGGGAGCATTTTGCAAAGAAAACTCCAGCTCTGAAGGAGAAGATAGATCCGGTGAAAGCGATGTGCACTATCGGTGCCCTGAAGCGACCACCATCGCCTCCGCTGGATTCCAACTATGTTCGCACTGTTAAAAAGGCATATCAAGAGGCGCGGCGGTCGGGAAGTACTTCCAGTGATGCAAAGTTAGCAGAACAAACAATTGGGAAAAAAATTCCACAGCTTGGCGAACAAGCAAACCAATCGTGCCCCCCGCTCAAGGTTTCTAGCGATATCGTCGCTAATCATCCAGGGATGGTCCTCGGTACCAAACATGGTGAATACATGAGCGATGATGTACTGTTTCGAATTCAGCCGTTGGAGGTGGACGAATTCAAATACCAGTACGGGAAGCTTCTCGTCCAACCTGATCATCCTCCTCTAACAACGATGATGCGAAGATTCCATGAATGGTACATGCAACACTGCTGCGAGTCTGGGGTGGAATCTTTGGTACTGAAAGTTAAAGAGGAGCACGACCTCTTTGGAATTGAATTGTTGAATGTTGAATTTGAGGAGATATTCCGGTTATACAATCTGAAGGACATTGACAAAACAATCATGTTTTGCTACTGTCTGTAAGTACTACTTCTGTAATTAAGTCTCTTTATGTATATAGCTCAGCTCTTTCATTGCATGTATATATAATTATCGTCACTACTATATTATGGCAGATTGAAGATCATCTAATGCAGAAAAGCACAAATGTATGACATTGGGTTCATTAACCCAGATATCATACATGCGCATATTTTAAAATTTATCCCAAAGAAACCAACGACAACTTGCTACAATCGTTGCTTAAAAATCAAAACAAAGGGACAATACTCTTTCCTTACAACTTCGAGTGAGTGTTACTGTCTTCTGCATATTCGGTTTCACTTATATTACTCGAGGTTTATAGTAATGTAATTGATGAGTTATGCATGCGTACACAGTTTTCACTTTATTCTGCTAGAGATTCACGTTGAGCGGGGACTAGTAACCGTCTTAGACTCGAAACGAAAAGATCCCCAGCTATATGCGAACATGACTAAAATTCTCCAAAAGTAAGTTCAATCGACCATTATCGCATCATATCGGCAACTTTGTTCATTTCCTGATATCAAGTAATTATTTTCTTTGTCTGGCAGGGTTTCGAAAGAGTTCACAACAATTGTTTCGTCGACACTACCGAGGGAGCTATGATTTACACACCCGAAAGTAAGTACTACTAGCTAGTTCCGCGCATCTCCCATTGATTCTAGTTTCATCAATACCATTTATCATGCTTCACTATCAGTTTGATTGAACTCTATTTCTCGTAAAGTGCTTGTGGCAGGAAGACGGGACTAATTTATGTGGATACTACGTTTGCGAGTTCATCTACAACGCGATGACCCCTGAGCGAGGCTACTCTAAAAAACAATTTGAAGTGAGTAAGCAATAATATTCACACTTTTATTTTATTACCATATATATGTATTGACCCCCTTCTTCAAATTAGATGTGGAAGATGCGAGATGAACTCCTACCACATGATCGCCTATGAGCAATTCAAGAAGAATTGGCGGGATTCTTTCTTGACCACATCATAAATAAACTCGGAGCATACCATGTGGAATTGGACTTTAGATGTTAGGGATTGTAAGAGATCTTATATTGTATATATGTAGCTAGTAGCGTCGGTTATATATACGAAAACTTGTTATACGACCAATCTCTCGGAGAAAGAGAGGTCGATCACTTCTATCTCTATATGTTCATGACGATCTTCTATACTTAATGGTTCCTTTATTTGCTTACTATAGCTAGCGTGTCGAGTTCTTTCTATAGTAGCTAGCGTCGACCAAGCACGGAGAAAGAGAGGAAACTTCTCTATCAATTAGCTAGCTATAACAATATAAAACCCCTAAATTGACCGTCCAAAACCCCCAAAAACCCCTCCCTTTCAAAAAAAAAACAAGCAACCGCCAGATGCCGACGCGTGGATGCCTTTTGGTCCCGGTTGGTGTTATAAACCGGGACTAAAGGTCCTCCTGTCTGGGCTCCCCGCAGAGGCCACGTGGAGCCCCTCCTGTCCCGGTTCGTAGGACAACTGGGACTAAAGGTTTTGGACTTTAGTCCCGACCCTTTAGTCCCGGTTCCAGAACCGGGACAAATTGGCCCTTTTCTACTAGTGATCTCACCTAAGAACGGAGCATTACACTTTTGTTGTTAAGGTGAAAAATAACGAAGATCACACATATTTTGGTTGTTCTAATTGGAGAGCATTTTGCCACGCGTATGGGTTGGATGAGGACATGAACATTACCTTTGATCTTGGTAGTGACGATGTTCGTGATAATAATATAGATATTTGGGTGCATGCGGAGGATGTGTTGATTCCGGTGCTACCTCCAGTTGCGTTTGTCAACAGATTTGTTAGGTACTTTATATTGATTATTGAAAAGTATTTGGTACTCATCCCAACTAATTTTCTTTATTTTTAATTATCAGCTTATTTCTGTGCTATAAAAATTACCCGAGAGATAATAGATCGAACGTACTATAGTCATGACTCCAAACTTACGTGGTTGGAGAAAGATCATGTCATCTCATTTATTCATGTTGTTCAGCATCATAAGAAACATTACATGATTGATAACATTTATCATGGATATGTGCCACTAGTGCACAAGTTAAACCCTTATAACATCACTAGAGACAACTTTGTAAGAATTTTTACTCTTGTGTCATTAGTCCATCCTTTTCATAGATTGTTCTTAAGCAAAACTAGTTTCCTAACTACGCTACTATAACTTATGTTCTTCAATAGGTACTCCTGCCAGAGACCATTTGTCAGTATATATTTACCAAAGGTGATTTGCATATCATTAGTTTACGGCCAATGCCGATGAGTTACCCTGGTAAATATACAATATCTCAAAGTGAGAATACCATGAAAATAAAAGGATGGAGCAAGGCAATAACAACATCCAGGCAAATACTTGGTGACTATAAATTGCGCAAGCTAGAAGTTGGAGATAGGTTGATCTGTATTCCTCAATGGGGAGATGCAGGAGTTCACCTTTTTTATGCTATTTTACCTAGGAGAGAGCAGTAGTTAGTGTTTCTAACTTGTGATAACTTGATCATTTGCTAGTATGATAACAACCAGAATGATGAGGAGTTCACCTTTTGATGTTATTTTACCTAGAATGATGAAGAGTTGATTAAGATGATGATGAGTTGTCATATGACATATACCAGTACAAATTAGATGGATGCAATAGACCAACTTGAATTAGAGGAAAATACGATGTTGCCATTTTATACTGATGTTGGATGTTTTTCCCCATAATTTGTACCGATGATGTTGTATATTAATATGTGTAACTGCGTGAAAATACAATATAAATATAAAAGAAAAGGGATTTTTTTGTGTGTCCCTGGTTCGTTAGTTGTACTCATTCATCCCCACACTCTTAAATTTTGCTCACTTTTCCCCACTCTCTTGCCCGAAACCCTCAGAACAGGTTACAATGGACATTGTCGTTGGGTTAATGCCTCGGACTGTTAACTCTGACGAGTGGGATTGGTTTCGGTGGACTGTTGGGCCAAAGTGCGCCACTCCCTCCATCCCGTTTTGCAGGCGTCTTTTCACAGGCGCCCGCCATGTCGGGCTGACGGCATGGACCCATGCAGACTCATAGGGAAACCCGACGGTCCGATGGGCGTCTCGACCATTGGCACGGTGTGAACGCTGCCTAGAGCTGCTTCGAATCGCCGCTCGAGGCCATTCCTCGGCTATTTAAGCCGGCCGTTGTCCCCCAGCCCTTGCACATCCTCCTCCTCCCTCCACCCCGTCGTCGCTCGAGCCCATATGCCTCCTCTCACACTTACGTCGTCGTCAGGATGGTCCGGCACCTCATCACCACGTACGCGCAACTCACTCCGGACCGGTGCCTGCAAATCGAGACGGAAATGCAGTCTCGCTGCGCCGCCCGCATTGCTGTGGGTCTCCCTCCGGATTCGCCAGAGACAGAGGAGCGGGAGGAGCAGGAGGAGGAGCATCATCCGACGCCCATGAAGGAGGACGACCCAAAGACGGAGGCGAAGGTCGTCGTCGACCAGCCGGAGGAGATGGCGGAGCAGGAGGCCATCCTAGGGATGAGGCCGAGGTGGAGGCCAACCGTTGGCTCATCCGATAGAGGCAGGCGGAGGCCGACGCCATGTTCGACGAGCTGAAGGCGGAGATAGAGGCAGAGGAATCAGCAATGGAGCAGCCGCAGGCGCCGAAGCGGACGGAGTCACAACAGGCGGCCATTTATCCATCGGAGGACACGAAGATCATCGACATCTCCGACGAAGAGTAGATATGTTTTATTATGTAGTACTATGTAGGTTTTACATCCTGCATGCTTTTGTATGATATTTTTCCTTTTTGAATATGAGATATCCGGTTGTGTAATGATCTTTTCAATCTAATATGAACAATGGTGATGTTGAAAAACAAGAAGGAAAAAAACTAAAAAAAAACGGTGCAATCCCTTAATAACAGGGTCAAATGTGAAGTGACCCATTTTCACACCCACCGCAGCGTCGGAAGTGTACACGCGTGGGAGGAGGAAGAAGAAAAAAAGAAGCTAATTACACACGTGGGAATCAGTGGTCATATATATTATATGAACAAAAAGAGACAATTTTTGAATAGTTTGTGCCCATTTTGCATGATAAAAAATAACTTTGGCCCTTATAAATTTGGTCATTTTGCATTTGTATTGAACAAAAAAAACTAAATTTTCTAGGCAATGTCAATTGTTGTGTAATTTCAAACAATGCAAAAATTAGAGCCAGCACTTTCACTAAAAACATAGCAAACGATGCAAAAAATCGATGCAATTTGACGGCCCAACCAGAGCTTGATTTCCTTTTGGGCCCAATAACTATGTTTTTTTTGCAGAGTCAATGGTGGGCGAGCAGCCGATCACAACCAATAGGATCGCCTCTGGCGGATCGCCCCAGGATCCAACGATGCGGAGCTAGGGTTAGGAGGGGTTTTGAGCTGGTCAACGGGGTTTTCAAGACTTTGACTCAACATTACTAATTAAAAAAACGAAAAAAATATGAAACCTCCACCGTTCGTCGTTTATAAGACACACTAACTAGAAAAAAATAGTAAACTTGGTATACGGACATTTAAAAAAAACCTAGCTGGCACGATCGAGGTCAAATGAGCACCATTAATTTAAAAAAATCAAAAAATGTAAAACCCGCGCACAATATTGTCTTATGTGACATGTTACCAACCAAAAATCATAAACTTGGTCTATGGTCATTTTCATGAAAAACCCTTCACACATATAAGCTATTACGCATAACATTTCATAGAGTTCAACGAAAGGAGGTAGGGTTACCTTCTGTTTGAAAATTTTAAAAAAATCACCAAAGCTTTATTTCAAAGTGAATAAGAAGGATTTGAACTTAGTTTTCCATTTTCATATTTTAAACGTGTTTTTAATAGTTTTTATATTAAAGCATGTTTTTTCAAAAGAAATGTAAAAATATGAAGATTAATTAAAAAAATAGTGAGACTTCGAATCTACACTATATAGATTGAATAGGTGTTAATAAAAAACATTTGGCTTATTTAGAGTAGGTCCAAAAAAACTTGATTACAAATGGGATTGTTTACCCTAGACCGGGAGCTCAATTGGAGCACATTTCTCAAATTCAAATTTCTTTGACCTCCTCTAAATCACCTCAAATTCTTTTGAGGTAAGCTACCATCTCCAAGTTCAAATGAGAAGAACTTTAAAAATAGTAAAAAAATTGAAGACCTGCGCACAATGCCGTTGTATGTGACATGATTATGAAAAACAAATCTTGGTTTATATTGAAAATGACCTTTTTACCCTAACTTTTCGGAGCTCACCAACATAGGTTAACATGATCATTTGTTCGTATTTTTGTTTTATTTGTTGTTAGATCACTGCAACCTAGGCAAACATGATCATTGAAATCACAGAGGTTTAGGGTTTAGGGTTTAGGCTAACATTAACACAAATGTTGCTTATAATTCAAATGTCAGTCGAAATTCAAACATCACATCACAGTCGAAACATCATATCAAATCACATCAACCCGCGTTAACTTTGATTATACATTAATGGTGGCCACAAAGGCCGGCGAGAGTTCACAAGTCTGCGAGGCGAGAGTTCACAAGTCTACCAGGCATTAACTAAAAACGTTAAAACTAAAAATGAAAAGGAGGAGGTGCACTGCCCCCTAGGCATCCTCCTCATCGTCATCGGGACCGGTGAGGTCGATGAGGGTCGGCGTCGGACCAGCCCAGGGGAACGACGTCTCCGAGGCAGTGGCGACGTCGTCCGTCGGTGGCACCGCCGGTGCCTGTGCTTCGGCACGACGCTCCTCCTCCTTTGCCTCGGCATCCTTCTCCAACTCCTCGAGCCGCTGACCCTGAGAAGCTCCGCCCGTAGGTGCCCTTGTTGCCAGAACTCAAGGTAGTCCCGCTCCCGCTCCGGCGTCGCCAACATCGATATGGGTGGCACGTTCACCCACTCCCACACCACCCTTCCCACACGTACTCATGGGGCGTGAGGGCGGTTGGCGCCTGCTCGATCCTGGCAGGGGACGACGGTGCCAGTGGCGGCACGACGCAGTCGCCAGCAGCGGAGAGCCCAATGGCCTTCGCCATTCGTGCCTGGTAAGCCGCTTCCTCCTCCTCCTCCTTGCGCCGCTCTTCCTTCTCGCTTTGGCGGAGGACAGCTGCCAGCGCCAGCGCCTCCTGGTATGCGGCCTCCGCCTCCTAGTCCTCATCGAGCACGATGAGGGGCGATGGGGTGCAAGCCCACACGCCGCGGCCGCCACGCTGGCGCTGCGCCGCGTTCTCAAACGCAAACCAGACCTCCCAATTGGGAGAGTCTGCAACATAGGCCGGATCGAGCCGCTACTCGGGCATGAGCTGCTGCCACCGGCACCTTACCTCCTCCGCCTGCGCCCGCGCCGACCGTGGAACCGCTGGCACTCGGATCCTCTCCGGATCCAAGTGCCAGTCTTGTGGCAGGATCACGTCGGCGCAGGGAAGAGGGACGATGTGCTCCTAGTGCCACATCACCTGGTGCACTAGGACGCGAATCCGCTGTCGAGGCGGACGGGAAGAGGACGGTGTGGGTAGCGCGCGCCAAGGGATGAGGGGGGCCATGCCCTTCTTCTTGCCGGAGCTCGAGCCAGTCCTTGAGAAGATGCCCATGGTGACTACTGTCTAGGGTTTGGTTTTGTCGTCGGCGGACTAGGGTTTGTATCCTGCCGGGGGTGGAGGGGGCAGGCGCGGCTCTGGAAGGATGGAAGGTGTTGTGGATTGGTCGGTTTCCATTTAAAGAAGGACGACGACCCAAACATGGGTGGCTGACGATCGAGGCCCGCCGCGCGTGCGCATTTACTTTTGGCTGTGGGGGTAGTTGGAAGGCCACCACGTGTCCTCGATGCGGACGAGGAGAAAGCGCGTGCACGTCCGTTCGGCGTCCGTGTGGCCGGAAATGGGGCGGGACGGACTCAGTGCGACCCCACTCGTCAGAGTTAACGGTCAAACAATTGACCCGACGACATCCTCCGTTGTGACCTTTGGTGAGGGTTTCGGGCTAGGAAGTGGGGAAAAAGTGAGCAAAATTTAAGGACGTGGGGATGAATGACCACAGCTAAGGAACTAGGGGCACGGATGTAAAAAACCCAAAAGAAAATGAAAACACAAAATGAAACACGGCCCTTTTAAGAAAAAACCTAGACCCCAGTGCTTTGCTGGGGCTGACACGTGGTTGCCCTTTTGTCCCGGTTGGTGTTACCAACCGGGACTACAGGTCCTCCTGCCTGAGTGTCGCGGCCGCGTGGAGCTCTTTTAGTCCCGGTTCGTAAGCCAACCGGGACTAAAAATGTGGACCTTTAGTCCCGATTGTGTTGTCCCAGTTCCAGAACCGAGACTAAAGGGCCTCTGAAACCGGGACAGATGCCCTATTTTCTACTAGTGGGAGTACTACTCATGACATTTCCATTTTGACCAGCCTTAGAGCATGATCAATAATACAACCAAAAATCGGCTATAAAAATTTGTCATGTCATATAGAGTCAGTCGAATACGTAGCCAGTAAGTTTTAAATATGCATTAGTATTTTTATTACTGGTTGGTCCACCTTACAATCTCATAATATGTTATATGTCCCGTGCTATAGCTGGCTCTTATTCTGGAGTCTGTTTTTCTTCTTTCTCCCCCAACTAAATAAAGATATAACAATTGTTTTGACAGTAAAATTAAAATATTTTAGTTCTTATAACCTGTTTAAGCCATTTTATTGTAATCGCTCTTAAAATATACATGTTGCACTTGAAATATTCTAATGAATGAACCAGCCGGGTCAGTTTAACGTACGGCTGTACACTCACGAACCTAGTAGCTCGAGTTTATCTCAGTGCCAGGTTGTTGTTTTTTAATTTTTTTGCGGGGACAGTGCCAGGTTAATAAGTGCTGAGTGACAAGTTTGAAGCGCCAAGATTAACAAAGGTGAGATGCAACACAATAGACTAGGTGCGCAGCCGCTCATAGGACACTGCAAGAGTTAAACAACTTCTATCAGAAAAAAAGAAAAGAGTTAAACAACTACCGGCGCGGTGCAGACATGACCGAGAGCATATGCGATGGGTCGGACATCGGAAAGCGCACACCGATTCCTGCTCGCTTTTGCTGCGCGTGGTGGTCGATCGATCGATCGATCGATGCAGCCACCGTATGCAGTGGTTAGGTGGGCGAGATCCACAAGTTGCACCATCAAGACAGTGACTCCTGCGTCATTCCTTTCCATGACAAGCGCAATTACAATTATTGGAGCCCTGTCACATAGGTTGAGAAGCCTATGTTGGCCACCAAAAGGAGATTATATAACCAAATAAACAGTGTCTTGTACACGTCGTCGCACTTCAGCATCGAGCCAAGTGGCCGGCCAGCACACTTTCCAGTCGTGTCGCTTTCGAATTCCGATCACGCACGTACGTACTTGGCGCCGGTAACAACAAACAAGGAATCATCGGAGAAACTTGGTGTATTAGATGTTTATATGGATCACCAATTGGGTGCAAAGCTGGACGTAGTGCCAGCCACGTACTCGTCAGCTCCATCAACAAAAACTAGGTCGGTACACAGGACGAAATGGGTGGCCGAGGAGGAGTAGAGATCCGTGCGGCGCAAGTCGATCCAGCTCGAGCCGGCTCAAGTCTATAGTCTCCTCAATGATTCCATAATAATAAATGCTTGGTCGTTTTCGTGTGGGAGATCGACGTTAGTGCGGTCCGACGTGCTGCCTTTTCCCCTCTTCTTTTGCGTTGTATAAGCACAGCACGTAGCACCTTGGTTGCTACTCCATCAACTCTTCGGTGGTCAGTCAATGCATACTGTTTTCTTTTCTGGAGTGTGACCGTGGGATGGGAAGCATTGTCCTTTTTCTCTTGACATGTACTTGCTGGGAATAAATGGGTGCCCAGAAATTTGTTCTTACTGGATTTGGTGGCCAGTTTTTTCTTAGGCAGATTTGTTGGCCGGATTTGTTTTTATATACAAGATTCAAGATTTGTTAGCCAGACAGGAATGCTGAATGCATGCCGAGTAGGCGGGATTGCAGCGCTGGACGTACCCTGCAATCCGATAACGGACCGGCGTATCATATAGTAGCTCCAATGTATTAAACATTCCTATATTGTATAAATTTCTTGGACAAGTATTTTCGAACGGAGGGAGTATAAATTTAAACATTTCAAACATATGTTGAATATTTTTTTGAATGGTATGATGCAACTTTTAAAAATCACATGAACAGTCTTATATAGTATAATTGTTTTTTTTCAAATGTCAAAAACATATTTTGGAAATGTTGTGAAATATTTGTAAATTGAAAAACATTATTAAAATTTACATGAACTTTGTTTTAAACGCGTTATGAACATTTTTCAAATTTTCAGTAAATAATTGCCGATTTTCAGCTAAAAAAGTAATTAAAAATTAAAAAAACAGTAAAACAGGATATGTTTTTCTAGGGATGCAAAACTGGATTTTTTTTTAGAGGTATGCAAAACTGGATATGTGCGCTAATGAGCGAAAGCTCCTGTTGGGCAGGGCCGTTTAGGAGCTCCTACGTGAGCAGTTCTTTAACACAGGCCAATGCTGGCCTGCTGGCCTGCTAGGTATATGGATAAGCGACGCTACAGAAAAGCCTATAAGGCAATTCCAACGCAGGACATTCGTTTTGAAATTCACTATTCACCGCTCGTTACGTCAAACTGTCGGCATTTCGCACAGCCGAGCGAACGAGGAGTGAGGCAATGGGCTAGCCCAGTTTCTGTGAACCATCTTTGGGAACATTCTAGGAGGTTTTTGAACTGTTTAGTTTTTTGTTTTTTTACCAGTTTTTCTGTTTCTTTTTTCGTTTTTCAGTTTTTGTTTCTTTTTCTTCATTCTTTGCTTGTTTTCTGTTTTTTCCTTTTTCCTTTTTTTCATGGTTATTTTAACTTTTTTAAACTAAGTTCATGTTCAAAAAATGGGATCTATTCTATACTCGATAAGTGCCAATATGCAATGGCTTACACTTTAGAAAATGTTTGGGGATTTATTTGTTTTCGAAATTCTAAATAATTGTCATTTTTGAAAAAATATTCGCAACTTAAAAAACAATACAGGATTTTCGAAAACTGTTTAGGGTTTTTAAAAATTATTCTTTTTTTCATTTTTTACCTTTCCCATTCCTTTTTCTTATTTTTATACTTTCCTATTTATTTGGTTTGAAACTTTTAAATTTCTGTTCTCAATTTTACTTTTTTTTCTCGTGTTCAGAATTTTGTTCAATTTTTTTATTTAAATAATCGTGCTTCAAAAATAAATCACAAATTGCCAAAAATGTTCTTTCTTTCAAAATGTTTTCATATTTCAAAAAATGTTAATTTCAAATCTTTTTCTCGTACTCAAAAACTGCATGATTTTCAAAAAGTGTCTTTGTGTTGAAAAAATTTAGGGATTTAAGAAATTGTTCTTGTTTTCAACAAATAGAATCATGGTTTCATTAAATTATTTTTTGTTTCAAAAATTGTTCTCCTTTTCAAAATTTGTTCATGATTTCCATAAAATGTTCATGTTTTAAAAAATAGTTTCATTCTCAATTTGTTTTCACGATTTTCATAAAAATGTTTGTGTTTCATATAGTTTCCAGGAATTTTGAAATAAAAATCCATCATTTAATTTTTGTTCACAACTTAAAATCCTGATTTTTTTTAAAAAACACTTCCAAGCTAATTTGAAACACGAACATTTTTAAATAATTTATAAAACCAGAACAGTTTTCTAAATTACGAATACTTTCTTAAATGTGAAAATAATAATTAGTATGCAAACATTTTTGGAGTTTGTGGATAATAAATAATAACCGGAATATTGTTTGAGCTTCTGAACGTTCTTAAAATTTTGAAGAACAAGAACGAGAAGAAAACGGAATTAAAAATAAATAGAAAATTAAATAAATAACAGAAAAAATACAAAAATACAAATACAAAAGAATCAGAAAAAACAACAAAGAAAGAAATTAACAAAACAGAAAAATAATTGTTGACCTGCTGAACGCTATAGTATCCACACACTCTGCTAGGCCGGCCCAGTCAGGAGGAAGCCCTGTGCGAAGCCCTGACTCGTTGCCGCAATAAGCGGCACATAGGTGCTCCCTCCGGTTCGTCCGAGTGTCCTCCGTTTGGGGATGACAAACGAACATGCCCGTCCGTTTGCGGTCGTGTGGGCGTGGACGCACCCAACCGACCTGGCTTGCCCCAAGTTGTCCGCGTTTTCGGACTACAAATTTAGGCCCAAATGAAACTAAAATAAAGATTGTAAATAATAGAAACACATAAATATACACATTAAACCACATATCCATAGTAGCCACGTTCAAGAGTTCTTACTTAAGCTAATAAAACTAAAAAAACATAAAATTAAGATAGATGAGGACGCCGTCGCCGGTGAGGCTGTCGTCGTCTTCAGGAGTGCCGTCCTACTCGTCATCGTAGCTGGTGATGTCGACGTACGGAGGAGGCTGCCAAAGGTGGGTTGACGGCCCCTGCCAGACCGAAGATGCTGGCGGTGCCTGCACCACCTCCTCCCGTGTTCCTGCTCCTAGTGCCTGCGGTAGAGTGGGTGCCCATGGGCTGACACCGAGCACATCGGCCATCTCCGGTGCCATGGTCGACCAACCCCAATGTTGGCCCACCAGCTGCTGGTTCCACACGGCAAGGGATGGGCTCGTCCTGCACCTCCTCCTTCACCACGGGGGGCTTCTCCAGCTCCGGGATGGCCACGTCACCGGCCGCAGAGAGGGCCAACGTCGTCTCCACGCCCACCCATTGGCGCTCGTCGTGCGTGCTCATGGAGTCCTCCATGACACGTCTCATGAGCTCGGCCTCCTCCTCCTCGATCATGGGAGGTGGTGGGGGGCAGGGACGAAGATGGCGTCGACGTGAGGCCGTGCACACACCCGCGCCCGGGGCGTGCTCTCTGCATGAGCATGACACGGGCAGCGCGGGCTAGGAGGACGACCGACGAAAAAGGATTGCTGCCGCAGGTCGTGCTCGTCGCGGAGCCACCAATCCCACAACGGCAATGCGATGGCGTACATGGGGTCGTGTAGCAGTTCTGGTGGCAGGCGCGCGCGGCATCGGTCGATCTCCTCAGGTGTGCGCGTCCGCTCGTCGACACCGGAGGGATTGCCACCTGATCCGCGAAGAGATGCCAATTGTTGGGGAGGTGCGCATCTCCCCATGGGAGTGGCATCACCGTCTCCCAATAAAGCCGACAAATCTTCACGAAGAAGTACGCCCAATTGTGCACCTGGGCCGCAGGCGGCGAGATGGCAAACGCCAACGGAGCAGGTGGTGTGGGCGGCACGGAGCTACTGGAGTGACGGCTACAAGAGGAAGATCCAGCCTCATGATCGTGCTTCCCCTTGGTGATCGAATGCCAGACCATGATATCGGTGAGCGGTGGATGCGATAGCGGCGGCTAGGGTCTCGTGTCGGGGGTGGAGGAGGCAGGAGGGGCTTGGAAGTGGAACATGCGGACTGGTCGGTCCATGACTACCCCTTAAAGAAGTATGACGACCCAACAATGGGTGGCTGACGATCGGGGCCCGCCGCGCGTGCACATTCACTTTGGACGGTGGAGATAGTTGGGAGGCCGTCACGCATCCCCGAGACGGGCGAGGAGAAAGCGCATGCCTGTCCCTTCAGCGTCTGCGTGGACGCAAACCGGACACATATTTGCGTTGAAAATGGAACGTGCCGGACACCAAACGGACAATATATGCGGTTGCGGTCGTGCGTTGGGTCGTGTCGTCTGTCCATTTGAGGCTGAACAGATAAATCCGAACAGGATGAAGGTCATGCGTAGGAGTTGCCCTAAAAAATGCTACACACACGGGCTCTTACACAGGATTACAGACTCCTTCCTGCTCATTAGACCTGCCCTATAAGTTTCAGCTGGGTGGGGCTCAGCCCTCCCCCTTAATCCAATCATAGTGTCCCACGTTAAATCCACCCCGTAATAAGGCCGTGAAGATCCGTGAACCTAGCATTGCTCGTTGCCCTAAGCCGAGGTGTGTTTCCCTAAGCACACCGTTTCACCGTGTGAATTATGTCTCGCTTACTGCGAGCAAGGGGTGGCGCCAGGTGTATGCACTTGCATGCAAGTGAATACTCATGATTTTAACAAAATCTTGAAAAAAAATTGTAGATCAGTGAAAATTTTAATGAAAACACCGAGGATTTTGACAAAATAAATATCCAAGTTTAGAATGAATACACCCCACTTAAATCCTGGCGCCGCTAGTGATTGCGAGACATAGCACCATCCTGCCTTTTTTTTGAGAGAGCTTGCACCACCCTGCCCAATGAAGTGAGACGGAGCTGCTGCGTCGACTGAGTGGACCGGCCCAATGAAGCGGTACGCGGGAAGGTTTTGAACACTAGTTTGTCTTTTCGGCCACCTTTAGAACGTTCCACGAGGTTTTTTTTAATGTGTTTTCTTTTTGATTTTTTCATTTTTATTTAGAAAATAAATATCTAATTTTAAAAGAGATGTTGTATATATTTTGTATACGTGTTGTACATTTGTTTGATACACGTTGAACATTCAATACACTATAAACATCTTTGAACATTTTTAATACATGTTAAACATTTTGTAAGTACACGTTGAACAATTTTTCAATCACACGTCGATCATTTTTCGTATACAGGTGGGACATTGTTTTGATACACATTGAATATTTTGTAAATACAAGATGCCCTTTTATTCACGTACATGTTTGAACATTTTTCCGAATACATGTTAAACTTGTTTAGTAGATGTAAAAAAATGCATAGTAAAAAAGATTATTTTAAATATTATGCATCCATTTTTGTGAAATTGTAAAAAAACTAGTAATTTAATGCACCTATATTTTTAAATGCGTGAACGTTCTTTTGAAATGTCACAAGAAAAGTTAAATGTACGATTTTATTACAGAAAATTCAAGAACAATCTTTTACATTGCGTAATATTTTTGTTAATGTTATGAGGATTTTATTGAAATGCGGGAAAGTGTAAATGTCACAAACATTGGTTTTGTGTTACATACAATTTCTATAAAATGCGCAAATATTTGTCTTACACCGTGTTAACGTTTTTCAACTACTAGATATTTTGTAAAGGAAGAATATTATTTTTTGTATTATATGTATTTATAATATTTGAAAATATAAATAAAAATAATTACAAAATAACAAACAAATAAACAAAGTAGCAAAGAAGAAAGCCGACCACCCTCGTGAGGCCCCTCCTCAAAGAGAATATATTGGGGTCAATGTCTATCCCATTTCTGCCATTGATCCACCGATCATCCCTATTCATAGTTGATCAATGTGCTCCACCGATCTCCGCCAAGCAACCGCGGCGTTCCGGTCGGACGACATGACAAGGAGCAGGCGCAACCATACCCGCTGTGTCGATAGCCGGCACCAATGACGCCCAATTACCGTGAAGGAGGAACCCTCCTTCCCGATGTCCCCAATCTCCTCCATGACACCTTCGCGCCTCCACTGCTACCTGCCTTGGCCCTGAATCGGTCCAAGATCACTGTCAAACCTCCGCTCCTTGCCGGCGTTGGCTCAACAACTGGCTCGTACAAGTGGGGTTGGCGGAGTCTGAGCTCTTTACCCAAGGCAAGGGCAGGTGGTGCAAGGCAGAGTCCACTGTAGACCGTCACCGCTAGTTGGAGCCAGCCGAGCGGTTGCTCCATGAGTTTGCTGTGACATCCGCGTAGGGTTGTCGTGATGCCTGGCGGGCCTTCCATCATGGGAAAGATGACAACGACAACAATGAGGACAACGGGTCGGGCGACTACGCAGATGAAAAGAAAGGTCCTTATGACTAAGACTGCCATGCCCAAGGGGTCAAAATTAATTTGAAATTTTTATTGTTTCTGTTTGGTTGTAAATATATCAAAATTCAACTAAATTTATCTGTTTAGCATGAAATTTGTTTGTGTTTGTGTTTGAATTTGAACCGAGTTGAACATTTGATACCTACGGGCGTAGGCTAGATGACCAGTGCCAGACCCGCTGTCCGCGCACATTTGTTGTTGTCTATTTGATGATTAGTGTTGGAGTTGCCCCAAAAGCTCACATGCAAACGGACAATAACTAAACACCGGCTTTCCGAAAGCATGTTTGTTTGCGAGATAAACATCCGATCTATTAATAATAAATCATGGAAGTATACATAACATTAGAGGTAACAAAAAATAGAACCAGGTCTATGAACCATCTAGCGACGACTACAAGCACTGGAATGAGCCGACGATGTGCCTCCATAGTCATCCCTACCTCACCGGAGTCGGCTATATCTTGTGATTGTATATAGTAGGGAACTCGTCGTGCTAAGAGCCCACAAGACCAGCACACCAAAGCATCGCCTTCGCATATGAAGCGAGTCGTATACCGAAAGGATCAAACCTGTAAACACTTGAACGAATATGAACAAAGACTGAATCCAAACAGATTCATCAAAGACCAGCACCGACCAACTCCCACACCAACGACGCACGCTAGCCGCACCATCGATATGGGAATCAATGTTTTTTATTTGAGAAAAAGAAGGGCTTCCCTTTTTTTAATTTCTATTAATAGAAACCAAGTTCAAACCATAGCCAGGGCCTAAAACTACCAAAGCTAACAACTAAGAATAGGAATTAAAACAACACATCACCAAAGCATTGTAGCTCTCTAAACTATCTCTTCCCTCATCCGGCGTAGAAGCAAAGGATGGGACAAGCGCATGCCCACAAAACCAACCATCCAACATTCTTAAGCAGGTATCAAGCAGGTAAGGTTTGCACATCCGGGAGCAAGAAATTATGCAAAATGAAACAACCTATCAAAGACTACAACGTCAATCTTCAAGCATAAGCACAACTAGTTTACAGATCGTTCATCTTTCAAGCACATCACACACATCCACCCCTGAGATGACTTGTAAACTTCACTTGCAACATGCTCTAGTACTCTTGTTCCCAATTCCAGCACATTTCTGCCTACCTTCCGTATCAGCAAAATAGACCATGCCATGATCGAGTGACACAAAATTTTGATCAGTATCATGGAGTCATTGAACATTTTATTTATCAAAATAATCCCATTTCTTCATTTTTAGAGTGTCCAAACCAGGGAGGAAGTTCCCGCTAGGACCAATTTCTTGTCATTTTTGCTAAACATCTTAATCCATCTCTGTCGTGGATTTGTCACGGCAGATGTTCGGATGAACGGACTTAGGTTCAGGGCAGAAGCATAACTATGTGGCGGCTTGAAGGGGTTGGTCGGAATCGAGAGACGCGGAGTTTGCCTAGGTTCGGCCCCTCCGATGGAGGTAAAAGCTTACATCCTGCTTGTCTGGTATTTGATGATGAAGAAGATCTCTCGGTTATAAGGGTGCTGTTTTGCTACATCTAATCACGAAAGCTTCTAATTTGTCCATCTAAACTTGTGGACTTGTGAACTTGTCTTTCTAGGGATGCTCTACCCCTCCTTATATAAGTGGAGAGGGTAGGTTTACAAATAGAGTCCTACTACGAGTAGGATTAGGACTAGTCTCTCTAGAATCCTATTCCGGGTCTTGTTTCCTTCGGGAGGGAGTCTTTCTCTCTTTGGTCCTTCTCTTCTGAGCCGGATGGCGCCGGCTTACACGACGGGTCTTGGGTCTGGTCGTCCTGCGACCTGCCTGCCGGGTCACCAATAAAACGCCAAGTCTTTACTGGGTCTCCTGTGAGTCGCCAGGTCGGGTCATACTTCCAGCCGGGTCATACCGCGGGGTATATCCCCGACATAAGCCCCCAGATTAGCTTGAATTTATTCATGCTAAGCTTCCTGAAATAAGAATAACAAAAATGTTAAGTGGCTGGCTTGCTCCTTTGGCCGGCTTATGAAGTGGCTCCTCGGAAATTCGGGTCTTTTTCTGCATATGAATGAGTCATCTTGAGAATCGTCTTGCTTGCCAATGTCCTTTGAAAAATATTGAGAATAGAATACCCATATGCCATTGAGTCGGCTTCCAATACTTTGGCTTAATGAAAATCTTGAAAATAAGAAATCCTCATGATGTAGATCCGTACTTCCATTGTTGTGAAGCAGGGCGGCTTATATAAACTCTGGCGGGTTATGATCTTTTGATAACACCGGGTAATGAATGTTAATGATGACGGGTCTAATAGCTGAACTTCATAATTAACATCTTGAAAATGTTCCTCAAAGTTTTATATGTCCATATTACCTGTAGCCCCCAAGCTCCAAGATTATCCATGATAACTTGGTGCTTTGCAATAATATATTGGACTGTGTAGCCCCCAAGTGCCGGGTTGTCTTGCCTGCAGCAGCCTGTGACTTACAATTGTCTTATACCTTATAAAGCTTCAGCTGGTGTAGCCCCCAAGGGCCGGCTCATCAGAATGTGATGCGTCGGGTCTTCAATTTGATCCTCATACTCTGTTTGAACAGCTGAATACTGTAGCCCCCAAGTGGCGGGTCGCACGCCTGTGGCGACTTGGGACTTAGAGAAATATAGAAAGGCCGACTCATCTCCTTGAGATAATAAGGTCTTGCTGACAATGTAATAATTTGAAAACCGCCTTGCATTAGCCCCCAAGTGTCGTGGTGCGTGCTTTGCAACGACAGTTGCTTGAATAGTGTAGCCCCCAAGTGCCGGGTCGTCTGCCTGCGGCGACTCGAGACTATGTGAGAATAATATGACTCGCCACAATTTGAATGAATCCTTGACCGTGGTTGTAATAGAACCTGGAATGAACATCCTGGAATAATTCCTTTGTCTTTGACATGAAATCCCTACTCGTGGTTGCGATGCAACCCGACAAATATATATTGGAGAATTCCATGAGTGTTGTAGATTACTACAGAGCACATTTAAAGAAATCCGAGAACCGGTCAATTAGATGACACGGAATTATATTTGACAGGGTGGCTCTTGAAAAATAATGAATTCTCCGAGATGGTTTGAAAAACCCCAATCATTTAGTACTGGTTATGATAAACCATGAAGATCCAGCCAGATTGGCTATTAAAGATCCATTTTCTCTTTGGAGAAGTTTTTCATCATACTTTAACGGCGGCTCATCTTAAGAGACAAGACCTGCAAAAATAAATAAGACAAAATATGTTCTGCATTGTTGTAAGGGCGGCTTAAAAAGCACAACCTGGAGATGTTATATCTTTCCTTGATTTGTTTTTTGAAATCTTTTGAACAACTCATGTGCCGGTTCTTCTGAGTCGACTCACCACTTAAAACTCCTTAGCAGTACAGGTTCTCTATTAAGATTAGCTGTCAATTTCTTTGAGTGGCTCAGGGTCTCTAAGCGAGATTAACTGACAGGAAGTGTGAAGTCCGAGAAGAGACTCGGCAGGGCATGAGCACCCTGATAGCCGATAAACTGCCTCTCACGTGACATAAATCCGTCGTTTTAACCTTAAATAGTATAGGGTCCTTGAAGGATTAACTGTCTAAGAGTACAAACGGGCCACATAGCGGAGAGTCGGCAGTATATGGGAGAGTTTATCCTTGCTTTCTGTAAGCCGACCCTCACGTGACAAGAACCGTCGTTTTAACCTTAAACAATACAGGGTCTCTATGGAGATTGCCCGTCAGTTTCTTTGAGCCGGCTCAGGGTCTCTAGGCGAGATTAACTGGTAAGAGTTCGGTGGGTCACCTAGCGGAGCAGCATCAGCTTACAGGAGGTTTAACCCTATTTGGCTTAAGAGCCGATCAAGAGGGTGTGTAAGCTAAACCCGGTGGGTTGGAAGATCCCAAGTGACTTTTGTTGATGGAGTCAACTGTTTGGCTTAAGAGCTAACCGGTAGGGTGTGATAAGCTACACCCGGTGGGTGGGAAACCCCCTGGATGATCATGTTGACGGAGTCAACTATTTGGCTTGAGAGCCGACCGATATGGTGTGATAAGCTACACCCGATGGGTGGGAAGCCCCCTAGACGATCATGTTGATGGATTCAACTATTTGCATCATCTTGTAAGTCACCATCTTGTAATGAAGAAAATGACAAAAGCCTCCAAGTGACTTTATGATGATCCAATGAATCCGGGCACCCGTATTTGAACGGTATATCTCGGCGGTTCGTCCTCTTGGGCAACTTTTTAATTCTTCCGCCAATAATATAATAGCCCCAAGGATTGGGTTTTCTCTTGAAAGCGACCAAATGTGTCTCGCCGTGTCTGTAGCCCCCCGAGTCTTAAGTTTGACTAGAAGAGGCGGCTTGAGAATCTCCATTGATAGTTGAGGTTGGCCGTGGCGGGTTATAGATGATCCCGTTTTGTTTCAATAATCTGGTCGATGGTTTGTCCCGGCTAGTTGTTGAAGTTTAACCAAACTGTAATGGCGGTGATTTGTGCGCCTGTCCGTTGGACGGCTCGAATCGACGAGCACTGCACCGATATGTTGATGTAGATCAAACTGTGGGCGGCGTCTTGCGCTCATCCGTTGGGCGGCTTGTACTAGTGTATGCAGCCCCTGGCGTGTTGATGTAGACGTAGAAGTTAGTCGCGGCACTGTAAGCCAGCGTAGTCTTGAGAGACGGCCGCGATGTTGTAAGCCAACACAAGCGGTGAGTTGCCCGTGGCATTGGATATCAGCATGGACGGCGAGTCGCCATGGCATTGTTAAGCCGGTGCGGTCATGAGAGACAGCCATGACATTGTAATCCGGTGCGGATGGCGAGTCAATCGCGACATTGTAAGCCGATGCGACCGTAAGAGGTGGCCGTGGCGTTGTAAGCCGGTGCAACCGTAAGAGGCGACCATGGCGTTGTAAGCCGGCGCGGTCGCGAGAGACAGCCATGACGTTGTAGGTTGGTGCAGACGGTGAGTCACCCATGGCGTTGGAAACCGGCATGGATGGTGAGCCGCCATGGCGTTGCTAAGCCGGCACGGTCACAAGAGACGGCCGCGACATTGTAGGCCAGTGCGGTCGGGCTCACGAGTCATCCATTGGGCGGCTTGAATGAACAATCAGGGCACTGACACATTGAAATAAACCGGATCGCAGGGCCGATGGCTTGGGCGCATCTGATTCCATGACGCAACATCACTTTCATAGTGAACACTTGCCCTGCATATTAAAATAAACAGGCAAGGATAATTGCTCTCAGAGAAATTATAAGATACTGAGAAATTTCTAGGATAAATATCACCTGATAATAATTTCGTCCAATGATGGACATGATCGACTTATGGAAAACATAGTTTGGTATACATATGCTCCGTGCTGATGAAGATTTGTCCAATCAGATTAGCTAGTCGGTCTGTTTCTTAACCCCACCAGTTTCCACTTTTTTTCAGCCGTCCCCACCACTCCCATTTCCTCATCCTTCCACTACTCCTACCGTGCGGGGCTAGAGGCGAAGCGGGGCTAGCACGGTCTCTGGCGGCGGCGACTCAGAGATGCGTGGGAGGCCAGCACCGGAGGCAGAGACGTGAAGGAGCTGCGGGGGCGGCGACGGCTTGGCTCGGCGATGCGACGGGAGTCCCTGGCACGGTGGTTGACATCCCCGGTGAGGCGATGCTGCTGAGGAGAAGTTGTAGGCCGCTCATCTAGTGCCGTGGTGGTGGCAACATCGGCTCTTGGCGGGGAGAGGGCCGCGGCTAGTGGAGGCGTGGCGGTATCCGGTGCAACGCGGAAGACCGGCTTGGCGCGGACGTAGTGACTCGAAACCGGCGGCCATGGCGGGTCTCGCGGTTGTTGTTGAGGGGCACAGTGACGCGGAGTGCGTGAGCGCAATGAAGAGTCGGCGGACGGAGCGGCAAAGCGGCCAGGGGTGAAAGCCAGTTCGGACGGCTTAAGGGCGCTCCGGTGAGGGTGAGCTATAGCAGTTTAGGCACGCCGGCAGGAGCGGCGGTTTAAGCAGCAACTTACGGCCGCAGAAATAGCAGCGGCAGAAGCGGCAACTTGAAGGCAGACTGGCCCGGCGCGGCTTGATGGCCGAAAAAGTGAACACGATAGCCACGGTGGCTTAAGACAGGGCACGACGGCTACTTGGCACGCTGGTGAGCCTGCAACAGCAAGGCGCAACTCGTGGTGGAGGCCGGCGGCTCGTACATGGCGGCCGAAGGTGTTGGCCCACGACAACAGCACAAGACGCGGCAGCGGCTCCCATGAGGCTCACACGGGGCGGCACGAGGCGACAGTGGCCGGCGGCTCGGAACTGCATGAGGTGGGAGATAGCCGCAGGCGGCCGCTCGAGGCGGAGGGGGAGCCAGAGTGGCGAGTCCGCGATACAGCGCGGAAGCGAGACCACGACCAAGGGCCGGCTCGGGATGGGGTGAAGGTAGCAGCTGCGGAATCTCAGCCGGCTCGGGTCCATGTGCAACGATCAGGGCAAGGCGGATCGGACTCGGACTCGTCGGCGGGGCAAGGTAAAGCAGTCGCTATAGAGGCCCACCAGTGTGGCGAAGGGGCGGAGGTGCGTCGGCCAGGCAGGGCTGCGCCGACAGGGGAGAGCCGGTGAAGCGAGTCCGGGGCAAAGGAGGCTCTGCGGCAGGGGCAAGGGGAGGCCGGTGCGGCGGGGTGAGCCGGGTCGGCTGGATGAAGCGTGGTGAAGTCGAGGTGCGGCGTAAAGGCCATGGTGGCAGAGGCAAAGCGAGGACGCGAGGTCGTTGCTGATGGATCCTTCTTTCCGCAATCTGCGTGCTGGCATAGTGGTAGATAACATGCGTAACCCAAATGCTAGGTCACAGGTTCGATCCCTTCTTTTTGTAATTGAGCAGAAGTCGCCAGTCTCCGCAATTTCTATGAGTCATACAAAAGGTAGTTAGCGAATCGGGTCAACTTTGATTTTGTTGCTTCAACTTTGGCATAGATTGATCATGGCTGTCCTGGTGTATAACCGAAAAAACAGACCGCTCGGCGCCGGAGAGTTCATCTCTATCTTGAGTCGTAATCTCGAAGATCGGATCCGATCAATCCGCCGAGAAAAATTTGATCGTGTTGACCCAAATCCCTGACGGTCTCAATGGAACTTGTAGTCAGGTCCATTGGGCGGTTCTCCCGTTGATCTTGGCGATTTCCGTAGTGGCAGCGGGTTGTCCAGCGCGATTTTCTTCATCCCATCCATTGCGAGCTTCCCGATCCCTCGAAGAAATCCCTCCAAGAACTCAACACCACCGTGCGCTGCCCCACGGTGGGCGCCAACTGTCGTGGATTTGTCACGGCAGATATCCGGGTGAACGGACTTAGGTTCGGGGCAGAAGCGCAACTATGTGGCGGCTTGAAGGGGTTGGTCGGAATCGAGATGCACGGAGTTTACCCAGGTTCAGCCCCTCTGATGGAGGTAAAAGCCTACGTCCTGCTTGTCTGGTATTTGATGATGAAGAAGATCTCTCAGTTACAAGGGTGCTGTTTTGCTACCTCTAATCACGAGAGCCTCTAATCTGTCCGTCTAAACTTGTGGACTTGTGAACTTGTCTTTCTAGGGGTTCTCTACCCCTCCTTATATAAGTCGAGAGGGTAGGTTTACAAATAGAGTCCTACTAGGAGTAGGACTAGGACTAGTCTCTCTAGAATCCTATTTCGGGTCTTGTTTCCTTCGGGAGGGAGTCTTTCTCTCTTTGGTCCTTCTCTTGTGAGCCGCCTGGCGTCGGCTTACACGCCGGGTCTTTGGCCTGGTCATCCTGCGACCCGTCTGTTGGGTCACCAATAAAACGCCAAGTCTTTACCGGGTCTCCTGTGAGTCGCCAGGCCGGGTCATACTTCCGGTCGGGTCATACCGCGGGGTATATTGCCACAATCTCCCCATGCAATAATTCATAGAGGAGGGGATTGAATTCAAATTGAGACACATTTTAATAAGCTCTACATTAAACAAGCAGTAGAACAATTGAAAAAAGATGATCTAGAGATTATCTATGCCACAAAATACACATATTTTTTCACCCTTCCAGCCCCTCTTGGCAAGAGAATCTCTAGTAAGGATTGATCTCCTATTAGCCGGGCACATAAGAACTTTGATTTTAGCAGGCACTTTAATCTTCCACAAGAATTTTTGAAGATTGCAATTCTCAACAATCAGCTCCCTATAAAGAGATTTTGGTGTGAATTTCTTATTAGCATTTAGCACCCATTCTATCTTATCTCCACCAGTACCCATTTCAATGTTCATGCATATTTTCGATTTCTCCATAGATCCAGGGTTTCTCCATATAAGGTTCTTCTAAATTTAAACCCTCTCCACCCTAGTTGAATTGCTTCGTCCATTGTAATATCATGATCAAAACATACGGTGTATAATGTAGGGTATTCATCCTTCAAGGCTTTTTATCTTCACAGATACCTTCCCAGAATCTGGTATTTTTTCCATCCCCTAACTGTTTCTTAGCATATTTATAGAAAGGGCTTTGAACTTTAACAGTCTAGAAAAGAACTGGGAATCTCATGTTTGTTTTTTATCTTTAGAAATGCAACCATTAGTCACATACTGTCGCATAAGCACAAATTTTCATAGTCTCTCCTCAGTTTCTAACTTACAAAGCCACTTAGTAAGTAGTGCTTTGTTCATAATTTCTAACTTTAGAATCCCAACCCCCCCCCCCCCCAATCCTTGGGTGTACAACATTTTTTCTAGTTGACCAAGTGATATTTTCGTCTCATTTTCATCCTCTTATCTGACTAATATGGCTCTATAGAAGTAAGCCTTTTTGACCACCCCAGCAGGCATGGAATAAATTAACATCATAAACAGAGGAATGTTTGCCAGACATGATTGAACTACGGCAATCCTCCCTGCAATAGACCCCGTCAATCTCCCTTGCCAGCAGCTGCATCTTTTTTCAATTTTACCAGTCACAAATCCATTTGTTTCTAACCTTGCCATTAGAAAGAGGCATGTCCAGATATTTAACAGGTATGTCTCCCATTTTACAAGTAAATATTTCCTAGTATATGGATTATTTCTTAGCAACATCCCCAAACAATATAAGCTCACTTTTATGAAAAATAATTTTAAGCCCAGACATCTGCTCAAAAGCACACAAGATCATTTTTAGGTTTTTTGCATTATCCTCATCATCTTCTAATAGGAAGATAGTGTCATCAGCATATTGCAATATATTACCCCCCTTGTCCAAATTCTCATTCAACACTCCTTTTATTACACCATGTATTTTAGCTTTATTCATGATCACAACCAGTGCATCAGCAACAGTGTCAAACAACAGAGGGGAGAGGGCATCCCTCTATCTCAGTCCTTTAAAGGTCTTGAAGTAGGGACCAATCTTATAATTAACCCTAACACCTACACCCCCCCTCATGGTTTCCATGACCCAATCACACCATTTATCAGGGAACCCTTTCAGTTAGAGCATTTGAATTACAAAAGATCACTTGATTTTATCATAGGGTTTCTCAAAGTCTACCTTACAAATGAGGGAATTTTGTTTTTGGCTGTAGATAGAGTTAAGGGCTTCATGAAGCACCACTGCCCCTTCCATGATATATCTCCCTTTAATGAAAGTAGTTTGATTGGAAGATATCACATGAGATACACATTTATTCAATCTGTTCATGAGTACTTATATAATTATCTTGTCTAACATTAAGTAAACAAATTGGCCTGAATTTTTGAATTTGTTTAGCATCTGTAGTTTTTGACACTAATATAATTATCCCATATTTTAACCTAGTCATTGGAAAAATCATCAACTAGATCCTTCTTGTCTATTTTAACCAAGTCCCAAAAATCCTGATATAACTCCACGGAAATCTATCCGCCCTAGGACTCTTATTCCTCTCCATATCAAAACAACCTCATGAATTTCTTGTAAGGAAAAAGGAGTAGTTAATTCTTCTTTTTCAGAATCAGAGTTTTAATAAAATCATGTCTTCTCATGGTAATATATGTTTCTTCAGTGTGACCAAACACTAGTAGAAAACGGCCCATTGGTCCCAGTTCTAGAGGCCCATTAGCCCCGATTCAGGAACCGAGACTAAAGGGTCGAGACTAAAGCCCAAAACCTTTAGTCCCGGTTCGTAAGGGCTCCATGTGGCCGCTGCGGGGAGCCTAGGCAGCAGGACCTTTAGTCCCGATTGGTAACACCAACCGGGACCGAAAGGCATCCACGCGTCAGCATCTGACAGGAGCTAGGTTTTTTTTGAAGGGCGAGGGGGTAGGGTTTTTTGGAGGGTTAATTTCTCCGTCAGCATCTGGCAGGACTCTTTCTTCGTGCTTGGTTGACGCTAGGTACTATAGAGAGAACTCGACACGCTAGCTAGTAAGAAAATGAAGGAACCATTAAGTACACAAGATCGTCATGAACATATACAGAGACAAGTGATCGACCTCTCTTTCTCCGAGATATTAGTCAAACAACAAGTTTTCGTATATCTATCCCACAGTACTAGCTACATATATACAATATAAGATCTCTTACAATCCCTAACATCTAATGTCAAATTCCAGATGGTATTCTTTTGCTTTATTTATGACGTGGTCAAGAAAGAATCCCGCCAATTCCTCTTGAATTGCTCGTATGCGATCATTTGGTAGGAGTTCATCCCGCATCTACCACATCTAATTTGAACAAGGGGGTTAAAACATATATATGAATGAAACTCAACACAAATCATGGTAATAAAATAAAATTGTGAATATTATTGTTTACACACTTGATATTGTTTTTCAGAGTAGCCCCGCTTAGAGGTCGTCGCGTTGTACATGAACTCGCAAACGTAGTATCCACAAAAATCAGTCCCTTCTTCCTGCCACAAGCACTTTACGAGAAATAGAGTTCAATCAAACTGATAATAAAGCATGATAAATGGTATTGATGAAACTAGAATCAATGGGAGATGTGCGGAACTAGCTAGTAGTACTTACTTTCGGGTGTATAAATCGCAGCTCCCTCGGCAGTGCGGAACAATTGCGGTGAACTCTTTCCAAACCCTGGCAGACAAAGAAAATAATTACTTGATATCAAGAAATGAACAAAGTTGCCGATATGATGTGATAATGATCGATTGAACTTACTTCTGGAGCATTTCAGACATGTCCGCATATTCCTGGGGATCTTTTCGTCTAGAGTCTAAGACGATTACTACTCCCCGCTCAAGCTTAATCTCTAGCAGAATAAAGTGGAAGCTGCGCACGCATGCATAACTCATCAATTACATTACTATAACTTCGAGTAATAAGGAAAACCGAATATGCACAAGACAGTAACACTCACTGGAAGTTGTAAGGAAAGAGTATTCTCTCTTTGTTTTGATTTATAAGCAACGATTGTAGCAAGTTGTCCTCGGTTTCTGGGACTTTGTGTTTAATCGTCCATTCATGTATGATATTTAGGTTAATGAACCCAATGTCATAGATTTGTGCTTGTCTGCATTCGACGATCTTCAATTTGCATAATATAGTGAGGATCATTATATATACATGCAATGAAAGAGCTGAGCTATATATAGAGACTTAATTACGGAAGTAGTACTTACAGACAGTAGGAAGTCACGATTGTTTTGTCGATGGACTTTTGATTGTATAACTGGAATATCTCGTCAAATTCAATAGACAACTGATTCGTTCCAATGAGGGCGTGCTCTTATTTAATTCTTAGCGTCAAAGTATCCTTCCCAGACTCGCAGCAGGTTTTCATGTACCATTCATGCAATCTTTGCATCATCGTTGTAAGAGGAGGATGATCAGGTTTGACGAGAGGCTGACTGTACCGGTATCTGAATTCGTCCACCTCCGTTACTTCAAATAGTACATCATTGCTCATGTAATCAGCAAGATTGGTACCGGGCACCATCCCCGGATGATCACCGGCGATATCGCTAGATATCTTGAGCGGGGGACACGATTGGTTCGCCTATTCGCCGAGCTAGGGAATTTTTCCCACTTCTTCATTCTGCTAACCTTGCATCACTGGAAGTACTTCCTGACCACCGTGCATCTTGATATGTCTTTTTAATACATCGTCCATAGTTGGAATCCAGCGGATGCAGTGGTGGTCGCTTCAGGGCATCGATAGTGTGCTTCATTTTCACCGGATCTGGCTTCACCTTCGGGGGTGGAGTTTTGTTTGCAAAATGGTCCCTCACTTCGGCACGATAGATGTCCTTGTTTTCCTTCTCGGTCCTCTCATATGGTAACTTTTCCGAAGCCTTGATAGATGGGCCGTATCTGAATTGCCTCCCGCCTCTGCCTGTACTGCTAGCCGCCGGAGCGGCAGCGTCTCTCTTCCGTCGTTGCTAACGAGGCGGAGGAGGCAGAGTGCTCCAACGTGCCGGAGGAGCCGGAGTGGCGGCATATGTCTTCCGCTGTTGCTGACGAGGCAGAGGAGGAGGTGGACTGCTTTGACGTGCTGAAGTAGGCGAAGGAAGAGGCGGAGTGCCCAGATGCGTCGGAGGAGCCGGAGAAGGAGGCACAATGCCCTGATCACTCACTATAGGAGGAGGAGGAGGAGGCGGAGTGCCCTGACTCACCGGAGGAGGAGGAGGAGGCAGAGGCGTCCAATTTGGAAGCTTGATGTACTCCTTTTGCCATAGACATGTACTCCTCACAACATGAACCAGCTGATTCTCCCCTTCACCTGTAGGTTGGTCAAGCTCGAGCTCCTCAAATCCCTCCATTACTTCATCCACCGTCACAACAGCATAGCCATGTGGAATCGGAAGGTAGTGAAAAGTTCTGTTGGGTTGAGGAGGTGCAACAGAGCCGATAGCCGCCTTGAAAGTGAGGTTCCGGTATTTCGTCATAAGCTCGCAATGTTGAGCCTCCGTGATAGTATCCACTGTTGGGGAACGTAGTAGTAAATCAAAAAATTTCCTACGTGTCACCAAGATCAATCTATGGAGAAACCAGCAACGAGTGAAGGGGGAGTGCATCTTCATACCTTAGCAAGATCGCAAAGCGGAAGCGTTACTAGAACGCGGTTGGTGGAGTCGTACTCGCAGCGATTCAGATCGTGGTGGATTCCGATCTAAGCGCCAAACAACGGCGCCTCCGCGTTCAACACACGTGCAGCCCGATGACGTCTCCTACGCCTTGATCCATCAAGGAGGAAGGAGAGGTTGAGGGAGAGCTCCGACAGCACCACGGCGTGGTGACGGTGGAGCTGCGTGGTACTCCGGCAGGGCTTTGCCAAGCACTACGGAGAACGAGGAGGAGGAGGGGTAGGGCTGCGCCGAGAGAGAGTGATGCGTGTTTTCGACAGCCCCAAACCCTCCACTATATATAGGAGGAGGAGGAGGGAGGGTGCATCCCCTAGGGTTCCCACCCTAGGGCTGTGGCCGGCCCTAGATGGCCCTTGGGGTGGCGGCCAGGAGAGGGGAGAGGAGGGGCGGAGCCCTAGGTGGGCCTAGGGCCCATCTAACCCTAGGGTTTGCCCCCTCCCACCTATTACTATGCCTTGGGCCCTTGTGGGAGGCGCACCAGCCCACCTAGGGGTTGGTTCCCTCCCACCTTCGGCCCATGCAGCCCTCTGGTGCCGGTGGCCCCACACGGTGGACCCCCGGAACCCTTCCGGTGGTCCTGGTACGTTACCGATGATGCCCGGAACACTTCCGGTGACCAAAACATCACTTTCTATATATCATTCTTCACCTCCGGACCATTCCAGAACTCCTCGTGACGTCCGAGATATCATCCGGGACTCCGACAACCTTCGGTAACCATGTACACAATTTCCCTATAACCCTAGCATCATCGAACCTTAAGTGTGTAGACCCTATGGGTTCGGGAGACATGTGGACATGACCGAGACACCTCTCTGGTCAATAACCGACAACGGGAGCTGGATACCCATGTTGGCTCCCACATGTTCCACGATGATATCATCAGATGAACCACAATGTCGGGGATTCACTCAATCCCGTATACAATTCTCTTTGTCTATCGGTATGTTACTTGCCCGAGATTCGATCATCGGTATCCCTATACCTTGTTCAATCTCGTTATCGGCATCATCCCGTGGCTAACTCCTTAGTCACATTGAGCTCATTATGATGATGTCTTACCGAGTGGTCCCAGAGATACCTCCCCATCACATGGAGCGACAAATCCCAGTCTCGATTCGTGCCAACCCAACAGGTACTTTCGGGGATACCCGTAGTATACCTTTATAGCCACCCAGTTACATTGTGACGTTTGGCACACCCAAAGTATTCCTACGGTATCCGGGAGTTACACAATCTCATGGTCTAAGGCAATGATACTTGACATAAGAAAAGCTTTAGCAGACGAACTACACGATCTTGTGCTATGCTTAGGATTGGGTCTATTCAATCACATCATTCTCCTAATGATGTGATGCCGTTATCAACGACACCCAATGTCCATGGTCATGAAACCATCTATTGATCAACGAGCTATCCAACTAGAGGCTCACTAGGGACATGTTGTGGTCTATGTATTCACACATTATTACGGTTTCCGGTTAATACAATTATAGCATGAACAATAGACAATTATCATGAACAAGGAATTATAATAATAACCATTTTATTATTGCCTCTAGGGCATATTTCCAACAGTATTACACTTGCACTAGAGTCAATAATCTAGTTACATTGTGATGTATCGAACACCCATAGAGTTCTGATGTTGATCTTGTTTTGCTCATGAGAGAGGTTTAGTCAACGGATCTACGACATTCAAATCTGTATGTACTTTACAAATATCTATATCTCCTTCCTGAATGTAATCACGAATGGTGTTGAAGCGGCCCTTGATGTGTCTTGTCTTTTTGTGGAACCTGGGCTCCTTGGCAAGGGCAATAGCTCCAATGTTGTCATAGAATAGAGTCATCGGGCCCGACGCGCTGGGAATCACTCCTAGGTTGGTGATGAACTCCTTCATCCAGACTCCTTCCTTTGCTGCTTCCGAAGCAGCTATGTACTCCGCTTCACATGTAGATGCCGCCACGACGCTTTGCTTGCTGCTGCACCAGCTGACTGCCCCTCCGTTCAAAATATACACGTATCCAGTTTGTGACTTGGAGTCATCCAGATCTATGTCGAAGCTGGCATCGACGTAACCCTTTACGACGAGCTCTTCGGCACCTCCATATACGAGAAACATGTCCTTGGTCCTTTTCAGGTACTTCAGGATATTCTTGACCGCTGTCCAGTGTTCCGCTCCTGGATCACTTTGGTACCTCCCTACCAAACTTATGGCAAGGTTCACATCAGGTCTGGTACATAGCATGTCATACATAATAGAGCCTATGGCTAAAGCATAGGGGATGACACTCATCTTTTCTCTATCCTTTGCCGTGGTTGGGCATTGAGTCGTACTCAATCTCACACCCTGTAACACAGGCAAGAACCCCTTCTTGGACTGATCCATATTGAACTTCTTCAATATCTTGTCAAGGTATGTGCTTTGTGAAAGACCTATGAGGCGTTTCGATCTATCTCTATAGATCTTGATGCCTAACATGTAAGCAGCTTCTCCAAGGTCCTTCATTGAAAAACACTTATTCAAGTAGGCCTTTATGCTTTCCAAAAGTTCTATATTATTTCCCATCAACAATATGTCATCCACATATAATATGAGAAATGCTACAGAGCTCCCAATCACTTTCTTGTAAATACAGGGTTCTCCATAAACCTATATAAACCCAAACGCTTTAATCACCCCATTAAAGCGAATGTTCCAACTCCGAGATGCTTGCACCAGCCCATAGATGGAGCGCTGAAGCTTGCGTACTTTGTTAGCATCTTTAGGATCAACAAAACCTTCCGGATGCATCATATACAGTTCGTCCTTAAGGAAACCATTAAGGAATGCCGTTTTGACATCCATTTGCCAGATCTCATAATCATAAAATGCAGCAATTGCTAACATGATTCGGACGGACTTCAGCATCGCTATGGGTGAGAAAGTCTCATCGTAGTCAACTCCTTGAACTTGTTGATAACCCTTAGAGACAAGCCGAGCATTAAAAACGGTCACATTACCATACGCGTCAGTCTTCTTCTTAAAGATCCATTTATTTTCTATGGCTCACTTATCATCAGGAAAGTCCACCAAAGTCCATACTTTGTTCTCATACATGGATCCTATCTCGGATTTCATGGCTTCAAGCCATTTGTTGGAATCCAGGCCCGCCATCGCTTCTTCATAGTTTGAAGGTTCACCGTTGTCCAACAACATGATCTCCAGGACAGGGTTGCTGTACCACTCTGGTGCGGAACGTGTCCTTGTGAACCATCGAGATTCAATAGCAACTTGATCTGAAGTTTCTTGATCATCATCATTAACTTCCTCTCCAGCCGGCGCAGGGTCCACAGAAACAACTTCCTGTGCTGCGCTACTCTCTGGTTCGAGTGGAGGTACAATTACCTCATCAAGTTCTATTTTCCTCCCACTTACTTCTTTCGAGAGAAACTCTTTCTCTAGAAAGGATCCATTCTTGGCAAGAAAGACTTTGCCTTCGTATCTGAGGGTATACCCAACAGTTTCTTTGGGGTATCCTATGAAGACACACTTTTTCACTTTGGGTTCGAGCTTCTCAGGTTGAAGTTTCTTCACATAAGCATCGCATCCCCAAACTTTCAGAAATGACATCTTAGGTTTCTTTCTAAACCATAATTCATACGGTGTCGTCTCAACGGATTTAGACGGTGCCCTATTTAAAGTGAATGCGGCAGTCTCTAATGCATATCCCCAAAATGACAGCGGTAAGTCGATAAGAGACATCATAGATCGCACCATATCCAATAGTGTGCGATTACGATGTTCAGACACACCATTTTGCCGAGGTGTGCTAGGCAGCGTGAGTTGTGAAACAATTCCACATTTCCTTAGGTGCGTGCCAAACTCTTGACTCGAATATTCTCTACCATGATCAGATCATAGGCACTTTATTTTCCTATCACGTTGATTCTCTACCTCACTCTAAAATTCCTTGAAGTCAAAGGTTTCATACTTGTGTTTCATTAAGTAGACATACCCATATCTGCTTAAGTCATTAGTGAGGGTGAGAACATAACGGTAGCCACCGCGAGCCTCAACGCTCATTGGACCGCATACATCGGTATGTATTATCTCCAACAAGTCAGTTGCTCGCTCCATTGTTCCGGAGAACGAAGTCTTGGTCATCTTGCCCATGAGACATGTGTCAAATGATACAAAATCAAGAGACTCCAAAAGTCCATCAACATGTAGTTTCTTCATGCGTTTGACACCAATATGACCAAGGCGGCAGTGCCACATGTAAGTGGGACTATCGTTATCAATCTTACATCTTTTGGCACTCACATATGAACATGTCGAACATCACGTTTGAGATTCATCAAAAATAAACCATTGACAAGTGGGGCATGACCATAAAACATTTCTCTCATATAAATAGAACACCCATTATTCTCAGATTTAAATGAGTAGCCATCTCGCATCAAACGAGATCCAGATACAATGTTCATGCTCAAAGTTGATACTAAATAACAATCATTGAGGTTTAAAACTAATCCCGAAGGTAGATGTAGAGGTAGCGTGCCGACGGTGATCACATCAACCTTGGAACCATTCCCGACATGCATCATCACCTCGTCCTTTGCCAGTCTTCGCTTATTCCACATCTCCTGCTTGGAGTTACAAATGTGAGCAACTGCACCGGTATTAAATACCAGGAGCTACTACGAGTGATGGTAAGGTACACATCAATAACAAGTATATCACATATACCTTTAACGTTGTCGGCATTCTTATCTGCGAAGTACTTGGGGCAGTTCCACTTCCAATGACCGGTACCCTTGCAATAAAAGCACTCGGTCTTAGGCTTGGGTCCATTCTTGTTCTTCTTCCCGGCAACTTGCTTACCGGGCGTGGAAACTGCTTTGCCGTCCTTCTTGAGGTTCTTCTTACCCTTGCCTTTCTTGAAACTAGTGGTCTTATTGACCATCAACACTTGATGCTCCTTTTTGATCTCGACCTCCGCTGATTTCAGCATCGAGTACAACTCAGGAATGGACTTCTCCATACCCTGCATGTTGTAGTTCATCACAAAGCTCTTGCATCTAGGTGGAAGCGACTGGAGGATTCTGTCAATAACCGAGTCATCCGGAAGATTAACTCCCATCTAAGACAAGCGGTTGTGCAACCCAGACATTTTGAGTATGTGCTCGCTGACAGAACTATTTTCCTCCATCTTACAACTGAAGAACTTGTCGGAGACATCATATCTCTCGACCCGGGCATGAGCTTGGAAAACCAATTTCAGCTCTTGGAACATCTCATATGCTCTGTGTTGCTCAAAACGCTTCTGGAGCCCCGGTTCTAAGCTGTAAAGCATGCCGCACTGAACCAGGGAGTAATCATCACAACGCGACTGCCAGGCGTTCATAACGTCTTGAATTGCTGGGAAAACGGATGCGTCACCTAGTGGTGCATCAAGAACATATAATCTTTTGGAAGCTATGAGGATGATCCTCAAGCTACGGACCCAGTCCGCATAGTTGCTTCCTTCGTCTTTTAGCTTGGTTTTCTCTAGGAACGCGTTGAAGTTGAGGGTAACATTAGCGTTGGCCATTGGATCTAGAATATATATTGTAAAGACAATTTTAGACTAAGTTCTTGATAATTAAGTTCACATAATCAAATTATTTAATGAACTCCCACTTAGATAGACATCTCTCTAGTCATCTAAGTGATACATGATCCACGTCAACTAGCCTGTGTCCGATCATCACGTGAGATGGACTAGTCATCCATGGTGAACATCTCCATGTTGATCGTATCTTCTATACGACTCATGTTCGACCTTTTGGTCTCCCGTGTTCCGAGGCCATTTCTGTACATGCTAGGCTTGTCAAGTCAACCTAAGTGTATCGTGTGTGTAAATCTGGCTTACACCCTTTGTATGCGAACGCTAGAGCCTATCACACCCGATCATCACATGGTGCGTCGGAACAACGACCTTAACAATGGTGCACAGTTAGGGGGAACACATTTCCTGAAATATTTAGTGAGAGATCATCTTATTTAAGCTACCGTTGTTCTAAGAAAATAAGATGTTAAACATGATAAACATCACATGCAATCAATATAGTGACATGGTATGGCCAATATCATCTTGCTCCTTTGATCTCCATCTTCGGGGCATCATGATCATCATTGTCACCGGCATGACACCATGATCTCCATCATTGTGTCTTCATGAAGTTGTCTCGCCAACTATTACTTCTACTACTATGGCTAACGATTAGCAATAAAGTAAAGTAATTACATGGCGTTTTTGATTGACACGTAGGTCATAAAATAAATTAAGACAACTCCTATGGCTCTTGCCGGTTGTCATACTCATCGACATGCAAGTCGTGAGTCCTATTATAAGAACATGATCAATCTCATACATCACATATATCACATCACATCCTTTGGCCATATCACATCACACGACATATGCTGCAAAAACAAGTTAGACGTCCTCTAATTTGTTGTTGCAAGTTTTCATGTGGCTGCTATAGGTTTCTAGCAAGAACGTTTCTTACCTATGCCAAAAACGACAACGTGATATGCCAATTGCTATTTACCCTTCATAAGGACCCTTTTCATCGAATCTGATCCGACTAAGGTGGGAGAGACAAACACCCGCTAGCCACCTTATGCAACAAGTGCATGTTAGGCGGTGGAACCAGTCTCATGTAAGCGTATGTGTAAAGTCGGTCCGGACTGCTTCATCCTACAATACCTCCGAATCAAGATAAGACTAGTAACGGCAAGCAAATTAACAAAATCGATGCCCACAACAACTTGTGTTCTACTCGTGCATAGATTCTACACATAAACCTAGCTCTGATACCACTATTGGGGAACGTAGTAGTAAATCAAAAAATTTCCTACGTGTCACCAAGATCAATCTATGGAAAAACCAGCAACGAGCGAAGGGGGAGTGCCTCTTCATACCTTTGAAGATCGAAAAGCGGAAGCGTTACTAGAATACGGTTGGTGGAGTCGTACTCGCAACAATTCAGATCGCGGTGGATTCTGATCTAAGCACCGAACAACGGCACCTCTGCGTTCAACATACGTGCAGCCCGGTGACGTCTACTATGCCTTGATCCAGCAAGGAGGAAGGAGAGGTTGAGGGAGAGCTCCGGCAGCACGACGGTGTGGTGATGGTGGAGCTGCGTGGTACTCCGGCAGGGCTTCACCAAGCACTACGAAGAATGAGGAGGAGGAGGGGTAGGGCTGCGGAGAGAGCGAGAGAGAGAGAGAGATGCGTGTTCTCGGCAGCCCCAAACCCTCCACTACATATAGGAGGAGGAGGGAGGGCGCAGCCCCTAGGGTTCCTACCCTAGGTCTGCGGTCGTCCCTAGATGGCCCTTGGGGCGGCGGCCAGGAGAGGGGAGAGGAGGGGCGACGCCCTAGGTGGGCCTAGGGCCCATCTGACCCTAGGGTTTGCCCCCCTCCCACCTATTGCTGCGCCTTGGGCCCTTGTGGGAGGCACACCAGCCCACCTAGGAGCTGGTTCCCTCCCACATTCGGCCCATGCAGCCCTCTGGTGCCGGTTGCCCCACACGGTGGACCCCCGAAACCCTTCCGGTGGTCCCGGTACGTTAACGATGATGCCCGGAACACTTCCGGTGACCAAAACCTCACTTCCTATATATCATTCTTCACCTCCAGACCATTTCGTAACTCCTTGTGACATCCAGTATCTCATCTGGGACTCCAAACAACCTTCAGTAACCACGTACAAAATTTTCCTATAACCCTAGCTTCATCGAACCTTAAGTGTGTAGATCCTATGGGTTCGGGAGGCATGTGGACATGACCGAGACACCTCTCTGGCCAATAACCAACAGCAGGATCTGGATACCCATGTTGGTCCCACATGTTCCACGATGGTCTCATCGGATGAACCATGATGTCGGGGATTCACTCAATCCCGTATACAATTCCCTTTGTGTATCGGTATGTTACTTTCCCGAGATTCGATCGTCCGTATCCCTATACCTTGTTCAATCTTGTTACCGGCAAGTCTCTTTACTCATTCCACGACACATCATCCCGTGTCTAACTCCTTAGTCACATTGAGCTCATTATGATGATGTCTTACCGAGTGGGCCTAGAGATAGCTCCCCGTCACACGGAGCGACAAATCCCAGTCTCGATTCGTGCCAACCCAACAGATACTTTCGGGAATACCCGTAGTATACCTTTATAGCCACCCAGTTACTTTGTGACGTTTGGCACACCCAAATTATTCGTACGGTATTCGGGAGTTACACAATCTCATGGTCTAAGGAAATGATACTTGACATAAGAAAAACTTAAGCAGACGAACCACACGATCTTGTGCCATGCTTAGGATTGGGTCTTGTCCATTACATCATTCTCCTAATGATGTGATCCCGTTATCAACGAGATCCAATGTCCATGGTCATGAAACCGTGACCATCTATTGATCAACGAGCTAGCCAACTAGAGGCTCACTAGGGACATGTTGTGGTCTATGTATTCACACATGTATTACGGTTTCCAGTTAATACAATTATAGCATGAACAATAGACAATTATCATGAACAAGGAAATATAATAATAACCATTTTATTATTGCCTCTAGGGCATATTTCCAACATCCATGGGGTAGCTAGGAGCCGTGAAGTCAGGCTGAACGAGATCCGTGGAAGCCACGCTGCTTCTCTGCTGAGATGGGGGTAGCTTCGTGCCACTGAGATGGTTGGCCGACAGCTCGCTGGCTGGCAAGTTCCTCTAGCTTTTGTAGTCTTACATTGAGCTTCTCCATGTCGCTCAGCTCCACTTTCCTCTTTCACTCCCAGCTTCTGTAACCGCCTGTGTCGAGAAACCCAACCTTCCACAGAACGGAGCCTGGTGTGCCTCGTGTTCGTCCAGGGTGCTCATGATTCCCGAGGGCCCCAGTCATCTCATCCTTGTCTTTGTCGGGAATGAACGTCCCTTACTACGCTGCGGTGATATACTTTTGAAGCTTATTGACGGGTATTGCAAGTTGCTCGTCCGTCCAATGGCACTTCCCTGTTTCAGGGTCCAAAGTTCCCCCAACCCCAAAGAACCAAGTCCTTGAACGGTCTGGCCAGTTCAATGTCTCTGGTTTGACCCCTTTAGCAATCAGGTCATTCTCAGCTTTGTCCCACAACGGCCGGGCTTTGAGGTAGCCACCTGACCCCGTGTGATGGTGATAATGCTTCTTTGCAGCATTGTTCTTGTTTGTCTCTGATCTTTTCTTACTCTTGTCCAATGTCTTGTAGGCCACAAATGCGGGCTAGTAATCTCTTATCTTCTCAAATCGGCCGATGAATTTTGGAGTCTTCCCTTTATCGACAAACTTTGATTTCAACTCATTCTTCCACCTCCTGAATAGATCTGCCATCTTCTTAAGAGCACACACCTTGACCAGTCGCTCTATAACTGGGTTATTTGGATCCTCCTCTAGCGGTAGGGTGAAATTTGCCTTCAGCGAGGTCCAAAGATCATCTTTCCATCTATCGATGACATAAGAAACTTCAGGGTCGTCGTCCTTTGGCTTATTCCATTGGTTGATGCTGATCGGGATGTTGTCCCTAACAATAGCTCCGCACTGAGCAGCAAATGTGTCCTTGGTCCGCTTTGGTTCAATCGGTAGGCCATCTTTTGCGAGTGCTATGATCGTGAACCTTTCATCCCTGCGCAACCTTTTCTTCAGGCCTCGTCTCGTTACCGAAGTTTGGCTCGATCTGGAGGGCTATAAAAGAATAAAGAAGAGTTAATATATGTACATACCAAAACAATTAATGCATCAATTAGTTAGTCAGCACATGCTTAATTAATATATATACCTCGCCGGACTTTGCAACAGCTCCCTCCTCTGTCAGGTCACTGGAGCCGTCACCATGGTCTCCTTCTTCCTCCGGCATTCGGTCTCTGGAGCCATCATGATCATGTCCTTCCTCCTCCAATTTTTGATCATCGGAGTCGTCATCCTCTCCTTCTAGACCATCGGCGTCGTTGAGAAACGACAAGACATCACGTCCGACGATGATTATCTCCCCCAACAAATGTTTTTGTTCTAAGTCTCTTTGATCCATAGTTTCTGCAAATATTACAACATGGCAATTAATATACAAACATGAATTTCCAACGTACGAACCGCCTCTCTCATGAATGTTTGACGTCCGGACCGCCTCTCTCATGAATGTCAAACAAGGGATTCTCTTAACCTATAAGGGATTTAACAAAATGACGCCATTCTGGATGTGCAGAAAATGGTCCATATTTTTCCTGATCTCATCAACCCTTCTATATGTCACATTGTCTAGTGTCAAAGGATTCAAGAAAACCATGGCTTCATCATTAGCCGGAAGTAACAGGCGCATAATGGTACAAAGATCTCCAAAACTGTTTTGGAACGGAGTCCCGGATAGGATAATTAGCTTTTTGGTACAAAGTTCAGCAAGAGCCTTCTGAATATCGCTATTTGGAAGGCCTTTGCTGAAATTCATACCAAAAAGCAAATTATTCTATCCGGAACTCCGTTCCAAAACAACTTTGAAGAGCTTCGTAGCATCATACGCCTGTTACTTCCGGCTAATGATGAAGCCATGGATTTCTTCAATACTTTGACAAACAACATGACATATAGAAGAATATATATAGATGAGATCAGAAAAAAATTGGATCAACTTGTGCACATCCATAATGGGGGCATTCTTAATAAATCTATGCTACTAGAGTTTTCTATATGAACGTCCCCCTCATGTCGAAGTTATCGGGGAGGGGGTAGAGGACAACAATGCTCACCCCTCATGTCCGACGTTCGATGTCCCCCCTCATGTCGAAGTTATCGGGGAGGGGGTAGATGACAATGACGCTCACCCATCATGTCCGACGTCCGATGCCCCCCTCATGTCATGTCCGACGTCCCCCCTCATGTCAAAGTTATCGTGGAGGGGGTAGATGACAACGACGCTCACCCCTCATGTCCGACGTCTGACGTCCCCCTTCATGTCGAAGTTATCGGGGAGGGGGTAGACGACAACGACGCTCACCCCTCATGTCCAACCTCTGACGTCCCTCCTCATGTTGAAGTTATCGGGGAGGGGGTAGACGACAACGACGCTCACCCCTCATGTCCGATGTCCGATGTCCCCCCTCATGTCATGTCTGACGTCCCCCCTCATGTCGAAGTTATCGAGGAGGGGGTAGATGACAATGACGCTCACCCATCATGTCCGACGAACGATGTCCCCCCTCATGTCATGTTCGACGCCCCCCTCATCTTAACTAATTCAATGTAATGCAACGATGTCAACGTCGGAATCATCGTCTACCGGGAAGGAACAACATCGACAAACAGACAAATGAACACATTTAATGTAATGCAACAAACATGATGTATGCTATGGCATCTTAAAGCATTGAATTGACCTAGTGCAATAGATAGTCATATTAAGTGAAGTGGAACTCAAATATATGTTAAATTCCAACTTCAACACTATTTATTACTTTATCCTAATCATGAAATGTCCTACTTGGGGATCTTAACTTTCTCAAACATGCATGAACATGGCATAAACAGATTGATTGGATTTTTTTGATCATTTTTCATATATAACTTATTTTCATATGAGTTACGGTTGAATTACTATGATTTTTTTCAAAGTTTATAACATTTTCTGGAAAATCCTGAATTATTTTCTTACTAGAAATTCAATTAATGCGTCAGCAACACGTCAGCATTGCGTCAGCAGGCCAACATGGCCGGTCCATGTCAAACCTCACTAGTGGGACCCACTGGTCAGTGTCTCAGCTAATTAACAGGGTCAAACCCATCGAAGTTGACCCGCGGATCGTCTCCGGCGAGGCCTGAGACGGCGGAGCTGCTCGATAATGGTACTCCGGTGACCAAAATGACGGCGGAGAGGCTTCGCGGGGAGCTGGGACTTGCGCGTGTTCATCTGTGCGGTCAGCTTCACCGGAGGTGGCCGGAGCTGAGCACAGCAACGATAGAGGCGGCGGTCGGAGCTCGGCCCAGATGGCACCGGCGGCTAGAGGAAGAAATCAAGCACGATACTAGGGGGGAAAGAACCAGGGGGTCGCCGCGAGTCTGGAAGAGGCGACGGTGAGGGCGATGCTGCGAGTGACGACGGCGGGGATGGCGGGCGACGCTGATGACGGCGATCGACGACGAGGGTGGCGGGCGGCAGCGACGGCTAGGGTGATTGTGACGGCGATTGCGGGTAGCGAGCGGGCAGCCTGGAGGCATCGATTTAGTCGGCGTCGTCGGGGGCGAGATGAGAATGCTGAAAATTCCTAAGTGTTGGCTTATATACGGAGAGCATTGGTCCTGGTTGGTGGCAGCAACCGGTACTAAAGGGGTGCATTGGTCCCGGTTGGTGCCACCAACCGGGACCAAAGGTCAGTTTTCAGCAGCCCAAAGGGCGGCAAATAGTGACCTTTGGTCCCGGTTGGTGCCACCAACCAGGACTAAAGGGGTGCAGTGGCCCCGGTTGGTGCCACCAACCGGGACCAAAGGGTGGTGCTGCCCGGGGCCAAATTTTTAGTCCCACCTTGCTAGCCGAGAGAGCTCGGCAGTGGTTTATAAGCGTTGCTGCGCACCCTCTCTCGAGCTCCTCTCAACTGCAGGCTTCCGGGCCTAATCTATCACTACATGTGGGCCTATTGGGCCTTTTGCGGGCCTTAATCCTGACCCAACAAGCTGGTTGGGTTTCTAGTCGCATTCATGCCATGGTGGCCCAGTAGGTGGCATTTTAAAAAAATACAATTTTTTTGTTTTATTTTTTGCTTTATTTATTTTATTTTGTTCCTACTTACTATTTTTTAGTGATTCTTTTTTGCTTTTAGGTCACAAAAATTATAAACTTTCTGTTAGTGCAATTAGTTTTCAAATTTGAACAATTTAAATTATTATTTTTGAAATTTGTGTGAATCACTAGGTTGTGAGTAACTTTAATAAAAAAATAGATTTTGAGTGATTCTTTTTCGTGCTATTTAATATTACTGTGTTTTATCAATATATTCAATGTGGTAAGTTTTAGGTTATTTTAAATGTCTATTTTAATCAAAAACAGATTTGGTTCTTTAATTTGCTATTAAAGTTTCAAACAAAAAATTTCTTTATGAAAATTGTTTTTGCTATTAATGTTTTGAACAAAAAATACTTTGATAATTTTAGTTGCATAAATTTTATATGATTTTAGTTTCAAAAATACTAGAGGTTTATAAAAGCTTTTTAGTTGATTCCTTTTGCTATTAGAGTTTTATAAAAGCTTTTTAGTTGATTGTTTTTGCTACTGAAGAATATTATAGTTTTGTTTTAGTTGATCATAACAGAATATTTTAATTTATTATTTTAGTTAACTATTTTTACTATTAGAGTTTCATAAAAGTTTTCTAGTTCATTCTTTTTGCTATTAGTTCATTCTTTGAGCTAAATGACCCTGAAATTGAAAAGTACAACAAATGAACTCTGAAAAGGTTCAAAGTTGGCATGGTATCATCATTTCACCCACATAGCATGTGCTAAAAAGTTGACAGGGTTATGGAAAAAATGGATGCACTTCGTGTACAAAATGGACAATCTCTTTCGAAGTATCAAGGTTTCAGACGAAAACTCATCTGTTACAAAGGGATTTCATTTTTTGAACTTATTTGAACTCCAGACTTTTTGTGTGTTCAAAATGCACCATTCAAAGCCACATCATAAATTTTCAACCCTTTCCGACTTCATTCAGTATTTTTCATGAATTTACTGATTTTTTGAGCTAAAGGACCCTGAAATTGAAAAGCACTACAAATGAACTCTGAAAAGGTTGAAAGTTGGCATGGTATCATCATTTCACCCACATAGCATGTGCTAAAAAGTTGAGAGGGTTACGGCAAAAAGTGGATGCACTTCATGTACAAAACGGACAATCTCTTTCGAAGTATTAGGGTTTCAGACGAAAACTCATCTGTTACAAGGATATTTTATTTCTCCGCATGTAACTGCAGTGATGTTCTAGATCAGAGGCATCATCATAATAGTTGTGGAGGGAAAGTCTTCACTTTTTTTTTCGCTCGTCTCCTTTGCTTATTGCATTGTAACCATGGATAATCTTCATCGTTTAACAGGGTGCTTGGGTTAGCCTTGACTTTGAAGGGAGCAATTTTAAGAAACTTTTCATAATCTTTAGACATGTCTGTCTTGCCCTCCAATCCCACGATGTTTCTTTTTCCTAAAAGAACTATGTGGCGCTTTGGCTCATCGTATGTTGTATTCGCTTCCTTATCTTTTTTTCTTGGTTTGGTAGACATGTCCTTCACATAGAAAACCTGCGCCACATCATTGGCTAGGATGAATGGTTCGTCTATGTACCCAAGATTGTTCAGATCCACTGTTTTCCATGCTCTATAAAGATATAAGTGAAGCACTAGAGCAACATTGCCTAGCTCAAAAGATATAAGTGAAGCAGATAGAGTATTCTAATAAATTCACGATTCAGCGTGTCTCTCTCAAACGATGTGTGCATCAAAGATGATTGTGTCAAACTAACAAGCAAAGACCCATATCATACAAGACTCTCCAAGCAAAACACATACCATGTGGTGAATAAAAATATAGCCTCAAGTAAATTTACCGATGGATTGAAGACGAAAGAGAGGATGCCTTCCTGGGCATCCCCAAGCTTAGGCTTTTTGGTATCCTTTAATATTACTTGGGGTGCCTTGGGAATCCCCAATATTAGGCTCTTGCCACTCTTTATTCCATAGTCCATCAAATCTTCACCCAAAACTTGAAAACTTCATAACACAAAACTCAACAGAAAACTCATGAGATCCGTTAGTATAAGAAAAATAAATCACCACTTTAGGTACTGTTTTGAACTCATTATTTATTTATATTTGTGTAATACTTACTGTATTCTAAATTTTCCATGACTCATACCCCCCGATACGACCCATAGATACATCAAAATAAGCAAACAACACAAAGAAAACATAATCTGTCAAAAATAGAACAGTCTGTAGAAATCTGTAAACATCAAATACTTCTTGAACTTTAAAAATTCTTAAAAATTACGAAAATCAGGGAAATTTGTATATAAATGTTGTGTAAAAATTTCATATCAATTCGACGCTCTGAAAAAATTAGAAAATTCCTGAACTGAGCGAAAAAGTTTCTGTTTTTCAGGAAGATCAAATCAACAACTACCATAGACCACCCCAAAGGTTTTACTTGGCCCAAACACTAACTAAAACACAAAAACACAATTAATACATAATTAATAATGTTAAAAACACACCAAAACAGAAAGCAAAAGTAAAATTGGGTTGCCTCCCATCAAGCGCTATTGTTTAATGCCCCTACCTAGGAAAAACTCAATAGATCTAGTTATTGTCATCTTTGGTAAACAACCCAAACTTGATCAATCCATCAAAAGATTTCCTAACTAGCTTCATCCTTTACTTTATTTCTTTTGTACTATAAGAACTTAAATCATGAAAGGGGATGTGACTAGTGATTTTAACATTCATAAACCCGTAGTCTAGATCGTCACCATAAATATCATCATATAACACATGTATCTTATTTATAAGAGGTTATTTAACCATATTTTAAAGCAAATCATCCTCATACCCTTCCAAAATTCCCCTAGTAATCCAATCAAATTCCTCATAGGTTTCATGATATAGAGTGTGAGTAATTTCCGTGTAGGGAGCTCTCTTCCTAGGATTTTCACTATAAGATTGATAGTCTCTAGATTCTAGGTTACGCAAGGTTTCTTTATCATGGAGGATTTCTTCAATAGGAGGGTGTTCAACATCTTTATTATAGAAGGCAAAAATCTCCCTAGATTCCTGTATGGTGAAATCAAATTCTCTCATAAGGATAATAGTAGCAATCTTTTTAGCCTTAGGATGATTAATATTGGGAAGTTCATAAAACACTTTCTGCAAAGCGGGATGAATGTGCACAAATTTCCTTTCCAATTTTTCAATGAGCATGACAATAGCATCAACATAACTGTTCGTGCTAAGAAGAATAGATCTCTTACTCATAGGTATCATTCCCGTACAATCAAAGAATTCCTGAATAACACTCTTACCAATAATGTTTCCATATCCAACTTGAAAAGTTTTAGTTTTAAGAAGAGATTCACTTTCATGATCTAGAGAGCAAGATTCAAATGTTTCCTCAATATTAGTACTAGTGATAGCCCTAGATTTTTAGTATAACCTCCCCTATTTCAAACATGATGGCAAAGCAACCAATCAAGCACACAAGCAAGCAAAAAAGCAAACGAGAAGATGAACGTAAAAGGGCGAAAGGCAAATCTTTTTGGTATTTTCTAAAAATCGTTTTAGAAGTAGGGGAGAGGAAAATGAGAGGCAAATGGAAAATAATGTAAATGAAAGAGATGAGTTTGTGATGGGTACTTGGTATCTTGACTTGCTATGTATCTCCCCGGCAACGACGCCAAAAATCCTTCTTGCTACTTCTCGAGCATGCGTTGGTTTCCCGTGAAGAGGAAAGGTCTGACGCAGCAAAGTAGATAAGTATTTCCCTCACTTTTTGAGAACCAAGGTATCAATCTAGTAGGAAATACAAGAGAATCACCAATAGATGTACCTGCACAAAGAATCAAACTCTTGCACCCAACGCTATAAAGGGGTTGTCAATCCCTTCACGGTTACTTGCAAGGATAAGATTTAATAGAGATAGATATAATAGGATGCTTGAACGAAAACTAAAAATTAAGTAAAAATAGGTTAGAAAGTATTGTTGGTATTTTTGGTTTTAGGTCTGAAAATATAATATGGAAAATAGACCTGGGGGGCATAGGTTTCACTAGATGGCTTCTCTCATGATGGCAAGTATTACTGTGGGTGAACAAATTACTATCGAGCAATTGATAGAAAAGCGAATAAGTATGAAGATATCCAAGGCAATGATTATGCATATAGGAATCATGTCTGTGACAAGTAGACTGAAACGATTCTGCATCTACTACTATTACTCCACACATCGGCCGACTCCTGCCTGCATCTAGAGTATTAAGTTCATGAAGAACAGAGTAACGCATTAGGTAAGATGCATGACATGATGTATAGGGATAAACTCAAGAAATACGATCAAAACCCCATCTTTTTACAATTGATGGCAACAATACAATACGTGCCTCGCTACCCCTACTTTGTCACTGGGTGAAAACACCGCAAGATTGAACCCAAAACTAAGCACTGCTCCTATTGCAAGAATTACCGATCTAGTTGGCCAAACCAAACCAATAAATCGAAGAGACTTGCAAAGATATGAAATCATGCATAAAATAATTCAGGAAAGACTCAAATAATATTCATGGATAATCTGAACATAAACCCACAATTCATCGGATCTAGACAAACACACCACAAAAGAGTATTACATCGGATACATCTCCATGTAGATCATGAATAACATGATATTGAGAAGCAAAGAGAGAGAAGAAGCCATCTAGGTACTAGCTATGGGCCCATAGGTCTGTGGTGAACTACTCACGCATCATCGGAGGGGCAATGGAGTTGATGTAGATGCCCTCCGTGATCGAATCCCCCTCTGGCAGATTACCGAAAAAGGCTCCAAGATTGGATCTCTCGAGAATGGAGGCTTCTGGCGGAGGAAAAGTGTTTACGTGGCTCATTTTGATAATGATGGAATATTTGGGAATTTATAGGCCAAAGATTAGGGTTAGGGGAGCAGCCGTGGACCCACAAGCCTGCCTGGCGCGGCCACCCCCTGGTCGCGCCCCTAGGGCTTGTGGCCCCACGGTGGCTCCTCTGCCTTGGTTCTCAAGTCTCGTAGTTTCCTTTCGTTCTAGAAAAAATCATTTCGAAAGTTGTATTCTGTTTGGAATCCGTTTCCTATTCCTTATCTGCGAAACTCAAAAACAAGGAAAAACAGAAACTGGCACTAGGCTCTAGATTAATAGGTTAGTCCCAAAAATAATATTAGCATATAAATGCATATAAAACATCCAAAAGAGATAATATAATAGCATGGAACAATAAAAAATTATAGATACGTTGGAGACGTATCAGCTCTTACCAGAGAAGAGAAGGAAATCTTCTTTGAATGCCTGCTGCGTATGAAGGTCCCTTGTGGCTTCTCGTCAAATATAAAGGGAATAATAAATATGGCATAGAAAAAGTTCTAGAACCTAAAGTATCATGACTGCCACGTGATTATGACACAACTACTTCCGATTGCATTGAGGGGGCTTCTACCGGAAAACGTTCAATTAGCCATTGTGAAGCTATGTGCATTCCTCAATGCAATCTCTTAGAAGGTGATTGATCCACAAACCCTGCCAAGGTTAAGTAGTGATTTTGTGCAATGTCTTGTTAGTTTTGAGCTGGTGTTCCCACCATCCTTCTTCAATATCATGACACACGTCCTAGTTCATCTAGTCGACGAGATTGTCATTCTGGGCATTGTATTTCTAGACAATATGTTCCCCTTTGAGAGGTTCATGGGAGTCTTACAGAAATATGTTCGTAACCGCGCTAGGCTAGAAGGAAGCATCTGTAGGAGATATGCCCTAGAGGCAATAATAAATGTTATTGATTATCTCCCTGTTCATAATTAGGTTTATGTTCCATGCTATAACTGCTATGGTTCTCGAGTCTACAATAACCACGAGGCTTGAAGGAAGACTCATATGCACGTGTGGAATAATAAACAGTAAATTGTATTCCTAGTCTGGCCTCTAAGACTGGCTCAAGTATTGCATGATGATCCTATTTTCCTGATCATGGGCATGGCTATGCCGGCAATTTTGATGGCACAATGTTAGAAGAACATTTGTGTTGAATCGACCCGAATTGATGTTATGCTATGAGATACATTCGTCATAAGTTAATTGTTAATAACACAGAGAAGTTAATATTTGCATAATTCCTTAGACCATGGGAGTATCGAGTTTATCCATGCTTGCTTCATGAACTTTGGGGTTTGTTAAACGTCATCCGTAAATGGGTGGCTATTACGGCGGCTTACGGGTTCATGGAAAAGTATGTCAAGTAACATTATAGCTCAAGATTGGGATTTGCTCCTCCGACGATGGAGAGATATCTCTGGGCCCTCTCGGTGTTACGACATCCATCATCGTCTAGCCAGACCCTTTGTGATTTGATCACGGGGATGCCGGAACACGAGAACGAGAAAAGAGAACAATACCGGTAACGAGGTAACTGACATAGTGGACAAGTTGTTGATACACGGGGATGCCAACATGTCTCACCTCGGGTATTTGTAACATATCGCGAAGCAACAGGAATAGCACACGACAACTGGAGGTTCACTCGAATATTTATTCGTGTGGGTATAGGGATCGATATGGGTGTCCACGGCTCCGATGTTGATCATTCATTGGAAAGGGTTCTGGGTCATGTCTATGCTTCACCGAACCTATAGGGTCACATGCTTAAGGGTCATCTATCTGCTGAATACTAGACAAGGAGTCCGAGAGAAAGTCACTGAAATAGTTTCGGTGACGACGGAAGAGTTCCGGAGAGAGAACACCGAAAGAGTTTCGGTAAAACCGAAAAGTTGTTTCGGAATATATTATTAGGTCAAAATGGTTTCGGCACTCGCCTGGAAATTCTTAGAGGGTCTCAGAATTGGTATGGGAACTTTTGGGATTTTTCTCGAGAAAAGACCCGGAAATGTCCCGGTGCCGCCGGAACTGTTGTTGTTGCTTTTTGCTGATAAAAATCACCATACCGGAAATGTTTCGGCATGAGCCCAGAATAATTTTAGAGGGTATCGGAAATGTTCTGGGACCGTCCGGGATTTTTCAGAAGAAACGATCGCGGGAAAACATCTTGTCCCAGCGCGAGGGGACAAGATCCCACGAATCGGGGGTTGCATGTTTGGTGGCTTTTTGTATAGGGAGCATGCATGTTTCATGGAGACATGTTGGAGGCTTGTTGGGGGGGCATGGGGGGGCAAGGTTGTGGCCGGCCCAAGTGGTGTCCCCTTGGTGGCCCACTTGTGTTACCTTTTCACCTTACATGTGGGACATGTTGCATGGGTGTTTTGGTATTTTCCTCCAACACCCCACCCCTTGCCTTGGCCTATAAAAGGAGGAGATATGGCTGCCATTCTACTCACCCCTTGCTATCATACACATGCCATGCATTATCTGGCTTCTTCTCTCCCTCCCACGAAAAGAGTTTCGTAGAGCCGAAAGGCTGTCTGGGTTCCGGTGGGAACTAGTTCTGGACGGCGAAGCCCTGCCGGATAGATGACACCGTATGTGTGCAACTCTGTAGAGAGATCATAGTTTTGGTCTTAGTTCAAGAGTGCCTCTCGTAGGGCTGTTCGTGTGACCGTCCGAGTTTTGGAGGTCCTCCCAAAGCGATGTCTGAGTGACAGTCCAAGTTTCAAAGGTCCTCCCGAAGGGCTGTCCGCGACACCATCCGGGGGACTGTTCGACCACCTCCCAGAGGGCTGTCCGCAGGCAGATGAGGGTATACATCCTCCCGGTTGGGAGGTTGTAAAATCCTAGCTGCGGGGATCTGCACCGCTGATCGTTATCGACTCTACTTCCGCTGCGCTATGAGTCAGTAACAAAATGATCAAACCTTGTATGCTGTCTCCATAGTGGTCCTCGGCTGGTGCGTAGGTCGAATTCTTTTGTTTTCTACTGCGTTACCCATCAGTGGCATCAAGAGCCGTGCTATGCATAGATGCAGGTTACGATCTAGAATACATGGAGATGTATGGGTATTACATAATATAATTTTGGAGTAGATGAGATCTATTGCTGAAAATTATTTATGCGAGTAGTAGATGAAATCTGTTACCGGATGTTCATGTTGCTTCCCCTGAATTTGCGTAGTCCTGATCTTGACGGCATGGTGGAATCTCACAAAGTTCTGGCAATCCGCGATCCTTTCATGCTGCTCCTGAGTATGCTGATTGACAGATCAACGAAGTGCTAACAGTTCTTTGGGTTCCACCATAGTTAAAGAAAGATGGATGTTTCGCAGACGAAAGGGCAATGCAGATATGATCTGCACGGGGGTCATGCATATGACGAAGTTTAGTATGGGGCTCGATATTTTATTATCTCGTGTTTCATACACCCCACAATGTTAATCTAGTGACTTGGATTACCATGCTTGATGATGGACGTTGGTAGCTTCGGTTTGTTTCGAAACCTTAGAAGCCACGTAAAACAAGTTTTTGCATGAACTGATTAGAGGCATCTAACTTGGTTTTGCAGGATGGTTTGCATGTGCATATGATGTGGTATAGCAATGCTCATATTAATTTGATTATGTATGAGATGACTATATGATGTAATTAACATGACCTGCGTGTCATGATTCGGCATGATGGCTGGAGCCATATGATTGCACTTTAATGACCTGTGTGTCAACCTTATGTAATGCACTTATTTTATTAGCTATAGAGATAGCAATATTACCTAGTGCATCGACAAGGTGGTGGCAATCTTCGCGAAGGTGAACACCGATGCGAATGCCGAAGACGAAGAAATGAAAGACTTCTCCGTCAGAAAGGGCTATACCATATCATGCTATTATGAATTTCCTGAGATGTTTATCCCTTATGATGCACCCTTCTTGATAGCGCGGTAGTCGCTTTTTATTAGGGTGATCTCTCACAAAATATCAAGTAGTTAGTGTTCTCCCAAGTGTAGCACCGTCACGACACCTATCTTTTTGAGGTGCGCCGTGTCACACAGGTACGAACGATTAGAGAAGTGTGAGGTGGGTGAGTTGAGACCTCGCAGCGAGATCACTTGGTTGTCTTGACGTTCAGGCATGACCGTCATGAGCTCAGAACACACGCATCGAAATATGAACAAGAGTCACATAGAGATGTGATTGGCAAGTTGGCCTACCGGTTGAGATTTTCGTCATCGGTGGTGTTACACCAATGGCGAACAATTTAAATGTGGGTCTTGTATCACTCACAATCAATTATGAGAGATATTGATTTGAGTGGGAGCGCATTATAGAATTAATTCTTTTAATTCTCAGTGCAATTAATTGTGAACTTTGTCTAAGTGTAGATTGCATAATAGTTGTAGGATAATGGCTCGCGTTTCCACCTTCCCTATCTGGTTAAAACTTTACGGTTGGTAACGTAATGTGAGGATTGTCCTCAAGAGTGCCAAGAAGGACTTTGTCCTATCGCATGCTTTCAATATTCTCCCGCTAATGCTATGGATCATATGACTCTCGTCCTTCGATCGAAAAGCTAGATTTCCTTTTCAGTCAAAGTGCAATATGTTTGCTTCCATGAGACCGGAACTTCGAAAGTTTGGATAGTTATGTGATATACATGGAATCTGAAAATCATTTTCAAAAACAAACAAAAGCTAAAACATATGAGATATCCAAAGCAATGTTTGTTTGCAAACTATTAGTAAAGGAGTTTACTATGCATTAGATTGATAAGAGAGGGATCCTGGAGAACGCCTGTCATATGATGAAAGGCGAATAAAACAACAACTTAAAGAGAAAGGAAGTGTTCGAAGGGTGTTAGTAAGACTTTCGCGCCTAGGAAGTCCGGGGCTAACGCCACTCTTAAGTTGGGTGCTTCTTCTGAGAGTAGGAGAAATACTGAAAAGTTAAACTGTTAGAAGTATAATGGCAAAAAGAAAGAAGACTAGAATATCCAGCTCATGTATGAATGTCATACAAGTTTTTGATGTATAGAAGGCTGGTCAAAGATATAGTTCTTGGAAATTATGGTTAAACATGTTAATCACTAATTCTTGGGTATTGTGAGTTGGTCACAAAGATACCCGCTCGATTGCATTCTATTGCAACTCGATGTAAGAACTACTATGGCCTGAAAGACTAGCCAGGGATGAGGTTTAGATACACACAGGGAACATAGTAAATGTTACTATGCCTTCCATCCGTGTATTCCCTATGTATTAAGTTTCATAATTCAGTTTAGAGTTTCACACTCTATCCCTTTGCATAAGGTATCTGGCAAGAAGGTTGTTCATAAGAGAACTTTTCATGTTCGGTGTTATAAATAACATAAGGGCCATACTTTCATTATGAATGAGACGTATGTTATGAATATTGATAATAATAAATTACCTCTTGGTTTACTTTTATAATTCATTTTAGAGTTTCATACACTCTAGCCCATTGCACAATGTTTGTTGCAAAAGAGTTGTTCATAAAAATAACAATTGTTGTTCAGTATTATGAATAACATGAAGGGCCATGCTTCCATCCTAGATGGGATGTATGTTATGAATATTGATGGAAATATGATACATCCATAACACTGACGCTAAATGTCGCAAGACTAAAAGAATACCACATATGTGTGGCACTGCATTTGGTCACATTGGAGAAACCCACATGGAAAATTCCATTATGATGGATTTTGAAGTCGTTTAATTTTGAATCATCTGATACTTGCAACTTTCCTCCAAAAGGTGAACTAACTAAAATACCGTTCACAGGCCATAAGGAACGAGCAAAGAACTTATTGGTGATCATACATTTGATGTATGTAGTCCGATAAATATTGTTGCAAACAGTGGATTTCTCTACCTTCAAAAATGACTCAAGTAGATATATGGATATTTACTTGATGAGACGTAAGTCTGGATCTTTTGAAATCATTCAAAAGGTTTTCAAAAATGAAGTAGAAGTTATTGTACCAAGAAAATTATGTTTCTGCAATTTGATTGCGGAAAGGAATATTTGAGTTACAAGTTTAGCGAATGTCTGATGAGTTCTGAAAAGAGTTTCATAACTTGCACCTCTCGGAACACCACTACAAGTGGAAAGTCCGTGAAGATGTAATCGAACCATTTATGACATGGTAAGATCAAAGATGACATAAATAGATTTGCCATTATCCCTTTTATAGAGTGATGCTTTAGAGACTGTGGCTTTTACACTGAAAAGAGATCCACCAGGTCTGTTGAAATGACGCCATGGTATGGTACGCCCAACCATGTTATATCTTTTCTTAACATTTGGTATACGGGGCTTGTGTAAAAGGTTACAAACCTATTCCAAATCAGACAAGTGCTACTTTGTATGGTTATCCCAATTCATTGGGTATTCCCCCACCACTATACCGAGGCAAAGGGTTTTGCCACAAAACGGTATGCTTCTAAAGAGAATAGTTCTTACAAAAGGTGAGTAGGAGGATAGCGCAACTCGACGAGATAACCAGTATCTTCGTCATCAGTTCAAAGGAAAGAAACCCTAGAAGTGATTCCGTTGTTTCCTACTACGACTGATACGGAAGTCTCTACAATAAAATGTATGGACTTCGGTCAAACGTGCAGCTGAACCATGTAGGCAAAGCTCGTGCAAACCTATCAGGTGCGCAAACGAGATATTGTTGTTAGACAACAGTATACCTACAATACACAAGGAAGCATTGATGGGCCCTGACTCCGGGATTGGCTAAATGACAATACAATCCGAGATAGTTTCCATATAAGTGATTCAAGATTAAAACCTTGATACACCTTTCAGAGGACTTAGAGTCTAACGAATATTTATGGAACTAAAAACTGATATGGATAAAAATGTTTTATCCATAAAGCTCGACTTGTTGAAATAACAGGTTCAAGGAGTTGACTACGATGAGGTTGTTTCACCGTAGCGATGCTTAAGGTCGGTTCAGGTTGAACTAGCAATTAATACATATATCAATCATGAGATATGAAACATGGATGACAAAAGGATTTCCATCTGATGGAAATGAAACCTAGGACTTGAATGTGATACAGTCCAAAGTAATTTGTCGATCCAGAGGATACTAGTAAGTATGGCAACTTTAGAGTTCCAGCAATGGACAGAAGAGAGCAAAATGGAGTTGGAATCTTCGTGGTTTCATGAAATGGTCAAAAGGGTTTTTGACTTCATCAATGGGTAACGAAGATGCTTGTGATTCAAGAAAGTAAGTGGGAGCATAATAATATTTCTAAAATGGTGTGTGCTTGACACATTGTTAATTGGAATTAAATTTCTTGACACGAATTAGGACTTCATTTGAAAATAGTTTTGCGATGAAGTGCTTAGGCTAAAAAGCCTCAATATTAGGCATGATGATCTATGGAGATAGATTTACCTAATGGGGCTAAGCAATGAATACATATTGGCAAGGTGCTAAAACCTTTTAGCATTTAAAAACGTCAAGGAGTGATTCTTGCCGAAGTCACATGGAAAGAGTTTTTGCAAGACTCAGTGTCCCAAAACACTGACGCGTAAAATACATGATGGAGATTCCACACACTCTAGTGTTTGGATTAATCATGTCTTCCACGATATGTAAACACAACCAGATATGTCCGATACTCCCAAGTTGTTGCGAGTATAGATACAAAAGTGATCAAAGCACTGATCATGGGACAACAGTGAAAGATGTCATTAAGTACTAGAGTAGTGCTGATAACATGTTTTCTCGCAAGCAGAGATTATGAAGTGCTCGTTGTAAGTAATTACATCGATACCGTCTCAATCAATGCTCCATGCAATTTTCGATTGAAGTTAAGGGTTTTGTGTAATACACAATATGGTGGCACGGTAGTTGGAAATTGTTCCAAACAAGATACTATGGCGAATTCTATAACAAAGGCTAAGTATGTTGACGCTTTGGAAGCAACAAATAAGTTGTTGAATCATATAGTTCATTCACGAACTTAGTATGGTTCCAAGATGGCTTTGGTCTATGAGACACTATTGTAGATAGTTGCTCCATAGCTCAGTATGACGAATCAGGTTTCGACCAATGATTCACACATATGCAAAGCCAAGTTCACACAAAATACGAATTTTGTGATAGCATGAAAACGCGAGGATATGCAAAGTTACACACGGAGCTGAAGTTGTCAGATCCGTTGGACATCAGGCTATACCACAAGCGAAGCATATTTTACACCGGTATGACATAGGTGTAAAGTGCATTAGCATTGACTAGATTATTGACTCTAGTGCAACTGGGAGTCTGTAGGAGATATGCCCTAGAGGCAATAATAAATGTTATTGATTATCTCCCTGTTCATAATTAGGTTTATGTTCCATGCTATAACTGCTATGGTTCTCGAGTCTACAATAACCACGAGGCTTGAAGGAAGACACATATGCACATGTGGAATAATAAATGGTAAATTGTATTCCTAGTCTGGCCTCTAAGACTGGCTCAAGTATTCCATGATGATCTTGTTTTCCTGATCATGGGCATGGCTATGCCGGCAATTTTGAGGGCACAATGTTAGAAGAACATTTGTGTTGAATCGACCCGAATTAATGTTACGCTATGAGATACATTCGTCATAAGTTAATGGTTAATAACACAGAGAAGTTAATATTTGCATAATTCCTTAGACCATGAGAGTATCGAGTTTCTTCATGCTTGCTTCATGAATTTTGGGGTTTGTTAAACGCCATCCGTAAATGGGTGGCTATTACGACGGCTTACGGGTTCATGGAAAAGTATGTCAAGTAACTTGATAGGTCAAGATTGGGATTTGCTCCTCCGGCAATGGAGAGATATCTCTGGGTCCTCTCGGTGTTACGGCATCCATCATCGTCTGGCCAGACCCTTTGTGATTTGATCATGGGGATGCCGGAACACAGGAACGAGAAAAGAGAACAATACCGGTAACGAGGTAACTGGCATAGTGGACAAGTTGTTGATCCACGGGGATGCCAACATGTCTCACCTCGGGTATTTGTAACATATCGTGAAGCAACAGGAATAGCACACGGCAACTGGAGGTTCACTCGAATATTTATTCGTGTGAGTATAGGGATCGATATGGGTGTCCACGGCTCCGATATTGATCATTGAATCAGAAGGGGTTCCGGGTCATGTCTATGCTTCACCGAACCTATAGGGTCACATGCTTAAGGGTCATCTATCTGCTGAATACTAGACAAGGAGTGCGAGAGAAAGTCACTGAAATAGTTCCGGTGACGACGGAAGAGTTCCGGAGAGAGAACACCGAAAGAGTTTCGATAAAACCGAAAAGTTGTTTCGGAATATATTATTAGGTCAAAATGGTTTCGGCACTCGCCTGGAAATTCTTAGAGGGTCTCAGAATTGGTCTGGGAACTTCTGGGATTTTTCTGGCGAAAAGACCCGGAAATGTTCCGGAGCCGTCGAAACTGCTGTTGTTGCTTTTTGCTGATAAAAAACACCATACCAGAAATGTTTCGGCATGAGCCCAGAATAATTTTAGAGGGTACCGGAAATTTTCTGGGACCGTCCGGGATTTTTTCAGAAGAAACGATCGCGGGAAAACATCTTGTCCCAGCACGAGGGGACAAGATCCCACGAATCGGGGGTTGCATGTTTGGTGGCTTTTTGTCTAGGGAGCATGCATGTTTTATGGAGACATGTTGGAGGCTTGTTGGGGGCCCCCCATGGGGGGGCAAGGTTGTGGCCGGCCCAAGTGGTGTCCCCTTGGTGGCCCACTTGTGTTACCTTTTTACCTTACATGTGGGACATGTTGCATGGGTGTTTTGGTATTTTCATCCACCACCCCACCCCTTGCCTTGGCCTATAAAAGGAGGAGATATAGCTGCCATTCTACTCACCCCTTGCTATCATACACATGCCATGCATTATCTGGCTTCTTCTCTCCCTCCCATGAAAAGAGTTTCGTAGAGCCGAAAGGCTGTCTGGGTTTCGGTGGGAACTAGTTCTGGACGGCGAAGCCCTGCCGGATAGATGACACCGTATGTGTGCAACTCTGTAGAGAGATCGTAGTTTTGTTCTTAGTTCAAGAGTGCCTACCGTAGGGCTGTCCGTGTGACCGTCCGAGTTTTGGAGGTCCACCCAAAGGGCTGCCTGAGTCATTGTCCAAGTTTTGGAGGTCCTCCCGAAGGGCTGTCCGCGACACCATCCAGGGGACTGTCCGACCACCTCCCAGAGGACTGTCCGTGGGCAGATGAGGGTATACATCCTCGCGGTTGGGAGGTTGTAAAATCCTAGCTGCGGGGATCTGCACCGCCGATCGTCATCGACTCTACTTCCGCTGCACTACGAGTCGGTAACGAAATGATCAAACCTTGTATGCAGTCTCCATAGTGGTCCTGGGCTAGTGCGTAGGTCAATTTTTTTGTTTTCTGCTGCGTTACCCATCAGCATCTCCATGGGCCATCAAACAGAGGATGTCATTGGGTTTTGTGTTGACTTCATTCCTGACCTTAAGAAGATTGGTCTCCCTCAATCGCGGTATGAGGGGAGACCGACTGGAAAAGGCACGCTAGGAGCGGACTCAATAATATGTAGGGACGAGCATTCTTGATCTTAAGCACACTACACAGTTCTACAGAATTCTACCTTGGTCAACCCGTATGTCGATGAACACAAGAATATTCTGCTCTCCAAACACCCGGAGCAGTGTGATGACTGGATTACATACGAACACATCAGGACTTTCAGCAGTTGGTTGCAAACACGTCTCATGGGTGACAACACTATTTCTGATGAGTTGTACTCGTTGGCCAGGGGACCATCTTCAACTGTATTGACTTACAAAGTGTACGATATAAATGAGAATACATTTTACACAATCGCCCAAGATCAAAAGAGCACCAACCAAAACAGCGGTGCCCGCTTTGATGCAACAACCAAGAGGGGAAAGGACACATATTATGGTTACATAGTGGACATATGGGAACGTGACTATGGACATGATTTCAAGGTCCCTCTGTATTTGTGCAAATGGGTCAATCTCTCAGGAGGCGGGGTACAGGTAGACCCACAGTACGGAATTGGTGATATATTTTATAGAAATTATTGGACTCTCGTTCCTCACTTATATTATTTTGAGAGTTTCTTAAAACAGCATGGTAATTTGTTTAGGTTATGAATTTAGTCCTAATATAATGGGCATCCAAGAGGGATATAATAAAAACTTTCATATTAAGTGCATTAAAACTATGAGAAGTTTGATTCCTTGCATATAGTTTTGAGATGATAAGGATTGTAATATGAGAGTCATGCTAGTGAATAGTTGTGAATTGAAGAGATACGTGTGTTAAAGCTTGTGATTCCCGTAGCATGCACGTATGGTGAACCGTTATGTAACGAAATCGGAGCATGATTTATTTAATGATTGTAGACCTTTGTGTGAGGGTCGGGAGCGCGCGATGGTTAACTCCTACCAACCTCTCCCCTAGGAGCATGTGTCTAATGCTTTGTTTGATGACTAATAGACTTTTGCAATAAGTATGTGAGTTCTTTATGACTAATGTTGAGTCCATGGATTGTACACACTCTCACCCTTCCATCTTTGCTAGCCTCTCTAGTACCGCGCAACTTTCGCCGGTACACCAAACCTTCCTTCCTCAAAACAGCCACCATATATTCCTCAAAACAGCCACCATACCTACCTATTATGGCATTTACATAGCCATTCCGAGATATATTTCCATGCAACTTCCACCATGTAGTTTTTTCTACGACTTGCATCATCACTTCATATTGCATATAGAGTTATATCTTGTCATAGGAATCGAGTCGTAATTTTTCTTTCTTTGATTTATAAGTAAATAAAAGTGTGATGATTTTTCATTAATAGAGCATTGTCCCATGAGAGAAAAGGATGATGGAGGCTATGACTCCCTCACAAGTTGGGATGAGTATCCAGACTTTACAAAAAATAAAAGAGGCCAGCGAAGCCCAAACAAAAAATAAAAGAGGCCAAAGAAGCCCACCAAAATAATTAAAAAAATGAGAGAAAGAGAGAAGGGACAATTTCTACTACCTTTTCCCACACTTCTGCTTCAAAGTAGCACCATGATATTCATGATAGAGAGTCTCCCATTTTGTCACTTTCATATAACTAGTGGATATTCATCTTGCACGACCACTTAGTTTTCTTTATGAGCTTTCATACACTTATAGCTCTAAGTGCATTTGTTGCATGGCAATCCCTACTCACTCACATTGATATCTATTGATGGGCCTCTCCATAACCCGTTGATACGCCTAGTTGATGTGAGACTATCTTCTCCTTTTTCCCTTGCACCTCCTCCATATTCTATTCCACCTATAATGCTATATCCATGGCTCATGCTCATGTATTGCGTGAGAGTTGAAAAGGTTTGAGAACACCAAAAGTGAAACAATTGCTTGACTTGTTCATCGGGGTTGTGCATGATTTAGATACTTTGTGTGGGGAAGATGAAGCATAGCCAGACCATATGATTTTGTAGGGATGACTTTCTAAGGCCATGTTATTTCGAAAGGACACGGCTACCTTGTTGGTGTGCTCGAAGTATTACTGTTTTTATGTCAATATTAGCCTATTGTTTTGAATCTAACGGATCTGAATATTCAAGCCACAATAAAGAATATTACATGAATAAATATGTTAGGTAGCATTTCACATCAAAAATTTTGTTTTTATCATTTACCTACTCGAGGATGAGCAGGAATTAAGCTTGGGGATGCTGATACGTCTCCAACATATCTATAATTTTTTATTGTTCCATGCTAGTATATTATATATTTTGGATGTTTTATATGCATTAATATACTATTTTATAATATTTTGCGACTAACCTATTAATCTAGAGCCTAGTGTCAGTTTCTGTTTTTCCTTGTTTTTGAGTTTCGCAGATAAGGAATATTAAACGAAGTCCAAACGGAATAAAACCTTCAGAATGATTTTTTCTGGAACGAAAGAAAACTACGAGACTTGAGAACCAAGGCACAGGAGCCACCGTGGGGCCACAAGCCCTAGGGATTGGCCAGGGGGGTGGTCGCGTCGGGCAGGCTTGTGGGCCCATGGATGCTCCCCTAACCCTAATCTTCGGCCTATAAATTCCCAAATATTACATCATTATCAGAACGAGCCACGAAAACACTTTTCCGCCGCCAGAAGCCTCCGTTCCTAAGAGATCCAATCTTGGAGCCTTTTATGATAATCTGCGGGAGGGGGATTCGATCACGAAGGGCATCTACATCAACTCCATTTCCCCTCCGATGATGCGTGAGTAGTTCATCACAGACCTGCGGTTCCATAGCTATGGCTAGATGGCTTCTTTTCTCTCTTTGCTTCTCAGTACCATGTTATTCATGATCTTCATGGAGATCTATCCGATGTAATACTCTTTTGCGGTGTGTTTGTCGAGATCTAATGAATTGTGGGTTTATGGTCAGATTATCCATGAATATTATTTGAGTCTTTACTGAATTGTTTTATGCATGATTTCATATCTTTGCAAGTCTCTTCGAGTTATTGGTTTGGTTTGGCCAACTAGATTGGTAATTCTTGCAATAGGAGAAGTGCTTAGTTTTGGGTTCAATCTTGCGGTGTCCTCACCCAGTGACAAAGTAGGGGTAACGAGGCACGTATTGTATTGTTGCCATCAAGGGTAAAAAGATGGGGTTTTCATCATATTGCTTGAGTTTATCCCTCTAAATCATGTCATCTTACCTAATGTGTTACTCTGTTCTTCATGAACTTAATACTCTAGATGCAGGCAGGAGCCGGTCGATGTGTGGAGTAATAGTAGTAGATGCAGAATCCTTTCGATACTTGTCATGCACGTGATGCCTATATGCATAATCATTGCCTTGGATATCTTCATAATTATTCGCTTTTCTACCAATTGCTCGACAGTAATTTGTTCACCCACCGTAATACTTGTCATCATGAGAGAAGCCATCTAGTGAAACCTATGGCCCCTGGGTCTATTTTCCATATTATATTTTCATATCTAAACCAAAAATACCAAAAATACTTTCTGCCCTATTTTTACTTAATTTTTACTTTCCGTTCAAGCATCCTATTATATCTATCTCTATTAGATCTCATCCTTGCAAGTAAGCGTGAAGGGATTGACAACCGTTTTATAGCGTTGGGTGCAAGAGTTTGATTCTTTGTGCAGGTACATCTATTGGTGACTCACTTGTATCTCCTACTGGATTGATACCTTGGTTCTCAAAAACTGAGGCAAATACTTATCTACTTTGCTACATCAAACCGTTCCAATTCACGGGAAACCAACGGATGCTAGAGAAGTAGCAAGAGCGTAGCTGGCAGGACCTTCATACTGCTTTGGATGCATGTCGTCTTTTTCATGCACACGTTGTTGTTCCTCCCGTGCCTCCGGTGTATCTTTTATCTTCCCATACACTCCCAAGAAGTCTAGCAGGTTCACGCAAAGATTCTTTGTCACGTGCATCATGTCGATTGTAGAGCGGACCTCTAGGTCTTTCCAATAGGATATGTCCCAAAATATACATTTGTTCTTCCACATGGGTGCGCGTCCCGCATCGTCAGTCGGAACAGATAGTCTGCGAGGACCCTTTCCAAAGATTACATGTAAATCATTGACCATAGCAAGTATGTGATCACCAGTACGGAGGGCGGACTTCTTCCGGTGATCTACCTCACCTTTGAAATGCTTTCCTTTCTTTCAACATTGATGGTTGGTCGGAAGAAATCGACGATGCCCCAGGTACACATTCTTCCTGTATTTGTCCAAATATATACTATCGGTGTCATCTAAACAGTGTGTGCATGCGTGGTATCCCTTGTTTGTCTATCCTGAAAGGTTATTGAGAGCACGCCAATCGTTGATGGTTACAAACAACAACACATGTAGGTCAAATTCCTCCTGTTCTTTCTCATCCCACACACGTACACCTCTTCCATTCCATGGTTGTAAAAGTTCATCAACTAATGGCCTTAGGTACACATCAATGTCATTGCCGGGTTGCTTAGGGCCTTGGATGAGCATTGACGTCATAATGAACTTCCGCTTCATGCACAACCAAGGAGGAAGGTTATACATACATAGAGTCACATGCCATGTGTTATGCTTGCTTCTATGCTCCCCAAAAGGATTAACGCCATCCGCACTTAAACCAAACCATACGTTCCTTCGGTCACCTGTAAAGTCGCTCTACTTTCTCTCGATCTTTCTCCACTGCGACCCGTCAACGGGTGCTCTCAACTTCCCGTCTTTCTTACGGTCCTCTTTGTGTCGCATCAACTTGGCATGCTCTTTGTTTCTGAACAGACGTTTCAACCGTGGTATTATAGGAGCATACCGCATCACCTTGGCAGGAACCCTCTTCCTGGGACACTCGCCGACAACATCACCAGGGTCATCTCGTCTGATCTTATACCGCAATACACCACATACCGGGCATGCGTTCAAATCCTTGTATGCACCGCGGTAGAGGATGCAGTCATTAGGGCATGCATGTATCTTCTGCACCTCCAATCCTAGAGGGCATACAACCTTCTTTGCTGTGTACGTACTGTCGGGCAATTCGTTATCCTTTGGAAGCTTCTTCTTCAATATTTCTAGTAGCTTCTCAAATCCTTTGTCAGGTACACCATTCTTTGTCTTCCACTGCAGCAATTCCAATGTGGTACCGAGCTTTGTGTTGCCATCTTCGCAATTGGGGTACAACCCATTTTTGTGATCCTCTAACATGCGATCGAACTTCAACTTCTCCTTTTTCACTTTCACATTGTCTCTTTGCATCAACAATGACCCGGCGAAGATCATCATCAGGCACATCGTCGGATTCCTCTTGATCTTTAATTTCCCCCGTTGCAGCATCAGCGTATTCAGGAGCCACATAGTGGTCACCATCCTCTTCTTCTTCGTTGTCTTGCATCATAACCCCTCTTTCTCCGTACTTGGTCCAAACATTATAGTGTGGCATAAAACCCTTCTCAAGCAGGTGGAAGTGTAGGGTTTTAGAGTTGGAGAAATCCTTCGTATTCTCAGAGACGGTACATGGACAATGCATAAAACCATTCTACTTGTTTGGCTCAGCCGCTTTGAGAAAATTATGCAGGCCCTTAATATACTCGGAGATGCATCGGTCATCGTACATCCATTGCCGGTTCATCTGCGTGTGTTATATAAAGTGTATTAAAAACCATTACAAAATATCATGAATAGAGAAGTGACCAAATTAATAGAAATTCATCATCACATTAAATTCTAAGTACAGTAGTGACCCAAATAAATACATAAAGTTCATACATATTTCTCATTATTAAACAACATATAGTTGTCCAGAGCATCTAATTAAAACATACATTGAAACTATGTAAAAAAATTAAATGCAACAACAAATGCGATCATAACCGCAACTAAGGTACCAATTGATCCAACGGCATAATGATACCAAGCCTCACTATGAATGGCATATTTTCTAATCTTTCTAATCTTCAAGCGCATTGCATCCATCTTGATCTTGTGATCGTCGACGACATTGGCAACATGCAACTCCAATTTCATCTTCTCCTCTTCAACTCTTTGTAATTTTTCTTTCAAGTAATTATTTTCTTTTTCAACCAAATTTAACTTCTCGACAAGAGTTTCTATGTCGGTTGGAATTTCCGGTTCACATACCTCCTAGATTAAAAAATCTATGTCACGTTGGTCGGCATAATTGTCATAAACACTAAATAAAACAAGTAGTTGTAAAGATAATATATACCGCATCCGAATCATAGACATGACGAGGACCGACGAAGGCGGATACCAAAACCATCTCACTATATAATAACAAACAATAATAAAAGTAAGAAAGTTACACAAGTATCTATCTAAATCATACAAGTAAGAACATTTTTCTTTTAGAAAGAAGATAAGAAGAAGAGGCTAACCACGGTGGTGCCGGCGCCGAGATCGACACGGACGATCGATGGCGGTGAGGACGGGGACGGGACAGGACGGACCGCCAAACCTAGAAAAATCTTGAGGAAAATGGAGCTTGAACAAGGAGCTTTGAGAGGAGAAAGCTTAAGTGTGGTCCGGGCATTTCATCGAGCACCTAATGTGCATAGGAGGTGAGCTAGAGCACCACAAAGCTCTTCCATGACCGGCCAAAAAAACAAAGCAGTGCACTGCTCTGCTCGCGGGCAGGGGGTATATATAGGCTTCACTTTGGTCCCGGTTCTAGCCACAAATCAGGACCAATGATTGTGGGCTAGGAGCGAGGCCCATTGGTCCCGGTTCGTTTCTGAAACCGGGACCAAAGGGCTCAGAAGAACCGAGACCAATGACCCATGAGGCCCGGCCGGCGTCCTGGCCTCACAAACCGGGACCGATGCCACCATGGATCCCGGTTCGTGAGTGAACCGGAATTAATGGGCTTTTCAGGCATGGACCAAAGTTCTGTTTTCTACAAGTAAAACAAATCTTCATAGAAGGGAATCGAACGTGAGAGACATAATTTTTGCTAAGAGACATTGCCGTCTCCATAGTCTCAAACAAGACGCTGAACCTAAGAAGAATAAGAATGGGTCTCTTACTCTCTTTCACCGGCGAGGGGCCAAGATCCTCCACACTTTCATGACCCAAAGGCCAGGCCACCATAGGCAGGGTGGACCGGCGGCAGCAACGCCGATGGGAGAACACGGGGAAAACCAACACTGGACATGGATTTGATCAGTTGACCTCTTTTATGCCGTATTAGTTGAAATGGCGCTTTCAGCTGCTAGAAATGGAGTAAACAACGTTATCTCCAGTTGTAATAATCTGTGTGTATACATGTCAACTAGATAGCCGTTGAGTCGTTGACATTCTCCTATCTCGCTCCGCCTAGCTCGTAGTACAGAGCAGTACGTAGTACGTAGTACACACTACGTGCAAGTACACAAGCGCAAGCAGTACTTGAAACTGAAATGGATTGAGACGGAGATTATTTCAGAAGCCTATATATACATACAGGTACGCGTGTGTGGTTGTATTGCATCCTCAAGCTAAGCTAGAGATAGACAATGGCGCCGAGATCAGCAGCAGCTGTAGCGGTCGTCGCGGTGGCGGCTGCGCTCCTTGCCCTGTGTGGCTCGACGGAGGCCCACACGCAGCTCGGGGCGTACAACAAGACGTGTCCACAGGCGGAGGACATCGTGTTCAAGGAGATGACCGCCGTCGTCGCCAAGTCGCCCGGCCTCGCCGGCTCCCTGCTCAGGCTCTTCTCCGTCGACTGCTTGCTCGGAGTAAGTAAATCCCACACGAACAACCCAGCAATTGATAGCTAGGCTAGTCAAAATCACATTAGTGAATGGATTCACTGCGCGCAGGGCTGCGAGGGGTCCATTCTTCTCGACTCCACGGCCAACAACACGGCGGAGAAGGACTCGCCGCTCAACAAGGGCCTCCGCGGCTACGACGTCGTCGACTCCATCAAGGCGAAGCTCGAGGCGGCATGCCCCGGCGTCGTCTCCTGCGCCGACGTCCTCGCCCTCGCCGCCCGCGACTCCGTGCGGATTGTACGTCGTCTCGCTCACCTACTTTCCTTCAGTATGGGTTGCATCATTGATCTTATCTGTATCTGCTAGACCAAGGGGCCGTACATCCCGATGCCGACGGGGCGGCAGGACGGGAACAGATCGTCTGCGGCCGACGTCGCCCCCAACACCCCCAAGCCGGGCGCCAACGTCACCGACCTCATCGCGCTCTTCGCCAGGTTCAACCTCACCGCCAAGGACCTCGCCGTGCTCTCTGGCGCGCACACCATCGGCAAAGCTCACTGCTCCGCCTTCTCCCCTCGCCTCTACAACTTCACCACCAATAGCAACGCCTCCGACCCTACGCTTGACACCAACTACACGGCGACGCTCCGCGGCCAGTGCAGGGCCGGCGACCTCGCCACCCTGGTCGACCTCGACCCTGGCAGCGCCACCACGTTCGACCTCGGGTACTACAGTGACGTCGCGGCGAGCAGGGGCCTCCTCTCCACCGACGCCGCGCTGCTCCTCGACGGAGACACCCGGGCCTACGTGATGAGCCAGGCCAACGCCACCGCGCCCGACGAGTTCTTCGCCGATTTTGCTGCGTCCTTCGTCAACATGAGCAAGATCGGCGTGCTGACGCACCACAAGGGCGAGATAAGGAGGCAGTGCTCCGCCGTCAACCCGCCGTCGGCCTCCTCCTTGGCGCCTGTCGCCATGAGTGCGCACGCCGTGCTACTCGCGAGCTGCTTCGTCTCCATTGTTACTCTGGCGCTTGTGCTCTAGCCAGCAACTTGTGTGAAGTGTTTGATTTGGGTTTGTTTTTGTCTCCATTGATTCGCGGTGGTAAGTATACGTTGCCAAGTACCTGAGGATCGAATGCATCATGTCATGTGTCAAGCATGCCATTCAACAACTTCTTGTGAATTGTGATTGTCATCCAAGCCTTTCCAAGAATAAATGAACCATCACTAGTTCTGGTTGTGCAAAGAAATTTCACATTATTTGTGCATCTACCAAAGAATAGTTCAAATTTAAATAAAATCTGACGGGTTTTCATCAATTTTGGACCAAAAAAACTGTAAATTCTGATTGGATAGGGCTAGAACTAGAAGTATCAAAACTACAGAAGACACGGAAAATACCCATGGACTCTCAGGCTAAAAAATAGAAATTACGGGAAAAGCAAATAAATTTTGTTTTTTCTACAACAAACTCGATCTTTCTGCTCATATAAAAAAGTCGCCAATGGAAAATTCCGGTTGACTTTTCAGCAAAAAAGAAACTTTTAAGGACATAAAGTGTGAATAGTAATCTCAATATAGTGCCAAACTTCGTTTTTTCCGCCCACGATACCATCAATGTCATTCGCCATTGGAGAAACTTTTTATGCGAGTAAAACACTCGGCATGTTTGTTGCGAAAAAGCGAATCAATTAGTAGTTTGATGGTTAGAAGGACACTGATATCTCTTTCTTACGAGAGGTTAAGTTTCAGAATGATGCTCACATTTTTCTTAAGTTATTCTAGGTCTTTTGATGATGTGCGTTTAGTGAGAGGAGACATCCGCGTCGGCTATGAAGGCGTTGGTGATGACTCCATCAAATTCAAAATGTTGTACGGCTAGTGTCTTAAAGGGTTCTCATAGGAATAGAATATGCGTGCGTGCATTCATAGGGATGGGTGTGTGTATCTATAACGTCTACATCTGTACCGTGGTAAAAAAATATATGTCTTTTTTTATCTTTTTGCAATTACTATTTTTAAACGGGTGCATATGCTACTCAATGTCACGAACGAGTAAGAATATCTACAACCGGACGTCTTAAACTCATCTCATACGTCCGGACAGGTCGCCCGGTCATTGACCGATCACGAAATTTTGATCCGGACGGGCCTCAAATGTCCGGGCTGACCGACACCCCTCATATCCAGTCCAAATATAGGGCGGATGTGGGGTGTCCGGACATGCTCGCCACCCGACAGCCTAACCCCACCACAAATTGCACCAAATCCACAAAACTCTTCCTCCTCCTCCCGCCATCCTCCAACCTTTGCCCCTCCCGAGACCTTGCAATCCGACACCTTTGCTCTCCATCCTCACCACCGGTCCCGATCTGTCACCATAGAGGTCGTCCAGCCTGTCTCCGACCATCGCGACGAAGACGCAACCCGCCTCGTTCATCGGTGTCCCTTCCTCGGCTGCGTCTTGCAAGGCGGAGAACGTCGCCTAGAAGATGTGGCATCACTGGCAGTGAGAGAGGGAGGCGGCGTCGGCGTCGCAAGGAGGTGCGAACATGCTCGAGGAGTTGTCTCCCCCGTCATGCCCGGCACCCCACACCCGATCCATTCGAGTGTCGAGACATCCTTGGGACGGAGGAGGATTCGACGGCCAGCTGAGCCATGCCCGCTAGATTTCTATGTTGGGTTCTACCATAGGTGCATCGCATGAAAATTAAAAAAAATCTACGCGCAGAACATCCAAGAACATGCTATGGAGATGGATCATAAATCGTTACTGTTGGAAATATGCCCTAGAGGCAATAAATAAAGTGTTTATCATCGTTTATTGTCCATGCTATAATTGTGTTGATTGGAAACTAAATACATGTGTGGGCATATAGACAAACATTGTGTCCCTAGTATGCCTCTAGCAGGCTAGCTCGTTGATCAAAGATGGTTAAGGTTTCCTGGCCATGGACATGAGATGTCATTTGATATTGGAGTCACATCATTAGGAGAATGATGTGATGGACAAGACCCAAACTATGAACGTAGCATATGATCGTGTTAGTTTATTGCTACTGTTTTCTGCATGTCAGGTATCTGTTCCTATGACCATAAGATCATGCAACTCACTGACACCGGAGGAGTGCCTTGTGTGTATCGAACGTCGCAACGTAATTGTGTGACTATAAAGGTGCTCTACAGGTATCTCCAAGGGTGTCTGTTGAGTTGGCATGGATCAATACTGGGATTTGTTATTCCGTGTGATGGAGAGGTATCTCAGGACCCACTCGGTAATACAACATCACAACAAGCCTTGCAAGAAATGTGACTAAGTGTTAGTCGCGGGATCTTGTATTACAGAACGAGTAAAGAGACTTGCTGGTAACGAGATTGAACTAGGTATAGAGATACCAATGATCGAATCTCGGGCAAGTAACATACCGAAGAACAAAGGGAACGACATACGGGATTGTCTGAATCCTTGACATAGAGGTTCGACCGATAAAGATCTTCGTAGAACATGTAGGAACCAACATGGGCATCTAGGTCCGGCTGTTGGTTATTGACCGTAGAGGTGTCTCGGTCATGTCTACATAGTTCACGAACCCGCAGGGTCTTCACACTTAAGGTTCGGTGATGTTTTGGTATAGATGAGTTGTGTTTCTTGGTGTCCGAAGTTTGTTTGGAGTACCGGATGAGATCCCGGACATGACGAGGAGCTCCGGAATGGTCCAGAGGTAAATATTCATATATAGGAAGTTCCGTGTTGGTTACCGAAAAAAGTCTGGGCATCACCGGTAACGTACCGGGGGTGCCGAGAGGGTCCCGGGGGTCCACCGAAAGGGGCCACCAGCCCCAAAGGCCTACATGGGCTATGAGAGAGGGCACACCAGCCCCTGGTGGGCTGGCAACCCCTCCCACAAAGGCACATGCAGCAAGGGGGTTGGTGGGAGGGCCAACCCTAGGGTTGGCGCCACCTAGGGCCCCTCCACCCTTGGCCGCCGCCCCAAAGGGGAAACCCTAGGGGTTTGGGCGCACCACCCCTCTCCCTATATATATGTGAGAGGGAGGAGGGCATCCGGACACTAAGCCACAGCGCAACCCTTCCTCCCTCTCCGATAGCCTCTCCTCTAGTAGATTAATTCGACGCCGCTTAGTGAAGCTCTGCCGGATCAGCTCCACCACCACCACCGCCACGCCATCGTGCTTACAGCGAACCCATCTACCTCTCTGCTCCCTCTTGCAACATCAAGAAGGCGAAGATCTTCATCAAGTTGCACGTGTGCTGAACGCGGGGGTGTCGTCCGTTCGACACTTGATCGGGAGTTCGTGGGACGGCTTGCGATTTTGATCGCGGAGACGTACGACTACATCAACCGCGTTCTTTAATGCTTCCGCTTAGCAATTTACAAGGGTATGTGGATCCAATATCTCCTCTCATAGATGCTCATCTCCTAGATTGATCTTGGTGAAGCGTAGGAAATTTTTTGTTTCCCATGCAACGTTCCCCAACAGTGGTATCAGAACTTGGTCTATGTGTAGATGAGATCTTGAGTAGAACACAAAGAGTTTGTGGGCGTTGATATTGAGATTGCTTCCTTCCTTAGTCTTTTCTTGGTTCACTGGTATTGGGGGATGAAGCGGCTCGGACCGACTTTACTCGTACGCTTACGAGAGACCGTGTTCCATCGACTGACATGTGACTTTGTCGCATAAAGATGAATGACAGGTGTCTATTTCTCCCACTTTAGTTGGATTAGATTTGATTAAGGCAGTCCTTGTAGAAGGTTGAAAAGCAATCTTCATATCTCTATTGTGGTTTTGCGTAGGTAAGAATCGTTCTTACTAGATACCCATAGTAGCCACGTAAAACATGCAACAACAATTAGAGGGCGTCTAACTTGTTTTTGTAGGGTATGTTGTGATGTGATATGACCAATTACATGATGTGATATATGTGATGTATGAGATGATCATGTTTTTGTATAGATTATCACGACTTGCATGTCGATGAGTACGGCAACCGGCAGGATCCATAGGGTTGTCTTTGATTATTGTATGACATGCGTGTCAATCTTTAAGTGCTATGTAATGCTTTACTTTATCGCTAAGCGGTAGCAATAGTAGTATGAGCATGGTGGACGCGACAACCCCGATGATGACACAATGATGGAGATCATGATGATGGAGATCATGGTGTTATGCCGGTGACGATGGAGATCATGCCGGTACTTTGGAGATGGAGATCAAAAGCACAAGTTCATGGCCATATCATGTCACTTATGATTTGCATGTGGTGTTAATATTTTTATGCACCTTGTTTTGCTTAGGATGACGGTAGCATTATAAGGTGACCCCTCACTTAAATTTCAAGATGAATTGTGTTCTCCCCGAGTGTGCACCGTTGCGAAAGTTTGTCATGTCGAGACACCACGTGATGATCGGGTGTGATAGACTATGTTCGCATGCAACGGGTGCAAACCAGTGTTGCACATGTGGAATACTCGGGTTAAACTTGACGAGCCTAGCATGTACAGACATGGCCTCGGAACACAAGAGAGCGAAAGGTCAAGCATGAGCATATAGTAGATATGATCAACATGATGATGTTCACCATTGAAACCACCTCAACTCACGTGATGATCGGACTTGAGTTGGTGAATATGGATCATGTATCACTCAGATGACCTGAGCGATGTCAATTTGAGTGGGAGCTTTAGTGATTTGATTAAGTAAACTCATTATCTTGAACAATAGTCTTAGTAACATTTGCTTATTTATGTTGTGGATCAATGGCTCGGCAGTAGCACCCTTGAATTTTAATGTGTTCCTAGAGAAAGCTAAGTTGAAAGATGATGGAAGTAACTTTGTTGAGTAGGCCCGTAATCTAAGGATTATCCTCACGGCTTCCTAGAAGGCTTATGTCCTTGATGCACCGCTTGGTGACCCACCCGCTCTCGTGTCATCCGAACACGTTAAGAACGCTTGGGAGGCATGTTCTGGAGATTACTCAATAGTTCAATGTGCAATGTTCTATGGCTTAGAACCGGGACTTCAAAGACGTTTTGAACGTCATGGAGCATATGAGATGTTCCAAGAGTTGGAGTTTATCTTTAAGAAGAATGCCCGGATCGAGAGGTATGAGACCTCCGATAAGTTCTATGCTTGCAAGATGGAGGAGAACGGGTCTATCGGTGAACATATACTTAGAATGTCTGGGTATATGACCCGTCTGGCGGAGTTAGGGATGCCCCTCCCGCCAGAGGCGATCACTGATAGAGTTCTTCAATCATTGCCACCTAGCTACAAGAGCTTCGTGTTGAACTATAACGTGCACGGGTTGAACAAGTCAGTCGCCAAGCTGTTTGCGATGCTGAAAGTCGCTGAGTCTGAAATCCAGAAAGAACATCAAGTGTTGATGGTCAATAAAACCACTAGTTTCAAGAAGCATGGCAAGGGCAAGAAGGGTAACTCCAAGAAGGGTGGCAAAGCAGTGGCTCCTCCCATGAAGAAACCCAAGGCTGGACCCAAGCCAGAAACTAAGTGCTTTCATTGCAAGGGAACTGGTCACTGGAAGCGGAACTGCCCCAAGTACCTGGCCGACAAGAAGGCGGACAACACTAAACAAGGTATATATGATATACATGTTATTAATGTGTACCTTACTAGCTCTCATTGTAGTGTCTGGGTATTTGATACCGGTTCGGTTGCTCACATTTGCAACTCAAAGTAGGACCTACGAAATAGAAGGAGGCTGGCTAACGATGAAGTGACGATGCGCGTGGGAAATGGTTCCGAGGTTGATGTGATCGCCGTCAGCACGCTCGCTCTTCGACTACCATCGGGATTAGTGATGAACCTGAATAATTATTATTTAGTGCCTGCGTTAAGCATGAACATTATATTTGGATCTTGTTTATTGTGAGACGGTTACTCATTTAAGTCAGAGAATAATGGTTGTTCTATTTATATGAGTAATATCTTTTATGGTCATGCACCCAATGTGAGGGGTTTATTCTTATTGAATCTCGATAGTGATGATACACATGTTCATAACATTGATGCCAAAAGATGTAGAGTTGATAATGATAGTCTCACTTTCTTGTGGCACTGTCGTTTGGGTCATATTGGTGTAAAACGCATGAGGAGGCTCCATGCTGATGGACTTTTGGAGTCACTTGATTTTGAATCACTTGACACATGTGAACCATGCCTCATGGGCGAGATGACTAAAACACCGTTCTCTGGAACAATGGAACGGGCGAGTGATTTGTTGGAAATCACACATACTGATGTGTGCGGTCCGATGAACATTGAGGCGCATGGTGGATATCGTTATTTTCTCACCTTCACTGCTGACTTAAGTAGATATGGCTATATTTACTTAATGAAACACAAATCTGAAACATTTGAAAAGTTCAAGCAATTTCAGAGTGAAGTTGAGAATCATCGTAACAAGAAGATTAAATTCCTGCGATCTGATCGAGGAGGAGAATATCTGAGTTATGAGTTTGGAAGTCACTTAAGATAGTGTGGAATTGTTTCACAATTGATACCGCCTGGAACACCACAGCGAAATGGTGTGTTCGAACATCGTAATCGAACCTGATTGGATATGGTGCGTTCTATGATGTCTCTTGCCGATTTTCCACTATCGTTTTGGGGTTATGCGTTAGAGACACCTGCATTCACTTTAAATAAGGCACCATCAAAATCCATTGAGACGGCGCCATATGAAATGTGGTTTGGCAAGAAGCCAAAGTTGTCGTTTCTTAAAGTTTGGGGACGTGATGCTTATGTCAAAAAGCTTCAGCCTGAAAAGCTGGAACCCAAAGCAGAGAAATGCGTCTTCATAGGATACCCAAAAGAGACAGTTGGGTATACCTTCTATATCAGATCTGAAGGCAAAGTGTTTGTTGCTAAGAACGGAACATTTCTTGAGAAAGAGTTTCTCTCAAAAGAATTGAGTGGGAGGAAAGTAGAACTTGATGAGGTTATTGAACCCTCACTTCAACCAGAGAGTAGCGCAATGTGAAAAGATGTTTCTATGAAGTCAACAACGATTGAAGAGGAAGTTAATGATGATGATCATGAAACTTCAGATCAAGTTGCTATTGAACCTCATAGGTCGACAAGGGCGTGTACTGCTCCTGAGTGGTACGGCAACCCTGTCTTGGAGGTCATGTTGTTAGAAAACAATGAACCTACGAGTTATGGAGGAGCGATGATGGCCCCAGATTCCGAGAAATGGTTAGAAGCCATGAAATCCGAGATGGGATCCATGTATGAAAAAAAAGTATGGACTTTGGAAGTATTACCTGAAAGGCGAAAGGCCATTTAGAATAAATGGATCTTTAAGAAGAAGACGAACGCAGACGGTAATGTCACCGTCCATAAAGCTCGACTTGTGGCAAAGGGTTTTTCACAAGTTCAAGGAGTTGACTATGATGAGACCTTCTCACCCGTAGCGATGCTTAAGTCCGTCAGAATCATGTTAGCAATAGCTGCATATTTCGACTATGAAATTGGGCAGATGGATGTCAAAACAGCTTTCCTTAAAAGTTTCCTTGAGGAAGAGTTGTATATGATGCAACCGAAAGGTTTTGTCGATCCAGAGAATGCTGACAAAGTTTGCAAACTCTAGCGATCCATTTATGGACTGGTGCAAGCATCTCGGAGTTGGAATAAGCGCTTTGATGAGGTGATCAAGGCATTTGGGTTTATACAAGTTTATGGAGAAGCTTGTATTTACAAGAAAGTGAGTGGGAGCTCTGTAGAGTTTCTAATATTATATGTGGATGACATATTGGTGAATGGAAACAACATAGAAATGCTGGAGAGTGTGAAGGAATATTTGAATAAGAGTTTTTCAATGAAGGACCTAGGAGAAGTTTCTTTCATATTAGGCATTAAGATCTATAGAGATAGATCGAGACGCTTGATAGCACTTTCACAAAGCACATACCTAGATAAAGTTTTGAAGAAGTTCAAAATGGATCAATCTAAGAAGGGATTCTTACCTGTGTTACAAGGTGTGAAGTTGAGTAAGACTCAATGCCCAGTGACTGCAGAAGATAGAGAAAAGATGAGTGTCGTCCCCTATGCTTCAGCCATAGGCTCTATCATGTATGCAATGTTGTGCACAAGACCTGATGTCAGCCTTGCCATAAGTATTTCCGGAAGGTTTCAAAGTGATCCTAGAATGGAGCACTGGACGACGGTTAAGAATATCCTTAAGCACCTGAAAAGGACTAAGGAAATGTTTCTCGTTTATGGAGGTGATCAAGAGCTCGTCGTAAAGGGTTATGTCGATGCAAGATTTGACACTGATCCGGATGACTCCAAGTCGCAAACCGGATACGTATTTATTCTCAATGGGGGGCGGTAAGCTGGTGTAGTTCCAAGCAAAGCGTGGTAGCCGACTCTACATGCAGAGCGGAGTACATCGCAGCCTCGGAGGCAGCGAAGGAAGGTGTCTGGATGAAGCACTTCATGATAGATCTTGGAGTAGTGCCTAGTGCACTGAATCAAATGGCTCTGTTCTATGACAACACTGGTGTCATTGCTCTGGCCAAGCAACCAAGGTTTCACAAGAGGACCAGACACATAAAGAGACGCTTCAATTCCATCCGTGATTACGTCGAGGAGAAATACCTAAATATTTGCAAACTGTATACGGATTTGAATGTTGCAGACCCGTTGACTAAACCTCTTCCAAGGGCTAAACATGATCAACACCAGAACTGCATGGGTGTTCGATTCATTAGAATGTAAATCACATAGTGATGTGAACTAGATTATTGACTCTAGTACAAGTGGGAGACTGTTGGAAATATGCTCTAGAGGCAATAAATAAAGTGTTTATTATTATATTTCCTTGTTCATGATAATCGTTTATTGTCCATGCTATAATTGTGTTGATTGGAAACTAAATACATGTGTGGGCATGTAGACAAACATTGTGTCCCCAGTATGCCTCTAGTAGGCTAGCTCGTTGATCAAAGATGGTTAAGGTTTCATGGCCATGGACATGAGATGTCATTTGATATCGGGGTCACATCATTAGGAGAATGATGTGATGGACAAGACCCAAACTATGAACGTAGCATATGATTGTGTCAGTTTATTGCTACTCTTTTTTGCATGTCAAGTACATGTTCCTATGACCATAAGATCATGCAACTCAATGACACCGGAGGAGTGGCTTGTGTGTATCAAATGTCGCAACATAACTGGGTAACTATAAAGGTGCCCTACAGGTATCTCCGAGGGTGTCTATTGACTTGGCATGGATCAATACTGGGATTTGTTACTCCGTGTGACGGAGAGGTATCTCAGAGCTCACTCGGTAATACAACATCACAACAAGACTTGCAAGAAATGTGACTAAGTGTTAGTCGCGGGATCTTGTATTACAAAACGAGTAAAGAGACTTGCTGGTAACGAGATTGAACTAGGTATAGAGATACCAACGATCGAATCTCGTCAAGTAACATACCGAAGAACAAAAAGGGAACGACATACGGGATTGTCTGAATCCTTGACATAGAGGTTTGACTGATAAAGATCTTCGTAGAAAATGTAGGAACCAACATGGGCATCCAGGTCCTGCTGTTGGTTATTGACCGTAGAGGCGTCTCGGTCATGTCTACATAGTTCACGAACCTGCAGGGTCTGCACACTTAAGGTTCGGTGACGTTTTGGTATAGATGAGTTGTGTGTGTTGGTGACCGAAGGTTGTTCGGAGTCCCGGATGAGATCCCGGACATGAAGAGGAGCTCCGGAATGGTCTGGAGGTGAAGATTCATATATAGGAAGTTCCGTGTTGGTTACCGAGAAAAGTTTGGGCGTCACCGGTAACGTATCGGGGGTGCCGGAAGGGTCCCGGGGGTCCACCGTAAGGGGCCACCAGCCCCAAAGGCCTACATGGTCTGTGAGAGAGGGCACACCAGGCCCTGGTGGGCTGGCCGCCCTCCCACAAAGGCCCATGCGGCAAGGGGGTTGGTGGGAGGGCCAACCCTAGGGTTGGCGCCACCTTGCTTGGGTGGCAAGCCACCCTAGGGCGCCTCCACCCTTGGCCGCTGCCCCAAAGGGGAAACCCTAGGGGTTTGGGCACGCCACCCCTCCCCCTATATATATGTGAGAGGGAGGAGGGCAGCCGTACCCTAAGCGACGGCGCAGCCCTTCTTCCCTCTCCCATAGCCTCTCCTCTAGTAGATTGATTCGGTGCCGCTTAGCGAAGCTCTGCCCGATCAACTCCTCCACCACCATCGCCACGCCATCGTGCTACCGGCGAACCCATCTACCTCTCCGCTCCCTCTTGCTGGATCAAGAAGGCGAATATCTTCATCGATCTGCACGTGTGCTGAACGCGGAGGTGCCGTCCGTTCGGCACTTGATCGGGGGTTCATGGGATGGCTTGCGATTTGGATCACGGAGACGTACGACTACATCAACCGCGGTCTTTAACGCTTCTGCTTAGCGAACTACAAGGGTATGTGGATCCAATCTCTCCTCTCATAGATGATCATCTCCTAGATTGATCTTGGTGAAGCGTAGGAATTTTTTTTGTTTCCCATGCAACGCTCCCCAACAGTTACCACTAGACTCACAATGTCGTGCAGAGGAAGTAGAGTTGGGACAGTGCATTCGCGTGGTCCGTCTTCTCCTCGTCCGATCTCCCTCGAACAGGCGATCGCTGGATCCTCTCCCTCGAACAGTCGGTCGCCTGATCCCACGTAGAGGTTCGCTAGAGGGGCGCAACTGCACCACCTCTAACTGTATCCGTGCGTGCAGGAGGAACACCATGCGGTGGACTGTTAGGTCTGATCGCACAGTCGGCGGCGGGTGAAGGTGGCTAGTTGCAACACATGCATAATCCTAATGACGGCGTCGAAGCGATCAACCACATGTGTGTGCTGCACCTCCACTATACATAGGCATCTGTCACGGGCTCAACTCTTGGTCCTTGCACGGATCCTAAAGCCCATGTGTTCCTTCTCTTAAGCGCGCGACCCCTTAGGTACTCGTTCACTTGGTCGCGAGTCAGATCACATCCGAATCGACCAATCGGTAGTGGACTCTAGCAAAGTGTGCCGACTCCAAGTGTCCGATAAAGCTGGTTAGGCGAACCTGTACTTCACACTCTTGTTCCCTTTGCCACATGATATATGTTGTCGTCCACAAGGCGACATGGTCATCCTTGTTGCGGCACGACCTCTTTCTCATTTTGATGAATCCAACCAACACTTCAGGTTATCCCATAATCCTCATCGGATGGTCATGCTTATCCAGGTCCGATCACCCGAGGGGCCCAGAGTATACCTCTACTGATCGGAGGGGCAAATCCCATCTTGCTCGACCATGTCTCGCAGCATGGGTCTGGACAAGCCCAAAACCTACATTTATACTTACCCAGTCACGGAGTAGCGTTTGGTCAGCCCAAAGCAAGTCTGTCACCATCCTGAGTACATGCGCCAGATAAGGTCTTAGGACATAGAACATATGTTGTACTAGAGACTCATAGATGACCTATCGTTGTGTCTCATAGTTGGGTCTGTTCAACTCAGACCTTATCTCGACTCGGATCCGACTACACCGAATCCAACCAGATCTTTCTGAGTCGATATTATCCAGCTAGCATCCAATGCTACATGGTTAGTGAGACCGTACCATTCACCGCGTCACATGCTAGTCTAATTAGTTGCGCGTCCACACAACCCTTTCGACTAGGAACCTTTTAGGACAGTCATCATACAATGCATAGTCTAACAAACAAGTCACGCACTTGTTAATACACATCGTTGATAATGTCCAACGACTATCTTTATTCATAAACACATAGAAAATATCATCATACATGATTGCCTCTAGGGTATATCTCCAACATTCTACTGGCGCAGACATCGACGGTCAATGTATGTGACTCGTCGCAACATGTTCGGGAGCGGATGAGCACATGTACCGGTGGCGCCTAGGCTGCACTCAACATGTTCGACATAATGACAAAACAAGACATGACAGGTTTGTTTGCTCATATCAAACAGAAGTTGCATACGGAATGTTCAATGTTTTGCATAGACCGCTAGTTCATTTCGCACATGATGAATGTTTGCAAACCATGATCACCTAGGAGGCGTACTTGTCGAACATGATCAGTGACAATAAAGATCCGATCAAAATGGAGTATGAATTGGGGGGAACCACCACATTTGAAGTTGGGACAACATCCGATCCCATTCCGAGCAAGAATAAGAAGAGTAAGACGACGAAGGGAAGAGGTCCAACTTTCTCAACATTTGAGGACATATTTTTGGTCAAAGCTTGGTTGGCCACAACAATGGATCCAATATGTGGCACCGAGAAAAAGAGGAACACATATCGTGAGAAGATTTGAAAGGAGTATCACGAACAAAAGGAGTATGTGTAGTCGCATCCTATCGCGACCACCCGCAATGTGTCATATCTCCAACATCGATGGGGGGTCATTCAAGGGGAAGTGAACAAGTACGTCGGCTACTACCCACAAGTGACCAAATGCTCTCAAAGTGGGGTGGGAATGGAAACTCACGTAAGCTCAATTGCCTCATCTTGTTATCATTTGAATATGCTTCTTATGTTTGCACTCATGTGCTCATACATATGTTGTTTGCTAGACGACGTGGGGGAAACTTTGTATCACAAGGTGAAGAAGAAGCCATTTTCTTTCAGCTATTGTTGGATCATGTTGAATGTCAAGCCAAAGTGGACACAATTTGTGGCTGATCTCAAGTCCGGCAAGAAGAGGAATGATGGCTCAAGCTCCCACCAATCGATTGGGTTGGACGATGAAGAGGATGATGTTGTCATCACAAATGGAAGAGCCATCGTGCGAAATGAAAACCGATAAGCCCTAGGAAACAAGTGGGAGAAGTCAAGGACCTCCCGCGATGTCGTGGCTACAAAAATGTCATCCACATGGACGGGCATTTTTCGTCAAGGGAGAACAAGAAAGAGGAGAGGTGCAAGATCATGTTAGATGCGTAGGATGGAGTGGGATCGGACGAGGGCAGACAAGAGGCTGGAAATTGACAGGGAGAAAATCAAGTTGGAGAAGCAAGAGGCGCCGATCAAATGCGAACTTGAAGGCCAACACATTTTGAGAGACTGAACTTTAGAAGGAGATGTTGCAACTCGCATGGGACGCGGAGGATGCGAAGATGATGTTGGCGGACGAACCCTTTTGGATGAGCATGCGAAGACGTGCCTTGGGGATAAAAAGAAGGAGATCATCGACTGTAGGATGCACGAGGTGGCAAGGGTTGTTGTGGCACCGGATCATGCGACCAGAATGCAGGCGGAGCAGGCAGCCTAGATGCAAGGGATCTGGCTACCCAGCCGGAGCAGGACGAGCAGGTGGCATGGATGGCTTGCGACCAGTGATCCAACAAGCGAGCCATCTGTCATGATCGAACATTGATTTCATTTTGGCATGTCTGGTTTGTTGAACTATGACTTGATTTGGTTTGTTTTGACCGGTTGAATTTGGACAATTTGTATTGGATGATCGACGTGCATGGATTACATGAATTTGAGAATCGACATTTGAGGTATGTAGATGTGCGGCGCAACATATGAGGGGTTGTCCGCGAATGCGCCCGGACACACCCGCTGGCATATAGGGGGACGGATTTGTCAAGTCTAGTTGTAGATGCTCTAAGAGGCAATCCATGGCCCTGGACCTGGCCCGACAACCCATCGACCGAATATGAATGTTCATCTCTAGGGAAAGGTATCGTTGCATGACATTGCTTCATCTCTAGGGAATGTTCAATAGCAAGATCTTATTTATTGTTTTGAGTTTTGCTAGGGTTTGTGTCCTTATTAGGAAGGCAGGACGGTGACGGCTTCCTAAACATGAAATAAGATTCTTCCCGCCTAGCCCATGTTCATGTTCCGATGATACATTTAGCATCAACGGAGAGCGTGTGGAGGTTTGTATTCGACGGGTCTTGCGGGATGTAGTTGTTGGTTGTCTTTGGTGGATCCCATGGGCCTCTTCGTCGTGCTAAAGCCCATGGGATCAGTGCAACATAATAGCTGTCGGATCTGCCATGCAGATTTGTACAACTTCAGTGTAGGTAGCTAGGTGTGTGTCGGCTATTTCCTCGCCCCTGATGGTGATGGCGACGTTCAATAAGTGTGCTCCTGATCTGCTCATGGTGGAACAGTTTCCAATGTTGTTGGTGTCAGATCTGCGAGCTAGGTGTTCAAGCGGGATCGCGACCATGGCAGAGACGAGTTCGGCGTGGGTTTTGTCCTGCAACTCTACCGATGTGGTTGCGTTTGCTCCAACGCCACCACAAAGTTCGAGAGGAACTATACATGATTGTGGCCGATGGGCATTGTCAGTGTGTTCCAGGTGTCGGGGTTTCGATGCTGGGTTGGCGGTGCCGACGGGCACTGCTGCTCTTCTATGCCGACATGGTTGGCTGGATCGAGCGGTGCGGTGGCTCGGTCAAGCTCGGGGTTTCCCCGGCCGACGTTTCCCAAAGGAAGTGTTCTGGTCATCCGTGGAGATGGCTTGTGAAGACCAGCTCTCCAAGGTTTTGTTTGTAATTTTTCTTTCTTCTGGTGTCCTTTCTACAAAGTGTCGAGACAACTGGTGTTTCTCGAGCCTTTTGGCTAGTTCTGCGTGTGGTGTGTGACCGTGTCCTGGTTGTTTGATTGAATTACACACAATACCTTCTAAAAAAAGGCAACAAAGATCTCAACCATGTGCCCAGCTTGCTTGTTTACATACTCGCCTTTCCTTTTGACGGCTTGGCTTCCTATCGCTCCTATGTCATGGTCGGCCTTAAAAGGAGTCTTCCTACCATACCATCATGCATATGATACAATGCCATCAACATTTCATCTTGGCGTGCCTAGGCAAGGGGGTGCAACTTTATCGTGGCAAACCGTGGTAGCCATAAAAATTTGAACAAACATCCTCATGCGTCTCATTGGCCACGTCGCACATGTGTGAAATTGTTTTGACAAGTTTCTTCATACAATATTTTGTATTATCACGCTATGAGTGCACGAATGAAACGCTATGCCAACTTTCCATACTGTTTTTGGTTGGGTTTATAAGTCGGGCATGGACTTTTTTGTCTTCATTTTAACTAAGAAAATATATATTATTTTCTATAAAATTATATCTACAGATTCACTGTCATAGTCTTTTTTAACCATATACTCTCATCGCACCATAATATAAGAGTGTATGCAGTGTTAAAAACACTTTTATATTATAAGACGAAGAAAGTAATTCTTATGGCATATTATACATGTTTTATTAGTCAAATTGTAGACTAAAAGCCATGCCCAGCTTACAAACTCAATCGGAGGGAGTAGCTAACGGGAGCACCTCACTAAGATAGGATTTAATACATATGCTCCATGAACTTGTGTTTAGACTACCTGTCAAATTCTCCCTCCGTTTTAAAATAACTGTCTTAACTTTATACTAGGATTAGTATAAAATTATATTAAGGTTAAGACATTTATTTTGAAACGGAGGGAGTACTTGCCAGCACAATTCTAGGAAGGTTCACCATTAGAGACTTACGGGTGGACGGCATAATCTTCGTGGGCTACCGCCAGGTGCAATTGTGGGCTCCCTTTATTGTACAATTCTGGGCTTCACAAAAGGAACATAACTCGACTAATGGGCTTTATTATTGCAGCCCATACAGATCTGACCAAATCCACTAGCCCAACCTTATTTGGTGTGTGTGTCGCTATTTAGGGACTGAGCGCATACACTCCTGCGGTTACATATATTTTGGCCAACCCATAGTAACCTTCCCAAACCAGTTTTTCTTTACATTATGTGTTTTATCCTTTCGAGTATTTTCTACTTTCTTTCATTTTTTCATATTTAATTTTATGGTTTTTAATTATTTTTTCTTTCTTTTTTATTTTTTCATGCTCATTTTTTCTTTTCTTTTCTTTTCTTTTTTCCTTTTAAAAAATTGTAAATTTTCAGATTATCAAACATTCCTAAATAGTGAATATGTTTCAAATTCGCAATCTATACCTACTAATATGGATTGTTTTTGCCCGTTCACCGTCATGACAATTTTACAAAAAAATCACTTATGTTTTGAAGAATCATCCCATAGTAAATAACTAAATATTTTAAGTAAAAAGACGAATTGATTTTCTATTTTTACGAATTAAAAAAACTACAGTTTCAGGTAAGTAACCCATAGTTCACTTTTAAGTAACAGAACAAATCGTTTTTTGTTTTTACAGAAAACCCACGACAATCTCTGGTAATTAACCCACGGTTCACTTTTAATTACAAATCATATTTTTTGAAACATCCATATCTTTTACACCCTAACTTCAATTTTAACATGTTATATATGAAATTTGAATAGAAAAATGTGTAGAATCTGCGAATATGATGTTCTTTTACCTATTAACTATATTGAAAATGCTATTTAGAATGAAACATTAATCAATAGCGCGTGATCCGTCTTTCCTTTGTATGAGCGCCAATCTCGATTGCAAATGAACACCTCGATAAACAAAATTGGAGACGAAAGAAGCCAATAATAACCACGCATGCATGCTTTGGCAAACCTAGCAAGGAAAATACTATTCTCATCTTATGTCGAGAGAGAGGACTTAGGATTGACCACATTCAAACGCTTTGTGGTTTTATAGACCCTAAGATCATGGCCGATTCCCCATCCATCGGCATGTTTGGGGATGAACCCGCATATTGCGAGCCGGCTGCCGATGGACAAAACTGTGAAACACCCTCCTATGCATGAGGTGTCTTATACTGATCACTCGAACTCATCGTGTTGATCACCGGCATATTGAAGGGAGTTGCCGATGCACGAAAGTTCGGATCTATAGGTTGCATGTCACAATTATGTAATTCCCAGGCTTCTCCAACAAGATACTTAGTCAGCCTTTGCTCGTTAGGGCTAGCCGACGTGGTATGCCCATCAAAGGATCTAGTGACCGCAATATAATGGCTATTTGCATCTACATAAGCAGATTTATGATACATGTTACCGTGTAGATTGTAGCCGCTTGATGACGCTCTCCTCGTAGCAAGAACGGGCTGGAGACCGTTCAAAGCTTTGTCCCCAACGGAGTAGCCAAAAAGTGTGTTCATACACGAACACGTCACCGTGTACCCTCGACGCCGAGGGTGATGCACCGCAGCTCACGTCGAAGGAGGACCGGCCGGCAGACGGACGCTTTTGCAGACCCGAAACCCCGCACGCCCGGGAGGGACCCCGTCAGCGCGCTGCGGCTATGGGCTGCCCTAGGTCGACCTGATCGCCCCTAGGGCCTCGTGGATCGCTGCCCTCCAAGAGAAGAACGAACGAAGAACGATGAAGAAGATACGAGGGTAGGAGATAAAAGTAGATGAACACGAAAGTGTAATTGATAGATTTGGGTTGAATCTGAGTGGAATCTGCATATGACCTCAGATGAAGACGGTCCAAACATCAATTTTGTGTGCCTCGACGAGGCAAACAATCTGTATGTTGATCACTTTCCCAAATAAAGCCATCTTGAATACTCCACGAGGTCATCTTTAACTTTAAATCGGACTCGGTCACGTAGCAGACTGGACTGTCCGAGTGTTGTAGCGTCAGGCCGCATAATATCTCAAATGATAATGACTTTAAAAGCAAAGTTGTCCGTTTCGACGTTACGAACAACTTTCATGCTGAACACTTTTCCATCCGAGGTCATTATGAACTTTCACTCGACTGGTACTTTTCACTCGGACGGCGATTTTTACTCAGACGACAATTGCACTCGGCCGACACTTTCACTCGACCAGTACTTTTCACTCGGACGGTGATTTTCACTCGACGGGCAATTTCACTTGGCCGGACAGAAAACTTTTCACTCGACCGGACGGCAAACGTTTCACTCGGCCGACAAACTTTCACTCGGAAGTCCCGAGCGAAACTCCAGTCTAATTTTGTTTTGCCTCTTCAGGTCGCATACGACCTCCGATTGAGAAGAATTATATATCAAAATCAATTGCTTCGACGACGCAAAACGTTTTCATGTTGTAAGTTTTTCCATCCGATGATGTCTTGAGGGCTGAATGACTCGCGCAACCCATCAAACATGTTCGCGCCACATTTTGCCTTGTGGTAGGGTTGCATTCTGATTGCTCTAACTTTTGCATACAACCTCGAATTGAGATGATTTACATATCAAAATCTATCAGCTCGACGAGACAAAGACAATCCATGTAAAACATTCCTTCATTCGAGGTTGTCTTGAAGGCGTAATTGACCAAAAAGCATTCGAACATCTATATAACAATTCAAGTGTAATTTGACCCTTGAAATGATGCCGAATGGTGATGGCCTAAACATCAAGGTTGTTTCTTTCGGCAATATGAACTTTCTCGTAGATAAAACCTTTTTGTTTGAGTCCATCTTTACTGCATTTTGCACCGTGCCAAAATCAGGTGTCAACACATTTGTTCCATTACATGAATAGTTTTAAAAATCATGTAAAAAATTGAATTCCTGAATATTTATTTTCAAAATCGTCAACATTTTTTAAATATGAATTTTTTTTAAATCATAAACATGTTATTAATCCATGCACATTTTGGGATTTCTAAAACACTTTTTAAAAATTATTTTTAAAATTTCAATTAAAAAATTAACCAACATTATTTAAAAATAAAATAGAAAATAGAAAAACAAGGCACACTGCACCAAATTGGCGCTCCCAGTCTAGTAGCGCAATCTCAACTCGGCCAGCCTAACCCGTCTAGCCAACAATTTTGCATAAAAGCAAATCTTGCCAACCATTGATTCCCGGCAAGTAGAGGCAAGAGAAAAAGACAATGCTGACAGAACATCCATAATAAACTCCAGAAAAAACCTTATGCATTGACTGACCATGAAGAGTTGATGGAGTAGCAACCAAGGTACTACGTCCCTCCTTATTATACAACGCCCTCCAATAGAAAAGAAAAAAGTGTGCCGAGGAAGACCTTATGCATTGACTGACCATGAAGATATGACTGATTACGTGGCTGGCATTACGTCCAGCTTTGTACGTACGTACATATCAAGGCAATTATACAAGCAACTACTTCCTTCATTCCTAAATATAAGACCTTTTAGATATTCCATTAGAAACTATATACGGATACATATAGACATATTTTAAAATATAGATTCATTCATTTTGCTTTGTATGTAGTTCATAATGAAAATCTCTAAAAAGTTTTATATTTAAAAACGGAGGAAATACATTTCTAACGGACAATATGAAGTTTCTTCGATGATTCTCTTTTTTTTTTCAATCTTGTTTGTGCTTATGGGCGCCAAGTGACGAGGCTGTGTAAGGTGTATCAGCCCAATGGCTAAGTGCAAATAGGATAATCAAAGGCGGAACTGAAGTGCGGCAAATCACTCACTGCTATTTGGCTGGTTATTATAGTGGTGCAATTAATCTGCCATAGTCTATTTATGTGTTGCATCTCACCTTTGTTAATCTCGTCGCTTTAACGTAACTACACTATTGCACACTAACTAGATGAATATTTTTTGAAATTCACAATTAACTGGGCATCGAGAAATTAACTCCCACCTGCCTGTCCCACCTCGCTCTCGCTTAGTTTTAATCTCACCTGATCACGACCAAGGGTCCGAGGCCTCGTCAATCATTCGCGTTAGGTGGCGTCGAACGTCATGTGCTTGGATCAGCTACCTTAATTTGATATGCAGTTCTTTGTCTCCTCGTTGATTGATTTTGAACTCTCTGCTTGGCATTTTGTTTTGTTTTGTTGCACTCTCTAACCTTACCTGCCCAAGTGCCCATCACCATCGGGTCCTCGGGCCGCTCCACCTCCGATACATATATCGCCTCGCCGTTGATCGCCACCTCTCTGTCCCTCACTCGCATTTGGCATTTTGGCCTCACCACGCCATGGAAGGAGGGAGGAGCCAGCTGCACTCGCCTCTTCTTCTTCTCCGGACGGCGCAGGAGATGTTCCTCGTCCACAGGGCGGGCTTGCTCCATGGTTCGCCGAGTAAGTCCTGACAAATTTCAAGTCCTGTTAATAAGGGTCTATTTGGTTCTCCTTTTGTGTTCCAACATGGAGCACAAACTGCATAAGAATGTGCATACAAACATGGCAGCATCTGTAGCCCAGGACCCGTAATTTTAGTTAGTTGGCCTCATGGTATTGTTATTTTTGTGTATAACTAATTGAACTAATAGCTACCCCGCAAAAAAAATTAACTAATAACCACAAGGTTCGAATATAATTCCCAGTGACCAACAAATAGCCGTACAAATTTACTTATGGTTTCAAACATGCATGCTCTTAAAGAAAATTTAGCAAACTGGGCCGATGACAGTCAGGTCATGGGCAATAATCAGCTTTCCGTTTTCATCCTAGCATCCTTTCTGTACAAAGATAATATCACTCTGACTAACAAATACTCCTATGCATGCAACTTTTTTGTACACTTCCCTTTTTCAAAGAGAGGCATCATTCATTAATTAAGAAGAGTTTAGAGTGCATAAGAACCGGATTTACAGCTTAGCCCATCAACATAAGGTATAAACGGATTACTCTCCCGGCATGATGATGCTCACATGCTAGCCCCCGCGGTGACCCACGTCTTGGCCTCCTCCTAGATGAGTTTTAGAACGTAGTATGACGGCGTCGATTTCTTCCGGAAGACTAGTGTTTTCTCAACCCAGATGACCCAGCATATGAGCATGGTAAGATAGTCCATGGCCTTCCTGTTGGATGTATCTGGTTTTGGCATGCTTGTCCACCAACACTTGATGTTGCGTTCCGTCCCCACCTGTTCATCTCCAGCGCCCCCAATACAAGCCATGATTTGACCATTCTCCAAATATGCAGTGTAAACTGACATTTAAAGAAAACGTGACCACTTGTCTCGTTGGCCCTCCTACACAGGGTGCATAGACCACAGTTCTCCCAACCCCTCTTCTCCAGCCTATCGGCAGTCCATATCCTGTTTTGAATTGCTAACCACGATAAGAACTTGACTTTGGGAGGCGCACACACCTTCCAAATGGTCTTGTTCATGATTGTGGATGTGGATTCAAGAATTGTGCTCTAATAAGCAAAGCTCGCGGAGTACTCTCCATTTGCCTCAAACTTTCAAGTGATGTCGTCTTCAACGTCCAATTTTAGTTGTATGCCTTCAAGCCGCATCCAGAGGTCAACAAACTCGACAATGTGTTGGACCGAAAGGTTGATGGCCTGGTTAATCTTGTGCACCCAAGCATTGTCTCACATCGCCTCCCTTATGAACCAATTTTTGCGAGGCCGCGAAAACGAGTGGGGCAATATCCTTTGGCATTTTCCCTCCCAACCATGGTGCTTTCCAGAAAGGCGTCCTTCCTCCGTTGCCCAAGGTAATGACTATGGATGTGTAGGAAAGGTTCATGTCCACCTCGTGCACGGGTTTCTCAGACCAACCCACAACTTAGGCGGGTCCTTCCATGCCACCCATGGCCACCTATGAGAATGTATGTTTTTTCGTGCTCAAATGTGTCATTATATTAAGAAGACCAAAAAGTCTAAAAGAACTCATACAAGCCCATTGGGGTAGGTTCTGTTGCAAAGAAACACCAAGAAAGATGTAGCACTATGATGACCCATAATGTTCTGTAGGATCATGTTAAGGCTAGGAGAATCCCCCTAAAAAATACATCAATTCATATGCTTCCATATCCACCAAGCTACAAACACAATCAAAATGCCAAACCTATTGTTGTCTATCAACTTGACACTTTGCTTGGCGCCTTTCTTGTGTTCTACATTTTTCGTCGCCCATTCTCTTGCCGGCGAGCTTCTTTCGCCGTCGGTTTTCATGGGTCATAATTCTTTAAGCAATGCTTCATTCTCTTGATGTGCCATCTCCTTTTGACAATCCATTTTCTCTTGTATCTCCTATTGATGCGGTGTCTCCCTCCGACGTGCCATCTCTTCGTTATCCTCTTTGACGACTTACAAGTTTTGAAGACTCTTCATGCTACGACGACACTCTCAAGACGCGGATTTTGATTATCTTTCTTTTCTTCTTCTAGCATTACACTTCTTCAAAAATGAAATTTTATTGCATACGCTTTGCTTTTTTTTGGGGGGGGGGGGGGGGGGTCTATGAGTCCTTTTTTAGTATATGTTTACTTTCCTTTCACCTCAAGTCATGTGTGTATATATATGCCCCTTGGGCCTTCAATAGAGATAAGTTGTTTTCCTAACAGCATCGAACCTTCTCAAAGTGCTCAGGCGCACTTAAAGAAGAACGGTCTCGCGACGTACGTCCACAACGCCCCAACTGCGCAGCACTTGCCACAGATCCCGTCTTCTGAGGTGGAGAGACTGAGCCATTAAGTTCCTACCAACATGGCTTGTGTTTTTAGCCTCTGGAGTTGTACGTTGCTGGTAGAACTAGCTTGGAGAATGCATATATAAAAAATCCAAAGTTTCCAAAAGTCGACCAATGTCTTATTCAGGAGATTCCATTTTCATAAACAAAATGCTATTTTCTGTTTTCTTGAGCATTCATGACGTAGATGTAACTACTATTCATAACGAAAATTGGATGACCGATTCTGCTGTTGATTCTTGACACACAAATTTGCTATGCAACCTTGCAGATTCCATTATATTGCAATACATGCAAGAATGGCCAGAAATATATTCACCTTGTTTCTGGACGAGCACTTTTGTATTGATACAGCTGGTATTTATCACGAGTATCATGGCTCAGTTTCTGTTCAAGAGAATCAGATGGTGCAGGCCAAGATTGAAGACCGCAACTCCTGAAAGCAATAAGCATTCTAATCAGGAACAAGACAATGCATACGTAAATCTGGGTGTCTCATATCAAGCAAGCAAAGTCTGCTGCCTGCTTATATTAGCCACTCATGTCCTGAGGATATTCTTTTTGCAGTTACAAGGAAGAATAAGTGGTTGCAAGTACCCACCTTTTGCTCTGGGTGAAGGTTTACACGTGCTATCCTGGATGATATTGTCACTAGCAGTATTCAGTCTAGAGAAGACAAAATCTGCAAAGCATCCAGTCATAATCCGGGCATGGTGGATAGTTAGCTTTCTACAATCAATAATCAGTGTGATATTTGATCTCAGATCCACTTTCTCAGATCATGGATATATAGGGTTTGCAGAATTGATGGACCTGTTCACACTTATTATCTGCACTTATCTTTTTGCAATTTCTGCAAGAGGAAAAACAGGAATCACCTTGATAAACAGCAGCACAACAGAGCCATTATTGAGTCCATCTGCAGAGCAGCAGACAGAAACCATAAGAACAAGTCTGTATGGCAAAGCAAGCGTTCTGGATCTTGTCACGTTCTCCTGGATGACTCCTCTATTTGTTATCGGATATAAGAAACCTATAGATAAGAATGATGTGCCAGATATTGATGAAAGGGACCATGCCGATTTACTCTCTGATTCATTCAAAAGGATCCTCGCAGATGTTGAAAACAGGCATGGTTTAAGTACTTTATCAATCTATAGAGCAATGTTCCTATTTATTAGAAGAAAGGCAATAATCAATGCAGTATTTGCAATTCTGTGTGCATGTGCATCCTATGTTGGACCATCACTTATTAATGACTTGGTGAGATTCCTTGGGGGAGAGAGGAAGTATGGACTGCAAAAAGGTTATCTTCTTGCTGTTGCATTTTTAAGTGCCAAAGTTGTGGAGACAATAGCAGAGAGGCAGTGGATTTTTGGAGCTCAAAGGCTCGGGATGCGGCTACGAGCTGCTTTGATATCCCACATCTATCAAAAGGGGCTCCGGTTATCTTGCAGCGCAAGGCAGAAGCATTCCAGTGGAGAGATCATAAACTACATGAGTGTGGATATGCAGAGGATAACCGATGTTATATGGTACACAAACTACATTTGGATGTTACCGATACAGCTTTCTCTAGCAGTCTATGTTCTCCATCTAAACCTAGGGGCTGGAGCATGGGCTGGTTTAGCAGCAACACTGGCAATAATGGCTTGCAATATTCCTCTGACCAGACTGCAGAAAAGGTTGCAATCAGAGATCATGGCTGCTAAAGACAACAGAATGAAGGCAACAACGGAAGTACTTAGAAGCATGAAAATACTGAAACTTCAAGCATGGGATACCGAGTACCTTCAAAAGCTAGAGGCTTTGCGAAGGGAGGAGCATAATTGGTTGTGGAAATCTGTGAGGTTGACAGCTTTAACAGCATTCTTATTTTGGGGGTCCCCTGCATTCATATCCTCCATAACATTCGGTACATGTATATTGATGGAGATTCCTCTAACAGCTGGTACTGTTTTGTCTGCTCTGGCAACGTTCCGGATGCTACAAGATCCAATCTACACACTCCCCGATTTACTTTCGGTGTTTGCTCAGGGGAAAGTTTCAGCAGATCGAGTAGCACAATACCTCCAGGAAGAAGAGTTGAAAGACGACACAATTACAGAAGTACCAAGGAATGACACAGACTATGATGTGGATATTGATCATGGAGCATTCAGCTGGGAACTTGAAACCACATCTCCAACTATAACAGATGTAAATTTAAAAGTAAAGAGAGGGATGAAAGTAGCAATCTGTGGAATGGTCGGCTCTGGGAAATCCAGTCTATTATCATGCATACTTGGGGAGATGCCTAAGCTAGCCGGGGCTGTGAGGGTCAGTGGGAGCAGAGCATATGTTCCTCAGACTGCCTGGATCCTATCTGGGAACATCAGAGACAACATTCTGTTTGGAAACCCATATGACAAGGAAAAGTACCAAAAGATAATACAAGCTTGTGCATTGACTAAAGATCTTGAGCTATTTGCAAATGGTGATTTGACAGAGATTGGAGAAAGAGGAATTAACATGAGTGGTGGACAGAAGCAGCGGATTCAGATTGCAAGGTCAGTGTACGAGGATGCAGATATATACCTCTTCGATGATCCTTTCAGTGCAGTAGATGCTCACACTGGAGGACAACTTTTCAAGGTTTGTTTATTCAGTGTCCATAAACCCATAGAATGTTTGTATGCCGTTAACTTGATAATTTATTTTCAGTGCAGTAGATGCTCACACTGGAGGGCAACTTTATCTATGTTTGTATGCAGTTAACTTGATAATTTATTTTGCAAAATTTGGTCGCATATGATTCAAACAGGATAAATATCACCAGTTTTTCTTGTTCTTCAACGTTTTAGAGACATCACTCTGCACAAATGCTAACAGAATGAACTACTATATTATTCTGCAGGATTGCCTCATGGGGATGCTTAAAAACAAAACAATATTGTATGTGACACATCAAGTTGAATTTCTTCCAGCCGCAGATCTTATACTAGTAAGTACAAAAACATGTTTTCTCCCGTAAATAATAGATAATTGTTAGTATTGCTAAGAATATGTAAAATAACCAAAAGGGTACAAAACAATAGGTGATGCAGGATGGGAAGATTGTGCAGAAAGGAACATTTCATGATCTCCTTCAACAGAACATAGGATTTGAAGCCATAGTCGGAGCCCATAACCAGGCAACTAAGTCTGTCATAAATGCCGAGAGTTCTAGCAGAATTTTGTCAACAGAGAGCCAAAAGTTAGCAGATAATGATGATGAGTTTGAGAGAGAAAACCACACCGATGATCAAGTTCGGGGCATAATTAAGGAAGAGTCTGCACACAATGTCTCACAAGGTATCACTGAAAAGGGAAGGCTAACACAAGATGAGGAACTGGAAAAGGGAGGAATTGGCAAGACGATCTACTGGGCATACCTGACGGCTGTTCATGGTGGCGCATTAGCACCGATAATAGTGGCAACACAGTCATTCTTCCAAATATTCCAGGTAGCAAGCAACTATTGGATGGCATGGGCGTGTCCTCCAACGTCTGCAACCACCCCAAGGGTTGGATTAGGCCTTCTTTTCTTCGTATACATAGTGCTATCAATAGGAAGTGCACTATGTGTTTTTGGTCGGTCTATGCTTGTGTCACTTGCTGGCCTGCTAACAGCAGAGAAGTTCTTCAAGAATATGCTCCACTGCCTCCTCCGTGCTCCAATGTCCTTCTTTGATTCCACGCCCACTGGCAGGATCCTAAACAGGGTTGGTGTTCGATTACTCCTCGCATCATTTTGCACCGTCTCCTTGAAATTAATAGTTGTGCACTGTACTTTGTATCAGGGGTCCAATGACCAAAGTGTCTTAGATCTGAACATGGCAGACAGCCTTGGTTGGTGCGCGTTTTCTGTTATACAAATTCTGGGGACCATTGGTGTTATGTCACAGGTTGCGTGGCCAGTTTTTGTCATCTTTATTCCAGTGACAGCAATCTGTTATGTGTTTCAAGTAAGAGCTCTTTGCAGTGATACTTTTGCACTAGATTTAACTCTTCCAAGTACAATGTATGCATCAAGTTATTTCCGTACGCGCTGTATTCCAGGAAGCCATAAGTGAGGATTTCCTCCTTGATGATTTTTAACAAAGCACTGAATCCAATATTCTCCCTATGACATGCAGCGGTACTATATACCAACAGCAAGAGAGCTGGTTCGTCTGTCACAAATTCAAAGGGCTCCAATACTCCATCATTCTGTGGAATCACTTACAGGAGCGGCAAGTATTAGAGCATATGGACGGAAAGACCGCTTCAGCAAAGCAAACATCAGTCTTGTTAACAACCACTTACGGCCATGGTTCCATGACGTCTCGGCTGTGGAGTGGCTTTGCTTCAGGCTAAACATGCTATCTAACTTTGTCTTTGCCTTTTCTTTGACTCTGTTGGTGAGTCTTCCCGAAGGTTTTATAAATCCAAGTAAGTTTTTCATGCAGACAAGTTATAGTTGACTCGTTTTGGCAGTCTATACTCGAGATCTCTCTATACTCTGATCACTAATTTTTGGTGGCCGTGAAACTGACATAATTGTATGCACAGGCATTGCAGGACTTGCAGTGACTTATGCACTGAACCTCAATGGGCAGTTGTCATCTGTAACCTGGAACATTTGCAACACAGAGAATAAAATGATTTCAGTTGAAAGAATAATGCAGTACTCAAGGATCCCTAGTGAGGCTCCTCTAATAGTTGATGATCACCGCCCCCCAAACAGCTGGCCAAAGGATGGTACTATAAATATAAGAAACTTGGAGGTATGCATGATGTTACTGCGAGTTATCACTTATGGCTAACCACCCTACATAGACACAAGTATGCATATGAACATCTGCACAACATAACACAAATTATATCACCATGAACAGCTGACCAAAAATAGAATATGAAGATAATTAAGGAATTTGGGATCACTCTACATAAATATAAATATGTTTTCTATTTGTTCTTCTAGTCCCTATCCCCAGCTCTAGTTTTTTTTTTCTGTATTGGTTTTTTTCTGGTTTTTTATTTTGTGGTTTTCGGCCTAGTTTTCCTCATAAACCAGGATTCTGTAAAAAAATCTATCTTAATGAAATCAGCAGAGCGCCTGCCTTGCACTGTCAAGATAATTAAGGAAAGAGAAACTAGACTAAAGTGCATGGTACATGTTTTACATAAGAGAGGAAAAATAAAGCACATATCCTTCAACATGGAAGAAAACAGAAACAACAAAAGCAGCAGATTTGTTTCACAAAAGAATGTATACTAAGTTCCTGACATGCATATAAGTAACACAAAAGGAAAGCTCTTACTTTTGAATAATGAAATTTAATCTCTTTTATTTTTCAATTTTCTCATAAAATACGTGCATGCTCAAATGAAGACACTAATATGACTATTTGCTTTTACAGGTTCGATATGCAGAGCATCTCCCCTCTGTTTTAAGAAATATATCATGTACAATTCCAGGACGGAAGAAGGTGGGAATTGTTGGACGTACTGGCAGTGGAAAGTCAACTTTGATTCAAGCGCTTTTCCGGATTGTTGAACCGAGACAAGGGACAATTGAAATTGACAATGTTGATCTCAGCAAAATCGGGTTGCATGATTTACGAGGCAGACTTAGCATTATCCCACAGGATCCAACCATGTTTGAGGGCACAGTGAGAGGAAATCTTGATCCACTAAATGAATATTCCGATCAGCATATATGGGAGGTAAATAATTCAATTATACATGTTCTAATGATAAGGTAGTAAATTATATATCATGTGCAGTAAAAGGGAGCCTAACACCTCATATTATTGCTCTTTATTGCCTATAGTCCATGTTGCAAAACAGATAGTTCTGGATAATGGTACCTTTTTCAGCGTAAATACTGCTAACAGTTTATGCTGATAAAACATGATCTCATGATTATGCTAATCTATGAAAGGTCAAAATTTCTGACAGAGTACCCTAGGAAACATATTTGGATGGTCCTTTTTACTATTGCAAATGCCGAAGCTGATGTAATGTTTCATACAGATTGCAACCTGATCAAATCCTTCTTCAGATATATCTATATATATAATGAATAAAAGAAAAGGAGATATCGTAGAAAAATGTAATGATTAAAATAATGGAACACTGTACTTCCTCTACTGACCAGAAGTATACATTTCTTTTGGCCAGACATTGGACAAATGCCAGCTTGGTGACATGGTTCGTCAAAGCCCAAAGAAGCTGGACTCAACAGGTTTGTTTTTGTGTACAACAGCACGCATATGCTAGATTGGTTAACAGAGTGTGTATATCTCCATTGAGATGATCAAATGAGATTTATCCTGCAGTTGTCGAAAATGGGGAAAATTGGAGTGTCGGACAGAGGCAGTTGTTTTGCCTGGGAAGGGTTCTGCTGAAGCGAAGCAATGTCCTTGTCCTCGACGAGGCAACTGCTTCAGTTGACTCATCGACGGATGCAATTATCCAGCAAACACTCCGCAAGGAGTTTGGGGACTGCACGGTGCTGACAGTAGCACACAGAATTCACACAGTCATCGACAGTGATCTTATTCTCGTCTTCAGCGAAGGTAACCGCACCATCGACAAACACAAAATATCTATCCATATTTTAGGACCTAGCTGCCGCATTGTTAAAATCTGTACTCGTTTGTGTTGAGCAGGAAGAATTATAGAATACGACACGCCGTCGAGATTACTGGAGGACGAAAACTCTGAATTTTCAAGGCTCATAAAGGAGTATTCACGGAGATCCAAGGGCTTTTAACAGCACCAGAAACAATTGAACGGCGGGCGGAGCCGACATGATGCCAACTAGGCCATCTGCAGAATTTGGTAGGAAGACCACCACACACACACCACACAGTCTTTCTCCAGATGAGACGATAGAATTTACAATGGATGGGACTAGTACACTGGCATGTAATGTACTCGTACACTAAGCACTCCTAAGCAGTCTAGCACCATGGAAGCTGCTCTCTGATGTGAGAAAAATAGAGTGAGCTCTTCAATTTCCTCGAGAAAACGTTGTCACAGCAGATTAGCAGAGGAGTCGCGCGTAATCGATTGTCAGTTAAAGAAGTTCCTGGACGGGGTTCGCAGCGGGGTACTTACATGCGGCGTGTCCAGCCAGGCATTCCGTCGAGCAGGTGGTGTGCCGGAGTCCAGCACGAGGAGTTGGGCATGATCTCAGCGCAAGCATCGCACCGAAGCCACTGATTTAGTTGGGACGATTTAACTAGGGCACTCGCTACCTTGCTGGGATTTCGAGCGGTGGCGGTGTGCCGCCGGCGTCGTGGATCGTGGTACGGCTTGTTTTCTCCGTAGTTTCAGCAAAGCTAGACAATATGCCATGCCTATAAAATGGAAAGGAAAACGCTATCTTTCAGCCGTCTCCGTTGCTGTTAGATAGATCTTGATCGAGCGCTCGTGCTGGTCACGAGTCCCGTGCAACCGATTTTCTTTTTTGCAACAAGCGTTATTTCAAAAGATTTCTGCAAGGTCTTGTTTCAGAAACCAAAAAAAAGTGAAGTTTTTTCAGCAACATAGTCTACAACAAAGGTCATGTTTCAGAAGGAAGAAGAAAATGGTTTGACGATAAAAAAAAATACGTCTGCAATAGAGTCTTGTTTTAAAAACATAGCCCTAGTTGCAGAAAGCGCCAGACGAGAGGCCGGAGTTAGAGCGTGCAGGACCTAGCATTTGCAACACGCGCATGTTACAGAAACATTGCTTTGGTTGCAGAAATGGCCAGAAGTGCCCGTCATTAGAGCTTGCCGTAGTTGTGCTGGAGTTGAGGCAACTTCTCGAGGGTGATAGGTTGGAGGAGGCACGACAGCTCCAGCGGCCCGCGACGCTCCATGACCGAGGCGTTCACCCCATGGCGGGGGCGGCGGTGTTGTCTCGGTGGACCTTTTACAAAGCCCTTGAAGCCCCTGAGCGCAACAAGTTAGTTGTTGCAAAGATCCCTAGTTGGCTGGGTGGTAGATCAGGCTATTTTGGGCGGCATTCGATGGCTGCTCAGGCGGCCAATTTAATCGGTTTATCATCTGACGGACGTGTAACACTATCTTTATAAAATAGGGAAACAATAAGACTTCGTTGGTTGTTGCACGGAGAGTTCTTCCACCCGCACAATCGCTGGATTGCGCTCGATCCATGGGTCCTCACGCACACTCACACATGTTTGTTTTCCCCCTACCAATCATGTGTTTCCTTACCTTATCTTACAACAACATTGTTGTTGCAAATCAAGATTGTGAACGGCAACTTAGAGAAGATTTTGCAACATCATCTTTCTTGCGTAAAAAAATAAAACTGCAACAAGACCTTTGATGCGAAAGAAATCTGCAACAAGAACTTTGTTGATAAGAAAAATCCACAACACAACCTACGTTGCAAAAAATATATTCCGCAATACAACCTCAGTTGAAAATATTTCTGCAACAAGATTTTTGTTCTCTATTGTTTGGTTTTCTTTTCAGTTTTTTCTTTGGGGTTTATTGGTTTCTTTCAGTTTTCTTTGTTTTCTCTTCTTTTCCCCTTTTCCCCTTTTCCCCTTTTTCTTTTTAAAATGCATGATGACTTTTTCAAATACGTGCTGACCAATTTAAATATATAGGTTAAATCAATTTCACATACGTGTTGAACATTTTGCAAAATGCACATTGAATTTTTTTTTGAAAACACGTGAAACATTTTGAAACACACTTTTGAACATTTTTCAAGAATTTCACGAATATTTTTCTAAAACATGGATTTTTTTTAAATGTTGCAGCATTTTCTTAAGTGTTGCAGCATTTTGTAAAATGGTACAAACTTTTATTATATGGTATGTACATTTTTCTAAAAGTGTGGGACTTTTTTATATTTCATGAAAATTTTATAAAAATGTGAAAAACGTAACTTCAAAAATGTGAACATTTCATAAATTCATGAACAAATTTTAACTGTTTTTTGGTTTTAAAAAATTACATGAATATTTTTAACATTTGAAATATATATATAATGAAATACTCATATTTTAAAAATCTGTGGACACTTTGAAAAAAATCACAAACATTTTCGAAAAAATGCACCGACCAAAACTATTACACTACATAAACATGTTTTAAATGTGTGTTGAATGATTTTTGAAATTTAAGTACACTGATTTTGAAAATATATATTTAGAATATTTAAAAATTTAAAAATAAAATGAAATTAAAAAGGAGAAAAATGAATGGAACAAAGTAACTACACAAGGGAATGAACCGTCCCACTAACCGTCTAGTGGGCTGACCTACAGGCTCCCCTTGAAGCGACCCTATTGTGTTCTAGCTAGCCACACGTCGGTTCAATCTCTTAAGGATGTTCATAAAAATAGAATATGTGTACATGCGTTTATAGAACTATTTGTATGTGAATGACTTTGATTATATTGTGCTTAAAAGAAGAAAAGCTATAAGTGATCTCAGATTTTTATCATCCTTATCACTAGCTTCTCTGTTGTTGCCCACGACGTTCACAGGTTGCGCATTGTAGATCCAACTCCTCCTCGGGTCGAGTCTCTCGATATCTTCCTCGCCAACGGGCGTTTCATGAAAAGCCTCTGCCATCCGGGGGTCCGGAATTGCTAAGGCCAGCAGCATCTCTTGGCCTCATTGTGTTCGCCAGAACAAAGTCACCCCATTCAAAAGTTGTTTCGTTGTGTTCGCCATCTCCAAAGTCCTCGAATCAGTGTTCTAGTTCACCAAAGTTATAGGGGGGAGGTTTTCATATTTTACGTGATAGCTCTCTCTCTCTCCCCCTCTCTCTCTCCTTCCTTTGTGCATGTAACAAAGTGCTTGGTCTTTTCATTGACGTCTATATTCAGTCTAACTATCATAAAATCTTTCTTTTTGCGGTTAATAACTATCACAAATTCACCAATAAAAACAGCCGCCAACGTTAGTTGTACTTCTAGAACTCCCATGTTCGGAGACGACATTCCTCTAACAGTCGGGTCAATGAGAAAATTGCCAGGTGGACGATGGATTTGTGTCCACACCGCGAGTGAAACCCTCGTACTCATGCAAGATTACAGCCTGCACATGGAACAACCAGGGCCCCTCTTCTCTGGCGTTGCCTTGGCGATGGCATACAAGAATGGTGGACAACGTGATGAGGATATCCCTACTAATGCTACACCCACAACTCCGACCGCTATACATACAGGACCAATTACTAGAACTCGCGCACGTCAATTGAATTAGCAGGTACTTTCGTTTCTTACAAATCCTTCTAATGTTCATGAACATATGATGCTGCCTAAATTAGATACTTTTGTTTTACTTATGAATGAAGGACCTGGCATGGACAAGAAGGATGACCATTGGAGCGGGATCAAGCATGGAGAAGAAGGTGCGCGTGCGGGAAAGAACAATGGAGCTTTTAGTGATGATTTTCGCACTTTGAAGCCACCATAATGGGAGCAAGAAGCCTTGGACGAAATATGCATGATGCCACTTTATAAAATTCGTCCCTAGGCTAATATAGGTGTTGCGCCACCCTATTGTTGGGCCAGGACCATGTAATTTTGAAATACCATATTATAGGCTGTTTTTAGAGTCCGTATGTATGGCAAAACCGAGTTAAGGCCGGTTTCGGACCCCTCCTCCAAGGGGCCACGAAATTTCCCTCTATTCCCCCATATATACAGCCCTTAGGGCGTCGTTTTAGGTTTGAGTTTTTTTTAGATTACAAGTTTGCCATAGCTGCAACTTTGCGTTCTTCGTTTGTGTTCCACGACCAGACAAAGGTGTCACAGAACCCTACTTCATCAATAAAGCTTTCATCTTATTTTTGCAACATTCAGATTGCAATCTTAATTAGTTTCTTGCTTGTTCTTCGTTTGCGTGCAGGAAATAAACCCTCGTGGTCAGGTTGATCGTACTCCGGCGCGGTCAATAACCTCTCGGAGTTGGCTTAGCGATTGCTAAGGCGCGACGTCATCACACGATCGTAGTCGGATCGTCAAAGTCTACTCCACCAAAAACAATAGCCACCATCTCATCGAAAGACAGGGACAACTTCGCCTCTATCAAGTGGTATCAGATTTCCAGGTTGCTCGGTGAGATTTTACCAGTTTTCGTAGTTTAGATCGCATATGTTCTTCATACCTTTAGTCCACGAAAAAGCCACACAAAAAATTAGGGTTAGATCATCATATCCGAACAAATCTGAGCCTTTGCATAGTCTTTTCAGTATTTTGCTTTGTTGAATTTGCGGTTACATCATCGTGTCGAGTTGCTGCTCTTAGTGTCTAGTCCTTTAGAGTTTCGAGTTCTATTCATAGGTTATCACGCCGCCATCGCATCGTCTTCATAGTTGCCATATACCACCACCATCATCACCGCTGCCATATATCACCACCCACCATCACTATCCATTGGTGTCCATATATACCACCACAAATCCGCCATCAATCCGAGTCCAGCTCATTTTAGGTTTAGTTCCGAGATCCTTTTGATTTCGGATTCGCATTTTGCTACCTGCGTAGGTGTCGAAAAAAAAAGTCTGGCACGCTTTGCAGAGCACGTTTTGGCCCAAAAAATCGGCCGATAATATTTTTTTCCTATCTTGATTTTAGGTTCTCCGGAGCGTTTTGAGACACTTGCCATCATAGTGATTTTTGTCGAAATTTTTGATCGTCGCAGCCCCAGAATTGCTCGAAAAAAAATTAGTCCAAAAAATTTTGTGCCCATCTTGCTCATACGAGAAGAGTTTTGAGACACTCGCCATTGTAGTGATTTGTTGAGGAAAAAAGAGGCGTCGAAAAAAAATGATTTTTTCCAGAGTGTGCTCTTCCCTTGATTACGTGTAGCGTCGTGATTTTGTTGGTGTTTTAGGCTCGCGTGTCTAGCACTGTCTAGCCTAGGACCAACATGTACCGTCGTTGAGCGTTTATTCAACCTTGCATCTCTGAATTGATTATTCCTAACCCTTTTTGCTACCATATTATAAGCCATCCCAGCTCCACATACATCTACGTCGTGTGTTTGACACCACCTGGCAATCGCTCTATCCAAACTTTGAGAGTTTTGACTACAACGGTTGTCGATCACTGCCTCCTGCTGGGTAAGAACTGGTAAGAATTTGATATTCGCTTAAAGGATTTGTGACACACCACCACCATCACCACCACCACCACGTCCCAGTAGTCTGTAGGTTTCATATTCTTGTGTGTTTCCTATTTCTGCTAACCATGCCAGGATCACACGACGACGGGATCGACTAGGAGAGCATGACCAACAAAGCGCTCTATGATAAATTTCAGCAAATGATGGTTGACCAGGTACAAGACTTTGTGACCAACTTTGAAGAGGCCATGGAGAAGCTAGATGGTTTGGAGAAGACATTCGACACCAAGATGGACGCCAAGTTCAATGAGGTGCTTACCCGTCTACCACCAGCAACTGCAGCTCCTATCCCTTTCGAACGACGAGCGCGACGTGTGCCCCTCGGCCAAGCCCAACATACTGGTACTGTTGATACTGTTGCTGCTATTGTCGTTGAGCAGGTTGAAGATTATGATGGTGATTACTATGATGAGGGAGAGATTGCTCCAGATCAGCCTCAGGGGCAACCACCACCATACGCACCAGGTCGACCACATGGCTACAACTGTAACGGTAGGGCTGCACCACCCCCTTAGGTACGAGATCATGACCATCTCCCTAAACTTAAATTGAATATTCCGACGTTTGAGGGTAGATATGTTCCTGATATATATATTACATGGGAGTTAGAAACAGAACAACATTTTACATGCTTACAATTTCCTGAGGATAGACGTGTTGCTGTTGCTGCTGTTTGTTCATTCACTAGTTTTGCTTGTGTTTGGTGGTCAGAACATTGTAGAATACACCATGCTAATATTCCAACTACTTGGGCTGCTTTGAAAACTGTTATGCGTAATCGTTGGGTGCCACCTTATTATCAACGTGAATTGCTTCAAAATTTGCAGCATTTAAGACAAGGAAAAAATTATGAGAAGAATATTATCAGGAATTACAAACTGACATGATTAGATGTGGTATTGTTGAGGAGAATGAAGCTATGCTTGCACGTTTTATGGGTGGATTAAATAGAGAGATTCAGACTATTCTAGAGTATAAGGAATATAACACTATCACTCGTTTATTTCATCTTGCTTGCAAAGCTGAACGTGAAGTGCAGGATCGACAGGCAATGGCGAGAACGGATTTTTTCCAGAACTAGTACTATTTTTGTAGCATTTTTGAAAACAGGTGTCTGAGTTGAAAAAATATCAAAACTACTACCCTGTCGGCCGATTGTGGGCCAACCGGACGCCCGTCGACCTAAACGGGCCCGAAACAGGCCAGTCGGCCATAGCCAGGCCGACGCGCCGGGCAGTCAGCCCGCTCCTGGCCGAGCCCCACCTGTCGGCCTCCTGTCGGCCGAAAGGTCCTAGGATAAGGCCCCGTCGGCCACCTCTCCTTCTTCCTCCTCCAGCTTACCTTTTAGCCTATTTTAGGCCGAACCCCTCCCCCCATTTGATCTCCCATTCCGTCCACTCATTTGCCGTTTGAATCCGATGAAACGATAGATCATGTGTTTCTCCTCCGCTCTACGGTTTTATTTTTCGCAACGGTGTATTGGTTTGTTCGTATGGAGGAGAAAATGATGTGGTGGTGGAGGTTTCAATGTTGAGAAGGTGGAGTGGTGGAGAGGAAGAAGAAGGTGGAGAGAAAGAAGGAGTGCACTCACGCGTCGAAGGTATACATTTTTGTTGTTATTTTCATTTTTTTGTTATTTTTGTAATGTACGTACAATTAGTTTATGTTATTTTTTGTAGCGTAGTTATTTTAGGTTACTTGTATTAGTGTAGTGATTTTCGTGTAGTCATATTAGTGTAGTTTTAGTTAGTGTAGTCATATTAGTATCGTGTTTTAGTTTATGTTTTAGTAGTGTATGTTTAGTTAGTTTAGTCATAGTAGTGTCGGTTATTTTTTGTGTACCTCATTTTAGTGTAGTTTTTTTAGGTACATTATAGTGTACGTTTTATTTTAGTATCGATATATTCGTTGCGAATAATGAGAAGTTGTCATTGTGTGACAGGTTAAAATGTCTGAATCCGTAAATTTGACTGTGTATTACGGCCCTGGTACTATTCGATATAATGAGTTGGGGGTTGATCTTAGCGAGTTTAAAAGAGGCGAGATGACACTTTCAGACCCGGATAGACTGGACATTAGGCAGTTGAAGCACTGGTTGACTACTAGTTTTGGCATCGATCCTGAAGTTTGTTCCGTCAGTATTCATGCCTTGTGAACCAAATCCTGTAAAAATGTGAAGTGGGATTTGATTCCGATAGATAGGAGCCAACATTGGTTGTCTCTGTTAAGTCATTGCAGAGACCGAAGAATCCATCCGTATGTCCTAGTGCAACCAGTGGCGAAGGAGGAGAATACCGTACCACCCAACGTGGGGTATGAACCAGGCCAGAGTAGTCAAGTGGCTAACGAGATTTATGTATCAGGGTCACAGCCACCGGATGTGAATGCTACCCAAGCCGATAATGAGTCAGATTATGTTAGTGGTCATGCTGCTGGTCAGAGTATTCAATCGGTAGTATTAGCTGCCTCTGGTGTTGCTGATGGGGATGAGGAAGGCGAGGAAATGCAGAAGGTGATGGAGGAAGAGGACGAGGATGGGATTGCAGAGGAACTTGAATCTGAAAATTCCGAGGATGAGGAGGAGGTACCAATTCCTGCTGCATGGGAGCAGGACATATCCGCCGGCTTTACTGTCAACGATGGCCATGAGACTCCATGGCAATATAATCTGAACCAAGTCCAGATCGGGGCTATGTTTGACACAAAGAAGAAAATGAAGTATGCGGTGATAAAGTGGACTATGTCTACCCAGAGGGTTTTCCGGACAAACATATCTAGTCCAACGAAATATACCGTCAAGTGTGTTGAATCAGGTTGTCCTGCGAAGGTGCATGCCCACGTGCCAAAGTATCACATCCACTGGGTTGTGACAAATGTTGTACCGCATAATTGTGTTAGGAAAAACATGTTGGCTCGTCATCCAAACCTTACTTCAACTCTCATAGCGCAACTCATGTATACTGAGATAGTGACGAAGAAAGATATGGAAGCAACGCACATCCAGACAGCAGTGAAGGTCAGATGGAAGTATGACATTCCATATGGGAAGGCTTGGAGAGCTAAGCAGAAGGCTATGGAGGAGAGGTTTGGGACGTTCTTTGACTCCTATGATAATGTTGTGCGTCTCCTTGACATACTGAAGGAGAGGAATCCCGGCACTTATGTTAACATTCAGCACACGAGGTTGGAAAGCATACCGGATTACAAGGTGTTGAAACGAGTATTCTTCTCTTTTGGTATGTGCATCGAAGCTTTCAGGCATTTGTCCTCCTGTGATGTTTGTGGATGGTACATTCCTGACTAGTCAGTACAAATGGCAAATCCTGACTGCTATTGGTGTGGACGGGAACAACCAAATCATCCCACTAGCCATGGCATTTGTGGAGGGTGAGAACTTTCCGAGCTGGGTATGGTTCTTCCGTCAAATTAAAATTGCGATCGTGAAGGACCGATCAAATATGTGTCTCATTCATGACTGACATCCCGGTATATTGAAGGCCGTGAAGACACTGAGTAATCCAACTGCTGACGAGCCAACACCTTGGAAGGACTTGCAAAGCCGGTGGTGCATGCGCCATCTGGGTGCTAATTTTTTCTCATAGTTCAAGAACAAACGGTTGATGAACTTGTTCAAGAAGTTATGCAAGCAGAACCAACGGCAAAAATACGATTTTATTTGGTCGAAACTAGATGAGTTCACTAAGAAGCAGGTCGTTGCTAGGAAGAAAATGGAAAAAGACCAGGTTAAATTAATAGCACTCATTGCGGAGATGGAGGGGCCAGTTGGTCTTTGTGACTTGGCAGCAATTGGCCCTCCTAATACGAAGAGAAAGAAGGGCAGGACAATAAAAAACTTTTCTGAGTGGATAGAGAAAGAGCCTCTAGTGAATTGGTCTTTGTTGCATGACACCCATGGAGCTAGGTATGGCCACATGAAAACCAATCTTGCAGAGATCTATAACTTTGTTCTCAGAGGGAATAGAGCATTGCCACTGACAGCTATTGTGGAGGGTGTATTCCATGGCACTGTGAGGTATTTCAGAGAAAGGCATGAGTTAGCAAGGAAGCATATTGCAGATAATCAGAACACTCCTTACTGCAGCCGTGTCATGGAGTACATGGCTGAGAAGATAAAGAAAGCAAAAAAGCACACCATCACACTCATAGGTAATCAGGAAAGGAGGTATGAGGTTCAACTTCCTACTGATGGTTTTGGTTCTGCAAATGAGGTGAAGACGCATGAGGTTACAATCGGAGCAGAATTTTATCCAACTTGTGAGTGTACATGCAACAAGCCTCAGTTGTTGCACCTGCCTTGCTCACATGTGTTGGCTGCCTGTGGCCAGATTCAGTTGGACGCTATCTCCTTCGTGTCTCCGTACTATTCAAAGGAGGCAGTACTCAATGTCTGGACATGTGAGATGACAGGGTTTAGAGTCGTCGGCAATTTCAACAAGGTAAACGATGGTGATAGAGTATATATCCCGGATCCTGCACTACGGCGAACTAGCAGGGGAAGGCGTAAGGTAAAGCGCATACGAAACGATATGGACCAATCTGAAGCTGGTGGAGCAACCAGACAATGTTTGCTCTGCGTGGCTTATGGGCATAGGATGAAATATTACCCCGTCCTGAAGAAAGACGGTGCTTCCACATCGACGAGCTCTTTCACATCGATGACTGCAGCAACAGTTGCAAGAGGTGGTCCTGATAGTCGTTGTGGACGAGGCTCTCGAGGCCGAAGGGGCGGACGAGGAATAAATAACTCTGAAGCTACATAATATGTCTGACTATGTTTCTATTTGTAATAAGTCGGACTACTTTTTTATTTGTAATATGTGTGCACTATGTTTTTATGTGTAAGCAGCAAGCACTATGTTTTTATTTGTAATATGTGAGACTATGTTTTAATACCTCTCGGATACTCAGTTTTTATTCTTAGTACGCAAGCATCTATGTTTTATTTTGTAATATGTTTGTACTATGTTGTCATTGCAGACATGGCTTCGTATCCGATGCTTAATGCTAATATTGATAGAGGGCACCGAGACGCACTATGGAATCAGGCACGAACTTAGACGTGTTGATCACTCGCACCCCAAAGTCTAACTGGATGATGCGCCCTGCATGGGTTGATAGGTAGGTGTTGGTACAATCACTTAGTACGTTCGACATCGTTTTGATAGAATCTAATTGTAAGCTACATTCTGTTCATTTTGTAGGCTGAATTGGGCTGGACTTCTACCCTTGGCACGACTGGTTGAGGGTACATTGGATGAGTGGGTTGATCACCCGAACTTGGATGACGTGGGTGAACCAATGCAGCTACGCAAGAGGCCAGTACCACGACTATAAAAACAGCTGTCAACAAGTTCCCTCTGAGTTTCACTCAGATCCTCAAGAGCTACAAAAAAAATGATTTCACTAACTGAGAGGAACCGCAAAACGTATAAGCTGAATCAAATCTGAAAATCAATCAAACAAATATCTTCCTAACATGGGGTAAAGGAAACAACATAACACCATCCCGATGGAATTCGACACTAATATAAGTTCCATAGTGCTCAAGCATAATAGTCATCATGTCACTGTGGCGGAGACCATAATCATTCACGAGTTCCTCCCACAAAGGACCATGCAATTTACTGCTCGTCCTACCATGTGTGAACATAACATGGTAGAAGTTACCCTCAGTGTTGTGCAGAGCAAGATCAATATCTGTGTCACCTCTCTGAATAGCTAAAGCTCTACACCCCTCAATGTACCGAGCAAGATGTGATCTAACACTGTAAGGAACAAACTACAACAAGAATGGAAGCAAGGATCATAAACTTATAAACAAAGGCATTCGAATATGCCACAATCAGATAATCAAGACATAGAATCTTACAACACGTCTAGAACATCGACGATCCAGCACCACAGTAAATACAGACGCACCGGAATCAACGGCATCACAAGGGCCACCTGGAGCTCGGCAAAATGGGCAAGCCATTACCTGCAGACGGGCGGTGGAAAATAAGAACTAAATCCACTACCGACTTGAGAGTTCTCATTCGATTGAGTTGGAAGCCAAAAAAATTACCATAGGCCGGTGGAGAACGCCCTGATCTATTGTTTATGCGAGTAAAATAACAAAATGGGTGGTCCAGCAAAGAGATCGGCGAGGCGGTGGAAGCACTAGAGAGCAACGGGAGTGAGATGTGAAGAGGGGCAGGCTACTAGACGGGGGAGGGTGAAATGACTGGTCAAAGGAGGAAGAAAGGAGGGATGGGCCTTATCCAGGGGCCCATCGGCCTCCCACTAGCCGACAGGTGGCCCTTTGGCCACCCTATGGCCGACAGGCATCCTCCCCTGGCCTCTGATTGGCCAAGAGGGTCTGTTCGTCCTACTTGTGGCCGACAGGTCTCTGGTCGGCCCGGTGGTGGCCGACAGGTCCCTGCTCGGCCTGATACTGGCCGACAGGGTAGTAGTTTTGATATTTTTTTAACTCAGACACCTGTTTTCAAAATTGCTACAAAAATAGTACTAGTTCTGAAAAAAATTCTACTTTTTCTCCAGGTCGCACTTCATTATGGACACCACGTACCTCCTCTACTTCCGCACGTTCTGCTGCAACACCACCTACTTCCACCTCCAACTCCAACTGCGATACCAGGAAATAGGCTCCTACTCCACCCTCTGTGAAGAGCACACCTTCTGGGCCTGCACAGGGCTCTTCTTCATCTATTGCATCCACAGGGCAAACACATGAGGTTATATGCCATCGTTGCAAGGGTGGAGGTCACTTTGCGAGAGAATGTCCTTCCAAGCGTGTAATGATTGTTATCGAGGATGGTGGATATGCGTCCGCTAGTGATTATGATGAGGAGACTTTGGCTCTCATTGCAAGTGAAGAACAGGGTGGCGAGGATGCAGAACCAGAGACACACTACATGGCTGCTGATTACGCTGACAGGTACGAAAGTTTAGTTGCTCAACGTGTTCTCAGTGTGCAGGTTACACAGGCTGAGCAAAATCAGAGGCACAACTTGTTCCACACAAAGGGAGTTGTGAAGGAGCGTTCTGTTTGCGTCATCATCGATGGAGGGAGTTGCAATAACTTGGCTAGCATGGAGATGGTGGAGAAGCTGTCTCTAACCACCAAACCACATCCTCATCCTTATTACATCCAATGGAACAATAGTGGCAAGGTTAAGGTAACACGTACTGTTCGTGTGCATTTTAGCATTGCTACATATTCTGATCATGTGGATTGTGATGTGGTACCCATGCAAGCATGTTCTGTTTTACTTGGTAGGCCATGGCAGTTTGATAAAAAATTTGTACACCATAGTAGGACAAATCAGTATACTCTTGTTCATAAGGATCAAAATATCACTTTGCTTCCTATGTCTCCTGAACATATTATGAAAGATGACATTGCTAGAGCTAGTAAAGCAAAACAGGAGAAAAATAAGAGTGAAAATCAGATTGTAGCACAGGAATTTGAGCAACACCATAAGCATAATAAACCATCATCTAGTGTTGCATCCGAAATAAAATTGAAGAGTGGATGTTTACTTGCTACTAAATCTGGTATTAATGATTTGGATGTTGCTACATCTGTTTGTTATGCTTTCGTATGCAAAGAGTTGTTATTTTCATTCGAGGACATGCCTCCCTCTTTGCCTCCTGCTGTCATTAACATTTTGCAGGAGTTTGCTGACGTCTTTCCACAAGACGTGCCACCGGGATTACCACCTATTCGCGGGATTGAGCATCAGATTGACTTAATTCCTGGTGCATCCCTACCCAACCGTGCGCCATACCGTACCAATCCAGAGGAGACAAATGAGATTATGCGTCAAGTATAGGAGCTGCTTGACAAATGTTATATACGCGAATCTCTTAGTCCTTGTGTTGTTCCTATTATTCTAGTGCCTAAAAAGGATGGTACATCGCGCATGTGTGTGGATTGTAGAGGCATTAATAATATTATTATTCGTTATCGTCATCCTATTCGTAGACTAGATGATATGCTTGATGAATTAAGTGGTTCTATGATTTTCTCCAAAGTTGATTTGTGTAGTGGATACCATCAAATTCGTATGAAACTGGGAGATGAATGGAAAACAATATCTAAAACTAAGTTTGGATTATATGAGTGGTTAGTCATGCCTTTTGGGTTAATTAATGCACCTAGCACTTTCATGAGATTAATGAATGAGGTTTTACGTGCTTTCATTGGACGATTTGTGGTAGTCTATTTTGATGATCTATTGTTTTTAGTAGATCTTTGGAGGAACATTTGGAACATTTACGTGTTGTTTTTATTGTTCTACATGATGCACGTTTGTTTGGTAACCTTGGGAAGTGCACCTTTTGCACCGACCGAGTATCTTTTCTTGGCTACGTTGTTACTCCACAGGGAATTGAAGTTGATAAAGCTAAGATTGAAACTATTGAGAGTTGGCCGCAGCCCAAAACGGTCACACAAGTGAGGAGTTTTCTTGGCCTCGCTGGTTTCTATATGCATTTTGTGAGAGATTTCAACACCATTGTTGCGCCTCTTAATGAGCTTACAAAGAAGGACGTGCCTTTTTCTTGGGGTACCGCACAGGAAGAAGCCTCCACGGTCTTGAAAGATAAGTTAACACATGCTCCTTTACTCCAACTTCTTGATTTTAATAAGACTTTCGAGCTTGAATGTGATGCTAGTGGAATTGGGTTAGGAGGTGAGTTATTACAAGATGGTAAACCTGTTGCGTACTTTTCTGAAAAATTGAGTGGGCCTAGTCTGAATTATTCTACTTATGATAAGGAATTATATGCTCTTATTCAGACTTTGGAAACATGGCAACATTATTTCTGGCCCAAAGAATTTGTTACACATTCTGATCATGAATCTTTGAAACATATTAAAAGTCAAGCAAAACTGAACCATAGACATGCTAAATGGGTTGAATTCATTGAGACTTTCCCTTATGTCATTAAACACAAGAAGGGTAAAGAAAATGTTATTGCTGATGCTTTGTGTCGTCGTTATACTATGCTTTCACAACTTGACTTTAAAATATTTGGTTTGGAGACCATCAAAGATCAATATGTGCATGATGCTAAATTTAGAGATGTGTTGCAGAATTGTAAAGAAGAGAAAATACGGAACAAGTTCGTTATTAATGATGGATTTGTGTTCCGTGCGAACAAGCTATGCATTCCATCTAGCTCTGTTCGTCTTTTGTTGTTACAAGAGGCGCACGGAGGAGGATTAATGGGACACTTTGGCATGAAGAAGACGGAGGATGTACTTTCTACACATTTCTTTTGGCCAAAGATGAGACGGGATGTTAAGCGTTTTGTTGCTCGTTGCACTACATGTCAAAAAGCTAAGTCACGACTCAATCCTCATGGCTTATATATGCCTTTGCGTGTACCTAGTGTTCCTTGGGAGGATATATCTATGGACTTTGTTTTAGGTTTACCTCGAACAAATAAGGGTAGGGATAGCATATTTGTTGTCGTGGATAGATTTTCCAAAATGGCACACTTTATACCATGTCATAAAAGTGATGATGATGCTCATGTTGCTGATTTGTTCATTCGTGAAATTATTTGGTTGCATGGTGTGCCAAATACAGTTTTTTCAGATCGCGATGCTAAATTTCTTAGCCACTTTTGGAGATGTTTATGGGCTAAGTTGGGGACTAAACTATTTTTAGTACTACATGTCATTCCCAAACTGATGGTCAAACTGAAGTAGTCAATAGATCATTGTCTACTATGCTTAGGGTTGTTTTGAAGAATAACCTGAAAATGTGGGAAGAATGCTTGCCTCATATTGAATTTGCTTATAATCGTTCGCTACATTCTATCACTAAGATGTGCCCTTTTAAAGTTGTGTATGGTTTCTTACCTCGTGCACCTATTGATTTGTTGCCTCTTCCATCTTTGGAGAAGGTTAATTTTGATGTTAAAAAATGTGTTGAATTGATATTAAAGGTGCATGAGTTAACGAAGGAAAACATTGAGCGTATGAATGCTAAATACAAAATTGCTGAAGATAAGGGTAGAAAACATGTTGTCTTTGTACCTGGAGATCTTGTTTGGTTACATTTGCATAAGAATAGATTTCCTGATTTGCGCAAGTCAAAGTTAATGCCACGCGCTGATGGTCCTTTTAAGGTGTTAGAGAAAATAAATGATAATACATATAAACTTGAGCTGCCTGCAGAGTTTGGGGTTAGCCCCACTTTTAACATTGCAGATTTGAAGCCTTATTTAGGTGAGGAAGATGAGCTTCCGTCGAGGACGACTTCAGTTCAAGAAGAGGAGGATGATGAGGACATCCCTACTAATGCTACACCCACAACTCCGACTGCTATACATACAGGACCAATTACTAGAGTTTGCGCACGTCAATTGAATTACCAGGTACTTTCGTTTCTTGCAAATCCTTCTAATGTTCATGAACATATGATGCTGCCTAAATTCGATACTTTTGTTTTACTTATGAATGAAGGATCTGGCATGGACAAGAAGGATGACCATTGGAGCGGGATCAAGCATGGAGAAGAAGGTGCGCACGCGGGAAAGAACAATGGAGCTTCTAGTGATGATTTTCGCACTTTGAAGCCACCATGGAGCAAGAAGCCTTGGACGAAATATGCATGATGTCACTTTATAAAATTCGTCCCTAGGCTAATATAGGTGTTGCGCCACCATATTGTTGGGTCAGGCCCATGTAATTTTGAAACACCATATTATAGATTGTTTTTAAAGTCCGTATGTATGGAGAAGCTGAGTTAGGGCCGGTTTCGGACCCCTCCTCCAAGGGGCCACGAAATTTCCCTCTATTCCCCATATATACAGCCCTTAGGGCGTCGTTTTAGGTTTGGGTTTTGTTTAGATTACAAGTTCGCCATAGCTGCAACTTCACGTTCTTCGTTTGTGTTCCATGACCAGACAAAGACGTCGCAGAACCCCACTTCATCAATAAAGCTTTCATCTTATATTCGCAATATCCAGATTGCAATCTTAATTAGTTTCTTGCTTGTTCTTTGTTTGCGTGCAGGAAATAGACCCTCGTGGTCAGATTGATCGTGCTCCGACGTGGTCAATAACCTCTCGGAGTTGGTTTAGCGATTGCTAAGGCATGACGTCATCACACGTTTGTAGTCGGATCATCAAAGTCTACTCCACCAAAAACGATAGCCACCATCTCATCGAAAGACAGGGACAACTTTGTCTCTATCACAATGGTTGAACGATGCACAAGGTTCTTTGTGTGTGAAATTGTAGTTTTACTGATGGTAGAATCCTTGATGCAAAGATGTAAGATTTCTATGTATATGTCTCATGTGATGATGTACTCTATGTAATATGTTTGTTTAATGAAATATATACATAGTTCCTTAAGAAAAAATATACATGGTTTTTTCAGAAAATAGAATTTAAAAAAGGGTCCCTGTAACATCGCCCTATGAACCAAAGGAGGCCCCGGTCTCTTGTTTTCCTCTGTTTTTTTTTTTTGAATCTTTGTTTTCCTCTGTTTTAATTTGATTGAATCCAACATATGTCCCACGGCCGAGAGACTATAGGGTCGGGGCGATCTAGGGCAGAAGCAATCGGAGCCAACCCCACACCCCAACGGAGACTGATATCGGATCGTAGCCGCCATGGCCGCAGCGATGGAGGAGACTCGACACCTCGTCGGAGTCGGACCACCGCCGCCTGGGTGGTACGAGCCAGGTGCGCGTGCTAAGAAGGACAAGGACTCGCGGTCCGAGGAATCCGACGACATGGCGACCCGGACCAACTGCAGCGCCGCCGCTGCCGCATCCGAGGAGGAGTCTCGTCGCCTCCTTGAACCCGAATCAGCGGCTAGGCCTTTCGTGCTGCCTGGTCCGGCTGATGACGAAGCAAAGTCAAGGGGGGCGGCGCCTGGCCGCCGTCGCTCCTGCAACTGGCTGCGGCTGCTGTCCCGTTCTCCACCTCGCCATCCTCCCCCCGATTTCAGGTAATTAGTCGACGGCCCCTCCTTCCGATTCGATCGATTCATTGATCCGCGTGCCCCCAAACCGTCCGTCTCAATATTTGCTAGGTCTAACATGTCACGTTCGGAGATAAAAGCTCTGAATCACGAGACTGTGCTGCAATGCCTCGAGCTGTACAACTCCACCCATCCGGTGATACGTTCTTCCTCACTCGATCAAATTTTACGTGCAATTAGCTGCAGTCAAGCCTTAAAAAACATTGATCACTAATGCATAGAAAGCTGACACTTGGAAACTATGTTATTACTAGGCCTGACAGTGCAACAAGGTGTTTATGAAAAGGAACCCTTTTTTTTGTTAACCATCGGTGCTTATTTGTATAGCACAAACGCTTACACGTATGGGCGCCTCTGCAATAGGAAAAAAGACTTGTGCTTAGGCAAAAATTGGTTTATTCTTACATGCACTGTCTAAGCACCTTGCATTGTATTACGTCCTAATGGTTTATCATGAAATCACTCTTATATCATTGCATTTTCAACAGATTTCGCTCAGCGATAATTATTAATAAATGTGCGTATAGGAGGTTGTGGTAATTAAGTGAAGTCTGTCATTGATGCTTCTTTGTGCTGTTTTGTTTTACCTTGCTAACTTCACCAATTTCTTTTTCCATGATTGTTTGGCTGATCAGGGCGATGAGTACGAACCTGCTCTTGGTAAGGTGACCAGATGCGGCAAACTTGACAATTACGGTTTTTGGACTCATGGCAACTTTGTGGCTCGTCGGAAGCGCTCTGGCTGCTTCTCCTTCCTGCCCGCTCCGCGAACTCTCTTCTTTTTTGAGCTCATTGATAGAGGTGATGACGATGAAGTTCTCACATGCATCCCCTTAGGTTTGTATCTACTTGCTAGCTTGATGCACCCTTACCTCTCTGTTGCCATCGCATGCACCGCATATGTACTTTAAAGAACCAATGGGTTTTCATCAAAAGGCTTGCCATCATCTGGAGAGATCTATTGCTAGTGCCCAGCATTTCACCTTAATAGACACAATGTACCACTCTACAAAGGAGGCCCTCTGGAAACCAATTGTTTTAAATTTGTTTAGGTTGTCTTTGACCTTGTAAATTTGAGAGGTTCATGATCCAATTCTGAGATAAGAATGAGTGGCCCATGCTATTTGTGTGGCTTTGACCGTAATTTTCTGTGTCAATTGTTTTAAAATATTGCATCATGTGCTCATTCTTCTGCCAGAAATATATACATTCTAGTTCATTTCAATCTTTATGCGTTTATAATGATTTGAGGAGTTTACGTGTGCAGCTAATTTTACTGTAAATAGTATACGCGTGCTTCTGTGCCTCCCCTTCCAATGCTTTCTGTGCATTTACCTGGTTTGTTTTGGCAATAAGACAGTGCAGATTATAGCAAAATAAATTCCTCTGTTTCTCCTTTCCTGTTTTCCACATTTGTCTTCTGCATGTACTCTGGTCCATCTTCCTTAGACTACTTCTTAGACCTTCACACTAATTACCTGAATAGTTCAAAGCAACAGTGTTAAAAAAAATGAACATGCCATGGAGAGCGGCGTTTCGGCTCTCGGGTGCATCTACACCCGCGCTCACGAAAAAAATCAAAACAAATATTAGAAAAATTCAAAACAATCCAAATTATTTTTGTGTGGTACATATTTTGATACGTGAGGTCCGCTCCAAATTTCAACTTATTTGGACATCTGAGGAGCTCTCAGCAAAAAAGACAAATCAGGGTCTGAAAAAAAGGTTTACTGTTCACCAATTTTTTTGACCCGATTTGTCTTTTTTGTCGAGAGCTGCTCGGATGTCTAAAAAATTAAAATTTAGAGCGTACCTCACGGATCAAAATATGTACCACACAATTTTTTTTGGAATTTTTGGAATTTTTATAGTATTTGTTTTCATTTTTTTCGTCGTGCAGATGAGCCTGGGCTCAGAAATGGATTTTCGACATGCTATATATTACTCTCTTCCTTTATTCAAGTGATCTTTATGTTCTATACACTTCCTACTGGAAGTTTATGTCTCCTTACTTGCCTCAGCCAACCTAGGATTCATAAGACTTTGGTTCCCTCTTCTACCTTGCCAAGTCCTTCCAGTCTGAATTGCGTACTTTATGGCTGATCACTCCAGCTCCTATAGCAATGCTACGTTCCCTCATACTTATATTGCATTGCTTATTTCATTCGTTCAGCAGCTGTTGGAAGTGATCAAACTTTGTTACCGTGTTCCGTCCCTCTTCAACTGTTTCCAGCAATTTATATGTTCCCTTTCCTGTTTATATATGCATCTTTCGCTTAACCTTATTTGTACTTAGATTCATGTGTGGATCAATTGCAGGTAGCAGTTGCTTTATCTCTCTTTGCACATAGTAGAATTGGGCGTTATATCATGCGTGGATTAATTGTACTTTGCTTGATGGTATTTTCAGATGAACCTGTTACTGAAGCCTATATTTTCCTTGGTATCCCTCTTGGGCGGGGTACTCGTCGTAATGGTGAATGTATGTCTCTCTAGATGTATATATAGATCAAGTTGCGCTGCACAATCGATCTCTTACATTTGTCTCTTTGTTCCCCGGGCAGTGTTTTCAGCGGGCTGTGTTTGCAAGACATGCTACCGTCGATTTCATGTCCCGCATGTTGGTCTGACGAGGAAATGTGGATGTAAAGACAGCAAGGTGGAGAGGGTATGTGAAATGTGCTACCTTGACGCCAACGTGCTGCATCCCTTACGTGGAGGGTTCCTTTTTGGCCATCACCAACAGAGCTTTGTAAAGCGTTACTGCTCGTATTACTGAGCTGTGAGCCAAGCTTTCACCTCAGTCACTTTGATAGGACACAGACTTGTTGTATGATGCTTTAGTTAGATTTTGTTGGTGGAGCTATGCGGCATGCCTTTTCGAATGACCTGTGTAATTTATAGGGTCCGGTCATCTATACTAAATGTTAATCTTTTATGTATGGACCATTGTATTTCTCTAAAATTTATGCTTCAGTGCACATCGTTTGGATGCTACGGCTGGGATTTGATATTTGTGTAGGCCATCTTTTGTGGAAAAAATTCCTATCTATTTATTTTCAATTATTGCAATACAACGAACATCAGAATAATAAATATTACATCCAGATAAGTCATCGTGCTAAGTGTTCTTGTCCTGGGTTCTTTTCGTCACAGGGGTTTCATTTTCTCTCCCATTGCACGTGCAAACAAAATTCTGGACGTTGGAATTAGTTTAAAAGGCCTGGATTCTTGTCCCAGGTTCTCGTCACTTGTGTATACGCGTTATAACCTAAAATCCAAAATAAGAAAATGCTCGGCCTGTCCTAGAAAAAATTGCAGACCCAAAGGCCCATCCCAATTTGATAGGATGCTCGAGTAACTCAGAAACATCTAAATCCGATGCTATACATTGACTACCGGAGCTCCTATTCCCTGCGCTGCCTGCGCTTGTTTAACTCTTTAAAAAAGTAATGATTTTCCAAAAAAGAAATAGAATTTCAAAAACTGTTCACTAATGCAAAACAATGTTCACAGATTCAGACAAATGATCACAAATTTAAAAACATAACTGTTTTAAATTTTGATGATTTTTTAATATATTTTTTAGAATTTGGTGAATAAAATTTAAAACTCTAATGATTTTTTAAATCTGATTAATGTAAAAGGTTTACTTTTTTATCAGCAAAAATTCGAAATTCTTCTGAAGATTTTTTGCATTTCATGAACAAAAATTAAATTAAATTAATAATTTTTAATTTGATGTTTCTTATTGAATTCCACAAGAGGTTTTAAATTTGACGAATTTTTTTTAAATATGATGAATATTTTTTAATGCAGCGAACATTTATTTGATTTTTAAAAATGCTCACGCCCCATATGAAAATGTTCACCGATTTTACAAAACATCCCCGGATATGATAAATATTCATGGATTTGGAAATAATAAACTGAAAATAAAAAAATAGAAAATTATAGTAGAGAAAGGAAAACAAAAAAAGGAGGAAAAAAAGGAAAACTTGTCTAGAAAGGTTCGAGAGCCTTCCTAAAACCAAGTGAGCTAATTGGGCTGGCCCACATGTACACAACGGGGATCGAGGGGTACGCGCGATCGCTATCGCATGACGTGGGTGCCAAATAGGATCCCCGATTGATTACTGTGAGACAAAACTCATGTTCACCTACATAGATCGTTGAAATTGGGTTACACATATATATAGCCTCCGAAGGGGTGTGTTCGAAGGGACATGAGGCAACTGCCTTTGTCAGGGAAAGCAAGGATTAATAGGATTAATTAAATCCTAACACCAATAACTGATACCGAGCACTAGTGCATGTACTTCGGTTCAGACGGCCACCGTCTGTAAGATCCATCCATGTCATCTATAGACTATAGCGAAGACAAAACGTACAACAGAATGGACTGTTCGGCTGGCCGTAACACTCCAACGGCAAGTAAATCATGGTGATCAAGTTAGAGGTGGTTTACCGTGTGTTTCCATATAAGAGGAAGGAAACGCTGATTTTCTGGAACACAAGATCCATCCGGCCCACCCACGATATGTGACGGACTCATACAACGGAAAACATGTCGTCTGTAAGTAGCGATTTCTACGGCAATCGATCGTCGTTATTTCTACAGACAGTCCGGTCTTTTTTTCCATTCTCTCTTCCCACGTCATTTTTTTCCTTACGTGGCTGGTGTTTACAGACGGCCGACTGTACATTGTTGTACATGTCCTAATGAAGATTTCGAGGACCAACTCACAAAACCGTCCACCTGGTTATGCCCAGCTTTGTAAGGTTCTGCGTAATTTCTTTCCTATTATGTGTTTTCTCTCTATTGATTTTTGCCAGATTTTCTTTCAGGTTTTCTATTTTTCTATTTTTTTATCTTTTTTCAAAATACGTGTTGACCTTTTAACACACGTTGAACATTTTTCGTATACAAACCGAAACGTTTTAGATACACATTGAACACTTTTAAATATACTATGAATATTTATCCTAATGAATGTTTAACATTTGTATATTTCCTAAATACTCAATGAACATTTTTAAATAAGAAGAAAATCTAGATGTTCGAATGTGTTTAGAAAGCCTAGATTCTTCTCCTGGATTCTTTTCGTCACTTGTGGGTACAACATTTTTTTTTGCAGGGCTTGTGGGTACAACATAACCCAACTACAAAAAGAAGAAGAAACAACCCAGCCTAGATACAACCCCAGAAAATTGCAGATCAAAAGACCATACCCAATTTGGCGGAATGCTCAATCGATAACTCAGACAACAACAGCACATCGGCAACGCAAAATCAATATGTGACAAAGGAAAAAAGCATGGAGATGGGGAAAACAGAGATGACGATATCTTAGATGTGATTTAGTTAAATCTCATCTGGATACACAGGGAAGGGACCCTATTCGTAAATCTTCGGAGAAAAGGGATGATAAGTTGTAGACATGAGAAGAACAAGGATGCCTTTTCTTTTGGAAAAGAAGAACAAGGAGGCTAGTGGGGTATGTCAACGGTGAAGTCCCCGTTTTCTTTTATGTTTCATTCAATCTGTTCATAGGTTGCTACTTCACGTTTTTATAGGTTGATCTTTGCACCTTGAAGATTGGTACCAAAGGAGTGGATTTCAATTTAGTTGATGAGGAAAAATACATACATAGAACTCCCGACTACTACTACCCAAAATCTACCGAGGCGTATGTTCCAACATATCACAATGCCAACACATATTTTATCCTAAATTTTATTCAATAATAGCATGGTTATGATAAAATTTACTTAAGAGCGAAACAATGGCAGGAGCTCGGACTTAACATCGAAGACTTGCGCTGAAGGAGCTAAGCAAGAACAGAAACATCAACAATATATACAAACGTTTATATTCGGTGGTGCTGCCAACAGTTTTGCGTACATAGTTGATAACTTGATAGTATGTCAGTACAAAAACGTTCCTCTGACAAAGCTATGCAACACATATCTGATTCTGAATCTGTACATGATGTTCCGCCGGGCGCAGAGTCTGCCCTTGTCTCTGTCTCCCATTGACAAGAGTTCGCTTGAAGACTTCGGCATGCCTTGGCCTGATCATGCCGGCATGGCTAGCTAGAGCTTAATTAGCTAGTTCATGTGATTACTCTGAATGTTCATCTGCTCTCACACAACGCCCTGTACTGAAGCGCTGGGCAGGATATTGCTGGGACAGCACTGCCTCTTCCTCTCAGGCGACGATCCTGCTGCTCCTGCCGCCGCCACCGTCTTGACGTCCTTGCAGATCTCAACGCGCTTCCTCTTGAGATGCCCAGCGGGGAGGATCTGATCCAGCACGTAGGACGGCAGGTCCTTCCTCCGGGTGTGCGAGACCTCCAGCTCCATCCCGGGCCTCCAGAACTCGTACGTGTACACCTCCTGCTTGAACCCCTCCGTCGTCGCGCGTAGGTCGAACGGCACCTGGGGCTGCTGCTGCTGCTGCTGTTGCTGTGGCTTGGACAAGCCCACGAAGAAGGATGATGTGCAGTGGAGATCATGGGGCTTGGCGGCGTAGGCTTTAGGGTTGGGATGGCAGAGCAGCATGCCGGACGTGGACATCTCGACCCTGGTCACCAGCAGCCTCAGCCGCGACTCCACCCACCCCTTCCACTCCCGGAGGTCGGCCTCCCCTCCGGCGACCATCACGTCCACCTGCAGGTAGCTCTTGTACGCCTTGAAGAACTGGAACGACTGGAAAAGCGCGTCCCACCCGCCGGCGCCGCCGGCCTTGAGGATCTCCTGCTGGCAGATGCCGTTGCCGATCTGGAGCTGCTCCGTGATGGTCCGCAGTGTGGCGTGCGAGACGTTATAGCACGAGTTCATGCATGGGTAGGCGGGCGTGATGACCGGCATGACGTGGCTCTTGTCGCGCGGGTTCCGCCGCGGGTCCCAGACGGGAAGCCGGAGCGCGAGCTCGCCGCCGTCGTCGTGCTCGATGTCCCGCAGCAGAACCGGATTGGGCCACTTCCACTGCGCGAAGATCTTGAAGAAGCGCGGCACCAGCATGCCCGGCGCGGCGTTGGGGTAGAGCTGGCACACGCGCGCCACCAGGATCGCCCAGCCCACGCCGCCCAGGAACCCCATCACGTTGGAGTAGACGCCCCGCGCCTTGGCCCAGTGCTTGATGCATCGCAGCGTCGTGCGGAAGGCGCCGGCGTCCGGGACGAGACGCAGGAGCTCGTCGGCGACGCGCACGCCGTTGAGGCTGCGCGCGGAGGCCAGGTCCATGCCCCGGAAAACGGAGCGGTCGCGCAGGTCGAGGTCCCTTGGCACCACGGGGAGGCACACGCTGGCGTACAGGAGGTCCACCTGCACGCCGCGGAATCGCATCTTGATGACGGGCACGTGCGCGCGAGGCACGGGCTGCAGCTCCGTCACCGCCTCCGTCTCGGCCAGCACGCCGCCGAGCACGGCGAAGAAGTCGTGGTCGCGGCTGATGTAGGAGGGGCCGACGACGAGGGCGTCGATGTCGGAGCCGCGGCCGTGCACGCCGAGGCGATAGGAACCGAACGGAATCACAAGACCGGTGGCCTGCTCAACCATGCCGTCGGGAAACCCTCGCTGAGCGGTGACGCGCTTCACCCACCGGTCGACGATGGCCTGGAGATCGCGCAGCACGTCCTCGCGGGCCGCCAGCTCATCGGAGGTCTCATACAGCCCGGCCTCACGGAGAAGATTCTCTAACTGTGTGGAGCTCTCGAGGTCCGCCGCCGTTGGGCCAACCAGCGAGATCGCCGACATGATCGCCCGCTGCGTAGTTCCCGTGGTGCGGATGTGCAACCAGTAAATCAGCGCACAGAGAATGCTCATACTACTCCATTATTTATAACAGTGGGATGGGAAGTTTTGGTCGGGATCGCAGTCGGATTCAGAAACTCGCCCACGCGGGTTGTATATTGTGGTTGACCACCTACGTACGTGGTCAAGATCCCGTGGCATTTTTGTGTTTGATCGTAATCGGATTCGGACGCGGTCCACACGTACGTGTTGCATACTATTTGTGTTTGAGTCACCCTGTGGCAGTTACTAGGTGTTTTCTTTTTTTGCGACGAGTGGCAGTTACTAGGTTATCCTAGTAGCTCTAAATTAACCATTCTTTACGGAAAGTTAAGGCAAAAAAAAAAATATGACAGGCAAAAAAAAAAACTCTCCAACAATGTGGAAAACTGGGTTTAACTTCAGAAGATATCGTATAAATGACATTTTCTCCCCCTAGGTTTATGAAAAGATCAGCTTCCTGGATTTTTTTGTCCTTTATTTTGTGGGCTGAAATTTCACCAACTACCATCATCCACGCCACACCTTGTTACCGTCGCCGGTCCTTGCCGACCCCCCATCGCCGCCGCTCCACACTGTCCCGTTGTCGCCCCATTGCCTGCTTGCTGCCTCGCGCCACCCCTCGCCGGCGATGCCCCACCAGTCATCATGTGTGTCAGGTCCAGGCAATTATCTCTTTTTGTTTAATTCAAATAAGTTAAAATTGATTAGAAGAAGAAGTTTAGGGAAACGGACAAAAGTTACTTCCAAAATATTCCCTAGCTTTTACGGGGAGGCTAAAAAAAGTTTTACCGTGAGATTTTTAAGGAAGTTGTTGAAATTACTCTAAAAACTATGATAGTCCATTGACGGTCATCAGATTATCTAGTGTTAGCTATCAAGTTGTTTAGGACCAATGGCTATGTTTGGTCCAATGATTGTCAATAGGTTATTTGGGATGATCCTCCAATTATTTGGTGGAAGCCATAGGTTATTTTCTGATATATAGTTGGAAGCCATATGTTATTGGGTGAAAGGCGCATGTTATTCTCCAACTGGGTGGAGCTCTAGAGATCGGCCAGTGTTGGACCGAGCAGTGAGATACGCATCATGATTGTCGTGTCATCTTGCTACGGATGAGCAATCAATAGCGTGAGTCAAGACTCAGGAGAGTTGTGATGTTATAACATTAGGAGTCCTGGTATGAATGTAGTAGTATTTCCTAAGGGTCCTATTATTGTGTGATATTTTGTTCCTTGTTGTCCCAAATGGGCCAGAAAAGGGATTAAAATCTTATAGCGCTTACGTCACTCTAATTCACCGCTTCTAACTCGGTTTGCATGCTTGTGTTTGATGTGTGTGATGATTTTACAATATTAGTCCTCACTTGTAAGCTTTGATGGAGTATTAGACACACCTCTTATTGATTCTATTTAGTGTTCCAGTTACTAGTCATTAAATTGATATCAATTACCTTGTGCCAACTACTTGGTTATCACACTAATTAATAGCTATCATTATTCGATGATGATCTCCAAATTATCCAGTGTTAGAGGCAAATTGTTCACATAACAATTGGTTGGCTTGTCCGACAATAGTCATCGGGTTATCTAGGACGATCGTCGGGTTATTCATTGAAATCCACCGGGTTATCCGGTAATAACTAACATGTTTTTTAGGCAACAACTGCTATGTTTGGCTCATGGTAGTCACCGGGTTCTTCGGTGAAAACCACCGGGTTATCCTGTGACAACTGCCAAGTTGCTTAGGCAACAACTAATAAGTTTGCCCGATGACAGCCAACAAGTTATTCAGTGATACTTTTGGGTTATGCAGTGATAGCTGCTAAGTTGTTCAGGTAACAACTGTTAGGTTTTCCTGGTACCAGGTTTGGCCGATGACAATCACTATGTTATTCACGGATAGTCACTAGGTTATTTAGTAAAAGTCGCTATGTTATCCGATAGTAGCCACAAAATTGTTCTGGTAACAACGTGAGGTTATCCCATGATAGTCACTAGGTTACCCACCGACAACTATTAACTTATGAGAATAAATATAAAAATAGATCTTTATTAAAGAACCTTCTAATTGTTGCCTAACAACTTGGTAGCTATGATTGGTAAACCGGCATATGTCATTTTGAATACTTCTCATAGTATCTGGCTAATAAAGATCATCACATGCAAGGAGAAGTAAGATAAAAGGGCCATCACAGAGAGGCACATCATTGAGTGCCACATTTTCAGTTGTTGGAGAGGCTCCAACACCATTGATGAAATGGATAATGGAAATGTACTCCTGGCAAATAATAATGTTAACTCATCTGCCTTACCAGTGATGGTGGCTCCTATCTTCCTCACCACTACTCTGTTATCTCCTAGTGTTATATGCTAACAAAATCTCTTAGCAGTCATCACTACCTTGGCCAGGGTGGTAGAGTGAAATTTCATCAAACAACATAAGGGTATCTAAATAGCGCCCGACATACCAACAAGGTGATGGTGATGAAGCTGACCAGGATGAGAATCATCATGAACCCTAGAATTTCTTTGTGCCCATTGTCAACCATGTCTCCCCAAATTATGTCATTGACGAAGTTGCTCACTGCATGAGGAGTTGGACTAGAAACCGGTGGACAGAGCATATTGGTTGTGACGGAGATGCAAGAGGATGCCATGAGGATTTTCAGATCAATCGCCGTTTTATACATGGTATGCACTTTCTAATTTCCCTATTAGTTATATAAACATTAGACAATCTTATACATTGTGGAACAAGGTAATATACAAACATATTCTAACATACTTAAATGCATGATTACTTATTAAATGTGATTTTGGCATATGGGTATGTTTTGCTTAGACTTAACATTATTCATTAAGTTTACCAAATCATCCCTGAGTAAATACTCCTTAAAAGACATAGTGTAGCCCTCATGTTGTTTGAATTGTATAACATTTAATTTTGAGATTTAATATTATAAAAATTATGTGTTATCTAGTATTAGGAACAATAGGAAACATACTTGTCAATCTTCAGAACCAAAATTGTATCACCAAAGAGAACTAACTAAATTTGGTGAGAAAACAATCTACAATCAATAACAGGTACAAATGTTTAGTACAAAACTTAAATTGTAACATCAATGAGATGAGCATCCTCATGAGGCCAATTGTGATCATCAACGGACGAATATAGTGTAGGGGAAAAGAAGATAGATTGGAAGCAACGCAAAAAGAGAATGCTCATATACCATTATTTATACACAAATGGGATGAGAAGGTCTGGTCGGGATCGGATTCAGATTCAGAAAATGGCCCACACGTTGCAAATTCAGATTCAGAGATATTTTGATTGATGCAAAAATTGCGCGCATTTGTATTTATGTTTAGTTTTAGTGTGGCATGCCAATTACCAAATGATCACTCGAATGTTGTCAAGTCCCCTGTGGTAGCTATATGGTGATCCGTTGACAATCACCAAATTATCCGGTGCTAAATTATCTCCAATAACAGCCCTATTTTAAGGCCTATCGTTGCACTACCGGAATCAGGCTTGATGCAACAGCCCCCCGTCGGCATATATGGAGGTATGCTGACGGCCTAGGGCAAACCGTCGGTGTAGAATGGCCGTCGACATACCTCCATCTATGCCTACGGGCTACGGCAGCCATCGGTGTATGTAGGCCGTCGGCATAGACGGAGCTATGCCTACAGTGGTCGTCGGCATATCCGGGCCGTCAGCATATATGTGCACCGGCCACCCGGTAGTTCACGGTCGTTTGACGCCATCAAAAATATGCCGACGACCCCAACAGCGGCCGGCAGCATAGCTTTTGTCCACATCGTCGATCCGCGGCACGTGCCACGTCATCGATCTGAGGCGTGTATATTGTGCATACCTCATCGATCCGAGGCATAGCTAGTCATCGGCATAGCTATGTATTATCTTTTTTATCTTTCTTCTTAAATTAAAATTTGATTTACTTAAATGTACGGTCGACATAAGTACACGTATGGAAGTGTGGTGGCAGGTGCAATCACCCGACACACGGCTCCGTAGTGTGACCCACTCATGGATGTCGCTGTCGCCGTCACACGGAGGATGTAAACGGCCACGTGGGGAGACACAAAGGGAATCTTGCAATGGGTTGGGCCCGAACCATGATCCTAAGTGTACTTATGGGCTGGCCTATCACAGCAAGGTGAAAATGTCCATCGGTCAAATCCCGTCCGAAGAAAGTCAAAGGCCTAGATCCGCTCGGGCAACAGTGCGAGGCTTAGACGGGAAGGGGTAGTTGGGGGGTAGCAATGCCGTCAAGTCTTGCGCTGGGCCCTCTTACACATCTAGAAGTGTGGTGGCAGGTGCAACCACCCGACACGCGGCTCCGTAGTGTGATCCCCTCACGGACGTCACTGTCGTCGTCACACGGAGGGTGGAAACGGCCACGTTGGGGAGACATGGAGGGAATCTTGCAATGGGTTGGGCCCGGACCTTGATCTAAAGTGTACCTATGGGCTGTCCTATCACATGCAGGTGAAAATGTCCATCGGTCAAACCCCGTTCGACGAAAGCCAAAGGCCTAGATCCGCCCGGTCAACAGTGCCATGATTAGGACGGGTGAGGTACTTGGGGGATAACAATGCCGCCAGGTCTTGCGTTGGGCCCTCTTACACGTGTGAAAGTGTGGTGGCAGGTGCAAGCACCTGGCACGCGGCTCCGTTGTGTGCCCCTCCTCACGGACGTCGCTGTCGCCATCACACGGAGGGTGGAAACAGCCACATCGAGGAGACACAGAGGGAATCTTGCAGCGGGTTGGGCCCGGACCTTGATCTGAAGTGTACCTATGGGCTGACCTATCATAGCCAGGTGAAAATGTCCATCGGTCAAACCCTGTCCGGCGAAAGTCAAAGGCCTAGATCCGCTTGGTCAACAGTGCCAGGGTTAGGACGAACGGGGTACTTGGGGGTAGCAATGCCGCCAGGTCTTGTGTTGGGCCCTTTTACACATCTGGAAGTGTGGTGGCGGGTGGAAGCACCCGACACGTGGCTTCGTAGTGTGACCCCCCCCCCTCACGGACGTCTCTGTCGCCGTCACACGGAGGGTGGAAACGACCACGTTGGGGAGACACGGAGGGTGTCTTGTGATGGGTTGGTCCCGGACCTTGATCCGAAGTGTACCTATGGGATGGCCTATCACAGCTAGGTGAAAATGTACATCAGCCAAACCCTGCCCGGCGAAAGTCAAAGGCCTATATTTGCGCGGTCAACAGTGCCAGGGTTAGGACGGGCGGGGTACTTAGGGGGTAGCAATGCTGCCAGGTCTTGCACTAGGCCCTCTTACACATCTGGAAGTGTGGTGGCAGGTGCAAGCACCCCACACGTGGCTCCGTAGTGTGACCCCCCTCACGGACGTCGCTGCCACCATCACACGGAGGGTGGAAACATCCATGTCAGGGAGGCACGGAGGGAATCTTGTGGTGGGTTTGTCGGTGTCAAAATCGGCGGATCTCGAGTAGGGGGTCCCGAGCTGTGAGTCTAGGATCGATGGTAATAGGAGACGAAGGAGACGATGTTTACCCAGGTTTGGGCCCTCCTATGGAGGTAAAACCCTACGCCCTGCTCGATTATATTGGTGTGTATGAAGGTTACAGAGTTGATCTACCTCGAGATCGAATAGCTAAAACCCTAGATGAGTTTCTCCCCCCTACAATCTAAAACCCTCCCAGTTGATATAGACACCAGGGGGTACCTAGGGTTTACACATGATAGGTCTCCTGCCGGGGATGGAGATGTCGACTTCCTCATCTTAACTTGGAGTGCACGACGTGCCTTCGAGACTTCCTTCTAGAACACATGGCCGTGGCGTATCCGGCCCTTCCTATGATAGTCAGAGAGCGGCCCACCAAGCCGGCCTATTGGGAGATAGGCCAGCGGCCCGAGGACCCCTTAGTCCAGGACTCCCTCAGTAGCCCCCAAACTAGCCCCCAATGCCAAGGGTCACATCACTGGCAGCTCCACGTGGTCAGAGTCTTCGGCTTGCAGGGTGAGTTCTTCTTCCCATTAATGATCGGCTGAGAATAGTCCGGCTTCCGATGACGCGTAATTTTCCCGATCATATGCTCGTCCGGAAACTATGAGTTGCTTAGCCCCGAAGGCCAAACGCGAAGTGTAAACGGTGTTTTCTGTCAGCCTTTTTGACGAAGGGTCGCGGTCTATCACGACCGCTGAGCCAGTTATGAGAACTTGATTTGCGGTTCAAGGCCGTTTTTATATTGACATGACTCATCAATGTAGAGATCATGCTCCGTTTCACACGAGATACGATTAACGCCTTAGGTTTTCTCACGCGTGCGTAATGGCACGGATATTTCGAGAAGTGGCGAAGCATGTGGTGTAGTAAAAGGGAGGCTAATCGACATCACGCCTCATAAAAGGGGAAAACCAGAGGCCTATTGACGCTTCCCATTCGCATCCCTTGCTTCCTCAATCATCCCAAGCTCCAAGAGCCCAAATCTAGTTCTTCCTCAACTTCTCCTCCAAGCTTAGCTATGGCGGGTTCAAGCTCTATGGGCATGTGGGAGGCCTCCACGGTCACTGACAGGGACATCCGGGAGTTAAAGCTCGTCGCTACCTCCCCGCCAATGTCTTCACCACGCTCCAAAGGCGAATGAGGTGGTCACTACCCCTAAGCCAGGCGAGAGGGTGGTGTTCGTCCCCCATTTCATCCAGGGACTGGGCTTTCCGCTTCACCCCTTCGTCAGGGGCCTTATGTTCTTCTACGGGCTGGATTTCCACGATCTTCCCCCGAACTCCTTCATGCATATTTCGGCATTCATCCTTGTCTACGAAGCCTTCCTGCAGGTCGAGCCGCACTTCGTCCTGTGGCTCAAGGTATTCAATGTCAAGCCGAAGACAGTCGCGGGTGAGCACGCAGACTGTGGAGGGGCGGTAATCAGTAAGCTCCCCCGCGTCGAGTGGCCGGCCGGTACCTTCATCGATACAATCAAGATCAGGCAGAAGGAATGGTTTTACATCACCGAACCAAGAGACGAGGGCTGGGTGGCACCCGCCGAGTTCAGATCTGGACCTCCTGCGAGGTTAACCTCATGGCTCATAAAGGGCTTCAACTGGGGGTCGGACGCAGAGGTGAAATCATTGTAGAAGAGTATTTCCTTGGTGGTTGGGGCCAAGATCGGGCTGCTAATATGGTCCAGGTCATGCTCCACCGCCGCCTTCTTGCCCGCCAGCACCGGGCCTCCCTAATGTGGGCCTATCAACTTGAGGACCAGCCTACAGTGAAAGGATTCTTCCACACTACCCAACAAAAGTTGTGGAAGGCATTCTTCAAGCCCTAGAAGAGCTGGCTAGCCGAGGAGGACTCGGGCCTAAGTGCCGATGACCCTCCTACCCAGGTACGATACAATTTCAATATTCCGGCCTTGTTGTCTGACAAAGCGCTTAATAGCCTCTCCCTTATCTTTATAGAAATGGTTGAGCAAGGCCGCAGGGATCAACTGCCCGACCCCACAGCCCAAAGACCCCAGGTCGGATTTGTTGATAGAGATGCTCGTCGTGGTGCCGTACACAACGCCAGAGAAGAAGAAGGCTGGAGAGGTCCTCCGCATAAGGGACCTACCGGACACTATGTCCGTGGAAACCCATGCCTCCTCTACTCGTGAGGAAGAGCACGCGGACGAGGGGGAAGGCGATTCCCCTATCGCAAGAAATAAGGCAACGTCGGTGGCCACCGCGGAGGATCTACCTCCTCCTGCCCAAAAGAGGGTGTGTCGGCCAAGGTTAATCCTGGCTGATGACAGCTCGGACTACGGCGCCGATTCCGAGGACTTTGAGCAGGTTCCCCGAAGGAACCTAAGGGTCAAGCCCCCAACCCAAAGGTATGAATCCAAAGACTCCCCCTGGGTCATTTATATGAAGCTTTTAATGTGTTAAATGGACAAATGCCTTTTAATCTGCAGCCCACTGCGCGTTCTCCCAACCAACCAAATATCGGATGGGGAGTCTCCACCCGCCAAGCTGGCGGAGAGTGGGACTGCGTCGCACCCCACACCTCCAAGGGCTTTGAAAGAGGTCGCAGAGGTGTCATCACACCAGGCTCCTTCAGAGCCGAACATAGATGGTGGGGGTGATGATGTCATGGCTGACGTTAATGCCTCGACTGCCGAAGACCAGGGGGAGGAACCCCTCCTGGCCGCTGAGGAGGAAGGACAGAGGAATGTCCAGTCCCCTCCGAGGACATCTCCGGAGCGCATTGTGCCTCCGGAGCTACTGGCTCAATCCCCCATCAGAGATTGGGTTAGCCGGTCACCACCGGCGCCACCCATGACTGGGTGGTCGGTCATGATGGAGGAGGCTCTATCTAGCACCTCCGTCTCCGAGGATCACCGCACTCTTATGGGTGCGGTTTTGCAAGGCATTCACTCCATTGATAGCGTACGGAAAGAGGCCTTCAACGGTCTCTTGACGGGCTTCAAGGTGAGCCACATAATACCCTTTTCCCAAAAGATTTTAATTTTATTGAGTTTGTGCTATCTTTATATGTGTAGTAGCCCCCGAGCCATGGGTTGGTTTGAAAAGAATTACCCATGGGTCAAATACCCAGGAGTGACCAACGATGCACAAGACACCATTTGTCCCACACTGTTCTAAAAGCCCTTAAGAGGACCGAGCACAGGGTCATAATCTTGATAGTTTGGGGGTTTGAATCGCACATAATCTGTTATTCATTTATTTTTGTAGGCCTCGTCATCGGCGGCGACCGTTAATGCTACGGAGCTTGCCGAGCTAAATCGGAAGCTCAAGATCTCCGAAAAGGAGCTTGATAGCTTGAACAAGAGGTTCAACGAGGCACAAGGTAAGCCGAATTGTAATATTCGGGCTGTCTATCATTAGTGATCCACACTGGTAACCCGATGTAATTATTATTTATTGCTTCCATAGCTTCGGCTGCGGAGGTCAAGAACCTCAAGGCCGAGCTCAAAAAGATGAAGCAGGAGGCCGCGGATGAGAAGGCGGCAACCGAACAACCAGCAGCCGTACTATCCGCATTGAAAACTGCGAGCGATAAGCATGAGGCCTGGGTGGAGGAGGTGCAGTAGGAGCTCAAGGATGCCAGCACGAAGTGCGAGGCCCTTGAGCAGAAAGGCAAAGAGCAGGCCACCGAGCTGTCCATGCTAAAATCCGAGCTCCAAAAGTAGCAGGTGGACAGGCGGTTCTTTGAAGAAGTCCGCCAAGTCAAGGCGGTCATGGATGCTAAGCCGTATTTACTATAGTGTGCCTTTGGTGATAGAAGGTTCGCATTGCTCACCCAGGTGTGGCGTTCCTCAGGCGCCTGTTCTGACTTCCAGAAGAGTGCAGCGGATGCGAACAAGTTTTATGCTTCGCAGGAGAAGGATGATGAGGCTCGGCTATTCTGGGCACAGTTTGAAGCCCCTGAGTACTCTCCTCTTCTAAACGAGCAGATGAAGCAACTGATGGAGTTGCACAGGATGGCGGAGCCGGCCATGGCGGATCTTTGTATCCGGCTGTGGCCTATAGAGCCATTGCCGCAGTTACTTTGGCTTGGTGCAAAAACTATGCGATGCTGCGCCTCGGATTGACGCTTTAAAACGTTCTACATGCATCGAGGGAGCTCGGATGGCCATTGCAAGGACCATGATGCACTGGCCGAAGCTCAAGCCGGCCGAGATGGCCACCGCACCTACGCCCTAGGAAATGAGCATAGGTGCCCCGAGTAGTACTTCCCCACAGTAGTGGAGGGTGCTCGGGCAATAGAGGCGCAATGCTCTAAGGATGTATTTTATGAATGTGCGCGTTGTAATATGTCCAAAGAATGTTTACGCTTTATGATGAGGTTGCATGGTTTATCATGTATTTTAAGTTTTAGTGTTTATTTTGACTCCCATGTGGCCGTTTTATCTAAAAGTTGTGAGTCGTCGGCTTCAGCCCCCACGTAGATACTAAGCGAGGTGTTTCTGCCTCCGCATTGTGACCCTTAGCCGAGATATCGGTGCCCGAAGGCGGTAGTGCGAGGGGAACAAGGCAATCGGACTATGATGCTTTATCGCTTTCACTTAGCCGTAGGAGCTTAAAAATGCGGGGGCTTATGACTAGCCCCCAGTGTTTTGTGATGTTTGGATGTACCTGGCCTAAGCTAACATCACATGGTTTGTACAAGTACGAAACCCTTCGTATAACACGGAGTGGCCTCTATCAATTTTTTAGTATGACACTGATGCTCGGATTTGCAGACTGGTTCCCGCTTACTATGTCAGTCAATTTTCGGCTTTCTCCCCTGAGGTGCTTGACCAGGTGAGATGGAAGCACAATCGTAGTGGCTCTCCCTTTGCTCTTTTAGCCGAATGAGCGGAACGTAAGAGGGCAAACACAGGAGTCGGGCAACCCAACTATTGACCCACGACATAGTTCAGATCCGATGCATATAAAACAAAATCCAAGACACCGAACACACGATCAATTGTGTCGGGGTGATGCTTAGGGTGATATTTTAAATTCAAGCCCCCGGTCTATTAGCCGGTTGCATCATAATGTATACCGAACAATTTCGTAATAAGCGTTGACAAGAGAAGATCAGAGTATGTAGCGTAAAGTACAACGAACATGCCATGTACAATGGTCTTTTATTTGCTCAATAATTCTTATAACTCAAATTGCCAAAGAAACTATTTACTGGTATTTGAATATGAAATATAAAGCTTACGGAGGAGAGGTTGTACCAGGGGTCTTCGATGGGTGGCTTGACGTCCTCGATGTGCCATGTCGCCACGCTCCCGTGCCTCCTAGGGAGTTGCATTCCTGTAAAGGTAATTGGTATTGGCGAACGGACCTTGGGAACAAGATCTTGAGAATTCGCCGAAGTATGGATGAGCTTTACATTTTAGCAGGTCCTTGATGGTACCTATGGTTTGTCTGAGGACATGTACTGGCAGTAGTTTGGTCTAGTCAAACACTTTCCCTTTGATAGTTGTTCCCCACTGCTTCCCATGGAATCTTGAGTGCAAAGTTGTGCCGTCTTGGCACATGTTTGACGTGCGCTAGGGCTGTACAGTGGGGGGGGGCGTTCCCTATTTCTGGGGAGAAGAAGATTCCGGGAGTTCGGACTAAGATCGAGCTCGTTTGTCGACCTTATGTGCCTTTAAGGCAGATTTCGGTGTTGGCCAAGTGTCAACGAAATGGAATTTGACCGCCAGGGCCAATGCGTCTTCCTCAGTTCGGAGGGAACGCTTTGTGTTGCCGTTGACAGTGATGACCCCCTTGGGCCCGGGCATCTTGAGCTTGAGGTATGCGTAGTGTGGGATGGCGTTAAAGGGAGCGAACATTGTGCGGCCTAGCAGGGCATGATAACTGTTGCGGAAAGGGACAATGTCGAAGATCAAGTCCTCGCTACGGAAGTTGTCAGGCGAACCAAGCACTACTTCCAAGTTCACAGAGCCCGCGCACCGGGCTTCGATGTCTGGGATTACTCTTTTAAAGGTAGTGTTGCTAGGTTTGATCCTTGATGGATCTATACCCATATTTTTCACCGTGTCTGAGTAAATAAGATTGAGGCTACTTCCTTCATCCATTAGGACTTTAGTGAGGTGATACCCACCGACAGTGGGGTATAGGACGAGGGTCGCCGAACCCCCATGATGGATACTGGTCGAATGGTCTCGTCGATCAAAGGTGATCGGGTACGCCGACCATGGGTTATAATTCGGGGCTACATGCTCTATGGAATAGACCTCTCGAAGGGCGCACTTCCTCTCCTTTTTGGGTATGTGAGTGGCATATATCATGTTCACAGTCTTTACCTCTGGAGGGAACTGCTTCTGTCCTCCATTGCTCGGACCGCGGAGCTTGTCATCATCCTTGCTGCGTGGGCCCTTGCCTTGCTCTTCGGCTGCGAGTTTGCCAGCTTGTTTGAACACCCAACAATTACGGTTGGTGTGGGTGGCAGGCTTGTCTTGGGTGTCATGGATCTGGGAAGGCCTCTCCATGATTTTGTCCAGTGGGGTAGGTCCGTCACGATTGCCTTTAGAAGGCTTCTTCCACTGCCCGGATTGGGGGTTGCGGAAACCGGCATTAACGGTCGTGTCGTCGGCATCACCATTGTTGTGCCGGCGTTTACTTTTGTTTCGTCGTGGTTTCCCGTTTCCATCTCGGACTTTGGAGGTGCCGAGGTCTTTAGGATTGTGGCTTTGTATAGCTAGCCAGTTATCCTTGCCCATGCAAAAACGGGTCATGAGTGATGTAAGGGCGGACATGATCCTAGGCTTGTCCTGACCGAGCTGGCGAGCCAGCCATTCGTCCCGAATATTGTGCCTGAAAGAGGCTATTGCCTTGGCATCTCGACAATCGACAGTCTGGTTTTTCTTGGTTAAGAACCGATTCCAGAATTGTTGAGCGAACTCTCCGTCCTTCTGGATGATGTTGCTTAGGTCAGAGGAGTCCGGCGGCCGTACATAGGTGCCCTGGAAGTTAGATTGGAATGCGTCCTCGAGATCCTCCCAGCGGCCGATTGAATTCTCGGGGAAACTGTTTAGCCAGTGTCGAGCTGGCCCTTTGAGTTTTAAGGACAGATATTTGATGGCGTGGAGATCGTATCCTCGTCCCATATGAATGTGGAGGAGAAAAACCTCGATCCACACTGTGGGGTCATTTGTCCCGTCGTATTTCTGTATGTTCATGGGTTTAAACCCTTTCAAGAACTGATGATGCGCCACCTCATCGATGAAGCAGAGCGGGTGGGCAACGCCTCTGACCTAGGCTATGTCACGCTGGTAGTTGGCGCCTGATCTAGCCTGGTTTTGTTCCCGAACCATGTTGTCGTGGTCGAGCCTGGGCTGGTATTCGTCTCGTCTATCGGGGGAGTACCATCTAGATCCATAGATGGATCTCGCGCGGTCTGTTCTATAATCTAGGTCACGTTGCAAGTCGTTGATACGTCTCCAACGTATCTATAATTTTCTATTATTCCATGCTATTGTATTATCTATTTTGGATGTTTTATATGCATTAATATGATATTTTATATTATTTCTGGGACTAACCTGTTAATCTAGAGCCCATTGTCAGTTTCTGTTTTTTTCCTGTTTTTGTGTTTTACAGAAAAGGAATATCAAACGGAGTGCAAACGGAATAAAAATTTATGGTGATCGTTTATGGACCAGAAAAAGCCCACAAAGTATTGGAGGTGGGGCAGAAGAGTCACGAGGTTCACTTTTGTTACTTGTTACCTTGCTGTTTTTATAATTTCAGATTATAAAAACCTATATCTATCATCCATATTGCACTTGTATCACCATCTCTTCGCTAAACTAGTGCACCTATACAATTTGCCAATTTATTGGGTGTGTTGGGGACACAAGAGATTTCTTGTATTTGATTGCAGGGTTGTTTGAGAGAGACCATCTTCATCCTACACCTCCCATGGATTGATAAACTTTAGGTCGTCCACTTGAGGGAAAATTGCTACTGTCCTACAAAACTCTACGCTTGGAGGCCCAACACGAGTCTACAAGAATAAAGTTATGTAGTAGATATCAAGCTCTTTTCTGGCACCGTTGCCGGGGAGGTGAGTGCTTGAAGGTATATCTTTAGATCTTGCAATTAAATCTTCTAGTTTCTTGTTTATCACTAGTTTGGTTTATGTAGAAAACTACAAAAAAATGGAGTTTAGGTTGCATCAATTATCTCGTCTTTATAATGTCTTTCGTGAAAATGATGGAAAGGAAAATTGTGCCAAAGTGTTAGAAGAAGAAGTTAATAAAATGTTTGGCACTAAATATTTGAATGATGAGCATGATTGCAATGTTGTTAGTATAAATTATTTGAATATCCATAATACTAATGATGATTGCACTAGTCATGATAATGATGTCTCCTATAAGGATGTCAATTTTTGTGGAGTGAATTGGGAGTACAAATACTCACCGAAGAAAAGGGAAAATAGATTTTCTAAGAGGCATAAATATTTAGAAACCAAGCGGTTACTTAAGATGTTAGATATTTGTGCTAAAAAGTTATCCTCTTCTTCTTCGCATTACTTGTGAACTTTGCAATGAAAGTGGTCATTTAATTTCCAATGTGAATTATCATGATCGAATTGTGTCCAAAAATTGTGATAACATCATTACCCTTGATCATTATAATGAACTTAGTCTATTTTTGGGATATGAAGAAATAAAACATAAAACTAACGAGGTTCCAGATTGGGTTCTCATAAAAATGATTGATTTTGATATAAATTAAATGTATATGTATTGCGTGGTAAACTGCATTAAGAATCGTTATATTTCCAATTATTTAAAGATAAGAAAACAAATAGAAGAGGAAGAGAATACTAATAAAGGGGAAGAGACTTCCCAATATCCTCCTATTTTTTCTTATGGTGAATCAGGTGACGAGGGGTAGCTTCCTATTCTACCAATGTCATCAATAAGAAGCTCAGAAAAATTGATTAAACCCAAACATGATGTGGTGAAGAAGAAGAAAAGAAGAAAAAGTAGAGGTAAAAAGGTATCTCTCCCAAATATTGATACCTCTTACAATCTTGAAAAAAATGGCACCAACTTAGAAAATTGTGATGATAATAATTGTTATACTATTAGTGCTATTCATACTATTAATGATGAGAGTGATTATGTTTATGTTATGCAAAGCCACAAGCTTGGGGATGCTATGTTTAATGAAGGTGATATTTTTAGTCCCCCAAGTTTTGATGTGCAAATCTATTATGATGATAGAATGCCTCCTATTTATGATGATTGCAATAATGATAAAATTGTATTTGGAGATGTCATGACTTTATTTGGTAATGATTCCACTATTTCGGAAGAGGTTTCAATTGACTATGATGAGAACAAAGTTGCTACTTATGATGATTATTGTGATGATACTTATGTTATAAAAAGTAGTGATAATTATTATCATAATTTTGAATATCATTTTACTGAACATTACTCTTTTAATGTGGAAACCATTTATAGTATTCGAGTTTCATATGATACTGCCATTATTCTGAATGAGAAGAAATTTGCTTATGTGGGGAGTAGTAAAAATTCTACGCTTGTGGATCATGAAAATAATGATTTATGTGATGGCTATATTGTTGAATTCATTCATGATACTACTGAATATTATTATGAGGGAGGAATATATGCTTGTAGGAATTGCAATAATATCAAGTTTCCTCTCTATGTGTTGAAAGTTTTGAAGTTATGCTTGTTTTGCCTTCCTATGCTAGTTGATTCTTGCTCCCATAAATTGTTTGCTCACAAAATCCATATACATAGGAAGTGGGTTAGACTTAAATGTGCTTTTCATGTGATTCATGATGCTCTCTTACATGTTTCAACTATTATTCATATACGAGCATCATTGAAATCATCATGCCTAGCTAAAAGGCATTAAAGAAAAGCGCTTGTTGGAGACAACCGAACACTTTTACTTTCTGTTTTTGTGTTTTCAAATGATTAAGCTACTGTAGTAATCATGTTTTGTGTCTTTTATTTCAATAAAGTGCCAAGTAAAGCCTTTGGGATAGTGTGGAAACTTGTTTGTTTGATTCTATTTAAAAACACAGAGTTTTGCGTACAATATATGAATTACGTGATTTTACTGGAGCTTCAAAAGCTTCTGAAATTTTTAAACATGATAGACATACAAATTTCCTACATTGTCCTAATGTTTAAGAATTTTTGGAGTTGCATAAGTATGGTGATTGTTCATATCATTACATATTGTTCTGTTTTTGACAGAATCTACCTTGTTTGCATAGTTTGCTTGTTTAAGAGTTTCCATAGATTATATTAAGTGATATAAATTGTGGAATTGATAAGTTAAAATAGGCATTGTGTGAGAAAAATTATTAATCTTATCTTTTACAGAACCCAAGTTAATGATTTGCTCTTTATCATACTAACCAATCTCACGGAGTTTCGTTAAGTTTTGTGTTGTGAAGTTTTCAAGTTTTGGGTAAAGATTTGATGGAATATGGAATAAGGAGTGGCAAGAGCCTAATCTTGGGGATTCGCAAGGCACCCCAAGTTAATATTAAAGTACAATCAAGATCCTAAGCTTGGGGATGCCCCGGAAGGCATCCCCTCTTTTGTCTCCACTCAGTCGGTAAATTTACTTGAGGCTATATTTTTATTCACCACATGATATGAGTTTTGCTTGGAGTGTCATTTTATTTTGTTAGGATTTTATTTATATTTTTTTTAATGTTTTGCATCTTTTATTTCAATAAAAGTGTCAACGGTAGCTTTCACCATGCTCAATTTGCAATTATATGAGTTGCTGCTTCAAAACAGAAAGTTTGTTGTTAGTGCAAAAATTCCCTAGAATAGTTAGTATGTCATAAAATCTTGAAATTTTTACACGGAATGCTATTATAAATTCTCTATAGTGTGGTAAATGTTCAGAATTTTTGGAGTTAATTAAGTATGGATCTTGATGTGTTCTTTACAGACTATTCTGTTTAGGCAGATTGATGTTATGATTGCATTGTTTGCATATGCTTGTTTTTTTAATGATTCTATTTAAGGATAGGAGTATTAGATATGCAGAGGCATTTATTATGAAATTTAGAGTTATAATTTTAGTGATTTTCTACAATAAAGAATGATAAAGTTTTGCATTGATTTATACTAACTTATCTCACGAGTTCTTGTTGAGTTTTGTGTGGATGATATTCTTAAGATCTAGGGAAACCGTGATATGAGAGGAATTAAGGAGATACAAGAGCTCAAGCTTGGGGATGACCAAGTATTCTCTAATTAATATTTCAAGAAGTCTCAAGCATCTAAGCTTGAGGATTCCCCGGTTGGCATTCCGCCTTTCTTCTTCAACAATTATCGGTTAGTATCGGTTGAACCTAAGTTTTTGCTTATTCACATGATATGTGCTATACCTAGAATGTAATTTTATTTTGTTTTGATATTTAAATAAAATACTTAAGATCTGAAATTCTTAGATGAGAGAGTCTTCACATAGTTATTTAATTGTTGGCTACTGATACATCTCCAACGTATCTATAATTTATGAAGTATTCATGGTGTTATTTTAGCATTCTTGGATGTTTTACAATCATTTTATAGAAACTTTATAACATTTTTTGGGACTAACCTATTGACCTAGTGCCCAGTGCAAGTTTTTGTTTTTTGCTTGTTTTTTACATCGCAGGAAATCAATATCAAACGGAGTCCAAACACCACAAAACTTTTTGGAGGGTTTTTTTGGACTAGAAGGATGTTGGAAATATGCCTTAGAGGCAATAATAAAATGGTTATTATTATATTTCCTTGTTCATGATAATTGTCTATTATTCATGCTAAAATTGTGTTAACCAGAAACCGTAATCGGTTAAGTCTTTGATAGTGGCTACTAAGTGGGTGGTGGGTGGGTTGAAAAATTCCCCTAATCCCGCCTTCCGACCGATCTAAGCATGGATCGGGGTCGGGTCTTCTATACTTCCTATTGATAAGATCTGATCTAGAGCCTCATTGAGAGTCGAGAGCTCGATCAGGTCAGTCTACCTGGAGCTTTAGGAGTTAAGTTCCGATGTGTCTGCACAAAGAGTGTGTTCGGCAGGAGCCAACCCCTAGCCCTTTGGTACTGTGACCGGATCAGGACAAAAAGGTGGATCATCGTCTGGGTTGGTCCCTTGGGAGGAATCTGAAGATAAAGCCTTGGAGTCTTTGGGCGCGTCAGATGAGATCGCAAGGCCGGTGAGCAAAAGATCGCCCCGAGAGTCTACGGAAAACTCTAGGTTCCTGAATCTCACCTCTTGATCAGGGGCGAAACTTTCGACCCGACCAAGACGGTCGGTCGGGTTAGCATGCAGCACGATGCTGCCGAAAGCGAGATCTGTCCAGGGACAAAGGAGTCCATGTTATGGACTTTTTCGCTAATGACTAAGCGAGCCATCGATTCCTTTGGCAATCACAGCGGAACTCTCAATGAAAGCACCAATGTCGGTGTCAAAACCGGTGGATCTCGGGTAGGGGGTCCCAAGTTGTGAGTCTAGGATCGATGGTAACAGGAGACGAAGGTGACGATGTTCACCCAAGTTCGGGCCCTCCTATGGAGGTAAAACCGTACGTCCTGCTCGATTATATTGATGTGTATGAAGGTTACATAGTTGATCTACCTCGAGATCAAATAGCTAAAACCCTAGATGGGTTTCTCCCCCTACAATCTAAAACCCTCCTGGTTTATATAGACACCAGGGGGTACCTAGGGTTTACACACGATAGGTCTTCTGCTGGGGATGGAGATGCCGATTTCCTCATCTTGACTTGGAGTGCATGACGTGCCTTCGAGACTTCCTTCTGGAACACAGGGTCATGGCATATCCGACCCTTCCTACGATAGTCAGAGAGTGGCCCACCAAGCCGGCCTATTGGGAGACAGGCCAGTGGCCCAAGGACCCCTTAGTCCAGGACTCCCTCAGGGTTAGGCCCGGACCTTAATCCGAGGTGTACCTATGGGCTAGCGTATCACAGCCAGGTGAAAATGTCCATCGGTCAAACTGCGTCCGGCGAAATTCAAAGGCCTAGATCTGACCGATCAATAGTGTCAGGTTTAGACGGGACGGGGTACTTGGGGGTAGCAATGCCACCAGGTCTTGCGTTGGTCCCTCTTACATGTTTGGAACTGTGGTGGCAGGTGCAAGCACCCTGCACGCAGCTCCGTAGTGTGGCCCCCCTCATGAACGTCGATGACGCCTTCACATGGAGGGTGGACATGGCCACATCGGGGAGACAAGGAGGGAATTGTTGGGGAAATAACCCCGTGGAGAGACCCGCCCAGGAGGGGCCGGGTCACACCTGGCGGCTCATGATCAAGACCCTTAAAGTGATCTGGTGGATTGAAGACAAGGCTACATGGCGACTTACCAGATGGGCCAAGATGGAGGCACAGAGACGGAAGATGGTGCGACACCCGGGCGTGCAAGCCGCCCAAAGACGGCTTGCCCAGGAAGGCAAGGTGGCTTAGAGATAAGATCGGACACCTTGTGTAAGTTGGTCTAGACTCTTGTAACCCAGGTCCTTGACCTACCTATATAAAGGTGAGTCCCTGCGGCGACTTAGGGGAGAAAACAATTGATCGATAGCTAGGTCAAGCGAATCTACTCCCTTGTAATCGATATCCAATCAATACAATACAAATCATGACGTAGGCTTTTACCTCTTTCCGAGGGGCCGAACCTAGTTAAACCCGTGTCTCTCATCCCGATCAACCCCTTTGAGTCCACCGCCTTAGCGATGGCCTCAAACCTAAGTCCTAGGACATCTACCGTGACAAAACCACGACAGTTGGTGCCCACCATGGGGCTCACGCGCGGTGGTGTGGAGTTCTCGAAGGGCTCTCTCCTAGGGATCGAGGGATACACCGCTAGCATGATGACTAAGAGTCGTCGCGGCAAGCTCTACATCGACGATGATGGATGGGGGCCGGAGGCCGACTCAATTGAGTACGGGTATCGGGTCCCCTTCGGCAAGATTCACGTGTTCATTGGGAAGATCGGTGGATCTATGCCCGGGCCAAACATTTGCATCGACCTCGTCGAGCCGGCCCGGCGTGCGCCACCCGCCCGTGTTCAACCCGGGTGGAGGAGCATCTTCGTAGGCTTCACGGAAGGCCGGGAAGACTCCGTGTTAGGGGGAACTTTTGTCCTCTCATACAAAGGGTCCTCTAGTGGAGATGCGGAGTCAATCTACCAGCTTCATGACAGCGGGCTTGGGGGCTATGCCGATGGTAGCAGTATTCCGGAGCCCTATGACCCGCCGAGCCGAGCCACCATCTTCATGGCAGGCTCGACGCCGGCTCTCAATAGCACGACAACCGGAGCGGAAGCAGGAGCCACCCCGCCAGGTTCCTGGTCATCCAGGCCGTCAGCTCAGGTTTTGCTGGATCTGATGGATGAGTTAACGGCCTTAATGGGAACTGAGGTCACATTCGGAAATTAGGCAGAGCACAACGTGGAGATCACTAGGATTAAAGGACTGATGACCAAGGCCCAGGAGGACATCAACACTTTGCAAGGTGAGATGAATGTTGAGTCGGAGCATCTGAGGGCAGAGGCTCTTCGTTTTAGCTTAGACCAACATGCTTTAGAGGAGGTTCTTCAGAGGAGGACTCAAGTCGGCCTCCCCTTGCAGATTCAGCCCCGAAACCTTTTCAATACCCCTGGGGCAGGGCCGAGCACGCCAACGGTTGTAACTCGGGCCGCGGAGGCTCCGCGACAGCCAGACCCACCCTGGAGGGATCGGACACCGCCGCAACCCCTTGTGACACCACTTAGCCATTATTCTAACCCGGTGGAAAACATGATAGCAACGGCTGCTAGGCTCAACACACTCCCTCTTGCTGAAGGGACACCGTTCGCTAAGGAGGCGCGGAACGCCATTGAATTGCTACAGACGGCGGTGGCTCGGCAAGAGAAGTATACGTACAGCTGGAATCATGTGCACTCCACGCCTATCCCGAGCCATAGCTACAGCCGATACATAGAGTCACTGGCGGTTTCTAGGAGTGAGCAAAGACGTAACCCACCCAATGGTAACCCGCCTCGTACTAATGCGCATGAGATCATGGACAGGGGCAAAGCCCATCGGGGAGTGACACCGGTGATAGATTATCCGGGGATTCCTGAGCCGGCTCCGATAACCCCTCCTACCTCAATGGGCGCTGGAGTCTCATCCAGGGGCGTTGGTGTGCCCTACTTGACGGTGGCTCTTCGGAACGTACGTTTGCCTAAGGATTTTAAGGGGCCGTGCAAGGTGCCTAACTATACGGATGACTTACCCCCTGAAGCTTGGGTTGAAAGTTATGAGCTTGCCATGGAGATGTTGGAAGTCAGCGAGGTGGTTTGTGCAAAGTATTTCATTATGATGTTGGAAGGACTGGCACATACATGGTTAAAGGGTCTTTCCCCCAACACCATCGCTTCCTGGGCCGAGTTGAAGGCACGATTTATCAAGAATTTTTGGGGAACATGCAAGCATCCCAAGACAATTGTTGACCTTGATCACTGTGTGCAATAGTAAGATGAGTTGGCCCATCATTGGGTGCGGTGGATCTCGGCTGTCATCCACTCTTCTGAAAATATCATGGTGTCTCAAGCAGTCCTAATCTTGGAGAAAAACGGTCACTTTTTTAACCCTTAAGCAAAAGCTTGGGCGGCTGAAACGTACCTGTCAGGACATGGGTGAGCTCATGACGGCTCTCACCAAGTCTGTAGATTCGGATACTACTAAGGATCCAGGGTCTGACAAGGAGAAATCAGCTAAAGGTAAAAAAGAACAATGGTGGCAAGGGCCGGTAGCAGAATGAAGCAGGAAGTAATAACCCAGGCAACAGTGGAAAGAGGAAGAACCCGGACGGCGGGTCAGATCTGGTAGCAAACACCAGTACTGGAAACAACATGCTAGAGGCAGTGGTAATCCGCCTTTCAAACCTAGAGCCCCTTTTAATCTGGAAGAGATGCTTAGCAGACCTTGTCAAGAGCACAGTCGACCCGACAGGCTAGCCACTCACGCATGAAGGGATTGTCACATCATGCGAGAGTTCTGAAATCACAGCCTAAATCAACATCGTAATAACGACAATGGGCCATCTGGCGGCTTAGTGGAGACAGCTCAGGATCCGGCTTCGGTGGAGGTGGCTCAGGCTCAGGTTATTAGGGGCAAGGCAGTCAAGGTGGTCACCATCAACAGTCTAGCAACAGTGGACAGCAGCAAAGCAACCAGTTAGGGTATCAGAGTAACCCGAAGCAGCTCAATGGAGGCCAGTATCATGTTTTCACCACAAGCCTAGACAAACGGGATTAGAAAGTACATAATAGGGCAGTCAACACAGCAATGCAAGCTCTCCCACAATATTTGAAGTGGTATGAATATCCTATCTCGTGGGGTAGGGAGGATCACCCGACACGGGTCGATAACCCAGTGCACTTGGCGCTTGTGGTAGCACCTCAGGTTGGAGGTTAAAGTTTACAAAGGTACTGATGGATGGTGCCAGTAGCATCAACATCTTATACTATGACACATTTTATCGGATGGAGCTAACTGACAAGGCTCTTAAGACGTCATCGACAGTTTTTCACAGTGTTGTGTCGGGCAAGTCGGCTTACCCGGTGGGCAAGATTGCCCTTGAGGTGGCATTCGGGGATGACTACTGTTGGAAATATGCCCTAGAGGCAATAATAAAATGGTTATTATTGTATTTCCTTGTTCATGATAATTTTCTATTGTTCATGCTATAATTGTGCTAACCGGAAACCGTAATACATGTGTGAATACATAGACCACAACATGTCCCTAGTGAGCCTCTAGTTGACTAGCTCGTTGATCAACAGATGGTCACGGTTTCATGACCATGGACATTGGATGTCATTGATAACAGGATCACATCATTAGGAGAATGATGTGATGGACAAGACCCAATCCTAAGCATAGCACAAGATCGTGTAGTTCGTTTGCTAAAGCTTTTCAATGGCAAGTATCGTTTCCTTAGACCATGAGATTGTGCAACTCCCGGATACCGTAGGAATGCTTTGGGTGTGCCAAACGTCACAACGTAACTGGGTGGCTATAAAGGTGCACTACGGGTATCTCCGAAAGTGTCTGTTGGGTTGGCACAAATCAAGACTGGGATTTGTCACTCCGTGTGACGGAGAGGTATCTCTGGGCCCACTTGGTAAGACATCATCATAATGAGATCAATGTGACTAAGGAGTTAGTCACGGGATGATGTATTATGGAACGAGTAAAGAGACTTGCCAGTAACGAGATTGAACACGGTATAGAGATACCGACGATCGAATCTCGAGCAAGTATCATACCGATAAACAAAGGGAATTGTATATGGGATTGATTGAATCCCCGACATCGTGGTTCATCCAATGAGATCATTGTGGAGCATGTGGGAGCCAACATGGGTATCCAGATCCCGTTGTTGGTTATTGACCGGAGAGGTGTCTCTGTCATTTCTACATGTCTCCCGAACCCGTAGGGTCTACACACTTAAGGTTCGATGACGCTTGGGTTATAGGGAAATGGTATACGTGATTACTGAAAGTTGTTCGGAGTCCTAGATGAGATCTCGGACATCACGAGGAGCTACAGAATGGTCCGGAGGTAAAGATTGATATATAGGAAGTCCAGTTTTGGTCAATGGAAAGTTTTCGGGCTCATCGGTAGTGTACCGGGAGTGCCGGGAGGGTGCCGGAGGACCCCCGGGAGGGGTGTGAGGACCAAAGGACTTCGTGAGCCCTTGGAGGAGGTGTGCCAGCCCTTAGTAGGCTGGCCAAGACCTTCTAGAAAGGCCCATGCGGCTGGGATCAAGAGATAAAGGGAAAAAAGATTTCAAAGGAGGAGATCCACCTCCCTTGTGGGAGGTGGACTTTCCCCACCTTCGGCCGAAGCTCTCCTCCTTGGAGGAGGGGCCAAGGCAGCCCTCCCTCTCCCTCCTCATATATATATATGCAAGGGTTTGTGATAATTTGAGACACGACTTCTTTCTCTCTTGGTGCAGCCCTACCCTTCCTCTTCCTCGTTCTCCGTAGCGCTTGGCGAAGCCCTGCCGGAGTTCACGTAGCTCCACCGTCACCACGCCGTCGTGCTGCCGGAGCTCTCCCTCAACCTATCCTTCCTCCTTGCTGGATCAAGGCATAGGATACGTCACCGGGCTGCACGTGTGTTGAACGCGGAGGCACCGTTGTTCGGCGCTGAGATCGGAATCCACCGCGATCTGAATCGCTGCGAGTACGACTCCACCAACCGCGTTCTTGTAACGCTTCCGCTTAGCGATATTCAAAGGTATGAAGATGCAATCTCTCCTCACTCGTTGCCGGTTTCTCCATGGATAGATCTTGGTGATCGTAGGAAATTTTTTGATTAACTACTACGTCTCCCAACAGTGGCATCATGAGCTAGGTCTATGCGTAGAATCTATGCACGAGTACAACACAAAGCAGTTGTGGGCGTCGATCTTGTTAATTTGCTTACCACTACTAGTCTTATCTTGATTCAGCAGTATTGTGGGATGAAGCGGCCCGGACCGACTTTACACGTACGCTTACGTGAGACTGGTTACACCGCCTGACATGCACTTGTTGCATAAGGTGGCTAGCAGGTGTCTGTCTCTCCCACCTTAGTCGGATTGGATTCGATGAAAAGGGTCCTTATGAAGGGTAAATAGCAATTGGCATATCACGTTGTGGTTTTGGCGTAGGTAAGAAATGTTCTTGCTAGAAACCTATAGCAGACACGTAAAAACTTGCAACTACAAATTAGAGGACGTCTAACTTGTTTTTGCAGCATATGCCTTGTGATGTTATATGGCCAAAGGATGTGATGTGATGCATTGTGATGTATGAGATTGATCATGTTCTTGTAATAGGATTCACGACTTGCATGTCGATGAGTATGACAACCGGCAGGAGCCATAGGAGTTGTCTTATTTTATTGTATGACCTGCGTGTCAATCATAAACGCCATGTAATTACTTTACTTAATTCTAAACGTTAGCTATAGTAGTAGAAGTAATAGTTGGCGAGACAACTTCATGAAGACACGATGATGGAGATCATGGTGTCGTGCCGGTGATAGTGATGATCATGGTGCCCCGAAGATGGAGATCAAAGGAGCAAGATGATATTGTCCATATCATGTCACTATATTGATTGCATGTGATGTTTATCATGTTTACATCTTATTTGCTTAGAACGACGGTAGTAAATAAGATGATCTCTCAATAAAATTTCAAGAAAAGTGTTCACCCTAACTGTGCACCGTTGCTAAGGATCGTTGTTCCGAAGCACCACGTGATGATCGGGTGTGATAGGTTCTAACGTTCGCATACAACGGGTGTAAGCCAGATTTACACACGCGATACACTTAGGTTGACTTGATGAGCCTAGCATGTACATACATGGCCTCGGAACACGGAAGACCAAAAGGTCGAACATGAGTCGTATAGAATATACGATCAACATGGAGATGTTCACCATGGATGACTAGTCCGTCTCACGTGATGATCGGACACGGGCTAGTTGACATGGATCATGTGTCACTTGGATGACTAGAGAGATGTCTATCTAAGTGAGAGTTCCTTAAATAATTTGATTATGTGAACTTAATTATCATGAACTTAGTCTAAAATTGTCTTTACAATCTATATTGTAGATCCAATGGCCAACGTGAATGCCATCCTAAAGTTCAACGCGTTCCTAGAGAAAACCAAGATAAAAGATGATGGAAGCAAATATGCGGACTGGGTCCATGGCTTGAGGATCATCCTCAAAGCTTCCAAGAAATCATATGTCCTTGATGCACCACTACGTGACCCACCCCTTCTCACAGCAGAGCAAGACATTGCGAACGCTTGGCATTCTCGCTGCGATGATTACTCCATTGTTTAGTGCGGCATGCTTTACAGTTTAGAACCGGGGCTCCAAAAGCGTTTTGAGCAAGACGGAGCATATGAGATGTTCCAAGAGCTGAAACTGGTTTTCCAAGCTCATGCCCGGGTTGAGAGATATGACGTCTCCGACAAGTTCTTCAGCTGTAAGATGGAGGAGAATAGTTCTGTCAGTGAGCACATCCTCAAGATGTCTAGGCTACACAACCGCTTGACTCAGCTGGGAGTTAATCTCCCGGATGACTCGGTCATTGACAGAATCCTCCAGTCGCTTCCACCTAGCTACAAAAGCTTTGTGATGAACTGCAACATGCAGGGGATGGAGAAGTCCATTCCTGAGTTGTACTCGATGCTGAAATCAGCGGAGGTCGAGATCAAAAAGGAGCATCAAGTGTTGATGGTAAATAAGACCACTAGTTTCAAGAAAGGCAAGGGTAAGAAGAACTTCAAGAAGGACGGCAAAGCTGTTGCCGCACCCGGTAAGCAAGTTGTCAGGAAGAAGAAGAACAAGAATGGACCCAAGCCTGAGACTGAGTGTTTTTATTGCAAGGGTACCAGTCACTGGAAGCGGAACTGCCCCAAGTACTTAGCGGATAAGAAGGACGGCAACGTTAAAGGTATATGTGATATACTTGTTATTGATGTGTACCTAACCAGCGCTCGTAGTAGCTCCTGGGTATTTGATACCGGTGTAGTTGCTCACATTTGTAACTCCAAGCAGGAGCTGTGGAATAAGCGGAGGCTGGCAAAGGACGAGGTGACGATGCGCGTCGGGAATGGTTCCAAGGTCGATGTGATCGCCGTCGGCACGCTACCTCTACATCTACCTTCAGGATTAGTGTTAAACCTTAATAATTGTTATTTAGTACCAACTTTGAGCATGAACATTGTATCTGGATCTCGCTTGATGCGAGATGGCTACTCATTTAAATCTGAGAATAATGGTTGTTCTATTTATATGAGAGAGATGTTTTATGGTCATGCCCCACTGTTCAATGGTTTATTTTTGATGAATCTCGAACATGATGTGAGTACCAAAAAGTGTAAGGTTGATAACGATAGTCCCACTTACATGTGGCACTGCCGCCTTGGTCATATTGGTGTCAAACGCATGAAGAAGCTCCATATTGATGGACTTTTGAAGTCTCTTGATTTCGAATCATTTGACACGTGCGAACCATGCCTCATGGGCAAGATGACCAAGACTCCGTTCTCCGGAACAATGGAGCGAGCAACTGACTTGTTAGAAATAATACATACATGTATGCGGTCCAATGAGTGTCGAGGCTCGTGGTGGCTACCGTTATGTTCTCACCCTCACTGATGACTTGAGTAGATATGGGTATGTCTACTTAATCAAACATAAGTGTGAAACTTTTGAAAGGTTCAAGGAATTTCAGAGTGAGGTAGAGAATCAACGTGACAGGAAAATAAAGTGCCTACGATCTGATCGTGGTGGAGAATATTTAAGTCACGAGTTTGGCAAGCACCTAAGGAAATGTGGAATTGTTTCACAACTCACGCCGCCTGGCACACCTCAGCAAAATGGTGTGTCTGAACGTCGTAATCGCACTCTATTAGATATGGTACGATCTATGATGTCTCTTACCGACTTACCGCTATCATTTTGGGGATATGCATTAGAGAATGCCGCATTCACTTTAAATAGGGCACCGTCAAAATCCGTTGAGACGACACCATATGAATTATGGTTTGGAAAGAAACCTAAGCTGTCGTTTCTAAAAGTTTGGGGATGTGATGCTTATGTGAAGAAACTTCAACCTGAGAAGCTCGAACCCAAAGCAGAAAAGTGCGTCTTCATAGGATATCCCAAAGAGACTATTGGGTATACCTTCTACCTCAGATCCGAAGGCAAAGTATTTGTTTCCAAGAATGGATCCTTTCTCGAGAAAGAGTTTCTCTCGAAAGAAGTGAGTGGGAGGAAAATAGAACCTGATGAGGTAATTGTACCTCCACTCGAACCGGAGAGTAGCACAGCACAGGAAGTTGTTTCTGTGGAGCCTACACCGGCTGGAGAGGAAGTTAATGATGATGATCATGAAGCTTCAGATCAAGTTACTATTGAACGTCAAAGGTCCACTAGGACATGTTTCGTGCCAGAGTGGTACGGCAACCCTGTCATGGAGATCATGTTGTTGGACAACGATGAACCTTCGAACTATGAACAAGCGATGGGGGCCCAGATTCCAACAAATGGCTTGAAGCCATGAAATCCGAGATAGGATCCATGTATGAGAACAAAGTGTGGACTTTGGTGGACTTGCCTGGTGATAAGCGAGCCATTGAAAATAAATGGATCTTTAAGAAGAAGACTGACACGGATGGTAATGTGACCGTCTATAAGGCTCGGCTTGTCGCTAAGGGTTATCGACAAGTTCAAGGAGTTGACTACGATGAGACTTTCTCACCCATAGCGATGCTGAAGTCTGTCCGAATCATGTTAGCAATTGCCGCATTTTATGATTATGAGATCTAGCAAATGGACGTCAAAACGGCATTCCTTAATGGCTTCCTCAAGGAAGAACTATATATGATGCAGCCGGAAGGTTTTGTCGATACTAAAGATGCTAACAAGGTATGCAAGCTCCAGCGCTCCATCTATGGGCTGGTCCAAGCATCTCGGAGTTGGAACATTCGCTTTAATGAAGTGATTAAAGCATTTGGGTTTGTACAAGTTTATGGAGAACCCTGTATTTACAAGAAAGTGAGTGGGAGCTCTGTAGCATTTCTCGTATTATATGTGGATGACATACTGATAATGGGAAATGATATAGAACTCTTGGAAAGTGTAAAGGCCTACTTGAATAAGTGTTTTTCAATGAAGGACCTTGGAGAAGCTGCTTACATATTAGGTATTAAGACCTATAGAGATAGATCGAGACGCCTCATAGGTCTTTCACAAAGCACATACCTTGAAAAGCTATTGAAGAAGTTCAATATGGATCAGTCCAAGAAGAGGTTCTTGCTTGTTACAAGGTGTGAGATTGAGTACGACTCAATGCCCGACCACGGCAAAGGATAGAGAAGAGATGAGTGTCATCCCCTATGCTTCAGCCATAGGCTCTATTATGTATGCCATGCTGTGTACCAGACCTGATGTGAACCTTGCCATAAGTTTGGTAGGGAGGTACCAAAGTGATCCCGGAGCGGAACACTGGACAGCGGTCAAGAATATCCTGAAGTACCTGAAAAGGACAAAGGACATGTTTCTCGTATATGGAGGTGCCGAAGAGCTCGTCATAAAGGGTTACGTCGATGCTAGCTTCGACATAGATCCGGACGACTCCATGTCGCAAACTGGATACGTGTATATTTTGAACGGAGGGGCAGTCAGCTGGTGCAGTAGCAAGCAAAGCGTCGTGGTGGCATCTACATGTGAAGCTGAGTACATAGCTGCTTTGGAAGTAGCAAAGGAAGGAGTCTGGATGAAGGAGTTCATCACCGACCTAGGAGTAATTCCAAGTGCGTCAGGCCGGATGACTCTATTCTGTGACAACACTGGAGCTATTGCCCTTGCGAAGGAGCCCAGGTTTCACAAGAAGACAAGACACATCAAGTGCCGCTTCAACTCCATCCATGATTACATTCAGGAGGGAGATATAGATATTTGTAAAGTTCATACGGATCTGAATGTCGCAGATCCATTGACTAAACCTCTCTCACGAGCAAAAGATGATCAACACCAGAATGCTATGGGTGTTCGATTCATCACAATGTAACTAGATTATTGACTCTAGTGCAAGTGGGAGACTGTTGGAAATATGCCCTATAGGCAATAATAAAATGGTTATTATTGTATTTCCTTGTTCATGATAATTGTCTATTGTTCATCCTATAATTGTGTTAACCGGAAACCGTAATACATGTGTGAATACATAGACCACAACATGTCCCTAGTGAGCCTCTAGTTGACTAGCTCGTTGATCAATAGATGGTCATGGTTTCATGACCATGGACATTGGATGTCATTGATAATAGGATCACATCATTAGGAGAATGATGTGATGGACAAGACCCAATCCTAAGCATAGCACAAGATCGTGTAGTTCATTTGCTAAAGCTTTTGAATGTCAAGTATCATTTACTTAGACCATGAGATTGTGCAACTCCCGGATACCGTAGGAATGCTTTGGGTGTGCCAAACGTCACAACGTAACTGGGTGGCTATAAAGGTGCACTGCGGATATCTCCGAAAGTGTTTGTTGGGTTGGCACGAATCGAGACTGGGATTTGTCACTCCGTGTGACGGAGAGGTATCTCTGGGCCCACTCGGTAAGACATCATCATAATGAGCTCAATGTGACTAAGGAGTTAGTCACGGGATGATGTATTACGGAACGAGTAAAGAGACTTGCTGGTAACGATATTGAACAAGGTATAGAGATACCGACGATCGAATCTCAGGCAAGTATCATACCGATAGACAAAGGGAATTGTATACGGGATTGATTGAGTCCCCGACATCGTGGTTCATCCGATGAGATCATCGTGGAGCATGTGGGAGCCAACATGGGTATCCATATCCCGCTGTTGGTTATTGACCGGAGAGGTGTCTCGGTCATGTCTACATGTCTCCCGAACCCGTAGGGTCTACACACTTAAGGTTCGATGGCGCTAGGGTTATAGGGAAATGGTATACGTGATTACCAAAAGTTGTTAGGAGTCCCGGATGAGATCCCGGACGTCACGAGGAGCTCCGGAATGGTCCGGAGGTAAAGATTGATATATAGGAAGTCCAGTTTTGGTCACCGGAAAGTTTTCGGGCTCATCGGTAGTGTACCAGGAGTGCCGGGAGGGTGCCGGAGGACCCCCGGGAGGGGTGTGACGACCAAAGGACTTTGTGGGCCCTTGGAGGAGGTGTGCCAGCCCTTGGTGGGCTGGCCGGGACCTTCTAGAAAGGCCCATGTGGTTGGGATCAAGAGATAAAGGGAATAAGGATTTAAAAGGAGGAGATCCACCTCCCTTGTGGGAGGTGGACTTTTCCCCACCTTCGGCCGAAGCTCTCCTCCTTGGAGGAGGGGACAAGGCAGCCCTCCCTCTCCCTCCTCCTATATATATGCAAGGGTTTGGGCTGATTTGAGACACGACTTCTTTCTCTCTCGGTGCAGCCCTACCCTTCCTCTTCCTCGTTCTCCGTAGCGCTTGGCGAAGCCCTGTCGGAGTTCACGTAGCTCCAGCGTCACCACGCCGTCATGCTGCCGGAGCTCTCCCTCAACCTCTCCTTCCTCCTTGCTGGATCAAGGCAGAGGAGACGTCACCGGGCTGCACGTGTGTTGAATGCGGAGGCGCCGTTGTTCGGCGTTGAGATCGGAATCCACCGCGATCTGAATCACTGCGAGTACGACTCCACCAACCACGTTCTTGTAACGCTTCCGTTTAGAGATCTTCAAAGGTATGAAGATGCAATCTCTCCCCACTCGTTGCTGGTTTATCCATGAATAGATCTTGGTGATCGTAGGAAAAAATTTGATTTACTACTACGTCTCCCAACAACTACAACTACAGGGTGGAGACTTTGTGGTTTGAGGTGGTGAAAATTAAGAGCCCATATCACGCCTTGTTTGGTCAGCCGGCTTTCGCAAAATTTATGGCCAGGACCTATTATGTTTACTTGTAGCTCAAGATGCCGGCTCTCAAAGGGATGATAACAGTACATGGTGATCGAAAGGTGGCCCTTGAGTGTGAAGAAAGCGATGGTACTTATGCGGAATCAAGTTGTGCTGAGGCGGAGCTCAAGTTCTATAAAGATAATGTTGACTCGGCGGATATGGCTCCATTGAAGAAGCCCAACACCGAGTCTGAGCCGCCCTTGAAATTTGTGGCAGAAGATACTAAGCTGGTGGATTTTGCTCCGGGCGACTCGTTGAAGCAGTTCACTATTGGGGCTAACATGGACCCCGCATAGGAAAGTGCGCTCATCGAATTCATCCATGAGAATCGGGACATCTTTGCACGGAAACCTTCTGACATGCCGGGTGCAGTTCCCTGAGCACCACCTTATGTGGATTCCAAGTTTAAGCCGATTAAACAGTTCCTCCATCGTTTCAATGAAGAGCAACGTAAAGCAATTGGAGAAGAGGTGGCCCGGCTCTTGGTAGCAGGGTTCATCATGGAGGTTTTTCACCCCGAGTGGTTGGCTGATCCCGTGCTTGTGCTTAAAAAGAACGTTACGTGGCATATGTGTGTGGATTACATGGATCTTAACCAGGCATGTCCAGTTGACCCATTTGCTCTCCCCCGTATCGATCAAATTATTGATGCAATGGCAGGTTGTCAGAGTTTATGCTTCCTGGACGCTTATTCAGGTTATCATCAGATCAAGATGGCAGTTAGGGACCAAGAGAAGACATCTTTTATAACACCTTTTGGGGCTTTCTGCTATGTGTCGATGTCTTTCGTGCTTAAAAGTGCACAGGCAACTTATCAACGTTGTGTGCAAAATTGCCTTCATAGTCAGATTGGGCGCAATGTTCATGCTTATGTGGATGATATTGTGGTTAAGTCAAGGAAGAAGGAGACTCTTCTTGACAAATTGATGGAGACGTTTGACAACTTACGGATCTACAAAACGATGCTTAACCCGGCTAAGTGTGTCTTTGGTGTTCCCGCTAGCAAGCTCTTGGGTTTCTTAGTTTCAGAGCGAGATATTGAGGCTAACCCGGACAAGATAAAGGCCATCACTTCTTTGTCTAAGCCGGCGAGCGTTAACAATGTGCAGCACTTGGCGGGTTGCATTGCTGCTTTAAGCCGCTTCATCAGCCGCCTTGGTGAGAAGGCTATTCCTTTGTATCATATGATGAAGAGACAGATGACTTTTTCTGGATAAGGCTGCAGACGAGGCGCTTGAGGCGCTCAAGATACAGTTGGCTAAGCTGCCGGTCTTGGTTGCTCCGGCTGAGAAAGAGCCTTTGCTCTTGTACGTGGCGGCTAATAACATGGCAGTCAGCGCCGCGGTTGTTGTGAAGCGTAATGAGGCAGGGAAAGAGTATCTAGTCTAAATGCCAGTTTATTATGTTAGTGAGGTCTTGATAGAGTCAAAGCAAAGATACCCGCATTGGCAGAAATTGATCTATGGGTTGTTCATGGCAAATCGCAAGTTGAGCCTAGTGCCGGATTGCCAAGTGGGCACTGGAGCTTGGGCCCCTTAATTTGAAGTATGTGCCTCGAACGGATGTCAAGTGTCAAGCCTTGGTGGATTTCATAAACGATTGGACAGAGAGTCAATCGCCCGAGGAGAAGTCGAACAACACATGCTGGACGATTCACTTCGACGGATCCAGGCAATTGGAAGGATTAGGGGTTGGGGTTGTCTTAACTTCCCCTAGAGGTGACAAGTTTTGTTATGTGTTAAGGTTAACGTTTCCGTGTACTAACAATGCAGATGAGTATGAAGCTTTGCTTCACGGGCTTCGTGTGGCTAAGGAGATGAATCTGAGCCCGGTTAGATGCCTCGGTGCTACCTCTTGAGCTTGCGTTGGTTTTCCCTTGAAGAGGAAAGGGTGATGCAGCGAAGTAGATAAGTATTTCCCTCGGTTGTTGAGAACCAAGGTATGAATCCAGTAGGAGGAACAAGCAAGTCACCAATGGTTGTACCTACACAAACAATCAAACTCTTGCACCCAACGCTATAAAGGGGTGTCAATCCCTTCACGATTATTTGCAAGGATTAGATCCGATAGAGATAGGTGTAAATGAGAACGAAAAGTAAAAGGTAAATAAAGTGCAACAAAGTATTTTTGGTATTTTTGGTTTATAGATCTGAAAGTATATTATGGAAAGTAGACCCAGGGGCCTTAGATTTCACTAGAGGCTTCTCTCTTGAAGGCAAATATCATGGTGGGTAAACAAATTACTGGCAAGCAATTGATAGAAAAGTGAATAATCATGTGGTTATCCAAGGCAATGATCATGCATATAGGCATCATGTCTGTGTCAAGTAGACCGAAACGATTCTACATCTACTACTATTACTCCACACATCGACCGACTCCTACCTGCATCTAGAGTATTAAGTTCATGAAGAACAGAGTAACGCATTAAGAAAGATGACATGATGTAGAGGGATAAACTCAAGAAATATGATGAAAACCCCATCTTGTTACCCTTGATGGCAACAATACAATACATGCCTCGCTACCCCTACTATGTCACTGGGTGAGGACACTGCAAGATTGAACCCAAAACCAAGCACTTCTCCTATTGCAAGAATTACCAATCTAGTTGGCCAAACCAAACCAATAACTCGAAGAGACTTGCAAGGATATGAAATCATGAAAATAAGAATTTAGAGGAGATTCAAATAAGATTCATGGATAATCTGAACATAAACTCACAATTCATCGGATCTTGACAAACACACCACAAAAGAGGATTATATCGGATAGTTCTTCATGAAGATCATAAAAACATGGTATTGAAGATCAAAGAGAGAGAGAATAAGCCATCTAGCTACTAGCTATGGACCCGTAGGTCTGTGGTGCACTACTCACGCATCATCGGAGGGGCAATGGAGTTGATGTAGATGTCCTTCGTGATCTAAACCCCCTCCGGCAGATTACCGGAAAAGGCTCCAAGATTGGATCTCTCGAGAACGGAGGCTTCCGGCGACGGAAAAGTATTTGTGTGGCTCTTTTTGGTGTTGGGGGAATATTTGGGAATTTATATGCCGAAGATTAGGGTTAGGAGACCTGCCGGGAGGCGACAAGCCTACTAGGCGTGGCCAGGGGGGCCGCGCCTAGCAGGCTTGTGGCTCGCTGGCACCTCCCCTGCCATGCACTCCAATCTTGATCGATTTGTTTCCTTCCAAAACAATTCCTTACGAAGGTTTTATTCCGTTTGGACTCCGTTTAATATTCCATATGTGCATAACTCAAAAACAAAAAACAAAAACTGGCACAAGGCTCTAGATTAATAGATTAGTCCCAAAAATAATATAAAATAGCATATTAATGCATATAAAACATCCAAAACAGATAATATAATAGCATGCCATCATCAAAAAGTATAGATACGTTGGAGACGTATCAGCATCCCCAAGCTTAATTCCCGCTCGTCCTCGAGTAGGTAAATGATAAAAACAGAATTTTTGATGTGGAGTGCTACCTAACATATTTATCCATGTAATATTATTTGTTGTGGCATGAATGTTCAGATCCGTAAGACTCAAAACAAAAGCTCAATATTGATATAAAAACAATAACATTTCAAGCATACTAGCAAAGCAATTGTATCTCTTCAAAATATAATGGCAAAAGAAAGTTATCCCTACAATATCATATGGTCTGGCTATGCTCCATCTTCCCCTTGCAAAGTATTTATATCATGCACAACCCCGATGAAAAGTCAAGCAATTGTTTTCACACCTTTATTTTCTCAAACTTTTTCAACTCTCACGCAATACATGAGCATGACCCATGGATATAGCACTATAGGTGGAATAGAATATGGTGGAGATTGTCAAGGAAAGGGAGAAGATAGTCTCACATCAACTAGGCGTATGAACGGTCTATGGAGATGCCCATTAATAGATATCAATGTGAGTGAGTAGGGATTGCCATGCAACGGATGCACTAGAGCTATAAGTGTATGAAAGCTCAAAAAGGAACTAAGTGGACGTACATCATGAAGAAAAATTCCAGTAGCTATATGAAGGTTAAAAAATAGGAGACTCTCTATCATGAAGATCATGGTGCTAGTTTGAAGCACAAGTGTGGGAAAAGGTAGTAGCAATGTCCCTTCTCTCCTTTCTCTCGTATTTTTGTTGTGGGCATCTAAGGCCTCTTTTATTCATTTTTTTATTTGGGCTTCGCTGGCCACTTTTATTTTTTTCATAAAGTCCAAAATCTCATCCCCACTTGTGAGGGAATCATAGCTTCCATCATCCTTTCCTCACATGGGACATGCTCTATTAATGATAATCATCACACTTTTATTTACTTACAACTCAAAAGAAAATTACAACTCGATACCTATGAAAAAATATGACTCTATATGCAATATGGAAGTGATGGTGCATGTCATAAAAGGAAACGCTGGAAGTTGCATGGCAATATATCTCGGAATGGCTATGGAAATGCCATAATAGGTAGGTATGGTGGCTGTTTTGAGGAAAGATATATGGTGGCTGTTTTTAGGAAAGTATATGGTGGTTGTTTTGAGGAAAGTGTTTGATATACCAGCAAAAGTTGTGCAGTAATAGAGAGGCTAGCAAAGGTGGAAGGGTGAGAGTGTGTATAATCCGTGGACTCAACATTAGTCATAAAGAACTCACATACTTATTGCAAAAGTCTATTAGTCATTGAAGCAAAGTATTAAATGCATGCTCCTAGGGGAGAGGTTGGTAGGAGTTAACCATCGCGCGCCCTCGACCCTCACACAAAGGTCGACAATCTATAAACAAGTCATGCTCCGACTTCCTTACATAATGGTTCACCATACGTGCATGCTACGGGAATCACAAACCTTTACACAAGTATTTTGACCAAATCACAATTACTTCCTAACATGTCTCTTAACATTACCATCTTTATATCTCCAAAATTTATGCAAGGAATCGAACTTCTCATAAATACTCAATGCACTTAATATGGAAGTTTATATTATATCCCTCTTGGATGCCTATCATATTAGAACTAAATTAATAACCTAGACCAATTACCATGGTGTTTTTAGAAACTCTCAAAATAATATAATTGAGGTACGAGAGTTCAAGTATTTCTATAAAATGCAAACACCACCGTACTCTAAAAGATATAAGTGAAGCACATAGAGCAAAATTGCCTAACTCAAAAGATATAAGTGAAGCACATAGAGTATTCTAGTAAATTCATGATTCAGCGTGTCTCTCTCAAAAGATGTGTGCAGCAAGGATGATTGTGGCAAACTAACAAGCAAAGAATCTTATCATACAAGACGCTCCAAGCAAAACACATATCATGTGGTGAATAAAAATATAGCCTCAAGTAACTTTACCGATGGATTGAAGACAAAAGAGGGGATGCCTTCCGGGGCATCCCCAAGCTTAGTCTCTTTGGCATCCTTGAATATGACTTGGGGTGCCTTGGTGATCCCCAAGCTTAGGCTCTTGCCACTCCTTATTCCATAGTCCATCAAATCTTTACCCAAAACTTGAAAACTTCACAACACAAAACTTAACAGAAAACTCGTGAGATCCGTCAGTATAAGAAAATAAATCACCACTTTAGGTACTATTGTGAACTCATTATTTATTTATATAGGTGTTATACCTACTGTAGTCTAACTTCTCCATGGCTCATACCACATGATACAACCCATAGATTCATCAAAATAGGCAAACAACTCAAAGAACACAGAATCTATCAAAAACAGAACAGCCTGTAGTAATCGTCATACTTCCTATACTTATGTAACTACAAACATTCTGAAAAATAGGAATACCTGAGAAATTTATATATCAATCTTGTGTAAAAAATTTAGACCCATTCAACGCTCTAAAAAAATAGAAAATTCCTGGACTGAGTGCAAAAGTTTCTGTTTTTCAGCAAGATCAAATCAACAACTGCCATAGATCACCCCAAAGGTTTTACTTGGATCAAACACTAATTAAAACACAAAAAGACAATTACTAAAGAAGTAATAATGTGGTAAACACTCAAAAATAGAAGCAAAAACATAACACTAAAATAAAATTGGGTTGCCTCCCAACAAGCGCTATTGTTTAACGCCCCTAGCTAGGCAAAACGCAGTAGATCTAGGTATTGTCATCTTTGGTATGCAATCCAAAAGTAGATATCATAATAGATTAATAAGGCAATCTTATTTTCTTTCTAGGTAAGTGTTACATGCCTTTCCTTAATGGAAATTGGAATCTAATGTTTCCTTCTTTCATATCAATAATTGCACCAATCGTTCTAAGAAAAGGTCTACCAAGAATAATAGGATATGTAGGATTCCAATCTATATGAAGAACAATGAAATCTACTGGCACATAATTCCTATTTGCAACAATAAGAAAATCATTAATCCTTCCCATAGGTTCCTTAATAGTGGAATCCGCAAGATGCAAATTTAGAGAGCAATCATCAAGATCATGGTAACCTAGCACATCACATAAAGTTTTCGGAATCGTGGAAACACTAGCAACCAAATCACACAAAGCATGGCACTCATAATCTTTGATTTTAATCTTGATAGTAGGTTCCCACTCATCATGAAGCTTTCTAGGAATAGAAACTTCTAACTCGAGTTTTTCTTCAAAAGATTTCATCATAGCATCAACTATATGTTTAGTAAAAGCCTTATTTTGACTATAAGCATGAGGAGAATTCATCATGGATTGCAACAAGGAAATAAAATCAATCAAAGATCAACTATCATAATTAAAGTCCTTGACATCCAAAAGAGTGGGTCATTGCTATTTAAAGTTTTGACCTCTTCAATCCCACTTTTATCAATCATAGCATTAAGATCTATAGACTCCAAATCATTGGGACGCCTTTTAACTAAAGTTGACTTATCTCCAGTACCATCATTATCAAGATTTATATTGGAAAACAAATATTCAATAGGATTCACATCAATCACTTTAAGATCTTCATCATTATTATCGCGAGAAAACACTTTTTCAAGCCATTCACGCTTACCACGTATTCTAGCGGTTCTTTCCTTACTTTCATCAATAGAAATTCTCATAGATTTTAAAGACTCATCAATATCATTCTTGGGTGGAGTATATCTAACTTTCAAAGAACCAATCTCAAGAGAAATTGTATCAATGTTCCTAACCAAATCTTCAATCTTGAGCACTTTTTCTTCAATAGTAGCATTAAAAACTTTTTGTGAGCCAATAAAATCTTTAACAATATTCTCAAGATCAGAGGGAATATTATTATAATTTCCATAGGAATTGTTGAAGGAATTACCATAATTATTAGAGGTGTTACTAGGAAACGGCCTAGGGTTGAAATTACCTCTATAGCATTGTTACCAAAATTGTTCCTACCAACAAAATTCGCATCCATAGATTCATTATTATTTCCAATCAAAGAAGACAAAGCCATATCATTAGGATCAATAGGATCACTCTTACTAGCAAACAATTTCGTCAATTCATCCATCTTTTCACTCAAAGTATTTATTTCTTCAATAGCATGCACTTTTTTACTAGTAGGAGATCTTTCGGTATGCCATTTAGAGTAGTTTGTCATGATATTATCTAGGAGTTTAGTAGATTCTCCTAACGTGATTTCCATAAAAGTACCACCAGCGACTGAATCTAAAAGATTTCTAGATGCAAAATTCAATCCCGCATAAAAAATTGTATAATCATCCATAAACTCAAACCATGTGCGGGGCAATTCCTAATCATTAATTTCGTCCTCTCCCATGATTGTGCAACATGCTCATGATCAAGTTGCTTAAAATTCATTATATCATTCCTAAGGTAGATGATCTTAGCAGGCGGAAAGTACTTGGAGATAAAAGCATATTTGCACTTATTCCATGAATCAATACTATTTTTAGGCAAAGATGAAAACCAAGTTTTAGCACGATCTCGTAGCGAGAACGGAAATAGCTTCAATTTAAGAATATCATTATCCACATCTTTCTTCTTTTGCATATCAAACAACTCAATTAAATTATTTAGATGGGATGCGCATCTTCACTAGGAAGGCCAGAAAATTGTTCTTTCATAACAAGATTAAGAAAGGCAGCATTGATTTCATAAGATTCCGCACTAGTGGCGGGAGCAATCGGAGTACTAATAAAATCATTATTATTAGTATTGGAAAAGTCACACAACTTGGTATTCTCAGACAACGTGACAAAGCAAACAATCAAGCACACAAGCAAACAAAAGGCAAATGAAAGAAGGGCGAATAAAAAGGCAAATCTTTTTGGTATTTTTCTGAAAATCGTCTTAGAAGTGGGGGAGAGGAAAATGAGAGGCAAATGGAAAATAAAGTAAATGAAAGATATGAGTTTGTTATGGGTACTTGGTAGCCTTGATCTTGACTTGCTTGTCGCCTCCCCGGCAACGGAGCCAGAAATCCTTCTTGCTACCTCTTGACCTTGTGTTGGTTTTCCCTTGAAGAGGAAAGGGTGATGCAGCGAACTAGATAAGTATTTCCCTCAGTTGTTGAGAACCAAGGTATCAATCCAGTAGGAGGAACAAGCAAGTCACGAATGGTTGCACCTACACAAACAATCAAACTCTTGCACCCAACGCTATAAAGGGGTTGTCAATCCCTTCACGATTATTTGCAAGGATTAGATCCGATAGAGATAGATGTAAACGAGAACGGAAAGTAAAAGGTAAATAAAGTGCAGCAAAGTATTTTTGGTATTTTTGGTTTATAGATCTAAAAGTATATTATGGAAAGTAGACCCGGGGGCCATAGGTTTCACTAGAGGCTTCTCTCTTGAAGTCAAATATCATGGTGGGTAAACAAATTACTGTCAAGCAATTGATAGAAAAGCGAATAATAATGTAGGTATCCAAGGAAATGATCATGCATATAGGCATCGCATCCATGTCAAGTAGACCGAAACGCTTCTGCATCTACTACTATTACTCCACACATCGACCGACTCCTGCCTGCATCTAGAGTATTAAGTTCATGAAGAACAGAGTAACGCATTAAGAAAGATGACATGATGTAGAGGGATAAACTCAAGCAATATGATGAAAACCCCATCTTGTTACCCTTGATGGCAACAATACAATACGTCCTTGCTGCCCCTATTATGTCACTGGGTGAGGACACCGCAAGATTGAACCCAAAACCAAGCACTTCTCCTATTGCAAGAATTACCAATCTAGTTGGCCAAACCAAACCAATAAATCGAAGAGACTTGCAAGGATATGAAATCATGAAAATAAGAATTCAGAGGAGATTCAAATAAGATTCATGGATAATCTGAACATAAACTCATAATTCATCGGATCTTGACAAACACACCACAAAACAGGATTACATCGGATAGATCTCCATGAAGATCATGAAGAACATGGTATTGAAGATCAAAGAGAGAGAAGAAGCCATCTAGCTACTAGCTATGGACCCATAGGTCTGTGGTGGACTACTCACGCATCATCGGAGGGGCAATGGAGTTGCTGTAGATGCCCTCCATGATCGAAACCCCCTCCGGCAGATTACCAAAAAAGGCTTCAAGATTGGATCTCTCAGGAACGGAGGCTTCCGGCGGCAGAAAAGTATTTGTGTGGCTCATTTTGGTGTTGGGGGAATATTTGGGAATTTATAGGCCGAAGATTAGGGTTAGGAGACCTGCCAAAGGTGACAAGCCTGCTAGGCGTGGCCAGGGAGCCCGCGCCTAGCAGGCTTGTGGCTCCCTGGCACCTCCCCTGTCATGCACTCCAAGCTTGATCGATTTGTTTCCTTCCAAAAAAATTCCTTCTGAAGGTTTTATTCCGTTTGGACTCCGTTTAATATTCCATATCTGCAAAACTCAAAAACAAAAAACAAAAATTGGCACTAGGCTCTAGGTTAATAGGTTAGTCCCAAAAATAATATAAAATAGCATATTAATGCATATAAAACATCCAAAACAGATAATATAATAGCATGCCATCAATAAAAATTATAGATACGTTGGAGACGTATCACTCGGCGACTTAGACCTCATGGCTCAGCAAGTTTTAGGCACGTGGGATTCCAAGGACCCACGGATGGCGGCTTATCGACAGGCGGTTGATATCATCGCTGGCCACTTCAAGGGTTATCAGGTGGATCACATTGACCGTCGGAAGAATGAGGCAGCTAATGCTATGTCAAGGCTGGGCTCTCAGCATAAGCCGGTGCCGTCTAACCTCTTCTTGGACATGTTGCATCACCCCTCTGTTAAATTATCTTCTTAGGAGGATCTAGCCATACCTGAACCGGAGGGGAAATTGGTGGCGGCTCTACATGCTATTCCTGACTGGACGTTACCTTATCTGGCGTATCTAACTCGGGGTGAGTTACCTGAGGACAAGACCTTGGCGAGGCAGATCATGAGGCGGTCTAAGTCTATGACCATAATCAATGGCAAGTTACACAAGTGCAGTGTGACCAGTGTTTTTCAGCGTTGTGTTTCCCCTGAAGAGGGTAAGGAGATTCCCAATGCGATACACGCCAGTGACTATGGTCATCACGCCATCTTACAATCTTTGGTGGCTAAAGATTTTCGGCACGGTTTCTTCTGGTTGACGGCTCACAAAGACGCAGAGAAATTGGTCGCCAAGTGCGATGGGTGTCAGAAATTTGGACGACGTGCTCATGTGTCGGCTCAAGAATTGCGGATGATTCCAATAACCTGGCTGTTTGCGGTCTAGGGGCTTGATATGGTTGGGCCTTTCAATATATATAAGGATAAGAAGACCCACATTTTGGTGGCGGTTGACAGGTTTACCAAGTGGGTCGAGGCAGAGCCGGTTAGCAAGTGTGATACGGCCACGGCGGTTCAGTTTGTCAAAAAGTTGATCTATCGTTTTGGTTACCCTCACAGTATCATCACGGACAATGGAAAAAATTTATTCAAGGGGGCTATGAAAGTGTTTTTGTGAAAGTGATCACATCCGGCTTGATGTTTCCGCCGTAGCCCATCTGCGGTCCAATGGTCAGGCGGAACGTGCCAATCAAGAGATCTTGAGAGGGATAAAGCCCCGGCTTATGGTTCCTCTAGAGCGAATGTCGGGTTGTTGGGTGGAGGATTTACCATCAGTTCTTTGGAGTATCAAAATCACCCCCAACAGGTCAACAGGCTATACGCCTTTCTTCATGGTTTATGGCGCAGAAGCCATTCTACCAAGTGATATTCTTCATGACTCACCTAGGGTGGCGGCTTACGTTGAAACTGACAATGAGACAGCGCGTCAAAATGCGTTGGATGCTTTGGATGAAGAGCGGGATCTTGCAGCAGCACGATCAACGATTTACTAGCAAGACCTGTGTCGCTAACATAGCCGCAGAGTCAAGACCCAGACGTTTCAAGAAGGAGACTTGGTGTTACATTTGATTCAAGATCAAACAGATATGCATAAGTTATCTCCCCCTGGGACGGACCTTTCATGGTCAGCAGAAATCTCAACAATGGGTCATATTACCTCATTGACATACGGGAGAGCAACGAGTCACGTACTTCCGGGCAAGAGACCAACAGGCCATGTAATATTGCTCATCTCCAGCCTTACTACATTTGAGTCCTTGACTCTCATCAATGTACATACATCCATCATTGTATCTACCTTTTCAATATAATAAACTTGGCATCCCTGCAAGATGGGGTTTCTATCGTTTCTTCAGACAAGATTGTGCAAGTGTTGATAATTTAACAGGTCACTTGGGGGCTTCCAACCCACCGGGTTTAGCTTTCATACACTCTTGACCAGGCTTCCTAGCCACAGCGAGACCGGGTTAAACATGCCTATTTGCACGATGTTACTGCAATAGGTGACCCACCAAACTCTTTCCAGTTAATCTCAACTTAAAGACCCTGAACTGGTCAATGTTCTTGACAGTCACTCTTGCCATGAGACCCTGTACTGGTTAAGGTTAAAACGGCGGCTTATGTCACGTGAGGGTCGGCTTACAGAAAGCGAGGATAAACTCACATGTTTGTTGTAGTCTCTCCGCTATGTGGCCCATTCGTACTCTTCTTCAGTCGATCTTTTTAAAAGACCCTGAAGTGTTTAAGGTTAAAACGACGGATTTATGTCACGTGAGAGCCAACTTATGGGCCTGGGGGTACTCATGCCAGGTCATAGTCTCTCCACTATATGGCTCCTTGTAGTCTTAAAAGTCAATCTTTGTAAAGACCATGAACTTGTTAAGGTTAAAACGACGAATCTGTGCCATGGAAGAGGCGACATATGAGGTTTGGGCGATCATGCATAAGTTTTTAACAAAAGAAAAGCAAGATCATGAAGAAAGAGAATTAACATCTTTGGGTTGAGCCTTTAAAGCCGCCTTAATACTGATGGAGAATATATTCTATGTCTTGTTTGTTATTGCAGGCCTTGTCTTTTATGATATGCCTCCATAAAGTGTGTAGAAAGATGATCATAGCCAGAAGGAAGTACGGATAAGCATATAAAGCTATTCAAACTCCAAAACGTGCACGATGGCACGATAGAGGCAATCCAGTTTTAGCTACGGCTATTACAAAAGCTCTTGAAGAGCCCAAAAATCTACGAACTTAAAGTTTTTTGAGTCAATTATAACCCAACGGATCAGCCAAGCCGGGTTACCTACATACAAGGGAAAATTGTTGAACTCGCCGCTGGGTCATCCTGTGCCGAGCCTTCGGTCTCTTCTGTCTGAAGGTTGTTCACATCCCAGTTGCAGTTCGTTAAGGCTTCAAACTGAGCTTCATCATCAAAGATGGGAGACGGGTCAATGTCAGGAGCAAAGAGGTGCTTACGGCGTGCAGGAATCAGGTCTCTGGCTTCAAAAGTCGTCCCTCGCACTCATTTGTTGGTCTCGTCATAGGCCGCCTGGTATGAAGACAAGTCAATCTCGGTGATGAGTGTGGATGCAAGTACTCATGAAGCCTTCATGCATTGGGCATAGTCTTCTTGAGTAAATTCTAAGTCGTCATCCTTTCGTGAAGGGAAGCCATCCATCATCTCTTCAGTAGTAAGCTCGAGAGCGAAGGCTAGTGGCCGGCTTAACGCGGACGTTGCGCCCTTACGGGCGGCTGATCTTTTTAGTTCTTCAATTTGCTTTGAGATGGTGGAGAAGACTTCTATAACCCCGTCATAAACTTGGGGATACCTTTTTCGGTCAGCACGGACTTGATAGTACAAAGGGTCCCGCGATACAGTTGTTCCGTCAGAGTGGCTTGCAAAGAAAATCAGATGTTGTAAGCCGCCTGGAGAGTTTTTTCAGCAAGCTAAGGAGTTTTTATAATTGACAAATGCTTACCAAAGACAGCAGCAGTCATGAGAGATATATGACGCTTGAGAGTGGACAATTCTTCTGTCACAGGCTTTAAATTTTTTTCTTAGTGTCTTCTGCATGTTTAATCACGGCGGCTTGTTCAGTTTCAACGGATTTTTTGAAAGCTTCAAAATCCGCCTTAACTTTTTCAAGCTCTATGACAGAGAGCCGCCATTTCTCTTCCGCCTCAGACTGGGCGGTCTGTTGTGAAGCCAAATTTTCTCTAAGGCCAGTCAGATCAGACTCGGCCGTGTTCAAAGCTTCCTGCATAGTGCAAACAAGCATCATAAGTTCTTTTCCAAGCCGCCAAGGTGACACATTGGTATTCAGAAGTGATGAAGCAGCAAAATTACAAGTCTCAAGCAGATTGCAAGCAATATACTTGACACTTGGGGGCTAATGTCTAATGCTTTTTCTCAATGGCTACAAAATCTGGAAGCCCCGAGTCATCTTCAGGAAGATAAGATGGCACTTGGAGCCTACACTTGGCGCTTTTTCAATAATAAGTTCTGGCTCATCATTTGCATAATGACCCGGACTTGGTAACTACACTTGGCATTCTAAGAAGTAAAGTTCCGACTCATCATTTACATAATGACCCAGACTTGGGGGTTACAGCTCGATCTTGTTCTAAATGAAGTATCGGCTCATTATTTGATATAATAACCCGTTACTTGGGGGGCTACATGCCGAGCTACTTGCAACATATGAAAAGTTGAAGACCCGGTCAGCTATTTTCAACACTAAACCAGATCTTGGGGGCTATATAAGGATATATGGAAAGGAAAAGTAGAAGAAGTACCTCATATTTTTGCTTCATCAATCCGACAAGTTTTTTCTCCATGTTCCGGCTTGTGGAGAGGCGGTTCAGATAACCAACATGTAATTCGTCAGGAGTCATGTCAGATTTCGGGCTCCACAAAACCCTCAAGGTTCGAACACAGGGGCATGTGCGAAGATCCCCTGCAGCTTCACCCTACCTCGCTCGCTACTCGATGATTACTACGGAGAACTCGCACGATGACGAGGAAGAAGATGGACATGGTGGTTTACCTAGGTTCGGGCCATTGGGAAGCGTAATACCCTACTCCTGATTTGGTGGATTGCCTCTCGGGGAGGTGTGGTGGATGAACTAGTACAATGGTTTCCAGCCTCGCGAGGGAGCTCTAGTGGTGTTCTTGGCTCTCTGCCTTGTCTTGTGGCTCGTCGAGTGGTTCCCCCGGATGGACTCGTCCTCTTCTATGGTGCGACCTAGCCTCTATATATAGAAGTGGCCCGGGTCCTCTTCCCTTATCACAATGGCAGGAAGGGATCCCACAACAGCGAGATTTGAAGGGGGCAGGAGTACATCCCCGCCCTGTCCAAAGGTGGTCTTTGCCTGCAAAGTTGTTGTCGATGATGTCGTGGTGGGCTCGACGATAACATCTGCCCTATGGGGCTCGTGGTCGTGGCCTTGTTGCACTGGAACGGAAACCTTTGGGAGGCGCTTTGGGAACCTGCGTACGTTGCTGCTCCCTTTGCACCAAAGGGGAAACTCCACCGCCTGGCGCGCTGGCGCCTGCCTGTCCTTCCCTGCATCATCTTTGACTCCTGAGGCCGAGTTCTGCATAGAGATCTCTGCTGCTTCGAAGGGGGCCTGACGAGGCCCATCCTTGCTGGTCTTGGTGTCGTTCTTCCTCGCGAGCCTGGGGTCCTCACGAGGGCCTTGTATTGGGTGGAACCGTGCCAGGCCGTGTCTGGCTGATGAGGTGGGCCATGTCCTGGGCCGCAGGCAGGCAGGTCTGGGTACCCCCATTCCCAGAACGCCGACAAGTCAGCTTCTCCAAACTAGGGAACTCAAAATCAATCGTCTCCCGCTCTGGTGAGGGCGCCTCATCCTTACTGATATGTTTTGCTAGCACATGAGAAGGATCTAGAGAATTGTAACCTAGTGACAGTAACTTCTTCTTGAGGAGTCACGTCTTCGGTTGTTGGTAAGGGACTGGGCGGATTAGGATCAACTTCCAGAGGAGCCTCCGGAGCCGACATATCAAAGTCAGACGGCTCAGTATGTGGAGAAACGTCCTCAGGGGCGCCTTTGTCAGTCTCAGAGGGCTCACCATGAGCTTCAGGGGAATCTGGCTTGGGGTTCTCCGGCTCTTGGGTGACAGGAGTGGTGGATGACCCGCTCACTTTCCTTTGTTTGGCTTGAGCCCTGTAGACAAAGATGTCATTTTACAAACAAAAGTAAGGATAAGAATATTAATATATGCTACGGAGTATAAAAGTACATACTCTGGGTTGATTTTAAGAGGAGGCAGCTTAGAGCCGGTTGAGTCGCCAGAAGAAGGGGGCGAGTCCTGAAAGGTTAAGATTGCGAAAACAAAGTAAGTTACAATACAAGAATAGTATATAGACAAAGGATTCAGTCGAAGGAGTACCTCAGTGCGCCCTTTCCGAGGAGCCGGATCATTTGTTAAGCTGGCCATGAGATCTTCAAAGTCGGTGCTTCGGGTGTGGCGTATGGTTTCATCTTGTTGTTTCTTCAAAACAAAGTCGAGATCCAAGTGAGCTAAAGGGCGTGAACGTTTTACCTTATGAACAGCCTGCCATATTCTCTTTACTGGTAAAGGTTCTGAGTCGGAGGAGACAGTAATTACCTCTACAGCATCAGCATGACTTGTCTTTGGTCCCTCCTCAGAATAATCAGCGTCAATGAGTTGCATAAAGAGGAGACCAAGGGAGTCAAGTTCTACCTCTGAGTCATTAAGTTGGAGCAATTCAGCAGCAGATTGTTTCTTCCTGCGACCCGTCGTGCCCGTAGTACCTGTAGTACGGGTCTTGGTTTCCTTCACCTTTTTCTTGGGGACAGGGACATATTTTTTCTTCGAAAAGGTGGATTTGGCCTGCATATGAGTCAGAGGATTAGAAAAAGTATAAGATACAAGGTTATGAGAAAGCAGACAGTTTATTCAAAAAGATGTTTACCTCTGGAGCCGGGTTAAGAGCACAAAACGGCTTTAACCCGGTCTGGTTACATGTGGCTTGAGGCTCTCCAAGCAGAGACTTTACAATGGTGTTGAGATCCTTCTCCTTCAAGGGGGTCCAGGTGAAGTACATTGGATCGCTCACTTCACCAGAATATTCACACATTAACTTCTCCCGCCGGCTTAGCGGCATGATCCTCCAGCTAACCCAGCAGCGGGTCAAATCCACACCAGTTAGCCCATTGACTAGCAGAGCACCAATCTTCAGAAAGGCCGAAGCATATTTGACACGCTCTGTGGCACTCATCCGTTCAGGAAGCTTTGTGTTGCAGAGCCGGAAGGGGTGATAACCCAGCAGAGGATTTTCATCAGCCGGGGAGGTGTCCTTGCAATAAAACCAGGTCCGATTCTAGTCTTTGGGATGACTGGGCTGAACAGCTGCAGGGAAAGCCATAACCCTCCGCCTTTGGATTGACACCCCTCCAAGCTCAAGACTCGTCCCGGCTGCCAGTTCAGTCTGGCGGTTCATATAGAAGAAATCCCTAAGAGGTCCGCTATGGGCTCCTCCTACAGGTAAACCTCACACAGGACTTGAAATTGACATAAGTTGGTGACGAAATTGGGGCCAATATCTTGAGGATGAAGCTTGTAGAAGTTCAAGGCGTCTCGGAAGAATTTTGACCCGGGCGGTGAGAAGCCATGGAGAAGGTGATCCGTGAACACAACTACTTCTCCTTCCAGAGGCACGGGTCTGACCTCTTTTCCAGGAGCACGCCAATGAACGCATCCTGAGCCGGCAGGACTCCCATAGTCACTAACTCCTTTATGGAAGTTTCAGTAACCCCAGAGGCGACCCAGTCACACGAAGTGGGGGATTTATCCATAACGGTGGGTTAAAAACTCTGAGAAAATGCAAGGTCAAGGCAGGTCAAGAAAAAACCTAGCAGTAAGGGGAGACAAAGCTAAGACGGAAATTGTGATCGGCGGGTTATGCTGGTATTCTAAGCCGCCATCTGTTCTGAGACCAAGGCAAGTAAAAATGGCTGCTACATGAGCCGACAATACGATGGTGGGTTAAAGAGACAGCTAGTACCGAAAATTTTCATGAAGTGTTGACAAACAAGTTCTGATGATAACAGCAGCTATGGCAAGATCTACGGGCAAGAACAAAATGAAGAGTATTCTAGACCTAAATAGGGGGCGGAAGAACAGACAGTTCATGCATTGGTTTCTAGCTAGATTTCTAATCTACGATGAGCGGAGATACATGTTGAATAGAGTTCTACGTCGGAGGCCTGATGTTTGGGGGCCCGAAAAGTGTTCTATCTACCGATCCTCAGTGATTGCTCTGGCGAGGAGCGGCGAACGCAGAGGAACGACGGCGAGCTAATGTAGATCTAAGAAGGGGAGAGGAACTAACCTGACGAGCATGAAGGAGATGGCCGAAACGCCGATGAGTTCTGGTCTGATCAGGTTGATGCAGCGGCCTTGGTCGGTGAAGAAGAGGAAGGACGGCGACGACGGCGAAGCTTCAGTTGCACGAGCACTGGAGGAAGAAGATGAAGAGAGATGGTGGCGGCGGGGAGGAGAAAAGAAATGGGACCCCCTCCCTTGCCTATTTATGAGATGGGACAGCCACATTCCACACGAGAATCGAGGAGGCGCAATGATGATTAACCAAAGGAGATGCCTCGATTTTCGGGATGACCGTTTAATAAGATGATATGTGGTGACGTCACAGAATCTTTTTGACGTGTCCAAGATGACGGCATCTGTGTTTATGGCGGGTTATGAAGTTTCTCTTTCAGGTAACGAAGATGTGAGACTCGTCATCAAATGAACTCGAAGATTGACATGAACAGGTTCAAATCAATCTGGGGCCTAATGCTGGGGACATAACCCCGTGACAAGACCTGTCCAGGAGGGGTCAGGTCACGCCTGGCGGCTCATGATCAAGACCCTTAAAGTGGGCCTGAGGATTTAAGACAAGACTACATGATGACTTACCATATGGGCCAAGATGGAGGCCCGGAAACGGAAGATGGCGCGAGACCCGGGCGTGCAAGCCGCCCGGAGACGGCTTGCCCACGAAGGCAAGGCGGCTTAGAGATAAGATCGGACACCTTGTGTAAGTCGGTCTGGACTCTTGTAACCCCAGGGCCTCGATCTACCTATATAAAGGCGAGTCCCTGCGGCGGCTTAGGGGAGAAAACAATTGATCGATAGCTAGGTCAAGAAAATCCGCTCCCTTGTAATCGATACCCAATCAATACAATACAAAGAAGGATGTAAGCTTTTACCTCTTTCCAAGGGGCCGAACCTGGGTAAACCCGTGTCTCTCGTCCCGATCAACCCCTTTGAGTCCACCGCCTTAGCGATGACCTCGAACCTAAGTCCCAGGACATCTGCCGTGACAAAACCACGAAAGGAATCTTGCGGAGGGTTGGGCCCGGACCTTGATCCGAAGTGTACCTATGGGCTGGCCTATCACAGCTAGGTGAAAATGTCCATCGGTCATTGATAACCCACAACTGTAGGATATTGTTTGTAGCCTCTTTCGATAAGTAAGAGTGTCGAACCCAACGAGGACCTAAAGGTAGAGCTAATATTCTCTCAAGTTCTATCAACCACTGATACAACTCTATGCACGCTAACGCTTACTTTACCTAGAACAAGTATGAAACTACTTTGTGGGAAGGAAACTTGAAGTACTTAGTTGGTGTAATAGATAGGTTTGCAAGATAATAAAGAACAAAGAAATAAAATCTAGGTGTTCTTTTAATAAAGAACAATAAAGTAAATATAGCTAGTGTGGAAAAGTGGTGATAGGAATTGCGAGGTTGTCCTAGGCAATCGATAACTAGATCGGTAATCATTATTGTAGTTTTATATGAGGGAGAGGCATGATGTGACATACTTTCCGCGCTTGGATCATATGCACTTATGATTGGAACTCTAGCAAGCATCCTCAACTACTAAATATCATTAAGGTAAAACCCAACCATAGCATTAAACATCAAGTCCCCTTTGCTCCCATACATAAGCAACCCCCTTACTCGGGTGTAAGCTTCTATCACTTTAGCCACCCACTATAAGAGAATCATGAACATATTGCAACACCCTCGAGCGTGAATCTTTCACGTGTGCACCTTACGGAAAGCACCTTAGGATAGCACCAAAATAAACCACGCATCTCAAACCAATTAAGATCATCAATCAACTCATAGGACAACAAGGAACTACTCAAACATCATAGGATAGGCACACATCAATGGGTAATAATATATAGCATAAAACACCATGTTCAAGTAGGCGGTACAGCGGGATACGGGAGAGTGGACCGATGTAGATAGATGAGGGAAGGTGATGGTGGTTGTGATGACAGCTTTGAAGTTGTTGGTGTAGATTGTCGTCACGCTGGTTGCCCCGGTGGCCCTCCGATGCCGCCGGGAGAGAGGGGAGAGAACCCCCCCTCCTTCTTCTTATTCCATGGCCTCCTCCCTAGGTGGGAGGAGGGTTTCCCCTCTGGTTCATGGCTACCATGGCTCCCATAGGGCAGCAGCCCCTCCGAAATTGGATCTCTCTGTGTTTCTCTCATGTTTTTGCGACTGTTTTTGGACCCTTTCACCGTTTCTTAAATATCAGGAGATCCGTAACTCCGATCGGGCTGAAATTTCGAGGGGGCTCTTATCGCGAAAATATCTTTCTTGCAGATAAAGGAGAGCATCAACGAACTTAAGGGAGGACCACCAGCCATCAAGCCGCTCCACCCCCTAGTGGCGCGGTGAGATATGTGGTGGGACCCTAGTGCATCGTCTTGCCTTGATTTCGACGCCCAAAATTCACATATATTCCGAAAAAACTGTAAATTTTTATCATGTTTGGACTTTGTTTGATATGGAATTTCTACGAAACAAAAACACAAAAAAAAGAACTAGCACTGGGCACTAGGTAAGTAAGTTAGTCCCAAAAATATTATAAAATGTTACCAAAAGTATATGAAAGTTGTAGAATATTGGCATGAAGCAATCAAAAATTATAGATATGGCAGAGATGTATTAGCATCCCCAAGCTTAATTATTAATCGTACTCGAGTAGGTAAATGATAAAAAGGTAACTTTTGATGTGGAATGCTACCTAACATAATCCTGGACAAATTTCTAATCATGGCATGAATATTAAGATATAAGTGATTCAAGGCAATAGTCTAACAAAAAGACATCCATACTCAGGTTTACTTAGCAACAATCATGTCCTTTCAAAATAGCAACGCCAAAGAATGTTATCCCTACAAAATCATATAGCCTGTCATGCTTGGCCTTCCTAGCATAAAGTATAAATCATGAGTACCCCGATGTAAAACCAAGCAATTGGATCGTACTTTTTCAATGTGCATCAACTTTTTATTCTTCACACAATACATGAGCTTGAACCATGTACTTAGCATAAGGGTGGGAACAGAATATGGTGGTATATATCAAAAGGGTTGAAAGTGGAGGAGAAAGTCTCGCATCAACTCGGCATATCAACGGTCTATGGAGACGCCCATCAATAGATATCAATGCGAGGAGTAGGGATTGCCATGCAACGGATGCACTAGAGTTATAAGTGTATGAAAGCTCGACTGAAGCTAAGTGGGTGTGCATCCAACTTGCTTACTCATGAAGGCCTCGGGCATTTGAGGATGCCCATCATCAGAATATACAAGCCAAGTTCTATAATGAAAAATTCCCACTAGCATATGGAAGTAACACAACAAGAGACTCTCTATATGAAGAACATGGTGCCACTTTGAGGCACAAGTATGGTAAAGGATAGTAGCAAAGTCCCTTCTCTCTTTTTATCTCATTTATATATATTTCATGGTGGGCTTTTTTTCTTTTTTCGCCTTCCCCATTTCATTTTTATGGTGGGCTCATTTGGCCTCCCCCATTTTTATTTCATTTTTTGTCTCGAGTCTCATCCCGACTTGTGGGGGAATCATAGTCTCCATCATCCTTTCCTCACTAGGACAATGCTCTAATAATGATGATCATCACACATTTATTTACTTACAACTGGATATGAAGAACTGATAGGATGATATGAGTCTATATGAATGCCTCTGGTAGTGTACTAGGATGTGCAATGATCTAGCGTAAAAAGATATCAAAAAACGGACAAGCCATGTAAATATCATGCTAGCTATCTTACAATCATGCAAAGCAATATGACAATGGAAATACAAGTCATATGAAGTGACGATGAAAGTTGCATGGCAATATATCTTGGAATGGCTATGGAAATGCCATGATATGTACGTATGGTAGCTGTTTTGAGGAAGATATAATGAGGCTTATGTGCAACAGAGCGTATCATGTCATGGGGTTTGGATGCACCGGCGAAAGTTGCACCGATCCTCGAGGTGAGAATGGTCAAGGCACGATGCCAAAGAGGCTAGCTAAACATGAATAGGTGAGATTGCGTATGTCCATGGATTCACGTTAGTCATAAAGAACTCATATACTTATTGCAAAAATTTATTAGTTTTATCACAAATAAATGTACTGCTCGCATGATCCTAGGGAAGAGGTTGGGAGGAGTTAACCATCGCCCGCCCCCGATTCAACAGCACAAAGGATTTCAATCAAGGATAAATTATTCTCCAATCTTCATCGCATAATTAGAGACTATACGCGCATCCTTCGGGAATCACAAACCTTATCATCATTATTCTTACTAATCCACAATCATCTACTAGTGCACCCACATATTAATATCTTAATATCGCAAAACTATTGCAGGGAACCAAACATATCATATTCAGTGATCTACAAGTTTTATGTAGGATTTTATGACTAATCATGTAACTAACCAATTCCCGTTGACTCTCTAAATAGGTATAAGTGAGGCATGAGAGTTTTATTCTTTATACAAAAGACCTGTACATGCTCCAATAAATATAAGTGAAGCAAAAGAGCATTCTACAAATAACTGTTTTTTATATGTAGAGAAAAAGGCATCCAACTTCAAATGATATAAGTGAAGCACATAAAGCATTTTATAAAGCCATACTCAAAAGATATAAGTGAAGTGCAAAGAGCATTCTATAAATCCACCATGGACTTTCCCAAACCAGCATGGTGCATTTATAAAAGGAAAATAAAAGGCACACGGCGCTCCAAGAATTTACGCATATCATGTGAACAAAACAAAAACCGAAACATACCGATAGTTGTTGAAGAAGAAAGATGGGATGCCTTCTGGGGCATCCCCAAGCTTAGATTCTTGAGTCTCCTTGAATATTTGCTTCGTGTGCCTTGCGCATCCCCAATCTTGAGCTCTTGCCTCTCCTTATTCTACTCATATCAATACCTCCTCGATCCACACAAAACTTGAAAAAACTTTTATTAGAAATGTTAGTACATAATCATCAAATCTCATCATGTCCTACCATAACATTATTTCATAAATATAATCTAACATTACCCACTATGAGCTATCACAATTCTATGGCTTCCAAGTCTATGAGGCTCAACAAGAATTCAAACATAAGCACGCAAAGCAACTATAACAGCAATCTGTGAAAAACAGGACAATCTGTAAAGATGCAGATGGATACCATACTTATGTAACTCACAAAATTCTGAAAAATTAGTACGTGGTAGAGAATTTGTATAAAAGTACTGTGTAAAAATTTCGTAATGTTTTTACATTCCAGTAAAATATGAAAAATCAAACACTATAGACAAAGTTTCTGTTTTTGCACAACATATATCAAACAAGCAATTTAAACATCCTAAAGGTAATTCTTGGGACATTATTTTTATAATAAAATGGATATATACAAGGGATAATTATTATTTTTTTGAAAAGTTTTTGTAATCAAGATTCACAAAGTTTCCATGGGCATGAACAAAGTTCAAGGCTAGCCCCCATCAACGGTGCTCGTCCTTCTCACTTTCACTTTTCTTTTGGAAAAATATTTTAAGTTACCCACTTTATTTTTATTTTATTGTTTGAAAAGCACACAACATAAATAAATGACTCTCTAAAACTTTTGGGTTGTCTCCCAAGCAACGTTTTCTTTAAAGACATTAAGCTAGGCATATAGTGCTCAAGTAATTGATCCACCCGAATCCCAAGGTATATCAAAGACAATTTTAATTAACAATGATTTGAAATTTATTAGTGAGCACAAAGTGATATATATCATGTAACAAAAAAGTCTAAATCTTTTCCTATGCATTGGCGTGTCATACAAGAACAATTTATGCACATCAAGTAAAGGCCAATACATAGCATAAGTAGTTTCTTGCAATTTTATCATATTGGAAACATAGAGAGGTGAAGATTTGGTTCCTCTCTCATAATAATTGCAAGTAGTAGCACAAATCACATGCATATTATATTCATCAAAATCATCATGTGTGATAGTAAGACGTGGCCCATCAATATAATCCTTAATAAGTGCAAACTTCTCTGGTTTAGTGTAGTTGGGAGAATTCAAAAAGATAATAGGACTATCATGTGTGGGTGCAATAGCAACAATTTCATGCTTAACATAAGGAATATAGCAAGTTCATCTCCATAAGCATAATTCATATTGGCATTATGGCCACAAGCATAGCAAGCATCAAGTTCATCAAAAAGGGATATTTCAAATGAATCCAAGGGATCATAGCAATCATCATAACATTCATCCTTCGGTATGTGCGAAGGGAAATTAAACAATGTATGAGTTGAAGAGTTACTCTCATTAGAAGGTGGGAACGGGTAGCTAGTCCCCTCTTCCTCCTTTTGTTCTTCGCTCTCCTTCTCATCTTTCTCATCTAATGAGCTCACGGTTTCAGCAATTTCTTCTTCCATAGATTCCTGCAAAATTTTAGTCTCTTCCAAGGCAGCGGACATTCTCCCAATAAATTCAATAATATCAGCATTGTATTCATAATTATCATAGAAATATTTAAGTATGGCAAAAAAATCAGATTTGTAAGAAACATCATCACAATTTTCAAGCAAAGAAGCAATTTCATACGCTCCTTTAAAAGCAACAAATTCTTCTATTCGTTCCACATCATAGTAATCATATATACCATTGGCATAAGGAGATAAGGTTTCATTATCATTAAATAAACATTGAAAGGGGAGGTGTGGAGCATCTATCTTAGAGCAACAAGTATAATCACATTTCAAGCATGCATCCCAAGCAAACCAACGCAATATTGTAATTTGATCCCATAAGTGTTTCCCTTTTTGAGATAAGCGATAATACCTAAATTACTCACGTTGATTCAAAGTGTCTCCCATTATAAATTTCAATGGGTATTTATCGGGATTATCAAAGGATTCATTCACGCATTTCACATAACGAGCATCGGGGGTTTTAGGAGGTTCCCCATCTCCATGAGTAGCAAGTACCACTAATGTTTTTGGTGTTTCGTGTTCCATATCCATAACTAAAGATATAAAACAAATAATAACAGAAAATAAAACAACTAATAACAGAAAATAAAAATTACTTAGTGATAAAGCAAACAATCACACACGATGATATTAACCACTATTATATTGTTCCGCGGCGACGGCGCCAAAAAAAGGTCTTAGTAACCCATAAGTGTAGGAGATCGTTTGTGGCCTTTTTCGATAAGTAAGAGTGTCGAACCCGACAAGGACCTAAAGGTAGAATTAATATTCTCTCAAGTTCCATCGACCATCGATACAACTCTGCACACACTAACGCTTACTTTACCTAGAACAAGTATGAAACTACTTTGCGGGAAGGAAACTAGAAGTACTTAGTATGTGTAATAGATAGTTTTGCAAGATAATAAAGAACATGGAAATAAAAGTTAGGTGTTGTTTTAATAAATAACAATAAAGTAAATTTAGCGAATGTGGAAAAGTGGTGATAGGAATTGCGAGATTTTCCTAGGCAATCGATAACTAGATCGGTAATCATTATTGCAGTTTTATATGAGGGAGAGGCATGAGCTAACATACTTTCCATACTTGAATCATATGCACTTATGATTGGAACTCTAGCAAGAATCCGCGGCTACTAAAGATCATTAAGGTAAAAGTAAAACCCAACCATAGCATTAAACATCAAGTCCCCTTTACTCCCATATGTAAACAACCCCCTTAGTCGGGTGTAAGCTTCTGTCACTCTAGTCACCCACTATAAGAAAATCATGAACATATTGCAACACACTCCGGCGTGGATCTTTCACGTGTGCGCCTCATGGAAAGCACCTTAGGACAGCACCAAAATAAACCATGCAACTCAAACCAATCAAGATCATCAATCAAACCATAGGACAAAAAGGAACTAGTCAAACATCATAGGATAGCCACACATCATTGGATAACAATATATAGCATAAAACACCATGTTCAAGTAGGGGGTACAGTGGGATGCGGGAGAGTGGACCGTTGTAGATAGATGAGGGAAGGTGATGGTGGTGGTGATGACGGCGGGGCGAAGTTGTTGGTGTAGATCGCCATCACGATGGTTGCCCCGACGGCCCTCCGGAGCCACCAGGAGAGAGGGGGAGAGAACCCACCTCCTTATTCTTCTTCCTTGGACTCCTCCCTAGGTGGGAGGATGGTTTCCCCTTTGGTCCATGGCCGCCATGGCTCCCGGAGGGCAGCAGCCCCTCCGAGATTGGATCTCTCTCTCTCTCTCTCTCTCTCTGTTTCTCTCCTGTTTTCGCGACTGTTTTCAGACCCATTCACTATTTCTTAAATATCCGGAGATCCGTAAATCCGATAGGGCTAAACTTTTGAGGGGGTTTTATCACAAAAATATCTTTCTTATGCCTAAAGGAGAGCATTAACCGACTTAAGGGGGATCACCAGCCATCAGGCCACGCCATGCCCTAGTGGCGCGGTGGTATATGTGGTGGGGCCCTGGTGCATCGTCCTTCTTTGATTATGATGCCCAAAATTCACATATATTCCAAAAAAATCTCCATAAATTTTTATTGTGTTTGGAGTTCGTTTGATATGGAATTTTTGCGGAACAAAAAACACACACAAAACATGAACTGACACTGGCACTGGGTAAGTAAGTTAGTCCCAAAAATATTATAAAATGTTGCCAAAAGTATATGAAAGTTGTAAAATATTGGCATGATGCAATCAAAAATTATAGATACGATGGAGACGTATCATTCATACCCCGTCCGATGAAACTCAAAGGCCTAGATCTGTTCGGTCAACAGTGCCACAGTTAGACGAGACGGGGTACTTGGGGGTAGCAATGCCGCCAGGTCTTGCGTTGGGCCCTCTTACACGTTTGGGAGTGTGCTGGTAGGTGCAAGCACCGGGCACGTGGCCCCGTAGTGTGACCCCCCTCACAAACGTCGTTGTCACCGTCACACGTATGGTGGAAACAGCCACGTCGGCGAGACACAGAGGGAATCTTGCGGTCGGTTGGCCCCGGACCTTGATACATAGTGTACCTATGGGCTGGCCTATCATAGCCAGGCGAAAATGTCCATCGGTCAAACCCCGTCTAGCGGAAGTCAAAGGCCTAGATCCGGACGGTCAACGGTGCAAGGGTTAGATGGGAACGGGTGCTTGGGGGTAGCAATACCGCCAGGTTTTGCGCTGGGCCCTCTTACATATCTGGAAGTCTGGTGGTAGTTGCAAGCACCCGACACGTGGCTCCGTAGTGTAACCCCCCTCACGGACGGCGTTGTCGCCCTAGTAACGTCCGAGAGGGAAAGTTTCCTGATGAGAAAAGTATGAACACATGTATAGCATGTATGTATGTGTAATAAAAAAAGAAATAATTCCCTAAAAATCTTAATAAATTAAAAAGAAAGAAATGAAAGTACCTATGCCGACGGCTATGCCGTCGGCATAGATTGCCACGAGGCACCAACACTATGTCGACGGCTAGGCCGTCGGCATAGCCTGGCCTTATCCACTCGAGTCTCCCTCCTCTCCACTCATTCTATCTCGCTCTCGCTCTCTCAATCTTCTCTCACTATCTCTCGTGCCTGCATACACCGTCGCCACCCTCTCCGCGCCCGCGCTGCCGCCACCCGACCCACAACCGTAGCTGCCACCGTCTTCGCGAGCATTACCGTCGCCGCCCCCTCCCGTGTCAGCTGCCCATGCCGCACTCCGCCTCACCCCCGGCCCCGACCGGCGACCCTGTGCCCCCGGACCCCGCCCGACCTCCCCGCGCCCCCTCCCGACGGCGACTCCGGCCGGCCCACCGTGCCTTGCCTGTTGGGAGACGTAGTAGTAAATCAAAAAAATTCCTACATGTCACCAAGATCTATCTATGGAGAAACCAGCAACGAGCAAAGGGGAGTGCATCTTCATACCTTTGAATATCGCAAAGCGGAAGCGTTACTAGAACGCAGTTGGTGGAGTCATACTTGCAGCGATTCAGATCGCGGTGGAATCCGATCTAAGCGCTGAACAACGGTGCCTCTGCGTTCAACACACGTGTAGCCCGGTGACGTCTCCTACGCCTTGATCCAGGAAGAAGGAAGGAGAGATTGAGGGAGAGCTCCGACAGCACGACGGCGTGGTGACAGTGGAGCTATGTAGTCTCCGGCAGGGCTTTGCCAAGCACTACGGAGAACGAGGAGAGGGAGGAGTAGGGCTGTGCCGTGGGAGAGAGAGATGCGTGTCCCCGGCTACCCCAAGGGCTCCACTATATATAGGAGGAGGAGGGAGGGTTGCGCCCTAGGGTGGTGCAGCAGCCCTAGATGGCCATCTGGCCGGCGGCCAGAGAGGGACAGGGGTGCGACAACCCTAGGGTGGGCCTTAGGGCCCATCTACTCTAGGGTTTGCCCCCTCCACCCTTGAGCTACGCCTTGCGCCCTTGTGGGGGCATACCAGCCCACCTAGGGGCTGGTTCCCTCCCACTTGTGGCCCATGCAGCCCTCTGGTGTTGGTGGCCCCACTTGGTGGACCGCCGAAACCCTTCCGGTGGTTCCGATACGTTACCGGTAATGCCTGAAACACTTCCGGTGGCTGAAACCTCACTTCCTATATATGAATCTTTACCTCCGAACCATTCCGGAACTCCTCATGACGTCTGGGATCTCATCCGGGACTTCGAACAACCATAGGGAACCACATACACTATTTCCCTATAACCCTAGCGTCATCGAACCTTAAGTGTGTAGATCCGACGGGTTCGGGAGGCACATAGACATGACCGAGACACCTCTCCGGTCAATAACCAACAACGGATCTGGATACCCATGTTGGCTCCCACATGCACCACGATGATCTCATCGGATGAACCACGATGTCGGGGGTTCAATCAATCCTGTATACAATTCCCTTTGTCTAACGGTATGATACTTGCCCGAGATTCAATCGTCGGTATCCCTATACCTTGTTCAATCTCGTTACCGGCAAGTCTCTTTACTCGTTACGTAACACATCATCCCATGACTAAATCCATAGTCACATTGAGCTCATTATGATGATGTCTTACCGAGTGGGCCCAGAGATACCTCTCCGTCAAACGGAGTGACAAATCCCAGTCTCGATTCATGCCAACCCAACAGATACTTTCGAGGATACCCGTAGTATACCTTTATAGCCACTCAGTTACGTTGTGACGTTTGGCACACCCAAAGTATTCCTACATTATCCGGGAGTTTCACAATCTCATGGTCTAAGGAAACGATACTTGACATTAGAAAAGCTTTAGCAGACGAACTACACGATCTTGTGCTATGCTTAGGATTGGGTCTTGTCCATCACATCATTCTCCTAATGATGTGATACCATTATCAACGACATCCAATGTCCATGGTCATGAAACCTTGACCATCTATTGATCAACGAGCTAGCCAACTAGAGGCTCACTAGGGACATGTTTTGGTCTATGTATTCACACATGCATTACAGTTTCCGGTTAATACAATTATAGCATGAACAATAGACAATTATCATGAACAAGTAAATACAATAATAACCATTTTATTATTGCCTCTAGGGCATATTTCCAACAGTCTCCCACTTGCACTAGAGTCAATAATCTAGTTACATTGTGATATATCGAACACCCATAGAGTTGTGGTGTTGATCATGTTTTGCTCGTGAGAGAGGCTTAGTCAACGGATCTGCGACATTCAAATCCGTATGTACTTTACAAATATCTATATCTCCTTCCTGAATGTAATCGCGAATGGAGTTAAAGTGGCGCTTGATGTGTCTTGTCTTCTTGTGAAACCTGGGCTCCTTCGCAAGGGCAATAGCTGCAGTGTTGTCACAGAATAGCGTCATCGGGCCCGACGCATTGGGAATCACTCCTAGGTCGGTGATGAACTCCTTCATCCAGACTCCTTCCTTTGCTGCTTCCGAAGCAGCTATGTACTCCGCTTCACATGTAGATGCCGCCACGACGCTTTGCTTGCTGCTGCACCAGCTGACTGCCCCTCCGTTCAAAATATACACGTATCCGGTTTGTGACTTCGAGTCATCCGGATCTGTGTCGAAGCAAGCATCGATGTAACCCTTTACGACGAGCTCTTCGGCGCCTCCATATACGAGAAGCACGTCCTTGGTCCTTTTCAGGTACTTCGGGATATTCTTGACCGCTGTCCAGTGTTCCGCTCCGGGATCACTTTGGTACCTCCCTACTAAACTTATGGCAAGGTTCACATCAGGTCTGGTACACACCATGGCATACATAATAGAGCCTATGGATGAAGCATAGGGGATGACACTCATCTCTTCTCTATCCTTTGCTGTGGTCAGGCATTGAGTCGTACTCAATCTCACACCTTGTAACACAGGCAAGAACCCCTTCTTGGACTGATCCATATTGAACTTCTTCAATATCTTGTCAAGGTATGTGCTTTGTGAAAGACCAATGAGGCGTCTCGATCTATCTCTCTAGATCTTGATGCCTAATATCTAAGCAGCTTCTCCAAGGTCCTTCATTGAAGAACACTTATTCAAGTACGCATTTATACTTTCCAAGAGTTCTATATCATTTCCCGTCAACAATATGTCATCCACATATAATATGAGGAATGCTACAGAGCTCCCACTCACTTTCTTGTAAATACAGGGTTCTCCATAAACCTGTATAAACCCAAATGCTTTAATCACCTCATTAAAGTGAATGTTCCAACTCCGAGATGCTTGCGCCAACCCATAGATGGAACACTGGAGTTTGCATACCTTGTTAGCATTCTTAGGATCGACAAAACCTTCCGGCTGCATCATATACAATTCTTCCTTGAGGAAACTGTTAAGGAATGTTGTTTTGACATCCATTTGCCAGATCTCATAATCATAAAATGCGGCAATTGCTAACATGATTTGGACGGACTTCAGCATCGCTACGGGTGAGAAAGTCTCATCATAGTCAACTCCTTGAACTTGTCGATAACCCTTAGCAACAAGCCGAGCCTTATAGATGGTCACATTACCATCCGCGTCAGTCTTCTTCTTAAAGATCCATTTATTTTCTATGGCTCACCGACCATCGGGCAAGTCCATCAAAGTCCATACTTTGTTCTCATACATGGGTCCTATCTCGGATTTCATGGCTTCAAGCCATTTGTTGGAATCTGGGCCCGCCATTGCTTCTTCATAGTTCGAAGGTTCATCGTTGTCCAACAACATGATCTCCAGGACAGGATTGTCGTACCACTCTGGTGTGGAACGTGTCCTTGTGGACCTTCGAGGTTCAATAGCAACATGATCTGAAGTTTCATGATCATCATCATTAACTTCATCTCCAACCGGTGCAGGCTCCACAGAAACAGCTTCCCATGATGCGCTACTTTCCGGTTCGAGTAGAGGTACGTTTACCTCATCAAGTTCTATTTTCCTCCCACTTACTTCTTTCGAGAGAAACTCTTTATCTAGAAAGGATCCATTCTTGGCAACAAAGACTTTGCCTTCAGATCTGAGGTAGAAGTTATACCCAATAGTTTCTTTGGGGTATCCTATGAAGACGCACTTTTCCACTTTGGGTTTGAGCTTCTCAGGTTGAAGTTTCTTCACATAAGCATCACATCCCCAAACTTTTAGAAACGACAGCTTAGGTTTCTTTCCAAACCATAGTTCATACGGTGTCGTCTCAACGGACTTAGACAGTGCCCTATTTAAAGTGAATGCGGCAATCTCTAATGCATATCCCCAAAATGATAGAGGTAAGTCGGTAAGAGACGTCATAGATCGCACCATATCCAATAGAGTGCGATTACGACGTTCATACACACCATTTTGCTAAGGTGTGTCAGGCGGCATGAGTTGTGAAACAATTCCACATTTCCTTAGGTGCGTACCAAACTCGTGACTCAAATATTCTCCGCCACGATCAGATCGTAGACACTTTATTTTCCTGTCACGTTTATTCTCTACCTCACTCTGAAATTCCTTGAACTTTTCAAAGGTTCCAGACTTGTGTTTCATTAAGTAGACATACCCATATCTGCTCAAGTCATCAGTGAGGGTGAGAACATAAGGGTAGCCACCACGAGCCTCAACGCTTATTGGACCGCATACATCGGTATGTATTATATCCAACAAGTCAGTTGCTTGCTCCATTGTTCCGGAGAACGGAGTCTTGGTCATCTTGCCCATGAGGCATTGTTTGCACGTGTCAAATGATTCAAAATCAAGAGACTCCAAAAGTCCATCAGCATGGAGTTTCTTCATGCGTTTCATACCAATATGACCAAGGCGGTAGTGCCACATGTAAGTGGGACTATCGTTATCAACCTTACACTTTTTGGTACTCACACTATGAACATGTGTAACATCATGTTTGAGATTCATCAAGAATAAACCATTGACCAGTGGGGCATGACCATAAAACATTTCTCTCATATAAATAGAACAGCCATTATTCTCAGATTTAAATGAGTAGCCATCTCGCATCAAACGAGATCCAGATACAATGTTCATGCTCAAAGCTGGTACTAAATAACAATTATTAAGGTTTAAAACTAATCCCGAAGGTAGATGTAGAGGTAGCGTGCTGACGGCGATCACATCGACCTTGGAACCATTCTCGATGCGCATTGTCACCTCGTCCTTTGCTAGCCTCCCCGCAGCTCCTACTTGGAGTTGCAAATGTGAGCAACTGCACCGGTATCAAATACACAGGAGCTACTACGAGCACAGGTAAGGTACACATCAATAACAAGTATATCACATATACCTTTAATGTTGTCGGCCTTCTTATCTGCTAAGTACTTGGGGCAGTTCTGCTTCCAGTGACCGGTACCCTTGCAATAAAAGCACTCAGTCTCAGGCTTGGGTCCATTCTTGTTCTTCTTCCCAGAAACTTGCTTACTGGGCGCGGCAACTGCTTTGCCGTCCTTATTGAAGGTCTTCTTACCCTTACCTTTCTTGAAACTAGTGGTCTTATTCACCATCAACACATGATGCTCCTTTTTTATCTCGACCTCCTCTGAGTTCAGCATCGAGTACAACTCAGGAATGGACTTCTCCATACCCTGCATGTTGTAGTTCATCACAAATATCTTGTAGCTAGGTGGAAGCGGCTGGAGGATTCTGTCAATGATCGAGTCATCCAAAAGATTAACTCCCAGCTGAGTCAAGCGGTTGTGCAACCCAGACATTTTGAGTATGTGCTCACTGACAGAACTATTTTCCTCCATCTTACAACTAAAGAACTTGTCGGAGACATCATATCTCTCGACCCGGGCATGAGCTTGGAAAACCAATTTCAGCTCCTAGAACATCTCATATGCTCCCTGTTGCTCAAAACGCTTTTGGAGCCCCGGTTCTAAATTGTAAAGCATGTTGCACTAAACCAGGGAGTAATCATCACAGCGTGACTGCCAGGCATTCATAACGTCTTGGTCTATTGGGAAGATGGGTGTGTCACCTAGCGGTGCATCAAGGACATACAATCTCTTGGAAGCTATGAGGATGATCCTCAAGCTACGGACCCAGTCCGCATAGTTGCTTCCATCGTCTTTCAGCTTGGTTTTCTCTAGGAACACTTTGAAGTTGAGGGTGACATTAGAGTTGGTCATTGGATCTACAATATAGATTTCAAAGACAATTTTAGACTAAGTTCATGATAATTAAGTTCACATAATCAAATTATTTAATGAACTCCCAGTTAGATAGACATCTCTCTAGTCATCCAAGTGACACATGATCCATGTCAACTAGCCCGTGTCTGATCATCACGTGAGACTGACTAGTCATCCATGGTGAACATCTCCATGTTGATTGTATCTTCTATACAACTCATGTTCGACCTTTTGGTCTTCCGTGTTCCGAGGCCATGTCTGTACATGCTAGGCTCGTCAAGTCAACCTAAGTGTATTGCTTGTGTAAATCTAGCTTACACCTGTTGTGTGCGAACGTTAGAACCTATCACACCCGATCATCATGAGGTGCTTCGGAACAACGATCCTTAGCAATGGTGCACAGTTAGGGTGAACACATTTCTTGAAATTTTAGTGAGAGATCATCTTATTAAGCTACCATCGTTCTAAGCAAATAATATGTAAACATGATAAACATCACATGCAATCAATATAGTGACATGATATGGCCAATATCATCTTGCTCCTTTGATCTCCATCTTTGGCGCACCATGATCATCATTGTCACCGGCACGACACCATGATCTCCATCATCATGATCTCCATCGTCGTGTCTTCACGAAGTCGTCTTGCCAACTATTACGTATACTACTATGGCTAACGATTAGCAATAAAGTAAAGTAATTACATGGCGTTTATGATTGACACGCAGGTCATACAATAAATTAAGACAACTCCTATGGCTCCTGCCAGTTGTCATACTCATCTACATGCAAGTCATGAATCCTATTACAAGAACATGATCAATCTCATACATCACAATGCATCACATCACATCCTTTGTCCATATCACATCACAAGGCATATGCTGCAAAAACAAGTTAGACGTCCTCTAATTTGTTGTTGCAAGTTTTTTACGTGGCTGCTATAGGTTTCTAGCAAGAACGTTTCTTACCTACGCCAAAACCACAACGTGATATGCCAATTGCTATTTACCCTTCATAAGGACCCTTTTCATCGAATTCGATCCGACTAAGGTGGGAGAGACAAACATCCGCTAGCCACCTTATGCAACAAGTGCATGTCAGGCGGTGGAACCAGTCTCACGTAAGTGTACGTGTAAAGTCGGTTCGGGCCGCTTCATCCCACAATACCGCCGAATCAAAATAAGACTAGTAACGGCAAGCATGTTAACAAGATTGACGCCCACAACAACTTGTGTTCTACTCATGCATAGATTCTACGCATAGACCTAGCTCATGATGCCACTGTTGGGAGACGTAGTAGTAAATCAAAAAAATTCCTATGTGTCACCAAGATCTATCTATGGAGAAACCAGCAATGAGCAAAGGGGAGTGCATCTTCATACCTTTGAAGATTGCAAAGCGGAAGCGTTACTAGAATGCGGTTGGTGGAGTCGTACTCGCAGCGATTCAGATCGCGGTGGAATCTGATCTAAGCGCCGAACAACGGCGCCTCCGTGTTCAACACACATGTAGCCCGATGGCGTCTCCTACGTCTTGATCCAGCAAGGAGGAAGGAGAGGTTGAGGGAGAGCTCTGGCAGCACGACGACGTGGTGACGGTGGAGCTATGTGGTCTCCGGTAGGGCTTCGCCAAGCACTACGGAGAACGAGGAGAGGGAGGAGTAGGGCTGCGCCGTGGGAGAGAGAGATGCGTGTCCCCGACTGCCCCAAGGGCTCCACTATATATAGGAGGAGTAGGAGGGAGGGTTGCTCCCTAGGGTGGTGCGGCAGCCCTAGCTGGCCATCTGACCGGCGTCCAGAGAGGGAGAGGGGTGCGGCAGCCCTAGGGTGGGCCTTAGGGCCCATCTACTCTAGGGTTTGCCCCCCTCCACCCTTGAGCTGCGCCTTTGGCCCTTGTGGGGGCGCACCAGCCCACTTAGGGGCTGGTTCCCTCCCACTTGCAGCCCATGTAGCCCTCTGGTGCTGGTGGCCCCACTTGGTGGACCCTCGGAACCCTTCCGGTGGTTCCGGTACGTTACCGGTAATGCCCGAAACACTTCCGGTGGCCGAAACCTCACTTCCTATATATGAATATTTACCTTCGGACCATTCTGGAACTCCTCGTGGCGTCCGGGATCTCATTCGGGACTCCGAACAACCTTCGGTAACCACGTACACTATTTCCCTATAACCCTAGCGTCATTGAACCTTAAGTGTGTAGACCCTACGGGTTCGGGAGGCACGTAGACATGACCGAGACACCTCTCCGGTCAATAACCAACAGGGGGATCTAGATAACCATGTTGGCTCCCACATGCTCCATGATGATCTCATCGGATGAACCACGATGTCGGGGATTCAATCAATCCCGTATACAATTCCCTTTGTCTACAGGTATGATACTTGCCCGAGATTCGATCGTCGGTATCCCTATACCTTGTTCAATCTCGTTACCGGCAAGTCTCTTTACTCGTTCCGTAACACATTATCCCGTGACTAACTCCTTAGTCACATTGACCTCATTATGATGATGTCTTATCGAGTGGGCCCAGAGATACCTCTCCGTCACACGGAGTGACAAATCCCAGTCTCGATTCGTGCCAACCCAATAGATACTTTCAGGGATACCCGTAGTATACCTTTATAGCCACCCAGTTACGTTGTGATGTTTGGCACACCCAAAGTATTCTTACGGTATTCGGGAGTTGCACAATCTCATGGTCTAAGGAAACGATACTTGACATTAGAAAAGCTTTAGCAGACGACTACACGATCTTGTGCTATGCTTAGGATTGGGTCTTGTCCACCACATCATTCTCCTAATGATGTGATCTCGTTATCAATGACATCCAATGTCCATCTTCATGAAACCGTGACCATCTATTGATCAACGAGCTAGCCAACTAGAGGCTCACTAGGGACATGTTGTGGTCTATGTATTCACACATGCATTAGGTTTCTGGTTAATACAATTATAGCATGAACAATAGACAATTATCATAAACAAGGAAATACAATAATAACCATTTTATTATTGCCTCTAGGGCATATTCCCAACATTGCCCTCGTCCAGCCCTGCCTCGTCCCCGCCCTGACCTCGGCTGCTACTTCGACTAGCCTCTGCTGGTGCTCCGGAGGGAGGCGAGCAAAACACATTTTTTTGTATGAATGATGTTAGATTTTTTTTGTATGAATGATGATGAATATGATGAATGTATGAATTATGATGAATATGATGAATACACGGTGGCACAATGTTTTGTATGAAACCCTCCGTAGTTAGATAGGTTAATGTTGTGTGTAGTATTTAGTAGAAATGGATGAATAGATATATGAATAGATAGATGGATGTTTGATAGATGAATAGGTAGATGGATGAAATGGTAGAGAGTAAAAATGTGGAAAAAATAGGTGGACAAATTTTTGTATGTTTTGTGTAGTTTTATGCTTTTTAGATAAATACTCGATGTGATAGATAGATGTTTTGGGGTTATTTGGATATGATGAGTGGTTATTTGATCATGATGATCTTTCTAAAAATTTGAAGTGTCAATGTTGTATGTGATGTGGTGACCTAAGTTTTTTTCACTCAGTGGAATTTACAGGATTTGTGGTGTTGCATCTTCGTGGAGTGATCGTCGACGTCGGAGTTGTTGGTCCCCAATCGTCTCTCTGCTGTTCAGCTACTTCCTCTACACCCGAGGGTGAGCTATGAATCCACCTTCACCTCCTATGCTCTTTTAATCATGTCAGTGATGTCACTAGATTTTCTTTTCACGTCCAGTCGCGTAACCTAGGCATCTCCCGTCCGAAATGGTCACATCGATAAATATGCATTCAATTGCATATTTATCACCGCAACTATTTCGGATTGTCCAGCATTTTCAACGGACAGCCCAAGGATGTATAGATTGGGTACGTTTTCCATGCTCTACCCCGTTCCGAGACAGGATTTTGGCGGCGCCTCCCCGTTGTTCTCCGGATGCACATTCTCTCGGATTTTTGTCGAGATGTGTATCTGGAGAACAGCAGGCATGTGTTGCCGAAATTTTGTCTCAGAGCAGGATAGAGCATGGAAAACGTACTCAATCTACACATCCTCAGGTGGGATTAGGACCCATCTTTACCTATTATGGATGTAGGTGGATTCAATGTCGTCAACGCGGTAGAAAATAAATATTTGATGTGATTAATTTAAATGAATCCTTAATTTTGTTGTGTGTCTCCCAATAAAGCAAAGGATGGCAGATAATCAATGGATGTACAATGGTTTTATCCGTCGGAATCGAGTAACAACAGAGTGGATTGCGTAATGTGTTTTTGAAGGAGACATTCTGTCGTCCACTAAGAATTATCTGGGGTCATCTTGACACACCTGACCCCATAAAAGAGGCTACGAACGACACAGCGATGGTCGGCATAGGGCCGAAGAGTCGTGGTCGGCAGGCGGTTCTAGATGTTGTGGCCACTCCTTCTATCTCCTACACAAGGCTCCGAGCTACCAACCCGAGCTTGAGCTCGTGCCCGAGCACGACTAGTGCACACTCACAGTCCCTCCTAGCCAAGCAACACTTTGTAAGAATTTTCCCTCTTATCTTTCTTTTTTCTCACTTTATTTTCCACATTGAGATGTTTTATGAGTTTCATCATGTCATATTCTAGGTCTACATGGAGTACACACGTCAGGAGGTCATCGCGTGGAACGCGAGAGCTGCAGCAGTCTCAAACCACACCAGTCGCATGATGAAGGTTAGTTTAGCCCCTTTCATTTGACTTTCATATTTGAACTTTCATTTCTTCTGACCTTCGTGTTTGCTTGGTCAACTAACATGCAGCTCATTTTTGACTCCTTGGCGGTCGGCACGGTTCCTATAATGGAAGCACCACCACCACCTGCTGGACCACAACCAGTATTGCCTACGTTTGAAGAATTTCTTGCACAGCATAGTTCGACTCCGGTTTGTACATCCCCAAACTATTCAACCACTACTTATCGTTTATTCAACACAATCATATATCACTTTAACATCTCTTTTCAAACATGCAGGGAACCGGTGGATCATCCGTTGGTGGTGGTGCCAATGATGGCATCACTCCCGAGTCACGGAGCCCGATCACTCCGATCCATCGAGGAGGTGGTGGTAGCGGTGCCGGTAGTAGTGATGACCTGGGCTTTGGCGGTCTTGGCGGTGACAAACTTGGTGGTGGACGTCCTGGCGCTTAAGCCTTTGGGTGGTGGTGGTGGTGACTTCTATCTTTCATGCTTCTCTATTATTTTGGCGTAGATGCTTATGTCGTGATGATTCGACTTATGTTGTGTTGATTTGACTTATCTTGTGTTGATTCAACTTATGTTGTGATGATTTGACTTATGTTGTGATGATAATACTTATCTTGTGGTGATAATGATGTTGTTCTGTGATATGTATGTGTTGTGTATATATGTATATTTGAATATGTGTGTTGTGTATTTGAATTGAATACTAGCAGAAATACAAAAATAGACAGGACATATGCCGATGGTTAGGAAGTCGACATAGGAGCGGGCAAGACACACCAGCAGCCGCCACGTAGCACATGTACGTCGACGGCCAAGCCGTCGGCTCAGTTATGATTCTATGTCGTCGGCGTAGCCGCGCGCCAGGACACACCAGCAGACGCCACGTGGCACCTGTACGCTGACGGCCAAGCCGTCGGCATAGTTTGGCAAGTACGCCGACGGCTTGGCTGTCGGCATATAAGTGCCCCGTGGCGGCCACTAGTTGGGTATCACACGACGGTGGCGCCGTCAGTTGCCGTCATGTGGCAAAGGTTGTCGACGGATGTACGGAGGTCGTCAGCATAGGACGCTATGCCGACGTCTTTTCCATGCCGATGGCCCTAACCAGATACGTCGACGTACGCGTTGCCGACGGTGATATGCCCGGGGGCCATCGGCATAGCCCTACGCCAACGGTATATGGGTGTATGCTGAGGGCAACCGGCCGTTGGCGTAGGGCTCCAGTCCGGTAGTGTTGATAGTTACACGAGAGCAACTCTAGCCGTTCCTTGAAACCGGTTAGAGCAGTAAAAATTCCGTTTTACTCCTCTAACCGGTACCTAGCCAATTTCCTAAAATCTATAGCCGCGTATATATTTTCCTAAATACTTAATAGTGTGATTGTATTAAGTTGAACCGGGCGCACCCTCACGCAACCATCGGATATTATATATGTGACTATGAATGAGGACCAAGCGGTACTAGTTGTGATTGTGGACAAGGTACGGCGTAAGAATTAGCTACATGCATGTGCTGATGTCATTTCACTTTATTCCATGTCTAATTTTTCAAAAATCTATAACTTTTTAACCGACCATCGGAACGAAGATCCGTTTTCACTGTTAGGTTTCTTGTGATGAGCGCTTTAAAACAAGATCCCATATGTATATGTTTTGATGAATTTTTTTTCAAAAGCAACTTTCGTTTAAAATGAGGCAACATTAGTGCTAAACACAAGCAACTTACTTGCACCATGTGTATTAGTGAATTTGCCTGGCAAGTATACAATAGACAACAGAAACCATGCGAGACAATTTTTCACCATATATAGGCAACTGAGCATCATCTGTAGGCAACTTTGGTATTACATGGAGGCAACTTTCAGCACAAAATTAGGCAACTCCCATTATGAAGGTGCATAAATTATGGATACGTGATCCTATTATCGCCTATCAATGTTTTGTAAAAGATAGATTTCTTCTAGTTATCTAGCATGATTATGAAGTTGCCTAAAGCATCACCGATAGGCAATTAAGAATCACTCATAGGTAACTTCATAGTTTTTGAAGGCAACTTGAAAAAACAATGATAACCAATTTCATAATATTGTAGGCAACTGATTTGCAAAGTTAGACAACTAATTACCAATGCCAGGCAACTAGACATCAATGCTAGGCGATTTCATAGTATTTGTAGCCAATTGATCATCAATAATAGGCAACTGATCAATGGCGATACATAAGTTGGGATAATGTTAGTAAAATTGATAGGGTACACATAGTGTAGTGAAGTTGCTTGTATCTAACACTAAATCGCTTCATGTTTTGTGTGATTTTCTCGTTTTTATACAAATCAACCTAATATGTAGTCGTACCGGGAAAAGAAGAAGAGGTTGCTTCTCAATAACAGTAAAGTTGCCTCAATTGGTAATTATGAATATAAATGATGTGAATATAGTATAAATAATTCAAAAATTATGAATACGTTGGATATGTATCAGCAAGTCCATATAGGCTGAGTAATGCTGCATCAAGGGAGGTTAAGGGGTCATGCCCATGTGTAGGAATCAAGGGATCCCAAGTGAAAACAAGTGGGAGGAGGACATGTACGTTCATAAATACGGCTCATAAGACAACCGCCCGTAAGTCTAGCGATTTCTATGTGGGTCCATGGGCATGGGGAAAAACTTTGTTGACGGTCAAACTTATCATATGACCTTGGGGAACTAGCCACATCATGAGAAGACATGAGAGGGTTTCTAACAAAGAAGTCCATAGGCTGGCTCGCACTTCGATTCGTGATGATGTTGATCACCGTTGTGGGTGAAGAATTCACCTAATGGCGCTTGTATCCCAAACTCCATTGAAATACAAATAAACTAGGGTACTTCACTAAAAAATGCATTGTCCAGTCTGATTTAAGGGTGGTGCTGAAGCATCCAATACTCGCAACCAAATGAAACGCAAACAACATTGACCATTCATATGCAACATTGTTGCCCTATTTTCTTTTTCACGTTGCCTTTTGGAATAAAACTCTATTTTTTATTGGAAAGATATATATTTTAAAAGAATCTTAGGTTGTCTATAGGGTTCTTTGATTATTATTACTTAGATAGAAATGTTAAGTCTCTGGTTTACAGAGGGTTTTTTGTAAATCTTTCTCTAATTCTTTGATTGCTCCCTTTTTGTCAATAAGTTTGGGAATCCACATGGCAGGCCTAGGAAAACTTAATCAAAAATGTTGGCAAAAAATAGACATATGCATGTGAGAAATCCTCAATTGTCAACAAATCTTAAAAAGCATGGGTGCGACATGGGAATACCAATGTGTGCAACATGCAGAAATAATGTATACAACAAACATGAATACACCCATTGTGACATATCACGGTCTATGTAGCAGAACTCATATGCGCTTGCAACACGACAAAATTGCACATATAGAACAATAAGAAAGGATAACACGCAGCTGCTACCTTCTCCCAGAAAAATATATTGGGATTCCTATGCCTCCCATCAGCGCCGCCGCCGGTTTGCCTCGTCTTCGATGGCCTTAGGCACATGGGGAGAAGTGGATCCCGGCCCTTGCCGATGGGTGGGCTCCGTTTTTAGATACTTCTTCGAATTTTGTTACGGTTTGTATCCTCCTTGGGAAGATGAGAAAGCGGCGGCTCCCTGAAGATGGAATAAGGTTCCCGCCTAGGCCATGTCCCGGTGATGCGTCTAGCGTCATTAGTGGGTGTGTAGAGGTATGTCTCCGGGTGGATCTGCTCGAATATAGTCTTCGTCCATCTACGTTCGTGTCTTCAGATTGGATCATTTCGATTTGCATTATTCTTCATCGATGGTGGTTGTTGTTCTAGTGTGCTGGTCCTATGGGGTCTTAGCATGACGACTTCTCGATTGTCTATTACAACAAGTTTTGCCGAGTCTGGCAAGGGAGGGGCAATGATGACGGCGTGCCTTCGGCTCATCTCGGTGCTTATAGTTGTCAATTGTGGCCTACGGATCTGGATGTAATTTTTATTCTTTCTGATGTTCGTTGTACTATCATGATCGAAGATGAATGGATCGGATTTTTTCTAGCAAAAAGAAAATGTTGCTAGCACATCACAATTCTTAAGCTTCATGCACTAGCCAATGCAACCAAAAGTCCGAACTTATGGAAAGGGCTAGGCAATCCACATATACACTTCAACACCCTCTTTCACGCGTGACGCGGAAAATCAACACGTGAACAGACTCAGAGGTATGGCTCAAGAGGCCTATACGTGGACAAAGGGGGGCCACGGCCATTTTTTAGATAAACTACGAAAGCCAGGACTTGAACTCAAGACCTTGGCTTTGATATCATGTTAAGCTTCATACACTAGCCAACGAAATCAAAAGTCCGAACTGATGAAAAAAACTAATACAATCCACATATATTGTAACAACAATCAACATATAATGCACCAACATCGCTACTTTGCTTGACTGACAACTAATGGAGCTCACAAAGCTCCATCGTCATCAAATATGGCAAGCCAGACCCATCCACCCGGCCCACTATCTTCCCGGGCTCAAGCCCTACAATGTGATTATGGCAACAAGCTCCTCCAGAGAGAAGCCCCTATGGAGGAGAGTAAAGAGTGAAGAAGGGTTGATGTCCCATGGGGGAAGGAAAAGGCAGTATAATACTACAAAAGGCGACCGATCAATTCACTCAATCATTTCCTAAAAGATTGCACCACAAGTGGCCAAAATCTAGTGTTGGTCTGCAGGTCACCGGTTGCTGTGCCCATTGACTCACCCAGCTTACTCTCAGCAATTGACAACGACAACAACAAAAAAGTTCACTCTAAAATAATTAGACAGGATCCACCAAGCTCAGCAGCTAGACCCAATGATATTCATTCACCTTGAGAGCAATTAGTATTGCATAACTATTTCAGAAGAGTGGAAAAAATTGGACGTATTTCATCAGCTACATGCTCAAAAAGCACAATGAACAGGTTGCTGCCAAAAATTTACATCCTGCTCTTAACGTATTTCATCAGTTACAAGCTCAAAAAGCTACTGCTACTACCACCTTCTACACGGGAACCAGAGTGACATGGTCTGGCTTCTACGCACCAAAGCAAATATATACAGCATATATACGGCTTTGGCCTCAAAACTCACAAAAGTTTATCTACCGCACGGCCTACTATTGCACATTCAATTGGGAATTCCGGAGCTCTGGAATAGACTGTACATCCTTATTTGTCAGGTCTAATTGACCGTCACCCTCAGCTACCTTCTCTACCAGAAGCCTCAGCAATGGGATCGTCGAAAGAGTTCCAGCGGAACCAACCATGATGAGCTTCTTCTGCATTATGTTCACCAGAACAAGTTCAAAATTACAACAAGCGAAACGGAATTGTATATAAATATTATATCTGGATTTACCACGGCAGAGTGACGGTTACATTCTCTTTTTTGCAAGAATCAATCATCTAAATAGGTTAAAACAGGGTGTCTACATGTTTTCTTTGTGTTGCGTGGGTGCACTTCTACAAAAGCCTATTCAAGATCATTATGTTTCTCTGAATGGTAATCCAAGATCATTATAGTCCAGGTAATAATGTTGATGATGACAATCACTTAAGTACAAGAGAATGATCCAAATGGGAAAGTACATTCACTGCCACTGACCTTTGCACGTGTTAAGACGACATTGATCCTGTGCCAATCGCCAAGCAAAGAAGAACTGCTAGCCCTTGAGTTCCCACTGGATCGTACAAATGATACGATAATACAATCTTTATCCCTCCCCTGTAAAAAGTAGATTTGTTCAGCACTAAAAGACCACAGTACCGATGACTTGTCAGAATAAGTTCCAACCAAAACTAATGAATCAGCAAAAACAAAATATGGTTGCTCTCAAATTCTGTAGTTTTTTGTTAGTAAAGAGCATAAAAACGCAATAATTGTAACATTTTCCAGGATGACGGTAATGCTCTTGTCCCAGTGAAAAACTGAGCATGAGCACTAAATCCAAGAGTAAGCATGCAACTGACTACTTCAAAATGTTATACATAAGAAATAACTAAAGAGAGATAGGAGTCATAGCACAGCCACCATAACGAAATTGATTATTGAAAGATCATCACGGCTGAAGGAATACAGGAGTCAATGACTTGCTCGTGCAAAACAGTAACTTTTACCTGGTATTTGTCAATTGTATGAACCTCAACCAAAGGATCAACCTGCTGCCGAATGAGATTCACTTGGGCATTATATGGAGTTATTATACCAATCTCATCTTGAGCTACACCTCTCTTTAGCAATTGTTTGGTTATCTACAGAAAAGACAAGTTTTCACTTGAAAAAATTGCAAGAATAAAAATGACTTTATATCAGCAGTCTGGATATGCAGCAAAGATAACTTGCTCAAAGTGTATCATATGTCCAACAGTTACATGAAATGGTTAGATTTCACCCAATGCATTTCTTGTTCTTCATAGGTTGAACTTGACTATTGGGCCATTTGCAACACTAAGCATGAAGTTCAAATTTGTGGACTAGAGCAGTTGCATCTGGACATTCACCTAGCTAAAAATGTACTTAACTAGATAAAATACAAGCATACATATTCATCCTCAGTGTGACACATAGACAAGACAAAAATAAATTAAAGCGAGACCAAGATATTGGATATTACTAAATATTCAACATGACCAAACACATGCTGTGCCCACATGTACACATGCACTCAGCTGAAAGAAAATACATGGCAAATGTGCAAGGTTCAACTGGTAGCTATAGAGGTCAGTGATTACTTGCGAAAACACAAGAGAGAGGCATGAAATATGGCCCATGGCCATCGCCGTAGAACAGGACATACCCATGAAACAATGGATGCTTCTGTAGGATTGTTCACGGTTCTATGTTCCTTGGCCTCAAGTGCCGGTACTTGATCTGTGTGAATTGGTCACATAGTTAGCATTGAAGGCAGAGTGTCACAACGATGAAAATGTTGAATTTGTTAAAAAACCTGTGTTCACAAAGATGACAGCCCTATTGGGATTCAAAATCTGCCATTAAAAGAATAGCGCACACCGATTAAAAGGAGATTGCTGAACGATGATACATGGCAGTATGACAAACCAGGATAAGCGAATCCAAGCTTTCAATAACAAGATGTTTCTGTATTGAGAATTGAAAATTTCAAGCAAAAGGCAGTGTTACCTCCTTGAACTTGAAGTGAACCTGTTGTTTGCCAGAAAACTTGAGTTTTGCATTTGCGATTTCTAGCGAACCGCAGCATAACCTATTGCCATAAATCAATGAATTCGAGAGCTCCATAATACCAGATGACATTCGGTACTGCAGGGATGTAGTTTCCAAACATGAGTTTACTGGAACAAAGGAGATCTTCAACTAAAAAGAAAATATGTGGCACTTGGCAGTAAGAGATAATAGTGAAAAAAACAGGAGTTCAAACCGACTAACCTGGCACCGTAGTGCTGAAATTGCTTGAGGATGTGCTTCTGACAACCTCCAAAATAAGCTAATGCCCATCCCACTCTCTCGAGCTTCAAAGCTCTGTATATACAAAATTGCTAAAGTTAATGAAAGGAGAGGCATAAAAAAGTATTATGTAAAAAGGAACACTAAAGGATTAGTAACCTGAACAAGTGGAGGAAGTTGATAATGATCTCCTACTAGCACAAACTTTGTTGCAAGCATCAGAGGTCCCAGTGAAACCTTGCGAGTAAGATGTGTGTGAGAAGGATGTAAACCTTTTCAGTAATCATTTTTACAAGAATATTCTGGTTTATCAGCTTGACCGACTACAATATACAGTTACGAAGTTAGATGAACATCGTTTTGTGGTTTTTCCTTTTATGGGATTTCCTTGGAGACTAAATTACCAAGCATTCCCGAATTGAGGCCTACCGGTAATGTGATTTGTCCAGCTTCATCCATGATACATGTGTCAAACTTCTTATGTGCTAGTAAAGGATGGTATACTCCCAAACAAGTAACTCCAACAACTTGCACTTGCTCCATTCTTGTTTTGATGGCATCTACTGACTGTACCTCTGTTGCTGTTCCACACACAAAAAAAAATCAGAGCATGTTTTCTTCAATTTTTAAAATGCATGTGCACTGATAAATGATATGTTCTGACTTGATAAGCAGTTGGCTCTGACATCAGGATGTACAGCTTCATGCCTCCCGATTCGAATAAAATCTACACCCTGCAGAAAGACATTAATCAGAATAAAGCATGTACATGTTTTGCTTCATTAAACTCGAATACTCAATGCAGCATGTAAAAGTTTGGTCGCTGGAACAAATGAGGATTTTACAATCAAATGATGCTACATTAATGAAGCTTCAGAACACAAACCTCAGCCTTCAACTTCATAAGCAAATTATCAATAGCTGAATTAGTATATGAAGTTAGCAAAATAGATTCTCGTCTCATCAATAACGACTTCACAGCATGCACCATTGTATATGTTTTGCCTGTTCCAGGCATTCCTAGAATAAGAGCATAATCTTTTGCTGCTAGAATCTGAAAACGAAATCTGCATTAGTTTTCTACCGAAAACTTGAATATCCAGAAAAAGAAACATGAACTAAAAGAGCAAAGATTTACTTTATGCAGTGATCTCTGTTGGTCATTGTTCAAACTCGTTAGCGATTGTATGTATGATAATGCCGGGTCTTGGCTGAACAATCCTCCACTATCAAACCTGGGAGCCTATTAACATCCGAGTTAGGAAATTCCAGACAAGAAAGACAACATGGGAAACATGCTATAATACAAAAGTGCTAGTGCCAAACAGACCTCAAGATCAACTACCAACTTCCGTAGTTTAGTGTTTTGCGGCTTCTGAGAAAACAGTTGGACAAGGTTGAATCTGGCAATAGTTTAAATACAAACTCCAGTCAGATAAGAAAAGATAACTTTTTTAAGTACCCATCCAAAGTGGTGAACATGAACAACAAATAAAAACAAGAGCCAACCGCATGGTTGCAAATGAAGAGCTAAACTCATCCTTGTCTATCCGCCAAAGTTCGCGTTGGAGGTCTCCTTGCTCTAACAAGGAGCTACCACCTGGAAGTCTCAGACGACGTGACAAAGAGACCTACAACACATTCCATTCGAAATACTTATAAATTTATAATCGATATAACTAAAAACGGTAGACAGATAAGGTCTGTGATGATCTGGTAATACCGTTATATGGGAACGACTAATGTCCCTTATAGATCCGTTTGCAACTGCTATCCTCCCAGATTGAGTGCTAAGCACCTAATGCAAAATAGCAGAAGATGAGATAGAATTTAGTATGTGCACAAATTAAACCGACCAACAAGGTGACAATGTCCATGCATCAATCTGATACTACCTTTGTACACTATTGTAAGACATTTTTGCAGTTCAACTTCAAACAAGAAATGACCTCTCTATAGCTGTGCTCAAGTATATGAAATTAGACGATAGTTGAACCTGACACACCACCAATCCAGCACCTTATCCTTTCAGTTACCTAATTAATATGATTGCACTAGCTAGTAGCTACACAAGTTTCCAACATGTATCGTATATTCGTATTTGCTATTGATTACAGCTCTTTGGCTGAACTTGTTCTACAAACAAATACCTGTATTTAATCCTTGTCAATATACAATATGGTGCAAAAACTATTGAGATGATGGTATGTATACCGCTGTGTACACAGGCTACCATGAGCATGTTAAACTTGAAGTGACCAATATTATTGAATACAGAAAGTGTACAAGGCTTACCACACAATCACCACATTTGAGGTTGAAATCTAGGCTCTCAGCCTGTGGTTCTGAATGACCAGCTGCTTCAAGCTGCATCTTCTCACGCACAAAATTATATATGTATCTTTTGCTTTTTCCAGATGAATCTACTGAGTGTTCATTTTTCATATCAAGGACGTAAAAGGATGGCACAGAACTCTTGCTCCCAGAATTGTGATGAAGAGGAAGTAAAATTTCCTTTTTCTTGACCTGAATTTTGCATAAATTGAGTTAAGGGGGGAAAACAAGTTTTGAGCACATTTGAGAAACTAAAGACTACCTGAGAAGTTCTAGCTTCAAGATCAATCAATCTATCCCAGTGTTTAAGAAAGTTATTATGGGCAACTGATAAGTGATTCACCAGGTTATCAAATAGATCACCAAGCCCACTAGTTGCTGTATTTCCTCCATGTACCTGTTGCGTCAAAATGGAAGCGCTACTATAAAGATTAGTTGTCACATGTACATTTCCTAATGAATAAAGTAGTTCCAAGCAAGGACAAATGCTAAGACCATGAAAGAGAAACAATTGTCTAGCAAACCTTGTGATATATGGTGCATGAAGTCAGGTGTCGGCATCCAGTACATGAGGATGGACTCTGGAAAAGAACAGGAATTTAGTTGAACTCTCACTAATGGATCACTATGTACATGTTTCTAGTTCTACCTGTAGCATTGCAGGAAAACTCTGTGAAATTGATGCCTTCAGAATCTCAGAGGCAAGCTCGTTCCGTCGCATCATTAGCCCAATTAAATCAGACCTCTTAACTTTGATACCCTTAATAAATTAATAAAAATGGGTAAGAATGGTACAAAATGTTTTTTGACTATCTTAAGTACAAGATTACCAATGTCTGGTCTGTGTGGAGATAATACAGAAGACCCATATCAATATCCTTATTCAAGTATCTGAAAATGCATGGGAAGAAGTGGTATGTATTGAGTAATGGTTATGGAAAGACTGCTGAAGTGCTGAACAAACAAAGGATCACAGGATAGATGGATTATACCTCTCTGACATCAATAGCGTGTATAATATCACCTGTGCAGAGTGTTCCATAGCTGACTGCAAGTAGATAAACTCTCGTGAGGGGCAACACAGAAGTAAGTGCTGCATCTATTTTATTTAGGAAGGACGGTTATATTGCTGTTTACGAGATATTGGTATGCCGATGTATGGGAAAGCAATATGTAACAAAATATTATGCTTGAGAAATGTATAATAATGGTAAAGCCAACACCAAGACCAGCTATCATATTCAAAACACAGTACCGAAAAAATGTTGCAACGTAACAAGATCTGATATACAGTGATAGTAAAAATTAAAGAACATCAACTTTGCAAAAGTAGACGCAAGGCTAATCCTGAGACTATTGGTTGGTTAGTTTTTCTCACAAGGCAAACATTTATTGGTTCATTTTACATGATTATATAATTGGTTGTTACAAGACTGAATATAACTATGTACTTGGCAGAGATTTACCCACAAATAATGACAAATACCATTGATGTTGGCATGTACTATGATGACAGAGAAGCTATGCATGTCAGCATGTGTGCAATAAGCAATTGGGCAACCAGGTTGTGAATGGGCTAGAAAACATACAGAACACAAGAATCTCGTCGAGTATTAATAATTCCTAAGAACACTTGCTAAATAGTTTGTGTTCCTACATATAAAATAAATTAGAATATCCAACGGGGTTCTGCAAATAAAACGATTAGACTACCCAAAGACGCCAGAAGTTGGCCTTATGGAGCACTAACATATAAGTGGCACTTGCAGGTAACTTTTTATACCAACTTTATTACTCCCTCCAATCCATATTAATTGTCGTGGAATTAGTATAATTTGTACTAAATCAGCGACAATTAATATGGATCGGAGGCAGTAGCAAATATGACCACCATCTCAGCAGTTTGCTACAGATCTAACTGTTCACGTCAGGAGGGTGGTAAGAGGTGAATACACCACTGCCCTATATTGACATCTTTATATGAGTAAACATATGAAAATATGATTAGTAAGAACCATGTGAAGTCAAAATCACTCTTACTTTTCCAGAAGACAAATTTAGGTGAATCAAAGTTCACAATCTAGACCGGTATCACTGAGTACCAGACCCCTGACCAGTATAGCTTATTGCAAGAAGTAACTCGTTTACTAATTAATTACAATGTCAATCATTTACAGAGTTCTAGTGACAAAAACACCACATCATGCCGATAAGTATATAATGAGCATCTTCAGTTGGTATCCGCCAGGAATATATGGTTACCTGGCCACTAGTGCTTTTACCAGTTTTGAACTCCAGTGGCATTACTTTGTCACATGAACCACCGCCGCATGAATTTACCCTTGATATGACAGAAGCATCAATAATCCCTTTTAAACCATACCTTGGGGCCCATGCCATCTCCTCGATATCCATCATCTAGGGCGCATGAGAATTTCATTCCAATAAAGCTATTAATTCTTTAAGAAGCATGAAGAATATGGAACTTTTAGTTTCATGATTAGTGACCATATGGAATACAGGAATGCACCACCATGAAATGAGCTTGCTATATACCCTACTTAAAAGTTGCCTACCTCGGTCACTTCAACAGTCTTCCGTCCTTCAGTATGTCCAAAATCCACGCTGGTGTTTTTTGAACCCTGAAAGTGCAGCATATCATTGGCAAACAGCAGTATATGATCAAATCTTCTTCAGGCAATTATAAAACAATCCAAAGAGGAAAGAAAGTACAGATGATTCACTGATAAATTATACAATTAACATAAGATACTTTACCAGGGTAGATAAAGAATTACTAATTCTGCACTGAAATTTATAATTGAATTGACACATATAGTAACAACGGACTTGAGATAGGAATTTTCCTTTCTTAAAACTTCTGAACGAATGGAATATGAAAGCAGGTTTAATTTCAACTAAACTCAGATAAGAGTAACTTAATATATGAAATTGCTGTTAAGTTCAGAAATTCTTGTGGCCACATAAAGGGCACCAAGTGTAAATAATGTGAAAGCTAGTATGCATGTGTATCTACCTTCATGAAGGATTTGTACCAGTTCAACATTTTAGGGATTGCTTCAATAAGAATTGAATGTGTGCTCTTTTGACTGGCTGCGTAACAAACTTGGAAAATTAGTAACATAGATGCAGAGCATAAATAGCAATTATTAGGTAACAGAGGAACTGGAAAACAACACTCAGATCAAACATGACTCGGCCCGGATACAACTTATCTAAATATCAATTTTACGTATGCTAGTATTTAATAAAAGAGTGCCACGGGCTTGCAGGACATTTAGGACTTAATCCTTTCTGATCCACTAGAGAAGACAAACAGTAACGATTAGAATTAATAAAGTCACATTTATATAGAACTAGTCACGTTTATATAGCAGCTAATTTAGCCTTGGTGTTCTAACAAAAAGTATAAGGAAGCATCACTAATCAGCACCCGGTATAACTCAATAATAATATAATCTAACCCCATGAACACTCCAAGCAATACGATATTTAGCATGTTTTCTCATAAAGTAGGAAATTTTGCCCTGGATAGTACCTCCACATGCATACAGACTCTCAAGGTTGTTCAAAAGAACTTCTTTTGCTTGTTGTTCCAAAAACTGCCTTGAAGGAACATCCTCAAGTAGCCCAGCCTAAAGCACAAAAACAAAACTTCAGGCATCTGAATTATTACAAGCTTACAATACTAGCTGACCAAACGAGATTGTGGAACAGTAAGCGAAGTCGGCAAGTATTCTTGTATCAAGAAACCTGAAATACTTGATGAAGCAGAGTACCCATCAAAGCGCTTGTGGAATATTCATTGCTTTTTAATCTTTCGTCGAGAACAGATCTCCTTGCACAATGGAAACTTGAAGCAACCTACGATCAACTAGTTATCAAAAGTTCTGAAAGAAAATAAGAAACACATATCTACAAATAAATTTTGGGAATTTCTAATAGGATGTGATAGAAAGTTGCTCTACAAACTACAAAATCATAAACATAGCAAGTAGTACTCACCCGTGTTCCAGAGATGAGTAATTCTGGATGGACAATAACAAGATTGCTATCATGATCAACACTGCATTTTGCTTGGTCACTGAATTCTCCAATTACACTTACTGTGTCGCCTGGGACGACAGTACTATGGAACCTACAGTCGTATGAAAATGAGAATATAAAAAGATTGCTTGGGTGTATGTGGTGCATATAATAAAGAACTAAGCTTAGGTGGATGACCTATCCGCGGGTGCATCTATCCTATGTTGAAGAAGCCAAGGGGTTGTTTAATACCAGTTACCCCCAAGACATAGGGCAATAAACTGATAATCTAGTTTCCGACTACTAGGTTCAAGGTATCCATTTCCGACAGTACTATTGTATACTCACCACTCATCACACAGATGCACTGAATACTCTTTCCCACAATGCTCATTCAGGAGACGCAGAACCTGCCAGACAAAAGCAACTTTGCAGAACACAGAAAGATCATTGGACATAAAAATCATCCACACAAGTAGCGGGACACACCTTAGCAGGATAGCGATCGCATGAACTATCACCTTTGTGTTTTTCTGACACCTAAAAAGTAAGGTAAAACAGAAAACCTTTTGTCACTAGAACAGCTCATCAACATTGATCGGAGAACAACAGGTGGAAGCAAAAAGGCAAACCTCCAATACAAGGAAACTATCGAAAGCTGGGGCTTCACGGGGCTTGTTGGACTCAACATTTAGACTGCTGTTAGCAATAGGAGAACATTTGCTGTCCGTGCTATCACCACCTGTAACTTGACCTCCTTTATTCCCAGCATCAACTGGCAATTCTTCTTCCGTAATGGCATCTTCAACTTGATCTAGAAGATCTAATAGTGCCTAGCAAGAGAACATTGACATAATTTCACAGTTCAATTATGTGATGACTTCTTAATTCTGACAGGTAGCAAGATTACAAAACGGATGATGTATCAAAAGAACATAGTGTAGTCATTTAGCTCACCTTTTTGTGCTGCCCTACTTCCAACTGGTCAGGCCCTCCATTACAAGTGATACCAGCATTCAACTGCTGCTTGGTACATGAAAAGATTACACAACTGCCAGTTACATTTGGCTGACAACCAAGACAGAAATTCAGCAAATATGTGTGTGTACCTCGGTGAAGCTATAGGGCAGTGATGGTGGTGTCCGGAATGGGCTCTGGTCCTCCGTACCATCACTGCCACCTGGGCCTATACCACACACACTCAGATTGCGTGCTGAAGCAGTACACCTCGACAAACCCAATGGAGACGAATGCCACTTCTTCATAGCCTCGAGCGAGGAATGTTTCTGTGATCGCAATTAACACGCCACAAACACAGGTTAGAAAGCCATAAAGCTGGTGGATTTCATCAATACACATAGAGGTGGCACTAGCACCCGTTCCAGATTCCAGCACAGCATATGTACGTGAGCATGTATGAACTCGCACATAAAGAAAGAAACTTCAGGGTTGATGTACCTCGGCGTTTGAGCACGGATGAAGCGACATCCCTGGCAACTGCCTCGTGCGCAGGCGATCGTTCACCGGCGAGATCTTCCAGGTCACGACCTCCCCGCCGCCATCGTCCTGGCTCTGCTTGATCAGCTGAACCGCACAAAGAACCCGTGGTCAGGCCCGGCTCAGGCCGCGACTAAAGCAGATCAGATCGGAATAATCACAAGAAGACGGCGACACACCATCCCGGGGGAAAACTTGACCCGCTTGGGCGCGAGGGTCTTGGTGACCTCCGGCGAGACCTCGGACAGCTCCTCCTTGGATGGCGGGAGCGGGGGCGGGGGCGGCATGGGGTCGGGGTTCGCCACGGGCTTCTGGCGCTTGGGGTTCTGGGAGGCGACCTGGGACTGGTGGCGCTCAAAGAAGTGGAGGATGCCGAACTTGGCGGGCGGCTGCGACGGCTGCGAGGGCGGCGGCTTCTTCGAGGCCGCTGCCGCGGCCGCGCGCTTCCGCGGCGCCATGGCTAATGGGGGTTGTGCGGATTTGGGGTTACGGGGGAGAGGCCGGGGGCGGCGGGCGGCGGGCGGCGGCGGGATGGGGAAACCGGATTTGGGGGAGGAGGGGGAGTGGGGGCGGACCTGGGGTTGGAGGGCTGCGGGGATGGAGGGAAGGGAAATTGGAATTCCCGCGCGAAGCGATTTCACCGGCCATGGGGGCGGCACCATTTCGGCCCATCAATTGCTTTTTTTAGGGAATCCATCAATTGCTGCGCCTGGCACTAACAACTTTTTAGGCCCAACGTGCTTCACGCCTCCAACCCAGGGTAAATACTACTTGACGCCCACCGGCGTCAAATAGTGCCGCCCAGGCCCGTAGGCGAGACCTGGGTGTTCGCTGTCACTGCTGTTTGGTTCGCTGCGTTGGCGCCCCTATGTCTCGTCTTCAACAAGAGGGAAAGAACCCCTGAAAACGAAGAACACTTCGCTGAAGGTGAAACATTCTACTAAAACATCTGAAAAATATTAAAAATTGTTGAATAAGTATTTTAAAAAATGTTGATTATGTATATAAAAATGTTAATCAAGCATTCAAAAAAACAATGTTGAACAAATATTTGAAATGACGAACAAGTATTTGAAAATGTTAAACAAGCATTTAAACAAAGGGTATTTTATCATTTATGTCATCTCACTACTTAGTTTTGCCACTAGGAATTTCACTTGCTTTAAAACATCATCGTTTTATTAGGCGCATGCTTAAAAATGTCACTCAACACCATTATTGTAAGCTTAAATATCGTTTGCCATACAATAATGACCAAAATAACTATAGACCAACATGTGAGCTCTCCCTCTATCTCACTACAATAAAGTGTGGTCCCACTTGATCCCACCAACGTTCTTATTTTCCTCTAAAATTATTCGCTTGTTTACTCCTGATAAGTGGATTTGACACTTATTACTCTGAGATGGAGGGAGGTGACATGTGGGTATAGGGGTATTTTCGTCATATAACATGGTCAACGAGTTTGACCTGACAATAACAATGTCTAATGGCAGTTTTTAGCAAATATCTAACATATGATGGCATTTTTAAGATATCTAATGGAATTTTTGAGCAATCATCTCACAGCATGATGACATTTTTGAGCAGTTATAATTTTAATGGCAAAACTAAGTAGTGGGACACAACTAATGACATGAATGATATAATCCCAAAAATGTTGATCATGTATATAAAAATGTTATTCAAGCGTTTGAAAGAAAATGATGAGCAAATATATGAAAAATGTTAATCAAAAATTTGGGAAATAAGTTAAATGTGTATACAGAAAATGTTGTCCATGTATAAGAAATGATGAATTTTCCTAATCATGTCTATGAAAATGTTAATCAAGCATTTGAAAGAAGAAGTGTTTGAAATATGTTAATCAAGTCTTTGAAAAATTGTAAATGTGTATATACAAAATGTTGATCATGTATTAAAAAAAAATCTTTTTGTTCAAAACTTTTAATCAAGCATTTAAAAATGTTGGAATGTATAGAAAAATTGTTGATCATGTATTCAAAAAATGTTAATGGAGCATTTGGAAAAATGTTATAAATATGTAATAGAAAAAATGTTGACCATATATTCAAAAATTGTTAAATTTGTATTGGATAAATGTTAAACGTTATTAATAAAATATTGTCAACATATACAAAAAATGTTGAAAGAAACAAAGAGAACCGGAAAAAAGGATAAAAGGTAAAAAAACGAAGAAACAATTGAAAACAAGATGAAAAAACAAAATAAAACGGGAAGGACTTGCTGAGGTCACCTCAAGTAGGTCGCGTTCCTACAAGTAAAACAAACAAGAAGTGTGGGGACCGGCTAGTATCAGGGATCGAACCTTCGGTCTCAGATAACCCACAAGTATAGGGGATCGTTTGTAACTTTTTTGATAAATAAAAGTGTCGAACCCAACGAGCAGCTAAAGTTAGAATTAATATTATCTCAGGTTCTATCAACCACCGATATAACTCTACACACGCTAATGCTTGCTTTACCTAAAACACGTATGAAACTACTTTGCGGGAGTAAAACTAGAAGTACTTTGCAAGAAGATAAAGATACGTGGAAATAAAAGTTAGGTGCTGTTTTAATAAAAGAACAATAAAAGTAAATAGCTTAGTAAAAAGCTTTTTGTGTAACGCAAGAGAAAGATTGTCCCCTTGCAGTTGAATATAATACGATAGATACTTGTTATGTGCAATGAGGGAGATGCATACGTCGACACACTTTCTGTACTTGGATCATATGCACTTATGTTTGGAACTCTAGCAAGCATCCGCAACTACCAAAGTTCATTAAGGTAAAACCCAACCATAGCATTAAGTATCAAGTCCCCTTTACTCCCATACGCAACAATCCACCTACTCGGGTTTGTGCTTTTGTCACTCACGCAACCCAACATAGGCAAATCATGAACATATTGCAACACCCTACAACGGGGATCCCTCACATTTGCGCGACACGGAGGGCACCATAGGGCAGCACCATATCAACATACAACTGATATCAATAACATTATACCATAATTAACCCATAGGACAAAAGAGATATACTCAAACATCATAGAATAGCCAAATATCATTGGGAAAAAATATATGGAGCTGGGCACCATGTTTAAGTAGAGATTACAACGGGGAAGAGAGGTGTTACACCGGTGCATAGAGGGAGGGAGAGTTGGTGTTGACGGCGGCGAAGTTGTTGGTGTAGATAGTCGTCATGATGATTGCCCCGGCGGTGTTTCGGCGCCACCGGAAGAGAGGGGGAGTGAGACCCCATTCTTCTTCTTCTTCCTTGCCCCCCCCCCAAGATGGGAGGAGAGTTGTCCATCTGATCCATGGCCTCCATGGCGGCGGAGGGGCAGGAGCCCCTGCGAGATTGGATCTCCCTCTGTGTTCTCTTCTGTTTTGCGTTCTTGTTTTATGGCCGAAAACCGTTTCTTATATTCCCTGAGATCCATAACTCTGATTGCGCTGAGATTTTAACACGGTTTTTTTCCAAAAATTAGATTCCTTACTTCCGAAGGAGAGCTCCAACCAACGTACGAAGTGAGCATAACCCACCACGGCACGCCTGGGCCCTTGGGCTTGCCCTGGTGTATCATGCTCGGTGTGGGCCTTCGTTTGCATTCGTTACACATCCCAAAATTCAAAAATATTCTAAAATAATTCTCCATAAATTTTTATGACGTTTGGACTACGTTTGATATGGAATCTCTGCAAAACAAAAAATACAAAAAAAACAGGAACTGACACTAGGCACTGGATCAATAGGTTAGTCCAATAAATCATATAAATTGTTGCCAAAAGTATGTGAAAGTTGTATAATATTGGCATGAAACAATCAAAAATTATAGATATGACGGAGATGTGTCGGTCTCCCTCTTTAAAAAAAATCGTTAATTCTGCGCGAAGATGGGTCGGCCCAAGTACTGCAGTTGCTTCAACGATGGTTCTCTATCGTATCGCTTAATGAAATAAATAGTCGCTACGTCGTCGTGCTGCTGCAAATTTTTAATTTTTTTGACGACGTTGCGCAACATCTGTGGCATTAGATCAGCCTTCTGAAACATATTTCAGTTTGCAACATCATCCTTGTTGCGAAAACATTGTAACACCACCATTGTTGCGGAGCATCGCCATCATCGTCCCAACAACAGCTTCGTCTTTCGTTGTCATTACAAGAAGCATCGTCTCGTCATCATTGCAGTATCAGCAACAACACAACGACATGGTGGTCGGCCTTGCGAAAACATTGTAACACCACCATTGTTGCGGAGCATCGCCATCCTTGTCCTAACAACAACTTCGTCTTTCATTGTCGATACAAGAAGCATCGTCTCGTCGTCATTGCAGTAGCAGCAACAACACAACGCCATGGTGGTCGGCCTGGCCTTTTAGCGACAGCGACGATTACAACATGGAGGATGTTGTGGTGCAGGGTATGCAATAGTAGTGGTCGGGATTGTCCCTCTGGCTTGCAAGAACATGTGTGTTGCGGTAGGGTGCGGCGGCAGCGATTGGCCGCCCCTCCAAGTTGTAGTACTGTCAATATCGTGGAATATTGCCTGATGTTGTAGAAGCATGAAACCATTGCGCCAGTGTTGTTGTGTCATCGTCTTCATTGCATAGCTCGTTGAAGTTGCATCGTCTTTCCTGTCTATGTCGTGGAAGCCAGCGATTGGCCACTCCTCCAAGTTGTAGTACTGTCAATATTGTGGAATCTTGCCCGATGTTGTAGAAGCATGAAACCATTGCGCCAGTGTTGTTGTGTCATCGTCTTCATTGCATAGCTCGTTGAAGTTGCACCGTCTTTCCTGTCTATGTCGTAGAAGCCGCACATCTGTCGTTGCGACAACGCGAAGGGGCTTCAAGCATCGAGCTTCCGCCGCGTTGCAGCAACTAACAGTGGATCCAATCCTACATGGTTGTGGAGCCATGTCTCATAGCAGTGGGTGTGTCATCATCTATGGAGACCCTCTTCTTTGTGTCAAGCGAGTTGTTAGAAAAGGAAACGGGAGGAGAAAGATCATGGGAGAACAGGTGGACGAGTTGTTCGCTTGCAGATAACAAGTCTAATGGTAAAAGCAACGTGTGTGTGTGCCAATATGGGCATATGTCATGTGTGAGACGCGGCGTACACTGGACAGAAAATTAAAGGGCGATGCTACGGATCAGCCGGATGATTCCTTAGAGAAATCATCCGCCTGCACAGCCATCTGATCCTTCCCTCGCAACCATTGGATTCACGCTGAAACAACAAACACAATTTCGCCGCGGAAGCAATGCTGCCCGGCTTCGCAGGCAGGAATCGCACACCCTGTCATTGGGGGCAGCAACGGCGGCGTGGTGATGCACCATTGCAACAACAACAACAGCGTGATGGTGCTCCAACGCAGCATCGGCGGCCTGTCGCAACTCTGTCCATGTTTCATTGTAGTCGCGACAGCGGCACGTGGTGCTCCAACGAAGCGTTGGTAGCTCGTCGCAGCTCTGGCCATGCTTCATTGTAGCCGTGACACTAGTGCATGGTGCCCCAATGCAATGCTGGTGATGCTTCATTACAGCTACAAAATCGGCACGCGGTGCTCCAGCGCAACGCCGACGGCCCGTCACAGCTCTGACATGTTGCACTGCAGGTCTGCCTCTCCGACGCACAACACCACCCCAATGCACTACAGCTCCCCGCTAAAACATCGTGTCCCACTGTAGCTCTGCTACCGTTGCGTAGCACCACATTTGTTATGCAACACTCCTCTGTTCTGCAACAATGGCGGAGATCCCCTCTCTCCCGTAGATTGCAGCTAGGGAGCAACATGTACGGGCCAGATCAGAGTGCATGGCTAGTGGCAGTGGCCCACATCATCTCGTAGCGCGGCAACTCCGGCCATGGAGGATGTGCAGCAACAGTGCTGGAGGAGAGCAGGTGTGATGCAGAGAAAGATGGGGGGGGAATGAGGAAGAAGACGCGCAACAAGAAGCGATCGGGAAGAGATAAGGCAAGGTGGGAGAGCGGTGGATGGGCCCTACGGAGGACGTGTCAATAGGGAGAGGCGGTTTACGGAGTAGAGAAATCAGTCGGCTGATTTCAAACAATTTCCAAAAATAATTGGTTGAGTTCAGTATTTTCCTTTTTTGTACCTTTTTATTCTGGTGTTTTTTATATTAATTTTATCTCTATTCCTCCAGATTTGGGTTTTCTCATGTCTTTTTTCTGGTCTTTTGTTTTACACTTTTATAGTTTCATGGACTACATCCATGTTTCTAACATGTACGGTGAAAATTTTTAAACAAGCGTTGAATATATTTTTAATGTACGATTATCATTTTTATATACATTGAACTTTTTTAATGTATGGTAAACTATAATTTAATGTTTGAAATTTTTGAAAACACAATGATCTTTCTAAGATATGGTTTCTACTTTTATGATTTGTTTTAAATTTATTTACATCCTTTAAAAAATCTAACAATCCTTTTGGACAATGCGAGAAACTAAAAGAGTGAAAAGCAAAGCAAATCTGCTAAGGACGTGTTTGGTTGCGTGCATTAGGTCCAACCAGACCCTCGCGAGCAGAAAACAGGCTGATTGGCTGCCAGCATACATTATTGGGAATGCATCGCATGGATTAAAGCACCTCTGGGCCTATCTCACGAGACACGCTCGAATCGACAACTTCTCACGAGCCAGGCATGCACGATGCATGTGGGCGGCAGGGGATGCACACGAGGAGCTACCCCTGAGAAGTCATGTTGCTTCCCGAAGACCGACTGTTATTACCCTCACCTTCCCTCCCCGCTGCCCTCTCCCCTCTCCCCACTCTCATTGATGGCGCCAGCGGTGTGCAGAAGATCGAAGAACGACAAATCGACCTCCAGCCCTTCACCGGCATCCGCAGTAGCACTTCGGCAATGACGGCAGTTTTCACCTCCTCACGTACTACCTAGCAGTCAATCCGAGTTTAGGTTCGATCCGCGTTAGGGGGGTGGGGAATCAGGGTAAACACCATAGGAGTGATCCTAACATCATCATGACTACCGGTCGATATGAGGTTCCCGATCAGGATTGAGTACAATGGGAATGGGGATTAGGGTTCTTCTTACGCAGTAGGCATATATCTTAGCCTCGCGGGCCCTGGAGGCGGTTGGAGCGGCAGGTGGCCTTGGCCTTGGTCTCCTCCTCGAGATGCACCATCGTCTCTTCTTCCTTCCCGGAGTCTAGCTCGATTGGCATTCTCCGGTGTCCTCGATCTAGCGCCCTCACAATCATGGCCACCGCATCTTCTTATTCCACCTTTATAGCCACCATTTCTTGATCCTCCTCCAGTGACACCAGCACAGTCTTTGCGGTGAAGTACACTGTGGCATGATGGTCACGAGGATGCCGATATTGTATGTACTTGACCCACTTTGCCCTTTGTCCAGCGTTGCATAGGTCGGCCTGATTCATGGCCCACCGAAGTATGTCGACTGACATAGCACCCTTCGGTCAGGAATCAGTGTCTTCAACTCCCCCGACGTCGCCTTCTTCACCATAGTGTCCGCCTCTTTGTGCAGGTCTTCCATGCTAGTGGAGTTTGAGCACACTTCCACGGTGTTCTCAAACTTGGTGCAGTAACCAAGCAAGCACCCTAGGAAGAAAGACCTCCATCCAATGCCCCAAGGGAAGGGGTTGGGGTTGGGGATGGGGTTTGGTTGGTGTTTGACTTGTTGTTGGAGTTCATGTCGTTGGGTTGGAGGAAGAGTGAGAGACAGAGAGGTGGTGGGTAAGTGGTGACCGTCAGGCTGGATAAATAAGGGGCTCTGCTATAGGTTTTAATGGCGATGGTGTGACGTTCATAATGAAGATACTGACCCAACTGTTTAAACCTCTTCATAATGCAGATCGACATGGAGAACAAGGGTAAGGAGGTGGTGCCACCAAAGGAGCAGGACAAGGGCAAGGATGTGGTGCCACCCTCAAAGGTGGCACACATCCAGAGCCCTGCCACAGACTACGACGTGTCAGAGGAGCCCCCCAGCGACAAGCGCCGGAACTAAATCCACTACCATGAGGTGGGTGGGCCAACTCACTTCCGCAAGGTTATCATGGCCCACTAGCTTAAGGCCTTGCTGCGGGAGTTACACGGAGAACTTCATGAAGCACTTCCGGTTTGTGCCACAGGGGTTCAAGCTGAAGACGAACACCGAATGCTCATGGAGGGTCACTGTCCTGCAATTGAATGGTAGGGTCACCCCCGATCAGGGTTGGGCCACCCTCGTCACCATCCATCACATCAAGATAGGCTTCATGGCGGCCTTCAAGTTGCTGACTGGTAACATGCTGAAGATCATCATCTTCAATGACAATGACATTGAAGTGGTGACCAGGTGCGGGAAGCACGACGACGCCTTCGCCGTGAATGCCTAGGACATACCCTCACATGCTCCAGCTGCTTTAATTTAATATCGAACCGGTTTGCTTTATAACTGGTCTATTTTAAGTGTGGAACAATATTTATAACTGCTTGCTACTATCGTTTGTTGTGTGTATTATTCCTGACGCCGTTGTGTGCTGGTAACCTCACCACCGCGTTGAAGATGTTATGAGACAATAGGCCATGCATGCCACCAAACAGCAGGCCTTGTGTTTGTCCGTACACAAGCGGGTAACCAAACAACATGCCTTTCGTGAAACCGAATGCAGCCTAGAGTGTATGTAGGCAACCAAACTAGGTGCATATTTTAGTTTTTTGCATGTTTTCCCTTAGCCAGGCCTGGTTGAGTCAAGCATCACAGGTCGGTATCGCTAGGCACGACTACCAAACACGCCCTAAAGTGCTCGTTGGAGCGGCTTGATCCCTTAGCTCATCGGTGGCCTTGACTATTTGACGCAATCGTTCGTCAAACAAGATTATATAAATTATCCTGAAATGATTAAACAAGATTACATGAATTATCCTCTATGGTTGTTTGACGCCCTAGGGGACTTACCGGTCCATGCATTTTTTTACTAGCAAATATGCTCATGCGTTACAATGGGAGAAACAAATCTTCCCTCATACACACACTCAATGACATCAGCAAATCACTTGAAATCTTTTATGGTGCTATACGAGAAACAACATGATAAGTGGTGTTGTGCACAAACATAAAAGTCGGATGATTTTTTATGTGTACTGAAGTTGTGTCCAATTTATTAGGCAACAAAAATATCTAACTAGTTGCCGGTATCAATTCACCTCTTTGTCGCGTTCGTCCTCAATCATACCCAACAAATAGTGCATTAGACTAAAAATACAAAGTACATTTTAGTATTGAATGATAATATGTGTATAAGAGCATTATTTTGCCTTGTTGATATGTGTGTTTGCAACTGTAATCCAAAACAAGACTCAATTTGGTTGCAAACATATCATATATCACCATTGAAAACAATCGATCTGAAAGGACATGCATAATGAATAGACATTTTCAAAATACCGCATCACGTCTGCAACATAAACATAATTTTAGAAATGATTAACATGAAAGATAATATCATATTTGGAATTACATATTTATAACATTCTAAATTTGGAGTTAAGGTTTGAATATGAAATATTTTGATAAGTATTTGAATCTGCAAAAAAAGAGAAATGTTGAAAAGAAATTAGCTCGGCCGAAGTTACAACATTGTGCAGCCCATCTAGTAAGATGACACGTGGACGAGGCAGCTCTATCTTATGACAACCTGAAATCAAGGAGAAAAGGTAGAAAAAGGTGGAGAAGAGGGATTCAAAATCGGGTCTCCCAAGTGGAAACGGAAGGCTCAAGCCACTCGTATTCTTATCCATTTGTGGTATGTTAAGGGGTATCTATGTATATGAAAACATAATGACCGGCGAATTTAAGAAAACACGAATCGTTTTTGTCACTTATGGATGGCATTGGTGGGTAATTCTTGCCAACTTCAAGGGTAATTTGAGAATGGACAGGTAGAAGCAATAGGCTCTTTATTAGTAGGAATAGATTTTCGAGCAAATCCTGGTCCACACATAGGGGACGCGAATCTCACAAACAAGTGCCCCGTGCGCTTTGGGCTAGCACAATGCACCGGTGCGGGCGCATTATTTTTCTCTTTTTTTGATTCTTCTTCCTTTCGTATTTCTTTCGTTTTGTTTGTTTTCCGAGAAAAAATGATGAATTTTAGAAAGTTGTTAACAAAATTTGATTTTTGGGCGAAATGTTAAAAAAATCGTTAAGAGTTACACAAAATGATCATGAATTTGTTAAAAAAATGTTGTCAAATTAAAAAATGTTCAGGATACCGAAAATGTTCCGGTGATTCAAAAAATTGAACGTATTCAAAAGATGTAATATTAATTTTTTGGTGGATTTGTAAAACATAAATTTTAGAAAATGCTCCTGGATTTCAAAAATGCACAGGAATTTAAGAAATGTTTGACAATTATAAAAATGTTCCAAACTTAAAAAAATGTTCATGAATTCGGATAGGTTACCAATGTGAATATATATAGTACAAAACTAGTAAAAAACATAGGACGAAGGAAAGAAAAGGTCAAAAGACTTTATAACCTTCCTCATTGGGATATGACCTCTCGGTATACCAAAGCGGAGGAAACCCCACTCCAAGACATTGGGGGGTGACTGTTGTGGGGACCCCAACTCATAAGTTGTGATCACCGAATCCACGTGCACAGTGACCCCAGAGATCAATGCTCACTGAACACACATAAACTGGAATACAAGAGTCTTACATCCTTACATACCGTCTTACACAAATAAAGGTCAGCTAGGCCAAGTCTTACATAGATAGGGACGCAAGGGCCAAACACTTAAAAGCAGTGGAAATCTTGATCGGAAGTGTGAACTCATGCCATCTGCCTTAAACCTACATGCATTCTGACTCAGAAGCGTCCTAGTTTGCATGTTCGTCCCCAACGAACTCTTCACCATATTCCTGCTCTTCCATGCCTGGCAAATTAAATAACCAGTGGCAAGCCAATGAGTACTTTGAATGTACTCGCAAGCAACCCAAGTCTTGGAACAAGGCATAACAATGCATGATATAGCACTAGGTAGGTAAGTTTTGCAAAAAGCTATTTTTTTAGTGCAATGACATGATCAAGTAACTTAAGTAAGCATGCATCAATCGTTGATAGGTATTCATGTGATCAAGTCACAGTTATCATCATAAGCAGGGGTTGAACATCTCATGTTCATCAGCATGCCAAGACATCGGACTTAGCTCAAGTATCATCTTTGTGTCATACTCTCACACGCGCACACACCAAGTTTGTGAAAACATCGGACGCGGTTTAAGCAGGACCTCCAACTGTCCATGACCGTGGATACGGCTATTCGAATAGTTTTACACTTTGCAGAGGCTGCACACTTTACCCACAAGACTCGGGAAACTTTCGTGTCAAGCCATGACTCGTGGTATTGTCCATACCCGAGGTAAGTACCCCGAGCATTGTCTTTCCCCTGAGGATACTAACAAAGAGTCCACTCGATTGGTACCCGGCCCACATGATGTACATCATAAGTAACATCCATGCGGGAACCAACAGTGTGCCCGGTGCCTGTGAAGACAGCGCATGATCGTCCTTACCGGCACGACCCCGTATCGAGAGTGACCACGTCACTCCCGCCACTAGTAATGATGGCTCTATGCTAGTACCCATCAAAGTAATCAACAAAGCCCCGTCCCATAAGGGGTATCATGGTTGTGCATGTAAGGTTGGGACGGTCAGCAAATCTTAAAACTCTTCATTTTCGAAAAAACACAACCTGCTCCGATACACCACTTATTTATCAAGTGGTTACCTAGCTCATCATCATCTCCCTCGGGCATTAGTGACACCCGACGGGTTTTTTGAAAAGTATTTGAAATCATTTTTTTCTGACACCATGCATATCCCGATCCCACTAGCGTAGCATCTACTAAGCATCCTATCTACTCCCACCCGCACTGTTGGAAATATGCCCTAGAGGCAATAATAAAATGGTTATTGTTGTATTTCCTTGTTCATGATAATTGTCTATTGTTCATGGTATAATTGTGTTAACCGGAAACCATAATACATGTGTGAATACATAGACCACAAATGTCCCTAGTGAGCCTCTAGTTGGCTAGCTCGTTGATCAACAGATGGTCACGGTTTCATGACCATGGACATTGGATGTCATTGATAACGGGATCACATAATTAGGAGAATGATGTGATGGATAAGACCCAATCCTAAGCATAGCACAAGATCGTGTAGTTCGTCTGCTAAAGCTTTTCAATGTCAAGTATCGTTTCGTTAGACCATGAGATTGTGTAACTCCCGGATACCGTAGGAATGCTTTGGATGTGCCAAATGTCACAACGTAACCGGGTGGCTATAAAGGTGCACTACGGGTATCTCCGAAAGTGTCTGTTGGGTTGGCACGAATCGAGACTGGGATTTGTCACTCCGTGTGACGGAGAGGTATCTCTGGGCCCACTCGGTAAGACATCATCATAACGATCTCAATGTGACTAAGGAGTTAGCCATGGGATGATGTATTACGGAATGAGTAAAGAGGCTTGCCGGTAACGAGATTGAACAAGGTATAGAGATACCGACGATCGAATCTCGGGCAAGTATCATACCGATAGACAAAGGGAATTGTATACGGGATTGACTGAATCCCCGACATCGTGGTTCATCCGATGAGATCATCGTGGAGCATGTGGGAGCCAACATGGGTATCCATATCCCTCTGTTGGTTATTGACCGGAGAGGTGTCTCGTTCATGTCTACGTGTCTCCCGAACCCGTAGGGTCTACACACTTAAGGTTCGATGACCCTAGGGTTATAGGTAAATGGTATACGTGATTATTGAAGGTTGTTTGGAGTCTCGGATGAGATCCCGGATGTCACTAGGAGCTCCAGAATGGTCCGGAGGTAAATATTGATATATAGGAAGTCCAGTTTTGGTCACAGGAAAGTTTTCGGGCTCATCAGTAGTGTACCGGGAGTGCCGGGAGGGTGTCGGAGGACCCCCGGGAGGGGTGTGACGACCAAAGGACTTCGTGGGCTGATAGAGGAGGTGTACCAGCCCTTATTGGGCTGGCTAAGTCCTTCTAGAAAGTCCCATGCGGCTAGGGATAAGGAGATAAGGCTAAAGGAGATTCAAAAGGAAGAGATCCACCTCCCGTGTGGGAGGTGGAATCCTCCCTAGCTTCGGCCGAAGCTCTCCTCCTTGGAGGAGGGGACAAGGAAGCCCTCCCTCTCCCTCCTCCTATATACACTTGAGGTTTTGGCTGTTTTGAGACAAGATTTCATCTCTCTCCCACGGCGCAGCCCTACCTCTCTTCTTCCTCCTCCGCAGTGCTTAGGCGAAGCCCTGCCGGAATACCTTGCTGCTCCACCACCACCACGTCGTCGTGCTGCTGTTGGAGCTCTCCCCCAACCTCTCCTTCCTCCTTGCTGGATCAAGGCGTAGGAGACGTCACTGGGCTGCACGTGTGTTGAACGCGGAGGTGTCGTTGTTCGGCGCTAAGATCGGAGTCCACCGCGATCTGAATCGCTACGAGTACGACTCCACCAACCGCGTTCTTGTAACGCTTCCGCTTAGCGATCTTCAAAGGTATGAAGATGCAATCTCTCCTCACTCGTTGCTGGTTTCTCCATTGATAGATCTTGGTGACACGTAAGAATTTTTTTGGTTTACTACTACATCTCCCAATAGTGGCATCATGAGCTAGGTCTATGCATAGAATCTATGCACGAGTAGAACACAAAGCAGTTGTGGGCGTCGATCTTGTTAATTTGCTTACCACTACTAGTCTTATGTTGATTCAGCGGTATTGTGGGATGAAGCAGCCCGGACCAACTTTACATGTACGCTTACGTGAGACCGGTTGCACCGCTTGATATGCACTTGTTGCATAAGGTGGCTAGCGGGTGTCTGTCTCTTCCACCTTAGTCAGATTGGATTCGATGAAAAGGGTGCTTATGAAGGGTAAATAGCAATTGGCATATCACGTTGTGGTTTTGGCGTAGGTAAGAAACGTTCTTGCTAGAAACCTATATCAGTCACGTAAAAACTTGCAACTACAAATTAGAGGACATCTAACTTGTTTTTGCAGCATGTGCCCTTGTTGGGAGACGTAGTAGTAAATCAAAATTTTCCTACGTGTCACCAAGATCTATCTATGGAGAAACTAGCAAACGAGCGGGGAGAGATTGGATCTTCATACCTTTGAAGATCGCTAAGCGGAAGCGTTGCTAGAACGCGGTTGATGAGTCGTACTCACAGCGATTCAGATCGCGGTAGATCCGATCAAGTGCCGAACGGACGGCACCTCCGCGTTCAACACACGTGCAGCCTGGTGACGTCTCCTACGCCTTGATCCAGCAAGGAGGGAGGAGAGGTTGAGGGAGAGCTCCGGCAATACGACGGCGTGGTGGCAGTGGAGCTGCGTGGTACTCCGGTAGAGCTTCGCTAAGCACTACGGAGAACAAGGAGAGGGAGGAGTAGGGCTGCACCAGGGAGGAGATGAACTCGTGTGTTGTGCAGCCCCAAATACCTCCACTATATATAGGAGGAGGGGAGGAGAGGTGCTGCGCCCTAGGGTTCCACCATAGGGGTGGCGGCTGCCTCTAGAAGCCCATCTGGCCGGCGGCCAGGGCAAGGAGAGGTGGAGGCGCCCTAGGGTGGGCCTTAAGGCCCATCTAAGCCTAGGGTTTGCCCCCTCCACCCTTGCTGCGCCTTGGGCTGGGGTGGGAGGCGCACCAGCCCACCTAGGGGCTGGTTCCCTCCCACTCTTGGCCCATGGAACCTTCCGGGGCAGGTGGGCCCACTTGGTGGACCCCCGGAACCCTTCCGGTGGTCCCGGTACACTACCGGAGACACCCGGAACACTTCCGGTATCCAAAACCTCACTTCCTATATATCAATCTTCGTCTTCGGACCATTCCGGGACTCCTCGTGACGTCCGGCATCTCATCCGGGACTCCGAACAACCTTCGGTAACCACGTACACTATTTCCCTATAACCCTAGCGTCATCGAACCTTAAGTGTGTAGACCCTACGGGTTCGGGAGACACGTAGACATGACCGAGACACCTCTCCGGTCAATAACCAACAGCGGGATCTGGATACCCATGTTGGCTCCCACGTACTCTACGATGATCTCATCGGATGAACCACGATGTCAAGGATTCAATCAATCCCGTATACAATTCCCTTTGTCTATCAGTATGGAACTTGCCCGAGATTCGATCGTCGGTATCCCCATACCTTGTTCAATCTCGTTACCGGCAAGTCTCTTTACTCGTTCCGTAATACATCATCCCGTGACTAACTCCTTAGTCACATTGAGCTCATAATGATGATGTCTTACCGAGTGGGCCCAGAGATACCTCTCCGTCACACGGAGTGACAAATCCCAGTCTCGATTCGTGTCAACCCAACAGACACTTTCGGAGATACCCGTAGCGTACCTTTATAGCCACCCAATTACGTTGTGACGTTTGGCACACCCAAAGCATTCCTACGGTATCCGGGAGTTACACAATCTCATGGTCTAAGGAAACGACACTTGACATTGAAAAGCTTTAGCAAACGAACTACACGATCTTGTGCTATGCTTAGGATTGGGTCTTGTCCATCACATCATTCTCCTAATGATGTGATCCCGTTATCAACGACATCCAATGTCCATGGTCATGAAACCGTGACCATCTATTGATCAACGAGCTAGCCAACTAGAGGCTCACTAGGGACACGTTGTGGTCTATGTATTCACACATGTATTACGGTTTCCGGTTAACACAATTATAGCATGAACAATAGACAATTATCATGAACTATGAAATACAATAATAAACATTTTATTATTGCCTCTAGGGCATATTTCCAACAGCCCTGTGATGTGATATGGCCAAAAGGATGTGATGTGATGCATTGTGATGTATGGGATTGATCATGTTCTTGTAATAGGATTCACGACTTGCATGTCAATGAGTATGACAACCGGAAGGTGCCATAGGAGTTGTCTTATTTTATTATATGACCTGCGTGTCAATCATAAACGCCATGTAATTACTTTACTCTATTGCTAAACGTTAGCCATAGTAGTAGAAGTAATAGTTGGCAAGACAACTTCATGAAGACACAATGATGGAGATCATGATGATGGAGATCATGGTGTCGTGCCGGTGACAGTGATGATCATGGTGCCCCAAAGATGGAGATCAAAGGAGCAAGATGATATTGGCCATATCATGTCACTATATTGATTGCATGTGATGTTTAACATGTTTACATCTTATTTGTTAGAACGACGGTAGTAAATAAGATGATCTCTCAATAAAATTTCAAGAAAGGTGTTCACCCTAACTTTGCACCGTTGCTAAGGATCGTTGTTCCGAAGCACCACGTGATGATCGGGTGTGATAGGTTCTAATGTTCGCATACAACGGGTGTAAGCCAGATTTACACACGCGAAACACTTAGGTTGACTTGACGAGCCTAGCATGTACATACATGGACTCGGAACACGGAAGACCGAAAGGTCGAACATGAGTCGTATAGAAGATACGATAAACATGGAGATGTTCAACATGGAAGACTAGTCCGTCTCACGTGATGATCGGACACAGGCTAGTTGACATGGATCATGTGTCACTTGGATGACTAGAGAGATGTCTATCTAAGTGAGAGTTCATTAAATAATTTGATTATGTGAATTTAATTATCATAAACTTAGTCTAAATTTGTCTTTACAATCTATATTGTAGATCCAATGGCCAATGCTAATGCCAACATCAACTTCAACGCGTTCCTAGAGAAAACCAAGCTGAAAGATGATGGAAGCAACTATGTGGACTGGGTCCGTAGCTTGAGGATCATCCTCATAGCTTCCAAAAGATTGTATGTCCTTGATGCACCACTAGGTGATGCATCCGTTCTCCCACTATGCAGAGCAAGACGTTGCGAATGCTTGGCATTCACGCTACGATGATTACTCCCTTGTTCAGTGCGTCATGCTTTACAGTTTAGAACCGGGGCTCCAAAAGCGTTTTGAGCAACACGGAGCATATGAGATGTTCCAAGAGCTGAAACTGGTTTTCCAAGCTCATGCCCGGGTCGAGAGAAATGACGTCTCCGACAAGTTCTTTAGCTGTAAGATGGAGGAGAACAGTTCTGTCAGTGAGCACATCCTCAAGATGTCTGGGCTACACAACCGCTTGAATCAGCTGGGAGTTAATCTCCTGGATGACTCGGTCATTGGCAGAATCCTCCAGTCGCTTTCACCTAGCTACAAGAGCTTTGTGATGAACTACAACATGCAAGGGATGGAGAAGTCCATTCCTGAGTTGTACTCGATGCTGAAATCAGCGGAGGTTGAGATCAAAAAGGAGCATCAAGTGTTGATGGTAAATAAGACCACTAGTTTCAAGAAAGGCAAGGGTAAGAAGAACTTCAAGAAGGACGGCAAAGTTGTTGCCGCGCCCGATAAGCAAGTTGCCGGGAAGAAGAACAAGAATTGACCCAAGCCTGAGACTGAGTGCTTTTATTGCAAGGGTACCGGTCACTGGAAGCGGAACTGCCCCAAGTACTTAGCGGATAAGAAGGCCGACAACGTTAAAGGTATATGTGATATAATTGTTATTGATGTGTACCTAACTAGCGCTCGTAGTAGCTCCTGGGTATTTGATACCGGTGCAGTTGCTCACATTTGTAACTCCAAGCAGGAGCTGCGAAATAAGCGGAGACTGGCGAAGGACAAGGTGACGATGCGCGTCGGGAATGGTTCCAAGGTCGATGTGATCGCCGTCGGCACGCTACCTCTGCATCTACCTTCGGGATTAGTTTTAAACCTTAATAATTGTTATTTAGTACCAGCTTTGAGCATGAACATTGTATCTGGATCTCGCTTGATACGAGATGGCTACTCATTTAAATCTGAGAATAATGGTTGTTCTAATTATATGAGAGAAATGTTTTATGGTCATGCCCCGCTGGTCACTGGTTTATTTTTGATGAATCTCGAATGTGATGTTACACATGTCCATAGTGTGAGTACCAAAAGTGTAAGGTTGATAACGGTAGTCCCACTTACATGTGGCACTGCCGCCTTGGTCATATTGGTGTCAAACGCATGAAGAAGCTCCATGTTGATGAACTTTTGGAGTCTCTTGATTTTGAATCATTTGACACGTGCGAACCGTGCCTCATGGGCAAGATGACCAAGACTCCGTTCTCTGGAACAATGGAGGGAGCAACTGACTTGTTGGAAATAATACATACCGATGTATGCGGTCCAATGAGCGTCGAGGCTCGTTGTGGCTACCGTTATGTTCTCACCCTCACTAATGACTTGAGCAGATATGGGTATGTCTACTTAATTAAACACAAGTCTAAAACCTTTGAAAGGTTCAAGGAATTTCAGAGTGAGGTAGAGAATCAACGTGACAGGAAAATAAAGTGCCTACGATCTGATCGTGGCGGAGAATATTTAAGTCACGAGTTTGGCACGCACCTAAGGAAATGTGGAATTGTTTCACAACTCACGCCGCCTGGCACACCTCAAGGAAATGGTGTGTCTGAACGTCGTAATCGCACTCTATTGGATATGGTGCGATCTATGATGTCTCTTACCGACTTACCGCTATCATTTTGGGGATATGCATTAGAGACTGCCGCATTCACTTTAAATAGGGCACCATCAAAATCTGTTGAGACGACAACGTATGAATTATGGTTTGGAAAGAAACCTAAGCTATCATTTCTAAAATTTTGGGGATGCGATGCTTATGTGAAGAAACTTCAACCTGAGAAGCTCGAACCCAAAGCGGAAAAGTGCGTCTTCATAGAATATCCCGAAGAGACTATTGGGTATACCTTCTACCTCAGATCCGAAGGCAAAGTCTTAGTTGCTAAGAATGGATCCTTTCTCGAGAAAGAGTTTCTCTCGAAAGAAGTAAGTGGGAGGAAAATAGAACTTGATGAGGTAATTGTACCTTCGCTCGAACCGGAGAGTAGCACAACACAGGAAGTTGTTTCTGTGGAGCCTACACCGGCTAGAGAGGAAGTTAATGATGATGATCATGAAACTTCAGATCAAGTTACTATTGAACGTCGAAGGTCCACTAGGACACGTTCCGCACCAGAGTGGTACGGCAACCCTGTCCTAGAGATCATGTTGTTAGACAACGGTGAACCTTCAAACTATGAAGAAGTGATGGCTGGCTCGGATTCCAACTAATGGCTTGAAGCCATGAAATCCGAGATAGGATCCATGTATGAGAACAAAGTGTGGACTTTGGTGGACTTGCCTGATGATAAGCGAGCCATTGAAAATAAATGGATCTTTAAGAAGAAGACTGACGCGGATGGTAATGTGACTGTCTATAAGGCTCAGCTTGTCGCTAAGGGTTATCGACAAGTTCAAGGAGTTGACTACGATGAGACTTTCTCACCCGTAGCGATGCTAAAGTCTGTCCGAATCATGTTAGCAATTGCCGCATTTTATGACTATGAGATCTGGCAAATGGACGTCAAATCGGCATTCCTTAATGGCTTCCTTAAGGAAGAATTGTATATGATGCAGCCGGAAGGTTTTGTCGATCCTAAAGATGCTAACGAAGTATGCAAGGTCTAGCGCTCCATCTATGGGTTGGTGCAAGCATCTCGGAGTTGGAACATTCACTTTAATGAGGTGATTAAAGCATTTGGGTTTGTACACGTTTATGGAGAACCCTGTATTTACAAGAAAGTGAGTGGGAGCTCTATAGCATTTCTCATATTATATGTGGATGACATAGTATTAATGGGAAATGATATAGAACTTTTGGAAAGTGTAAAGTCCTACTTGAATAAATGTTTTTCAATGAAGGACCTTGGAGAAGCTGCTTACATATTAGGTATTATGATCTATAGAGATAGATCGAGACGCCTCATAGGTCTTTCACAAAGCACATACCTTGAAAAGATATTGAAGAAGTTCAATATGGATCAGTCCAAGAAGGGGTTCTTGCCTGTGTTACAACGTGTGAGATTGAGTACGACTCCATGCCTGACTACGGCAAAGGATAGAGAAGAGATGAGTGTCATCCCCTATGCTTCAGCCATAGGCTCTATTATGTATGCCATGTTGTGTACCAGACCCGATGTGAACCTTGCCATAAGTTTGGTAGGGAGGTACCAAAGTGATCCCGGAGCGGAACACTGGACAACGGTCAAGAATATCCTGAAGTCCCTGAAAAGGACAAAGGACATGTTTCTCGTATATGGAGGTGCCGAAGAGCTCGTCATAAAGGGTTACGTCGATGCTAGCTTCGACATAGATCCGAATGACTCCAAGTAGCAAACCGGATACGTGTATATTTTGAACGGAGGGGCAGTCAACTGGTGCAGCAGCAAGCAAAGCATCGTGGCGGCATCTACATGTGAAGTGGAGTACATAGCTACTTCGGAAGCAGCAAAGGAAGGAGTCTGGATGAAGGAGTTCATCACCGACCTAGGAGTAATTCCAAGTGCGTCGGGCCCGATGACTCTATTCCATGACAACACTGGAGCTATTGCCCTTGCGAAGGAGCCCAGGTTTCACAACAAGACAAGACACATCAAGCGCCGCTTCAACTCCATCCGTGATTACATTCAGGAGGGAGATATAGATATTTGTAAAGTGCATACGGATCTTAATGTCGCAGATCCATTGACTAAACCTCTCTCGCGAGCAAAACATGATCAACACCAGAATGCTATGGGTGTTTGATTCATCACAATGTAACTAGATTATTGACTCTAGTGCAAGTGGGAGACTATTGGAAATATGCCCTAGAGGCAATAATAAAATGGTTATTATTGGATTTCCTTGTTCATGATAATTGTCTATTGTTCATGCTATAATTGTGTTAACCGGAAACTATAATACATGTGTGAATACATAGACCACAACATGTCCCTAGTGAGCCTCTAGTTGGCTAGCTCGTTGATCAATAAATGGTCACGGTTTCATGACCATGGACATTGGATGTCATTAATAACGGGATCACATCATTAGGAGAATGATGTGATGGACAAGACCCAATCCTAAGCATAGCACAAGATTGTGTAGTTCCTCTGCTAAAGCTTTTCAATGTCAAGTATCGTTTCCTTAGACCACGGGATTGTGCAACTCCCGGATACCGTACGAATGCTTTGGGTGTGCCAAACGTCACAACGTAACTGGGTGGCTATAAAGGCGCACTACGGGTATCTTCGAAAGTGTCTGTTGGGTTGACACGAATCGAGACTGGGATTTGTCACTCCGTTTGACGGAGAGGTATCTCTGGGCCCACTCGGTAAGACATCATCATTATGAGCTCAGTGTGACTAAGGTGTTAGCCACGGGATGATGTATTACGGAACGAGTAAAGAGACTTGCCAGTAACGAGATTAAACAAGGTATAGAGATACTGATGATCGAATCTCGGGCAAGTATCATACCGATAGACAAAGGGAATTGTATACGAGATTGACTGAATCCCCGACATCGTGGCTCATCCGATGAGATCATCGTGGAGCATGTGGGAGCCAACATGGGTATCCAGATCCCGCTGTTGGTTATTGACTGGAGAGGTGTCTCGGTCATGTCTACGTGTCTCCCGAACCCGTAGGGTCTACACACTTAAGGTTCGATGACGCTAGGGTTATAGGTAAATGGTATACATGATTACCGAAGGTTGTTAGGAGTCTCGGATGAGATCCCGTACGTCACAAGGAGCTCCGGTATGGTCCGGAGGTAAAGATTGATATATAGGAAGTCCAGTTTTGGTCACCGGAAAGTTTTCGGGATCATCGGTAGTGTACCGGGAGTGCCGGGAGGGTGCCGGAGGACCCCCAGGAGGGGTGTGACGACCAAAGGACCTTGTGGGCTGTTGGAGGAGGTGTACCAGCCCTTATTGGGCTGGACAAGTCCTTCCGTAAAGTCCCATGCGGCTAGGGATAAGGAGATAAGGCTAAAGGAGATTCAAAAAGAAGAGATCCACCTCCCTTGTGGGAGGTGGACTCCTCCCTAGCTTCGGCCGAAGCTCTCCTCCTTGGAGGAGGAGCCAAGGCAGCCCTCCCTCTCCCTCCCTATCTCTCCCATGGTGCATCCCTACCTCTCTTCTTCCTCCTCCGCAGTGCTTAGGCGAGGCCTTGCCGGAATACCTTGCTGCTCCACCACCACCACGCCATCGTGCTGTTGTTGGAGCTCTCCCCCTACCTCTCCTTCCTCCTTGCTGGATCAAGGCATAGGAGACGTCACCGGGCTGCACGTGTGTTGAACGCGGAGGCGCCGTTGTTCGGCGCTAAGATCGGAGTCCACCGCGATCTGAATCGCCACGAGTATGACTCCACCAACCGCGTTCTTGTAACGCTTCCTCTTAGTGATCTTCAAAGGTATGAAGATGCAATCTCTCCTCACTCGTTGCTGGTTTCTCCATAGATAGATCTTGGTGACACGTAAGAATTTTTTTGATTTACTACTACATCTCCCAACATGCACAACCCTCATAAGGATGGTAGGGTCATGCACGATGCAAGTATCAATGGTAAAGTATCAGAGTCATCCCACCGAAGGGGGGGACACCACATCAACATGATCAACATCACGGAAATAAGTGCTATATGCCATGAAAATAAAAGGGTTCATAGTCATGGTCAAAGGGATGCTTGCCTGGCTCAGCAAAGTCTTCGAGGTCTTCACACGCTTCTCGTCCACTCCGAGTACTTCATCTACTTCGTCAACTATTGTTGGAAACAACCGCAATAAGCAACACAGCAAGCAGACAATAAAAGTGCTCAATAAATAGGAGTTTTATTTTTCTTGGACACCTCTGGTCATGATAAAAATAAGCAAGGAGGTTTTGGTGGATATGGGCCAAGGGGGAGCTTTGAATGGTAGCTATTAAGGAAACGATGATCCTATAAGATGTCCACAAAAAATATTTTTGTAAAAATGAGTGGATGGACCCCAAAATAGGGCATGATTTTAGAAACACTTAGTAATTGGTTCTAGTGGATTTGGAGTTGGGGTGAATTTCCTATGATTTTCCTAAGATGTAATAAATGGAAAAGGGGCCATTTATTAGATCCAACAAAATTGGTGAAGGAAAAAATGTTCAACATGGCTAGAGAATTTGGGCATGACATTTAGAGCTTCTAGAAATTTGAATCACTCCACTTGGAGTTGATTTGGATCCTCTGTGTATTTTACAAGGAGGGGTTTTTATAGTTCAAATTTGTATTTGAACTAAAACAGTACAAAACTTGTGGTGCAAAAATATGGAAGATGCACCAAACAATAGGTGGCATTTCTAGGAGAATATAGACATTTGAATCAACAAGTTTGGAGCAAAAATGAATTCCCTATGAATATTTTTATCCCTCTAGAAAAACAAAAAGAGAAATACTATACCTAAACGGGCGAGGCATAGCCCACGAGCGCGGAACAGTGACCGGGCTAGCCCAGCTGCTCGACCGGGCGCCTCAGCAGGGCCACGTCAAAAGCGCCACCGAGGAAATACGTTTTCCCCGGGCAGAGCCGTGTCCCTCGGATCTGTCTCCACTTAATCGGTAGGCCCACCCCGTTAACCGCTTACAGGCAGGCCTCGCCTGTCAAGATCTGAAAGGATCGATATGGTTGACTAGAGGGGGGGGGTGAATAGGCAACTAACACTTTTTAACTTTTCTTCAACAGTTAAGGTTTAGCATCAAATAAGTTAGCTAGATGTGCAACTAGGTGTTTAACCTATATGATGCTACTCACAACAAGTGCGCAAGCAAGCAATGGATATAACACAATAAAAGCTTGCAAGAAGTAAAGGTGCAAGATAACCAAAAGTGGAGCCGGTGAAGACGAGGATGTGTTACCGAAGTTCCTTCCCTTGTGGGGAAGTACGTCTCCGTTGGAGCGGTGTGGAGGCACAATGCTCCCCAAGAAGCCACTAGGACCACCATATTCTCCTCACGCCCTCACACAATGCGAGATGTCGTGATTCCACCATTGGGGCCCTTGAAGGCGGCGACCGAACCTTTACAAACAAGGTTGGGGCAATCTCCACAACTGAATTGGAGGCTCCCAACGACACCACGAAGCTTCACCACAATGGAATGTGGCTCCAAGTTGATCTCAACCGTCTAGGGTGCTCAAACACCCAATATCAACAAGATCCGCAAGGGATTAGTGGGGGAATCAAATTTCTCTTGGTGGAAGTGTAGATCGGGGCCTTCTCAACCTATCCCTAGGAAATCAACAAGATTGATTGGCCAGGGAGAGAGATCGGGCTAAAATGGAGTTTGGAGCAACAATGGAGTTTGGGAAGGAAGAGGTAAGCTTCTTGGGGAAGAAGACCTCCCTTTTATAGTGGGGGACAAGATCCAACCGTTATCCACTCCCTCAGCCCCGCGCATCGCGGTACTACTACAACAGCCACGGTACTACTGTGACGGCTTGCGGTACTACCGCAGCCATGTGCGGTACTACCGCTCGTGCGGGAGTAACTAGCTCTAGCCGTTTGCATAGGGCGGCAAGCGGTAGAACCGCCGGAGCGGTAGTACCGCGAGCCCGTGCGGTACTACCGCATGGTCGGCAGAGGCAGCCACTAGAGGTGCACGGAAGTAAAAAATTACTTCCGTGCCTACCTCCGCAGAAGGAAACTCTGCAAAAAAGTCCAGCACGGTAGTACCGAACGAGAATTGCGGTACTACCATAGTAGGGCGGATGTAAAAAATTACATCCGCGCCTACTACCGCAGGTGTAGAGGCCAGGGCAGGAGACAACGGTACTACCGCTCCACCGAGTGGTACTACCATTGGCACCTGCGGTACTACCGCTCCCTTGAGCGGTACTACCGCAGACCACTGAACACAAACACCTAGCAGGCGTTCCTTTTGCATAGAGAAGGAAAACGAGTTGGGGATCCATTGAATTCAGGGAAAGGTGGTGCAAAGGAATAGATGTGTACGTGTTGATTCCACCCAGACCTTTCCGAAGCGAACCCCCTCTTGATAGTACGACTTTCCTAGGATTCAAATCCACCGAAAGGAAACGTATAGAACAACCGTCTTCGAGAGATTCCGAGGGGCACTGAATCGTCTTGTGCCTAGACCTGAGATATCTGAAATGCTCAATGCACACGATTAGTCCGCAAAGGCATTGTCATCAATCACCAAAACCACTTAGGGAGAAATATGCCCTTACAATCTCCCCCTTTTTGGTGGATTGATGACAATACGGGATTTGCACATAAGGATATAAAATGAGCATATGCAAAACCCAAGACCTACAATATAGAAGAGCTCCCCCTAGATGTGTGCATACTCTAGATATGCTTTGGTGTGCAAGGCACACATACTAGGATCAACACTTCCCTTATATTTTATAGGCAATGCAATCTTTGCAACAGAATGAACAGAACTAAGTATGGAAACTAGGTATAGCATGTGAGCATTAAGATAAGGGAACATAATAGACAGACTCACAAGCTACAAATCATACTAGACAATAATAAGGTAGAAGTAATAGCATATGTCCCACACCATATGATAGAGGAAGTCTCCTGGTCACACACACACAAACGACATAAACCAAAGTTCAACGAAAGCAGAGAGACGACGAAATGACAAACACAAATACGCACAAATCCTACACTCTCTCCCCCTTTGACATCGGGACGCCAAAAAGGTAGAGAGGACACCTAACAGATAGGTGGTAGCTCACATGTAGAAAGATTAGTCATCTGACTCCTCTGAAGCGTCGGGGATGGACTCCTCATCTGAATCAGCCCACTGGAACTGCTTCTTAGCAATCCAAGTGGCCTCAGGGGTGATGTCCTTCTCAGACCCACTCTAGATAGTCTCACCAAGCTTCGTGAGAATACGCTTGTCACGCTGGCGACTCTCCTTCTGAGCAACGTGAGCCTGATACTGACCCTTGGCCTGCAAGCAGAACAAAGTCTTCATCTTGTGAGAGAGCTTCTTGGCCCAAGATGGCTCAGAAGGCGGTGGCACATAGGACTCAAAACTATTATCTTCTTCCTCTTCGATCTCATCCTCATCGACCTCCATACGAGCAGAAGTTGGCTTAGTGGTGGTGTTGGCCCACTTGTCCTTCATCCGCAAACGGATGAGCTCATGAAGAAACAAGTGCTCCGGCATGTCCAGACCCGGAAAGGTCTTGTCCCAAGTAGCACGAATCAGGTAGAACAAGTATGGCCCATAAATGGGGACCTTACGATGGAACACAGCAGTGCGAAGCTCAGACCACATAATGTGAGACACATCAAGGATGCCAAGGTCTTCATTTCTTCCTTTCTCACATAGCAGCAACATATCCACCAGATAGGAGTGTACCTTGTCCTTGTCTCCCATGCGAGGAAACAGAGAGTTGCAGAAGATCCGGTGCATGACATCAAGGAAAGGGTTGAGCACATGAATTTGCTCACCAGATTGTAAAGTCTTCAGAATATGGAAAGGCATGAGCTGCTCCGTATGTGTTTGCTGAGGGTTGCCGTGAGGGCGCATTCCAATTGGAACATGAAGCCCGGAATCAGGAACATGCAGCAAGTCCATGAAGTCCTTCCAGGTGGCAGATAGGCGCTCGCCATGGGTCATCCATGTCACGGTCCGCTCCGCATCAGAGTGAAAGTGGATAGAGGCAAAGAACTGACCCAATATCTCAGGATCAAAGTCAAGGTGGAAGGATACGATGTCTGCGATAGCAAACTGCTGCACCAACTCCAGAGCCTCACCGAAGTATTGCGGATGCTTCCTCATGTGTTCCAGATCAATGTATTGGACAGGAACATAGTGATTTTTCTTGCCCTTAATCACATCCAGGTGAATAAGATACTGCTGCTTGGACCTGAACAAGTCATTTGCCTTGGAAACTTCCCTTGGCTTGTCGTAGGGATTGATCAACCGTCGAGCCAGAAACTCAGCTTGGGGCATGACCTCAAAGTTCTCAACTGGTCGCTTGAGATTGGATGCGGTTCTCTTGAAAGTGTGGGGTGGATCATTGGATCCCTCAGGAGCATCAGGATTGCGGAGCCGCTTGGAGCTTGTGTCACGAGACGGATTGGAACGTCTTGGAGCAGAGCTGGAACCAGAGCCACCACCTATGACACACAACGCAAACACAATGGACAGATGGAAAAAGTAAGGCAAGGACGAAAGCATACACAAAAACCATGTAGAAGGGAGAATAGACACAACAAAACGAGTTAGCTTTGGATTGAGCAGTAGTACCAGCATTTCTTGCGGAAGTAAAAAATTACTACCGCTCCAGACGCGGTAGTACCGCGGGAGCGGCAGTACCATGGATGGAGCGGAAGTAAAGTGTTACTACCGCCTAGTTTGCGGAAGTAAAAAATTACTACCACTCCAGACGCGGTAGTACCACGGGAGTGGTAGTACCGTGGCTGGGGCAGTAGTAAGATTTTACTCCCATCCGTCAAGCGGAAGTAAAAAATTACTACCACTCACGACGCGGTAGTACCGTAGGAGCGGTAGTACCGTGGCGCCAGCAGAAGTAAAATTTTACTTCCGCCCTACGAGCGGTAATACCGCACAAGGTGCGGTAGTACCGCACGGGGCGGATTTCGCAAGAACATATTGACAGATCATATTGGTACTACAGTAGATCGAAAAATATCCCGTTTTATCCTACAAATACACACTTCTACTGCAAAAACACCCTCAAAACATGTCCCCATGCACAGATTGGATCAAACAAAGCTAGACCATCTCATATTTCCCAAAACCTAGATTCAAAAGTAGAGAAGCAAAACAAGAGGGGATCGGGGAAATACCGAGGTCCATTGCAAGAGGACGAGGTGGGGAACGATCCCGCCGGAGGAAATAGGAAGAGGGTGGCCGGAGACGGAGATCCGGCGAGGTGCTCCGGCACCGGTTGAGAGGAGGAGAGAGAGACGTGAGGGGAAGAGAAAGAATGGGTTTTGGGGAAGATGGGAAACCCCCCTGCCGGCTCTTAACCCCCACGTCCACTCGAGTTACGGTAGTACCACGGTCATCGCGGTAGTACCGCTCATCGGGCGGAAGTAATTTTTACTTCCGCGCGGTAAGCGGTAGTACCGCTCCAAGCGGTAGTACCATGGTCATCCACGGTAGTACCATGCTGCCCTCTTAGTGCAAATTTTCAATAAACACAAACGAGAGAGAGAGAGAGATTGCCGCACAACAACAAGAGACAAGAGAAACTATGATGCAAGATAAAAACACGAGCATGGTCCACCGGAGTAGAGAAAATAGAATAGGACCAAATAGTGAGTCTCTACTTCACATGAAGAGAGGGCGGTGGCTCTAGAGCCACCTATGTTTGAGTCAGATGGTATGGCACCGCGAAGAATTATCCTTGGACCCATGACCAAGACTCGTCTCTTGAAGCATAGTAGCCATAAAAAATGGCAAGTGTGAAAGACTTTGATTATTTTATGCATAATAGGAGGAGGGATAGTTCATTGAGAGAACTAGACTCCTCCTAAATACATGCCTACACCTAGACAAGACATAAAGATGAGTGTGGGGAGGTGTGCACTAAGTCAATCCACATTGCTCGAATCAATGATATTTAGCTCATGCCTTAACTTGCAAAATCTTGCTTCAGCTAATGGCTTCGTAAAAATATCTGCAAGTTGTTCGTTAGTGCTCAGATGAATAAGATTGATGTCTCCATGCTTGACGTGTTCCTGAAGAAAGTGATGACGAATACCAATATGCTTCGTCTTGCAATGTTGAACTAGGTTGATGGAGATCATAATGGCACTTTCATTATCATAGTAAAGAGGCACTTTGTCACAATTTATACTGTAATCCTTTAAAATTTGCCTCATCCATAGAATCTAAGCACAACAACTGGCGGCAACTACATACTCGGCCTCGGTGGAGGAGAGAGAAACACAATTTTGTTTCTTTGAAGACCAACTTACCAAAGACCGACCAAGAAATTGGCAGCCTCCGGAAGTGGACTTTCTATCCACACGGTCTCCCGCCCAATCCGAGTCAGTATATCCAACGAGATCAAACGAAGCCCCCTTGGGATACCATAAGCCAAAGTTTGGGGTATGAGCCAAATATCGAAAGATTCGCTTGATAGCCACATGGTGACTCTCCTTAGGTGCGGATTGAAATCGTGCACAAGTACCCACACTTAACATGATATCTGGTCTAGATGCACAAAGGTAAAGCAAGGATCCAATCATGGAGCGATATACCTTTTGATCCACCTCTTTACCATTGGGATCGCTGTCAAGATGGCATTTGAGTGGCATGGGAGTGTTGGCCTTGGGAGGATTGAGCTCATCCATCTTGAACCTCTTGAGCATGTCTTGAGTGTATTTGGCTTGATTGATGAAGGTACCTTGACTTCGTTGCTTGACTTCGAAACCAAGGAAGTACTTCAACTCTCCCATCATGGACATCTCAAACTTGTTTGTCATCAAAGTGGCAAACTCTTCATTGAAAGCTTTGTTAGGACAACCAAAAATAATATCATCAACATATAGTTGGCATATGAACAAGTTCCCGTTGACCCTCTTTGTAAAAAGAGTGGGGTCGATTTTCCCAATTTCAAACCCACGGTCTTGCAACATCTCGGTAAGGTGCTCATACCATGCACGTGGGGCTTGTTTAAGGCCATAGAGAGCCTTATCGAGAACGTATACATGATTGGGGAACTTGGGATCCTCAAACCCCGGGGGTTGCTTGACATATACCAACTCCTTAAGAGGGCCATTAAGAAAAGCAATCTTGACATCCATTTGATATAATTTAAAATTATGATTAGAGGCATATGCAAGTAACATGCGAATAGATTCAAGGCGAGCAACAGGAGCAAAGGTTTCACCGTAGTCGATACCCTCGACTTGGGAGTATCCTTGTGCCACCAGTCTTGCCTCGTTGCGAATGACAATACCGTTCGCATCTTGCTTGTTTTTGAAGATCCATTTTGTTCCAATAACATCGTGATTCTCCTTAGGTCTTGGCATCAGTCACCACACTTGGTTGCACTCGAAGTTGTTGAGTTCATCGTGCATAGCTTCAACCCACTCCATATCCTCGAGCACATCTTCAACCTTAAGGGGCTCAATGCAAGAAACAAACGCGTTTTGTTCACAAAAGTTTGTTAATTGTTTACAAGTGGTTACCCCTTTTTGCAAGTCACCATAGACGTTCTCCAACAGATGTTGTCTAACTTTGAGCTTGCGGCATTCTTGGCGGCTTTCTTGGCGGCTTGTCTCTCTAAGATTTCTTCCATGGACGGTTGAGAGACTGCATTCTGTGAGTCATCATCATGATGATCTTGAGCGCCTTCTTGAGCTTGCTCTTGATCTTGAAGAAGATCTTGATCTTGAGATTGCTCGGAGACAGGAACTTGATCTTGGGCATCACTTGGTGAGACACCATCATCAGTGGATTGATCTTGCCCTTGATCTTGTTCATGTGGTAGAGGACCTTCAGTTTGTTCTTCGGAAGCGTGTGGGTATTGTGTCGGTGATGGTTCCACTTGAGTGGAACATTGTCCTTCTCCTTCGGCCACAAGGGGTTCCTCAACGGGTAGGAAGTATCCCACACCCATTCTTCTTGTGGCTTGGGGAGGAATTTCATCACAAAGACCACTTTGATCCACTTGGGAGCCATTATTTTAATCAAACTCTATGTTACTCGTCTCCTCAATGAGTCCCGTGGACTTGTTGAGGACACGGTAAGCATGAGAGTTTGCAACATAACCAACAAATATGCCCTCATGGGCTCTAGATTCAAATTTAGACAAACGAGCACCTTTCTTGAGAATGAAACACTTACAACTGAACACCCGAAAGTATGTGAGGTTGGGCTTGTTCCCGGTAAGAATCTCATAAGGGGTCTTGTTCAAACCTTTGTGAAGATAGAGCCGACTAGATGCATGGCACGCTGTGTTGATGGCTTCGGCCCAAAAGTTGTACGGAGATTTAAACTCCGCCATCATGGTTCTTGCCGCATCAATCAACGTTCGGTTCTTCCTCTCAGCAACACCGTTTTGTTGAGGGGTGTAATGTGTGGAATATTGGTGCTTGATCCCTTCGTCACTGAGAAACTCATTTAGGGTGTAATTCTCGAACTCAGTGGCGTTGTCACTTCTAATCATGAAAATCTTTGCATCATGTTGGCGTTGGACTTCATTTCCAAAGTCGATGACGGTCTGTTGGGTCTCACTCTTATTCTTGAAGAAATAAACCCAAGTATATCTCGAGTAATCATCCACAATCACCAAGCAATATTTTCTTCCACCAAGACTGTCAAAAGACCGAGGACCAAAGAGATCCATGTGAAGGAGCTCTAAGGTCCTCTTAGAGTATATTGTAGTGGTTGGACGATGAGCCTTCTCATGTAGCTTTCCTTCGATACAAGCACTGCAAGCACGATATTTGGCAAAACTCACATTTGTTAGTCCAAGGATGTGATCCCCTTTGAGGAGACTTTGCAAAGATCTCATATTAACATGGGCTAGCCGGCAATGCCAGAGCCATCCCACATCAACTTTAGCCATTAAGCAAGTCACAGTCTTAGTGGGTTGCTCCAAGAAGTTCACCACATAGAGACCGTTCTCGACATGCCCAATAAAAGCTACTTTAAGAGTCTTGCTCCACAAAAGGGTCACAGATTCAATACCAAAGAAGGTACTAAAACCCATGGTTGCAAGTTGATGAATTGAAAGTAAATTGTATGCGAGGGTCTCAACAAGCATGACCTTCTCTTTGGTGAGTTTCGGAGAGATTACCACCTTGCCAAGACCCAATACCTTTGAAATTGCATCATCACCAAATGAGACTTGGGTGGCCATAGATATATCAGGATGAACGTCCACCACCAAGTCCTTGCTTCCGGTCATATGATTTGTCGCTCCACTATCGAGCAACCATGATGTTCCTCCGGAAGCAAACCCCTACAAGAGATCAATGTTTGGCTTTAGGTACCCATTATTTAATGGGTCCTTTCATGTTAGCAGCAAGGGTCTTAGGAACCCAAATACACCATTCAATGTACTCATAAGAAGAACCAACATATTTGGCATAAACATGCCCATCACTAGCACGACATAAAACATAATAAGGGTTAAAGTCGCCGGTCTTGTTGGGTTGGATGTTCTTGTTCTTGCCTTTCTTGGCATTTTCCAACATAACTTGGTCTTTCTTCTTCTCATGAGGACCTTCTTCAGCTCTTACAAAGGTTCGCTTGAGCGATGGAGCTTCCTTGGTGTTTACCTTCTTCTTCTCATTAGTTTTGGGTAAAAAACCCACTCCTTCTTTTGCCACAACTTCCTTCTGAGAAGTCAGAAGGTCATTGAGTGTCTTCTCACCTTGGATACACATCACCAAACCATTTTTAAGCTGCTCTTTTAGCTTGGCATTTTCCTCCACAAGGTGTGCATGCTCACAACATGTGTTAGTAGATATGCATTATCAATTAGAACAAAAGGAGGACAAGTGGCAATTTCCTTAGTGAGTTTCACTTGGAGTTGATCATGTGACTCCTTAAGAGAGGCATGAGCACACATCAATGCCTTGTGAGCATTGTCAAGTGTGTCAAGCTCAACTGTGAGACGATCATGATCCACCCCAAGTGCAACCTTCTCAGACTTGAGAGCACGGTTAAGAACAATAGCATGATCATAATCTTTACGTAATTTAGTAAGGTCAACATTTTGTGACTCCTCAAGAGTCATACGAAGACCTTGCTCTTCCTCAAGAGCAATAGATAGATCCGCTATCTCGTCGGCATAATCACGACTATGACCTCTTAGTTCCTCAAGACACTCTTCTTGAGACTCAATAGTGTCATGGGCCTCACCAAGTTGTTCCAAGAGAGCAACGAAGTGCTTCTTGGACTCTCCCTTGAGTTTATACATGAATTCGTCAAACTCATTCTTATCCTCTTTCCGCTCCTCAAGTTCATCCACACTATCTAAGGATGAAGTGGAAGAAATGGAAGTCTTAATGTTTGAGGTTATGATGTTGGAGGTTACCTTAGTGATACCTTTAGCCATGAGGCACCTCGCGATGATTTTCTCATTGGGGGCGTCGAAGAGTGATGCCTTTGTCGGGGTAGAAGAGGCAATTGCCACGGATGCCATTGCCATTCCTTCACCTCTTGTGTCTTCATCATCAACATCATCATCTGAGGCATACTCTTCTTAAGCTACCAATACTTTGTGAGGAGCCTTCTTGACAAAGTTGGTTTTGTTTGGAAGGACTTGGATTTATCTTTGCGAATGAGCTTGCCACCATTGTCTTCCCTCTTCTCATATGGACAATCCACCACAAAGTGACTTACATTACCACAGTTGTAGCAAGTTCTCACGCGTTGCTTTCCCTTTGACCCATTTGAGTTGTTCTTGGAGAAGTTGGGCCTTGAGTTTCTCTTGTTGCCCCAAAATTGTCTGGACGCAAGAGCCATGTTCTCATGATAAGCATATTTGGTGTCCTCGGGGCAAACCTCTTCTTCTTCTTCTTCTTCCTCTTGACTGACCTTGGCCTTCAATGCAAGATTGGGAGAGGACTTCCTTGACCTTTGAACATGAGCAAGAGCATTGTCGGCTGTCGTGTTCAGGATGTTCATTGCAATGAATTCATCCAACACATCACCAGAGGATAAGGTGTGAAAGTCTGGCATTTGACGGATGATAGCGGACATGGCCTTGTTGTAGGGCATGATAGTCTTCAGGAACCTACGCTTGATCCAAGTATCATCCACATCCTTGCTGCCATGATCCTTGAGGGAAACAGTGAGAGCGGTCACCCTTCTATAGAGCTCATGCGGTTACTCATCCTCTATCATCACAAACTCATCTGACTGATCAAGAACAACTTCATAGTATGACCGTTGAATGCTTGAGCTGCCCTTGTACATGGAGATGATGTGTTCCCAACATTCTTTAGCAACAGTGAAGGACCGCAGGTGAGGTAGATCTTCAAGAGGAATAGCAACTTGGAGTATGAACAAGGCGAAAGAATTTAGTTGTTTATCCACTTGTTCTCTTGGAGTAAGATTGCGTGGATCATGAGGATAATATCCTTCTTCAATGTCTCTCATGAGATGAATTGAGCTATGATCTAAATGAGACTTGATAAAACCCCAGTTAGCAAAATCATTCTTAACAAGTTTAGGAGGAGGACCGAGATTAACTATATGAGGTGGGTGCACCGGTCCTCCATAGACCATGGGAGGGGGAACAGAGGCAAAGCTCCCCGACCCGTTAACTCTTTGAGCATGATTATCTTTGACGGCACTAGCCCCCTCCTTACCGTAGTTGGCATCCGATGACGAGTTAGTGGGTTTGACCACTCGCCCCGCATCGGTAGACATTTTAAGAGTATTAAGAAAATATTTAAACATGGATTGAAGCTCGGTCGCCATGGAGGATTTGAGTAAGGTCAAAGCCTCGTTCAAATCCTCGCGTGAGACCGTGTTCACACCCATGGCCTCGGGAAGTTCTCCCACACGCAACTCTTCGCCAACCATACTCTTCGGGTGATGAAACCCTTAATAAAGAGACGCGGCTCTAATACCAATTGAAAGGATCAATATGGTTGACTAGAGGGGGGGTGAATAGGCAACTAACACTTTTTAACTTTTCTTCAACAATTAGGGTTTAGCATCAAATAAGTTAGCTATATGTGCAACTAGGTGAGTAACCTATATGATGCTAACCACAACAAGTGCACAAGCAAGCAATGGATATAACACAATAAAAGCTTGCAAGAAGTAAAGGTGCGAGATAACCAAAAGTGGAGCCGGTGAAGACGAGGATGTGTTACCGAAGTTCCTTCCCTTGTGGGGAAGTATGTCTCCGTTGGAGCGGTGTGGAGGCACAATGCTCCCCAAGAAGCCACTACGGCCACCGTATTCTCCTCACGCCCTCACACAATGCGAGATGTTGTGATTACACTATGGTTGCCCTTGAAGGCGGCGACCGAACCTTTACAAACAAGGTTGGGGCTATCTCCACAACTGAATTGGAGGCTCCCAACGACACCACGAAGCTTCACCACAATGGAATGTGGCTCCGACGTGACCTCAACCTCTAGGGTGCTCAAACACCCAAGAGTAACAAGATCTGCAAGGGATTAGTGGGGGGAATCAAATTTCTCTTGGTGGAAGTGTAGATCGGGGCCTTCTCAACCTATCCCTAGGAAATCAACAAGATTGATTGGCGAGGGAGAGAGATCGGGCTAAAATGGAGCTTGGAGCAACAATGGAGTTTGGGAAGGAAGAGGTAAGCTTCTTGGGGAAGAAGACCTCCCTTTTATAGTGGGGGACAAGATCCAACCGTTATCCACTCCCTCAGCCCCGCGCATCGCGGTACTACTGCAACAACCACGGTACTACCGTGACGGCTTGCGGTACTACCGCAGCCATGTGCGATACTACCGCTCGTGCGGGAGTAACTAGCTCTGGCCGTTTGCATAGGGCGGCAAGCGGTAGAACCTCCGGAGCGGTACTACCGCAAGCCCGTGCGGTACTACCGCACGGTCGGCACAGGCAGCCACTAGAGGTGCACGGAAGTAAAAAATTACTTCTGTGCCTACCTCCGCAGAAGGAAACTCTGCGAAAAAGTCCGACACGGTAGTACCGGACGAGAATCGCGGTACTACCATAGTAGGGTGGATGTAAAAGATTACATCCGCGCCTACTACCGCAGGTGTAGAGGCCAGGGCAAGAGACAATGGTACTACCACTCCACCGAGCGGTACTACTGCTGGCACCTGCGGTACTACCGCTCCCTTGAGCGGTACTACCGCAGACCACTGAACACAAACACCTAGCAGGCGTTCCTTTTGCATAGAGAAGGAAAACGAGTTGGGGCTCCATTGAAGAGAGGGAAAGGTGGTGAAAAGGAATAGATGTGTACGTGTTGATTCCACCCAGACCTTTTCGAAGTGGACCCCCTCTTGATAGTACGGCTTTCCTACGATTCAAATCCACCAAAAGGAAACGTATAGAACAACCGTCTTCGAGAGATTCCAAGGGGCACTGAATCGTCTTGTGCCTAGACCTGAGATATCTGAAATGCTCAATGCACACGATTAGTCTGCAAAGGCATTGTCATCAATCACCAAAACCACTTAGGGAGAAATATGCCCTTACAATCTCCCCCTTTTTGGTGGATTGATGACAATACGGGATTTGCACAAAAGGATATAAAATGAGCATATGCAAAACCCAAGACCTACAATATAGAAGAGCTCCCCCTAGACGTGTGCATACTCTAGATATGCTTTGGTCTGCAAGGCACACATACTAGGATCAACACTTCCCCTATATTTCATAGGCAATGCAATCTTTGCAACAGAATGAACAGAACTAAGTATGGAAACTAGGTATAGCATGTGAGCATTAAGATAAGGGAACGTAATAGACAGACTCACAAGCTACGAATCATACTAGACAATAATAAGGTAGAAGTGATAGCATATGTCTCACACCATATGATAGAGGAAGTCTCCTGGTCACACACACACAAACGACATAAACCAAAGTTCAACGAAAGCAGAGAGACGACGAAATAACAAACACAAATACGCGCAAATCCTACACTCTCTCCCCCTTTGACATCAAGACGCCAAAAAGGCAGAGAGGACACCTAACAGATAGGTGGTAGCTCCCATGCAGAAAGATCAGTCATCTGACTCCTCAGAAGTGTCGGGGATGGACTCCTCATCCGAATCAGCCCACTGGAACTACTTCTTAGCCATCCAAGTGGCCTCAGTGGTGATGTCCTTCTCAAACCCACTCGAGATAGTCTCGCCAAGCTTCCTATAAATACGCTTGTCACACTGGCGACTCTCCTTCTGAGCAACGTGAGCCTGATACTGACCCTTGGCCTGCAAGCAGAACAAAGTCTTCATCTTGTGAGAGAGCTTCTTGGCCCAAGATGGCTCAGAAGACGATGGCACATAGGACTCAGAACTATTATCTTCTTCCTCTTCGATCTCATCCTCATCGAGCTCCATACGAGAAGAAGTTGGCTTAGTGGTGGTGTTGTCCCACTTGTCCTTCATACGCAAATGGATGGGCTCATGAAGAAACAAGTGCTCCGGCATGTCCTGACCCGGAAAGGTCTTGTCCCAAGTAGCACGAATCAGGTAGAACAAGTATGGCCCATAAATGGGGACCTTACGATGGAACACAGCAGTGCGAAGCTCAGACCACATAATGTGAGACACATCAAGGATGCCAAGGTCTTCATTTATTCCTTTCTCACATAGCAGCAACATATCCACCAGATAGGAGTGTACCTTGTCCTTGTCTCCCATGCGAGGAAACAGAGAGTTGCAGAAGATCCCGTGCATGACATCAAGGAAATGGTTGAGCATAGGAATTTGCTCACCAGATCGTAAAGTCTTCAGAATATGGAAAGGCATGAGCTGCTCCTTACATGTTTGCTGAGGGTTGTCGTGAGGGCGCATTCCAATTGGAACATGAAGCCCGGATCAGGAACATGCAGCAAGTCCATGAAGTCCTTCCAGGTGGCAGACAGGCGCTCACCATGGGTCATCCACGTCATGGTCCGCTCCGCATCAGAGTGAAAGTGGACAGAGGCAAAGAACTGACCCAATATCTCGGGATCAAAGTCAAGGTGGAAGGATATGATGTCTGCGATAGCAAACTGCTGCACCAACTCCAGAGCCTCACCGAAGTATTACGGATGCTTCCTCATGTGTTCCAGATCAATGTATTGGACAGGAACATAGTGATTTTTCTTGCCCTTGATCACATCCAGGTGAATAAGATACTGCTGCTTGGACCATACCAAGTCATTTGCCTTGGAAACTTCCCTTGACTTGTCATAGGGATTGATCAACCGTCGAGCCAGAAACTCAGCTTGGGGCATGACCTCAAAGTTCTCAACTGGTCGCTATCCCTATGAAGTGATTAGTGGGGGGGAATCAAATTTCTCTTGGTGGAAGTGTAGATCGGGGCCTTCTCAACCTATCCCTAGGAAATCAACAAGATTGATTGGCTAGGGAAAGAGATCAGGCTAAAATAAAGCTCGGAGCAACAATGGAGTTTGGGAAGGAAGAGGTAAGCTTCTTGGGGAAGAAGACCTCCCTTTTATAGTGGGGGACAAGATGCAACCGTTATCCACTTCCTCCGCCCCGCGCGTCGCGGTACTACCGCAACAGCCACGGTACTACCGTGACAGCTTGCGGTACTACCGCAGCCATGTGCGGTACTACCGCTCGTGCGGGAGTAAGTGGCTCTGGCCGTTTGCACAGGGTGGCAAGCGGTAGAACCGTCGGACCGGTACTATCGCGAGCCCGTGCGGTACTATCGCACGGTCGGCAGAGGCAGCCACTGGAGGTGCACGGAAGTAAAAAATTACTTCCGTGCCTACCTCCGCAGAAGGAAACTCTGCGAAAAAGTCCGGCACGGTAGTACCGGACGAGAATCGCGGTACTACCATAGTAGGGCGGATGTAAAAAATTACATCCGCGCCTACTACCGCAGGTGTAAAGGCCAGGGCAGGAGACAATGGTACTACCGCTCCACCGAGTGGTACTACCGCTGGCACCTGCGGTACTACCGCTCCCTTGAGCGGTACTACCGTAGACCACTGAACACAAACACCTAGCAGGCGTTCCTTTTGCACAGAGAAGGAAAACGAGTTGGGGCTCCATTGAATTGAGGGAAAGGTGGTGCAAAGGAATAGATGTGTACGTGTTGATTCCACCCAGACCTTTCCGAAGCGGACCCCCTCTTGATAGTACGACTTTCCTATGATTCAAATCCACCGAAAGGAAACGTATAGAACAACCGTCTTCGAGAGATTCCTAGGGGCACTGAATCGTCTTGTGCCTAAACCTGAGATGTCTGAAATGCTCAATGCACACCATTAGTCCGCAAAGGCATTGTCATCAATAACCAAAACCACTTAGGGAGAAATGTGCCCTTAGAAGATTGTCCCTCACCTCCCGCCCAAACAGGGGAGGGTAGGGGAGGCGAGGCTCCGGCCACCAGCGGGCTCGTGGAGAGGAGCCGCACACCCCCGGGGTCTTCATTCTTGTCGGGGAGCATCAAGGAGAGCGCCACAGTGGAGACCGACGACGGAAGATGATGAACTCGACGTTTTGGGCACAGATCGGAGGAGTAGACATGTGGGAAAGACCCCTCGCGGCATGGGCATTCTACTGGTCCTGCTAGGGGAGAGGAGGATATGGGGGAGAGCTCGAATTCGAGGGAAGGCTGCCGGCAAGGCTCCGACCATTGCCGTCGATGCAGAGGAGGAGAGGGAGATTGGGGAGTGCAGGGAGGCTGGAGAGAGAGAGAGAGAGCCAAGGGAACGCAGAGGGGCTTAGAGGCAGCTTCTTATAGGCGGGGGCTCGGGGCGTCACTGGAGCGTGTATACGGGCTTCGTGGACGAGGTCCACGTCCAAGGAAGGATCAAGGGGGAAGATAGGAGCGCGCTTGTGAGCTCGCCCACTAGCCGAGTCGGGCGGCCAAGACGAGCGTGCAAGGAGGCCACAGGAGGATGAGAGAGGAGGGGGCCGACACGGTGCCGTGTCTCGGATGCTGAGGCCGACCAGCTGGCGAGAGGGGGGAGCTCAAGGTGATCGGGGTATGCATTGGGCGGCGGCTATAGTGTGGTCGAGCACTGTAGCGCGCACTGGAGCGCCCATATGTCATGCCATTGGCCTCTTGGGCACGGCCATGCATGTCCATCAACTATAGGGAGGTAAAACAAAGGAATGCATGGCATAGGATGCTCTGCGGATCCATCAGGGTGAGAGAGGAGTGGAGAGAGAGATGGTTTTGTGCAGTCCAGGAGGGGAAATTGGGGTTTTACCCCGCTTAACGCTTGAGCTGAGCCATGAGATTATTACTGAGGGTAGAGGGGCCATCCTAGAGACCGTGGTAAACGTTTGGGATCAAGGAGAATAAGTTAGAGGGTGAAAACAATGACTTTTAGAAAGGACTAGAAGGTGTTTGATGGTGATTTGGCCAAGTAAATGAATTCTACTTGCCTTGATATTTAATAGGATAAAATGGTGGTTAAAAATAGGGCTATTTACCAAGTTTCATATTATCTGAAGTAAGTTGCTAATGTAAACTTGGTAAACCCTAGAAACCAACAGAAATAGGTTTCTATAGATATGGTCATGCTAAGCTATTCTCCTTAATGCACCACTTTGTGTGGTGGCATTATTTGGATATTAGAGCATGCCCAAAAAGTCTGGGACCAAATAGGGAACTTGATAATGCAAGAATTTCCAAATCTTGAAATTAGCAGAAATGGATTTGGCGGGATTTGGGCAAGTGAATCTGTTCTCCTTGATGCACCACTTGGTGTGGATGCATTATTGGAGGATTAGATCATGTCCACAAAGTTTGAGCTTAAGGGGAGACAGTTGGCAATGTAGAGTTGCTCAAATTTGGATATTTTGGTGAACCAAATCAATTTGTCTTGACGTGAAACTTGGCAAGATGATCACATATGTCATATGAGATATGCTAGAATTTTCTTGGATTTATTTGAGAATATTTCTTATAGAAATATTTCAAATTCTCAAAATAGGCAGAAATGGTTTTGAAGGCTTTTGTCCAATACTTTGAACATGACCATGTGTCTAAACTCTTAAATATGGACAATATATGTCCACCGAGTTTCCCTAAATTTTCTCAAATATTTTGAAAGCATAAAAATAATATAATAAAAGACCATTTGTGGCCTTGAGAAAAAGCCTTTACATAAATAAGAAAATAACCTTTAAAAATAATATTTTGTGGTTTTGGGGAGTTATATATATATATTAGGTTCCAAATAAATCCCTTGGGGCAAAATAATCCTTCCAATTTGAGGACTTGTAGTACAAACCTCAATTCAGGGTTTTTTTCAAAACCTAAATTGAGCAATTGGTTTTTGGCCAAAAGAAAATTTGATAAAAATAATTTTAGGTCCTATATACATGGTATGATCATTGGACAAGAGTTTAGATCAAGAAAAGAGTTCTGAGAGTAGGAGGGAGTTTTATGAATGTAGAGCACCAACAAGCAAACAAACAAGCAAGCAAATAGCACACAAGTCAAGCATTCATATGCACTCAATAAGTTTTAATTGGCCCTAATTTTCGAGTCATGTTAACTTAGACATGAGGCAAAACACAAGGTGTGATAGCTGCTCCCCTAGGTCAATCGCTTTACTGCTGGCCAACTGGCGACAGCCGGCCCATCCGGCCGGCCACGATGACAGCAGCCGGGTCAGGGCCCGTCCCAACTGCTCGTATCGGTGTACGATGACAAGACAATACCCATGCGCGAGGCACGCATGGCTACATGGCGCGTTCACAGGGCTCGCGTGGCTACAAGACCCCCTGATGCGAGCAAGGCGAGGCTATAGGACCGCGATCACCGTTGGACTTGACCAGGCGGGCGGCCTTGTAGCGGGCGGGCGCTTACCTACTCCATGACGACGGAGCGTGCAGGCCATAGTGGAACGTGGCCAGCGGGCCCCACGCGTGACAAGACACGAAAACCAGCAGGCCCCGTCACTGATCCAAGAGGATGGCAACCGGGGCCCGTGCCCTTTTTCACTGCTTGTTGTAATCATCCGGCTAGACTATAATGCTGACCCCAACCCCTTGTGAGAGGGGCGGGCACACGTAGAATCCATACACATACACAGACATAGAGGCAGCAAGGTCGGTAGCGAGATCTCTATCTTCTCCCTCACGAACAGCTCGAGGAGCACAATGTATTATGACCACCTATAGTCACTCCGGCAAGACTAGGGTTTTACCTCCACCAGAGGGCCCTGGACCTAGGTAGATCGGCGTCATATGTCTTGTGCCTCCACCCATTCCCTGACGCCGCCGGCGCCCGTTGTCCCCAAACCATGATCTAAGCCACCCCTGGCATCTGTTGAGGAAATACCATGAAAGTTGGTGACCACCATGGTGACGGCAGCGGTGCCGGTCGGATTTACGTTCCGGGCGGGATCCTTCACGCCTCTGGCGCGCGCATCGCACATGGCTTGGTCGTGCGCTATGGTGCGCTTGACTATGTCAATGACAACGCTCGCCGCCTGGAGGACAGCTCCATCATCCCGTTCGGCGACCATCGCATCCACGTCGTGGTTGTCCCCAACGAGTACCCCGCCGAGGTGCTCATCTGCGACGAGCTGTCGTCGACCGACAACGGCATCCTCCGAGACGACGTCAATGACCTCTCCACCCGCATGTAGTTAATGACCACTGCCTCTCTAGGCGGCGGGTTGACATGGTAGACCCTGCTATGCGTGGCGGTGAACATGCTCTGTGCGCCCATCCCGCCCACAGCTGACCCGACGCCCGCGACAACGGAGCTAGATGTCCATCGCCAGTGCCTGCTCGCAGAGGCGGAGGCGCTGGAGGCCACACGACGCGAGTTCGAGGCTGCACAAATGCGAGTATAATGCGGTTCACAGCCTTACACCGGTGGACGTCGGTCCCAGCCAACTGGGAGAAGTATGGCGCCGCGTCGGCATCATTGTCTAGGAGCTGGCCGGAGGCCGTCCCGTCCATAGCACACCTGTCAAGAACATGAGAGCCGTGCAAGCCTCCCTAAATGAGCTAGAAGATCTTGACAGGCCGGCTCGCGAGGCACAGTAGAAGCGCATCCATGCTCTCGTGAAGACCGCAAACGTGCAATTGTAGCAGCCGACCCAGTCGTTTTGAGACCCGGTCGGCATAGCCGTTTTGAGACCCGGTCGGCTCCTGCTCGAGGACCAACGTCAACACCATTGACCCTCACTGGCCACCGGGCGAACGGCAGGACACGTATCAGACATATTCGCTTGCTGACAGAAAACATCGGCGTGACTGCCAGTGCATAGAAGTCGAGGCAAGCGAGACCGCAGCCCGTCGGCTGTGGACATCCGCGCGAACGAGCCGGCTGGCTAGGGCCAGCGTCGGCCGGCACGAAGCGACCCGCATGGGGGACTGATGACCCACAAGTATAGTGGATCAATCATAGTCCTTTCAATAAGTAAGAGTGTCGATCCCAACGAGGAGCATAAGGAAATGAGAAGCGGTTTTCAGCAAGGTATTCACTACAAGTGCTCTAAGTGACAGTAGTAGATAGTTTATAGCAAGATAAATCATAACAAGTAACAAGTAACAATAGTAACCAAGGTGCAGCCAGGTAGCCCAATCCTTTTTATAGCAAAGGACGGGCCTCACAATACTCTTATATTGAGCAAGCGCTCCCGAGGACACATGGGAATTTCTATCTAGTCATATTCATCATGTTGAGTTGTTTCACGTTTGCTACTTTGATAATTTGAGATGTGGGTGAACCGGTACTAAGGTGTTGTTCTTAGTTGAACTAACAACCTACTTATGATTACCCCCTCTCGCAAGCATCCGCAACTAGGAAATAAGAATTAAGATAAATCTAACCATATCATGAAACAGGTGGATCCAAATCAGCCCCTTATGAAGCAACACATAAACTGGGGTTTAAGCTTTTGTCACTCTAGCAACCCATCATCTACTTGATACTCCACAATGACTTCCCTTAAGCCCATAACATGGTGAAGTGTTGATACGTCTCCGTCGTATCTATAATTTTTTATTGTTTCATGTCAATATTATACAACTTTCACATACTTTTGGCAACAATGCATATGATTTACTGGACTAACTTATTGATCCAGTGCCCAATGCCAGTTCTTGTTTTTTGTGTGTTTTTTGTTTTGTAGTAATTCCATATCAAACAAAGTCCAAACGCGATAAAAATTTATGGAGATTTTTTTGGAATATTTGTGAATTTTGAGAAGTGGAATCAATGCAAACGGAGGGCCACATCAGGCACAAGACACCAGGGCACGGGCCAGGGCCCAAACGCACCCTGGTGGACCGTGCTCACCTCGTATGTCGATTGGATCTCTCCTTTGAGCATAAGAAATATAATTTTTGGATAAAAATCCCCTCAAAATTTTAGCCCGGTTGGAGTTACGGATCTCCGGGAATATAGGGAACAATTTTCGGCCAGAAAACAAAAACGCGAAACGGAAGAGAACGGAGAGGGAGATCCAATCTAGGAGAGGCTCCCGCCCCTCCGCCGCCATGGAGGCCATGGACCAGAGGGGAACTGTTCTCACATCTAGGGGGAAGGCCAAGGAAGAAGAACAAGAAGGGGGGCTCTCTCCCCTCTTTCCCGGTGGCGCTGTAGCGCCGCCGAGGAAATTATCATGATGGCGATCTACATCAACAATCTTGCCGTCGTCAACACCAAATCTCCCCCTCTATGCAGCGGTGTAACACCTCTCTTCCCCGTTGTAATCTCTACTTAAACATGGTGCTCAACTCCATATACTATTTCCCAATGATATTTGGCTATCCTATGATGTTTGAGTAGATCTCTTTTGTCCAACGGGTTAACTGTGGTATGATGTTATGGATGTGAGTTGTATGATGATATGGTGCTTTCCTATGGTGCCCTCCATGTCATGCAAGCGTGAGGGATCCCTGTTGTAGGGTGTTGCAATATGTTCACGATTTTCCTATGGTGGGTTGCTTGAGTGACAGAAACATAAACCCGAGTAGGTGGGTTGTCGCGTATGGGAATAAATAGGACTTGATACTTAAGGCTATGGTTGGGTTTTACCTTAATGATCTTTAGTAGTTACGGATGCTGGCTAGAGTTCCAATAATAAGTGCATATGATCCAAGCACAGAAAGTGTGTTAGCGTATGCCTCTCCCTCATTGCATATAACAAGTATCTATCGTATTATATTCAATTGCCTATGGACAATCTTTCTCTCGCGTTACACAAAAAACCTTCTAGTAAGTTATTTACTTTTATTGTTCTTTTATTGAAACAACACCTAACTTTTATTTCCAGGTTCATTATTATCTTGCAAAGTACTTCTAGTTTTATTCCCGCAAAGTAGTTTCATACTTGTTATAGGAAAAGCAAGCATTAGTGTGCGTAGAGTTGTATTGGTGGTCGATAGAACTTGATAGAATATTAATTCTACCTTTATCTCCTCGCTGGGTTCGACACTCTTACTTATCGAAAAAGGCTACAAACGATCCCCTACACTTGGGGGTTATCAAGACATTTTTCTGGTGCCGTTGCGTGGGAGCAATAGCGTGGGGTGAATATTCTCATGTGTGCTTATTTGCTTTATCACTGAGTAGTTTTTATTTTGTGCTATTGTTTTCTATATTTAGATATGTAGGAAATGCAAAATACCAAAAAAATTGACGTACTTGCTACTCTGAAAGTTGAGGAACCACCAGTGTTCCGTACTACCAAAGAATATTACTTGGATCATCTTCGATCCCTTTGTGCTCGTGCTGAAAACCCAACTAGCTTAGTTGAGGGAAAATCATTAAATGATCATGCTCATTATTTGCGACACCACATATCTCAAAACGGGAAACTCTTATGGCATCAAATTAATATTTTGTGTTGAAATGCTTGGAATCTATGTGAAATTTATGATTTTACTTGTTGTTCAGAAGAAACTAAAAAACACCTTCCCTACCAATTTGTGTTTAATGATAATGAAATACTATCTTCTTATGCCAAGGAGGCTTATTGTTATTTTGATGTTGAGCAAATTGAAGATTTGTTGCTTTTAAGGGTGCCTATGAAATTACTTGTTTGATTGAAAAGCATGATGCTACTCTTTACGATTTTGAAAATTTTTCCATACTTAAATATTCATATGAAAACTATGCTTCTAATTCTTATATCAGTGAATTTATTGAAAGAATGACTGCTGCCTTGGAGGAAAGAATGACTGCTGCCTTGGAGGAGACTAATATTTTGCAGGAATCTATGGAAGAGGAAGTTGCTGAAATTGTGAGCTCATTAGATGAAAAATATGAGGAGGAGAGTGAAGAACAAAAGGAGGAAGAGATGATTAGCTACCCGTGCCCACCTTCTAATGAGAGTAACTCTTCAACTCATACATTGATTAGTTACCCTTTGCACATGTCGAACGACGAATGCTATGACGATTGATATGATCCCTTGGATTCATTTAAACTATCCTTTTTTGATGAACTTGATGCTTGCAATGCTTGTGGCCAAGATGCCAATATGAATTATGCTTATGAAGATGAACTTGATATAGTTCCTTATGTTAAGCATGAAATTTTTGCTATTGCACCCTATGATAGTCCTATTATCTTTTTGAATTTCCCAACTACATTATATCGGAGAAGTTTGCACTTATTAAGGATTATATTGATGGGTTGCGTTTTCCTATTGCACATGATGATTTTGATGAATATAATATGCATGTCCTTGTTGCTTCTACTTGCAATTATTATGAGAGAGGAACCAAATCTTCACCTCTCTATGTTTCCATTACTATAAAATTGCAAGAAACTATTCATGATATGTATTGGCCCTTACTCTGTGTGGATGAATTGTTCTTTTATTACATGCCAATGCATAGCAAAAGAGTTAGATTTTGTTGTCACATGATATATATCACTTTGTGCTCACTACTAAATTACAAATCATTGTTAATTAAAATTGTCTTTGATATACCTTGGGATCCGGGTGGATCCATTACTTGATCACTTTATGCATGGCTTAATGGCTTTAAAGAAAGAGCTACCAGGGAGACAACCGGAAGTTTTAGCGAGTCATTTTTTTCTATTCTGTGCTTTTATATTATATTGTGCCAAGAATTGCGTTTAGGATGATTCATAAGATGAGTAGAAACAATGCTGAATCTGTAACAGAACCTTTGACTCAATTGCGCGAATTTTCATTTTTCACTGGAGCGTGATAATGAGATTAAATTTTAACACGATATTTTAATACAAATTCATTACATTGTACTAATTTTTCAGAATTTTTGGTTTTACATAAGTATGGTCAAAGTTCACATTACTAGAGACTGACCTCTTTAAGACACATTCTGTTTTTGATGCATTATTTTGCTTGTTTTGGTGAAACTATCGATTTTATCGGTCGTATAATCCATGTAAAAGTTATAATAGAGAAGGTATAATGCAAATATAAATTATAAATGGGTTTGCAACAATACTTAAAGTAGTATTTTGCTTTACTATACTTACGGATCTTACTAGTCTTCTGTTAAGTTTTGTGTGAATGAAGTGTTCGAAGATCGAAGATGTCTCGATATGAGGAGAAGGAGGAGAGGCAAGAGTTCAATCTTGGGTATTCCCAAGGCACCCCAAGCAAATATCCAAGGAGACTCGAGCGTCTAAGCTTGGGTATGCCCCGGAAGGCATCCCATCTTTCTTCAACAAGTATCGGTATGTTTTCAAATTCGTTTCACTCATGTGATATGTGTAAATCTTGGAGCTTCTTTTGCGTTTAGTTTTCACTTTTATTTTACCCACCATGCTGGTATGAGATAGTCCATGGTTGATTTATAGAATGTTCATTGCACTTCACTTATATCTTTTGAGTATGGCCTTATAGAATGCTTCATGTGCTTCACTTATATCATTTGAAGTTTGGATTGTCTGTTTCTCTTCACATAGAAAACCGTTATTTGTTGAATACTCTTATGATTCAATTATTTTTATTAGAGCATGTCCACGGTCTTTTGTAGAAATGTGAGTTCATGTGTCACTTGGATGACTAGAGAGATGTCTATCTAAGTGAGAGTTCATTAAATAATTTGATCATGTGAATTTAATTATCATGAACTTAGTCTAAAATTGTCTTTACAATCTATATTGTAGATCCAATGGCCAACGCTAATCCCAACATCAACTTCAACGCGTTCCTAGAGAAAACCAAGCTGAAAGATGATGGAAGCAACTATGCGGACTGGGTCTGTAGCTTGAGGATCATCCTTATAGCTTCCAAAAGATTGTATGTCCTTGATGCACCGCTAGGTGATGCACCCGTTCTCCCAGCAGAGCAAGACGTTGCGAATGCTTGGCATTCACGCTGCGATGATTACTCCCTTGTTTAGTGCGGCATGCCTTACAGTTTAGAACCGGGGCTCCAAAAGGTTTTGAGCAACACGGAGCATATGAGATGTTCCAAGAGCTGAAACTGGTTTTCCAAGCTCATGCCCGGGTCGAGATATATGACGTCTCCGACAAGTTCTTCAGCTGTAAGATGGAGGAGAACAGTTCTGTCAGTGAGCACATCCTCAAGATGTCTGGGCTACACAACCGCTTGACTCAGCTGGGAGTTAATCTCCCGGATGACTCGGTCATTGACAGAATCCTCCAGTCACTTCCACCTAGCTAGAAGAGCTTTGCGATGAACTACAACATGCAAGGGATGGAGAAGTCCATTCCTGAGTTGTACTCGATGCTGAAATCAGCGGAGGTCGAGATAAAAAAGGAGCATCAAGTGTTGATGGTAAATAAGACCACTAGTTTCAAGAAAGGCAAGGGTAAGAAGAACTTCAAGAAGGACGGCAAAGCTGTTGCCGCGCCCGATAAGCAAGTTGCCGGGAAGAAGAACAAGAATGGAGCCAAGCCTAAGACTGGGTGCTTTTATTGCAAGGGTACCGGTCACTGGAAGCGGAACTGCCCCAAGTACTTAGCGGATAAGAAGGCCGGCAACGTTAAAGGTATATGTGATATACTTGTTATTGATGTGTACCTAACCAGTGCTCGTAGTAGCTCCTGGGTATTTGATACCGGTGCAGTTGCTCACATTTGTAACTCCAAGCAAGAGCTGCGGAATAAGCGGAGACTGGCAAAGGACGAGGTGACGATGCGCGTCGGGAATGGTTCCAAGGTCGATGTGATCGCCGTCGGCACGCTACCTCTGCATCTACCTTCGGGATTATTTTTACACCGTAATAATTGTTATTTAGTACCAGCTTTGAGCATGAACATTGTATCTGGATCTCGCTTGATACGAGATGGCTACTCATTTAAATCTAATAATAATGGTTGTTCTATTTATATGAGAGAAATGTTTTATGGTCATGCCCCGCTGGTCAATGGTTTATTCTTGATGAATCTCGAACGTGATGTTACACATGTCCATAGTGTGAGTACCAAAAAGTGTAAGGTTGATAACGATAGTTCCACTTACATGTGGCACTGCCGCCTTGGTCATATTGGTGTCAAACGCATGAAGAAGCTCCATGCTGATGGACTTTTGGAGTCTCTTGATTTTGAATCATTTGACACGTGCGAACCATGCCTCATGGGCAAGATGACCAAGACTCCGTTCTCCGGAACAATGGAGCGAGCAACTGACTTGTTGGAAATAATACATACCAATGTATGCGGTCCAATGAGCGTCGGGGCTCGTGGTGGATACCGTTATATTCTCACCCTCACTGATGACTAGAGAAGATATGGGTATGTCTACTTAATGAAACACAAGTCTGAAACCTTTGAAAGGTTCAAGGAATTTCAGAGTGAGGTAGAGAATCAACGTGACAGGAAAATAAAGTGCCTACGATCTGATCGTGGCGGAGAATATTTAAGTCATGAGTTTGGCACGCACCTAAGGAAATGTGGAATCGTTTCACAGCTCACGCCGCCTGGCACACCTCAGCGAAATGGTGTGTCCGAACATCGTAATCGCACTCTATTGGATATGGTGCGATCTATGATGTCTCTTACCGACTTACCGCTATCATTTTGGGGATATGCATTAGAGACTGCCGCATTCACTTTAAATAGGGCACCGTCAAAATCCGTTGAGATGACACCGTATGAATTATGGTTTGGAAAGAAACCTCAGTTGTCGTTTCTAAAAGTTTGGGGATGCGATGCTTATGTGAAGAAACTTCAACCTGAGAAACTCGAACCCAAAGCGGAAAAGTGCGTCTTCATAGGATATCCCAAAGAGTCTATTGGGTATACCTTCTACCTTAGATCCGAAGGCAAAGTCTTTGTTGCTAAGAATGGATCCTTTCTCGAGAAAGAGTTTCTCTCGAAAGAAGTAAGTGGGAGGAAAATAGAACTTGATGAGGTAATTGTACCTCCGCTCAAACCGGAGAGTAGCGCAGCACAGGAAGTTGTTTCTGTGGAGCCTACACCGGCTAGAGAGGAAGTTAATGATGATGATCATGAAACTTCAGATCAAGTTACTATTGAACGTCGAAGGTCCACTAGGACACGTTCCATACCAGAGTGGTACGGCAACCTGTCCTGGAGATCATGTTGTTAGACAACGGTGAACCTTCGAACTATGAAGAAGCGATGGCGGGCCTGGATTCCAACAAATGGATTGAAGCCATGAAATCTGAGATAGGATCCTTGTATGAGAACAAAGTGTGGAATTTGGTGGACTTTCCTGATGATAAGCGAGCCATTGAAAATAAATGGATCTTTAAGAAGAAGACTGACGTGGATGGTAATGTGACCGTCTATAAGGCTGGGCTTGTCGCTAAGGGTTATCAACAAGTTCAAGGAGTTGACTATGATGAGACTTTCTCACCCGTAGCGATGCTAAAGTCTGTCCGAATCATGTTAGCAATTGCCGCATTTTATGATTATGAGATCTGGCAAATGGACGTCAAAATGACATTCCTTGATGTAGCCGGAAGGTTTTGTCAATCCTAAAGATGCTAACAAAGTATGCAAGCTTCAGTGCTCCATCTATGGGCTGGTGAAAGCATCTCGGAGTTGGAACATTCGCTTTAATGAGGTGATTAAAGCGTTTGGATTTATACAGGTTTATGGAGAACCCTGTATTTACAAGAAAGTGAGTGGGAGCTCTGTAGCATTTCTCATATCGTATGTGGATGACATATTGTTGATGGGAAATGATATAGAACTTTTGGAAAGCATAAAGGCCTACTTGAATAAGTGTTTTTCAATGAAGGACCTTGGAGAAGCTGCTTACATATTAGGCATCAAGATCTATAGAGATAGATCGAGACGCCTCATAGGTCTTTCACAAAGCACATACCTAAACAAGATATTGAAGAAGTTCAATACGGATCAGTCCAAGAAGGGGTTCTTGCCTGTGCTACAGGGTGTGAGATTGAGTACGACTCAATGCCCGACCACAACAAAAGATAGAGAAGAGATGAGTGTCATCCCCTATGCTTCAGCCATAGGCTCTATTATGTATGCCATGCTGTGTACCAGACCTGATGTGAACCTTCCCATAAGTTTGGTAGGGAGGTACCAAAGTGATCCCGGAGCGGAACACTGGACAGTGGTCAAGAATATCCTGAAGTACCTGAAAAGGATAAAGGACATGTTTCTCATATATGGAGGTGTCGAAGAGCTCATCGTAAAGGGTTACATTGATGCTAGCTTCGACACAGCTCCGGACGACTCCAAGTCGCAAACCGGATATGTGTATATTTTGAACGGAGGGGCAGTCAGCTGGTGCAGCAGAAAGCAAAGCGTCGTGGCGTCATCTACATGTGAAGCAGAGTACATAGCTGCTTTGGAAGCAGCAAAGGAAGGAGTCTGGATGAAGGAGTTCATCACCGACCTAGGAGTAATTCCAAGTGCATCGGGCCCGATAACTCTATTCTGTGACAACACTGGAGCTATTGCCCTTGCGAAGGATCCCAGGTTTCACAAGAAGACAAGACACATCAAGCGCCGCTTCAACTCCATCCGTGATTACATTCAGGAGGGATATATATATATATATATATATATATATATTTGTAAAGTGCATACAGATCTGAATGTCGCAGATCCATTGACTAAACCTCTCTCATGAGCAAAACATGATCAACACCAAAATGCTATGGGTGTTCGATTCATCACAATGTAACTAGATTATTGACTCTAGTGCAACTGGGAGACTATTGGAAATATGCCCTAGAGGAAATAATAAAATGGTTATTATTGTATTTCCTTTTTCATGATAATTGTCTATTGTTCATGCTATAATTGTGTTAACCGGAAACCATAATACATGTGTGAATACATAGACCACAACATGTCCCTAGTGAGCCTCTAGTTGGCTGGCTCGTTCATCAATAGATGGTCACGGTTTCATGACCATGGACATTGGATGTCATTGATAAGGGGATCACATCATTAGGAGAATGATGTGATGGACAAGACCCAATCCTAAGCATAGCACAAGATTGTGTAGTTCGTCTGCTAAAGCTTTTCAATGTAAAGTATCGTTTCCTTAGACCATGAGATTGTGCAACTCCCAGATACCGTAGGAATGCTTTGGGTGTGCCAAACGTCACAATGTAACTGGGTGGCTATAAAGGTGCACTACGGGTATCTCCGAAAGTGACTGTTGGGTTGGCACGAATCAAGACTAGGATTTGTCACTCCGTGTGACGGAGAGGTATCTCTGGGCCCACTCGGTAAGACATCATCATAATGAGCTCAATGTGACTAAGGATTTAGCCATGGGATGATGTATTATGGAACGAGTAAAGAGACTTGCCGGTAATGAGATTGAACAAGGTATAGGGATACCGACGATCGAATCTCAGGCAAGTAACATACCAGTAGACAAAGGGAATTGTATACGGGATTGTTTGAATCCCTGATATCGTGGTTCTTCCAATGAGATCATCGTGGAGCATGTGGGAGCCAACATGGGTATCCAGATCCCGCTGTTGGTTATTTACCGGAGAGGTGTCTCGGTCATGTCTACGTGTCTCCCGAACCCGTAGGGTCTACACACTTAAGGTTCGATGACGCTAGGGTTATAGGGAAATGGTATACGTGATTACCGAAGGTTGTTCGGAGTCCCAGATGAGATCCCGGACGTCACGAGGAGCTCTGGAATGGTCCGGAGGTAAAGATTGATATATAGGAAGTCCTGTTTTGGTCACCGGAAAGTTTTCGGGCTCATCGGTAGTGTACCGGGAGTGCCGGGAGGGTGTCGGAGGACCCTCGGGAGGGGTGTGACGACCAAAGGACTTAGTGGGCTGTTAGAGGAGGTGTACTAGCCCTTATTGGGCTGGCCAAGTCCTTATGGAAAGGCCCATGTGGCTAGGGATAAAGAGATAAGGCTAAAGGAGATTCAAAAGGAAGAGATCCACCTCCCTTGTGGGAGGTGGACTCCTCCCTAGCTTCGGTCGAAGCTCTCCTACTTGGAGGAGGGGACAAGGCAGCCCTCCCTCTCCCTCCTCCTATATATACTTGAGGTTTTGGCTGTTTTGAGACAAGATTTGATCTCTCTCTCCCACGGCGTAGCCCTACCTCTCTTCTTCCTCCTTCGCAGTGCTTAGGCGAAGCCTTGCCGGAATACCTTGCTGCACCACCACCACCATGCCGTCGTGCTACTGTTGGAGCTGTTCCCCAACCTCTCCTTCCTCCTTGCTGGATCAAGGCATAGGAGACGTCACCGGGCTGCACGTGTGTTGAACGCGGAGGCGCCGTTGTTTGGCGCTCAGATCGGAGTCCACCGCGATCTGAATCGCTACGAGTACGACTCCACCAACCGCGTTCTTGTAACGCTTCCACTTAAAGATCTTCAAAGGTATGAAGATGCAATCTCTCCCCACTCGTTGCTGGTTTCTCCATAGATAGATCTTGGTGACACGTAGGAATTTTTTTGATTTACTACTACGTCTCCCAACACCTCCCCCTAGGGGCATGCGTAGTAATACTTTGCTTTGAGTGCTAATAAAATTTTGCAATAAGTATGTGAGTTCATTATGACTAATGTGAGTCCATGGATTATACACACTCTTACCTTTCCGCAATTTTGTAGCCTCTACGGTACCACACATTGCCCATTCTCACCTCGAGTCGGCGCAAACTTCGCCGGTGCATCCAAACCCCGTGATATGGTACGCTCTATCACACATAAGCCTTATTACATCTTCCTCAAAACAGCCACCATACCTACCTATTATGGCATTTCTATAGTCATTCCAAGATATATTGCCATGCAACTTCCACCGCTTTCATTTTGATGACTTGAGCATTCATTGTCATATTGCTTTACATGATCGTAAGATAGATAACATGATATTTCCATGGCTTGTCCGTTTTTTGATATCTTTGACATGTTAGATAATTGCACAACATTCATATAGAGTCTTATTTTGTTCTAGGTATCGAGTTGTAATATTGAGTTATAAGTAAATAGAAGTGTGATGCTCATCATTATTCATTATTAAAGCATGTCCCGATGAGGAAAGGATGATGGAAACTATGATTCCCCCACAAGTCGGGATGAGGTTTAGGACAAAGAAAAATAGAAGAAAAAGAAGAAGAAAAGGAGAAAAGGAAAAAATAGGAAAAGAAAAAGAAAAAGAAAAAATGATGAGAGACAAAGAGAGAAGGGGCATGCTAATTCCACACTTGTGCTTCAAAGTAGCACCATGTTTTTCCTCTAGAGAGTCTCCTATATATTGAAACATTCCATAATACTACTCTAGCATCCTAGTGACATAGTGTTGTCTATGTATCCACACATGTATCTGAGTTTCCGATCAATACGATTATAGCATGGATAATAAACGATTATCATGAACAAGGAAATATGATAATAACTATTTATTATTGCCTTTAGGGCATATTTCCAGCAGTCTCCCACTTGCACTAGAGTTAATAATCTAGTTCACATTGCCATGTGATTCACACCCAATTATTCTAGGGTTTGGTCATGTTTTTCTTGTGAGAGAGGTTTTAGTCAATGGGTCTGCAACATGCAGATCCGTGTGTACTTTTCAAATCTCTATGTCATACTGTAGACGCTGCTACCACGATACTTGGAGCTATTCCAAACGACTACTCCACTATACGTATCCGGATTGCTACTCAGATTCATCCGGATTGGTGTCAAAGCTTGCATCGATGTAACCCTTTACGACGAACTCTTTATCACCTCCATAATCGAGAAATATTTCCTTAGTCCTCTAGTTACTAAGGATAATTTTGATCGCTGTCGAGTGATCCACTCCTAGATCACTCTTGTACCCCTTGCCAAACTAATGGCAAGGCACACATCACATGCGGTACATAGCATGTCAAACAGTATAGAGCCTATGGCTAAAGCATAGGGGACGACTGTCGTCCTTTCTCTTTCTTCTGTCATGGTCGAGCTTTGAGTCTTACTCAACTTCACACCTTACAAATCAGGCCATAACTACTTTGACTGATCCATTTAGAACTCTTTCAAAATCTTATCAAGGTATATACTCATTGAAAGTCTTATCACACATCTTGATCTATCTCTATAGATCTTGATGCCCAATATTTAAGTAGCTTTATCTAGGTCTTACTTTGAAAAACTCCTTTCAAACAACCCTTTATGCTTTCCAGAAATTCTACATTTTTTGCTGATCAACAACATGTCATCTACATATACTTATCAGAAATTCTATAGTGCTCCCACTCACTTTCTTCTAAATACAAGTTTCTTATAAACTTTGTATAAACCTATAGGCTTTGATTACCTCATCAAAGCTTATATTCCATAGAAGGATCACTGGAGATTCTATACCTTTTGGCATCCTTAGGACCGGCAATACCTTCTGGTTGTATCACATACAACCTGCCCTCATGGAAACCGTTAAGGAAACTCTGTTTTGACATCCATCTGCCAGATTTCATAATCAAAAAATGCAGCAACTGCTAACACAATTCCAACACACATTAGCATCGCTACGGGTGAGAAAGTCTCATCGTAGTCAACTCCTTGAAGTTGTCGGAAACCTCTTTGTGACAAGTTGAGCTTTATAAATGGTGACATTTATCATTGGCGTCTGTCTTCTTCTTCAAGATCCATTTGTACTTAACGGCCTGCCGTTCATCGGAAAAGCCTACCAAAGTCCGTACTTGGTTTTCATACATGGATCCTATCTCAGATTTCATGGCTCCTAGCCATTTGTTGGATCTGGGCCCACCATCGCTTCTTCTTAGCTCATAGGTTCATTGTTGTGTGACAACATGACCTCCAAGACAGGATCACCATATTGCTCGGGGCAATACGTGTCCTTGTTGAGCTACGAGGTTCGATTGTAACTTGATCCGAAGTTTCATGATCATAATCCTTAGCTTCCTCTTAATCGGTTTACACATCATGGGAACACCTCTCTGTGCGGTGCTACTTTTCCAATTCAAGTGAAGGTTCGACAACCTTATCAAGTTCTACCTTCCTCCCGCTCACTTCTTTCGAGAGAACATCCTGTTGAAAATATGCCCTAGAGGCAATAATAAAGTGGTTATTATTATATTTCCTTGTTCATGATAATTGTCTATTGTTCATTCTATAATTGTATTAACCAGAAACCGTAATACATGTGTGAATACATAGACCACAACATGTCCCGAGTGAGCCTCTAGTTGGCTAGCTCATTGATCAATAGATGGTCATGGTTTCATGACCATGGACATTGGATGTCGCTGATAACGGGATCACATCATTAGGAGAATGATGTGATGGACAAGACCCAATCCTAAGCATACCACAAGATCGTGTAGTTCGTCTGCTAAAGCTTTTCTAATGTCAAGTATCATTTCCTTGGACCATGAGATTGTGCAACTCCCGATACCGTAGGAATACTTTGGGTGTGCCAAACGTCACAACATAACTGGGTGGCTATAAAGGTACACTACAGGTATCCCCGAAAGTATCTGTTGGGTTGGCACGAATTGAGACTGGGATTTGTCACTCCCTGTGACGGAGAGGTATCTCTAGGCCCACTCGGTAAGACATCATCATCATGAGCTCAATGTGACTTAGGAGTTAGCCACGGGATGATGTGTTACGGAACGAGTAAAGAGACTTGCCGGTAACGAGATTGAACAAGGTATAGGGATACCGACAATCGAATCTCGGGCAAGTAACATACCGGTGGACAAAGGGAATTGTATATGGGATTGAGTGAATCCCCGACATCGTGGTTGATCTGATGAGATCATCGTGGAACATGTGGGAGCCAACATGGGTATCCATATGCCGCTATTGGTTATTGACCGGAGAGGTGTCTTGGTCATGTCTACATGCCTTCCGAACCCGTAGGGTCTACACACTTAAGGTTCGATGATGCTGGGGTTATAGGGAAATTGTGTACGTGGTTACCGAAGGTTGTTCGGAGTCCTGGATGAGATCCCGGACGTCACGAGGAGTTTCGGGATGGTCCGGAGGTAAAGATTCATATATAGGAAGTGAGGATTGGGTCACCGAAAGTGTTTCGGGCATTGCCGGTAATGTACTAGGACCACCGGAATGGTTCCGAGGGTCCACCGGGAGGGGCCACCAGCCTCGGAAGGCTACTTGGGCCAAGAGTGGGAGGGAACCAGACCCTAAGTGGGCTGGTGCACATCCCACCTCAGCCCAAGGCGCAACCAAGGGTGGAGGGGGATAAACCCTAGGCATGGAGGGGTCCAAGGCCCACCCTAGGGCGCCGCCCCTCCTCACCTCGGCCGCCGGCCCTCCTGTCCATCTAGGGCTGCCGAAACCCCTAGGGAGGGAACCCTAGGGATGCAGAACCTCCTCCTCCTCCTCCTCCTATAAATAGTGGAGGGTTTTGGGGCTGCCGACACACAAATCTCTTTCTCTCTCTCGGCGCAGCCCTACCCCTCCTCGTCCTCGTCCTCCGTAGCGCTTGGCGAAGCCCTGTCGGAGTACCACGCAGCTCCACCGTCACCATGCGTCGTGCTGCTGGATCTCTCCCTCAACCTCTCCTTCCTCCTTGCTGGATCAAGGCGTAGGAGATGTCACCGGGCTGCACGTGTGTTGAACGCAGAGGCGTCGTTGTTCGGCGCTTAGAATGGAATCCACCGCGATCTAAATCGCTGCGAGTATGACTCCACGAACCGCGTTCTTGTAACGCTTCCGCTTTACGATCTTCAAAGGTATGAAGATGCACTCCCCCCACTCGTTGTTGGTTTCTCCATAGATTGATCTTGGTGACACGGTAGGATTTTTTTGATTTACTACTACGTTCCCCAAAAGTGGTATCAGAGCTAGGTCTATGCGTAGAATCTATGCACGAGTAGAACATAAGTTGTTGTGGGCGTCGATTTTGTCAATTTTCTTGCCGTTACTAGTCTTATCTTGATTCGGCGGCATTGTGGGATGAAGCGGCCCGGACCGACTTTACACGTACGCTTACGTGATACTGGTTCCACTGCCTGACATGCACTTGTTGCATAAGGTGGCTAGCGGGTGTCTGTCTCTCCCACCTTAGTCAGATCTGATTCGATGAAAAGGGTCCTTATGAAGGGTAAAAAGAAATTGGCATATCACGTTGTGGTTTTTGCGTAGGTAAGAAACGTTCTTGCTAGAAACCTATAATAGCCACGTAAAAACTTGCAACAACAATTAGAGGACGTCTAACTTGTTTTTGTAGCATATGTCGTGTGATGTGATATGGCCAAAGGATGTGATGTGATATATGTGATGTATGAGATTGATCATTTTCTTGTAATAGGATTCACGACTTGCATGTCGATGAGTATGACAACCGGCACGAGCCATAGGAATTGTCTTAATTTATTGTATGACCTGCGTGTCAATCAAAAACGCCATGTAATTACTTTAGTTTATTGCTAACCGTTAGCCATAGTAGAAGTAATAGTTGGCGAGACAACTTCATGAAGACACGATGATGGAGATCATGGTGTCGTGCCGCTGACAATAATGATCATGGTGCCTGGAAGATGGAGATCAGAGGAGCAAGATGATACATATCATGTCACTATATGATTGCATGTGATGTTTATCATGTTTTACATCTTATTTGCCTAGAACGACGATAGCTTAAATAAGATGATCTCTCACTAAAATTTCACAAAATGTGTTCCCCCTAACTATGCACCGTTGCTAAGGTTCGTTGTTTCGAAGCACCACGTGATGATCGGGTGTGATAGGCTCTAACGTTCGCATACAACGGGTGTAAGCCAGATTTACACACGCAATACACTTAGGTTGACTTGACGAGCCTAGCATGTACAGACATGGCCTCGGAACACGGGAGACCGAAAGGTCGAACATGATTCGTATAGAAGATGCGATCAACATGGAGATGTTCACCATTGATGACTAGTCTGTCTCACGTGATGATCGGACACGAGCTAGTTGACGTGGATCATGTGTCACTTGGATGACTAGAGAGATGTCCATCTAAGTGGGAGTTCATTAAATAATTTGATTATGTGAACTTAATTATCATGAACTTAGTATAAAATTGTCTTTACAATCTATATTGTAGATCCAATGGCCCACGCTAATGTTGCCCTCAACTTCAACGCGTTCCTCGAGAAAACCAAGGTGAAAGACGATGGAAGCAACTATACGGACTGGGTCCGTAGCTTGAGAATCATCCTCATAGCTTCCAAGAATTTATATGTCCTTGATGCACCGCTAGGTGACGCACCTGTTTTCCCAGCAACTCAAGACGTTATGAACGCCTGGCAGTCTCGTAGTGATGATTACTCCCTGGTTTAGTGTGGCATGCTTTACAGCTTAGAACCGGGGCTCCAAAAGCGTTTTGAGCAACACGGAGCATATGCGATGTTCCAAGAGCTGGGAATGGTTTTCTAAGCTCATGCCCGGGTCGAGAGATATGATGTCTCCAACAAGTTCTTCACTTGTAAGATGGAGGAAAATAGTTCTGTCAGCGGGCACATACTCAAAATGTCTGGGTTGCACAACCGCTTGTCTCGGCTGGGAGTTAATCTTCCGGATGACTCGATTATTAACAGAATCCTCGAGTCACTTCCACCTAGCTACAAGAGCGTTCTGATGAACTACAATATGCAAGGGATGGAGAAGACCATTCCTGAGTTGTATTCAATGCGGAAATCAGCGGAGGTGGAAATCAAAAAGGAACATCAAGTATTGATGGTCAATAAGACCACTAGTTTCAAGAAAGGCAAGGGTAAGAAGAACTTCAAGAAGGACGGCAAAGCAGTTGTTGCGCTCGGTAAGCAAGTTGCCAGGAAGAAGAACAAGAATGGACCCAAGCCTGAGACTGGGTGCTTTTATTGCAAGGGTACCGGTCATTGGAAGCGGAACTGCCCCAAGTACTTAGCGGATAAGAAGGCCGGCAACGTTAAAGGTATATGTGGTATACTTGTTATTGATGTGTACCTTACCAATGCTCGTAGTAGCTGCTGGGTATTTGATACCGGTGCAGTTGCTCACATTTGTAACTCCAAGCAGGAGTTGCGAAATAAGCGGAGACTGGCAAAGGACGAGGTGACGATGCACGTCAGGAATGGTTCCAAGGTCGATGTGATCGCCGTCAGCACGCTACCTCTACATCTACCTTCGGGATTAGTTTTACACCGTAATAATTGTTATTTAGTACCAGCTTTGAGCATGAACATTGTATCTGGATCTCGCTTGATACGAGATGGCTACTCATTTAAATCTAATAATAATGGTTGTTCTATTTATATGAGAGAAATGTTTGATGGTCATGCCCCGCTGGTCAATGGTTTATTCTTGATGAATCTCGAACGTGATGTTACACATGTCCATAGTGTGAGTACCAAAAAGTGTAAGGTTGATAACGATAGTCCCACTTACATGTGGCACTGCCGCCTTGGTCATATTGGTGACAAACGCATGAAGAAGCTCCATGTTGATGGACTTTTGGAGTCTCTTGATTTTGAACCATTTGACACGTGTGAACCATGCCTCATGGGCAAGATGACCAAGACTCCGTTCTCCGGAACAATGGAGCGAGCAACTGACTTGTTGGAAATAATACATATTGATGTACGCGGTCCAATGAGCGTCGAGGCTCGTGGTGGCTACCGTTATGTTCTCACCCTCACTGATGACTTAAGTAGATATGGGTATGTCTACTTAATGAAACACAAGTCTGAAACCTATGAAAAGTTCAATGAATTTCAGAGTGAGGTAGAGAATCAACGTGACAGGAAAATAAAGTGCCTACGGTCTGATCGTGGCGGAGAATATTTAAGTCACGAGGTTGGCACGCACCTAAGCAAATGTGGAGTTGTTTCACAACTCACGCCGCCTGGCACACCTCAGCGAAATGGTGTGTCTGAACGTCGTAATCGCACTCTATTGGATATGGTGCGATCTATGATGTCTCTTACCGACTTACCGCTATCATTTTGGGGATATGCATTAGAGACTGCCGCATTCACTTTAAATAGGGCACCGTCTTAGTCCGTTGAGACGACACCGTATGAATTATGGTTTGGAAAGAAACCTAAGCTGTCGTTTCCGAAAGTTTGGGGATGCGATGCTTATGTGAAGAAACTTCAACCTGAGAAGCTCAAACCCAAAGCGGAAAAGTGCGTCTTCATAGGATACCCCAAAGAAACTGTTGGGTATACCTTCTACCTCAAATCCGAAGGCAAAGTCTTTGTTGCCAAGAATGGATCCTTTCTAGAGAAAGAGTTTCTCTCGGAAGAAGTAAGTGGGAGGAAAATAGAACTTGATGAGGTAATTGTACCTCCACTTCAACCAGAGAGTAGCGCAGCACAGGAAGTTGTTTTTGTGGAGCCTGCACCGACTGGAGAGGAAGTTGATGATGATGATCATGAAACTTCACATCAAGTTGCTATTGAACCTCGAAGGTCCACAAGGACACGTTCCGTACCAGAGTGGTATGGCAACCCTATCCTGGAGATCATGTTGTTGGACAACGGTGAACCTTCGAACTATGAAGAAGCGATGGCGGGCCCGGATTCCAGGAAATGGCTTGAATCCATGAAATCCGAGATAGGATCCATGTATGAGACCAAAAGATTGGACTTTGGTGGACTTGCCTGATGATCGGCGAGCTATAGAAAATAAATGGATCTTTAAGAAGAAGACTCACGCGGATGGTAATGTGACCGTCTATAAGGCTCGACTTGTCGCTAAGGGTTATCGACAAGTTCAAGGAGTTGACTATGATGAGACTTTCTCACCCGTAGCGATGCTGAAGTTCGTCCAAATCATGTTAGCAATTGCCGCATTTTATGATTATGAGATCTGGCAAATGGACGTCAAAACGGCATTCCTTAATGGTTTCCTTAAGGAAGAACTGTATATGATGCAGCCGGAAGGTTTTGTCAATCCTAAAGATGCTAACAAAGTATGCAAGCTTCAGTGCTCCATCTATGGGCTGGTGAAAGCATCTCGGAGTTGGAACATTCGCTTTAATGAGGTGATTAAAGCGTTTGGATTTATACAGGTTTATGGAGAACCCTGTATTTACAAGAAAGTGAGTGGGAGCTCTGTAGCATTTCTCATATCGTATGTGGATGACATATTGTTGATGGGAAATGATATAGAACTTTTGGAAAGCATAAAGGCCTACTTGAATAAGTGTTTTTCAATGAAGGACCTTGGAGAAGCTGCTTACATATTAGGCATCAAGATCTATAGAGATAGATCGAGACGCCTCATAGGTCTTTCACAAAGCACATACCTAAACAAGATATTGAAGAAGTTCAATACGGATCAGTCCAAGAAGGGGTTCTTGCCTGTGCTACAGGGTGTGAGATTGAGTACGACTCAATGCCCGACCACAACAAAAGATAGAGAAGAGATGAGTGTCATCCCCTATGCTTCAGCCATAGCCATAGGCTCCCCTATGCAGCAAGAAAAGCGTCGTGGCGGCATCTACATGTGAAGCGGAGTACATAGCTGCTTCGGAAGCAGCAAAGGAAGGAGTCTGGATGAAGGAGTTCATCACCGACCTAGGAGTGATTCCAATGCATCGGGCCCGGTGACTCTATTCTCTGACAACACTGGAGCTATTGCCCTTGCCAAGGATCCCAAGTTTCACAAGAAGACAAGACACATCAAGGGCTGCTTCAACTCCATTCGTGATTACATTCAGGAAGGAGATATAGATATTTTTAAAGTACATACAAATCTGAATGTCGCGGATCCATTGACTAAACCTCTCTCACGAGCAAAACATGATCAACACCAGATCTCTATGGGTGTTCGACACATCACAATGTAACTAGATTATTGACTCTAGTGCAAGTGGGAGACTGTTGGAAATATGCCCTAGAGGCAATAATAAAGTGGTTATTATTATTTTTCCTTGTTTGTGATAATTGTCTATTGTTCATGCTATAATTGTATTGACCGGAAACCGTAATACATGTGTGAATACATAGACCACAACATGTCCCTAGTGAGCCTCTAGTTGGCTAGCTCGTTGATCAATAGATGGTCACGGTTTCATCACCATGGACATTGGATGTCGTTGATAACGGGATCACATAATTAGGAGAATGATGTGATGGACAAGACCCAATCCTAAGCATAACACAAGATCGTGTAGTTCGTCTGCTAAAGCTTTTCTAATGTCCAGTATCATTTCCTTAGACCATGAGATTGTGCAACTCCCAGATACCATAGGAATACTTTGGATGTGCCAAACATCACAATGTAATTGGGTGGATATAAAGGTACACTATAGGTATCCCTAAAAGTATCTGTTGGGTTGGCACGAATAGAGACTGGGATTTGTCACTTCGAGTGACGGAGAGGTATCTCTGGGCCCACTCGGTAAGACATCATCATCATGAGCTCAATGTAACCAAGGAGTTAGCACAGGATGATGTGTTACGGAACGAGTAAAGAGACTTGCCGGTAACGATATTGAATAAGGTATAGGGATACCGACGATCGAATCTCGGGCAAGTAACATACCGGTGGACAAAGGGAATTGTATACGGGATTGAGTGAATCCCCGACATCGTGGTTCATCCGATGAGATCATTGTGGAACATGTGGGATCCAACATGGGTATCCAGATCCTGCTGTTGGTTATTGACCGAGAGGTGTCTCAGACATGTCTACATGCCTCTCGAACCCGTAGGGTCTACACACTTAAGGTTCGATGACGCTAGGGTTATAGGGAAATTGTGTACGTGGTTTACCGAAGGTTGTTCAGAGTCCCGGATGAGATCCCGGACATCACTAGGAGTTCCGGAATGGTCCAGAGGTAAAGATTCATATATAGGAAGTGAGGATTTGGTCATTGGAAGTGTTTCAAGCATCGTCGGTAATGTACCGGGACCACCGGAATGGTTCAGGGGGTCCACCTGGAGGGGCCACCGGCCCCGGAAGGCTACATGGGCCAAGAGTGGGAGGGAACCAGCCCCTAGGTGGGCTGGTGTGCCTCCCACCTCAGCCTAAGGCGCGGCCAAGGGTGGAGGGGGGCATACCCTAGGCGTGGAGGGGCCCTAGGCCCACCCTAGGGCGCCGCCCCTCCTTCCCACCTCGACTGTTGGCCCTCCTGCCCATCTAGGGCTGCCGCACCCCCTAGGGAGGAAACCCTATGGATGCGCACCCTCCTCCTCCTCCTCCTATAAATAGTGAAGGGTTTGGGGGCTGTCGACACACAAATCTCTCTCTCTCTCTCTCGGAGCAGCCCTACCCCTCCTCCTCCTCGTCCTCCGTAGCGCTTGGCGAAGCCCTGCCGGAGTACCACGCAGATCCACTGTCACCATGCCGTCGTGCTGCCAGAGCTCTCCCTCAACCTGTCCTTCCTCCTTGCTGGATCAAGGCGTAGGAGACGTCACCGGGCTGCACGTGTGTTGAACTCGGAGGCGCCGTTGTTCGGCGCTTAGATCAGAATCCACTGTGATCTGAACCGCTGCGAGTACGACTCCACCAACCGCGTTCTTGTAATGCTTCTGCTTTGCGATCTTCAAAGGTATGAAGATGCACTCCCCCCACTCGTTGTTGGTTTCTCCATAGATTGATCTTGGTGACACGTAGGAACTTTTCTGATTTACTAATACGTTCCCCAACACATCCTTCTTCGGAAAGGATATGTTATTGGCAACAAAGATCATGCCTTCGGATCTGTGATAGAAGGTATAACAATTGTTCCTGTAGGGTATCTTATGAAGATGCACTTTTCTGATTTGGGTTCAAGATTATCAGACATAAGTGTCACATTCCCAAACTATAAGAAATGATAGATTAGGTTTCTGCCAAACCATAATTCATACGGTGTCATCTCAACGGATTTAGATGGTGCCCTACTAAAGTGAATGTAGTTGTCTCTAATGCATAACCCCAAAATGATAGTGGCAGATCGTTAAGAGATATCATAGTACGCACCATATCCAATAGAGCATGACTACAACGTTCAGACACACCATTACACGATGGTGTTCGAGGTGGCATGAGTTCTGACAATTTCCACATTGTCTTAAGTTGCATACCAAACTCGTAACTCAGATATTCACCTCCACGATCATACCATAGACATTTTATCTTCTCATCACGATGATCTTCAACTTCACTATGAAATTGCTTGAACTTTTCAAACATTTCAGATTTGTGTTTCATTAAGTAAATATACCCATATCTACTCAAATCATCAGCGCGGGTAAGAAAATAACGATATCCACCGCGGATTCAACACTCATTGGACCGCACACATCAACATCAACATGTATAATTTCTGATAAGTCACTTGCCCGCTCCATCATACCGAAAAACAGGTTCTTAGTCAACTTGCCCACGAGGCATGGTCCGCATGTCTCAACCAATTCGAAATCGAGTGAGTCCAAAGATCCATCAGCATGGAGTTTCTTTTCATGCGCTTTACACCAATATGACCTTAGGGGCAGTGCCACAAGTATGTGATACTATCATTATTAACTTTGCATTTTTGGCATTAATATTATGAACATTTGTATCACTACGATCGAGATTCAATAAACCATTCACATTGGGTGCATGATCATTGAAGGTATTATTCATATAAACATAATAACATTTATTCTCTGACTTAAATGAATAACCGTATTGCAATAAACACGATTTAATCATGTTCATGCTCAACGAAAACACCAAATAACATTTATTTAGGTTCAACACTAATCCCAAAGGTAGAGGGAGCATGTGATGGTGATCACATCAACCTTGGACACACTTCCAACACACATCGTTACCTTGCCCTTAGCTAGTCTTTGTTTATTCCGTAGCTTTTATTTCGAGTTACTAATATTAGCAACTGAACCTATATCTAATAACCATGTGCTACTAGGAGTACTAGTAAGGTACACATCAATAACACGTATATCAAATATACTTTTGTTGACGTTGTCATCCTTCTTATCTACCAAGTATTTGGGGTAATTTCGCTATCAATGACAGTTCCCCCTTATAATAGAAGCACTTAGTCTCGGATTTGGGTTCAACCTTGGGTTTCTTCACCGGAGCGGCAACTGTTTTGCCATTCTTAAAGTTTCCCTTCTTACTCTTGCCCTTCTTGAAACTAGTGGTCTTACCATCAATACTTGATGCTCCTTCTTGATCTCTACCTTCACGTTGTAAAACATCACGAATAGCTCAGGGATCATCTTCTCTATCCCTTGCATGTTATAGTTCATCACGAATCTCTAGTAGCTTGGTGGCAGTGACTTGGAGAGCTGTGTTAATCACTATCTTATCTGGAAGATAAACTCCCACTTGATTCAAATGATTGTAGCACCCATACATTCTGAGCACATGCTCACTGACTGAGCTATTCTACTCCATCTTGTAGGCAAAGAACATGCCCGAGGTCTCATACCCCTCAACACGGGCATGAGCCTGAAATACCAATTTCAGCTCTTGGAACATCTCATATGATCCATGGCGTTAAAACGTCTTTGGAGCCCCAACTCTAAGCTGTAAAGCATGGCGCACTAAACTATCAAGTAGTCATCAGAGCATGTCTGCCAAACATTCACAACATCCACAGACGATGCTTGAGGGGGTGGCGCATCGAGCGGTGCATCGAGGACATAAGCATTTTGTGCAACAATAAGGACAATCCTCATATCACGGACCCAGTCCGCATAATTGCTGCCATCATCTTTCAACTTAGTTTTCTCCAAGAACGTATCAAAATACAGGGGAGCTACAGCGCAAGCCATTGATCTACAACATAATTTGCAAAGACATTTTGACTATGTTCATGATAATGAGTTTAATTAATCATATTACTAATGAACTCGCACTCAAATCAACATCCCTCAGGTTGTCTAAGTGTGACATGATCCAAATCCATCAACCCAAGTCCGATCATCACGTGAGATGAGGTGGCTTCAATGGTGAACATCTCCATGTTGATCATATCTACTATATGACTCATGTTCGACCTTTCGGTCTCCTATGTTCCCAGGCCATGTTTGTACATGCTAGGCTCGTCAAGTTTAACCCAAGTATTCCGCGTGTGTAAAACTGGCTTACACCCGTTGTATGCGAATGTAGAGTCTATCACACCCAATCATCACGAGGTGCTTCGAAATGACGAACCTTCGCAACGGTACATACTTGGGAAGAACATAATTTTATCTTGAAATTATAGTGAGGGATCATCTTATAATGCTACTAACATCCTAAGAAAAATAAGATGCACAAAAGGATAAACATCACATGCAAATCATATAAGTGACATGATATGGCCATCATCATCTTGTGCTTTTAATCTCCATCTCCAAAGCACCGACATGATCTCCATCGTCACTGGCATGACACCATTATCTCCATCATCATGATCTCCATCATCTTGTCGTCACGTGGTTGTTGCGCCAACTATTGCTTCTACAACTATTGCTAACTCATAGCGATAAAGTAAAGCAAAAAAGGAAAAACTAATTAAAGACAACCCTATGGCTCCTGCCAATTGTCGTACTCATCGACATGCAAGTCGTGATAACCTATACAAAACATGATCATCTCATACATCACATATATCACATCATGTCTTTGGACATATCACATCACAACATGCCCTGCAAAAACAAGTTAGACGTCCTCTACTTTGTTGTTGCAAGTTTTATGTGGCTGTTATGGCCAACTAGTAAGAACCGTTCTTACCTACACAAAGCCACAATGGTGATAATGAAGTTGCCTTTTAACCTTCTACAAGGACCGCCTCGGTCGAATCTGATTCAACTAAAGTGGGAGAGACAGACACCCGCGAGCCATCTTTATGCAACAAGTTGCATGTTAGTCGATTGAACCGGTCTCTCGTACGTGGTCGAGTAAGGTTGGTTCGAGCCGCTTCATCCCACAATATAGTCGAATCAAGATAAGAATAAGGAGGTAAGCAGTCTGAACATCAACACCCACAAACTCTTTTGTTTTCTACTCGTGCATATCATCTACGCATAGACCTAGCTCATGCTGTCACTGTTGGGGAACGTTGCATGGGAAATAAAAAAATGCCTACGCACACGCAAGATCTATTCATGGAGATGCATAGCTAAGAGAGGGGGAGTGTATCTACATACCCTTATATATCACTAAACGGAAGCATATACAATGCAATTGATGTAGTCATACTCTTCACGATCCAATCGCGATCCAAACCGATCGAGCACCGAATGGATGACACCTTCGCGTTCAGCACACGTGTGGCTCGATGATGTCTCCCCTTCTTGATCCAGCAAGCAAGGGAGGAGAAGTAGATGGGATCTCAACCATCACATCGGTGTGGTTGTGGTGGTGGTGGCACTGATTCCAAAAGGGCTTCGCCAAGCACTACTAAAAGACAAATCTGCGGAGGAACAGGGTAACGGGAGGGAGAGGGCTGCCGTCAGGGTGTGGGATTGTTGTGTCCAGCCCTCCCCCTCCTCTACTATATATAGGACGCAAGGGGCAGGGGTAGATCGCAGCCCTTGCCCCCTCCTCCAAGGAGGGTCGGTGGCTAAGGCAGAGTCCTCCCTCCAAAAGGAAGGGAGGAGTCCCCCTCCTCCAAGGCACCTCCGGGGTGCCTTGTCCCTTTGGGATTCTTACCCCCAAGCCCAATTTACCTCTAGGGGTTGGTGCCCCTGGCCTAGGGAGGCTACTGGCTAGGGCGCCACCCCTACAAGCCATGTGGGCCCATGGGGTAGGTGGACCCCGGAACCCTTTCGGCACCCCGATACACTACCGATAATGCTCGGAACTTCCAATACATAAATATTTGACACCGGACCACTCTGGAACTCCTCATGACATCTGGGATATCATCCGGGACTCTGAACAACCTTCGGTCACCAATGTACATATCCCAATACTACTCTAGCGTCAATCGAGCGTTGAGCGTGCGGGCCCTATTGGTTCGAGAATCATGTGGACATGACCGAGACACCTCTCCGGGCAATAACCAATATCGGGACCTGGATGCCCATATTGGTTCCCACATATTCCACAAATATCATTATCAGTCGAACCACGATGTCAAGGATTCAGTTAATCCCGTGTGAAGTTCCCTTTGTCCAGCGGTATGTTACTTGCCCGAGATTCGATCGTCGTTATCTCCATACCTAGTTCAATCTTGTTACTAGCTCGTTCCATAATACAATATCCCGTGACTAACTCCTTAATCACATTGCTTCCAAGCTTCTTGTGGTATTGTATTACCGAGTGGGCCCAGAGACACCTCTCTGTCATAAGGAGTGACAAATTCCAGTCTCGATCCACTCCAACCCAACAGACACCCCCAGAGATACCTGTAGACCACTTTTATAGTCTCCCAATTACGTTGTGACTTTTGATACACACAAGGCATTACTTCAGTGTCAGGGAGTTGCATGATCTCATGGTTGTAGGAACAGATACTTGACATGGATAAAGAAGTAGTAATAAAATAACATGATCAAATGCTATACTTACGATTGGGTCTTGTCCATCAAATTATCAAATGACAACTCGTGTCTATGGTTAGGAAACCTTGACCATCCTTGATCAACAAGCTAGTCTAGTAGAGGCTCACTAGGGACATAGTGTTGTCTATGTATCCACACATTTATCGGAGTTTTCGATCAATACAATTATAGCATGGATAATAAATGATTATCATGAACAAGGAAATGTGATAATAACCAAATTATTATTGCCTCTAGGGCATATTTCCAACAGACATGAAGTGGTGCTTGAATTTAGATTCATATATGCATATATTTGTTGGAAATATGCCCTAGAGGCAATAATAAATTAGTTATTATCATATTTCCTTGTTCATGATAATCGTTTATTATCCATGCTATAATTGTATTGATCGGAGACTTAAATGCATGTGTGGATACATAGACAAAACCATGTCCCTAGTATGCCTCTAATGGACTAGCTCGTTGATCAAAGGATGGTTAAGGTTTCCTAGCCATGGATATGAGATGTCATTTGATAACGGGATCACATCATTAGGAGAATGATGTGTTGGATAAGACCCAAACTACAAACATAGCATATGATCGTGTCAGTTTATTGTTACTGTTTTCTGCATGTCAAGTATATGTTCCTATGACCATGAGATCATGCAACTCACGGATATCGGAGGAGTGCCTTGTGTGTATCAAACGTCGCAACGTAACTGGGTGACTATAAAGGTGCTCTACAGGTATCTTCGATGGTGTTTGTTGAGTTGGCATGGATCAAGACTGGGATTTGTTACTCCGTGTGACGGAGAGGTATCTCAGGGCCCACTCGGTAATACAACATCACAATGAGCCTTGCAAGCAATGTGACTAATTGTTAGTTGCGGGATCTTGTATTGTGGAACGAGTAAAGAGACTTGCCGGTAACGAGGTTGAACTAGGTATGGAGATACCGACGATCGAATCTCGGGCAAGTAACATACCGAAGAACAAAGGGAACGTTATACGGGATTAACTGAATCCTTGACATAGAGGTTCGACCGATAAAGATCTTCGTAGAATATGTAGGAACCAATGTGGACGTCCAGGTCCCGCCATTGGTTATTGACTGTAGAGGTGTCTCGGTCATGTCTACATAGTTCTCGAACCCGCAGGGTCTGCACACTTAAGGTTCGGTGACGTTTTGGTAGTGTAGAGTTATGTATGGTGGTGACCGAAGGTTGTTTGGAGTCCTAGATGAGATCCCGGACGTCACGAGGAGCTCCGGAATGGTCCGGAGGTAAAGATTCATATATAGGAAGTCCTAGTTTGGTTTCCAGAAAAGTTTCGGGCTCATCGGTAGTGTACCGGGAGTGCCGGTAGTGTACCGGGAGACCTCCAGGAGGGGTACTTCGACCCCAAGAGGTCCATGGGCTGTGGGAGAGTATTAACCAGCCCTTAGTGGGCTGGGAAAACAGCCACAAAGGCCCATGGCGCAGGAGAGAAAGTCCTAAAGCAAAAAGTGGAAAATCAGCCAATAGGAGGCAATCCTACTCCAACTAGGATTGGAGGTGAAGTAGGATTGCTCCCACCTCCTATTTCGGCCGACCCAAAGGCCTTGGATGCCTCTCCTCTCCTCTCCTACTATATATACTAGTGGATTGGGTGGTTTTTGGACAGAATTTCCGGCCACGTGCTACCCGTTCCACCGGTGCATAGTTTCTCCTCTAGATCGTAGTTCCGCAGCGCTTAGGCAAAGCCCTGCCGGAATTGCTCCACCACCATCACTGGAGCGCCGTCACGCTGCCGGTGAACTCTCTCTCCTCTCCACCTCCTCTCGCTGGATCGAGACGGTGGAGATCGTCATCAAGCTGCACGTGTGCTGAACGCGGAGGTGCCGTCCGTTCGGCGCTAGATCGGAAGGACCGTGATCGAGATCGCGAGACGGTTCGTGATGTGATCACGGAACGGATCGTGATGAGTTCGCGGGACAGACCGTGATCAAGATCGTGAGACAGATCGTGATGAGTTCATGGGACGGATCATGATGTGTTCGCGGGACGGTTCGTGATTGGATCGCGGGACGCTCGGCGATTTGGATCGCGAAGATGTTCGACTACACCAACCGCGTTTCTTAACGCTTCCCGCTTAGCGATCTACAAGGGTATGTAGATCCACTCTCCCTCTCGTAGATGCTCATCATCATGGATAGGTTTGCGTGTGCGTAGGAAATTTTTTGTTTCCCATGCGACATAACCCAACAGTGGCATCATGAGCTAGGTTGATGGTTCGATGAGATCTCGAGTAGAACACAAAAGGTTTGTGGGCGTTGATGCTTAGATTGCTTCCTCCCTTGGTCGTATTTTGGTTCAGCGGGATTGTGAGATGAAGCGGCCCGGACCAACATTACTCGTACGCTTACGAGAGACCGGTTCCTTCGACGCAACTTGTTGCCTAGATGGCTTGCGGGTGACAGTTTCTCTCACTTTAGTTGGATCGGATTCGACAAAGGCGGTCCTTGAGAAGGTTGAAAAGCAAACTAGTGTATCATCGTTGTGGTTTATGCGTAGGTGAGAATTTTTCTTGCTAGATACCCGTAGCAGCCACGTAAAACATGCAACAACAATTAGAGGACGTCTAACTTGTTTTTGCAGGGTATGTTGTGATATGATATGGCCATTACATGATGTGGTATATGTGATGTATGAGATGATCATGTGATGTATAGATTATCACGACTTGCATGTCGATGAATATGGCAACCGGCAGGGGCCATAGGGTTGTCTTTAATTATTGTATGACCTGCGTGTCAATCATTAAGCGCTATGTAATGCTTTACTTTATCGCTACGGTAGCAATAGTAGTAGAAGCATGCAGGGCGTGACAACCCCGATGGCGACACGTTGATGGAGATCAAGATGATGGAGATCATGGTGTCATGCCGGTGACGATGGAGATCATGCCGGTGCTTTCTAGATGGAGATCAAAAGCACAAGTTCATGGCCATATGATGTCACTTATGATTTGCATGTGATGTTAATCCTTTTTATGCACCTTGTTTTGCTTAGGACGACGGTAGCATTATAAGGTGATCCCTCACTTAATTTCAAGATAAATTGTGTTCTCCCCGAGTGTGCACCGTTGCGAAAGTTCGTCGTGTTGAGACACCACGTGATGATCGGGTGTGATAGACTCTACGTTCACATACAACGGGTGCAAGCCAGATTTGCACGCGCAGAACACTCGGGTTAAACTTGACGAGCCTAGCATGTACAGACATGGCCTCGGAACACAAGAGACCGAAAGGTCGAACATGAGTCATATAGTAGATATGATCAACATAATGATGTTCACCATTGCAGCCACCTCAACTCACGTGATGATCGGACTTGAGTTGGTGAATTTGGATCATGTATCACTCGAATGATCGGAGGGATGTCAATTTGAGTGGGAGTTCTTAGGTAATATGATTAATTGAACTCATTATCATGAACATAGTCAAAGTGTCTTTGCAAATTATGTTGTAGATTACTAGCTCACGCTGTAGCTCCCTTGTAGTTTTATATGTTCCTAGAGAAATAGAGTTGAAAGATGTTGGTAGCAATATTGCGGACTGGGTCCGTGATCTGAGGATTGTCCTCATTGCTGCACAGAAGGCTTATGTCCTTAATGCACCGCTCGGTGCGCCACCCCCTCTAGCGTCGTCTATAGATGTTGTGAACATCTGACAGGCACGTTTCGATAACTACTTGATAGTTTAGTGCGTCATGCATTACGGCTTAGAATTGAGGCTCGGAAACGTTTTGAACGTCACGGAACATATGAGATGTTCTAGGAGCAGAGATTGTGATCTCAGGCTCGTGCCTGTGTTGCGAGATATGAGATCTCCAACAAGATTCTTTGCCTGTAAGATGAAGGAGAATAGCTCAATCGTTGAGCATGTACTCAGATTGTCTGGGTACTACAATCGCTTGAATCAAGTGGGAGTTGATCTTCCAGATAAGATAGTGATTGATATAGTTCTCCAAGTCACTGTCACTAAAGCTACTACAACTTAGTGATGAACTATAATACACCAGGGATAGAAGTATTGATCCCTGAGCTGTTCGCGATGTTTGACACCGCGAAGGTAGAAATCAAGAAGGAGCGTCAAGTGTTGATGGTTAATCAAACCACTAGTTTCGAAAAGGGCAAGAGCAAGGAGGGAAACTTCATGGATAGCAAGTCAGTTGCTGCTCCAGTGAAGCAACCCAAAGTTGAACTCAAACCCGAGACTAAGTGCTTCTATTATGAGGTGAGAGGTCGCTGAAGCGGAACAACCCTAGATACTTGGTAGATAAGAAGGCTGGCAACATCGACAGAAGTATATTTGATATACGAGTTATTGATGTGTACCTTGCTAGTACTCTTAGTAGCACCTGGGTGTTGGATACCGGTTCGGTTGCTAAATGTTAGTAACTCGAAATAAAAGCTACGGAATAAACGGAGAACTAGCTAAGGGTGAGGTGACGATATGTGTTGGAAGTGTTTCCAAGGTTGATGTGATCAACATCGCATGCTCTCTCTACCTTTAGGATTAGTGACGAACCTAAATAAATGTTATTTGGTGTTTTGCGTTGAGCATGAACATGATTAGATCATGTTTATTGCAATACGGTTATTCATTTAAGTTAGAGAATAATGGTTATTCTGTTTACATGAATAATACCTTCAATGGTCATGCACCCAGTGAGAATGGTTTGTTGAAATCTTGATCGTAGTATTACACATGTTCATAACATTGATGTCAAAAGACACAAAGTTAATAATGATAGTACCACATACTTGTGGCACTGCCGCTAAATGTCATATTGGTATAAAGCGCATGTAGAAACTCCATGCTGATGGATATTTGGACTCATTCGATTTCGAATCGGTTGAGACATGCGAACCATGCCTCTTGGGCAAGATGACTAAAGGGCCCCGTTGGATGGAGCGGGCAAGTGATTCATTGGAAATGATACATGTTGATCTATGCAATCTAGTGAGTCTTGTAGCGTGCAGTGGATATCGTTATTTTCTTACCTTCACTGATGATTTGAGTAGATATAGTGTATATTTACTTAATGAAACACAAGTCTGAATCGTTTGAAAGGTTCAAGCAAATTCAGAGTGAAGTTTAAAGATCATCGTGACAAGAAGATAAAAATGACTGTGATATGATCGTGGAGGTGAATATCTGAGTTACGAGTTTGGCATACAACTTAAGACAATGTGAAATTTGTTTCACAACTAAACGCCACCTGGAACACCATAGTGTGATGGTGTGTCCGAACATCATAGTTATGCTCTATTGGACATGGTGCGTAATACGATGTCTCTTGTCGTTTTACTACTATAATTTTGGGGTTATGCATTAGAGACAACTACATTTAATTTAAATAGGGCACCATCTAAATCCGTTGAGATGACACCATGTGAATTATGGTTTGATAGAAACCTAAGCTGTCATTTCTTAATATTTTGGGATGTGACACTTGTGTGGAAAATGTTTTCACCTAATGAGGTCGAACCCAAGGCGGACAAATTGCATCTTCATAGAATACCCTAAGATCAGTTGGGTGAACCTTCAATCTCAGATCCTAGTGCAAAATGTTTGTTGCTTAAACGGATCCTTTCTCGAGGAAATGTTTCTCTCGAAAGAATTGAGTGGGAGGAAGATAGAACTTGATGAGGTTGTTGAACCTTTGTTCAACCAGAGAGTAGCGCAGCGCAGAAAGATGTTTCTGTGAAACCTACGTTAGTTGAAGAGGAAGTTAATGACGATGATCATGAAGCTTGAGGATCAAGTTACTATCGAACTTCGTAGGTCGACAAGGATGTGTACTGCTCCTAAGTGGTACGACAACTCTGTCTTGGAGATCATGTTGTTGGACAACGATGAACCTACGAGCTATGGAGAAGCGATGATGGGCCCGGATTCCGACAAATGGTTAGAGGCCATGAAATCCGAGATAGGATCCATGTATGAAAACCAAGTGTAGACTTTGGTAGACTTGCTCGTTGGACGGCAGGTCGTTGAGTACAAATGGATCTTCAAAATGAAGACAGACACTGATGGTGAATGTCACTATTTGTAAAGCTCGACTTGTTGCAAAGATGTTTGTGACAAGTTCAAGGAGTTGACTACGATGAGACTTTCTCACTCGTAGTGGTGCTAAAGTCTGTTGGAATTATGTTAGCAGTTGCTGTGTTTTCAATTATGAAATTTGGCAGATGGATGTCAAAACATCGTTTCCTTAACGGTTTACTTGAGGAAAGGTTGTATGTGATACAACCAGAAGGTTTTGTCAGGTCTAAGGATGCTAAAAGGTGTGCAAGCTTCGGTGATCCTTCCATGGACTGAAGCAAGCATCTCGGAGTTGGAATATACGCTTTGATGAGGTGATCAAAGTTTTGATGTTTATACAAAGTTTACGAGAAACTTGTATTTGCAATAAAGTGAGTGGGAGCACTATAGAATTTCTGATAAGTATATGTGGATGACGTATTGTTGATCAGAAATAATGTAGAGTTTCTGGAAAGCATAAAACGGTCATTTGGAAAGTGATTTTCAAAGGAAGACCTGGATAAAGCTACCTAATTGTTGAGCATCAAAATCTATAGAGATAGATCAAGATGCTTGATGAGACTTTCAATGAGTGCATACCTTGACAAGATTTTGAAAGAGTCCAAAATGGATCAGCCAGAGAAATAGTTCTCGTCTGATTTGTAAGGTGTGAAGTTGAGTGAGACTCAAAGCTCGACAACGGCAGAAGAAAGAGAAAGGACGAATGTCGTCCCCTATGCCTTAGCCATAGGCTCTATATTATGCCATGCTGTGTACCGCACCTATGTGTGCCTTGCCATGAGTCTGTCAAGGGGTACAAGAGTGGTCCAGGAGTGGATCACTAGACAGTGGTCGGAATTATCCTTAGTAACCAGAGGACTAAGGAAATGTTTCTTGATTATGGAGGTGATAAAGAGTTCGTCGTAAAGAGTTACGTCGATGCAAGATTTAACACCTATCCGGATGACTAGTAGTAGCAATCTGGATACGTCTAGTGGAGCAGCCATTTGGAAATAGTACCAAGTGGAGTGTGGTAGCAGTGTTTACGGTTTGACATAGAGATTTGCAAAGTACACACGGATCTGAATATCGCAAACCCGTTGACTATAAGACCCCTCTCACATGCAAAGCATGATCGAGCCCCAAAACTCATTGGGTGTTAGATTCATAACAATGCGAATCACATGGTGATGTGAACTAGATTATTGACTCTAGTGCAAGTGGGAGACTGTTGGAAATATGCCCTAGAGGCAATAATAAATTAGTTATTATCATATTTCCTTGTTCATGATAATCGTTTATTATCCATGCTATAATTGTATTGATCGGAGACTTAAATGCATGTGTGGATACATAGACAAAACCATGTCCCTAGTATGCCTCTAATGGACTAGCTCGTTGATCAAAGGATGATTAAGGTTTCCTAGCCATGGATATGAGATGTCATTTGATAACGGGATCACATCATTAGGAGAATGATGTGTTGGATAAGACCCAAACTACAAACATAGCATATGATCGTGTCAGTTTATTGTTACTGTTTTCTGCATGTCAAGTATATGTTCCTATGACCATGAGATCATGCAACTCACGGATATCGGAGGAGTGCCTTGTGTGTATCAAACGTCGCAACGTAACTGGGTGACTATAAAGGTGCTCTACAGGTATCTCCGATGGTGTTTGTTGAGTTGGCATGGATCGAGACTGGGATTTGTTACTCCGTGTGACGGAGAGGTATCTCAGGGCCCACTCGGTAATACAACATCACAATGAGCCTTGCAAGCAATGTGACTAATTGTTAGTTGCGGGATCTTGTATTGTGGAACGAGTAAAGAGACTTGCCGGTAACGAGGTTGAACTAGGTATGGAGATACCGACGATCGAATCTCGGGCAAGTAACATACCGAAGAACAAAGGGAACGTTATACGGGATTAACTGAATCCTTGACATAGAGGTTCGACCGATAAAGATCTTCATAGAATATGTAGGAACCAATGTGGACGTCCAGGTCCCGCCATTGGTTATTGACTGTAGAGGTGTCTCGGTCATGTCTACATAGTTCTCGAACCCGCAGGGTCTGCACACTTAAGGTTCGGTGACGTTTCGGTAGTGTAGAGTTATGTATGGTGGTGACTGAAGGTTGTTCGGAGTCCCGGATGAGATCCCGGACGTCACGAGGAGCTCCGGAATGGTCCGGAGGTAAAGATTCATATATAGGAAGTCCTAGTTTGGTTTCCAGAAAAGTTTCGGGCTCATCGGTAGTGTACCGGGAGTATCGATAGTGTACCGGGAGTGCCGGTAGTGTACCGGGAGACCTCCGGGAGGGGTACTTCGACCCCAAGAGGTCCATGGGCTGTGGGAGAGTATTAACCAGCCCTTAGTGGGCTGGGAAAACAGCCACAAAGGCCCATGGCGCAGGAGAGAAAGTCCTAAAGCAAAAAGTGGAAAATCAGCCAATAGGAGGCAATCCTACTCCAACTAGGATTGGAGGTGAAGTAGGATTGCTCCCACCTCCTATTTCGGCCGACCCAAAGGCCTTGGATGCCTCTCCTCTCCTCTCCTCCTATATATACTAGTGGATTGGGTGGTTTTTGGACAGAATTTCCGGCCACGTGCTACCCGTTCCACCGGTGCATAGTTTCTCCTTTAGATCGTAGTTCCGCAGCGCTTAGGCGAAGCCCTGCCGGAATTGCTCCACCACCATCACCGGAGCGCCGTCACGCTGCCGGTGAACTCTCTCTCCTCTCCACCTCCTCTCGCTGGATCGAGACGGTGGAGATCGTCATCAAGCTGCACGTGTGCTGAACGCGGAGGTGCCGTCCGTTCGGCGCTAGATCGGAAGGACCGTGATCGAGATCGCGAGACGGTTCGTGATGTGATCACGGAACGGATCGTGATGAGTTCGCGGGACAGATCGTGATCAAGATCGTGAGACGGATCGTGATGAGTTCACGGGACGGATCATGATGTGTTCGCGGGACGGTTCATGATTGGATCGCGGGACGCTCGGCGATTTGGATCGCGAAGATGTTCGACTACACCAACCGCGTTTCTTAACGCTTCCCGCTTAGCGATCTACAAGGGTATGTAGATCCACTCTCCCTCTCGTAGATGCTCATCATCATGGATAGGTTTGCGTGTGCGTAGGAATTTTTTTGTTTCCCATGCGACATAACCCAACAATATTCATTAATGTATTTGATGATGTGAATGGATACACACACATAGTTTGAAACACACGTAGTTTGAAAGACCAGGTCTCCATATATCTAGTAATAAATTGAACTAAGAGCATCTACGGTCAGGCTCCTCAAATGCATCCTATACGTCTGGGCAAATGGTCCGGTTAATGATCGCTGAAAACATCACGACCTAGTCAGCCCCCTCAAACCGACCCAACTCGTCTGGGTTGACCGACGCCCCTATCTAATACGTATCTAGGGTGGCTATGGGGAGATCCGGACGCACCCGATCATTTGTGCGACGTCGTACCAGATAGACCGGACCCACTGAAAATTCCACAAAATTGATTAAGTCCACCAAACCGAACGCCCTCCTCCCGCGTCCATCCTCCATTTCCAATGGTCCAGCCTTTGTTGTCCGCCACTCTTTCTCCCACATCCACGCGACGTAGATGTCGCCACAGAGTATGCCGTCTCCCACCTTTGGCACTAGCGATGCCTCAATGGAGTCCGTTTCTGTCCCATGTGTGGCAGTCTGCTACAAAGTAGAGAACGTCGTCCGAAGGGAGCGGTGCGCCCGCTAACGCAAGCGGGAAGCGGCGACGAAGGAAGTTGTGGCCAAGGGAGTGGTCAATATCATCGTGGATCCATTGTCAGCTATCAATATCGCGTGTGTCCTCGTTGCTGCCTACATAGGCTTGCCCCGCCCAGGACCGACAACGCCCAATCGTCCGAATGGGGAGGGCTCCGTATGGCTGGACGTAAACGGAGCACCGAAGTTGGTATGCGACTCACCGCAACTCCAACGGGAGCGGATAACCACGTTCAAGCACTTTCTACCAAAACCAAGAAGAATCCGTTGTGGATGATCTCAAGAACGACAATAAGAGGTTGAAGGAAAATGACAGCTCAAACTCCCAACAATCCACTCAATCGGATGAAAAGGAGAAGAAGGTGTAGGGGCGATGGACGAGCAACTGTGCAAGTGAAGAACCACCAAGTGAGGGAAGGGAGGGCCACCCATGACGTTGCGGCGACTAAAATGTCCGCCACATGGACGTTCATTTTCCATAAGGGAGGAGAAAAGAGATGAGAGATATAAGCTAATGTTGGATGCAGAAAAAAGAGAGGATGAATTAGGACTAGGAAAGGGTGAACAATAAGTTGCAATTTAAGAGGGATAAGATATACTGAGATAAGTAAGAAACGTGTGTGAAATGAGAGCTCGGGAAGGGCAAGACTTTTGGAACAACGAAGCTCGAAACAAAGAGGTCGCAACTTGCCAAGACACAGAGGATTCAAGGATAATGTTGACAATGCAAACCTAGAGGACCCGAAGGCAAGAAGTGGCTTGAGGTGAGGAAGAAGATCAATGTGTGCACGGAGCATGTGGGGGCGAGAGAGGTCGTTGCAGCAGTGGACACGATCGGAATGGCACACAGGTTCATCACGTTAGCCAGACGTGACTCGAATATTGAATTTAATTTTGGCATTTTTGAACCGTTGGATTATGGTTTATTTTGCGTTGTTGAATTGTTTAATTTCTCCGGAGTTTTGAGGGTCTCTATATGATCGACATGCATGGATTTGAGTGTTTTGATATGATAAGTTTGATTGTCCGACAAGACTTTTGAGGGTCTCTCCCACGCTGATCGGGGATGCGCATCCGCGGAGAGGGCTCAGAGACTCCTTTTAGAGCATCTACAACCACATAGCAAAAATGACCCCTCAAGCGCCCGCGGATGCGCTCGGGCATGTTCGTAGGGAGTGACCGGGAACTCTTCAAATTAACACTACTGCATCTGGGCATCTCATACTAGATGCTTAAATCCATACAAAAAGCATGCAAACAAAAAAACTACATACTGCGTAGAAACCTAACTACTTCTCGTCGGAGATTTCAACGATCTCCGTGCCCTCCGGCGGATAAATGTGGGGCAGCTGCAGCTCCGCCCCCTTCGCGCCTCCGTTGCGGCCTCCTCCATGTATGGGCGATGGCGAACTCCACCTCCGTCTCCGCCATGTTCAAGCTCGGAGCAGGCTGGTGCGCCTCGATCTGGTCCGCCTCGTCCTCCTCCATCGCCTCCGGTTGCTCCTCCGCCTCCGGCTCCAGTGAGTTCGGAGGCAGACCCGTAGCGATGCAGGCTGCGCCCCAAGCCTGGATCTCTGCCTCGATCTATATCCGACGCTCTGGCAGGAGCATAGCATACATGGTGATCCTAGAGCGGACCATACTGACGCCGAAGAGCATGGGAGAGGAGATGGACGGGTTCGGGTGGCGACGAAGGGAGGGAAGAGATGGATGTGCTAGGGCCGGGGGACACCGACCGACTTAAATAGCCGTCTATGGCCTCGGGCGGAGAAAGAGAGTGGCGCCATGTGGCGTTCACATTGCGGCGACGGACGCGCCTGTCGGAGCGTCGGGTTTCCGAGCGAGTCCCGTATGGGACCCCATCGCGAGGTCGATGTGACGGGCGTGCCTGGGTGCGCCCATATCCGCCTCATATTTGAGTTGGATATGAGGGGTGACAGTCAGTCCGGACGTTTAAGACCCGTTTGAGGGGTCCGACCAGATCTATATTTTGCAACTGATCACTGACCCGGTAGTCTGCCCGGACGTTTAAGACAGATACGAAAGGTTGTAAATGCACTTAATCTCCACCATTGGTCTTAGTCAAAAGCCTCAAACTTTTAGTGGATCGAAGTTGACTCCATTTGCACAGAAAGAAATTAACCAGATTATATCTCTTAAAAGTCACAGACTCGGTTTAATCTCCACCGTCATCTACGCCAAAATCCACAAACTCTTCAGAAGGGGCGTACCAAAAGCAAATCCGTCCGTCCATCCATCCATTCATCAGCAGGAAGAAAACGGCCAGCCGTACGCGCGCGTCACAAAGACAGACAGCCGGACCGTAGCATCACATAGCATGACAAAACGAGCGCACGCATCGAAGTACCGACAGGCGACTCGGGGAAGGCGATCGCATTTGCTGCCGTCGAGACCCGAGAGAAGCATCTCGTCACCCGCCCGCCACCGTCTCCCGAGATCACGGGGCTCCGGGCATGTCCGTATGCCCGTCCACGTCCGGCGCGCCCGTTTCAATGCCCCGTTGAACCGGCAGCAGCGGCGAGGCAGGATCGAGAGCGGCCGTGCTCACGGAACCACACTCGACGTCGGGGTCCGGTGCGTTTTCTTTCCACCCCCGGTGGTTGGGACCTGGGGCGATCTTCAATGGGATTAAAGAGGATGCGACGCCTCCCTGGTGATGACATGTGAAGCAGAAGAGGTCAGGAGAGGAACTGGTCGAGCAGAGCAGGTTCGGCTCTGTCCTCCTCGCCCACACCGCCACGGCATTTTTTTTTCTTTTTCTCATCGAGTATGTAAGGCCAACCTCAACGCATGATCACAAATCGTCCATCGACGTCTGTTTAATGTGAACCGATAAAAATCGCAGTCCAACGCGAAGCAAACTGACAAATGCCCGTTTTTTTGTTCGCTTTCGATCTATCTTTCATTTAAATTTAGACCGCGTTACACAGAAACGGATAACGCGTGGAGGGATGGGATGCATGCCCTTGTCCTTCCCTGACCCGCTTGTCGGATCCACAGACACCTATTTCCCCCCTTCCCCTAAAACCCTCCCATGCTATCACTCCCCTTCGTCCGCCAAGCCCCCAAGAAATCTGGTGACAAGGCCGCCGACGCATGTCCCGCGAGAAAGAAGAAGGACCCGAAGAAGCCTAGGTTGGAGTTCATGTCGAAGGAGCTGAAACAGCTCGCCCGTGAATCGGCCAAGCGGAGAGGACGACAGACATCAACGGCGGAGCAGAAGGTCGCGGCCAACTACGCCACCCAACGTCACGAGCATGAAAAAGGCCACTCGATACAAGACCGGCGTCTACAAGAACAAAGAGATCGTCGCCAAGTCCCGGCCAACGCCCTCATGATGCTAGGGCCGTGCTGACAGGTGGCGTCCATTCTCACCGCTGCCGCAATGAACGAGGTGAGCACCGGCTCGTCGTCCATTCGTCCTCCACATTGTCGATTGCCGGCTTCCTCCATAACCCCGAAGACGACGGTGTTCTCAACAGCAGGATTGCCGACATGAACTACTTGGGAGTAGACATATTTTATAGGTTGGTATTTAGAGCGGCGTACCGAAAGCAAATTCGAACAAAATGGCCGTGCGGTCGTGCGTTGGAGTTGGCCAAAGTTGGTGGGAACTTCTGTGACGTGCCCGTGAGGCCGTGATTACTGTGCCGCTGCACGCACTGACCTGGGCCGGGTGGAACTCTGGCGTGTGCACGCGCCGCTGCGCTGCCAAGAGAGCAGACGCTTCCGGGCTGGAACCCGAGGCCGAGGGCACGTGAAGCGAAGAAGACGCGTCGCCTCCCGGCCTGGTCAACGTACGTAGCAGCACCACACCAGCGGGTGATGGACGTCGCGATGGGTGGATGACACGGTCGAGAACACTGGTGTGAGCGGCTGGCTACGCACGCTGGTGGCGGCATCAGGGGAAGAACGTGACAGGCGGAATGGGCCGCTATGCTGCGTCCCACCGAAAGATGAAAAGATTCACGTGCACGTTCGCCGGTCCAAGAGAGTATCTTCGTTATCCGTAGTATATATAGAACTAATGTACTCAAACATGCACCACTACGTCGGATCACGAGGCTGTCAAACGTCCCAGTCCGGCGCAGCTTTAACAGGAGGGGTCCATAAAATCCACTAGACCGCTAGATATCCCAAGTAGCTTCAGTTTTGTTCTGGAAAACTAAAGCTCTGCTGGACCGATCACGCCAAGACAGCGTCAGCTTGGTTACGTTACTTTAGCGGTAGACGACAGTTCGTGGAGTACATAGCACTACTACTAAAGAGGAGTAGTAGTGCCCGCAAAAAAAAAAAGAGAGTAGTAGTAGTAGTATCACAGATCGATCGACAGATCGACGGGGAGGTCCACATCCAACTAGGATACTCGCTCTTAACCAATCAGCCCGACTAATCAGCGGGGAAAAACCCAACTAAATTACTCCTACGGACGCATCTCTCTCCTCTCCTCTACCCTAAAGAACACCATTTGAAAACTACCCCTGCCCTGCTCCACTTTGCCAGCCTACAAGAGCTCCCCGCTCCTCCACCCCGGGCGCTCCCCCGCACCACCGCGTCCAAGTCCAGCCAGTGACGGCAATGCGCAGGGCAGCGACGAGGACGAGAGAGCCATGAGGTGCAGGAAGCACCCGTACGAGAGCGCGGTCGGCGTGTGCGCGGCCTGCCTCCGCGGCCGCCTGCTCGCGCTCGCCGCCGCGCAGAACAAGGCGTCCTCGCTGCCGCCGCCGCTGCCGCCGCCGCTGCCGCCGCCGCTGCCGCCGCCGCCGGAGCCCGTCCCGCTCTTCCCACGGTCCGTGTCGCCCTACGTCTGCCCGCGGAAGTCCGACGCCTCCTCGGGGTCGGGGCCCTGGCGGCACCCGTCGACCCGCCTCTTCTTCCGGACGCCCCAGGTGGGCCCCGGTACCGGCTTCGAGGAGGGCGACATCGGGTTCCAGATCAGGCGGAGACGGAGCAAGCTGTCCGCCCTCGCCGCGCTCTTTGGCGGTCACCGCCACCACCGCCACCACCGCCACGACGGATCGGAGGAGAAGGGCGCCGGGGAGCGGAGGCACGGATCGTGGCTCGGCGGGATCATGCGCGGCCGCCGGAAGGAGGAGCCGGTCGCGGAGTCGCCGCTGCCCCCGCGGCGGCGCTCCTCCCGCGTGATCAGCAACCGGGGGCTCTCGCCCGTGCGGTGGTCCTACGAGGGCAGCGAGGAGAGCGGCTCCGTGGCGGACTCGCCGTGGCGACCGTCGCCGATGCGGAAGACCCCCTGCCGTCGCCTCCTGGGCAGCGCCGGAGCCGGCGTCTCAGGCTTCGCGGTGTGCATCAGCCCGCTTGTGCGTCCCAGCCCGGCACGCCACCACCGCGGAAGCCACCCTCCGGACGCCCCCGCAATGTCCGGCGAGCTCCGGCCGTCGCCGCTCCACCACCCCTCCGCCGGGTCGTCCCTCCCCCACTGCCGCTCCTGGAAGCTCGCCGACGGCGGCCGCTTCCGGTGATCCCAACCCAACCACCATCCCGCATATCCCGATCGTTGATCCCAGATTCCTCAGAGGCCATTTTTGTCTGGGATTTCGCCCTTTAGCTTTACTTGTAAACTGGAGAAGGAATTTGGTGCCGAGATAGGGGGGGCGGGGGGGGGGGGGGGGGGGGGCGGCATGCTCTCCAGCTGACATGTGGGCGTGCCTGTCAGGTGTCAGCTGAACATGCTGCAGCGCTGTAAAAAAAAAGCTTCATCCGTCTGTGTATACTAGTTCATTTATTTGGGTGTCAGAAGATTACCACAGTATTTTTTTTTCGTGTTTGAGATTCTGCGATGGATCTATACATACTGTCATGTGGGTGGAATTGAATGCTGGCTGACATTATGAAGCGGAGATCTATTGTCTCAGTGGGGCGCTGACACGATCACGTTCGATTTTTATATACATGTCGTCGTGTACCATCTACCCTACGACTACGATCGATCCATGGATCATGGCCCCGGTGACGGAGTTTTTTGTACAATCGTCCATGCTTGCGCATCGCTGTGAGTGTGTCTTGAGGTTAGATACTCCTACTCCTCAGTCCTCACGACCATCGCAGCACGCTACTGGAATCAGGCTCAAAACAGAGGCTTATGGAAGCTTCCGATTGCTTCCGGAAGAAATTAGCGCAGGTTGCGTGACATCCGAACCGCAAGCTTGTGACTTGTGCGTCTCTTCCACAAGGTCGGTGCGGAGATGGTGGCAGCAGTGGTACTGTCTGAGCCGACTATTACGCGATGTCATGTCCCGATCACGCAGCAGATCGCGGGTGTGTTTCCGAACCGTGGCGTGAGGGTGCCACGCGCCGTCGAGCCGGGAGGGGCACCTGGGTCCAAAGGTCAGGCTGCTCACCGCCCACTCGCTCCAGGTTAACTTCTGATCCACTGTTGCGCTGTCTGGTACAAAGACATTTCTTTTGCTGAGGGAATCTCAGACGAGAGCTGTGTGGCGCAACTGGAATTTGGAAAGAAAGGAGGAGAGGAGCTCTCAATCATGGGGTTTTGCTTAGCTAGAACCCACCGGCACCGGCACCGGCGGCGGCACCCACCTGGGCAGGGCAGTTGGGCTCGGCAGCGCGAGCGTCTGGACAGAAATTGACAGGCTCGTCGCGCACTCGCCGGCGCGCTTTAGTTATCCCGGATCATGGAAAAGCTCCCCAATCATGACGCTTTGGCCGGCAAAGATCGCCGCCTTTTGGGCTTTATTATACGGAGTAATAAGTTGCCCGGTGGTGGTGGTGGCCGGTGGCCGGTGGCCTCCGCGCGGTGGATCGCGGTGGGTGAGTTGCGGAGCGCGGCTGGTGCACGCACGCCGCGGTGCTCGCTCTCTGCTTGCTTGCCCGTGGGCCGCCGTGCTTCGGAAAACCGGTTGGCCAGGGAATTTCCATCGGGTAGGCCCACAGCAGAACATGGCCCAGATAGAAGCCTTTCAGTGCATCGGTGCTAAGGATGCCACATAGATAAAAAATTGATGTGATAAAGCAATTAAAAAGAAAAGAGAGCATTATGAGACCTAAGAAGAACCGGTTCTAAGCGCGTGAACCTATGTAAAATGACTATCAACCAATGTATGAAAAAGTTTAATTATTAAACAATTTCATGAGAAAAAATTAGCAACAAAAGCTAAGCACCTATGCATTGGAGAGACTAGTTGCTAAGGTTTTTAATACACTTAGCACCGAATGTTCGTGGTTGGTTGGGAGCTCTGTCTGGAGGCAGTCATGGATAATGTGAAGAATGTATCGCAGGTCACTTCGATGGGTTTTGAGGAGAAATATTTGGGACTGTCCAAACCGGATGGAAGGATGTCAAAAGGCAAATTTCAAAACCTGCAAGCTAAATTGACAAAACGTATGTTCGCCTTTGATAGCCACCCTACCCAGACAGGTAAAGAAGTGTTTATTAGAGCCATTGCGCAAGCTATTCCCACATATGTTATGAGTGTGTTCAAGCTTCTTTTAGAAGTGTGCGATGATCTAAACCGCATGGTGAATTATTATTGGGGAGCTAAAAAAGGGAAAAGAAAGACACATTAGTATGCCTGGCATAAAATGACAAGGCCAAGGAATCAAGGTGGGCTTGGCTTTAGGACTTCCGTCTTTTCAATCAAGCCCTGTTAGCACATCAAGCTTGGCGGATCCTTGAGTACCTCACTAGTTTATGTGCAAGGTTGTTTAAAGCGAAGTATTTTTCCCAATGGGCATTTTCTGGATACGATTTTCACTGGAAATCCGTCGCCTACATGGCAGGCAATTGTTCATGGCTTAGAGCTCCTCAAGAAGAGCGTAGTGTGGAGAATCGGTAATGGTCAAAACGTCCGTATTTGGCGTGACCGTTGGATTGCACGTGAGCCAAGTGGAGGTTTAATCACTCCTAAAGGGAGGTGCTGGCTAAAGTGGGTTTCGGAGCTCATAAACCATCGTGCAAGCTGGGATTTGGACAAAATCAATTTGTATTTTCTTCCGATGGATATAGTAGAAATTCAGAAAATACGATTGTCTACACGGCTTGATGATGATTTTGTTGCTTGGGCGCCGAAAAAAAATGGTATGTTCACGGTCAAAAGTGCGCACAGGTTAGCTAGTGATGAAATATCAAATGGCAAGGAGTCTTCGACAAGCTCTCGACCTGCTGGAAATCGCGATGGGTGAAAATTTATATGACACAGTTTAGCTCCCCCCAAAGTTCAATCTTTTGCTTGGCGGTTGGCCACTGATTCTTTAGATAATTGGACTAATAAAGTCAAGAGACATCTAGAGATCACCGCAATGTGCCCTGTATGTGGAAGTGAAGAGGAAGACTTGTTCCATGTTTTCTGTACCTGCAACCATGCTGTACTTCTGTGGAAGGCGATGGCGAAGGAATGGAATTTATCGGTATGTTCACATATAAAACCGGTCGGCTATGACTGGTTTTTACATTTTATGTTCGAGTTGTAGGATGATGAACGAGTATGTATTATGATGCTATTTTGGAGGATTTGGTATGTACGAAATGAGATAGTACACTCTAAAAAACCACCTCCAATGGATGTTTCTGTCAGATTCTTGTCTAGTTATTTGTCTTCCTTAATATCCCTTCAGTCTAATCCAGATGTGGATCCAGTGAAAGGGAAGACAGTACTTGTTCTCAAACAAATGCAGAAGCAACCCACATGCAATACAAAGGAATCTGGTGTTATTTGTTCTTGGACTAGATCGATGGAGGGGAAAATGAAGCTAAATACGGATACCTCGGTCTTCGGTGATATTGCTGGTGCAGGTATGATACTAAGAGACCATGATGGATCCATAATCTTTAGCTCTTGCAGATACATACAATCATGCAATGATGTTTTGGAAGCTGAGCTTCTCGCACTAAAGGAAGGAACTTCATTGGCTTTACAATGGAGTAATCTACACACGTGGAATCTGATTGCTTGGAGGTTGTCATGATGATCAAGGAAGGAACCGGGAATAAGCCTAAGTATGTTTTTATTATTAGAGAGATTATTAGTAGTATGGAGGAGAGGAGTTCTTGCATTGTTCATTTTCGTCGGAGCTGTAATAATGTTAGTTATGCCTTAGCTAGTTTTAGTAGGGTGCAACGCCGAACTATAGTTTGGCTAGGCTTTGGCCCAGAAAAGACCTTGGATCTTGTCGGACGAGATTGTAACACTTAATTTTGAGCAACACAAGAGTTTATATCGCAAAAAAAAACACTTAACACCTTCTCTAAGCACCAGTCCATTAGAACCAGCCTAAAGCCGGGGACTAACTCAGAAGAACAACTAGTTAGCAAACACTATTTCGGAAGTCGTCTAATGATCACTCTCACGCGTCGTCATTTGACGCGTTTTTTGCCGTCGTCACGTGTCGCGTTCGGAGGGACTTCGGGTTTTATTTTATTTTATTGCACGCGCTTTCATTTTACGTTTATTTCGGTGCTCCGGTTTTCATCAGTTTTTCTTATCTTTTGGACGTGATTTTTTAATAAAAAAGTTTTTTTCTCGAAAGCACGTTTTTTTACAAGAGGCACAGTTTTGCTTTCGCGAGAGGCATGACCGTGCCTCTCGAAAAAGGAAAAAAATGTGTTTTCTGTTTTTTTTCTTCCGTGAGCCTCTCCAAAACTGAAAAATGTGTTTTCTATTTATTTTCTTCCGCGAGAGGCACGGTTTTGCTTTTGCGAGAGGCAAGGTTTTGCTTTCGCGAGAGGCACGGTCGTGCCTCTCAGAAACGAAAAAAATGCGTTTTTTGTTTGTTTTTTTCTTCAGTGTGCCTCTCCAAAACTGGAAAAATATGTGTTATTTATTTATTTATTTTTCCCGCGAGAGGCACGGCTTTGCTTATGCGAGAGGCAAGGTTTTTCTTTCGCTCGGAAACGAAAAAAACGTATTTTCTGTTTTTCTTTCTTCCGCGAGAGGCACAGTATTACTTTCCAAATTCGTGAGAGGCACATTTTTACTTCCGAGAAAGGCATGGTTTTACTTTCAGAAACGGGAAAAAACGTGATTTATTCGCGAGAGGCATATTTTTACTTTCGCGAGAGACATATGTTTGCTTTCACGAGAGGCTCGGTCGTGCCTCTCGGAAACCAAAAAAAAGAGTGTATTTTTTTCTTACGTTAGAGGCACGGTTTTTTTCTTTTGTTTTTTTATGAAAAAAGTTTGTCAAACCCATGGGATCTAGTTTTGAAGATCTCGACGTGAGAAATTTAACGATGAAAATGTTTCAATATTTGGCGAAGGGAGCGTTGACCGGGCGGAGGGAGCGAGGGGATTGGCTAGGCCGATCTACGACGGTGGACAATCGATTTTGCAAAAAAAAAAACCTGGTTTCAATCTTATTTAGACAAACGAGACGACATGGCAGTCAAACCGCCAAGTGGATCGAGTTGATATATGCTAAATCAGTGAATACGTAGAGCAAACCATAGAATGAACCGTATGTGAAGCCTAGAACAACTATGAGGACCGTATTTCAGGTTTTTGCAACTACATGAATCAAAGTGACAACCAAAACGATGACCTGCGATGAATTTTTTCAAAAAAAATTCACACATCCATTGTTCAGCGAGAAAAGAAGCCATCACCCATTCACACTCGAAAGAAGCAACAAAGCTGTGAACGAGTGGGTCCCACAGGTGACACGTAGTACACCCAGTACCCAAATCATCGCCTCCTGTTCGTCGAGTCTCTCCCGAGTCCTGTCTCCTCTTCCCCACCCCCACCCCACCCCCGCTCTGTGTGCAAGGAAGGCCCGATATTTGGTACTGCAATTTCCCTTTCGCTTGCTATTCTGGTCTCGTGGTTCTTCTTTGTGTGCCGTGGAAGGTGCAGATTTCTCCTTGTGTGGCCATGATTCTGAGCTACTTTTCCTGTTCTTGCTGCTCGGGGGGCTGATCAGGCCGTCCCCGCCTTCGATTTGTTGTGCGATTTGCAGATAATCTTGCTTCTTTCGCCAATGTTGTTCCCAGAGGGCCAAAGATAACCCCCATGGGCCATGGATTTTTCCCCGATCTCTGTTTCTTTTGGTTGGTTATATAATTATACGAAATTTGTAAAATCCGAACGTTCGGATCTTTACATTAGATCCGAACGATTCGGTTTCCATCCAATCAATATCTTATCGTCACGATTGAGCGAGTAAACTACTGTCCCGCGCCCGAAAAAACTGGGGTCCCCATGCATCGGGCTGATAACCACTTTGCTTGCATGCATGCTGTTTTGCTCCAAAAATTTTTCAACTGGGAAAATCCGCGTTGTACTCAATGTTTCCACTTTTGTGGAAAAATCACAGGCTTGTGCATGGAACCTGGGTCTTCTCGATGGTACACAGGTCCGGTCACCAACTAATCCAATGGTACTTGTTGTATGGGAAATGAAACGAACCTATCATGACTTTCGAGGACTTCTTTATGCCACTTATGTGTAAATTTTCAAGAGAGTTCTTCGTAATTTGATTTCTTAGGTACTCCGTGTAACTTTCTACATGATAGATGTCCTTTTCTGTGTGCTCGTACGGAGTTCAAAAAAATGAAGTGCGTGAAAGGGATTGGATCCCTGATGCTTCAATACCTCAGCTAGCAAATTAACCACTAGGCCATCGGCTCGTTGTTGTTGCTCATAAAAGATATCAGTGTTTTTGACCAATGATTGCTCTAATTTCCATCACATGACCCTTGTGAATTTTTTCTATGGTTTTCTTTTATCTCTATATATACGGCCAGAGACCAAAATTCATATGTTTTTATGTCTCTTTCCGGCAACTAGGTTAGCATTGCATTTTGATACATTTCTAAATTGCACTCTATTTGCAGGAAGCGAACCAAATCGGATTTCGATTTTTGTAACTTTTCTTGCAAATAGCATGATAATATAGGCCCCCAATCCTGATAACTTGGGTACAAATGTCACGATAACTTTGACCCATGAAATTTTTTGTTAAAAACATACCACCAATAACTTCTCGTGTAAATGACATGATAATATACGTTCCCGGACATGATAACGTAAGTACAAACATCATGATAACTTTGACCCATGTAAAAAAGTTGTTTGCAAACATACTCCGGTAACATTTGTATAAACAAATGGTAATATAGGCTCCTCGGACCTGATAACTTAGGTATAAACATCACGATAACTTTGATCCGTGAAAAAAGTTATTGAAAACATACCCTGGTAACTCTTTGTAAATAGCATGATAATATAGGGTTCTGTTCCTGATAACTTGGATACAAACACCATGATAACCTTGACCCATGAAAAAAAATGTTAACAACATACCAGTGATAACTTCTCGTGTAAATAACATAACTAATATACGTTTCTGGACATGATAACTTATGTACAAACATCACGATAACTTTGATCCATGTACAAAAGTTGTTTGCAAACATACTCCGGTGACATATGTATAAATAACATGGTAATATAGGCTCCTCGAACCTGATAACTTAGGTACAAACGCCACGATGACTTTGATCCATAAAAAAAGTTGTTGAAAACATACTCTAGTAATTTTTTATGTAAATAGCATGATATATAGACTTCCGGTCCTGATAACTTGGATACAAACATCACGATAACTTTGAGCCATGAAGTGTTTTTGTTGAAAACATACTTCGGTAGGATATGCGTAAATAATATGGTAATATACGCATAGCAAGACTGATAACTTATTAACCCATGCATGATAACTTTTGACCTAGAAAAAAAGTATTCGAAACATGCCAACATGGTATCTAGTTTTGAATGTCTCGTCACGGCGTTTTTTTGTGAAAATAGGTTTTGGATTGAACAAACCGTTTGAGCTACAAAACATTTTAAAATTTTAAAATAAAGAGAATCTACGATGACATTAGTTTTTCTGCACTTTTAGTGCATTTGCACGTGGGAGAAAGTTGAAATAATACATTTTTATGCCCGGAATTTGCATATGTAAATATTATGGTAACTTATATAGCACACCATGATAACTTGCATCCCCTAGGTGTGGTAACTTTTTATTCGAAAAAAAAGTCGTCGAAATATATCTAGTTTTGTAGGTCTCGTCGAGATGAATTTTTTACGTGAAAACAATTTTTCAATCCGAGCGACGGTTTGACCTACAAAACATTTTGAAGTTTGAATTTTAATGAAATATTTTGTGACATCATCAATTTTGTTCTTATATGCATGTAGTGGGTTACGCTGAATTCATTTGATAATAAAAAGATTTAAATCACATGTTACATGTGGTTTGTCATGGAGATTGCATATAATCACAGCGCAGTGGGATCGTTCAGATCTATACATATAATCCACACGTTTGGAAGATATAACTGTCCATAATTATAAAGGGAGCGTTTGTTCGTGTTTCAGGCCTCGCTCTAATGTTGTGAAATTTACCCGCCCAAGTTGTGTTCTTTTTCGAGGTTTGGAAGTAAACGATATTTCCTGAACTTCCTTTTTTTTTCTTGCAAAAAACCCTAATTTTTTGATTTTGGGATGCCTGTCTGAAACAGCAGGTTCAGATCTGTGACTTATTTTTTTTTGTTTTCTTCTTGTTTCCAATGTTGGAGAAAATGTGTTCTCTTCGGAGGTTGGATGGAAGAAACATTTTTTTTTGCTAAAGCCAGTGTTTTTTACTTGCACACAAACCCTTAACTTTTGATTTTGAGGATGTTTGTCTGAAAGAACAGGTTCAGATCTTGCGACTCCTTTTATTTTCTTCTTGTTTCAAAAGTTGGAGACAATCATTTTTCTTGCTTTGTTTTGTTATCTTTTTATGGATTTCTTCTAATTCGTGAAAAAAGGAGGGTTTCTTCGGGGTTGGCAACTACGTTTTGGGTTCCGTGGGGTGCTAATTGCATAAATCCCTTCACTCATCTGATTAATCGTTTCCCTTCACATACCAGTTTGAAGGACAGTGGTGCTGCTTCTTGCTATCTCGGTGGTGCTGCATTTGCTAAGGTGAGGTCTTCTGTGCGTGCTTCTTGGATCTCGTCAGTGTATCTGTCGCATTACTTGCAGTGGATTTTCTTCTCTGTTTCTGGAGTATCGTGTTAGGTTGCAGCCCTAATAATCAAGCCCCCCCTTGCAATTGTTCTGATCAACAATGTCGATGCCGTGTCTACTTATGTGAACATCATATGACATTTACTCCTCTACTAACTATTTCCACAAGGTGGTAAAATAGAGAAGCACACATTGTGATCATAGCCCTAGTCTCTTATCAGCAACATCTGTTTTCTGAATGTTTTTAAGAACACAAAGCATGAGCTAAATAATAAGGAGCATGCGAAAGGAAATAATTTATGGACCTTTATGTAACCTTGATAAAATTCATGAACTGAACACCATAGCTCAATGATCCAAATAAAAAATGCGTGTCTTATGCTTATGGTCCATCCCGTTACTTGTTCGGTAGTGCCCAAAAAACAATCCTTTTTTACACAAATCATCTGAATCTTGACTCATAGAAGCCTGCTAGTCACAAACTGTCAGATAGAAACCGCAGGTAACCACCACAACAACACTTGTACTAGTAGTATAAATTGTATGATATGGTGTACAATTGTGCACATGGTGTAAATGACTATGCTGTGATACTCTGCTGGCTACTGAACCTGCAGACTTCATGGCTGACGGCAGAGCAATGGCCCGCGCTGGATCATTGGTTTCGTGCATCTATTTCAGTCTGCATCATTGTGATATCTATTTCAGTCTTGGACCATTTAGTGCTAAAATATCAGTTTTGATGTGAAATGTCATGGTAACTGTGGACATTTTGGCAGCACTGAAAGACAAACTTGAGGAGGCAAACAAAACGATTGTGGAAGTAAACAAGGAGCTTGCAGCAGGAAATGAGGAGACCTCTGCAAATAAAAAAGAGCTGGAGCTTGTAAAGAAGAAGCTTCAAGACTGGGAAGCTAAGAAAAATCAACCTGAGCTACAGAATTGTTGTGCTTCTGAGCATGTCCAAGTTAGTAAGGTAATGACACCAACCTATAGTGCTGACCCTTGCTTGAAAACGAAACGTGTTAGTTTTGCAGTCTTATCTGTTCATTATGTTTCCTACATTTGTTATCTGTTCATCATATTGCCATGCAACTTAACACCTCAGAAGTTATATATCTTTTGTTGTAGTCTATATCCATGCAGAAACAAAAAATCTTCAGTCTATGTAACTTGGTAGCTTCCTTTCTGTTTATCGTTTGTCCTTACTGGACCATGTCTGCTTATAGAAGTTTCGGTACGAAGCAGGTGCAGACAAGACCAGTGAGGCAACCGGAAGTGCCATCTGAAGGACCTCTGGGAAATGATGCCGACAAGCCTGACCTGGTGGAAGAGCGTCCTGGGCGCATGCTGCTAAACAACCCCATTGTTGGCCAAACCTCAGTTGTTCCACCAAGCACAGATGATGCCATGGTGGCCCTGCGTGAGCATCTGATCAAGGTTTGCTTACAGTCATGAAATATTTCTACAGATATATGTTGATAGATATTGCATAGTTCATAGATATGGTAGCCGATGTGACATGCAAGTCTTTGTTCCAGAAATTCCTTGAAATCGATAAATACGGCGGGCGGATCATCGGGATAAAGGAAATGGGCAAACTGAATGTGAAGGCGTTCGAGATTGCTTGCGCTGAGAAGATCCGTACCACAAAAGCCGCTGATGCGTCAAGTAAGCTATACTCACTGTGGCAGCAGCGGATCACTGATGTGAGCTGGAATCCCTTCAACATGATCACGGTCGAGGGCAATCATCAGGTATGTCAGCTTACAGTTGTGGAAAGCTTCTTGGCATCTGACTAGTTGTGTTTGACCAATTATCGACATTAAAAGATCATGTGCTGCTGCATCAGGAGGTTCTGAATGTCAATGATGATAAGCTGCAAGAACTGAAGAAGGAATGGGGAGAAGGCCCCCACAAAGCTGTCGTCGATGCGCTGATGGAGATGAAAGAGTACAACTGCCTAGGCGACAGGAGCACCGTCTATGAGCTATGGAACTACAATGAGGGCAGGAAAGCCACCCTAATGGAGTGTACTGAGTACATGGGCGATCGTGTGCAAGAACTCACAGTGGTCAAGCGCAGGAGGACTCGCAGGTACATGTAGCTGCTTCTCTGTAGTAAGTTTTCCATATATATAGGAGCATGTCATGATAATTTGTGGGAGTCTGTCAGAAACATTTTTCATTTCGACGATGATAGCATCTGAATGGCAGCTGCATGCATGCGTTACTTTGCTTCTGGTTCAGCCATATTCTTGTGTTTTTGGTCACCTCTTAAGCATTTACTTGATCTTGAATCATCTGAAAGCCTATCATTTTCTCTAGATTCTATTCTTTTGTGCCATTTGATTTGTGAATGCTTGCCTCATCAGAAACTCAGCCTATATGGCACATGAGTCTTTGGTACCCCACTGTAGAAATCTCAAGGTAAATGTTTGTGTGATGCAGGCAGGCAAAAATAAGGCCTGACCATGAAACATCAGATCATTGTTTTTTCTGTTCCTTGATTCTTTCCAGTAACAGTTTCTTTTTACAGTAATGAAAGCTTGCTTTGTCTAAGCAAAAAATTCCCTTTAAACAAGAAACTAGGAACAAAGTGCCAAAGTCGATACACTTTCTAAGCAAACATGCATCCTTGCTACTGAAATTCCCTACACCAAACATTGTGCTCATGGTTTCCTTCTTTTATCACGCGCCTCGTGTGCACATACTCATAATAATTTGTGGGTGTCTGTCACTGTCAGGAACAATTTTCATTTTGGCGAGGATAGCATCTGAATGGCAGCTGCATGCATGCGTTACTGTGCTTCCAGTTTAACCATATCCATATGCTTGTGTTTAATAACCTGTGAGGCATTTACTTTGATCTTTAATCATCTGAGACTGAGAGCCTTTCTTTTTTTCTATATGCCATTCTTTTGCCTATCATTTGATTTGTGAATGCTCGTTGCATCAGAGCATCAGCCTATATGGCACATGAATCTTTGATACCCACCGTAGAAATCTCAAGGTAAATGTGTGTGTGATGCAGGCAGGCAAAGTAAGGCCTGACCTGGTGATCCATGAAACATCAGATCATTGAAACAAAGAACAACTCCACACCGAGTTCTTGCTGTGCCCCGTCATGATTTTCTTTTACTTTTCTTTACAGAAACAGTTTCCTCTTACAGCAATGACTTGCTTTTGTCTAAACAAAAGTTTCCTTTAAACAAGAAACTAGGATCAAAGTCGATACATTTTCTAAGCAAACATGCATCTGTGCTACTGAAATCCCCAAATCACCTTACTTGTACCTATCATTGCGCTCATTGGTTCCCTTGTGTTATCATGCAGGATGGTTTGATGGCTCCTGCAAGATGCACCAGCAAGGAAAGAGGTTGCCAGATCCCCTTGGTGGTCAAGTAGTAGTAAAAACTGTTATGAGCGCGTGCTTTGATTAATTAATCTGACTGTAGCAGGAGAGGGGAAACTGTGAGAGCAAAGCCCTTTTCACGATGTTGGACCAACTTGTACGTTGTTGAACCATGTTGTAGCTTATGACTATCTGTACTGTTCTACCTTATGCTCACTCTTATGTAAAATAATATCTTAGCTGCTACTTTGATATTTGGAATTTCTGCATTCGGATTTCGAAAACAGAGGAAGCGTGCTAGTATGCTTAGGTTATCAACTCGGAAGTCTTGTTGAATTGCATGCACCAACATGGTTGTCACTATTACGTTTCATTTGAATTGTATAAGATGTTTATCTTTGATTGGCTTTTTTCCTTTATCTCGCACTGTTTGCTTTAGTTGAAATGCAAAAACAAAGTCATACTCCCTCCGTTTGAAAATAAATGTCTTAACTTTATACTACTTCTAGAACAAAGTTATACTTAATTTAAGGCTATTATTTTGAAACGAAGGGAGTAGTTTATACGTAGTTTAGAAGACGCCAAACCATGGAGATTGGCGTTTGTTTATCTTCACTCCCGAAGAACCCGAGTATTTTGGATCGGAACAAGCAATCTGACCGACTGGGCCAGCAGCACTCACACGCGGGGGCGGGAGAGGGCTTTCCACCTCCACCAAGCCCAGCCCAGTAACACGATGAAAAAACACAATTCCCAGCCCACCAACACGTAATAAGAGAGAAAAAGGACTATCCCCAGCCCAGCATCAGCATCGCCCAGAAAACTCAGGGTTTCCTTCCACCACCGCGCCACGCCGCCGCACAGATAAAATCGCCGCCTTCCTCCCTTCTCCAGACGACTGTTGCCGCCTTGCCGTTGCCGGGCGTGCCTTCGGGGAACCACAGCTCTGCCCGCGCCGCCTCCCGCTCTGATACCTCCGGTGGGCCGCTTCTTCTCCGACTCCGGCGTAGGTAAAGCCACCCGGTCCCTGCCCCCCTGCTTTGTCCGATGCTCCGTGCGCCCCACGCCTCCAACCGCGGTAACAGTTCGGCATGCGTTGCGTTCTGCCACCGTACAAGTTCCACACCGCATGCTTATATGTATTTGTAAGAACACAAAATCTTTGTATCACTCGCTCGCCATTGCTTGCCGTCAGTTAAGTTCAGGGTTCCTTCCCAGTTCCCACCAAGCGTTGCATTTTTTTTTTAGAAACGGTCTCTTGCACGCAAATGTTCTCTGTTGGGTGATAAATGCAGATGTATGGGTGCTTCATTGGGGCCTAGAGCAATGTGAATCAATTCTTGATATGTGATTATCTGTGATGCCAACGTTTGTGCTCCTCGTGATTCTGTTTTCTAATAATTAGTGTCAATGTTTTGGTAGACCGCAGTGTCTCACCCCATGGCAAAGAAGAGGAAGCGCAGCTCCGATGCTCCCGCCTCCGCTGCCCTAGAGAAGCCTGACGACTCTGCGCCAGAGCGGCCGGAACGCACCCTCTTCGGGTTCAAGGATTCGGCTGACGAGCCTGCTTCTAAGGACGCGGGGCCGTTCTTCCGGAACAAGGAGAAGGTGCTCATTACGTGCTCCCGCCGCATCATCTACAGGTCAGTGCTGCCCTCCCTGCTCAGAGTTCTGTATTGGTGGTTGTTGGACCGATGCTTTTGTGGATGCTTATTGGATTGGTGTGTGTATAGGTACCGGCATCTGATGCAGAACGTGGTGTCGCTGCTGCCGCATGCCAAGAAGGACAGCAAGGTTGAGTCCAAGCAGAGCAAGGGAAGCGCACTGAATGAGCTGGTTGAGCTCAGGAGTTGTTCCAGCTGCCTCTTTTTCGAGGTATTACACACGTACTATGTTTGCTGCTTGCTTGATGGAAATGGTTTACCTTCGATGAGCTGAAGGTTACCTACTTTGATAGGAGAACTACATAATAGGAACATTAAAGGTTGCTAAATCATACTGCATTTAACATGGAATAGATTAGTCATTTCTGGTGCAAAATCAGCATCAAATTTAGCTCTAATCCGTATCATTGTTCTGGTCTGAAATTTACTGAGATTTTTACTCCACACTGTCTGTTTCACAATGTTTAAAATGTGTTGACTGATTGACTCCACGTTGTTTTCCTCTCAGCATGACATAACTCCAAAATTAGACAATTGAATATGCACTAGAGTTGCTAATTCTTATATTGAAACATCTTCTGCATGTATATTGCAGTGCAGAAAACAGAAAGATCTTTACCTTTGGATGGTCAAGTCTCCCGCAGGGCCATCAGTGAAATTTCTAGTCAATGCTGGTACAGTCTCGCAACAATAGTAGTTATCCTGTTGTTTTACTATGCACTGGAGATTATATAGTGCATGTACTTTTATTTGATGATTCATCTACTAATGCCCAACCATCCTGTAATATTTACCATGCAGTTCACACTATGGAGGAACTGAAACTCACCGGCAACCATCTGAAAGGGTCACGTCCTCTGCTAACATTTTCTTCAAATTTTGACCAACAACCTCACTGGAAGCTCTTGAAGGAAATGATAACACAAGTACGTGATGGTTTGACTTGTTACATTATGCTGTGCATGTGTTATCAGCATTTTGAACAAAGCTGATATTGACCTGTATTAATTTTGTCTATTTTTTTTGTTCTGTTTTTGCAAGATCAGTTTATTCTTCTTTACTTGGTGTCAAAAGGGGTGTACCCTGATTTTTTACGCATGTTTACAATAAAACAATTTGTGCGCACTGTAGTTATAGTGCATGTGGGTGTGATGCATCCACTATTGGTCTTTCGTTATGTTTATAATATAAGCCTTTGAAGTAAGGATTCACCTTTAATAACTCAAGTTACATTCTAAGGCCATTTACAATGCTTGGTGCTTAGAAATATAAACCAATTTTTCCTTAAGCCCCAGAGCTTAGTAACTCTATGGAGACATGCTCTTCTTTTAATGAAAGAACTTCAGAGTTAACTCATTGCCCACTGCTGTACCTGCAGATTTTTGCTACTCCAAAAGACCATCGGAAGGCGAAACCTTTTCATGATCATGTGTTTGTCTTCTCCATTGTGGATGACCACATTTGGTTCAGAAATTACCAGGTGATGCATTGGTCTTTTGAGTTTGGATTTCAATGAACTTTCAGTACTGAAAACATGTTAAGTTATTAGCACCATCTGAATTTTAGCAAATGATATACCTGACAGATATCTGTACCCCACAATGAGATTGACAAAGTTGATAAAGGAGGCCTAGATAAAATGACACTTGTTGAGGTAAGAGTAGAGTGAGCTTATATCTTGATAATTCGTATGACTTGTGGTTGCTAATCAATATTGTTTAATTAAATTGCTTTGTGTAGGTTGGCCCCAGATTCTGTTTGAATCCAATCAAAATATTTGGTGGCAGTTTTGGTGGCCCCACATTGTTCGAGAACCCATTCTATGTGTCTCCCAATCAGGTATTGCTTGCTTTCACCAGTTGATGTAGACTAAGTACATATATTCCAGACATCCTTGTAACGAAAATCTGGATTTACCTCCTCCATCAAGGAGTAGTTATATCATGTATTTCTTTGATTGAAACAAAAGTTGACTCTGGAAACCGACAAGTTGAACGATATGTTGTGCCACGCTATTTCTTAGTACCGTTGGTGCACAGTTAGCTTATTATATTCTGGAATCGCATTTGATATCAAATATGGTATAACGAGGAGCACAATTTTGCATGAAGTAGCCGAGGAGTACTATAATACTCTGATTTCCGGACACTTTGGTTTTAAGTGCATGCCATCCTGTAGGCGGAACGGAACATTCAGAATGGATGGCTTCTTAGTGCATGCCATCCTGTTGTTTTTGGACACCAGTGGATCGGAACATCGTTGCAATGCATCCATTATATTTCTTTCAGATACAGCACTCCTTGTACATTACTGCTCCACTCTGTTCTTGGTTTGTTGGACTTAAGTAACTCGTCTGCAAACTTAAAGTATTTTCGTGTCATGCATAGTCTGGCAGTATCTTTGTGGTTCTGGAGAAAAAAAAAAGATTTACTTCTCATGTGTTCACCAGGATTTTGATGGCATTCTGTATTTAATTCAGCTTCAATAAAGCGTTTCCCGCCATGGTAATGATCCGCATTTTCTAACGATGGTTTTGTTTATTTGGAGCAGATCCGTGCACTGGAGAAGCGGAAGAAGGCAGGCAAGTACGCCAAGAAGGTGAAGGCCAAGGTGAGGAGGAAGATGCACGAGATGGAGAACACCCTGGAGCCCGATGAGTTTGCGGATCTTTGGAAAGGGGAAGAGACTAGCTAGTGCGGGTGGACTACCGATGGGGATCGTCAAACCAATGCTGGCTGGCTATCGCCAAGCACTGAATTTTGTTTACTATCATGTGGTCGTTCTTGTATGACAATCAAAACATGTGTTTATGTTAACAACTGGATTTCGTTCTTGCTCGTATCCATCTTGTCTTGTGCCTGATATATTTGCCCACAGATGTGCAAAGCTGCGGTACAAACGACGACTGCTACGATGATCTCACGTCGTTTTCCGCTTGGATATGTTGGTAAGAGTGGTATTTGGAGAAGATGTTTGCTGTGGCATTTCGTGCTGCCTACGTGTTATAATACCGTGGTTTTCAGATATTTTGGTTATGTTCAGTCAGAGCGTAAGTTATCATTCATTTTCTCTAATTACCTTGAATAAAAAAGGCAGTTTGAGTACGTATATCTGATCTTCAAAAGAAAGAAAGAAAGAAAGAAAGAAAAATATATTCTAGTTTTAACTTTGTTTGAGCACGAGCACGACGAAATCTCATCTTCAGGCGGGCAAAACGGCCTCGCTTCCCGCGCGCGCCATGCACGCGCAGCACTCCGACGCCCCACCTTGACCCCCCTCCGCCGCGCGCCGGCCGTCGAGGTAGTGCTGGTAGACGTAGGAGAGGAACCCCCAGACGGCCATGAGCATGGCGACGGCCTTGATCCCCGTCATCCTGTCCCCGAACAGCACCACGGCGAACACCGGCACCAGCGGCAGCGACACGGTGCCCGTCACGTTGGCGAACAGCGACGACACCCTGGTGATGAGCCGCAGCGACGCCACCGCCATGGCCTGCCACGACACGGCCGTCCCCGCCAGCGTCGCCACGTACCTCGCCGTCCCGTCCTCGAACGCCGCCATCTCCCCCGGGATCGTGCGCCACTCCCCCGACGCCAGCAGCCCGCACACCGCCACCGCCGCCGCCACGAGGTTGGTGCACATCTGCACCCGCAGCACCCACCGGAACGTCCTCCCGCCGACCGCCTTCTCGAAGGTGACCTCCAAGAGGGAGAGGATGAGCGCGAACACCGCGGAGGCCGCCAGCGTGAGGACGAAGCCCAGCGTGTACTTGCCGCGCGGCAGGTCGTCGGCGGAGGTCCCGTCGGAGGAGGAGCCGACGCCGAGCAGCGCCGCCGCGAAGGTGAGCACCACCACGGAGTTGGCGATGAGCGCCGTGAAGCGCTGCGAGTTGATGAGGCGGGAGGTGACGGAGTTGAAGGCCAGCTGCGTGGCCGCCACCAGCGCGAAGGTGGACACGGGGAGGTACTGCAGCGCGTACGAGTACATGAGGTTGTCGAAGCCGATGAGGGTGCCGAGCCCGAGGTAGATGGGCACCATCTTGGCCGCCGCAGGCTGCGGCTCGCCGGCGGGGTCGCGCGGCGTGAGGAGCAGGAGGACGGCCAGCAGGGGCGAGCCGCCCGACTGCGTGAGCGTCGCCATCCACTTGCTGTTGCCGCCGGAGTTGTAGTAGTAGCGGCCGAGCAGGGTGGCCACGGTCTGCCCGCAGAGCACCACCAGCATGTCCACCAGCACCATCAGCCACCACCTGACGCCGCGTGTCCCCGGCCGTTGCCGCTCGGCGGCCTTCGGTCCTCCGCCGTTCTCGCCATGGCCGGATTCTTGCTCCGTGATACTACTACCTTAGTGGACAGAAAAGGTAACGCAATCTGATTTTAGTAAGTGCACCAGCAAAGCCGCGGTAAAACCCACTTCCTTATTTTGTTTCACTCTTTTGTTCTACTCAACCAATCATCATGCTGCATGAGCATGGCATGGCTGCGACACGTGACCACACCTACACGAAAAAAAGAAACTGCGTGTTTCTGCCCTGCTTCCATTCCAAGTTCCAACTACTTAATTTATTTACTACTACTCCGGCGCTTTGTAAGAAACAACTTCTGAATCCAGTTACATGATGATAAGATGGACGGTATTTATTTCCATCCTCCAATGATTCGCTTGTCTCCAACCAGTTAGGTACGAAAGCTACATGCACACCCATCTTATTAAAATAAACTTAGAGTACAATTTTAAATCCAATAAACGCTCAAGCACAAAAATAAAAAGGTACAAAGGATGAAAATAAGGTACGAAGGATGAAAATTTGTCACTGCCGACAACGTTAACATTTAGACTACGATGTCTATACACCTAGCCTATTATTAACATGCTATCTAAACCGATTGAAGCGAAAGCTACATGCATGATGTGCAGATTTTCGTAACGAGCGAACTAGTTCCTTTTTCGATCGCTTTTTTTCTCGGCGGAAATGTTTAGGGGGCCGAGATTTCGACGGAGAAGATGAAGAAATTACATCTCGATGCTTGTTGCCAGTCGGTAAGTTACTGCGAAACTGTGATGCTAGCTACCATGCCGACCCTTCTCTACTCTGCCGGTCCATTTTGCACGGAAAAAATGACCGCCTTTTCACTTTCAAGATTATTACCGGTGGGACTGATCGAAACCGCTGATACACATACACATGCATAACCACGCTCGAGGAACGCGAGCAGAGGAAGATTAGATTACCTCTGATCTGGAGCTGGATTTCTCGAGGACTCGACATGGCGCTGAGTGTGGGAGTGAAGCTCTCTCAACGGAATGAGACGAACGACGCCCGCCGTCTGCTCGCCGTTCCCCGGTTGTGCTTTCTTCACGCCGGCCACTGGCTTAGTAGTGGTAATTAAGTGCGACGAGCAAGGGAACCCCGGGCCTCTTAGCAGCATATATATTGACCAGGTCACCGAATTGTCTCTTATTGTTTAATGCCAGTGAGCTCACATCTGTTTCCACCATGATTGGGTCGTATTTTCTTTCAAACAACGGTGGAGGACCCCACGCCTACAGGATAAACAGCTTCTTTGGTCCACATGTTTGGAAGTCTTGGCTTCACATCTCACTCAAACCTGTCATGCACCGTCCAGACGATGCATGATTGAGGTGCATTAGTTCCAGCTTGATAGACTTTTATTTATTGAAACGGGGGTAAGGCCTCTTTGGTTCATAGGATATAGGATACGATTATCATAAGAATCAGAAACTTGTAGAAAATAAGATGACATGCATCTCAAACCCTATGAATAGGATTAAGAAAAGAGGTCACTTGATTCACATCATAGGAATCTTTTCATTGAGTTTAGCCACTTTTTTTTTGAAAGGATAGAAACCAATTCTATGTAGGAATAGGAATGCATTCGTATGAATAAAAGGACTCTAAAGGAAAAATTCCTACAGGAATCCTATCCAATAAAATTCATGTGAAATTCCTCCAAACCAAGCGAGGCCTAAATTATTTGTGTTGTACCATCAACAAAAAAGAAGAAGGGAATTGCATTATTAGTTTGGTGAAATCAGATAAAAACAATGCCCACATAGGCGCACCACGAGCCAGCCTGGGTACCGATACAAAGCCCACCGGCGTTGTCGAAGAGATGACCGCCATCGAGGTTGAATGCAAGCGTCAACGTGGTCACTCTTCTCTAAGCAAGCAACCCCGGCTTCATTGCAAACAAACCTCGACAATGTCCCTACACAACACACCATCATTATCGTTGCTAAATCAGATGCCACGCCCCATAAGGAGAACCGTTCCCCTCGCAAACCATGCGAAGCAAACCGCTACCGGTCCCGTTACCCCGCCAACTTCAAGACGACGCTTTCATGAAAGAACCGGTGCACAACACTGCCACCACCCTCTCCACGGAGCTAGGTCTCCCTCGGAGTCAAGGAGAAATAATTGATGGACCTCTGTCGAGTCTGAAAAATACCTCATATAATTTAGTGAGGGTCATATATAACCGGTAGGATGGAGACACTAAAGTTCTGATTTCAGTCAAAACCTGGTTAGCAGGGATACACTACTCGCCACCACAATCCTACCACAAACCCTAGCTAGGCCTGTTTTTGGAAGGAGAACAAGGGCTCTTATTTTCGCACTCCTTGTAAACAGATGTCATTAACACATTACACTATCTCCAACAAGTACCTTTGGAGATATTTTGTATACATAAAATTAATTCATATTATAAATGTATGCTTCGTGTCAAATGTAATAATGATAAAATTTCCCCACGAGAGACTCCACATGTCTAGAGTTTCCCCGCTTCCTGCACGCGTCGCCTCCGATTTGCCTCGTCCCCTGTTGCCTTAGGGCTATGGAGGCGCGACGGATCCCATCCTTTAGCGGTGGGAGGGCTCTTGTTCCTTTTTTGGTGTGTTTTTGAGTGTGTTTAGAGTTCATGTCTTGCTTGGGAAACCGGCGCTGGCCGCTCCCTAAAGATGGGATAAGATCCTCCTCACTTAACCCCCGTCCCGATGGTGCGTCTTGCATCGTCGAAGGGAAAGTGGAGGTATGTCTCCAGTGAATCTCACGGGATTTGAGCGATGTTTGTTGGAGCCGCACAGATTTGGTATTTGTTTGTCCGCATTCATGTGTCTACGGATTGAATATTTCGATTCATATTTCTTTTCATTGACGACGGTTGTTGTCGGTGCGCTGGTTCATTAGGGCCTTAGCACGACGACTTTCTGATTGACTACTACAACAAGGTTTGCCCGTCTCCTGTGAAGGAGGGCGATGATGACAGCTCTTTTTTTGGCTTGCTCCAGTGCTTGTAGTCTTCGCTAGGTGGTATACATACATGGATGATAATATTTATTAGTGTTCTTTGTACTTCAGTGATGTTTGGTGAATAGTCAGAGATTTTTTCCACAAATAATAATAATACTAATGATAATATCTTTACTTTACCAATCTATATGTTGTCTTACGTTCAAGTATTTAGAACTAGAAAAGTTTGACTATACGCCATAAGAAGTCATGTATTTATGCACGCCATAAGAAGTCATGTATTTATGGACAGACGTGTTATTTGACACTACAATCATCGACCATGTGCAGATAGATACACAAAAGCCAACCAGTACCAGTCAGTTCTCCCTGAAATCCTGATCTAAAATTTTCGTTATCCTTGAAATCGACACATACTGCTCGCATGATGATGATGATAGTGAAAGCTACGACTAGTCTGATGTTGCACATCAAAATCATCAAATCGTTGTGCTAGGAGTAGCAATCAAACATGACTAAAAAGAGGTGCTTTGACAAGTTCACACCTCTCCTGTTGCCGTTCACTTCATACCATGCATGACATCTTCCATTATATATCCTCTAATCTTCATTAGATTTCAGCTAAAATCCAAAATGAAGCTACAGTTTCTGCCTGTCAGTGTGGTTCCAACCCCAGAAGTGCTATCTGGCGCGCACCATCGTCACATCACGCCGGCTATATTGTTTAGGGGTATCCTACTGTGGTCTACACAAACATCTGGGCACGTTCAGCCAATTGTGTAGGTATCTTGACAAGATTATGTGACAACAGCGAGTAGTAGAATCGTTCAAAGATTCAGGAATCGCTCGGCGTGGGTCATTTGACGCCAGTGTCGCGACCAAAGGGTGTGTGAGATTTACATCCAACCACGCACAAACGGACACGCAAATCCTGCATGACATGTGACCTTCTGCGTTGAAAGTTAGCCAAAAGTGGATTTGTTTGTTTGTTTTCAGCAACCGGAGATGTCGTTTCACGCACAAGATGAAATCGCCAATTGTTTCATTTAGCACTTTTTTAAGAAGTCATTTATCCATGTGAGGTTTTCGTTAATCAATAAAACTTGTGGATCGTTAAAAAGGCCAAAATAAATAAATCAGGATTACACCAACGATACCTTCTTCAGGAAGGGGGTAGTCAGCACTGGCGCATCACAGAATTTTGGCAACAAAGATGAGGCCGGATAGGGTCATTCATCGTGCTCGAGTTAATTGCACATAAATACCATAATTGGAGCAGAACGTACGGATTGATATCATGATTGCTAATTTTTTCATGTCAATATCATCTTTGTGCCAGGTTTTTGCAAAAAAGTCTAAACATGCGTTTTATACGTATTGACGACCGTTCCGACATGTGGGAGCCACCCGTTAGGTGCCACGGTGGCCACTAGGCCCGTGCCCGCGCGCTGACTAGGACGAACCGGCTCGGTCACTCTCTCGGGTTCTCTCTTACCGGTTTGGTCGAACCAACCAGAGCCGGACCCCTCCTCCCCGACGAACCCTAGCTCTCTTATCCTCTCCCCCCTCTCAGGCGATGGTTGCGGCGTCGGTGGTGTCATGGGCGGCTACGGCGACCTTCCTAGCCTCAATAGCGATGACCACGTGGGTCTGGACGGCTCCAGCTCGTCGTACTACACCGATGACGAGGAAGAGGAGGAAGAGACGCCCCTGTCCATGGATCAACGGTTGTGGCTTGCTGAGATGTGGCTGGCCAACCCCACCCCCAGCCATGAGTGGACTAGTGGAGCTGGTGGAGTGATGTAAGTTTCATACTCTTGTTGTTTCTCTCATTTTCGAATCAGAGCCTAGGGTTTGTGTTTTATAAGCAGTTGAAAAATTCATTTTTTGCCGTGGCTTGTATGTTAGATGATGCTATAGGGGATGTTAGGATTAATTTTGATGCTGGATAGGAAGATTTGCATCTAGTTGATCAGTAGTGTTATTGTTTCTGTTAACTGAACTAGGAAGCTACACTACATTTGTTAGGATTCACTGTTAACTGAAATAGGATTCTCTACACTACATTGATTAGTAGATTTTTTTAATTTTTCTTTATTTGTTTTGTGTTCTGTTATGTTAACTGAAATTGTAGACTTACTACAAAATTACTTTAAACTCTTTACTATACTTTTCCTCTCCAATTTTAGAGTTACGGTAATGAAGACTTGAAATTTCATTTGTTTTATAGTTTGGAAGACGACATTTGGGAAGTCAGGTTCCATTTTGATGCAAGGGAACCATTGGAGAGGAAGCTGTCCAGTTCAGATATTACTTATCTGAATTTGGTTGCACTGATGAAAACACAAGGATTTCATGCATATGATTGTTTGTATCACATTTCAGATCCATCTTTAGGAGAGAAAGGGCTGGATTTGGTAGATAGTAATGTTGAATTACAGATGATAAAGAAGACTTTAAAGAAGAAGGATACTTTGGTGCTTAATTTGCTAGCTAGGGCTTGTCCACCACCTGTTAGTGAATTTGTGAGGCAACAATGTGATGAGCAAGATTTGTCCACTATTGTCTACCAGGAGCCTGTTGTGTTTGATCTGAGTGAGACTCCCATCTTAGCCGTTGATCAGCAAGGAGTAGTGTTTGAAAGTCAGTGTAGCAGCTCTACCACACCTCCTGGTGTTTGCACACAAGAGAGCAAGAATGCCAGTGCCAAGTTGAAAGCTGTTTTGGAAGAAGAAGAAGAGGGATATGAGGGATATGAGGCTTATGAGCACAGTGATGCTTCTCCCTCTGCTGAAGATGGTCCTTATTATATGTGTGATGATGAAGATGTAGAGATGGAAGAGGGAGAGAGAGAGAGAGAGAAGTTGATGATGAACAATCACAAGAGGAAGAAGAGATGCATTATGAGGGTGACACTAAAGTTGATGAGGCATTTGAGGTAGAGGAAGATAACACATTGGGGTCAGAAGAAGAACAAACTATAGTTGTACCTATAAACAAGAAGCAGAAGCTGCCAGTTAGAAGAGGACCAACAATAATGTCACATTCCAGTAAGTTACCAGATGTTGAACCTGATTTCAAACCTTCATCAGATGAAGAAGAGAAGCGTTTGGTTAGGGAGAGTGATGATGATGGTTTTGAGCAACTCTCTTTTGTCCTACCAAAGAAAAGGAAGTGTAGGAAAAAAAGAGCTGCTAGGAAGTGGTACAATGACAAAATGGACCAACCACATCAACAACTATGTCTGCAGTTGTGTTTTAGGGATCAACATCAATTCAGAGATTCTTTGTTGAATTTGCACATCACTCAGAGCAGGAATTTCAAGTATCATAGGAATTCTGATAAGAGGATAATTGTGCAGTGTAGAGAAAAACAATGCCAGTTCTTTATGGTGGCAGATGTTATAAAATGGGAGAATACCTTTGTAATTAAGAAGATGAGACTAGAGCACACTTGCCCTAGTAGTACTGAGACCACCAGGGTGAGTGCTAAGTTGTAGCACATAAATATGAGAACCTCTTTAGATCTGATCGAACTATTGGCATTCAGACTATAATTGGTGCCTGCATGAAAAAACATGGTGTAGATGTGCCCAAGTCAATGGCATACAGGGCAAAGAACATAGCTATTGAAGTTGTGTTAGAAAATCACAAGAAGCAATATCCTAGGCTTAGAGACTATGCTCAGACTGTCATGGACACAAACCTTGGAATTAGAGTAGTAGTCACTACTGTTACACCAACACCAACTGAAAAATTCCCCACCCAGGCCCAAGATTTCATGCCATGTTCTTTCGCATCAATGGAGGAAGGGAGGGGTCTCTCAAGGGATGCAGGCTATTCATTGGTTAGTTTATGAACCTTGTGAACCACTTACATATTGTATCACTATATCATTTAAATGTATTTAATTTATTGAAATGTTGATTATGCAGGTGTTGATGGATGCTTTATTAAGCTCACTACTGGTGCTCAACTCCTTGTTGCCACTGGTAGAGATGGCAACAACAATATATATCCACTGACATTTGGCATGGTTGGACAAGAGGACACACCTAGTTGGTGTTGGTTTCTACACCAACTCAAAATTTGCCTAGGGGGAGAAGTGGAAAAGTTTGGACCATATACTATAATGTCAGATAGACAAAAAGTATGCATACTTTGTTTTGCACAGATGTTTACATTGTGTTGCACCACTTCAATATTTCTTCTAGCTTGTAGCTTAGACTTGTTAAATTGTGTGTATCAGGGGTTACTGAATGCAATGAATGTTGTGTTTCCAAAATGCAACCAAAGATTCTGTCTTAGACATTTATATGAAAATTTCCAGAATGTTGGGTTTAGGGGGGAAGATCTTAAGAAGTGCATGGATAATGCTAGCTATGCCTACAATGAACACAAATTTAATATTGCAATGAATGATCTTAGAGATGAAAGTGAGGAAGCTTGGAATTGTCTTAGTGCAATACCAAAGAAAACTTGGGCAAGGCATGCATTTGACACAAACCACAAGACTGAATTGGTAGTGAAGAACTTGTCTGAGGTGTTCAACAAGTACATTCTAGATGTTAGGAGAAAACCTACAAGGACAATGTGTTGATGGGATAAAAGATAAGCATATGGTGAGGTGGCACAGGAACAAAGAGAGTGGAAAGACAACAAGATGGATGATAACACCTCATTACAGTGAGAAACTAGAGATTGAGAAGGAGAGGGCCAAATACTGCAAGCCAATACAAGCTAGGGTTAACTTATGGCAAGTTACAAGTGGGCAGCAAACACATGCTGTCAACTTGGAGGCTGAGACTTGTGGATGCAGGAAGTGGGACCTTAGTGGCATCCCATGGAACCATGTCATCTCTACAATAAACAAGGCTAAAAGTTTTCCAGAGGATTATGTCAGCAAATTCTTCAAGAAAGAATTATATGTGGCATCTTATGAACCAATGCTCTTTCTTGTTCCTGGTGAGCATGATTGGACAAGGACCCCTAGTCCAGACATAGAACCACCTGCATTTAAAGTGAGGAGAGGAAGAAAGAAAGAAAATAGAATCAAGGGAAAATTTGAAGTACCAAAGCCAAAAGACACTTCAAGAACGGGGACTATAACATGTGGCAACTGTGGTCTCCAAGGGCATAGGTACACAAGCTGTCTTAAACAGTTGAAGCCTGAGCTAGCTTTGAGGAAGAACAAACATGTGGTAATAATTTTGGAACCCTTCAAGTATACTATTTTTTCCTTTCTTGTACATTTGTTTCCTTCCAGTATTATTAACTGTTTTCCCTTTGTATTGAAGGCTACTCAAAGCAACTCATAGTTAAGAGCTGCTGCTAGTGCTCCTACACCACCACCAACACAGGCAAGAGCTGCTGATCCTACTCCTACACCACTACCAACACATGCAAGAGCTGCTGCTAGTGCTCCTACACCACCAACATCTGGCAGAGGAGGAGCTGGCAGAGGAAGAGCTGGAAGAGGAGGAGCTGGCAGAGGAGGAGCTGACAGAGGAGGATCTAGAAGAGGAGGTGCTGGCAGAGGTGTTACAACGCCATTCAATTCCCCTAGGCAATCTTCCTCCACTTCTGGTGCTATTCCTACTAATGGTACACACAGTGGATGGATGGCCTACTTCACGGCTAGTGGTGCTGGATGATCTGCCATGTAATGTTGAACTGATGCTAAACGAGTTTGTTGTTAGTTTGGTTCATGCTTGCTTATGTGGATGATTATGTTGATGCTTATGTTGATGTTGAACTCTTGTTGAACTTCTGTTATCTGGATGCTTATGTTGATGATCTTATGTTGATGGATATGTTGTTATTTGTCCAATGATATGTTGACGATCTTATGGTGATGATTATGTTGATGGATATGTTGTTATTTGACCAAACCTATGTTGATGATCATATAAGGATGATAATGTGGATGTTTATGTTGTTATTTAACCAATGATATGTTGATGATCATATAAGGATGAAACTGTTGGAAATATGCGCTAGAGGCAATAAATAAAGTGTTCATTATCATATTTCCTTGTTCATGATAATTGTTTATTATCCATGCTATAATTGTATTAATTGGAAACACATTACATGTGTGGGTAAATAGACAACACTTTGTCCCTAGTATGCCTCTAGTGAACTAGCTCGTTGATCAAAGATGGTCAAGGTTTCCTAGCCATTGACATGTGATGTCATTTGATAACGGGATCACATCATTAGGAGAATGATGTGATGGACAAGACCCAAACTACAAACGTAGCATATGATCGTGTCAGTTTATTGCTACTGTTTTCTGCATGTTAAGTATGTGTTCCTATGACCATGAGATCATGCAACTCACAAACATCGGAGGAGTGCCTTGTGTGTATAAAATGTTGCAACGTAACTGGGTGACTATAAAGGTGCTCTACAGGTATCTCCGAGGGTGTCTGTTGAGTTGACATGGATCAAGACTGGGATTTGTTACTCCGTGTGACGGAGAGGCATCTCAGGGCCCACTCGATAATACAACATCACAATGAGACTGCAAGCAATGTGTCTAAGTGTTAGTCACGAGATCTTGTATTACGGAACAAGTAAAGAGACTTGCCAGTAATGAGGTTGAACTAGGTATGAAGACACCAACGATCGAATCTCGGGCAAGTAACATACTGAAGAACAAAGGGAACATCATATGGGATTAACTGAATCCTTGACATAGAGGTTCGACCGATAAAGATCTTCGTAGAATATGTAGGAACCAATATGGGCATCTAGGTCCCGCTATTGGTTATTGACCGTAGAGGTGTCTCGGTCATGTCTACATAGTTCTCGAACCCGCAGGGTCTGCACACTTAAGGTTTGGTGACGTTTCCGTAGTATAGAGTTATATATGGTGGTGACCGAAGGTTGTTAGGAGTCCCGGATGAGATCCCGGACGTCATGAGGAGCTTCGGAATGGTCCGGAGGTAAAGATTCATATATAGGAAGTCATGTTTTGGTCGTCGAAAAAGTTTTGGGCTCATCGGTAGTGTACCGGGAGTGCCGGTAGTGTACCGGGAGACCACCGGGAGGGGTATTTCGACCCAAGAGGCTTCATGGGCTGTGGGAGAGTGAATACCAGCCTTTTTTGTCTGGTGTAAGTCCCACACAAGGCCCATGCGGCTGGGAAGAAAAGCCCAAAAGGAAAAAGGTGGAAAAGGGCAAAAAAAGGCAAAATAAGGAAGGAGTCCTAATCCTACTAGGAGTGGAGGAGGTGGACTCCTCCCTCCTGGTTCGGCCGAGCCTCCTTGGCTTGGAATCCAAGGCTGCCTCCTCTCCTCCTCTCCTCCTATATATACTAGAGGGTTTTAGGGTTTTTGGACAAGATTTTCAGCCACGCGCAACCCTACCCTCTAGTCCATAGTTTCTCCTCTAGATCGGATTTCTGCAGTGCTTAGGCGAAGCCCTGCCGGAATAGCTCCACCACCATCGCCGGAGCACCGTCATGCTACCGGAGAACTCTTCTTCCTCTCCGCTCCTTCTTGCTGGATCAAGACGACGGAGATCGTCATCAAGCTGTACGTGTGCTGAACGCGGAGGTACCGTCCGTTCGGCGCTAGATCGGAAGGATCGTGATCAAGTTCATGGGACGGATCGTGATCAAGTTCGCAGGAAGGATCGTGATTGGATCGCGGGACACACGGTGATTTGGATCGTGGAGACGTTCGACTACACCAACCGCGTTTCTTAACGCTTCCCGCTTAGCGATCTACAAGGGTACGTAGATCTACTCTCGCTCTCGTAGATGCTCATCACAATGGATAGATCTGCGTGTGCGTAGGAATTTTTTTGTTTCCCATGCAACGTTCCCCTATAGAAACCACCAAAACCCATCACTGGGGGTTTAGGGTTCCTCGGGGTCGATGAAACCACCAAAACCCATCACTGGGGGTTTAGGGTTCCTCGGGGTCGATGAAACCACCAAAACCCATCACTGGGGGTTTAGGGTTCCTCGGGGTCGATGGAACCACCAAAACCCACAACTGAGGGTTTATGGTTCCTCGGGGTCGATGAAACCACCAAAACCCATAATTGGGGGTTTAGGGTTCTTTGGGGTCGATGAAACCACCAAACCCCACAAACGAGGGTTTAGGGTTCCTCGGGGTCGATGAAACCACCAAAACCCATCATTGGGGGTTTAGGGTTCTCCAGGGTCGATGAAACCACCAAAACCCACAACTGAGGGTTTATGGTTCCTCGGGGGTCGATGAAACCACCAAAACCCATCACTAGGGGTTTAGGGTTCCTCGGGGTCGATGAAACCACCAAAACCCACAACTGAGGGTTTAGGGTTCCTCGGTGTCGATGAAACCATCAAAACCCATCACTGAGGGTTTAGGGTTCCTCGAGGTCGATGAAACCACCAAAACCCATCACTGAGGGTTTAGGGTTCCTCGGGGTCGATGAAACCACCAAAACACCAAATAATACTAAGAAGGAACACATAATACTCACAACTCACACATCACCTAAACATCACCAATCACAAATGTTACCAGCACAAATACCAAATGATATTGACAACTCACAAATCACCTAAACATCAAAAATCACAAATGTTACCAGCACAAAGCTCACAATTACCATAAACCTAACAATTCACATATACATAGTGGAGTACAAATGCTTAGTTCAACATACTAGAACCATGGTTCACAAATACATAGTGGAGTTCAAATGCTTACAAACATTCTTTGCTCACAAAGTATGGTTAGCACCATTAATAGATACATACACAGCTAGAGTCTTAGAATTAGTACAACCATACAGTACACAACCAAAGTTAACTAGGTCACTGTTGTTCCATCCTACCCAAAAGGTCAGCAATGCACACTACTCTTTTCATCTTGTTCATTTCTGTAAGATGGCCATTATGTCCTTCAGCTTCAGCTTGAGCTTCTCCTCTCCTTTCATCAGCTCAGCAATCTGATGCTCCAGCTGGCCCTTCTCTTCACCATGCACTTCCTTTCCCTTTAGCAGATCAGCAATCTGAAACTTCAACTCCAGCTTCTCTTGGGTCAGCTTCTCCTCAGACTTTGTGAGCTCTGCATTCTTCAACTCCAATTTCTCCATAGCTTCACTGCGCACTTGCTTCTCTTTTAGATGCTTCAACTTCAAGTTCCGGATGATAGTTGCTTGAGCTCTTGTCAAGTTAACCAGGAGTTGATACTTGTCATTAAGATGCTTGTGATCTGCATCTTTCTTTGCCATCTGACCTTTCATATCAGCCACCAGTTCACTTCTGCATTGCTGCTGATAGGTTAGGTTAGATTGCAGATAACTGAAATCAATCACCCTTTCCTCCTGGAAATCCATCAGTTCATGCACATCTTTAACTAACTTTTCATAGTTGGCATCCAACGTTTTCTTCTCTTCTGTTAGATGGTGAATTTTCAAGGCACTTTCAAGATTATCAGTCACCCTAGCTTCCTTGGCATCTTAATACATTGCCCAAAGCTTCAACAATGCATTCTACATTGTTATGGGCCACTGGTGATCAACCCATTCAACGAAACCACAATTTGACCCTTCTTGGAAAAAGAGCAAAATAGCTAGTGAGTTCATAATATGGATAACAACATGTGCATCCCAAAATTAAAAAACTTGTCCCATTCAACAAATATTAGAGGATACATGTGCACCCTCTAACAACAACTATAATACTCTAACAACAACTATAATACTAAAGTAAATGCAATTAAACATCAGAGGATACACTTTAACATTGATCACATCCTAGGATTCTGGTAATGTACTTAATTAAACAGCTCTGAAATTCTCAAACAATAGAGGATGCACTTAATTAAACTTAAGCAACTATAAAATTTTCTCTAACAGAGCACTTTCTCTAACAGAAATTAGAGCACTTTCTCTAACAACAATAAGTATAACACTTTCTCTAGCAGCAACAAACTGAACACATGAGCATATAGCATATAACAGATTTTAGTCTTGTGATTTATTTAATAGTCAGCAACAACAATTACAACATATAGAGTAACTTGCCAATCTAAACTAAGAAAGAAACTTACAGGCTCTGCACATGATAAGAACCTTCTCCCTGTGTCCGTGCCTTCAAATGCAACACCTCTCTTCGATGCCTTGCCATGCTTTTCACAAAACACCATTATATCAATCTCCAGCCCATGGTAATCCGGGTCCTCAACTGAAACTTGCAGCTGCACAAGCTCATAAAGCTTCAATCCACTGCCAAACATTGAATCCACCTCAACTGCACAAGCTCGTAGACATGCAATGGATCCAACAGAGAAATCCCCAAAATTCCTAAACCTAACCCTAACACAAGCTCAAATGAGCTCACCTGGTAAAGCCAGTCGGTGGAGGAGGTGGAGGAGTGAATGTACGGGAGGCTTGACTCGTCGGCGCCGCTCTCGTCCTCGAAAACCATGGCGGCAACGACGACGCGGTGTTGGCGGTGCTTGGGACCGTTGGCGAGGAGAGTGGTGGGGTGGGGAGGAGGGGAGACTGGTCGGGTGGGGAGCAGGGAGAGAACGACTGAGGTAAGAGAGAGCCAGAGATAGCGACCAAGCCGGTTCGTCCTAGTCAGCGCACGGGCACACGCCTATTGGACACCGTGGCACCTGACGGGTGCCCCCCACATGTCGGAATGGCTGTGAGTATGTATAAAACGTATGTTTAGACTTATTTTCAAAAACTAGCCACAAAGATGGTACTAACATGAAAAAAATAGCAATCATGGTACCAATCCGCATGTTCTGTCCCAATTGTGGTACTTCTGTGCAATTAACTCATCGTGCCCATGTATAGCCGGCCGTGCGGAGGCCCTCCAGACATGGGGTGTGGGAAGACATGGTCCAACTGATAGTTGGCTGGGCTCATGGTACAGACTCCCCTAAATCTCTCCAAATTTGAGGATGGTGTACGATGGAAAGTAGGTCTAGAGGGGGTGATTAGACTACTTGACCAATTAAAAATCTACTTCTCACCAATTTTAAGTGTTGGCAGATTTTAGCATTCATAGCAAGTCAAGTAACCCCTACACCTGCATGTCTACGAGTATAGCAGCGTAAAGTAAAGACAAGCATGAATAGTAAAGGAAGGGTAGGAAGATCAAATGCAATTTGGAGACACGATGATTTTTCCCATGGTTCCGATAGGTGGTGCTATCGTACGTCCACGTTTATGGAGTCTTCAACCCATGGAGGGTAATGGTCACGAGAGTCCACGGAGGGCTCTACACACGGAGGGTTCCACGAAGAAGCAACCTTGACTATACCATGATGTCCTACGTCCACGGAGGACTAGCCTAACTCGGGGTTGATCTTCATGAAGTATGCGATCTCCTTGCCCTTACAAACTTCTTGGTTCACTCCACAACATGAAGTAGGAGGCTCCCAAGCGACACCTAACCAATCTAGGAGGCACCACCTTCCAAAAGGTAATAGGCTCGATAATGTCGATGAACTCCTTGCTCTTGTGCTTCAAGATGATAGACTCCTCAACACACAATCACTCTCTCACAAATTTGTCTTTGGTGGAAGAGATTGATTGGGTGGAAAGCAACTTGGGGAGGTTAGAGATCAAGATTCATATGGTTGGAATGGAATGGCATGATCTCAACACATGAGTAGGTGGCTCTCTCTCAGAAAATCAGTTGGTATGAGTGGGGATCTGTTCTGAGTGCTTCTCTTGCGAGCGAGTGGTGGTGGAGGGATATATATAGGCATCTCAAAAAATCCAACCGTTACACCTAATAATTCAGACTCGGTGACACCGATGTCTTAATCTCGGTGGTACCGAGTTGCCTCAAAGGTAGCAACTTTTGAATTTCGATAAGACCGATACATAAAACTCGGTTGCACCGATAAGGTGAGAAACGGTCAGATTGCCAAACTCAGTGACGCCGATTCAACAAACTCGGTTGCATCGATATTGTGAATTTGCGTAACAGAAAGTTGGCAACCCAAACTCGGTGGCACCAAAGCAGAATCGGTTGCACCGAAGGGCTAGGGTTTGGATGAGTCTGTCTGAGGCTGAGAATCTGTGGCACCAAGTGGAAAGTGTTGGTTGCACCGATTTTGAGTGTTTGGCTTTGGATAGACTTTTGTGGAAGAGCTTGTGGGTGTATGTGGTGACTACCACTTGTTCACGCATGAGCATTTTGTTCACCAACAGTACCTTACCCCCTTTTAATAGTATTGGCTTTCCTATGGACTTAAAGTGATTTCTCACAAAGTAAAATGTAGAGTCCTCTTGCTTAAAGCTTTGCCAATCCATTTCCTTGCATCTTGGGGTATTCCACAATCCTTTAGCCAACCCATCATTGAAATTTTCTAGAAACAGGCTTAGTGGAAACATTAGTGTAATGACATATATGTTATTAATTACCAAAACCACCAAGGGAGCAAATGTGCTTTCAATCTCCCCCTTTTTGGTAATTGATGGAAACATATAGATCAAAGCTTCGACATATGATATAATCAATGGATATAATTGTTGCTTTGAGAAGTATGTGATAAGCAAGAGCTCCCCCTAAATCTGTGCATTGCAAATGCACAATCGATTAGGTACATGGGGCACTTCTTCCATGTCACATACAACTTGGTGGTGTGCGAGAGTAATAAGAGTTAATATCATAACACAACACATCCAGCAAAGTGAATGATCATCTCATAACCATCAAAAGGATAGGAAATAGTAGCAACACACATTAATGCGTATGATCAAACATGAACAAAAGTATAACACAAGCAACCAAAATACCAACTATTTAAAAAAACAGCAATAAAAACCAGACACTCTCTCACTCGAAGCCTAAAGATCTATATACAACTTATCCCCCTTTGGCAACAATTACCAAAAAGTTCAAAGAGATATAGCTAATCTTCATTCTGTGGCTGATCTCCTCCGGTGGTCGATGTTGGAGTCGAGAGAACTGCATCGGCGAAGACTTCTGCAGATGTCCTGGACGGAGTTGGAGTAGCAACAGGTGGCACCGGAGGAGCTAATGGAGCTGAAGTCACTATAGCTGCTGCTGACGATGAAGGTCTCATCTCCGGAGCTGGCACTGTAGGTGTCCTGGCCTGAGTCCTGAACTGGGCAGTTGTACTGACAGGTGCACAATCCTCCTCCTCATCAGAATCAGACTCTGAAGAGGTGCGACGGATAGGAGCTTCATCTACTTTCTTCTTGAGCTCGTTCACGGTCTTGGTCAGGCCATCCACCTTGTCATTGAGGGTCTTCACTCTATCTTTAAAGATGTTCACAAGACTTTTATGATTGTCCAATATGCCTTTGATATCCTTCTTCATGTTCATGACTGTAGAGATCAAGAGATCCATCTGCTCGTTCTTGGATCTAGGGACGGGAGCACTAGTGGCTCTCACTGCCTCTGCCTCTGCGTGAGCCTGAGCTGCAGCTGATGTGGGATGGTGTGGGTCCATCACCACAACGTTGTCCTCGAAGTCTGGTTGTAGGGGCAAGTGGGGACTGTCTAGAGCAAAGATGTGCTTCTCCAGCTTGGAGTTGATGAGCATCTGAATGTAGGGTGCATAGCAGCATGAGCGCTTCTGATCAGCAGCAACCCTCTTCACAGTCTCCACTATCAGATCCATCACTCTGAATCTCTGGTGCTGGTCATTAAGAAGCAGTAGGTTGATGGAGTAGCCTCGGATCATCTTCTCATCACCTAACTTGGGCATCAAGGTATGCCTCAAAATAGTGTTGATGGTGCGGAGACCTGCCTGGAGGGAATAGATAGATCCTAGCTTGTGGGACTGAAGTTATTCAGCAGGAATGTCATTGTACATGTCCTTCATGGCATTGTGTCTTGCCTTGGACTCTGAGTATACACAGATATCTCCATCCTGTGCCTCTGGGACTCCTAAGATGGCAGCCCATTCATCAATAGTTGACTCGTATCTTGCTCCTTCTGGCATCCACACGATCCGACCATCTCCATAGAAGTGAGCAGTGGAGTAGAATTGCATGATCATCTCTTCGTTCCATGCAGTGAATTCTTTGCCAACAAACTTGTCTAGGACAATGCAGTGGAAGTTTTCTTGCACACTCGGGAAGTAGTCTTCATTTGCCTTGATGTACTTCCAGTCGATATATCTCATGTCACTCAGAGCTGGACTCTTGTCAAGCAGCATAGTCTCATAGAAATCCTGTTGCTCCTTGGTGTAGAATCTGTAGTCCACAGTTGTCTTCCTCCTCTGACAGTAAGGATCAATGGCTCTCCACTCTCTCAAACCTACATCCTTCTTGTTCTTCATGTCAACAACAAGTGGATGGATGGCATTGTGCTCTGGAAGGTGAGATCTGAGCTTCATCAAAGCAGACATAGCATCCTCATCAACTTCTCTGAAGGTAGATCCCTTGTTCTTCTCAGAAGTCGGGATGTCTCTGGTAGTCCTTTTTGACTTCTCAACAGCAGCCTTCTTGGGTGCAAACTTGGTGCTGTTGGAGGGACCTTGCTTTGGCATAGCATCTGCCAACAACTTCTTCGGCTTCTTCTTGGGAGGGGCCTTCAAAACTTGCTCTTCCTCCTCCTCCTCCCGAGCAGCAGCACCAGCAGCCTCCTTAGGGTCCTCAAACATTGAGGTAGGCCTGCCAACAACACTGATGATCCTTTTCCTGGCTTTCTTTCCTTCTGCCTTCTTAGGCAATGACTTCCTTGGGGGCTCAATGGTCATGGTAGCCCTAGCACTCTCAGGTGCTCTCATAGTCTCTGGAGGTGCATATGTCTTGTTGACCACCCTCCTAGAAGAGGTGGCTTCATTTGCTGACTTCTTGGCAACCTTATCTTGCTTCTTAGCAAGAACTTCTTCTGGCACAAAGTCTGAATCCTCCTCATATGAATTCAGCTTCTTCCTGGTCCTAGTAGCAGCCTTGGGCAACCCATGAGAACTAGGGGTGCCTGGATCTGAAAATGAGCTGGACCCAGGGCTAGTGCTTGAACTCATGTCAACGTTATGCTCGTGCAAACTCTGGATATCCTCAGCATCTGACATATATGTGTTGGGGAAAGTTGCATGGGAAACAAAAAATTTCCTACGCACACGCAGATCTATCCATGGTGATGAGCATCGACGAGAGGGAGAGTGGATCTACATACCCTTGTAGATCGCTAAGCGGGAAGCGTTAAGAAACACGGTTGGTGTAGTCAAACGTCTTCGCGATCCAAATCGCCGTGCGTCCCGTGATCCAATCATGATCCATCCCGCGATCCGATCACGATCCGTCCCACGAACTTGATCACGATCCGTCCCACGAACTTGATCACGATGCTTCCGATCTAGCACCGAACGGACGGCACCTCCGCGTTCAGCACACGTACAACTTGATGCCGATCTCCGCCGTCTTGATCCAGCAAGAAGGAGTGGAGAGGAAGAAGAGTTCTTCGGCAGCCTGACGGTGCTCCGACGATGGTGGTGGAGCAATTCCGACAGGGCTTCGCCTAAGCACTGGAGAAATCCGATCTAGAGGAGAAACTATGCACTTGAGGAACGGGTAGCACGTGGCTGAAATTCTAGTGCAAAACCCCTAAAACCTCCAGTATATATAAGAGGAGAGAAGGAGAGGAGGAAGCCTTGGCTTCTCAAGCCAAGGTCTTCGGCCAAACCAACTAGGATAGGAGGACTCTCCTCCAATCCTAGTAGGACTAGGATTCTTTCCTTCTTTTTTTCCTTTTTCCACCTTTTCCTATTGGGTTTTTTCCTCCAGCCACATGGGCCTTGTGTGGGAGTTTCCACCAGACCACTAAGGGCTTATATTCACTCTCCCACAGCCCATGAAGCCTCTTGGGTCGAAATACCCCTCCCGGAGGTCTCCCGGTACACTACCAATGAGCCCGAAAAACTTTTCTGGCGACCAAAACAGGACTTCCTATATATCAATCTTTAACTCCGGACCATTCCAGAGCTCCTCGTGACGTCCGGGATCTCATCCGGGACTCCGAACAACCTTCGGTAATCACGTATACCATTTCCCTATAACCCTAGCGTCATCGAACCTTAAGTGTGTAGACCCTACGGGTTCGGGAGACACGTAGACATGACCGAGACACCACTTCGGTAAATAACCAACAGCGGGATCTGGATACCCATGTTGGCTCCCACATGCTCCACGATGATCTCATCGGAAGAACCACGATATCAGGGATTCAATCAATCCCGTATACAATTCCCTTTGTCTACCGGTATGTTACTTGCCTGAGATTCGATGGTCGGTATCCCTATACCTTGTTCAATCTCATTATCGGCAAGTCTCTTTACTCATTCCATAATACATCATCCCATGGCTAACTCCTTAGTCACATTGAGCTCATTATGATGATGTCTTACCGAGTGGGCCCAGAGATACCTCTCCGTCACACGGAGTGACAAATCCCAGTCTCGATTCGTGCCAACACAACAGTCACTTTCGGAGATACCCGTAGTGCACCTTTATAGCCACCTAGTTACATTGTGACGTTTGGCACACCCAAAGCATTCCTACGGTATCCAGGAGTTGCACAATCTCATGGTCTAAGGAAACGATACTTTACATTGAAAAGCTTTAGCAGACGAACTACACGATCTTGTGCTATGCTCAGGATTGGGTCTTGTCCATCACATCATTCTCCTAATGATGTGATCCCCTTATCAATGACATCCAATGTCCATGGTCATGAAACCGTGACCATCTACTGATCAACGAGCCAGCCAACTAGAGGCTCACTAGGGACATGTTGTGGTCTATGTATTCACACATGTATTATGGTTTCCGGTTAACACAATTATAGCATGAACAATAGACAATTATCATGAACAAGGAAATACAATAATAACCATTTTATTATTGCCTCTAGGGCATATTTCCAACAGTCTCCCACTTGCACTAGAGTCAATAATCTAGTTACATTGTGCTGAATCGAACACCCATAGCATTCTGGTGTTGATCATGTTTTGCTAATGAGAGAGGTTTAGTCAATGGATCTGCGACATTCAGATCTGTATGCACTTTACAAATATATATATATATATATATATATATATATCCCTCCTGAATGTAATCACGGATGGAGTTGAAGCGGCGCTTGATGTGTCTTGTCTTCTTGTGAAACCTGGGATCCTTCGCAAGGGCAATAGCTCCAGTGTTGTCACGGAATAGAGTTATCGGGCCCGATGCACTTGGAATTACTCCTAGGTCGGTGATGAACTCCTTCATCCAGACTCCTTCCTTTGCTGCTTCCAAAGCAGCTATGTACTCCGCTTCACATGTAGATGACGCCACGACGCTTTGCTTGCTGCTGCACCAGCTGAATGCCCCTCCGTTCAAAATATACACATATCCGGTTTGCGACTTGGAGTCGTCCAGAGCTGTGTCAAAGCTAGCATCAACGTAACCCTTTACGACGATCTCTTCGACACCTCCATATACGAGAAACATGTCCTTTATCCTTTTCAGGTACTTCAGGATATTCTTGACCGCTGTCCAGTGTTCCGCTCCGGGATCACTTTGGTACCTCCCTACCAAACTTATGGCAAGGTTCACATCAGGTCTGGTACACAGCATGGCATACATAATAGAGCCTATGGCTGAAGCATAGGGGATGACACTCATCTCTTCTCTATCTTTTGTTGTGGTCGGGCATTGAGTCGTACTTAATCTCATACCCTATAGCACAGGCAAGAACCCCTTCTTGGACTGATCCGTATTGAACTTCTTCAATATCTTTTCAAGGTATGTGCTTTGTGAAAGATCTATGAGGCGTATCGATCTATCTCTATAGATCTTAATACCTAATATGCAAGTAGCTTCTCCAAGGTCCTTCATTGAAAACCACTTATTCAAGTAGGCCTTTACACTTTCCAAAAGTTCTATATCATTTCCCATTATCAGTATGTCATCCACATATAATAAGAGAAATGCTACAGAGCTCCCACTCACTTTCTTGTAAATACAGGGTTCTCCATAAACCTGTACATACCCAAACGCTTTGATCACCTCATTAAAGCGAATGTTCCAACTCCGAGATGCTTGCACCAGCCCATAGATAGAGCGCTGGAGCTTGCATACTTTGTTAGCATCTTTAGGATCGACAAAACCTTCCGGTTGCATCATATACAGTTCTTCCTTAAGGAAGCCATTAAGGAATGTCATTTTGACGTCCATTTGCCAGATCTCATAATCATAAAATGCGGCAATTGCTAACATGATTCGGACAGACTTTAGCATCGCTACGGGTGAGAAAGTCTCATCGTAGTCAACTCCTTGAACTTGTCGATAACCCTTAGCGACAAGCCCAGCCTTATAGACGGTCACATTACCATCCACGTCAGTCTTCTTCTTAAAGATCCATTTATTTTCAATGGCTCGCTTATCATCAGGAAAGTCCACCAAATTCCACACTTTGTTCTCATACAAGGATCCTATCTCAGATTTCATGGCTTCAAGCCATTTGTTGGAATCCAGGCCCGCCATCGCTTCTTCATAGTTCGAAGGTTCACCGTTGTCTAACAACATGATCTCCAGGACAGGGTTGCCGTACCACTCTGGTACGGAACGTGTCCTAGTGGACCTTCGACGTTCAATAGTAACTTGATCTGAAGTTTCATGATCATCATCATTAACTTCCTCTCTAGCCGGTGTAGGCTCCACAGAAACAACTTCCTGTGCTGCGCTACTCTCCGGTTTGAGCGAAGGTACAATTACCTCATCAAGTTCTATTTTCCTCCCACTTACTTCTTTTGAGAGAAACTCTTTCTCGAGAAAGGATCCATTCTTAGCAACAAACACTTTGCCTTCGGATCTGAGGTAGAAGGTATACCCAATAGTCTCTTTGGGATATCCTATGAAGACGCACTTTTCCGCTTTGGGTTCGAGTTTCTCAGGTTGAAGTTTCTTCACATAAGCATCGCATCCCCAAACTTTTAGAAACGACAACTTAGGTTTATTTCCAAACCATAATTCATGTGGTACCGTAGAGGCTACAAAATTGCGGAAAGGTAAGAGTGTGTATAATCCATGGACTCACATTAGTCATAATGAACTCACATACTTATTGCAAAAAATTATTAGCACTCAAAGCAAAGTATTACTACGCATGCCCCTAGGGGGAGGTGTTGGGAGACGTAGTAGTAAATCAAAAAATTCCTACGTGTCACCAAGATCTATCTATGGAGAAACCAGCAACGAGTGGGGAGAGATTGCATCTTCATACCTTTGAAGATCTCTAAGCGGAAGCGTTACAAGAACGCGGTTGGTGGAGTCGTACTCGTAGCGATTCAGATCGCGGTGGACTCCGATCTTAGCGCCAAACAACGGCGCCTCCGCGTTCAACACACGTGCAGCCCGGTGACATCTCCTATGCCTTGATCCAGCAAGGAGGAAGGAGAGGTTAGGGAAGAGCTCCAACAGTAGCACGACGGCATGGTGGTGGTGGAGCAGCAAGGTATTCCGGCAAGGCTTTGCCTAAGCACTGCGAAGGAGGAAGAAGAGAGGTAGGGCTACACCGTGGGAGAGAGATATCAAATCTTGTCTCAAAACAGCCAAAACCTCAAGTATATATAGGAGGAGGGAGAGGGAGGGCTGCCTTGGCCCCTCCTCCAAGTAGGAGAGCTTCGACCGAAGCTAGGGAGGAGTTCACCTCCCACAAGGGAGGTGGATCTCTTCCTTTTGAATCTCCTTTAGCCTTATCTCTTTATCCCTAGCCGCATGGGCCTTTCCAGAAGGACTTGGCCAGCCCAATAAGGGCTAGTACACCTCCTCTAACATCCCACGAAGTCCTTTGGTCGTCACACCCCTCCCGAGGGTCCTCCGACACCCTCCCGGCACTCCCGGTACACTATCGATGAGCCCGAAAACTTTCCGGTGACCAAAACAGGACTTCCTATATATCAATCTTTACCTCCGGACCATTCCAGAGCTCCTCGTGACGTCCGGGATCTCATCCGGGACTCCGAACAACCTTCGGTAATCACGTATACCATTTCCCTATAACCCTAGCGTCATCGAACCTTAAGTGTGTAGACCCTACGGGTTCGGGAGACACGTAGACATGACCGAGACACCTCTCCAGTTAATAACCAACAGCGGGATCTGGATACCCATGTTGTCTCCCACATGCTCCACGATGATCTCATTGGATGAACCACGATGTCGGGGATTCAATCAATCCCGTATACAATTCCCTTTGTCTATCGGTATGACACTTGCCCGAGATTCGATCGTCGGTATCTCTATACCTTGTTCAATCTCGTTACCGGCAAGTTTCTTTAGTCGTTCCGTAATACATCATCCCATGAAAAACTCCTTAGTCACATTGAGCTCATTATGATGATGTCTTACCGAGTGGTCCCAGAGATACCTCTCCGTCACACGGAGTGACAAATCCCAGTCTCGATTCGTGCCAACCCAACAGACACTTTCGGAGATACCCGTGGTGCACCTTTATAGCCACCCAGTTATGTTGTGACGTTTGGCACACCCAAAGCATTCCTACGGTATCTGGGAGTTGCACAATCTCATGGTCTAAGGAAACGATACTTGACATTGAAAAGCTTTAGCAAACGAACTGCACGATCTTGTGCTATGCTTAGGATTGGGTCTTGTTCATCACATCATTCTCCTAATGATGTGATCCCGTTATCAATGACATCCAATGTCCGTGGTCATGAAACCATGACCATCTATTGATCAACGAGCTAGTCAACTAGAGGCTCACTAGGGACATGTTGTGGTCTATGTATTCACACATGTATTACGGTTTCCGGTTAACACAGTTATAGCATGAACAATAGACAATTATCATGAACTAGGAAATACAATAATAACCATTTTATTATTGCCTCTAGGGCATATTTCCAACACCAACATGCTCACACAATAATATGTCAAATAAAAACATGGCAAACATGCACAAGCACACTAGCATCTAACAACCACTTTGGAGATGACGGAGTCATCTATATATGAGTATATTGACTTAGGAGCCAATTAAGAATACTTGATCATAGGTCATACTCATCGTTTAAGCACAAGTGGGGTTACCACTTTTACATAAAGCATTTAATGTTGTCACATACTATGAGATGCTTTGACTCAAGTATTAGAGTAAAGCTCCCCCTTGATGTCACATCCGCCCATAGGAGGGATAAACTAACCTTGGGTTTTGTTGATGAAGACTTCATGTAGGTGAAGTAGTGGTGGATGCTCAAAGTTGATGAAGATCACCCATGAGTTGGGAGCATCCTTGTTGTTTCATTACTCTTCTCACCTACATGGGTTAGTCCCAACACACAAGAGACGAATACAAGGATATCTATGGACATGGAGCACAAAGCATACATGATGATCTCCATTGATTTGTTGATTACCTTGTCCCTTGCTTACCTTTGAGGGAATGTGTGACTCCTTGAACTATTGCATGTTGTTGACGTTGACTGCAACTAGTTCTTACCAATAATGAATATGAGTGGATTCAATTGGCGGAGTCAACCCTCAAGAACTTCTCTAGTTATTCTTCTTGGGGACCCACATCAAGTTTATGGGGATCCTTGGTGTTGAAGTAGCACTTGTAGAAGTTGAGCTTGTGTGGCCTTGGGAACCCACTTCACGAAAGCTTGGGATTCATCTTCATATGAGTCAATGTCCTCTTGAAGCTTGTTCTTGTCCTTGAGCTTGGGATCTTGTGGTGGAAGGTCATCTTGAGCATTTGTTCCCTTGGGGAGAGTATTTTCATACTTCTCCTTTTGAGGAACAAACTTGGGATTGGGGTATTGACCTTCTTCCCATTCAACTCCATTAGCGTTGAAGTAGCCAATACCATGGTTCTTCTGGTATCCTCCGTGCTTGCGTACAATCCCCTCAAATAGTTTGCACCCGGCAAGACTCTTGTAGATACCTTTCTATATAATCCCTTTCAAAAGTTCATTTTCTTGCTCAAGTGTAACTTCGCTAAGAAAAGAGTTTGTGGGATCAATAGAACTACTAGAAGCAATATCATTGGATTTATCATTTTTATTGCTACTAGTTGAAGAACCTTTCTTGCCTTTGTTACTAGCTTGCTTAGTTTTAACTTGTGGCATGAATGTAGACAAGAGAAGTCGTTTGGCTAGATAAGAGGAAGTCTTCTTTTGAAGATCGTCATTGATAGCTTTAAGGAACTCATGCTCTTGCTCTCAATTGAGATTCTCAAAGCAGAGCTTCTCATATGTCCTTTCAAGCTCTCTATGATCTTGTAGAGTAGACTCATGAGCTAACTTAAGAGTTTTTAGTTCTTGAGTTAGTCGTTCTATTTCCAACTTATCATCATCGCACGACTTATCTAGACTAGAGTGATTACTAGCAAGTTCATCCTAACTAACATTACTAGATTTGTCAAATAGCAAGTCATCTTCAATTAACAAGTCATCCTCATCACTATTGAAATCAAGATACCCGAGGTGTGATACCTTCGGGCCTTTAGCCGTGAAGCAACATCCACTTCCTTCATTTGGCGAATCAAATATGTCGTAGGAGTCGGTTGTCACTAGTGCAAGTCCGGCAACACCTTCATCTTGACTATAGTTGGAGTTGGAGTGGTAGCTTCTCTCGGAGTGGTTGTCGGATTCGGAGCTGGAAACCCATTCACCGACATGAGTTTGATGTCTTCTTCTTGAGTAGTTCTTGGTGTACTTGTCCTTCTTCTCGGAGTCCCTACTTCTCCTTGAGGGTCTTCGTTCATAACGATCATCCCTACTCCTTCTCTCTCTTCGAGGGGACTCGTCTCTTGAGCTTTGTCTTCTTGGCGACTCTTCTTTCCTTTTGTAAGGAGCTGTGCACTCATTTGAGTAGCGTCATGGCTTCCCACAATTGTAGAAATTTCGATCATGACTTGACGAACGCTTCTCTTCATATCTTGAATTGGAGCTTCGATATTTGCCTCTATTCTTGTAGAACTTGTTGAATTTCTTGACCACGAGGCTTATCTCTTCATTTGTGACAAGGTTGTCACTTGAATTTGCGGAAGCATCACTTGTGGCTTTGTCAGCACCACTAGACTTGTGGTGAAGCTCTTCCTTGTCCTTGAGTGTCATCTCATGAGCAACAATCCTTCAAATCACTTCTGTTGGCTTGAGATCTTTGTAGTTGGGCATCATTTGGATCAATGTGCATACGGTGTCATATCGATCATCCAAAGCTCGAAGTATCTTCTTGATGATGAATTTATCGGTCATTTCTTCGCTTCCTAAGCCGGCAATATCATTGGTGATGAGAGCTAGCCTAGAGTACATCTCAACAACTCCTTCACCATCCTTCATCTTGAACTTGTCAAGCTGACTTTGAAGAACATCCAACTTGGACTCTCTTACAGATTTGGTACCTTCATGCATATCAACCAAAGTATCCCAAATCTCTTTTGCATTCTCAAGATGGCTGATTTTGTTGAATTCTTCATGGCATAGGCAGTTGAAGAGAATGTCACATGCTTGAGCATTTAATTGCAACATCTTCAATTCATCCATAGTCGCTTCACGATACGGTTCCCTTCCACCCGCAAAGAATTCACCTTGCAATCCAACATGAACAACAACCCAAGCAACGGGGTTATGACCAAGAAGATGAATTTTCATTTTGTGCTTCCAACTAGCAAAATTAGTGTTGGGGAACATTGCATGGGAAACAAAAATTTTCCTACGCACACGCAAGATCTATCCATGGTGATGAGCATCTACGAGAGGGAGAGTGGATCTACATACCCTTGTAGATCGCTAAGCGGGAAGCGTTAAGAAACGCGGTTGGTGTAGTCGAACGTCTTCGCGATCCAATCGCCGAGCGTCCTGAGATCTCATCACGATCCGTCCCGCGAACTCATCACGATCTGTCCCAAGATCTCATCACGATCCGTCCCGCGACCTCGTCACGGTCCTTCCGGTCTAGCGCCGAACGGACGGCACCTCCGCGTTCAACACGCGTACAGCTTGATGACGATCTCCGCCTTCTTGATCCAGCAAGAGGGAGCGGAGAGGTAGAAGAGTTCTCCGGCAGCGTGACGGCACTGTGGCGATGGTGGTGGAGCTATTCCGGCAGGGCTTCGCCTAAGCACTGCAGAAAACCGATCTAGAGGAGAAACTATGCACTAGAGGAACGGGTAGCACGTGGCTTAAAATTCTGTGACAAAACCCTAAAAGCCTCTAGTATATATAGGAGGAGAGGAGGAGGAGTCTTGGCTGCCAAAAAGCCAGCCCTTGGGTCGACCAAAGTGGGGAGGAGAGGAGGACTCCTCCTCCAATCCTAGTAGGACTAGGATTCCTCCTTTTTTTGGCCTTTTTCCACCTTTTCCCTTTGGGCTTTTTCTCCCAGCCACATGGGCCTTGTGTGGGACTTCCACCCGCCCACAAAAGGCTGGTATTTACTCTCCCACAGCCCATGAAGCCTCTTGGGTCAAAATACCCCTCCCGGTGGTCTCCCGGTACACTACCGACACTCCCGGTACATTACCGATTAGCCCGAAACTTTTCCGGCGACCAAAATGGGACTTCCTATATATAAATCTTTACCTCCGGACCATTCCGGAGCTCCTCGTGACGTCCTAGATCTCATTCGGGACTCCGAACAGCCTTCGGTCACCACCATACATAACTCTATACTACCGAAACATCACCAAACCTTAAGTGTGCAGACCCTGCGGGTTCGAGAACTATGTAGACATGACCAAGACACCTCTATGGTCAATAACCAATAGCGGGACTTGGATGCCCATATTGGTTCCTACATATTCTACGAAGATCTTTATCGGTCGAATCTCTATGTCAAGGATTCAGTTAATCCCATATGATGTTCCCTTTGTTCTTCGGTATGTTTACTTGCCCGAGATTCGATCGTCGGTATCTCCATACCTAGTTCAACCTCGTTACCGGCAAGTCTCTTTACTTGTTCCGTAATACAAGATTCCGTGACTAACACTTAGTCAACTTTCTTGCAAGGCTTGTTGTGATTTGTATTATTGAGTGGGCCCTGAGATACCTCTCCGCCACACGGAGTAACAAATCCCAGTCTTGATCCATGCCAACCCAACAGACACCCTCGGAGATACCTGTAGAGTACCTTTATAGTCACCCGGTTACGTTGCGACGTTTGATACACACAAGGCACTCCTCCGGTGTCAGTGAGTTGCATGATCTCATGGTCATAGGAACAGATACTTGACATGCAGAAAACAATAGCATTAAACTGACACGATCATATGCTATGTTTGTAGTTTGGGTCTTATCCATCCCATCATTCTCCTAATGATGTGATCCCGTTATCAAATGACATCTCATGTCAATGGCTAAGAAACCTTAACCATCTTTGATCAACGAGCTAGTCTATTACAGGCATACTAGGGACATGGTTTTGTCTATGTATCCACACATGCATCTAAGTCTCCGATCAATACAATTATAGCATGGATAATAAATGATTATCATGAACAAGTAAATATGATAATAACTAATTTATTATTTCCTCTAGGTCATATTTCCAACAGTCTCCCACTTGCACTAGAGTCAATAATCTAGTTCACATCACCATGTGATTTGCATTGTTATGAATCTAACACCCAATGAGTTCTGGGGCTTGATCATGCTTTGTATGTGAGAGAGGTCTTATAGTCAACGGGTCTGCGACATTCAGATCCGTGTGTACTTTGCAAATTTCTATGTCAAACCATAAACACTGCTACCACACTCCACTTGGTACTATTCCAAATGGCTGCTCCACTATACGTATCCAGATTGCTACTACGAGTCATCCAGATTGGTGTTAAAGCTTGCATCGACGTGACTCTTTACGACAAACTCTTTATCACCTCCATAATCGAGAAACATCTCCTTAGTCTTTTAGTTACTAAGGATAATCTTGACCGCTGTCCAGTGCTCTATTCCAGAATCACTTTGAAACCTTTCGGCCATACTTATGGCAAGGATGACATCGGGTCTTGTGCACCGCATTGCATACATGATAGAGCCTATGGCTGAAGCATAGGGGATGACACTCATCTTTTCTCTATGTTCTGTAGTCACTGGGCATTGAGTCTTACTCAACTTTATACCTTACAAATCAGGCGAGAACTCTTTCTGTGACTGATCCATTTTGAACTCTTTCAAAATCTTGTCAAGGTATGTACTCATTGAAAGTCTCATCAAGTATCTTGATCTATCTCTATAAATCTTGATGCTCAACAATTAGGTAGCTTTATCCAGGTCTTCCTTTGAAAAACTCTTTTCAAACAACCCTTTATGCTTTCCAGAAATTCTATATCATTTCCGATCAACAATATGTCAACCACATATGCTTATCAGAAACTCTACAGTGCTCCCACTCACTTTATTGTAAATACAAGTTTCTCGTAAACTTTGTATAGACTCAAAAACTTTAATCACCTCATCAAAGTGTACATTCCAACTCCGAGATGCTTGCTTCAGTTCATAGAAGGATCACTGAAGCTTGCACACCTTTTAGCATCCTTAGGACTAACAAAACCTTCTGGTTGTATCACATACAACCTTTCCTCAAGAAAGGAAATGATGTTTTGGCATCCATCTGCCAGATTTCATAATTGAAAAATGTAGCAACTGCTAACATAATTCTAACAGACTTTAGCATCTCTACGAGTGAGAAAGTCTCATCGCAGTCAACTCCTTGAACTTGCCGGAAACTTCTTTGCGGCAAGTCGAGCTTTATAAATGGTGACATTCACCAACAACGTGTGTCTTCATTTTAAAGATCCATTTGTACTCTACGACCTGCCGTCCAATGAGCAAGTCTACCAAAGTCTATACTTGGTTTTCATATATGGATCCTTTCTCGGATTTCATGGCCTCTAACCATTTGTTGGAATCCGGGCCCATCATCGCTTCTCCACAGCTCGTAGGTTCATTGTTGTCCAACAACATGACCTCCAAGACAGGGTTGTCGTACCGCTCAGGAGCAGTACACATCCTTGTCGACCTACAAGGTTCGATAGTAACTCTATCCGAAGCTTCATGATCATCATCATTTACTTCCTCTTCAACTGACGTAGGTTCCATAGAAACATCTTTTTGCGCTGCGCTACTCTCTGGTTGAAACAAAGGTTCAACAACCTCATCAAGTTCTATCTTCCTCCTACTCAATTCTTTTGAGAGAAACTTTTTCTCGGGAAAGGACCCGTTTTAGCAACAAACACTTTATGGTTGGATCTGAGATAGAAGGTTCACCCAACTGTTCTTAGGGTATTCTACAAAGATGCATTTGTCCGCTTTGGGTTCAAGCTCATTAGGTGAAAACATTTTCCACACAAGCGTCGCAGCCCCAAACATCAAGAAATGACAGCTTTGGTTTCTATCAAACCATAATTCACACGGTGTCATCTCAACGGATTTAGATGGTGCCCTATTTAAAGTGAATGTAGTTGTCTCTAATGCACAACCCCAAAATCATAGTAGCAAAACGATAAGAGACATCATAACATGCACCATATCCAATAGAGCACGACTATGACGTTCGGACATACCATCACACTCTGTTGTTCCAGGTGGCGTGTGTTGTGAAACAACTTTCACATTGTCTAAAGTTGTATGCCAAACTCGTAACTCAGATATTCACCTCCACGATCATATCATAGATATTTTTATCTTGTCACGATGATCTTAAACTTCACTCTGAATTTGCTTGACCTTTTTAAACGATTCAGACTTGTGTTTCATTAAGTAAACATACACTATATCTACCCAAATCATTAGTGAAGATAAGAAAATAACGATATCCACCGCACGCTACAAGACTCATTGGATTGCATACATCAACATGTATCATTTCCAATAAATCACTTGCCCGCTCCGTCAAACCAGAAAACGGGGTCCTTAGTCATCTTTGACCAAGAGGCATGGTTCGCATGTCTCAACCGATTCGAAACCGAAAGAGTCCAAAGATCCATCAACATGTAGTTTCTTCATGCGTTTTATACCAATATGACATTTAGTGGCAGTGCCACAAGTATGTGGTACTATCATTATTAACTTTGCATCTTTTGGCATCAATGTTATGAACATGTGTATTACTACGATCAAGATTTAACAAACCATTCTCACTGGGTGCATGACCATTGAAGGTATTATTCATGTAAACAGAATAACCATTATTCTCTAACTTAAATGAATAACCATGTTGCTATAAACACGATCTAATCACGTTCATGCTCAATGCAAAACACCAAATAACACTTATTTAGGTTTGTTACTAATCCCGAAGGTAGAGAGAGCGTGCGATGTCGATCACATCAACCTTGGAAACACTTCCAACACACATCATCACCATAGCTTTTATTTCGAGTTACTAAGATTTAGCAACCGAACCAGTATCCAATACCCAGGTGCTACTAGGAGTACTAGCAAGGTACACATCAATAACACGTATATCAAATATACTTCTGTTGACGTTGCCAGCCTTCTTATCTACCAAGTATCTAGGGTTGTTCCGCTTCAGCGACCGCTCTCCTCATAATCGAAGCACTTAGTCTCGGGTTTGAGTTCAACTTTGGGTTGCTTCACTGGAGCAACAACTGACTTGCTATCCATGAAGTTTCCCTCCTTGCTCTTGCCCTTCTCAAAACTAGTGGTTTGACTAACCATCAACACTTGACGCTCCTTCTTGATTTCTACCTTCGCGGTGTCAAACATCGCGAAGAGCTCAGGGATCATTATTTCTATCCCTGGCATTTTATAGTTCATCACCAAGTTCTAGTAGCTTAGTGATAGTGACTTGGAGAACTATATCAATCACTATCTTATCTGAAAGATCAACTCCCACTCGATTCAAGTGATTGTAGCACCCAGATAATCTGAGCACATGCTCAACGATTGAGCTATTCTCCTTCATCTTGCAGGCAAAGAATCTTGTTGGAGATCTCATATCTCGGAACATGGGCACGAGCCTGGGATCCTAATTTCAGATCTTAGAACATCTCATATGTTCTGTGACGTTCAAAACGTTTCGGAGCCTCAATTCTAAGCCGTAGCGCATGACGCACTAATCTATCAAGTAGTCATCAGAACATGTCTGTCAGATGTTCACAACATCTACAAACCACGCTAGAGGGGTTGGCGCACCGAGCGGTGCATTAAGGACATAAGCCTTCTGTGCAACAATGAGGACAATCCTCAGATCACGGACCTAATCCGCAATATTGCTACCAACATCTTTGAACTCTATTTCTCTAGGAACATATAAAAATTCAAGGGAGCTACAGCGCGAGCAAGTGATCTACAACATAATTTGCAAAGACACTACTGACTATGTTCATGATAATGAGTTCAATTAATCATATTACTTAAGAACTCCCACTCAAATTGACATCCCTCCGGTCATTCGAGTGATACATGATCCAAATTCACCAACTCAAGTCCGATCATCACGTGAGTTGAGGTGGTTACAATGGTGAACATCATCATGTTGATCATATCTACTATATGACTCATGTTCGACCTTTCGGTCTCTTGTGTTCCGAGGCCATGTCTGTACATGCTAGGCTCGTCAAGTTTAACCCGAGTGTTCTGCATGTGCAATACTGGCTTGCACCCGTTGTATGTGAACGTAGAGTCTATCACACCCGATCATCATGTGGTGTCTCGACACGAAGAACTTTCGCAACGGTGCACACTCGGGGAGAACACAATTTATCTTGAAATTAAGTGAGCGATCACCTTATAATGCTACCGTCGTCCTAAGTAAAACAAGGTGCATAAAAGGATTAACATCACATGCAAATCATAAGTGACATGATATGGCCATGAACTTGTGCTTTTGATCTCCATCATGAAAGCACCGGCATGATCTCCATCGTCACCGGCATGACACCATGATCTCCATCAACGTGTCGCCATCGGGGTTGTCGCGCCCACCATGCTTCTACTACTATTGCTACCGTTTAGCGATAAAGTAAAGCATTTCATAGCGCTTAATGATTGACACGCAAGTCATACAATAATTAAAGACAACCCTATGGCTCCTGTCGGTTGCCGTACTCATCGACATGCAAGTCGTGATAATCTATACATCACATGATCATCTCATACACCACATATATCACATCATGTAATTGGCCATATCACATCACAACATACCTTACAAAAACAAGTTAGACGTCCTCTAATTGTTGTTGCATGTTTTACGTGGCTGCTACGGGTATCTAGCAAGAACAATTCTCATCTACGCAAAAACCACAATGGTGATACACTAGTTGCTTTTCAACCTTCTCAAGGACTGCCTTTGTCGAATCCGATCCAACTAAAGTGAGAGAAACTGGCACCCGCAAGCCATCTATGCACCAAGTTGCGGTCGAGGGAACCGGTCTCTCGTAAGCGTACGAGTAATGTTGGTCCGGGCCGCTTCATCTCACAATACCACTGAACCAAAATCCGACCAAGGGAGGAAGCAATCTAAGCATTAACGCCCACAAACCTTTTATGTTCTACTCGAGATCTCATCTACACATAGACCTAGCTAATATTGCCACTGTTGGGGAACGTTGCATGGGAAACAAAAATTTTCCTACGCACACGCAAGATCTATCCATGGTGATGAGCATCTACGAGAGGGAGAGTGGATCTACATACCCTTGTAGATCGCTAAGTGGGAAGCGTTAAGAAACGCGGTTGGTGTAGTCAAACGTCTTCGCGATCCAAATCGCCGAGCATCCCACGATCTCATCACGATCCGTCCCGCGAACTCATCACGATCCATCCCGCGATCTCGCCACGGTCCTTTCGATCTAGCGCCGAACGGACGACACCTCCGCGTTCAGCACACGTACAACTTGATGACGATCTCTGCCTTCTTGATCCAGCAAGAGGGAGCGGAGAGGTAGAAGAGTTCTCCAGCAGCGTGACGGTGTTGCAGCGATGGTGGTGGAGCTATTCCGGCAGGGCTTCGCCTAAGCACTGCAGAAAACCGATCTAGAGGAGAAACTATGCACTAGAGGAACGGGTAGCACGTGGCTGAAAATTCTATGTCAAAACCCTAAAATCCACTAGTATATATAGGAGGATAGGAGGAGGAGTCTTGGCTGCCAAAAAGCGAGCCCTTGGGTCGACCAAAGTGGGGAGGAGAGGAGGACTCCTCCTGCAATCCTAGTAGGACTAGGATTCCTCCTCTTTTTTGGCCTTTTCCCACCTTTTTCCCTTTGGGCTTTTTCTCCCAGCCGCATGGGCCTTGTGTGGGACTTCCACCAGCCCACAAAAGGCTGGTATTTACTCTCCCACAGCCCATGAAGCCTCTTGGGTCAAAATACCCCTCCCGGTGGTCTCCCGGTACACTACCGGCACTCCCGGTACATTACCGATTAGCCCGAAACTTTTCCTGCGACCAAAATGGGACTTCCTATATATCAATATTTACCTCCGGACCATTCCGGAGCTCCTCGTGACGTCCTGGATCTCATTCGGGACTCTGAACAACCTTCGGTCACCACCATACATAACTCTATACTACCGAAACATCACCGAACCTTAAGTGTGCAGACCCTGCGGGTTTGAGAACTATGTAGACATGACCAAGACACCTCTACGGTCAATAACCAATAGCAGGACCTGGATGCCCATATTGTTTCCTACATATTCTACGAAGATCTTTATCGGTCGAACCTTTATGTCAAGGATTCAGTTAATCCCGTATGATGTTCCCTTTGTTCTTCGGTATGTTTACTTGCCCGAGATTCGATCGTCGGTATCTTCATACCTAGTTCAACCTCGTTACCAGCAAGTCTCTTTACTCGTTCCGTAATACAAGATTCCGTGACTAACACTTAGTCACATTGCTTGCAAGGCTTGTTGTGATGTTGTATTACCGAGTGGGCCCTGAGATACCTCTCCGTCACACGGAGTAACAAATCCCAGTCTTGATCCATGCCAACCCAACAGACACCCTCGGAGATACCTGTAGAGTACCTTTATAGTCACCCAGTTACGTTGTGATGTTTGATACACACAAGTCACTCCTCCAGTGTCAGTGAGTTGCATGATCTCATGGTCATAGGAACAGATACTTGACATGCAGAAAACAGTAGCATTAAACTGACACGATCATATGCTACGTTTGTAGTTTGGGTCTTGTCCATCCCATCATTCTCCTAATGATGTGATCCCGTTATCAAATGACATCTCATGTCAATGGCTAGGAAACCTTAACCATCTTTGATCAACGAGCTAGTCTATTAGAGGCATACTAGGGACATGGTTTTGTCTATGTATCCACACATGCATCTAAGTCTTCGATCAATACAATTATAGCATGGATAATAAACGATTATCATGAACAAGGAAATATGATAATAACTCATTTATTATTGCCTCTAGGGCATATTTCCAACAATTAGTGGCATCAAAGTACGGACCTCTACGGTGATAATTTCCCTCACTAGACGCCAGACTCTCCTAGGTTGTGAAACCAATGCAATGGAAACCACTTGTAGGATCGAAAGTAGGTCTAGAGGGGGGGGGAGTGATTAGACTACTTGACCAATTAAAAATCTACTTCTTGCCAATTTTAAGTGTTGGCATATTTTAGCATTCATAGCAAGTCAAGTACACCGTACACATGCATGTCTACGAGTTAGCAGCGGAAAGTAAAGACAAGCAAAGGGTAGGAAGATCAAACACAATTTGGAGACACGATGATTTTTCCCGTGGTTCCGATAGGTGGTGCTATCGTACGTCCACGTTTATGGAGTCTTCAACCCTCGGAGGGTAATGGTCGCGAGAGTCCACGGAGGGCTCTACCCACGGAGGGTTCCACGAAGAAGCAACCTTGACTATACCATGATGGCCTACGTCCACGAAGGACTAGCATAACTCGGGGTAGATCTTCACGAAGTAGGCGATCTCCTTGCCCTTACAAACTTCTTGGTTCACTCCACAACACGAAGTAGGAGGCTCCCAAGCGACACCTAACCAATCTAGGAGGCACCACCCTGCAAAAGTTAATAGGCTCGATAATGTCAATGAACTCCTTGCTCTTGTGCTTCAAGATGATAGACTCCTCAACACACAATCACTCTCTCACAAATTTGGCTTTGGTGGAAGAGATTGATTCGGTGGAAAGCAACTTGGGGAGGCTAGAGATCAAGATTCATATGGTTGGAATGGAATGGCATGATCTCAACACATGAGTAGGTGACTCTCTCTCACAAAATCAGTTGGTATGAGTGGGGATCTGTTCTGAGTGCTTCTCTTGCGAGTGAGTGGTGGTGAAGGGGTATATATAGGCATCTCCAAAAATCCAACCGTTACACCTAATAAGTCAGACTCGGTGACACCGATGTGTTAATATCGGTGGTACCAAGTTGCCTCAAAGGTAGGAACTTTTGAATCTCGGTGAGACCGATACATAAAACTCGGTTGCGCTGATAAGGTGAGCAACAGTCAGATTTCCAAACTCGGTGACGCCGATTCAACAAACTCAGTTGCACCGATATTGTGAATTTGCATAACAGAAATTTGGCAACCCAAACTCGGTGGCACCGAAGCATAATCGGTTGCACCGAAGGGCTAGGGTTTGGCTGAGTCTGCCTGAGGCTGAGAATCGGTGGCACCGAGTGGAAAGTGTTGGTTGCACCGATTTTCAGTGTTTGAATTTGGACAAACTTTTGTGGAAGAGCTTGTGGGTGTATGTGGTGACTATCATTTGTGCACGTATGAGCATTTTGTTCACCAACAATACCCTACCGCCTTTTAATAGTATTGGATTTCCTATGCACCCAAAGTGATTTCTCACAAAGTAAAATGTAGAGTCCTCTTTCTTGAAGCTTTGCCAATCTATTTCCTTACATCTTGGGGTATTCCACAATCCTTTTGCCAACCCATCATTGAAATTTTCCTGAAACATGCTTAGTAGAGACATTAGTTCAATGACATATATGTTGTTATTAATTACCAAAACCACGAAGGGAGCAAATGTGCTTTCAGATGGTCTATGGGATTTTGAACGTCCAAGCTGGTCTAGCCCGATATGATGATCGACATTGGATGACTAAAAGTGTTTGCTATTTGATCGGAATGTTTAGGGGCAGACATTTAATGAGAGAGAGAGAGAGAGATATGCAAGCTCGACCACCACATGTTTCCGGAGCGACCGTTGCAAAGAGGACATGGGCTGCTTGCATCCCGGGGATGCCATGGCTTCTATTTCCTCATCCTCTCCCTCATCATGGTCGAACGCTCCAACTCACGAACGCTAGAGATGGTGGCCATCGGTGCTTCAACTGCCAACTGCTCTTGCTCGAGATGCGGCCACCCAACATGCTGGAATCGGCGGCCAGTGAAATTGAAACAACAAGGACCACGTGCGGGAACCACACCTCTATGATTCTAGGACCAGCAATCGGCGATGCTGGGATCTCGCCCGTCGTTGTTGCGATTGGCAAAGATTGGATAACAGAAGTACCATCACAAAAAGCTCCGAGTGGTACGATCATGCTGCTGCAACCAGCGAGAGCATGTGCTGGAAGCCGTGACGCCCGTCGCGACCACTGTCGGAGCTTATTGTAGTGCTGGGGGCTCATGCACAATTCAGTGAAAAAAATATAGTGCTTAGCTAGGAAGAAAATTACCCCATCTGTCCCACAATATAAGACATTTTTGCAAGTTGTTAATATTGTGGGACTATATTGCCCCTTCAAATGTTAATATTTTGTGTTCCCCCTAGGAATTTTGGTGTAGCATTACCATTAGCCGCGACAAATGCTGAAACCGACAACACTAGAGCATGGGCTGCGTTGTAACTGTTGAGGCCTCCTTTGGTTCAAAGGATAGGATTATCACAGTAATAAACTTTTTGTAGGAAATGAGATGACAAGTATATCAAATCTTATAAGTAGGATTAGAAAAAAATATGTCATTTGATACATATCATAGATTTTTTTTCATTGAGTCTAGGTTCATATTTATTTTTCTTTGAAATATGAAGGATAGAAATCAATTCTATGTAGGAATATGAATTCATTTCTATAAACCAAAAGGTGCTAGCTGCTACCGGAGATCACCGCCGCGACCCCGCGACGGAAGCGGGCATAGGCGCACACAAAAGGGGCCGACGAACACCCGCGACCGAGGAAGTGAGACCGAGGCGAGCGAAAGGAAGTGCGTTCTCTGTGCGCTGTCGAATCAACTGCTTGCTAGGCCACCTATCCAGCGCTTGCCCTCCACCAAACCATCAACGGCCCAAGCGCTCAACGCTGGCGCCGTTTGGATTCCTTTTCTCAAGGGCCCGGGAAAATTGAGCCATGGCAGAAGCGTTGCTCAACGGTGCTGAGTTAAGTCAAACTAATTCTTGACCGCAGATTTAGATCCGAGCTAGCTAGCGCCATTGTTGCCTGCCTTCTATTTTTATTCAATCGACGGTGGACGAAGGCAACACGCATCCGTGTGCATATAGGATCATTGTATTCCCCGGTCCCAATTGTTATCTTGTCGCCTATTTTTTTTTAGGGCTTCGGGTTTTCAGGATACGGAGACCTCTGTGCATATCCTCGTGACGTAGATCGATATGTGCGATGCTGGTGAAATTCGTCTGCAGATCGCAGGTCCCTCTCGCTCTCCATCTTGAATTCTTGATACTAGAATCTTTTTGTGCTGTCCAGATTGCAGGCTGCATCGATTAACCGGACTAATCTGCCGGCGATGTAGGTACACGAGGCCAAGGAGCTGAAGGCGTAGCGGGCAATGGCACGTCTCCGGCAACCGCAGCGCTGCTGACGATGTCGGAACGCGTACAATGGTGGGCGGTGGTGCTCGTCAACATCGTGTTCGTCCTCGCCGGGCAGACCGTCGCGAGCTTCCTCGGCAGGATCTACTACGACCAGGGGGGCGGCAGCTTGTGGATGGCCACGGTAGTTCAGTCCTGCGGCACACCGCTGGCCATCCCACTGCTCCTCTACTTCCGACGCCGCCCTAGGTCCACCGCGGTGACGCGGCCGCCGCTCCTCAAGATCTCGGCCATCTACGCCGGCCTGGGCATCCTCCTCGCCGGCGACAACCTGATGTACTCCTACGCGCTCCTCTACCTGCCGCTGTCGACCTACTCGCTCATCTGCGCGACGCAGCTCTCCTTCAACGCCGTCTTCTCCTACTTCCTCAACAAGGAGAAGTTCACCGCGCTCATCCTCAACTCCGTCGTGCTGCTCACCTTCTCCGCGGCGCTCGTAGGCGTGAGACACGGCTCGGACGGGACCAACAGCAGCGTTCCACCGGGGAAGTTCCCTCTGGGGTTCGCGCTGACGCTGTCGGCGTCGGCGGTCTTCTCGTTGATCCTCTCCCTGATGCAGCTCACCTTCGACAAGGTGTTGAAGAGCGACACCTTCTACGACGTGATGGAGATGCAATTCTGGAGCAACACCGCCGCGGCCGTGGTCTCGGTGGCCGGGCTGTTCATCTCCGGCGAGTGGAGCGCCCTGCACGGCGAGATGGACGGGTACAGGAAGGGCAGGGTGGCCTACGGGATGACGCTGGCCTGGACGGCCATATCGTGGCAGTTGACCACCGTGGGCATGATGGGGCTCGTCGCGGCGGTGTCGTCGCTCTTCACCAACGTGATCAGCACCGTGGGGTTGCCGCTGTCGCCCATCGTGGCCGTGATCTTCTTCGGCGACCGGATGGACGGGGTGAAGGTGCTGGCGATGCTCTTAGGGGTATGGGGATTCTTCTCCTACATATACCAGCACTACCTTGATGATGCCAAGGTTAAGAAGATCCTAGCTGAGCGATTAGCCGACGACGACGAACACCAGACTGTAAAACTCAATACAGAGTGAATAGTACAATACGCATGACTTAGAGTGTGCTCGCCCCGTTCTGAAAAAAACTTTGTTCCTTCCTGTGTGGATTTTACTGAACCACGTTGCACTACCATTACCTATAATTTTTTTTGAAGGACATAGTATATATTACCTATAAATGTCGAAAAATATTATCCGTGAGAGTCTTTAGAAAATAAAACGTTGGACCAAGTCCGTCCACATGTAGATGTGTTGACAACCCAACATCAGCCAACATAAGTTTAACACATGTGAGCCGTCGATCTCGACTACATCCAACGATTGAGAGTGCTTCTGAGGTAAGTGAAGCAAGGAGAAAAACCTAACCACTTCACCTTGCCAGGGTGACTGCCATTATGAAAGTGAGAGAACACACAAGAAGAACACAACCTATGTGTGTGAGAGAGGATAAATAGGAAGTTCTGTTCAGATTTGTTGCACCTGACTAGACAGTGTTCAAAGCTGGTGATTGGACTTGAGTGGTTGGACTCACACCAAACTTTGTGAGCTTATTACCTACTTTGAGTACTTCGAGCTGATTAGCTGGTCTGATGATTGGGTCACCGAAGCATCAAATTTGAGAGTGGTTTTGTCAATTCGAGCTGCTGCAGTTTCAACACAAAGTAGTTTTGGGAGACGAACAAATTAGATAGGCAAACATTATCCATTTGAGCTAAAATTTTAATAGGGTATCAGAAACTCTTGTTGACGAGTTCTAAATGCAGTTTTCAAGAATTATTTTTAAATATATGAAAAGTTTATGAAGCAAAGAAGTATCAGAGTGACACGCCAGACCGCCACAGGGCCTGGTGGCGCGTCCCCTCGCCGTGTTGGACGCGGTGGTCCCTCTCCTAATGTACTGAAGATATAAATTCCATTTTGACCTAGAAAAATGAGAGAAAATCCTTGGGACTTTCTGTCGCTGTCTGCGAGGTGGAACTTAAACGAGGAACTTTTGCCCTCCCGTGGTGTGATTCTGTCGGAGAAACTTCCTCTTGGAGGGGGAAATCGAAGCTTTCATCATCACCAACACTCCGTTCATGTGGGGATAATCATATTCATCAATGTCTTTACCATCGTCATCTCATCTCCAAACTACAGTTCTTTCTTTGTGATGAATCTTAATATCAAACTTAAGATTGGTACTTGGGAGTGCATATGCATGTTCATTACACCTTGTAGTTGATGCATAGGAGAATTATTGGTGAAAGATTCTTGAATTTAGATTGTTCATCATATATTTATACCTACTGATCATGATCCCTGTGATGTGTTGTGAATAGTTTCATTTGTTCTTGAGGACATGGGAGAAGTCCTTTTGCTAGTAATCATGTGAAGTTGATTACCATTCAATGTTTGGTCATATGATGTGTTGTTCTTCCTTTAGTGGTGTTATGTGAACATCTACTACGCGACATTTCACCATCTTTGGGTCTAGGGATAGGCATTGTGAAATTAGTTTGTAGATGATGGGCCGAGTGATAGAAATCTAAACCCCAGTTTATGAATTGTTCCGTGAAAAACTGCTATGGATCTAACAGTTTAATGCTATAACTAGATTTTTCTTATTGACTTTTTTTGTACATGCTTGCATGTAGGGTATAATCATAAGAAGGTATTTGTTCAAGTTAAGACTGCGTCGGTCCAACCGCACATCACTTATCAAAACAATGAACGATAACTTAATTAATCGTGGTGAAAGTAACTTGATGAGATTTCCATGTTTCCTCAAGAGTGTTTTAGCCATTATAAGAAACACCTTCGGTTCATCCTTAGCATTCATAAGGATCATGGCCACTTGCTGCACCTATTTACTTTATGAAAAAAGTTCATTCAAATTCATTTTGATTTCATCTCGAAATTCTTGATAAGATATTTGTAGCAAACCAGTTAAACTTGCAGATTTGTAATACTTCATAACAAACATAACATTTTCTATTTGTTCCATTGTAAATTTGGAGTATATTAGTACATGGTTAAAAACTATTTGACTTGTGCATTTATTTGCTGACAATCTATCTCACTAACTTCTACTACGGTCACCTTAGGTGGCCCAAATAAATACATATATCAATAATTCGTATGCCTAAGAAAATTTTGGTCTCCCTGAGTTTCCTCTCAATTTGGACCTCGGAGCATCTCCAACCGAGTCCTTAAGATTCAGATCTTTATATGGCTTCTTATCCTTCAACTCCTCAAATTGCTGCGTTAAAATTTAACACTAACTAGACGAACCCTTGAACTTAACTCGTTAGAAACAATTAAACAAAAATTCATGGAAAATTGATTAAAACTTAACACATTACAAACAATTAAACAAAAAATCGTGCAAAATTGATTCAAATTAGTCCATCAAAATCAATTCAAACTCGATTCAAACTACTAGCATAACCTATATTACAAAATTTAAACGAAATATAAACCAAAATTGCATGAAAACCAGAAAAGTACCAGTCCTCCTTGGCCATGATCTTCTTCCAATTTGGCTCACCATTGACGTCCTCATCGCTGCAGTTGTCGCCATCGCCCTCACCCGCTCCATCGTCAAAGTTGTTTCTTGTTTCCATCGTCACCCTTGCGCCCGAAGCCGTCGCTAAATCAAAGGCCGATGACAAACACATCGGACGCGGCTCCGTCGGTTTTCCCCGCCTTGTACAACTTAAAGAGCGGGTGCTCCTCCTTGATGTGCTCCGGATACCCGGTGGCAGACCTCGGCCATATACTCCCCGTCGTCGTGCTCCACCTCGAGGCACTCATAGGCTTATTGGTTCTCCCGCAGCTCAAGACAGGAGACCACTCGGGGATTAAATGGGCCCAAATCTAGCATGGGAGCGTCGAAGGGCAAGTTGAGCCACGCACGGGTGCCATGATGGCACATCGCCTGGACGTCATACCTCATATGCCCATTCCGCCTGCCGCGCAAACTGGAAGTAGCGGATCCAAATGCGGCAGTGGATGTTGCGGCCCATGATCTCGGACAACGACGTCCCTACGGCCGCTGCCCACGACCTTGGGTTCGAGACGGCTATGCGTGGCGTCGTCGATCCGTGCTTCTAATCGGCAACAGGGAACTGTGGGCGGCCGGATACGACCATTTGGTCGATGGGGCGACGTCTGAGTGGATGTGTGGGCACGTCGACGAGGATGCCAGGTGCGTCGCAGGAGGGATTGGGCGTCGCCGGATGGGTGAGGTTGATTTTTTTTTACTCCAAGGATGGGCGGCCGAGCAAATAAAAGGATCACGGTGGCTGCAGAGTACTGAATATAATTTTTACTCCTCTAATATTCGATAAGATACGTGGGCAGGTACGACTTGGCCTTGGGCCGTGATGCGCTATAAGTGTATGCCACTGTTATTTCATTTCCTTTTTGTAAATATAATGCGTACATCCTAAAGCAGATGACTACTACTAGTAAATGCCTAGATCGCTTCTGGTGTATGTAGACATGTAATTTACTGGACTCAAGCTACCCAGCTTGCTTTCTGCTTTGGACTAGTGTCCAATACACCGGCGCAGATTCTCTGCCTTGGCATGCCAAAGTCTGCCTCTACCTTACCCCTCATAGATGCCCTCCCTTTCTGATCGCACGGCTGCTGAACCAGCTGCCTCTCCCTGTGCACATCAACCAACCCAAATGGAAACAAAGCCAGCCCATATTTACCAAAGGCCCAACTAGAGAACTTGAAGGAGGGAAAGCGAAAGGATTTTGGCGGGTGAGCAGCCACCAGATGCGATTTTTGGCGGGGGCGCGGGCGTCTAGCGCGGGTTCTCATTTCAGTTAGCCATTCAGGCGATCGTCGGGGTGCTTGGACGCCTCACCAGCTGGGCCATCCTAATTGAGCGTGGGAGCAGATCGAAGCTGCTCGAAATCACTCTGCTTCAGGTTCGTGTCCTTCGATTTCAAGAAACAGAGACTTCCTGGTATTTTAGATTTGTGTGCGAGTCGTCGAGAGGAGGAACGCAAGCTGCCTGGTATTGCTATTTGTCTGAAATTCACTCTTTATTGCCTGGTATGATGTGGATTTTATTTGTTCAGTTATGCTAAAAAAATCTTCACGCTTGCACTTGTAATTTTCTGAAATATTCAATCTATTTATTCACAATATGTGCAGTATACATCTGAGTTCTTGCCTTCGAGTTAAGATTCAATGGCACAATCTAACAACAAGTAAGTTAGACTTTTCATTCGTAAAAACAATTATTTGCTTGCAACCAGATCCGTAGCAATAAAGACTAATTAATTTTTATTTAGGGAGAATGAGAATCCTATGTGGCTACCTCAAGTTGGTTTGAAATTCAAAAACTTAGATGATGCTTGGTTGTTCTGGGTAAACTATGGAGGTCGTGCAGGTTTTGAGGTCAGAAAAAGGTATAAAAATAAGATTAAATTTGACGGGAAGGCAACATCATCTAGATATGTGTGTGAAGCACTTGTGCAATGCCGTCGGGGAGGTATTCACAGAAGCATGTCATGTATTATGTACCTTTCACATTATGCAAAATGTTGTGAAGCACTTGTGCAATAGCAAAGCTGATGACTCACATTCTCCGAAAGATAAAAATGAGGCAGAAGAAGAAGAATAAGAAAAAGAAGAAGAACCACACATTCTATTAGATTTTAGTGCTTGCATGTATAACATTGAGGACACAACGGCCTTTGAAGAAGCATTTGACATCATGAGGAATAAGTTGGACGAAAAGAAGATGTCATGGTCGGATAGCATCTATAAGTTCAAGCAAATATGGGATGAATGTTACATGAGAGATGTCTTCACATTGGGTATGAGAAGCACAAACTGCGCTTCGGTGCCTTTGGATCTATGACATGTGGGCCTAATAGGTGGCCGGCCCACATGTCAATGACCCAAAGGCAGGTGCCTTTACGGCACTGAAGCAACATCCGAGAAGCACACAATTAAGTGAGAGTTTCAATAGTGACTTGAAAAAACATCTAAAATTAGATTTTGATATCATTCAATTCGGTTCTTGAAGCATTTCGAAAGGGAAGTGCAAGGAAAAAGAAATAAGGAACTAGATGCAGAATGTGAAGCTAGGAAAAGGTTAGCTAGAATGTAGCACGCTCGTCACTGCAAGTGTGCAACTAATAAAATGCTAATGGTTTGGGTATTTGATCTGAGTTGGTCATTTGACCTTTTCGCACTAACCTTCACATGGGATAAGTTATGGGTACTCTGCGTCGTTGTATGAGCCGAAGCTCTTCGGACGTCAGCAATGGAGCGGCGCGCGTCCGAGTGGCACACGACGGCATTGATCTTATATTAGTGATTCTAGGACTAATCTCGGCTGCCCACGCATCGTGCAGGAGTGCAAAGGGTGAGTGGGCCCATGACCCCTCGTGCGCTTAGGATTTAGACCGACGGGTTGGCCTCTCTGTTTAGCCTAGGTATGACGACAACGTGTTGATCTCCAAGGCCGGACATGACCCAGGAAAGTGTGTCCGGCCCAAGGTTATCAAGCGTGATGGAAAACGTGGTGCACCCTGCAGGGATGAAACTAACTATTCGAATAGTCGTGTCCACGGTAACATGACAACTTAGAGCTGTATCCCGAGCTAATATAAATAAAAGTGATGACTTGAAATAAAATATTGGCTCCAAGATCGCTTTCTCGCACGGATACGAGTGATACATCTCCAATGTATCTATAATTTTTGCTTGTTCCATGTTATTATATTAGCAATCTTGGATGTTTTACAATTATTTTATAGGAACTTTATATCATTTTTGGGACTAACCTATTGACATAGTGCCAAAGTGCCAGTTGCTGTTTTTGCTAGTTTTTTTACTTCCTAGAAAATTAATACCAAACGAAGCCCAAACGTCCTAAATTTTTTTAGAGATTTTTTTGGACCAGAAGACACCAGATGGGTCAAACAACTACCAAAGAGGAGGCCCGAGGCGAGGAACACCACCCCTGGCGCGACCTGGTGGGTGGTCCCCACCTCGGGACCCCCCTCCACCGACTATCGACCCTATAAATTTACAAATATTCGGAAAACCCTAAAGAAGTCGACGGAACACAATTACAGCCGCCGCAAGTTCCAGAACCTCGAGATCCAATCTAACACCATCACGGAGGGATTCATCTTCATCATAGGTGCCTCTCCGATGATGCATGAGTAGTCCACCATAGACCTATGAGTCCGTAGGGAGTAGCTAGATGGCTTCCTCTTAGGGATGGCAATGGGTATCCATTACCAATGTACCATGCAGGTAAAAACCCTATTAGGGTAAGGTATGGGCCAAAAATTTACCCATGGGTATATAAATAGGAAAAATCTGAAACCCATAGGGTTGAGTGGGTAAGAGTATGGGATCATATAAACTATACCCACATACCCATATAAAATCTATGTAAACTGAAAATTATATCTACAATCTACACTATGTCAAGAATTTGTGAACTGAAAGTGTATGCCTATGTGTTGTTGTTTATGACTATAAGATGTTGTTTATAAGTATATGTTACTGTTATAATCTATTTTTGTGAACTATATTATATGAAGCGGTATGACTATAAGTTTTTCAAATTGATGCTTTGCAAATATGGGTAATTTTACCCACGGGTACCCGTCTATCCTGTCGGGTAACGGGTATAGGACCCATTGATGGGTATGGGTAAGGGTGATGGGTACACTCAGGCGGGACGGGTAAGGGTAATGGGAGGCTCCACCAGTACCCATACCCTGCGGGTGCCATCCCTACTTCCTCTCTCTCTTATGATTCTCAATATAATGGTCTCTTGGAGATCTATTTGATGTAATGACTTTTGCAGTGTGTTTGTTGGGATGCGATGAATTTTGACATCATGATCAGTTTCTATCCATGAATATGATTTGAGTCTTCTTTGATCTCTTTATTTGCATGATTACTTATAGCATCGTATTTCTTCTTCGTATCTTTGGTTTAGTTAGGCCAACTAGATCGATTTCTCTTGCCATGGTAAGAGGTGCTTTGTGATGGGTTCGATCTTGCGGTGTTCTTTCCCAGTGACAAAAGGGGCGGCAAGGCACGCATGTATTGTTGCCATTAAGGATAACAAGATAGGGTCTATTCCTACATGAATCGATCATGTCTACATCATGTCATCCTTCTGTTGGAAATATGCCCTAGAGGCAATAAATAAAGTGTTTATTATTATATTTCCTTGTTCATGATAATCGTTTATTATCCATGCTATAATTGTATTGATTGGAAACACATTACATGTGTGGGTAAATAAACAACACTCTTTCCCTAATATGCCTCTAGTGAACTAGCTCGTTGATCAAAGATGGTCAAGGTTTCCTAGCCATTGACATGTGATGTCATTTGATAACGGGATCACATCATTAGGAGAATGATATGATGGACAAGACCCAAACTACAAACGTACCATATGATCGTGTCAGTTTATTGCTACTGTGTTCTGCATGTCAAATATATGTTCCTATGACCATGAGATCATGCAACTCACAGACATCAGAGGAGTGTCTTGTGTGTATCAAACATCGCAACGTAACTGGGTGACTATAAAGGTGCTCTATAGGTATCTTCGAGGGTGTCCGTTGAGTTGGCATGGATCAAGATTGGGATTTGTTACTCCGTGTGACGGAGAAGTATCTCAGGGCCCACTCGGTAATACAACATCACAATAAGCCTTGCAAGCAATGTGACTAAGTGTTAGTCATGAGATCTTGTATTACGGAACGAGTAAAGAGACTTGCCGGTAATGAGATTGAACTAGGTATGGAGATACCGACGATCGAATCTCGGGCAAGTAACATACCGAAGAACAAAGGGAACATCATACGGGATTAACTGAACCCTTGACATAGAGGTTCGACCGATAAAGATCTTCATAGAATATGTAGGAACCAATATGGAGATCCAGGTCCCGCTATTGGTTATTGACTGTAGAGGTGTCTCGGTCATGTCTACATAGTTCTCGAACCCGTAGGGTGTGCACACTTAAGGTTTGGTGACGTTTCGGTAGTATAGAGTTATGTATGGTGGTGACCGAAGGTTGTTCGGAGTCCCGGATGAGATCCCGTATGTCACGAGGAGCTCCGGAATGGTCCGGAGGTAAAGATTCATATATAGGAAGTCCTGTTTTGGTCGCCGGAAAAGTTTCAGGCTCATCGGTAGTGTACCGGGAGTGCCGGTAGTGTAGCGGGAGGCCTCCGGGAGGGGTATTTCGACCCAAGAGGCTTCATGGGTTGTGGGAGAGTGAATATCAGACCTTAGTGAGCTGGTGAAAACTCCCACACAAGGCCCATGTGGCTGGAGAAGAAAACCCAATAGGAAAAGGTGGGAAAAAGGCAAAAAAGGAACAATCCTAGTCCTACTAGGATTGGAGGAGGAGTCCTCCTCTCCTAGTAGGTTCGGCCGAACCATAGGAGCCTTGGCCCTTGCGCCAAGGCTCTCCTCCTCTCCTCCTATATATACTGGTGGGTTTTGGGGTTTTGCACTAGATTTTTCAGCCACATGCTACCCGTTCCTCCAGTGCATAGTTTCTCCTTTAGATCGGATTTCTGCGGTGCTTAGGCGAAGCCCTGCCGGAATTGCTCCACCACCATCGCCGGAGCGCCGTCACACTGCCGGAGAACTCTTCTACCTCTCTGCTCCTTCTTGCTGGATCAAGACGGCGGAGATCGTCATCAAGTTGTACGTGTGCTGAACGCGGAGGTGCCGTCCGTTCGGCGCTAGATCGGAAGGATCGTGATCAAGTTCGTGGGACGGATCGTGATTGGATCGCGGGACGGATCGTGATTGGATTGCGGAACGAATCGTGATTGGATCGCGGGACGCATGGCGATTTGGATCGCAAAGACGTTCGACTACAACAACCGCGTTTCTTAACGCTTCCCGCTTAGCGATCTACAAGAGTACGTAGATCCACTCTTCCTCTTGTAGATGCTCATCACCATGGATAGATCTGCGTGTGCGTAGGAAATTTTTTGTTTCCCATGCAACGTTCCCCAACACCTTCTAATTGCATTACTCTTTTTTCCCATGAACTTAATACACTAGATGCATGCTGGATAGCGGTCGATGTGTGAAGTAATAGAAGTAGATACAGAATTGTTTCAGTCAAGTTGTCTTGGATGTGATGCCTATATAATGATCATTGCTTGGATATCGTCATGATTATTTGATCTTTTATCAATTGCCCAACAGTAATTTGTTCACCCACCGTGCGCTATACTCATGAGAGAAGCCACTAGTGAAACCTACGGTCCCCGGGTCTACTTTTCCAACATATCACTTTCCGATCTATTATTTTGTCTTTATTTAGATATATTAATCCAAAACCCCAAAAACACCTTGCTGCACTTTTTGGTTACCTATTTTATTTTGTGTTCTTGCGAGATCTATTTGCCAAAACTACCACTACCTAATCTATCTTTTTATCGTTGAGAGCTTGACAACCTCTCTTACGCACCGGGTTGCAAGTATTTGTTATTTGTATGCAAGTGTTGTTTATGTAGGTGCTTGATCTTCCTCTATGGATTGATACCTTGGTTTCATAACTAAGGGAAATAATTACCGTCGCTGTGCTGCATCATCCCTTCCCCTTTGGGGAAATACCGACGCAGCTTCAAGCCACGTCATCGAGGAAGAATCTCTGAGCTTGATTACTTAATAAAATTGCTACAATAATATTGATACATATGAGTTACCTTTCTGCACTCTTCTAATGCTGCAAGATGTTGAAGATGCTAGTCTTCGATAGGTCTATGCCTTCCCCCTATTCTCGCCTTTCTGTAGCCAGTCCAAAGATATAGCCACATTCCTTTGATAATACTTAGCATAGTTCTGATATCAGTCTTGCACGTATTTTGGATGAGTACTCACCGTTGCTTTGCTCCCCCTTTTCCTCTTGATACGATTGCCGCGACCAGATGACGGAGCCCAGGAGACAGTGTATCTCGTCGACGACTACTACTACCCCGACAGAGCCTACTACTACGCGGAGGCCACTGACGACCAGCAGTAGGATAGGAGGTTACCAGGCAGGAAGCCTCACCTCTTTCGATCCGTTCTTATGTTTGTGCTAGCCTTCTTAAGGCAAACTTGTTTATCTTATGTTTGTACTCAGATATTTATTGCTTCCGCTGACTCATTTGTATTTGAGCTTATGTATTCGAGCCATTGAGGCCCCTGACTTGTAATATAAAGCTTGTATGACTTTCATTTTTGTCTAGGGTTGTGTTGTGATATCTTCCAGTGAGTTTCTAATCTTGGCCGTACGCATTTTCGTGTATGATTAGTGTCCGATCAAAATGGGGGCGTCACAGAAAACTATTTTATTCTGTTGGGAGTGAATGTGTTGAGCACTTGTTAAAAAATTATGTGCTAACTATGGTTTTTGTTAGGTATTATTTTGGATACATAGAGTGTCCAAAATATTGAAGTAAGATGCTTGTTTAATTATGCTCGTACTGTGCTGTAGTGTCAAAACTGAATCCATTTTATATATGTGCATGTATTGAACTGAATCTTTTATGTATTTGTTTCTGAACTGCATCGAGTTCGTCTATTGAACCTGAGTAGCTGCATTTCTTATCGCTTCTGACAAGCTGAGCTTGTTTCCGTTCGAACTGGGCCTTAGTTGGGCCAAGGGGTCACGTGGGCTGGTTGATGTGCACAGGAGAGTCAGTTGGCTCAGCAGCCGTGGGATGAGAAAGGGAGGGCATCCATGAGGAGTAAGATAGAGACAGACTTTGACATGCCAAGGCAGAGAAGCTGCGCTCCCAATACACCGTGCCTCTAATCTTGAACATGTAGACGTACATTCAAGTCCTGGCTCCTCTTGGCACCTTCCTCTAAGTAGTTCACGCGCCTAGCTTGAATAATACAGAAGCGTGCATTAATAGAGCTCCGGGTAATCGCACTTGCAATGCAGCAACATGCTCCTCTTGGCACAATGGCAAGTCGCATAGCCTGTCCTCGTTGGTTGGCCCAACAAGTCAACATAGATGGTGCCAAGCTCTAGGCATAGTACACTGTTGTTTGTGGGACGTTGGTTGGTCGTGACGTGGTGCACGACATGAAACTTTCTTCTCACTACCAGGAGATATGCTCAGCAGTAGACACACGCCATTTGTGGCGCATGCATGCATCAACTCTTACAAGTGTAACATGTCACTTTTCTTTCCCGAGTGAAAGCAATCATGATGCTTTATATTTCATATGAATATAAGGATACCTCGTTCAATGAAATGGCCATTAGAAAATCCGGAGACACTAACTTCCAAACAAGTGTAACTTGTCATTTTTAGAAGTGGTAAGACTCGTAACGCCGACACCATACTTACTTTTGCAGGAAACGTTGCATGACAAACAAAAAAAAATTCTACGCACACGCAAGATCTATCCATGTTGATGAACATCTATGAGAGGGAGAGTGAATCTACATATCCTTGTAGATTGCTAAGCGGGAAGTGTTAAGAAACACGGTTGGTGTAGCCGAACGTCTTCGCGATCCAAATCGCTGAGCATCCCGCGATCTCATCACGATCCGTCCCGCGATCCAATCACGATCCGTCCCGCGAACTCATCACGATCCGTCTCGCGATCTTGATCACGGTCCTTCCAATCTAGCGCCGAACGGACGGCACCTCCGCGTTCAGCACACGTACAGCTCGATGACGATCTCCGCCTTCTTGATCCAGCAAGAGGGAACGGAGAGGTAGATGAGTTCTCCAGCAGTGCGACGGCGTTGCGGCGATGGTGGTGAAGCTATTCCAGCAGGGCTTCGCCTAAGCACCGCTGAAAACCGATCTAGAAGAGAGGTACCACGTGGCTATTAGGGTTAGCTTTTTCCTCTAAATCCTCTAGTATATATAGGAGGGAGGGAGGGGAGGAGGCAGCCTCAAACCCTCAAGGTTTGGTCGAAATTGGAGGTGGAGGAGTCCTACTCCAATCTTATTAGGAGTAGGATTCCTCCTTTCCACTTGGAAACTCTTTCCACCTCTCCACCTTTGGATTTTTTCCTTCTCAAACCACTCCAGCCGCATGGGCCCTTAGAGGAGGCTTCGGCCAGCCCACCAGGGGTTGGTTTACCTCCTCCCACAGACCATGTAGCCTCTTGGGTCGAAATACCTCTCCCGATGGTCCCCGGTACACTACCGGCACTCCCGGTACACTATCGATGAGCCCGAAACTTTTCTGGCGACCAAAACAGGACTTCTTATATATCAATCTTTACCTCCAGACCATTCCGGAGCTCCTCGTGATGTTCGGGATCTCATCCAGGACTCCGAACAACCTTCGGTCACCACCATACATAACTCTATACTACCGAAACGTCACCGGACCTTAAGTGTGCAGACCCTGCGGGTTCGAAAACTATGTAGACATGACCGAGACACCTCCACGGTCAATAACCAATAGCAGGACCTGGATGCCCATATTGGTTCCTACATATTCTACGAAGATCTTTATCGGTCGAACCTCTGTGTCAAGGATTCAATTAATCCCGTATGATGTTCCCTTTGTTCTTCGGTATGTTACTTGCCCGAGATTCGATCGTCGGTATCTCCATACCTAGTTCAACCTCGTTACCGGCAAGTCTCTTTACTCGTTCTGTAATACAAGATCCCGTGACTAATACTTAGTCACATTGCTTGCAAGGCTTATTGTGATGTTGTATTACCGAGTGGGCCCTGAGATACCTCTCCGTCACACGGAGTAACAAATCCCAGTCTTGATCCATGCCAACCCAACAGACACCCTCGGAGATACCTGTAGAGCACCTTTATAGTCACCGAGTTACGTTGCGACGTTTGATACACACAAGGTACTCCTCCGGTGTCAGTGAGTTGCACGATCTCATGGTCATAGGAACAAATACTTGACATGCAGAAAACAGTAGCAATAAACTGACACGATCATATGCTACGTTTGTAGTTTGGGTCTTGTCCATCACATCATTATCCTAATGATGTGATCCCGTTATCAAATGACATCTCATGTCCATGACTAGGAAACCATAGCCATCTTTGATCAACGGGCTAGTCTATTAGAGGCATACTAGGGACATGGTGTTGTCTATGTATCCACACATGTATCTGAGTTTCCGATCAACACAATTATAGCATGGATAATAAACGATTATCAGGAACAAGGAAAAATATGATAATAACCAATTTTTTATTGCCTCTAGGGCATATTTCCAACAGTCTCCCACTTGCACTAGAGTCAATAATCTAGTTCACGTCACCATGTGATTCACGTTGTTATGAATCTAACACCCAATGAGTTCTGGGGCTCGATCATGCTTTGCATGTGAGAGAGGTCTTATAGTCAACGGGTCTGCGACATTTAGATCCGTGTGTACTTTGCAAATCTCTATGTCAAACTATAAACAGTGCTACCACACTCCACTTGGAGCTATTCCAAATGGTTGCTCTACTATACGTATCCGGATTGCTACTAAGAGTCATCCGGATTGGTGTCAAAGCTTGCATCGACGTAACTCTTTACGACGAACTCTTTCTTACCTCCATAATCAAGAAACATTTCCTTAGTCTTTTAGTTACTAAGGAAGATCTTGACCGCTGTCCAGTGATCCACTCATGGATCACCCTTGTACCCCTTGACGGACTCATGGCAAGGCACACACAGGTGCGGTACACAGCATGGCATACTATACAGAGCCTATGGCTAAGGCATAGGGGACGACATTCGTCCTTTCTCTTTCTTTTGCCGTGGTCGAGCTTTGAGTCTCACTCAACTTCACACCTTACAAAGCAAGCGAGAACACTTCTCTCTGACTAATCCATTTTGAACTCTTTCAAAATCTTGTCAAGGTATGTACTCATTCAAAGTCTCATCAAGCATCTTGATCTATCTCTATAGATCTTGATGCTCAACAATTAGGTAGCTTTATCCAGGTCTTCCTTTGAAAAAATCCTTTCAAACAACCCTTTATGCTTTCCAGAAATTCTACATCATTTCTGATCAACAATATGTCAACCACATATGCTTATAAGAAACTCTATAGTGCTCCCACTCAATTTATTGTAAATACAAGTTTCTCATAAACTTTGTATAGACTCAAAAACTTTGATCACCTCATCAAACTATATATTCCAACTCCGAGATGCTTGCTTCGGTCCATAGAAGGATCACTGAAGCTTGCTCACCTTTTAGCATCCTTAGGACTAACAAAACCTTCTGGTTGTATCACATACAACTTTTCCTCACGTAAACTGTTAAGGAAACGATGTTTTGTCATCCATCTGCCAAATTTCATAATTGAAAAATGCAGCAACTGCTAACATAATTTCAACAGACTTTAGCATCGCTACGAGTGAGAAAGTCTCATCGCAGTCAACTCTTTGAACTTGTCGAAAACTTCTTTGTGACAAGTCGAGCTTTATAAATGGTGACATTTACCATCAGCGTCTGTCTTCATCTCAAAGGTCCATTTGTACTCGACGACCTGCCGTCCAATGAGCAAGTCTACCAAAGTCTATACTTGGTTTTCATACATGGATCCTTTCTCGGATTTCATCGCCTCTAACCATTTGTCGGAATCCGGGCCCATCATCGCTTCTCCATATCTCGTAGGTTCATCATTGTCCAACAACATGACCTCCAAGACAGGGTTGTCGTACCACTCAGGAGCACTACGCATCCTTGTTGACCTACGAGGTTCGATAGTAACTTGATCCAAAGCTTCATGATCATCATCATTTACTTCCTCTTCAACTAACGTAGGTTCACATAAACATCTTTCTGCGCTGCGCTACTCTCTGGTTGAAACAAAGGTTCAACAACCTCATCAAGTTCTATCTTCCTCCCACTCAATTCTTTCGAGAGAAACTTTTTCTCGGGAAAGGACCCATTTTAGCAACAAACACTTTATGCTTGGATCTGAGATAGAAGGTTCACCCAACTGTTCTTAGGGTAATCTATGAAGATGCATTTGTCCGCTTTGGGTTCGAGCTCATTAGGTGAAAACATTTTTCCACACAAGCGTCGTAGCCCCAAACATTTAGAAATGACAGCTTAGGTTTCTATCAAACCATAATTCACACGGTGTCATCTCAATGGATTTAGATGCTGTCCTATTTAAAGTGAATGTAGTTGTCTATAATGCATAACCCCAAAACTATAGTAGCAAAACGATAAGAGACATCATAGCCCGCACCATATCCAATAGAGCACGATTATGACGTTCGGACACACCATCACACTATGGTGTTCTAGGTGGCGTGAGTTGTGAAACGACTTTCACATTGTCTAAAGTTGTATGTCAAACTCGTAACTCAGATATTCACCTCCACGATCATATCGTAGACATTTTTATCTTCTTGTCACGATGATCTTAAACTTCACTCTCAATTTGCTTGAACTTTTTAAACGATTCAGACTTGTGTTTCATTAAGTAAACATACACTATATCTACTCAAATCATCAGTGAAGGTAAGAAAATAACGATATCCACCGCACGCTACAAGACTCATTGGACTGCATACATCAACATGTATCATTTCCAATAAATCACTTGCCCGCTCCATAAATCCGGAAAACGGGGTCCTTAGTCATCTTGCCCAAGAGGCAGGGTTTGCATGTCTCAACCGATTCGAAATTGAATGAGTCCAAAGATCCATCAACATGGAGTTTCTTTATGCACTTTATACCAATATGACATTTAGCGGCAGTGCCACAAGTATGTGGTACTATCATTATTAACTTTGTATCTTTTGGCATCAATGTTATGAACATGTGTATTACTATGATCAAGATTCAACAAACCATTTCACTGGGTGCATGACCATTGAAGGTATTATTCATGTAAACGGAATAACAATTATTCTCTAACTTAAATGAATAACCGTGTTGCAATAAACACGATCTAATCACGTTCATGCTCAACGCAAAACACCAAATAACATTTATTTAGGTTCGTAACTAATCCCGAAGGTAGAGAGAGCGTGCGATGTCAATCACATCAACCTTGGAAACATTTCCAACACACATCGTCACCTCACCCTTAGCTAGTCTCCGTTTATTCCGTAGCTTTTACTTTGAGTTACTAACATTTAGCAACCGAACCGGTATCCAATACCCAGGTGCTATTAGGAGTACTAGCAAGGTACACATCAATAACACGTATATAAAATACACTTGTGTCGACGTTGCCAGCCTTCTTATCTACCAAGTATCTAGGGTTGTTCCGCTTCAGCGACCGCTCACCTCATAACAGAAGGACTTAGTCTCGGGTTTGGGTTCAACTTTGGGTTGCTTCACTGGAGCAGCAACTGACTTGCCATCCATGAAGTTTCCCTCCTTGCCCTTGCCCTTCTCGAAACTAGTGGTTTTACTAACCATCAACACTTGCTGCTCCTTCTTGATTTCTACCTTCGCGGTGTCAAACATCGCGAATAGCTCAGGGATCATTATTTCTATCCCTGGCATTTTATAGTTCATCACCAAGTTCTAGTAGCTTAGTGACAGTGACTTGGAGAACTATATCAATCACTATCTTATCTGGAAGATCAACTCCCACTCGATTCAAGCGATTGTAGCACCCAGACAATCTGAGCACATGCTTAACGATTGAGCTATTCTCTTTCATCTTGCAGGCAAAGAATCTTGTTGGAGATCTCATATCTCACAACATGGGCACGAGCCTGAGATCCCAAATTCAGCTCTTAGAACATCTCATATGTTCCATGACGTTCAAAACGTTTTGGAGCCTCAATTCTAAGCCGTAATGCATGACGCACTAAACTATCAAGTAGTCATCGGAACGTGCCTGTCAGATGTTCACAACATCTACAGGCGATGCTAGAGGGGGCGGCACACCAAGCGGTGCATTAAGGACATAAGCCTTCTGTATAGCAATGAGGACAATCCTCAAATCACGGACCCAGTCCGCAATATTGCTACCATCATCTTTCAACTCTATTTCTGTAGGAACATATAGAAATTCGAAGGAGCTACAACGTGAGCTAGCAATCTACAACATAATTTTGCAAAGACACTACTGACTATGTTCATGATAATGAGTTCAATTAATCATATTACTTAAGAACTCTCACTCAAATTGACATCCCTCCGGTCATTCGAGTGATACATGATCCAAATTCACCAACTCAAGTCCGACCATCACGTGAGTTGAGGTGGTTTCAATGGTGAACATCATCATGTTGATCATATCTACTATATGACTCATGTTCGACCTTTCGGTCTCTTGTGTTCCAAGGCCATGTCTGTACATGTTAGGCTCGTCAAGTTTAACCCGAGTGTTCTGCATGTGCAACACTGGCTTGCACCCGTTGTATGTGAACGTAGAGTCTATCACACCCGATCATCACGTGGTGTCTCGACATGATGAACTTTCGCAACGGTGCACACTCGGGGAGAACACAATTTATCTTGAAATTAAGTGAGGGATCACCTTATAATGTTATCGTCGTCCTAAGCAAAAAAAGGTGCATAAACGGATTAACATCACATGTAAATCATAAGTGACATGATATGGCCATGAACTTGTGCTTTTGATCTCCATCTTGAAAGCACCGGCATGATCTCATCACCGGCATGACACCATGATCTCCATCATCTTGATCTCCATCAACGTGTCGCCATCGGGTTTGTCACGCCCACCATGCTTCTACTACTATTGCTACCGTTTAGTGATAAAGTAAAGCATTACGTAGCGCTTAAGGATTGACACGCGGGTCATACAATAATTAAAGACAACCCTATGGCTCCTACCGGTTGCCGTCTTCATCGATATGCAAGTCATGATATTCTATACAACACATGATCATGTCATACATCACATATATCTCATCATGTAATTGGCCATATCACATCACAACATACCCTGCAAAAACAAGTTAGACGTCCTCTAATTGTTGTTGCATGTTTTACGTGGCTGCTACGGGTATCTAGCAAGAACAATTCTCACCTATGCATAAACCACAACGGTGATACATAAGTTGCTTTTCAACCTTCTCAAGGACCGCCTTAGTCGAATCCGATCCAACTAAAGTAGGAGAAACAGACACCCGCCAGCCATCTTTGTGCAACAAAGCTACACGTTAGTCAATGGAACCGGTCTCCCGTTAGCGTACGAGTAAGGTTGGTCCGGGCCGCTTCATCCTACAATACCGCTAAACCAAAACACGACCAAGGGAGGAAGCAATCTAAGCATCAACGCCCACAAACTCTTTGTGTTCTACTCGAGATCTCATCTACACATAGACCTAGCTCACGATGCCATTGCAGGGGAACGTTGCATGGGAAACAAAAAAATTCCTACGCACAGGCAAGATCTATCCATGGTGATGAGCATCTACGAGAGGGAGAATGGATCTACATACCCTTGTAGATCGCTAAGCGGGAAGCGTTAAGAAACGCGGTTGGTGTAGTCGAACGTCTTCGCGATCCAAATCGCCGAGCATCCCGCGATCTCATCACGATCCATCCCGTGATCCAATCACGATCCGCCCCCCGAACTCATCACGATCCGTCCCGCGATCTCATCACGATCCGTCTCGTGATCTTGATCATGGTCCTTCCGATCTAGCACCGAACGGACGGCACCTCCGCGTTCAGCACACGTACAGCTCGATGACGATCTCCGCCTTCTTGATCCAGCAAGAGGGAGCGGAGAGGTAGATGAGTTCTCCGGCAGCGCGACGGCGTTGCGGCGATGGTGGTGGAGCTATTCCAGCAGGGCTTCGCCTAAGCACCGCTGAAAACCGATCTAGAGAGAAACTGCGATCTAGAGGAGAGGTAGCACGTGGCTATTAGGGTTAGCTTTTTCCTCTAAATCCTGTAGTATATATAGGAGGGAGGGGGGGAGGAGGCAGCCTCAAACCCTCAAGGTTTGGTCGAAATTGGAGGTGGAGGAGTCCTACTCCAATCCTATTAGGAGTAGGATTCCTCCTTTCCACTTGGAAACTCTTTCCACCTCTCCACCTTTGGATTTTTTCCTTCTCAAACCACTCCAGCCGCATGGGCCCTTAGAGGAGGCTTCAGCCAGCCCACCAGGGGCTAGTTTACCTCCTCCCAGAGCCCATGTAGCCTCTTGTGTCGAAATATCTCTCCCGATGGTCCCCGGTACACTACCGACACTCCCGGTACACTACCGATGAGCTCGAAACTTTTCCGGCAACGAAAACAGGACTTCCTATATATCAATCTTTACCTACGGACCATTCCGGAGCTCCTCGTGACATCCGGGATCTCATCCAGGACTCCGAACAACCTTCAGTCACCACCATACATAACTCTATACTATCGAAATGTCACTGAACCTTAAGTGTGCAAACCCTACGGGTTCGAGAACTATGTAGACATGACTGAGACACCTCTACGGTCAATAACCAATAGCGGGACCTAGATGCCCATACTGGTTCCTACATATTCTACGAAGATCTTTATCGGTCGAACCTCTTTGTCAAGGATTCAGTTAATCCCGTATGATATTCCCTTTGTTCTTTGATATGTTACTTGCCCGAGATTCGATCATCGGTATCTCCATACCTAGTTCAACCTCGTTACCGGCAAGTCTCTTTACTCGTTTCGTAATACAAGATCCCGTGACTAACACTTAGTCACATTGCTTGCAAGCCTTATTGTGATGTTGTATTACCGAGTGGGCCCTGAGATACCTCTCCGTCACACGGAGTAACAAATTCCAGTCTTGATCCATGCCAACCCAACAGACACCCTCAGAGATACATGTAGAGCACCTTTATAGTCACCCAGTTACGTTGCGACATTTGATACCCACAAGGTACTCCTCCGGTGTCAGTGAGTTGCATGATCTCATGGTCATAGAAACAAATACTTGACATGCAGAAAACAGTAGCAATAAACTGACACGATCATATGCTACGTTTGTAGTTTGGGTCTTGTTCATCACATCATTCTCCTAATGACGTGATCCCGTTATCAAATGACATATCATGTCCATGACTAGGAAACCATAGCCATCTTTGATCAACGAGCTAGTCTATTAGAGGCATACTAGGGACATGGTGTTGTCAATGTATCCACACATGTATTTGAGTTTCCGATCAACACAATTATAGCATGGATAATAAACGATTATCATGAACAAGGAAATATGATAATAACGAATTTATTATTTCCTCTAGGGCATATTTCCAACAACTTTTCCACGAGACCACGCATTGTCCTATGTAATTACTGTTGTAGGGTCGTGATGGAGTACTGTTGTAGCGTTTGTCTACGGTGTGGATTAGCAATGTGTCATCTTCAAACTTAACTTCAGGAGTTCGAGGTCATTGTCTCTTTGCATGTAGGCCGCTCACAGAGGATATTTCGATCCAAATCAATCATGGAACTCAGATCTAATTACTCTCTCAACATTCCAACCCAGTCATTTCGTATTCCTAGCTGCGATTAAACACCAGCTGACCTGACCTGATGTATGCATGCATTGCACTTGCAGCGGTGGTCGGCCCGGAGTTCGTCACGCGGGACGTGACGTTCGAGAACATGGCGGGGCCGGAGAAGCACCAGGTGGTGGCATTGAAGTGTGACTTGGACCTCTCCGTCTTGTACCGTTGCACCTTCGAGGGCCACCGGGACACGTTGCACGTGCGCTCACTTTATTAGTTCCTCGATACCGTCGACTTTGTCTTTGGCAATGTCGCAGCCGTCTTCCAGAACCACCTCCTCCTCGCCCGCACGCCATTGTTGGGCCAGAAGAACAATGTCATGACCCAGGGCTGGGTCAACGACACCATGTACTCAAGCTTGGCCTTCCACTTCTGCAACATTTCCATGCATGACGACTTGCTCCGCGCGCAGGCCAACTGGGCCGACAAGGTTACCACCTCACAACCTTCCTAGGGCATCCATGGAAGGCGTACTCATGGGTGGTGTTCATGCAGTCCTACATCTGTGTCGTGGTGCGCCCCGAGGGGTGGATTACGTTGGACCATAACTAGATCACGTTTAGCACACTCTACTTTGGGGAGTACATGAACATAGGCCCTAGTGCCAACGTAGGCAACAGGGTGAGGTGGTCTGACTACCACATGAATATGAGCCAGACCGAGGCTAGTAACTTTACCGTGGCGCAACTCATCAACAACATGTGGATGCCGACCACGGGCGTCACGTTCATGCCTGGACTGGTCGCGTCTTGATCGATCGGCTGACGAGTCTATCCAGAGCCGGTCCAAAGTGTTTCTCGGCACGGGGAGATGTGAAACAATTCTCTTTCATACTAGACTTTTATATTTATTTTAAACTAAGTCTACCACATTACAATTGTAACTAATATTACTTTGGTACGTAACTATATAAGAATATTTCCATATAGTATTCATTGGTATACCATTGTAATGTATATCATTGAAAATATATTCTACAAAATGAAAATTTTATGATGCACCAATTGTTTTTCTTTATTGTTAAAACAATCTTTAAAATTTACTTTCTAATATTGCACGAATGATATAGTTTTTACACATTTGCATATCTACGCGTGTTTTCATATATATATTTAAATATTATTGGATATTATGGTAGAGATTTTTAAATTGTATACACACTAACAAATATTTTAATAGTGGTTTCTAGTGTATATTAGGCATGCATATTCACGGAAACTTCTATTGCATAAAAGATGCGACTTGCAAATTGGTTCAGTAATAAAATCACCGAAGAACCAAAAATGTTGTTGATTTTACTTTTTTGTATGACTTGATTACCTAATATGCTTGTCAAGATTCACTTGATTTGATTTGGTGCAAATGAGATGTCCTACATGTTTATCAAATTAAATTTGTGCGTCGGTTTAAATATTGAAATCTCGTTATCATAATTTTCATTATGATACTAAGACGTCCATCATAAAGCGAGACTAGTGTATTTGAACTCAACTTTGCCAGTCGGATTGGTTTGCCTATGCATGGTATAACTTACTAGTATGTGATGTGAACTTACGCTTCTACAACTTGAAGCTCTATTTTATCCATTTGATAATCTTTCAGATGTAAAGTGTACTTATATAGTGTTTACTAGTATAAGTTTTAGTCGAGTCCCCTCTTTGGGAACGGGGCAGTCGCCCCTTTTGCCGGCCTGTCGAAGTACTATGGATGGAAGAAAGGTCCTATCGGAATGAACTTAACTTAGGGGTGGTCGTTGTTCTTGAATGGGTCAAGATAGATTAAGGATTGTGTATGAATGAATTGGCAGTATTGCTATTTTTTAGGTACCCGATATATTTTGTTGTGTCGGTCATCTCGTCGGAGAAGAAAGCGACCTCGCCAAAGAAGAACCAGCACCACTATGTCTCTTAGGGAAGGCATGGCCTCACTATGTATATTAGGGGGAAGCCACAACTCCATTATCTATCTTAAGGGTGGATGGGGGATGGTGCGGGGGATCGCCAAGGTTGTTTACCAATGGTGCATGGCTTAAAAGGATGGTTGCGGCGGCATAAAACAAAGGCTATGGGGGAGGTTGAGAGCAGGGCAGGGCAACGCGTGTTGGAAATATGCCCTAAAGGCAATAATAAATTGGTTATTATCACATTTCCTTGTTCATGATAATCGTTTATTATCCATGCTATAATTGTGTTGATCAGAAACTCAGATACATATGTGGATACATAGACAACACCATGTCCCTAGTATGCCTCTAATAGACTAGCTCGTTGATCAAAGATGGCTATGGTTTCCTAGTCATGGACATGAGATGTCATTTGATAACGGGATCACATCATTAGGAGAATGATGTGATGGACAAGACCCAAACTACAAACGTAGCATATGATCATGTCAGTTTATTGGTACTGTTTTCTGCATGTCAAGTATTTGTTCCTATGACCATGAGATCATGCAACTCACTAACACTGGAGGAGTACCTTGTGTGTATCAAACTTCCCAACGTAACTCGGTGACTATAAAGGTGCTCTACAGGTATCTCCAAGGGTGTCTGTTGGGTTGGCATGGATCAAGACTGGGATTTGTTACTCCGTGTGACAGAGAGGTATCTCAGGGCCCACTCGGTAATACAACATCACAATAAGCCTTGCAAGCAATGTGACTAAGTGTTAGTCACGGGATCTTGTATTACAGAACGAGTAAAGAGACTTGCCGGTAACGAGGTTGAACTGGGTATGGAGATACCGACGATCGAATCTCGGGCAAGTAACATACCGAAGAACAAAGGGAACATCATACGGGATTAACTGAATCCTTGACATAGAGGTTCGACTGATAAAGATCTTCATAGAATATGTAGAAACCAATATGGGAATCCAGGTCCTGCTATTGGTTATTGACCGTAGAGGTGTCTCGGTCATGTCTACATAGTTCTCGAACCCATAGGGTCTGCACACTTAAGGTTCGGTGACGTTTCGGTAGTATAAAGTTATGTATGGTGGTGACCGAAGGTTGTTCGGAGTCCTAGATGAGATCCCGGACGTCACGAGGAGCTCCGGAATGGTCCGGAGGTAAAGATTGATATATAGGAAATCCTGTTTTGGTCGTCAGAAAAGTTTCGGGCTCATCGGTAGTGTACCGGGAGTGCCGGTAGTGTACCGGGGGACCATCGGGAGAGGTATTTCGACCCAAGAGGCTACATGGGGTGTGGAAGGAGGTAAACCAGCCCCTGATGGGCTGGCCGAAGCCTCCTCTAAGGGCCCATGTGGCTGGAGTGGTTTGAGAAGGAAAAAAATTCAAAGGTGGAGAGGTGTAAAGAGTTTCCAAGTGGAAAGGAGGAATCCTACTCCTAATAGGATTGGAGTAGGACTCCTCCACCTCCAATTTCGACCAAACCTTGTGGGTTTGAGGCTGCCTCCTCCCCTCCCTCCCTCCTATATATACTAGAGGATTTAGAGGAAAAAGCTAACCCTAATAGCCACGTGCTACCTCTCCTCTAGATCGCAGTTTCTCCTCTAGATCGATTTTCAGCGGTGCTTAGGCGAAGCCCTGCTGGAATAGCTCCACCACCATCGCCGCAACGCCGTCGCGCTGTCAGAGAACTCATCTACCTCTCCGCTCCCTCTTGCTGGATCAAGAAGACGAAGATCATCATCGAGCTGTACGTCTGCTGAATGCGGAGGTGCCGTCTGTTCGGCGCTAGATCTGAAGGACCGTGATCAAGATCGCAAGACGGATCGTGATGAGATCGCGGGAGGGATCGTGATGAGTTCGCGGGACGGATCGTGATTGGATCGCGGGACGGATCGTGATGAGATCGCGGGATGCTCGGCGATTTGGATCACGAAGACGTTCGACTACACCAACCGCGTTTCTTAATGCTTCCCGCTTAGCGATCTACAAGGGTATGTAGATCCACTCTCCCTCTCGTAGATGCTCATCATCATTGATAGATCTTGCGTGTACGTAGGGAATTTTTTGTTTCCCATGCAACGTTCCCCAACAACGCGGTGGTTTGAACTACACAAACTGGCTTACTTTAGTTTAGCACAATGCATTTCATGTGCAAAAGTTTGTGTCCTCACTAAATGTATCTTGGGTGTAGGTTGTGCAAAAGGGAGTTGTTCGCATAAACTTATACTTATCTTGGATTTATCATCTTGGATTCGTTATGACCAAATAGTTTTCTGAATCTTCGAAAATATATACTTCAAGGATATTGCTTCTGTGATGCAGGTTTTAGAACAGACCTAGCAATTGCTTCATCTGTTTTGGACATGAAGTTGTTGAACTGGCAATTCTGGTTCATGCTACTTTTTTTTCTCTTGAGTGCAGTACTTCCAAATGGCTTATTCAGACGACCCAACAGGATTACGATGTGTACTACAGTACCTCACAGAAGCCTATGGGGGCCTTCCCATTTGTGTGCAAGAGAATGGGAAATTGATCTACTGATTGGTCACGCCGATCTCCAAATTTTTGGTTCAGTTGCCATCTAAAATTAGTCAATTCGGTAAATATGATATAGTTTTCATGATATTTCTTCATGCAAGGCATCCACGAATGACCTTACCAATGACATCGAAAGGGTGGAATAATTGAAGACCTACATAGGGAGCACACTGGATGCATTAAGGTTAGTTACTCAAACAAATTCCACCAAGAATTATTGTGAAACCTTCGGAGTTTAGTTACCATGATGCAGTTTTGCTCCGCAGTTATTCTGGACTCGACAACGGTGACGTTTAGCGTCATTCTCCCTTTTGGAAGCCTTGTCATGGAGCTTAAGTGTTTTAGGGCTTTGCATGGTGTTGTGCTCAGTTATTCATGTACTCTTTTTCGGTAGCGTAGTCACGGGCGTCCTACATGGTCCGATTATCCTAGGATCAACATTATATGAGGTTAGCAACTCCTTGTATCGTTCGGCTGTGTACTTTGTTCGGTTGTTGCTTTATATATAAAGCAAGACGAAAGCCTGTTTCGAACACAATTGTACAACAGTTATATCTGAAGACAATTGGATAACGATGATGTTTAGCTGTTGCAGTCTTTTTAAAGGATACACATTAAGAGTCAGCCAGACAATTCTATAGCACTAAACGTAATGGTTAAAACGATCCGCGTCATGGTAGAAATAATAAGATACATTGCTTACAACCCATTGTGCATATTTTGTTCTTCTTGAAACGCATGAATAAAGAAAGCAAGAAGACTGGTCCATGGAGCCCAACATATTTAAACATACCATTCATCTATTGTATAAGGAAACTATCTATCGCCAAATACATGTAGGAAAGGGATGGTATAACAAAATAGTATAATATCTCAACTCTTACAAAAGAGATATATATCAAGGACATACATATTCTGTAGTAACACAACCATGCATATCAACGATAAATATTCTCGAGATCAAAGCTTGTTACAAAGAATTTTTCCCTAGTGACCAGTAAAAAGCCATAAAAGCAAGCTTTATTAGATTAGATTGCGTCACAAACCATCTATCATGCGTCCACCATTGACATCATCTCTTTGTGGATTAGAACCCACGCTTCATTTAAAATCTATATGTATATCTATATCTATATGTTTACCTCTATATACCTGATAATAAAGGGGCTAATGTTTCTGGCGGTACGTCACATAAATTGTCCTCAAAGTTATAAAATACTATCCATCAATGCCACCTATAAGTGTTAAAAAAGTTTGACACAACGGAATCCCCGCCTGGGCCGCCTCTTGCAGTAGAGAGCTCCTATACTGAACTCTACGCGCTGGGAGAAGACGCATTGCACCTGTTTAGGCCGGCCCAGGTCCGGCTGCATGTTATTTAAATTTCTTTTTTTTCTTATTCTCTGTTTCCATATTTTCTACTTTATATAATTTGAGGCTTCAAAAAAGTTGTGAAAATTTAAAATAGTGATATTTTCGAACTAAAATATTTCATATCTGATACAATGTTTGTGGATAAAAAAATTGAAATTTTGAAAAACTATTCAGGAAAAAAATGTTTATGATTTTTTTTCAAATTTTAGTGTATAAATTTATTTAAATTAACAAATTTTCGACAATTCAAAAAATGTTCATGAATGGAAAATATCTAAAAAATTCAAACACTCTTCGTGACTTACAAAATAATTTGTTCATTCATAAAATGTTCACTGATTCAGAAAATAATCATGCATTTCAATCATTGTTTGCTAAATAAAATATATGTCCATGAATTTCAAAATTTGTTCCACCTATTTCCCAAAAGATGTTCGTCCATTCTAGAAATGTTTGTCGCTTCAAGAAAATTGTTTAAAAATGTTCACGATTTTGAACATATGTTTGCATACAGTATAAACTGTTGATGATTTCAGGAAATGATTCGATTTTGGAAAATGATAGAAAATTGGAAAAGTGTTCATGAATTTAAAAAATGTTCATGATTTCAAATATGTGCATGAGTTTAAAAAATGTTCATGATTTCAAAAATTCATCATGATTTCACAAATTGAGAGAGATAGTATATCTCGGTGATGCAGCAAAATGTGGACATGACATTGGAGATTATGAACTTTTTTCTCCCGTTACGATGCGCGTGCCCTTTTGCTAGTAATAATAACGTCATTAGTGCTTCTATATACCTAATAAATGAGCTAATGCTTCTGGCGGTACGTTAGTGAAATTGTCCTTAAAGTTACAAAATATTACCCACCAGTGCCACCTATAAGTGTTGAATCCCTTGGTCTGGCCCATGCAGTAGAGAGCTTCTCTACCGCGCTCTAGGCGTTGGCAGACGATGCATCACACCTGTTTTGACGCGCCCATGTCTGAACGGCATGTTTTCTAAATTTCGTTTCTATTCTTTTATTTTTCTTCTCATTTTTTTATAATATATATAATTTGGGGCTTCAAAAAAGATAGGAAAATAAAATTTTGATATTTTCAAAATAAATTATTAATACATCATAAAATATTTGTGGATTAATTTTGTTTGGAAATTTTGAAAAACATTATTCGAGAATAGAAATGTTCATGATTTGTTTCTAAACGTGTCGGTAATAAATTTATTGAAATGTCACAAAATTTTGCCAAGTCAAAAAATGTTCGTACATGGAAAATATCTTACAAATTCAAAAACTGTCGTGTCATACAAAATAATTTATTCATTCATAAATTGTTCGCTGATTCAGAAAATGATCATGCGTTTCAAACAATATTTGTTATATAAAATATGTTCATTAAATAAATAAATGTTCATGAATTTCAAAAATTATTCCACCAATTACTAAAAAGATGTTTTTCGATTCTAGATTTTTGTCGCTTCAAGAAAATTGTTTAAAAAATATTCAAATTTTTTTAAATATGTTTGCACATAGTATAAAATGTTCATGAATTCAGAAATTTTTATGATTTTTAGAAAATATTGGATAATTGGAAAAAGTGTCCGTGAATTTGAAAAACTGTTTATGATTTCAAATATATGCATGAGTTTAAAAAAATGTTCATGATTTCATGAAATTGAGAGTGATAGCGTATCTGAGTGATGTAGCAAAATATGGTGAGGACGATTGGAGATTATGAACTTTTTTCTCCCGTCTATAACGCACAAACCCTTTTGCTAGTAAGTCGTAAAACAATAAAATTATACTAATGATGCATATATCCTTCGTTCTGGACCAAAAGTAATTCTCTTTCAATCCAAGCCATCCAAAGGAATACTTAACATCAATTAGTTGCATAGAGTACGATAATTTAGATTGATACAAATCAATATACTCCCTCCATCCCCTAATTCTTGTTGCACGCGCAGTTCATTGAAAAGTTTGCAAAAAGAGCATCATATTTATCGAATTTTCTCAAAAAAGTCCCTCCTTGCCGTCTTCTTCCTCCGTTGTCGCCCGCGCATCGCCAGGGGCCGGCGCCGCCCAGTTTCGCGGTTCGCAGCTGACAGGATGTGCTCCGTCGCCTTAGCCAAGTACCTCCTCCACCGCCACCGTAGCCAAGTACCGCCTCCGCCGCCGCAGCCCAGACCGGCGCCGCCGGATCCCTTCCCGCTGCGATTACCTGCCGGCGTCGGAACCTCCCGCCACGTCCTCAATGATCCGGTGGACACGGGGTCGGGAGCTTCCTTCTCGATCTCCCGCGCGAGTCCGTGCTGCTCCTTCTCCCCTGCCCGCGCGCCCGTGCGGCTGCTTCCCCCTGCCGCTGGTGGAGCTCCTCTACCCGTACTGCTGCTGCTCGTCTGCCCATGCTGCTGCTGCTGCTCCTCTGCTCGAGCCTCTGCTGCTGCTCCTCTGCTCGAGGTGCTGCTGCTGCTCTTCCCGTGCTGCTGCTGCTCCTCTGCACTCTGAAGAAGGTACTCCATTAGAGTACTGCTACCTGAAAATTAGTGAAATTAACTTATTGTTAACTGAATCATGACAATGTCAATCATGGAGGAGTACATGCATGTTATACAGAAACTAGTGCTGATCATTGTGAACAGAATCATGGATTGTTGTTAACTGAAAATTATTGAAGAAACTGCTGTTGATCATGAATTACTGTTAATTAAAAGTTTTCAGTTAATAGCAAGGCCTTGAGTAAAGCTAACAACATGTTGATCCACTAACAACAAGTCTAAAGTTTCTAGTAAACTGAACATTAACACTTGGTAAATCTGTAACAAGAGTACAACAAAATTCAGAACTGTGACAATTTTCAACAGAACAATTATGATCCATTTTCCTATTCCAAATAATTTTCAGCAGAACAATTATGATTCATTTTCCTATTTCAAACAAATTTCAGCAGAGCGATTTGTAGAGCCAATTTTCCTATTTATAGGAACCTGAAAATATGACAGGACCAGTTTTTAATCTACAAGAATAACTGAATTTCTAGCTGACACAGAAATCTATAGTACACTGACTAACTACACATTTGGTCAGATTTTGTAAATTTTGTAAATGGTCACATTAACTGTAGTACTTCATTGTTAGGTTTCTGAAATTTCAGTAAAGAAAATTTCATGATAAAAACTGAAGATTTCTGAACACTTCTGAATGAGCATTTGTTATGACAAGATTTACTAATTCAATCTTTAGCAAAGATTGAATATACAAATTCAGTTTTTAGGAAAGACAAGATTTCAGTAAATTCTATTGTTGCTCCAAAGAGTAGAATCATATCATGAAAAAACATCTTGAGCATATTATGGTAAACAGTAATCTGCTGGATTGATGAACAATAAGCAGTTAGACATACAAGCAATCTGCTGGATTGTAGAAAGACAAGATTAAGTCCAAAATAAACAGTAGTCCGTGTAGCAAGTCAAGCACACAAGCAATTTGCTAGATTGATGAACAATAAAATTAAACATACTCTGTGATACAGTAGTATGTATAGCAAAAAGCTCTCTCTTTCTCTCAACTGCAGGCAGCCCATGAGCAGCAGCAAGCAGAGCAAGTAGCAGCGGCAAGCAACAGTAAGCAGAAAAAGCGGCCAGCAGCAGCAAGCTCGTTGCCTAGCCATGTTGGCCCCGGACCCAAATGGTTACAATCATATCCAGCGACGGCCAGAACAAGAAAAATGAAGGACTACAGGACAGGGGCGGCTTTTCACCCTGCTGCTCATGGCGAGGTCGTACATAGCAGGGAGGCGAGAGGACAGGCGACAGCGACTTCCGGCGGGTGGTTGGGATCCGGCGTGTATGGCCTCTCCGACGACGTATACAGCCTCGCCGACGGCGTATTGGCGACTCGTCGACTTCTTTGGATCGAAAGCAGATAATTTTTGGTGACGAAACGGAGCACAGCGCCCGGCGGTGGATACCTGAAGCAGAGATCGGCAGCGGAGAGGCAAAGCGTAACGCCGCAGTAGCGGCCCTAAGCAGAGCGCGGCGGTAGCGGCCCGAAGCAGCGCGCGGCGGTGGCGAGCCGGAGCAAAGCGGCGGGAGCAGGAGCCAGCGAGCGACAGAAGTATCAGCCAGACGGACAGGTTGGACCGCGGGTTGTGTCCAAAAAGAGTAAGGGTTTTTCTGTAAAATTGATAGTGCGACAAGAATTACGGGACTAGTATATATTCATTGGACCCATCAACTTCCATTATACACGCATAAATGAATTTTATCTTTGACCACTGATTTAGGTTTGTCCTATGCAAATAACATAATTATAATTTTCATTAAATCTATTTCTCAACACATTTTCATTATGCTTTACAAAAATGTAATGGCCAAAGTGCTCTTTTTTGACTTGCAAGGCAGAGGACCGATTTCATTAAGAGAGGAAGAAAAAACTTAATAATAAAGGGAAAAATAAATACAACTACCTACCACAAAACATAACACATGTACCTTACACTGCCTCCTTCCGAAGTGATTGTGAGCGAGGTCTTCGAAAACAACTTCAAGAAGGAAAGTAACATCAATTGACGCCGTCGTTGTCGGCACCGACCCCCGTTGACCAGAAGCTTTCACCCCGACTCACACATGACCGCTCCACCGAAGCCAGGGAATGGTCCAGCCTAGCTAGCAACCTCCATGACCACTTCCTGCCCCCACCAGGCATGGCCCGTTGGCGAGGAAGAGCTCTTCTACAGTACCTCCAAAAAACAGAAAGACGCCCGCAAGTGCCAACATCGGCTGCATAGAACCCCCCCCCCCCCCTTACTATGTAACGTATCTATTTAAAAAAGGTGACCATGATAGAGCATATGTACATAAATCACCTAATAATAAAGCGCGGACAATTTCTGGTCGTCCATCTAAAAACATACCCCTAAAGTTGCTATAAATTATCTACTATGCCAACAATAAGTGAAGAAAACGATTTATTTTTCTTTCCAAAGTCGCGTCATGCTACATTGTTTTATAGAAGTAATACTGATAAAAACCATAGACACACAAGCAGCAGAGTGGCTAGCGCCTCATGCTTCTAGCGTTTTTCCCTTCCTTTTCTCGTGCAAATCCTCCCGACATAAATGTTCATGGCCCGGCCCATGTGCGGGGCTTGACTCCCCTATTTTTTTTCATTTTGTTTTTTTGTCTTTTCTTTATCATTCTGTTTTCTTTCTTGTTTCAACCAATTCGGGATTTTTAAGTTTTCAAAAACATGTTCGAGAAATCATAAAATGTATGTGAATTACCTTTTCCCCTTCCTTTTCTCACGCAAATCCTCCCCACATAAACGTTCATGGGCCGGCCCAGTTACGGGGCTTGACTCCCCTATTTTTTCATTTTTTTTGTCTTTTCTTTTATCATTCTATTTTCTTCTTTCAACCAATTAGGAATTTTTAAAATTTGAAAAGTGTGAGTTTTCAAAAACATGCTCGAGAAATCATAAAACATATTAGAATTCAAAAAATGTTAAGGAAATCATAATTTTTTGTGGATTAAAAAATGTTGGTGCTTTTGCAACACTTTTCACCAATTATAAAAAATATTCGTGATTTGAAAAAAGTGGTCAGGAAATAAAACCATGTTCATTATTTTGAAAAATTGACAGTGTATTCAAAACATATTAAGAAATCTGAAAACAAATGTCCATGAAATTTTAGAAAATGTTCACATAAATTTAAAAACACAAAATTTTAAAATTTGTTCGGAACAAATTTTAAAACAGCTCATCGATTCAAAAACTGATTGTTGAGTAACAAATGTTCATGAATTCGAAAATTGTTAATGCATTTCAAAAAATGTTATATTTTTTAAAAAAAAATAAACAATGTTTGTTGATGTGAAAAACCGTTCACCAATTCAAAAACAAATTATGTGTAGGATTGATTTGTTTTTCGAAAGTCTTTATATGTCTAGGCTTTGGGAGTAGTTCGTGGTCGATGAGATTTTTTTTAGTTTTAAACATTTCCTTGTGCAACGTAATGAATAGTGTGGTGGGCAGTGACAAGCTAATAGCCTTGGGATTTACCATGTCGAAAGCATTGTGATCACGTGGACATCATACCATCATCAACGAGGGTGAGAAGAAAAATAACAGGCAACATGGTGAGCCCCTGTATTAATCGAAGACGCACATATGTCAGGGTATTGAGTCATACTATTTATTTAGCTAGCACATAATTTATTTGTTTCCCGTTGCAACCGCACCATCATATTTGCTAGTCCCTTCTAATCTCCCACAAACGCGCCCTGGATTTCGATGTGGGGCCGCCATAATAACCAACCAAAAGATGCCACGTCACCCCGTGAGTTAATACGGTAGTAGCAAAGCTCACCAAAGAGTGGGCACCCATAGGAAGTCTTGTCCTGTTCTTGTTTTTTCTCTTCGGAAGACTTTTCCTGGTTGATGTATATTTTGAAATCTATATTCCAAAACGTGCTCTGGTAAAATCCAGACAGCACAATAGTGAGCAGAGTCTCAATTCCAATTCCGGCGAATTCCATTCACTCTGTAGCGACTTTTGCAGTCCGGTGTTCGTCATCGTCGGCTGATCTCTCAGCCAGTATCTTCTTCACCTTGGCATCATCAAGGTAGTGCTGGTAGATGTAGGACAAGAACCCCCAGACCGCGACGAGCATCGCTAGCACCTTCACCCCGTCCATCCGGTCGCCGAGGAAGATCACGGCGATGATGGGCGACAGCGGCAGCCCCACGGTGCTGATCACGTTGGTGAAGAGCGACGACACCGCCGCGACGAGCCCCATCAGGCCCATGGTGGTCAGCTGCCACGATATGGCCGTCCAGACCAGCGTCATCCCGTAGGCCGCCCTGCCCTTCCTGTACCCGGCCATCTCGCCGTGCAGGGCGCTCCACTCCCCGGAGATGAACAGCCCGGCCACCGACACCACGGCCGCCGCGGTGTTGCTCCAGAACTGCATCTCCATCACGTCGTAGAAGGTGTCGCTCCTGAGCACCTTGTCGAAGGTCAGCTGCATCAGGGACAGGATCAGGGAGAAGAGCGCCGACGCTGACAGCGTCAACACGAAGCCCAGTGGGAACTTCCCCGGTGGAACGCTGCTGTTGGTCCCGTCAGAGCCGTGGCTCACGCCGACGAGCGCCGCGGAGAAGGTGAGCAGCACGACGGAGTTAAGGATGAGCGCGGTGAACTTCTGCTTGTTGAGGAAGTAGGAGAAGACGGCGTTGAAGGATAGCTGCGTCGCGCAGATGAGCGAGTAGGTCGACAGCGGCAGGTAGAGGAGCGCGTAGGAGTACATCAGGTTGTCGCCGGCGAGGAGGATCCCCAGGCCGGCGTAGATGGCCGAGATCTTGAGGAGCGGCGGCCGCGTCACCGCGGTCGTGGTGGACTTTGGGCGGCACCGGAAGTAGAGGAGCAGCGGGATGGCGAGGGGCGTGCCGCAGGACTGAACCACGGTGGCGATCCAAAAGCTGCCGCCGCCCTGGTCGTAGTAGATCCTGCCGAGGAGGTTCGCCACGCTCTGCCCGGCGAGCACGAGCACGATGTTGACGAGAACCACCACCCACCATTGTACGCGCTCCGACATCGACGGTGGCGCCGGGGCCGTGGTCGCCGGAGACGTGCCATTGTCAGCTACGCCTTGAGCTTCTTCATCACCTCGTGTGCCTGCATCGCCGGCCGATTAGTCCGGTTAATCGATCCAGCCTGCAATCTGCTCACCACATGAAAATTTCAGCATCAAGAATACAAGATGGAGATCGAGAGAGACCAGCGATCTGTAGATGAATTTCACCAGCATCGCCCATATCGATGGATGTCACGAGGATACGCAGAGAGTTCTCTGTTATCCTGCAAACCCGAAGTCTTGAAAAGGATACGCAAGAAGAAGATAGCAACCGGGACAGGGGAATAATCTGATCCAATTGCACCCGGATGCGTGTCGTCTTCGTCCTCCTGCCGTTGAAATAGGAGACCACCGTCGATCGAGTAATAACTGATAAGGCGGACAACAATGGCGCTAGCTAGCTAGGGTCTAAATCTGCGGTCAACATTAGCTTGACATAGCTAAGAGCATGGTTAATAGTATAGCCAGCAGCTGGCTATAAATCATTGTCATGTTATCTATAGCTCATTTTATAGTCAACATGTACAATAGTTGATTAAAAGGATGTACTAAATTTATATTATGTGGCCTACCTTTCGCTCTCACAAAGTGAAGCACGTGCTAGAACTGGCTCTTCACGAAAAGTCCGCTTACCTTCTCTCTTCTCTTCTCTTTTCTCCAACTAAACAATAATATATTAGTTTATTTTTTGCAATCCGCTGACTTAGCATTATTGTATTAGCTCTAAACACCGCACCGTTGAGCAACGCCTCTGTCATGAGTCAAATTTCCCGGCTCCTTGGAGAAAAAAGAATCCGAATGGCGCCAGCGTTGAGCACTCTGCCGTTGATCGTTTGGTGAATCCACACACGAATCAGACTTTATCTCCAGTTTAACGATGCTGTCCTCCCACCCTGACAGTTAATACATCCGGGATCTGACAGGAACCAAGATTCCAAGGAAGTGTTTTAAAATCTCACCCCCCCGCCCTCCCCTACTAGGCCCACATTTCGCCACGTCAATTTGTAGCCTTTCCATAACGGATTATAGCCTTGTTTGGTTCAGATTTGATTGGGATCAAATTATCAATTTATTCAGCTTTGACAGGATTTGGATCACCCGTAGATTCGCTTCACTTGCAAAGCTGATTCGCATAATCAGCTTCATCACCGAGGGCCTTTTTGATTCGTAGGATTCTCAAAACAAATGAATAAGAAAAATGCAGGAATGGGATGACATGTCCTATAGTACCCTATATAATTTGAAAGAACATTTGATAGCGCAAGAAAAACAGAGGAATTCTATAAAAAGGTTTGAATGAATGGAATTTCCTTTAAATTGTAGTACAAATGGGTCCTATGAAAAAATTCTTAAGGATGTCAATCCTATGAATCAAACGACCATCAAAAGAAAAATTTCTAAGAGTCCAAATCCTCTAAAAATCCTAGGCAATTCCTTCGAATTAAAGGAGCCCTAACGTACACTTTAAAGTGTTTCAGCAAACCTAAATGATAACGTCCACACGTATGGCACGAGACAACATGATCGACACATCTCTATAATCATTCATCTTGCCACGTCAAACATATGACATCAGCGACATCCTTTTGATTTTTAGACTTAAAAATGTTTTATTTCTTAGATAAAAAATTAATTAAAAATTCGTTTTCATCATTAAATCCGTCTCAACGAAATCTTTAAAACTAGATCTCATATTGATATGTTTTGACGACTTTCTTTTGGCCTACAAGTTGCCACATGTTTACACTGAAATTGCCATAGGGTTTACAATAAATTTATCATGACATGTTTCATCTAGTTTTTTCTTCTAGATTTAAAGCTAGTATTGTATTTCAACTACTTTTTATGGCAATTTTTATTAATTAGCCATGGAAAAAATTAGTAATTAACCACGACAAATTTAATTTATGGATCATGGCAACTTTTGGTAATTCATCATGATAAATTGAATTTATAGATCATGGCAATTGTAGTATTTTAATCATGACAATTCTAGTATTTTAAACATGAAAAACATTTTTTGTATGAACCATGGCAAATTTTAGTACATGCATAATGACAAATTTAAGTAATTCACCATGGCAATTGTAGTTTATGATTCATGGCAAATTTGGGCCGGTGACCATGCATTTTTAAAATAATTGATGACATATTTCTTTTTTACTTATGAACCATGTCAACATTATTTCGTGGATCATGACAACTTATAGTAATTCATCATGGCAAGTTTAGTTTGTTAATTTCCTTTTTATAACATGTCAAAGTTTATTTTAAACGTAGAAGAAAAAGTAGTTAAATATATCATGAAAACTCCAGTGTAATCATGATGGGCAATTTATGTGCAATAGACATAGAAATTTTTAACCCAAAAAGTCGTCTAAACATATCAATATGAGACCTAGTTTCGAAGATCTCGTCGCGACGGATTTCATGGTGAAAACGATTTTGTAATCGGATTTTTCATTTAAGAGATAAAACATTTTAATAACTAAAATAACAAAAGATTCATGTTGACATCATCACTTTCGTCACTTGTGCATGCATGCGATGACTTGGCGCACCCTGTGATCATTGAGCATGTGGACCGTTGTTACTCCTACCACACATGTGGACGTTATCGCGACCCTTCAGCAAATTGTATTAAAAGTGACTTAATTACACATTCAGCTTCACTGGCAAAGGTTATTTTAAATAGTTGTTTGTTTCAGATTTCAGATTCAGTTTCACGGCAAAACTGGCTTCATTGCAAAAGTTGATTCGAAATAGCTGCTTGTCCTATTCAAGAATTCGTTCGATTAACCTGTTAACTTGCCGATTGATCCCTACTCATAGGGTCACCGAGTAGCCGATAAACTGATAAATTGTCTGATTAACTGATTAAATGACCAATTAACTTGCCAATTAGCCTATTAACCCCTTATTCACCAGCTAACCGAACAGTTACCAGTTAACGATTTCATTAACAATGGTTGTTTGTTTCATATTCAAGATTCGGCTTCACAGGCAAAGCTGAATCTGGTTTCTGAAGCTCAAACAAACATGCCAGTAGGTGTAGCCATGCTGTTGCACCATCATGCACACGAGTGTATTTACACTCGATAAAATCATATTGGGGACACTACTAGTCTCACTTGATGTGGATGCATGATCTTAAAAACAAACAGATCATCTGACCGAAAACATCTTATATTAATTTATAGAGGAAGTAGATATTATCATTGTCCTCTAAAAGTGGACGCGTGATTTGCCGCGCCACTTAATAGTGGCGTCCACCTCTACTTCTTCTTCCTTCTCCTTCGTTGAACTTCTATATGTCAAACTTCATGGAGACTATGCAGCCCCGTGCCCACTCAATATACAAATGAATTTCTCCCTGGAACTAGCAAGATATAAGAGGTGGCGCCTACGAGCATAAAGCCGATGGTGCAAACAGCTTTGCAGTACCCCGCGCACAACCACAACACCAACAAACTTTGTTGAGGCAAAGACCCCATCAGTGATTTCTCTGCCCCACGCTAACACAAATCCAACCGACAAAGACACACGATACACATAACTCTACACACATGCTGGTAGATGGACTCAGAGTACACAAACGGTCCACATGTTGAAAGTTGAGATCTATGTGATAATCCCAACACTGATACACTAGAGGGAACTAATTCTAAGGAGTTTAGTATTTGTTAAAATGTCTCTTGATGTCTCGGGATCCACAAGTTCATCCGAAAAAGAAGGCCAAGAGTAATGAGTTGTTACTCAATCTAAAAAGGATGTGTGCATCTCTAGTTGGTGTAGAGGTCGGGAAGTGGGATTCTCTCCCAAATTTTTAGACCAACGGTGGATCTCATCGCGTCTTTCTAAACTGCCTCCCGGGTCGCACCTGCCCCTCCTCTCTCCCATGCGTGACTCGATCTACCTAGTGGCTGCTACACTCCATGCCATAAATCCCCTTGTTCGGCACCTCCCTGGCCCCTAGCGGCTACGCGCTATGGGATCCAGCATGTCCAGACATGGAACTTCCATCAAGCGGTCGTCTGCTATGTTGCGGCCTTCATCCGATCGGATCTGGGTTGGGCGGTGGCGATGATCGCCTTCTAGTTTGAGATGGGGCGGCGGTGGTGCAAGGCATGCCATGCCGGTTCACCTACAGGTGATCAGGCCCTGGATGAGGCTTCCCTTCAAGATTTCGTGTCACCATTTGTCACTAATGGTCTTAGTGAGGATTTTTCTCAACATATCCGGTGGTTGGTGCCGACAACTCATATTGGCGAGGTTGTGGGACACAATCGGACTTTTTGGCGTCTCTCACTTTGGCCAGTGTACCTTTGGAGGTGAGATACAATCTATGGTCAGTGACTTAATGTGGAGGGTATGCTTGTCCAACAGCTGCATTGGAATTGTAGCCCAACGCATGCACCTGCTAGGATAGTGGAAAAGTGGTGACGATATTACATTACTGACTTTGATTTGGTGGTGCCTCTCGGGTACTCGGTCTCGAGGTCCGGATGAAAATCCAAGGTCTGCCCTGACTTGGTTATACCTAGCAATGACGATGTTTTTGCGTCATTACCATGTTGAAGGCAGTACTCATATGCTCAGACTGGTTTTGTAGGGTGAAAACTTAGAATATGGTCTTTGGTGGTTGGATCCGGTGATGGCGATGCTTGATCTTGTCTCCCTTCCTAAAGGCGTTGTTGTTGAAGAAGCTCGTTATCCTTGTGGTATCAAGAGATGATTTGTGTGGGGTACAGTCATTGATGTAGTTCGTCGATCGTAGATTTGGTCGCTTTGGTTTTCTTTTCTTTTTTCCTTTGCTTAAGCATAGTTTTGATCTTATATGACTTTGTTATTTGCTGGCGTTTTGTGCGTGTGTCTGTTGGTGTTGGGTGTATGCATAGTAACTATGCAGAAGCCAGGTGCATGCTCATTGTGTTCGTATCCGTTTGACGTTTCATTTTGAGTAAATAAAATTCATCCTTTATTGGAAAAAGGTAACGAGTTGTTGACTCTGTCTTTTGGTTTCCTCAAGGCTTGTTCATTGAATTTGATGAGGATTAAAAGGGATTGAGAAGAACAGGGCCTAATGGAAATCGAGGGCAACCCTTTCTTTCTTTCAAGAAGGCTGTCCAGAGCGGCTAGATCGGTTTTCCCTGTCTAACGTGAGGACGGAGTATCCCGCAAAAAGATAAAGAAGTACGTGACGACGGAGTAGACATGCCAACACGTACAGCACCACATGAAAACTGCCTGCTGCCACGTGTGTCGCAACGCATACATGCATTGATGGTTTCACGGCCGTTTTTTATCAACGGCATTGGGATATCTTGAAGGATGAGATCACTAATGCTTTGTTGGAGTTCTTGAATGGAGATGAATTACCGATCGGTTTCAATGATACATCTATAACACTGATTCCAAAGGTACGACACTTCCAGTCTGTCTATTAATATCGACCTATTGCTCTTTGTCCGGTGTTGTATACAATTGCAGCAAAAGCTATTACAAACAGGATGAGAGGCAACATGGATGAGATCATTAGCGAAGACCAAAGTGCGTTTGTGCCTGGACGATTGATCACTGGTAATGTCCTTGTGACATATGAAAGTGTGCATACTATGAAGCGCAGGAAGAAAGGGAAGAATTATTCTTGTGCGGTGAAACTTGATATGATGAAAGCCTATGACATGGTAGAGTGACATTTTCTGGAAGCAATTATGATTAAACTGGATTTTAGCATCAGCTTTGTGAGACTTATCATGAAGTGTGTCTCCTCGGTAAGGTTTTCAATCAGAGTTAATGGGGAGCTGCTACCTTTCTTTACACCTTCGAAGGGACTCAGACAAGGGGACCCCGTCTCCCCTTTCCTATTTTTATTGTGTGCGGAGGGCCTCTCCTCCTTACTGAAATTCTATGGTGGCAACTATATCGACAGAGGAATCAGAGTTAGTTATAGATCTCCTTGGGTTAGCCACCTTTTATTTGCCGATGACAGGTTGATGTTCATTAGTGCAACTGTTTGCAGTGCTGTTCGTTTGAATGACATATTGCAAATTTATGGTGATGCTTCAGGTCAACGGGTTAATAGAGGTAAAAGTGCAATATTTTTCAGTTCTAATACACCTGCTCCTGTGAAGCAAGCTTTGAAGAATGCTTTGGATATTCATGTTGAGGCATTCAGTGAAAGATATCTCGGGCTACCTACGGCAATTGGATGCATTACTAGTGGGACTTTTGATCACATTGCGGAGTGTGCCCGAGGTAAGATCCAAGGATGGTCAGAGAAACTCTTAGTCTGTGCTGGTTGGGAGGTGCTGCTGAAATCTGTCATACAAGCAATGCTGACGCATAACATGAGTACGTTTCTGCTGACAAAAAAAGTGTGCAAGAGTATTACATCCCCAATGGCCAAATATTTCTGGAATAACTCTCTTGATAAGAAGGGTATGCATTGGCTATCTTGGAAAAACATGGCTACCCATAAATGTCAGGGTGGGATGGGCTTCCGTGATATGCATCTTTTTAACCTTTCTCTACTCGGAAAACATGGTTGGCGATTGATGACGAAGCCAGATTCCTTGTGTGACCGAGTGTTAAAGGGTCGCTACTTCCCAGACGGTGATTTTATGCAAGCTTATGTTCCTAAGTCGGCCTCGGCGACTCGGCGAGCAATCATTGCAGGGAGGATGGCGCTACGCCTGGGCCTGATCAAACGGGTTGGTGATGGAACCTCCATCCTAATTTGGACAGAGAAGTGGATCCCGGGGACTATATCGATGACACCCATTTTGAGGCCGGCCAATGCCTCGGTTGAGCTTGTCTTTGAGCTCATTGATACAGATAATTAGATGTGGCGGCAACAAGTGGTTCGAGACAATTTTATTGCTCCGGATGCGGAGGCAATCCTCAATATCCCACTTCGCTCTAGGGGTGGTGATGATTTTCATGCGTGGGCCTTTGACAGAACAGGAAACTACACTGTTAAGACGGCATACCGTGCTCTTGTGACTCAGACAGAGCGTCTAGCTCTTGAGGAAGGGACGGCTACCAGAACCTCACAGACCGATCAACAGTTGTGGAAGACCTTGTGGAAGTTAAATGTCGTACTGAAAGTGCGTGTTTTCTGGTGGCGTGTGCTTTGGGGAATTCTCCCGGATGAGGTAACGTTAAAAAGAAGACACATTGCACAAATTGACCGATGCAAAATCTGACTAGCCATGGAGGAGAGTTTACAACATGCGCTTATGCATTGTACCCATGCCAAGCGATTCTAGGAAGAAGCCTTTGCGATGTTCGGAATATGTCTGCCAAGGTTACACCCGGACTCATGGGCGCGGGACATTCTGTGTGATGATCGGTTCAGAGACAAGGACCGAGCTTTGTTCATTACTATCATGTGTGTTGGAAATATGCCCTAGAGGCAATAATAAATTAGTTATTATCATATTTCCTTGTTCATGATAATCGTTAAGTATCCATGCTATAAATTGTATTGATCGGAGACTTAGATGCATGTGTGGATATATAGACAAAACCATGTCCCTAGTATGCCTCTAATGGACTAGCTCGTTGATCAAACATGGTTAAGGTTTCCTAGACATGGACATGAGATGTCATTTGATAATGGGATCACATCATTAGGAGAATGATGTGATGGACGAGACCCAAACTACAAACGTAGCATATGATAGTGTCAGTTTATTGCTACTGTTTTCTGCATGTCAAGTATATGTTCCTATGACCATGAGATCATGCAAATCACGGACATCGGAGGAGTGCCTTGTGTGTATCAAACGTCGCAACGTAACTGGGTGACTATAAAGGTGCTCTACAGGTATCTCCGAGGGTGTCTGTTGAGTTAGCATGGATCAAGACTGGGATTTGTTACTCCGTGTGGCGGAGAGGTATCTTAGAGCCCACTCGGTAATGCAACATCACAATAAGCCTTGCAAGCAATGTGACTAAGTGTTAGTCACGGGATCTTGTATTATGGAACGAGTAAAGAGACTTGCCGGTAACGAGGTTGAACTAGGTATGGAGATACCGACAATCGAATCTCGGGCAAGTAACATACCGAAGAACAAAGGGAACATCATACGGGATTAACTGAATCCTTGACATAGAGGTTCGACCGATAAAGATCTTCGTAGAATATGTAGGAACCAATGTGGACATCCAGGTCCCGCCATTGGTTATTGACCGTAGAGGTGTCTCGGTCATGTCTACATAGTTCTCGAACCCGCAGGGTCTGCACACTTAAGGTTTGGTGACGTTTCGGTAGTGTAGAGTTATATATGGTGGTGACCAAAGGTTGTTTGGAGTCCCGGATGAGATCCCGGACATCACGAGGAGTTCCAGAATGGTCCAGAAACAAAGATTGATATATAGGAAGGTGGAGTTTGGACTCCGAAAAGGTTTTGGGCACTTTCGGTAGTGTACCGGGAGTAACGAATGGGTCCCGGGGGTCCACCAGTGGGGCCATCCCACCCCATGGGCCAAAGTGGCGACCCACCAGCCCCTAGTGGGCTGGTGGAGTCGTCCAAGGTGGCCTAGGCGCAGGGGAGAGAGGCCCAAACCGAATTGGGGTGGAGTCCTCCCCAAGTTCCACCTCTCGTGTGAGAGGTGGACTCCCAATTGGAGGAGGACTCCCCCTCCACCAGTTCGGCCGAAGCCAAGAGGGAGCCCTCCCCTTGGGCGCATCCTCCTCTCCCCTCCTCCTATATATACTAGTGGATATCTAGGGTTTTGGCACTGATTTTACGCCACGTGCTACCCATTCCACCGGTGCTCCTCTAGATCGGATTTCCGCAGTGCTTAGGCGAAGCCCTGCCGGAATTGCCCCACCGCCATCATCGGAGGGCCGTCATGCTGCCGATGAACTCTTCTCCCTCTCCACTTCCTCTTGCTGGATCAAGACGGTGGAGATCGTCATCAAGCTGCACGTGTGCTGAACGCGGAGGTGCCGTCCGTTCGGCTCTAGATCGGAAGTGTTGGGGAACGTCGCATGGGAAACAAAAATTTTCCTACGCACACGCAAACCTATCCATGGTGATGAGCATCTACGAGAGGGAGAGTGGATCTACGTACCCTTGTAGATCGCTAAGTGGGAAGCGTTAAGAAACGCGGTTGGTGTAGTCGAACTTCTTCGCGATCCGAATCGCCGAGCGTCCCGCGATCCAATCACGAACCGTCCCGCGAACACATCATGATCCGTCCCGCGAACTCATCACGATCCATCTCACGATCTTGATCACGATCTGTCCCGCGAACTCATCACGATCCGTTTCGTGATCACATCACGAACCGTCTCGCGATCTCGATAACGGTCCTTCCGATCTAGCGCCGAACGGACGGCACCTCCGCGTTCAGCACACGTGCAGCTTGATGACAATCTCCACCGTCTCGATCCAGCAAGAGGAGGTGGAGAGGATAGAGCGTTCACCGGCAGCGTGACGGCGCTCCGGTGATGGTGGTGGAGCAATTCCGGCAGGGCTTTGCCTAAGCGCTGCAGAAAACCGATCTAGAGGAGAAACTATGCACCGGTGTAACGGGTAGCACGTGGCCGGAAATTCTGTCCAAAACTACCCAATCCACTAGTATATATAGGAGGAGAGGAGAGGAGAGGCAGCCAAGGCCTTTGGGTCGGCCGAAATAGGAGGTGGGAAGCAATCCTACTTCACCTCCAATCCTAGTTGGAGTAGGATTGCCTCCTATTGGCTGATTTTCCACTTTTTGCTTTAGGACTTTCTCTCCTGCGCCATGGGCCTTTGTGGCTGTTTTCCCAGCACACTAAGGGCTGGTTATTATTCTCCCACAGCCCATGGACCTCTTGGGGTCGAAATACCCCTCCCGGAGGCCTCCCGGTACACTACCGGCACTCCCGGTACACTACCGATGAGCCCGAAACTTTTCCGGAAACCAAACTGGGACTTCCTATATATGAATCTTTACCTCCGGACCATTCCGGAGCTCCTCGTGACGTCCGGGATCTCATCCGGGACTCCTAAAAAACTTCGGTCACCACCATACATAACTCTACACTACCGAAATGTCACCGAACCTTAAGTGTGCAGACCCTGCGAGTTCAAGAACTATGTAGACATGACCGAGACACCTCTACGGTCAATAACCAATGGCGGGAGCTAGACATCCACATTGGTTCCTACATATTCTACGAAGATCTTTATCGGTCGAACCTCTATGTCAAGGATTCAGTTAATCCCGTATAACGTTCCCTTTGTTCTTCGGTATGTTACTTGCCCGAGATTCGATCGTCGGTATCTCCATACCTAGTTCAACCTCGTTACCGGCAAGTATCTTTACTCGTTCTGTAATACAATATCCCGCAACTAACAATTAGTCACATTGCTTGCAAGGCTTATTGTGATGTTGCATTACCGAGTGGGCCCCGAGATACCTTTCCGTCACACGGAGTAACAAATCCCAGTCTCGATCCATGCCAACTAAATAGACACCATCGGAGATACCTGTAGAGCACCTTTATAGTCACCCAGTTATGTTGTAACGTTTGATACACACAAGGCACTCCTCCGATATCTGTGATTTGCATGATCTCATGGTCATAGGAACACATACTTGACATGCGGAAAACAGTAGCAATAAACTGACACGATCATATGCTATGTTTGTAGTTTGGGTCTTGTCCATCACATCATTCTCCTAATGATGTGACCCCGTTATCAAATGACATCTCATGTCCATGGCTAGAAAACCTTAACCATCTTTTGATCAACGAGCTAGTCTATTAGAGGCATACCAGGGACATGGTTTTGTCTATGTATCCACACATGCATCTAAGTCTCCGATCAATACAATTATAGCATGGATAATAAACGATTATCATGAACAAGGAAATATGATAATAACTAATTTGTTATTGCCTCTACGGCATATTTCCAATAGGAAGGACCGTGAACAAGATCACGAGACGGTTTATGATGAGTTCACGGGACGGATCATGATGAGATTGCGGGACGGATCGTGATGAGTTCGCGGGACGGATCGTGATTGGATCGCGGGACGGATCGTGATGTGATCGCGGGACGCTCGGCGATTTGGATCGCGAAGATGTTCGACTACACCAACCACGTTTCTTAACGCTTCCCGCTTAGCGATCTACAAGGGTACGTAGATCCACTCTCCCTCTCGTAAATGCTCATCACCATGGATAGATCTGCGTGGGCGTAGGAATTTTTTTGTTTCCCATGCGACGTTCCCCAACAGTGGCATCATGAGCTAGGTCTATGTGTAGATGAGATCTCGAGTAGAACACAAAAGGTTTGTGGGCGTTGATGCTTAGATTGCTTCCTCCCTGGTCAGATTTTGGTTCAGCGGTATTGTGAGATGAAGCGGCCCGGACCAACATTACTCGTACGCTTACGAGAGACCGGTTCCCTCGACCGCAACTTGTTGCATAGATGGCTTGCGCGTGCCTGTTTCTCTCACTTTAGTTGGATCGGATTCGGCAAAGGCGGTCCTTGAGAAGGTTGAAAAGCAAATTATGTATCACCGTTGTGGTTTATGCGTAGGTGAGAATCGTTCTTGCTAGAAATCCGTAGCAGCCACGTAAAACATGCAACAACAATTAGAGGACGTCTAACTTGTTTTTGCAGGGTATGTTGTGATGTGATATGGCCAATTACATGATGTGATATATGTGATGTATGAGATGATCATGTGATGTATAGATTATCACGACTTGCATGTCGATGAGTACGGCAACCGACAGGAGCCATAGGGTTCTCTTTAATTATTGTATGACCTGTGTGTCAATCATTAAGCGCTATGTAATGCTTTACTTTATCGCTAAATGGTAGCGATAGTAGTAGAAGCATGGTGGGCGTGACAACCCCGATGGCGACACGTTGATGGAGATCAAGATGATGGAGATCATGGTGTCATGCCGGTGACGATGGAGATCATGTCGGTGCTTTCAAGATGGAGATCTAAAGCACAAGTTCATGGCCATATCATGTCACTTATGAATTGCATGTGATGTCAATCCTTTTATGCACCTTGTTTTGCTTAGTACGAGGGTAGCATTATAAGGTGATCCCTCACTTAAATTTCAAGATAAATTGTGTTCTCCCCGAGTGTGCACCCGTTGCGAAAGTTCGTCGTGTTGAGACACCACGTGATGATCGGGTGTGATAGACTCTACGTTCACATACAACGGGTGCAAGCCAGTGTTGCACACACAGAACACTCGGGTTAAACTTGACGAGCCTAGCATGTACAGACATGGCCTCGGAACATAAGAGACCGAAAGGTCGAACATGAGTCATATAGTAGATATGATCAACATGATGATGTTCACCATTGTAACCACCTCAACTCACGTGATGATCGGACTTGAGTTGGTGAATTTGGATCATGTATCACTCGAATGACCGGAGGGATGTCAATTTGGGTGGGAGTTCTTAAGTAATATGATTAATTGAACTCATTATCATGAACATAGTCAGTAGTGTCTTTGCAAATTATGTTGTAGATTACTTGCTCGCACTGTAGCACCCTTGAAGTTTTTATATGTTCCTAGAGAAATAGAGTTGAAAGATGATGGTAGCAATATTGCGGATTGGCTCCGTGATTTGAAGATTGTCCTCGTTGCTGCACGGAAGGCTTATGTCCTTAATGCACCGATCGGTGCGCCAACCCCTCTAGCGTCATATGTAGATGCTATGAACATCTGACAGGTATGTGCTGATGACTACTTGATAGTTTAGTGTGTCATGCATTACGGCTTAGAATTGAGGCTTCAAAACGTTTTGAATGTCACAGAACATATGAGATGTTCTAAGAGCTGAAATTAGGATCTCAGGCTCGTGCCCGTGTTGCGAGATATGAGATCTCCAACAAGATTCTTTGCCTGCAAGATGAATGAGAATAGCTCAATCGTTGAGCATGTGCTCAGATTGTCTGGGTGCTACAATCGCTTGAATCGAGTGGGAGTTCATCTTCCAGATAAGATAGTGATTGATATAGTTCTCCAAGTCACTTTCACTAAGCTACTAGAACTTGGTGATGAACTATAAAATGCTAGGGATAGAATTAATGATCCTTGAGCTGTTCGCGATGTTTGACACCACGAAGGTAGAAATCAAGAAGGAGCATCAAGTGTTGATGGTTAGTATAACCACTAGTTTCGAGAAGGGCAAGGGCAAGGTGGGAAACTTCAGGGATGGCAAGTCAGTTGCTGCTCCAGTGAAGCAACCCAAAGTTGAACCTAAACCCGAGACTAAGTGCTTCAATTGTGAGGAGAGAGGTCGCTGAAGCGGAACAACCCTAGATACTTGGTAGATAAGAAGGCTGGCAACGTCGACAGAAGTATATTTAATATACGTGTCATTGATATGTACCTTGCTTGTACTCCTAGTAGCACCTGGGTATTGGGTACCGATTCGGTTGCTAAATGTTAGTAACTCAAAATAAAAGCTACGGAATAAACGGAGAACTAGCTAAGTGTGAGGTGACGATGTGTGTTGGAAATGTTTCCAAGGTTGATGTGATCAACATCGCACGCTCTCTCTACCTTCGGGATTAGTTACGAACCTAAATAAATGTTATTTGGTGTTTTGCGTTGAGCATGAACGTGATTAGATCGTGTTTATTGCAACACGGTTATTCATTTATGTTAAAGAATAATGGTTGTTCTGTTTACATGAATAATACCTTCAATGGTCATGCACCTAGTGAGAATGGTTTGTTGAAACTTGATCGTAGTAATACACATGTTCATAACATTGATGCCAAAGATATACAAAGTTAATAATAATAGTACCACATACTTGTGGCACTGCCGCTAAATGTCATATTGGTATTAAACGCATGAAGAAACTCCATGCTGATGGATCTTTGGACTCATTCGATCTCGAATCGGTTGAGACATGCGAACCATGCCTCTTGGTCAAGATGACTGAGGACCCCGTTTTCTGTTTTTATGAAGTGGGCAAGTGATTTATTGGAAATGATACATGTTGATGTATGCAATCCAATGAGTCTTGTAGCGTGCGGTGGATATCATTATTTTCTTACCTTCACTGATGATTTGAGTAGATATAGTGTATATTTACTTAATGAAACACAAGTCTGAATCATTTGAAAGGTTCAAGCAAATTCAGAGTGAAGTTTAAGATCGTTGTGACAAGAAGATAAAAATGTTTGCGATATGATCGTGGAGGTGAATATCTGAGTTACGAGTTTGGCATACAACTTTAGATAATGTGAAAGTTGTTTCACAACTCACGCCACCTGGAACACCATAGTGCGATGGTGTGTCCTAACGTCATAGTCGTGCTCTATTGGATATGGTACGTGCTATGATGTCTATTATCGTCTTGTTACTATAATTTTGGGGTTATGCATTAGAGACAACTACATTCACTTTAAATAGGGCACCATCTAAATCCGTTGAGATGACACCGTGTGAACTATGGTTTGATAGAAACCTAAGGTGTCATTTCTTAAATGTTTGGGGCTGCGACGCTTGTGTGGAAAATGTTTTCACCTAATGAGCTCGAGCCCAAAGCGGACAAATGCATCTTCATAGAATACCCTAAGAACAGTTGGGTGAACCTTCTATCTCAGATCCAAGCATAAAATGTTTGTTGCTAAAACTGGGTCCTTTCTCGAGAAAAGGTTTCTCTTGAAAGAATTGAGTGGGAGGAGGATAGAACTTGATGAGGTTATTGAACCTCTGCTTCAACCAGAAAGTAGCGCAGCGCAGAAAGATGTTTCTGTGAAGCCTACGTCAGTTGAAGAGGAAGTTAATGATGATGATCATGAAGCTTCGGATCAATTTACTATCGACCTACGAGGAAAATAGAACTTGATGAGGTTATTGAACCTTCACTTCAACCAGAAAGTGGCGCAGCGCAGAAAGATGTTTCTGTGAAGCCTACGTCAGTTGAAGAGTAAGTTAATGATGATGATCATGAAGCTTCGGATCAAGTTACTATCGAACTTCGTAGGTCGACAAGGACGTGTACTGCTACTGGGCGGTATGACAACCCTGTCTTGGAGGTCATGTTGTTGGACAACGATGAACCTACGAACTATGGAGAAGCGATGATGGGCCCGGAAACCAACAAATGGTTAGAGGCCATGAAATCCGAGAAAGGATCCATGTATGAAAACCAAGTATAGACTTTGGTGGACTTGCTTGTTGGACGACAAGTCGTTAAAGTACAAATGGATTTTTAAAATGAAGACAAACGCTGATGGTAAATGTTACCATTTGTAAAGCTCGACTTGTTGCAAAGTAGTTTACGACAAGTTCAAAGAGTTGACTGCGATGAGACTTTCTCACTCGTAGTGATGCTAAAGTCTGTTGGAATTATGTTAGCAGTTGCTGCATTTTTCAATTATGAAATCTGGCAGATGGATGCCAAAACATCGTTTCCTTCCTTAAGGAAAGGTTGTATGAGATACAACCAGAAGGTTTTATCGGTCCTAAGGATGCTAAAAGGTGTGCGAGCTTCAGTGATTCTTCTATGAACCAAAGCAAGCATCTCAGAGTTGGAATATACACTTTGATGAGGTGATCAAAGTTTTTGAGTCTATACAAAGTTTACGAGAAACTTGTATTTGCAATAAAGTGAGTGGGAGCACTATAGAGTTTCCGATAAGTATATGTGGATGACATATTGCTATTTGGAAATGATGTAGAATTTTTGGAGAGCATAAACGGTTGTTTGAAAAGAGTTTTTCAAAGGAAGACCTGGATAAAGCTACCAAATTGTTGAGCATCAAGATCTATAGAGATAGATCAAGATACTTGATGAGACTTTCAATGAGTACATACCTTGACAAGATTTTGAAAGAGTTTAAAATGGATCAGTCAGAGAAAGAGTTCTCGCCTGATTTGTAAGGTATAAAGTAGAGTAAGACTCAATGCCCAGTGACTGCAGAAGATAGACAAAAGATGAGTGTCATCCCCTATGCTTAAGCCATAGGCTCTATCATGTATGCAATATTGTGCACAAGACCCGATGTCAGCCTTGCCATAAGTATGGCCAGAAGGTTTCAAAGTGATCCTGGAATGGAGCACTGGACAACGGTCAAGATTATCCTTATTAACTAAAAGACTAAGGAGATGTTTCTCGATTATGGAGGTGATAAAGAGTTCGTCGTAAAGAGTTACGTCGATGCAAGCTTTAACACCAATCCGGATGACTCGTAGTAGCAATCTGGATACGTATAGTGGAGCAACCATTTGGAATAGTACCAAGTGGAGTGTGGTAGCAGTGTTTACGGTTTGACATAGAAATTTGCAAAGTACACACGGATCTGAATGTCGCAGACTCGTTGACTATAAGACCTCTCTCACATGCAAAGCATGATCGAGCCCCAGAACTCATTGGGTGTTAGATTCATAACAATGCGAATCACATGGTGATGTGAACTAGATTATTGACTCTAGTGCAAGTGGGAGACTGTTGGAAATATGCCCTAGAGGCAATAATAAATTAGTTATTATCATATTTCCTTGTTCATGATAATCGTTTATTATCCATGCTATAAATTGTATTGATCGGAGACTTAGATGCATGTGTGGATATATAGACAAAACCATGTCCCTAGTATGCCTGTAATAGACTAGCTCGTTGATCAAAGATGGTTAAGGTTTCCTAGCCATGGACATGAGATGTCATTTGATAACGGGATCACATCATTAGGAGAATGATGTGATGGACAAGACCCAAACTACAAACGTAGCATATGATCGTGTCAGTTTATTGCTACTGTTTTCTGCATGTCAAGTATATGTTCCTATGACCATGAGATCATGCAACTCACTGACATCGGAAGTGTGCCTTGTGTGTATCAAACGTCGCAACGTAACTGGGTGACTATAAAGGTGCTCTACAGGTATCTCCGAGGGTGTCTGTTGAGTTAGCATGGATCAAGACTGGGATTTGTTACTCCGTGTGACGGAGAGGTATCTCAGGGCCCACTCGGTAATGCAACATCACAATAAGCCTTGCAAGCAATGTGACTAAGTGTTAGTCATGGGATCTTGTATTACGGAACGAGTAAAGAGACTTGCCGGTAACGAGGTTGAACTAGGTATGGAGATACCGACGATCGAATCTCGGGCAAGTAACATACCGAAGAACAAAGGGAACATCATACGGGATTAACTGAATCCTTGACATAGAGGTTCGACCGATAAAGATCTTCGTAGAATATGTAGGAACCAATGTGGACATCCAGGTCTCACCATTGGTTATTGACCATAGAGGTGTCTCGGTCATGTCTACATAGTTCTCGAACCCGCAGGGTCTGCACACTTAAGGTTTGGTGACGTTTCGGTAGTGTAGAGTTATATATGGTGGTGACCGAAGCTTGTTCGGAGTCCCGGATGAGATCCCGGACGTCACGAGGAGTTCCGGAATGGTCCGGAAATGAAGATTGATATATAGGAAGGTGGTGTTTGGACTCCGGAAAGGTTTCGGGCACTTTCGGTAGTGTACCGGGAGTGACGAATGGGTCCCGGGGGTCCACCAGTGGGGCCATCCCACCCCATGGGCCAAAGTGGCGACCCACCAGCCCCTAGTGGGCTGGTGGAGTCGTCCAAGGTGGCCTAGGCGCAGGGGAGAGAGGCCCAAACCGAATTGGGGTGGAGTCCTCCCCAAGTTCCACCTCTCGTGTGAGAGGTGGACTCCCAGTTGGAGGAGGACTCCCCCTCCACCAGTTCGGCCGAAGCCAAGAGGGAGCCCTCCCCTTGGGCGCAGCCTCCTCTCCCCTCCTCCTATGTATACCAGTGGATATCTAGGGTTTTGGCACTGATTTTACTGCCACGTGCTACCCGTTCCACCGGTGCTCCTCTAGATCGGATTTCCGCAGTGCTTAGGCGAAGCCCTGCCGGAATTGCTCCACCACCATCACCGGAGCGCCGTCATGCTGCCGGTGAACTCTTCTCCCTCTCCACTTCCTCTTGCTGGATCAAGACGGTGGAGATCTTTATCAAGCTGCACGTGTGCTGAACGCGGAGGTGCCGTCCGTTCGGCGCTAGATCGGAAGGACCGTGAACAAGATCGCGAGACGGATCGTGATGAGATCGTGGGACGGATCGTGATGAGTTCGCGGGACGGATCGTGATTGGATCGCGGGACGGATCGTGATGTGATCGCGGGACGCTCGGCGATTTGGATCGCGAAGATGTTCGACTACACCAACCGCGTTTCTTAATGCTTCCCGCTTAGCGATCTACAAGGGTACGTAGATCCACTCTCCCTCTTATAGATGCTCATCACCATGGATAGATCTGCGTGTGCGTAGGAAATTTTTTGTTTCCCATGCGATGTTCCCCAACAACGTGGTCCATTTGGCACTCTCGAAATAGAATCAAGCATGAGGAGGGGGGGTCTGATCCTGTCTCTTGCATGAAATGGACTAAGGAAGCCCTGGCGATCCTGGTGTTGCCCCGAACAGCGGCAAAGATCCTACCTGGACGTGGGTGGACGTCACCCGACCCGGGAGTGATCAAGATCAACACTGATGGGGCGCTAAATGTTGACACGAGTTGCAGAGGAGCCGGCGGTGTGGCCAGATCTTCTACCGGACTACTTGCTGCATGGTGCAAACCCCATGTGGGTATTACAGACCCACCGATAGCTGAAGCTTGGTCGATGCGAGAAGGAGCGTGGTTTGCCTATATCCGTGGCCTTACGCATGTGATCATGAAAGTTGATTGCCTCGAGATGGTTGATCTCTGGAAAACTCGCCACAACTCCCGGTCGATTGTGGCTCCTATCTTAATAGAAATTGGAGAGCTGGTTACAGACTTTCAGTTTTTTTCTTCTATTATTCATGTAAATCGAGCGGCTAATGTTTCGGCACATCTGTGTACGAAACATGCTTGCACACTGAATGTAACGGACCGCTGGCTTGAGGAGACTCCTAACTTCCTAGTGACCAGCCTTCTTGCTGATTGTCCTAAGATTGCTATTATTTAAATAAAGCTATCTGGGTTACCAAAAAAAACCCGCATACATGCATGGATACAGCTCTTGAATTGACCCGTAAAACTCTGCGTCTGCATCGATGGATCTCTGCATGCTGCACAGTGAGAGGGCAACAGCGAGACGAGGAAAGCGGCAGAGAAATTAACGGGCGGACTCGGGCTCTTGTTCTTCCCACCCATCTCCACTCCATTCCACCTCCGCATGCCCCTCTTGTTCCTCTCCACCGCTAAACCTCTTCATCCCCTCGATCTGCAATCGCCTCCTCCTCCCTCTCCTGAATTGGATCTCGATCGGATGAGATGGCCGACGCCGGCGCCGGCAACAATGCGGGCAGCACGAGCAACGCCGAGGTCCAGATACAGATCCCAGCAGGTCAGTTTGCGAGCACCGATCATTCGATCTCCGATTGTCGAATTTCCATTCGTTTTGGAAGGTTTACTTTTGTTCAATCCGTCCGGCCCTACTTTGGGGTGTTCATCGCCTTCGCTAAGCCCACGGTCGAATGGCGGGAACGCGGGGTTAAATTGATTTACTCGAAGGGTGAAATGCGAACATGAGGGAAAGAAAATAATTTTACGTGTGATACTCCTAGTGATTCTGTCATTGACGTCACTGAATTTTACAGTTCTCGCTGTAAACCACAGGGCCACCCAAAGCCGAGCCGGGGGCACCATCGAAGAGCTCCGGGGCCAAGAACTGGCGCTGGTGGCTGATGGTGTCCGTGGACGTCTTCTTCGTCGTCGCCGGCCAGACGTCCGCGACGCTGCTGGCGAGGTACTACTACCACCAGGGCGGCAGCAGCAAGTGGATATCAACGTTCGTGCAGACCGCCGGTTTCCCAATACTGTTCCTCGCCCTCTTGTGTTTCCCCAAGTCGCCCGGCGGCGGCGGCGCCAGCGGCGACGCTCCGATCGCCAAGGTCGCCGTGATCTACGTCGTCCTGGGGCTCATCATAGCCGCCGACGACATGATGTACGCCAGCGGCCTCAAGTACCTCCCGGTGTCCACCTACTCGCTCATCTGCGCCAGCCAGCTGGCCTTCAACGTCGTCTTCTCCTACGTTCTCAACTCGCAGAAGCTCACCGGCCTCATCTTCAACGCCGTGATCCTGCTGACGCTGTCGGACGCGCTCCTGGGCGTGAACCACGACGAGACGGAGGACATGAGCGGCATGCCGAGGGGCAAGTGCCTGATGGGCTTCCTGCTGACGCTGGGGGCGTCGGGCACCTACTCGCTCATCCTCTCCCTCATGCAGCTCACCTTCGAGAACGTGATCAAGAAGCACACCTACACGGCCGTGCTCAACATGCAGATCTACACGGCGTTCGTCGCCACCGTCGCCTCCATGGTCGGCCTCTTCGCCAGCGGCGAGTGGAGGATGATGACCGAGGAGATGGACACCTTCCGCTCCGGCCAGTTCTCCTACTTCATGACGCTGGTGTGGACGGCCATCTCCTGGCAGCTCACCTCCGTCGGGGTGCTAGGCCTCGTCTTCGAGGTCTCCTCGCTCTTCTCCAACGTCATCAGCACCGTGTCGCTGCCCATCGTGCCGCTCTTCGCCGTCCTCATCTTCCACGACACCATGGATGGGATAAAGATCATAGCCATGATCATCGCCGCCTGGGGATTCGTTTCCTATCTCATGCAACACTTCATCGATGACAAGAAAGCCAGGAAGGCGGCAGCTGCTGGCTAGCTAGCACCTAGGAGTACTAATTCCTATACATATGCTTCTAATTAATTATTGGTGTGATCTTATATATAGGAATTAAGTATTGTTTTTGCTCTCGTCCAACCTAATCTGTTAGCAGCGATGAGCTTTAGGAGGTGTTGCTAATTAATGCTATCTATTTTACAGGATTTTCTTCATAGAGAACGTACTGCCTTTTGTATTATCTATATGTATGTATGCTAGTACTGAATAATACAGTAATAGGTTGTTTTTATTGGAATGCATACTCTCTTATTTCTATCGTCTCGTCTTCTGCCATGTCAGAAGCTGGAAATTATACCACCTGACTCGCAAGGGGTCACTCTAGGTTTAACGAAATGTATGTTTCATTAAGGGATCAGATAGAGACATTCTCATTGACAACGCCCCATGGTGACGACTTTCTTAATCTTGAAGCTTCTTAACTCTGGTTTTTATGCAGTACTCCCTCCGTTTCTAAATACTTCCTCCGTTCGAAAATACTTGTTCTAGAAGTGAATGTATCTAGATTTATTTTAGTTATAGATACATTCATTTATTCATTTTTAGGATAAGTATTTCTGAACGGAGGGAGTATAAGACATTTTAGAGATTTCACTATAAGTCACTATAAGTCTACGTACAAAGCAAAATGAGTGAATCTTATTCTAAAATAGGTTTATATACATACGTATGTAGTTCATAATGTAATCTTTAAAATGTCTTATATTTAGGAACGGAGGGAGTATGTGTTATTATGTGAGCGCATGCATATCATGGCGGTGCGCGCGTGTTTGCGTGAGCAGGCATATACCTTACACTCGGCGTGGATTTTCCCGGAACCTATTCCGCGCTTATAGCACCGGTTAAGATGCAAATGGATGGTACACAACGACCATAGAGCTTCCCCGATCCCTTCCGTAGTGGGCTGGTCCATATTAGTTTTTTTTTGACACCGGTTTGTTTGGGTTTTTCTGTGCGGCCTTCTTTGGTTTATTTAGTTTGGTCTTGTTCGATTCTTCTCACGGTTTTTCATATAGTATTTTTTTTCGTTTTCATTTCATTTCAAATGCATTAACTTTTCTCAAACTCTTGATCTTTTATTTTCAATTTACAAACTATTTTAAATACATAACCTTTTTAAAAAGATTATGAATTTTTTTTCAAATTCATGAACATCTCCCAAATTTGCATATTTTGCCTCAATTTCATTATTTTTTTCAAATCTTATGATATTTGTTTTTCCAAAATTTATGACCTTCTTTTTTGTTTCAAATTCACAAACTGTTTCCAAATCTATGATTTTTCCCAAATTCATCAACTTTTCCAAATTTCTGAAGTTTTCAAAAGTAAACGGTCAATTTTTAATGGTTAGCGGTCAATGTTCAACGTCAAAAGGTCAACTAAGAATTGTCAGCGGTAAAAGAAATCAAAAGCCTGGTGGCCTCATGGCCCGTGGCTCATCTAGCTCGTTTGTGAGCGCCAGCTTCCTTAGCGGACGCTATAGGCAACATATAGGAGCTTCCGTGGAATTTTGGATTCCGGGTGCAGACGCACCTAGTGGTGAAGTTTGAAGCCTATTTCTGGGTGGGTTGGACGGGCCAAAGAGAAGGATATAACCTGTGGGCTAGTGTACTAAGGCCAATCGTAAATGTATAGTGTACAAATTGAAAAATGTTGGGCGGGCCATGGCCCCATTCGGCCTTGCTATTGCTCCATCCTTCCATGCACCCACATGATCAGTGAATTGAGGAGATATAGCAAAAATGAAAAAAAAAGGAAAAAGTTGTAAAAAATATTGTTGAGTGTTTCACTTGTGTGCAAAGTTTCATGGAGTAAAAACAATTGTGATGCTATGAAAAAGCAATACTCCAAAAGGCAGTTTTTAAAGTATCTTGGAGCACTGCTTTTGTTGTTTTTGACCAGTCGACCAGAAATGTCATTCATCTTATAAACTTGCACGTAAGTATAAAACTAATCGATATTCTTTTTGCCAAAAAAGAAGTTTTTTTTTATTTCTGGATTTTACTAATGTTCAAAATGTCATCTGATTCACCGATTTATCTCTTATCGGTGCGTGACCGCTAAGATTATTCCTTATCTCTGCTATTTATCATTTGGGCCAATTTATCACTCTAACAAGCGATTAATCGATAATTATTAATCAAGAATCTTGCGATTAATTGAGATTGGCCCCTATGGTCAGAAACCCCAAAACATGTAATCCCATTCAGTCGCCTCCCGAACATCACACTTCATCCACCATTCGATAGGACTTGTGTTGTAGTGTAGTCCTGTTTTATTTGTCATTGACTCATTGTTTGGCATGTTATATGTACTTATCTATTGATGTAGTGTTTCCCATTTAAAGGCTTAAAGTACGCTGATGGATGTTTCGATCGTTACCTTATTAGTGCTTGGAATCTGAAAATTGCAAGCAAAAACAAACCCATTAATAGTACATCGATATAATGGATTCATCGCCCAATTTCCGACTAACGTCTCATCCCCAGCCGATAAAAACACTTGCGATACGCGATATCCTCAACATCATTTTGCTGTGAATGGCGGGAGCATTTAAGCTGAGGGTCAGGATGGCATTTTCAACAATGTTACTAGAAAACTAGATAACACCCTGCGTGTTGTTGGGATAATTATAGCAATGAAATTATCAGGAAAAAATCGTAAGAGAAGCTTTGTGTTCAGAAGGTTGGGAAGGAGTACACCGGGTTAAAACAAATTAGAATACAGTACAAGAATAATACTGCACCACATTCTCACAATATGAACAGTAGCAAACCTATAGGTAAATGACAGGTGGATTCATGTTCAGTTATCTTGTGATATTTCTGTTTAATTATCTGCCCCCAAAAAAATTAAAAATTAAAAATGATGATGTGTAGGGCTCGCGTGCATGGTGGAGCCAGTTTAAAAGTAAATGGGGGAAAAGATCTATAGAAACTTTTTTCGAGAGATGTCTAGGAACTAAGAGCATCTAAAATGGATTGTGCAAACCAGGAGGTGTAAAATTTACATTATCAAAAAGACCATTGTACATCTTCAAAAAAGAGTTAACTCCAAGAGATGATGTATAGTGATCATGTAAAAGTGCAATTCCAACAGATGATACAAATTGGAGATGCAAAACTAGTTGGCATGATTGGCGAGAGCCGGGAGATGCCAGCGGAAATGAAGGTGATTTGATGGTTGGCGCGCGGTTGTCACTTTTACATCTCCTGTAGGCGAAGATGTATATTTGCATCTCGGGGTGTTGTATTTTATATCTCCGGGAGGCGAAGATGTAATTTCTTTTGCATCTACATCATCTACCGGAGATGTGCTTTTGGGCCTCGGAGATACAAAAGTTAGTTAATTTTGCATTTACATCATCTACTGAAGATGCTCTAAAGCTATATCATCTAAAAAATCAATCACACAAGCATGCACATAGTGTCTAAGAAGGAAAATAATATTTTACTTATATCATAGTTTCATAAAACACCTAATTAGGACAAAATCGTGCCAAAGTAGAATCAAATTAACCATTTACGGCACATGATTTGAGAAATATATCAAGAAGTCATTTCTAATCTTCTTGAATAATTTTTCTTATCTGCAAGTCATAAAATAATCATGCTAAAATATGGAAAAATTTAAATATTGCTAAAACAAATAAGGCTGAGAACAATACATCCTCCTGTTTCATATCATGACGATGATTGTTTCATCGAAGCATTTGATTATCACCTCATTAGGGATATCATCCACCATTTAATTTTCTAGAAAGGAAATGTGGTAATGGCTCAAAATGTCATCTCCCGTTTTGTGATGTAAAGCATTATTCATAAACTTAATAACTATGAATCATCTCTCAACGATTGAAGTGGCAACATGAGAGTTAGACTACCTTTAATAGCCAATGGACAAAAGGATAAGGAAAATATTCCTTTGGGACCATCGATAGTTTTTAGTCTATCAAGTCTTTACTATTTCAAAAACCTCCATTAGCTTCCTTATCTTCATCAAATAGTTTATTTTTAATACATTACAAACACATACACTCATATATACATACATATACTCAACCCTCTGAATGCAAGCACACGCTCTATTCATGTGCGCACCTCTGAAGGACCGAGTCAACTCATCATCTTAAGATTTACGAAATCGTCACAGACGCCTTTGTAGTTGATTGTAGCGTCTCCTTCCGCTAAACGCACATCGAAACGCTTGGGATACCATTTTTCACCTAACTAACCAACCATAAGTTGGCTTGCATAATTTTTTTGTTTTTATTTGCTTTCTTCATTTATCTTTGATTCATCCATAATCCTGTAAACATTGTAAAGTACATGGATATAAAAAAAATTGCATTAACATTTTGTGAACCCGCGTTAAACATTTTTATCACATACGTATGGACATTTAAAAAATCCATGAACTTATTTATAAATACACCTGATTTTTAATGCATGATTACTATGTTTTTCATGCATTGATATTTTTTAACTAACCATTGAATAGTTTTTAAAGGATCATGAACTTTATCTTCAAAATATGTACAAATATTAATACATGAATAAGTTTTTATACATGATTTATTTCCACTAGGGCATTATGGTTTTTATTTCCTTTTTTATTCCATTTTTTATCTTTTTCCTGCAATTTTATTTTTATATTCAATTTTATTGATTTTGCCTTCCCTTTTACTTTATTTCCCTTTTTCATCAATTTTTTGCTTTTCTAATTTTGGTACATCCAAAGTTATGTAAGCTTTTTAATACATGGATATAATCTTTCTGGCCATGATTTTTTAAATACCCTTTGGAAAATTTGATTTCGGACATTCAATTATTTTTGAAAAAGCAATGATTTTTTAAATACAGATTTTCTAATGCATGAATATAATATTATGTATACATGAATATTTTCGAATAGCATTAAGTATATATTTTGTAAAGTCATGAAATAATTTTTAAATATTCTGATTTTTTTAATACATGAATATAATTTTCTTGTACATGTCAAATAGAGGAGGCCAGCCAGGGCGAACATCTGATGACTACAGTTGGACGGTGTTTGTCCCTATTCCTATCTATGGAAACATCCACTCTTGTTTGCAAACATGTCCGAACGCTCTTGTGCACGGACAAATTTATTTATATTCACAAATATTTAGTGATGTCCGTTTTGATGATCCACGTTGAAGTTGCTCTGACTCGCGGTGAGGTTGGCGCCATGCTACGGTGTCGCCGGACACAACATAACCCATGCATCCTTTTAGGATTTAATTAATTAAGTTAACTAAGGGCTAATCCTTGCATTGTCGGTTGCCATATGTCGGCAACCACTCCTTGTAACTGCACCCCCATGCGTGCTCCTTCAGGAGCGAAATCAGATGGCAGCGGGGAATGGCCGGCACGCGATCGCCCCCATTGACGCGGCAACGATGTGGCCTTGTTGTTTGACCGGATCGTGAACTCGAACAAATGATGCAGATTGGATATGTAAAACTAGTTGGCATGATTGGCGAGAGCCGGGAGATGCCGGAAGATCGAGCGTCAGCAGTGGATGCACTGACGGCCGAGCGACGAGAGTCGGGAGGTTAAATGCGGTGGCGAGAGCTCGAATGGCCGACAACGCAGATGTGAGTCAAGCGGCGGATTGGTCGCATCGGGTTGGCAGGGCGATGACCGTGCGACACGAGAAGATCAAGTATAAGCAGCAGAAATGCGGCAATGGCGTGCCGATGGATGTGCGGCTCGAATCCGATGACGGCGGGGGTGGTGGGGGGGGGGGAGGGGGAGGGGAGCTCAAATCATGCGGCGACGCGAGAATGATTAGGCGGCGGAGAAGCGGCCAATTCGGTCGATTTAGAGAACCGGCAACATGGGCGATGGAGTGGTCGAATCCAGTAACAGGGCGATGACGACATGGTGTAGTGGGCGAACGGCGCGGCGGGGGGAAGTGCGGCGGGACACGCTCAAATCGGCGGCTATGGCGGCAAGGGGAGCGACGAGGATAGCCGGCAGGGTCGCAGTGGGGTCCGGCATGGATGTGCGGACGGAGGTGGCAACGTGTCTAGCCAGAAATTGTCGGCGATTGAGGCGGGGAGGAGGCGGCGGGGGGGGGGGGGGAGGGGGCAAGTGGAACGAAAATGAAGGCGATTGGGTGGTTGGCGCATGACCGTCACTTTATATCTCCTGCAGGTGGAGATGTATATTTACATCTCGAGGTGTTGTATTTAACATCTCCCGAAGGCGGAGATGTAATTTCTTTTGCATCTACATCATTTGTTGGAGATGGGTTTTGGGGTCTCAGAGATGCGAAAAATAATTATTTTTACATATACATCATCTATTGGAAATGCTCTAAAGCTGTATCATCTAAAAAATCAATCACACAAGCATGCATATAGTGTCTAAGAAGGAAAATAATATTTTCATATATGATAATTTCATAACACACCTAACTAGGACAAGTTCATGCCAAAGAAGAATCAAATTAACCATTTACGACACATTATATGAGAAATATATCAATAGGTCGTTGCTAATCTTCTTGAATAATTTTTCTAATATGCAAGTCATAAAATAATCATGCTAAAATATGGAAAATGTAAATATTAGTAAATAAACAAATAAGGCTGAGCACAATACATCCTGCCGTTTCATATAACGACGGTGATGGTTTCATAGAAGCATTTGATTATCACCTCATTAGGGATATCATCCACTATTTCATTTTCTAGAACGCAAATGTGGTAATTGCTCAAAAAGTCATCTCCCATTTTGTGATGTAAAGCATTATTCATAAACTTCACAACTAGGAATCATCTCTTGACGATTGCAGTGGCAACATGAGAGCTAGTACTAGCTTTAATATCCAATGGATAAAAGGATAAGAAAAATCTTCCTTTGTGACCATTGATAGTTCTCAGTCTACTAGGTTTGACTATTTCAAAAATCTTCATTAGCCTCCTTATCTTTGTCAAATAGTTTATGTTTAATACATTAAAAACACATACACTCATATATACATACACTCATCCCTCTGAACACAAGCACACACTCTATCCATGTGAACATCTCCGAAGGACTGAGTCGGCTCATCATTTTGAGATTGATGAAATCGTTACAGACGACTTTGTAGTCGACTGTAGCATCTCTTCCCGCTAATCGCATATCAGAAGGTTCTGGATATCATTGTTCTCCTAACTAACCAACCACAAGTTGGTTTGCATATATTTTTTGTTTTTATTTGCTTTCTTTATTTATCTTTGATTTATCCATAATCATGTAAAAATTGTAAAGTACATGGATATAATTTTTTTGCATTAACACTTTGCAAACTCACGGTATACATTTTTATCACATACGTATGGACATTTAAAAAAAATCATGAACTTATTTATAAATACACCTACTTTTTAATGCATGATTATTATGTTTTTCATGCATTGATATTTGTTTACTAAACGTTCAATATTTTTAAAAGATCATGAACTTTATATTCAAAATACTTAAAAATATTAAGGCATGAATATATTTTTTCATACATGATTTATTTCCAATAGGGCATTATGGTTTTTATTTCCTTTTCTATTCAATGTTTTAAAAAAAAATTCCTTCACTTTTATTTTTATATTATATTTTATTGCTATTTTTCCTTCCCATTTATTTTATTTTCCCTTTTTCGTCCATTTTTTTGGGTTCATCCAAAATTATGTAAGCTTTTTAATACATGGATATAATATTTGTGGCCATACACAAAATTTTAAATACTCTTTGAAAAACATTGATTTCATACATTCTATTATTTTTGAAAAAGCAATTGTTTTTTAAATACATATTTTCTAATGTATGAATATAATATTATGTATACATGAATATTTTTGAACAACATTAAGTATATTTTTTAAATTCATGGAATTATTCTTAAATATTCAGAATTTTCTAAATACATGGATATAATTTTGTTGTACATGTTGGACGGTGTTTGTCCCTATTCCTATCTGCGGAAACATCCACTTTTGTTCGCGTAACATGTCCAAACGCTCCTATCTACGGAAAAATTTATCTATGTCCATGGATGTTTAATGATGTTCGTTTTGATGACCCACCTTAAAGTTGCTCTGACCCGCGGTAAAGTTGGCGTCAAGCTGCGGTGCCGCCGGACACAGCATAACCCATGCATCCATCAAATTTATCCCGCAACAGTCAAACTTGGTGACGTTGCGCTGGAAAACACTTGAAAATGGTATGACCAAACGATACTGGCACCGGCTATTTGGATGTATACTAGCATAGTACCCATGCGTTATTACGGAGGCAATAAAAAATAACTTGCTCATACGTTACTATATGAACAATAGAAAGTAAACTTTCTGAAATAAGTTTAATTATTTTGTATTATTAATCATCAGTTATGTGCAATGGCAACCTTGGCTACGACATAATTACTCAATGTAATAATATAGACAAAATGATAATATCAATTAAGTCTTGTTGAGCTCAGTTCCTGATTTCTTGGGCTTGATTAAAAAAAATGTCCAAATGCTCCAACGATGATTCGCCATGCTAGTTGCTCAATGCCCGTAGGTTTCTCCTCGTTCTAGCATTGCAATGCATGCCCAATACTATCAGTAATACAGATACTAAATGTCACATCTACGTAATTGGCTTGATAAAGCCGCGTCATCTAATGACACATAACTTGACTTTTTTGGCTAGAGTTTGTCAAAGTTTTTGGCATAACATAGTGGTGTGAATCACCTTTGATTTATCACGTTCACGCACCACTGTTATAGATTTACAATAGTCCAATGATAGTTATTATGTTCTAATAATTTAGTACAATACAAGGACTTTTTCCGCTTACCTAAAAAAGGATTTTTTTTCCGCTAATAATTTCCTTTTAGTAAGACACGCATATATAATTATTACATACAATCAGACGCTATTTGAATAACTTGAATGTAAAAATGTCAAGCTAGCCACCTAGGGAAAATCGATGACGTGAGCTCTAGGGCGCTGGTGGCCGTAGGTCCGAGCGGCCAGGGGCCAACGGGGCCAACGGTGCCAGCTCATAGCCGATGTTCAAGAGGGCAGCTATGACCATGTGAAATGGTGCAAGCATGGTCGGAGGCCAAGCTGCTTGCTCCAGGCATAAGCGGGCTCCAAGGACAAGAAATGGACTTGTTAGCTTGGTATTGGACAGTTTCATTAGTTTATTGAACAATATGTATGTGTGTGAACAGTGTCATATATTTAAGTATCATTTATCAGGTGGTCCCGCGTCCAAATGAGCTGTCACAGTTTTTTATACATGTGTGGATAGTCCCACGTGCATAGAGTCTACATGCTGGGTTCCAATCCCATCAGGCACATATTTTATTTGGGTTGATGTTATAGTAGGTCTCACGTGTAGGTGAAGAAGGGATGAATGAACTCGACACCAACTTAAATCTTTAGTAATAGGAAAGATATGGCAACTACGCACAGGTAGATTTGATTGCCTTGCTAATCAACAAACGGCAACAATAAATTAATCCTGTACTTATCTGGCAAGCATCTCTTGCAATAAAATTCGTTAGCGTGCGTCGCGTGGGCATCTCATCTCGTGTCATCAGACCTCCTAACTGATCACAAACATTGGTGCAAGATGGATGTCCATGAGTTCGTTTGATCGCCACGATCATTCACAAACTGCAGTGTGCCATTTGCTTAATGATTGCTATTTCCATTCACCACAATCATATCATATATACGGACATCACAAAACAAATTATACAACAAGCGGAAAGTGCAGCCAAACGTACTTGCGGAGTTTATCTGGTCTGAAATCGTACTACTAGTAATCAATATGACAGAGTCCGGGATTTTATTGATCCGGATAATTCTACCACGCTCGGTGGCTACAGCATGTTCGTTACAGCTAGCGCGATGGAGCACTCCTTACTGAACTTGGAGTCCTCGTCGGCCAGCGGCGAACTCACGCCCAGCTCGCGAAACCCATCCTCGCAGGTCTGGGGGGCGTCGGCAGCTGCGCTGAGGTTCGTCAGGGCGTCCTGCAACTTGCCCGACGCGATGGCCCTCGCCGCCGCGTCGAGCTGGTCCACCGCGCTCGAGTACAGCTCGTCGCAGTCCGCGAGCGGCCCCTGGATCCTCTTGTCGTCCCCGCGCGATGCCTTGATGGTGGCGATGCGCTTGCCGTTGTCCACGGCCATCGCTCGGATGATCTTCGTGGCGATGACGGCGAGGCCGCGCTTGTCCGCGGTGGCGCTGCCCTTGCAGGTCTGGAAGAACTTGACGCAGTAGTCGTAGCGGACGTCCCTGTTGCTCGCGCCGACGGATTTGCAGGTGTCGTCTAGAGTGGAAGCGCTGGACGAGACGAGGAGGAGGAGGAGGAGGACGGCGAGCTGCCAGAGAGCTTGCGAAGGCCTCATCATCTTTGCGCTGCTTTTAGTGGTGGTTGGGTCAGACGTTTTGTCTTTTGAATGCGGAGGTAGAGGATATATATATATATATAAAGAGAGAGGGATAGTTTCCTACCTTGTTTTTTTCGTCGGTTGAAGCCTCTTCGTCTTTTTGATTGTTTCTTTATTATCATTGCTTTCGATGAGCATTCTATATTTTGTTTGAACTATGTACTGAAGATTATGTTAAACCAATTGCTTTTTAAATAAAGTGGCCGCATGCACAAAGGCCGGGAGATACCCTTTTTTCCAAAAAAATATAGGGACGGAAGACTCTACTAGGAAATTTTAGGTGACGTGCCGCTCGCTGGGAAATTCGGGTACGATTAACTGCAGACGCCTGGGGCGTGGACCTCATCGTGGAGTTTAGTGATTGCGACTCCTGTGCTGCTGCTACGTCGGCTAAACTAGTCGTGTAGGCAACTGATTAGACTGAGGAAGGAAGACGACGCATCGAGAAAGAAGAGCTTTGAGATGTATGCGCGAGACATGCATGTGCCATCTTTTTTTTTCTTTTTTGAGGCACACATGTTTTATCTTTGTACGTGGATCTATCTTGATGAAAAGTGGCACGAAACACTCCTGCCTGACATTTTTTACAACTAAATTTGCCATCCAAAAAAGCAAAAAAAAAAAAAACTTTGTCATCCGAAAAGTAAGTTGTCATGCTTGATAACTAAATTTGTCATCCTCTTGTCACAAACTTGTCACAAAAAAACATTTGAAATATGCCATATGTTTGTGTCATACATGTGTTATTTATCAGAATCCTTTTTCCAAATTAACTAGTATCCAATGTCTTATGTTTTTTCGCGCAATTGTCTTATGTTTTGTAGCCAGTGATAGGCATAGGTGAGGTGATAATTTTCTTTTTCGAGCAACCAACAAACTTCTATCTTTTCATATAGAAGAACAAAATTGATCAGTCTATGAGGAAAACTGGTTGAAAACCAAAACATAACCACACACGCCAAGGCTACACCCCAAGTGAGCGTGCGACTCTATCGCGCGAGCAACCAGAGATGACATCCTACCACATGATCAGGAGCCACCACTACTTACTAACCTCAAGAACACCTACACACCGGCCCCGGGGTCGCATACCAGACGAGCCGACGATCCTGCTACCCAAGGAACCGGAGTTTACACCGTACAACACGATTCGGAGTCGTTACTCTGGTTGACTAACCTCAAGAACACCTACAAACCGTCCTCGAGGCCGCGCACCAGACAAGCCGACGATCCTGCTACCGAAGCAACCATAGTCGGCACCCTAAAATATGACCAGAGCCACCACTCCTGCTTACAAACCTCAAGAACACCTACACATTGGCCCCAAGGTCGCGTACCAGACGAGCCGATGATCCTATTACACAAGCTACCAGATTCGACACCCTAAAACACGATCGGGGGTCGTCACTCTGGCTTACAAACGCACACACCGACCCCAATACCGTGTATCGAACAGGTCGACGCCTTCGCCGCCCAAGTAACCAAGAACATAATTAAAACAGATATATGTTAAACTAAGTATATTAGGCATAACAAGCATTTCAAAAACCGCTTTGACACCCACCTCCTCCAACCTCCCTCATGCGGCGGTGCCGCCCCGCATCAGGGAGCCCCCGCCCTCCTCCTACAGCCGCCCCACCTCCTCTCCCCTTCGCCGCCGTCGCCCGGGGCGTCACAGGGCAAAGCCCCTGTGGCGTGGCGGCGGCGGTGCGGTGGAGGACGACACCAGCATCGATGGATCTGGCCTTGACTCAGTCGGGCTGATTCGTTGTGTTACCGATCTCAATTGCCGTCAGCGGTGCACTGCTCCTGGACTTGATCTACAACACGAGGATGTCTGGGGTGCCGGCCTAGGCTTGGTGGTGGTGTATTCTTCTTCGTCGGAGGTGGTCAACAGGTTGGCTGTGCAGGGAGTGGGGACGGGCGGCTGCCGGTGAAAGCCGTGCTCCGACTTCGGTCGTCGCGGGTGACGACGGCGCCTACGCGTCGTTACCTTCTTCAAGGCGTCACCTTTACAGTCTACGTCTTCCCACTTGCGGTCCAGTCAGTGTCGGGCTGCTTTGGTACCGTGCTGCTGCTGCGGCCGGTCAGGCGGCGGTGGCTGTATCCTTTGATCTAGTCTCCGATAGAGAATGCGGCGACCTATGCACAAGAAGCTGGATGGAGTTCTCCAAACAGATCTGGGTGAAAACCTGCTCTTGGCTAGATGCCAAGGCCGGCGATGGCGACGCTAGACGACGTTGTTCCCTTCTTGAAGGCATCGCCGAGGAGAAGTTCTAGACCACTATCTGTTACCTTCGGAGGAAACCCTAGATCGATAGATCAGAAGACAGCGGCGCACTTGTGTCGTCTCCCCCTTGGGGCGTCATTCTTGGAGGTATACGCGGGCTCGGGGGACCAATGGATGTTTTCTTCGGTGGAGCGGTGCTTCATCCTGCACATTGAAGGCGACGGATCTCGATGGCGTGGCTTGGTTGGGGCCTCGGGTCTTAGATGATATGTTTTGCTGCGATGTCTGTTTGGTATTAGGCCCAGACTATCAGCATCCCTTCATCAACTGTATAGAAGTAGCGACATATGTTGCCTAGACCGTGACTTCAGTCTTACTGATGTATTACTTTGTAAGGTCTTTTCTGAATAATTAATGGCTACATGCATCGTTCAGATGCATAGGCCGGGGGTCTTCCTCATTTAAAAAAAATCTTGTAGAGTAAATAATTGGATTTTGATTGAGTTATTTTCTTTAAGGGAAAGAAGAAAAGGCAGATTCAAAATTATTTTTCTTCGAACTTTCCCAGACACAAAATACCTCCTTATATCGCACTCTCAAATGAGAGTGGGATATATTCGACTTTCATGTAACATCTTAATAGAATTCCATGTAATGATAAATGCTTTTTTTCATTCTATATTATACGACACCTTGTAAATCTAGAGCCGCTGCTCCGACTTCCATACCGACCGCGAGACAACGCATTTGCCTAGTCTACGACAAAATGAAAGTACCATACATGCCACTTTGTGTATGGTAGAAGACCGAACCTCCAAGGCAACTCCCCAAGAGGAAAGCAACGAGAACGACGCTGACGCCCGCTCCGACCAAGGCCGGAACTTGAGTTTTCACCCGGAGACACACAAGATCCAGACAAGGGAGGTGAAGGGAAACAACATCTGAGGACGCTGCGGACACCTGCATCGTCCGAGGTGCTAGGCCTTTGCGTGGAGCTCACCAAACCCACCGTCGTTGGATCATGCCTCGCCAGCCGTCATGTATATGGTCTCGACTCTAGAGTCATCCGATCCTTGCAGCAGAAGGCTCTGTTTGAAACAAAGGGCTTGTAACATCGTTGATACATTTCCCTCGTTGTGTGTCAAAAACACGCGGAAAAAAATGGCCACAGTATTTCAAAAACAGCCATGTAATAGAAAATATATGTGTATGCAACAGGGTCATCGTGGGAAATTCTTGGCCTTGTGCAGAATTCTGAACAAAGCTCAAACTGAAGTTCTAAAATAGAGTAATAACAATGTAACTGTACTGTAATTATAACAGGGTGGACTAAGTACTGTACCTGTTGCTTGAACGTGTAAATGTCTTCAAAATCTTAACTGCAACATTAATGTCACGTGCGCTATTTGATTATTAGACGGAACTTATGGTTCTTGTATAATAAACCTCTACCTAGCTCCTGAATACACGGGTTGGAAGAATGCAAAATTTGAGCTATAATGCACATCAGTGCCTAATTGGTGTCATCTTTCACTGGTGTCCAATTAGGCTGCGAGCGCGTTGGGGTTGGGGCACTCGCAGCCTGACTTGCCTCATTGCCTGAGCGTTGGCGCCGCTGCCGTGCAAGTCGATCCTGACTGCTTGGCGTTGCGCCGCTAGGTGCCGTGCGGCCGCCTCCTGGTTGCTGGATTTGGCTGCTCGTCAGACAGCGATCGAGCGGAAGCAATCAAACCAGCCGATCAATCGGAGGAGGAAACGGCCAATGTGACCCGGCTCGAAGCATACAACTGTATTAATCAATTCTGGTAAGTGTTACACGGGTGACACAAACATATAAGAACTCCGAATGTTTTTTTATGTCAAGTTTAGTGAAGTGAGGATGATAAATTTAATTTTTAAGCATGACAAATTGTTTTGAATGACAAGTTTCAGTTTTTTGAATTTGTTTTCTTCTTTTCAAATGATAATTTTAGTTGTAAAAACATTTAAGCCAGAGTAATTCGTGTCACACGTGTGACCCTTATCATTTAGGCATAAGATGGGTCTTCAAAAACACCTACATGTGACCTAACTATTGCCACTTCTAAGTGGCTATTTAAACAAATAAAAACTCAGAACAACCTTAGCAGGAAATCAATGATATAGGATTCAAATATGTAATATTTAAGGCACATTTACACATGTATGTTAGCAAAACTGTATAAAATAGTTAGAGCATTTACTGCCCCAGACACCTGGGCAGGTTGGCCGGTCACAGCTCGGAACGAAAAATGCCATTCAATCAGGTTCCCCACACACAATCCAACACCCAACTGTTCGGCAACTCTCATTTCTAGCACATATGTGGGCGGATATGGGGAGTCTCGGACGCGCCTTCCCTGTGCCGCCACATCGCATCAGAACGCTATGGCCCATACTGCCCCACGACTGTCCCCACAAAACCTTTAGACGGTGTCGAACCCTAGTGAAACCACACTCCTTCGAGTCATCTAGACCTATCCCCTCCCCTCTCGTACCCTCCCCTTCTCTCCTCAATCTTACCCGCCGTCACGGTTGGAAGCAGATCCTATGAGACCGATTAGGATGAGCTGGCCGCCAACTCGTCGAGCTCATATGTGCTGGACGAGGAGGAGCTCGTGTTTCACATTGATCTCCGCCACTTGTTGATGGACTAGGATGAGAGCTGATGGTATCCCGGATTGGGGACACTCGTCACATCGTCTCGCGGCAAGATGGGTCATGCCAAGGACCCTCATGTCAGTTCACCAGTGGACCATGTCAAGGCGGCCCATGATGTACGAAAAGAAGACCAACGAAGACTCGACATATACTACAAGATATTAGATGTCGTCTACAACATGTTCTACTTATATATAACCGATTAGATTCTAACCCTAGAACCCCTGTTTCTATATAAACAGAGAGGTAGGGCTTGTGGGCGACAAACAACAATCTCATGATAGATCAGCTATACTTTGTACTTCATTTAGAATGAATACAAATACAAGCAGGACGTAAGTTTTTTTTCTATGTAAGAAGAGCCCAAACCTAAGTAAAAATTTATGTCCCACTGTCGGATTCGACTCTGTCATTGATGGCCCATACAAGTGCCACTATGTAGTCATAGAGATATAATGGGGACCAAGATCGATGAGCATATCGACGTTGACATGGTCGTCGTGCCAGGCCAGATTCACGGCCGCCTGGCCATCTTCATGTTCAACGGCGAGCTGCAGGGCATCCCCATCCGACGTCATAGTCCTTGATCCCTAGCATGACAATTGAACGAATCAGAGTGCAAGTGAGAGTGTGATGTCCACGACGCCGCTACACTAAGGGGCCGTTTGGTTTGATGGCTTCCCACAGATGGCCAGGGATAGCCATTTTTCAAGTGTTTACGTTTGGTTGAAAGGCGAGCAAGGATATAGGCATCCAAGATTCCTAGAATATCCCCTCAAACCGTGGCTGAGCACATCCGTAAAAAGCTTGATATTGTGAAGGCCGTGCTAACTTGCATGTGTGGTGATGGCCGCCGGCCAGTTCTCCGCGGTGGGTCATGGATGCCCGTTGGGGTGCCATCCCATCCTCAAGGTGCTGCTCCCATCGGTTGCATGTTCTGAAGTTTGTTTTGTCATTATCGAAGCTTGATGTGTCGATGTGTTGGATCTTCACGCTACGAGCAACCCTTGGCACCTGATAAAACTGATATGTGCATGTAGATTCACACATGTGAGTGGCTTGTTGTATAGAATGGACACATCTATCTTTCTTTGACATATCTGTGCATATATATGTCGTACAGTTGATGCACGCATGTGTATATAGCTTATTTCTTTGATACAAATTCGCCTAACTATACACAATCATACTGTTTGCAACTCATTTGTCAGTGTGAGAATTAATTGATTTATAGAAACAATAGTTTTGTGTGATAACTTTAAAAGTCATCACAACAGTCCATCCACAACTTATCCATGCAACCAAACAAAAAACTTGGCTATCCTTCTCCCTCACATCCATACAACCAAACAGGAAAAATGGATTATCCACAACTGCGTGGTTATGGATATCCTCGGCCAATCTCTCGCCGCCTTCAAACCAAACGCTACCTAAAGCCCTCGTAATCTGGTATGCTGGCGTAGGGCTGGCCTTTATGGGAATAATAAAACTCTGAACTCTCACACATTGTAGTCATGTATAGTGATATATCAAAATAGTAGTATTCTCATCTCATCCAGCATGATCTGAACGAATACAACCCAACACAACAAGATCAGAGAAAGACATTCGTGTTAATGCAAACCCTCCCTGCTATGCCTACGTCACAAGAGATAGAACTGGAGATATAGAGAGAGAAGATAGAGATAAAGAGAGAGAAGATAGAGATAAAGATAGGAGAACTAGAGATAGATTTAGAGAAGATAGAGATAGAGACATCGGAATTAATTATCTTGCTGCATCTTTTGCATATAAAATTAGTTATCATGGGTTTGTCTCCCTTAAAGCATCTACAACCGAAGTTTGTACCCTTCACAGTGAGAGAGAGAGAGAGATTTTAGGTTAACTCAATTTTCCACTGATAGTCAACATTCAATGACGAATCCATCGATGATCTAGAATAATGGGATAGTATCCGGAGACGATGACCTTGACCTGTTGTAGTTGTGCGAACGAGGACAAACAAAGCAGAGTCGCCTAAGGATGGGGATGGCTATGGACGAATTGGTGCGGGCCCTAGCGGTCAATCCAACATGATGGACACGTCCGGGCGCATCCAGACGTCCCATATCCATCACAAATTTATACTGAATATGGGGAATGCCAGCCAGTCCAGGTGTTCGGGTCGGTTAGAGCATCTACAGCCGGACCGTGTAAATTCGGCCCCTCAAACACACGCAGACGTGCCCGGGCGTGTCCGCAGACACTGACCGGTCACACCTCAAATCAGCTCCTCCACGTCCAAATCTCTCATATTTCATCCCCTAAATCCATACATAAGCATGCAAAATGAATCCTACGTACTACGTACTATACTACGCTTCGTCGTCGTCGGAGATGGCATGAGCCGCCTACGTCGCCTCCTGCGCCGGCCGCACCGCCTTCATCTGCCGCCGACGAAGATGCCTGGCCTTTGTAGCCGACTCCGAGCGGATGGAGTTCAGGATGGCCAGCTGCTCCGGCCACAGATCCACGACCATCGGCGCCTCCTTCTCCCCCACATCAAGCGGCGGCGCTGCTTCGCCGGCTCTTGCTAGTCCTCCCCCACAGCTAGTGACGCCGCCTCCTTCATTGGCTCCTGCTCCTCATCCTTTTCGACCCCCGGCTCTCCTCCTCCCCCTCACCTCCTCGTCCTCCTCGAAATCCTCCTCCGGATCCGGACCTGCTCAAGGAGCCAGAGACGGTGTTCGATCGTGTAGTGCTGGCGGCATGGTGGCATGGCTGACAGGCTCAGGTGACGGTAACGAAAGGGAGGAGGTGGATGTGCTAGGCTAGGGACGTCGACCGGCTATGGATAAGGGCAGGGAGCAGGAGCCGGAGCGGCGCCACATGATGTTCACACCATGCCGACGATCGAGGCGGTCGTCGGACCGTCGGGTTTCCGGGCAAATTCGCGTGGAGCCACACCGTCAGGCTGACGTGGCGGGCGTGCCCAGGCTTCCCCGTATCCGCCCTATATTTGGGTTGGATATGAGGGTGTCGGTGAATCTGGGTGTTTGGGAGCCCGGCTGGGTCGATTTTTTATGACCGGTCAATGATCGGACGGCCTGCCTGGCGTTTGACTGTAGATGCTCTTATGGGTAGCCTGATTGGGTATTGTTTTTTTGTCCCATGATTGACTGGGCAGCTCACCCAGGCTTTGTTGGATTCTTTTTGAAAAGGAGGATGACCCCCGGCCTCTGCATCTGGAAGATGCATGCAGTCACTTTATTAATTATTCACAGAGATCTTACAAAGCAATACATCAATATGTCTGAAGCCGCCCTTTGTGTCGCTACTCCTATCCAATGATGAAGGGGTGCAGAAAGTGTGAGCCACATACCCAGACCTCTCACCTCGCCTAACATCTAAAGCCGGAGGCCCCGACCGAGCCACATACCGGATCAGGGGTACAATCCGGTCCGACACACCCTCATAGGTCGTTGCCACCGCCTTCCATCAATCCATCTTCAAAATAGTTACTGACGCATCGACCTTGCAAGGCCTGCCGTCGACGCCCCCATGGCGCCAGACAACGCCTCCTCCCTACGCACGCTCATCATCACGCATCCGTCGTCGAGACTTTGTTGCGCCTCGCCGCCGAGACTCCACGACGTCGATGTGTCACAGGGAACGCCGCTCCACCGTAGATGTCGACCACTGATCCCTCAAGCCCGTGTGTACCTTCATGTATGATGCCCCCAAGGAGGAAACGACACCAGAGTGTCGCCGTCATCCGATCTACTGATCTAGGGTTTCCCCCGGAGGTAGCAGAGAGTGGCCTTGAACTTCTCCTCGGCGATGCCTTCAGGAAGGGAACGATGTAGACATCGCCGCCATCGCCGACCTTGGCAGTAGCCGAAGGCAAGCTTTCACACAGATCTGTTCGAAGAGCCCATCTCTCCTGCACGGGCCACCTCATCCTGCAACATCCCCGGGAACGGGATCCTAAGATCCGTCGCCACCAGCGACGCCACAAGGACCCACCACCTGGTCGTCATACCTGACGAAGGGGATAGCGCCCCCACCTTGTTCAGATCCAGCAGCATGCCAACGCCTCGTGCTGCCCCCATGAAGGTGGCAGTCAACGTGCGCGCCGCCGCCGGACGACACCATCGCATCTCAGCCAGAGGGTCCCCTCGTGAGGTGAGGAAGGGAGGGAGGCCCGCCATCCGACGTCCGTCGGGCGAGCTTCGCTCGCCGGCCTCCTCCGGCGATGACGGGGAAGGAAGGGAGGAGGGAGGCCAAGGGCGGCGGCGCCTAGGGCGCCCGAGTCGCCTCCCTGAAGGCGACGCAAGCGAAGGGGTTTCTCAGACCCTTATAAGATTCCCGAAAAGCTTTGTTGGATATGGGGGACTGATTATAGATGCTCTTATGAAATCAAATCTCCCAAATAAGGACGAACATTAATGGGTCACATCAACCCCCTCCATAAGCACCATCGTACATCAGAAAAAAAAGAAATGATGAAAGTAATTCTATAGGCTCCAGAAAAAGGATAATTCAATTCTATAAGAAAACAAAATTTCATCCAAACATACTTGCAAACTTCACAGATCTAAAATTGCAGGTTCCAAGAGTTTATTGGTCGATCCAAATGATCATGGACTCGTAGCTGGAGTCCACATTCACACATCCTCCGCGCCTAGCTTAGCTACAACATGGTCGTTATGGCGAGAGCGATGGAGCAGTCTTTGCTAAACTTAGCGTCCTCGGCGGCCAGCGGCGACGCGACGCCCAGCTCGCGGAACCCTTCCTCGCAGGTATCGGTGCCCAGTATCACGTTTGTGAGGATCGTCTTCGCGTCCTTCAAATTACCCGACTTGATGTCCTTCGCCGCGACTTCGAGCCATCTCAGTACGGCCGTGTAGTTTACGCGACAGTCGGAGAGGCGCCCGTTGATCTTCTTGTCCGTCACAGAGGCTTTGAGGGCATCGATGCGCTTGCGGATGTTCGCGGCCTCTGCTCGGGTGATCTTCGTGGCGATGACGACGAGGCCGCGCTTGTCTGCGGTGGCGCTCGCGTTGTTGGCCTGGAAGAACTTGACGCAATAGTCGTAGCCGATGTCCTTCTTGCTTGCGCCGATGGACTTGCATGTGTCATCTAGAGTGGAAGCATTGGAGGAGACGAACATGAAGAGGAGGACGAGGAAACATGAGAGGGCTTGCGAGTGCCTCATGGCTTTTGGCACGACTACTGTATATGTGTATTTGATAACACATCGTATGTAGATGGTGCATATATATATAGCCGTGATCGTAAATGCAAAAATACCCGATGAGTATATCAATCTTGGCATCTTGCAATTTGAACAAATCATGAAGAAGGTAAGTATTGAATACATATTATGTTTTGCTATTTTTAAACTTCTCTCCACGATCCATACTAATTGTTGCCATTAATTGTTACTGATTTAGTACTGTACTAAATCATCGAGAATTAATATGGATCATTGCTCTCTCTGATCCATGCTAATTGACGTTGATTTAGTATAAGATTGTACCAAATCACTGATAATTAATAGGATCGGAAGGAGTAAATATATTCCTTTTTGTACTCAACTTATTCCTAATGAAACTTGGACGTGTTTATGTCAAAGATATTTGAAGGTCCAACTCAAAAAGAAAATTTGGGAGGGAAGGGTGTCAAGCCAAAACTGATAAAAGCTATCCTATCCTATTTGTCGCATGATCAATTGAGATCTGGGAAATTCTGAAGAGCTGGAAGATTAAGCTGCTTTCTAAGGCGGCTAAGGAGATACTCATAAAGGCAATGATCCAGGCGGTACCCACATATGCTATGGCATGTTTTGATCTGACCAAAGAATTGTGTGAGAGTATCAGCAAATTCTGGTGGGCCAATCAGGAGGATGACAACAAACATCGTTGGCTGAGTTGGGAAAGGATGTGCCTCCCCAAGAGCCGGGAGGGTTGGGATTCCGGGACCTACACACCTTCAATGTGGCCATGCTTGCGAGGCAGGTGTGGCGGCTGATACAAGTACCGGAGTCTTTATGTGCACAACCGGAGTCTTTATGTGCACAGGTGCTCCGTGTTAGTGTTATAGTTTCTATGTGTACGTATATGTATATATTCCGGTATCATATATCGTTATATTTTCTTATTGTACAAGTTGATCTATCAATATAAAAGAGATGCCAGCCGGTTGGGGCTAACCACGGCAAATAACATCTTTGACTTGGAATACAGAGCAGGCCGACCCAACCTAGGGTTTCTGCCCGCACCCGCGCTTCCGCCGCCGCCGTCTCTCTCGCTGCAGCAGCCGCCACCCGCGTGCCGCCGCCGTAGCAGCCGCCACCCGCGTGCCGCCGCCGCCGCAGTCCGTCGCGATGACCTCCTCCGCGTTGCAGCTCTCCACTTCCGCCGGCGCGTTGGCCTCGCCCTCCACCCCATCCATCCCCATCGGTGCCATCATCTCCGCCCCTACCAGCCACAACATCAACAACGTCACGGTGCGCTTAGATCGCACTAATTTTCTTTTGTGGAAGATGCAGGTCGTCCCCAACATTGCCGGCCAGGGATGGTACGGCTTCCTGGACGGCTCCTGCCGTGCGCCTCCGGCCATGATCGTCGAAGGAGATGGTGCCAAGGCCGTGACCAAGCCCAATCCGGACTACGCCTTGTGGTTCTACACGGATCAGCGTGTTCTCAGCATCCTCGTCGGCTCCATGACGGAGGAGATCCTCGGCCATGTCATTGGCCGCACCACCGCGTCATCTGTATGGGCGTGCCTCGAGTCCATGTTCTCGGCGCAGAACAGGGCAGGGGTGCGCTAGATGCGTCGTCAACTCTCGACGCTGAAGAAGAACGACCTCACCGCCGCCGCCTACTTTCACAAGATGAAGGGTTTCGCGGACGCCATGGCCCAGGTGGGGTCGTCTCTGTCTGATGCTGAGGTAATCGACTACATCGTCGTCGGTCTCGGGCCTCAGTACGAGTCCCTCCAGCATTCTCTCACGGTGCTAGCTGCTGCCGGCGCTGACAATCTCACCCTGTCGGACTTCTACTCCATGCTTCTCTCCTGTGAGTCCCTCAAGGAGCAGAACACCTACGTCCCCGAGTTCTCCACCTTCGCTAACGTCGTGGCGCAGCAAGGCGATGGCCGTGGAGGGGGGCGTCCTTTCGCCAACACCACCAACGACGGCCGCTCCGGGGGTCGCCCTACTGGCCCGCAAGGAGGCGGTCAGTACAACGGCGGCCAGCAGCAGGCCTCCCATGGAACCGCTCCAACCAGGGGGGCGGTGGCGGCGGCAATGATGAAGGTGGCCAGGGCAACGGCGGTGGCAAGCGCAACAATCGCCGCGAGCACCCCTGCTGTCAGGTTTGCAGGTACTGGGGGCATGAGGCTCTTCAGTGCAAACAACGCTACAATCACGTGTTCCAGTACGACGACAACCGTGTTGGAAATTCTGCCTCTTCCCAGCCTGGCCCTAGCCAGCCTTGGCTCTTCGACACCGGCGCCACCGACCACCTCACCAACGACATGAGCCGGATGAACATCCAGGAATGCTACACCGGCACGGATCAAGTGCAAGTCGCCAACGGTGCAGGTTTGTCTATTACGCATGTTGGTCACTCTCGGTTTACCTGGTTCATCCGCTCCACTTGAACTTAAAAATATTCTTCTTGTTCCTGAACTTAGCAATAATTTGCTCTCTGCCTATCGCCTTGTCTCTGACAATAAAATCTTCGTTGAGTTTCATAAATTCTTTTTTTGTGTCAAGGACAAGGTCACGAAGAAAATTCTTCTTCGCGGTAGGAGTCGTGGCGGCCTCTACCCTCTTCCATTCAGCCGTGCCGTAGCTTCTGGACATCATGCGCCTTCCGGCGTTAGGCTGACTACCGAGCAGTGGCATCGGCGTCTTGGTCATCCTTCAAATAAAATAGTTCATACCATTGTTAGTTCAAATAAATTGCCATGTTCCTCAAACATCGAGTCTTCCGTGTGTGATGCTTGTCAGCGTGCTAAGAGTCACCAATTACCATATAATTATTCTACCCGTGTTTCTACGTCACCACTTGAGCTTATTCACACCGATGTTCGGGGGCTGCCTTGCCCTCTTTTTGGGGTTTTAAGTACTATGTTAGCTTCATTGATGACTATAGTCGCTATTGCTGGATATACTTAATCAAATATAAGTCTGATGTTGAGAGCATCTTTTACACTTTTCAAAACCATGTTGAGCGTCTTTTAAATGCTAAGGTTCGTTTTGTTCAGTCTGACTGGGGGGTGAGTATCACCGTCTCCATGGTTATTTTCAGCGCACCGGCATTGCTCATCGTGTGTCTTGTCCGCATACTTCTCAACAAAATGGTATAGCTGAACGCAAGCACCGTCATCTTGTTGAGACGGGTCTAGCTCTCCTCGCGCATTCCTCTATACCTCTGCGGTTTTGGGATGAGGCATTTCTTACTGCTTGCTATCTCATCAATAGGATGCCTACGCCTGTTATCAACAATGCCACACCTGTGTTTCGCCTCCTTAACATGCTTCCCGAATATTCTTTTCTCCGCACATTTGGCTGTGTGTGTTGGCCTAGTTTGTGTAAGTATAATTCACGTAAACTCGAGTTTCACTCTCGGATGTGTGTGTTTCTTGGTTATAGTCCCATGCATAAAGGTTATAAGTGTCTTGATCGCTCCACTGGTCGTATTTACATCTCTCGCGACGTCATTTTCGACGAGACGGTGTTTCCCTATGCCACTCCCAGTGCCACTGTTGATGTTTCCAAACTCCTTCCAGTGTCGTTTTCGTCTGATGAACCAGTTACTCAGAGCACCGACACGCGTAGTTATGACATTACCTTGTTACCAGCTAATGCACCTGGTGTTGTCATTAGTTCTCCTGTGCAGGTTCCCGCGACGTCCCCGCTACCGATCGACGTACAGGCACCATCGACGCCACCACCTCTGCATGCCTCGGATGGCACGCCCGGGCCTGCCTCCCATGCAGGCACGCAGTCCATGCCTGGTGCGGCCTCCTGCGCCGCTTCTAGAGCTGATCACGCCCCGGCCGACACGCCGGCCCCGGTCTCTGACCGCGGCCCGCGTTCGCGTTCTTCGTCGCCTAGGCGGTCGTCTGCATCGCCGGCCCGTGACGGGTCTCCTTCGCCAAGCTCGTCCTCGCCCGCATCTCCGGCCCCTGATGGGTCCACTTCGTCGCCCTCGTCGCCACCTGCTTCACCGCCCTCGTCGTCTCCAGCACTTTCCGCTGCCGAACCACCACGGGCCGTCGTCACGCGACAGCGTAATGGTATCTCCCGTCCCAAGGTGTATCGGGATGGCACGGTTCAGTATGATCCTTATCGCCGCCGGGCATTTATGGTGGAACCTGCGTCTCGTCGCACCGCTCTCTCTGAGCCGGCTTGGCGTGCTGCTATGGAGGCTGAGTTCGCGGCTCTTCAGGCGAACAAGACGTGGATATTGGTACCCTGTCCACCTGGCACTAACATTGTTGGCAGCAAGTGGATCTTCAAAACAAAGTTTCGTCCTGATGGTTCAGTTGATAAATACAAGGCGAGGCTTGTGGCACGCAGTTTCACACATTAGTACGGTATAGATTATCATGATACTTTCAGCCCTGTGGTTAAACCAGTCACAGTTCGCCTGGTGCTTTCTCTGGCTGTCTCTCGTGGTTGGTGCCTTCGTCAGATTAATCTGAGTAATGCCTTCCTTCATGGTTTTCTTTTTGAGGAAGTATACATGCAGCAGCCTCCTGGTTTTGAGGATTCACGGTGTCCTTAGTATGTTTGCAAGCTACAACGTGCTCTCTATGGTCTCAAACAGTCACCCCGTGCCTGGTATGCACGCTTGAGTGACAAGCTTCATCAGCTCGGTTTTGTTGCTAGCAAGGCGGATACTTCTTTGTTCATCTTCGATCATCAGGGAGTTCTGATATATATATGCTCGTCTATGTGGAAGACATCGTCTTGGTTAGCTCCTCTTTGTCTACTGTTGAGAAGCTGGTTGCCACTCTTTCTGGCTCTTTTCCTATCAAGGACCTTGGGTGCTTGGAGTATTTCCTTGGTATTGAGGATGCTTATAACTCTGAGGGTATGGTGTTGACGCAACATAAATATGCTCTTGATCTCTTGCACCGGGCCAACATGGAGCAATGTCAACCTGTTACTACTCCCATGTCTACTTCCGACAAATTGTCTCGAGATCAAGGAAAACCGCTGAGCTCTGAGGATGCTTTCAAGTACAGGAGTCTTGTTGGGGGTCTTCAGTATCTCACCCTGACGCGTCCTGACTTGTCCTTTGCTGTTAACAAGGTGTGTCAGTACTTGTCGCAGCCTACTACCGCTCACTATGAGGCAGTGAAGCACATTCTTTAATATATTCGAGGCGTCGTGTCTACTAGCTTGCGTTTCCGGCGCTCTACATCTACGGGGCTGAGTATATTCACTGATGCAGATTGGGCGGGCTGTCCTGATGATCGTCGTTCCACGAGCGGTTTTGCCATTTTCCTTGGACCCAATCTGGTATCCTGGAGTTCACGCAAGCAACCTACGGTTTATCGCTCGAGTGCTAAGGCAGAGTACAAGGCTTTGGCCAATGGCACCGCTGAAGCTATATGGATACAGTCGGTGTTGAAGGAGCTTGCTGTGTTCCTTTCTCACCCTCCTGTTTTATGGTGTGACAACATTGGCGCCACCTACTTATCTGCCAATCCAGTCTTTTATGCCCTCACGAAGCATATTGAGGTTGATTTCCACTTTGTGCGCGAGAGGGTTGCCTTGGGTGCTCTTGATGTTCGCTTCATCTCCACTGGCGATCAGTTGGCTGACGTGTTCACGAAGCCTACTACTCAGCTCACACTTCATCGCTTCTGTTCCAATCTCAACCTTGTTCATGACGGTTTAGATTGAGGGGGGGGTGTTAGAGTTGTAGTTTCTATGTATACGTATATGTGTATATTCCGGTATCATATACCGTTGTATTTCCTTGTTGTACAAGTTGATCTATCAATATAAAGAGATGTCGGCCGGTTGGGGCTAACCACGGCAAATAACATCTTTGACTCTCCGGGCTAAGTACTATCCATCTGGGGATATCTGTTGGAAATATGCCCTAGAGGCAATAATAAAATGGTTCTTATTGTATTTCCTTGTTCATGATAATTGTCTATTGTTCATGCTACAATTGTATTAACTAGAAACCGTAATGCATGTGTGAATACATAGACCATAATATGTCCCTAGTGAGCCTCTAGTTGGCTAGCTCGTTGATCAATAGATGGTCACGGTTTCATGACCATGGACATTGGATGTCGTTGATAACGGGATCACATCATTAGGAGAATGATGTGATGGACAAGACCCAATCCTAAGCATAGCACAAGCTCGTGTAGTTCGTGTGCTAAAGCTTTTCTAATGTCAAGTATCGTTTCCTTAAACCATGAGATTGTGCAACTCCCGGATATCGTAGGAATACTTTGGGGGTGTGCCAAACGTCACAACGTAACTAGATGGCTATAAAGATACACTACGAGTATCTCCGAAAGTGTCTCTTGGGTTGGCACGAATCGAGACTGGGATTTGTCACTCTGTGTGATAGAGAGGTATCTCTGGGCCAACTCGGTAAGACATCATCATAATGAGCTCAATGTGACTAAGGAGTTAGCCACGGGATGATGTGTTACGGAACGAGTAAAGAGACTTGCTGGTAACAAGATTGAACAAGGTATAGGGATACCGACGATCGAATCTTGGGCAAGTATCATATCGGTAGACAAAGGGAATTGTATACGAGATTGATTGAATCCCCGACATCGTGGTTCATCCAATGAGATCATCGTGGAGCATGTGGGAGCCAACATGGGTATCCAGATCCCGTTGTTGGTTATTGACCGGAGAGGTGTCTCTTTCATGTCTACGTGTCTCCCGAACCCGTAGGGTCTACACACTTAAGGTTCGATGACGCTAGGGTTATAAGGAAATAGTGTACATGGTCACCGAAGGTTGTTCGGAGTCCCGGATGAGATCCGGGACGTCATGAGGAGTTCCGGAATGGTCCGCGGGTAAAGATTCATATATGGGAAGTGAGGTTTTGGTCACCGGAAGTGTTTCGGGCATCACCGGTAACTTACCGAGACCACAAGAAGGGTTCGGGGGTCCACCAAGTAGGGCCACTGGCACCAGAGGGCTGCGTGGGCCGAGAGTGGGAAGGGACCAGTCCCAGAGTGGGCTTGTGTGCCCTCCACCCTGGCCCAAGGCGCAACAAAGGTGGGAAGGGGGGAACCCTAGGCCCAGATGGGCCTAAGGCCCACCTAGGGCGCCACCCTCCTCTTTCTCCCTCTGGCCGCCGCACCAGATGGGATCTGGGGCTGCCGCCAGCCCTTAAGGTGAGAACCCTAGGGCTGTGCCCTCCCTCCTCCTCCTCCTATATATAGTGGGGGTTTTGGGGCTGCCAACAACACAAATTTCTTCCTTTCTCGGCGCAGCCCTACCCTTCCTCTTCCTCGTTCTCCGTAGCGCTTGGCGAAGCCCTGCCGGAGTACCATGCAACTCCACCATCACCACGCCGTCGTGCTGTCGGATCTCTCCCTCAACCTCTCCTTCCTTCTTGCTAGATCAAGGCATAGGAGATGTCACCGGACTGCACGTGTGTTGAACGCGGAGACGCCGTTGTTCGGTGCTAAGATCGGAATCCACTGCAATCTGAATCGTTGTGAGTACGACTCCACCAACCGCGTTCTTGTAACGCTTCTGCTTTGCGATCTTCAAAGGTATGAAGATGCATTCTCCCCTTACTCGTTGATGGTTTCTCCATAGATGGATCTTGATGATCGTAGGAATTTTTTTGATTTACTACTACGTCTCCCAATAGTGGCATCATGAACTAGGTCTATGCGTAGAATGTATGCACGAGTAGAACACAAGTTGGTGTGGGCGTCGATCTTGTTAATTTTCTTACCGTTACTAGTCTTATCTTGATTCGACGGTATTGTGGGATGAAGCGACCCGAACCAACTTTACACGTACGCTTACGTGAGACCGGTTCCACCGCCTGACATGCACTTGTTGCATAAGGTAGCTAGCGGGTGTCTGTCTCTCCCACCTTAGTCGGATTGGATTCGATGAAAATGGTCCTTATGAAGGGTAAATATCAATTGGCATATCACGTTGTGGTTTTGGCGTAGGTAAGAAACGTTCCTGCTAGAAACCTATAGCAGTCACGTAAGAACTTGCAACTACAAATTAGAGGACGTCTAACTTGTTTTTGCAGCATATGACTTGTGATGTGATATGGACAAAGGATGTGATGTGATGCATTGTGATATATGAGATTGATCATGTTCTTGTAATAGGATTCACGACTTGCATGTCAATGAGTATGACAACCGGCAGGAGCCATAGGAGTTATCTTAATTTATTGTATGACCTGCGTGTCAATCATAAGTGCCATGTAATTACTTTACTTTATTGCTAATCGTTAGCCATAGTAGTAGAAGTAATAGTTGGCGAGAAAACTTCATGAAGACACGATGATGGAGATCATGGTGTCATGCCAATGACAGTGATGATCATGGTGCCCCGAAGATGGAGATCAAAGGAGCAAGATGATATTGGCCATATCATGTCACTATATTGATTGCATGTGATGTTTATCATGTTTACATCTTATTTGCTTAGAACGGCGGTAGCTAAATAAGATGATCTCTCACTAAAATTTCAAGAGAAGTGTTCACCCTAACTATGCACCGTTGCTAAGGATCGTTGTTAGGAAGCACCACGTGATGATCGGGTGTGATAGGTTCTAACGTTCACATAAAACGGGTGTAAGCCAGATTTACACACACGATACACTTAGTTTGACTTGACGAGCCTAGCATGTACAGACATGGCCTCGGAACACGGGAGATCGAAAGGTCAAACATGAGTCGTATAAAATATACGATCAACATGGAGATGTTCACCATGGATGACTAGTCCGTCTTACGTGATGATCAGACATGGGCTAGTTGACGTGGATCATGTGTCACTTGGATGACTAGAGAGATGTCTATCTAAGTGGGAGTTCATTAAATAATTTGATTATGTGAACTTAATTATCATGAACTTAGTCTAAAATTGTTTTTACAATCTATATTGTAGATCCAATGGCCAACGCTAATGTTGCCCTCAACTTCAACGCGTTCCTAGAGAAAACCAAGCTGGAAGATGATGGAAGCAACTATGCGGACTAGGTCCGTGGCTTGAGGATCATCCTCATAGATTCCAAAAGATTATATGTCCTTGATGCATCGCTAGGTGACGCACCCATTTTCCCAGTGGCTCGGGACGTTATGAACGCCTGGCAGTAGCGCTGTGATGATTACTCCCGGGTTCAGTGCGGCATGCTTTATAGTTTAGAACCGGGGCTTCAAAAGCGTTTTGAGCAACACGGAGCATATGAGATGTTCCAAAAGCTGAAATTGGTTTTCCAAGCTCATGCCCGGGTCGAGAGATATGATGTCTCTGAGAAGTTCTTCAGCTGTAAGATGGAGGAGAATAGTTATGTCAGTGAGCACATACTCAAAATGTCTGGGTTACACAACCCCTTGACTCAGCTAGGAGTTAATCTTCTGGATGACTCGATTATTGACAGAATCCTCCAGTCTCTTCCACCTAGCTACAAGATCTTTGTGATGAACTACAACATGCAAGGGATGGAGAAGTCCAATCCTGAGTTGTACTCGATGCTGAAATCAACGGAGGTCAAGATCAAAAAGGAGCATCAAGTGTTGATGGTTAATAAGACCACTAGTTTCAAGAAAGGCAAGGGTAAGAAGAATTTCAAGAAGGACGACAAAGCAGTTGCCGCGCCCGGTAAACAAGTTGCCGGGAAGAAGAACAAGAATGGAACCAAGCCTGAGACTGAGTGCTTTTATTGCAAGGATACCGGTCACTGGAAGTTGAACTGCCCCAAGTACTTAGCGGATAAGAAGGCCAACAACGTTAAAGGTATATGTGATATACTTGTTATTGATGTGTATCTTACCAGCACTCATAGTAGCTCCTGGGTATTTGATACCGGTGCAGTTGCTCACATTTGTAACTCCAAGCAGGAGCTGCGGAATAAGCGGAGGCTCGCAAAATACAAGGTGACGATATGCGTCGGGAATGGTTCCAAGGTCGATGTGATCGCCGTCGACACGCTACCTGTATCTACCTTCGGGATTTGTTTTAGACCTCAATAATTGTTATTTAGTACCAGCTTTGAGCATGAACATTGTATCTGGATCTCGTTTGATGCGAGATGGCTACTCATTTAAATCTGAGAATAATGGTTGTTCTATTTATATGAGAGAAATGTTTTATGGTCATGCCCCGCTGGTCAATGGTTTATTTTTGATGAATCTTGAACATGATGTTACACATGTTCATAGTGTGAGTACCAAAAGGTGTAAGGTTGATAACGATAGTACCACTTACATGTGGCACTGCCGTCTTGATCATATTGGTGTTAAACGCATGGAAAAACTCCATGCTGATGGACTTTTGGAGTCTCTTGATTTTGAATCACTTGACATGTGTGAACCATGCCTCATGGGCAAGATGACCAAGTCTCCATTCTCCAGAACAATGGAGCGAGCAATTGACTTGTTGGAGATAATACATACCGATGTATGCGGTCCAATGAGCGTTGAGGCTCGCGGTGGCTACCGTTATGTTCTCGCCCTCACTGATGATTTAAGCAGATATGGGTATGTCTACTTAATTAAACACAAGTTTCAAACCTTTAAAAAGTTCAAGGAATTTCAGAGTGAGGTAGAGAATCAACGTGACAGGAAAATAAAGTGCCTACGATATGATCATGGCGGAGAATATTTGAGTCACAAGTTTGGCACACACCTAAGGGAATGTGGACTTGTTTCACAAACCACGCCGCCTGGCACACCTCTGCAAAATGGTGTGTCTGAACGTCGCAATCGCACTCTATTGGATATGGTGCGATCTATGATGTCTCTTTCCGACTTACTGCTATCATTTTGGGGATATGCATTAGAGACTGCCGCATTCACTTTTAATAGGGCTCCGTCTAAATCCTTTGAGACGACACCGTATGAATTATGGTTTGTAGAGAAACCTAAGCTGCCGTTTCTGAAAGTTTGGGGATGCGATGCTTATGTGAAGAAACTTCAACCTGAGAAGCTCGAACCCAAAGCGAAAAAGTGCGTCTTCATAGGATACCCCAAAGAAACTATTGTTTATACCTTCTACCTCAGATCCGAAGGCAAAGTCTTTGTTGCTAAGAATGGATCCTTTCTAGAGAAAGAGTTTCTCTCGAAAGAAGTAAGTGGGAGGAAAATAGAACTTGATGAGGTAATTGTACCTTCATTCGAACCGGAGAGTAGCGCAACACAGAAAGTTGTTTTTGTGGAGCCTGCACCGGCTAGAGAGGAAGTTAATGATGATCATCATGAGACTTCAGATCAAGTTGCTATTCGAAGGTCCACTAGGACACGTTCCGCGCCAGAGTGGTACGTCAACCCTGTCCTGGAGATCATGTTGTTGGACAACGGTGAACCTTCGAACTATGAAGAAGCGATGGTGGGCCCAAATTCGAACAAATGGCTTGAAGCCATGAAATCCGAGATAGGATCCATGTATGAGAACAAAGTATGGACTTTGGTGGACTTGCTTGATGATAAGCGAGCCATAGAAAATAAATGGATCTTTAATAAGAAGACTGACGCAGATGATAATGTGACCGTCTATAAGGCTCAGCTTGTCGCTAAGGGTTATCGACAAGTTCAAGGAGTTGACTATGATTTCTCACCCGTAGCGATGCTGAAGTCCGTCCGAATCATGTTAGCAATTTCCGCATTTTATGATCATGAGATCTGGCAAATGGACGTCAAAACAGCATTCCTTAATTGCTTCCTTAAGGAAGAACTGTATATGATGCAGCCGGAAGGTTTTGTCAATCCTAAATATGCTCACAAGGTATGCAAGCCCTAGCGGTCCATCTATGGACTGGTGCAAGCATATCGGAGTTGGAACATTCGTTTTAATGAGGTGATTAAAGCGTTGGGGTTTATGCAGGTTTATGGAGAACCTTGTATTTACAAGAAAGTGAGTGGGAGCTCTGTAGCATTTCTCATATTATATGTGGATGACATATTGTTGATGGGAAATGATATAGAACTTTTGGAAAGCGTAAAGGCCTACTTGAATAAGTTTTTTTCAATGAAGGATCTTAGAGAAGCTGCTTACATATTAGGCATCAAGATCTATAGAGATAGATCGAGATGCCTCATAGGTCTTTCACAAAGCACATACCTTGACAAGATATTGAAGAAGTTCAATATGGATCAGTCCAAGAAGGGGTTCTTGCCTATGTTGCAAGGTGTGAGATTGAGTACGACTCAATGCCCAACCACGACAAAGGATAGAGAAGAGATGAGTGTCATCCCCTATGCTTCAGCCATAGGCTCTATTGTGTATGCCATGCTGTGTACCAGACCTGATGTGAACCTTGCCATAAGTATGGTAGGGAGGTATCAAAGTGATCCGGAGCGGAACACTGGACATCGGTCAAGAATATCCTGAAGTACCTGAAAAGGACCAAGGACATGTTTCTCGTTTATGGAGGTGCCGAAGAGCTTGTCGTAAAGGGTTACGACGATGCTAGCTTTGACACAGATTCGGATGACTCGAAGTCACAAACCGGATACGTGTATATTTTGAACGGAGGGGCAGTCAGCTGGTGCAGTAGCAAGCAAAGCGTCGTGGTGGCATCTACATGTGAAGTGGAGTACATATCTGCTTCAGAAGCAACAAAGAAAGGAGTCTGGATGAAGGAGTTCATCATCGACCTAGGAGTGATTCCCAATGCGTCGGGCCCGATGACTCTCTTCTGTGACAACACTGGAGCTATTGCCCTTGCCAAGGAGTCCAGGTTTCACAAGAAAACAAGACACATCAAGCGCCGCTTCAACTCCATTCGTGATTACATCCAGGAAGAAGATATAGATATTTGTAAAGTACATACGGATCTAAATTTCGTAGATCCGTTGACTAAACCTCTCTCACGAGCGAAACATGATCAACACCAGAACTCTATGGGTGTTCGATTCATCAAAATGTAACTAGATTATTGACTCTAGTGCAAGTGGGAGACTGTTGGAAATATGCCCTAGAGGCAATAATAAAATGGGTATTATTGTATTTCCTTGTTCATGATAATTGTCTATTGTTCATGCTATAATTGTATTAACCAAAAACCATAATGCATGTGTGAATACATAGAACACAATATGTCCCTAGTGAGCCTCTAGTTGGCTAGCTCGTTGATCAATAGATGGTCACAGTTTCATGACCATGGACATTGGATGTCGTTGATAATGGGATCACATCATTAGGAGAATGATGTGATGGACAAGACCCAATCCTAAGCATAGAACAAGATCGTGTAGTTTGTCTGCTAAAGCTTTTCTAATGTCAAGTATCGTTTCCTTAGACCATGAGATTGTGCAACTCCCGGATACCGTAGGAATACTTTGGGTGTGCCGAACGTCACAACGTAACTGGGTGGCTATAAAGGTACACTACGGGTATCTCCGAAAGTGTCTCGTGGGTTGGCACGAATCGAGACTGGGATTTGTCACTCCTTGTGACGGAGAGGTATCTCTGGGCCCACTCGGTAAGACATCATCATAATGAGCTCAATGTGACTAAGGAGTTAGCCACGGGATGATGTGTTACGGAACGAGTAAAGAGTCTTGCCGGTAACGATATTGAACAAGGTATAGGGATACCGACGATCGAATCTCGGGCAAGTATCATACCGATAGACAAAGGGAATTGTATTCGGGATTGATTGAATCCCCGACATCGTGGTTCATCCAATGAGATCGTCGTGGAGCATGTGGGAGCCAACATGGGTATCCAGATCCCGCTGTTGGTTATTGACCGGAGAGGTGTCTCGGTCATGTCTACGTGTCTCCCGAACCCGTAGGGTCTACACACTTAAGGTTCGATGATGCTAGGGTTATAGGGAAATAGTGTACGTGGTCACCGAAGGTTGTTCGGACTCCCGGATGAGATCCCGGACGTCACGAGGAGTTCCAGAATGGTCTGGAGGTAAAGATTCATATATAGGAAGTGAGGTTTTGGTCACCCGAAGTGTTTTGGGCATCACCGGTAACGTATCGGGACCACCGAAAGGGTTCCGGGGGTCCACCAAGTGGGGCCACCGGCACGAGAGGGCTGTGTGGACCAAGAGTGGGAAGGGACCAGCCCCAGAGTAGGCTGGTGCGCCCTCCACCCTGGCCCAAGGCGCAACAAAGGTGGGAAGAGGGGGGAACCCTAGGCCCAGATCGGCCTAAGGCCCACCTAGGGCGCCACCCTCCCCTTTCTCCCTCTGGCTGCCGCACCAAATGAGATCTGGGGCTGCCGCCGACCCTTAGGGTGGGAACCCTAGGGCTGTGCCCTCCCTCCTCCTCCTATATATAGTGAGGGGTTTTGGGGCTGCCAACAACACAAGTTTCTTCCTCTCTCGGCGCAGCGCTACCTTTCCTCTTCCTCGTTCTCCGTAGCGCTTGGTGAAGCCCTGCTGGAGTACCACGCAGCTCCACCGTCACCACGCCGTCGTGCTGCCGGAGCTCTCTCTCAACCTCTCCTTCCTCCTTGCTGGATCAAGGCGTAGGAGACGTCACCGGGCGGCACGTGTGTTGAACGCGGAGGCGCCGTTGTTCGTCGCTAAGATCGGAATCCACCGCGATCTGAATCGCTGCGAGTACGACTCCACCAACTGCGTTCTTGTTACGCTTCCGTTTTGCGATCTTCAAAGGCATGAAGATGCACTCTTTCCTTACTCGTTGCTGGTTTCTTCATAGATGGATCTTGATAATCGTAAGATTCTTTTTGATTTACTACTACATCTCCCAACAATATCTTCATGGCTACAGCGCAACCGGGGATGAGTTATGTCTGGCGTAGTATCCTGAAAGGTGTTGAGGTCATCCAGGCCGGCATGATTTGGCGTGTAGGATCAGGGGAGAACATACTCATCTGGAGGGACCTTGGTTGCCATCAAATGACACCAGGTTGCCGAGCACTCTCCAAGGTGGCCATCTCCTAACCCAGGTTTCAGAGCTAATTGACCCAGTAACAAACCAGTGGGACGCCCAGCTAGTAAGGCAAACTTTCACACCAGCTGATGCGGCTACAACCCTCTCTATCCCAATTTGCGAGCAGTATGAGGATTTCATTTCCTGGCACTTCGACAAGAGAGGCATGTTCTCGGTTCGTTCGGCTTATAGAGTGTATGGGAACCTCCTAATGCAACAAAGCACATGCCCAAGGGGAGAAAGCGTGGAGGGCCACAACCAGACCGAGGTCTTCTGGAGGAAACTATGGCAGATTCGGTGCCCGGGTCGCGTGCATCATTTCCTGTGGCGTCTGGCGCATAATAGTCATCCCCTCCTAAGGAATGTTGAGAGAATAGGAGTCCAACTGGATACCAAGTGCTTGCTCTGTCAGCGGGTCCCGGAGGATGGAGGACATCTATTCCTACAATACAAGGAAGCAAAAAAGATGTGGAGGGCCGCCGGCTTGGAACATGTGCGTATCCAACTACTGTCATAACCAACACCCATGCGCATGCTGCAAGTGATCTTCAAACTGCCTAAGGAGTCCATGCTTCGAGTAATCTCCCTTCTATGGTCGTGGTGGACGGAGAGGAACAAGGCCAACCACAAGACGCAGAGGCTGACTCCGGATGGATTCGCTGCAAAAGTTGGCCATGATGCAGCCGAATGGAGGGAGTTCCTGAGCCCGAACAAAGCAGCCAAGCAAACTCCCGTGAACCGCTGGGTGCCACCGTCCGGGAAAATGGTTAAGCTCAACCTGGATGCTTCCTTGCATGCGGGTACTGGCTCGGGTGGTTGGGGCATTATTGTGAGGGGAGCTGATGGAGAGGTTCTGGTGGCAGCAGCTGGGCGCCTAGAGAATATGCAGGACGCGCTGCAGGCCGAGACCCTAGCTCTGCTGAAGGCCATCGCGCTCGCCGAACAGATGTGCATGGGCTGAGTTGTTTTCGAAACAGGCTGTCTACCCCTGAAGTAGGCTATCTCCTCCTCATCGGCAGACAGATTGGAGCGCCCTGGGTGTCCTATTCAGAGAAGTAAAGTTCCAGCTGCACTTTAGTTTTTATTCAACGGGCCGTAGTGTACTGCCCGAGAGCTTGTAATACCCCAGCGCATGTGCTGGCTGCCCATGATTGCTGCAACAATCCCGATGGCCAACATGTCTCGCTATCTGGTTTCTCGCGTGATGTAATCCGTGTTGTGGCCGCCGACCTGGCTGGCTCGCCGTAAGTCTGGAATGCAAGGTGTTGCATTTTCAAAAAAAAAAAATTTGAGATCTGACTTCAGTTGCTCCTCGTACCCCCTCTCGTGTCGCCTTCTCTGGGCGACGCTAGGGGGCCCTAAACCCTAGCGCCACAGGCCACCCCTCGCACCTCCTCCTGCCGCCGCTGTCGTCGGCATGGGCCGCAGTGGCGGCTGTCCCGGTGCCAAAGGCACCGGGGTGGGTGGTTGCTGCGGGATCCCATCTGAGGCGGCGACAGGGGCACCTCTCGTGGGAGTCCGAGGGCGACAGCTAGGGCGGTGACCCTATGCTGCGCGGCGGTGGCCGAAGCTCCATGACCAGCGGAGCGGCGACCCTGAAGAGAACGGTGGCGGTGACAGCGCCCCATCCAGCGGGGTTGGCTGATCTGTGTGGAGATGGTGGCGGTGGCTGTGGATCCAATGCCAGATCGGATCCGCCGCGGGGTGGCCTTGCGCTAACCAGCGGCGCGTGGAGGGACCGATGAGGGGATGAAGGATCTCTGCCGGAGTACCGACGGTGGCATACGTCTTCATGGCGAGGCTCCACGCGGTTCCAGCCAGCCGCGAGATCGGGACGACGTGGCTTCCAGTGAAAATCGCGCCTGACTGCGGTTTTGGCGGATGATGGCGGCGTATCGGACATCGTTCCCTTCTCGAGGCATCGTCGTTGCAGGTCCCGTCAACTTGATCGGGATGTTCCGGGGGAAACCCTAGATCTGGGTTTACCGGATCGGACGATGACGACGCTTTCGATGTCGTTCTCTCTCCTGGGGGCATCGTTTTGGAGCAAGTGCTGGCTGGAGGGGGACAAGAGGAAGAGCGGTGTTCAATTCACCGCAAGGCCGATGGCGGATGCCGGCGGCATGGTGGTACGGAATTTTGCCGACGACCACGTGTGGATGAATACGTGCAGGATGGGGGAGCTGTCTGACACCGTGGTGGTGTCGACGACAGGCTTGGCAAGGTCGTTGCATCAGTACCAGGTCTGGAGATGGGTCGGTGGAAGACGACAACGACGGCCTATGCATCGAACCGGTTTGGACCCAGTCCCGGTATATGGCTGGGCTGGGGTATCCGGCTTTAGATATTAGGGTTTGGTGCGATGTCTGTTTGGTATTAGGCTCGGATATCCAGCACCCCTTCATCATGGGATAGGAGTAGAGGCATGTGTTGCCAAGATGGTGGCTTTAGGCCTACTGATGTATTGCTTTGTAAGGCCTTTGAGAATAATTAATAAAATGGCTGCATGCATCGTTGAGATGCAGAGGCCGATGGTATATCCTCCTTTTCTAAAAAAAATCCTATGCGAGCAACGAAAACATGTCGGTCCGATTAGCCATACACTCGTTCCCCAGTTTTGACATTCTTTGAAATGTTCCGATCTGATTTTTATTAGTTTCTAATTTTTTTTATTCGGATGTTTTTCTAATATTTCTTCAGTTTCTTTTTTCTTATCTCAAAATGTTTCCCTTGTAAGAAAAAATAAAAATTGTTTCGACTTTAAAAAAATCATGTTCTCAAATATTTGTTTCAACTTTTTAAAAGTTCGAGGTTTTAAAATTTGTATGCAGATTAAAAAAACCATGGGCTCCAAAATAGTTTGGGAAATTTCTTTGCAGATTTAAAAGGTCTAGTTGGCGATGAAGTGATTTAGTTGCGTTGAGTTCACGATGTGCTATGTGTGGAAGGACCCTAAGGCCGCAGCGGTTGCGGCGACAGAGGTGCCCTCTTTGTTGCCTCGCTCTGCCACGGAGGCGTCGACAACAATTACGGCCACGTCGCGTAGGGTGAGGACGCACTAGTCGACGTCCATGGACACGCTCACCATGCCCTCCGCCTCCTCCTCCTCCCTCTGGGAGGATGTCGATGCTGCGCCGACAAGGTCGAGTGCAAGCGGAGCATCAAGTCATGCGCACGGACCAAGAGCCCCCGAAGAAATCACTTCTTAGCACCGCCGCCACCTCCTCCTCCATCACCACCGCCGCCTCTGCCTCCGCGTACCGTGGAGCGTCGAGTTATGCACACGCCCACCTCCTTGTCTTCAAGCACCGCATCACTACAGAAAATCCTAGCTAGGGCATGGCTAAAATAGCCTTGCTGGTGTGGACATTTGACGTCACTAATATGGCATCACAGTTAAAAAATAGTGGTGACGTTGGAGCCTACGCCAACAGTATATTACATGTTTTTGGCATCCACATGGCCAACACCAACTATACATCTATACTAACTTTGTCGTGTGTTGTAGTCCAATGCCAGCAATTTGCTTTTTGGGTAATAGAAAAATACTTAAAAAATTATGAGTTGAAACTTCACAAAAGGTACTGATCAATTAAACATACTCATAAACTTAATAAGAGTTTAAAACTTAATACTGATGAACTAAACATATTCATAAACTTCAGAGTTTTGAACTTCACAAAAGGTATTGAAATAATTAAACTACTTTTCATCCGATTGCTTTCTCCATCATATTTAAAGTAAGCAACTTTTGTCTGTAAGTCAATCTTCTTTGTCCTGAGTAATTTTTTCTGCTGCTTTAGTTTATCCCTCTCCTCCATCAAGTTATCCCTTTATTCTCTCAGTTTGTTTGACTTAGTGAGGGCATTAGCACCCACTGTGAGCAAACTATCTCTTTCATTTTTCGCATAGGCATTGTGTTTTTGCAGCTTTTTGAGGTTTCACTGTGACCGCTCTAATAGCCACGTATTCCACTTGTCCATGTCGTACATCGATTCGTTGTTGCTTGTAGAATTGTCCATATGTCCTGTTTTAAATTATATACACAAGCAAATTAAAACTTGTAGTAGCAATTATAAATTAACTACTACCTAAACATTACAAAATTAAGACATATGTTCTCAAATCCATCTAATATAAATGTAACAGCCAAACATGCCATCAGTGCATAGGTTGAGTGCGGATGACATTCGCGAAAATATCTTGATAAAAATTACTAATTAAGTACATTACTATTGTTTAAATGGTGTTGACTACATTGCTAACTAGACTACTATTATGATCTTCAACAAAAACTGTCAAATAATGTTGTGCCTCTGTTGATGCATGGCGAAAGTTATATGACAATTAAAAACCATACGAGAGCCCCATTTCATACTCGACTGAACGCAAACCACGAAGACGGCTTCAAACTGAAGCACGAGAAGAAATAAAGAAGGATTTGTTTTAGTACACTTGGTTCTGAAATTGTACAACAGGTGCTGCATTTCAATGACAAATGACTTATGATGTTCGTCGCAGCCTCGTGGGATGTTCATCGCGGAGTCGATGCTCGTCACCGCGTCGTGCGACCTGCCTGACCAGATGCGCTTGGATGCCTCCTCGAACAGGCCCACACCTCGAGAGTACAGCTCGTCGCAGTAGGTGAGTTTCTCATGGATCTTCTGGTCCTTGTCCCGGCCTTTAGGACGGCGATGCGCTTGCGGGTGACCACGGACGTCGCACTGGCGATCCCAGTGGCGATGACGGCGAGGCCGCGCTTGTTCGCCAAGGCGCTTTCCTTGTTGGCCTTGAAGAACTTGATGCAGACGTTGTACATGTCGGCACTGCCGAAGCTCCGGCACGTGTCTTTTAGGACGGAAGCGTTGGACGAGGCGAGGAGCAGGAGGAGAGAGAGAAGCGAGAGAGCTTGCGACGGCCTCATGGCTTTGCTGCTACAATTTTCCTGGGTTAATTTCTGAGATGTTTTTGTGTGTTGAGGTCAAACTGTAGGTGGATGGTATATATAGAAGATTGTCAATAAACACAGATATATATCAATAAATCAATGCCGAAGGTCCTTGGCAAAACAATTAGAGATTGCTACAGTATTAATAAGATATATTGCTTGCGTATCTATCAATAAATATTCGATATATATCTACTGATTGAATTGTTAAGGCAATATAGAACGGACGTCCAGATTTATATAATAGAAAATAATGGTGGTGGTTTAATCATGCGCAAATGGAATGACAAATGAAGATTTAAAATATATTTTTAGATTCTGGTTATTACTAAATTCCTTGACATTCAACTCCAAGGACAAGATGCCTCTAGCGTCGAAGGGATGGATCCAGATTGCTTGAAGACAAAGTTACTCGATCTTTGGTCCTGTTTTTTATATGTATTTGTATTTTAGCCAAAACAATTACGCATATCTCAGGCTTACCTCTACGAAGTTTTGGTCATAACTAGTAAATGTGCATAACAAACCCATTTTTATGAGAAACATGCACAGAAATAAAGTGTGTATCTTATACGAAATTTTGGTCATATAGGCATGAATCGATATTTTAGGAGACCATTTCACACACTTATCCAATTTGGCCACCACTCTCCCTATTCTCTCGTAAATCTCACCACCTCCACCTCACTCTGATGTTCATCACCACGGATCGAGCACGGGTGGATATTAGAGAGAATAGATTATGTATCACAAATCCAACCCAAATGATTTCTTCCCTATATCAAACCTGGACGGTTCCTTCCCTAATTCCTAACACCGCGCCCGCCCATTTTGCTCCTTGCCCGGTCTATTGCTATCACGCCTGTTGCCGATCTCACACCATACGATGGCCACTCCTCCTTGTCCACCAACACTGACCTTGTGTCGAACGCTCGCTGGCTCCCTTGCTCTCCTTTCCCGGCCCCGGTTGAGCCCCGCGGCCGATGCCCATGCCCGACGGCCTAATCCTCCACCACCACCGTCCTTAAGGCGCCACCGCTAGGGTCGGGCTCTTCATCTAGGCCAAACACCCCTGCCCCTCCCCCTGTCACCTTTGCACGTCGTCGACCACCATCTCCCGATAAGGACATCTCCAACACTGACCCTCAAATATCTTCCGCATCCATTCGCGAGCAGGGAGGACCAGTCTGCGGACACATATGCGCAAGTTGGCCATCCAACACTGCCTTCATAAATTTCAAGCCGGTTTTCAACTAAGCAGACGAAATTCATGCAAACCAGCTGATTTTCATATAGACTAGACGGAATTCATTATATTTTGTACATTTTAACTAAACCCTACTCTAAACCTAATCTAAATGGCCACCGGCATCCGTTCCCCATGTACGGCCATGAGCCCCCGAAGAGAAGCTCTGGTTGTTGCCTTCGCCTTCTCTAGTTCGGCCTTGACGTCACCAGCTCCACCTTCACAGCCTGGGCAGCTAATCGGTCGACGATATTCAAGCCGCCAAGCTCGACTTCAACGGGATGGGAGGAGCGGTGGCCTTCATGGGACATGAGGGCCCGCGACCTCCCATGAGCTACTCTTCCTCGTTGTCGGCGGCGCTCGCGGATGTGCTGACTTCATGGTCGTGGCGGTGTGCCCGGCCGTGGCGGTGCTGGCGTTGTCCTCCTTGTCCTCGCTCTTGTCGAACACCTCATTCGCTCTTACCGTCAGCCATGGCGGCCATCTCTTTTTTCTGCTTGGACGATATGTTGTCCGAAAGGGCTTTGGAGCACGAGGAAGCCATGGCGGGCATGTTGTGGGAGAGGAGAAAAGGGACCGAAGGAGGATGACTGCCTATGGCCTGGGATGGAGTTTCTATAGAGGGTGGAGGCAATGGGTCGTCACTGAGTGGTTAATGTTGGGAGGCACAAGGACGGACGGGTGGCCAAAGTAGGTTTTTGAGCACACACACGGTTTAATAGAGGCGTTTGAATTCGGTGAGGGGGTGTATTCAACCGGGCATGCAGCGGACGACGCTCTCTCGATCGGCACTTCATTTCAATATCGGCGCCAGTGAGAGGTCGCGTCTATTTTTGCCTGGCGTCAATGCGGAGCGACCGCTCTACAATGACACCAATACGGGCAGCTGGCGTCGGGCCCGTGAGGGAACACGCGTGGGCGAGGGAGAGGGTTTTGGGTGGGTTAGAGGAGTCAGAAATGAACGTGACAGTAGTCCGGACGCCTGTAAAGCCCGTCACATTTGTCTCCGGTTTACGAGAAAAGTATGTGGACCACTTGCGGACGGTTTGAAGGTCTGCGTTGGAGATGCCCTAAGACCCCTCCCTTATGTAATATGCATATCAAGTGTTCGATGCAATGCACACTACTCCCTTCATTCCTAAATATAAATTTTTTAGAGATTTCACAACGAATTACATACAAAGCAAAATGAGTGAATTTAAATTTTTAAGTATGCGTATATACATCCATATGTATTTCTATATTTCAGAACGACGCAAGTAGAAAATATTTAAATCCATGGTCTATTGTTGTTGTGTTTCATAGTATTCCATTTTTATTGTAAATTTGTAATGCATGTAAAGTGTTTGATGCAATGCACATTATAGGAAATATTGCACTCCATCCATCCAAATGTGTTGGGTATCTAAGAAAAAAATGAAATTCCAAAAGTGTAAGTCGCTTAATTATTTGAAAACGTAAGATTAACTGCGCTTCTCCTAAGCACGGGAGTACCAAATCAATATTGTTAGATTCTTTACGAAATGTAGTTTCTTGGAATGTATATATTATATTGTAGATGTTGCTATTTTTTATATATATTTGGTCAACTTTATAAAGTTTGACTTGACATAAATCTAATAATATGTAGAGTAAAAAGAATCAGAGAAAATATAAAATTGAGTCATTTATTTTGAGACGAAGGGAATATCTGAAATAATTAAATCATTCCATAGACATCCCATGAGGCCATGATCGCCCTGATCATACGCAGATTGGGTGTCATTAATTAAATCATTTCTGTTTCAAATCGACCACACGGTAATTCCAAAAAAAGTGCACGCATCTGATGAGGTGATTTGAAACAATTCAAATCTAATCAAGCGAGTTACAGCGAGTTCGTTATAACGAGTGCGATGGAGACATCTTTAGTGAACTCCGAGTCCTCGGCTGCGAGCGGCGACTTCACGCCCATTTCGCTGAACCCGTCCTCGCAGGTTTGGGGCCCGACCAGCGCGCCGCTAAGATTCGCCGCCGCGTCCAGTTTGCCTCGCAGTGTACCCGCCGTGAGGCCTTTCACCGCGACGTCGAGCAAGTCCACGGCTTGCGAGTACAGATCGCCGCAGTCGTTGAGGCCCGACCGGATGTGCTTGTCCTTCTCCGAGGCCTTGAGAGCCTCGATGCGCTTGCCTATGCACTTGGCTGCCGCTCCGGTGAGCTTCGACGCGATGACGGCCAGGCCACGCTTGTCGGCGGTGGCGCTGTCCTTGCTGGCCTGGAAAAACTTGATGCAGTAGTCGTAGCCGATGCCCGGGTTGCCGGCGGCGATGGATTTGCACGTGTCTTGTAAGACGGAAGCGCTGGACGAGGAGAGGAGGAAGAGGAGGACGAGGCAAGGGAGAGCTCGTGAAGGCCCCATGGTTTCGATGTTTATGTTGGTGGTAAACGAGATTGTATGTAGATGGTATATATGTTGTACAAGACCGTCATCGACATAAATAGGAGCAAAATGGCAGGGTTTAATGGACATTGATTTCTTGCTATAAATAGGAGCATAATTTATTTACTTCCAGAAATAGCAGAACTATGGATTTGCTTGTTTTAAAAGAGGAAACTTCTCGAGCTTAACCTAGGCCCTTGAACCGAGCTGGGCCATACCTGTGCGTACAGGATTATTAGCCCAAGCGTATGGACGTATGTATATGGTGATCGGTCGTTAACTGTGCTGCTGAAGAAGTCACACTGTCGACAGCTTCTATTCCCCGCCGTGGGTGGAGTTAGCTAGCAAAGAGACACTACTCATAGCGTTCTTGGGCCGACCCAATACGGGGCGCCAGTTTTATAATTATTAATTTGGTTATTTTTATTTTCTATTTTCCCATGGTTCATTATTTTCCCATGGTTCCGCAAAAAAAAATTATTTTCTAAATTTTTAATTAATTACAAAAGTGTTTATGATTTTAGAAATATTCACAACACACCATTAATATTTTACAAAATGTTCATGAATTTTTAAAATCCTGAATTTAAGAAAATGGTCATGAATATCAAAACATATTCCTGAATTTTTTAAATAAATATTCATGGATTTTTTTACAGAATATTTTTTTCAAGAAATATGAGTTTAAAAGGATTAAAAAGTGAATGAAACACCAAATCGGAAGAAATTAGGAAGAAAAGGGAAAATATGGAAAACCGGAAAAAGAGATTGAAATAAATAAAAAATTGGCGCCCCGCCCTGGCAAAAATGCACTCCCAACTTGGAACGAACTTCTTTCTCTTTTGACTTTTTCCTTTGAAATGTGAAGCATTGATTCTTATGTTACATAAGAATATAAATTCATTCCTACAAACGAAATAGCTCCAAATGATTTTTTTCCTACAAAATTTATGTTCCTTAGAATTCAATTCATGTAAACCAAAGGAGGCCTATATGTTTTGCTCCCTCCGATTCCTAAATATGAAGTCTTTCTAGCGATTTCACTATGAACTACTCCCTTTGTCCGGAATTACTTGTCATAGAAATGAATGTATGTAGACATATTTTAGTTCTAGATACATCCATTCCTTTCTATTTTGGTGACAAGTAATTCCGGACGGAGGAAGTACATATGAAGCAAAATGAATGAATCTATACTTTAAATTATGTCTATATACATTCATATGTAGTCCGTAGTGGAATCTTCAAAAAGACTTATATTTAAAAACGGAAGGAATACTTGACAAAGATACTTGAGGATCTCTCTATAACAAGGTATCATAAAGCCGCCCTAAAAACATCATAAAGCCTCTCTTGCGAAAAGAATGAAAGGCAAAGTAAAAAACCTATCCGCCAAAAGGAGGGCCGAGATGACCGTTACCAGCTTTGTCTTTGGGCCAGTTCTTTTGTAGCTTATTTGGAGCTGTGGAAATTGTGAAAATAGATGGGTTAAGAGTATGCTCAGCAGGGACGCGTGCGTGCTACCATATAGGGCACCAACGCCAGGATTACAAGAGGTGGTTAGGCTTTAGACTTGATCTCCACGCTAGCTATCAGATAGGATCAAATCTCTAAGCCTAACAAAGAGTCCGTTACAATAGAAACACACGTACGCATATACAATGCTTAACACTCCCCCTCAATCACAACTATCCAAGTTGAGATTGTGTCTAAAAGCCTCTAGCTGTCGAGGAGTGAGCGGTTTAGTGAACCCATCTGCAACTTAATCACCAGTAGGAACGAATCTGATATTCAACAGCTTGTCTGCCACCCTCTCTCGAACAAAGTGATAATCAATCTCGATGTGCTTCGTTCTGGCATGAAATGTAGGATTAGCAGACAAATATGTGGCACCAAGGTTATCACACCAAAGTGATGCAGCCTTTGGATGTCGAACACCCAACTTAGTCAACAGATGTTGAACCCAAATGATATCTGTAGTGGCATTAGCTAAAGCTTTATACTCAGCCTCTGTGCTTGATCTAGATACAATAGGTTGTTTACGAGCACTCCATGAAACTAGGTTACCTCCCAAAAACACAGCAAAACCTCCAGTGGATCTCCTGTCATCAGGACAACTTGCCCAATCTGAATCTGAAAAGGCACTTACAAGCATAGAATCTGACTTGCTGATTTTAAGGCCATGACTTTTTGTTCCCTGAAGGTATCTCAATATCCTCTTTACTGCTGTCCAATGAACACTAGTAGGAGCATGCAAGAATTGACACACTTTATTGACTGAATATGAAATATCTGGCCTAGTGAGTGTCAAATATTGTAAAGCTCCTACTATACTCCTGTACCTGGTAGAATCCTCTCCCCCAAGTACTTCACCATCCTGGAGGGACAACTTTTCAGAGGTAGATAGTTGTGTAGATGAATGCTTACATCCCTTCATGCCTATTCTGTGAAGTATTTCTTGCACATACTTCTCTTGTGACAACAAAAATACCATTGGGAACACTCTTTACCTCAATCACAAGGAAAAAATGAAGACTGCCAAGATCTGTGAGAGCAAAGTCTTTGCGTAAATCCTTCAGAAGAGCTTCAACTGCTTGAGATGATGAGCTAGTAACAACAATATCATACACATAAATGAGCATAAAGATAGTAATGCCATGCTTATGGTAAAAGAAGAGTGATGTGTCCCCTTTGGATGAAACAAAACCAAGAGATTGTAACTTAGAAGATAAACAAGAGTACCAAGCTCGAGGTGCTTGTTTCAAATCCATACAGTGCATTGTCAAGCTTCCAAACATAACGTGGTGAGCGTGAGCTTTCATACACAGGAGGTGGTCTCATGAACACTTCTTCTTCCAAAACACCATGCAGAAACGCGTTCTTCACATCTAACTATGGCATGCACCAGTTTCGTGAGACTGCAACTGAAAGAATTAACCGGATGGTGGCAGCTTTGACTACCGGACTAAAGGTGTCCTCATAGTCAAGCACATACCTCTGCTTAAACCCCTTAGGAACAAGATGTGCCTTGTACCTGTCAATACTACCATCAGCTTTGCGCTTGACCTTGTACACCCATTTATAGTCAATGACATTTCTGCCCTTTTCAGGAGGGACCAGCCGCCAAGTGTTGTTCCTCATGAGGGCAGAATACTCCTCATCCATGGCCGCTTTCCAACGAGAATCACCAAGAGCTTCTCCCAAGCTTTCGGGTTCACCTGTAGAACAAAAAGAGCCCCAACAAATGCAACCATCTGTATAAACCTTAGGCTTAACAAGACCACCTTAAGATCTCATGTGGGCACGAGAAGGTGGAGGTGGAGCCGGGCACACAAGTTGCTGGTGAAGGCGATGTGACGAAGTGGACATAGGAGAACCAGCAGCCTGAGACATGTCACTAGACTCCTGTAGCGAGGCAGCGCCCAACTCCTGTAGCGACGCGGCAGTTGAATCAGCCAGGGAATTAGCACCAGGACCGAAATATGTGCCTCCCGCAGCATTCGAAGGAGCGCTAGTGGTCGCAGCCCTGCCCGGGCCACGTGGCAAGGGACCACCAGCACCCGACGCATGCATGCACGGGGACCGACCAGCACCAGAGGCAGGAGGCCCATCTGGCCCTGCGGCTGGTGCAACCGGTCATGCAGACGAATCAATGCCCGACACTGATCCCGTAGGAGCCCCAGGCACACTAACCGACCCACCTGACATGGGCGATCCCGAGGAGATCCCTTCGGAATCCACCGCGGGATTGGAGGCAGGATCAGCTGTGGCACCAGACTCCATGACAGTTCCTGAAGACATAAAATCATGGGACGAATTTTCGCCAAAACCATCATTATAGCCCTGCATGCTTGCATCAGAAAATTGATAAAGAGTATTATTCTGAGACATTGACATATGATCAGCAAAATTAGTTAGCCCCTCGATAAGAAAAGTAGGCAAGGGGAGAAGGTGGGTGGGTAAGAGAACTAGCTCTTTGTGCAGTTGTGCACCGGCATTAGGATGAAGGTTGGCAAAGGGAAAAACTTGTTCATCAAAGACCACATCGCGTGAGATATAAACACGACCGGATGCAACATCTAGACACTTGTATCCTTTGTGCATGGTGCTAGAACACAGGAACACACACTGTTTGGAGTGAAACTCGAGCTTATGTTTGTTGAAGGGACGAAGGTTGGGCCACACGGCACAACATAAAATGCGAAGAAAGGTGTAGTTGGGCTTAGTACCAAAAAGACGTCCGAGAGGAGTTTGATTTTTTATGACCCTACTAGGAACATGAGTAATAAGGTAGACGGCTGTGAGAAAAGCCTCATCCCAAAATTTGAGAGGCATAAACGCATGAGCAAGAAGGGATAGGCCAACTTCGACAATATGTCTATGTTTGCATTCGGCGGAGCCATTTTGTTGGTGAGCATGGGAAAAAGATACATGGTGGGTGATACCAATACACCCAAAAAAGGAATTCAGTTTCTGGTATTCACCCCCCCAATCTATTTGCATAGAAAGAATTTTTCAATCAAAGATCCGTTCAACATGGGCTTGAAAAAGATGAAACTTCTCAAACACATCAGATTTGTTCTTGAGTAGATAAATCCACGTGAACTTGCTAAAATCATCAATAAAACTGACATAATATTTTTGCCTACCAACAGAAATGGGTCCAGGACCCCATACATCGGAAAAACAAGCTCTAAAGGAGTTTTTGACTCACTAGTAGATCGCAAATAGGGTAGTTGATGGCTCTTGGACATCTGACATGAATCACACACCAACAAATGATCTTGTTTATTAGAAACTGGAAGACAAAAGTCACGAAGAATTTTCTGGACCACCGGTAAGGCAGGATGCCCTAAGCGTTTGTGCCATCTTGAAGTGGACGGCTTGACCACACCAAGGAATTGACGTTGAGGAACATCATGATGGCCAGACACAGGGAATAGGCGGTTCCTACTCATGCTTTGAAGAAGGGTTCTCCGCGTGGCCCGATCCTTAACAAAGACAATTTCAGGGTAAACATCAAGAAAGGCTTGTGGTGCATGAATAATATTATTGACATCTAATGAGCCATGAGGGGTAGATAAAACTGAATAACCAACATGCGCAATGCTCATACCTTGACCACTTGCGGTGTGGATTTGTTCCGTGCTAGTGTAGCGGTCACGAACAGCAAGCTTCTCGAGTTCTCCAGTCACGTGATCTGTCGCGCCGGTGTCAAGATACTAGTTGGTATCAACTCCATAGGAGTGGGCAACATTGGCGGTATGGTGGCTTTGTTGGAAATATGCCCTAGAGGCAATAATAAATTGGTTATTATCATATTTCCTTGTTCATGATAATCGTTTATTATCCATGTTATAATTGTGTTGATCAGAAACTCAGATACATGTGTGGATACATAGACAACACCATGTCCCTAGTATGCCTCTAATAGACTAGCTCGTTGATCAAAGATGGTTGTGGTTTCCTAGTCATGGATATGAGATGTCATTTGGTAACAGGATCACATCATTAGGAGAATGATGTGATGGACAAGACCCAAACTACAAACGTAGCATATGATCGTGTCAGTTTCTTGCTACTGTTTTCTGCATGTCAAGTATATGTTCCTATGACCATGAGATCATGCAACTCACTGACAACGGAGGAGTACCTTGTGTGTATCAAATGTCGCAACGTAACTGGGTGACTATAAAGGTGCTCTACAGGTATCTCCGAGGGTGTTTGTTGGGTTGGCATGGATCAAGACTGGGATTTGTTACTCCGTGTGTCGGAGAGGTATCTCAAGGCCCACTCGGTAATACAACATCATAATAAGCCTTGCAAAAAATGTGACTAAGTGTTGGTCACGGGATCTTGTATTACGAAACAAGTAAAGAGACTTGCCGGTAACGAGGTTGAACTAGGTATGGAGATACCGACGATCGAATCTTTGTAGAATATGTAGGAACCAATATGGGCATCCAGGTCCCACTATTGATTATTGACTGTAGAGGTGTCTCCGTCATGTCTACATAGTTCTCGAACCCGCAGGGTCTGCACACTTAAGGTTCAGTGACGTTTTGGTAGTATAGAGTTGTGTATGGTGGTGACCGAAGGTTGTTCGGAGTCCCGGATGAGATCCCAGACTTCATGAGGAGATCCGGAGTGGTCCGGAGGTAAAGATAGATATATAGGAAGTCCTATTTTGGTCGCCGGAAAAGTTTCGGGCTCATCGGTAGTGTACCGGGAGTGCCGGTAGTGTACCGGGGGACCATCGGGAGGGGTATTTTGACCCAAGAGGCTACATGGGTTGTGGGAGGATGAATACCAGCCCTTAGTGGGCTGGTGGAAGTCCCACAAAGGTCTGATGCGGCTGGGAAGAAAAGCCCAAAGAGAAAAGGTGGAAAAAGGCAAAAAAGGCAAAAAAGGCAAAAAGGGAAGGAGTCCTAGTCCTACTAGGATTGGAGGAGGATTCCTCCTCTCCTATCCACTTTAGCCGAAACCTCCTAGGGATGGCCCTTTGGCCAAGCCTCCTCCTCTCTTTGTCTTATATATACTAGAGGTTTTAGGGTTTTTGCACTAGATTATCAGCCACGTGCTACCCTCTCCTCTAGTGCATAGTTTCTCCTCTAGATCGGTTTTCTGCAGTGCTTAGGCGAAGCCCTGCTGGAATAGCTCCACCACCATCGCCGCAACGCCGTCGCGCTACCGGGGAACTCTTCTACCTCTCCGCCCCCTCTTGCTGGATCAAGAAGGCAGAGATTGTCATCGAGCTGTGCGTGTGCTGAACGCGGAGGTGCCGTCCATTCGGTGCTAGATTGAAAGGACCGTGATCAAGATTGCGAGACGGATCGTGATGAGTTCGTGGGACGGATCGTGATGAGTTCGTGGGACGGATCGTGATTGGATCGTGGGACGGATCCTGATGAGATCGCGGGACGCTCGACGATTTGGATCGCGAAGACGTTCGACTACACCAACCGAGTTTCTTAACGCTTCACGCTTAGCGATCTACAAGGGTATATAGATCCACTCTCCCTCTCGTAGATGCTCATCACCATGGATAGATCTTGCGTGTGCATAGGAAATTTTTTGTTTCCCATGCAACATTCTCCAACAGTGGCATCATGAGCTAGGTCTATGCGTAGATGAGATCTCGAGTAGAACACAAAGAGTTTGTGGGCATTGATGCTTAGATTGCTTCCTCCCTTGGTCGTGTTTTGGTTCAACGGTATTGTGGGATGAAGCGGCCCGGACCAACCTTACTCGTATGCTTACGAGAGACCGGTTCCATCGACCGACGTGTAACCTCGTTGCACAAAGATGGCTGGCGGGTGTCTGTTTCTCCTACTTTAGTTGGATCGGATTCGACAAAGGCGGTCCTTGAGAAGGTTGAAAAGCAACTTATGTATCACCGTTGTGGTTTTTGTGTAGGTGAGAATTGTTCTTGCTAGATACGCGTAGCAGCCACGTAAAATATGCAACAACAATTAGGGGACGTCTAACTTGTTTTTACAGGGTATGTTGTGATGTGATATGGCCAATCACATGATGTGATATATGTGATGTCTGAGATGATCATGTGTTGTATAGAATATCACGACTTGCATGTCGATGAGTACGGCAACCGGCAGAAGCTATAGGGTTGTCTTTAATTATTGTATGACCTGCGTGTCAATCATCAAGCGCTATGTAATGCTTTATCTTATCGCTAAACGGTAGCAATAGTAGTAGAAGCATGATGGGCGTGACAACCCCGATGGCGACACGTTGATGGAGATCATGGTGTCTACCGATGACGATGGAGATCATGCCAGTGCTTTCAAGATGGAGATCAAAAGCACAAGTTCATGGCCATATCATGTCACTTATGATTTGCATGTGATGTTAATCCTTTTATGCACCTTGTTTTGCTTAGGACGACGGTAGCATTATAAGGTGACCCCTCACTTAATTTCAAGATAAATTGTGTTCTCCCCGAGTGTGCACCGTTGCGAAAGTTCATCGTGTCGAGACACCACGTGATGATCGGGTGTGATAGACTCTATATTCACATACATCGGGTGCAAGCCAGTGTTGCACATGCAGAACACTCGGGTTAAACTTGACGAGCCTAGCTTGTACAGACATGGCCTCGGAACACAAGAGACCGAAAGGTCGAACATGAGTCATATAGTAGATATGATCAACATGATGATGTTCACCATTGAAACCACCTCAACTCACGTGATGATCAGACTTGAGTTGGTGAATTTGGATCATGTATCACTCGAATGACCGGAGGGATGTCAATTTGAGTGGGAGTTCTTCAGTAATATGATTAATTGAACTCATTATCATGAACATAGTCAGTACTGTCTTTGCAAATTATGGTGTAGATTACTTGCTCACGCTGTAGCTCCCTTGAATTTTATATGTTCCTAGAGAAATAGAGTTGAAAGATGATGGTAGAAATATTGCGGACTGGGTCCGTGATCTGAGGATTGTCCTCATTGCTGCACAGAAGGCTTATGTCCTTAATGCATCGCTCGGTGCGCCAACCCCTCTAGCGTCGTCTGTAGATGTTGTGAATATCCGACAGGCACGTTCCGATGAGTACTTGATAGTTATGTGCATCATGCATTACGGCTTAGAATTGAGGCTCCAAAACGTTTTGAACGTCACAGAACATATGAGATGTTCTAAGAGCTGAAATTGGGATCTCAGGCTTGTGCCCGTGTTGTGAGATATGAGATCTCCAACAAGATTCTTTGCCTGCAAGATGAAGGAGAATAGCTCAATCGTTGAGCATGTGCTCAGATTGTCTTTGTGCTACAATCGATTGAATCGAGTGGGAGTTGATCTTCCAGATAAGATAGTGATTGGTATAGTTCTCTGAGTCACTATCACTAACTTACTAGAACTTCGCGATGAACTGTAATTATGCCAGGGATGGAAATGATGATCCCTAAGCTGTTCGCGATGTTTGACACCGCGAAGGTAGAAATCAAGAAGGAGCATCAAGTGTTGATGGTTAGTAAAACCACTAGTTTCGAGAAGGGCAAGGGCAAGGAGGGAAACTTCATGGATGGCAAGTCTGTTGCTGCTCCAGTGAAGCAACCCAAAGTTGAAGCCAAACCCGAGACTAAGTGCTTCTATTATGAGGAGAGCGGTCGCTGAAGCAGAACAATCCTCGATACTTGGTAGATAAGAAGGTTGGCAACGTCGACAGAAGTATATTTGATATATGTGTTATTGATGTGTACCTTGCTAGTACTCCTAGTAGCACCTGGGTATTGGATACTGGTTCGGTTGCTAAATGTTAGTAACTCGAAGTAAAAGCTACGGAATAAACGGAGACTAGCTAAGTGTGAGGTGACGATGTGTGTTGGAAATGTTTTCATAGTTGGTGTGATCAACATCTCACGCTCTCTCTACCTTCGGGATTAGTGACAAAACTAAATTAATGTAATTTGGTGTTTGCGTTAAGCATGAACATGATTAGATCGTGTTTATTGCAACACGGTTATTCATTTAAGTTAGAGAATAATGGTTATTCTGTTTACATGAATAATACCTTCAATGGTCATGCACCCAGTGAGAATGGTTTGTTGAATCTTGATCGTAGTAATACACATGTTCATAACATTGATGCCAAAAGATACAAAGTTAATAATGATAGTACCACATACTTGTGGCACTGCCGCTAAATGTCATATTGGTATAAATCGCATGAAGAAACTCCATGCTGATGGATCTTTGGACTCATTCGATTTTGAATCGGTTGAGACATGCGGACCATGCCTGTTGGACAAGATGACTAAAACCCCGTTTTCCAGAACGGGCAATTGACTTATTGGAAATGATACGTGTTGATGTATATGGTCCAATGAGTGTTGTAGCGTGCAGTGGATATCGTTATTTTCTTACCTTCACTGATGATTTGAGTATATATGAGTATATTTACTTAATGAAACACAAGTCTGAATCGTTTGAAAAGTTCAAGCAAATTCAGAGTGAAGTTTAAGATCACCGTGACAAGAAGATAAAAATGTCTACGATATGATCATGGAGATGAATATCTGAGTTACGAGTTTGGCATACAACTTTAGACAATGTGAAAATTGTTTCACAACTCATGCCACCTGGAACACCATAGTGTGATGGTGTGTCCGAACGTCATAGTCGTGCTCTATTGGATATGGTGCATGCTATGATGTCTCTTATCATTTTGCTACTATAGTTTTGGGGTTATGCGTTAGATACAACTACGTTCACTTTAAATAGGGCACCATCTAAATCCATTGGGATGACACCGTCTGAACTATGGTTTGATAGAAACCTAAGCTATCATTTCTTATTATTTGGGGCCGCGACGCTTATGTGAAAAAGTTTTTCATCTAATGAACTCGAACCCAAAGCGGACAAATGCATCTTCATAGAATAATCTAAGAACAGTTGCGTATACCTTCTATCTCAGATCCAAATGCAAAGTGTTTGTTGCTAAAACGGGTCCTTTCCCGAGAAAAAGTTTCTCTCAAAAGAATTGAGTGGGAGGAAGATAGAACTTGATGAGGTTGTTGAACCTTTGTTTCAACCAGAGAGTAGCGCATCGCAGAAAGATGTTTCTGTGGAACCTACGTCAGTTGAAGAGGAAGTAAATGATGATGATCATGAAGCTTCGAATCAACTTACTATCGAACCTCGTAGGTCGACAAGGATGCGTACTGCTCCTGAGTGGTACGACAACCCTGTCTTGGAGGTCATGTTGTTGGACAACGATGAACCTACGAGATATGGAGAAGTGATGATGGGCCCGGATTCCGACAAATGGTTGGAGGCCATGAAGTCCGAGAAAGGATCCATGTATGAAAACCAAGTATAGACTTTGGTAGACTTGCTCGTTGGACAACAGGTCGTCGAGTACAAGTGGACCTTTGAGATGAAGACAGACGCTGATGGTAAATGTCACCATTTATAAAGCTCGACTTGTCACAAAAAAGTTTCCGACAAGTTCAAACAGTTGACTGCGATGAGACTTTCTCACTCGTAGCGATGCTAAGGTATGTCGGAATTATGTTAGCAGTTGCTGCATTTTTCAATTATGAAATCTGGTAGATGGATGACAAAATATTGTTTCCTTAATAGTTTACTTGAGGAAAGGTTGTATGTGATACAACCAGAGGGTTTTGTCAGTCCTAAGGATGCTAAAAGGTGTGCGAGCTCTAGCAATCCATCTAAGGGTTGGAGCAAGCATCTCGGAGTTGGAATATACACGTTGATGAGGTGATCAAAGTTTTGTAGTTTATACAAAGTTTACGAGAAACTTGTATTTGCAATAAAGTGAGTGGGAGCACTATAGAATTTCTGATGAGTATATGTGGATGACATATTGTTGATCGGAAATAATGTAGAATTTCTGGAAAGCATGACCGGTTGTTTGAAAAGTGATTTTCAAAGGAAGACCTGGATAAAGCTACCTAATTGTTGAGCATCAAGATCTATAGAGATAGATCAAGATGCTTGATGAGACTTTCAATGAGTACATACCTTGACAAGATTTTGAAAGAATTCAAAATGGATCAGTCAGAGAAAGAGTTCTTGCCTGATTTGTAAGGTCAGAAGTTGAGTAAGACTCAAAGCTCGGCCACGGCAAAAGAAAGAGAAAGGACGAATGTCGTCCCCTATGCCTTAGCCATAGGCTCTATATTATGCCATGCTGTATATCGCACTTGGTGTGTGCCTTGCCATGAGTCTGTCAAGGGGTACAAAAGTGATCCAGGAGTGGATCACTAGACAACGGTCAACATTATCCTTAGTAACCAGAGGACTAAGGAGAAGTTTCTCGATTATGGAGGTGATAAAGAGTTCGTCGTAAAGAGTTACGTCAATGCAAGCTTTAACACCAATCCGGATGACTCGTAGTAGCAATCTGGATACGTATAACGGAGCAGCCATTTGGAATAGTACCAAGTGGAGTGTCGTAGTAGTGTTTACAGTTTGACATAGAGATTTGCAAAGTACACACGGATCTGAATGTCGCAGACCCGTTGACTATAAGACCTCTCTCACATGCAAAGCATAATCGAACCCCAGAACTCATTGGGTGTTAGATTCATAACAATGTGAATCACATGGTGATGTGAAGTAGATTATTGACTCTAGTGCAAGTGGGAGACTGTTGGAAATATGCCCTAGAGGCAATAATAAATTGGTTATTAACATATTTGCTTGTTCATGAAATTGTGTTGATCGGAAACTCGGATACATGTGTGGATACATAGACAACACCATGTCCCTAGTATGCCTCTAATAGACTAGCTCATTGATCAAAGATGGCTGTGGTTTCCTAGTCATGGACATGAGATGTCATTTGGTAACAAGATCACATCATTAGGAGAATGATGTGATGGACAAGACCCAAACTACAAACGTAGCATATGATCGTGTCAGTTTATTGCTACTGTTTTCTACATGTCAAGTATATGTTCCTATGACCATGAGATCATGCAACTCACTGACACCGGAGGAGTACCTTGTGTGTATCAAACGTCGCAACGTAACTAGGTGACTATAAAGGTGCTCTACAGGTATCTTCGAGGGTGTCTGTTGGGTTGGCATGGATCAAGACTGGGATTTGTTACTCCATGTGACGGAGAGGTATCTCAAGGCCCACTCGGTAATACAACATCACAATAAGCCTTGCAAGCAATGTGACTAAGTGTTGGTCACGGGATCTTGTATTATGGAACGAGTAAAGAGACTTGCCGGTAACGAGGTTGAACTAGGTATGGAGATACCGACGATCGAATCTCGGGCAAGTAACATACCGAAGAACAAAGGAAAATCATACGGGATTAACTGAATCCTTGACATGGAGGTTCGACCGATAAAGATCTGCGTAGAATATGTAGGAACCAATATGGGCATCCAGGTCACACTATTGGTTATTGACCGTAGAGGTGTCTCGGTCATGTCTACATAGTTCTCGAACCCGCAGGGTCTGCACACTTAAGGTTCGGTGACGTTTCGGTAGTATAAAGTTGTGTATGGTGGTGACTGAAGGTTGTTCGGAGTCCTGGATGTGATCCTGGACATCACGAAGAGCTCCGAAATGGTCTGGTGGTAAAGATTGATATATAGGAAGTCCTATTTTGGTTGCCGGAAAAGTTTCGGGCTCATTGGTAGTGTACCGGCAGTGCCGGTAGTGTACCGGGGGACCATCGGGAGGGGTATTTCGACCCAAGAGGCTACATGGGCTGTGGGAGGATGAATACCAGCCCTTAGTGGGCTGGTGGAAGTCCCACAAGGGCCCATGTGTCTAGGAATAAAAGCCCAAAGAGAAAAGGTGGAAAAAGGCAAAAAAGGCAAAAAGGGAAGGAGTCCTAGTCCTACTAGGATTGGAGGAGGATTGCTCCTCTCCTATCCACTTCGGCCGAAATGTCCTAGGGCTGGCCCTTTGGACAAGCCTCCTCCTCTCTTCGTCTTATATATACTAGAGGTTTTAGGGTTTTTGCACTAGATTTTCAGCCACGTGCTACCCTCTCCTCTAGTGCGTAGTTTCTCCTCCAAATCGGTTTTCTGCAGTGCTTAGGCGAAGCTCTGTCGAAATAGCTCCACCACCATCGCCGCAACGCCGTCGCGCTGCCGGAGAACTCTTCTACCTCTCCACTCCCTTTTGCTGGATCAAGAAGGCGGAGATCGTCATCGAGCTGTACGTGTGCTGAACGCGGAGGTGCCGTCCATTCGGCGCTAGATCGGAAGGACCGTGATCAAGATTGCGATACGGATCGTGATGAGTTCGCGGGTCGGATCGTGATTGGATTGCGGGACGGATTGTGATGAGATGACGGGGCGCTCGGCGATTTGGATCGCGAAGACGTTCGACTACACCAACCGCGGGTATGTAGATCCACTCTCCCTCTCATAGATGCTTATCACCATGGATAGATCTTGCGTGTGCGTAGGAAATTTTTTGTTTCCCATGCAACGTTCCCCAACAGGCTTCCGCCACCACCACCCACAGGATTGCATACATTGTTGTTGTAGCTACGGTCGTAGTGTTTCCTACAACGCCACGCACCATGACCATCTTCCTTGCAGATTTGGCACCGCTCGCGCTGCTGGTCGCCATTGCGGTCGCCGCGATCACCACGGTCACAACCTTGGCGCGGTTTCCCTCCGGAGTACCATGACCACCCGTTTTGTTGGAGAATCCACGTCCGCCACTGCTGCCACCGAAGCCACTCCCTGAGCAATCGTAGTTTCCTCGACCACCACCCTTTGCAACAAGATTGGTGGTGTAGGCTGCTATTTGGGCGGCGATTCTGGCCTTGGCAGCAAGCAACAGAGAGAATAATTCACCTAGGGCGATGGGTTGGTCGGTGATGGTGCGAGTGGAGATGGCGGAGACGAAGCCGTTGTACACCGGCTCATGCATGAGCACTTGGAGGATGTGGGATACGACGTCATCCTCTCCAAGAGGTCTTCCGGTAGCCGTGAGTTCATCGGCCAGCCCCTTCATCTTGGTGAAGTAGGCAGCCGCTGAGAGGTCACCCTTCCGGCTGTTACCGATCTAGGAGCGGAGTTGAATAATGTGTGCGCGAGATTGCGAAGAGAAGATGCTGAGGATCTCCTTCCAAGCCGATGCAGCAGTGTCACGGTTGCTGACCTGCATGAGCACATCGCGTAAAAGAGAGGCAAGCAGGAACGTGAGGACCTTCTGATCTTGCATAACCCATATGGCATGCCCAGGGTTGGGGGTGGTGATGATCTCCTTCTTGCCAGCGACATCCTTCTCCGACAGGAGTTCAGCAGGCGGCTCCTTGATCGAGCCGGCGAGGTAGCCCATCATGCCGGCTGCTTTGACGTGCGGCAGCACTTGGGCGCGCCAGACCAGGAAATTATCCCGGCCAAGTTTATTAGTGATGGTATGTCCAAGGGAGGCGATGGAGGGTGTGGCCATGGCGACGGAGGAGGAGGAGGAAGACATGGCGCTAGGGTTAGATGCGATGGGAAGAAGTGGCTCTGTATACCATGTGAAAATAAATGGGTTAAGCATATGCTCAGCAGGGACGCGTGCGTGTTAATATATAGGGAACCAACGCCAGGATTACAAGAGGTGGTTAGGCTTTAGACTTGATCTCCACGCTAGCTATCAGATAGGATCAAATCTCTAAGCCTAACCAACAGTCCGTTACAACAGAAACACACGTACGCATATACAATGTTTAACAGAAATAAGCTGCCCCCTACCCAGCTTATTCTAGAAGCCCAAACTAAAACTTTATTTTAGAAACCTACTAATTACAGATCAACTAGTAGGCTTCTAAAACAAAAATTAAGTTTGGGCTTCTAGAATAAGCTGGGTGGGGGGCTTCTGGTGACCTAGCCTTCTGGTGACCTATCACGAGTCATGGGCAAGGATAGAGCTGAGACATTTCTTTTGTATTGTTCCAAATATTGTAGAAACATAACATGCACATTAAGCTTTGATTCATGGTCGCTTTGTACCTCGGTGTATGGTGGTCTAGACTCTATCTGACATCAGGAGACAGAGAGGACCACATATCAACTCTTAGTGTTCATATCATGTTTTTGCAATTCAAAATTATACAGAATAAAGGTCCCATCTCCATCCTCATGCATGACTAGTATATGGCGGATTACCCTCCAAGGTCTCAGCCAAACTTAGTGATGGTGCCAGCAATGTTGGTCTCATTTTTGAGTTAGTCAGTAGCTTTTTATTTTCTATGTTAGCAATCGTCTTCCCTAATAGGTATAACAGTGAAGACATGATTTGGTATCCGAACTTGCAAGCGGTTAGTCTCATTCTATAATGTGTAGAATGGTCCTAGGTTCTCACCACCTGAGATCATGCTTTTGTAAGTTTGTTCTTTTGCATGTTGTCCTCCGGAGCCGTGTGGCGGCCAGAGAAAGCTCCGGCCTCAACAACGCTTGATGCAGGAGATCCACAATCCATCTGGCTTTTCGGATGACAAGCCAGTCGTAGGTATGGGAAGGTGCGGCCGCCGGTGAAAACAATGGCGACTTCCGTCATGACGGCGTATTTAGGTTGTCTTTTTGTTAAAGGCATCTTTGCTGCAGTTGTTGTCTTCCCGCCCACCCGCTCCGATGAAACCCTAGATATGAGAGCATCTATAACTAGACCCCTCACATCTGTTTCAACGCCAGTCGGCCGTTCGGTGATTCACTGGTCATAAAATTGCGACTCAACCGACGCCTCAAACGGGTCTCAAACGCCCGAGCTGACTCACAGCCCTCATATCCAACCCAAATATGAGGCGGATATGAGGGCACCCGAACGCGTCTGGACACGCCCGCCACGCCAGACCCGGCAGCTTGACCCCACCACAAATTGCACCAAATTCATCTGGCAGAACTACTGCATCCATTTTCTATTTCTCTCTTCCTCCTCCTCTTTGTCGTCCCTCTTGTAGCTCCGCCGCCGTTCCTAGCCTCTGCTCCGGCAGCTCCGGCAAAGCAGACTTTTGTCCCATCCTCGCCATAGAGACGTCGGGGGCGGCCCGGAAGACGCCGCGGCACGTCCGACAACTCTCTGGCTCTGCCTTGCGCTGAATGTGTTCGACACATTGTGTGACTGAATTTTTTGTCAAAATTGTAGGGGAAAACCATGGATTCTGATGCTTCGTCCAGCGAGGATTATGGACCAACGGAGCTTGATCAAATGATTGAAGATCAGTTCTTCGATTCATCGGATTCAGACGAAGAAGTGGACATGATTTTGCTTATGAGCATGCAATAGAAAATAGACCAGCAAGTGGATCATATTCTCAATTTCAAGGGCTGAATCAAAGGGAGAATAGTAATCAATCGGGATAGGGTATCTAGAGCAAAGCTACTACAAAAGGACTACTTTGAGACGAACCCAACTTTCTCGGATGATCCACAGTTTCATCGTCGGTTTCGCATGTGAAAACCATTGTATTTACGGATTGTGGACGGAGTAAAGGCACACTACGACTAGTTCAAGATCACAAGGGAGTGTTGTGGTCACCTCTCTTTCTCTGCCAAGCAAAAGTGCATGGCTGCTCTGAGAATGCTTGCACTTGGTACTGCCGCATATGCCGTTGGTGAGATGGTCGGGATGAGGGAGAGCACATGCCTGAAGACTACTGTCAAGTTTTCCCGTGTTGTGATCGAGGTGTTTGGAGCAAAGTATCTGAGAGAACCAAATGCACAGGACACGGAGAAGTTGTTGGATATTGGAGAGGCTAGAGGGTTTCTAGGAATGCTGGGACCAATTGATAAAATGCATTGGCAGTGGAAGAACTGCCCCAAAGGTTTGCGAGGAATGTATTAAGGTCACACCAGAAAGGCCACCATCATACTAGAAGCGGTGGCATCACATGACTTATGGATTTGGCATGCTTTCTTTGGAATGACGGGTTCTCATAACGACATCAACGTGCTTCAACGATCTCTGGTGTTCAAGAGGCTTTGCAATGGGGAATCACCGAGGTGCAACTACACCGTCAACGGTCGAGACTACAACATGGGATACTATCTTGATGATGGCATCTATCCTTAGTAGGCTGCATTTGAGAAGACCATATCCGAACCACAAGGCAACAAACAAAAGCACTTTGCATCAATGCAGGAAGCAACTAGGAAGGATGTGGAGATGGCATTCGAAGTGCTTCAAGGTCGTTGCGGAATTGTTCGTGGGGTTGCAATGATGTGGAAATCATAAACTTTATGGCGACTGATGACATGTTGTGTTATTTTGCACAATATGATTGTCGAGAATGAGGGTGATGGTGCAGCCCAAACCAATAATTTTGAAGCACATGACGAACAAGTTGAAATCCCGAAAGATTAAGATGCGGCTCAGCTTATGAACTTTCTGTAAATGCATCAGAATCTCCAAGATCATCACTTCACGCGCAACTACTAAATGATCCAGTGGAGCATATATGGACCCACAATGGAAACCAAAGAGAAGGTGATTGATTGTGCACTTCAAATAAATTTATGTTAACAATATTTATGCTTGGTACCAACATTTATTATTAACGTGCGACAATGGTTTGTTTCCATGATCGACGAGCATAGTTTTGCATGGATTTGAGAGTTCGGATATGAGATGTGTGGATGTATGGAGCGATTTATGAGGGGCCGTCCGGATGTGTCCCCTGGCGTGCCCGGGCGCGACCGCGGACGTATAGGAAGGCGGATTTGCCTAGTCCGGCTATAGATGCTCCACCAACTTTTTTGGAGCATGTGCTGGCTGAGGGGTCCTAAGGTGGAAGTGTGGTCTTCCGAGTCAAAGATGACGAGGCTCGATGGTGTGGTGTGGCCAGGTCTTGTTGGCAGACTCTTGATGGTGCATGAGCGCAAGGCGGTGACACTGTCTCGCGTCGTGGTGGAATCGACGGCAGGCCTAATAAGATCATTTCATTGACCCCTGCACTGAAGATGTGTTCGTGAAAGATGACGGTGGCGACTTCTAGAACGTGTGCATGCGGTGTGCGCTAAGGGTCTGGTGGACCGGTGCTTCGGTTTTAGGTGGTACGTTTAAGAGTGAGGTCAGCCAAGCGGGACCACCATTATTATCAAGTTTGTAGATGAAGTGACTGTTGTCGCCTAGAGGTGGATTCGGAAGGATAAATGTTTTATCTTCTAAAACGTTGTTGAGAAATATAATAATATGGATGTATGCATCACCCGATGCAAAGGTCGGAGGTTCAACCTCCTGTTCGAACAAAAAAAACCATGAAAAAGAAAGAAAGAATGGTTAGACAAGTGATAAAATATGAAAATGTTATCTAGCCAAAGAATACTATTACAATCAACTACAATCGTAAAAGTAATATCATGTTTTGTATCTCTCTCTATTACACATTTTGACCTCACCATGCACATGGTTCCGTTGGGAAATGAGTGATCCAAGTTCGGCAAATCACTTGGGACGGATTTGGTTGCGAGTATACGATCCAACCAGGCTTTTACACAAAGAATTTGAGTTGTTTGATTATATGTGTATACTATTGGGCATGTATTGCACAAAGTTTAAAGCAGTCTTAAGCCTGGTTCGAGCGTAACGTGAGCTACGCTCGAACGGCAGTTTTTCCAAAGCCAGACATGCGTAAAATCACTAATTGGTGAGTATACCTTTCAAAGTTCACTTTCACCCTTCAAGTTGCGATAAATGGCGCACGGCATGTGTGTCACTTGTCGCAATCTGCGAGTTTTCTTTTTTTTCATAGATCCGCATTTTCAAAACGTTTTATCTCTTAAACCGTGCGTCCAAATCTCGAACCGTTTTTAGCATTGGATTTTTTCGCATCGAGATCTTCAAAATTAGATCCCATGTTGATAGGTTTTGAGAAAAAAATTCAAAAAAAACGGCCAAAAAAACGGCCGAAAAAAAAACGTGCCTCTCGCGATAGGAAAAAAACCCAGAAAACACGTTTTTTTTCTTTCCGAGTGGCACGGCCGTGACTCTCGTGAAAGCAAAACATGCCTCTCACGAAAGCAAAACCGTGCCTCTTGCGAGAAAAAAAACATGTTTTTTCCTTTCCGAGAGGCATGGCGCCTCTCGTGAAGGGAAAACCGTGCCTCTCGCGAAAGCAAAACCATGACTTTCGCGAAAAAAACACGTTTTTTCCCTTTCCGAGAGCCACGGTCGTGCCTCTCGCGAATGCAAAACCGTGTCTCTCGCGGAAGCAAAATCGTGCATTTCGCGAAAAAACGTGTTTTCCCCTTTCCGAGAGGCTCGGTCGTGCCTCTCGCAAAGGCAAAACCGTGCCTCTCAAGGAAGCAAAACCATGCCTCTCGCAGAAGCAAAACCATGCCTCTCACAAAAAAAACAGAAAATGCCTTTTTTTCCTTTTCGAAACGTCCGGTTATGCCTCTTGCGAAAGGAAAACCGCGCGGAAGCAAAACCGTGCCTCACGCGAAAAAACATGATTTTTCGTCAAAAATATTTTTTTAAACGTCCAAAAGGTAAGAAAGGCCGAACCGGATCAGCGAAAAAACCCAATCTAGAAGGCCGAAAACACGTGCGGAAAAAAAGCGAAATCCGAAGGAAACGCTCAGAGCATGACAGGTGGCGGCGGCTGAGAACACGCCAAGGGACGACGCGTGAGAATGATCGATGGGAGAGTCCCGAAGAAGTGCTTCCTAACTAGTTGCTCCCACGCATGCGCAATGCACAACAAGCGCAGATGGGTGGTCCCTTACACGAGAGGTGTCTCGAGGGATACATGGTGTGTACGCGTTTCTTCTTCTACCTTCACTAACCTTCTTTCTAATCTACACAACGGTGCTTTGATTCTAGGTAAGCTCTACACGAAAAAGATGCATATCGATGTTATGGTTCAGTTTTCTGATCGGCTCGTAGTTTCGTCGACCGTAAATGCTTAATTTCGTGTTCAAGTTTAAAGCTATTTTGGATGAATTTTGTTAAATTTGTCGCGTAGGGTAGACCGTTTGAAATTTCCTTTGACCAGCAGCTTTATCACAAAGTTCCACACGTAATTCGTGTTGCAAGTTTTCTGTTTAGAGATCTACTATACTGACGTTGTAATTACGCGTATACTGAATTTCGTCTCATGGGTCCTTTGTCTCATAGCCCTCTTATCCGTCCCTTTCGATGTCGGCGCCGTTCCTCTTTATCTCTTTGCCCGCATCCTACTACAGTGGAGTCGTTTCCAGCGTTCGTCATCTTGTCCTCCTCTCTCTTATCGTACTACATGGTGCGAGCACTGAACTTTCTCCTTCTCGGTCCATTGTCTTTGTGCGGACTTTCTCTACGGCGACGAGGCTAGCAACCAGTTTGTCGTGCCTTCGATGGGGTCGCTCGCGCACGACTCCATGCTCGTCGTGTCGGACGCGGCGCCATGACCACCGTCCACCGCAGTCGCCACAGTGCGAGACACACTGCATTTCTCCTCACCCGTCCTTTCCATCAATGCTCCTCCGCACGGGCCTTCTCCACAGCGGCGACTCTAGCAACTAGTTCGCTGCTGCGCCAATAGCAACTCGACGGCGACGCGGGCTCGACATTTGAAACAAAGCAAGTCAATGATGGCGCACGGTCGACCATTTGAAACCGAGTAACTCGACGGCGGCGCACAGTCGACCGTTTGATACAACCCGACGACGACGGGAAACTTGCTCGTCGTCTCGAAGTGGTCACCGTTCCGCATGGGTGAGCCCCTGGCGGTTGATGGTGGCCTCGGTGCCGAGTCCAACGACGACGCGACGAATTATTTCTGTTCTCGTCACCATTCATAGCAGTGGCCATGGAACTGTGTGTGTTATGGGTAGCTGTTAATCTTAATCACATTCCATGCAGGCACCAAACACAGTATAATTGCATGCGCGGAGCCAATGCGGACAACCAAACAATGTGCCTAAACTGACCCCTAATGCAAGCAACCTCGACGCGTGATGCGTGCAATCAATCGAGATGCATATGTTGATTTTTTTTCCTCCTTTTTTCTCAACCGGGGTACACTCAACAACGTAGGCAATGCAGACGTTATTCACTGTCCACGGAGCGGTGATCACTCAAATAAAAAAGAAAACTGCTGGCAGGGCTGAAATTACCGCGCTTGTTTGGAACCGTTGCACCAAACCAGCAGAGATTGAAAAGCAAAGCGGCTCTGCTTCTCGTTGCGTAAGGAACGCTGGTGCTGTGGGTTTGACCAGCACTTGGAAAACAGCACCAGAATTCTGCTGCCGTCACTCGTCACGGATAGAGTGGTTGACCTGATCACATCAGCTTGGCCTTGGCTAGCCTCGACTGGGCTGAGTGCCGATGACATCGCCGACCGGGGAGGGACGCCATCTGACCGTCGTCCTTCAGATTCAGGCCGCCGTTCGCGCGCGTTCTGTTTCACTTTGCAGCTGGGTTGCCCACTTTCATGTGTTGGAGACCGAATGTGTGCACGAGAAACGGGCGAAAACGATTGGGTACGGGTGACCTGGTAGAACGGTCACTGCTCAGCCGCTCGCTCGTGTTGCTGCCGGGCCGGGCCGTGCGTGGCAGCGGGCACACCTACCCTGTGACTTCTGCATGGCGACGCGTAGACAAGTGTAGTTTTCTCCTCAAGCAACCGACGCGCGCTAAACATTTTACTAAGACTAGTAAGACGCTTAAACTGTCATCAATTAATTATTAAAATACTAATATTGCTTTATGCAAAAAAATAGAAATATTGCACACGTAATATGCATTCCAACTTATATGAATTTAACAAAAATAAATTTACAAGCACATCAATGACGAGGCACCAAGTAGACATCAATATCTTTGTCAACATCAGATTTTCATCTATCATTTCGAGGGCACAACAATTAGTGATGCCACACAGCTTTAGTTGAGAATTTGAAATCATCTTGCCAACCATAAATGAAGCAAATAATCAAACTCATTGACAAACATCATTTATAAGCTGCTAGAAAACAACAACCCAGCTGAAAGACCACATAACTTAGGCTGCACCAGGGACAACTAAACATGAACCAAAGATAAGCATTAGATATATAAGAAATAGGGACTCTATATTGACTATACGTTGATCCACACACCCAGCACAAGGTAGATTAATTTAGTGCCTGCCCCGACAACTTTCCCAGGGACTAATTTTGTCTTGCATATGACATTATCAGTGAAATACTAAAGAATAAATCACATATAAAAAATATTTCCGATGACATATGATTTATCTTGCATTTCAAGAGTACACAATCTGACCATTAAAGAAAAGTGGTGGCAAAGCCCGAGATCGTCCTACACTTGCATACAAAAGTTGAGCTATCACACAGAGGTTTTTCTTGTTCAAGAACATAAAAAAAACCACGAGAAACTATAAAATCACTAAATAATGGTCACATCATTAAAAAAGGAAGAAAAAGGATGATGCAAAATCATAGTAATAGTTTAGTCCTTTGGTGAGTGCAAAGTTGAAAGAAACTTAGCTCATAAAAATAATCCTTCCTTACAAAGTTACAAGTGCTCAAAGCATTTTGTAAGACCATACCATCCATTGATTGTCGATCATGTTCTAAGGACATCATCTTGAAGTCATCATACTCACCTGGTAGTTTCTATCAAACACAAGAAAAGTAAAGATCAGGACTACGGATACATGGTTCGGCATACCATTCCGCACTGGCATTTTCTCGGATAATTCGTGGATGCACTAAAAAAATGCACAACTATCTTGGAGAGGGAAGCGTAGGCGTCAGAACTCGGGGGCTGTGGTGGCTCGGCTTCAACGCTCATTAGTATAAACCAACAACGATCTAATCATGAGAGTGGTATCAATCACATAGCAATTTTCTGTTTGTGTGTTACCTTGAATGACTTCTCTGATCTCTTCCCCACTGTAATGACTTTACAAATTCAATGATCCTTATTAAATATCTAAACTTTGGATCTACATTTAGTGTAGTACAATGTCACCCAATTTGGAATCACATATAAATGTTTTTCTAGAACAAACAACACAAAACGTCAAGCACACTCCATCTTACCAGACATATGCATGCACCTTAGAAAAGCATTGTCATGTATAGAAGAAACTATTATGCTCATTGTTTTGAAGGTTCTAACCATAAATGTTGCACAACATGAACACCAATTAAGCTTCAATTTTGAAAATTTCATCAAACCAAATGTAGTTTAAGTCCTAGCATACATATTTGTGAATTCACGTTGTACCTTATGGGCGAACAAACATATAAAAAACCTTTTGATAGGCTGAATCCTATAACAAAAGGATGATGACTATGAACAGTATCATTGACACGAAATGAAATACAGTGCGAGATAGACCTTAAGTCATTAAAAGCAAGCTACAATAGGTTACTGAATTGTTTCCAAAATTAAGTCTCTACATGATTATATTTCTTCACTCTATAAACAGGACCGGTTGAAAGAGACACTATGTGGCATTGCATCAAAGAGTTGGTGGGAATGATCCCTGACCAAAGAGTATCCCAAAAGTTGCATGTAAGTGTGTAATGTTGGGGTGGTGAGAGACAATGGGGGTGGTGTTAGCGTCCACCGTGCTCATGTGCGCCTGGGTGTGTCACCACCAGCGATGCAGCGACCAAGATACTCTCAAAATTCAGCAATGGATCCTAGCCCTTGCTGCACTCTTCCCCAAGTGCCCATGGTACATTCTAATGTCTAATTCGTTACATATCTGAAGTAATTCTGTAACGATGAACAGAACAACAATATAACTCAAATACACGGTGTGAATGTGATCCGAGCTACCCAATTAATACAAAAAGTATGAAAATGCAATAGTTTTAGCAATAGTGTCTAAACGATAACTCATGGTAGGATCTGAAGCTAAATCCTAATGAGTGCGAACCAAATGTTGCTGAGGAAACAATTCAATTGGACCGCAATGAGGAAAAATGTTCACATGACAAATAGCTTCCGAAATGTAGTTTCCATTTTACATGAGTATACATCAATATTATATAGGGATATAAAATACTACATACTAGAACATGAAATGAGCTTGGCTCCGGAGTATGTGAAGGGATAAATGTCTCAGAATTGATTCTAGAGCCTGCTCCATGTGAATTGTAGCTAGATTACCAGCCTGGTCATGCAAAAAAAAAACTAAAAGTGACATTACATGAGGAATTGTTGCAGGAATAGCGTACACTAAAGATTCTAAATGAGAAGAATTCAGAATTCACAGCTGAGGGAGTCCTAGATTAAGGGGTCCTCGGGAAGCCGACCTGTTTCTTATGGGCCGGATTGTATGGGCTCCTTGCTGAACATTGGATCGATCGAAGGCCATGTCTCCAGGAAGGAAGCTTCGGAAATCGTGGCTTGTCCTCCATGTAGCGAATAGGCATGTTTATCTTTTCGGCGTGTAACCGACCATATGTAAATCCTAGGTACCCATAGCGCCTATATAAGCCGGAGGGTTTTAGGTTGTAGGGAGGACAACTCATCTAGGGTTAGCTATTCGATCTCGAGGTAGATCAACTCTGCAACCCCCATATCATCAATCAATCAAGCAGGACATAGGGTATTACCTCTATAGGAGGGCCCGAACCTGGGTAAAACCTTGTATCCTTTGTCTCCTGTTACCATCGATTCTAGTGTCATAGTTCAGGACCCCCTACCTGAGATCCGCCGGTTTTGACACTGACATTGGCACATGTTTGAAACTGCTCTCGTGAAACTACAGTTGTCTCGTTGTCATTTTGGCACATGTTTTCTTTTTCTCCCTCTTCTCATGAAACTGTTTGGTATGTTACGACGCAACCGGCTAATAGACCGGGGGCTCAGGCTTAAAAAAAGTCGCCTTATTTACAACTTATTATGCGTTCGGCGTCTTGGAATTCACTTTATATGCATTGGTTCTGAACTATGTCTTGGGTCAATAGTTTGGTTGCCCGGCTCCTGTGCTTGCCCCTTTACGTTCTGCTCGTTCGGCTAAAAGTGCAAAGTGAGAAGCCCAACGATTGTGTTTCCGGATAGTCTGGTCAAGCACCTCAAGGGAGAAAGCCGAAAACTAACTGTCATAGTATGCGAGAGCCGGTCTGTGAATCCGAGCTTAAAGTGTTATACTTCAATCCTCGTCAGAGGATATTCCGTGTTATACGAGGGATTTGTTCTTCATACAAACCATGTGATGCTGGCCTTAGCCGTGGTTCATCCGAACATCACAACACTCCAGAGGCTAGTCATCGGCCACCCGCAGTCCTTTTCGCGTCCCTACGGCTAAGTGAAAGTAATAAAGTACTATGGTCTGATTGCCTAGTCCATCGCACTCTACCGCCTTCGGGTTCCGATACTCGGCTAAGGGACATATTGCATTGGCAGAGACACCCCATGTAGTATATACATGGGGCCTGAAGCCGACGACTCGCAGCTTTCAGTTTCAACGGCCACACGAGAGTTATAAAGGAACGCAAACCATTGGAAGCATGATAAATTTATAACATTAAAATGTTAAAATGTCTTCGGACACATTACAACCTATTCGTACATGTTCTCCTTCGAACACTGCGACTCTATCGCCCGAGCACCTTCCATCACTCCGGCGAAGTATAGCTCGGGGCGACTATGTTGTTTTCCAGGAGGCGGAGGGGCAGTAGCTATCTTCATCGGATCAAGCCCCGGCCAGTGCACCTTGGCATTTGCGAAGGCCATCCAAGCTCCCTCGGTGCAGGAGGAGCGCTTCATAGCGTCGAGGCGGGGTGCAACGTCAATCAGCTTCCGCACCAGGCCGAAGTAGCTGCCTGGCAATGGCTCGTTGGGCCATAACCGGATGCAGAGATCCTTCGTGGCCGGCTCCGCCATCCGGTGTAGCTCCATTAGCTGCTTCAGCTTCTCAGCAAGAGAGGAGGGCGCTTGTGGGCTTCAAACTTTGCCCAGAATAGACGACCTTCGTCTCCTTCTTCCCGCAAAGCATAAAGCCGATTGGCGTCTGCTACGCTCTTCGGGAGGTCGGGGCAGGCGCCTGAGGAATGCCACACTTGGGTAAGCAACTCGAACTTGCTATCCCTGAAGATACACTGCAATAAGTACGGCTTACCATCCGTGATATCCTTCGCCTCGCGGACTTGCTCCTCAAAGAATCGCCTATCCACCCACTCCTTTTGGAGATTGGCCCTTAGGGTGGATAGTTTGGCCGCATGCTCCTTGCTTTTCTGCTCAAGGACCTCACATTTCTGGCCGGCGTCCTTGAGCTCCTGTTGGATCTCCTCCACCCTAGCCTCATGCTTGTCGCTGGTGGCTCTTAGGGCGGAAAATGCGGTAGCCGCTTGTTCGGCCTCCTCCCTCTCAACCGCCGCTTCATCCTTCGCCTGCCCAGCTCGGCCTTGAGCTTCTCCACCTCCTTCGCTGAGGATGCGTGGTCATTAACACTATGAAAAACTGCATTGATAGTATTCCGACTAAAGTGTCCGGATGATGATTTAGGCTTAACTTGCGCCTCATCGAATCTTCTGTTGAGAGCATCAAGCTTGTCTTCGGAGCTTTTGAGCTTTCGATTCAGCTCGTCCAGCTCGGCGCCATTCACAGCCGCCACCGATGACGAAGCCTGTAACACACAAATTCTTGTCGGGTTACATGGGTTCAATACTTCTGAACTGTCGTCAATCCGATCATATGTTCGGTTCTCTTGGGGGTTATTCGAACGTTCCAAACAGACATTTTTGTATACCGTTCAGAAACGGATCCATGATTGACCCCTAGGTAAGGGTTTTTTTCAATCTCACCTAGGGCTCAGGGGCTGCCATGTATATAATCATAAAAATAAATAAACATTTGCAAATAGGAGTGTCGCATGGCGTACCTGAAAGCCCGTTAGGAGACCCTTGAAGGCCTCCTCCAGTCCGTTGTCGACAGACTGAATGCTCTGCAATACCGCACCCATAAGGGTGAGGTGCTCCTCGGAGATGGAGGCGCTCGATAGAGCCTCCCCCATGACCGGCCACCCATTGGTCGGTGGTACCGGTGGTGATCGGACAACCCGATCACTAACCGGGGACTGAACCAGTACCTTCGGAGGCGTGGTGTGCTCCGGAGATGCCCTCGGAGGGGACTAAATGGCCGCTTGTCCGGCCTCCTCAGTATCCGGGTGGGGTATCGCCCCACGATCTTCGGTGACCGAGGTGTTAGCCTCGGCCATGATGTCGTCTCCCCCGCCGCTGGCGCCTAACTCCTTAGGAGCATGCTGGGACGACACCTCCACGGTGTCCTTCACAGCACTCGGAGGAGTGGGATGCGATGCATTCCATCTCTATGCTAGGTCGGCGGGTGGGGTCTCCCCGTCCAAAACCTGGTCGGTGGGGAGGACGTGTAGTGGGCTGCAAAAGCAATAAGTACTTGTGTGTTAGTAAACTTTAAACTTACCGATGACTGCTGAAGAAGTCTTTGGATCCTAACCTTCGAGATGGGGGCTTGACCCTTAGGATCCTTTGTGGAACCCTCTCGAAGCCGTCGGACTCGGTACCCGAGTCCGAACTGTCGTCGAACAGGGATATCTGTGTCCGGCCCGCCTTTTTTTGGGTAGGAGGAGGTACCTCCTCCGTGGCATCCGACGACGCTGCCCTCTTTCTTGCGAGGGGGAATTGCACTCCCCCTCATCCTCATGATCCTCTTGATTCAAGGAGGCATGGGTTTCCTCGGACACAGCCTCTGGCTGGTCCCTGAAGCGAAGGCCTTCTCGACATCTTTTCTTCTTCTTCTTCTTCGCAGGCGCCTCGTAAGGCGCCTCGACAAGCATCTTCGCTAACAGCCCGGATCTGATGTCCTCGGCTGAGGCACCGGGTAGTCGATGTCCGTGGCTTTTCTCAGCCATTTCCACAGAAATGATCGGAAAGTTGGTTTAGATCCTATTTATGGATGATGGAGCCGATTAAGCAAAGCTACACTATACCTTGGAAGCAGGCTTGGTGGCGTGTAGACCTCGATCCTCCTCCTTGGCTCGCCAATCCTTTTGCGACTTGAAAAGCGCCTTCCATAGCTTCTCTCGCGTAGTGCGGAAGAGGTGCCGAATCGTGGGCTCGTCGTTGAGCTGACGAGCCCACAGGGGAGTATCCCGGCGCTAGCAGGGAAGGATGCGTCGCTGGAGCATAACCTGGACCACGTTGGTCAGCGCGATGTCGTTCTCGATCATGGAGCCGATGCGCTTCTGCAGGTCGCTCACTTCCTTGCTTGACCCCGAGTTGAGGCCCTTGTAGAGCCATGAAGTCAATATGTTGGGGGGACCAGATCTGAATCTGGCTGGGGCGGCTTGACCCTCTTCCTTGGCTCAGCGATATAAAACCACTCCTTATGCCATATTTTGATGGTGTCAATGAAGGTGCCGGAGGGCCATATCACGCGGGTGAGATTGCCGATGACAGTGCCGCCACAGTCTGCATGTTCGCCTGCGACACACTTCGGCTTGATATTAAACACCTTGAGCCAAAAAGACCGAAGTGTGGCTCGACCCGCAAAAAGGCCTCAAAGACTAGGATAAAGGCCGATATGTGCATGAAGGAGTTCGGAAGGAGGTTGTGGAAGTCGAGGCCATAGAAAAACATGAGCCCCCTAACGAAGGGGTGTAACGGGAAGCTCAGCCATCGGATGAAGTGGGGGGAAGACCACCCTCTCGCCTGGCTTGGGAGTGGGGATCACTTGGTCCTTCTCTGGCGCACGGTGGGGGATTTTTGTGGGGAGGTATCCGGCGTCCTTGAGGTCCCGAATGTCTCGGTCGGTGATTGTGGAAGCCTCCCACTTGCCATTAGAGCCGGAGCCCGCCGTGGACGAGCTCGAAGGGGGGGATGGAAAACCTAGATCTGCGCTTCGGAGACTCGGAAGAATGGGGAAACAGAAGAGGCGAATGGGAAGTGTGGTTAGGGCATGGGGTTTTCTTTCCCTTTTATGAGGCTTATCGCTGTTTGGCCTCCCCTTGTTGCACTGTGAATCCCTCTGCTTCCCGAGACGTGCATGCCGTTGCAAGCGCATGATTAACATATCCCGTATAAAACGAGGCACGATCTGTACATTGATAGATCACGTTGATGAAAACAGCCTCGAACCGCGAATCGAGTTTTTGCAACTGGCTTAGCGAGTCGTGGTGGGCCGTGACCTTTCGTCAGAAAGGTCGTTAGGGGACGTTATTTTATCCCTTGATGTTTGGCCTTCGGGGCCGGCCTATTCATGATGTCCGAACGCGCCACTATTCGGAAAAGTACATGTCATCGGAAGCCGAACTAAACTCGGCGGGAAGAACTCACCTCGCAAGCCGAAGACTCTGATTGTAAGAAGCAACTGAAGCTAAGACCCTTGGTGTTGGAGGCAAGTTCAGGGGCTACTGAGGGAGTCCTGGATTAAGGGGTCCTCGGGAAGCCGACATGTTTCTTATGGGCCGAATTCTATGGGCTGCTTGCCGAACATTGGATCGATCGAAGGGCCTGTCTCCAGGAAGGAAGCTTCAGGAATCGTGGCTTGTCGTCCACGTTTAATGTAGCGAATAGGCATGTTTATCTCTTCAGCATGTAACCGACCATATGTAAACCCTAGGTACCCACATCACCTATATAAGCCGGAGGGTTTTAGGTTGTAGGGAGGACAACTCATCTACGGTTAGCTATTCGATCTCGAGGTAGATCAACTCTATAACCCCCATATCATTAATACAATCAAGCAGGACATAGGGTATTACCTCTATAGGAGGGCCCGAACCTGGGTAAAACCTTGCCTCATTCGTCTCCTGTTACCATCGATTATAGTGTCACAGTTCGGGACCCCCTACCCCAGATCTGTCGGTTTTGACACCGACAATAGCTACGACCTATCAACTTTTATAGTCAGCGATGCTTGACCAAATACCATTGCTATCATAATGCCTCGCTTCCTTTGTGTACACCGATTGCACTTCTACTACATCGAACCTGAAAGGCAAAATTATGGTGATGCTACATGTCAAATAATATGTCAACATTTGACTATTATTTTTGTTAGAAAGTTATTTTTCCATGGTCCAAAATAATTTACCAAAATAATTAGAGATAAAATTGGGGGGGGGGGAGCAGCTACCAGGATGTGTATAGAGTTGTTTTTGATAAATATAACGGTAATATGCAGATGAAAAGTATCATAACTTTTAAACACTTTCATCACATATTTTGACCTCATTATTTGTTGACCATTTAGGCCACATTTGTTCTTGCATCGATTCGAAACAATATGCAATCCAGTCGATATCCTTGTGATCAATTTTTAACCACAATGTCGAAGAATTTGTGATCAGCAATCTAATCACAATTCCCAAGATTTACTATTACTTGACCAACTTTTTCTTCATCTCGTAACTTGTATGACATTCATACCTGAGGTGGACATCATAGTCTTCTTTGTTTCTGCCTTTTAACTTCTTATAGTTTTACTTCCAATATTTCTCCTACTCGCAGAAGAAGCATCCAAATTTAGGAGTGTCTTGAGTCCCAAACTTCCCTAGGTGTGTAAGTCTCACTACACACTTCAGAATTGTTCTTTCTCCATAAGTTCTGACCATCAACACATGATTGGCCTTCTTCCCGATCCTATGTATTTAAGTCTTAAACATAGTTTGAACACTTCACTAGAACTTACAAACAAAACACTTCTTTAGGTATCACATATATTTTAACCTTTGTTGGTTTCTGAAACAATTTTCAGTTCCAAGAATACCACATAACTATCCCAAACGTTTTGAAGTTTGGGTTTCTAAAAAGCAGGTAGACTATAATAGGATTTTATCCTTTTGGATTGAAGGAACTGAGTCTCGTCATCCATAACATCTGCGAGAGATTATTGTAAGCATGTAGTAGGACTAAATTCTTCTTGGCACTTTAGAGGACGATCTTCTCATTACATTTACCAATCGTGAAGATTCAACTAGATAATAAAAACAACTAATCAATTTGAACAGAAAATTTGGAACCATGAGCCATTATTCTACAACTATAGTGCAAACTACACATAGACATTGTTCAAAATTAATTGCACTACTGATTAAACTTAATTAATTCATAGTTGTGCTCCCACTCAAATCAATATCTCTCATAATTTATTTTTAGCGATTCAAGACCTTGGTCTTATTCAGATCCATTGATGTGGACATCACTAATGATGTGAACTCAACCGATAGGCAATATTTTGCCGATCATATCTTCATATGACTCTTGTTCATCTTTTGATGCTTCGTGCTACGAGCTCAGAAATATTCTGTCAGAACTTCAAGACAATCGAGTGTTATCTGCTACATTGTATGACCATCTATCAGTCATACACCTCACAAACCATTTGTACTCTTGTGGACATGACGCACTCTGGAATGCTACATGTTATAGACGGTAACAACACTAGGAAGAGCACCTTTTTAACTTGACATTTTCAGTGAGATATCACCATAATAATTTACTACTACGCAATCAAAGGGTACAAACAACAAATGGATAAACATATCAATTCATAAAAGCATGATATGGTATAGCCATGGGTGTTGAGAACCCTTCATGGCCTTCTTGAATCGTAAGTTGAATCATCATGACAGACAATATTTTGTTGTCGTGGCTGTCGTTCCAAAAATGTTTTCATGGCAGAAATTTCAGAAAACATTGTCGTGGCGACCATTTTAGAAAAACGTTGTTGTGGCACTAAATTTAGAAATTCCACCGTGACACGAAATTATAGCTCCTCATGCCGCGCCTAGTACACCTTCTTCACCTCGGGGTCTTCCATGTACGCTTGCCATCGTCACAGGTAACAGGTAGGTTATCTCTATGATATTTACATTAATGTGGCAATCTTGTGGCTCTAGCCATCATGCCATGACGTGTAGGACACTTAACATTAAAGCATATAACTATCTCATATAGAAACTCACTATCATGACGAAGGCTATACCACATCATATGCATACCTTGCAAAACAAAGTTAGAGGTCCTCTAATCAGTTTTGGAAAATTTATTTACGTAGTTAACAATTTTACTAAATAACACTATCTACCTACTGATACATCTCCAACGTACCTATATTTTTTTATTGTTTTATGCTATTATATTATCAATCTAGGATACTTTATATGCTATTTTATATCATTTTTGGGAACTAAATTATTAACCCAATGCCTAGTGCCAGGTGATGTTTTCTGCGTGTTTTTGGCTTTTCAGGAAACCAATACCAAACGGAGTCCAAACTCTACAAAAAATTTGATGATTTTTTTCTAGACCAACATAAAACCTGGAAGCTTTAGAAGGAGACCACACATTGCAAGAGGAGACGACAAGGCAATAGGGCGCGCATAGGGGGTAGGTGCGCCTTGTTACCTTGTGCCCCCCCCGGTGGCACCGTCTGACCTAGTTCTACCCCTATAAATTCTCTAAAATTGGGAAACCAGCAAAGAGCCACATGAAATACCTTTTCTGCCGCCGCAACTCTTTGTTTCGCCGAGATCCTATCTGGAGTCCTGTTTCGGTGCCCTATCGGAGGGGGGATCAATCATGTAGGGCATCTACATCAACCTTGTTGCATCCATGATGTTGCGTGACTATTTCATCGTAGACCTACGGGTCCATAGCTAGTACCAAGATGGTTTCCTATCTCTCTCTCTGTCTTTGATCTTCAATACAAAGTTCACTATGATTCCCGCAGTGATCTATCCGATGTAATCTTTTTTTGTGGTGTGTTTGTTGGGATCCAATGAATTATGGGTTTATGATCAGATTATTCATGAATATTAATTTAGTTTTCTCTAAATTCTTTTATGCATGATTGTTATAGATTTGTATTTTTCTCTGGTCTATCAGTTCGGTTTGGCCAACTATATTGATTTATCTTTGGTGGGAGTGTTGTGTCGTGATGGGTTCAATCTTGCGGTGCGCAATCCTAGTGAAAGAAAGGGACATGACACATATTGTATTGTTGCCATTAAGGATAAAACGACGAGGTTTGAACATATTGCTTGTCTTTCTTTGTCTACATCATGTCGACTTTCTCCAAGCATTACTATGTTTCATACTTAATATTCTAGATGCATGCTCGTAGCGGTCGACGAGTGGAGTAATAGTCGTAGATGCAGGCAGGAGTCGTTCTACTTGTTTATGGACGTGATGCCTATATACAATAGCATTGCCTTGAAAAAAATATCATAACTATGTGCTATTCTGTCAATTGCCCAATAGTTATTTGTCTACCCATCGTATGCTATCTTCAAGAGAAAAGCTTCTAGCGAAAAATATGCCCCTGGGTCCACTCAAAATTATATCACTAAAATCATAAAAATATTGCTGACATTTTTTTTTCTGTTAATTACTCTTGTAATAAGATTATCTATCTATCAGTATTTAATCCTTGCAACTAACGAGTTCAAGGGGCTTTACAAACCTCTTGCCAGCATTGGGTACAAGTGTTTGATTATGTGTGCATAGGTGCTGCTAAGGAAGGTTTGCGTGATTCTCCTATTAGTTCGATAACCTTAGCTATCACTTAGGAAAATACTTATCTCTATTGTGTTGCATCTCCTCTACTCTTCGGGGGAAATCCCAACACAGTTTACAAATAACAAGAATAAGTTTTGGCGCCTTTCACGGGGAGGAGGTACAAAAGTAGTTTCCCGTCAACTTGCCAATTTCTGACGCCGTTGCCCGAGAGACATCATCAAATTCTTATCAGGTTCCTTCACACAAATTTCCATTCGTTCGTTCTACTTTTTATTTGCCTTTATATTTGCTTGCCTAAAAATATCAAAAATACAAAAATACTTCTATTTGCATATTAGATTACTTGCTCATCACAATGTTTGGACCACCTGTTAATGTTTGTCTGAAGTTTGAAGTACTCATTTTTAAACAAAAAATAGGGGAGAATCTGAAATATGCATGGTACCATATAATAGAGTCTTGCCATAATGCTACTATAAAAATGATATGAAGATCATCCTTCTTAACTTTAATATAGGACTTGGGATGTCCAACAGGCAAGTTCTAGACTTTTCTGCCAAAGGAAATTTTATCGAGATGCATTCTAGTGCTGCTTATGAGATAGTAGAAGGGATGCTAGGAACTCCTCCGTTAACTCAAATCTCGTCTTTTACACATGAAGAAATTCAAATACTAGAATATCTAGGAGATTTCCAGAAAAATCTAAGTGCAATGCAAAAAGTTAACGAACATATCAAAACCTTAGGCCCTAGTCATCATCACATTAATTCTTTCATCACTATTGCCAATAAAAAAGTTGAGTCCCTAGAGAAATTGGTGACTTCACTTTTAGAGGTTACTGGTAAACGGAAGGAACCTCCGGTGTCTGAAAAAGGCACCGCAAAGGTATCCAAGCTTGATAATAAACACAACATTTGATACTATGCACTATGCCTAGCTAGGGGCATAAAACAACAGCGCTTGTTGGGAGGCAACCCAATAGTTATCTTACTTTTTTTGTTTTACTTTGTGCCTTAATTTGTTTGATTATTTATATTGTCATGATTGTGTTTTTATGTCTTAGTTAGTGTGTGCCAAGTAAAGCCTTTGGGTTGAGTTGGATGATAGTAGAATTGATACGGTGCAAAACCAGATTCTGTTGCGCCCAATACATGATTTCGTTTTTTACTAGAGCATGATAAATTCCTGAAATTTTTACACATTATTTCTCTGCAAATTGTTCAGGTGGTCCTAATCTTTTAGAATTTCCGGAGTTACATGAGTATGTTTTTGGTTCTGATCATTACAAACAATTATGTTTTAGACAGATTCTGTTTTTTACTATGAAAACACTAGGACAAGATCCTACCGCACTTGTACTACCAAGGAAAAAAACTATGTTACATGAGTTACAACCCTTGAGGGGGGCATTCTATGTGGTAAGTGACATGAGAGAGAAGTGTCTATGTGATGGGGTTAATGCCAGCGGTTACAAAATGTCTTTTGTGGGGAGGCAGTCTAAAACTAATGTTGGAAAAATCAGTCTTGAATCTTTCTTCCCAGGATGCAACAGAGAGGACCATGTTCATGAATTAGTTGTTGTTACGTTCCTTCAAAAGACTCCATGCAGCCACTAAGAATGTATCCATAATGATTTTTCGAGGGTGCACTAGTTTCATGTTCCTCACCAGCGCCAACTTGTCACCATTAGCATTCCATCGGATGTTGAGTTTGGACCAGCATTGCCTGCTAAAGTGGCAGTGAAAGAACAGGTGTTCAACTATTTCCTCGATGTGATCCCCACAAAGCAAGCAGTCAAGGTTGTCTCCAATGTTGTATTATCTCCTTTTAAGCATGTTTCTCGTGTTGAGTCTATCCGACAAGAGGAGTCAACCAAAAACTTTGATCTTGGGGCACATTTTGATTTCCACAACCATTTGAACGCATCATGGGCAACCACGTTTCTGAAATAAAAAGTATAGCAGGCTTTTGTCGTGAAGTTGGTCATCCCCCTAGATGTATTTCCAAGTGTCTATTATATTATCTAGACTCACAGAAGTCACCGTAGCTTGGAGTTGTCATAGCTCATCGTGGGCTTGCATAGAAAGGGGGAGTTGGAACGCCATATGCAGATTTGTGGTGGCGAGGAACTCTCTTACCGAGGGGTCTTCAACTGTGGTATATGAGAACACCCTGGGGTATGTTTTTACGTAGATGTGCTAGTTCCAAATATCTTTCCAAAACAAAGCAGACTCTCCACCATAAATTTGAACTTGGGTAATTCCATGATAGATTGGCATAAGGTGCATGAGGTCTCACCACTAATAGGAGCCGCACAGATCAATTGCATGGGGGAGCTGGTGTAATAGGTGTTCCAGACCTTGTCCACCCATGGTAAGTCGTGATGGTTATAGAACACATGCAAGAATTTCAGTAGAAGCGCCTCATTTTGTATTTGTAAATTGGTCGCACCAAGGTCTCCACTCTTATTAGAGTGGCATACCATGTCCCAAGCAGCGAGGGGTTGGCATTTGTCTCCAGTTCCTGTTTTCTTCTTCCAGAGGCAGTGTTGACGAATCTTGTGCAACTGAGCGAAGATTTTTGGCAGGAGTTTGATGGTGACCATTGGGTACATGATCAAAAATGTGATGAGAGAGTTGAGCAGTGCCAGACTACCAGCGTGGGACATCAATGACAAAGCAACGATGATTTTCTCCCGGCTTTGCAAACCAGGGGCGTGATGTCTTGCACGTTCAAATGGGTGGTGCCAAGTGGTATCCCAAGGTAAGTGAAGGGCATGCTATCCGTTGTACAACTAAATAGTGAGGCAAGAGCGACACATTTATCATGTTGCAAGTTGATGGGTATTAGCGTTGATTTGTGGAAGTTGATCTTAAGACCAATGAAGGCAGCGTAGTCGTCTAGAATCCCTTTCATTAGCTCAGCTTGGACCGGACAGGCCCGCATTACGATGATGGTATCATCCGCGTACTGGATCACCGAATAGTCATTTCCTTCATGCGCATGGATGGGGTGTTGCAAAAGTTTATTGTGCATAGCCTCATTGATGACCGTTTGAAGTAGATCCACGACTAAGACAAAGATCAACGGGGACGAGGGATCCCCATGCCTCACAACACACTTGCAGTGATATTGGCACCCGGGAACTCCATTAAGGAGGATTCAAGATTTACCAGGGTTAAAAATACAACGCATCCAGTTGATTTACTAGATTCTGTTTTTCCTTGCATAGTTTGCTTGTTTTGATGACGCTATGGATTATATCGGGGGGGGGGGGTACAATTCAAGGATAAGTTAGAATACAGTACCTTATGCAATAATTAAATATGAATCAATTTATAACAGTACCTAAAGTTTATGATTTACCTATTGTACTAACAGATCTCACGAGGTTCCTGTTGAGTTTTGTGTGTTGAAGTTTTCAAGTTTTGGATGGGACCAAGATGGATGAAGGAATAAGGAGCGGAAAGGCCCTAAGCTTGGGGATGCGCAAGACACCCCAAGGTAATATCCTAATAAGACCCAAGCATCTAAGCTTGGGGATGCCCCGGAAGGCATCCCCTCTTTCGTCTCCATTCCATCGGTATGTCACTTGGAGCTATATTTTTATTCATCACATGATATGTCTTTTGTTTGAAGAATCGTGTATTATAGATTGCTTTGTTTTTAGTTTGCCACAATCATTCTTTGATGGACACACCTATTTGAGAGAGACGCATGTTCATCATGATTTGTTAGAATACTCTATGTGATTCACTTATATCTTTTGAGGTAAGCAGTTGCTCTAGTGCTTCACTTATATCTTTTAGATCATGGTGGCATGTAGATTTTATAGAAATAATTGTACTCTCATGCTTCACTTATATGTTTTGAGGTAAGCAGTTGTTCTAGTGCTTCACTTATATCTTTTAGAGCATGGTGGCATGTAGATTTTATAGAAATAATTGTACTCTCATGCTTCACTTAAATCTGTTTGAGAGTCAAAATAGTGATGGTAATTTGCATGAGTTATAAGACTAGACCCAAAAGGATAGATATTCAAGGGGGGTATACCAAATATAGTAATTTCAAGCAAAACAAGAAAAGTACATATTTTTGTTTTTTGATTTTTATAAAAGAGAAAATAAAAGCTAACAAAAAGTAGAACAAGTAATTGATAATTTTTATGTAGAAACCTTGCATTTGTTTGATGATGTCTCCCTCACAACGGCGTTAAAAATTCTTTAACTACTTGTGATTGCATTGGGATTTCCGCGAAGAGGAAGGGTGATGTAGTAAAGTATCAAAAATTATTTCCCTTAGTTAAGAACCAAGGTTTATCGAACCAATAGGAGAACCAAGCAAGCAACCTTCAGCAACACCTTGTAGTGGATCATTGGATACCCTTTGTGAGCCCAACAGATATCAATGTTATTGTTTTGCCGAGGTAAATCAATGCTTTTTCAATAAAAAAACCAAAATTAGATATCATCACATTAATGATTATAGAAAATAAATCATGAATCAATGCATGCCTTTTTGCAGCCCGATAGATATCAGTGCACACCACACCGAAAAAGTGGAGTGAATAAATCCAATGGATTTCAATTTGAGCACATATATATGACGCCTCTACATCCCTGGTAAAACTAATTTGTAGAAGGAACAAATAAAGTTTTCTCCTTTAGTTATCCTTTTACGTTCCAAGATCGAAATTTCCAGGATAGCTTTCAATCGTTTCTCGGACAATTTATCAATAACAGCTGTGACTGACCGAATGTGTGCATGAGAAACATGTGAACATAATTAGGTGTGTGTAACTTTGGAAAGTGGTATGTGCTTCCTTATCTTGTGACTTGGGGGGGGGGGCACTAAAAAGCGCGGTGCAGACAACATTGCATGTGTTCGCTAGCTATTCAGTGCAATGGATGCCCTTCGCTAGCCTGACGGTCATCAATTTTGTTTCACTACAAATAATTCAAAATTGGATATAACGACGTTGAAAGAATACAACGAATAAATCCAATAGCTGGTGGGTCCCCATTGCCAGCCTGAATTGAAAGCTTGGCCCATCGACGAGCAAATCCATTAGTAACCCATATTCCAGATTCTTCGAAGGCGTTGCAAGAAGGGCCAGGTCATCAAACGTTTTGTTGGCTTTGCCCGGTGGCGCCCTCTGACGGTGGAATTGGGAGGGGAGTAGGAGGCGAACAGCTGGTGGCGATGACCTAGGTTCCTCCGGTGACGCTCCTCGAAGAGCAACCGGGGGGGGGGGGGACTTTCAAACAACAGTACAATACCACATGTTCACTAACTATTCAATCCAATGGATGAGTGGATGTCGTTTGCCAACCTAACAAATGTCAGTGTTGCTATTTTTCTATAGATATATCGATACTTTTAGCTCAATAATCCAAAATTAGGTATCATCGCACCGAAAGAGTAGAGCGAATAAATCCAAGTATCTGTGCATGCCTTTTGCCAACCCGATGAATATCTAATGCAAAAAAATGTGAAATGAGATATCATCATATTGAAAGAGTGGAACGAAAAAATCCAAAGGATTTCGGTTTCCAGTACCCCCCCCCCTCCCTCAGGCCCTTTAGACGACATGGTGACACTTGGACTAACACATTGCTAGTCATGAAACACACACATGATCGGAATACATATGGCACAGATGACATCCGTGACAAAACTAGTCTACATGAAAGAACAGATCTACCCTTCCGTTCAGTTCTTCGCATAGGGTTCCAGGATCTAAACTTCGGGATGTTGTTTGCCCTAGAGGCATCAAAGTTCTTTGAACCCAACGCATTAAAAACTGAATATTGCCGCATCGAAAGAGTAGAGCGAATAAATCCAGTAATCAGTAGATGCCCTTGGATCGGATATCAATGGTGTTTACTTTTGACCCTAAGACCCTTTCTAGTGCTTCACTTTATACATGTGCTAAGCATGTCATATACGCAACAAAAATAATATGGCATCACGATATTTGATATAATGACAATTGCAAGAGTAGAGAGAACTAATCCAACGGATTTTGATCCCAATTTTCAGCACCATTTCCCCCTCTGCCCTTGAGGCAGAGACTGCATGGTGGCACCTAGACTGACACCCTGCTAGTCGCCACACACAAGCACATGAGTATAATAAGTATATGGCGCAGCTACATCCATGGTAAAAACTAGTCTAGAGTAAAGAAGAACAAATCTACCCTTGCCTGCAATTCTCTGCTCAGGTTCCAAGATCCGAACTCCTATGTGCACCTACATTCTGTGCCAGGGTCAACAGAAGCTTCCAAAACATTGGATCACCTGACCGACCTGACAACGACCCCCGGCACTTTCAGTCATTATGTTCAGACGGCGGCGATCCACCGGTACAGCACCATGAACGTCGTCTCCACCTCCTCGTCCGACCCCGGCGGCGGCGGCGGCGGCACCGTTGCCGCCTCTGCGTCCCACAGCCACGGCTCCTCCTGCCTGTGGCCCTGCTGGCCCTGGATCCACCGGGAGCTCCACCTGCCGTAGAAGGAGTAGGAGAAGGATGACGCCGAGGAGGCCAGGCGGTCCATGTACTCCCGCAGCCAGCCGCGCGGTGGCGTCCCTGCCGCTTCGGCCACCGCCTCGCCGGGCGGTGACGGCGACCCCTGGGCTGCTGGTTTCTCCTCCTTGACGGCTTCCGCCCTGGCCGCGGCGCGCACCATGCGGGACACGACGGCCTCGACTTCCTCGTCGATGTGGTACTCGAAGGATCCGAGCGAGTATGTGCGGCTGCCGTCGCTGCCGGTGGAAGTGGCGGGCGACCCGCCGCGGCTGCTGACGCTGCCCATCTCGACGCGTAACCTCCTGGAGCGGTCCCTGCTCCTCGCAGCAGCAGGCTCCGGCGGCGGCGGCGGCTGTTCGGTGGCGAGGAGGGCGGCGATGGAGGGGTGCGGGGGCGCGACGGTGGCCCGGCAGAGCGGGCAGGTCGGGGTGGTGCGGAGCCAGGCGTCGACGCAGACGGCGTGGAACGCGTGGCGGCACGCCGGGAGCAGCCGCAGCTCGGCCTCCGGCCTGAAGGGCGAGAGGCAGACGGCGCAGTCCGGGGAGCTCTTGGGCAGCGCCGCCAGCGCGGACACCATCGTGAACCGGGGCAGCGACTCGATCAGATCCTTCTTCCCCTCGTCCGTCCAGTCGCCCCGGCGATGCGCCCCGGGCAGCGGCGAGGGCGGGGGAGACGACGGGCGCGAGCGGTTGGAGCGGTGGCGGAGGCAGGCGCTGATGGAGAGGCAGGCGACGAGGACGAAGGCGAGGAGGCCGACGATGATGAGGATGCACGAGAGCAAGGAGGTGCCGGAGTCGGAGTCGTCGGCGTACCGCGGCGGGGGAGCCGGGAAAGAGGATGACATCACGGCGGACGGGCGGAGGCTTCGGCTCGGTGGGGTGGGGGTGCCGGGTGGGGGGTTGGAGCTTGGCTTAACCGGTGAGGGGACGGAGGTCTCGCGCCTTTTATTCGCGAGGCCTCGTCTTTGGGCTGCGCGCGGTGGATCAGATCAGGTCGGGTCGACTCGACTCGAGGCGCCGAGGCAGAGGCCGGGAGTAAATAGCGGTCACCGGCCAGGTGCAATCACATGACCAATTCACGTCTGTATTCCATGATTTCTACTCCAAGACTGAAGTGAAGTGAAGGAGTACACACCCTGAAACTAATCTAGTAGCACGGTGGAGTAACGTAAAGCGCCGCCCCCCTGTTCGAGCAAAATTGTCGCCGGGAAATAATTAGCGTGTCCATACTCGATGAGGCACGCACGTTTACACGTACACTACGTAGCAACTGGCCGCTGGCCCCCCTTGCTTCGCTAGGCTAGGCACACCCGTGACGTGCTCCCAGTCCCAGAAACTGCAAACAACTCGAGCTAATCCAATGGAAAAATGAGTTAATGGCTACCTAAACATACTGCTCTGGAAATTGTTACATCATGATGGACGTGCGTGTTGCGTTCCTAAGAATAAGAATGATGTGTGGATCCGCAACTGGATCTCCGTTCCTCCAAATCCCCTCCCAATTCCACGTCCCGGTGACAGCACACGCCCGTACGGACCGCCGGTAATTCTCGCCCTACTCAGCCACGGCAATCATTGGCTCGGATTTTTTCCGTTTACGCCTCACTCACGGTAACGCTCGATGATCACACGGGTGTGAGGTGTCCCGGTCGAGACGGGAATGGCTGAGTCGAGAGGAGTGGTGTTGCGCCCCGGGATGGAGTAGCAGTCAGCTCAGCTGGGCTGAGGAGTGAAGCCTCGGCACTCATCCCGGCCGGCAAGCTGTCGTCCGTTGGCGCACCAAGCAAAGAGAGCGCACTGAAGAAGCTTGCTTGGCTTGCACACCTAGCATGCCATGCCATTCTCAATTGGTTCCTCTCGTGGTGGCGGCCACAGGCCAGTCCGGGCGGCAGAGGGCTCTGCACGCCGCTTTCCGCTGATGAATTCCTGCCTCTGCTCCGCTCCGCTCCTGCACATTCGCTGCTTTTCTCCACCAATTATGACGGGCATGAGTTGCACCGTCCTGCCGTTTCGGTGCTCCTTTTGCGCTTTCTGATCTTACTAGAGTTGTCCTTCATCATGATGCATGCTTAGCCCTGAACTTTCTGATGGAGCACCTTTCTAGCTAGCTCTCTGAAGGTGGTGACACCGCAAAAAAATGCAGAGAAAGACAGGTAACCTCATCCGGGACTCAACCGAAGATGGCTGGCATGGAGTATTACGTTTCAAGATCCACGCATCTATCACCAGAATTAATCCGCACGAAATCTACTTGACGCCACCGTAGACATCATCGTTACTTGCCACTGTGCCCAACTTGCACTGAAATGGAAAAACCCATCATGCCCAATTAACACTGGAGTGAAGAGGACACCCCGGGCTCACGTTTTTACCTGAGATCGCCCGGAGTGCGATGGGCGAGATCTACCAACCACCACCGTAGAAATCATGCTTGTTACCTAACCTGCACTAGATTGGACTGCTCAATACTACTATATTAAGAGTTTTGGATTAAATCACATCTCCTGTCTTCTTGTCAGCGCCAGTAACAAAGACAGCATAACAAGTTGGTGCGTTGTGGATTCATTCGGAAATCCAGCCAACATACGTGTACTGGTAGTTAGGATGACACAAGTGTGATAGGTTCTGTGATGGTGCCGCGAGTGACCAACTTTGTTCCCCCGGTGACACCGGAGCTTTCTTGCTTCTACACGCACGGAAGCTCGTCTCTGGGCTTTCCATTTCTGTTGGTCCACCAAGAATTTGCGGCAAGCGCCAACGTTGTGAACGGCGCGAAACCGGAGCCGGACAAAATTCTTAGCAATATGTTGCTCACCAGAACGAGGGAAAGGGCGTCTATACATATCTAATCTAAATAAAATTAAGCAGAGAAAAAGCAATGACAGCTTTTCTTATCCAAACATCTGAATCGCATCATCATTGTACAAACACGGCTAGGCAAATAGGGCAACCGTCCCGGACCTTAGAGCATCTTCAATATAAGACGTGGATACAAAAATACCTGACTTTTACATTTCTGAAGCCCCAAAACGCCTCTTCAACAGAGGACGTACATCTACAAAAATTACATCTTCGTCTTTTGAAAATGTAAACTACAACACCTCGTGGTCCGAATATACATCTCCACCCACTGGATATGTACAAACGTCTGTCGCGTGCCAACCGCCAACCACCGTTCCATTTCCTTTTCCCAACCCCTCTTCTTCCTCCCACCACCCCGTCACACCGCCACCGCCCACCGCACCCTGCCGCCGTCACCCCACGCCAGATCCGCCCCCTTCGGCACCCACGTCGTTGGTTTCGAGCCCCGGCCGCCGCTGCACGTTGCAAATCGGGCATTTTTCCATCGCCGCTCGATTCCACCACCGCCGCCGCCCCACCCGCATCCCCGCACCATCGCCGCTCGATTCCACCATCGTCATCGCTCGCAGCCCCGCACCGTCGCCCTGCCATGCTTCAGCTACCGCGTCGAGCTCGCTCCCATGAAGTTTCGGCCACCACAACTCCTCTCGTTTGCCCCAAAGACACGCCTCACTCCTAGCTATTTGTAGAGCCAAACGCCGCTGCAAACCGTCGCCTGTAGAGCAAACTCGAGGCACTCCACCGTGCTTGATGGTCGCCGGCGGCATAACTTGTTTACATCTCCATTTGCATCATCTGTTGGAGTTGCACTTTTGCATCACCATTTTACATCTTCTGTTGTAGTTACCTGTTTTTGAGATGTAAAAGCACTTTTTGAAGATGTAAATTTTTACATACATCTCCAAATTTACATCTTCTATTGAACATGCTCTTAAAACGCGAAGGTCCCCTAAAATATTTAAACATGTACATTGGTATATTGTGTCGAATATTTGTGTGTGGGGGGTTACGTCGGCTTGGAGCTGTCATTGTCGTAGATAGGTATGAGTCATGTTAGAATTGAACACGATGTATTCTATGCCTCTTAAAGCATCTATAGTCGGACCCATTATATTGTCCTATACGTTCAAGCAGACGTCCCGATCAAGAAATCACGACCTAGACGCACCTCTCATATCGCCCCTATACATCCGGGCTGATCGGCACCCCTAATATCCAACCCATATCTGGGGCAGATATGGAGATGCCCGGGTACATCCGTCACATCGGATCCGGTCCATGCTGGTTGATACGTCCATTTTGCATTATGTTTTACTACTGTTATTTATAATGTTTTTATGCATAATAATACTTTGGGGAGTAATTCTAATGACTTTTCTCTCATAATTGCAAGGTTTATATCAAGAGGGAGAATGCCAGCAATTGGAATTCAGCACCCTGAAAAAGCATGGCAGAGATACCTATTCTGCACAACTCCAATGAAGCTGAAAATTTACGGAGATTTTTTATTCAATAAACGAAAAATATTGGAGCTGGAAACTTTCAGAGGGGGGCCACCAGGTGGCCACGCCCCACTAGGGCGCAGTTGCCACCCCTGGCGCGCCCTGGTGGAGCGTAGGCACCCAGGCCCACCTCCGGAGCCCCCCTTCTGATATAAAATCCTCAAACCCTAAAAAATCAAAGGGATGACTTTCAGGATGAAGCGCAGCCGCTTCGAGGAGGAACTTGGGCAGGAGCACTTTTGCCCTCCGACGGAGCGATTCTGCCGGGGGAACTTCCCTCCCGGAGTGGGGAAATAGCAGCCATAGTCATCACCAACAACCCTCTCATCTTGGGGAGTCCATTCTTCATCAACACATTCAACATCACCATCTCCTCTCTCTTGGGGAACATTGCATGGGAAACAAAAAAATTCCTACGCACACGCAAGATCTATCCATGGTGATGAGCATCTACGAGGGGAGAGTGGATCTACATACCCTTGTAGATCGCTAAGCAGGAAGCGTTAAGAAACGCGGTTGATATAGTCGAACGTCTTCGCGATCCAAATCGCTGAGTGTCCTGCGATACAATCACGACCCGTCCCGATCTAGTGCCGAACAGACAACACCTTCGTGTTCAGCACACGTATAGCTCGATGACGATCTCCACCTTCTTGATCCAGCAAGAGGGAGCGGAGAGGTAGATGAGTTCTCCAGCAACGCGACGGCGTGACGACGACGGTGGTGGAACAATTCGAGCAGGGCTTCGCCTAAGCACTGCTGAAACGATCTAGAGGAGAAACTACGATCTAGAGGAGAGGTAGCACGTGGCAGATTTCTGTTGTGAAAACCCCTCAATACCTCTAGTATATATAGGAGGAGGGAGGGAGGAGACTTGGCCCTCAAGGGGCCAGCCCTTGCTTCGGTCGAAGTAGGAGGAGGAGGAGTCCTCCTCCAATCCTAGTAGGATTAGGACTTCTTCTCTCCCACTTGGAAACTCCTTTTCCACCTTGGGTTTCTCCTCCCAGCCGCATGGGCCTCTTATGGGACTTCGGCCAGCCCACTAAGGGCTAGTATACCTCTTCCCACAGCCCATTTAGCCTCTTGGGTCGAAATACCCCTCTCGATGGTCCCTCGGTACCCTCCCGACACTCTCGGTATGCTATCGATGAGCCCAAAACTTTTTCGGCGATGAAAATAGGACTTCCTATATATCAATCTTTACCTCATGACGTCCGTGATCTCATCCGGGACTCTGAACAACCTTCGGTCACCACCATACATAACTCTATACTACCAAAAAGTCACCGAACCTAAAGTGTGGAGACCCTGCAGGTTCGAGAACTATGTAAACATGACCGAGACACCTCTACGTTCAATAACCAATAGTGGGACCTGGATGCCCATATTGGTTCCTACATATTCTACGAAGATCTTTATCGGTTGAACCTCTATGTCAAGGATTCAGTTAATCCCGTATGCTATTCCCTTTGTTCTTCAGTATGTTACTTGCCCGAGATTTGATCGTCGGTATCTCTATACCTAGTTCAATATCGTTACCGGCAAGTCTCTTTACTCGTTCCGATACAAGATCCCGTGGCTAACACCTTAGTCACATTGCTTTCAAGGCTTGTTGGATGTTGTATTACTGAGTGGGCCCTGAGATACCTCTCCGTCACACGGAGTAACAAATCCTAGTCTTGATCTATACCCACTCAATAGACACTCACGGAGGTACCTGTAGAGCACCTTTATAGTCACCTAGTTACGTTGCGACGTTTGATACACACAAGGCACTCCTCCAATGTCAGTGAGTTTCATGATCTCATGGTCATAGGAACAGATACTTGACATGCAGAAAACTATAGCAATAGACTGGCACAATCATATGCTATGTTTATAGTTTGTGTCTTCTCCGTCACATCATTCTCCCAATGATGTGATCCCGTTATCAAATGAAATCTCATGTCAATGGCTAGGAAACCTTGACCATCCTCGATCAACGAGCTAGTCTACTAGAGGCATACTAGGGACAAAGTGTTGTCTATGTATCCACACATGCAATATGTTTCCAGTCAATACAATTATAGCATGGACAATAAACAATTATCATGAACAAGGAAATATAATAATAACCATTTTATTATTGCCTTTAGGGCATATTTCCAACAATCTCCCACTTGCACTAGAGTCAATAATCCAGCTCATATCACTATGTGATTTACATTGTAATGAATCGAACACCCATACAATTCTGGTGTTGATCATGTTTAGCCCTTGGAAGAGGTTTAGTCAATGGGTCTGCAACATTCTGATCCTTGTGCACTTTGCAAATATTTATGTCTTCCTCCTTGATGTACTCGCGGATGGAATTGAAGCGTCGCTTTATGTGTCTGGTCCTCTTGTGAAACCTTGGTTTCTTGGCCAGGGCAATGTAACTAGTGTTATCATAGAACAGCTCCACCGGATTCAGTGCACTCGGCACTACTCCAAGATCTGTCATGAACTCGTTCATCCAGACACCTTCTTTTGCTGCCTCTGAGGCTGCGATGTACTCTGCTTTGCATGTAAAATCGGCTACCACGCTCTGCTTGGAACTGCACCAGCTTACTGCTCCCCCATTGAGAATAAATACGTATCCGGTTTGCGACTTAGAGTCATTGGGATCAGTGTCAAAGCTTGCATCGACGTAACCCTTTACGACGAGCTCTTGATCACCTCCATAAACGAGGAACATTTCCTTAGCCCTTTTCAGGTACTTAAGGATATTCTTGACCACCGTCAAGTGCTCCATTCCAGGATCACTTTGAAACCTTCCGGTCATAATTATGACAAGGCTGGCATCGGGTATTGTGCACATGATTGCATACATAATAGATCCTATGGATGAAGCATAGGGGATGACAATCATCTTCTTTCTATCTTCTGCAGTCACTGGGAATTGAGTCTTACTCAACTTCACACCTTGTAACACAGGCAAGAACCCTTTCTTGGATAATCCATTTTGAACTTCTTCAAAACTTTATCAAGGTATGTGCTCTGTGAAAGTCATATTAAGCGTCTCGATCTATCTATATAGATCTTAATGCCTAATATGAAAGCAGCTTCTCCTAGGTCCTTCATTGAAAAACTCCTGTTCAAATATTCCTTCACGCTTTCCAGTAATTCTGTATTGTTTCCAATCAGCAATATGTCATCCACATATAATATTAGAAACGCTATAGAGTTGCCACTCACTTTCTTGTAAATACAAGCTTCTCCGTAAACTTGTATAAACCCGAACGCTTTGATCACCTCATCAAAGCGCAGATTCCAACTCCGAGATGCTTGCACTAGTCCATAAATGGATCGCTGGAGTTTGGAAACTTTGTCAGCATTCTGTGGACTGACAAAACCTTCTGGTTGTATCATATACAACTCTTCCTTAAGGAAACCGTTAAGGAACGCTGTTTTGACATCCATCTGCCAAATTTCATAGTCGAAATATGTAGCTATTGCTAACATGATTCTGACAGACTTAATCATCGCTACGGGTGAGAAGGTCTCATCGTAGTCAACTCCTTGAACTTGTGAAAACCCCTTTTACACAAGTCGACCTTTATAGACGGTGACATTACCGTCCGCGTCCGTCTTCCTCTTAAAGATCCATTTGTTCTGAATGGCCTTTTGCCCTTCAGGTAATACTTCCAAAGTCCATACTTTGTTTTCCTACATGGATCCCATCTCGGATTTCATGGCCTCTAACTATTTCTCGGAATCTGGGCCCATCACCGCTTCTCCATAGCTCATAGGTTCATCGTTATCTAACAACATGACCTCCAAGACAGGGTTGCCGTACCACTTAGGAGTAGTACGCGCCCTTGTCGACCTACGAGGTTCAATAGTAACTTGATCCGAAGTTTCATGATCATCATCATTAACTTCCTCTTCAACTATCGTAGGCTCCACAAAAACATCTTCCTGCGCTGCGCTACTCTCTGGTTGAAGTAAAGGTTCAATAACCTCATCAAGTTCTAGTTTCCTCCCACTCAATTCTTTTGAGAGAAACTCTTTCTCAAGAAATGTTCTGTTCTTAGCAACAAACACTTTGCCTTCGGATTTGAGATAGAAGGTATACCCAACTGTCTCTTTGGGGTATCCTATGAAGACGCATTTCTCCGCTTTGGGTTCCATCTTTTCAGGCGGAAGCTTTTTGACATAAGCATCACATCCCCAAACTTTAAGAAATGGCAACTTTGGCTACTTGCCAAACCACAGTTCATATGGCGTCGTCTCAACGGATTTCGATGGTGCCCTATTTAAAGTGAATGCAGCTGTCTCTAATGCATAACCCCAAAGTGATAGTGGAAAATCGGCAAGAGACATCATAGAATGCACCATATCTAATAAGGTTTGATTATGATGTTCGGACACACCATTACGCTCTGGTGTTCCAAGCGATGTCAATTGTGAAACAATTCCACACTGTCTTAATTGACTGCCAAACTCATAACTTAGATATTCACCTCCTCGATCAGATTGCAGGAATTTAATCTTCTTGTTACGATGATTCTCAACTTCACTCTGAAATTGCTTGAACTTTTCAAACGTTTCAGACTTGTGTTTCATTAAGTAAATATACCCATATCTACTTAAGTCATCAGTGAAGGTGAGAAAATAACGATATCCACTGCATGCCTCAATGCTCATTGGACCACACACATTAGTATGTATGATCTCCAACAAGTCACTTGCCTGTTCCATTGTTCCAGAGAATGGCGTTTTAGTCATTTTGCCCATGAGGCATGGCCCACATGTGTCAAGTGATTCAAAATCAAGTGACTCCAAAATTCCATCAACATGGAGCTTCTTCATGCATTTTACATGAATATGACCTAAACGACAGTGCCACAAGAAAGTGGTACTATCATTATTAAATCTACATCTTTTGGCATCAGTGTTATGAACATGTGTATCATCACTATCAAGATTCAATATGAATAAACCCCTCACATTGGGTGCATGACCATAAAAGATATTACTCATATAAATAGAACAACCATTATTCTCTAACTTAAATGAGTAACCATCTCACAATAAACAAGACCCATATATAATGTTCATGTTGGGAGACGTAGTAGTAAATCAAAAAAATTCCTATGATCACCAAGATCCATCTATGGAGAAACCAGCAATGAGCAAGGGGATGAGTGCATCTTCATACCTTTGAAGATTGCTAAGCAAAAGCGTTACAAGAATGCGGTTGGTAGAGTCATACTCGCAGCGATTCACATCATGGTGGATTCCGATCTTAGCGCTGAACAACGACGCCTCCACGTTCAACACACGTGCATCCCAATGACGTCTCCTACGCCTTGATCTAGCAAGGAGGAAGGAGAGGTTGAGGGTGAGCTCCGGCAGCACGATGACATGGTGACGGTGGAGCTGCATGGTAATCCGACAGGGCTTTGCCAAGCGCTACGGAGAACGAGGAAGAGGAAGGGTAGGGCTGCGTCGATGGAGGAAGAAACTTGTGTGTCGGTAGCCCCCAAACCCCCCACTATATATAGGAGGAGGGGAGGAGGGTGCACAGCCCCTAGGGTTCCCACCCTAGGGTGGTGCGGCAGCCCTAGATGGCATCTTGGCCGGCGGCCAAGAGGGGAGAGGGGAGGGCGGCACCCTAGGTGGGCCTTAGGCCCATCTACGCCTAGGGTTCCCCCCTTCCCACCTTGCTGCGCCTTGGGCCAGGGTGGAGGGCGCACCAGCCCACTCTGGGGCTGGTACCTTCCCACTCTAGGCCCATGCAGCCTTCCGGGGCTGGTGGCCCCTCCCAGTGGACCCTCGGAACCCTTCAGGTGGTCTCGGTACGTTACCGGTAATGCCCGGAACACTTCCGGTAACCAAATCCTCACTTCCTATATATCATTCTTTACCTACCATTCCGGAGCTCCTCGTGACGTCCGAGATCTCATCCGGGACTCCAAACAACCTTCGGTAACCACATACACTAGTTCCCTATAACCCTAGCATCATCGAACCTTAAGTGTGTAGACCCTATGGGTTCGGGAGACACGTAGACATGACCGAGACACCTCTCCGGTCAATAACCAATAGTGGGATCTGGATTCCCATGTTGGCTCCCACATGCTCCATGATAATCTCATCGGATGAACCACGATGTCGGGGATTCAATCAATCTCATATACAATTCCCTTTGTCCATCGGTATGATACTTGCCCGAGATTCGATAGTCGATATCACTATACCTTGTTCAATCTCGTTACCGACACGTCTCTTTACTCGTTCCGTAACACATCATCTCGTGGCTAATCCTTACTCAAATTGAGCTCATTATGATGATGTCTTACCGAGTGGGACCAGAGATACCTCTCTGTCACACGGAGTGACAAATCCCAGTCTCGATTCGTGGCAACCCAACAGAAACTTTTGGAGATACTCATAGTGTACCTTTATAGCCACCCAGTTACGTTGTGACATTTGTCATGCCCAAAGTATTCCTATGGTATCCGGGAGTTGCACAATCTCATGGTGTAAGGAAGTGACACTTGACATTAGAAAAGCTTTAGCAGACGAACTACACGATCTTGTGCTATGCTTAGGATTGGGTCTTATCCATCACATCATTCTCCTAATGATGTGATCCCGTTATCAACGACATCCAATGTCCATGGTCATGAAACCGTGACCATCCATTGAACAACGAGCTAGCCAACTAGAGGCTCACTAGGGACATGTTGTTGTCTATGTATTCACACATGGATTACGGTTTCCGGTTAACACAATTATAGCACGAACAATAGGCAATTATCATGAACAAGGAACTACAATAATAACCATTTTATTATTGCCTCTAGGGCATATTTCCAACAGTCTCCCAGTTGCACAAGTGTCAGTAATCTAGTTACATTGTGATGAATCAAACACCCATAGAGTTCTGGTGTTGATCATGTTTCGCTCGTGAGAGAGGTTTAGTCAACGGATCTCCGACATTCAGATCCGTATGTACTTTAGAAATATCTATATCTCCTTCCTGAATGTAATCACGAATGGATTTGAAGCGGCGTTTGATGTGTCTGGTCTTCTTGTGAAACCTGGGCTCCTTGGCAAGGGCAATAGCTCCAGTGTTGTCACAAAAGAGAGTCATCGGGCCCGACACATTGGGAATCACTCCTAGGTCGATGATGAACTCCTTCATCCAGACTCCTTCCTTCGCTGCTTCCGAAGCAGCTATGTACTTCGCTTCACATGTAGATGCCGCCATGACACTTTGTTTGCTGCTGCACCAGCTGACTGCCCCTCCGTTCAATATATAGACGTATCCGGTTTGTGACTTAGAGTCATCCGGATCTGTGTCGAAGCTAGCATCAACGTAACCCTTTACGACGAGCTCTTCGGCACATCCATATATGAGAAACATGTCCTTGGTCCTTTTCAGGTACTTCAGGATATTCTTGACCGTTGTCCAGTGTTCCGCTCTGGGATCACTTTGGTACCTCCCTACCATACTTATGGCAAGGTTCACATCAGGTCTGGTACACAGCATGACATACATAATAGAGCCTATGGCTGAAGCATAGGGGATAACACTCATCTCTTCTCTATCCTTTGCCGTGGTCGGGCATTGAGTCGTACTCAATCTCACACCCTGTAACACAGTCAAGAACCCCTTCTTGGACTGATCCATATTGAACTTCTTCAATTTCTTGTCAAGGTATGTGCTCTGTGAAAGACCTATGAGGCGTCTTGATCTATCTCTATAGATCTTGATGCCTAATATGTAAGCAGCTTCTCCAAGGTCCTTCATTGAAAAACACTTATTCAAGTAGGCCTTTACGCTTTCCAGAAGTTCTATATCATTTCCCATCAACAATATGTCATCCACATATAATATGAGAAATGCTGCAGAGCTCCCACTCACTTTCTTGTAAATACAAGGTTCTCCATAAACCTGTATAAACCCAAACGCTTTAATCACCTCATTAAAGCGAATGTTCCAACTCCGAGATGCTTGCACCAGCCCATAGATGGAGCGATGGAGCTTGCATACCTTGTTAGCATTCTTAGGATCGACAAAACCTTCTGGTTGCATCATATATAGTTCTTCCATAAGGAAGCCATTGAGGAATGCCGTTTTGACGTCCTTTTGCCAGATCTCATAATCATAAAATGTGGCAATTGCTAACATGATTCGGACGGACTTCAGCATCACTACGGGTGAGAAAGTCTCATCGTAGTCAACTCCTTGAACTTGTCGATAACCCTTAGCGACAAGACGAGCCTTATAGACGGTCACATTACCTTCCGCGCCAGTCTTCTTCTTAAAGATACATTTATTTTCTATGGCTTGCTTATCATCAAGCAAGTCCATCAAAGTCCATACTTTGTTCTCATACATGGATCCTATCTCAGATTTCATGGCTTCAAGACATTTGTTGTAATCTGGGCCCGCCATCGCTTCTTCATAGTTTGAAGCTTCACCATTGTCCAACAATATGATCTTCAGGACAGGGTTTCCATACCACTCTGGTGCGGAACGTGTCCTAGTGGACCTTCAAATAGCAACTTGATCTGAAGTTTCATGATCATTATAATTAACTTCCTCTCCAGCCGGTGCAGGCTCCATAGAAACAACTTCCTGTGCTGTGCTACTCTTCTTCGAGTGGAGGTACAATTACCTCATCAAGTTCTATTTTCCTCCCACTTACTTCTTTCGAGAGAAACTCTTTCTCTAGAAAGGATCCATTCTTGGCAACAAAGACTTTGCCTTCAGATCTGAGGTAGAAGGTATACCCAACAGCTTCTTTGGGGTATCCTATGAAGACGCACTTTTCCGCTTTGGGTTCGAGCTTCTCAGGTTGAAGTTTCTTCACATAAGCATCACATCCCCAAACTTTCAGAAACGACACCTTAGGTTTCTTTCCAAACCATAATTCATATGGTGTCGTCTCAACGGACTTTGACGGAGCCCTATTTAAAGTGAATGGGGCAGTCTCTAATGCATATCCCCAAAATGATAGCGGTAAGTCCGTAAGAGACATCATAGATCGCACCATATCCAATAGAGTGCGATTACGACGTTCAGACACACCATTCGGCTGAGGTGTGCGAGGCGGCGTGAGTTGTGAAATAATTCCACATTTCCTTAGGTGCGTGCCAAACTCGTGACTTAAATATTCTCCGCCACGATCAGATCGTAGGCACTTTATTTTCCTGTCACGTTGATTCTCTACCTCACTCTGAAATTCCTTGAACTTTTGAAAGGTTTGAGACTTGTGTTTCATTAAGTAGACATACCCATATCTGCTCAAGTCATTAGTGAGGGTGAGAACATAACGGTAGCCACCGCAAACCTCGATGCTCATTGGACCACATACATCGGTATGTATTATCTCCAACAAGTCAGTTGCTCGCTCCATTTTTATGGAGAACGGAGTCTTGGTCATCTTGCCCATGAGGCATGGTTCGCATGTGTCAAATGATTCAAAATCAAGAGACTCCAAAAGTCCATCAACATGGAGTTTCTTCATGCGTTTTACACCAATATGACCAAGGCGGCAGTGCCACATGTAAGTGGGACTATCGTTATCAATCTTACATCTTTTGGTACTCACACTATGGACATGTGTAACATCACATTTGAGATTCATCAAAAATAAACCATTGACCAGCGGGGCATGACCATAAAACATTTCTCTCATATAAATAGAACAACCATTATTCTCAGATTTAAATGAGTAGCCATCTCGCATCAAGCGAGATCTAGATACAATGTTCATGCTCAAAGCCGGTACTAAATAACAATTACTAAGGTTTAAAACTAATCCCGAAGGTAGATGTAGAGGTAGCATGCCGACGGCGATCTCATCGACCTTGGAACTATTCCTGACACGCATCGTCACCTCGTCCTTTGCCAGCCTCCGCTTATTCCGCAGCTCCTGCTTGGAGTTACAAATGTGAGCAACTGCACCGGTATCAAATACCCAGGAGCTACTACGAGTGCTGGTAAGGTACACATCCATAACAAGTATATCACATATACCTTTAATGTTGTCGGCCTTCTTATCCGCTAAGTGTTCTGCTTCTAGTGACCGGTACCCTTGCAATAAAAACACTCAGTCTCAGGCTTGGGTCCATTCTTGTTCTTCTTCCTGACAACTTTCTTACCGGGCGCGGCAACTGCTTTGCCGTCCATCTTGAAGTTCTTCTTACCCTTGCCTTTCTTGAAACTAGTGGTCTTATTCACCATCAACACTTGATGCTCCTTTTTTATCTCAACCTCCGATGATTTTAGCATCGAGTACAACTCAGGAATGGACTTCTCCATACCCTGCATGCTGTAGTTCATCACAAAGCTCTTGTAGCTAGGTGGGAGCGACTGGAGGATTCTGTCAATAACTAAGTCATCCAGAAGATTAACTCCCAGCTGAGTCAAGTGGTTGTGCAACCCAGACATTTTGAGTATGTGCTCATTGACAGAACTATTCTCCTCCATCTTACAACTGAAGAACTTGTCAGAGACATGATATATCTCGACCCGGGCATGAGCTTGGAAAACCAATTTCAGCTCTTGGAACATCTCATCTGCTCCGTGTTGCTCAAAATGCTTTTGCAGCCCCGGTTCTAAATCGTAAAGCATGCCGCACTGAACCAGGGAGTAATCATCACAGCGCGACTGCCAGGCGTTCATAACGTCCCGAGATGCTGGGAAAATGGGTGCGTCACCTAGCGGTGCATCAAGGACATATAATCTTTTGGAAGCTATGACGATGATCCTCAAGCCACGGACCCAGTCCGCATAGTTGCTTCCATCATCTTTCAGCTTGGTTTTCTCTAGGAAAGTGTTGAAGTTGAGGGCAACATTAGCGTTGGCCATTGGATCTGCAATATAGATTGTAAATGCAATTTTTAGACTAAGTTCATGATAATTAAGTTCACATAATCAAATTATTTAATTAACTCCCACTTAGATAGACATCTCTCTAGTCATCCAAGTGACACATGATCCACGTCAACTAGCCCGTGTCCAATCATCACGTGAGACAGACTAGTCATCCATGGCGAACATCTCCATGTTGATCGTATCTTCTATACGAATCATGTTCGACCTTTCAGTCTCCCCTGTTCCGAGGCCATGTCTGTACATGCTAGGCTCGTCAAGTCAACCTAAGTGTATCGCATGTGTAAATCTGGCTTACACGCATTGTATGAGAATGTTAGAACCTATCACACCCGATCATCACGTGGTGCTTCGGAACAGCGATCCTTAGCAACGGTGCATAGTTAGGGTGAACATATTTCTTGAAATTTTAGTGAGAGATCATCTTATTTAGCTATCATCGTTCTAAGCAAATAAGATGTAAACATGATAAACATCACATGCAATCAATATAGTGACATAATATGGCCAATATCATCTTTCTCCTTTGATCTCCATCTTCGGGGCACCGTGATCATCAATGTCACCGACACGACACCATGATCTCCATTATCATGATCTCCATCATCGTGTCTTCATGAAGTTGTCTCGCCAACTATTACTTCTAGTACTATGGCTAACGATTAGCAATAAAGTAAAGTAATTACATGGCGTTTATGATTGACATGCAGGTTATACAATAAAATAAGACAACTCCTATGGCTCCTGCCGATTGTCATACTCATCAACATGCAAGTCATGAATCCTATTACAAGAACACGGTCAATCTCATACATCACAATGCATCACATCACATCCTTTGGCCATATCACATCACAAGGCATATGCTGCAAAAACGAGTTAGACGTCCTCTAATTTGTAGTTGCAAGTTTTTATGTGGCTTCTATAGGTTTCTAGCAAGAACGTTTCTTACCTACGCCAAAACCACGATGTGATATGCCAATTGCTATTTACCCTTCATAAGGACCCTTTTCATCGAATCCAATCCGACTAAGGTGGGAGAGACAAACACCCGCTAGCCACCTTATGCAACAGGTGCATGTCAGGCGGTGGAACCGGTCTCACGTAAGCATACATGTAAAGTTGGTCCAGGCTGCTTCATCCCACAATACCCCCGAATCAAGATAAGACTAGTAACGGTAAGCAAATTAACAAAATCGACACCCACAACAACTTGTGTTCTACTCGTGCATAGATTCTACACATAGACCTAGCTCATGATGCCACTGTTGGGAGACGTAGTAGTAAATCAAAAAATTCCTACGATCACCAAGATCCATCTATGGAGAAACCAACAACGAGTAAGGGGATGAGTGCATCTTCATACCTTTGAATATCGCTAAGCGGAAGCGTTACAAGAACGCGGTTGGTGAAGTCATACTCGCACCAATTCAGATCGCGGTGGATTCCGATCTTAGTGCCGAACAACGGCGCCTCCGCGTTCAACACACATGCAGCCCGATGACATCTCCTACGCCTTGATCCAGCAAGGAGGAAGGAGAGGTTGAGGGAGAGCTCCGGAAGCACGAAGGCATGGTGACGGTGGAGCTGCATGGTACTCCGGCAGGGCTTCTCCAAGCGCTACGGAGAACAAGGAAGAGGAAGGGTAGGGCTGCGCCGAGGGAGGAAGAAACTTATGTGTTGGCAGCCCCCAAAACCCCCACTATATATAGGAGGAGGGGAGGAGGGTGTGCAGCCCTAGATGACATCTTGGTCGCTGGCCAAGAGGGGAGAGGGAAGGGCGGCGCCCTAGGTGGGCCTTAGGCCCATCTACGCCTAGGGTTCCCCCCTTCCCACCTTGCTGCGCCTTGGGCCAGGGTGGAGGGCACACCAGCCCACTCTGGGGCTGGTCCGTTCCCACTCTAGGCCCATGCAGCCTTCCGGGGCTGGTGGCCCCTCCCGGTGGACCCTCGGAACCCTTCCGGTGGTCCCGGTACGTTACCGGTGATGCCCAGAACACTTCCGGTAACCAAATCCTCACTTCCTATATATCATTATTTACCTACGGACCATTCCGGAGCTCCTCGTGACGTCCAGATCTCATCTGGGACTCCGAACAACCTTCGGTAACCACATACACTAGTTCCCTATAACTCTAGCGTCATCGAACCTTAGGTGTGTAGACCCTACGGGTTCGGGAGACACGTAGACATGACCGAGACACCTCTCCGATCAATAACCAACAGCGGGATCTGGATACCCATGTTGTCTCCCACATGCTCCACGATGATCTCATTGGATGAACCACGATGTTGGGGATTCAATCAATCCCGCATACAATTCCCTTTGTCCATCGATATGATACTTGCCCGAGATTCAATCGTCGGTATCCCTATACCTTGTTCAATCTCGTTACCGGCAAGTCTCTTTACTCGTTCCGTAACACATCATCTGTCGGGACCCCGATCCTAAGTCATATGAATCCAGACTGTAACATATCACATCACTTTGCGGCCTCACGCACGGTAAGCTCCACGGCTGCAGCCTTACCTTAGTCGGGACCGTTTGCATCTTTTGGCTCACGTATGTGAACATGTCACTGGCAATCAAACGACAGAGAACCCTAGCCGACATGACTAGTAATAGAACCCAAGTGGCACATCCGTACGGAAACAGGCATACGTAACCCAGCAGTGCAGGTGTCGGCCTCAAGCGTGTGTAGACGAGTCATAGCAAGCTACAAGGACTCCATTACGCCGTGAGACATAAATGCCATCCCTGCATGTAGACGATTCATAGCAGGCTACAGGGACTCCATTACACTGCAAGACATTTCCCCGAAGGGACAAACACAGCAGCAAAGAAGGATACATGCCAGTCAATAAATGTGTCCGGAGTAGTAGCAAGCTACCATGGCTCAGTGGAAGCACACAAAGGCAGTTTCTCGTAAAGAGTACTACTAAAGGCACACAACTAGGTGTCGGATCCCATACATACCGTTGCACGTCACACGTATGCATGACATGCCCGATATCCATAGATACAACCATGGCATCACAACATAACCATTCAACAACTTTTATTTAAGAGGCTCAGACGAGCCTTGCATAATATGTTCTTATAGATAGGGGTCACATGACCAGACACTCAACTCATACAAACAAGTTCATACAAACCAAGCAGAAGCATAAGCTGTCTGAGTACAGACAGATGAAAGGATAAAAAGACACATGGCCTGACTATCTACAGCCCGCCACAGGGCATAAGGTCGTAGCTGGGACACCAGCTATTCTGCATCGTCGACATCTAGAAAGAACCCACCTGATGGGTCATGAGTCTCATCTGCAACATTTATTAAGCAAACATGAGTACAGACGTACTCAACAAGTCTTTAAAGCAGACCTAGACTATTCATGCTCATGTATCAACAAGGGGGGTGGTGGTGGAGTTTATGCAGCAATGCCAGCTTTGACTCATGGCTAACCTACACTACACAATTTTAACTCTTTGTTTAAATCGCACACGAGTCCACTAACTCCATGATAATACACCACCATGGATTCACTTCCCTCTCCTAGGAGAGTGCCATCCACGATACTCACACTTGTCTTGATATTTTTATGAGTATCCATTTGATTATCTATGAACAACATAAGTTATCCAAGTAGTCCATATCCAAGGACGCGGCTATTCGAATAGTTTCACACCCTCTAGGGGTGTACTTCTTCACACACGCTCTCGCCACTTATCGTTGTGTGCTCATAAAACCATGCACCTTGGCAACCTTCAAGCGGAAGCCCAGCGAGGGAGTCGGCCACGACCGTCAATCACATAAGACCTCTAGTTCAGGGTATCACCTATTTGAGACTGAACCCGCACGGAAGTCCGGCCGAAGTTTCCGCTACGGCCCCAAACGATGTGCACAGGGTTCCCAAGCCCGCCATTCGGATGACCCTTGGTACACCGTGCCACTGCCTACCGCGTTGTAACCCACCCCTAGGTTCAGCGCTATGCACGACCTCCACCATGCTATAAACACCAGAAACTACTTGCAACTCCTGGACCAAGGACTAAGCGATTGATAAGTCGAGAGGGTCAATTAAGTATCGCAACGTGTGGTAGTAACTAGTCTTGGATCACAAACACAGAACTCAGTTCCTAAGAACGGTCCCAATGAGACAACCCGCTATGTACTCCTACATAGCCTCTCATCGCTACCTTTACCAAATCGAGTTCATCGTAAGCTTATCACATCAGAACAACATGGTTTCACTCCAGTTCATCAGCCAGATGAAACAGACCTGACACAACTGTAAGCATAGCAAGCATAGCAGGCAAAGTAAGCTAAGCACATCATGGCACAAGCATCTACCAGGTATGCTAGGTTGCAAGGTTTAGCTATTTACTATGACAATGACAGGTCATGCATAAGAATAGGTTCATCTACCGTGTATGACAGGCAAGTGAACGTTTGTCCTAATGCAATAAACAAGAGCAGGAGCGAGAGAGTGGGATGTTATCAGAATGATCAAGGGGGTTGCTTGCCTTGCTGGGTAGCGGGACGGTTCTTTCCTTCGTTGGAATACTCGGGGGTATCCTCAGAAGCAGGGCCTACCGCAATGCAAATAAATAGCATTCAATACACGCAAGTGCAACAATATGATGCATGATCATGACATGGTAGCATGTATGGATGAGCTAGTGCAACTAGTGTCACAGTTAATTTGAAGGGAGTTTGAATATAGGTTCAAAATTGTTCTTCATTTCAAATTCCATATACTAACCTATTAGCAAATGTCAATGTTCTTCTACATAGGTTTCTCTAACATGCATGATAATAGCACCATTGGATTCATTGGATTTTTCTGATAAATTTTCATATATAAATTATTTTCATCTGATTTACAGATAATTCATATGAATTTTTAAAGTTTTAAAAAAATTCTGGAATTATTTTTAAACTGGAAAAGGGATTAATGGCGTCAGCCTGACGTCACTGTGACGTCAGCTTGTCGGTTGACGAGGCTAGGTCAAACCTAACAGGGTGGGACCGTCATGTCACTGACTCATTCACTAACAGGTTATTTATTTAACTAATTACTAATTAGATTAGGGTAGGGCCCACTGGTCAGTGTCTAATTATGTTAATTAAATTAATTAATTAATTCACTAATCGAGATTTGACTAACACGGCCCCGCCTCACTTGCCAGTGACCCAGGGTTCAAACCCCTGGTGGTCAAACTGGTTGACTCACCGGCGTTGAGCCACGGACGACGTCAGGGATGGCGGAGGGGGTCGGAATTCCTCCTCCGATGACCAAATGGACGGCGAAGCGCACCAAACTGCTCTGCTTGCTCGAGCGCGTCGAGCCCGACACTTCCCAGGGGCTGGGATGGCCGAAGTCGGCGCCGGCGATGAGCACGATGGCTGCCGGAGCTCGGACGAGCACTGGCTCGTCGAACCAGAGGGAGACACGGCTAAAACTAAGAACCTACAAGCACTACGCGGCCCCACGAGCTCGAGGGTGGCCTCTGATGGATCAACTGGTCACCGGAGCATCGCCGTTGATGAGCTCGTGCGGCAGGTCATTCGGGAGCCAGCGCAATCGGGGCCTACAGAGGGGGAAAAGGCCGGAAAGGAGAGGGGAAAGAGCGGGGAGCTCACAGCAGACTCGAAGCCATTGAGAGCTTGCTCGGGGAGGGCTCGGAGACAGCGATCAACGGCGGCGAAGCTTCGGGTCCGAGGAGGAAGCGCGGGGGAGCGGCTAGAACTGCGGCGGCGAAGCTAAGGCACCGGCGGCGATGGCGGAGCAGAGGAGGGGGAGAGCAGAGAGGCGAGCAAGGGCGAGAGGGAGAGGGCGATGGGGACGGCTCTCTGAGCTTATCCCCGTCGCGCTGGCGGGGGGAAGCAGGCAGGCAGCTGTCGGCGTGGAGGCACGCCCGCGCGCTCGCTCCGGCCACACGCCCGTCCTCGTGGCCGCCAAGAGGACGATGATGGAGCTGGGCCAGCTGGGCCGGCCCAGGTTCATCCTCCTTTTCTTTCTGCTTTATTTTCTTTTCTGTTTTCCTATTTCTGACATTTGTTTTATTTTCTTTTCAAGTACAATTGCTTTGATAAAATATCCCAAATACTTAATATATTGAAGTTTGAATATCTCAAACTTATCTAAAAAGTTTCAGGATATTTTGAAAACTAAAATAATGATAATGCTTTATTTGATATTTTCAAAAGCTTTATCATTTATTTTTAAATTGCTTCAGTTGTTCAAATATTTAAAATGGCCCCTGTTATAACCATGTCCATATTTATCAGACTTAGGGAACATTTTAGTAGGGCATTTTTGATTTGTTGAATTTTCACCAACTTGAATTATTTGGGTTCAATGTGAGCTTGGGGTTTCTTTTAATCCCCATTTTATGTTGATGCAAAAATGAAACATGATGCAACACCCATGCTGCCCTATGATACCTAGTTAGGGATGTGACAACTCACCCCCACTCAAAAGAATCTCGTCCCGAGATTTTGAAGTCGTCGGGAAGAGTGCGGGGTACTCTAGTTGAAGATGATCTTCTCTTTCCCATGTGGCCTCCTTTTCAGAATGATGTGACCACTGAACCTTGAGAGGCTTGATGTTCCATCGCCGAGTGGTACGCTCAGCTTGATCAAGAATACAAACAGGGTATTCTCGATATGTAAGGTTATCTTGGAGATCAAGCGCTTTGTGGTCTACTTCACGGACAGGGTCCGAGAAGCAACGCCTGAGTTGCGAGACGTGGAAGACATCATGAACCTTGGAAAGATGCGGCGGTAGTTCCAATTGGTAGGAAACATCTCCTCATTTAGCAAGAATGCGAAAGGGTCCAATGTAATGAGGAGCCAATTTGCCCTTGATACCAAATCGATGGGTACCCTTCAGAGGTGTAACCCGAAGGTAAGCCTTCTCGTCAACTTCATAGGTCACAGCCTTATGATGGCGATCATATTGGCTCTTTTGACGAGATTGGGCTGTTTTCAACTTTTCACGAATAATGCGAACTTGCTCCTCTGCATCCTGGATCATATCCGGGCCAAAGAGTTGCCTCTCTCCGGTTTCTGACCAGTTAAGAGGTGTTCAACACCTTAGTCCATAGAGAACTTCAAAAGGGGCTTTGCCCAGGCTTGATTGATAACTATTGTTATATGCAAATTCGGCAAATGGAAGACATTTCTCCCAGTTCATACCGAAAGATATAACACAAGCTCGGAGCATGTCTTCGAGGATTTGATTGACTCTCAACTTGACCACTTGATTGCAGGTGGAAAGCAGTGCTAAAAGATAGATGAGTCCCCATAGCGGTTTGAAATTTTTCCCAGAATCGGGAAGTAAAGATACTTCCGCGGTCTGAGTTAATCTCCAATGGAATACCATGAAGAGAGACTATTAGAGAAACATATAACTCCGCTAGCTGGCTAGCAGTTATACTCTCCCGAACAGGAAGAAAATGAGCCACTTTGGAAAGGCGGTCGATGACCACAAAGATAGCATTATTCCCTCTCTTAGTCCTGGGAAATCCAATAATGAAATCCATACCAACCTTATCCCATTTCCATTTAGGAATAGCTAAAGGTTGAAGGGTGCCAGCAGGCCTTTGATGTTCTGCTTTCATGCGACGACAAACGTCGCAATTAGCAATGAACTGGGCAATTTCTCTCTTCATCCTAGTCCACAAGAACCTCTGGCGTAGGTCCTGATACATCTTGGTACTACCCGGGTGAATTGAGAGAGGAGAATTATGAGCCTCCTTAAGGATCATCTATCTTAAGCGTGTGCTCTTGGGAACCACCAACCGGTTATGGAAGAACACAACACCTTCATCGTCCTTGGAGAAATCTTTAGCATTTCCGCTAGCAATATTCTCCTTGATCCGGGATATACCCTTATCATATTTCTGGATAGCTACTATTTGATCCTTAAGATTAGGTTTTGCCACCAAGTTGTATAGGAATCCTTGAGGAACAATGTAAAGGTTTAACTTCCGAAATTCCTCATGGAGAAGTGGTTGACCTTGTTGTAGTATCTGGTTGTTACAATAAGACTTACGACTTAATGCATCAGCTATGACATTGGCTTTCCCCGGGGTGTAAGTTATCCCTAAGTCATAATCTGTAATCAACTCAACCCACCATCTTTGCCTGAGATTCAAATCTGGCCGAGTGAAAATATATTTCAGACTTTGGTGATCAGTGTAAATTTCGCAACGATTACCCAGAAGGTAATGTCGCCAAGTTTTCAGTGCATGGACCACAACTGCAAGCTCAAGATCATGTGTTGGATAATTATCCTCATGTGGACACAACTGTCGAGATGCGTATGCAATCACATGACGATCTTGCATGAGAATGCAACCTAATCCTTGTCGCAAGGCGTCACAATAGATAACAAAGTCCTTAGAGAAGTCTGGTGGCACCAGAACGGGAGCAGAGGTCAGTCATCTTTTCTGGTCCTGAAAATTGTGCTCGCATTGTGGGGTCCACTCGAACTTTTTATCTTTCTTGAGGAGTTCAGTCAGAGGTTTTGCAACCTTGGAGAAATTCTCGACAAAGCGGCAACAATAGCTTGCTAAGCCAAGGAAACTCCGAACTTGCTTAACCGATTCAGGTTGAGTCCAATCAAGGATGGCCTGAACTCTCTCGGGATTGATAGAAATACCTTTACCAGAGATCACGTGGCCTAGATAGGCCAGTTCTGGCAGCCAAAATTCACACTTGGAGAATTTGGCGTACAAACGGTGCTCTCGAAGTTTCATCAATACAAGCCTTAGATGCTCGGCATGTTCTTGTTCGTTCTTCTAGTAGATGAGTATATCGCCGATGTATACCATGACAAATTTATCCAAATACTCCATGAAGATCGAATTCATCAAGCGAGAGAAGGTGGCTGGGGCATTGGTTAAATTGAAGGACATGACGGTGTACTCGCATTGGCCATAATGAGTAACAAAAGCCGTTTTTGGAATGTTCGCGTTTCTAATTCTGATTTGATGGTATCCCAACCTCAAATCCATTTTGTAAAAGACAAAGGATCCAGCAAGTTGATCATACAAATCGTTGATCCCGGGGAGCGGATACTTGTTCTTAATGGTGACCAGATTCACTAGCCGATAATCCACAACCATCCGATCCAATCCATCCTTCTTCTTGACAAAGAGAACGGGACAAGCCCAAGGAGAAGAACTAGGACGGATGAAACCTTTCTTCAAAGCCTCATCGAGTTGGATCTTAAGCTCGGCTAGTTCTAAGGGTGCCATCTTATAGGGTCTTCTGGCTATTGGAATAGTCCCTGGAATAAGCTCTATCACAAACTCAACATCTCTGACAGGAGGAATTCCTGGCAGTTCTTCTGGAAAGACATCCGGAAAGTCACAGACTACTGGAATATCTTCTAATTCTGGAAGAGGGCTAGCATTGAGGGAATAGAGTTGGCGCTTGGCTGGTCGAGTGGAGACATTAACTATCTCACCCGATGGATGTGTAATTTGAACATTCCTAGTATGAGTATCAATCTTAGCATAGTGGGCTTTCATCCAATCCATGCCTAAGATGATATTGATGTCCGAAGACTTGAGGGCTATCAAAGATGCTAGGAAGACTAGCCTATCCACCAGAATCTCATTATCATGGCTCACTCTAGAAGTTTTCCACTTTGAACCCGGAGTCTGGACTACTAAAGGAGTAGGCATATCACAAAAAAGACATGTTATGCAACTATGCATAACTTTCTGAAATGAAAGAATGAGATGCCCCAGTATCAAATAGAACAGATGCTGGATGACTATTGACAAGGAGCGTACCTAAGATAACATCAGGATCCTCAATGGCTTCCTCAACAGAGACATAATTCACTCATCCACGAGCAGGAGCTGGCTTCACATAGAAGGCTTTTCCCGGCTTCCCACGTCCAGCGGGCTTGGCATTATCCTGAGGGAAATCACGAGAGTAGTGTCCTAGTTCTCCACATTTGTAGCAGACCACGGTGGCACGAGGAGCAACATTGGTAGGCAGAACTCCAAAGGGCCTGGCTGGAGGGTTGGGCTGAGCTGGGCGAGGCGCTTGGAAGGATGGCCTCGCGGTGTATCTTGGCGGCAGAACCGCGTTGGGTACCTAGACTTGGCGTTTGTTGGAGCCCGAGCCAGATGCGGGGTTGAAGTCACGGTTGTGCTTCCTCGTGACCTCATAGTCAGTGTGTCCAGTCTCGGCATTGATAGCCTTGTTGACGAGAGCCTGGAAGGTTGTGCACTCATGCAGGCGCAGGTCTCGACGGAGCTCAGGATTAAGTCCCTTGCGGAACCTAGCATGCTTCTTAGCATGAGTTGAAACTTCCTCCGGAGCATAGCGAGCAAGATTGTCGAACTAACGGCTATAGGCATCCACTAACAGTCTGTCCTGGGTGAAAGCATAGAATTCCTCTCTCTTGCAATCCATCAGCCCGTCCGGGATGTGATGGGTACGAAATGCTGCACTGAATTCTGCCCAAGTTGGTGCGGGGCCTGCGGGACGCATGGCTTCATAATTTTCCCACCAAAAATTAGCGGGTCCTTCCAGAAAGTAGGTTGCAAAGGTCACCTTGTTGGCCTTGGACACATTGGCAGCCCGGATCTTGCGGAACATGCTGGTCAGCCAGTCATCCGTGTCGAGTGAGCCTGACGAAATCACCGAGTGACACGCCATCATTGAGATCATTGCAGGGAGCACACATTGTGTTCTGTTCAAGTCGTTCCTATAGCCTGTTGGTCTCTCTCTTGTTCCTTTCGGCTTCAAGCATCACTTCTGCCAAAGAAGGAGCATGTGGCAGATCCTCTTACCTTGGCTGGCTTCCCTCGCCCTGCTCGGGGGCAGGCACGGGGTTATTCCTAGTTGCCACCATCCTGGGAAAACAAACCCACAACTTAAACATACAGGACATCAACTCTAAGACATGAGATAAGGAATGTACTGGACAACATGGCATGTAGGGTAAACATCCAACAACATGGAAACATCAACTGCCCTATGAACACCATGATTCATACACACCATGACATAGTTCAGTACAAGCCCAAGCTGAAAACAAACTACAGAGAGATGACACAACTCATCGGAGGCATTACAAACTTCCTATACATTATCTATCTACACCTCTGGAACTCAACTCTCAACCTCAATCATATCCCACAAGACACGCAGGACTGTGGCGATACAATTACTAACATACTAGTACTAACATCCATGTACTCAAGCATCGCCGTAGAATGCCTCATACAGGTTACCCCCATGACCCGGGAGTTGCATGTGAGGATCTGGAAACACTCTAGCCTATGATCCCTGGGAACCAGACACGGATGTGGCCTTGGTCCCCTTGCTGGCGGCAACAACGGTCCTCGAAGAGGGGTGATGCCTCCAACATTGGGCCAGTCTACGCGTGCTGGCAAATGAGTTCGCGATGGGTTCAACATCTCCAAATCTCCATAGCCTGTCTGCACGACAGGTGCCAACTGCGTTAGGGCTGTCCAAAGACGTGCACGGGTAGCATAAAGCTCCATGCGAAGGGCACGTGCATCACGATCCTTGTTCTCCAACATCTGAGCGGTCACCTGTAGCCTAGGGTCCTCATGGGAATGATCACAGTAGGCTGCGCTAAGATAACCATCCTCTCCTCCCATGGTAGCAGGAACATAACAGAACTCTATGTTCTGAAGCAGTCCATGGTGAAACCTCATGATAGTCAGCATGGTGTAGGCGGCCTCCTGAACTGCCATATCTATGGTGACACCTAGTCCATAAGTCCAGTGAAGCGGCTCTCCAGCTCCAGGATATGAAGGATATATCTTAACAGTACACAGATACCGACTCTGGTTGAAATCTCGATACTATTCCTCCACTGTGTACTCTGGGTACCAACGGTAGCCAGCCTCCAACATAACTCTAACCAACATGGCCGTGTGACCTGGTACATCGATGCACCTGTTAGACGGACCACCTAAAGGGAAGGACGAGGGGGCATCTGAAACAGAGAATGACTCTGGCAAAAATTGGACAGCATAACGGTTGTAATTGCTCAAAAAGGATTTTGAGACAACTGCAAAAGATTGGAAAATCATAACCACTCGACTTTCTAGACTCAAATTTCTTCTCCATTTGTTTGTCACACCGACAATACTTGAGTACTAACACTCTTGCAAACAAGCTAGCTAGTAGTCCATGGTTAGTAACTCGTCATCCTAAGCAATAGATGAGAAGCCTAGTTCTTATCCCCGTAGAAAAGATGAGAAAGACTCAGCATAGGATAACTTGGGAAGAGGAGTAAAAAGAGCCTTACGTTCCCTTCCACAATCAATTCCCCTACTTTTCTATAGTGTTTCTAGACGCAACTTCGACCGGTTTGGCTTGGTAGTCCTACGGTCAGTCAGGCTCTAATACCAACGCTGTTGGGACCCCGATCCTAAGTCATATGAATCCAGACTATAACATATCACATCACTTTGCGGCCTCACGCACGGTAAGCTCCACGGCTGCAGCCTTACCTTAGCCGGGACCGTTTGCGTCTTTTGGCTCACGTATGTGAACATGTCACTGGCAATCAAACGACAGAGAACCCAGGCCGACATGACTAGTCATAGAACCCAAGTGGCACATCCGTACGAAAACAGGCATACATAACCCAGCAATGCAGGTGTCGGCCTCAAGCGTGTGTAGATGAGTCATAGCAAGCTACAAGGACTCCATTACGCCGGGAGATATAAATGCCATCACTGCACGTAGACGAGTCGTAGCAGGCTACAGGGACTCCATTACACTGCAAGACATTTCCCCAAAGGGACAGACACAGCAGCAAAGAAGGATACATGCCGGTCAATCAATGTGTCTGGAGTAGTAGCAAGGTACCATGGCTCAGTGGAACCACACAGATGCAGTTTCTCGTAAAGAGTACTACTAAAGGCACACAACTAGGTGTCGGATCCCATACATACCGTTGCACGTCACACGTACACACGACATGCCCGATATGCATAGATACAACCATGGCATCACAACATAACCATTCAACAACTTTTATTTAAGAGGCTCAGAGGAGCCTTGCATAATATGTTCTTACATATAGGGGTCACATGACCCGACACTCAAGTCATACAAACAAGTTCATACAAACCAAGCGGAAGCATAGGCTTTCTGAGTACAAACAGATCAAAGGATAAAAAGGCATATGGCCTGACTATCTACAGCCCGCCGCAGGGCATAAGGTCGTAGCTGGGACACCAGCTATTCGGCATCATCGACATCTAGAAAGAACCCACCCGATGGGTCCTGGGTCTCATCTGCAACATTTATTAAGCAAACATGAGTACAAACATACTCAGAAAGTCTTTAAAGCAGACCTAGACTATTCATGCTCATGTGTCAACAAGGGGGGGGGTGCTGGAGTTTATGCAGCAATGCCAGCTTTGACTCATGGCTAACCTACACTACACAATTTTAACTCTTTGTATAAATTTTAGATATCGCACACGAGTCCACTAACTCCATGACAATACACCACCATGGATTCACTTCCCTCTCCTGGGAGCATCCCATCCACGATACTCACACTTGTCTTGATATTTTTATGAGTATCCATTTGACTATCTATGAACAACATAAGTTATCCAAGTAGTCCATATCCGAGGACGCGGCTATTCGAATAGTTTCACACCCTGTAGGGGTGTACTTCTTCACACACGCTCTCACCACTTATCGCCGTGTGCTAATAAAACCATGCACCTCGGCAACCTTCAAGCAGAAGCCCAGCGAGGGAGTCGGCCACGACGGTCAATCACATAAGACCTCTAGTCCAGGCTATCGCCTATTTGAGACTGAACCAACACGGAAGTCTGACCGAAGTTTCCGCTACGGCCCCAAACAATGTGCGTAGGGTTCCCAAGCCCACCATTCAGATGACCATTGGTACACCATGCCACTGCCTACCACGTCGTAACCCACCCCTAGGGTCAGCGCTACGCACGGCCTCCAGCATGCTATAAACTCCAGAAATTACTTGCAACTCCTGGACCAAGGACTAAGCGATTGATAAGTCGAGGGGGTCAATTAAGTATCCCAACGAGTGGTAGTAACTAGTCTTGGATCACAAACACAGAACCCAGTTCCTAAGAACGGCCCCAATGAGACAACCCGCTATGTACTCCTACATAGCCTCTCATCGCTACCTTTACCAAATGGAGTTCATCGTAAGCTTATCACATCAGAACAACATGGTTTCACTCCAGTTCATCACCCAAATGAAACAGAACTGACACAACTCTAAGCATAGCAAGCATAGCAGGCAAAGTAAGCTAAGCACATCATGGCACAAGCATCTACAAAGTATGCTAGGTTGCAAGGTTTAGCAATTTACTGTGACAATGACAGGTCATGCATAAGAATAGGTTCATCTATCGTGTATGACAGGCAAGTGAACGTTTGTCCTAATGCAATAAACAAGAGCAGGAGCGAGAGAGTGGGATGTTATCGGAATGATCAAGGGGGTTGCTTGCCTTCATGGGTAGCGGGAAGGTTCTCTCCTTCGTTGCAATACTCGGGGGTATCCTCAGAAGCAGGGCCTACCGCAATGCAGATAAATAGCATTCAATACACACAAGTGCAACAATATGATGCATGATCATGACATGGTAGCATTTATGGATGAGCTAGTGCAACTAGTGTCCAAGTTAATTTGAAGGGAGTTTGAATATAGGTTCAAAATTGTTCTTCATTTCAAATTCCATATACTAACCTATTAGCAAATGTCAATGTTCTTCTACATAGGTTGCTCTAACATGCATGATAATAGCACCATTGGATTCATTGGATTTTCCTGATAAATTTTCATATATAAATTATTTTCATCTGATTTACAGATTAATTTATATGAATTTTTAAAGTTTTAAAAAATTTCTGGAATTATTTTTAAACTGGAAAAGGGATTAATGGTGTCAGCCTGACGTCACTGTGACGTCAGCTGGTCGGTTGACGAGGCTAGGTCAAACCTGACAGGGTGGGACCGTCATGTCACTGACTCATTCACTAACAGGTTATTTATTTAACTAATTACTAATTAGATTAGGGTAGGGCCCACTGGTCAGTGTCTAATTATGTTAATTAAATTAATTAATTAATTCACTAATCGAGATTTGACTAACAGGGCCCCGCCTCACTTGCTAGTGACCCAGGGTTCAAACCCCTGGTGGTCAAACTGGTTGACTCGCCGGCGTTGAGCCACCGACGACGTTAGGGACGGCGGAGGGGGTCGGAATTCCTCCTACGGCGACGAAATGGACGGCGAAGCGCACCAAACTGCTCTGCTTGCTCGCGCGCATTGAGCCTGACACTTCCTAGGGGCTGGGATGGCCGGAGTCGGCGCTGGCGATGAGCACGGCGGCTGCCAGAGTTCGGACGAGCACGGGCTCGCCAAACCAGAGCAAGACACGGCTGAAACTAAGAACCTACAAGCACTATGCGGCCCCATGAGCTCGAGGGTGGCCTCTGATGGACCAACTAGTCACCGGAGCATCGCCGACGATGAGCTCGTGCGGCAGGTCATTCGGGAGCCGGTGCAATCGGGGCCTATAGAGGGGAAAAGGCCAGAAAGGGGAGGGGAAAGAGCCGCGAGCTCACATCGGACTCGAAGCCGCCGAGAGCTTGCTCGGGGAGGGCTCGGAGATGGCGATCAGCGGCGGTGAAGCTTCGGGTCCGAGGAGGAAGACGAGCACGGGGACGGCGCTTCGGGGCTCCTGGCGATGCGCGGCTCAGCGAGGAGGGAGAAGGCGACGAGGCAGAGCGATTGGAGGGCTCAGAAGCGAGGAGGAGCGGCTAGAACTGCGGCGGCAAAGCTAAGGCACCGGCGGCCATGGCGGAGCAAAGGAGGGGGAGAGCAGAGAGGCGAGCGAGGGCGACAGGGAGAGGGCGATGGGGACAACTCTCTGAGCTTATCCCCTTCGCACTATCGAGGGGAAGCAGGCAGGCAGCTGCCAGCATGGAGGCATGCCCCCGTGCGCGCTCTGACCACACGCCCGTCCTCCTGGCCGCCAGGAGGACGACGATGGAGCTGGGCCAGCTGGGCTGGCCCAGGTTCATCCTCCTTTTCCTTCCGCTTTATTTTATTTTTTGTTTTCCTATTTCTGACATTTGTTTTATTTTCTTTTCAGGTACAATTGCTTTGATAAAATATCCCGAATATTTTATATATTGAAGTTTGAATATCTCAAACTTATCTAAAAAGTTTCAGGATATTTGGAAAACTAAAATAATGATAATGCTTTATTTGATATTTTCAAAAGCTTTATCATTTATTTTTAAATTGCTTCAGTTGTTCAAATATTTAAAATGGCCCCTGTTATAACCATGTCCATATTTATCACAGATAGGGAACATTTTAGTAGGGCATTTTGGATTTGTTGAATTTTCACAAACTTGAATTATTTGGGTTCAATGTGAGCTTGGGGTTTCTTTTAATCCCCATTTTATGTTGATGCAAAAATGAAACATGATGCAACACCCATTCTTCCCTATGATACCTATTTAGGGATGTGACATCATCCCCTGGCTAACTCCTTAGTCACATTGAGCTCATTATGATGATGTCTTACCGAGTGGGCCCAGAGATACCTCTCCATCACATGGAGTGATAAATCCCAGTCTCGATTCATGCCAACCCAACAGACACTTTCGGAGATACCCGTAGTGTACCTTTATAGCCACCCAGTTACATTGTGACATTTGGCACACCCAAAGTATTCCTACGGTATCCGGGAGTTGCACAATCTCATGGTCTAAGGAAGCGATACTTGACATTAGAAAAGCTTTAGCAGACGAACTACACGATCTTGTGCTGTGCTTAGGATCGGGTCTTGTCCATCACATCATTCTCCTAATGATGTGATCTTGTTATCAACGACATCCAATGTCCATGGTCATGAAACCGTGACCATCTGTTGATGAACGAGCTAGCCAACTAGAGGCTCACTAGGGACATGTTGTTGTCTATGTATTCACACATGTATTACGGTTTTCGGTTAACACAATTATAGCATGAACAATAGACAATTATCATGAACAAGGAAATACAATAATAACAATTTTATTATTGCCTCTAGGGCATATTTCCAAAAGTTCATGCTTAACGCAGGCACTAAATAACAATTATTCAGGTTCATCACTAGTCCCGATGGTAATCGAAGAGCGAGCATGCCGACGGCGGTCATATCAACCTTGGAACCATTTCCCACGCGCATTGTCACTTCATCCTTTGCCAACCTTCGTCTATTCCGTAGTTCCTATTTTGAGTTGCAAATGTGAGCAACCGAACCGGTATCAAATACCCAGGCACTACAATGAGAGTTGGTAAGGTACACATCAATAAGATGTATATCATATATACCTTGTTTATTGTTGGCCGCCTTCTTGTCAGCCAGATACTTGGGGCAGTTCCGCTTCCAGTGTCCAGTTCCCTTGCAATGAAAGCACTTAGTTTCTGGCTTGGGTCCAGCCTTGGGTTTCGTCACGGGAGGGGCAACTGCTTTGCCACTCTTCTTAGAGTTACCCTTCTTCCCCTTGACATTCTTCTTGAAACTAGTGGTTTTATTGATCATCAACACTTGATGCTCCTTCTGAATCTCAGACTCAGCGAATTTTAACATCGCAAACAGCTCGACGACTGACTTGTTCATCCCGTGCATGTTATAGTTCAACACGAAGCTCTTGGAGCTAGGCGGCAATGATTGAAGAACTCTTTTAGTGATTGCCTCAAGCAGAAGGGGCATCCCCAATTCGGCTAGACGGGTAGAATACCCAGACATTCTGAGTATGTGTTCACTGACAGACCCGTTCTCCTCCATCTTGCAAGCATAAAACTTATCGAAGGTCTCACACCTCTTGATCCGGGCATTCTTCTGAAAGATAAACTTCAACTCCTGGAACATATCATATGCTCCATGACGTTCAAAACGTCTTTGAAGTCCCGGTTCTAAGCCATACAACATTGCACATTAAACCATTGAGTAATCATCAAAATGAGCCTGCTAGGCATTCTCAATGTCTGTAGACTCCACTGGAGTGGGTGGACCACCAAGAGGTGCATCAAGGACATAAGCCTTCTGAGAAGCCGTGAGGATAATCCTTAGGTTACGGGCCCATTCCACAAAGTTACTTCCATCATCTTTCAACTTAGCCTTCTCTAGGAATGCATTAAAATTCAGGGGTGCTACTACGCGAGCCATTGATCTACAACATAAATATGCAAAGGTTAGTAAGCCTATTGTTCAAGATAAGAAGTTTAGTTAATCAAATTACTAAAGCTCCCACTCAAATTGACACCCCTCAGGTCATCTGAGTAATACATGATCCAAATTCAACAACTCAAGTCCGATCATCACGTGAGTTGAGGTGGTTTCAATGGTGAACATCATCATGTTGATCATATCTACTATATGACTCATGTTCGACCTTTCGGTCCCTTGTGTTTTCAGGACATGTCTGTACATGCTAGGCTCGTCAAGTTTAACCCGAGTGTTCTGCACGTACAACACTGGCTTGCAACCGTTGTATGTGAACGTAGAGTCTATCACACCGGATCATCATGCGGTGTCTCGACACGACAAACTTTCGCAATGGTGCACACTCGGGGAGAACAGAATTTATCTTGAAATTTAAGTGAGGGATCACCTTATAATGCTACCATCGTCCTAAGCAAAACAAGGTGCATAAAAGGATTAACATCACATGCAAATCATAAGTGACTTGATATGGCCATGAACTTTGTGCTTTTGATCTCCATCTTTAAAGCACCGACGTGATCTCCATCGTCACCCGCATGACACCATGATCTCCGTCATCTTGATCTCCATCAACGTGTCGCCATCGGGATTGTCGCTCCAACTGTTGCTTCCACGACTATTGCTAACTCATAGAGATAAAGTAAAGAAAAACGGCGAAAATAATTAAAGACAACCCTATGGCTCCTGCAGGTTGCCATACTCATCGCCATGCAAGTCGTGATATTCTATACAATACATGATCATCTCATACATCACATATTTCTCATCATGTAATTGGCCATATCAAATCACAACATACCCTGCAAAAACAAGTTAGACGTCCTCTAATTATTGTTGCAAGTTTTACGTGGCTGCTATGGGTATCTAGCAAGAACAATTCTCAGCTACGCAAAAACCACAACGGTGATACATCAGTTGATTTTCAACCTTCTCAAGGACCGCCTTTGTCGCATCTGATCCAAATAAAGTAGGAGAAACAGACACCCTCTAGCCATCTTTGTGCAACAAAGTTACACGTCAGTCGATCGAATCGGTCTCTCGTAAGCGTACGAATATGGTTGGTCCAGGACGCTTCACCCCACAATACCGCTGAACCAAAACACGACCAAGGGAGGAAGCAATCTAAGCATCAACTCCCGCAAACTTCGTTGTGTTCTACTCGTGATCTGATCTATACATAGACCTAGCTCATGATGCCACTGTTGGGGAACGTTGCATGGGAAACAAAAAATTTCCTACGCACACGCAAGATCTATCCATGGTAATGAGCATCTACGAGGGGAAAGTGGATCTACATACCCTTGTAGATCTCTAAGTGGGAAGTGTTAAGAAATGCTGTTGATGTAGGCGAACGTCTTCGCGATCCAAATCGTCGAGTGTCTCGTGATCCAATCATGATCTGTCCCGATCTAGCACCGAACGGACGGCACCTCCGCGCTCAGCACACGTACAGCTTGCTGACGATCTCCGCCTTCTTGATCCAGCAAGAGGGAGTAGATAGGTAGATGAGTTCTCCGGCAGCGCGACGGCGTGGCGGCAATGGTGGTGGAATAATTCCAGCAGGGCTTCGCCTAAGCATTGCTAAAACGATCTAGAGGAGAAACTACGATCTAGAGGAGAGGTAGCACATGGCTGATTTCTGTTGTGAAAAACCCTCAATACCTGTAGTATATATAGGAGGAGGGAGGGAGGAGGAGTCCTCCTCCTCCAATCCTAGTAGGATTAGGACTCCCTCTCTCTCACTTGGAAACTCCTTTCCACCTTGGGTTTCTCCTCCCAGCCGCATGGGCCTCTTGTGGGACTTCGGCCAGTCGACTAAGGGCTGGTATACCTCTTCCCATAGCCCATGTAGCCTCTTGGGTCGAAATAACCTTCCCGATGGTCCCCCGGTACCCTCCCTGCACTCCCGGTACACAACCGATGAGCCCGTAACTTGTCCGGTAACCAAAATAGGACTTCCTATATATCAATCTTTACGTCCGGACCATTCCGTATCTCCTTGTGACGTCCGGAATCTCATTTGGGACCTCGAACAACCTTCGGTCACCAGCATACATAACTTTATACTACCGAGACGTCACCAAACCAAGTGTACAGACCCCGCGGGTTCGAGAACTATGTAGACATGACCGAGACACCTCTACGGTCAATAACCAATAGCGGGACCTGGATGCCCATATTGGTTCCTACATATTCTATGAAGATCTTTACGGTTGAACCTCTATGTCAAGGATTCAGTTAATCCTGTATGCTATTCGCTTTGTTCTTCGGTATGTTACTTGCCCGAGATTCGATCGTCGGTATCTCTATACCTAGTTCAATCTCTTTACTGGCAAGTCTCTTTACTCGTTCTGTAATACAAGATCGCGTGGCTAACACTTTAGTCACATTGTTTGCAAGGCTTATTGTGATGTTGTATTACCGAGTGGGCCCTGAGATACCTCTCCGTCACACGGAGTAACAAATCCTAGTCTTGATCCATACCCACTCAACAGACACTCTCGAAGATACCTGTGGAGCACCTTTATAGTCACCTAGTTACGTTGCAAAGTTTGATACACACAAGGCACTACTCCAGTGTCAGTGAGTTGCATGATCTCATGGTCATAGGAACAAATACTTTACATGCAGAAAACTATAGCAATAAGCTGACATGATCATATGCTATATTTATAGTTTGGGTCTTGTCCATCACATCATTCTCCCAATGATGTGATCCCATTATCAAATTACATCTCATGTCAATGGCTAGGAAACCTTGACCATCTTCGACCAACGAGCTAGTCTACTAGAGGCATACTAGGGACAAAGTGTTGTCTATGTATCCACACATGCAATGTGCTTCTAGTCAATACAATTATAGCATGGACAATAAACAATTAGCATGAACAAGGAAATATAATAATAACCATTTTATTATTGCCTCTAGGGCATATTTCCAACACTCTCAAACCCTAGTTCATCTCTTGTGTTCAATCTTTGTACCGGAACCTTAGATTGGTACATGTGGGTGACTAGTCGTGTTGATTACCTTGTGTAGGTTATTGCTATATGGTTCATTTGGTGGAAGATTATGTGTTCAGATCCATTATGCTATTTAATACCCCTCTGATCTTGAGCATGCATATTATTGTTAGTAGTTACCTTTGTTCTTGAGGTCACGAGAGAAGTCATGTGGCAAGTAATCATGTGAACTTGATATGTGTTCGATATTTTGATGATATGTATGTTGTGATTCCATTAGTGGTGTCATGTGAACGTCGACTACATGACACTTCACCATCCTTGGGCCTAAGGGAATGCATTGTGGAGTAGTTATCAGATGATGGGTTGCTAGAGTGACAGAAGCTTAAACCCTAGTTTATGTGCTACTTCGTAAGGGGCTGATTTGGGGTCACATGTTTAATCCTATGGCTAGACTTTGTCTTAATACTTTTCTCATAGTTGCAGATGCTTGCGAGGGGGTTAATCATAAGTAGGTTGTTAGTTCAAGTAATAACATCACCTTATCACCGGTCCACCCACATATCAAATTATCAAAGTAGCGAACACGAATCAAACTAACATGATGAAAGTGACTAGATGAAATTCCCGTGTACGCTCAAGAACACTTTGCTCATCATAAGAGATACTTTTGGCATGTCCTTTCCACAAAAGGATTGGGCTACCTTGTTGCACTTTACCTATTGTTACCATTACTTGCTCGTTACAAATTACCTTGCTATCAAAACACTTGCTACTCACAATTTCAGTGCTTGCAGAAATTACCTTGCTGAAAACCGCTTATAATTTCCTTCTACTCCTCGTTGGGTTCGACACTCTTACTTATCAAAAGGACTATGATTGATCCCATATACTTTTGGGTCATCACTGGTCCACCATTATCCCACAAATATCCCCATGCTATCTACACCCTAGAAACTTGCAACTCCGCTCCACTTTGACTATGTGCCTCTCTGCCTGCCTACAACTCCTCTGTGGGGATCTCTGACATCTTCCAGCGTGGCGGGCAGCTGATCCAACTCTGAAATATTTGGACCCATTGATTGAGACATTATCCCATGTGAGGACGAGGAGGAAATGCCCATCTGCATGGATCTTCCCCGCTACCAAGAGGAAGCCGTCCAACCATGGACCGAGTCCATCTAGCAGGAATCCATTGCTTCCCCGCAAGTGGTGCTTGGATCCTCTCGCACTTGTAGCTCGAGAGGCATAACTATGACGAACATCCCCGAGCTGGTGGTGCAACCATTGTAGTTAAGCCTCGACCCCATGACGTCAGGCTCCGAGTCCAAGGTATACGCGGTAGATGTACCAACCATGGGTGCGTCAAGGACCGGCGTGCCCACTGGGCGAGGGAGATGGCATGACATGCAGCGGGGACAGAGTTGCACGGCTCGTCCATGACCGAGGATGCCCAATGGGCCCACATCCTTGCTAAGTGGTAAACTCGGATGGTCTGTGCCCTCGGAAAGGAGCAAACATGGGAGATTCATTCCCTCGCCGAATTGCATTCCCAAAGAGGAGGAATTGATTCATTCTTCTCAAAAGAAAAAAATCGGTGAAAACATGTGAACAACTTAATGAAGTGTGTTGTTACAAAAATGATACCAAATTAAAGAAGAATTGATTCATTTGATCCCATCTTTTCTCCATTAGCAATCATAGAAGGATTTGTAGTACAAACATAAATGTGGGTATTTAAAATCAGACACCGGATATCGACCTAAGTTGTTTTTTGTGAATGGACATAGTTAAGTAAACTTCTCAGACAAATTTTGGGAACTTATCAACTAGAGAATATTAAGCAAAGTAATACAATTGACATTATCAACTCATTACTTTTTGACAAAAACAGAGAAACTAGAGAACTAAATTTTAGATGATACAAACTAAAGTTCCTCATCCAAAAGTTTGTGCACACATTGTAATTTAGTAGGAGTGGCTGCTCCAAGGGGAGATGATATGAGCTTCAGCCGATTGGGCACATCTGGAGGTCCCATATGTTCATGGAAATAGAGGAGGATAATACGGCCTGCAAACAAGGGTTTCTATGCTAACAAGGGCGGCGCAAAGGGAATTGTCTGCGCATGGGGAGATAATCGAGATGAGTGGAGTTGCAGCCGTATTAGTTGGGCTAAGGTCACTTACCCGAGCTTAGTTGGTCCAGATACAACAACCATGCATCGATATGAATTGAAATTGTATATGGACTGAAGTCTGGACTGGTTGGGCTTGGGTCAACACGTCTAGGGCTAGGCCTTTACGAGGTCTAAAATTCTAAAAAAACAATCTTGGAAATAGGTACTACTTGGGCCACGCCTGGGGCTATAGCACCAGTTACCCTAGGCCCAATTTGTCCCCTGGACACGACATAGAGAGAACTGGAACCACAAAAAAGCAAAGGAAAAATATTGATGATATATAAATGAAAGTGGTTCATGATATGTCTCACAATAGAAAGGTTCCAAAAAATATTGATGAAGAGACTTCATCACCCACTATTGTACATAATAAATTTAAAAACAATGCTCATATCACCATCAAACCATGAGGTTCATTCACCACTACCCGCTGATCCAATCACTGTCTTTTGGGGACTTAGTTGTATTGTAAAGAAACTACTCGATAAACTTGAAATTCATGTGTATTCACTTGCAGACTTACACACTCTCATTCCATGTTTAAACCACCTAGAAAATAAGTTTAAAGGGTCAAAAACACCGATGTAACTTAGTTTACGCTAGGGGTAATCCCCCCTCCTAAGTTTGGCACATCGAAAAGGCCTTGAAAGAACAAGGGTTTTTCCGGCCCCCAACTAGTTGGGGATTATATGGGATTTGGTGATTGATACGTCTCCAATGTATCTATAATTTTTGATTTTTCCATGCTATTATATTAGCAATCTAGTATACTTTATATGCTATTTTATATCATTTTTTAACTAACCTATTAACACAATGTCGAGTGCGAGTTGCTATTTTCTGCATGTTTTCGGTTTTCCAGGAAATCTGTACCAAACAAAGTCCAAACACTACAAAACTTTTTGATGATTTTTTATGGACAAAAGAGACCGAGGAAGATTCGGTAAGTGTTAGGAAGCCTCATGATGAAGCCACAAGGCACCTTGGCGCGCTGATACGTCTCCAACCTATCGATAATTTATGAAGTATTCATGGCATGTTTACCTATATTTATGATACTTTCATATGATTTTGATGCATTTTATATGCTTTAATTAGAACTAGCCCGGACTGGCGATGTTTTTAGTAGGATTACCATGGTGTTTTTTTGTGCAGAGAATAAAAGTTCTCGGAATGGCTAGAAACTTTTTTCCGATTTTATTTGGAGCAAATAATAAATACCGGATCAAAGAACCACTAGAGGGGGCCACCTGTTGGTGTGAAGCCAACATGGCGCACCCACCCCCTGGGTGCGTCCTGATGGCTTAGGGCCACCCCATGGCTCCGTTCTGCGTGATTCCAACACTAAAAAATCCTATACATCGCAAAACCCCTAGAAGTTAACCTAGAACTTCCGTTTCGCCGCCGCAAGCCTATGTACTGACGTGGCTTGAGACTGCATCAGTAGTTCCCCAAAGAGGAAGGGATGATGCAGCACAGTGACGGTAAGTATTTCCCTCAGTTTATGAAACCAAGGTATCAATCTGTAGAGGAAGATCACGCACCCACGTAGATAACACCTGCACACAAACAACAAATACTTGCAACCCGACGCGAAAGAGAGGTTGTCAAGCTCTCCGTGGTAATATGATATATTAGGTAGTGATAGTTTTCACAAATAGATCTCGCAAGAACACAAAATAGAATAGATAAAAAAAGTGCAGCAAGGTATTTTTGGGTTTTTGGTTTTATAGATCCGAAAACAAAAAGTGCAAATAGTAGATCAGAAAGCAATATGTTGGAAAAGTAGACCCGGGGGGCGTAGGTTTCACTAGTGGCTTCTCTCATGAGTATAGCACACGATGGGTGAACAAATTACTATTGGGCAATTGATAGAATAACAAATAATCTTGATGGTATCCACGTAATGATCATTATATAGGCATCATGTCTAAGACAAGTAGACCAAAATGATTCTGCATCTACTTCTACTACTCCACACATCGACCGCTATCCATCATGCATCTAGTGTCTTAAGTTCATGGAGAAACGAAGTAATGCAATAAGAAAGTGACATTATGTAGACAAGATCTATTCGTGTAGGAATAGACCCCATATTGTTACCCTTAATGGCAACGATACATGTGTGTCTTGCTGCCCCTTCTGTCACTGGGAAAGAACACCGCAAGATCGAACCCATCACAAAACACCTCTTCCCATGGCAAGAAAAATTGATCTAGTTGGCCTAACTATACCAAAGATTCGAAGAAGAAATACGAGGCTACAAGTAATCATGCAAATAAGAGATCAAAGAAGACTCAAATCATATTCATGGATAAAAACTGATCATGAACTCAAAATTCATCGGATCCCAGCAAGCACACCGCAAAAGTCATTACATCAAGTGGATATCCAAGAGACCATTGTATTGAGAAACATAGAGAGAGAGAGAGAGAGGAAGCCATTTAGCTACTACCTACAAACCCGAAGGTCTATGGTGGACTACTCACGCATCATCGGAGAGGCACCTATGATTAAGATGAACCCCTCTATAATGGTGTCTAGATTGGATCTCGCAGTTCTAGAACTTGCGGTGGCTGGAATTGTGTTTTGTCGACTCCCCTAGTGTTTTTGGATTTTCATGGAATTTATAGGCTCTATAGTCGGTTGGGGGTGCTTGAGGTGCCCACGAGCCACTAGGCCATGCCAGGGGCCTCTAGCGCGCCTTGGTGGGGCGTGGCCACCCTGGGCCCCCTCCTCTTCCGTTCTTTGGCCCATGGTCGTCCTTATGGTCCATAAAAAATCTATGAAAATCCCCGCAGCATTTTGACTCCATTTGGTATTGATTTTCTACGAAGTAAAAAACAAGCAAAAACAACAATTGGCACTTTGGCACTAGGTCAATAGGTTAGTCCCAAAAAATGATATAAAGTTGCTATAAAATGATTGTAAAACATCCAAGATTGATAATATAACAACATGGAACAAGCAAAACTTATTGATACATTGGAGACGTATCATGTACCGAAGAAAAATCATTCAGAGCCCTATTCCGGCACCCTGCCGGAGGGGGAAATCATCACCGGAGGCCATCTTTATCATCCCAACGGTATCCATAATGAAGAGGGAGTAGTTCACCCTCGGGGCTAAGGGTATGTACCAGTAGCTATGTATTTTATCACTCTCTCTCTCTCTCTCACACACACACACTCTCTCTCGTATTCTTGAGATGTCATGATCTTGATGTATCACATGCTTTCGTAATATAGTTGGATCATATGGTGTTTGTCCCTTGCTATCTTGATGTGATGAATTGAATCTTTCCCATGAGATTTTGTTATGTCAGATTGAATATTGATTTGAGATCACTTGATGTATGTCTTCCATGTGGATACCAGTGGTGTCAATGGGGTGTTCCATTGATTCACTTGATATATTTTGTGGTACTTAGCTTGTCGATTGCCGTGGTGGCAATGGGGTAATCTATGCATATGGGTTGATACACGTTCTTGTCCTACTTTCTCCGATAGAAATCTTGGGGGTACTCTTTGAAGTTCTTTGTGTTGGATTGAATATGCTGAATCTTAAATTGTTTGATGCATGTCAAATAATTAACCCACAGATAATTGAGGTGACATTGGAGTATCTACGTGACATTAGGGTTAATTTATGTGTATCATAGGTGTTATTCTAGTATGAACTCTAGATCTGTTCGTGACACTTGTAGAAATAGCGCAATAGATTGATCGGAAGGAATAGCTTTGAGGTGGTTCTACTACCTACAACAATTTCATCTTATGTTCTCCACTAGATATGAACTTTGGAGTGATTCTTTGTTGCACGTTGAGGGATAATCATATGATTCTATTTTGTTAGCATTGTTGGGAGATTGCACTAGTGAAAGTATGAACCCTAGGCCTTATTTCCAAGCATTAAAATATCATTTATGCTCACTTTTACTACTTCTTACCTTGTTTTTTTTATATTTTCATATTACGAAAACCTATTTCTACCATCCATACTGCACTTGTATCACCATCTCTTTTCCGAACTACTGCACCTATAAAATTTACCATTGTATTGGGTGTGTTGGGGACACAAGAGATTTCTTGTATTTGATTGCAGGGTTCTATGAGAAAGACCATATTCATCCTACACCTCCCATGGATTGATAAACCTTAGGTCATCCATACGAGGGAAATTTGTTGTTGTCCTATAAAACTCTGCACTTGGAGGCACAACAACGTCTACAAGAATAAAGTTGCATAGTAGGCATCACGCGCCCAGGGGGTTAGCGCGCCGACCTGCCTTGTGGGACCCTCGTGGATCCTCCTGACCTAATTCCACTTCTATAAATTCTAAAATATTGGGAAACCAACAAAGAGCCACCCAAAACAATTTTTCGGCCGATGTAAGCCTCTGTTCCAACGGGAGACCATCTAGAGACCTTTCCCGGTGATCTACTGGAGGGGAATCGATCACGGGGCCCACCTACATCAACCTTGCTTCCACCATGATGATGTGTGAGAAGTCCACCATAAACCTACGGGTCCATAGCTAGTACCTAGATGGCTTCTTCTCTATCTTTGATCTTCAATACAAAGTTCAACATGATCTTCGCGGTGATCTATTCAATGTAATCTTCTTTTGCGGTGTGTTTGTTGGGATCCGATGAATTGTGGGTTTGTGATCAGATTATTCATGAAAGGTTATTGAGTCTCCTCGGAATTTCAATATGCATGATCTTATAGCTTTGTATTTCTCTCCTATCTATCGATTTGGTTTGGCCAACTAGGTCGGTTTATCTTCAGTGGGAGTGGTGTGTTGTAGTGGGTTCAATCTTATGGTGCTCTATCCTCGTGATAGAAGGGGTCAAGACATGTATTTGTATTATTTCCATTAAGGATAAAACTATGGGTTCTGGACGTATTGCTTTTCTTACTATGTCTACATAATGTCATCTTGCTCCAAGCATTACTTCGTTTGTTATGAACTTAATACCATAAATGCATGCTGGATAGCAGTCGATTGGTGAAGTAATAGTAGTAGATGTAGAATCGTTTTAGTATACTTGTTTATGGTAGTGATGCCTATATACATGATCATTTTTTGAATAAATGTCATAACTATGGGATTTTCTGCCAATTGCTCAACAATAATTTGTCTACCCACCGTATGCTACTTTCGAGAGAGAATCCCCTCGAGAACACTATGCCCCCTGGGTGTACTAAAAACATAAACTAAAAATCCTAAATTCCCTTGCTGCACTTTATTTGCTTTGATTTTATTTTTCTTTTACAATGTCTATTCTGTCAAGATTTAATCCGTGCAAGTGACGACTTCAATGGGGCTTGACAACCATCTTGCCTGTGTTGGGAGCAAGTGTTTCGTTTTGTGTGTGTAGGTGTTATTTAAGGGAATTTGCATTGGTCATTTGTTCTATAACCTTGGTTATAACTGAGGGAAATACTTATCTCTATTGTACTACATCCCAACTCCTCATTGGGGAAAATCCCAACACAACGCACAAGTAGTAGGAAGAATTTCTCGCGTCGTTACCAGGGAGCATCATCCAATTCTTTTTAGGTCCCTACACACAAATTATCTTTCACTTTTTCTATTTTTTACTTGGTGTAATATTTTACCTTATATAAAAATCAAAATTGCAAAAATATTTCTAATTGCATGTTTGCTTAGTTATCTAGTTTACTTGCTAGTTTACTCGTTTGCTTGCCTGTTTGAAGTTGTTATCATGTCTGATCTTGAAAAGGTTATTGTTGAGATTTCTAGTGAAGATAGTGCTAGTGACTCTAATAAGGAAGAACTGAAATATTTTGGTGCTATACATGATCCTCCAAAGTATCAAGTTCTTAGTGTTGAATACCCTCCATTCTTGAAAACTAAAATCTATCATGTGGGACATGGTAATGTTATTGGGAAAAAAGTTATTCAAGAGTTTTTCAAATGTACGTGAGTCATACCACTTGTTATGTTATCTATAATTTATAAAACGAATTTTTATGTGGATGCAATTATTATGCTTGTTAACAAACTAGAGAGAAAATGTGTTCACCTACACCCCTTGTTACAGGAAATGTTCCTAAGTCTCCCTAGCATACATGATCCTAAAGCCAAGAAAATTGTGATTATCATCCTTATGCATGAATTTGATTACTTGATTAGAGAAGCTAAGGATTTTTTGTTATTATTAAAAAATAGATTATGAAAAACCTCCAATATAAGAAATTCTTCATGATAAAGATATGATGCATAGGTTGGAATCTAAGGACTATCATGGTTATGGTGAAAATTTGAGGAAGAGAGTCCCACATGAGGTCTTAATAAAATCTTTGAACCATAATGCTTGTGATAAATTTGAATGGATTACTAAAGGGATTGATGAAGGGTTTAATGAGGAATCTTTTGAAAATATGACTACAGAATCTATTGATGACAAAATCCATGTCCTGCATGAGGACATTTATGGTGATGATGCTAGTAATGATGTTATGGATGTTAAGCTTAGAAAGTATAGTCCCTATAAATATATAAGTTAACCCACTAGATAAGTAGAATGTGAAAGTATATATATAATAAGAAAGGTTTTTTATGATTTAATTCTTAAATATATGAAGGAGTACAAGGATGACAGATACTATGCATTATGCCTAGCTAGGGGCATAAAACAATAGTGCTTGTTGGGAGGCAACCCAATAGTTATCTTGAAATTTTTGTTTTACTTTATCGTTTGGTGTGTTGACATAATTATTTCTACTGTAATTATTGTGTTGTTTCAATTAGTGTGTGCTCCAAGTAAAGCCTTTGGGATGATTTGGAAGATAGTAGAATTGATACGGTGCAAAAACAAAAACTCTTTGCGTCCAGTGCAGAATTTATCTAATTTTATTGTAATGTCTTTTTGTTATGAATTTTTTTAAAGTATTGGTATAAATATTTCCCAGGTTTTACTATTTTTTTAAGAATTTTTGGAGTTACATAAGTATAGTTTTTCTACAGATCTTTACAAACTATTCTGTTTTAGACAGATTCTGTTTTTTGTTTGCATAGTTTGCTTGTTTTGATGATGCTACGGATTGTATCAGGGAGTATAAGACATGGAGATGTTAGAGTACAATACATATTATGCAATAATTAAGTATGAATAAATTACTAACATTACCAACTATTTGATATGTTGAGTATACTAACGGATCTCACAGGGTTTTGTTGAGTTTTGTGTCCTGAAGTTTTCAAGTTTTGGGTGAGAGAATGATGTATGAAGGAATAAGTAGCGGAAAGACCCTAAGTGGGGATTCCCAAGGCACCCCAAGGTAATATTCAAGGAAGAACCAAGCGTCTAAGCTTGGGGATGCCATGGGAAGGCATCACCTCTTATCGGTATGTCACTTGGAGCTATATTTTTATCCATCGCATGACATGTGTTTTGCTTGGAGCGTCGTGTGTTATATTTTTTTTTACTTTAGTTTGACACAATCATTGTTTGTTGGACACACCTATGTGAGATAGACACGCGGTCATCTTAATTTGTTAGAATACTCTATATGCTTCACTTATATGTTTTAAGTTAGGCAGTTGCGCTAATGCTTCACTTACATCTTTTTGAGTGTATAATAAGAAATAGGAATGGTACATGACACGAGTTATAAGACTAGTCCAAAAGTATACGTATTAAAAGGGGATATAATAAAATCTTTAATGTATCTAACTAAAGAAGGAACATGAGTTGATTACATTGATGTAGTAGTATGAAAGGTCATAAGTACATGATTGTTCGTTAGTAGAAATATTGGTGATCAAAGCTTGTTGTTTTTTATTCATCTAAGTATTAACAATACATGGTAATGATGTGTGCGCATTTTTATATATGAAATGAAGTCCTATCATGTTGTTTGAATCGAGGGTGCGCGATGGTTAACTCCTCCCAACCTCCTCCCCATGGGTATGTGATACGTCCATTTTGCATCGTGATTTCTTATTGATAATTATATTATTCTTGGTAATTATTTCACTTTACGATACAATACTTATGCCTTTTCTCTCTTAATTTGCAAGGTACATCACAAAGAGGAAAACTGCCGGAAACTAGAATTTTCTCGACATGAAAACCAAGAAAAAGGCTAGAAATTCTCTGGACTCCAAATGCGTGAAAACATCATGAAGAATTTTTATGGATTATATGTGAATTTATCGAGAAAAAATAAACCGAACAGGGGGCACCTGTTGGTGCCAAGCCAACAGGGCATGCCCTAATGGCTTCGCAGGCCCACCCGCGGCCTCCACCCCCCGTCTTTTGCTATTATATGTGTTTTGACCTAGAAAAAAACTAGAAGGATACTTTCGGGATGAAGCTCCGCCGTCTCGAGGTGAAAACCTAGGCATAGGCCCTTTTGCTTTGCGATAGACATTCTCTCGGTGAAACTTCCCTCTGGGAGGGGGAAATTTAAGCCATCGTCATCACCAACGCTTCCTCCTTCATGGGAGTACCAATATTCATTAACATATTTAGAAGAACCATCTCATCTCAAACCCTGGTTCATCTCTTGTATTGAATCTTTGTCTCAAAACCTCAGATTGGTACCTCGGGGCTACTAGTAGTGTTGATTACATCTTGTAATTGATGCTCGTTGGTTTACTTGGTGGAAGATAATACGTACGGGTCCTTAATCATATTTATTATACCTCTGATATTCAACATGGCGATGATTCGTGAGTCTTTACTTTTGTTACCGAGGACATGGGAGAAGTCTTGTTATAAGTAATCATGTGATGTTGGTATTCGTTAGATTTTTTGATGACATGCATGTTGTTGCTTCCTTTAGTGGTGTTGCGTGAATGTACATGACACTTAACCACATTCGGGGATAAAGGAAGACATTGTGGAGTAATAAGTAGATGATGGGTTGCTAGAGTGACAAAAGCTTAAACCCTAGTTTATGTGTTATTTCATAAGGGGATGATTTCGATCCACATGTTTCATGTTATGGTTAGGTATATCTTAATTATTCCTTCGTAGTTGCATGTGCTTGCGTGTAACAGCCTGGGACCGATGCTCTAGAAGATTCCCCTTTTACTTCCATTGTCGTCACGTGGTTCGTTTAGTTGTGGAATTCATCATCGCATCATCCGCATCATCTGCATAGCATCGTCACTCATTTTTTCAAAACTTGCATCTGTTAGTCGCTACCGGTTCTCTCTGTTCGTGCCGTCGACCGTTTCGAGACCAACCACACATGCACTCGCCCGAGGCATCGATAAAATATTGTTTTTATAAGCGCGCGAAAAATATTCTCGGATTGGGTCAAAAGTTGGCGTGCGGTCTTGTTATTTTGTAGGTAGACCGCCTGCCAAATTTTGTCGCATTCGAGCTCTTTTGGTACCCGAACGATCGACCGCAGCGACATCATATCGGTTCCATTGTCGGACGTTTTCAGTATTATAATACTTGTCATAGGCCACCATCCTTCCTCTCTTCTCAAGCCAAGGCACTCTACACATCCCACCTAGCCCAGCCTATCCTATTCCAACGACCGGAGCCGTCCAATCTCAATCGTACGGCTCGAATCGATGCAAAAACTGCTAACCATAGCCCCTAATTGCTATAAACAGATGCCCATCCTGCCAAATCTGCCCTAACCATAACCCCTCCTCGAAATCCACGCTAGATCAACCCCCAGCCGACTCCTCCTCCTTCAGCCGCTAGGGCCCGTAGAGCCCATCTAGTGGCCCGCCCGGGCCTGAACCTACGCCACTGCCCGCAGTGCTCGCCCGCCTGGCTCCCGCACCTCCCAGTGCCCATAGAATATCAAAGGGAGGGCCTCGATCCCGTCGTTGACCGCCTCCGTCCACCGGCCAAGGAGCCGCCGTCACTGGCGACCACTAGGTCGACCTCCATGTCCCATCTACTTACTTCCCTCCTTCTTCCTCCTCCCTAACCTCCCTGTCCTTCTCTCTGCCTGAGCCAGGAAGCCATGGCCTCCGTCACGTTGGAGCTCGTCGCCGTCGCCGCAAGCCTCCCCGCCCGCCGCAAGCCTCCCCGTCGCCAACCGCGGCCGGGAATGGAGACACCCTGGTCAGGTCTACCCATTCCCACCGCTCGTCGGCCTCCCTTGGCTATCGGGAGCGCTCGCCTTGTGCCTTCATGGCCGCCGTCCCTTCTGCTCGTGTGGGACGATGGGGACGAGCCTCGTTGATCGCCGCCCCAGCGCCGGCCCAGCTGCCCAAGGCCCAGCCTCGCCCAGCCTGCTTCGCCCCCGCACGGGCTAGTCAAGGCCCAGCCTGGCGCAAGCCTAGCCGCAGCTCTGCCGGCCCAAGGCCACGATGGTGAGCCCCACCCTATGCCCCGCCTTGTTCGTGTTTTAACTATCCGACGGTCTGTATAGATAAAATATACCTAAAATTTTGCATAATTATTCGTGGCATATTTTGTACAACACTATATGCATGTTATGTATGTTTTTGGGGTAGAAAAATCCATTGAATTTATCTATGCATTTAGATTTGTCATTTGTGTAAGTTTGTGTGCTTCTAATTTTTGCCATGATGCCCTTTTGTCCATTTTGTGTGATTTAATCCATGCATCATATGAAATAATTTTGTACATGAGATATGCCCTTTGGCATGTGCACTAACCCCTGGTCATTTTACTTGTCATGATAATCCATGTTTAGGTGTTCTTTTCTTGTTGCCAACATGCAATAAAATGGTGCTGTTTTGAGGGGTCTAAATATTTCTAGGTCTGGAATCTGTAACATTCTGTAGCTATCTTGCCATGTGTTTTGCTAATGGTCTATAGGTCCTTTGGGGTTGGTGTAGTGGAGTTATTTGTAGTTTATAATGTCCTCTAGCATGCTATTAAGTTTCATGTAAATATATGCCCTGTAGCTTATAGTTTTATTGCTGCCAATATGCCTTCATGATAAAAACTGCTGCACATGTCCACTCTAATTTTCACTAAGTCTGAAAACTGCTTACTTCAATATGTCTTCTTGTGAGCTCATTTCCTATTGATCCATGCTTCTAAAAAACTTGCTATTAATAGATGAATTGTCGAGCATCATGTAGGCTTCTCCACCATATCCTTGTTGTGTATTTTAGGTGGCTTTAGCTTGTTGATTTGTGGGTTGCAAAATACCATGTTGCTGTTTTTGGGCAGATTATACCCGAACTTGTGTTGGTTGTTGTGGTTGAACCGTAGCTCCGTTTTGGACATACCATATATGAAACTTGCTTTGAATTTCATGTAGTATAATAATGGCATGTTGCATACATGTTTTGAAGTGCTTGTGGTTGTCATTTTCATCCATTTTGCATTCACGTTATGTTCATCTTGTGCGTGTCATAATTTTTAGACCATAGCTCCGTTTGAGATGTTCCATATATGTAAATCGGCTAGAATGGCATGTAAAATTGCATGGTATACCTTATATTGTTGTTTAACATCTATAAAACATGCTTAGGACAGATATGGACCAAAATCATAATATGCATATGGGGTCATTTCGGAAATGCTATAAGTTGTTTCCGACCTCGTTTAAAATGCTTAGATAGATAGTTTACTGTTGCTTCACTTCTTTCCATGTTTAACAACATTAAATATTGTCGTGTATCTAAATGAGAGAAAACTAAATAATCAGTCGTGGAGTTTCGTCAATATGCAACTCGTTGCATATTGAGCTTCACGTTAATGTGTAGTAGTTGTTTGATGTGATTGACATGCCTTGCATATTTAAACCCGATATGCATCATATTTGTTTGCGCATCATGTCATGTATATGCTGTGGTGCTATCGCGTGTTTATTGTTGTCTTTGGATTGTTCCTTCTCGATAGACTACCGAAAGCGTTTGGAGTGTGAGTATTCATTCGACTACGTTGGCTCGTCTTCTTCATGGACTCATTCTTCTTACAAGCGGGATCTTAGACAAGATGACACATTTCCCTAGATACCACTACTATCATTGCTATGCTATGCTAGATGTTTTGATTCCATCACTATGTCTTGCTACCTACCACTTGTTTGTCAAGCCTCCCAACATTGCCATGATAAGCCTCTAACCCCTCCACATCCCAGCAAACCTTTGCTTGGCTATGTTACCGCTTGCCCAACCCTTCTTATAGTGTTTCTAGCTGCAGGTGAAAATGCTTCCATGTGACAACATGGACGTTCTTTTGTTATCACAATATTATTGCTATTTATTTTAATGCACATATATACTTGGTAAAAGGTGGAAGGCTTGGCCTTTTGCTTGGTGTTTTGTTCCATCTTCGCCGCCCTAGTTACTTGTGTACCGGTGTTATGTTCCATATTGAGCGCTCCTAACATGCTCAGGGTTGTTATGGGGACCCCCTTGATTTTCATTTTAGGTTAAAGCTTGTCTGGCAAGGCCAACATTGGTACTACATTTGCCTAATAACTAATAAAATGCATAGGGACCCGCCGGCACCCGCAAATAATTAATCAACAACCCGGGCCAGTGCTCCTCATGAGTGTTGGTCCAAACTAGAGCCACTTACGGAGCCGCCTCGGGGCAACTCGAGGGATTTTTTTATCACACCACCATACGTATTGCTCATCTGGTAGTGCCTCGAGATGGAGATACAAGCGGCTCCTATTGGGATTTGGCCTACCGGACGACCTTGCTGGATTTGTTTTACCTTTCTGAAACGTCTTGAGTGAGGAATTCCAAAAAATACTTCGGGCTAACTTGAGGTTGCGGTTTTCCTATGGAATTTCCTAAGAAATCACGGGATTCGTGGTCGAGGTTATTCCCGTTGTGTGTGGTTAATTTGTGTGGATGAGTTGGAGCACCCCTGTAAGGTTAAATCTTTCGAAAAGCCGTGCCCGCGGTTATGTGGCAACTTGGAAACTTTGTTGAACACCCGGTCATAGTAAACTTGAAGTAAACTCAAATAAAATACACCAACTATGTGCGTAACCGATACTGTCTCTTCTCGTGGGTCCTTATCTGAGAGAGTACATGGTGGGGTTATGTTTGATGAAAGTACGTATTCAGGATCAGTTAGTGATCATTACTAGTTCACGTTTGTTACGCTTGGACCACCATACTTTACTTTATGTATTCGTAAGTTAGCCACTCAAACAAATGCTTACTTGCTTGCTGCAGCCTCATCACTTAACTATACCTCACCCATTAAGCTTTAATAGTATTGATACCCTTGAAAATGGGATTGCTGAGTGCCTGCTCACAGATTACTACAACAACAGTTGCAGGTATAGGTAATGCGTTGCTTTGACGTGAGAGCGATGCTTATTTTGATTTGGGGTTTGACGTGGTTTTGTCACAACAGATGTATGAAGACTTAGGTTCGAGGCCATCGCTAAGGCGGTGGACTCAAAGGGGTTGGTCGGGATGAAAGACGCGGGTTTACCCAGGTTCGGCCCCTAGAGAAGAGGTAAAAGCCTACGTTTTGCTTTCTGTATATTGATTGGAGTATTAATTACAAGGGAGCGTATTCGCTTGACCTAGCTCTCGATTGATTGCTTTTTGTCTCAGCTGTCCCCGGGTCTTGCCTTTATATAGGAGGTCAAGACCCTGGGTTACACAAGTTCCAAACCGACTCTTAGAACGTATCTGGCCCCGTCTCTAAGCCATCTTTCCTGTCTTGGCAAGTTGTCGCCGGGCGGCTCACCCGCCCGGGTCTTGTGCCTTCTTCCTGTCTCCGGGCCTCCGTCTCAGCCCATCTGATGAGCCGCCGTGCGACCCAGCCTTCCTCTTCAAGCCCATATGACAATGAGCAGCCAGGTATGACCCGACCCCTCCTGGGCAGGTCTTACCACGGGGTTATATCCCCAACATTAGGCCCCAGATTGATTTGAGCTTGCTCATGCCAATCTTCACCTTTTCCTGTGGCGAGTCTCACATCCTTGTCACCTGAAAACAAAAGAATTCATAACCCGCCGTGACGTCACCCGCAGATATGCCAAGAAGATTCTGTGATGTTTGCAACAGATGTCCTCATTAAACGGTCGGCCCGAAAATTGAGGTGTCAGTCTTGGCCAGTCATTATTTCGTCTCCTCAATTCCCACGCGCACTGTTTGCCATCCCATCCCTTAAATAGGGCCACGAGGGGGTCTTTTCCTTTTCTCTGCTGCCACCATTCTTCTTCCTCCTCCCAATGCTTGCACTCCCGGAGCTCTGCCGCGCCGGCAGGACCTTGTCGTCATCACCAACCTTGGCCGCTGCATTAACCTGAACAGTCCAGATTTTCGCCCGCATTGACCGCATCTACAAGGTACCCCTATCAACTCCTGCCAAATCTGTTGTCACCTCATTTCAACCCTTTCGAGTTCGTCAGGCTTCCATTAACTTTCTCCGCTCGTTCATCCAATCGCCCTCGTAATGCAAACTGATAAGTAGCCCTTTGAATCTCGCAATATTGTTAATCCATTGCGGATGTCTGTGTAGAGCCAACTATGACTTATGCTAGGTCTGTAACCTGCTCCTTTTCTTGCGCCGACTGCCTGTTCTTCCGTGGCCCCTCTTTTAGGGTTGAATTAAGTTTGATTTTTTCCTTGCCTATACATCTTGTAGTCATGGTATAATGTGTGAAACATGTTTGTTTGTCCTTGGCATTATTTGTAGTACGATATTGTCCACTTAACCCGCCATCGAATCATCGGCTCTTCCGATAAACTACGCTGGCGGCTTAACATCACACTATTTTAATTTAATCAGTCATCTTGATTGTCTGGTTGTTTTCTAACCCGCCGCGTCCTGCACCTTTTCACAGTTTGACCTGCTGTCATGTCTCGAGCACCTGCATCCTGTGACTGCATCGGCTCTGGAGTCACCGAGCAATTTTTATTGGATTTCGTAGAGGCAGGCACATTGCCGCTCAGAATATCATTCACTGGCGGGTTCCGGGGTCAGAGAAGAAACCTACCCCTAAAGAAGGGGAAATTGTTATCTTGGCCGATCACCTTCTCCGTGGTTTCAGCCCGCCCGGATCAAAATTCTTCCGAGACATCCTCCATTTCTTTAAACTGCATCCTCAAGACATTGTCCCAAATTCGGTCTCCAACATATGCAACTTTCAAGTCTTGTGTGAGGTTTACTTGCAAGAAGAGCCATCCATCAACGTCTTCTGTGACTTCTTCTATGTCAACCGCCAAACCGAAGTGGCGGCTGGACCAAAATTGGAGCTCGGAGGAGTCTCCATCCAAAGACGAAGAGACCTGGCCTATCCGGCTGTCCGTATGCCAAGCCACCCCAAAGACTGGAACAGAACTTGGTTTTACTGCATATACACCTCTCGAGAAGGAGAAAATCCACTGCCGGGTTATCGTCCTACCCGGCTCTGCACTTCCACTAAGCTTCCGGACCGGATGTCTGCTACGACGCAAGCGAAGTATGCTTCGGCTTTCGCCAAAATCAAGGCCCTTCTAGCGAACAAGTTGATGGGAGTTGACTTAACCAGTTGTTGGATCTCATGGAAAGTCTTACCACTAAGCCGGCGTGACCGGCTTTTGTGTGAATACGCAGGCGATGACAATGATCCTGTCTGCTTCAACCACACACACCTGATGGAAGAAAACGTTAACTCTGCTGTCAAAGGGCTTACCTGCGAATCCTAGGAGGCTTGCCATACGATCGGGTTAAAACCCTTCTGCGTCGCAAATCCAGCTCCGGACATAAGGACGACTTTCAAATTTTCTTTCTCTCTGTCTTGACTTTGTATATGGAAACTTTAAATATTTTGGCGGCTTCGCCTATAGGCCAACTCCAGCTTCTAGAAGAAAAAATGCACTCCCCCCATGAAGAAGAAGTCTCAAGCGGGTAACATCCATGGCCGCAAGCAGAAAACTTCAGCTCAAAACCTGCTTGAACTTGACGATTCAAAGGTAGAACTTGACTCCCTTGGCTGTCTTTTTATGCAACTTATTGACAATCACTGTACATAGGAGGAGACATAAACGAGCCACGCCAACGCCCCTGAGGTAACTTACATTTCTTCCGACTCAGAAATCTTACCACAAGAGAAGATATGACGGGTCGTCCGAAAAGTTCCTTTTTCACACCCACTTGCTTACTTTGATCCAGAATTTTCCTTGAAAAAGCAACAACACGATTCTCAGTGTTAGACCCGGAGCACGGGCTCTGAGGATCTTATGGCTGGCTTACCCAACTCCCCGGCACCATGGAAACGTCCTGCTGAGGTACTTTCAAAAAATCTGATATCTATCTTATATTTCTATATTGTTGTCTTACTCTTGTGCTTTATTGTCTTAATTTTTAGGAATCACCTCCTTTGTGTGGTGACTGGACTGCCTCCAAGCTTCCTCTTATGAAGATCAACCCAGAGTATGTTTTCATCCTGCCGCGTGTACATCATCTGTATTGTCTTTGTACTATGTAATGACTCTTTGCACTTCCGGGGCTCAAGCCAAACGTAGGAAAACAAGCGGGTCCACCATTCCTCCTACCGCTCAGCAGCCGGAGACTGACGAGCCAGCTTCCTCCACTCATATTGTACCATCTGACACTAACAAGGAAGCACCTGAGCATTCTCCTCCACCCTCAGAACCGGAGGGTCATCGCATGGCGACTTCTGATGGTCCGGTGGCTGACCCTAAGTTGCCTAGTCCTGGCGCGGAAGACTCGTCTCTTCCCGATGTTACCATCACTAGGACGGGTTATCAATCCCCAACTCATCATGCACTAGAAAAACATTCCAACAAGATCGACACTTGCTCTCCAGAGAAGCTTGACTTCGAGTTCCCCGTCTTGGAAAAGATTACTGCAGATGATCTGCATGCTGGCTATTTGAATCGCCTTTCTACCAGCCACAACATGGAGATCAAACTTGTTGGTTTGATGAAAAAAATATGAGGTACCTTTCACCCCCCGCGTTTCTCTTGTACCCTTATGTAGCCCCCAAGAGACGGTGTAATATTGCAAATAATAGACCGGGTCTTCCAAACCTTTGACATGATGTAGAGAACTTTGACCCGTAGCTCCCAAGTACTGGGTTAAATTGCATATAAGCCGGTACTTACGTTAAATCATAGATCCAAGGTGTATCCCCCAAGTCCGGATCATTATAATAATGATGAGTCGGATCTTTCATATTTGAGACATTCACCGGCTTTAGCCCCCAACTCTGGGTCATTATAACAATGATGATCCGGAACTTCACCGTAGACTTGGAGCAAAAACACCGACATTAGCCCCAAAGTGCCAGGCATATTGCTTGCAATCTGCTTGGGACCTGTATCAGAAAATAACTCCCCCCGGGCAACTTAATCTTTATAATCTTCTACTTGTATAATGTAGGAGGCGTTAGATGCAGCTGAGTCTGAACGTGTCGGCTTAAGGGAAAACCTGACTACGCAACAGTCCGCCCAAGACACAGCAGAAGAGAAATTACGGGTGGCTGTCAAAAAACTTGAGAAACTCCAGGTTGACTTTACCGCGTATAAAAAGACTGCCGAATCTGAGCAAGCTGCCTTGTCCAAGCGTGCAAGCGATACTGAGGAATAGCTCAAACTTGCATCAGCAGAGCTGAAGAATCTCAAAGACCACATATCCAAGATGACTGCCGGTATCTTTGGTCAGCATGTACGGCTTAAAAAATTCCTTGTGAAAGAAATACCTGCTAGGCGGCTTATCACTTTGAACCTTTTTCTTGCAGGCGAGAGGAGCCGCCAGCTATCCTCGGATAGTCTCATGAAATTGAAAGCAGTATATACCTTTACTAAGCAACTATATAGTGGAGCCCACTGTACCATCAAGGCCATGATGATGGCCAAGTACGTCCCCAAATTTATGAAGGGTGTTATAGAAGTCTTGTCAACCTTGCCCAAACAGGTAGAGGAAATAAGGCAACCAGCCGCCAGGAGAGGGGCCATAGCTATGCTGAGCCGGTCCCTGGCCTTTGCTCCTGAGTTAATCGCTGAAGAAATGATGAACGGCTTCCCATCCAAAAAGTATGACGACTCAGACTTTATTGAGGTAGATTACGCCAAATGCGTCAGAGCCTCCAGGAGACTTGCCTCTGTCCTTGTCGATGAGACAGATCTGACTCCTTACTAGGCGGCTTACGATGTGAACAACCAATGGATGTGTTGTCCAACTTTCGAAGGCAGGGACTTGATCCCTGCACACCGTAAGCCACTCTTCACCTCTGAAGTTGATCCGTCTCCTCTTTTCGACGACGCTCAATTTGAAGCTTTATTAAACTGCAACTGGGATGTGGATAATCTTCAGATCGAAGAGCCCGAAGACCCGACGCGAGATGACCCACCAGCAAGTTAAAACTTTTGTTGATCTCAATTGAATGTAACCCGGCCAGCTGAGCCGCCGAGATGAGGAAGTGTATGCAAAAATTTAAGCCCTTCCTTTTGAGCTCTTGGAGAGCTTTGTAATAGACTTAGAAAAAACTTGATTGCCTCAGCCATCGGGTATCCATCACTTTGGATTCATCTTACGCATTTTCTATTTGCCTTGCATTCTTCTCATAATGCCCTAACAGCAACTCATCTTTGGTGACAGAGCCTGCAAAAAACAAGACAGAAAATATTCTGCAGTGTTTGTAAGGGCGGCTTGAAAAAGCATAACCCGGAGATGTTAATATCTGTATAGCCTGGCTTCTTCTTACATAATCTTGCTCTAAACCAGCTTTGGAGACCGGCATGATATGTATGCAATGCATGATGCCATGTATGATGCAATGTATGATGCAATTTATTATGTTCTTGCTTTTTCTTCCTTTTTTTGTTTTTCGAAAAACTCATTGCTGGCGCTTCTGGGGGGACCCGTAACTTTGAACTGCCTAACAGTGCAGGGTCTCTAACAAGAGTGACCGTCAACTTTGAGCGGCTTAGGGTCTCTATACGAGATTAACTATTAAGGGCGCAACAGACCAGAATTTGAAGCGGGGTGAGTACCCCTGACTCATAAGCTACTTCTCACGTGACATAAATCTGTCGTTTGGAACCTTAAACAACGTCACTTGCTTAAGAGTGCGATGGGACACTTGGCGGAGAGTACGCAGCAGATGAGAGAGTTTGCCTCGCTGCTGTAAGAGGCCCTTGCAGGGGGTATGTTGACAACTTGCTGCACCCCTGGTAGAGCGGTAGCTGCTTACAGGTAGGTATAACTCGGCCTTGCGGATCAAAAGGAGGTAAGTTCACAACTCGCTACACCCCTTTTGACCTTGTTTGATGGAGTAAGTTCGGCGTCCCCAATCCCGCCTTACGATGGTTGAAAAGCCGATCAAGAGGGTGCGACCTTCATCCCCTTTTGTCCTTATTGACGGAATCAACGTTTTGGGTCCACGACCCGCCTTACGGTGGCTGAAGAGCCGATCGAGAGGGTTAAATCTTAACTCGAAAGGTTGAAAGCTCCCAAATGACCTTGTTGATAGGGCCAACCTTTACACCATCTTGCACATCGTCATCGTATGGACCGCCAAATTGTAAGTCGCCAACTTGTAAGTCGTCGTCTTGTGAGCTGCCATAGAATGCTGTTGTCTTGGATGAACCGCCGATCAAGAGGGTGAGCGAGCTAAACTCTGTGGGTTGGAAGCCCCCAAGTGACCATGTAGAAGTGTTCATCTTTTGCACAAATCTGTAATGCAAAAAGAAAAATGGCAGAAGCCCCTCCTTGCAAGGATGCCAACTTTATTATATGAGAAATATAGATATAATGAAGTATGTATGTACAAAGATGGGATTCGATGACTCAAGTATAGTAAGGCCATACGTGAGCTATGTTCCACGGCCGGTGAGTCTCCTGTCCAGAGGTACGGGACTCGTCCCGTACGTCAATGAGATAATATGACCCATTGTTCAGATTCCTGCTAACCACGAAAGGTTCTTCCCATGGGGGAGATAACTTGTGTGCATCCGGATGATCTTGAACCAACGTAACACCAAGTCGCCTTCTCGGAATGTCCGGCTCTTGACCCTACGGCTATGGTAGCGACGCAGGTCTTGTTGATAAATCGCTGACCGAGCTGCTGCAAGATCGCGCGCTCCATCCAGAGCATCCAACGCATCCTAACGCGCCGTCTCATTGTTAGTTTCCATGTAAGCCGCCACCCGCGGTGAATCATGACGTATGTCGCTTGGTAACACAGCCTCCGCACCGTAAAGCATGAAAAAAAGCATGTAACCTGTCGACCTATTAGGCATAGTATTGATGCTCCAGAGGACGGAAAGTAGCTCCTCAACCCAACAGCCTGGCATTCTGTGCAAAGGGACCATAAGCCGGGGCTTGATACTTGTCAAGACTTCCTGATTACCCCACTCCGCCGGACCGTTGGATTGTGGATGAGCAACAGCACAAACATCTAGCCAGATGTGCTCGCTTTCAGAGAACACCTTCATAGTCCCCTTGGGATAAATTTCTTCCGTTGTCTGTGATGATGCTATGAGGGTATGCAAATCGGTAGATCAATTTTTTGACAAACTGAACCGCCATGGACGCATCACATTTACTGACCGGCTCAGGCTCCACCCACTTGGTAAACTTGTCCACCACCACCAAAAGGTGGGTCTTTTTATCCTTAGACCTTTTGAAAGGTACGACCATATCAAGCCCCCAGACTGCAAACGGACAAGTGATCGGAATCATCCCCAATTCCTGAGCCGATACATGAGCACGTCTTACGAACTTCTGACAGCTGTCGCACTTGGCGACCAGATCCTCCGTGTCTTTATGAGCTGCCAGCTAGAAGAATCCATGTCGGAAAGCCTTAGCAACCAAGGACTTTGAACCGGCATGATGTCCGCAATCACCGACGTGTATTTCATATAGAATTTCCCTGCCTTCTTCTGGAGAAACACAATGCTGGAAGACGCCAGCAACGTTGCACTTATGCAACTCACCATTAATGATGGTCATGGATTTAGAACGCCTCATGATTTGATGCGCCAGAGTCTCATCCTCACGCAACTCTCCGCGGGTCAGGTACGTGAGGTACGGTAGCGTCCAGTCCGGAATAGCATGTAAAGCCGCCACTAGCTGCCCCTCCGGGTCAGATATAGACAGATCCTCCTCTGAAGGTAGCTTAACAGACTGGTGATAAATTATGTCCAAGAAAACATTAGGCAGAACCGGCTTATGCTGAGAACCCAGTCTTGACAATGCATTAGCCGCTTCGCTCTTGCGACGATCAATATGATCCACCTGATAACCCTTGAAGTGACCAACAATGATATCCACCTCTTGTCGATAAGCCGCCATCCGCGGGTCCTTGGAGTCCCACGTGCCTAAAACTTGTTGTGCCACAAGATCTGAATCGCCAAGGCATCTAACCCGGCTCAGGTTCATCTCCTTTGCTACACGAAGTCCATGAAGCAAAGCTTCATATTCAGCTGCATTGTTCGTGCAAGGAAACATCAGCCTTAGCACGTAACAGAACTTATCACCTTTGCGGGAAGTTAAGACAACTCCAGCCCCCGATCCCTCCAACTGTCTGAACCCATCAAAGTGAATTGTCCAATACGTGTCATTCGGCTTCTCCTCCGGCGACTGACACTCCGTCTAGTCATTTATGAAATCCACCAATGCCTGAGACTTCACGGTCGTGCGAGGCACATACTTCAAATTGCGAGGCCCAAGCTCCAGTGCCCACTTAGCAATTCTATGAGTGGTCTCCCGGTTCTGAATTATATCTCCCAACGGAGTAGAGCTAACCACCGTGATCCGGTGTCCAAGGAAATAATGCTTCAACTTGTGATTTTCCATGAATTCCACATATATTAGTTTCTGCCAATGTGGTAATCTTTGCTTGGACTCTATAAGAACCTCACTGACATAGTAAACCGACCTCTGGACCGGGTACTCCTTCCCTGCCTCCTTGCGCTCTACCACAATCGCAACACTAACCGCCCTATTGTTAGCCGCCACATGAAGGAGCAAGGGTTCTTTCTCAGACGGAGCAGCCAAGATCGACGGCTCAACAAACTGCTTCTTGAGTGCTTCGAGAGCTTCATCCACAGCCTTACTCCAGACAAAGTCATCCGTCTTTTTCATCATCTGGTACAGAGGAATAGCCTTCTCACCTAGGCGGCTGATAAAGTGGCTTAAAGCGGCAATACGACCCGCCAAGCACTACACATCATTAACGCTCGCCAGCTTAGCCAGTGACGTGATGGCCTTTATCTTGTCCAAGTTGGCCTCGATTCCTCGCTCCGAAACCAAGAAACCCGGAAGTTTACCTGTAGGAACTCCAAAAACACACTTAGTCAGGTTAAGCATCATCTTGTAGATCCATAAGTTATGGAATGTCTCCTTCAGGTCGTCAAGCAACGTCTCCTTCTTCCTTGACTTAACCACAATGTCGTCCACGTAAGCATGAACATTGCACCCAATCTGATCATGAAGGCAATTCTGCACAAAACGTTGGTAAGTTGCATGTGCACTCTTGAGCCCAAATGGCATAGACACATAGCAGAAAGCCCCAAAAGGTGTTATAAACGATGTCTTCTCTTGGTCTTTAACTGCCACCTTGATCTAGTGATAACCTGAATAGGCGTCCAGGAAGCATAAACTCTCACAACCCGCCGTTGCATCAATAATCTGGTCGATACGAGGGAGAGAAAACGGGGCAACTGGACAGGCCTTGTTAAGATCCATGTAATTTATACACATACATCACGTGTCATTCTTCTTGAGCATTAGCATGGGATTTGCTAACCACTCCGGGTCAAATACTTCCACGATGAACCCTGTCGCCAAGAGCCGGGCCACCTCTTCTCCAATTGCTTTACGCCGCTCCTCGTTGAAACAGCGGAGGAATTGTTTAATCGGCTTAAATTTAGGATCCACATTAAGGTGGGGCTCAGTGAATTCTCTTGGTACATCCGGCATGTCAGATGGCTTCCATATGAAGATGTCTAGATTCTCACGGATGAATTTGATGAGAGCGCTTTCCTATGTGGGGTCCATGTTATCCCCGATAGTGAACTGTTTGGATGAGTCGCCCGGAGTAAAATCCACCAGCTTCGTGTCATCTGCCGCAAACTTCAAGGGTGGCTCAGACTCTCTACTGGGTTTCTTCAACGGAGTCATGTCCACCGGGTCAACGTTATCCTTGTAAAACATAAGCTCTGCCTCTGTGCAACTTGACTTTGCATAAGCCGCGTCTCCTTCACACTCAATGCCAACCTTCCAATCACCATGGACCGTGATCGTTTCATTGAGGGTCGGTATCTTGAGCTGCAGATAGATATAACATGGCCTGGCCATAAACTTTGCAAAATCTGGTCGGCCAAAAAGAGCATGATTGTAACATCCCAAATTTTGGAATGTTATAATAAATATTAGAATGATTGTTTGTTTGATTGAGTGATTGAAATTGAGTTAAAAATTTGAAACTTCTTGAAAACTTTTGAATGAGAGGGAATGACATGACTTTCCCATATGCTTTTGGAATTCAAATTCCTACATTTCAAATCAGTGAGAGAAGATGACATGACTTCTTCAATATAAAAAGATTTGAAGAGTGAATTTGAAAACATTTGAAATTTTCTGATATGGAGTTCTTTTCATATTTTGATTTCCAATTTGAAATTTGAAAGAATTCAAATACCCTTGACAAGATTTTGAGAGGACTAACATGACACCCCACACCAGGGTTATTTTTGTGAAGTTTTGAACCATAAAAACCCAGGGGGTTATTTGAAATTTTTTTGCAAAAGAATTAAAATCAAATTAGGCATTTTCTGAAAATAAATTTTTTAAAAGTATTTGTTTTGGCCATGGAAAAATGTTCATTAAATAGAATTTATTCCCCTGATCAATTTGATATATATATCTTCAATTTTCGGAAGTGTTTTGAAAGCCATAAATGAGTTTTCATTTCACGGGTAATTAGAAAAAAAGAAACGAATTAACGTGTATGAAAACCAGCCGGCCCACCAGCCCTTAACTCCCCGAAACCGCTCCGAATCGGCCACCGACGCCGCTGACGCCACCCTCTCTCTCTCTGACCGCGGGCCCCACCGATCGACCGCGCGATCCCCACGGTCGTCTGTTTCCTTCCTCCCCTTACCTCGCTGGCGATCCATCCGCGCCAGATCTCCCTCCCCTTTCCATTTCCCGACCCTTCGAGGCCTCTATATAACTCCCCTGCCTCTCCCTCGACCCGTTCCCCTCCGAAACCCCAACGCCCGTGCCCTCTCGCCGCCACAATCGCTCAACGGAGCCACCGGCCGCCGCCGCGCCATTGTCGACCCTGAGCTCGCCCTAGCCACTCCCCTCGCCACCCGAGGCCACCAACCGCTCCACCACCCTCGCGGCAGTCGCCTGGTGCACTTGCCTTCACCGGAGACCTCCTGGAACACCGTAGCCACTACCTCGTCGGAGTTCCCTCGGCCACCACCGAAGCCCTAAGAGCTCGTGCCACTCAGCTCCGACGCTCCCTCGCCTCGCCGTCAGCACCAACAGACGCCGGAAGTACGCCACCGTCGATAGGACCCCTCGGACGCCGTCCCCGACCATCGCAGCACCGTTCCCGATGACCCCACCACCTCGGACATCGTCGGACCTCGCCGGAGTTGACCCCCACCTCGGTGAGCCCTCCCCTCCGTTCGATCTTATCTCAACGGCCATGATTAGAATAGGATACCCCTTCGGTTTATTTTAGAAGAACCGGCCGGTTTTCAGTTAAGTTATTATTAACTGAACCGTTTTCTCTAAATATCGGCCGTCCGCTCGAATCGCTAGATCGTGCACACCCTTTAGCCAATCAGAAGCCGCCACGTCACCCCCTGTCCGTTAGATTAGTTTTTTTCTTTTTCTACTTTAGTTTCTTTTACAGATTTAGTTCTGTTTTTGTTTTATTCATATCTTTTATGTTTTAAACTATTTTAATTTGATTCTTTTTGCATCATGTCACAAATTTCATCTAGTTTATGTAGATATAAAGTTTGACCATATTTGAATAATTTAAAATTGATTTCAAACAGATTTGTTTCAAATCTTATTTCTTGAGTTTAAAAATAGATTTTTGGTTGATTCTTTTGCTACTGGTCACTAGTGATGTTATTTATCACTAGGTAAAATTTTAGAATTTTTAGAATATTTTAAATTAGTATTTTTAACAAAACAGGTTTTGTTTTAGTTGTTTTTAAGTTTATTTCTACTTATTTTGTTTTAAATTTGTTTAATCTATTTTTATTTTATATTAATTGAAAAAAAAATCTACTTTGTTTTCTATTAGTTAGCAATATTATTTCAACCTAGTAATTTTAGGTCGTTTTATTAATTGGTTGCATGAAATCAATTCAAGTTAAATCATAACTTGCAAATTGATTTCATTGCTAGTTTGATTTGCTAATTGACAATACCTTCAATAAAATTGTTTTATGAAATATACTTTCTGTTAACTTAGTGTTATATATTTTGTTTTCTGTTATTTTAATATTTCATTTGTTTCTTATTGTTAGGTTTATTAGGCAAAAATCTATGTTGTTTACAGTATTACTTCCTTAGTTCTTAGTTGTTCTTCAAAAGTAAGTCTTTTTGCTAAGTAAAATATTTACTAAAATACTTTTGTTAAATTTACTTTGTTTTTGTTTTGTGTTTTTACTTTTGAAAATAGGATTTACTTGTGGAGAAAACAAACCTTAGTTGTATTGCTGAAACTTTGTTGTTTTGAGTTTTGTCTTAAGTATTTCCTTCATCACAACCTTGTTGTTGTTGGTTTTGTGTTACTTTTTGATTGTTAGAATTGATTGCTAGTATGATTGCTTATATGAATGTAATGTTTGATTATATAGATTTTCATCGGAGAGTGACGAATAGTCTATCAAGTTATTTCTGAGAGCGATATTATTCTTCATCAACAGTATAGGCAAGTTCACTTTGACCATCTATTTCATACCTATGTTTTATTGCATGTAGTGATATCCTTCAACAAATCCATCCAGTAGTGTTATTGAAAATTCTTGTAGTTGAGTAGAATGCATGAGTTAGGAACCCACCACTTATTACTAAAGCCCCGGGAACGTTAGTTATTTTGATGCTATGCTAAAGTAGACGAGTTGGTATGACTGTTCGTGAGTGGTGTGAGAAGGAGGACTCTACGTCAAGACGAAAACTTCATGAAGGCATCTTCAAGTCCTGCATCTTCAAGACCTCAAGACTTGAAGACTCGAGAAACAAGTTTTCGATACACACTACTGGGTGAAGGATGGTTGATTGGGCATCCCTGGAGTAACCAGTGGATGGCCGGGATGCATGGAGAAGCGCCATGACATCTTGCGGAAAGCTTCACCCAGACTCAAAGAGACGGATGAATACTTCATGCGCGGAAGCTTACCTGTGTAGCCACAAGTCATTATGGGCTCTGGCTTGGTTGATCTTTGTTGTGACTCTGGCTGTGCAGTGCTACGAGATGTAGTCGACGTTAGGAATGGATGGGCACTGACAGTAGTTAGGGAAACACTCTGAAAGACCATGTTTCATTCATCCTATTCTCAAACACCCGGTAGTGCGAGGACTTACCAGGAGGGAACGAATCTTGTGGGTAAAGTACACAACACTCTGCAGAGTTAAATCTAATCGATTAGCCGTGTCCCCGGTTACGGACAATTTGAGCCTCTGGACTTGGATCTATCTCTGAACTCTCAACACTGGACTGATAACTAATTGTGGGCAACTTATGATACTTGTGGGCATTAAGACATCAGTTGGCGGAACCATGTCATGTTAGGTAACTCTATAGTGAAAATTCCTGATATTCCTTTGTTGTAGGAAAAGAAATAAAATCAGCTTTTATGCAAAAACTCAGACACAGAGCCAGAAAGCCTTACTGCATATAGAATAGTTTTTATCTTCTGTTTTGCTATGGTGATCTTGCCAGTACATTCAATGTAGTGACCTACACGGCTGCAACGTCTTATGTTGCAAATAAGTTCTACGACGAGTAAGAGTACGATTCAGGGTTACGGTCTACACTCAACCTGCCGTTGGTGTTATTGGGACTCCACTCCCGTTGAATGTTTTCGCTGAGATTTTTGAGGTATATATCAGTTTTACGTTAATTACATGTGATTGCACTTTGATATATACATTGATGTACTGTGTGTGCTAGAATACTGATCCAGGGATGGCACAAAACACACGGAGGCTTGACTCGTTTTGAGTCGGGTCGCTACAATGATACGGGCTCTTAATTTTCACAACCTCGAACCACAAAGTCTCCACCATGTAGTTGTACTCATCCCCAAACACCACTTCTAAAGCAATCTTCCCCACTAGGTAGGCTGACTTGCCTAGCACCACCCCATGAAAAACTGTCGATGACGGCTTAAGAGCCTTGTCAGTTAACTCCATCCGGTGGAAGGTGTTGTAGTACAGGATATTGATGCGGCCACCACCGTCCATGAGCACTTTTGTAAACTTATAACCCTCAACCTGAGGAGCGACCACCAGAGCTAGGTGACCTGCATTATCCTCCCGGCTCCACGTGATAGGATACTCTAACCACTTTAAGCATCGCGGGAGGGCTGGCGTGGCCGCATTAACCGCCCTTGTGTGCAGCTTCTGATCCCGCTTGTCAAGGCTTGTAGTGAAGACATGATGCTGCCCCCGCTAAGTTGTTTTGGGTTGCACTGATATCCTGATTGATTATTCTATTGCTGACCACCATTACCCTGTTGTTGATGATGACCTCCCTGATTTCCTTGACCCTGGTAACCTGAACCTGACCCGCCAGCACCGAAACCTGCTCCTGAACCGCCCACCTGAATTGCCCGATGGGTCGTTACCATTATTACGGTGTTGACGGAGGTTGTGCTCCCGGAACTGGCGCATAATGCTGCACTCCTTCCACGTGTGGGTGGCCACTTTATTCGGTCGGCTGTGCGTCGGGCAAGGTCTGTTCAGCACCTCTTCCAAGTTGGAAGGCATAGATGTCTTATCTTTGTTAAATGGCAGCCTAAAATTTCTGTTGCCTCTGGCACGACCGTTCCTAGCATTGGTGCTCGCCACTAACTCTGACCTGCCATCCGGGTTCTTCCGCTTGCCCTAGTTGCCATTCCCAGCACCGCCTTGCTGATTCTTACCGTTGTTGCCCTTCTTACCCTGAGCTGACTTCTCATCGTCGAAGCTTGGGTCTTTGGTGGTATCTGAATCCGCATATTTGGTGAGAGCCGTCATGAGCTCACCCATGTCGTGACAAGAACGCTTCAACCGCCCGAGCTTCTATTTAAGGGGTACAAAGTGATAGTTCCTTTCCAAAATCAGAACTGCTTGAGGTGCTGAAATATTCTCAGACGAGTGGATCACCGTCAAGACCCGTCGGAACCAATGATGAGCCGATTCACCTTCTTGCTATACACAGTGATCAAGATCCATGATCGTCATAGGTTGCTTGTAGGTTCCCCTGAAATTCTTGATAAAGCATGCTTTCAACTCGGCCCAAGACGTGATGCTGTTAGGTGGCAAACCCTTCAACCAAGTGCGGGCTGGTCCTTCTAACATCATAATGAAGTATTTCGCACAAACCGCCTCACTGACATCCAGCATCTCCATGGCCAGCTCATAACTTTCGACCCAGGCCTCCGGGGGCAGATCTGCCGTGTAATTAGGCACCTTCCGCGGCCCCTTAAAGTCCTTAGGCAAACGTTCGTTCCTTAGATTCGTCGTGAGACATTGCACACCAACTCCCCTGGAAGAAGTGCTGACGGGGGGTTTGCTGGTGCCGGCTTAGGGATCTCCAGGTAATCCATCACCGACGTTGATCCTCGCTAAGCCTGACCCCTATTCATAGTCCTCTGAATATCCCTCTCAGTCATGTTATCATTGGGCGGGCTCCGCCTATGCTCACTGCTGGAAACCGCGGTGACTCAATGCATCGGCTGTAGCTACGGCTGTGAACCGGCATAGAGTGCACCCAGCTCCGGCTCTGTGTGTACCTTTCTTGCTGGGCCACCGCTGTTTGCAACTGGCTGATTGCATTCCTCGCCTCTTCGGCGAACAGCGTCCCTTCAGCAAAGGGGAGGGCGTCAAGCCAGGCAGCCGCCGCTATCATGTCATCCATCGGACTAGAATAATGGCCAGGTGGTGTCACGATGTGCTGTGGAAAAGTTATGTTCCTCTGCAGTGGGTCTAGTTGCCGTGGAGCCTCTGCCGCCTAGGTTACCATCGGCGGCGTACTCGGCCCGACTCCAGGAGTATTGAAAAGATTCCGAGGCTAGATAGGGAGACCAACTTGAGTCCTTATACGCTGAATCGCCTCTGAAACCTGCTGCTCCAGATCAAAACGGAGAGCATCTGCCCTCAAGCGCTCTGATTCAGCATTCAATGAACTTGCATTGCCTTGATATCCTCCTGGGCCTGAGCCATATGTCCCTTGATCCGGTTAATCTTGGCATTGCGCTCCGCCCGATTCTCGGTCGTCACTTTTGTGACCATCAAGGTCACTAGCTCCTCTATGATTTCCAGTAAAACTTGAGCCGACGTCTTAGGAGGCTCAAAATCAGGTGGGGCTGCTCTTGCCACTGCTACGGAAGTCGCTCCGTTAGAAGCTGGCGTCAGGCCTGCCATGAACACGGCGGCTCGGCTCGGTGGGCCATAGGGCTCCGGAATACTGTCACCATCGGCATAGCCCCCTAGCCCGCCGTCATGAAGTTGATAGGTTGACTCTGCATCCCCCTGGAAGATCCTTCATCTGAGAAAGCCAAGGTCTCTCCTCCTGAAAAGGAATCTCCCCTGTCCTGCGTAAAGCCAACGAAAACACTCTTCCGCCCAGGTTGAACACGGGCGGGTGTCATGCGTCGGGCCGGCTCGATGAGGTCAGTGCAGACGTCCAACCCAGGTGTGGATCCGTCAAGTTTGCCAATGAACACGTGCATCTTGCTAATGGGAACCCGGTACCCATACTCGATTGAGCCGACGTCAGGCCCCCATCCTGAATCGTCGATGTAGAGCTTGCCGAAGTGACTCTTCGTCATCAAGCCGACGTCATATCATTCAATCCCTGGGAAAGAGCCCTTTGAGAACTCAACAACACCGCGTGCTAGCCCCATGGTGGGCACCAACTATCGTGGTTTTGTCACGGCAGATGTTCGAAGACTTAGGTTCGAGGCCATCGCTAAGGCGGTGGACTCAAAGGGGTTGGTTGGGACAAAAGACACGGGTTTACCCAGGTTCGGCCCCTCGAGAAGAGGTAAAAGCCTATGTCCTGCTTTGTGTATATTGATTTGAGTATCGATTACAAGGGAGCGTATTCGCTTGACCTAGCTCTCGATTGATTGGTTTCTATCTCAGCCATCCTCGGGTCTTGCCTTTATATAGGAGGTCAAGACCCTGGGTTACACAAGTTCCAAACCGACTCTTACAACGTGTCTAGCCCCGTCTCTAAGCCGTCTTCCCTATCTTGGCAAGCTGTCTCCGAGCGGCTCACCCGCCCGGGTCTTGTGCCTTCTTCCTGTCTCTGGGCCTTCGTCTCAGTCCATCTGATGAGCCGCCGCGCGGCCCAGCCTTCCTCTTTCAGCCCATATGAAAATGAGCCGCCAGGTATGACTCGGCCGCTCCTGGGCGGGTCTGACAATGGGGTTATATCCCCAACAGGGTTCTTCTTCATCAATCTAGGATGGGTTCAAGGCGGCATCCTAGGATAGCAAGGATGGATGTCATTTTATCGTTTGATTTCGTCTGTAGTCAAACCCTGCTCTTATGTATGATGTTTGAATATGTTGTTGTATTTATGTGATCTTGTTGTAGCCTGTGGCGAGTGTAAGCCAATTCCATATACTCATCTCTTCTGTACATGTACTTGTAATGATATCCATTCTTGCGAAATGACAAGATGTGCTTCTATCCTTGTCGAGGCCCTCGTGCCAAAATGAGGATAGGATCGCATCTTGGGCATTACAAGTTGGTATCAGAGCATGTACTGACCTAGGAGCCCCCTTGATTGATCGAACTTGGTCGAGTCGAGTCTACTGAAAAATTATTTTGTGTCTAGTTATATCGGAGAGTAGGATTCTTTTTACTTCTCTTCTATACTCTAGTGAGGAATTACGACTTAGGAATTTTGATTCTACCCTCTTCTCACTCAAAAAAATTTTAGGATCACGCGGGTATTTTTGGAAACTATATGATGCCGATGTGAAGGAATTATGGCTTGGTGCCTCCTGTTATCGAGGAGTAGAGCTCTGAGGGATTTTTGCACATCGTTATCATTCAATTTCCTTAGTATCTCAGGACGGAGGATGTTAGAAATTACTTCAATACTTTTCGTGGCGAGATAAGGCTGGAGTCACCTAGTACTGGGGAGGCATCCGAGGTACTGCCATGTTTATTATCATTGTGATTACGAGTGTCTGAGGTAGACGAGTTTGCGGAGTCTCTTGAATTATGGTGTGGAAGGTTGCGGGTGCAGTTGCAGCTGATTACCTAGGGTAGGTTCCTGGGTCTACAACCCGAATCGCATAAACAAGAAAGACTTCAAAAATTCTTAGGTGGGAATTCAAGTAGTTACCTAGGCCATCTTTCAACAAATATGTGAAGTGAGGTTGGGGTTCGACATCTAGTGGATTTGTTTGTTCAGGGTCATTCTTACAGAGGACAGTCTCGATATATGTCATCGGATATGCTTCGTCAAGCCTTGTAATTCGCTATGCCTAGGGAGCATATTCGAGCGTCATTTCAATATGACAATCCATTGTACGATCGAGCCCGTGCGAACCTTACCATGAAGATATCGAGAAGAATCTCTACATGAATTTGTTCTTGCTTGTTTCGTAAGCCTCATCCTTTGTTTTGTTGGAGTATGGCAAGTTGAGTTGCTTCGATGTCAAGTGGTGATTTCATATCTTTTCTAAGTAGTGTTCTCATATTTTATCGGAATGCTATTCCTTTTGTCAAATGGAGTTGTCATGGAATTCTTTTCAACTGGTGTGCTCCTCTTCAAAATATTCAATCATTTTCAATATTTGCAAGATCAATCCTCATGTTTCCTTCTGGAGTTCTTTTCATCCGTCCTAAGTTGTCTTTGTTTTCCCCCACCCTCCCGCCCTTTTTCTTCAATGATTAAATTCTCATCCAAGTGTCTTTTATATTCATGTAATGCTTCCGCTATCTTTTCTTCTGTTTTATTTCTGGTGATTCCTAATGGATATTCTCAGGAGTTTCAGTTTTTAGGATCTATCCTCATATTCTTTGTTCTTGTTGTTATTCTTCTCCGGTGGATTAAATTCAAGCTCTCAGTGTTCATCATATACTTTCTCATCCATTCAATGATTTCCCATGTGGGGAATTCTTATCCAAGCCTCTCTTGTTTATTCCTCTTTCTATTCTATCTGGAGTGCTGAAGATATCTCAGAATTTCGTGCTTGCATTCAATAATCCTTTCAAATTATTTCGAGGTTCTCACCTCATCAAGTTTTCATTTGTAAAAGTGCAATCTCTGTGGTTTCCTTGAGTGGGCCCATAACCCATAGGTTGTTTCCCAGGATCTTACATGGTTCTTCTAATATTTCCGGAGATGTCCTCAAGTTCTTTCAAATATGATGCAAGAATGATTTTCATTAGTGATATTCCTCTTCCAAGATCAATTTGAATTATTTTCATCGTTGTCTCAACCTTTATTTACTCATTATTCCGGAGTGTCTCAATAACTCATGGTGTTGTTTCTCGCCATCATTCTCAGCATTGAGGATCAAAGGAGAGTTTCTCTTAACTCGTTGTTTGTTCTTCCAAAGATCCATAGTTTCAGCTTGTTGCTATCATCTCAAATTGTTTTTGATCATGAGTAATCTCATCCTTATCTATCTAGTGCATTCCTGAGTTGTTCTCATTTCTCGATCCTCCGAAGGCCATCATTTCAGAAGATTTCTTCATTCTCAACTTTCAGCTTTCGTTCTCGAATTCTTCTCAATTGTTGTCCCTTTGTTCATATCTCAATTATTCCGGTGCTTCGTTCAAGATTTCTCTAGGTGGATCATGATCTCTTCATTCTCATGTCATGTATTCCATTCATTCGTAGTATCCTCATTAGTTCGTGAATTATTTCGTTGTTCTCGTTCAAGACTTCTTCAAGTTTGTGATCTCTCCCTGTCTCTCCAATTCCTTGCAACAAGAATAAGTGGTGTGCAAAATCCGTTGCTTGTCATCAATTTAACTTGATAAAGGGTAAGCATAACATAAATCTTACTCCTGTTGCATCGAGATTGCAATCCTTCTTTCGGAGTTGTTCATGATATCTAATTCTCGATTCTAAGTGGTTCTTCTTTTCTATTCCGGAGTTCAAGTTGCTCAAATATCTCTATTAGAAGCTTCATCTATATCTAGCAAGGCCTCAATCTTGTATTTTTGCATCCTTCAATTAGTTTCTATCATCCTCTCATTTCGGAGTTCTTCCCGATGGTTCTTCATGGTGGGTTGTTAAGGATGTAATTCTTCTTGAATTGTTCTTCAAGATTCTTGTTGGAGGTGCTCAAGTGTTCTTTATCTTGGATTTCTAAGTTCAATTCCTTCTCCATTGTCTTTTGAGATGGTGTTATTAAATTCTTGATTACAAGGAGTCTCGAAGGATGGTTGTGAAGAATGAGATAAGTAAACCCATCATGTATTCTCGGGGTTAGCTTGGGTTGGATTTCACCTAAAGCATTTCCTAAGGATTGTTGCGGTCATGATGTCATAAATGGTCCAAGTTTTCTCCTTGTTCTCTTGGTGAAAGAAGTTTTGCATATCTTATTGCTCTCAAGCAATCTATTGTTTCTGTTGTGGCAGGTTGCCACCTCATAATTTTGAGATGTTTTCCATAAGCCCATAACAAGCTATTCTTTTCGTTGTTAGCTTTTCAACAACTCCGTTCATCCTATGCCTCTCAAGTTCAAAGGTGGTAGAAGTTATCATTTTCTTCTCCGTTCTTTTATCTCCAGAGATCTAGATTCTATTCTTTTGTTCCAGAGGCATTGTGGTCTTGCTCTTTTCAACTCACATCTAGTTTGATTAAGATCATGTTTGTTAGGGCATATTTCTCCCTAAGTGGTTGTTGTGATTGATGACAATGTCTTTGCGGACTAATCGTGTGCATTGAGCATTTCAGATATCTCAGGTCTAGGCACAAGACGATTCAGTGCCCCTCGGAAGCTCTCAAAGATGGTTGTTCTTTGCGTTTCTTTTTGGTGGATTTGATTCGTAGGAAAACTGTACTATCAAGAGGGGGTCCGCATCGGAAAGGTCTGGGTGGAATCAACACGTGCACATCTATTCCCTTGCACCACCTTTCCCTCTCTTCAATGGAGCCCCAACCTGTTTTCCTTCTCTGTGCAAAAGGAACACCTGCGAAGTGTTTGGGTTCAGTGGCCTGCGGTAGTATCGCTCCAGGGAGCGGTAGTACCGTAGGCGCCAGCGGTAGTACTGCTCCATGGAGCGGTAGTACCGCTGTCTCCGGCCCTAGCCTCTACACCTGCGGTAGTAGGCCCGGATGTAATTTTTTTACTTCCGCCCTACTATAGTAGTACCGCGATTCGCGTTCGGTACTATCGTGCGGACTTTTTTCGCATAGTTTCCCTCTGTGGAGGTTGGCACAGAAGTAATTTTTTACTTCTGTGCACCTCTAGTGGCTGCCTCCACCAACCGTGCGGTAGTACCGCACGGGCTCGCGGTAGTACCGCTACGGCGGTTCTACCGCTTGCTAACAGGTAGGGCCAGCTACTCCCGTGCTAGCACTAGTACCGCACAAGGCTACGGTAGTACCGCAAGCCATTGCGGTAGTACCGTGACTTTTGCGGTAGTACAGTGATGTGCGGGGCTGAGTGAGTGGATAATGGTTGGCTCTTGTCCCCCACTATAAAAGTGAGGTCTTCTTCTCCAAGAAGCTTACCTCTTCTTTCCAAAACTCCATTGTTGCTCCAAGCTCCATTTTTGCCCGATCTCTCTCCCTAGCCAATCAATCTTGTTGATTTCCTAGGGATAGGTTGAGAAGGCCCTGATCTACACTTCCACCAAGAGAAATTTGATTCCCCCCACTAATCCCTTGAGGATCTTGTTACTCTTGGATGTTTGAGCACCCTAGACGGTTGAGGTCACCTCGGAGCCACATTCCATTGTGGTGAAGCTTCGTGGTATCGTTGGGAGCCTCCAATTCAATTGTGGAGATTGCCCCAACCTTGTTTGTAAAGGTTCGGTTGCTGCCTTCAATGGCACCAATAGTGGAATCACGGCATATCGCATTGTGTGAGGGCGTGAGGAGAATACGGTGGCCCTAGTGCCTTTCTGGGGAGCATTGTGCCTCCACGCTGCTCCAACGTAGACGTACTTCCCCACAAGGGAAGGAACTTTGGTAACACATCCTCGTCTCCACCGGCTCCACTTTTGGTTATCTCGCATCTTTACTTATTGCAAGCGTTTACTATGTCATATCTCGTGTTTGCTTGTGTGCAAGTAGTGGTTAACATCATATAGGTTGTTCACCTAGTTGCACATCTAGCTAATTTATTTGATGTTGAACCTTAATTGTTAAAGAAAAGTAAAGAAGTGTTAGTTGCCTATTCACCACCCCCCTCTAGTCAACCATATTGATCCTTTCAATTAGTATCAGAGCTACGTCTCTTTATTAAGGGTTTCACCACCCGAAGAGTATGGCTGGCAAAGAGGCTCGTGTGGGTGAACTTCCCGAGGCCATGGGTGTGAACACGGTCTCGCACGAGGATTTTAACGAGTCTTTGACCTTACTCAAATCCTCCATGGCTATCGAGGTTCAATCCATGTTTAAAGATTTCCTTAATACTCTTAAAATGTCTATCGATGCGGGGCAAGTGGTCAAACCCACTAACTCGTCATCGGATGCCAACTCCGATAAGGAGGGGGCTAGTGCCGACAAAGATAACCATGCTCAAAGAGTTAACGAGTCGGGGAGCTTTGCCTGAGTTCCCCCTCCCGTGGTCTATGGAGGACCGGTGCACCCACCTCATATAGTCAATCTTGGTCCTCCTCCTAAACTTGTTAAGAATGATTTTGCTAACTGGGTTTTTAGTATCAAGTCTCATCTAGATCACAGCTCATTTGATCTCATGAGAGTCATTGAAGAAGGATACTATCATCATGATCCTCGCAATCTTACTCCAAGAGAACAAGCGGAAAAACAGCTAAATTCTCCCGCCTTGTTCATACTCCAAGCTGCAATTCCTCCTGAAGATCTACCTCACCTGCGGCCCTTTATTGTTGCTAAAGAATGTTGGGAACACATCACCTCCATGTACAAGGGCAGCTCAAGTATTCAACGGTCAAGCTATAAGGTTGTTCTTGATTAGTCAGATGAGTTCATGATGATAGAGGATGAGGAACCGCATGAGCTCTACAGAAGGGTGACCACTCTCGTTGTTTCCCTTAAGGATCATGGCAGCAAGGATGTGGATGACACTTGGATCAAGTGTAAGTTCCTAAAGGCTATCATGCCCTACAACAAGGCCATGTCCGGTGTCATTCGTCAAAGGCCAGACTTTCACACCTTATCATCTGGTGATGTGTTGGATGAATTCATTGCAATGAACATCCTCAACACGACATCCGACAATGCTCTTGCTCGTTTTCAATGGTCAAGGAAGTCCTCTCCCAATCTTGCATTGAAGGTCAAGGTCAGTCAAGAGGAAGAAGAAGAAGAAGAAGAGGTTTGCCCCGAGGACACCAAATATGCTTATCATGAGCACTTGGCTCTTGCGTCCAGACAATTTTGGGGCAACAAGAGAAACTCAAGACCCAACTTATCCAAGAACAACTCAAATGGGTCAAAGGGAAAGCAACGTGTGAGAACTTGCTACCACTGTGGTAATGTGAGAAATTGGCATCACGCTTCGACATCCCCAATGAGAACATCGTCGTGAGGTGCCTCATGGCTAAAGGTATCTCTAAGGTAACCTCCAACGTCATAACCTCAAATATTAAGGCTTCCATTTCTTCAATTTCATCCTTAGATAGTGTGAATGAACTTGAGGAAGGAAAAGAGGATAAGAATGAGTTTGACAAATTCATGGCTAAACTCAAGGGAGAGACCAAGAAGCACTTCGTTGCTCTCTTGGAACAACTTGGTGAGGCCCATGACACTATTGAGTCTCAAGAAGAGTGTCTTGAGGAACTAAGAGGTCATAGTCATGATTATGCCGACGAGATAACGGATCTATCTATTGCTCTTGACGAAGAGCAAGGTCTTCGTATGACTCTTGAGGAGTCACAAAAGGTTGACCTTACTAAATTACATAAAAATTATGATCATGCTATTGTTCTTAACCATGCTCTCAAGTCTGAGAAGGTTGCACTTGGGGTGGATCGTGATCGTCTCAAAGTTGAGCTTGAGACACTTGTCAGTGCTCACAAGGCATTGACGTGTGCTCATTCCTCTCTTAAGGAGTCACATGATAAACTCCAACTGAAACTCACTAGGTAAATTGCGACATGTCCTCTTTTTGTTCTAATTGATAATGCATCTGCTACTAACCCATGTTGTGAGCATGCGCACCTTGTGGAGGAAAATGCCAAGCTCAAAGAGAATCTTAAAAAGGGTTTGGTGACCTGTATCCAAGGTGAGAATACACTCAATGACCTTCTGACTTCTCAGAAGGAAGTTGTGGCAAAAGAAGGAGTGGGATTTGTACCCAAAACCAATGAGAAGAAGAAGGTTGACACCTAGGAAGCCCCATCGCTCAAGCAGACCTTTGTAAGAGTTGGTGAAGGTCCTCATGGGAAGAAGAAAAACCAAGTTATGTTGGAAAATGACAAGAAGGGCAAGAGCAAGAACATCCAACCCAACAAGACCGGCGACTTTAACCCCTCTTATGTGTTATGCCATGCTAGTAATGGGCATGTTTATGCCAAATTTGTTGGTTCTTCTTATGAGTACATTCAATGGTGTATTTGGGTTCCTAAGACCCTTGTTGCTAACATGAAAGGACCCATTAAAGAATGAGTACCTAAAGTCAAACATTGATCTCTTGTAGGGGTTTGCTTCCGGAGGAACATCATGGTTGCTCGATAGTGGAGCGAGAAATCATATGACCGGAAGCAAGGACTTGGTGGTGGACATTCATCCTGACACATCTATGGCCACTCAAGTCTCGTTTGGTGATGATGCAATTTCAAAGGTATTGGGTCTTGGAAAGGTGGTAATCTCTCCGGAACTCACCATAAAGAAGGTCATGCTTGTTGAGACCCTCGCATACAATTTACTGTCAGTTTATCAACTTGATACCATGGGTTTTAGTACTTTCTTTGGTATTGACTCTGTGACCCTTTTGTGGAGCAAGACTCTTAAAGTAGCTTTTGTTGGGCATGTCGAGAACGGTATCTAAGTGGTAAACTTCTCGGAGCAACCCACTACGACTGCGATTTGCTTAATGGCTAAAGTTGATGTGGGATGGCTTTGGCATCGCCGGCTAGCCCATGTTAATATGAGATCTTTGCAAAGTCTCCTCAAAGGGGATCGCATCCTTGGACTAACAAATGTGAGTTTTGCCAAAGATCGTGCTTGCAGTGCTTGTATTGAAGGAAAACTACATGAGAAGGCTCATCGTCCAACCACTACAATATATTTTAAGAGCACCTTAGAGCTCCTTCACATGGATCTCTTTGGTCCGCCATCTTTTTTCAGTCTTGGTGGAAGAAAATATTGCTTGGTGATTGTGGATGATTACTCAAGATATACTTGGGTGTATTTCTTCAAGACGAAGAGTGAGACCCAACAGACCGTCATTGACTTTGCAAATAAAGTCCAACGCCAACATGATGCAAAAAATTTGATGATTAGAAGTGACAACGGCACCGAGTTCAAGAACTACACCCTGAATGAGTTTCTCAATGACGAAGGGATCAAGCACCAATATTCCACACCTTACACCCCTCAACAAAATGGTGTTGCTGAGAGGAAGAACAGGACGTTCATTGATGCGGCAAGAACCATGATGGCGGAGTTTAAATCTCCGTACAACTTTTGGGCTGAAGCCATCAACACAGCGTGCCATGCATCTAACCGGCTCTATCTTCGCAAAGGGTTGAACAAGACCCTGTATGAGATTCTTACCGGGAACAAGCCCAACCTCACTACTTTCGGGTGTTCGGTTGTAAGTGTTTCATTCTCAAGAAAGGTTCTCGTTTGTCTAAATTTGAATCTAGATCCCATGAGGGCATATTTGTTGGTTATGCGGCAAACTCTCATGCTTACCGTGTCCTCAACAAGTCCACTGGACTCATTGAGGAGATGAGTAACGTAGAGTTTGATTAAAATAATGGCTCCCAAGTGGAGCAAAGTGGTCTTTGTGATGTAGGTGATGAAATTCCTCCCCAAGCCATAAGAAGAATGGGTGTGGGATACTTCCTACCCATTGAGGAACCCCTTGTGGCCGAAGGAGAAGGACAATGTTCCCCTCAAGTGGAACCATCACCGACGCAAGACCCACACGCTTCCAAAGAACAAACTGAAGGTCCTCTGCCACATGAACAAGATCAAGGGGAAGATCAACTCACTGATGATGGTGTCTCACCAAGTGATGCCCAAGATCAAGTTCCTGTCTCCGAGAAATCTCAAGATCAAGATTTTCTTCAAGATCAAGAGCAAGCTCAAGAAGGTGCTAAAGATAATCAAGAGGATGTCTCATAGAAAGCAGGTCCTCAAACTTCCATGGAAGAAATCTTAGAGAGTCAAGCCGCCAAGAAAGCCGCCAAGAATGACAACAAGCTCAGAATTAGACAACATGTGTTGGAGAACGTCGACGGTGACTTGAAAAAAGGGGTAACCACTTGTAAACAATTAACAAATTTTCGTGAACATCACGCGTTTGTTTCTTGCATTGAGCCCCTTAAGGTTCAAGATGCACTCGAGGATATGGAGTGGGTTGAAGCTATGCACGATGAACTCAACAACTTCGAGCACAACCAAGTGTGGCGATTGGTGCCAAGACCTTAGGTGAATCACAATGTTATTGGAACAAAATGGATCTTTAAAAACAAGCAAGATGTGAACGGTATTGTCATTCGCAACAAGGCACGACTGGTGGCACAAGGATACTCCCAAGTCGAGGGTATCGACTACAATGAAACCTTTGCTCTTGTTGCTCGCCTCGAATCTATTCGCATGTTACTTGCCTATGCCTCTCATCATAATTTTAAATTATATCAAATGTATGTCAAGAGTGCTTTTCTTAATGGTCCTCTTAAGGAGTTGGTATATGTCAAGCAACCCTCGGGGTTTGAGGATCCCAAGTTCCCCAATCATGTATATGTTCTCGATAAGGCTCTCTATGGCCTTAAACAAGCCCCACGTGCGTGGTATGAGCACCTTACCGAAATGTTGCAAGATCGTGGGTTTGAAATTGGGAAAATCGACCCCACTCTTTTTACAAAGAGGGTCAACGGGAACTTGTTCATATGCCAACTATATGTTGATGATATTATTTTTGGTTCTCCTAACAAAGCTTTCAATTAAGAGTTTGCCACTTTGATGACAAACAAGTTTGAGATGTCCATGATGGGAGAGTTTAAGTACTTCCTTGGCTTCAAAGTCAAGCAACGAAGTCAAGGTACTTTCATCAATCAAGCCAAATACACTCAAGACATGCTCAAGAGGTTCTAGATGGATGAGCTCAATCCTCCCAAGGCCAACACTCCCATGCCACTCAAATGCCATCTTGACACCGATCCCAATGGTAAAGCGGTGGATCAAAAGGTATATTGCTCCATGATAGGATCCTTGCTTTACCTTTGTGCATCTAGACCGGATATCATGTTAAGTGTGGGTATTTGTGCACGATTTCAATCTGCACCTAAGGAGAGTCACCATGTGGCTATCAAGCGAATCTTTCGATATTTGTCTCATACCCCAAACTTTGGCTTATGGTATCCCAAGGGGGCTTCATTTGATCTCATTGGCTATACTTACTCGGATTGGGCGGGAGACCATGTGGATAGAAAGTCCACTTCCGGAGGCTGCCAATTTCTTGGTCGGTCTTTGGTAAGTTGGTCTTCAAAGAAACAAAATTGTGTTTCTCTGTCGTCCACCGAGGCCGAGTATGTAGCTGCTGCCAGTTGTTGTGCTTAGATTCTATGGATGAGGCAAACTTTAAAGGATTACGGTGTCCATTGTGACAAAGTGCCTCTTTACTGTGATAATGAAAGTGCCATTATGATCTCCAGCAACCCAGTTCAACATTGCAAGACGAAGCATATTGATATTCGTCATCACTTTCTTTGGGAACACGTCAAGCGGGGAGACATCAATCTTATTCATCTGAGCACTAACGAGCAACTTGCTGACATTTTTACGAAGCCTTTAGATGAAGCAAGATTTCGCGAGTTAAGGCATGAGCTAAATATCATTGATTCGAGCAATGTGGATTGACTTAGTGCACGCCTCCCCACACTCTTCATTATGTCTTGTCTAGGTGTAGGCATGGATTTAGGGGGAGTCTAGTTCTCTCAATGAACTATTCCTCCTCCTATTATGCATAAACTAATCAAAGTCTATCACTTGCCATTTGTGATGGTTATTGTGCTTATAAGACAAGTCTTGGTCATGGGCCCAAGGATAATTCTTCGCGGTGCCATACCATCTGACTCAAACATAGGTGGCTCTAGGGCCACCGCCCTCTCTTCATGTGAAGTCGAGGCCCATCGGTTTGTCCGCTTTTATTCTCTTCTCCGATGGACCATGCTCGTGTTTTTATCCTAGAATATAGTTTTTCTTGTCTCGTCTGTTGTGCGTATTTTGGCGATCTCCCTATTTCTTAATCTATTTTATTGTCGAGTTTATTCACGAAGAAGGCAGCATGGTACTACCGCGGAGGGGTGCGGTACTACCGCTGGAGCGGTACTACCGCTTACCGTGTGGAAGTAAAAAATTACTTCCGCCCATTGAGCGGTACTACCACAATGAGTGCGGTACTACCGTTGAGCAGTTCTACCGCGATGACCCGCGGTACTACCGCAACGACGAGCGCGCATGGGGGTTAAGAGTGGGCAAGGGGGTTTCCCATCTCCTGATACCCCATTTTCTCTCTTCCCTCATGTCTCTCTCTCCCTCCTCCTCTCAACTGCCGCCGGATCTCCTCGCCGGATCTCCATCTCTGGCCACCCGATTCTTATTTGCTCCGATGGAATCGTTCCCCACATCGTCTCTTGCAATGGACCCCGGTATTTCCCCAATCCCCTCTTGTTTTGCCTCTCTCTTTTTGAATCTAGGCTTTTGGGGAAATATGAGATGGTCTAGGTTTGTTTGGATCCGATCTATGCATAAGGAGATGTTTTGCGAGTGTTAGTGCATTAGAAGTGTGTATTGATAGGATTAAACGGGGTATTTTTTGATCTAGAGCAGTACCAATACGATCTAATCTGTGTTCTTGTGCAGTTCCGCCCCGTGCAGTACTATCGCACCTGGTGCGGTACTACCGCTCGTAGGGCGGAAGTAAAAATTTACTTCCGCAGGCGCCATGGTACTACCGCATCGTGAGCGGTACTAATTTTTTACTTCCGCTGTCGGGGCGGTAGAATTTTTTTTTACTTCCGCTCCAGCCACGGTACTACTGCTCCAACGGTACTACCGCGTCTGAAGTGGTACTAATTTTTTACTTCCGTTGTTGGGACGGTAGTAAAAAATTACTTCCTCTCCAGCCACGGTACTACCGCTCGAGCGGTACTACCGCGTCTGGAGCGGTAGTAAATTTTTACTTCCGCAAGAACATATTGGTACTTTTCTCGATCCACAACTACCTCGTTTTGTCCTGTCCATTCTCTCTTCTACATGGTTTTTGTGTCTGCTTTTATCCTTGCCTTATTTTCTTGTTTGTCCTTTGTGTTTGCGTTGTGTTCCCTAGGTGGTGGCTCTGGTTCTAGCTCTGCTCCATGTCGTACCAATCCGTCTCATGACACAAGTTCCAAGCGGCTTCGCAATCCAGATGCTCCTGAGGGCTCCAATGCTCCACCCCGCCATTTCAAGAGGATCGCATCCAAGCTCAAGAAACCAGTTGAGAACTTTGATGTCATGCCACAAGCTGAGTTTCTGGCTCGAAGGTTGATCAATCCCTACGACAAGCCATGGGAAGTGTCTAAGGCATATGACTTGTTCTGGACCAAGTAGCAGTATCTTATTCACCTGGATGTGATCAAGGGCAAGAAAAATCACTATGTTCCTGTCCAATCCATTGATCTGGAACACATGAGGAAGCACCCGCAATACTTTGGTGAGGCTTTGGAGTTGGTGCAGCAGTCGGCTATCGCAGACATCATCTCCTTCCAACTTGACTTTGATCCAGAACTCTTGGGTTAGTTCTTTGCCTCTGTTCACTTTCACTCTGATGCGGAGCGAACCATGAACTGGATGACCCATGGCGAGCAACTGACTTCCACCTGGAAGGACTTCATGGACTTGCTGCATGTTCCTGACTCCGGAGTTGATGAGCCACTTGGTCTGCGCCCTCACGGCAACCCTCACCCAGCTGGTAAGGATCAGCTCGTACCTTTCCATATTCTAAAGACCTTAAGATCTGGTGAGCAAATTCCTGTGCTCAACCCTTTCCTTGATGTCATGCACCGGATCTTCTGCAACACTCTGTTTCCTCGCATGGGAGACAAGGACAAGGTACACTCCTATCTGGTGGATATGTTGCTGCTATGTGAGAAAGGAAGAAATGAAGACATTGGCATCCTTGATGTGTCTCATGTTATGTGGTCTGAGCTTCGCACTGCTGTGTTTCATTGGAAGGTCCCCATTTATGGGTCATACTTGTTCTATCTGATTCGTGCTACTTGGGACAAGAGGTTTCCAGGTCAAGACATGTCGGAGCACATGTTTCTTCATGAGCCCATTCGTTTGCGTATGAAGGAAAAGTGGGCCAACACCACCACTAAGCCTCCGTTTTCTCGTATGGAGGTCTATGAGGATGAGATCGAAGAGGAGGATGAAAACAGTTCTGAGTCCTATGTACCTCCGTCTTCTGAGCCATCTTGGGCCAAGAAGCTCTCTCTCAAGATGAAGACTTTGTTCTGCATGCAGGCCAAGGGTCAGTATAAGGCTCACGTTGCTCAGAAGGAGAGTCGCCAGCGTGACAAGCGCATTTTGTTGAAGCTTGGAGAGAGCATCTCGAGTGGGTCTGAGAAGGACATCACCCCTGAGGCCACTTGGATGGCTAAGCAGCAGTTCCAGTGGGATGACTCTGATGCGGAGTCTGTCCCCGATGCTTTCGAGGAGTCCGATGACTGATCTTTCTGCTTGCGAGCTACCACCTAGGTGTTAGGTGTCCTCTTTGCCTTTTTGGCGTCTCGATGCTAAAGGGGGAGAGAGTGTAGGATTTGCGCGTATTTGTGTTTGCCTTTTCGTCTTGTGTTTGCCTTGTTTCGTTGAACCTTGGTTTATGTCGTTTGTGTGTGTGTGTGACCTGGAGACTTCCTCTTTCATATGGTGTGAGACATATGCTATCACTACTACTTTATTATCGTCTAGTATGATATGTAGCTTAGATTGCATTGCCTATAAAATATAGGAGGAGTGTTGATCCTAGTGTGTGTGCCCTGCAGTCCAAAGCATATCTAGAGTTTGCACACATCTAGGGGGAGCTATCCTATATTTTGTAGGTCTCGAGGTTGCATATGCTTATTTTATATCCTTATGTGCAAATCCGTGTTGTCATTAATCCACCAAAAAGGGGGAGATTGTTAGGGCATATTTCTCCCTAAGTGGTTTTGGTGATTGATGACAATGCCTTTGCGGACTAATCGTGTGCATTGAGCATTTCGGATATCTCAGGTCTAGGCACAAGACAATTCAGTGCCCCTCGGAAGCTCTCGAAGACGGTTGTTCTCTGCGTTTCTTTTCAGTGGATTTGATTCATAGGGGGTCCGCATCGGAAAGGTCTGGGTGGAATCAACACGTGCACATCTATTCCCTTGCACCACCTTTCCCTCTCTTCAATGGAGCCCCAACCTGTTTTCCTTCTCTGTGCAAAAGGAACACCTGCGAAGTGTTTGGGTTCAGTGGCCTGCGGTAGTATCGCTCCAGGGAGCGGTAGTACCGTAGGCGCCAGCGGTAGTACTGCTCCATGGAGCGGTAGTACCGCTGTCTCCGGCCCTAGCCTCTACACCTGCGGTAGTAGGCCCGGATGTAATTTTTTACTTCCGCCCTACTAAGGTAGTATCGCGATTCGCGTCTGGTACTACCATGCGGACTTTTTTCGCATAGTTTCCCTGTGCGGAGGTTGGCACGGAAGTAATTTTTTACTTCCGTGCACCTCCAGTGGTTGCCTCCGCCAATCGTGCGGTAGTACCGCACGGGCTCGCGGTAGTACCACTCCGGCGGTTCAACCGCTTGCTAACAGGCAGGGCCAGCTACTCCCGTGCTAGCGGTAGTACCGCACAAGGCTGGGGTAGTACCGCAAGCCATCGCGGTAGTACCGTGACTTTTGCGGTAGTACCGTGATGGGCGGGGCTGAGTGAGTGGATAACGGTTGGCTCTTGTCCCCCACTATAAAAGTGAGGTCTTCTTCTCCAAGAAGCTTACCTCTTCCTTCCAAAACTCCATTTTTGCTCCAAGCTCCATTCTTGTCCGATCTCTCTCCCTAGCCAATCAATCTTTTTGATTTCCTAGGGATAGGTTGAGAAGGCCCCGATCTACCCTTCCACCAAGAGAAATTTGATTCCCCCCACTAATCCCTTGTGGATCTTGTTACTCTTGGGTGTTGGAGCACCCTAGACGGTTGAGGTCACCTTGGAGCCACATTCCATTGTGGTGAAGCTTCCTGGTATCGTTGGGAACCTCCAATTCAGTTGTGGAGATTGCCCCAACCTTGTTTGTAAATGTTCGGTTGCCGCCTTCAAGGGCACCAATAGTGGAATCACGGCATCTCGCATTGTGTGAGGGCGTGAGGAGAATACGGTGGCCCTAGTGGCTTCTTAGGGAGCATTTCTTGCAAATATGCCCTAGAGGCAATAATAAATTAGTTATTATCATATTTCCTTGTTCATGATAATCGTTTATTATCCATGCTATAATTGTATTGATCGGAGACTTAGATGCATGTGTGGATACATAGACAAAACCATGTCCCTAGTATGCCTCTAATAGACTAGCTCGTTGATCAAAAGATGGTTAAGGTTTCCTAGCCATGGACATGAGATGTCATTTGGTAACGGGGTTGCATCATTAGGAGAATGATGTGATGGACAAGACCCAAACTACAAACATAGCATATGATCGTGTCAGTTTATTGCTACTGTTTTCCGCATGTCAAGTATGTGTTCCTATGACCATGAGATCATGCAACTCACAGATATCGGAAGAGTGCCTTGTGTGAATAAAACGTCGCAACGTAACTAGGTGACTATAAAGGTGCTCTAGAGGTATCTCCGATGGTGTCTGTTGAGTTGGCATGGATCGAGACTGGGATTTGTTACTCCGTGTGACGGAGAGGTATCTCAGGGCCCACTCGGTAATACAACATCACAATGAGCCTTGCAAGCAATGTGACTAATTGTTAGTTGCGGGATCTTGTATTACGGAACGAGTAAATAGACTTGCCGGTAATGAGGTAGAACTAGGTATGGAGATACCGACGATCGAATCTCGGGCAAGTAACATACCGAAGAACAAAGGGAACGTTATACGGGATTAACTGAATCCTTGACATAGAGGTTCGACCGATAAAGATCTTCGTAGAATATGTAGGAACCAATGTGTATGTCTAGGTCCCTCCATTGGTTATTGACCGTAGAGGTGTCTCGGTCATGTCTACATAGTTCTCGAACCCGCAGGGTCTGCACACTTAAGGTTCGGTGACGTTTCGATAGTGTAGAGTTATGTATGGTGGTGACCGAAGGTTGTTCGGAGTCCCGGATGAGATACCGGACGTCACGAGGAGCTCCGGAGTGGTCCAGAGGTAAAGATTCATATATAGGAAGTCCCAGTTTGGTCGCCGGAAAAGTTCCAGGCTCATCGGTAGTGTACGAGGAGTGCCGGTAGTGTACCGGGAGACCTCTGGGAGGGGTATTTCGACCCCAGAGGGTCCATGGGCTGTGGGAGAATAATAACCAGCCCTTAGTGGTCTGGTAAATCAGCCACAAGAAGGCCCATGGCGCAGGAGGAAAAGGCTAATGGAAAAAGGCCAAAAATCAGCCAATAGGGAGCAATCCTAGTCCAACTAGGATTGGAGGAAGAGTAGGATTCCTCTCCTCCTTGGCGCAGAAGGCTGGTTGGCTGCCTTGTGCGCCAGCCCCTCTTCCTCTCCTCTCCTCCAATATATACTAGTGGTATAGAGGGTTTTTGCACAGAAATTACGACCACGTGCTACCCGTTCCACCGGTGCTCCTCTAGATTGGTTTTCCGTAGTGCTTAGGCGAAGCCCTGCCGGAATTGCTCCACCACCACCATCACCGGAGCGCAGTCACGCTGCCGGTGAACTCTCTCTCCTCTCCACCTCCTCTTGCTGGATCAAGACGATGGAGATCTTCATCAAGCTGCACATGTGCTGAACGCGGAGGTGCCGTCCGTTCGGTACTAGATCGGAAGGATCGTGATCAAGGCCACGGGACGGATCGTGACGAGATCGCGGGACGGATCGTGACGAGATCGCGGGACGGATCGTGATGAGTTCACGGGACGGATCGTGATTGGATCGCGGGACACTCGGCGATTTGGGTCGCGAAGATGTTCGACTACACCAACCGCGTTTCTTAACGCTTCCCTCTAAGCGATCTACAAGGGTACATAGATCCACTCTCCCTCTCGTAGATGCTCATCACCATGGATAGGTTTGCATGGGCGTAGGAATTTTTTTGTTTCCCATGCGACGTTCCCCAACAGTGGCATCATGAGCTAGGTTGATGGTTCGATGAGATCTCGAGTAGAACACAAAAGGTTTGTGGGCGTTGATGCTTAGATTGCTTCCTCCCTTGGTTGTATTTTGGTTCAGCGGGATTGTGAGATGAAGCGGCCCGGATCAACATTACTCGTACGCTTACGAGAGACCGGTTCCCTTGACTCAACTTGTTGCCTAGATGGCTTGCGGGTGACAGTTTCTCTCACTTTAGTTGGATCGGATCCGACAAAGGCGGTCCTTGAGAAGGTTGAAAAGCAACTAGTGTATCACCGTTGTGGTTTTTGCGTAGATGAGAATTGTTCTTGCTAGATACCCGTAGCAGCCACGTAAAACATGCAACAACAATTAGAGGACGTCTAACTTGTTTTTGCAGGGTATGTTGTGATATGATATGGCCAATTACATGATGTGATATATGTGATGTATGAGATGATCATGTGATGTATAGATTATCATGACTTGCGTGTCGATGTGTACGGCAACCGGCAGGAGCCATAGGGTTCTCTTTAATTATTGTATGACCTGCGTGTCAATCATTAAGCGCTATGTAATGCTTTACTTTATCGCTATGGTGGCAATAGTAGTAGAAGCATGCAGGGCGTGATAACCCCGATGGTGACACATTGATGAAGATAAAGATGATGGAGATCATGGTGTCATGCCGGTGACGATGGAGATCATGTCGGTGCTTTCATGATGGAGATCAAAAGCACAAGATCATGGCCATATCATGTCACATATGATTTGCATGTGATGTTAATCCTTTTATGCACCTTGTTTTGCTTAGGACGACGGTAGCATTATAAGGTGATCCCTCACTTAATTTCAAGATAAATTGTGTTCTCCCCGAGTGTGCACCGTTGCGAAAGTTCATCGTGTTGAGACACCACGTGATGATCGGTTGTGATAGACTCTACGTTCACATACAACGGGTGCAAGCCAGTGTTGCACACGCAGAACACTCGGGTTAAATTTGACGAGCCTAGCATGTACAGACATGGCCTCGGAACACGAGAGACCAAAAGGTCAAACATGAGTCATATAGTAGATATGATCAACATAATGATGTTCACCATTGCAGCCACCTCAACTCACGTGATGATCAGACTTGAGTTGGTGAATTTGGATCATGTATCACTCGAATGATCGGAGGGATGTCAATTTGAGTGGGAGTTCTTAAGTAATATGATTAATTGAACTCATTATCATGAACATAGTCAAAGTGTCTTTGCAAATTATGTTGTATATTACTAGCTGACGCTGTAGCTCCCTTGTATTTTCATATGTTCCTAGAGAAATAGAATTGAAATATGATGGTAGTAATATTGTGGACTGGGTCCGTGATCTGAGGATTGTCCTCATTGCTGCACAGAAGGCTTATGTCCTTAATGCACCGCTCGGTGCGCCAACCCCTCTAGCGTTGTCTGTAGATGTTGTGAACATCTGACAGGCACGTTCTGATGACTACTTGATAGTTTAGTGCGTCATGCGTTACGGCTTAGAATTGAGGCTCCAAAACATTTTGAACGTCACGGAACATATGAGATGTTTCTAAGAGCTGAAATTAGGATCTCAGGCTCGTGCCCGTGTTGCGAGATATGAGATCTCCAAAAGATTCTTTGCCTGCAAGATGAAAGAGAAGAGCTCAATCGTTGAGCATGTACTCAGATTGTCTGGGTGCTACAATCGCTTGAATCAAGTGGGAGTTGATCTTCTAGATAAGATAGTGATTGACATAGTTCTCCAAGTCACTGTCACTGAGCTACTAGAACTTAGTGATGAACTATAAATTGCCAGGGATAGAAATAATGATTCCTGAGCTGTTCGCGATGTTTTGACACCGCGAAGGTAGAAATCAAGAAGGAGCGTCAAGAGTTGATGGTTAACCAAACCACTAGTTTCGAGAAGGGCGAGAGCAAAGAGGGAAACTTCATGGATAGAAAGTCAGTTGCTGCTCCAGTGAAGCAACCCAAAGTTGAACTCAAACCCGAGACTAAGTGCTTCTGTTATGAGGTGAGCGGTCGCTGAAGCGGAACAACCCTAGATACTTGGTAGATAAGAAGGCTGGCAACATCGACAGAAGTATATTTGATATACGAGTTATTGATGTGTACCTTGCTAGTACTCCTAGTAGCACCTGGGTATTGGATACCGGTTCGGTTGCTAAATGTCAGTAACTCGAAATAAAAGCTACGGAATAAACGGAGAACTAGCTAAGGGTGAGGTGACGATATGTGTTGGAAATGTTTCCAAGGTTGATGTGATCAACATCGCACGCTCTCTCTACCTTCAGGATTAGTGACGAACCTAAATAAATGTTATTTGGTGTTTTGCGTTGAGCATGAACATGATTACATCATGTTTATTACAATACGGTTATTCATTTAAGTTGGAGAATAATGGTTATTCTGTTTACATGAATAATACCTTCAATGGTCATGCACCCAGTGAGAATGGTTTGTTGAAATCTTGATCGTAGTAATACACATGTTCATAACATTGAGGTCAAAAGATACAAAGTTAATAATGATAGTACTACATACTTGTGGCACTGCCACTAAATGTCATATTGGTATAAAGCGCATGAAGAAACTCCATGCTGATGGATCTTTGGACTCATTCGATTTCGAATCGGTTGAGACATGCGAACCATGCCTCTTGGGCAAGATGACTAAAGGACCCCGTTGGATGGAGCGGGCAAGTGATTCATTGGAGATGATACATGTTGATGTATGCAATCCAGTGAGTCTTGTAGCGTGCAGTGGATATCATTATTTTCTTACCTTCACTGATGATTTAAGTAGATATAGTGTATATTTACTTAATGAAACACAAGTCTGAATCGTTTGAAAGGTTCAAGCAAATTCAGAGTGAACTTTAAGATCATCGTGACAAGAAGATGAAAATAAATGCGATATGATCGTGGAGGTGAATATTTGAGTTACGAGTTTGGCATACAACTTAAGACAATGTGAAATTTGTTTCACAACTAACGCCACCTAGAACACCATAGTGTGATGGTGTGTCCGAACATCATAGTCATGCTCTATTGGATATATTGCATGTTATGATGTCTCTTATCATTTTCTACTATAATTTTGGGGTTATGCATTAGAGACAACTACATTCACTTTAAATAGAGCACCATCTAAATCCGTTGAGATGACACCGTGTGAATTATGGTTTGATAGAAACCTAAGCTGTCATTTCTTAATGTTTGGGGCTGCGACACTTGTGTGGAAAATGTTTTCACCTAATGAGGTCGAACCCAAGGCGGACAAATGCATCTTCATAGAATACCTAAGAACAGTTGGGTGAACCTTCTATCTCAGATCCGAGTGCAAAGTGTTTGTTGCTAAAACTGGGTCCTTTCTCGAGAAAAGTTTCTCTCGAAAGAATTGAGTGGGAGGAAGATAGAACTTGATGAGGTTATTAAACCTTTGTTCAACCAGAGAGTAGCGCAGCGCAGAAAGATGTTTCTGTGAAGCCTACGTTAGTTGAAGAGGAAGTTAATGATGATGATCATGAAGCTTCAGGATCAAGTTACTATCGAACTTCGTAGGTCGACAAGGATGTGTACTGCTCCTGAGCGATACGGCAACCCTGTTCTGGAGGTCATGTTGTTGGACAACGATGAACCTACGAGCTATGGAGAAGCGATGATGGGCCCGGATTCTGACGAATGGTTGGAGGCCATGAAATCCGAGATAGGATCCATCTATGAAAACCAAGTATAGACTATGGTAGACTTGCTCGTTGGACAGCAGGTCGTTGAGTACAAATGGATCTTTAAAATGAAGACAAACACTGATGGTAATTGTCACCATTTGTAAAGCTCGACTTGTTGCAAAGATGTTTGTGACAAGTTCAAGGGGTTGACTGCGATGAGACTTTCTCACTCGTAGCAATGCTAAAGTCTGTTGGAATTATGTTAGCAGTTCCTGCGTTTTCAATTATGAAATCTGGCAGATGGATGTCAAAACATTGTTTCCTTAACGATTTACTTGAGGAAAGGTTGTATGTGATACAACCAGAAGGTTTTGTCAGTCCTAAGGATGCTAAAAGGTGTGCAAGCTTCGGTGATCTTCCATGGACTGAAGCAAGCATCTCGGAGTTGGAATATACGCTTTGATGAGTTGATCAAAGTTTTTGAGTTTATACAAAGTTTACGAGAAACTTGTATTTGCAGCAAAGTGAGTGGGAGCACTATAGTCGATGCAAGCTTTAACACTAATCCAGATGACTCGTAGTAGCAATCCAGATACGTATAGTGGAGCAGCCATTTGGAATAGTACCAAGTGGAGTGTGGTAGCAGTGTTTACAGTTTGACATAGAGATTTGCAAAGTACACACGGATCTGAATATCGCAGACCCGTTGACTATAAGACCTCTCTCACATGCAAAGCATGATCGAGCCCCAGAACTCGTTGGGTGTCAGATTCATAACAATGCGAATCACATGGTGATGTGAACTAGATTATTGACTCTAGTGCAAGTGGGAGACTGTTGGAAATATGCCCTAGAGGCAATAATAAATTAATTATTATCATATTTCCTTGTTCATGATAATCGTTTATTATCCATGCTATAATTGTATTGATCGGAGACTTAGATGCATGTGTGGATACATAGACAAAACCATGTCCCTAGTATGCCTCTAATAGACTAGCTCATTGATCAAAAGATGGTTAAGGTTTCCTAGCCATGGACATGAGATGTCATTTGATAACGGGGTGGCATCATTAGGAGAATTATGTGATGGACAAGATCCAAACTACAAACGTAGCATATGATCGTGTCAGTTTATTGCTACTGTTTTCCGCATGTCAAGTATGTGTTCCTATGACCATGAGATCATGCAACTCACAGATATCAGAGGAGTGCCTTGTGTGTATCAAATGTCGCAACGTAACTGGGTGACTATAAAGGTGCTCTACAGGTATCTCCGATGGTGTCTGTTGAGTTGGCATGGATCGAGACTGGGATTTGTTACTCCGTGTGACGGAGAGGTATCTCAGGGCCCACTCGGTAATACAACATCACAATGAGCCTTGCAAGCAATGTGACTAATTGTTAGTTGCGGGATATTGTATTACGGAACGAGTAAAGAGACTTGCCGGTAACGAGGTTGAACTAGGTATGGAGATACCGACGATCGAATCTCGGGCAAGTAACATACCGAAGAACAAAGGGAACGTTATACGGGATTAACTGAATCCTTGACATAAAGGTTCGACCGATAAAGATCTTCCTAGAATATGTAGGAACCAATGTGGACGTCCAGGTCCCGCCATTGGTTATTTACCGTAGAGGTGTCTCGGTCATGTCTACATAGTTCTCGAACCCGCGGGGTCTGCACACTTAAGGTTCGATGACGTTTTGGTCATGTAGAGTTATGTATGGTGGTGACCAAAGGCTGTTCGGAGTCCCGGATGAGATCCCGGAAGTCACTAGGAGCTCCGGAATGGTCCGGAGGTAAAGATTCATATATAGGAAGTCCCAGTTTGGTCGCCGGAAAAGTTTCGGGCTCATCGGTAGTGTACCGGGAGTGCCGGTAGTGTACCGGGAGACCTCCGGGAGGGGTATTTCGACCCCAGAGGGTCCATGGGATGTGGGAGAATAATAACCATCCCTTAGTGGACTGGTAAATCAGCCACAAGAAGGCCCATGGCGTAGGAGGAAAAGGCTAAAGGAAAAAGGCCAAAAATCAGCCAATAGGGAGCAATCCTAGTCCAACTAGGATTGGAGGAAGAATAGGATTCCTCTCCTCCTTGGCGCAGAAGGCTGGTTGGCTGCCTTGTGCGCCAGCCCCTCTTCCTCTCCTCTCCTCCTATATATACTAGTGGAATAGAGGGTTTTTGCACAGAAATTACGGCCACGTGCTACCCATTCCACCGGTGCTCCTCTAGATTGGTTTTCCGCAGTGCTTAGGCGAAGCCCTGCCGGAATTGCTCCACCACCACCATCACCAGAGTGCCGTCACGTTGCCGGTGAACTCTCTCTCCTCTCCACCTCCTCTTGCTGGATCAAGACGGTGGAGATCGTCATCAAGCTGCACGTGTGCTGAATGCGGAGGTGCCGTCCGTTCGGTACTAGATCGGAAGGATCGTGATCAAGGCCACGGGACGGATCGTGACGAGATCGCGGGACGGATCGTAACGAGATCGCGGGAAGGATCGTGATGAGTTCACGGGACGGATCGTGATTGGATCGCGGGACGGCTCATGATGAGATCGCGGGACACTCGGCGATTTGGGTCGCGAAGATGTTCGACTACACCAACCGCGTTTCTTAACGCTTCCTGCTTAGCGATCTACAAGGGTACGTAGATCCACTCTCCCTCTCGTAGATGCTCATCACCATGGATAGGTTTGCATGTGCATAGGAAATTTTTTGTTTCCCATGCGACGTTCCCCAACAGCATTGTGCCTCCACGCCGCTCCAATGGAGACGTACTTCCCCACAAGGGAAGGAACTTTGGTAACACATCCTCATCTCCACCGGCTCCACTTTTGGTTATCTCGCATCTTTACTTATTGCAAGCGTTTACTATGTCATATCTCGTGTTTGCTTGTGTGCGAGTAGTGGTTAGCATCATGTAGGTTGTTAACCTAGTTGCAGATCTAGCTAATTTATTTGATGCTGAACCTTAATTGTTAAAGAAAAGTAAAAGGTGTTAGTTGCCTATTCACTCCCCCCTCTAGTCAACCATATCGATCCTTTCAATGTTCTTCCCTTGCTTGTCCATTAACCGGAGTGCTGTGAAATCTTTTCATGATCCTTCCATCTTATGAAGTTTTGATTCTAATCCAACCGAAGTTTGGTCTCTCTCTTTCAATTTCTTTCCATCATATCAAATTTTTCCTCTCTTTTCTACTCAAGTGCTGCCCAGATTTCTTGTGAATTCTTCCTTGTTCCTTGTGTCATTATTCATCTCGTTGAAACCTTCAATGATCATTGGTTTCACTCGTTTGTCAGAGAAGCAATTAAGTTTACCTCTTGCTCTTTCTCTTCCCCTTCTCATTCTTAAATCTCGAGACGAGATGCTCGTGTAGTGAGGGAGAGTTGTAACAGCCCGGGACCGACGCTCCAGAAGATTCCCCTTTTATTTCCATTCTCGTCACGTGCTTCGTTTGGTTGTTGCATTCATCATCGCATCATCGCATCATCCGCATAACATCGTCACCCTTTTTTTGAAAACTCGCATCCATTAGTAGCTGTGGGTTCTCTCTGTTCGTGTCGTTGACCATTTCGAGACCAACCTCACATGTGCGCACCCGAGGCATTGATAAAATATTGTTTTTATAAGTGCGTGAAAAATATTCTCGGATTGGGTCAAAAGTTGGTGTGCGGTCTTGTTATTTTGTAGGTAGACCACGTGCCAAATTTCGTTGCATTCCGAGCCCGTTTGGTACCCGAACGATCGACCATAGCGGCACCATATCGGTTTAATTGTCGGGCGTTTTTAGTACCGTAAAACCTATCATGGGCCACCAACCTCCCTCTCTTCTCAAGCCAAGGCACTCTACACAGCCCACCTAGCCCAACCTATCCTATTCCCGCGACCAGAGCCATCCGATCTTGATCTTACAGCTCGAATCGATGCAAAAACTGCTAACCCTACCCCTAACTGCTATAAATAGATGCCCATCCCTGCCTAATCTGGCCTAATCCTAACCCCTCCTCGAAATACGCACCGGATCAACCCCCAGCCGACTCCTGCTCCCTCAGCCGCTAGGGTCCACGGAGCCCATCTTGTGGCCTGCCCGGGCCCGAACCTGCACCGCGGCCTGCAGCGCTCGCCTGCATGGCTCTTCCACCTCCTAGCGTCAGCAGCAAATCGAAGGGAGGCCCTCGATCCCGTCGTTGACCGCCTCCGTCTGCCAGTTGGGGAGACGCCATCGCCGGCGACCACCAGGTCGACCCCCATGCCCTATCTCCTCCCTTCCCTCCTTCTTCCTCCTCCCTAACCTCCCTGTCCTTCTCTCTGCCCGAGCCAGGAAGCCATGGCCGCCATCGTGTTGGAGCTCGTCGCCGTCGCCTCAAGCCTCCCCGCCACCAACCGCCGCCAGGAATGGAGCCACCCCGATCGGATCTGCCTGTTCCCACTGCTTGTCGGCCTCCCTTGGCCATCGGGAGCACTCACCTTGTGCTGCCATGGTCGTCGGCCCTTCTACTCGTGCGGGACGATGGGGACAAGCCCCGTTGACTGCCGCCCCAGCGCCGACCCAGTTGCCTAAGGCCCAGCCTTGCCAAGCCTGCTTCGCCCCCGCACGGGCTGGTCAAGGCCAAACCAAGCGCAAGCCTAGCCGCAGCACCGTCGGCCCAAGTCCACGATGGTGAGCCCTGCCCTATGCCCCGCCTTGTGCGTGTTTTAACTATCCGACACTCTGTTCATATAAAATATACCTAACATTTTGCATAATTATTCGTGGCATATTTTGTACAGTACCATATGCATGTTATATATGTTTTCAGGGTAGAAAAATCCATTGAATTTATCTGTGCATTTAGATTTGTCATTTTTGTAAGTTTGTGCGCATGTCATTTTTGCAATGATGCCCTTTTGTCCATTTTGTGTGATTTAATCCATGCATCACATGAAATAATTTTGTACATGAGATATGCCCTTTGACATGTGCACTAGCCCCTGGCCATTTTATTTGTCATGATAATCCATGTTTAGGTGTTGTTTTATTGTTGCCAACATGCCATAAAATAGTGCTGTTTTGAGGGGTCTAAATATTTCTAAGTCTGGAATCTGTAACATTCTATAGCTGTCTTGCCATGTGTTTTGTTAATGATCTATAGGTCCTTTGGGGTTGGTGTAGTGGAGTTATTTGTAGTTTTTAATGTCCTCTAGCATGTTGTTAAGTTTCATGCAAATATATGGCCCGTAGCTTATAGTTTTATTGCTGTCAATATGCCTTCGTGATAAAAACTGCTGCATATGTCCACTCTAATTTTCACTAAGTCTGAAAACTGCTTACTTCAATATGTCTTCTTGTGAGCTCATTTCCTATTGATCCATGCTTCTAAACAACTTGGTATTAATAGATGAATTGTTGAGCATCATGTAGGCTTCTCCACCATATCCTTGTTGTGTATTTTAGGTGGCTTTAGCTTGTTGATGTTGGGGAACGTTGCATCGGAAACAAAAAAAAATCCTACGCACACGCAAGATCTATCCATGGTGACGAGCATCTACGAGAGGGAGAGTGAATCTACATACCCTTGTAGATCGCTAAGCAGGAAGCGTTAAGAAACGCGGTTGGTGTAGTCGAATGTCTTCGCGATCCAAATCGCCGAGCGTCCCGCGATCTCATCACGATCCGTCCCGCGATGCAATCACGATCCGTCCCGTGAGCTCATCACGATCCGTCCCGTAATCTCATCACGATCGGTCCCGCGATCTCGTCACGATCTGTCTCGCAATCTTAATCACGGTCCTTCCGATCTAGCGCCGAACGGACGACACCTCCGCGTTCAGCACACGTACAGCTTGATGACGATCTCCGCCTTCTTGATCCAGCAAGAGGGAGTGGAGAGGTACAAGAGTTCTCCGACAGCGTGACGGCGCTGCGGTGATGGTGGTGGAGCTATTCCGGCAGGGCTTCGCCTAAGCACCGCAGAAAACCGATCTAGAGGAGAAACTATGCACTAGAGGAACGGTAGCACGTGGCTGAAAATTCTGTGCCAAAACCCTAAAATCCTCTAGTATATATAGGAGGAGAGGAGGAGGAGTCTTGGCTGCCAAAAATCCATCCCTTGGGTCGACCAAAGTGGGGAGGAGAGGGGGACTCCTCCTCCAATCCTAGTAGGACTAGGATTCCTCCTTTTTTTGGCTTTTTCCACCTTTTTCCCTTTGCTCTTTTTCTCCCAGCCGCACGGGCCTTGTGTGGGACTTCCACCAGCCCACAAAAGGCTGGTATTTACTCTCCCACAGCCCATGAAGCCTCTTGGGTCGAAATACCCCTCCTGATGGTCTCCCGGTACACTACCGGCACTCTCGGTACATTACCGATTAGCCCGAAACTTTTCCGGCGACCAAAATGGGACTTCCTATATATCAATCTTTACCTCCGGACCATTCAGAAGCTCGTCGTGATGTCCGGGATCTCATCCGGGACTCCGAACAACCTTCGGTCACCACCATACATAACTCTATACTACCGAAACGTCACCGAACCTTAAGTGTGCAGACCCTGCGGGTTCGAGAACTATGTAGACATGATCGAGACACCTCTACGGTCAATAACCAATAGCGGGCCCTGGATGACCATATTGGTTCCTACATATTCTACAAAGATCTTGACCGATCGAACCTCTATGTCAAGGATTCAATCAATCCTGTATAACGTTCCCTTTGTTCTTCGGTATGTTACTTGCCCGAGATTCGATCATCGGTATCTCCATACCTAGTTCAACCTCATTACCGGAAAGTCTCTTTACACATTCTTTAATACAAGATCCCGTGGCTAACATTTAGTCACATTGCTTGCAAGGCTTGTTGTGATGTTGTATTACCGAGTGGGCCCTGAGATACCTCTCCGTCAAACGGAGTAACAAATTCCAGTCTTGATCCATGCCAACCCAACAGACACCCTCAGAGATACCTGTAGAGCACCTTTATAGTCACCCAGTTATATTGCGATGTTTGATACACATAAGGCACTCCTCTGATGTCTGTGAGTTGCATGATCTCATGGTCATAGGAACATATACTTGACATGCAGAAAACAGTAGCAATAAACTGACACGATCATATGCTATGTTTGTAGTTTGGGTCTTGTCCATCACATCATTCTCCTAATGATGTGATCCCATTATCAAATGACATCTCATGTCCATGGCTAGGAAACCTTAACCATCTTTTGATCAACGAGCTAGTCTACTAGAGGCATACTAGGGACATGGTGTTGTCTATGTATCCACACATGTATCTGAGTCTCCGATCAATACAATTATAGCATGGATAATAAACGATTATCATGAACAAGGAAATATGATAATAACTAATTTATTATTCCCTCTAGGGCATATTTCCAACAGTTGATTTGTGGGTTGCAAAATGTCATGTTGCTGTTTTTGGGCAGATTATACCCAAACTTGTGTTGGTTGTTGTGGTTGAACCGTAGCTCCGTTTTGGACATACCATATATGAAAATTGCTTAGAATTTTATGTAGTATAGTAATATCATGTTGCACACATGTTTTGAAGTGCTTTTGGTTGTCATTTCTATGCATTTTGCATTCACGTCATGTTCATCTTGTGCGTGTCATAATTTTTAGTCCGTAGCTCCGTTTGAGATGTTCCATATATGTAAATCGGCTAGAATGACATGTAAAATTGCATGGTATACCTTATATTGTTGTTTAACATCTATAAAACATGCTTAGGGCATATATGGACCAAAATCATAATATGCATATGGGGTCATTTCGGAAATGCTATAAGTTGTTTCCAACCTCGTTTAAGATGCTTAGATAGATAGTTTACTTGTGCTTCACTTCTTGCCATGTTTAACAACATTAAATATTGTCGTGTATCTAAATGATAGAGAACTAAATAATCGGTCGTGGAGTTTCGTCAATATGCAACTCATTGCATATTGAGCTTCATGTTAATGTGTAGTGGTTGTTTGATGTGATTGACATGCCTTGCATATTTAAACCCGACATGCATCATATTTGTTTGCGCATCATGTCATGTATATGTTGAGGTGCTATCGCGTGTTGATTTTTGTCTTTGGATTGTTCCTTCTCGATAGGGTTCCGAAAGCGTTCGGAGTGTGAGGTTTCGTTCGACTACGTTGGCTCGTCTTCTTCATGGACTCATTCTTCTTACAAGCGGGATCTCAGACAAGATGACACATTTCCCTAGATACCACTACTATCATTGCTATGCTATGCTAGATGTTTCGATTCCATCACTATGTCTCGCTACCTACCACTTGTTTGTCAAGCCTCCCAATATTGCCATGATAAGCCTCTAACCCTTCCACATCCCAGCAAACATTTGCTTGGCTATGTTACCGCTTGCTCAACCCTTCTTATGGTGTTTCTAGCTTCAGGTGCAAATGCTTCCATGTGACAACATGGAAATTCTTTTGTTATCACAATATTATTGCTATTTATTTTAATGCACATATATACTTGGTAAAAGGTGGAAGGCTTGGCCTTTTGCTCAGTGTTTTGTTCCATCTTTGCCGCCCTAGTTACTTGTGTACCGGTGTTATGTTCCATATTGAGCGCTCCTAACATGCTCGGGGTTGTTATGGGGACCCCCTTGATTTTTGTTTTAGGTTAAAGCTTGTCTGGCAAGGCCCAACACTGGTACTACATTTGCCTAATAACTAATAAAATGCATATGGACCCGCCGGCACCCGCAAATAATTAATCAACAACCCGAACCAGTGCTCCTCATGAGTGTTGGTCCAAACTAGAGCAACTTGCAGAGCCACCTCGGGGCAACTCGAGGGATTTTTATCACGCCACCATACGTACTGCTCATCTGGTAGTGCCTCAAGATGGAGATACACGCGGCTCCTATTGGGATCTGGCCTGACGGGCGACCTTGCTGGATTTGTTTTACCCTTCTCGAACGTCTTGAGTGAGGAATTCCGAAAAATACTTCAGGCTATCTCGAGGTTGCGGTTTTCCTATGGAATTTCCTAAGAAATCACAGGATTCATGGTCGAGGTTATTCCCGCTGTGTGTGGTTAATTTGTGATGGATGAGTTGGAGCACCCCTGCAGGGTTAAATCTTTCGGAAAGCCATGCCCGCGGTTATGTGGCAACTTGGAAACTTTGTTGAACACCCGGTCATAGTAAACTTGAAGTAAACTCAAATAAAATACATCAACTATGTGCTTAATCGTGACTGTCTCTTCTCATGAGTCCTTATCCGAGAGAGAACACGGTGGGGTTACGTTTGACGTAAGTTGGTGTTCAGGATCAGTTAGTGATCATTACTAGTTCACGTCCATTATGCGTAGACCACCATACTTTACTTTCTCTATTCGTAAGTTAGTCGCTCAAACAAATGCTTAGTTGCTTTCTGCACCCTCACCACTTAACCATACCTCACCCATTAAGCTTTAATAGTCTTGATACCCTTGGAAATGAGATTGTTGAGTCCCTCTGGCTCATAGATTACTACATAACAATTGCAGGTACAGGTAATGCGTTGCTTTGACGTGAGCGTGATGCTTGTTTTGATTTCGCGTTCTTCTTCATCGATCTAGGATGGGTTCCAAGCGGCAGCCTAGGATAGCAAGGATGGATGCCATTTTATCGTTTGATTTCGTCCGTAGTCGGACCCTGCTCTTATGTATGATGTTTGAATATGTTGTTGTATTTATGTGATCTTGTTGTATCTTGTGGCGAGTGTAAGCCAATTCCATATAGTCATCTCTTCTATACATGTACTTGTAATGATATTCATTCTTGCGAAACGACGAGATGTGCTTCTATCCTTGTCGAGGCCCTCGTGCCAAAATGAGGATAGGATTGCATCTTGGGTGTTACATTGCGAGAGGGGGTAATCATAAGTGTGTTGCTTGTTCAGAACAACACCTTAGCACCGGTCCACCCACATATTAAATTATCAAAGTAACGAACGCAAATCAACTCAACATGATGAACATGACTAGACGGAAATTCCCATGTGTCATTTGGAGCGCATGCTTCATATAAGAGTACTTTAAGTCATGTCATTTTCTAGAAAAAAGTATTGGGCTACCTTGTTGCATACTTGTTAGTTTGCCTACTCGTCACTTGTTATGAATTATCTTGCTAAAAAACATCTATCACTGTTACTCACAACACTTGTAGAGAATATCTTGCTGAAAACTACTTATCATATCCTTCTGCTCCTCGTTGGGTTCGACACTCTTACTTATCAAAAGGACTACGATTGACCCCCTATACTTGTGGGTCATCAGTATGCAGTAATAGTTTTCTACGTTGATCTTTCATACACTTATATCTCTAGTGCTTCTGTTGCATGGCAATACCTACTCCTCGCATTGATATATATATTGATGGGCATCTCTATAGCCCACTAATAAACCTAATTGATGCAAGACATTCTTTTCCACGTTGACTCCTTTGATATCTACCACCATATTCTATTCCACCCATATGCTATATCCAAGGTTCACGCTCATGTATTGTGTGAAGTTGAGAATGTTGAAGCGTGTTAGAAGTACGATCCAATTGCCTGGTTTGGCATTGGGGTGCTCATGATTTATACATATGCGATGAAAACGGAGTCATGCCATGCTTGATATTATAAAATAAGTAGGGAATAACATTCTTTAGGGATCGTATATTTTGAAAAGTAATGATTATGTTATTTATGTCTATAGATATTATTATGTTGATATCAATTAGTTCATCGTTTCTCAATGATCATACTAAAACGAGATTACATGTTTGGTAGCATGTCACATCAAAAATTCTATTTCTGTCATTTACCTACTCGAGGACGAGTAGGAATTAAGCTTGCAGATGTTGATATGTCTCCAATGTATCTATAATTTTTTATTGTTCCATGCTATTATATTATGAAGGGGAGCCTTGGCGCGGTGGTAAAGCTGTTGCCTTGTGACTATGAGGTCACGGGTTCAAGTCCTAGAAATAGCCCTTTACAGAAATGTAGGGAAAGACTACGTACAATAGACCCAAAATGGCCTGACCCTTCCTCGGACCATGCGCAAGCGGGAGCTACATGCACCGGGCTGTCCATGCTATTATATTATCAATCTAGGATAGTGTATATGCAATTATATGCTATTTTTTTTATCATTTTTGGTACTAACCTATTAACCTAGTGCCAAGTGTTAGATGTTGTTTTCTGCATGTTTTTGGTTTTTCAGGAAATCTGTACCAAATGAAGTCCAAACGCTACGAAACTTTTTGGCAATTTTTTTGACAAAAGAGACTCGGGAAGCTTCGGGAGGTGTTAGGAAGCCTCACAAGGAGGCCAGAAGACACCTCATCGTATCCAGGAGTAGGTGCGCTGACTTGCCTTGTGGGGCCCTCGTGGCTCCTCCTGGCCTAATTCCACTTCTATAAATTCTCAAATATTGGGAAGAGAGCCACCTGGAACACCTTTTCCACCTTTGCAAGCTTCTGTTCTGACGGGAGGCCATCTGGAGACCTTTTCTGGTGATCCGTCAGACGGGGAATCGACCACGTAGGCCATCTACATCAACCTTGATGCCTCCATGATGATGCATGAGTAGTCCATCATAGACCTACGGGTCCATAGCTAGTACCTAGAGGTCTTCTTCTCTCTCTTTGATCTTCAATACAAAATTCATCGCGATCCTCACGATGATATATTTGATATAATCTTCTTTTGTGGTGTGTTTGTTGGGATCCGACGAATTGTGGGTTTATGATCAACGTATTCATGAAAATTTATTGAGTATAGTGAGAATTTCAATAGGCATGATCTTATAGATTCATATTTCCCTTTGATCTATCGATTTGGTTTGGCCAACTAGATTGGTTTATCTTCAGTGGGAGTGTTGTGTTGTAGTGAGTTCAATATTGCGGTGGTCTATCCTTGTGATAGAAGGGGTCAAGACACGTATTTGTATTTTTGTCATTAAGGATATAACAATGAGGTCTGAACATAATGCTTGTCTTACTTTGTCTACATCTTGTCATCTTGATCCAGGCATTACTTCGTTTGTTATGAACTTAATACCATAGATGCATGCTGGATAGCGGTCGATTGGTGAAGTAATAGTAGTAGACGTAGAATCATTTCGGTCTACTTGTTTATGGATGTGATGCATATATGCATGTTCATTGTCGTGGATAACATATCATAACTATGCGATTTTCTATCAATTTCCCAACACTAACTTTTCTACCCACGGTATGCTACTTTCGAGAGAGAAGCCACTAGCGAACACTATGGACTTGGGTCTACTTAAAAGATAAAAAGCTAAAAATCCTCAATTACATTGTTGCACTTTATTTAGTTTTATTTTATTTTGATTTTACAATATCTATTCTATCAAGATTTAATCCTTGCAAGTGATGAGTTCAAGGGGCTTGACAACCCTCTTGACTGCATTGGGTGCAAGTGTTTGGTTTTGTGTGTGTAGGTGTTGTTTAAGGGAATTTGCGTTAGTTCTCCTATTGGTTCGATAACTCTGGTTCTCACTGAGGGAAATATTTATGTCTACTATACTGCATCTCCCCTCTTCAAGGAAAATCCCAACGTATCTCACAAGTAGCAGTGATCCCTCCACCCAATCCCCTGAAATCCCTCACATTCCTTTGCACATAAAAATAGTGTTTGGAAGGTGGGAATTGTCTTTGTATTGTTGGATAATCAAAATAAAAATGTGATCTTTGTAAATCATCACATCAACAACATAATTTTGCATGACTTGGTACCACATCATAACAACAACACTTCATCACAACAACAATATAGTTTTGCATGAATTAATTTCATAAGAATATAATTTTGCAGATCATCACATCAACAACATAATTCCGCATCAAATGTGTATTTGCACTCAACAATGGTATATATGATGTGCACAACCGCAATTAGTGGATACCGTTTTAGTTCAAAGTAAGAAGAAGAATTTCTCTAACACATCTAATGATCCTGGTCAGGTACATTGGACAACAAATACCATCTCTCAAACCGGATGACATATTCACATTTTACTCTAAATTCAATAAAGGAAGACAACATATTTCTAATCAAAGCTTTAAGTGCATCTTAGAATAGAAGTTGTAGATCAAAGCTATCCCCAAGCAAGCAGATTAGCAAAAGCAATATAGTAACGATATTATACAAGGCCATCAAATAATCATGTTCTTCATCCAATGCACCTTACAACCTACAATTTCACGTCGAGTGCACAACCATCTTAGACTACAAGTTGCAGACCAAATCTTGTAAACTTGTAAGGTGTCCAGTAAACACTCACGTCTTCATAGCCCCAAGCAAGAATATTAGCAAGAACTACGGCCAAGAAAGCACACCAATGATTGGAGCAAGGAGTGAAACATTAGACAAAGGAGAGGGGACGGATGAGGTAGAACTAGTCCTAACCGGTGAAAATGCCAGGTTGCTGGAAGGATCTGGATGTCGGAAGCGGCAGGGGATGAGGCAGCGTATACATCAGCGATAATGGCATGGATGGCGACGGCAGCAAGAGCCAAGATGCCTCGGGATCTGAGGCATGACTGATGGATGCTCTAGCTCGCGTTGGATGGAGTCGATAAAGAAGGCAAGCTGACGACGAACATCTTGACGGAGGGCAGAAAGGCGGGGGACGAAGGAGGAGGCATCGTCATGGTCAGGGTAGAAATTTCGCGAGGGCAAGCTTGCATCTCCTATCACACGGGGGTTGGTGGTTTCGGCGTGTAATTTTGGGGATGGGCTGGCCCAATACCGAGGTACCGAATCGGCTTGTGGGCAATCTACTCTCTAGAATACTCTTTGAAACAAGGAAATGCGCTACTACCAAATGAGGCCTAATGATTATTCTAGAGAGCAGATTGGGTGGGGTTGTGTTGTTTCCATCATATAAATAGCATTTTTTTGGTTGTTAAACTCGGACACTAATGAAGAAAACCACCACATGTGCATGCATCGACTGCATCTATGATTAGACATTGGTCCACTCGGGCCTGCATTATAGTCTCAAAGCACTTACCAACACATTGAAAAACGCTTGGGCTAGCAATACTGAAGCAAATAAGAAGATTTTGGGATGTGCGTCCAGCTTGCAATGCGTGAGAATGAGAAATCTAGATGCATGGAGCACTCCTAGCTTATTTCGAGATTGGCAAGCAGTCCATAATGACCTCATCATAAGGCTCAACTGTACCTCATGAAGTCGGCGATGTGGTGTAATATATGGATGTTATTTTTTGAAAAAGGATGACGTTCTTTGCACATTACTTGTGGGGATAGTGGTCGTGTGCGTTAGCTTGGCAGTGCTCTCCCAAGTTTATCATGTTTTTTCTTCCATTATATTTGTCTTTTGTTTGGGGTAATCTATTTGATGCTTACATTGTAAGGTTTACACTACACTTACCCTGTCAATAACTACCAAATCTTGAGTACGAAATAGATAAACAAACTTTATAGGTGTAGCACATTTGAGTAATCTATCTATCTATCTATCAACTATGGGAATCCCTAATAAACCTTGTTCCATGCTTAGGGTGTGGGATAAACAACCAAACACGCGGTGGGGCACGCGATGGGCCTGGTCTATTTCACGGCTCAGCCAAATTTCTTTATTCTTTCATTTCTCTTTGTTTTCTTCAGATTCTTCTTTTCTTGGTTTTTTCCTATATTTTTATATTTTTTTATTATTTTCTTTTTATTCACTTTTTCTGAATTTCTTTCTTTTTCCCTTGTGATCTATCCAAAATTATGTAAAGTTAACTGAATATTGTACATGAATTTTTTTGTATATATACAATTAAATATGTGATGGACTTTTATAAAATAATTATAAAATGAATAACACATGGGTTTAACTGTATACATGAACATATTTTAAATAAGTGATGAGCATATATATATATATATATATATATATATATATATTTGTTTAAAAATATATAGATAACTCAAAATTTAGTGCATGAATTCTTGTTTTGATAAAAAACACTTTACACTCCCTCTGTCCCACAACGTAAGACATTTTTGCAGCTACAGAGGATTATTTATTTATTTTGAGATGAATAAACACACTTTATATATCGGATGAACTTTTCCTGAGATGCACGAACATTTGTGTCCGGGCAGGTTTTAAACTTCTTTGGGAAGGCCCATTTATGTATGGGCCGACTTAAACAAAGCAGAGCTTTTTGTTGGGCTAGCAAGACCACGACTTGTTTGGGCTTGTTTCTCAGGAACGGCTTCTGGCTCGCACACGACCACCGACGTGGCCTTTCTGCCCCGTCTGCAAATAGCGCACGCGCATAGGCAGCCGATCAACACCGCAAGTAGGCCACCGGCGACCGCTCCACCAACGACCGCGGCGACAGCACTCTTCCTCTTGGACTCCCTTTCGTGAAGCTGCTTCTGTGGGATCGGCGGGTTGGCCCCGGCGAGGTTGTTGCTGCCGTACGTCTGGAGCTTGAACACCTCGACGCCGTTGAGTATCGCGTCGTAGTACTCCGGCCTGCTGCTGAGGTCCGGGTGCAGCGCGACCCACATGTCCGTCTGGCCGGAGCCCGTCGTGACGACGAGGTAGTCGGTGTACACCGGAACCCCGATCCCTCCGCTCCACGCGATGACGTCCATCTGCTCCTGCGCCGTCTGGTTGTTGATGTAGATGTAGAAGGAGCGCTGGTTCACCTTGGTGATCGGGTACTGGACCTCGCAGAAGTGGAACCTCAGGAGGTAGTAGAACCCCGCGTCCACGGGCAGGATCCAGGTGAGGTTGTAGTTCAGGTTGATCTGCGCGTTCGGGCCCATGGACCTCGCCGACGCGTACACGCCCTCCGGCGCGATGTGCGGCGGCACGGACGGCGGGTATTGAATGCTGACGTCGCTGTCTTTCTCGAAAGAGACCCTGACGGCCGCGCCGAATATGTAAGGGACGTCGGTGTCCCAGGTGCGGTAGAAGCGGCCGGAGTCTTCAGCCGGCGAGACGGCCGTTCCGCCGACGTTGAGACGGTACATGGTCTGGAAGGCCGTGTCAGCGCGGATGGGCATCGGGTCCGGGCGCCCCCCGTTGGCGAAGGTCGGCACCGGCGCCGTGAACACGTCCGGCGTGGGCACGATCTCGATGCCGTTCACGAACGCGTAGTGTGAGGAGGCGCCGGAGGACGGGGCGAAGGTAACTTCCAGCCTCCCGCTTGAGTTGACGTTGACGGAGAACTCGCGGACGAGGTAGGCGGCGTCAAGCGCGAGGGCGGCCTGGGACGCGTTGAGGTCACGCAGCAGCGTGACGCCGCCGGCCGTGACGCCGAAGAGGGCGCCCGAGGCGTTGCGGCTGCCGTAGTCGGCCGGGTAGAAGTAGAAGCGGAGGAACACGCGGCCGGGGCGGAGGGGGAAGGTGTACGTGTGGCTCGACGCGAACACGCGCGCCGTCACGTAAGGCACGGAGGAAGGCAGGGAGGGGTGCTGGTACGACGCACGGGCCGCGACGCCGGCGTTCGTCGATGGCAAGAACTTGGACGCGGAGTCACCGTCCCACGCACGGCCGTCGGAGTCGGTGGCCGAGGCGGACGCGCCGCAGCTCAGGCGGACCTGCCCGGCAGAGTCGGTGGAATTGTTTCCGCCGCCGTCCGCGGCGGCAAGGGACACGATTGCTAGCAGCAAGAGACATGGAAGCACAGTAAAGCTGGCCATGGCCACGGGACTACTAGCTCGTAGGAAAGCTAGTGTAGTGGTGGTTGCCTGGTTGGCCCGTGATGTTGCGCGCGCCTCAGTTCGAATCACGATTGTTTGACATGTATGGGCTGTGTAGAGCGTGGTGGTGGCGGGAGGCGATATTTATGGGTTGTGGAGCACAAACGATTTCTGTCACTGTCTAGTGTCTACTGCCCTGCTGAACACGGTGTAATAATGGTATCATGCATTTTTACCCGCGAATAACACACTGAAAATGCACCAAGGCCTCTGCTTCCTCGCACAAGTGGAGCTGGAGGAGAGGAGAAAAACGACCCGATTGATCGGCTGGATACGTGTTCGGCCTTGGTGGATCCAAGCTGGCTGGCGGCCTATTTCTCCAACGCGCTATGCCAATGGCACGCACCGATAGCAACCAGCTCCGGACGCGAACCAACCACCGACCGACGCCCGCTGGCAGGGGGCTCTCGTCGAATGGTGAAAGTCGTCTCCCATCCTCGACGAAAACAACAGCTAACCCGCCGCCCCGTAGTCACCGTGTCAATTTACCTCCTGGATAACGCACTACAAGATTCGGTTAACCAGTTACTTACAGGGCATTTCCAGCGCTTCAAAACGCACTTCTATCATGGTCGCCGAGCTTGACTGCTCTGCTCTAGTGCTCCTAGTGTTCAACGTCTGAAGCCACGTCGGGGGGTTTTGCTTGCCGACTTCGATCACCATCACTTCGATCACCATCACCATCACTTAATTTACCGGTAAAGAAATGCTTTGCTAAGAGCATGTCCAACGGCAGCGTTAAAAACTGTTTTGCCGCGCGTTGTCGCTAAAATGCACAACGCATGTCGTTCCAGCACACAAAAACTACAGCGCGCACGACTCTCGCACAAACAACATATTCATTCGAAACACAAACAAAAAGATTAAAGACAAACAAAATAAATCAATAATAAATAGTTTAATTTCGTTATTATAACTTAAACAAATAGTTTATCGTTCAATACAACAAATAGTTTAATATAACACAACAAATAGTTCAACAATACAACATCGAACGCACAAATCATGATGATCCTTGTCGCCCATTTCATGCCGGCCACTCTTCAATGAGATCCTTCTGAAGATCATTATGCGCTGCGGGACGACGAATGGCATGATAGGAGACAACAAAACGGACCATCCTTTCAACCCTCCGTCGCACTCGCACAGGATGTCCCAAGAGCTCATACTGAGAGTAGTCTATATCTTGGCCACGCTCATTCTCGATAATCATGTTATGCATGATCACACAAGTGTGCATGATGTACCAAAGGATTTTTTTTATCCCAAAATCTAACCGGTCCTCTCACAATAGCAAATTGGGCTTGCAGAATCCCAAAAGCTCTTTCCATATCTTTTCTAGCCGCCGCATGAGCATTGTGGAAGTCAAGATTTTTCTTACCTTACGGTTTTTTCAACGGCTTCACAAACGTTTGCCACTTTGGGTAGATGTCATCCGTAAGATAATAGCCAAAGTTGTATGTACGGTCATTTGCTACAAACTGCACCGGTGGCAAATCACCATTTGCAATCTTATTGATGAGTGGTGACCGGTTGACAACATTGATGTCATTCAAAGATCCAGGCATTCCAAAGATCTAGGCCGCGCGCTGTTCGTCGGAGGACCGACACGCGCGAGGGGTGGTGGTGACTAGGGGGAGGCGAAGGAAGCCACCGCGGCGCGGGGATAGGCCGGGGAAGCGTCGGAACGGTCACCGGGTGGCGCGGGCGGCGGCGGCAGCGCGGAAGGATGGGAGTGGTGGAGTTGCGTCACGAGCGCTCGAGAGTCTAGCGCGTAGGAGCGGGCGCAGCAAATAAGCGGCATGCGATGATGTTTCGGCCCGTGCGCTGAACTCGATTTGCCACGCGCACGATTTTTGCGCGTCCGCTGAAGCGTGCGAAGCGCACACGCAAAAACAACTCTTTTTTCAGCGCGGTGCTTGTTTAGCATGGTTGTTGAAGATGCTCTAAATTTAGAGATGCTCTTGTTTGTCATCTTTTGGATTCTCACGATTTGGAAAAGATAAGAAGGGTACAAATGCAAGAATCTATTAGAAACACACGCGTCAAACATAGAATTGGAAAACACATTGACCTTTACAAATTTGAGTCTTTCGATCAGAGGGATAGGAAAAAGGGTCAAAAAATCCTAACTAACATGGTCAAGAAGGAATCAAACTGTATTTTCTTTCTAGAGGGAAACTTCCGATCTATTTATCTTTAATCATGGCAGTACAACGAACACTAGAAATTATAAAAAACACATCCAAATTTGTAGACCAGTTAGCGACGATTACAAGCGCTAAAACGAGCTGAAGTCACGTCGCTGTCATTGCTCCTTCCCCGCTGGAGCTGGACAAAACTTGTTGTGGTAGACAGTCGCAAAGTCATAGTGTTAAGATCCCATAAAACCAGCGCACCAGAACAAGAACCGATGTTGTTGAAGACTAGTGTAGATCGGAAGGATCCAATCTAAAAACACATGAACGTAGACAAACTACAACCAGCTTCGGGCAAATCCACCAAGGAGATATCCGCCAGAGATACACCTCCACAAGACCACCAACAATATTAGACGCACTACTAGGACGGGGGTTGGGCGGAGAGAACTTTATTCCATCTTGAAGGAGTCGCCACCGTTTCGTCTTCCTGAGCAAGACACAAACCCTGACAAAACTTGAATAAATAAATAAAAACAAAGCCCTCCCACCGGCAAGGATCGGGATCCACCGACCCGCCATTGCCCTAAAGCCACCTAAGACGAGGTGGACCGGTGACAGCGTCGGTAGGAGGCAGAGAAACCATAGATTTGTTTGGGGAGGAGGCAGCTGCGGCGGGTGTGTTTGTATGCCTTGATATTTGGTATTTTCCAGAAGCCAATCAACCAAACTGTATTAAAAAGGTAGAATTAACATTTTCCTACTCCTATGTTTTTTCTCCACTTTTCTATTGAACAAAAGAGACCCTTAGTTGTACCATACTTCATGACTAACTTTTTTTTTCAAAAGGAGCTTCCTCTCTTATTTTAATGAAACCATCATATCTTATCCGGCAAGCTACCAAAAGAAAGCAACAGATAGCAGATACCTAGAGCAAATAACGAACTCATGCGTTTGGGCATCCACGAACCAGATCCTCAACAACACGTACACACATTGCCTATTAACAGGCAGTAATTATAAGTTTTAAGCAGAGATTGCCTATTAACAATCCTACCAAAGGTTCAACACACAATAAAAGGAACTTCAACACATCGGGGTGTTGTGGCAGACCGAGCATGACGAGACAACACCACAATCACCCCATGATCATGTTCATCTCTATCCACCAGTCACACACCGGTTTAAGACTTCATTCGCAATCATTTTGAGCATTTTTACCCCCGCCATAGTGAGTCCTGACTTTCCAGGTTTTTGGCAAAAGCACCCAGTCGTTGAGCCATCGAGCAATCATATGCAACACATGGATCAATAATCTTTCTGTTTTCAAACACAATACTATTCCTCAATTTCCATATTGTCTCGAACAAAGCATAAACTCCAAATATTATCCATTGTCTCTTCAATTTGTTGGATGTTATTAGATACATCCAACAAATTGAAGACACATTTGAAAATGTTCCAAGGCATCCTCTAAATAGAACATTGCATGGAAAATATGGCCAATTGCCTCATCTCTTCTACAAAAGGGACACATTTTGTTACCAACCAACCCACCCACACGAATATCTTAATTCTAGACATCAATTTAACCCTCCATAGAAATCTACAAGGGGACATAACCCCATTTAAACCTTATTTCTATAGTAAAAATTTACTAAGTATATACCATTTTAAACATATGCTACACAATCTAGGAAATTGCATTCGGAAGCTTATATACAAACCACACGTCTTCCCAAATAGCACATTTTTCTCATTTTCCACATTAAACTTATAGAGAGAAAGAAATAATCTTTATGTTGGAGAAAACCACCCCAAAATTGTGAATCCACTTGTTGAGACGTACCCAATGAAGCATTTACTTTCAGATATTTGTTAACCAGGATGCTTGCCATAAACCCTCAGAATTATGAATCATCCACTGCCATTTGCATAATTATTCTTCGTTCATCAAATTTGGGTTTTGTATTCACAAGCCCCCAAGGTCTTTCAGTCCACAGACCTCTGCACATCTAAATAAATTGCTTTTTTTAGCTTCCTCCTCTAAAGGAATCCATTCGTTTATTAACACCGACAAGCTCGTGGGTGACCCAGTCGGCTTAGGCGGAGCCAACCGAGGCGGGGGTGTCGTGGACATGTGTGTCCCATCTGCAAGGATGGGGCTGCATGCATGTGCATGCGCGTTACCCATGGGACAGCTTGGAGCGTCCGAATCATCCACAAGCTCTGGGCGAGCACCACGACGAGTACATACACCACAGTTAGGTGACAAAAGAGGTGAGTATGCAATATCTTCAAATTGCCATGACAAAAAATTGGTGGGATGCAAGGATTGTGGTATGTTAGATGTTATCAAATTACCGGAAAAAGAAAAGGAGTTCTCATCAACGATGACATCACGAGAGATGTAGACCCTATTAGTCGGTACACAAAAGCACTTATATCTTTATGGAGTGAACTATATCCAAGGAAAACACACTCATTCGAGTGGAACTCAAGCTTACAACTATTGTTGAGGCGGAGATGTGGCCAGGTACACCTAAACACCTTAAGAAAAGTGTGGTCAAGAACTTTGTTAAGGAGGACTTCAAGAAGAGTTCCCAAATTGAGCACACATGTACAAAGACGATTAATAAGAAAACAAGCCATAAAAAAGGCATCATCCCAAAAATGAAAGGGAACTGAAGCATGAGTTAGCAGCACTGTTTGAACAACATGACGATGTTTTCAATCAGCAATACCGTTTTGCTGATGTGTATGAAGGTAAGACACACGAGATAAATCTCAAGCTTCCAAAAAAAGTGTTGATGTTGTGATATCCCCCCTAGATACCACGGGATAAAGCCATGTAATGACTGCTTGAGAAGTCGTTCAACATGTGATTGAAACTGAATGAATATATCAAACCATCAGATTTGTGCTTAAGAAGATAAAGCCATCTAGTAGACTGTAAGCCTCAATGAAACGGACGTAATAGTTATGACCACTAATAAAAGTCTAGGCAGGGTCCCATACATCTGAAAACACAATCTCTAGAAAATTGTTTACAACTCGACTCAACAAAGAAACATAAGTATGACTCTTCCCTTGTTGATTGGAATCACACACTGCTATTTCTTTATTACTAGAAACCATGGAAGATCATGAGGATGAATATCATGACAAACTACCGTGGTAGCCAGATGCCCAAGACAGGAATGCCACAAGGATGACAAAACACGAACCCCACTTAAGACTTGAGACAAGTGTGGCACATGCAGAGAGTAAAGACCACATGATAGCAACCTCTAAGGAGTACGTCATGTGTGTCTTGGTCCTTAATAAAAAATTAGAAAAGTGGAATTCAATAGAGACATTATTATCATGCGTAAGTCAAGGAACATACAAGAGATAAAAGGTGACAATTGGAACTCATAGAACATTATAAAGTTGAAGTTGACGAGATGTAGATGTGAGAAGTGAGGATTGACTGATAAGAGGCATATGCATACCTAACCCATCTGTTGAACCTTCTCATGGCCCTAGTAGGGCTCATATGCACGAAGCTTGTTGAGATCGCTCGTTAGATAGTATGCATTACCGATGTCCATGTACCATACGGGATCAACCGGGTAGGAAGGGGTGTGCCCTTGTGTCACCATGCTTTAACAGATTTGGTTGTGAAAACTGTTGGTCTTGGATCATCGGTGTCATCAGTTCACCCAAGATCAGCAGGACAAATAACTACTAGGTTTGTGCCATAAAAGTGTCTTGCGTGACGAGGAAAGAGTGCAAAAAGAAAAAAATTCACCAGCTATGGAATCTGACGGGTATCTGTATTGAACAGAGGGGGTTGTTCACAAAGCATCCCATGGATAGTAATGGTGCTTCCCCAACTGTTGTTCCTCCCCTTTTGGATGGTGCCAAATCAGGTGACTTTGAAGTTGAATCTTGCTCGCAGAATGATGTAACCATGCCGGTAGTACTATGATTGCCTTAGAGCGCATATGTCTCTGTCCCTAGGAACGTGATGCTTAGGTACGAGGTGAAACACAAGCAGGAGATCGAGAAAATAAATCATACAGATTGCAAGCTACAGATGAAGAATCTGGTTCATTGTTCCCACCATCTATATCGGATGTTTAATAAGATTAGGAATCAAAGAAGGTACTAATTGAGTAAGGAAACATTTGAAAAGAAAGGAAGGGTGATGCTTGTTAAACAAAGCAGTGTGTGGGCCCGCCATGTATAGCTGTAGTTTCTACTATAGTGTTGATTATTCCCGTTATCGTTGTAGTAGCATCGGTTATTGCTCAGGTTAAGAATGACCCAATCTATCTATGGCAACCACCCGTACTTTTAGTAGCTGGATATGCGCGCCTAGAAAAGACGGATGACGCTTGTTGTTGCGCCCATGGTTTCTAAACCCAAGGAAGTCATGCTTGAAGCATTTATGGCAGCGGGAAGCAAGGTGACCGGGAATGTCGCACATCTAATAGGCAGTACAATTGCCCTGGTTTCCACACACCGGGTAGCCCGAGACAGAGGAGCCCTCTTTGTTGGGGAACGTTGCATAGGAAACAAAAAATTTCCTGCACACACGCAAGATCTATCTATGGTGATGAGCATCTACGAGAGGAAGAGTGGATCTACATACCCTTGTAGATCGCTAAGCGGGAAGCGTTAAGAAACGCGGTTGGTGTAGTCGAACGTCTTCGCGATCCAAATCATCGAGCATCCCGCGATCTCATCACGATCTGTCCCGCAATCCAATCACGATCTGTCACGCGAACTCATCACGATCCATCCCGCGATCTCATCACGATCCGTCTCGCGATCTTGATCACGGTCCTTCCGATCTAGCGCCGAACGGATGGCACCTCCGCGTTCAGCACACGTACAGCTTGATGACGATCTCCGCCTTCTTGATCCAGCAAGAGGGAGTGGAGAGGGAGCGGAGAGGTAGACGAGTTCTCCGACAGTGTGACGGTGTTGCGGCGATGGTGGTGGAGTATTCCGGCAGGGCTTCACCTAAACACTGCAGAAAACCGATCTAGAGGATAAACTATGCACTAGAGGAAAGGGTAGCACGTGGCTGAAAATCTAGTGCAAAAACCCTAAAACCTCTAGTATATATAAGAGGAAGAGAGGAGGAGACTTGGAGCAAGGGCCAAGCTCTCTAGGCTTCGGCCGAAGTGGGAGGAGAGGAGGGATCCTCCTCCAATCCTAGTAGGACTAGGACTCCTCCTTATTTTGGCCTTTTTGCCTTTTTCCACCTTTTTCTCTTTGGGTTTTTCTTCCCAGCCGCATGGGCCTTGTGTGGGACTTCCACCAGCCCACTAAGGGCTGGTATTCACTCTCCCACAGCCCATGTAGCCTCTTGGTTCGAAATACCCCTCCCGATGGTCTCCCGATACACTCCCGGCATTCCTGGTACACTACCGATGAGCCCGAAACTTTTCCGGCGATCAAAATAGGACTTCCTATATATCAAACTTTACCTCCGTACCATTCCGAAGCTCCTCATGATGTCCGGGATCTCATCTGGGACTCCGAAGAACCTTCGGTAACCACCATACATAACTCTATACTACCGAAACGTCACCGAACATTGAGTGTGCAGACCCTGCGGGTTCGAGAACTATGTAGACATGACCGAGACACCTCTACGGTCAATAACCAATAGCGGGACCTGGATGCCCATATTGGTTCCTACATATTCTATGAAGATCTTTATCGGTCGAACCTCTATGTCAAGGATTCAGTTAATCCCGTATGATGTTCCCTTTGTTCTTTGGTATGTTACTTGCCCGAGATTCGATCGTCGGTATCTTCATACCTAGTTCAACCTCATTGCCGGCAAGTCTCTTTACTCATTCTGTAATACAAGATCCCGTGACTAACACTTAGTCACATTGCTTGCAAGGCTTGTTGTGATGTTGTATTACCGAGTGGGCCATGAGATACCTCTCCGTCACACAGAGTAACAAATCCCAGTCTTGATCCATGCCAACCCAACAGACACCCTCGGAGATACCTGTAGAGTACCTTTATAGTCACCCAGTTACGTTGCGACGTTTGATACACACAAGGCACTCCTCCGGTGTCAGTGAGTTGCATGATCTCATGGTCATAGGAACAGATACTTGACATGCAAAAAACAGTAGCATTAAACTGACACGATCATATGCTATGTTTGTAGTTTGGGTCTTGTCCATCACACCATTCTCCTAATGATGTGATCCTGTCATCAAATGACATCTAATGTCCATGGCTAGGAAACCTTAACCATCTTTGATCAACGAGCTAGTCTATTAGAGGCATACTAGGGACATGGTTTTGTCTATGTATCCACACATGCATCTAAGTCTCTGATCAATACAATTATAGCATGGATAATAAACGATTATCATGAACAAGGAAATATGATAATAACTAATTTATTATTGCATCTTGGGCATATTTCCAATACTCTTGGCAACCACAATTGACGCAATTGGTGGTCGGCACCTGTTGTTGATGTGGCGTAGAGAGAAGGGTGGCTTTCTATTGGTGCGATTGTTAGGACGATCACCAGAGTTGGAGTGAGCGCCACAGTGGTGCACCTCGTTGACAGAGAAAGTGTCATGGTAGACCTCTATAGTACAATGGGTCTCAATGGGTTGTTCAATCCCAATAGGACAACCATAGAGATCGCGCGAAGTAATCAGTGTCTCACGACCATGGACTACATCAACAAGAGAGCCGTAGTCATTATCAAGACCGTTGATGACATACGAGGTAAATTCCTCATCACTAAGTGGTTTTCCAAATGGAAGTTAGGGTGTCGGCAAGGGACTTGATCATGTTGATGTTAGAGATATGCCCTAGAGGCAATCATGTATGATGATATTTCTTATGTGTTTATGAATAAAGATAGTCCTTAGACGTTATCAATGATGTGTAATAGCAAGTATGTGACTTGTTTGTGAGACTATGCATTGTATGATGACTGTCCTAAATGGTCCAAGTCAAAAGGGTTGTGTGGACGCGCATCCAGTTAGACTAGCATATGACATGGTAGATAGCATGGTCTCACTGACCATGTAGTATTGGATGCTATCCGGATAATATGGACTCAGAAATATCTAGTCAGATACGACGTAGTCGGATCTGAGTCCAGATAAGGTCCGAGTCCAAACTATGGGACAAAGTGAGATGACGTCATCTATGAGTCTCTAGTACGACATATGTTCTGTGTCCTAAGACCTGAGCTGACTCATGAGCAAGAGATGGTGACAACCTTGCTTTGGACCGACCAAACACTACTCCGTGACTGGGTAGTTATAAATGTAGGTTTCGGGCTTGTCCGGACCCATGTTGCGACAAATGGTCAAGCAAGATAGGATTTTCCCCTCTGATCCGAAGAGATATACTATGGGCCCGTCGGGTGATCCGACCTGGATAAGCATGACCATGCAATGAGGATTATGAGATCATCCAAAGTGTTCGTCGGGTTCACCAGAAGGAGAAAGAGGTCGTGCTGCAATAAGGATGACCTTGTCACCTTGAGCACGACAACATATATCGTGCGGTAATGGGAACATAAGTGTGAAGTATAGGTTGGCCTAACAAGCTTCATCGGACATTTGGAGTCGGCACACTTTGCTAGAGGCTACTACCGGCTAGCCGAGCCGGATGTAATATGACCCATGACCAAGTGAACTAGAACCTAAAGGATCACGTGCTTAAGGGAAGGAACCTACGAGGCCGGATCCGAGGACACTGGTCGGATGAGATCCGAGCTAGACTTGGATCATGACCGGGTAGACTTGTGTGCTTTAGGATCCATGCAAGGCCCAGAGTTGAAACTGCCATGGATGCCTATATATATAGTGAAGGTTTGGCACACTTAATCAGTCGATCCCTTCGGCGCCATCACTAGGGCTTTGCATGTGTTGCATCTAGGCACCTCCACTCGTCGCTGGTTCTGTTATCAGACCTAGAAGTCTGCCGCACAATTTTCTTACTGCACACATGGATACTGTTACACGTAGTGCACTTGCGCCTCTCGGGCAAACCTATTTGTGGGATCTGATCGGCTATGTGGGAGATCGAGGAAGAGGAGACGACTCTGGAGACGCGCTTCCCTAACTCTACTTCCACTAGACGACATTGCGTGTCTAGTGGTAACGATTCGTGATCCACCTCCCTTAGCATGTTCCTGGTTGTAACGCGGGTAGGAAAATTTAAATTCCTAGTCGACACACCCTACCGTGGTTCCTAACAGTTGAACTAGACCAAGGCAGAACGATCTGTTGGAAATATGCCCTAGAGGCAATAAATGAAGTGTTTATTATTGTATTTCCTTGTTCATGATAATCGTTTATTATCCATGCTATAATTGTATTAATTGGAAACATGGATACATGTGTGGATACATAGACAAACACAATGTCCCTAGTATGCCTCTAGTGAACTAGCTCGTTGATCGAAAGATGGTTAAGTTTTCCTAGCCATGGACATGATATGTCATTTGATAACGGGATCACATCATTAGGAGAATGATGTGATGGACAAGACCCAAACTACAAACTTAGCTTATGATCGTGTCAGTTTATTGCTACTGTTTTCTGCATGTCAAGTATATGTTCCTATGACCATGAGATCATGCAACTCACAGATATCGGAGGAGTACCTTGTGTGTTTCAAACGTCGCAACATAACTGGGTGACTATAAAGGTGCTCTACAGGTGTCTCCGAGGGTGTCTGTTGAGTTGGCATGGATCAAGACTGGGATTTGTTACTCTGTGTGACAGAGAGGTATCTCAGGGCCCACTCAGTAATACAACATCACAATAAGCGTTGCAAGCAATGTGACTAAGTGTTAGTTGTGAGATCTTGTATTACAGAACGAGCAAAGAGACTTGCCAGTAACGAGGTTGAACTAGGTATGGAGATACCGACGATCGAATCTCGGGCAAGTAACATACCGAAGAACAAAGGGAACATCATACGGGATTAACTGAATCCTTGACATAGAGGTTCGATCGATAAATATCTTCGTAGAATATGTAGGAACCAATGTGGACATCCAGGTCCCGCCATTGGTTATTGACCGTAGAGGTGTCTCGGTCATGTCTACATAGTTCTCGAACCCGCAGGGTCTGAACACTTAAGGTTTGGTGACGTTTCGGTAGTATAGAGTTATGTATGGTGGTGACCGAAGTTTTTTCGGAGTCCCGTATGAGATCCTGGATGTCACGAGGAGCTCCAGAATGGTCCGGAGGTAAAGATTCCTATATAGGAAGTCCTGTTTTGGTCGTCAGAAAAGTTTCGGGCTCATCGGTAGTGTACCGGGAGTGCCGGTAGTGTGCCGTGAGACCTCCGGGAGGGTTATTTCGACCCAAGAGGCTACATGGGCTGTGATAGAGTGTAAACCAGCCCTTAGTGGGCTGGTGGAACAACCACAAGAGGCCCATGCGGCTGGAAGAAAAAAGCCCAAGAGAAAAGGTGGGAAAAAAGGCAAAATAGGTGAATCCTAGTCCTACTAGGATTGGAGGTGGACTCCACCTCCTCCACCTCCTTTCGGCCGAAGCCCTTGGCTTGGGAAGCCAAGTCTGCCTCCTCTCCTCTCTTCCTCCTATATATACTGGTGGTATAGAGGGTTTTTGCACTAGAATTTCAGCCACGTGCTACCCGTTCCTCGAGTGCATAGTTTCTCCTCTAGATGGGATTTCTGCAATGCTTAGGCGAAGCCCTGCCGGAATTGCTCCACCACCATCGCCGGAGCGCCATCAGGCCGCCGGAGAACTCTTCTTCCTCTCCACTCCTTCTTGCTGGATCAAGACGGTGTAGATCGTCATCAAGCTATACATGTGCTGAACGCGGAGGTGTCGTCCGTTCGGTGCTAGATCAGAAGGATCATGACCAAGTTCGTGGGACGGATCGTGATCAAGTTCGTGGGACGGATCGTAATCGGATCGTGGGACGGATCATGATTGGATCGCGGGACGGATCATGATTGGATCGCGGGACGGATCGTGATTGGATCGCGGGACGCATGGCGATTTGGATCGCAAAGACGTTCGACTACACCAACCGCGTTTCTTAACGCTTCCCGCTTAGCGATCTACAAGGGTATGTAGATTCACTCTCCCTCTCGTAGATGCTCATCACCATGGATAGATCTACGTGTGCATAGGAAATTTTTTGTTTCCCATGCAACGTTCCCTAATAGTGGCATCATGAGCTAGGTCTATGTGTTGATGAGATCTCGAGTAGAACACAAAAGGTTTGTGGGCGTTGATGCTTAGATTGCTTCCTCACTTGGTCGGATTTTCGTTCAGCGGTATTGTGAGATGAAGCGGCCCGGACCAACATTACTCGTACGCTTATGAGAGACCGGTTCCCACGACGCAATTGGTTGCCTAGATGGCTTGCGGGTGGCAGTTTCTCTCACTTTAGTTGGATCGGATTCAACAAAGGCGGTCCTTGAGAAGGTTGAAAAGCAAATTATGTATCACCGTTGTGGTTTATGTGTAGGTGAGAATCGTTCTTGCTAAAATCCCGTAGCAGCCACGTAAAACATGCAACAACAATTAGAGGACGTCTAACTTGTTTTTGAAGGGTATGTTGTGATGTGATATGGCCAATTACATGATGTGATATATGTGATGTATGAGATGATCATGTGATGTATAGAATTTCACGACTTGCATGTCGATGAGTACGGCAACAGGCAAGAGCCATAGGGTTGTCTTTAATTATTGTATGACCTGCGTGTCAATCATTAAGCGCTATGTAATGCTTTACTTTATCGCTAAACGGTAGCAATAGTAGTAGAAGCATGTTGGGCGCGACAACCGCGATGTTGACACGTTGATGGAGATCAAGATGATGGAGATCATGGTGTCTTGCCGGTGACGATAGAGATCATGCCGGTGCTTTCAAGATGGAGATCTAAAGCACAAGTTCATGGCCATATCATGTCACTTATGAATTGCATGTGATGTTAATCCTTTTATGCACCTTGTTTTGCTTAGTACGACGGTAGCATTATAAGGTGATCCCTCACTTAAATTTCAAGATAAATTGTGTTCTCCCCGAGTGTGCACCGTTGCGAAAGTTCGTCGTGTTGAGACACCATGTGATGATCGGGTGTGATAGACTCTACGTTCACATACAACGGGTGCAAGCCAGTGTTGCACGCGCAGAACACTCGGGTTAAACTTGACAAGCCTAGCATGTACAGACACGGCCTCGGAACCCAAGAGACCGAAAGGTCGAACATGAGTCATATAGTAGATATGATCAACATAATGATGTTCACCATTGAAGCCACCTCAACTCACGTGATGATCGGACTTGAGTTGGTGGATTTGGATCATGTGACACTCAGATGACCTGAGGTATGTCAATTTGAGTGGGAGCTTTAGTAATTTGATTAACTAAACTCATTATCTTGAACAATAGTCTAAGTAAACTTTGCATATTTATGTTGTAGATCAATGGCTCGCGTAGTAGCACCCCTGAATTTTAATGCGTTCCTAGAGAAAGCTAAGTTGAAAGATGATGGAAGTAACTTTGTTGACTAGGCCCGTAATCTGAGGATTATCCTCACGGCTTCCCACAAATCATATGTCCTTGATGCACCGCTTGGTGACCAACCAGAATACATGTCCTCCGAAGACGTTAAGAATGCTTGGGAGGCACGTACTGGAGATTACTCAATAGGCACGTACTGGGAGGCACATACTGGGAGTGTGCAATATTGTATGGCTTAGAACTGGGACTTCAAAGACATTTTGAACGTCATGGAGCATATGAGATGTTCCAGGAGTTGAAGTTTATCTTTCAGAAGAACGCCCGGATCGAGAGGTATGAAACCTTCGACAAGTTCTATGCTTGCAAGATGAAAGAGAACGGGTCTATCAGTGAACATATACTCAGAATGTCTGGGTATTCAACTCATCTAGCGGAGTTGGGAATTGCCCTTCCGCCAGAAGCGATCACTGAAAGAGTTCTTCAATCACTGCCACCTAGTTACAAGAGCTTTGTGATGAACTATAACATGCACGAGATGAACAAGTCAGTCGCCGAGCTATTTACGATGCTAAAAGTCGCTGAGTCTGAAATCCAGAAAGAACATCAAGTGTTGATGGTCAATAAAACCACTAGTTTCAAGAAAAATGGAAAAGTCAATGGCAAGGGCAAGAAGGGTAAAACCAAGAAGGATGGCAAAGCAGTTGCTACTCCTGCAAAGAAGCCCAAGCATGGACCCAAGCCACAAACTGAGTGCTTTCATTGCAAGGGAACTGGTCACTGGAAGCGGAACTGCCCCAAGTACCTGGCTGACAAGAAGGCGGTCAACGACAAACAAGGTATATATGATATACATGTTATTGATATGTACCTTGCTAGCTCTCGTAGTAGTGCCTGGGTATTTGATACCGATTCGGTTGCTCACATTTGCAACTCAACGCAGGAACTACGGAATAAACGAAGGCTGACAAAGGACGAAGTGATGATGCGTGTGGGAAATGGTTCCAAGGTTGATGTGATCACCATCAGCACGCTCTCTCTTCGATTACCATCGGGATTAGTGATGAACCTCAATAATTGTTATTTAGTGCCTGCGTTAAGCATGAACATTATATCTGGATCTTGTTTATTGCGAGACGGTTACTCATTTAAATCAGAGAATAAAGGTTGTTCTATTTATATGAGTAATATCTTTTATTGACATGCACCCCATGTTAGGGGTTTATTCATATTGAATCTTGATAGTGATGACACACATGTTCATAACATTGATGCCAAAAGATGTAGAGTTGATAATGATAGTACCACTTTCTTGTGGCACTGCCGTTTAGGTCATATTGGTGTAAAACGCATGAGGAAGATCCATGCTGATGGACTTTTGGATTCACTTGATTTTGAATCACTTGACACATGTGAACCATGCCTCATGGGCAAGATGACTAAAACGCTGTTCTTTGGAACAATGGAACGGGCGAGTGACTTATTGGAAATCATACATACTGATGTATGCGGTCCAATGAATGTTACAGCGCGTGGTGGATATCGTTATTTTCTCACCTTCACTGATGACTTAAGTAGATATGGGTATATTTACTTAATGAAACACAAGTCTGAAACGTTTGAAAAGTTCAAGCAATTTCAGAGTGAAGTTGAGAATCATCGTAACAAGAAGATTAAGTTCCTGCGATCTGATCGAGGAGGTGAATATCTGAGTTATGAGTTTGGTAGTCACTTAAGACAATGTGGAATTGTTTCGCAGTTGACACCACCCGGAACACCACAGCGTAATGGTGTGTCCGAACGTTGTAATCGAACCTTATTAGATATGGTGCGTTCTATGATGTCTCTTGCTGATTTGCAACTATCGTTTTGGGTTATGCATTAGAGATAGCTGCATTCACTTTAAATAGGGCACCATCAAAATCCGTCGAGACGACGCCATATGAACTGTGGTTTGGCAAGAAGCCAAAGTTGTCGTTTCTTAAAGTTTGGGGATGTGATGCTTATGTCAAAAAGCTTCAGCCTGAAAAGCTGGAACCCAAAGCGGAGAAATGCATCTTCATAGGATACCCGAAAGAGACAGTCGAGTATACCTTCTATCTCAGATCCGAAGGCAAAGTGTTTGTCGCTAAGAACGGAACATTTCTTGAGAAAGAGTTTCTCTCAAAAGAATTGAGTGGGAGGAAAATAGAGCTTGATGAGGTTATTGAACCTTTACTTCAACCAGAAAGTAGCGTAACGCAGAAAGATGTTTCTGTGGAACCTACGACAGTAGAAGAGGAAGTTAATGATGATGATCATGAAGCTTCAGATCAAACTGCTATTGAACCTCGTAGGTCGACAAGGCCTCGTACTACCCCTGAGTGGTACGAAAACCCTGTCTTGGAGGTCATGTTGTTGGACAACAATTAACCTACGAGCTATGGAGGAGCAGTGATGGGCCCGGATTCCAAGAAATGGTTAGAGGCCATGAAATCCGAGATGGGATCCATGTATGAAAACAAAGTATGGACTTTGGAAGTATTACCTGAAGGGCGAAAGGCCATTCAGAACAAATGGATCTTTAAGAAGAAGACAAACACGGACGGTAATGTCACTGTCTATAAAGCTCGACTTGTGGCAAAGGGTTTTTCACAAGTTCAAGGAGTTGACTACGATGAGACTTTCTCACCCGTAGCGATGCTTAAGTCTGTCAGAATCATGTTAGCAATAGCTGCCTATTTCGACTATGAAATTTGGCAGATGGATGACAAAACAGCGTTCCTCAACGGTTTCCTTGAGGAAGAGTTGTATATGATGCAACCCGAAGGTTTTGTCGATCCAGAGAATGCTGACAAAGTTTGCAAACTCCAGCGATCCATTTATGAACCGGTGCAAGCATCTCGGAGTTGGAATAAGCGCTTTGATGAGGTGATCAAAGCGTTTGGGTTTATACAAGTTTACGGAGAAGCTTGTATTTACAAGAAAGTGAGTGGGAGGTCTATAGCGTTTCTAGTATTATATGTGGATGACATATTGCTGATTGGAAACAATATAGAAATGCTGGAAAGCATGAAGGAATATTTGAACAAGAGTTTTTCAATGAAGGACCTAGGAGAAGCTGCTTTCATATTAGGCATTAAGATCTATAGAGATAGATCGAGACGCTTGATAGCACTTTCACACAGCACATACCTTGATAAAGTTTTGAAGAAGTTCAAAATGGAACAGTCCAAGAAGGGGTTCTTGCCTGTGTTACAAGGTGTGAAGTTGAGTAAGACTCAATGCCCAGTAACTGCAGAAGATGAAGAAAAGATGAGTGTCATCCCCTATGCTTCAGCCATAGGCTCTATCATGTATGCAATGCTGTGCACAAGACCTGATGTCAGCCTTGCCATAAGTATGGCCGGAAGGTTTCAAAGTGATCCTGGAATGGAGCACTGGCAAGCGGTCAAGAATATCCTTAAGTACCTGAAAAGGACTAAGGAAATGTTTCTCGTTTATGGAGGTGATGAAGAGCTCGTCGTAAAGGGTTACGTCGATGCAAGCTTTGACACTGATCCGGACGACTCTAAGTCGCAAACCGGATACGTATTTATTCTTAACGGGGGAGCGGTAAGCTGGTGCAGTTCCAAGCAAAGCGTGGTACCTGATTCTACGTGCGAAGCGGAATACATCGCAACCTCGGAGGCGGCGAAGGAAGGTGTCTGGATGAAGCAGTTCATGACAGATCTTGGAGTAGTGCCGAGTGCACTGAATCCAATGAACCTGTTCTGTGACAACACTGGTGCCATTACTCTGGCCAAGGAACCAAGGTTTCACAAGAGGACCAGACACATAAAGCGACGCTTCAACTCCATCCGCGATTACATCGTGGAGAAAGACATAAATATTTGCAAAGTGCACACGAATCTGAATGTGGCAGACCCGTTGACTAAACGTCTTCCAAGGGCTAAACATGATCAACACCAGAACTGCATGGGTGTTCGATTCATTACAATGTAAATCACATAGTGATGTGAACTAGATTATTGACTCTAGTGCAAGTGGGAGACTGTTGGAAATATGCCCTAGAGGCAATAAATAAAGTGTTTATTATTGTATTTCCTTGTTCATGATAATCGTTTATTATCCATGCTATAATTGTATTAATTGGAAACATGGATACATGTGTGGATACATAGACAAACACAATGTCCCTAGTATGCCTCTAGTGAACTAGCTCGTTGATCGAAAGATGGTTAAGTTTTCCTAGCCATGGACATGAGATGTCATTTGATAACGGGATCACATCATTAGGAGAATGATGTGATGGACAAGACCCAAACTACAAACGTAGCTTATGATCGTGTCAGTTCATTGCTACTGTTTTCTACAACGTTCCCCAACACGATCGTGTTTCTTTAAGTCCTGGAGTTGGCCACGAATCACCATAGAGCACATCATGGACCGAGATGCAAAACTCCCATCAACAATGGACCACGCGTCCTGGGACGCGGTGGTAACAAAAAGCATGGTGAACACAAGGTCGGTAAGACATGATCGTATGGCGGAGATCAAGGATTGCTTGATCCTGGGTGATCCACGCATGGTACGCCGAGTTAAGCACCGTGAAAGGAGCATCGACAACCGACATGAGTTGCATGGGGCATATGTGAATCGCATCAACAAAACCCTCGAGCTAATGGTTGCAAAGGAGAGGTAGGAGCCATTCATGCCAATAGAGGTAATTGGCAGCCGAGATCTTGATGCTAGGGAGGTGGCCGAAGAGGAAGGGCGACAACAGGGGCACCTTAGTCACTAGTTGGATGGAGACGTTGGGGAGAGCTATGGTAGGCATGGGGGGATTCCCAATCGGGAGGCGGTGAAGGCCCCTGGTAGGAACAAGGGTCGAAGTGGCCCCGTTGGAGGAAGGGCGACACGGCCATATTTGAGAAGACGGATTGCACATCGTCTATGTAATGGAGAGGTAGGCCGAGGTGCCCACCTGCGTACTGGAGAAGTTTGTCAGGGCACCCAACTGTGTCTTGGGGAAGAATCCCGGTGCACCACGTTGCATGTTAGGGAAGAGGGTTGGCGCGCCAGACTGCATGGTGGCAAGGACGACCGACGTGCCTGAATGATGCAAGAATATCGGACCAGCTCCCATGGTCCCGATGAGAACATTAGGGAGTGACACGGTGGTTCCGACAATAGAGACCCCAATGTGGAGCGTGGACAAGGTGGAGGGCAAGGTGAAGCCGACAAAGGAGCTAGAAGAGGAGGACTTCGTAGTGGCCGCAAGACGGCGAGAGCGAAGGGCGAAAGCGTGGGTAGAACAACCTTGCAAGAATTAGGGTTTCACATTTTTTTGGGTCAACTACTCAACCCTCTAGGGGTGACATTGTGTATATAATTATAATAGGATCACATGTACAAATACAATGTGTATACAGTGTGAATACTAGTGCTACAAATACAAATCTAACAACACATACAACATGTTACAAGCCTAAAGACAACGGAGGAGATATCCTACTGGAAGACTGGAAGGAGCTTCCCTTGGGGATACAGTGTGCTTGAAAGAACTAGAAAAAGGAAAGGAATTTTTTTCAAAACAAACCTTAAACTTGTAGACGACATGTAAATTAAACCTTGAACTTTCAATCTTTGAAATTGGCAAAACGAGCTCTCAAATCCCGGTCTATTTTGAACCTTAAGAGCTTGGCAATAGGGATTTTCCACGTGGCAGGTTAAATCTGAGATTGTTGGCTACACATCTGCGCACTCGACTAGGCCGACCCATCAACCACGAAGCGAGTGTTTTCCACGTGGCATGTCAAATTTGGGATTGTTGGCTGCGCATCCGCGCACTTGACTCGGTCGGCCCATCAAACACGAAGCGAGTTTTTTTTTTCTAAACGTGACATAAAAAATATTTATTTCTTTTTCTTAACACATGACGTAAAAAAATATGTTTTTCCTTTTCTTAATGCACGATGTAATAACTCCAAAAAAATCAACTTCCGACCGTCCAGGGTTGACCTCATTCCGCTATCCACTACGCTAGAGATCTATGTTTGACATAATCAAAGGCCCGTAATATTTAATTAGAAACCAAAGTGTCGAACTTTAAAAACATTTATTACGGGCAAACAAGTATTGGAAATGTATTTTTTCTGACATCTTTGAATGCAAGCACTTTCGAAATCCCGAATACTTCTGAAAACCAAAATATTTAAAAGGGAACACTTTTTGAAATATAATATTTTTTTAAAGCTGAACAAAGTTTTCAAGTGCGAACACATTCTGAAACATAAACATTTTTTGAAACCAGAACCTAATTTTAAAGTGTGAATACTTATTTTAAAAAAGTAGGAACAAATTTTGAAATCTGAACAAATGTGAAAACAAATTGTTACGAAACAATTAGATGCAAACAAATTTTGAAACATAAACATTTTCTGAAATCTCAACATAATTTAAAGTTTGAATACTTTTAAAAAATAGGAATGAATTTTGAAATAAGAATAAATGTGTAAAAATCTGAACAAATTTCAAACAAATGATTATACAATGTATAATAATATTCTTGTGATTCAAAAATAAAAATAAAAAAATGAAACATTTCAGGAATGTTCATGATTTTCAAAAAGTATGTTTGTGATATTTCCAAAAGAATGTATGTACAATGTAACAGAATTGTGTGTTGTAAAAGAAATGTGTCGTACCCTTAAGAGAATATATATGACATGTGTTCGAAAAAAGTGTATAACAGCATTTTAAAAATGTTGAACAATGTAAAAGATTGTCCATGTAGTGTTATAAAATGTTTATTGTCATTAAGAAAATGTAAAAGGTGTATTTAGTAAAATATTACCAAGTATACAGAAATGTTTTAAAAACATGTATTTTGTAAATATCCATAATGTATTTGAAATTATCGAATGTTTATCAATAAATATTTCATGTGTGCGTTAAAAATGTACATTGGGTACTGAAATTAGACATGTGTGAGCAAGAAAAGGCAAAAAAACATAGCAGACGTGCGAGCAACTGCACGAATGGGCCGGCCCAATTCAGTAAATACCAGCTAAGTCTTATCAAGGTTCAAAATAGATCGGGATTAAAGAGTTTGGTGTGCTGATTTCGGGGATTGAGAGTTCAGGGTTTAATTTAGTTTTCGCCTACAAGTTCAAGGTTTGGTATGGATTTTTTCCAAAAGAAAACACAATATACCGTTGGTGCTCATAAAGAGATCGTACAGATCAACATGACGGATGCAAAAAGAAGACTAGATGGTTGTGTTGTGTATCAAAGAATAGGATTGGTCCAAAGGATCACCAATCCAAGGTACATGAACATGACACTCGCTAGCTGAAGTTCGTATTTTATTTTAAATTTTTGGAGGGAAGAGGGGACTAAAAGAAGTAGTTGTTCTAATCCCAGGCTCATGTGAGCTCGGATGAGCAGTAAAAAATGAAAAAAAAACATTTCAATAAATTCTAATTCTATTTTGTGTGAAACATTGACAAAATGTTTGTTAGCTTACAGAATTTCATCACCATATGACATTTATGGAAATTGTGGCGCATTTTGGAGCATTGATTTTTTTGTGGCATTTTCCACGAATGTCATTTCATGAAGAAATTGTTCAAACTATGAAAACGTCTATCAATGCTTCACACACACAAAAAAATTGTTTTTACTTTCTATTTTACTGTTCACCCACGCTCTTTCTGGGAATGAAAAGTTTCATTTTATTTTGAGTAGATTTTTTTGGGGTATTTTTTGAGTAGATAAACAGCTTCATTCATGAATTTCCTTTATTCCGAGAGAGTATGCTCCCTGTCCAAAAACAAAGATTCTGTCTAAGTCCTAACAGGCCGGTTCCGCGACCCAACGTAACTGGATTTCTCCGGGTAGGCTCGTACCGCAAAGCCATTCTGGGCCGTAATAGGCCCAGTCTAAATCAAATAAATAGAACAACGGCTCTCCATCCAACTTCCAAATCGACCTCCTCTGCTTCTCGCGAGGACAAAGGTGGGCGGCGCACGGCCAGCATATATACACCGGCGACGTCCAGTAGTTGGCCTCATAGAATCTTGGCGAGCAGTGCTCCCGGAGACGCGAGATGGGCGACTGGAAGAGGAAGTCCATTGCTGGCGGACCGACGCCGGAGATGGGCGACTGGAAAAGGAGGTCCATTGCTGGCGGACCGACGCCGGAGATGGGCGACTGGAAAAGGAGGTCCATTGCTGGCGGACCGTCGACGGAGACGCCCAGCGAAATCATCCCCGGCGCTTTGCCATTGAACCTGGATTTCTTCTACCGCCCCAGCGCCGCCTTCCCCTGCAACAGAGGTAGATGATCAAGAAGACAGTTCTTGATTTCCCGCACGGTTCTTGGCTTCTTTCATGCCTGCACGGTTCTTGATTTCGGCCCCGGTTCTTGGCTTAGGCCTTTGAGTTCTTGAATTCTGTTCTGAAAGTATCCGTTCTTGGCTTCTTGCAGCCGATCAGAACGGTGGCCACGGGAGGATGGCGGTGACGCCGCCGGCGACCATGGCGTCACCATCGCAGGCGCAGCAATGCCAAGTTAGCGCTCCGTGCTCGTCGTATACTCAGCTACCGCCGCCTTCTGAATTCCTGCGATAAAATTGGATTTCTTGGTTTCTTTCAGCCGGCTGGAACGGCGCCGACAGGAGGGAGCGGGTTGCGCCGTGGTGGCAGCCGGCTCAGAGTCAAGGTTCCGTCGGCTTCTCGGCTACCTCCCCTTCCCGATGATGCCGCCGCGATCTTCGACAACATTGAATGTAGGTGCCCACTGCGGCACTGCCCAGGAAATATTCATGTTTCTGTCATTGGCGTAAGGTTCTTTGATTGGTGATGGGAGCTTGGCTTGGTTGTTTCTTGCAGTCTGCAGCGAGGACGAGGAGGAGGCCGGCGAGGAGGAGGAGGATGGGGAGACCATGTCGTCAGGGAGAAGCGAGGAGGAGGGGGAGACCATGTCGTCAGCGAGCAGCGAGGAGGGGGAGACCATGTCGTCAGGGAGCAGCGAGGAGGAGGGGGAGGCCATGTCGTCAGGGCACAGCGAGGAGGAGGAGGAGGAGGAGGATGGCGAGGCCATGTCGTCAGGGCGCAGCTACGAGGAGGAGGGGGATGGGGAGGCCATGTCGCCAGGGCGCGGCGAGGGGGAGGAGCCCGGCGAGGAGGCGGGCATGTTGCCAGGGGACAACGAAGAAGATCAGATGGACGCCATGCTGTACTGCAATGAAGGGGAGGAAGCCTTCCTGTCACAGAGCGAGGAGGAGCCGCCTGAAGAAGTCCGGGCCATGTGCGCGCAATGCGAGTCCCTGGAGAGGTTGGTGAAGCTCTTACCCTGCAGGCACGCCTCCTACTGCGACCGCTGCTTCGCCATCTACGACCGCCGCAACACCCCGGCAAGCCCGCAGCTGTGCCCGGTTTGCTGGAAGCCATATACGCGGGGACACCCTGAGTCCGGAGGTCTGCAGCCCAAGCCGAAGAAGAGCTTCAAGTAAGGCAAGCGCCACTGCCGCCTGTTCAAACGCCGAACTCCGTCGCTGTTTCAGTTCGGGCAGTCCCCTGTTTCGTTCATCTCGGCCGCGGTACCGGATCGCCTAAATCGATCCTAGTTCTCACTCTTTTGTGTCTGGTTGATGGAGAATTATATTTGCAGTTTTTCATTGCGTCTGTCGCTTGTCGAGTTGTGGTTGATTGGTAACTGCATAAACTTCTGTTCTAGATTTTGATGAATGCATACCAATTCTGAATTTCTGATGATTTATCTGCAAGTAAATGCTTGCCAGTTCTGTCATTTCAGTTCTGATGGTATTTCGTCACTTCTAGAGTTATGGCTGATTGCTAGCTGTATAAATTTCTCTTCTAACTTTTGATGGATGCATAGCAATTCTGAATTTCTGATGATTTATCTGCAAAGCCAGTTCTGTCATTTCAGTTGGTTAGGTCAAAAATTTAAAATTGCTGCCTGCTGCCTGCTGACCAGGTGGGTCATACGAGTATTGGATTTTATTTTTCAATGATTGAAGAACTGTAGTTTCAGTTTAAGAAAACAGAGCCATTTTTAGGTTGTAGATATGAGTCAGAGAAGCTAGTTTGGCCAGATTTAGAAAATACAGTAGTACTGATGTCCAGTTTTCAGTTCAGCCAAAAGGGACAGTTGAGGTTCGATTTCAGTTCAATTGAGTACTGGTGTCCAGATTCAGATTTGGTTCGAGTTGAGGTTTCACTATTTTTCACTGAATCTAAATATCTCGGTACTAAGTGAAATCACCGGAATTTATGACTCTCTTGAATAAAGTTTCTGGGCAAAAGAGAACCCTGGTCCAGTCCAGTTCAGCATCCAGAAACTGAAAGACAGGGCAACGTTCAGAGTTCAGTTAATATGGTACCGAGCATAGCAATACGAGTTCAATGTTCAGAGTTTAGTAGTACTAGGATCTCCCAAAAAATGTAGTGTATAGCAACCTAAATTGAATTAGTTACGCCGTCAACAGACAGTACGATTTATCCAAAGACCAACATTGCTCCCAGGTATACTAAGGAGTTGTCAATTTTACCAGGAGACTGAAAGCCATAGAGCTCTGTTCTGAAAACATGCCAAAACTTGAACTCGAACGGCTAGCCTTGGAACGGATAAAGAAATACAGTATAAGCTATTGGTTTTGGAACAACCATGAGATGCTGAGCCTTTGAACGGTTATCAGAGTGTGGATCCGGAGGAGTGACCATTTGAGCTTAAGCATTATAATCATGAGCTATACTTTAACTGTCCTCGCCCCTTTTGATACGTTTATCTGGCATAGTTTGCACTTAGCGAGATGTAGGAGACAGGCTTTGTGATGTTTCTTTTGTTTTTTATCGGTTTTCTTCGGTGTTTTTGAGGATTTGCTTTTTTTTCCCTTTTCTTTTTCTTTTTTTCTTTGGGTTTCTAAGTTTTATTCAGTTTTTTGTTTCTTTCTCGGTTTTCATTGTGTTGCATGATTTTTCTTCGGTTTTTATCTTTTATTTCATTATTATTTTCAAAACATGTCTACTTTTTTCGCACACAATGTAAATTTAATTTCTTATATACATCAAAAAAAAATTAAGCTTGTTTATCATTTTTCAAATGCGTAATTAATATTTGTTTATTATATGTACCGATGTCTACTTTTTCATGCGCATTGTAAGTATTTCATATACATATGAAACATTATTATACATGTTTATTTTTGAAAATACTTGATTAAAAATTTTAAAATATTTTTTTGTGTCTAATTTTTTCGTATAAATCAAGAATATTTTTATACACATTTACAATTTTTAAAAACATCCTTACAATTTTAAATAGAATAATGTTTTTAAATACATGTTTTGATATCTAATTTTTCATACAAATTGTACATTTTTGGTATACATCCGACACATTTATTTTATGTACATTTAACATTTTAAAATACATGATTAATATTTTTCCAAACAGATGTTTTTGAATATATTTTAAAAATTTATGCAGTACATGTTGAAACTTTTTTTCTAATGCTATCAAATTTTCTAAAAGTTTCACCAACACTATTCCTAACATTGCACAAACAATTGTTTTCCAACACTTAAGTATAAGAAAAATAGAAAACTGGAATCGACGTAGTTTGTGGAAACTGAGTGAACGAATGATAGTAACGAATTAACACGGGGAGCAAACAAATAAGAATCAAATGAACATCGCTACTGGGCCGGCACATTACCACTCCGCTTTAGGCGAGTAGACAGTATAAGTTACTATACTAAAGCGGGAAGCATCCGATTTTTTCTCCCTTTTCTGACTTTTTTTTACTTCTACTGTTCATATATGGGGCATCATTGATTAGTAAAAAACGCACGTGAATAGTGTTGTACATGAACAGTATCCTATTAAGAAACAGTGCATTTTTGTGAACAATGTTTCCGAGAAAAAAAACACAATTATTAGAAAATGAAATTTTTTACACATCATTTCTCCCCCCTCCTTCTTTATATAGAAGGTTACGATTTAGGTTTTTTCTACACGTCATTTCTCTTCACCGTGTACCGATGCAAAGCCGTCTCGATCGTTTCCCCCTCCTTTCCGGTGATGGTGATGCTGAGGCACAACAAAGTAAACTGGAATAGTATATTTACATGAACAATAATTCGTGGGAAAAATAAGTTATTACCGATTACTGTTCATTTTTACACCATGGCATCAGTGAACAATGCACCAACAGTTACCCGTACAAAATGTCATCCGACGCTAGAGCGACGCTCCTCCCACCCCTCGTCCCCACCTCGCCATCTTGAGCTCAGGCGGTTGTTGCCGCCACGCGGTGGAGGCCATCTGGCTGACATCCGATGCATCAAGCAGCTAGCTCCTAAAGGGGCATCACTTTGTTGCATAGCCCTCGGCCACCTGGTTGGTGGAGGCTCTCCACACTTTTTGTGTGTTCCTCCCTTTTTCCCGTGCCACCGATAATGTCATGTCCTCATCATCTGCGACGTTCCTTGGTGAGGGCCGACAGCGGACATGCTATCCCCTCTCCCGGAACAGTATACAAAAACACAAAACTGCTAGCCAAAACAATAGTCCAAATAAACCAAAATAGCAAACCCAAAAAACACGGAACAACAAAACCAATGAAATGGAACAATACCTGAATAAATCAAAAGCATTAATCCAACGGAACCATAAACCGAAACAATACCTGAATTGTAACCCGGAAATATACACCCCAATAAACCGAAATAATAAAAATAGTAAATCGGTACTATGCATTCCTGTTAAGTAACCCCGAAGAAATGCCAAAAAAAATCTAAAAATATAGAGACTCCTTCCTCGGTATGTTCACCTACGCGAGAAGAATAACCGATGTTGGTGTCATCGTCTACCTCACCTTCTTCTTCCTGTGGCCAACTAGAGGCAAGGCTTCAACCACAATGCGGTCACCGTAGGTACCACTACGACGAGCTCCATCACGGCATTCTATAAGCAGCCAATGAGAAAAGGAAACATGAAAATAAATCTATCACGCGACCAACCTCTTCACTCCATTCTCTATACTATTTCTTTTACCTATCCAAAGAGAAAGAGAAAAATATAAGACAGTGGATCATCCATAGAGTGTAATGTTTGTTCAAAAAACTATTTAGAACCAATTATTCTCAGCCACCAAAATTCCCCCAAGTATGAATATACCACTTATGCTATATCACTATTTGAAAAGCGCATCGGGTTGATTGTTTTGGTATCATATTAGCCCACTCATAGATACTGCATTTAAATAAGTTCTCCGTCAATTACAATTTATTTTTACATCACGACAACACTTCGCCAATTACTAGCCATTTTCAGACCATGGTGGATCAGGGGTCTAAATTACTAAAAAATGAATTTTACTAAATAAATCCATGTTTGAGGAAGGATTAAAAAGTGACGGCTAGGAATTGGATATGAAACATAGGTGAAAAAGATGCATAAACTGGACATGAAATATTTTTCCTTACCATATGGTCCATAAATTGGTAATAATACCATTCGATCTCACTGTTGATCAAACATGCCATATTAGAATGAATCCAAATATATATTGATACCGCGCCCAACATAGTTTTTTTTTTACTTACGAAAGGGGAAAATATGTGCATAAGAAAAAATAGTAATAAGCCAGCATGTTTATTTAATTTGTTAATCCATTTAATGTTTCTTACATGTCTACACAGATAATGGAATGCAGATAGAATTCGTGTTCTGTTTTTATTAGATGTGTCTAGGACACATCTAGATGTGACATAATTATTACACACCTAAGTGACTCAATCAAGTATAAAAATAAAAAACTAAAACTAAAAAATAAGTTGTCACATGAATCTTCGTATAAAATCAATGACATAGGACTTAGATATGCAATACTTATATCACATCTAGATGTGATCTAACAAAACCGTTTTTCATTTTATTTTTCCGCATAATACATGTTGGTTTTTTATTTATTTCATGAAAATACAGACAAAATCGATCACGAACGTGACGTACACCGCGTTTCTTCGGCGCTAATATCTGGTTAAAAGCGGCACATTGCCTCGCTCGAGCAAGCCTCCGCTTGACATTTCCCGAGCCTCGGCAAGCCGAGCCATGAGCTAGTTCGGCTCGTCTGATTTTTCAACCCTAATTTTTTTTCACATCTAACCATTCGTTATTTCATGGTGATCAACATAGCGTCGTTTACAAGCAGGGTAATAATATCATCTGGTTCTTGCTTCTACACGGGAAAACAAGAACCCCTGAGGTCAGTGGTTGAGGACGGACAAAAACTAAAGTGGGACGAACTCTAAAGCAGAAAAAAGTATGATGCAAAATTAAATTCAAAACATTAGAATACCACCAGAATCAAAGGATTGCAGATTGTCAAGCATACAACGGCAGCACAAATTACCGTACTCAGCACCTCTCCTTTTCTCTCTCTTTTGTAAAAAGAAACAGCTAAATCCTCTGCTATCAGATCCCCTCTGCCTCCGTTCGCCTCCGCCTCCCCTCCCCTCCAGATCCCTCCCCATACCCTCCGCCTCCCGTCCACCTCCCCCTCTCCGCCTACCCTCACCTCTGTCTCCCTCTCGTCGCCGCCAGATCCCGGCTAGGCAAAGTCCATGCAGGGAGATGATGGCGTTAGCGGGACGTCCCTCCGTCGCGGCTTGGAGGCCTAGCTGTGACGGTGGATCTTAAGTGGGCGCCTCGGGTGACGTGTGTGTGGCCATGACGTCGGTCACGCAGCGATGTGACCTCCTCTACCTTTGGCTATCTTCATCGTCGGTTCAAAGGGATCTGTTCGGTGTGTGTTGCCTCGCGGTGGCTTCCCGACGCTGGATCAAGTGGAGGAGGAGATGGTGGCCTAGCTGCTGAAGTGGGTGAGGATGCCACAATCGTCGTCGGCGCCTGTGGGTGTCGATTTCCTCGTTGGAGGCGATGTTGGGGGCATCCCTTGGGGAAACCTCAGATCTGGAGGAGGATACCATTGACGGCGGCGCCCGTGGGCAGCGTAGCCCTCGTTGGAGGTGTTGAGGGGCCTCTTGGATCGTATGATGGCGGCATCTTCGTCGTCACCCCGTGGGGGCATCATCTTTGGAGACATTCGCCGTCTGGACGAACATGTGGACGGCTTGGTGGTTGGGCCTCGGTAGGTGGTAGAGCGATGCTTCAACCTACACATCGATTGCGGCGGGTCTCGGCGGCATGGCATGGTGGAGACTCGGCGTCCGATGGGTGGCGATGGACTCATGCAGGAGGACAATGTTGTCTGGCGTCATGGTGGCGTCGATGGCAGAGAGACCTGGCAAGGTCAATGCGTCAGTATCTGATCTGAGGATGGATGGATGGATGAAGGAGGTAACGGCCCTTGTAGTGTGCCCATGTGGTGCCCACTAAAAGTGCGTTGGACCAGTGTGTAACCCATTCTAGGTATTGTGGTTTGTATGGGGCATTCGACATTAGATGTTAGGCGTTGATGTGATGTTTGTTTGGTATTAGGTTCAGACATTTGGCACCTATTCATCATGGGGATAGGAGTAGCGACCGTTGTTGTCAAGATGGTGGCTTCAGGCTTATTGATGTATTACCTTGTAAGGGTTTTGTGAATAATTAAAAAAATGAATGCACGCATCGCCCAGATGAAGATGTCAGGGGTACATCCTCCTTTTCAAAAAAAAAAACTCTGTCATCCTTAAACACTTGAGCTAATTTGTCACCAATAGTAGCAGCGCACGACCGGCCTGCACGCACCCGCACGTTTCAAGTGAAGGTTGTCTCCAGTTAGTATCGCTTTTCTTAGGGCATTTACAGTCGAACCCTTCATACGTCCGGACAAGCCGTCCGGTCACAGACCGGTCACGAAATTTTGATACAACCAGGCCTATCAAACCAGTCTCAAACGCTCGGGCTGACAGACATCCCTCATATCCAATCCAAATATGGGACCGATATGGAGGAGCCCGACCGCTCTAGGGCATGCCTGCCACATCAGAATGACCACATGGGCCCACGTGGAATCGCTCGGAAACCCGACGGTCCGACGGACGCCTCCTTCGTCGCCATAGTGTGAACGCTACGTGGTGTCACATCGGCGGGACGCGTAATGCTAGGCCGGCTATTTAAGCCGACCGCCGGCACCCAAACCCTACCCTCCACATTTTCCTCCTCTCGTTCGCCGCAGCCGTCAACCATGCTCACATGCCGCCGCCACTACACGATCCCACGCCGGCTCTGGCTCCCTGAGCAGTCCGACTCCAGACGGCCACGGGGCTACCTCTGGATCTGGTGGATAAGTTCGAGGACGGGGAGGATGTGGAGGAGGAAGAGGAGGAGGGGGTGGAGGAGGCTGAGACGGAGGAGCAGGATCCGACGGAGGAGGTGCCCGCACTGGATGTGGGGAGGAGGAGCAGGAGCTGGCGGAGGAGGCGTTGACGTTGGATGTGGGGGAGGAGGAGGCGCCAGCGATGAAGGATGACGAGGATCTACGGGCGGAGCAGCATCCTAAAAATCCTTCCACTCGGAGTCGGCGACGGAGGCTAGGCATCTTCGTTGCCTGGCGCGGGCTGCGACGGACGCGACGCAAACTGCGGCAGACGACGACGAGAAATATCTTTTGCAGGACTTTGTATGGATCTAGGGATGAAATATAAAAGTCTGATGTGAACGAGCAGGTTTGAGGGCTGATCCGTCAGTGGCCGTAGACGTGTCCGCGGGCGTTCGAGGGACCGGATTTGCAAACCGTGGTTATATATGCTCTAAGGTTGCTTGAATTGGCAAAGTGTCCCGGTGTATTAGCTATGTGCGAGTTTTTTGTTTTTCTTAACTATAAAGTAGATCTTGGAATCCCGTCAAAAATAAAAACTCTTGGAATGTTGGTCGATTTGCCCTAATTGCTAATCGATCGATGACAGAAGTAATTTATGGGCTGAGGGCCCAAATAATGTGGCCCATGTGCGATCGATAGTCGATCCCTTCACATTTCTCCTTTTCTATTCCCAGCGATGGCGAGATAACGAGGCAACCAGGAAGTAGCCGGTACAGCCAGCGATCGATGCATACATGTACTAATTGTATCCCACAAAATCAAGGTAGGGCAAACGCCCGACCTTACCATACTAGGTCATCCGTTGGTGCCTGAGGTATGCCAGTATGATAGCGTTCCAACATTACGGATGGAGCGGCTCATCTTCATTGTTGAATATATTTGTGCATGTATATTGTGTTGTAGACCTACCTTTTAGTTTCCTGTATAGTTGAGGTAGATGTCCATCTTGTACATTATATATACGTGTCTAGTGCATCCGATCAATGCATTGTGAGTTGCATGGCCTAACCCTAAGTCTCAACATGGTATCAGTTTTCCCACGATCATAACCTAGCCACCGCCGCCACGCCTCTCCTTGCCTCGCCGCGTCCGCATCTAGCCGTCGCCGCACCCCGCCGTCGTTGCCGCTCTTTCCAGCCGCCGCTGTTGCCGAGTGTCTGATAACCCACAAGTATAGGGGATCAGTAGTAGCCTCTTTCGATAAGTAAGAGTGTTGAACCCAACGAAGAGTTAAAGTAACAAATATTTTTTCAAGTTTTATCGACCACCGATACAACTCTACGCACGCTTAACGTTCGCTTTACCTAGAACTAGTATGAAACTAGAAGTACTTTGTAGGTGTTGTGGGATAGGTTTGCAAGATAATAAAGAACACGTAAATAAAAACTAGGGCCTGTTTAGATAAAATAACAATTAAGTTAGTTTAACGAGTGTGGAAAAGTGGTGATAGGAGTTGCGAAATTGTCCCTATGCAATTGACTACGTTACTAGACCGATAGCAAGTTCTATGTGGGAGAGGCCACTTGTAGCATGTCATCCCTTACTTGGAACTCTATGCACTTATGATTGGAACTATTAGCAAGAATCCGCAACTACTAACGTTCATTAAGGTAAAACTCAACCATAGCATTAAGATATAATGGTCCCCCTTCAGTCCCGTATGCATCCATTTCCATGCTAGGCTGAAGCTGCTACACCCTTGTCCTCCAATACATAGTCCTATCAACATACAACCAACCCTATGGTGTGATCCACGTGCGCGCTCATATGATGGGCACCAAAGGACAGCAACATAACCACAAGCTAATTAAACCAATCATAGCAATTCATCAATCACCGATAGGACAACAAAAATCTACTCAGACATCATAGGATGGCAAAACATCATTGGATAATAATATCAAGCATAAAGCACCATGTTCAAGTAGAGGGTACAACGGGTTCCGGGAGAGTGGACTGCTGAATATAGATGGGGGAAGGCGATGCAGATGTTGGGGAAGATGATGAAGGTGTTGGTGTAGATCGTCGTCACACGATGATTGCCCCGGCAGCGTTCCGACGCCACCGGGAGAGAGGGGGAGAGAGCCCCCCTCCTTCTTATTCTTCCTTGACCTCCCCCTAGATGGGAGGAGGGTTTCCCCTTTGGTCCTTGGCCTCAATGGCGGCGGAGGGGCAAGAGACCCTCCGAGATTGGATCTCTCCCTCTGTTTCCTTCTGTTTCTGCCCTCCCAGATTCTGGCCTTTCATCGTTTCTTAAATTTCCGGAGATCTGTAACTCCGATAGGGCTGAAATTTTAATACGATTTTTATCCAGATATTAGCTTTCTTGCGAAGAAAGAAGGGAACCAACCACCTTACAGGGTAATCACAAGGGTCCAGGGCGCGCTCCTATGGCTTGTGATCCCCTCAGGCATCGTCTCACATTGATTCTTTTTCCCAAAAATCACATATATTCTGAAAAAAATCTCTGTAAGTTTTTATCGCGTTTGGACTTCATTTGGTCTGGATATTCTGCGAAACAAAAAATATGCAACAAACAGGAACTAGCACTGGGCACTGGATCAATATGTTAGTCCCAAAAATAGTATAAGAAGTTGCCAAAAGTATATGAAAGTTCTAGAATATTGGCATGAAACAATCAAAAATTATAGATACGACGGAGACGTATCAGCATCCCCAAGCTTAATTCCTGCTCGTCCTCGAGTAGGTAAATGATAAAAAAATGATGTGGAATGCTACCTAGCATAATCTTGTTCATATAATCTAGTCATGGCATGAATATTAAGACACAAGTGATTCAAAGCAATAGTCTATCATTTGACATAAAGATAATAATACTTCAAGTATACTAATAAAGTAATCATGTCTTCTCAAAATAACATGGCCAAAGAAAGTTATCCCTACAAAATCATATGGTCTGGCTATGCTCCATCTTCCCCACACAAAGTATTAAATCATGCACAACCCCGGTTTTAGCCAAGCAATTGTTTCATACTTTAGTATTCTCAAACTTTTTCAAAATTCACGCAATACATGAGCGTGAGCCATTGATATAGCACTATAGGTGGAATAGAATATGGTGGAGGTTGTGGAGAAGACAAAAAGAAAGAGATAGTCTAACATCAACTAGGCAAATTAATGGGCTATGGAGATGCACATCAATCGATATCGATGCAAGTGAGTAGGGATTGCCATGCAATGGATGCACTAGATCTATAAGTGTATGAAAGCTCAAACTGAAAACTAAGTGGGTGTGCATCCAACTTTCTTGCTCATGAAGACCTAGGGCAATTTGAGGAAGCTCATCATTGGAATATACAAGCCAAGTTCTATAATGAAAAAATTCTCACTAGTATATGAAAGTGACAATATAGGAGACTCTCTATCATGATGATCATGGTGCTACTTTGAAGCACAAGTGTGGAAAAAGGAATAATAGCATTGCCCCTTCTCTCTCTTTTCTCTCATTTTTTTTGTTTTTTTGGTGGGCTTCTTTGGCCTCTCTTTTTTGTAAAGTCTGGAGACTCATCCCAACTTGTGAGGGAATATTAGCTTCCATCATCCTTTCCTCACTTGGGACAATGCTCTAATAATGATGATCTTCACACTTTTATTTACTTACAAGTAAAGAATTACAACTCGATACTAGAACAAAATATGACTCTATATGAATGCCTCCGGCGGTGTACCGGGATGTGCAATGATCTAGAGTAGCAATGACATCAAAAAATGGACAAGCCATGAAAACATCATGCTAGCTATCTTACGATCATGCAAAGCAATATGAAAATGATGGTGCATGTCATAATAAATGGAATGGTGGAAGTTGCATGGCAATATATCTTGGAATGGCTATGGAAGCCATAACAGGTAGGTATGGTGGCTGTTTTGAGGAAGAGAATATGGTGGGTTTAATGCACCAGCGAAAGTTGCGCGCTACTAGAGAGGCTAGCAATGGTAGAAGGGTGAGAGTGCGTATAATCCATGGACTCAACATTAGTCATAAAGAACTCACATAGTTATTGCAAAAATTTATTAGTAATCGAAACAAGGTACTACACGCATGCTCCTAGGGTAAGGGTTGGTAGGAGTTAACCATCGCGCGATCCCGACCTCCACACAATGGATGACAATCAATAAATAAATCATGCTCCAACTTCATCACATAAAGGTTCACCATACGTGCATGCTACGGGAATCACAAACTTTAACACCAGTATTTCTACCAATCCACAATTACTCACTAGCATGACTATAGTATCAACATCTGTCGATGCACTAGAGTTTTGGGATCTCCAGTGCCCCTTACTCATGCAAGGGCAGTAGTAGCCACCCTGGCAGCGAGGCCCAGTAGGGACTCACCAGATACCAGCACGGGAAAATCAAGATCACCGGCAAGGTCTTGCTGGGAGGGCTATTGAACCCCGAGGCGAAGCAAGGCCCGGGCCCCGGAAAGGCCTCAGCAAGGCGAAGCCCCGGCAAGACCCCACCAGTGCACAGGGCAGGTGTCAACCCACCTGGACGCGTGTCGTGACGTTAACGTTGGAGGGGGCTAAGCGGCGCTGATGGGACAGGCTCCCGTCCCGCCCCACTGATGGACAGAGATGCCTGATGGTGCATTAAATGCGCCTGTCCTACTCCGTCAGTGTTAGGTATGATAGCACTGTAGCTCTGTACACCCCGTGTACGCACTGTACGCTACTATTGGGATCCCCTTTGGAGTATAAAAGGAGGCCTAGGGCGATACGGTAGAGGACTTTTGACCTCTCGACTTTTGGGACTTTCTAGCTCACGTACGTGACAACTGCTCATAGTGCTCCTGTAGCTAGAACCCTAAGAACACTCTCAATACAACCAAGCAAGAGTAGGGTTTTACGCATCCGTGCGGCCTGTACCTGGGTAAAAGATCCCCGCATGTTGTTCATTAGACCGGCTCTTTGTGCGATCCTCTCCCCTGCTGAACTGAAAGGGGACCCTATGATCCCATAGGTGTTTGTTCCCACGACATCTTTGGCACGCCAGGTAGGGGGGATTAGGTCGTGCGAACCTGTTCTGGTAATCAACGTGCCAGTTTCTTGGCGCTCATCATCGCCATGGACCCCAAGAAGAAGGGCCTGTCAGCAGTTGGCCCATCCACGTCTGTCGTCCCTATATCTGCGCAGACAGGAGACGGCGTACACGCGGGTGGAGGAGGAGGAGGCGGAGGTTCAGAACTTCCACGATGCTCCGGTGACCAAGGCCAAGCAAGCGGCAACGCTCGCCGCGGAGACGCCCATGGCGGCGGTGGGAACCCCCGCGCCCCGGGGTCTCAGGACGGAGTGGTACCGCCTGCGGGTGGTATGGCGAACTCCGGGGGCAGAAGGGTATCTTTGAGGGCACCCACGCCGGCGCCTACGCCGATTAGGACGCGTGCGGAGAGCCGCACCACGGTGCCCGCAGTTCTCAACGTCCCCACGGAAATCTCCTACGCATCATTCCCAAGATGCGTGGGACCAGCATGCTCACCAGCATGCAAGCAGGAGTGGCATGCTGACACGAGACCACGGCGGTGCGCCTTCTAACATGGTTAGGAGTCAGAGCACCTCGCGTTTCCCGCGCCGTTCGCTGCCGACCACGTCGGAGGAAGCGATGGCATGATCGCAACTACTCCTAAACTTCCCTCCTGCTGCGGAGAAGCTCGATGAATGGAGAGCCACCATTTAGAGCCTCCACAGCCTCGCGGATAAGTTTCGGTCCACCGAGCTGGCTCACGCCAGTGGTGAGAGGGCCGGAGGCGGCATGACTTCGGCGCACTCTCCCCCACAACAACATCGCCGGTTGCCGACTTAACAGACCGACGCTTATGATGGTTACTCAACGGAGTCGTCCGACCCACGGATACACCACGATCAACGTCAAGTTCTTTGGGAATGTGTCAAAGAAGACGCTCGAACTGCAATCGAGCGGCGGCGGGAAACGCGCCTCGAGTCTGATAGGCGTGTGGGGCTCACTGTAGACAAGTCTCCGCCAGGGTATCCTGTCAGCCTACCTTATGAGGTGGGTTGTCCAGCGTTTACTCGTGAGCTGCGGCAAGTCCAGTGGCCCAACTCCCGCACGTTCAAGCCAGAAGTCCCTAAGAAGTATGACGGCAAGACTCATCCGTTGGAGTTCTTGAGCATCTACACCATTGCGGTGCAAGCTGCCGGGGGTTGCAATGACAAGATACTCGCTAACTAATTCCCATTGGTGCTTAAGCCCAACGTCAGGTTGTGGTTGATGCACCTGCCAGAGGGGTCCATCGCCTCCTGGGCAGACTTATGCCACGAGTTTGTTGGCGCCTTCACAGGAGGTCATCAAGCTCTTAGCCAGGAAAGCGATCTGCACATCATCCCCCAGAAGGAGGGCAAAACTTTATGCAAGTACATCCAAAGGTTCAGCCGCGTGCATCACAACATCCTAGATGTTCATCCTGCTATTGTTATCAGCACATTCCATCAGAACATGCGGAACCGCAGGATGCGGGAAGAGCTGGCGATAAACAGAGTCAGGGACATCGCCGAGCTTTATTCTTTGACAGACAAATGTGCTCGGGCTGAAGAAGGGAGGAGACTCCTTAGGGAAGACGCCGGCGCAAGGGTCGACTCTAAATATGAAGACACCGCTACCACGGCAAAGAAGGGTCGGCGGCGGAACAAGAAGTGCAAGGGCAAGATCGTACTTGCCGTTGAGGGATCCGGCAACCCCGACGCCGCCAAGAAGGGCAAGGTTGATGACCCCGGCAACGATGTTGCCGGGTGCGCCTCTGTTGGGGAACGTTGCATGGGAAACAAAAAATTTCCTACGCACACGCAATATCTATCCATGGTGATGAGCATCTACGAGAGGGAGAGTGGATCTACATACCCTTGTAGATCGCTAAGCGGGAAGCGTTAAGAAACGCGGTTGATGTAGTCGAACGTCTTCGCGATCCAAATCGCCGAGCATCCCGCGATCCCATCATGATCCGTCCCGGGATCTCATCACGATCCGTCCGCGATCTCATCACAATCCGTCCCGCGATCCAATCACGAAATGTCTCACGATCTTGATCACGGTCCTTTCGATCTAGCGCCGAACGGACGACACCTCCGCGTTCAGCACACGTACAGCTCGATGACGATCTCTGCCTTCTTGATCCAGCAAGAGGGAGCAGAGAGGTAGATGAGTTCCCCGGCAGCGCGACGGCATTGCGGTGATGGTGGTGGAGCTATTCCAGCAGGGCTTCGCCTAAGCACCGCTGAAAACCGATCTAGAGGAGAAACTGTGATCTAGAGGAGATGTAGCACGTGGCTATTAGGGTTAGCTTTTCCCTCTAAATCCTCTAGTACATATAGGAGGGAGAGATGGGAGGAGGAAGCCTCAAACCCTCAAGATCTGGCCGAAATTGGAGGTGGAGGAGTCCTACTCCAATCCTATTAGGATTAGGACTCCTTCCTTATTTAGACTTTTTGCCTTTTTCCACCTTTTTCTCCTTGGGCTTTTCTTCCCAGCCGCATGGGCCCTTTGCGGGACTTCAACCATCCCACAAAGGGCTGGTATTCACTCTACCACAGCCCATGTAGCCTCTTGGGTCGAAATACCCCTCCCAATGGTCTCCCGGTACACTCCCGGCACTCCCGGTACACTACCCATGAGCCCGAAACTTTTTTGGCGACCAAAATAGGACTTCCTATATATCAATCTTTACCTCCGAACCATTCCGGAGCTCCTGGTGATGTCCGGGATCTCATCCGAGACTACGAACAACCTCCGGTCACCACCATGCATAACTCTATACTATCGAAACGTCACCAAACCTTAAGTGTGCAGACCCTGCGGGTTTGAGAACTATGTAGACATGACCGAGACACCTCTACAGTCAATAACCAGTAGCAGGACCTGGATGCCCATATTGGTTCCTACATATTCTACGAAGATCTTTATCGGTTGAACCTCTATGTCAAGGATTCAGTTAATCCCGTATGATGTTCCCTTTGTTCTTCGGTATCTTACTTTCCCGAGATTCGATCATCGGTATCTCCATACCTAGTTCAACCTCGTTACCAGAAAGTCTCTTTACTCGTTCCGTAATACAAGATCTCGTGACTAACACTTAGTCACATTGCTTGCAAGGCTTATTGTGATGTTGTATTATCGAGTGGGCCTTGAGATACCTCTCCGTCACACGGAGTAACAAATACCAGTCTTGATCCATGCGAACCCAACAGACACCCTCGGAGATACCTGTAGAGCACCTTTATAGTCACCTAGTTACGTTGCGAAATTTAATACACACAAGGTACTCCTCCGATGTCAGTGAGTTGCATGATCTCATGGTCATAGGAACACATACTTGACATGCAAAAAACAGTAGCAATAAACTGACACGATCATATGCTACGTTTACAGTTTGGGTCTTGTCCATCACATCATTCTCCTAATGATGTGATCCCGTTACCAAATGACATCTCATGTCCATGACTAGGAAACCATAGCCATCTTTGATCAACGAGCTAGTCTATTAGAGGCATACTAGGGACATGGTGTTGTCTATGTATCCACACATGTATTTGAGTTTCCGATCAACACAATTATAGCATGGATAATAAACGATTATCATGAACAAGGAAATATGATAATAACTAATTTATTATTGCCTCTAGGGCATATTTCCAACAGTCTACCACTTGCACTAGAGTCAATAATCTAGTTCACATCACCATGTGATTCGCATTGTTATGAATCTAACACCCAATGAGTTCTGGGATCGATCATGCTTTGCATATGAGAGAGGTCTTATAGTCAACGGGTCTGCGACATTCAGATCCGTGTGTACTTTGCAAATCTCTATGTTAAACCGTAAACACTGCTACCACACTCCACTTGGTACTATTCCAAATGGCTGCTCCACTATATGTATCCAGATTGCTACTACGAGTCATTCGGATTGGTGTTAAAGCTTGCATCAACGTAACTCTTTACGACGAACTCTTTATCACCTCCATAATCGAGAAAGATCTCCTTAGTTTTTTAGTTACTAAGGATAATCTTGACCGCTGTCTAGTGATCCACTCCTGGATCACTCTTGTACCCCTTGACGGACTCATGGCAAGGCACACACAAGTGCGGTACACAGCATGGCATACTATAAAGAGCCTATGGCTAAGGCATAGGGGACAATGTTCGCCTTTTCTCTTTCTTCTGCCATTGTCGAGCTTTGAGTCTCACTCAACTTCACACCTTACAAATCAGGCGAGAACTCTTTCTCTGACTGATCCATTTTTGAACTCTTTCAAAATCTTGTCAAGGTATGTACTCATTGAAAGTCTCATCAAGCATCTTGATTTATCTCTATAGATCTTGATGCTCAACAATTAGGTAGCTTTATCCAGGTCTTCCTTTGAAAATCACTTTTTAAACAACCGTTCATGCTTTCCAGAAATTCTACATTATTTCTTATCAACAATATGTCATCCACATATACTTATCAGAAACTCTATAGTGCTCCCACTCACTTTATTGCAAATACAAGTTTCTCATAAACTTTGTATAGACTCAAAAACTTTGATCACCTCATCAAAGTGTATATTCCAACTCCGAGATGCTTGCTTCAGTTCATAGAAGGATCACTGAAGCTTGCACACCTTTTAGCATCCTTAGGGCTGACAAAAATTTCTGGTTGTATCTCATACAACCTTTCCTTAAGGAAGGAAACGATGTTTTGGCATCCATCTGCCATATTTCATGATTGAAAAATGCAGCAACTGCTAACATAATTCCAACAGACTTTAGCATCACTACGAGTGAGAAAGTCTCATCGTAGTCAACTCCTTGAACTTACCGGAAACTTCTTTGCGACAAGTCGAACTTTGTAAATGGTGACATTCACCATCAGCGCCTGTCTTCATTTTAAAGGTCCATTTGTACTCGACGACTTGCCGTCCAACGAGCAAGTCCATCAAAGTCTATACTTGGTTTTCATACATGGATCCTTTCTCGGATTTCATGGCCTCTAACCATTTGTCAGAATCTGGGCCCATCATCGCTTCTCCATAGTTCATAGGTTCATCGTTGTCCAACAACATGACCTCCAAGACAGGGTTGTCATACCGCTCAGGAGCAGTACACATCCTGTCGACCTACGAGGTTCGATAGTAACTTGATCCGAAGCTTCATGATCATCATCATTTACTTCCTCTTCAACTGACGTAGGTTCCACAGAAACATCTTTCTGCGCTGCGCTACTCTCTGGTTGAAACAAAGGTTCAACAACCTCATCAAGTTCTATCTTCCTCCCACTCAATTCTTTCGAGAGAAACTCTTTCTCGAGAAAGGACCCGTTTTAGCAACAAACACTTTATGCTTGGATCTGAGATAGAAGGTTCACCCAACCGTTCTTAGGGTAATCTATGAAGATGCATTTGTCCGCTTTGGGTTCGAGCTCATTAGGTGAAAACATTTTTCCACACAAGCATCGCAGCCCCAAACATTAAGAAATGACAGTTAGGTTTCTATCAAACCATAATTCATATGGTGTCATCTCAACGGATTTAGATAGTGCCCTATTTAAAGTGAATGCAGTTGTCTCTAATGCATAACCCCAAATTATAGTAGCAAAACGATATGAGACATCATAGCCCGCACCATATCCAATAGAGCACAACTATGACGTTCAGACACACCATCACACTATGGTGTTCCAGGTGGCATGAGTTGTGAAACGACTTTCACATTGTCTAAAGTTGTATGCCAAACTCGTAAATCATATATTCACCTCCACAATCATATCGCAGACATTTTTATCTTCTTGTCACGATGATCTTAAACTTCACTCTGAATTTGCTTGAACCTTTCAAACGATTCAGACTTGTGTTTCATTAAGTAAATATACACTATATCTACTCAAATCATTAGTGAAGTTAAGAAAATAATGATATCCACCGCACGCTACAAGACTCATTGGATTGCATACATCAACATGTATCATTTCCAATAAATCACTTGCCCGCTCCATCAATCCAGAAAATGGGGTCCTTAGTTATCTTGCCCAAGAGGCATGGTTCGCATGTCTCAACCGATTCGAAATCGAATGAGTCCAAAGATCCATCAGCATGGAGTTTCTTCATGTGCTTTGTAAAAATATGACGTTTAGCGGCAGTGTCACAAGTATGTGGTACTATCATTATTAACTTTGTATCTTTTGGCATCAATGTTATGAACATGTGTATTACTACAATCAAGATTCAAAAAACCATTCTCACTGGGTGCATGACCATTGAAGGTATTATTCATGTAAACAGAATAACCATTATTCTCTAACTTAAATGAATAACTGTGTTGCAACAAACACGATCTAATCACGTTCTTGCTCAACGCAAAACACCAAATAACATTTATTTAGGTTTGTCACTAATCCCGAAGGTAGAGAGAGTGTGCGATGTTGATCACAGCAACCTTGGAAATATTTCAAACACACATCGTCACCTCACCCTTAGCTAGTTCTCCGTTCATTCCGTAGCTTTTATTTCGAGTTACTAACATTTGGAACCGAACCGGTATCCAATACCCAGGTGCTACTAGGAGTACTAGAAAGGTTCATGTCAATAACACGTATATCAAATATACTTCTGTTGACGTTGCCAGCCTTCTTATCTACCAAGTATCTAGGGTTGTTCCGCTTCAGCGACCGTTCTCCTCATAATCGAAGCACTTAGTCTCGGGTTTGGGTTCAACTTTGGGTTGCTTCACTGGAGCAGCAACTGACTTGCTATCCATGAAGTTTCCCTCCTTGATCCTGCCCTTCTCGAAACTAGTGGTTTTTACTAACCATCAACACTTGACACTCCTTCTTGATTTCTACCTTCGCGGTGTCAAACATCGCGAATAGCTCAGGGATCAATATTTCTATCCCTGGCGTTTTATAGTTCATCACCAAGTTATAGTAGCTTAGTGACAGTGACTTGGAGAACTATATCAATCACTATCTTATCTGGAAGATCAACTCCCACTCGATTCAAGCGATTGTAGCACCCAGACAATCTGAGCACATGCTCAATGATTGAGCTATTATCCTTCATCTTGTAGGCAAAGAATCTTGTTGGAGATCTCATATCTCGCAACATGGGCATGAGCCTGAGATCCTAATTTCAGCTCTTATAACATCTCATATGTTCCATGACGTTCAAAATGTATCGGAGCCTCAATTCTAAGACGTAATGCATGACGCACTAAACTATAAAGTAGTCATCAGAATGTGCCTGTCAGATGTTCACAACATCTACAAACGACGCTAGAGGGGTTGGCGCGCCGAGCGGTGCATTAAGGAAATAAGCCTTCTGTGCAGCAATGAGGACAATCCTCAGATCATGGACCCAGTCCGCAATATTGCTACCATCATCTTGTAACTTTATTTCTCTAGGAACATATAAAAATTCAAGGGACCTACAGCGCGAGCAAGTAATCTACAACATAATTTGCAAAGGCACTAGTGACTATGTTCATGATAATGAGTTCAATTAATCATATTACTTAAGAACTCCCACTGAAATTGACATCCCTCCGGTCATTCGAGTGACACATGATCCAAATTCACCAACTCAAGTCCGATCGTCATGTGAGTTGAGTTGGTTTCAATGGTGAACATCATCATGTTGATCATATCTACTATATGACTCATGTTCGACCTTTCGGTCTCTTGTGTTCCGAGGCCATGTCTGTACATGCTAGGCTCGTCAAGTTTAACCCGAGTGTTCTGCATGTGCAACACTGGCTTGCACCCGTTGTACGTGAACGTAGAGTGTCGTGGTTTTATCACGACAGATGTCCGGGTGAACGGACTTTGGTTTGAGGCCATCTCCAATGAGGTGGACTCAAAGGGGTTAATCGGGACGAAAGACACGGGTTTACCCAGGTTCGGCCCCTCAAATCGAGGTAACAACCTACGTCCAGCTTGTGCGTGTATTACTTGCATATCAATTACAAGGGGCTAAAAGCTTGACCTAGTTCTCGATTGCCTGTCCCCTAAGTCACCCCGGGTCTGCCTTTATATAAGAGGTCAGAACATCCGGGTCGTTACAATTGCTAACCGAGTCTCTCTCTATCTTCTCGCCTAAGCCGTTTGTGAGTCGGCTTGCACGCCCGGGTCTTCTCGGTCTGGGCCGTCGTACGGCCCACTCCGTGAGCCGCCTATCTTCCTGGGCCACTTAACATTACGACTCACCCTTGGGTCGGCTCACGAGCCAACATCATGACCCAGAGCCTCTTCGGCGAGTCATATCCCCAACATTAGGCCCCAGGTTGAATTGAGCTTGCTCACTTCATCCTTCCCTTCCACTTTTGGCGAGCTGCCCGGAAATGAACCGGCGTGACATCATGAGATCTGCTGACGTGTCACCAAATCTTTCACTTAAGTGTCATCCCGAGGATCGAGGCGTCCGCTTCGGTCGAACGGTGTCATCGCCTGGATTTTTGCGCCTTCCTTAACCCCCTTTTAAATATGTCCCGTGCGGGTCGGGGTTTCTATTCTCCCGCCCATGCCTCTGCTTCTTCGTCTTCTTCCTGCCGCTGCCCCAGCGCCTTCGAGCTCTACGCCGATGCCGTCCATACACCGTCCCCTGCATCACCCTGAACGTACCAGAGATCCATCTGCCTCCATCGCGCCGTCTCCGGTAAGTTTTCCTGCTCCCTAGATGGTCACCGCCGTAGTAGGGTTTTCTCCGGTGCTCCCCCGCCGTCGTTTGGGTTCCAACTCTGTTGCCGCCAGCGCATTACGACGCCACTGACTTCTTTAGGATGCGCTTTTGCTCCGCTGTCGCACGCGGGCCGGCCGCGCGTAATGTACGAGCCTTGATGGTCCCAGTCCGTTTTCTTTTTCCTTCGCTGTTCGTCGCTAGGTTAAAAATAAAATTCATTTTCTCAGCTTTTGTAGATCCGTAGATATAGTGACATCTTGCGGAATCTTGTTTTTAGGACTTAGTCGATTTTTCGATCTTCCTTTTCCCTGTTGAGTCGCCAACTCCTCCGGCTCTTACTAGCCGAGTCTTCCGTCTTATCCGCAGAACCCTTAAACTTTTAAGCCGTCAAAAACATTTGCTTGCGCTCCGACTCATCGCGCCTTTTATCTTGCACATCACTTAAGCCGCCAACATGTATCGTGCATCCAACTCATGCAACTGGGTTGGGTCATGCATTACGGAGGAGCTTTTGTCGGATTTTGTTCACGCGGGTACTCTTCCTCCTAAGGAAGCCATTAGCTGGCGGGTTCCAGGTGATGAGACGCGACCCAAACCTCAAGAAGGTGAAGTGGTGGTGTTCTCTGACCATATTGAACGAGGGTTCGTGCCTTCCGACTCCAAATTCTTTTGAGACATCCTTCACTGTTATAAGCTTCACCCGCAAGACTTGGCCCCCAATTCCGTCTCAAACATATGCAATTTCCAAGTGCTCTGCGAAGCTTACCTTCAAATCAAGCCGTCTGTGGGACTCTTTCGGGAATTCTTTTATGCTAACCGGCAAACTGAAGTGAAAGTCGGCCCGAGCTTAGAACTTGGAGGCATATCCATCCAACGGCGTAGGGATATCATCTTCCCAGCCACACAGATGCCGAGTCACCCTAAGGACTGGAACATGACCTGGTTCTACTGCAAGGACACCTCTCCTGAAAACGAGCGTCCCTTGCCGGGTTATCGCCCTTTCCGGCTCACAACAACGTCAGAGCTTCCTGGCCGGCTACCAGCTTCAGAACGCGCCAGATATGAGCCGGCTCATGCCAAAGTCAAGGCTCTCATGGCCAATGGTTTAATCGGACTGGACCTGATCCGCTGCTGGATTTCATGGCGAATTATGCCTTTGAGCCATAGAAGCCGGCTCATGTGCGAATATAAAGGCCAGTATGACAGCTTGTTATGCTTCAGCCGATCTTCGTTGATAGAGTCCGACATTACCCTCGCCATGCAGAGTCTTCTCCATGAAGCCTCCGGGTCATGCAGCAAAATTGGCCTGGCGCCTTTCAGTGCTATCAATCCGGCTCCCGACGTAAGTTTAATCTCTTCCCTTCCGTCTCTCAGACATTGTTTGCATTTTGCTAATTTGATATTCACTCTCTGGGTCATCCTTATAGGCCGACTCAGATTTCTGGAAGAGGGAATATGTTGCCCCTCCGAAAAAATCCAGGAAGAAGGTCCCAACCAAGAAGGCCAAAAAACATGTCCCGCAAGATAATTTGTTTGACCCGCCACCATCATCCAGATCAGAGGTAAAGTTTCAACTCTCTTGCTTGATCTTTTACCTTCTTATTTTAACACTTACCTTACTCACAGGATGAAGTGGAGACTAGCCGTGCTAATGCTCCTGAGGTAAATTACTTTTCCTCCGGCTTAGAATGTTTCAACCCCCAAAAGCTGCGGCGGGTTATCAGAAAAGTTCCTCTTTCTCACCCTCTTGCTTATGTGGCTCCCGATTTCCTCTTAAAAAGCAACAGCAAATCGAGCGTCGACAAACCCGAAGCACCGGATCTACCGAGCTCATGTCCGGGTTGCCAAATTCGCCAGCTCCCAAGAAATGCCCTGCCGAGGTTTGACCCCCTTCTTTTCCTTTATCTTTCTCTTTGTAAACTTGATACTCTCTTCACCTTTCTGTTTTACCTTTGCAGAAAACTCCTTCCTCCGGTGACTCTTCGGAGTCAATCATACCACCGCCTAATATTAATCCACTATAAGCATCTTGATGGCCGGTTGTTACTATGATTGACAATATCTTCAACTGCTAATTCTTCTTTTTTTATAGTGCTCAAGCTAAACGTCGCAAGGCCAACAAGCCCCCCTCCGGCCCAGTTACTGAAGAACCGAAGCCCAAGCAGCCGGAAGAAACTCAACCGGAGGAAAACCCACCGGCTGCCTCCGCTGAACCGGCCGCAGACGATGTCATCATGGAGAGTCCTCTGAGGGCTCCTTCTAAGCCGGCAACTCCTGCCAAGACCCTTGACACCCCGGACGTTGTTATCATCGGGTTTGATCATCAAACGCCTCCAGCTCATGTGTTGACCAAACATACGGAGCCGGCTGAAGCTTCAAGGAAACTGAACTTCGATTCTTCATGCAAGAAGATGGCCGTTGAAGAGCTACACGCTGGGTATGTAAACCGGGTTTCCACCAGCCGGGACTTTGAACTTCGGCTGATCTCTTCCATGAAGAAAAAATATGAGGTACTTTTCCTTCTTTACTATATCCTTTCTTAGCCCCCAAGATCCGGCTTAACATATCATCGTTGAGCCGGGTCTTTCTGTAACCTCTTGCAGAGATTGTCATTCCTTTAACTTTGCACTATAAGTAAAGTGAACTGCCAATCGTAGCCCCCAAGGGCCGTCTTAGATTTCATTTGAGCTGGGCCTGTAATGTAGATAACTTGAAGATGTAATCGTAGCCCCCAAGGGCCGGCTCAATCTTGATAAAGTTGAGTCGGTGCTTCCATTATTAGCATATTGAAGAGCCATTATATAGCCCCCAAGTTCCGGATCAACTTTGAAGGAAATGAACCGAAACTACATACTTGCAAGATTAAATAGACATTAGCCCCTAAGTGTCAAATATATTGCTTGCAATCTGTTTGAGACTTGTATTTGCTTTTAACACCCGTCTTGCATTTTGGCGGCTTATCCTATATTTTGATGTATTATAGGAAGCTTTGAAGGAAACCAGGTCTCAGCTGACGGATCTGAAGGCCAACTTGGCAGCTCAGCAAGAAGCTCGAAGTATCGCGGATGAAAAATACCGGCTTCTCGCAGAAGAACTGGCCAGTGTTACCGCCGAGCTCACCTCTTTAAAAGAGACGACTGAATCTGAAAAGGCCGCCTTAACCAAACGGGCGGACAATGCTGAACAGCGTTGTACAGCCGTGGCGGATGAACTTCAAGGCCTAAAACAACATATTATGAAGATGTCAGCCGCCCTATTTGGTAAGCTTCCTTGTTCACTTTGTCCTTTTTAGCATTGCTAGTAAGAAAACTGCCGGCTCATTATTTTTATCCGACTCATCCAGGTCCCAGGAGCCGGCAGTTGGCCTCTGATAGCCTTCTGCCATTGAAGGCCATTTACACTTTTGCAGAGCAACTATACTGTGGCGCCATCTTCACCATCAAGAGCGTGCAGTACAAGGAGAAGATCCCCACTGCTCTGAAAGGGGTCTTGGAACTCTTCTCAACAATGCCGAAGCAGATTGAAGAGCTCAAGAAGTCCGCCTTCCGCCAAGGAGCCGTCGCCGGTTTGAGCCGGGCTCTTGCCTTTGCTCCTGAGCTAACGCCGGCTGAAATGATGGATGGCTATCTGTCTAAAAGAGATGACGGCTCAGATTTCACCGAGGAAGATTATACCTGGTGTGTCAAAGAGTCGCGCTACTTGGCCTCTATTTTGGAGGATGAAGCTGATTTGAAGACCTATCAGGCGGCTTACGACGCAGAAGAGAAGAGAGTCTGCGGGCCGCTCTACGAGTGGAAAGATCTGACACCCGCCCGCAGTAAGGATCTCTTTCCTTGTGAGCTTGACGCATCTCCGCTCCTTGAGGGGTCATTTCCTGCTCTGGCTGACTGTAACTGGGACTTGGGCAATCTTCAGATAAAGCCAACAGAAGACCCGGAGCAGGATGAGCCGCCAACGACTGAATTGTAATCTTGTAGCCTTTCTGAGCATAGATTTATGTAATGACCCGCCGTGGGCGGCTAACAATACTTTTGCACTTTCTGAGAGTATATGACTTTGCCACTTGGTGGCCATATATATTTGCACCTTTCTGCATTTTGATGTGCTGCCGGCTCTACCTTTGAATTTTTTTGATGAGGGGCCTGTCCTTTAAGACGCCATTCCTTTCTCCAGAATAGTACAGCCGGATAATCTCTTTGAGACTTTCAATTTTGTTGACCGAAGCCACATGGTTCCGGCTTTCATCAGACGGAGTTATTATAGAGCCGGTTGTCTTTAGGATAATGTAAGCTATACCTGATGGTAAGAAGCCTCTATCTACAACTGCGGCTATTGATGAACTGGAACCTTTGGGGAGAGTTCGGCTGTGCAGCCCCCAAGTGCCGGGTAGTTTCGCCTGTGGTAACCCGGGACTTACAATTGCTCAGCTTCGACAAGCCGGTATGATACCATATGCGATGATAATCTTTCCTTCCTCAAAAACTCATATGCCGGCTCTTCCGCGTGGATCCGAACAATTTAAACTCATACCAATTCAGGGTCTCTGTCGAGATTGGCCGTCAATTGTCTGAACCGGCTCAGGGTCTCTAGGTGAGATTGGCCGTCAATTTCTTGAACCGACTCAGGGTCTCTAGGCGAGATTGGCCGTCAATTTCTTGAACCGGCTCAGGGTCTCTAGGCGAGATTGACTGGTAAGAGTATAGTGAATACCGGCTGTCAATGGGAGATGTAAGCTATACCTCAAGGCAAGAAGCCTCCATCGATAACCGTGGCCAATAATTAGCCTGAGACGGCATAAAGCCGGCTGTTTGAAAGGAGAAGTAAGCTATACCTGAAGGTAAGAAGCCTCTTTCAACAGCTACAGTTGATAAGCAACTGAATTTTGGCGTAAACGCCGGTTGTTAGGGTGAGATAAGCGAACCTGTCGGTAAGAAGCCCCCTTCGACAACCGCGGTTAATAAGTAACCGGAAGTGGCATAAAGCCGACCATTAGGGTGAGATAAGCGATACCCGTCGGTAAGAAGCCCCCTTCGATGGCCGCAGCTGATAAGCAACTAGAATTTGGTATACACGCTGTTGTGTTAGGGCACTGTAAACTATACCAAAAGGTAAGAAGCCTCCGTTAACAATCAGCGCTTAATGTAACCAAACTAGGCATAAAGCCAACTGTGCAATGGAGAAGTAAGCTATACCCGGAGGTAAGAAGCCTCCTTGCCACAGTTTAGAGACAGCCGGCTGTGCAAAGGATAAGTAAGCTATACCCGAAGGCAAGAAGCCTCTTTGCAACAGCGTTTAATAAGGCGTAAAGCCGAAAGGTAGATCAGCCGTTTTAACAGCGAACGACCCTCTTCAACCCGAGCTTTTTGAGCCGGAAGATTTTATCTTGATCGGACAAAGGTATACATAAGAGCAGAGGCCTCAGTCTTGTGTGAGGATGCTAGATTTTACTCATGTGCTCATTATATATACAATGATAGCGGCTTTCTACCCCTTTAAGTAAAGTGCGGTCGCAGATGTGCGACATTCCAGGGCCGCAACGTCTCTTGTCCCGCGGTTTCCAACTCATCTCTGACATCCATGAGGTAATATGATCCGTTGTTAAGGTTCCTACTGACCACAAAAGGCCCCTCCCATGGTGGAGATAACTTATGCATTCCAGATTGGTCTTGAATCAACCAAAGCACCAGGTCACCTTCCTGAAACATCCGGGTCTTTACCCCGCGGCTATGATAGCGTCGCAGGTTTGTTGATAAATTGCCGATCTGGCTGCTACTAACTCTCGTGCTTCATCCAAGGCGTCCAACGCATCCTGGCGGTCTACCTCATTGTCCGTCTCAACATAAGCCGCCACCCTTGGTGAGTCGTGCCGGATGTCACTGGGTAGAACCGCCTCAGCACCGTACACCATGAAGAAAGGTGTAAAACCTGTAGATCTGTTAGGTGTAGTTCTGATGCTCCATAAGACGGAAGGCAACTCCTCAACCCAACATCCGGGTGTCCGTTTTAAAGGAACCATGAGCTGTGGCTTGACACCTCTCAAAATTTCCTGATTGGCTCGCTCTGCCTGACCATTAGACTATGGATGCGCCACGGCTGAAACATCAAGCCGTATATGCTCTTTCTCACAGAACGTTTTCATAGATCCTTTGGATAAATTTGTCCCATTGTCCGTAATGATACCGTGCGGGTAACCAAAGAGATAAATCAGCTTCTTAACAAATTGAACCACTGTAGCTGCGTCACATTTACTGACCGGCTCTGCCTCTACCCATTTAGTAAATTTATCAACCGCCACCAGAAGGTGCGTCTTCTTATCCTTAGATCGCTTGAAAGGTCCTACCATATCAAGCCCCCAGACCGCAAACGACCAAGTGATTGGTATCATCCTCAATTCTTGAGTCGGAACGTGAGCGCGCCGGCCAAATTTCTGACAGCCGTCACACATGTGAACTAGGTCCTCTACATCCTTGTGAGCCGTCAGCTAGAAAAACCAATGTCAAAAGGCTTTAGCCACCAAAGACTTTGACCCGGCGTGATGCCCACAGTCGCCAGCATGAATTTCACTTAATATTTGTCGGCCCTCCTCTGGTGAGATGCAGCGCTGAAAGACACCCGTCACACTACATTTATGTAACTCATCATTGATAACCGTCATAGACTTAGAATGGCGAGTGATCTTCCTGGCTAGATCCTCCTCTTGAGGTAACTCGCCGCGTGTTAGATATGCCAAATAAGGAATAGTCCAATCTGGGGTAGCATGTAGAGCCGCCACCAGTTCCGCCTCTGGGTCAGGAATAGCTAGATCCTCCTCAGAAGGTATCTTGACAATCGGATGATACAATACATCTAGAAAACATTAGGTGGTACCGGCTTTCGTTGTGAACCTAACCGTGACAAGGCATCAGCCGCCTCATTCCTGCGACGATCAATGTGATCCACCTAGTACCCCTTGAAGTGACCAGCAATGATATCCACCGTCTGTCTGTAAGCCGCCATCTGCGGATCCTTTGAATCCCAAGTGCCTGAAACTTGGTGAGCCACCAGATCTGAGTCGCCTAAACACCTGACCCGGCTTAAGTTCATCTCTTTAGCAACTCTGAGACCGTGGAGCAGTGCTTCATATTCAGTTGCATTATTAGTACAAGGGAACATTAACCGGAGCACATAACAAAACTTGTCACCCTTGGGGGAGGTGAGAACAACTCCCGCCCCAGACCCTTCTAGCTGCTTGGATCCATCAAAGTGTATAGTCCAATATGTGTTATCCGGATTCTCTTCAGGGGCTTGACATTCAGTCCAATCATTTATGAAATCCACCAAAGCTTGAGACTCAATTGCTGTACGAGGAACATACTTGACATCAAAAGGACTCAGCTCTAAGGCCCACTTGGCAATCCTTGCTGTACGAGGAACATATTTTGAATGATATCCCTCAACGGGGCAGAACTGACCACTCTTATGTGGTGCCCCAAAAAGTAATGCTTTAACTTGCGATTGGCCATAAAAACTCCGTATACTAACTTCTGCCAATGTGGATACCTCTGTTTAGACTCTGCCAAAACTTCACTGATGTAATAAGCCGGCCTTTGCACAGGGTACTCCTTCCCTGCCTCCTTGCGCTCAACCACAATTGCTACGCTAACCGCTTTGTTGTTAGCCGCTGCATACAGGAGCAAAGGCTCTTTCTCAACTGGAGCGGCTAACACTGGCGGCTCAGTCAACTGCTTTTTAAGAGCTTCAAGTGCTTCAGCCGCTACTGCGCTCCATTTAAACTTGTCTGTTTTCTTCATCATCTGGTATAAAGGAATAGCTTTCTCTCCAAGCCGGCTTATGATGTGGCTCAACGCAGCAATCCGCCCTGCAAGGCGCTGAGCGTCATTAATACACGTCGGCTCACCCAAAGAAGTGATGGCTTTAATCTTATCTGGGTTAGCTTCAATTCCCCGCTCAGAGACCAAGAAACCCAAAAGATTTCCTGCTGGAACACCAAAGACACACTTTTCCGGGTTAAGCATCATCTTGTAGACCCGGAGATTGTCAAAGGTTTCTTTGAAATCCTCTAACAGAGTTTCCTTCTTTCTGGATTTAACCATGATGTCGTCTACATAAGCATGGACATTTCGGCCAATCTGACTGTGGAGACAATTCTGCAAACAACGTTGGTAAGTCGCCTGGGCTCTCTTGAGCCCGAAGGGCATGGAGACATAGCAGAATGCGCCAAAAGGCGTAATGGACGCCGTCTTCTCCTGATCCTTTATTGCCATCTTGATCTGATGATACCCTGAATAAGCGTCTAGGAAGCATAAACTTTCGCATCCGGTTGTTGCATCAATAATTTGATCGATACGAGGGAGCGCAAAAGGGTCAGCCGGGCAAGCCTTGTTAAGGTCCGTGTAATCTATGCACATGCGCCACGTGCCGTTCTTTTTTAGCACTAGCACCGGGTTAGCCAACCACTCCAGGTGAAAAACTTCCACTATAAAGCCTGCGGCCAACAGCCGAGCAACTTCCTCCCCAATAGCTTTACGTCTCTCTTCGTTGAACCGCCGTAGAAACTGTTTGATCGGCTTAAACTTTGGATCCACATTAAGATTGTGCTCGGCGAACTCTCTCGGCACACCCGGCATGTCAGAAGGCTTCCATGCAAAGATGTCCCGATTCTCACGGATGAATTCGATGAGCGCGCTTTCCTATTTGGGATCCATGTGAGCCCCAATGATGAACTGCTTAGATGAATCACCCGGATTGAAGTCTACTGCCTTGGTATCATCCACTGAAAACTTGAGTGGTGGCTCAACTTCCGTCGTAGGCTTCTTGAGCAGGGTCATATCCTCCGGATCAACATTCTCTTTGTAAAATTTCAGTTCCTCCTGAGGACAACTAGACTCTGTATAAGCCGCATCTCCTTCTTCACACTCAAGAGCCGTTTTCCTGTTATCGTGAATGGTAATTGTGCCATTTAAGCCGGGCATTTTGAGTTGCAGATAAACATAACAAGGCCTAGCCATAAATTTAGCATAAGCCGGCCTCCCAAACAGTGCATTATAGGGACTTTTGATTTTGACCACCTCGAACCACAAAGACTGCACCCTATAATTATGTTCATCACCAAAAGCTACTTCCAATGATATCCGGCCTACCGGGTATGCTGATTTACCCGGGACCACACCATGAAAGACAGTGGAGGAGGGTTTGAGATCCTTGTCAAGCAACTAAAGCCAGCAGGCCCGGATCGTCCACCCGCGGCGGGTGATCCTCCCTGCTCCATATTATATCATATTCAGACCACGACAAATATCGCGGGAGAGCCGGAGCAACCGTATTGACCGCTGGCCTCCGCAACTTCTCATCTCGTTTATTGTGACCGGTCGTGAATACATGATACTGCCCAGAACTGAGCTGCTTCGGGTTACTCTGAAATCCAGACTGACTGTGCTGCTGCTGACTGTTGTTATTGCCGTTGTTGCCTGGATGTTGTTGGTGCCCCCCTTGGTTATTCTAACCCGGATGCCCGCTTCCTGAACCGCCAGCGCCGAATCCAGCCCCTGACCCGCCATGTCCTGAGCCGCCAGGTGGGCCACCGCCATGGTTATTGCGTGGTTGGGAATGCTGGTTTTTGAACCTGTGCATGATAAAGCAATCACCCCACGCATGTAACGCCGGCTTGTCGGGCATGCTATGCTCCGGACAAGGCTTCCTAAGCGCCTCCTCTAAATTAAAGGGGCCCCTATTCCTTGGCCTGAATCTTCCACCCCCCTTGGGATAATTCTGTCCTGTGTTGGTATTCGCCACCAGCTCGGATCCACCATCAGCGTTCTTCCGCTTATTCTGATTCCCATTGTTCGCAAAACCCTTTCCTTGATTGTTTTTCTTTGCTTGATTGGCCTTCTCATCATCCGAACCTGGATCCTTTGTATTATCTGAGTCGGCATATTTCGTCAAGGCCGTCATGAGCTCTCCCATATCCTGACACGTACGTTTGAGCCGGCCGAGCTTCTGCTTCAACGGAATGAAATGACAATTCTTCTCTAAGATAAGCACCGCTTGAGCCGCTGTGATCTGCTCTGAAGAGTGAATAATGATGGCTTGGGCATCCTAAGCCGCCCTATTATCTTCTGGTGGTCCGCGGCACGGGTGACTGTTGGAACACGCCGGCGACTCATAACGCCGGTTGAAACTTCGACTGGGGAGGGGGGTAGAGTGAACCCGGCTTCGGCTGTGAGTATACTTCTCCTGTTGGGCCATGGTTGTCTGTAAATATCCAATGGCGTTTCGCACCTCCTCCGCAAAGGGCGCCTCATCTGGGATGGGGATTGTCTCAAGCCGGGTGGCCGCTGCTACCATGTTCTCGGCCGGGTTAGAATAATGACCCGCCGGTGTTGGAAAAGCCCTGGGAGAGATTTGGTTATGCTGGGGTGGATGAGTCGCTGGGTGCTCCATCGGGCGGCTCTTTGGCACACCCATAACTTGCCCCGCACTCGGGGTGTTAAAAAGGTTCCTCGCTTCGTAACGTTTTGGTAGACAGGATTGATGCCTCCTCCGGTGCACCACAGCCGCTGACCTTTGCTCTAGCTCCAATCGGAAAGCGTCCGCCTTGATACACTCCGCCTCTTCCTCCATCTGGGCTTTCAGTTCGTCCATCCTTTGTCGTTCCTCTGCCATCCGACCCTTGATCCGTGCCACCTCTAGATTCCTGGCCGCTTGATTATCCGGGGTTACCTCTGTGGCCATGAGAGCTGTAAGTTCGTCCATCAATTCCACTAGAACCTGAGCCGGCGGCGGCAGGCTATCGCCTGCGGCGGCGGCCCCCACAGCCGTGCCACTAGCGGCTGAGGCTGATCCTGCCATGAATACCGCCGCGTGAACCGGGGGGCTCATAGCATCCGTCCCAACGCCTTCTACCTCAGAATAGTCGTCGTAGTAGCCCCCAAGGCCACCATTGCTGAGCCGATACACTGACTCTGTCTCCCCGCTGGAAGATTCATCTTTCGAGCAAACGAGAGTTCCCTATGACCCGGACGCTTCCAGATCTAAGCCTTGAGTGAAGCCCACGAGAACATGCTTCTGACCTAGATGGGCACGGGCAGACTGTGTACCACGCGCGGATTGGAGACGCCGAGCCGGCTCGATGATGTTGGTGCAGACGTCCGGCCCGGGTGTAGATCCATCGATCTTTCTGATGAAAACCTGGATTCCACCGAATGGAATCCAGAATCCATATTCCATAGAACCAGCATTGAGCCCCCAGCTGGCGTCGTCGATGTAGACCCGACCGCGGCGACTCTTGCTCATCCTTCCAACCACGTATCCTTCGAGCCCTGGGAGAGAGCCCTTTGAGAACTCAACACCACCAAGCGCTAGCCCCACGGTGGGCGCCAACTGTCGTGGTTTTATTACGGCAGATGTCCGGGTGAACGGACTTTGGTTCAAGGCCATCGCCAATGAGGTGGACTCAAAGGGGATAATCGGGACGAAAGACATGGGTTTACCCAGGTTCGGCCCCTCAAATCGAGGTAACAGCCTACGTCCTGCTTGTGCTTGTATTACTTGCGTATCGATTACAAGGGGCTAAAAGCTTGACCAAGTTCTCGATTGCCTATCCCCTAAGTCACCCTGGGTCTGGCTTTATATAAGAGGTCAGAACATCCGGGTCGTTACAATTGCTAACCGAGTCTCTCTATATCTTCTCGCCTAAGCCGTCTGTGAGTCGGCTTGCACACCCGGGTCTTCTCGGTCCGGGCCGTCGTACGGCCCACTCCGTGAGCCGCCTATCTTCCTGGGCCACTTAACATTATGACTCACCCTTGGGCCGGCTCACGAGCAAATATCATGACCCGGAGCCTCTTCGGCGAGTCATATCCCCAACATAGAGTTTAACCCGAGTGTTCTACATGTGCAACACTGGCTTGCACCCGTTGTATGTGAACGTAGAGTCTATCACACCCGATCATCACGTGGTGTCTCAACCCGACGAACTTTCGCAACGGTGCACACTCGGGGAGAACACAATTCATCTTGAAATTTAAGTGATGGATCACCTTATAATGCTACCGTCGTCCTAAGCAAAACAAGGTGCATAAAAGGATTAACATCACATGCAAATCATAAGTGACATGATATGGCCATGAACTTGTGCTTTTGATCTCCATCATGAAAGCATCAGCATGATCTCCATCATCACCGGCATGACACCATGATCTCCATCATCTTGATCTCCATCAATGTGTCACCATCTGGGTTGTTGCGCCCACCATGCTTCTACTACTATTGCTACCGTTTAGCTATAAAGTAAAGCATTACATAGCGCTTAATGAATGATACGCAGGTCATACAATAATTAAAGACAACCCTATGGCTCCTGCCGGTTTCCATACTCATCGACGTGCAAGTCATGATATTCTATACAACACATGATCATCTCATACATCACATATATCACATCATGTAATTGGCCATATCACATCACAACATACCCTGCAAAAACAAGTTAGACGTCCTCTAATTGTTGTTGCATGTTTTACATGGCTGCTATGGGTATCTAGTAAGAACAATTCTCATATATGCAAAAACCACAACGGTGATACACTAGTTGCTTTTCAACCTTCTCAAGGACCGCCTTTGTCGAATCCGATCCAAGTAAAGTAGGAGAAACAGACAACCGCCAGCCATCTTTGTGCAACGAAGTTACACGTGAGTCGATGGAACCGGTCTCTCGTAAGCGTATGAGTAAGGTTGGTCCGGGCCGCTTCATCCCACAATACCGCTGAAACAAAACACGACCAAGGGAGGAAGCAATCTAAGCATCAACGCCCACAAACTCTTTGTGTTCTACTCGAGATCTCATCTACACATAGATCTAGCTCTGATACCACTGTTGGGGAACGTTGCATGGGAAACAAAAAAATTCCTACGCACACGCAAGATCTATCCATGGTGATAAGCATCTACGAGAGGGAGAGTGGATCTACATACCCTTGTAGATCGCTAAGCTGGAAGTGTTAAGAAACGCGGTTGATGTAGTCGAACGTCTTCGCGATCCAAATCGACGAGCGTCCCGCGATCCCATCACGATCTGTCCTGCGATCTCATCACGATCCATCCCGTGATCTCATCACGATCCGTCCCGCGATCCAATCACGAAATGTCTCGCGGTCTTGATCACGGTCCTTCCGATCTAGCGCCAAACGGACGGCACCTCCGCGTTCAGCACACGTACAGCTCGATGACGATCTCCGCCTTCTTGATCCAGCAAGAAGGAGCGGAGAGGTAGATGAGTTCTCCAGCAGCGCGACGTCATTGCGGCGATGGTGGTGGAGCTATTCCAGTAGGGCTTCGCCTAAGCACCGCTAAAAACCGATCTAGAGGAGAAACTGCGATCTAGAGGAGAGGTAGCACATGGCTATTAGGGTTAGCTTTTCCCTCTAAATCCTCTAGTAGATATAGGAGGGAGGGAGGGGAGGTGGCAGCCTCAAACCCTCGAGATCTGGCCGAAATTGGAGGTGGGGGAGTCCTACTCCAATCCTATTAGGATTAGGACTCTTTCCTTATTTAGACTTTTTGCCGTTTCCACCTTTTTCTCCTTGGGCTTTTCTTCCCAACCGCATGGGCCCTTTGTGGGACTTCAACCAGCCCACCAAGGGCTGGTATTCACTCTACCACAGCCCATGTAGCCTCTTGGGTCGAAATACCCCTCGTGATAGTCTCCCGGTACACTACCAGCACTCCCGGTACACTACCGATCAGCCCGAAACTTTTCCGGCGACCAAAATAGGACTTCCTATATATCAATATTTACCTCCGGACCATTCCGGAGCTCCTTGTGATGTCCGGGATCTCATCCGGGACTCCAGAAAACCTTTTGTCACCACCATGCATAACTCTATACTACCGAAACATCACCAAACCTTAAGTGTGCAGACCCTGCGGGTTCGAGAACTATGTAGACATGACCGAGACACCTCTACAGTCAATAACAAATAGCGGGACATGGGTTCCCATATTGGTTCCTACATATTCTACGAAGATCTTTCTCGGTCGAACCTCTATGTCAAGGATTTAGTTAATCCTGTATGATGTTCCCTTTGTTCTTCGGTATGTTACTTGCCCGAGATTCGACCGTCAGTATCTCCATACTTAGTTCAACCTCGTTACCGGAAAGTCTCTTTACTCGTTCCGTAATACAAGATCTCATGACTAACACTTAGTCGCATTGCTTGAAAGGCTTATTGTGATGTTGTATTATCGAGTGGGCCTTGAGATACCTCTCCGTCACACGGAGTAACAAATCCCAGTCTTGATCCATGCGAACCCAACAGACACCCTCGGAGATACCTGTAGACCACCTTTATAGTCACCCAGTTACGTTGCGACGTTTGATACACACAAGGTACTCCTTGTCAGTGAGTTGTATGATCTCATGGTCATAGGAACACATACTTGACATGAAGAAAATAGTAGCAATAAACTGACACGATCATATGCTACGTTTACAGTTTGGGTCTTGTCCACCACATCATTCTCCTAACGATGTGATCCCGTTACCAAATTACATCTCATGTCCATGACTAGGAAACCATAGACTTCTTTGATCAACGAGCTAATCTATTAGAGGCATACTAGGGACATGGTGTTGTCTATGTATCCACACATGTAGCTGAGTTTCCGATCAACAAAATTATAGCATGGATAATAAACGATTATCATGAAAAGGGAAATATGATAATAACTAATTTATTATTGCCTCTAGGGCATATTTCCAACAGCCTCTTGCCATGCTCTGGCGGCTGCCGGCAAGCCAGAGGACTCCGGCAAGCAGTATTGCAAGATTCATCGCACCAAAGGCCACGATCTCCAAAACTGCCAGCAAGTTGAGCAGCTTGCCGAGAAGCAGAAGGCCAAGTACGAGAGGTGAGACAAGGAGAAGGGCTAGGATGGTACCGAGGGGTCCGGCAAGAAGCGTGTCGGCCGAGGGGGTCGCCGCGGCAAGCCCAAGCAACAAAAATAATGGCCCGCCCGTGGCCGTGACAAGCAAGAGGGAGATGATGATGATGTCGAAGAGGATGACGAGTCCAGTGAGGATGAGTTTCAGAAGGCTACAAAGATTATGTGGATAGAGGGAGGCGCCTCGTCGCATTCCTCTCACCGCCAACTCAAACAGCGGGCGCGTGAGGTTATTGATATGTCTCCAATGTATCTATAATTTATGAAGTATTTGTGTCATGTTTACAATAATTCTATATTATTTTGGTATGATTTTATTAGAACTAACCCGAACTGACGCTGTTTTCAACAGAACTATCGTGGTGTTGTTTTTGTGCAGAAATAAAAGTTCTCGGAATGAGCTGAAAATTTACGGAGAATATTTTTCGAAAATATAAAAAATACTGGAGTGAAGAGTCATCGGAGAGGAAGGCCGAGGAAGCCACAAGCCACAGGGGGGCGCCCACCCTCCTAGGGCATGCCCCCTAGCTTGTGACTTCCTCGTGGACCCCTTGGACTTGTTTCCGCTGCCAAAAACTCCTATAAATACCAAAAACCCCAGAAACAAACCTAGATCGGGAATTCCGCCGCCGCAATCCTCCAGAGCCATGAAAAAACAATCAAGAGCCCGTTCTGGCACCCTGCTGGAGGGGGAAACCATCACCGGAGGCCATCTTCATCATCCTGTCGCTCTCCATGACGAGGAGGGAGTAGTTCACCCTCGGGGATAAGGGTATGTACGAGTAGCTATGTGTTTGATCTCCCTCTCTCTCTCTCGTGTTCTTGAGATGACACGATCTTGATGTACTGCAAGCTTTATTAATATAGATGATTCATATGGATTTTTCTCTCTCTATCTTGTTGTGATGAATTGAATTTTCCCTTTGAAGTTTTATTACCAGATTGAATCTTTAAGGATTTGAGAACACTTGATGTATGTATTGCGATGGAATATCTATGGTGACAATGGGATGTTCTATTGATCTACTTGATGTATGTTTTGGTGATCAACTTGCGGGTTCCGTGACCTTGGGAATCTATGCATAGGGGTTGGCACACGTTTTCATCTTGACTCTCCGGTAGAAACTTTGGGGCACTCTTTGAAGTTCTTTGTGTTGGATTGAACATGATGAATCTAAAATTATGTGATGCATATCTTATAATCAAACACATGGGTACTCGAGGTGACATTGGGGTATCTAGGTGACATTAGGGTTTTGGTTGATGTGTATCTTAAGGTGTTATTTTAGTACAAACTCTAGGGCTGTTTGTGACACTTATAGGGATAGCTCATAAGATTGATCGGAAAAGATAACTTTGAGGTGGTTTCATACCCTACAGTAATTTCTTCGTTTCTTCTACGCTATTTGTGACTTTGGAGTGAACTCTTTGTCACACATGAGGGATTTACATATGATTCAACTATGTTAGTATTGTTGAGAGAAATTGCACTAGTGAAAGTATGGACCCTAGGCCTTGTTTCCAAGCATTTATACCACGTTTTGCTCTTGTTTACTATTTCTTACCTTGATGTTTTTATATTTTCAGATTACAAAAACCTATATCTACCATCCATATTGCACTTGTATCACCATCTCTTTACCGAACTAGTGCACCTATACAATTTACCATTGTATTGGGTGTGTTGGGGACACAAGAGATTCTTTGTTATTTGGTTGCACGGTTGTTTGAGAGAGACCATCTTCATCCTACACCTACCATGGATTGATAAACCTTAGGTCATCCACTCGAGGGAAAATTGCCGCTATCCTACAAAACTCTACGCTTGGAGGCCCAACACGAGTCTACAAGAAGAAGGTTGTGTAGTAGACATCAAGCTCTTTTCTAGTGCCGTTGCCGGGGAGGTGAGTGATTGAAGGTATATATTTATATATTGCAATTAAATCTTTTAGTTTCTTGTTTTTCACTAGTTTGTTTTTATAAAATAAAACTACAAAAATGGAATTGAGGTTGCCTCATATGCTTCATCTTTATAATGTCTTTCGTGAAAATGATGGAAAGGAAAATTGTGCTCAAGTGTTAGAAGAAGAAATTATTAAAATGTTTGGCACTAAATATTTGAGTGATGAGAATGATTGCAATATTGTTAGTATGAATTATATGAATATTCATGATGCTAATGATATGCAAATTCACAATCTTGGGGATGCTATGCTTGATGAAGATGATATTTTTTGTCCCCCAAGTTTTGATGAGAAAAACTATTATGATTATGACATGCCTCGTATCTATGATGATTATTGTGATGACACGTATGCTATAAAGATTAATTACAAGCATGAAACCTATTATCATGATTCTAATATTGAATGTGGTTATGTCAATCAAGTGTCACATGATAGTTATTTGGTTGAGTTTGCTCCCACTACTTTGCATGAGAAGAATTTTTCTTGTGTGAGTAGTAATAAAACTTCTATGCTTGTGAATCATGAAAAGAATGCCTCATGTGATGGTTATATTGTGGAATTACTTCATGATGCTACTGAAAATTATTATGAGGGAGGATCATATGCTTATAGGAATTGCTATAATATCAAGTTTCCTCTCTATGTGTTCAAATTCTTGAAGGTATGCTTATTTTCCCTTCCTATGCTAGATGATTCTTGCTCCCATAAATTGTTTGCTCACAAAATACCTATGCATAGGAAGTGGGTTAGAATTAAATGTGCTTGTCATGAGATTCATGCTGCTCTTTTGCATGTTTCAATTATTATTCCTATGTGAGCATCTGAAATCATCATGCCCTGCTAAAAGGCATTAAAGAAAAGCGCTTGTTGGGAGACAACCCAAAAATTTTACCTTCTGCTATGATGTGTTCACATGATTAAGATATTGTATTAATCATGTTTTGTGTCTTTTATTTCAATAAAGTGCAAGTAAAGCCTTTGGTATAGTGTGGATACTTGCTTGTTTGATTCTGTGCAAAAACAGAAAGTTTTGCGTCCAGTATATGAATTATATGATTTTACTGGAGCGTGAAAAAATTATGAAATTTTTACACAACATGTATATGCAATTTCATTGAGTTTTAATAATTTTTCAGAATTTTTAGATTCAGGGGAGTAAGGTGATCATTTAGATCCTTACAGACTATTCTGTTTTTGACAGATTCTGTTTTGCATGCATAGTTTGCTTATTTCAAGTGTTCCTATAGCTTATATTGAGTAACATAAATTGTGGGAATGATGTAATACAGTACGTATTATGTGAGAACAATTATTAATCTTTTCTTGATAGTACCTAAGTGAAGATCTATCATTATTAAACTAACCCTTCTCACAAAGTTCCGGTAAGTTTTGTGTGATTGAAGTTTTCAAGTTTTGGGTGAGATACCGATATGAGGAGAATAAGGAATGATAAGAACCTAAGATTGGGGATTCCCAAGGCATAACTAAGGTAAAATTCAAGGAAGACTCAAGCTTCTACGCTTGGGGATGCCCTCGAAGGCATCCCCTCTTTCGTCTTCAACACTATCAGTATATCTTTGGAGCTATATTTTTATTCGTCACATAATATGACTTTTGCTTGGAGCATCATTTTGTTTTTATTTTATTTGTTAGGTGTTATTTATAATCTTGTTTTTCAATAAAAATTCCCAAGAATTGCTTTAGGATGCTTGCATTGCATGTTTTGATGTGTGTTGTGTAAAAACAGAAACTTCTGCAGAAGTGTTTGAATTTTCATATTTTAGTGGAACGTGGAAAGTTTCTGAAATTTTTACATAGTGTTTTAATATAAATTTATAGCATGTCATAAATTTTCATAATTATTTGTGTTATATAAGTACACTGGTTTAATAGATTTCTATAGACTGTTCTGTTTGGACAGATTGCTGTCATAGTTTTGTTATCTACTTATCCTATAGTTTCCATAGCCTATATTCATAAATATAAAGTGTGGAAATAGTATACAGTACCTAATGTTTTAAAATATTGTGCAACTTTTCTTAGCAGTACATAAAGAGTTGATTTATTATTATGTGTACTAACCTATCTCACGAGTTCTTTTCGAGTTTTGTGTGGATGAAGTTTTTGAGAATAGGTGAAACCATGATATAAGAGGATTGAATGAGATGCAAAAGCTCAAGATTGGGGATGCCCAAGGCGCCCTAAGTAAATATTTCAAGAAGTCTCAAGCATCTAAGCTTGGGGAAGCTACGTATCCCATCTCTCTTCATCAACAATTATCGGTTAGCCTATGTTGAGCCTAAATTTTTATTCATTCATGTGATGTGTGTGTTGGAAATATGCCTTAGAGGCAATAATAAATTAGTTATTATCATATTTCCTTGTTCATGATAATTGTTTATTATCCATGCTATAATTGTATTGATCGGAGACTTAGATGCATTTGTGGATACATAGACAAAACCATGTCCCTAGTATGCCTCTAATAGACTAGCTCGTTGATCAAAAGATGGTTAAGGTTTCCTAGCCATGGACATGAGATGTCATTTGATAACAGGTTCACATCATTAGGAGAATGATGTGATGGACAAGACCCAAACTGCAAACGTAGCATATGATCGTGTCAGTTTATTGCTACTGTTTTCCGCATGTCAAGTATGTGTTCCTATGACCATGAGATCATGCAACTCACAGATATCGGAGGAGTGCCTTGTGTGTATCAAACGTCGCAACGTAACTGGGTGACTATAAAGGTGCTCTATAGGTATCTCCGATGGTGTCTGTTGAGTTGGCATGGATCGAGACTGGGATTTGTTACTCCGTGTGACGGAGAGGTATCTCGGGGCCCACTCGGTAATGCAACATCACAATAAGCCTTGCAAGCAATGTGACTAATTGTTAGTTGCGGGATCTTGTATTACGGAACGAGTAAAGAGACTTGCCAGTAACGAGGTTGAACTAGGTATGGAGATACCAACGATCGAATCTCGGGCAAGTAACATACCGAAGAACAAAGGGAACGTTATACGGGATTAACTGTATCCTTGACATAGAGGTTCGACCGATAAAGATCTTTGTAGAATATGTAGGAACCAATGTGGACGTGCAGGTCCCGCCATTGTTTATTGACCTTAGAGGTGTCTTGGTCATGTCTACATAGTTCTCGAACCCGCAGGGTCTGCACACTTAAGGTTCAGTGACGTTTCGGTAGTGTAGAGTTATGTATGGTGGTGACCGAAGTTTGTTCGGAGTCCCGGATTAGATCCCGGACGTCACGAGGAGCTCTGGAATGGTCCAGAGGTAAAGATTCATATATAGGAAGTCCCAGTTTGGTTTCCGGAAAAGTTTCGGGCTCATCGGTAGTGTACCGGGAGTGCCGGTAGTGTACCGGGAGGCCTCTGGGAGGGGTATTTCGACCCCAAGAGGTCCATGGGCTGTGGGATAATAATAACCATCCCTTAGTGGGCTGGGAAAACAGCCACAAAGGCCCATGGCGCAGGAGAGAAAGTTCTAAAGCAAAAAGTGGAAAATCAGCCAATAGGAGGCAATCCTACTTCAACTAGGATTGGAGGTGAAGTAGGATTGCTTCCCACCTCCTATTTCGGCCGACCCAAAGGCCTTGGCTGCCTCTCCTCTCCTCTCCTCCTATATATACTAGTGGATTGGGTGGTTTTTGGAAAGAATTTCCGGCCACGTGCTACCCGTTACACCGGTGCATAGTTTCTCCTCTAGATCGATTTTCTGCAGCGCTTAGGCGAAGCCCTGCCGGAATTGCTCCACCACCATCACCGGAGCGCCTTCACGCTGCTGGTGAACTCTCTCTCCTCCCCACCTCCTCTCGCTGGATCGAGACGGTGGAGATCGTCATCAAGCTGCACGTGTGATGAACGCGGAGGTGCCATCCGTTCGGCGCTAGCTCGGAAGGACCGTGATCGAGATCGCGAGACGGTTCGTGATGTGATCATGGAATGGATCGTGATGAGTTCGCGGGACAGATCATGATCAAGATCGTGAGACGGATCGTGATGAGTTCACGGGATGGATCATGATGTGTTCGCGGGACGGTTCGTGATTGGATCGCGGGACGCTCGGCGATTTGGATCGCGAAGAAGTTCGACTACACCAACCGCGTTTCTTAACGCTTCCCGCTTAGCGATCTACAAGGGTACGTAGATCCAGTTTCCCTCTCGTAGATGCTCATCACCATGGATAGGTTTGCGTGTGCGTAGGAAATTTTTTGTTTCCCATGCGACGTTCCCCAACAGTGGTATCAGAGCTAGGTTGATGGTTCGATGAGATCTCGAGTAGAACACAAAAGGTTTGTGGGCGTTGATGCTTAGATTGCTTCCTCCCTTGGTCGGATTTTGGTTCAGCGGGATTATGAGATGAAGCGGCCCGGACCAACATTACTCGTACGCTTACGAGAGACCGGTTCCCTCGACGCAACTTGTTGCTTAGATGGCTTGCGGGTGACAGTTTCTCTCACTTTAGTTGGATCGGATCCGACAAAGGCGGTCCTTGAGAAGGTTGAAAAGCAATCTATGTATCACCGTTGTGGTTTATGCGTAGGTGAGAATCGTTCTTGCTAGATACCCGTAGCAGCCACGTAAAACATGCAACAACAATTAGAGGACGTCTAACTTGTTTTTGCAGGGTATGTTGTGATGTGATATGGCCAATTACATGATGAGATATATGTGATGTATGAGATGATCATATGATGTATAGAATTTCACGACTTGCATGTCGTTGAGTATGGCAACCAGCAGGAGCCATAGGGTTGTCTTCAATTATTGTATGACCTGCGTGTCAATCATTAAGCGCTATGTAATGCTTTACTTTATCGCTAAGCGGTAGCAATAGAAGTAGAAGCAGGGTTGGCGCCACAACCCCAATGGCAACACATTGATGGAGATCAAGATGATGGAGATCATGGTGTTGTGCCGGTGACGATGGAGATCATGCCAGTGTTTCGAAGATGGAGATCTTAAACACAAGTTCATGGCCATATCATGTCACTTATGAATTGCATGAGATGTTAATCCTTTTATGCACCTTGTTTTGCTTAGTACGGCGGTAGCATTATAAGGTGATCCCTCACTTGAATTTCAAGATGAACTGTGTTCTCCCCGAGTGTGCACCGTTGCGAAAGTTCGTCGTGTTGAGACACCACGTGATGATCGGGTGTGCTAGACTCTACGTTCACATACAACGGGTGCAAGCCAGATTTGCACGCGCAGAACACTCGGGTTAAACTTGACGAGCCTAGCATGTACAGACATGGCCTCGGAACACGAGAGACTGAAAGGTCGAACATGAGTCATATAGTAGATATGATCAACATAATGATGTTCACCATTGCAGCCACCTCAACTCACGTGATGATCAGACTTGAGTTGGTGAATTTGGATCATGTATCACTCGAATGATCGGAGGGATGTCAATTTGAGTGGGAGTTCTTAAGTAATATGATTAATTGAACTCATTATCATGAACATAGTCAAAGTATGTTTGCAAATTATGTTGTAGATTACTAGCTCGCGCTGTAGCTCCCTTAAATTTTTATATGTTCCTAGAGAAATAGAGTTGAAAGATGTTGGTAGCAATATTGCGGGCTGGGTCCAAGATCTGAGGATTGTCCTCATTGCTGCACAGAAGGCTTATGTCCTTAATGCACCGCTCGGTGCGCCACCCCCTCTAGCGTCGTCTATAGATGTTGTGAACATCTAACATGCACGTTTCGATGACTACTTGATAGTTTAGTGCGTCATGCATTACGGCTTAGAATTGAGGCTCCGAAACGTTTTGAACGTCACGGAACATATGAGATGTTCTAGGAGCAGAGATTGTGATCTCAGGCTCGTGCCTGTGTTGCGAGATATGAGATCTCCAACAAAGATTGTTTGCCTGTAAGATGAAGGAGAATAGCTCAATCGTTGAGCATGTACTCAGATTTTCTGGGTACTACAGTCGCTTGAATCAAGTGGGAGTTGATCTTCCAGATAAGATAGTGATTGATATAGTTCTCCAAGTCACTGTCACTAAAGCTACTAGAACTTAGTGATGAACTATAATACACCAAGGATAGAAGTATTGATCGCTGAGCTGTTCGCGATGTTTGACACCGCGAAGGTAGAACTCAAGAAGGAGCGTCAAGTGTTGATGGTTAATCAAACCACTAGTTTCGAAAAGGGCAAGAGCAAGGAGGGAAACTTCATGGATAGCAAGTCAGTTGCTGCTCCAGTGAAGCAACCCAAAGTTGAACTCAAACCCGAGACTAAGTGCTTCTATTATGAGGTGAGAGGTCGCTGAAGCGGAACAACCCTAGATACTTGGTAGACAAGAAGGCTGGCAACATCGACAGAAGTATATTTGATATACGAGTTATTAATGTGTACCTTGCTAGTACTCCTAGTAGCACCTGGGTATTGGATACCGGTTCGGTTGCTAAATGTTAGTAACTCGAAATAAAAGCTACGGAATAAATGGAGAATTAGCTGAGGGTGAGGTGACGATGTGTGTTGGAAATGTTTCCAAGGTTGATGTGATCAACATCGCACGCTCTCTCTACCTTCAGGATTAGTGACGAACCTAAATAAATGTTATTTGGTGTTTTGTGTTGAGCATGAACATGATTATATCATGTTTGTTGCAATACGGTTATTCATTTAAGTCAGAGAATAATAGTTATTCTGTTTACATGAATAAAACCTTCAATGGTCATGCACCCAGTGAGAATGGTTTGTTGAAATCTTGATCGTAGTAATACACATGTTCATAACATTGATGTCAAAAGATACAAAGTTAAATAATGATAGTACCACATACTTGTGGCACTGCCGCAAAATGTCATATTGGTATAAAGCGCATGAAGAAACTCCATGGTGATGGATATTTGGACTCATTCGATTTCGAATCGGTTGAGGCATGCGAACCATGCCTCTTGGGCAAGATGACTAAAGGACCCTGTTGGATGGAGCGGGCAAGTGATTCATTGGAAATGATACATGTTGATGTATGCAATCTAGTGAGTCTTGTAGCGTGCAGTGGATATCGTTATTTTCTTACCTTCACTGATGATTTGAGTAGATATAGTGTATATTTACTTAATGAAAAACAAGTCTGAATCGTTTGAAAGGTTCAAGCAAATTCAAAGTGAAATTTAAAGATCATCCGACAAGAAGATAAAAATGACTGCGATATGATCGTGGAGGTGAATATCTAAGTCACGAGTTTGGCATACAACTTAAGACAATGTGAAAGTTGTTTCACAACTAAACGCCACCTGGAACACCATAGTGTGATGGTGTGTCCGAACATCATAGTTATGCTCTATTGGACATGGTGCGTGCTATGATGTCTCTTGTCGTTTTACTACTATAATTTTGGGGTTATGCATTAGAGACAACTACATTCACTTTAAAAAGGGCACCATCTAAATCCGTTGAGATGACACCGCGTGAATTATGGTTTGATAGAAACCTAAGCTGTCATTTCTTAATCTTTGGGGCTGCGACGCTTGTGTGGAAAATGTTTTCACCTAATGAGGTCGAACCCAAGGCGGACAAATGCATCTTCATAGAATACCCTAAGATCAGTTGGGTGAACCTTCTATCTCAGATCCAAGTGCAAAGTGTTTTTTGCTTAAACGGGTCCTTTCTAGAGGAAATGTTTCTCTCGAAAGAATTGAGTGGGAGGAAGATAGAACTTGATGAGGTTGTTAAACCTTTGTTCAACCAGAGAGTAGCGCAACGCAGAAAGGTGTTTCTGTGAAGCCTACGTTAGTTGAAGAGGAAGTTAATGATGATGATCATGAAGCTTCAGGATCAAGTTACTATCGAACTTCATAGGTCGACAAGGATGTGTACTGCTCCTGAGCGGTACGACAACCCTGTCTTGGAGGTCATGTTGTTGGACAAGGATGAACCTACGAGCTATGGATAAGCGATGATGGGCCCGGATTCTGACAAATGGTTGGAGGCCATGAAATCCGAGATATGATCCATGTATGAAAGCCAAGTATAGACTTTGGTAGACTTGCTCATTGGACAGCAGGTCGTTGAGTACATATGGATCTTTAAAATGAAGACAGACACTGATGGTAAATGTCACCATTTGTAAAGCTCGACTTGTTGCAAAGATGTTTGTGACAAGTTCAAGGAGTTGTGCGATGAGGCTTTCTCACTCGTAGCGATGCTAAAAGTCTGTTGGAATTATGTTAGCAGTTTCTGCATTTTCAATTATGAAATCTGGCAGATGGATGTCAAAACATCGTTTCCTTAACGGTTTACTTGAGGAAAGGTTGTATGTGATACAACCAAAAGGTTTTGTTAGTCCTAAGGATGCTAAAAGGTGAGCAAGCTTCAGTGATCCTTCTATGGACTGAAGCAAGCATCTCGGAGTTGGAATATACGCTTTGATGAGTTGATCAAAGTTTTTGAGTTTATACAAAGTTTACGAGAAACTTGTATTTACAATAAAGTGAGTGGGAGCACTATAGAATTTCTGATAAGTATATGTGGATGACATATTGTTGATCGGAAATAATGTAGAATTTCTAGAAAGCATAAACAGTTGTTTGGAAAGTGATTTTCTAAGTAAAACCTGGATAAAACTACCTAATTGTTGAGCATCAAGATCTATAGAGATAGATCAAGGATGACTTGATGAGACTTTCAATGAGTGCATACCTTGACAAGATTTTGAAAGAGTTCAAAATGGATCAGTCAGAGAAAGAGTTCTCGCCTGATTTGTAAGGTGTGAAAGTTGAGTGAGACTCAAAGCTCGACAACGGCAGAAGAAAGAGAAAGGACGAACGTTGTCCCCTATGCCTTAGCCATAGGCTCTATATTATGCCATGCTGTGTGCCACACCTGTGTGTGCCTTGCCATGAGTCCGTCAGGGGGTACAAGAGTGAACCAGGAGTGGATCACTGGACAGCGGTCAAGATTATCCTCAGTAACTAAGAGACTGAGGAGATGTTTCTCGATTATGAAGGTGATAAAGAGTTCGTCGTAAGGAGTTACGTCGATACAAGCTTTAACACTAATCCGGATGACTCGTAGTAGCAATATGGATACGTATAGTGGAGCAGCCATTTGGAATAGTACCGAGCAGAGTGTGGTAGCAGTGTTTACGGTTTGACATAGAGATTTGCAAAGTACACACGGATCTGACTATCGCAGACCCGTTGACTATAAGACCTCTCTCACATGCAAAGCATGATCGAGCCCCAGAACTCATTGGGTGTTAGATTCATAACAATGCAAATCACATGGTGATGTGAACTAGATTATTGACTCTAGTGCAAGTGGGAGACTGTTGGAAATATGCCGTAGAGGCAATAACAAATTAGTTATTATCATATTTCCTTGTTCATGATAATCGTTTATTATCCATGCTATAATTGTATTGATCGGAGACTTAGATGCATGTGTGGATACATAGACAAAACCATGTCCCTAGTATACCTCTAATAGACTAGCTCGTTGATCAAAAGATGGTTAAGGTTTCCTAGCCATGGACATGAGATGTCATTTGATAACGGGGTCACATCATTAGGAGAATGATGTGATGGACAAGACCCAAACTGCAAACGTAGCATTTGATCGTGTCAATTTATTGCTACTGTTTTCCGCATGTCAAGTATGTGTTCCTATGACCATGAGATCATGCAACTCACAGATATCGGAGGAGTGCCTTGTGTGTATCAAACGTCGCAACGTAACTGGGTGACTATAAAGGTGCTCTACAGGTATCTCGGATGGTGTCTGTTGAGTTGGCATGGATCGAGACTGGGATTTGTTACTGCGTGTGACGGAGAGGTATCTCGGGGCCCACTCGGTAATGCAACATCATAATAAGCCTTGCAAGCAATGTGACTAATTGTTAGTTGCGGGATCTTGTATTACGGAACGAGTAAAGAGACTTGCCGGTAACGAGGTTAAACTAGGTATGGAGATACCGACGATCGAATCTCGGGCAAGTAACATACCGAAGAACAAAGGGAACGTTATACGGGATTAACTGAATCCTTGACATAGAGGTTCGACCGATAAAGATCTTCGTAGAATATGTAGGAACCAATGTGGACGTCCAGGTCCCGCCATTGGTTATTGACCGTAGAGGTGTCTTGGTCATGTCTACATAGTTCTTGAACCCGCAGGGTCTGCACACTTAAGGTTCGGTGACGTTTCGGTAGTGTAGAGTTATGTATGGTGGTGACCGAAGTTTGTTCGGGGTCCCGGATTAGATCCCGGATGTCACGAGGAGCTCCGTAATGGTCCAGAGGTAAAGATTCATATATAGGAAGTCCCAGTTTGGTTTCCGGAAAAGTTTCGGGCTCATCGGTAGTGTACCGGGAGTGCCGGTAGTGTACCGGGAGTGCCGGTAGTGTACCGGGAGGCCTCTGGGAGGGGTATTTCGACCCCAAGAGGTCCATGGGCTGTGGGAGAATAATAAACATCCCTTAGTGGGCTGGGAAAACAGCCACAAAGGCCCATGGCGCAGGAGAGAAAGTCCTAAAGCAAAAAGTGGAAAATCAGCCAATAGGAGGCAATCCTACTCCAACTAGGATTGGAGGTGAAGTAGGATTGCTTCCCACCTCCTATTTCGGCCGACCCAAAGGCCTTGGCTGCCTCTCCTCTCCTCTCCTCCTATATATACTAGTGGATTGGGTGGTTTTTGGACAGAATTTCCGGCCACGTGCTACCCGTTACACCGGTGCATAGTTTCTCCTCTAGATCGGTTTTCTGCAGCGCTTAGGCGAAGCCCTGCCGGAATTGCTCCACCACCATCACCGGAGTGCCGTCATGCTGCCGGTGAACTCTCTCTCTTCCCCACCTCCTCTCGCTGGATCGAGACGGTGGAGATCGTCATCAAGCTGCACGTGTGCTGAACGCGGAGGTGCCGTCCGTTCGGCGCTAGCTCGGGAGGACCGTGATCGAGATCGCGAGACGGTTCGTGATGTGATCACGGAATGGATCATGATGAGTTCGCGGGACAGATCGTGATCAAGATCGTGAGACGGATCGTGATGAGTTCGCGGGATGGATCATGATGTGTTCGCGGGACGGTTCGTGATTGGATCGCGGGACGCTCAGCGATTTGGATCGCGAAGAAGTTCGACTACACCAACCGCGTTTCTTAACACTTCCCGCTTAGTGATCTACAAGGGTACGTAGATCCACTCTCCCTCTCGTAGATGCTCATCACCATGGATAGGTTTGCGTGTGCGTAGGAAAATTTTTGTTTCCCATGCGACGTTCCCCAACAGTGTGCTATTCTTGGAGTGTTATTTTTTTTCTTGTTGTTTAAATAAAATACTCAGATCTAAAAATATTTATTGAGATAGGGAGAGTCCTCACATAGCTACTTAATTGTTTGACTACTCGTTGATCTTCACTTATATGTTTTGGAGTAGTTTTGTCATTTACTCCTGTGCTTCACTTATATCCTATGAGTAAATGGTTGAATGAATTAAATATCATAAATCCGAAATTATATATGTTTTATTTGCTTATCCCATGGGGAGTAGTGACTTCACATATAAGAAGTATAGGTAGTAAAATTTATTGAAAGTTAGCAAACACCGCATTGATCACTTGAACAATTCATGAAAGAATATTGTAGGAAGAGAGATTTCACATATAAATATACTATCTTGGACATCTTATATGATTGTGAATACCCATTAATTATTTTCAAACCTGAGCAAATTAGTTGAAGTTGGACAAGGAAGACAACGTAATGAGTTATGCTTGGGTATATTTGTATAGAAGTTATATTGTTATGGATCCTCCAACATGTGTTGCCTGCTTCCACCTCATACTAGCCAAAACTTCCGGACCAAGTAGAAATACTACTTTTGCATCCAAACACCCTTAAACGCAAAGATTTTCCATATGAGTCCACCATACCTACCTATATGCGGTATTTACCTACCGTTTCAAGTAAATTTGCATGTGCCAAACTCTAAACCTTCAAATAATATTCTGTTTGTATGCCCGAATCGCTCATATAGTAACTAGGGGCTGTGAGTATCTTCCATGCTAGGTGGGTTATTCTCACGATATGTGTTGATTCACTATCATTCACGAGAAAGTGGCTGGTAATAGGGATTCCCAGTCCCTAAATCAAAAAAGGCAAATAATTAAACAAAACTCCCCCAGGAATGTTGTTGGTATGGACGGTACCCGTGGATCCGGCTCGCCGTGGAGTGTGATTGATTGGTGGAGGGGGAGTAAAAACTTTACCATTCTATTTGGGAACCGCCTATGATGTATCTAGCATGAAAGATACCGAGATCTCTCGGTTGTTATGGTGACAATGAAAGCATACCGCTCAAAATTATTATTCATCCCTGTTTTAAAAGCTCGAGCTCTGGCACTTCTGCAAATCAATGCTTCCCTCTACGAAGGGCCTATCTTTTACTTTCTAGTACTTATCTTTATGCAAGAGTCATGGAGGTCTTCACCACTTCCTATATTTTGCCTTTTTCTCTTGGCAAGCGTCATGTGTTGGGGAAAGACCCAAGCATATATGTCCATTCAAATATATTTGATCATGAATGATTATTGTTGAAAATTATCTATATGATAAATAAGTTAGGAGGCGAAACATTAAGCCCCTATTTTCTCTGTGTTCGATGAATGCCATTTGCTCTAAAAATATGCTTTGAGTGCTAGTAATCATGTAAGACTATATGATAGTTGAGTATGTGGAATTTGCTAAACCAAAGCTCTTACATAGACCCTTCCTGAAAATAAGATGAATTGCAATTGTTTGGTGGCTGAAAGCATAGTTTGTTAGTCTATACTTTAAACATGTGGATAGCTTGTTATTTCATCATGAAGGTTTATGAGATGAGCTATTGTTTATGATATATAATGATGCTAGAAAAAATGTGTTTGCAATTATCATTATTCAAACTTGTACACTTGCTAGCATTCACACTTCATAAATTATTTCTTTTATCATTTACCTACTCGAGGACGAGCATGAATTAAGCTTGGGGATGCTGATACATCTCCAACGTCTCTATAATTTATTAAGTATTCATGCCATGTTTACAATAATTCTATATTATTTTGGTATGATTTTATTAGAACTAACCCGGACTGACGTTGTTTTCAGCAGAACTACTGTGGTGTTGTTTTTGTGCAGAAATAAAAGTTCTTGGAATGAGCTGAAAATTTACGGAGAATATTTTTGGAAAATATAAAAAATACTGGAGCAAAGAGTCATCAGAGAGGAAGGCCGAGGAAGCCACAAGCCACAGGGGCGCGCCCACCCCCCTAGGGCACGCCCCTGGCTTGTGACTTCCTCGTGGACCCCCTGGACTTGTTTCCGCCGCCACAAACTCTTATAAATACCAAAAAACCCAGAAACAAACCTAGATCGGGAGTTTCGCTGCCACAAGCCTCCAAAGCCATGAAAAACCAATTGGGAGTCCGTTCCAGCACCCTATCGGAGGGGGAAACCATCGCCGGAGGTCATCTTCATCATCCCGTCGCTCTCCATGACGAGGAGCGAGTAGTTCACCCTCGGGGCTCAGGGTATGTACCAGTAGCTATGTGTTTGATCTCTCTTAGTCTCGTGTTCTTGAAATGACATGATATCTATGTACCGCGAGCTTTATTGATATAGATGAATCATATGGAGTTTTCCTCTCTCTATCTTGTTGTGATGAATTGAGTTTCCCCTTTGAAGTTTTCTTACTAGATTGCATCTTTAAGGATTTGAGAACACTTGATGTATGTCTTGCGATGGGATATTTGTGGTGACAATGGGATGTTCTATTGATCTACTTGATGTATCTTTTGGTGATCAACTTGCGGGTTCTGTGACCTTGGGAATCTATGCATAGGGGTTAGCGCATGCTTTCGTCTTGACTCTCTGGTAGAAACTTTGGGGCACTCTTTGAAGTTCTTTGTGTTGGATTGAACATGATGAATCTTAAATTATGTCATGCATATCATATAATCAAACCCATGGTTACTCGAGGTGACATTGGGGTATCTAGGTGACATTAGGGTTTTGGTTGATGTGTATCTTAAGGTGTTATTTTAGTACGAACTCTAGGGTTGTTTCTGACACTTATAGGGATAGCTCATAAGATTGATCGGAAAAGATAACTTTGAGGTGGTTTCATACCCTACAATAATTTCTTTGTTTGTTCTCCGCTATTTGTGACTTTGGAGTGAACTCTTTGTCGCACATGATGGATTTACATATGATTCAACTATGTCAATATTGTTGTGAGGAATTGCACTAGTGAAAGTATGGACCCTAGGCCTTGTTTCCAAGTATTTATACCATGTTTGCTCGCTATTTACTATTTGTTACCTTGCTGTTTTATATTTTTAGATTACAAAAACCTATATCTACCATCCATATTGCACTTGTATCACCATCTCTTTGCCGAACTAGTGCACCTATATAATTTACCATTGTATTGGGTGTGTTGGGGACACAAGAGATTCTTTGTTATTTGGTTGCAGGGTTGTTTAAGAGAGACCATCTTCATCCTACACCTCCCACGGATTGATAAACCTTAGGTCATCCACTTGAGGGAAAATTGTCGTTGTCCTACAAAAACCTGCGCTTGGAGGCCCAACACGAGTCTACAAGAAGAAGGTTGTGTAGTAGACATTAGTTAACGCGGCGGAGCCCTCTATCGATGCACAGAGACCTCTGAAATGGTCGAACACTCCTATCATCTTCGATGCCGAGGATCACCCTGATCGCGTAACTACGGTCGGGTGCTTGGCGTTGTTGGTTTCGCCAACAATCCGCAACCTCAAGGTGACGAAGATGATAGTCGACAATGGGGCCAGCCTGAACCTGATCTCACATGATGTCATCCAGAGGCTGCAAATTCCTGACGAAGATCTCGAGCCGACAGGCGCTTTCCAAGGGGTCAATTCAGGAAGAACTCAGCCGAAGGGCAAGGTCATGCTGCCGGTGACGTTTGGCAGCGATATCAATTTCAGAACGGAGAAGATTGTTTTTGACGTCGCCAAGATCTCATTGCCGTATAACAACATTCTTGGTTGCCTGGCATTGGCCAAGTTCATGGCGGCCACTCACTTCGCTTACAACATGCTGAAGATGACCGGGCCAATGAGCGTCATCAGCATCAACTCCGACAAGTAAAGCACACTTATCTGCGCCGACCAACTCTACCGGGGTGCAATCGCAGCACCTGCCACCAAGGCACGTGCTCCTGCCGCTGAAGCTCCTGGGGGGAGAAGACCGGCAAGGCCTCTAGCGCACATTCTGGCAAGCGCACCTCCTCGAAGTGTTGTGCTCCCGTTGATGATGTGCCAGAGAGCTCCACCGGCAAGAGCAAAAAGTCCAGGGCTTCTCTAGCAAAGACCAAGAAGGTGCCCGCCAAGGAGGACAACACAGGGGGAACTTTCACCATAAGTTCCACCCTGGACGAGAAATAGGAAAGTGCGCTCGTCGCCTTCCCGCGGGTGAATGTTGATGTGTTTGCATGGCAACCATCTGATATCCCCGGTGTTCCCAGGGAGGTGATTGAGCACCACCTTGTCATCTGCCCACATGCGCGGCCCGTCAAGCAGAAGGTTTGGAAGCAAGCTTTGGAGCAGCAACAGTTTATTGCCGAAGAGATTAAGAAACTAGAGGCAGCTGGCTTGATCAGAGGAGTACTCCATCCAACATGGTTGGACAACCCGGTTTTAGTGTGCAAGGAGAATGGAAAATGGAGGTTGTGCGTTGATTTCACACATATCAACAAAGCCTGCCCCAAAGATCCTTTTCCCTTGCCGCGCGTCGACCAAATTGTGGACTCCACCACCGGTTGCGATCTGTTGTCTTTCCTTGACGCCTATTCCGGTTATCATCAGATTTTTATGGCCAAGCAAGATAAGGAGAAAACCGCATTTATCACCTCGTGTGGTGCATATTGCTTTTTGCGTATGCCTTTCGGGTTGAAAAGTGTCGGTTCTACTTTTGCAAGAGTTGTTCAGATTGGTTTTGAGACCCAGCTACATAGAAATATGGAGGCTTATATGGATGACATAGTGGTCAAAACCAAGGACAAGGTTATGCTCATATCAGACCTTGAAGAGACATTTGCCAACCTGCGCAAGATCAACACGAAGCTCAACCCTGAGAAGTGTGTGTTCGGCGTTCCATCCGGCAAGCTTCTCGGGTTCTTTGTATCTCAACAAGGAATCGAAGCAAATCCCGACAAGATCAAAGCAATTGAGCAAACTAAAGCACCAAGACGAGTCAAAGACGTGCGACGTCTTGCCGGCTGTGTTGCTGCTCTAAGTAGGTTCATCTCAAAATCTGTTGAACGCACCCTGCCCTTTTTCAAAATCTAGAAAAAGGCAGGTCCAATGAAATGGACTCCGGAAGCGGAGGCAACACTGCAGGATTTGAAGAAGTACCTCTCCTCTCCGCCAGTCCTAGTCGCGCCAAAACCACAAGAGCCGTTGCTGCTATAGCTGGCGGGAACAAATCAAGTGGTGAGTGTTGCACTAGTGACTGAAAGAGAAGTTGATGAGGAAGCATCGACAACAGCAGGGCTGCCAACCGATGAGCCAGGACGTTCCCCGACAGGGTCTGGTGCCGACAAAGAAGGATCTGTGCAGTTGAATGAGACAATTCAGAAGAAGAAGGTGGTGCAGACACCAGTCTATTTTGTCAGCTCCTTGTTGCAGGGGGCTAGGTCAAGATATTCTGGCATGCAAAAATTGCTCTTCGGCCTTCTTATGGCCCCGAGGAAGCTGCGCCACTACTTCCAAGCACATGAGATCACTGTTGTCACTCGCTTTCCACTACAGTGGATCTTGCGAAACCTGAAAGCTACCGGCAGGATTGTGGAGTGGGCTTTGGAACAATCAAGCTTTGGTCTTAAGTTTGAAAGCACTTCGACCATTCAGAGCAGGGCCTTGGCTGAGTTCATTGCAGAATGGACCCCAATGTCCGATGAAGAGGTTCCAGAGTCAACTCTCCTCGGCAAGGAAACCGATAAAGAATGGATTATGTATTTTGATGGAGCTTTCTCGCTGCAAGGCGCCGGTGTCGGAGTGCTGCTTGTCGCACCCACCGGAGAGCACCTCAGATATGTGGTCCAGATGCACTTTCCCCGGGAGAGATCAACAAACAACACTACTGAGTACGAAGGGCTGCTTGCTGGTCTTAGGATCGCGGCAGACCTTGGGATCAAGAAACTTATTGTCAAGGGTGATTCTCAGCTTGTTGTCAGGCAACTGAACAAAGATTACCAGAACCCGTTGATGGAAGCCTATGTAGACGAAGTGAGGAAGTTGGAAGAACATTTTGACGGCCTGCAAATGGAGCACATTCCACGTGCGGAGAACAGCGTTGCCAATGGCCTGTCAAAGTGTGTTGCCCTTAAGTTGCCTGTGGAACCAGGAACTTTCGTGCTCCAACTAACTCAACCCTCTATGACACCATCAAGTGGACATGAGAAGAGAAATAAATTAAGTTCCGACAAGTATTTCCTGTCAGGGCTCTCAGAAGCCTCTGACGAAAAGGTTGCCAGAGGGAACGACAAGCTTGTTGGTCAGGACTGTGCTCCGGCAGGGCCCCCGGCTCTTGCCGTGGAAGCGCATGCTCCCGCCAGTCTTGCCGGGGTGCAACAGGCTCCGGCAGGCCCTCAGGCCCTTGCTACCCCGGCATAGGATATACCTTTAGTCCTTGTTGTCGAGCCCAAGGCTCTAGCATGGGCACAACACATCGTCAGTTTCCTTCAAACGGGAGAACTTCCTGGGGAACAAGAAGAAGTAGAGAAAGTAGCCCGACGGTCTAATATGTACCAGTTCGTGGACAACGTCCTATACAGAAAGAGGCCGAACGGTGTGAAACTCAAATGTGTTTCCCCGGAAGATGGACTGGAGCTGTTGGTAGAGATACATGGAGCCATATGTGGCTCCCACATAGGATCAAGAGCCCTTGTCGGAAAGGCATTCCGGCAAGGCTTCTTTTGGCCCACTGCCTCCAGGATGCAACGCCATTAGTAACCAAGTGTGAAGCATGCCAGTTTCATTCGAAGAGATTACATCAACCAGCTCAAGCACTTTAGATGATCCCTCTCTCCTGGCCATTTTCGGTCTGGGGGCTTGACATCTTGGGCCCCTTTTCCTGCACTGTCGGGGGCTTTGAGTACTTGTACGTTGCAATCGACAAGTTCACAAAGTGGCCGGAAGTGGAAGCAGTGAGAAAGGTGACAGCACAGTCAGCCGTCAAGTTCTTCAAGGGACTAGTTTGCTGCTTTGGTGTTCCCAACAGGATCATCACTGACAACGTCACATAGTTCAGGAGCCGCACTTTCATGTAGTATGTCCAAGACCTTGGTAGAAAAATCTTCTTTGCTTCTGTTACCCACCCGAGGAGCAATGGCGAAGCAGAGAGGGTTAATTCTGAAGTGCTGCGAGGCCTCAAGACAAGAACTTTTGGCAGACTGCACAAGTGCGGAAGGAACTGGATTGATGAGTTGTCGGTGGTTCTTTGGTCAATCAGAACGACACCAAATCGAGCTACCGGCCAGACACCCTTCTTCCTTGTCTATGGGGTGGAGGCAGTTCTCCCCACGGAACTCATATATGGGTCACCTCAAGTGCTCACTTATGATGAGCTCGAGCAAGAGCAGTTGCGACAAGACGATGCAACGCTCCTTGAGGAAGACCGTCTTCAGGATGCTGTGAGAGTTGCACGCTACCAAAAAGCTTTGCGCCGCTACCATAGCCGCAAAGTTAATGCCAGAAGTCTTGGGAAGGCGACCTTGTTCTTCGACGAGTTCAGTCCGCCAAGAATTCCAACAAGTTGATGCCGAAGTGGGAGGGCCCTTATCGGGTAGTACAAGTCACCAGGCCTGGCATAGTCCGCCTGGAGACCGAAGATGGCATCCCAGTGAGCAACTCCTGGGATATCGAACACCTTTGCAGGTTCTACCCATAAGGCGCGGTTGTCGGGCCTCCCGGAAACCACCTTTTGTACAAATCTTGCCGCTGAGGCATGTAATACTTGGTACAAAGCCAGGCTCAGACCCTGTGCGTAGTTAAATAAAGATAAGTGTTCTGCAATCCTGATCAATTCTCATGTTTACTTATGTGCATGTTTATCTGAAGTGTTGCATTGCACTTAATCCCGGCAAGAGCTAACGGACCGCCAAGGTTCCATACCCATATTTTCTCTTCTTTCTTTTTCTCAAAGGACAAAAGGATACCTCGCGTGCAGCTTTCCCGGGGGGGAATGGTGGTACAGATACCTATGAGCGATGCCCCAAAAAAACTTGCCAGAGGGAGCATGGCAACAAAAGATAAGTTGCAAAAAGCCTAAGAGAATGCTTGCCACAAAATTATTTTCCTTGAGCGATTTCGACTTCTGTACGGAAAACCTGCACGCACAGGAACCTTGCCACGATTGGCAGCACTCTCACCATGTTCGGGACCGCTTAACAGCTTAAGTGGTCGCGCCCGTGCTCCTTGTTTCGTTTCGAGTCCTCTCAACGACTCAAGTGACAGCGCTCGCGCCCTTATTCTGTTACGAGTAGGACCAACACCTTGAACAGTTCTACCAAGGACGCCGACGTATCTTGCCAACAGTACCACCGCCAGCAGGCTGCTAAGGACCTATTCCTCGAAGCGCTTGCGGTAGGGCTACACACACTGACAAGATTTTTCCAAGAAAGCATAGGGAAAGTTCCATACACAGAAAAAAGTCTAACAAGGAAGATAATACACATTCATTCAAAATAGGATGAAATTTACATAAGATATCTCTTTTTCCTAAGTACATCTTTATTTGACTTTCTCCCCTAGGGGAGATTACAAGAAGAAAAAGATGGAAAGGAGAGGCACGCTACAAGAAGAGAAAGATGGCGAGAGGCCCCGGCAGAAGCCCGACCCGACCCCTTTGGACCAGCACTACGCGGAGGAGCAGGTCTACCAGATGGGCAGGCAAGAACCTGGCCCCTCCTGGACCAGCATTGTGTTGGGAGACGTAGTATTAAATCAAAAAAATTCCTACGTATCACCAAGATCTATCTATGGAGAAACCAGCAACGAGTGGGGAGGGATTGCATCTTCATACCTGTAGCAACCCGACTCAAAACGAGTCAAGCCTCTATGTTTTCTGTGCCATCCCTGGATCAGTATGCTGGCACACACAGTACATCAATGTATATATCAAAGTGCAATCACATGTAATTAACGTAAAACTGATATATACCTTAAAATAGCAGCAGATACAGTCAACGGGAGTGGAGTCCCAATAACACCAACGGCAAGTTGAGTGCGGACCGTAACCCTGAATCGTACTCTTACCCGTCGTAGAAGAGTATCTGCAACATAAGACGTTGCAGCCGTGTAGGTCAGCATTTTGAATATGCCGGCAAGATCACCATAGCAGAACAGAAGATAGAAACTATACTATATACAATAAGGCTTTATGGCTAAGTTTTTTTTGCATAAAAGCTGATTTTATTTCCTACAACAAAGGAATATCAGGAATTTCACTATGGATTTACCAATCATGACATGGTTCCGTGAACTAACGTCTCAATGCCCATAAGTATCATAAGTTGCCCACAATTAGTTATCAGTCCAGCGTTGAGAGTTCAGAGATAGATCCAAGTCTAGAAGCTCAATTTGTCCGTAACCGGGGACACGACTAATCGATTAGGTTTAACTCTGCAGAGTGTTGTGTACTTTACCCACAAGATTCTTTCCCTCCTGGTAACTCCTCGCACTGCCTGGTGTTTCAGAACAGGATGAAAGAAACATGGTCTTTCAGAGTGTTTTCCTGACTACTGTCAGTGCCCATCCATTCCTAACGTCGACTACATCTCGTAGCACTGCCCAACCAGAGTCACAACAAAGATCAACCAAGCCAGAGCCCATAATGACTTGTGGCTACACAGGTAAGCTTCCGAGCATGAAGTATTCATCCTTCCCTTTGAGTCTGGGTGAGGCTTCCGCGTGAATACTGGCCATCTCCAGCAACACCTAGGCAAATCCACTGGCTTCTCCAGGGTACCGTTCCAACCATCCCTCACCCTGTAGTGTGTATTGAAAAAAACTTGTTTCTCGATTCTCGAAGTCTTGAGGTCTTGAATATGCAGGTCTTGAAGAAGCCTTCATGAAGTCGTCGTTTTGACGTGGAGTCCTTCTTCACGCCACTCACGAACACTCATACCAGACCCCGTCTACTTTAGCATAGCATTGCACTAACTAGCGTTCCCGAGGCTTTAGTAACAGGTGGTGGGTTCCTACCTCATGCATTCTACTCAACTACAAGAATTTCAATAACACTACGGGAGGGATTTGTTTGAATGATGTCATTACATGCAATAAAACATAGGTATGAAAATATGGTCAAAGTGAACTTGCATGTACTATTGATGAAGAAATAATATTGCTCTCAGAAGTAACTTGATAGACTATACGTCACTCTCCGATGAAAATCTATATAATCAAACATTGCATTCATATAAGCAATCATACTAGCAATCAATTCTAACAATCACAAGGTAACACAAGAAACAAAAGCAACAAGGTTGATGAAGGAAATACTTAAGACAAAACTCAAAGTAACAAAACTACATCAACACAATTGTGGTGAAGGAAATACTTAAGACAAAAGTTAAAGTCAACAAAATTTTCATAAACACAACTAAGGTAGTTTTCCCCTACAAACAACTATTTTCAAATAGTAACAAAACAAAAACAAAGTAAATATAGCAAAACCAATTTAGTAAATACTTTACTAGCAAAAGAATTACTTTTGAAGAACAAGTAAAACTATGAAAACAACACCCTAACACAAAAGTGTTTGCTAGGTAAAACAATAAAATATTAAAATAAGAGAAAACAAAGTATAAAACGATTAAGTTAACAGAAAATAAAACTTATAAAACAAGTTATAAAAATATTTTCAAATGAGAGTTCCAACTAGCAATGAGATCAATTTGCAAGTTATTATGAAACTAGAATTGATTTCATGCTATCAAAATAATAACATAAAGTAACTTTAGTTGAAGTACTACTGACAACTAATAGAAAACAAAATATATATTAACTAAGTTAACAGAAAGTATATTTTATAAAACAAAATTTTATTAAAAGTATTTTCAAATAGCAAATCAAACTAGCAATGGAAATTCAATTGCAAGTTATAATTGAACTAGAATTGATTCCATGCAATCAACTAATAAAATAATATTTGTTTTGAAGGACCACTATCTTCTAACAGAAAACTTTATAAAATTTATCAACTAATATAAAGAAAAATAATTTTAAAACAATTTAAAACAAAAGGAATTAGAAATAAACCTAAAAGAACTAAACAGAATCTGTTTTGGTTGAAAATACTATTTTAAAATATTCTAAAAATTCCCAAACTCTACCTACTGATAACTAAGGTCACTAGGACAAGTAGCAAAAAGAATCAACTCAAAATATATTTTAGAACTCAAGATATTCAGAGAACAAAATTTAAATCAAATCTGTTTAAATTCAAATTTAAATATTCAAATATGGTCAAACTTGGCATCTACAGAAACTAGATATAATTTGTGACCCAATGCAAAAAGAATCAATTAAAAACAACTAAAACATAAAAGATATGCTAAAAACAAATATAGAACTAAATCTGTTTTTTAAAACAGAACAGAAAATAAAAATCTTATAACTAACGGATAGGGGGGTGACATGGCGCCCTGCGATTGGTTGAAGGGTGTGTGCGCGGGGCGCTAACAAGCGGACGGCCGGCCCTTAAAAGAAAGCGGTTCGGCGAAATAAGTCATCTAATCCTAGCCGATGGTTCGAGATCTAACGGAGGGGAGAGAGAGAGAGGCTCACCGAGGAGGGTTGCCGGCGGTGGGTGTCTCCGGCGACGGCGACGGCGGCGGTTGGATGCGGGCGATGGCTCCAGGGGGTCTCCGGCGTCGGCGATGGCACCAATCGGCGCGGAAGAGCACGGTGAAGACGATGGTGGCGTCAGAGGGGCGAGGGGTGACGGAGTCGACGGGCAGGAGTTCGGGGAGCTTCGGGATGGTGGTAGCCGAGGGGATTTCCGGCGAGGGGGGGTGGTGTGGCGGCTCTGGTGGGTCTCTGGTGAAGGCGAGGGGATGGGGAGGTGCGCTCGAGTGCGGCGAGGTCGTCGGAGGCCTCAGGAGGGCTCGGGGATGGGTGTGGAGACGGGCACGAGGGCAAAGGTGCGGCGGCTACCGGTAGCTCCGGCGACGGATTCCGGCGAGGGGAGGCGTCGAGAGTTGGGGGAAAGTGGGGAAATGGGACGAGGGGATGCAGGGGCTACTTATAGAGGTTCTCGGGTGGTCAGGGAAGAAAGGAGGAGAGAAATCCGGCGAGGGTTCTCCGGCGATGTCGTCGGGCGCGAGGAGGAGGGAGATGACCGTGCGATGATGGCGCCTGCGGTCGGTGGGGTCCACCGGTCAGCGAGAGGGGAAGAGGGAGTGTGGCGTCGGGCGGCCGGTCCGGAGAGGTTTCGGGAGGGATTAGGGGGCTGGGCCGGCTAGCTATTTAAAACGCTTTAAAAACCTTTCCTTTTTATTTTACCAGAGAATCAAAAAGTAATAAATGTCCATAAATACTTTTCAATAAATAAAAAGTTTTATACCAAAATTATCAGGAGATTTAATGCCATTTAACAGACATTTTTCCCTGGCCAAATTAAATACCTTAAAAATATTTATTTTCAGAAAATGCCTAATTGGCTTTATTTACTTTTGCAAATAATTTTTCATATAACCTCTTGGGTTTTATGATTTCAAAAACTTCACATAATACCCCCTGGTTTTGGAGTGTCATATTACTCCTCTCAAAATCTTTTCAAGGGGTTTGAATGCTTACAAATTCAAATAGGGAATTCCAAATATAAAAGTGAAACTCCATATGGGAAACTTTCAAATAGTTTTTCAAACTTCCAACTCCTATTTCATACAATTTGAAGAAGTCATATCATCCTCTCTCATCAAAATCATTGAGTTGCATAAAGTTAATTCATTTTTAAATTCCCTTTTCATTTCTCAAAATGGAAGAAGTCATGTCATCTTCACTCTGGGGTTTTGTGATGAAATGAATTTGAATTCTTGGTGATCAAAATGCAGAGTGAAAATTTTGGGAAAGTCATTTCATTCCCTCTCATTAAACTTTCAAAAGTTTCAAAAAGTTTCAAATTTTCACAAAATTTCAATCACTCAAACAAACAAACAATCATTCTAATAATTACTATAACATTCCAAAATTTGGGATGTTACAATACCTTTGAAGATCGCTAAGCGGAAGCGTTACAAGAATGCGGTTGGTGGAGTCGTACTCGCAACGATTCAGATCGCGGTGGATTCTGATCTTAGCGCCGAACAACGGCGCCTCCGCGTTAAACACACGTACAGCCCAGTGAATTCTCCCGCACCTTGATCCAGCAAGGAGGAGGGAGAGGTTGGGAAGGGCTCCGACAGCAGCACGACGGTGTGGTGGTGGTGGAGTAGCAAGGTATTCCGGCAGGGCTTCGCCTAAGCGCTGTGGAGGAGGAAGAAGAGAGGTAGGGCTGTGTCGTGGGAGAGAGATCAAATCTTGTTTCCAAAAGGCCAAAACCTCAAGTATATATAGGAGAAGGGAGAGGGAGGGCTGCCTTGGCCTCTCCTCCAAAGAGGAGAAGTTCGGCCGACCCTAGGGGAAGAGTCCACCTCCCACAAGGGAGGTGGAACTCCTCTTTTTCAAACTCCTTTGCCCTATCTCCTTATCTCCAGCCGCATGGGCCTTTCTAGAAGGTCTTGGCCAGACCAATAAGGGTTGGCACACCTCCTCTAAAGGCCCACAAAGTCCTATGGTTGTCACACCCCTCCTGGGGGTCCTCCGGCACCCTCCCGGCACTCCTGATACACTACCGATGAGCCCGAAAACTTTCCGGTGACCAAAACTGGACTTCCTATATATCAATCTTTACCTCCGGACCATTCCGGAGCTTCTTGTGACATCCGGGATCTCATTCAGGACTCTGAACAACCTTCGTTAATCACGTATACCATTTCCCTATAACCCTAGCGTCATCGAACCTTAAGTGTGTAGACCCTACGGGTTCGGGAGACACGTAGACATGACCGAGACACCTCTCCGGTCAACAACCAACAGCAGGATCTGGATACCCATGTTGGCTCCCACATGCTCCACGATGATCTCATCGGATGAACCACGATGTCGGGGATCCAATCAATCCCGTATACAATTCCGTTTGTCTATCGGTATGATACTTTCCCGAGATTCGATCGTCGGTATCTCTATACCTTGTTCAATCTCGTTACCGGCAAGTCTCTTTACTCGTTCTGTAATACATCATCCCGTGGCTAACTCCTTAGTCACATTGAGCTCATTATGATGATGTCTTACCGAGTGGGCCCAGAGATACCTCTCCGTCACACGGAGTGACAAATCTCAGTCTCGATTCGTGCCAACCCAACAAACACTTTCGGAGATACCCGTAGTGCACCTTTATAGCCACCCAGTTACGTTGTGACGTTTGGCACACCCAAAGCATTCGTATGGTATCCGGGAGTTGCACAATCTCATGGTCTAAGGAAACGATACTTGACATTGAAAAGCTTTAGCAAACGAACTACACGATCTCGTGCTATGTTTAGGATTGGGTCTTGTCCATCACATCAGTCTCCTAATGATGTGATCCCGTTATCAATGACATCCAATGTCCATGGCCATGAAATCATGACCATCTATTGATCAACGAGCTAGCCAACCAGAGTCTTACTAGGGACATGTTGTGGTCTATGTATTCACACATGTATTATGGTTTCCGGTTAACACAATTATAGCATGAACAATAGACAATTATCATGAACTAGGAAATACAATAATAACCATCTTATTATTGCCTCTAGGGCATATTTCCAACAGTCTCCCACTTGCACTAGAGTCAATAATCTAGTTACATTGAGATGAATCGAACACCCATAGCAATCTGGTGTTGATGTTTTGCTCGTGAGAGAGGTTTAGTCAACGGATCTGCGACATTCAGATCCGTATGCACTTTACAAATATCTATATCTCCCTCCTGAATGTAATCACGGATGGAGTTGAAGCGGCGCTTGATGTGTATTGTCTTCTTGTGAAACCTGGGCTCCTTCGCAAGGGCAATAGCTCCAGTGTTGTCACAGAATAGAGTCATCGGGCCCGACGCGCTTGGAATTACTCCTAGGTCGGTGATGAACTCCTTCATCCAGACTCCTTCCTTTGCTGCTTCCGAAGCAGCTATGTACTTCGCTTCGCATGTGGATGCCGCCACGACGCATTGCTTGCTGCTGCATCAGCTGACTGCCCCTTCGTTCAAAACATACACGTATCCGGTTTCCAACTTGGAGTCTTTCGGATCTGTGTCGAAGCTAGCATCGACGTAACCCTTTACGACGAGCTCTTTGGCACCTCCATATACGAGAAACATGTCCTTTGTCCTTTTTAGGTACTTCAGGATATTCTTGACCGCTGTCCAGTGTTTCGCTCCGGGATCACTTTGGTACCTCCCTACCAAACTTATGGCAAGGTTCATATCAGGTCTGGAACACAGCATGGCATACATAATAGAACCTATGGCTGAAGCATAGGGGATGACACTCATCTCTTCTCTATCCTTCGCCGTGGTCGGGCATTGAGTCGTACTCAATCTCACACCCTGTAACATAGGCAAGAACCCCTTCTTGGACTGATCCATATTGAACTTCTTCAATATCTTTTCAAGGTATGTGCTTTGTGAAAGACCTATGAGGCGTCTCGATCTATCTCTATAGATCTTAATACCTAATATGTAAGCAGCTTATCCAAGGTCCTTCATTGAAAAACACTTATTCAAGTAGGCCTTTATACTTTCCAAGAGTTCTATATCATTTCCCATTATCAGTATGTCATCCACATATAATATGAGAAATGCTACAGAGCTCCCACTCACTTTCTTGTAAATACAGGGTTCTCCATAAACCTATACAAACCCAAATGCTTTAATCACTTCATTAAAGCAAATGTTCCAACTCCGAGATGCTATAGAGGGAGCGCTGGAGCTTGCATACCTTGTTAGCATCTTTAGGATCGACAAAACCTTCCGGCTGCATCATATACAGTTCTTCCTTAAGGAAACCATTAAGGAATGCCGTTTGGACGTCCATTTGCCAGATCTCATAATCATAAAATGCGGCAATTGCTAACATGATTCGGACAGACTTCAGCATCGCTACGGGTGAGAAAGTCTCATCGTAGTTAATTCCTCGAACTTGTCGATAACCCTTAGCGACAAGCCGAGCCTTATAGACGGTCACATTACCATCCGCGTCAGTCTTGTTCTTAAAGATCCATTTATTTTCAATGACTCGCTTATCATCAGGCAAGTCCACCAAAGTCCACACTTTGTAGTCATACATGGATCCTATCTCGGATTTCATGGCTTCAAGCCATTTGTTGGAATCCGGGACCGCCATTGCTTCTTCATAGTTCGAAGGTTCACCGTTGTCCAACAACATGATCTCCAGGACAGGGTTGCTGTACCACTCTGGTGCGGAACGTGTCCTAGTGGACCTTCGACTTTCACCAGTAACTTGATCTGAAGTTTCATGATCATCATCATTAACTTCCTCTCCAGTCGGTGTAGGCTCCACAGAAACAACTTCCTGCGCTACGCTACTCTTCGGTTCGAGTGGAGGTACAATTACCTCATCAAGTTCTATTTTCCTCCCACTTGCTTCTTTTGAGAGAAACTCTTTCTCGAGAAAGGATCCATTCTTGGCAACAAAGAATTTGCCCTCGGATCGTAGGTAGAAGGTATACCCAATATTCTCTTTGGGATATCCTATGAAGACGCACTTTTCCGCTTTGGGTTCGAGCTTCTCAGGTTGAAGTTTCTTCACATAAGCATCGCATCCCCAAACTTTTAGAAACGACAGCTTAGGTTTCTTTCCAAACCATAATTCATACGGTGTCATCTCAACGGATTTTGACGGTGCCCTATTTAAAGTGAATGTGGAAGTCTCTAATGCATATCCCCAAAATGATAGCGGTAAGTCGGTAAGAGACATCATAGATCGTACCATATCTAATAGAGTGCGATTACGACGTTCAGACACACCATTTCATTGAGGTGTGCCAGGTGGCGTGAGTTGTGAAACAATTCCACATTTCCTTAGGTGCGTGCCAAAATCGTGACTTAAATATTCTCCGCCATGATCAGATCGTAGGCACTTTATTTTCCTGTCACATTGATTCTCTACCTCACTCTGAAATTCCTTGAACCTTTCAAAAGTTTCAGACTTATGTTTCATTAAGTAGACATACCCATATCTACTTAAGTCATCAGTGAGGATGAGAACATAACGGTAGCCACCACGAGCCTCGACACGCATTGGACCGCATACATCGGTATGTATTATTTCCAACAAGTCAGTTGCTCGCTCCATTGTCCCGGAGAACGGAGTCTTCATCATCTTGCCCATGAGGCATGGTCCGCACATGTCAAATGATTCGAAATCAAGAGACTCTAAAAGTCCATCAGTATGACCAAGGCGGCAGTGCCACATGTAAGTGGGACTATCGTTATCAACCTTACACTTTTTGGTACTCACACTATGGACATGTGTAACATCACATTCGAGATTCATCAAAAATAAACCATTAACCAGCGGGGCATGACCATAAAACATTTCTCTCATATAAATAGAACAACCATTATTCTCAGATTTAAATGAGTAGCCATATCACATCAACCGAGATCCAGATACAATGTTCATGCTCAAAGCTGGTACTAAATAACAATTATTAAGGTTTAACACTAATCCCGAAGGTAGATGTAGAGGTAGCGTGCCGACGGCGATCACATCGACCTTGGAACCATTCCCGACGCGCATCGTCACCTCGTCCTTTGCCAGCCTCCGCTTATTCCGCAGCTCCTGCTTGGAGTTACAAATGTGAGCAACTGTACCGGTATCAAATACCCAGGAGCTACTACGAGCGCTGGTTAGGTACACATCAATAACAAGTATATCACATATACCTTTAACGTTGTCGGCCTTCTTATCCGCTAGGTACTTGGGGCAGTTTCGCTTCCAATGACCGGTACCCTTGCAATAAAAGCACTCAGTCTCAGACTTGGGTCCATGCTTGTTCTTCTTCTTCCCGGCAACTTGCTTACCGGGCGCGGCAACAGCTTTGTCGTCCTTCTTGAAGTTCTTCTTACCCTTGCCTTTCTTGAAACTAGTGGTCTTATTCACCATCAACACTTGATGCTCCTTTTTTATCTCGACCTCTGCTGATTTCAGCATCGAGTACAACTCAGGAATGGACTTCTCCATCCCTTGCATGTTGTAGTTCATCACAAAGCTCTTGTAGCTAGGTGGAAGCGAATGGAGGATTCTGTCAATGACCGAGTCATCCGGGAGATTAACTCCCAGCTGAGTCAAGCGGTTGTGTAGCCCAGACATCTTGAGGATGTGCTCACTGACAGAACTATTCTCCTCCATCTTACAACTGAAGAACTTGTCAGAGACGTCATATCTCTCGACCTGGGCATGAGCTTGGAAAACCAGTTTCAGCTCTTGGAACATCTCATATGCTCCGTGTTGCTCAAAACGCTTTTGGAGCCCCGGTTCTAAAATGTAAAGCATGCCGCACTGAACAAGGGAGTAATCATCGCAGCGAGAATGCCAAGCGTTTGCAACGTCTTGCTCTGCTGGGAGAATGGGTGGGTCACCTAGCAGTGCATCAAGGACATAAAATTTCTTGGAAGCTATGAGGATGATCCTCAAGCTACGGACCCAGTCCGCATAGTTGCTTCCATCATCTTTCAGCTTGGTTTTCTCTAGGAACGCGTTGAAGTTGAGGTTGGCATTAGCGTTGGCCATTGGATCTACAATATAGATTGTAAAGACAATTTTAGACTAAGTTCATGATAATTAAGTTCACATAATCAAATTATTTAATGAACTCCCTATTAGATAGACATCTCTCTAGTCATCTAAGTGACACATGATCCATGTCAACTAGCCCGAGTCTGATCATCACGTGAGACGGACTAGTCATCCATGGTGAACATCTCCATGTTCATCGTATCTTCTATACGACTCATGTTCGACCTTTCAGTCTTCCGTGTTCCGAGGCCATGTCTGTACATGCTAGGCTCGTCAAGTCAACCTAAGTGTATCGCGTTTGTAAATCTGGCTTACACCCATTGTATGCGAACGTTAGAACCTATCACACCCGATCATCACGTGGTGCTTCGGAACAACGATCCTTAGCAATGGTGCACAGTTAGGGTCAACACTTTTCTTGAAATTTTATTGAGAGATCATCTTATTTACTACCGTCATTCTAAGCAAATAAGATGTAAACATGATAAACATCACATGCAATCAATATAGTGACATGATATGGCCAATATCATCTTGCTCCTTTGATCTCCATCTTCGGGGCACCATGATCATCACTGTCACCGGCACGACACCATGATCTCCATCATCATGATCTCCATCATTGCGCTTCATGAAGTTGTCTCACCAACTATTAATTCTACTACTATGGCTAACGTTTAGCAATAAAGTAAAGTAATTACATGGCGTTTATGATTGACACGCAGGTCATACAATAAAATAAGGCAACTCCTATGGCTCCTGCCGGTTGTCATACTCATCGACATGAAAGTCGTGAATCCTATTACAAGAACGTGATCAATCTCATACATCACAATGCATCACATCACATCCTTTGGCCATCTCACATCACAAGTCATATGCTGCAAAAACAAGTTAGACGTCCTCTAATTTGTAGTTGCAAGTTTTTACGTGGCTGCTATAGGTTTCTAGCAAGAATGTTTCTTACCTACGCCAAAACCACAACGTGATATGCCAATTGCTATTTACCCTATATAAGGACCCTTTTCATCGAATCCAATCCGACTAAGGTGGGAGACACAGACACCCGCTAGCCACCTTATGCAACAAGTGCATGTCAGGTGATGGAACCAGTCTCACGTAAGCGTACGTGTAAAGTCGGTCCGGGCCGCTTCATCCCACAATACCGCTGAATCAAGATAAGACTACTAGTAGTAAGCATATTAAGAAAATCGACACCCACAACAACTTGTGTTCTACTCGTGCATAGATTCTACGCATAGACCTAGCTCATGATGCCACTGTTGGGAGACGTAGTAGTAAATCAAAAAAATTCCTACGTATCACCAAGATCTATCTATGGAGAAACCAGCAACGAGTGGGGAGATATTACATCTTCATACCTTTGAAGATCGCTAAGAAGAAGCGTTACAAGAACGCGGTTGGTGGAGTCGTACTCGCAACGATTCTGATCGTGGTGGATTCCGATCTTAGCGCCGAACAACGGTGCCTCCACGTTCAACACACGTACATCCCGGTGACATCTCCCGCACCTTGATCCAGCAAGGAGGAGGGAGAGGTTGGGAAGGGATCCAACAGCAGCACGACGGTGTGGTGGTGGTGGAGTAGCAAGGTATTCCGGTAGGGCTTCGCCTAAGCGCTGCGGAGGAGGAAGAAGAGAGGTAGGGCTGCGCCGTGGGAGAGAGATCAAATATTGTTCCCAAAAGGCCAAAACCTCAAGTATATATAGGAGGAGGGAGAGGGAGGGCTGCCTTGTCCTCTCCTCCAAAGAGGAGAGGTTCGGCCGACCCTAGGGGAAGAGTCCACCTCCCACAAGGGAGGTGGATCTCCTCTTTTTCAAACTCCTTTCCCCTATCTCCTTATCTCCAGCCACATGGGACTTTCTAGAAGGTATTGGCCAGCCCAATAAGGGCTGGCACACCTCCTCTAAGAGCCCACAAAGTCCTATGGTCGTCACACCCCTCCCGGGGGTCCTCCAGCACCCTCCCGGCACTCCCGGTACACTACTGATGAGCCCGGAAACTTTTCGGTGACCAAAACTGGACTTCCTATATATCAATCTTTACCTCCGGACCATTACGGAGCTCCTTGTGACGTCCGGGATCTCATCCGGGACACCGAACAACCTTTGGTAATCATGTATACCATTTCCCTATAACCCTAGCATCATCGAACCTTAAGTGTGTAGACCCTACGGGTTTGGGAGACACATAGACATGACCGAGACACCTCTCCGGTCAATAACCAACAGCGGAATCTGGATACCCATGTTGGCTCCCAAATTCTCCACGATGATCTCATCGGATGAACCACGATGTCGGGGATTCAATCAATCCCGTATACAATTCCCTTTGTCTATGAGTATGATACTTGCCCGAGATTCGATCATCGGTATCTCTATACCTTGTTCAATCTTGTTACCGGCAAGTCTCTTTACTCGTTCCATAATACATCATCCCGTGGCTAACCCCTTAGTCACATTGAGCTCATTATGATGATGTCTTACCGAGTGGGCCCAGAGATACCTCTCCGCCACACGGAGTGACAAATCCCAGTCTCGATTCGTGCCAACCCAACAGACACTTTCGGAGATACCCGTAGTGCACCTTTATAGCCACCCAGTTACGTTGTGACGTTTGGCACACCCAAAGCATTCGTACGGTATCCGAGAGTTGCACAATCTCATGGTCTAAGGAAACGATACTTGACATTGAAAAGCTTTAGCAAACGAACTACACGATCTTGTGCTATGCTTAGGATTAGGTCTTGTCCATCACATCATTCTCCTAATGATGTGATCCCGTTCAATGACCTCCAACGTCCATGGCCATGAAACCATGACCATCTATTGATCAATGAGCTAGCCAACTAGAGTCTTACTAGGGACATGTTGTGGTCTATGTATTCACAAATGTATTACGGTTTCCGGTTAACACAGTTATAGCATGAACAATAGACAATTATCATGAACTAGGAAATACAATAATAACCATTTTATTATTGCCTCTAGGACATATTTCCAACACATTGCACGGAGGAGAGGGCCAGAGTGGGCGAAAAGGGGAATGGACCCCATAAGCCGAAGTCCACACACCTGCCGGAAGACCCAGCTGGAAGATGAGGCAGCGCCCGAGACTAAGGCCCCCAGCAAGATCATCCTGCCGGGTGGTGGAGAGGCGTGAGGCTGGCGGTAATGGTGCGGTCGGCATTCAGTCCGAGCTTGAGTCATTGGGCTCCGACTTGACCGCTGGAAGACTGGAGTCATCGTCGCTGTCTTCGCCTCTGTCCTCCCCATCACTCTCGCCCGAGGATATTCTTTCGGCGCTGCTCGAGCTCTCTTCGCAGCAGCTAAGACGGACGCCGAAGTGCCCATAAATCTTGATGGAGAGCATATTGGCCTCCGCCATTTTAAAGCGAAGGACATACCCCACCTGGAGGTTGTGGGCGCAGGCGAAGGTCTTCCAGCCGTGCCTGAGGAACATGACACGGTTCTCTGGGTACTCGACGTTTACCCGCGTCGCGCCATTCCAACAACAGGCCACCCGTAGCCAAAGGACGGGCGGCTCGCCGCCCTCCATTGCCCTGGCAAAGGGACGAGGGAGGCGCAGATGGCTCCGGAGGGGACTGACCAACTCGAGGACGAAGTCTAGCCCATCCCCTCGGCATGGGTCTCCTTGATGGAGAGGCCTGGCGTCGGAGGAGGGGGTGGAGCAGCGCTCCGCATCCCTCGACCTCGGCCTCCATGGTGGCCGCGACCCCTCGCGCCTCTTCCACCGTGCGAGCTCGAACCATCCTCCGCCTCCATGGTTGAAGCTGCGGCATGGTCTCAATGAGAGCTCCTCCTCGGAGCGGAGGACGGTGGTCACCCGCGCCCCATTTTCATGGATAAAGGCAAGCGCTACCTGATGATTGAGCAGACATGGAAGGGAAAACTATGGAGATTTGCACTCGGAGGGAGGATGGATGAGCACTACCCTCGCTACCCCTCTATTTATAGGGACAAGTGCAAGGGCCGTGTAGCGACCCGACCTGAAAGGTCGAATCTCCAGTGTTTTCGTACCATCCCAAGATCATGCTGGTGCACACACGGTACATCAATGTATATATCAAAGGGAAATCACACAACATTTATTAATCGTGAATCTCATATCGAGTCCTTTATTACAATAATGTGGTTGAAGGCCAACTCATGAGAATATCTAAATCTTGCGGAAGCATCGAAGGTAGATGAGTCCATCTGACTCCAAGGGCATCTCACCGAGCGTAGAGCGTATCCTCACTCCTGGTCGGAAAAGTACTCTGCAACATGATACGTTGCAGCCATGTAGGTCAGCATATGGAATATGCCGGCAATGTCACAAGAGAAGGGTGAAAAGATAATCATCTAATCTATATGCATATATGGCTGGTGGGGTAATAAGTTTTTGCGTAAAGCCAATTTTCCTACATCAAGAGAGGGATAAGCAAAAATTATTACTAAGTTGGTTGATTAATGAGATGGTTCCACCAACCAATTGTCATACCCAAGTTATTAATACCCACATCATCATATTAATTGTGTTGAGAGTTCCGAATGTTTCAGTTCCTTTGGCTCAAACTGTCCATGACCGTGGACACAGCTAATCGATTAGGTTTGAGTACTCTGCAGAGTTTTGCACACGTTCCCCACAAGATTTGGTCACCTCCGTTTGATTTCTCGCACTTCAGGGTGTTTGAGAAACGGATGACCAAAACATGGTCTTCCAAAGGGTTTCCCTGCGACTCTGTCGGTGCCCATCCTTTCCTACCATTCTTCTACATCTCGTAGCACCGCCTGTCCAGGGTCACCACGATATCCAACCAAGCCAGAGCCCATAATGACTTGTGGCTGTGCAGGTAAGCCTTGGGTCTTGACGCATCCTTCCATCCCTTTGTGCCTGGGTGAGGCTTTCCGCGTGAATACTGGCCATCTCCAGCAACACCTAGGCAAATCCACTGGTTTCTCCAGGGTGCCGTTCCAACCATCCCTCACCTAGTAGTATGTTAAAAACTTGGAAATCTTGAAGTCTTGATCTTCATAGGTCTTGAAGTTATTACCTCACAACTCTCATGAATCACACATCCAACCCCGTCTACTAATAGCATAGCAAAATAATTGAACGTTTCCTGGGGCCAAAGTGTCAAAGGGTTGGGGTACCTACCACATGATACTACATCAAGTAACCAAATTTCCAATTTACCTACTTTGCATGCAATTGGGGTGATGGAAGAACTAATGCAACAAAAACATGGGTAAAGATTATCAAAGTGACTTGCCTGAGTGATGATCTTCGTACGTGAGTGACTCTAGGTAACAAGCCTCGCACTCCGGATAATCTAATGAAGCAAACAAGAGCACTCAATAAGCATAAAACAAAATTATTTGTAACTCACAAAATCAGAAATGAACTAGTAAACAATCAAGACAAAACAATGCACAAATCACAAGCAAGAAAACACACAAAGTTTTGTTTTCAAAAAGGTGATGGGTAAACCACTACTAACATAATAAAACTACTAGTATGAACAAAACTATAGTTGACAGCAAGGAAACAATAAAATATTTTATTAATAAACAGAACAAAATCCATTTAAAGTTTTGTTAAGAAAAATCTTAGTATGGTTTTGAAAGTTTTGATAAACACTACTATATGAGGTAACTTTAGTTTTACTAACAAAGAGTAAAACAAAACTTATTATTAATTAATAAACATTATATTAACAGAAAAACAAGTTACTAAAAACTCTTCTTAGAAAACAGAATTTAATTATATAAAACTTTGTTAAAAGAAAACTATTACTAACTAGTTTGTTTTATAACAAATTATACCTAGTTGAAAATGAGTTGAGATTCCTATAACAATAAAGAAATAAACTAAGCAATTTAATATTTTTATTAACAGCAAGTAAAACACCTAATGTTTCAGCAATAGAACCTACTAAAACAAATATAACCAAATCTGATTTAAACTAACTAAAAACTAAATTAACTAAACTATACTAACTACTAGGCAGAATCTGTTTATAGCTAAAACACTAAACAAATACATCCTAAAAATCCTCAAACTAAGCATAATGATAGTCCTAACTAATACCAAGCAGTAGCAAAAAGATTCATATCAAAATCTATTTTTAAACTCTAGTTATTCAGATTTGAGTGATTTGAGCAAATTTGATTCAATTCAAATTTTAGAGTTCAAATTTAAATTCTAATACTACAGGGTGAAACTACATGAAATATGTGAGCTAATGCAAAAAGAATAAATTCAAAAAACTAAATAGTTTAAAATATATAAAAAAACAAAATCAGAAAACCTTCTGTTACTAAAACAAAACAGAAAATAGAAAAATAAACTAACGGACGGTCGAGGCTACGTGGCAACTCCCTATTGGCTGCTAGCGTGAACGCGGGGAAAAAGCGAGCGGTCGACCGATCCATAGGGGAAAACAATTCAGGTTATTAAACGATCTAATCAGGATCGTTGATCCATGATCGAACGGAAGAGAACGGGGGGGCTCACAGTGAAGGAAGAGGTCGCCAGCGAGGAGGTTCTCCGGCGAGTACGAAGCGGTGAGGTCGTCGGGGTGGCGCTCCGGTGGTCGAGGAGGTCGTCAGGAAGGTCCAGGCGACAGCGGTGTTCGTCCGGAGTCGATTGGTGGCGTCAGAGGAACGAGAGGAGGACGGAGTCGACGAGCAGGAGCTCGAGGAGGGTTCGGTGGTTGGGGAACTTCGGCGAGCTCGATGCAACACTCTGGCTAGGGGGAGAGAGGGGTTCGGGGGGGAAATGGAGTGCGGAGGTGGCCGCTCTTATATAGGGGCGAGGCAGAGCGAGAGAAGGAAGGAGGAGGGAGATCCGGTGGAGAGGTTTCCGGCGACGGCGGCGCGCGTGAGGGAGACGATGACCGTGCTGATCCAAGCGGTCGGTCGGGGCGAGGCCCGCTGTCAGAGAGAGGGAGAGGTTTGCGGGGCGTCGGTCGGCCGACTCTTAATAACTTCGCGAGTAAATGCCCGTGGGCCGGACCGTTTAAATATAATTTGTTTCCTTTTTTAAATTCAGGGCAGTAAAACCTCTTTAAAATCATTCAAAACTTTTCCAAATATAGGCAACATATATATCAAAATGATCAGGAGAATTAATGCTATTCAATGAACATTTTTCCTCTGTCATTTGAATACTTTGAAAAAAAATTATTTTCACAAATTGCATATTTGTTTTTAAAACCTTTTGCAAATATTTTTCAAAAGACCCCCTGGTTCTTATTGTTCAAATATATCACCAAGATGACCCTGGTATGGAGTGTCATGTTACTCCCCTCTTATTTTGAACTTTTTCCAAGGTTTTCAAATAGGTGAAAGCAACTTATTAAAAATAGAAAAGGACTTTCAGAAAGTCAGAAGAAGCATTTCAACTATTACATACATTCAAGCAATGATGATGATGATGCATAGCTATATTTCATAACATTCCAAAATGAAATTTTGGGATGTTACAAACCTACCCACCTTAAGATGAATCTCGCCCTCGAGATTTGGGTTGGCTAGAAAATAGGTGCGGGTGGTCTCTACGAAGATCTTCTTCGCGTTCCCAGGTGGCTTCTTCCTCGATGTGGTGACTCCACAAAACCTTACAGAACTTGATGATCCTGCTGCGGGTAACTCTGTTGGCAGTCTCGAGGATTCTGACAGGCTTCTCCTCGTAGGTCAGATCACTGTCAAGTTGTATGGCCTCTAGGGCACTGTTTCTCTCAAGGGAATATCAGCCATCTCAGCATGGCATTTCTTCAACTGGGAAACATGGAAAAAATCATGAACTCCGGACAATCCTTCCGGCAATTCCAGCTTGTATGCAACTTCGCCTCTATGTTCAAGAATTTTGTAGGGGCCTATGAATCTGGGTGCTAACTTTCCTTTAACACCAAACCTCTTGATTCCTCGAAGCGGGGACACACGAAGATAGGCTCGGTCTCCCACTTCATACGTCACTTCCTTACGTTTGCTGTTAGCATAACTCTTCTGTCGAGATTGAGCTATCTTGAGTCTGTCACAAATCAGCTTGACTTTCTCTTCAGAATCTCGGATAAGGTCGGGACCAAAAAGTTGTCGGTCTCTAACACCATCCCACGTCAATGGTGTTCTGCACCTCCTTCCGTATAAAGCTTCGAAAGGGGCCATCTTCAGACTGGTCTGATAACTGTTGTTGTATGAGAATTCTGCGTAAGGTAAGTTATCATCCCAACTGGATCCATAATCTAGCGCACAAGCTCTCAACATGTCTTCCAGAATCTGGTTGACTCTCTCAGTCTGTCCATCGGTCTGCGGATGAAAAGTTGTACTGAAATCCAGTCTCATACCCAAAGTTTCATGTAACTGATGCCAAAACTTTGAGGTAAATTGTGTTCCTCTATCTGATATGATACTCCTCGGAACTCCATGCAGACACACGATCCTGGTCATGTATATCTTGGCTAACTTAGCACTGGTATAGGTGGTCTTCACTAGAATGAAATGAGCCACCTTGGTCAAGCGATCTACCACTACCTAGATGGAATCATAACCTGAACGAGTCCTGGGCAATCCTGTGATGAAATCCATACCAAACTTTTCCCATTTCCACTCGGGTATCGGCAAAGGTTGGAGTAACCCTGCTGGTTTCTGATGTTCCGCTTTTACTCGCTGACAAACATCACATATTGCAACATGTTCCGCAATATCCTTCTTCATACCCGTCCACCAATAACTTTCCTTCAAATCCAGGTACATCTTGGTGTTGCCTGGGTGTATCGAGTAAGGGGAATCGTGGGCTTCTTGAAGTATCAACCTCCTGAGCTCTGGGTCATTGGGCACATAGATTCGGTTCTCAAACCACAGAGTTCCTTGTTCATCCTCACAAAAACCTTTAGCTTTATCATCTTTCATTCTCTGCTTAATCTCAGCTATCTCCTTGTCCGTCTTCTGAGCTTCACGAATTCTTTCGGTCAAGGTGGACTGGATCTCCAGTGTGGCAACATATCCACTTGGAACTATCTCTAGCCTGAGCTCTCTGAGATCATCGGCTAACTCTTGGGGTAATCCTCCCGCTGTGAGTGTGTTTACATAAGTTTTCCGACTCAAGGCATCTGCTACCACATTTGCCTTACCTGGATGGTAGTGTAATCTCATGTCATAGTCCTTGATTAACTATAACCATCTCCTCTGTCTGAGGTTCAACTCTTTCTGCGTGAAGATATACTTCAGGCTCTTATGATCAGTGTAAACATCACAACTATTTCCGACAAGGAAATGTCTCCAGGTCTTGAGTGCATGCACTACGGCTGCTAGTTCCAAATCATGGGTGGCATAATTCAACTCATGAGGTCGTAGTTGTCTGGATGCATAAGCTACAACCTTTCCATCTTGCATGAGTACTCCTCCAAGTCCTTGACGTGAAGCATCACAATAAACCTGGAAGTCCTTCCGAATATTGGGCAAAATCAACACTGGGGCTGTGACCAAACGTTTCTTCAACTCCTCGAAACTGGCTTCACATTCCTCAGTCCAAATATACTTAGACTCTTTCTTCAACAACTCCGTCATGGGCTTGGCAATCTTTGAGAGTATAAGCCATACCTGGTGGTGAAAGTTGTTTTGGGTATATCTTGTTCACGAATTTTCAACTGGTGATACCCTGATCGAAGATCGATCTTGGAGAATACTTTGGCTCCCACTAGCTGATCAAATAAGTCATTAATCATCGGCAGAGGGTACTTGTTCTTGATAGTCACCTCGTTCAAGGCACGATAATCGACTACCATTCTCAAGGTTTTATCCTTCTTCTCCACCAAAAGAACTGGGGCTCCCCAAGGTGAAGAACTTGGGCGAATATACCCTTTGTCCATTAACTCCTTAATTTGCTTCTTGATTTCCACTAAATCATTTGCGGGCATCCGATGGTCTCTTGGAAATTAGGGCTGTCCCTGGTTGTAGCTCTATTAGGGACTCAATCTCCCTATCTGGTGGCATGTCTGGTAATTCTTCCGGGAATACATTCGGAAAATCTTTTACCACAGGTACTTCCTCCTAAACAACTCCTGTGAGAGAATTTAACTGAGCACTCATACGTGTGCGTCGGGATACATACTTAATCCTCTTGTTCTTCGGGGTGGTGAGTGAAACAGACTTGCTGGGGCAATCAAGATTTCCTTCATACTTGGTCATCCAATCCATGCCTAGGATTACATCCAATCCCTGGGATTCTAAGACGATGAGGTCGGTGGGAAAAACATGGTTTCCTATGTGAAGTTTCAAGGCATGGCATCCTATCCCTTCCATCCTCATACCTCCTGGGGAACTGACCTTAATGGGCTGACTAAGGGTTTTGGTGGGCAAACCATACTTATCCACAACTACCCTTGATATGAATGAATGAGTTGCACCAGAATCAAAAAGTACTGTAACTGGACGTGAATGCAATAAAAACTTACCAACCACAATCTCGGGTTGATCATAGACTTCTTCCACGTCGAGGTGGTTCACCTGGGCACGAGGAAATGAATTTGGCTTCTTGGTTGCGGAGTTGCCGTTTCCATTTCCCTGCTTGCTCTAGGGACATTCAGTAGCATAGTGCCATGTCTTCTGGCACTTGAAACAGGTGATGTGGCTCAGATCCTTCTGAGTAGGAGCGTGATGGTGCTGGTTGTTGTTCCCATTCCCATTGTCAGTCTTGAAGTTGCCATGGTTGGGACGGGCATTCCCATTTCCTCCATGGTTGTGGCCTCCATGGTTGTGCACGGCATGAGTGTGCCTTCCAAACTTACCGGTCCCTGATCCGGTATTCCCTGAGTACGGAGAGTAGCGGGGCTTCTGATGAGCTCCAGAGTTGAACTTCCCCTGAGTATACTTCCTCTTGCGGTTCTCAATTTGTTATTGTTTACCCTCCAGGATGAGGGCCTTGTCCACCAGCTCTTGGTAGTTGTTGAAGGTAGCCACTACCAGCTGCATGCTCAACTCATCGTTGAGTCCTTCCAGAAACTTCTCCTGCTTGGCCGCATCATCGGCCATGTCTCCTGGTGCATAACGAGCCAATGTGCTGAAGTCGTCCACGTATTGGGCCACGGAACGGTTACCCTGGCGCAAGTTGCGAAACTCGCGCTTCTTTAGACTCATAGCTCCAGCTGAAACATGTGCGGTGCAAAAAGCTTGCTTGAATTGCTCCCAAGTTACATCATCAATTGGATATGTGGTGGTGTAGTTCTCCCAGCATGAAGTTGCTGGTCCTTCGAGTTGATGTGCGGCAAAGCGCACTTTCTCAGCATCAGTACATCCAGCTGTGACAAGTTCCCTCTCCATCTTACGGAGCCAGTCATCTGCCACAATGGGCTCAGTGCTGCTGGAGAAAGTTGGAGGGTTCAACCTCAGAAAACGGGTGAGGTTGTCAGCCTGAGGTGGATGGTGGTGGTTGTTGTTTTGGTTGTTGGTCTGATTCTAGATCAATAGCTGCATCAGTGCATTCTGCTGCTGAAGAAGTTGGGTGAGTTCCGGCGGGAAGGTGAAGTCGGACTCACGTCGTGGAGGCATCTTGCTGTTTTCAGAGGGGTGAGAATTAGAATAGAACAAGGGCCTAAAAGGGGAAATTCACTACCCATATTCAATGCAACAAACATATCACACCAAACACTCATTCATTTATTCAATCAATGTCAAACATCGGGAATACAAGTCTCAATCAAATTAAACATCGACCTACGCTTTAACGACGAAAATGAAGATACATGGGGGCATAACTAAAGTCTTCCTCAGAAGTACATGGTGACTAAGCCTCCTCCGGTGGTGCTCTCCTCATAGTCATCATCGTCGCTAATGAAAGGAGCCAAGTCTCCCTCAGGATGAAGATTTTCCCCCATGTCCATTTGTTCCTCCAGAGTGGCGATGCGAGTGTTCAGATTGTCGATCCTCTCTAAGAAATGCTTCACCTCATACTCATGCTCGTACTCGGCTTCCCGTAAGTCAGCTTCGAGGTCAATCTCGCGGTTCATCAGATTCTTGATTGTCTTCGTATCAGCACGAACTCGAAGCTCCAGAGTCCTGATGTGAGTCACCAAGGTCTGGATATAGGAAATGGTGGTGTCTGTAGTGGGAGTGGTTATGATGTTTCCATGGACATCCCTACGACAAACCACGTTGAGTCCTGGTGAAATGGTTCCACCTATGTATTCCTCCTGAATACGTCCAAGGGCACGATGAATGGCCATGTCTCTCCCAAGTATCCAGCTGGGTGCCACAAACTTGAAGTCGATGAGTTCCTTCCGATTCCCAAAGGTCTTACCTGGAATGTGCACTTCGATCCTGTAGCGTCCATCTTGAGGAAAGGACATGATAGGAGTCCCGGTGATGCTTGGCAAAGCAATCCTCACGTCTTTGACGATCCTCATCAGCTCCTTACCAAAGGGCATCGTTGCGTCAGGCTGGCAAAACTCCGTGATCAACACTGGGATGAAGGTGGCCATCTATAAATATTGAAATAATCGGAGAGGAGTCAGAAACGAGTAGATGAAGTATAAGAATTTTAAAGACAAAGAGAAATAAGTCCTAAGGCTTTCCAATCCTCTGTAGCGACCCGACCAGAAAGGTCGAATCTCTGGTGTTTCCGTACTTTCCCAAGATCATGCTGGTACACACACGGTACATCAATGTATATATCAAAGGGAAATCACACAACATTTATTAATCATGAATCTCATATCGAGTCCTTTATTACAATAAAGATTACAATAAAGTGGCTGAAGGCCAACTCATGAGAATATCTAAATCTTGCGGAAGCATCGAAGGTAGATGAGTCCATCTGACTCCAAGGGCATCTCACCGAGCGTAGAGCGTATCCTCACTCCTGGTCGGAAAAATACTCTGCAACATGATACGTTGCAGCCGTGTAGGTCAGCATATGGAATATGCCGGCAAAGTCACAAGAGAAGGGTGAAAAGATAATCATCTAATCTATATGCATATATGGCCGGTGGGGTAATAAGTTTTTGCGTAAAGCCAATTTTCCTACATCAAGAGAGGGATAAGCAAAAATTATTACTAAGTTGGTTGATTAATGAGATGGTTCCACCAACCAATTCTCATACCCAAGTTATTAATACCCACATCATCATATGAATTGTGTTGAGAGTTCCGAATGTTTCAGTTCCTTTGGCTCAAACTGTCAATGACCGTGGACACGGCTAATAGATTAGGTTTGAGTACTCTGCAGAGTTTTGCACACGTTCCCCACAAGATTTGGTCGCCTCCGTTTCATTTCTCGCACTTCAGGGTGTTTGAGAAACGGATGACCAAAACATGGTCTTCCAAAGGGTTTCCCTGCGACTCTGTCGGTGCCCATCCTTTCCTACCGTTCTTCTACATCTCATAGCACCGCCTGTCCAGGGTCACCACGATATCCAACCAAGCCAGAGCCCATAATGACTTGTGGCTATGCAAGTTAGCCTTGGGTCTTGACGCATCCTTCCATCCCTTTGTGCCCTGGGTGAGGCTTTCCGCGTGAATACTGGCCATCTCCAGCAACACCTAGGCAAATCCACTGGTTTCTCCAGGGTGCCGTTCCAACCATCCCTCACCCAGTAGTATGTTTAAAACTTGGAAATCTTGAAGTCTTGATCTTCATAGGTCTTGAAGTTATTACCTCACAACTCTCATGAATCACACATCCAACCCCGTCTACTAATAGCATAGCAAAATAATTGAACGTTTCCCGAGGCCAAAGTGTCAAACGGTGTGGGTACCTACCACATGATACTACATCAAGTAACCAAATTTCCAATTTACCTACTTTGCATGCAATTGGGGTGATGGAAGAACTAATGCAACAAAAACATGGGTAAAGATGATCAAAGTGACTTGCCTGAGTGATGGGTAACCACTACTAACATAATAAAACTACTAGTATGAACAAAACAATAGTTGACAGCAAGGAAACAATAAAATATTTTATTAATAAACAGAATAAAATCCATTTAAAGTTTTGTTAAGAAAAATCTTAGTATGGTTTTGAAAGTTTTGATAAACACTACTATATGAGGTAACTTTAGTTTTACTAACAAAGAGTAAAACAAAACTTATTATTAATTAATAAACATTATATTAACAGAAAAATAAGTTACTAAAAACTCTTCTTAGAAAACAGAATTTAATTATATAAAACTTTGTTAAAAGAAAACTATTACTAACTAGTTTGTTTTATAACAAATTATACCTAGTTGAAAATGAGTTGAGATTCCTATAACAATAAAGAAATAAACTAAGCAATTTTATATTTTTATTAACAGCAAGTAAAACACCTAATGTTTAAGCAATAGAACCTACTAAAACAAATATAACCAAATCTGATTTAAACTAACTAAAAACTAAATTAACTAAACTATACTAACTACTAGGCAGAATCTGTTTATAGCTAAAACACTAAACAAATACATCCTAAAAATCCTCAAACTAAGCACGATGATAGTTCTAACTAATACCAAGCAGTAGCAAAAAGATTCATATCAAAATCTATTTTTAAACTCTAGTTATTCAGATTTGAGTGATTTGAGCAAATTTGATTCAATTCAAATTTTAGAGTTCAAATTTAAATTCTAATACTACAGGGTGAAACTACATGAAATATGTGAGCTAATGCAAAAAGAATCAATTCAAAACACTAAATAGTTTAAAGGAAATAAACAAAACAAAATTAGAAAACCTTATGTTAACTAAAACAAAACAGAAAATAGAAAAATAAATTAACGGACGGTCGAGGCTACGTGGCAACTCCCTATTGGCTGCTAGCGTGAACGCGGGGAAAAAGCGGGCGGTCAACTGATCCATAGGGGAAAACGATTCGGGTTATTCAACGATCTAATCAGGATCGTTGATCCATGATCGAACGGAAGAGAACGGGGGGGGGGCTCACAGTGAAGGAAGAGGTCGCCGGCGAGGAGGTTCTCCGGCGAGTCCGAAGTGGTGAGGTCGTCGGGGTGGCGCTCCGGTGGTCGAGGAGATCGTCGAGGAGGTCCAGGCGACAACGGTGTTCGTCCGGAGTCGATTGGTGGCGTTGGAGGAACGAGAGGAGGACAGAGTCGACGGGCAGGAGCTCGAGGAGGGTTCGGTGGTCGGGGAACTCCGGCGAGCTCGATGCAGCACTCTGGCTAGGGGGAGAGAGGGGTTCGGGGGGGAAATGGAGTGCGGAGGTGGCCGCTCTTATATAGGGGCGAGGCAGAGCGAGAGAAGGAAGGAGGAGGGAGATCCGGTGGAGAGGTTTTCGGTGACGGCGGCACGCGCGCAAGGGAGACGATGACCGCGCTGATCCAGCGTTCGGTCGAGGCGGGGCCCACTGTTAGAGAGAGGGAGAGGTTTGCGGGGCGTCGGTCGGCCGGCTCGTAATAAGTTCGCGAGTAAATGCCCGTGGGCCGGACCGTTTAAATATAATGTGTTTCCTTTTTAAAATCTAGGGCAGTAAAACCTCTTTAAAATCATTCAAACTTTTCCAAATATAGGCAATATATATATCAAAATGATCAGGAGAATTAATGCTATTCAATGAACATTTTTCCTCTGTCATTTGAATACTTTGAAAAAAAATTATTTTCAGAAATTGCATATTTGTTTTTAAAACCTTTTGCAAATATTTTTCAAAAGACCCCCTGGTTCTTATTGTTCAAATATATCACCAAGATGACCCTGGTGTGGAGTGTCATGTTACTCCACTCTTATTTTGAACTTTTTCTGGGTTTTCAAATAGGTGAAAGCAACTTATTAAAAATAGAAAAGGACTTTCAGAAAGTCAGAAGAAGCATTTCAACTATTACATACATTCAAGCAATGATGATGATGATGCATAGCTATATTTCATAACATTCCAAAATGAAATTTTGGGATGTTACAGGCCGGCTCTCCCCCACTCCAAAGGACGTCGCCCACCTCCTCCAATAGCGGCGCCCTCGATCACGGGGCGAACAACAACTGCCCTGTTGCCTCAATCCATGGCACTGCAGTTACTGCTTTTCCCAGGGACTTTAAATCACGGGCGCACATTGCTGGCTCCCTGCTATGCATGCGGCACACGTGGTGGAAAAGACCTAACATGGTAATTAAAAAAATTGAAGACCGCGCCGTGCGCATATCCCACGTCCCGCATTCGATGGGCGTCGTGGGGAAGCGCAGCGAGCGCAATGATCACAACTGCAAGGCCCCTGCCATGCGTGCCCCTACACTGATTGGGCCTAGCCCAACAACGCCTCACAACGTGTGTGGCCCAGGCCCGGGGGCTCCTGTCGGTGCACTAGAGTTTTGGGCTCTCTAGTGCCCCTTACTCGTGCACGGTCAGTAGTAGCCACCCTAGCAGCGAGGCCCGATAGGGACTCACCAGATACCAGCACAGGAAAATCAAGATCACCAACAAGGTCTTGCCGGGAGGGCTACTGAACCCCCAGGCGAAGCAAGGCCCCGGCAAGGCAAGGCCCTGGCAAGGTGAAGCCCCGGCAAGACCCGCCAGCGCACAGAGCACGTGTCAACCCACCTGGACATGTGTCGCGGTGTCTATGTTGGAGGGGGCTAAGCGGCGCCGATTGGACGAGCTCCCGTCCCGCCCCACTCATGGACAGAGATGCCTGATGGTGCATTAAATGTGCTTGTCCTACTCCGTCAGTGTTAGATATGATTGTTGGAAATATGCCCTAGAGGCAATAAATAAAGTGTTTATTATTTTATTTCCTTGTTCATGATAATTGTTTATTATCCATGCTATAATTGTATTGATTGGAAACACATTGCATGTGTGGATAAATAGACAACACGTTGTCCCTAGTATACGTCTAGTGAACTAGCTCGTTGATCAAAGATGGTCAAGGTTTCCTAGCCATTGACATGTGATGTCATTTGATAACAGGATCACATCATTAGGAGAATGATGGGATGGACGAGACCCAAACTATAAACGTAGCATATGATCGTGTCAGTTTATTGCTACAGTTTTCTACATGTCAAGTATATGTTCCTACAACCATGAGATCATGCAACTCACGGACACCGTAGGAGTGCCTTGTGTGTATCAAATGTCACAACATAACTTGGTGACTATAAAGGTGCTCTACAGGTATCTCCAAGGGTGTCTATTGGGTTGGCATGGATCAAGACTGAGATTTGTTACTCCGTGTGACGAAGAGGTATCTCAAGGCCCACTCGGTAATACAACATCACAACAAGCCTTGCAAGGAATGTGACTAAGTGTTAGTCACAGGATCTTGTATTACGGAAACAATTAAATAGACTTGTCGGTAACGAGGTTGAACTAGGTATGGAGATACCGACTATTGAATCTCGAGCAAGTAACATACCGAAGAACAAAGGGAATGTCATAAGGGATTAACTGAATCCTTGACATAGAGGTTCGACCGATAAAGATCTTCATAGAATATGTAGGAATCAATATGGGAATCCAGGTCCTGCTATTGGTTATTGACCATAGAGGTGTCTCGGTCATGTCTACATAGTTCTCGAACCCGTAGGGTCTACACACTTAAGGTTTGGTGATATTTCGGTAGTATAGAGTTATGCATGGTGGTAACCGAAGGTTGTTCGGAGTCCCGGATGAGATCACGTACATCACGAGGATTTGCGGAATGGTCCGGTGGTAAAGATTGATAGATAGGAAGTTCTGTTTTGGTCACCGGAAAAGTTCCGGGCTCATCGGTAGTGTACCGGGAGTGCCGAGAGGGTACCGGGGGACCATCAGGAGGTGTATTTCGACCCAAGAGGCTACATGGGCTGTGGGAGGATCAATACCAGCCCTTAGTGGGCTGGCCTAAGTCCTACAGAAGGCCCATGCGGCTGGGAAGAAATTCCAAAGGGAAAAGGTGGAAAAAGGCAAAAAGGTGGAAACATGGAAGGAGTCCTAATCCTACTAGGAGTGGAGGAGGAGGACTCCTCCTCTCCACTTCGGCCGAAGCCTCCTAGCGCTGGCCCTTGCGCCAAGCCCCCTCCTCTCCTCCTCCTATATGTACTAGAGGTTTTAGGGTTTTTGCAATAGATTTTCAGCCACGTGCTTAGGCGAAGCCCTGCTGGTCCGTAGTTTCTCCTCTAGTCCGTAGTTTCTCCTCTAGATCGGTTTCAGCAGTCCTTAGGTGAAGCCCTGCTGGAATTACTCCACCACCTTCGCCGCAACGCCGTCGCGCTGACGGAGAACTCATCTACCTCTCCGCTCCCTCTTGCTGGATCAAGAAGGCAGAGATCATCATCAAGCCGTACGTGTGTTGAACGTGGAGGTGCCGTCCGTTCGGTACTAGATCGGGATGGATCGTGATTGGATCGCGGAACACTCAGTGAGTTGGATCGCAAAGATGTTCGACTACATCAACCGCGTTTCTTAACACTTCCCGCTTAGCGATCTACAAGGGTGCATAGATCCACTCTCCCTCTCGTAGATGCTCATCACCATGTTGTAGGAGATATGCCCTAGAGGCAATAATAAATGTTATTGATTATCTCCCTGTTCATAATTATGTTTATGTTCCATGCTATAACTGCAATGATTCTCGAGTCTACAAATAAAACGAGGCTTGGAGGGAAACTCATGTGCACGTGTGGGATAATAAATGGTAAAATGTATTCCTAGTTTGGCCTCTAAGACTGGCTCAAGTATTGCATGATGATCCTGTTTTCCTGATCATGGGCATGGCTATGCCGGCAATTTTGAGGGCACAATGTTAGAAGAACATTTGTGTTGAATCGACCCAAATTAATGTTATGCTATGAGATACATTTGTCATAAGTTAATGGTTAATAACACAGAGAGTTTAATGTTTGCATAATTCCTTAGACCATGAGAGTATCGAGTTTCTTCATGCTTGCTTCATGAACTTTGGGGTTTGTTAAACGTCATCCGTAAATGGGTGGCTATTACGGCGGCTTACGGGTTCATGGAAAAGTAAGTGAAGTAACTTGATAGCTCAAGATTGGGATTTGCTCCTCCGACGATGGAGAGATATCTTTGGCCCTCTCGGTGTTACGATATCCATCATCGTCTGGCTAGACACTTTGCGATTTGATCACGGGGATGCCGGAACACGGGAACGAGAAAAGAGAACAATACCGATAACGAGGTAACTGGCATAGTGGACAAGTTGTTGATCCATGGGGATGCCAACATGTCTCACCTCGGGTATTTGTAACATATCACGAAGCAACAGGAATAGCACACGGCAACTGGAGGTTCACTCGAATATTTATTCGTGTGGGTATAGGGATCGATATGGGTGTCCACGGCTCCGATGTTGATCATTGATCGGAAGGGGTTCCAGGTCATGTCTATGCTTCACCGAACCTATAGGGTCACACGCTTAAGGGTCATCTATCTGTTGAATACTAGACAGGGAGTCTGAGAGAAAATCACCGAAAAGTTTCGGACACCGGAAAAGTTTCGGACAGCGGAACTGTTCCGCAGACAGGTCACCGGAACAGTTTCGGTGAAACTGAAAAGTTGTTTCAGAGGATACCATAAAGTCAAATTGGTTTTGGCACATGCCTGATAATTCTTGGAGGGTGCCAGAATCATTCTGGAAACTTCTGGGAATTTCCCGGAAGAATAACCGGAAATGTTCCGGAGCTGCCGGAACCGCTTCAGATGCTTTTCACAGATGAAAATCACTATTCCGGAATTGTTCCGGATCGTATTGAAAATTATTTTAGTGGGTACTGGAAATGTTCTAAGCCCACATAAATATTTTTAGTTCGAACGGACGCTGAAAAATATCGTCATGAATAGTGAAAGTGCTTTTTGGATTACTTTATTGGAAACACTATTTGTGAATAGTGGAAACACTATTCGTGAATAGTGGGAAACACTATTGGGAGAAAATATCTCATGACTAGTGAAAACACTATTACGAAATAGTGGAAAACACTATTGTGAATAGTGAGAAACACTATTTATGAATAGTGGAATCACTATTATGAATAGTGAAAATATCTGAGGGCATTTTGGTATTTTTACCATAGTCTCTCATCCTATAAATAGGGGTGAGGAGGCAGCCAAAAATCCTCATCCTTGTGCTCTCATACACATGTTTTGCTTTGCAAGCTCTCTCTCTCCCTCCCAGCGAAATAGTTTCGTAGAGCCGAAAGGCTGTCTGGGTTCCGGCAGGAACTAGTTCTGGACGGCGAAGCCCTGCCGGATAGATGACACCGTATGTGTGCAACTCTGTAGAGAGATCGTAGTTTCAGTCTTAGTCCGAGAGTGCCTCCCGAAGGGCTGTCTGTGTGACTGTCCAAGTTTTGGAGGTCCTCCCGAAGGGCTGTCCGAGTGACAGTCCGAGTTTCGGAGGTCCTCCCGAAGGGCTGTCCGCGACACCGTCCGGGGGGCTATGCGGCCGCCTCCCGGAGGGCTGTCCGCAGGGCAGATGAGGGTATACATCCTCGCGGTTGGGAGGTTGTAAAATCCTAGCTGCGGGGATCTGCACCGCCGTTCGTCATCGACTCTACTTCCGCTGCGCTTCGAGTCGGTACGGATCAGATCAAACCTTGTATGCAGTCTCCATAGTGGTCCTGGGCATACTCGTTATACCGGAAATTTTTGTTTTCTGTCGCGTTCCCAACAGTGGCATCAAGAGCCAGGCTATGAGTAGATGCATGTTATGATCTAGAATACATGAGATGTATGGGTATTGCATAGTATAATTTTGTAGTAGATGAGATCTATTGCTGAAAATTATTTGTGCGGGTAGCAGATGAAATCTGTTACCCGATGTTCCTATTGCTTCCCGTGAATTTGCGTAGTCCATATCTTGACGGAATGGTGGAATCTTACAAAGTTCTGACAATCCGCGATCCTTTCATGCTGCTCCTGAGTATGCTGATTGACAGATCAATGAAGTGCTAACAGTTCTTTGGGTTCCACCATAGTCAAAAGAAATATGGATGTTTCGCAGACGAAAGGGCAGTGCAGATGTGATCTGCACGGGGGTCACGCGTATGACGAAGTTTAGTATGGGGCTCGAGATTTTATTATCTCGTGTTTCATACACCCTGGAAAGTTAATCTAGCAACTTGAATTATCATACTTGATGATGGACGTTGGTAGATTCGGTTTGTTTCGAAACCTTAGAAGCCACGTAAAACAAGTTTTTGCATGGACCGATTAGAGGCGTCTAACTTGGTTTTGCAGGATGGTTTGCATGTGCATGTGATGTGGTATAGCAGTGCATGACATGACTATATGATGTAAATTGATTAACATGACCTGTGTGTCATGATTCGGCATGATGGTTGGAGCCATATGATTGCACTTTAATGACCTGCGTGTCAACCTTATGTAATGCACTTGTTTTATTAAGCTATAGAGATAGCAATATTATTTGGTGCATCAACAAGGTGGTGGCAATCTTCGCAAAGGTGAACACCGACGCGAATGCCGAAGACGAAGGAATGAAAGACTTCTCCGTCAGAAAGGGCTATACCATATCATGCTATTATATATTGCCTGAGATGTTTATCCCTCTTGATGCACCCTTCTTGATTGCGCGGTAGTCGCTTTTTATTAGGGTGATCTCTCACAAAATATCAAGTAGTTAGTGTTCTCCCAAGTGTAGCACCGTCACGGCACCTATCTCTTCGGGGTATCACATGGTTACATGGGTACGAACGATTAGAGAAGTGTGAGGCGGGTGAGTTGAGACCTCGCAGCGAGATCACTTGGTTGTCTTGACGTTCAGGCACGAAAGTCATGAGCTCGGAACACATGCATCGAAAGATGAACAAGAGTCACATAGAGATGTGATTGGCAAGTTGGCCTACCGATTGCAATTCTCGTCACTTGAGATGGATACATCCTTGGCGTTGAATTGTAATTTGGATCTTGAATCACTCACAATCAATTATGAGAGATATTGATTTGAGTGGGAGCTCATTGTAGAATTAACTTGTTTTAATTCTCAGTGCAATTAATTTTGAACAATGTCTAAGTGTGATTTGCATAATAGTTGTAGGATAATGGCTCGCGTTTCCACCTTCCCTATTAAAATTGAATAAGCTGTTAAATATCTGGTTAAAACTTTACGATTGGTAACGTAATGTGAGGATTGTCCTCAAGAGTGCCGAGAAAGACTTGTCCTATCGCATGCTTTCGGTATTCTCCCGCTAATGCTATGGATGATATGACTCCCGTCCTTCGAAACAAAAGCTAAAATTCCATTTCGGTCAAGTGAAATATGTTTGCTTCCATGAGACCCGAACTTCGAAAGTTTGGATAGTTATGTGATATTCATGGAATCTGAAAATCATTTTCAGAGACAGACAAAGGCTTAAAAGATATAAGATATCCAAAGCAATGTTTGTTTGCAAACTATTAGTAAAGGAGCTTACTATACATTAGACTGATAAGAGAGGGATCTAGGAGAACGCCTGTCATATGATGAAAGGTGAATAAAACAACAACTTAAAGAGAAAGGAAGTGTCCGAAGGGTGTTAGTGAGACTTTCACGCCTAGGAAGTCCGGGGCTAATGCCACTCTTAAGTTGGGTGCTTCTTCTGAGAGTAGGAGAAATACTGAAAGTTAAACTATTAGAAGTATAATGGCAAAAGGAAAGAAGAATGGAATATCCAGCTCATGTATGAATGTCATACAAGTTTTTGATGTATAGAAGGCTGGTCAAAGATATAGTTGTTGGGAATTATGGTTAAACATGTTAATCATTAATTCTTGAGTACTGTGAGTTGGTCACAAAGATACCCGCTCGATTGCATTCTGTTGCAACTCGATGTAAGAACTACTATGGCCTGAAAGACTAGCCAGAAATATGAGGCTTAGATACACGCAGGGAACATAGTAAATGTTACTATGCCTTCCATCGGTGTATTCCCTATGTATTAAGTTTCATAATTTATTTTAGAGTTTCACACTCTAGCCCTTTGCATAAGGTATCTTGCAAGAAGGTTGTTCATAAGAGAACTTTTCATGTTCGGTGTTATGAATAACATAAGGGCCATATTTTCATTATGAATGAGACGTATGTTATGAATATTGATAATAATACATTACCTCTGGGTTTATTTTCATAGTTCATTTTAGATTTGCATACACTCTAGCCCATTGCACAATGTTTGTTGCAAAAGATTTGTTCATAAAAACAACAATTGTTGTTCAGTATTATGAATAACATGAAGGGCCATGCTTCCATCCTAATGGGATGTATGTTATGAATACTGATGGAAATATGATACATCCATAACACTGACGCTAAATGTCGCAAGACTAAAAGAATACCACATATGTGTGGCACTGCATTTGGTCACATTGGAGAAACCCGCATGGAAAATTCCATTATGATGTATTTTGAAGTCGTTTGATTTTGAATCATATGACACTTGCAACTTTCCTCCAAACGGTGAAGTGACTGAAATACCGTTCACAGGCAATAAGGAACGAGCAAAGAACTTATCAGTGATCATACATTTGATGTATGTAGTCCGATAAATGTTGTTGCAAACAGTGGATTTGTCTACCTTCAAAAATGACTCAAGTAGATATATGGATATTTACTTGATGAGACGTAAGTCTGGATCTTTTGAAATCATTCGAAAGGTTTTAAAAATTGAAGTAGAAGTTATTGTACCAAGAAAATTATGTTTCTGCAATTTGATTGTGGAAAGGAATATTTGAGTTACAAGTTTAGCGAATGTCTGATGAGTTGTGAAAAGAGTTTCATAACTTGCACCTCCCCGAACACTACTCCAAAGTGGAAAGTCCGTGAAGATGTAATCGAACCATTTATGACATGGTAAGATCAAAGATGACATAAATAGATTTGCCATTATCCCTTTTATAGAGTGATGCTTTAGAGACTGCGGCTTTTACACTGAAAAGAGATCCATTAGGTCTGTTGAAATGACGCCATGGTATGGTACGCCCAACCATGTTATATCTTTTCTTAACATTTGGAATATGGGGCTTGTGTAAAAGGTTACAAACCTATTCCAAATCAGACAAGTACTACTTTGTATGGTTATCCCAAGTCATTGGGTATTCCCCCACCACTATACCGAGGCAAAGGGTTTTGCCACAAAACGGTATGTTTTTAAAGAGAATAGTTCTTACAAAAGGTGAGTGGGAGGACAGTGCAACTCGATGAGATAACCAGTATCTTCATCATCGGTTCAAAGGAAAGAAACCCTGGAAGTGATTCCGTTGTTTCCTACTACGACTGATACGTAAGTCTCTACAATAAAATGTATGGACTTCGGTCGAACGTGCAGCTGAACCACGTAGGCAAAGCTCGTGCAAACCTATCAGGTGCGCAAAGGAGATATTGTTGTTGGACAACAGTATACCTACAATACACAAGGCAGCATTGATGGGCCCTGACTCCGGGATTGGCTAAATGCCAATACAATCTGAGATAGTTTCCATATATGTGATTCAAGATTAAAACCTTGATACACCTTTCAGAGGACTTAGAGTCTAACGAATATTTATGGAACTAAAAACTGATACGGATAAAAAAAATTATCCATAAAGCTCGACTTGTTGAAATAACAAGTTCAAGGAGTTGGCTACGATGAGGTTGTTTCATCGTAGCGATGCTTAAGGTCGGTTCGGGTTGAACTAGCAATTAATACATATATCAATCATGAGATATGAAACATGGATGACAAAAGGATTTCCATCTGATGTAAATGAAACCTAGGACTTGTATGTGATACAGTCCAAAGTAATTTGTCGATCCAGAGGATGCTAGTAAGTATGCAAACTTCAGAGTTCCAGCGATGGACAGAAGAGAGCAAAGTGGAGTTGGAATCTTCGTTTTTGATGGAATGGTCAAAGGGGTTTGACTTCATCAAATGGGTATCGAAGATGCTTGTGATTCAAGAAAGTAAGTGAGAGCATAATACTATTTCTAAAAACCTTGTGTAATTGACACATTGTTAATTGGAAATAAATTTCTTGACACGAATTAGGACTTCATTTGAAAATAGTTTTTTCCATGAAGTGCTTAGGCTAAATAGCCTCAATATTAGGCATGATGATCTATGGAGATAGATTTACCTAATGGGGCTAAGCAATGAATACATATTGACAAGGTGCTAAAACCTTTTAGCATTTAAAATGCCAAGGAGTGATTCTTGCCGAAGTCACATGGAAAGAGTTTTTGCAAGACTCAGTGTCCCAAAACACTGATGAGTGAAATACATGATGGAGATTCCACACACTCTTGTGTTTGGATTAATCATGTATTCCATGGTATGTAAAGCAACCAGATATGTCCGATACTCCCAAGTTGTTGCGAGTATAGATACCAAAGTGATCAAAGCACTGATCATGGGACAATAGTGAAAGATGTCATTAAGTACTAGAGTAGTGCTGATGACATGTTTCTCGCAAGCAGAGATTATGAAGTGCTCGTTGTAAGAAATTACATCGATACAGTCTCAATCAATGCTCCATGCGATTTTCGATTTAAGTTAAGGGTTTTGTGTAATACACAATATGGTGGCACGGTAGTTGGAAATTGTTCCAAACAAGATACTGTGGCGAATTCTATAACAAAGGCTAAGTATGTTGACGCTTTGGAAGCGACAAAGAAGTTGTTGAATCATATAGTTCATTCATGAACTTAGTATGGTTCCAAGATGGTTTTGGTCTATGAGACACTATTGCAGATAGTTGCTCCATAGCTCAGTCTGAGGAATCGGGTTTCGACCAATGATTCACACATATGAAAAGCCAAGTTCACACAAAATACGAATTTTGTGATAGCGTGAAAACGCGAGGATATGCATAGTTACACACGGAGCTGAAGTTGTCAGATCCGTTGGACATCAGGCTATACCACAAGCGAAGCATATTTTACACCAGTATGCCATAGGTGTAAAGTGCATTAGCATTGACTAGATTATTGACTCTAGTGCAAGTGGGAGTCTGTAGGAGATATGCCCTAGAGGCAATAATAAATGTTATTGATTATCTCCCTGTTCATAATTATGTTTATGTTCCATGCTATAACTGCAATGATTCTCGAGTCTACAAATAAAACGAGGCTTGGAGGGAAACTCATGTGCACGTGTGGGATAATAAATGGTAAAATGTATTCCTAGTTTGGCCTCTAAGACTGGCTCAAGTATTGCATGATGATCCTGTTTTCCTGATCATGGGCATGGCTATGCCGGCAATTTTGAGGGCACAATGTTAGAAGAACATTTGTGTTGAATTGACCCAAATTAATGTTATGCTATGAGATACATTTGTCATAAGTTAATGGTTAATAACACAGAGAATTTAATGTTTGCATAATTCCTTAGACCATGAGAGTATCGAGTTTCTTCATGCTTGCTTCATGAACTTTGGGGTTTGTTAAACGTCATCCGTAAATGGGTGGCTATTACGGCGGCTTACGGGTTCATGGAAAAGTAAGTGAAGTAACTTGATAGCTCAAGATTGGGATTTGCTCCTCCGACGATGGAGAGATATCTCTGGGCCCTCTCGGTGTTACGATATCCATCATCGTCTGGCCAGACACTTTGCGATTTGATCACGGGGATGCCGGAACACGGGAACGAGAAAAGAGAACAATACCGATAACGAGGTAACTGGCATAGTGGACAAGTTGTTGATCCATGGGGATGCCAACATGTCTCACCTCGGGTATTTGTAACATATCGCGAAGCAACAGGAATAGCACACGGCAACTGGAGGTTCACTCGAATATTTATTCGTGTGGGTATAGGGATCGATATGGGTGTCCACGGCTCCGATGTTGATCATTGATCGGAAGGGGTTCCAGGTCATGTCTATGCTTCACCGAACCTATAGGGTCACACGCTTAAGGGTCATCTATCTGTTGAATACTAGATAGGGAGTCTGAGAGAAAATCACCGAAAAGTTTCGGACACCGGAAAAGTTTCGGACAGCGGAACTGTTCCGCAGACAGGTCACCGGAACAGTTTCGGTGAAACTGAAAAGTTGTTTCAGAGGATACCATAAAGTCAAATTGGTTTTGGCACATGCCTGATAATTCTTGGAGGGTGCCAGAATCATTTTGGAAACTTCTGGGAATTTCCCGGAAGAATAACCGGAAATGTTCCGGAGCTGCCGGAACCGCTTCAGATGCTTTTCACAGATGAAAATCACTATTCCGGAATTGTTCCGGATCGTATTGAAAATTATTTTAGTGGGTACTGGAAATGTTCTAAGCCCACATAAATATTTTTAGTTCGAACGGACGCTGAAAAATATCGTCATGAATAGTGAAAGTGCTTTTTGGATTACTTTATTGGAAACACTATTTGTGAATAGTGGAAACACTATTCGTGAATAGTGGAAACACTATTATGAATAGTGGGAAACACTATTGGGAGAAAATATCTCATGACTAGTGAAAACACTATTACGAAATAGTGGAAAACACTATTGTGAATAGTGAGAAACACTATTTATGAATAGTGGAATCACTATTATGAATAGTGAAAATATCTGAGGGCATTTTGGTATTTTTACCATATTCTCTCATCCTATAAATAGGGGTGAGGAGGCAGCCCAAAATCCTCATCCTTGTGCTCTCATACACATGCTTTGCTTTGCAAGCTCTCTCTCTCCCTCCCAGCGAAATAGTTTCGTAGAGCCGAAAGGTTGTCTGGGTTCTGGCAGGAACTAGTTCTGGACGGTGAAGCCCTGCCGGATAGATGACACCGTATGTGTGCAACTCTGTAGAGAGATCGTAGTTTCGGTCTTAGTCCGAGAGTGCCTCCCGAAGGGCTGTCTGTGTGACCGTCCAAGTTTTGGAGGTCCTCCCGAAGGGCTGTCCGAGTGACAGTCCGAGTTTCGGAGGTCCTCCCGAAGGGCTGTCCGCGACACCGTCCGGGGGGCTATGCGACCGCCTCCTGGAGGGCTGTCCGCAGGGCAGATGAGGGTATACATCCTCGCGGTTGGGAGGTTGTAAAATCCTAGCTGCGGGGATCTGCACTGCCGTTCGTCATCGACTCTACTTCCGCTGCGCTTCGAGTCGGTACGGATCAGATCAAACCTTGTATGCAGTCTCCATAGTGGTCCTGGGCATACTCGCTATACCGGAAATTTTTGTTTTCTGTCGCGTTCCCCAACATATGGATAGATCTTGGTGTGCGTAGGAAATTTTTTGTTTCCCATGCAACATTCCCCAACAGTGGCATCATGAGCTAGGTCTATGTGTAGATAAGGTCTCGAGTAGAACACAAAGAGTTTGTGGGCATTGATGCTTAGATTGCTTCCTCCCTTGGTCATGTTTTGGTTCGGCAGTATTGTGGGATGAAGCGGCCCGGACCAACCTTACTCGTACGCTTACGAGAGACCGGTTCCATCGACTGACGTGTAACTTCATTGCACAAAGATGGCTGGTGGGTGTCTATTTCTCCTACTTTAGTTGGATCGGATTCGGTCCTTGAGAAGGTTGAAAAGCAACTTATGTATCACCGTTGTGGTTTATGCGTAGGTGAGAATTGTTCTTGCTATATACCCGTAGCAGCCACATAAAACATGCAACAACAATTAGAGGACGTCTAACTTGTTTTTGCAGGGTATGTTGTGATGTGATATGGCCAATTATATGATGAGGTATATGTGATGTATGAGATGATCATGTGTTGTATAGAATATCATGACTTGCATGTCGATGAGTATGGCAACCGGCAGGAGCCATAGGATTCTCTTTAATTATTGTATGACCTGTGTGTCAATCATTATGCGCTATGTAATGCTTTACTTTATCGCTAAATGGTAGCAATAGTAGTAGAAGCATGGTGGGCACGACAACCCCGATGGCGACACCTTGATAGAGATCAAGATGATAGAGATCATGGTGTCGTGCCGGTGACGATGGAGATCATCTCGGTGCTTTCAAGATGGAGATCAAAAGCACAAGTTCATGGCCATATCATGTCACTTATGATTTGCATGTGATGTTAATCCTTTTATGCACCTTGTTTTGCTTAGGACGATGGTAGCATTATAAGGTGATCCCTCACTTAAATTTCAAGATGAATTGTGTTCTCGCCGAGTGTGCACCGTTGCAAAAGTTCGTCGTGTCGAGACACCACGTGATGATTGGGTGTGATAGAATCTACGTTCACATATAACGGGTGCAAGATAGTGTTGCACATGCAGAGCACTCGGGTTAAACTTGACGAGCCTAGCATGCACAGACATGGCCTCGGAACACAAGAGACCGAAAGGTCGAACATGAGTCATATAGTAGATATGATCAACATGATGATGTTCACCATTGAAACCACCTCAACTCACGTGATGATCGGACTTGAGTTGGTGAATTTGGATCATGTGACACTCAGATGACCTCAGGGATGTCAATTTGAGTGGGAGCTTTAGTAATTTGATTAACTAAACTCATTATCTTGAACAATAGTCTAAGTAACCTTTGCATATTTATGTTGTAGATCAATGGCTCGCGCAATAGCACCCCTGAATTTTAATGTGTTCCTAGATAAAGCTAAGTTGAAGATGATGGAAGTAACTTTGTGGACTAGGCCCGAAATCTGAGGATTATCCTCATGGATTCCCAGAAATCATATGTCCCTGATGCACCGCTTGGTGACCAACCCAAAGACATGTCATCCGAAGACGTTAAGAACACTTGGGAGGCACGTTCTGGAGATTACTCAATAATTCAGTGTGCAATATTGTATGGCTTAGAGCTGGGACTTCAAAGACATTTTGAATGTCATGGAGCATATGAGATGTCCCAGGAGTTGAAGTTTATCTTTCAGAAGAATGCCCGGATCAAGAGGTATGAGACCTCCGATAAGTTCTATGCTTGCAAAATGGAGGAGAACGGGTCTATCAGTGAACATATACTCAGAATGTCAGGGGATTCGACTCGTCTGGCGGAGTTGGGAATTGCCCTTCCACCAGAGGCGATCACTGATAGAGTTCTTCAATCACTGCCACCTAGCTACAAGAGCTTTGTGATGAACTATAACATGCACGGGATGAACAAGTCAGTCGCCGAGCTGTTTGCGATGCTAAAAGTCGCTGATTCTGAAATCCAGAAAGAACATCAAGTGTTAATGGTCAATAAAACCACTAGTTTCAAGAAGAATGGCAAGGGAAAGGGCAAGAAGGGTAAATCGAAGAAGGATGGCAAAGCAGTTGCTCCTCTTGTAAAGAAACCCAAGGCTGGACCCAAGCAAGAAACTGAGTGCTTTCATTGCAAGGGAACTGGTCACTGGAAGCGGAACTACCCCAAGTACATGGCTGACAAGAAGGCGGCCAACAACAAACAAGGTATATATGATATACATGTTATTGATGTGTACCTTACTAGCTCTTGTTGTAGTGCCTGGGTATTTGATACCGGTTCGGTTGCTCAAATTTGCAACCCATAGCAGGACCTACGGAATAGACGGAGGCTGGCTAGGGACGAAGTGACGATGCACGTGGGAAATGGTTCCAAGGTTGATGGGATCGCTGTCAGCACACTCTCTCTTCGATTACCATCGGGATTAGTGATGAACCTGAATAATTGTTATTTAGTGCCTGCGTTAAGCATGAACATTATATTTGGATCTTTTTTATTGCGAGACGGTTACTCATTTAAATCAGAGAATAAAGGTTGTTCTATTTATATGAGTGATATCTTTTATGGTCATGCACCCAGTGTGAGGGGTTTATTCATATTGAATCTTGATAGTGATGATACACATGTTCATAACATTGATGCCAAAGGATGTAGAGTTGATAATGATAGTACCATTGCCATTTAGGTCATATTGGTATAAAACGCATGAGGAAGCTCCATGCTGATGGACTTTTGGAGTCACTTGATTTTGAATCACTTGACACATGCGAACCATGCCTCATGGGCAAGATGACTAAAGTGTCGTTCTATGGAACAATGGAACTGGCAAGTGACTTGTTGGAAATCATACATATTGATGTGTGCAGTCCAATGAATGTTGCAGCGCGTGGTGGATATCATTATTTTCTCACCTTCACTGATGACTTAAGTAGATATGGGTATATTTACTTAATGAAACATAAGTCTGAAACGTTTGACAAGTTCAAGCAATTTCAGAGTGAAGTTGAGAATCATCATAACAAGAAGATCAAATTCCTATGATCTAATCGAGGAGGTGAATATCTGAGTTATGAGTTTGACAGTCACTTAAGACAGTGTGGAATTGTTTCATAGTTGACACTGTCTGGAACACCACAGCATAATGGTGTGTCCGAACATCGTAATCGAACCTTATTAGATATGGTGAGTTCTATGATGTCGCTTGCCGATTTGCCACTATCGTTTTGGGGTTATGCATTAGAGACAGCTACATTCACTTTAAATAGGGCACCATCAAAATCCGTTGAGATGACGCCATATGAACTGTGGTTTGGCAAGAGGCCAAAGTTTTCGTTTCTTAAAGTTTGGGGATGAGATGCTAATGTCAAAAAGCTTCAGCCTAAAAAGCTGGAACCCAAAGCGGAGAAATGTGTCTTCATAGGATACCCGAAAGAGACAGTTGGGTATACCTTCTATCTCAGATCTGAAGGCAAAGTGTTTGTCGCTAAGAACGGAACATTTCTTGAGAAAGAGTTTCTCTCAAAATAATTGAGTGGGAGGAAAATAGAGCTTGATGAGGTTATTGAACATTTACTTCAACCAGAGAGTAGCACAGCACAGAAAGATGTTTCTGTGGAGCCTACGATAGTTGAAGAGGAAGTTAATGATGATGATCATGAAGCTTCAGATCAAGTTACTATTGAACCTCATAGGTCGACAAGGGCGCGTACTGCTCCTGAGTGGTATGGCAACCCTATCTTGGAGGTCATGTTGTTGGACAACAATGAACCTACGAGCTATGGAGGAGCGATGATAGGCCCGGATTCCGAGAAATGGTTAGAGGCCATGAAATCCGAGATGGGATCCATGTATGAAAAGAAAGTATGGACTTTGGAAGTATTACCTGAAGGGCAAAAGGCCATTCAGAATAAATGGATCTTTAAGAAGAAGACGGATGCGGACGGTAATGTCACCGTCTATAAAGCTCGACTTGTGGAAAAGGGTTTTTTTAAAGTTCAAGGAGTTGACTACGATGAGACCTTCTCACCCGTAGCGATGCTTAAGTCCGTCACAATCATGTTAGCAATAGCTGCTTATTTCGACTATGAAATTTGGCAGATGGATGTCAAAACAGCGCTCCTCAACGGTTTCCTTGAGGAAGAGTTGTATATGATGCAACCAGAAAGTTTTGTCGATCCAGAGAATGCTTACAAAGTTTGCAAACTCCAGCGATCCATTTATGGACTGGTGCAAGCATCTCGGAGTTGGAATAAGCGCTTTGATGAGGTGATCAAAGCGTTTGGGTTTATACAAGTTTATGGAGAAGCTTGTATTTACAAGAAAGTGAGTGGGTGCTCTATAGCGTTTCTAATATTATATGTGGATGACATATTGCTGATTGGAAACAATATAGAAATGCTGGAAAGCGTGAAGGAATATTTGAACAAGAGTTTTTCAATGAAGGACCTAGGAGAAGCTGCTTTCATATTAGGCATTAAAATCTATAGAGATAGATCTAGACGCTTAATAGCACTTTCACAGAGCACATACCTTGATAAAGTTTTGAAGAAGTTCAAAATGGATCAGTCCAAGAAGGGGTTCTTGCCTGTGTTACAAGGTGTGAAGTTGAGTAAGACTCAATGCCAAGTGACTACAGAAGATAGAGAGAAGATGAGTGTCACCCCCTATGCTTCATCCATAGGATCTATCATGTATGCAATGATGTGCACAAGACCCGATGTCAGCCTTGCCATAAGTATGGCCGGAAGGTTTCAAAGTGATCCTGGAATGGAGCACTTGACGGCGGTCAAGAATATCCTTAAGTACCTGAAAAGAACTAAGGAGATGTTTCTCGTTTATGAAGGTGATGAAGAGGTCGTCGTAAAGGGTTACATCGATGCAAGCTTTGACACTGATCCGGATGACTCTAAGTCGAGAACTGGATACGTATTTATTCTCAACGGGGGAGCGGTAAGTTGGTGCAGTTCCAAGCAAAGCGTGGTAGCCGATTCTACATGCGAGGTGGAGTACATCGCAGCCTCGGAGGCAGCGAAGGAAGGTGTCTGGATGAAGCAGTTCATGATAGATCTTGGAGTAGTGCCTAGTGCACTGAATCCAGTGACTCTGTTCTGTGACAACACTGGTGCCATTGCTCTGGCCAAGGAACCAAGGTTTCACAAGAGGACCAGACACATAAAGCGACGGTTCAATTCCATCCGTGATTACATCGAGGAGAAGGACATAAATATTTGCAAAGTGCACACGGATCTGAATGTTGCAGACCCGTTGACTAAACCTCTTCCAAGGGCTAAACATGATCAACATCAGAACTGCATGGGTGTTCGATTCATTACAATGTAAATCACATAGTGATGTGAACTAGATTGTTGACTCTAGTGCAAGTGGGAGACTGTTGGAAATATGCCCTAGAGGCAATAAATAAAGTGTTTATTATTATATTTCCTTGTTCATGATAATTGTTTATTATCCATGCTATAATTGTATTGATTGGAAACACATTGCATGTGCGGATAAATAGACAACACTTTGTCCCTAGTATGCCTCTAGTGAACTAGCTCGTTGATCAAAGATGGTCAAGGTTTCCTAGCCATTGACATGTGATGTCATTTGATAATGGGATCACATCATTAGGAGAATTATGGGATGGATGAGACCCAAACTATAAACGTAGCATATGATCGTGTTAGTTTATTGCTACAGTTTTCTGCATGTCAAGTATATGTTCCTACAGCCATGAGATCATGCAACTCACGGACACCGGAGGAGTGCCTTGTGTGTATCAAACGTCACAACATAACTGGGTGACTATAAAGGTGCTCTACAGGTATCTTCGAGGGTGTCTGTTGGGTTGGCATGGATCAAGAGTGAGATTTGTTACTCCGTGTGACGAAGAGGTATCTCAGGGACCACTCGGTACTACAACATCACAACAAGAATTGCAAGCAATGTGACTAAGTGTTACTCACGGGATCTTGTATTATGGAAACGAGTAAAGAGACTTGCCGGTAACGAGGTTGAACTAGGTATGGAGATACCGACGACTGAATCTCGGGCAAGTAACATACCGAAGAACAAAGGGAACATCATACGGGATTAACTGAATCCTTGACATAGAGGTTCGACCGATAAAGATCTTCGTAGAATATGTAGGAATCAATATGGGCATCTAGGTCCCGCTATTGGTTATTGACCATAGAGGTGTCTCGGTCATGTCTACATAGTTCTCGAACCCGCAGGGTCTGCACACTTAAGGTTCGGTGACATTTCGGTAGTATAGAGTTATGCATGGTGGTAATGGAAGTTTGTTCGGAGTCCCGGATGAGATCCCGGATGTCATGAGGAGCTGCGGAATGGTCCGGAGGTAAAGATTGATATATAGGAAGTCCTGTTTTGGTCACCGGAAAAGTTCCGGGCTCATCGGTAGTGTATCGGGAGTGCCGGGAGGGTACCGGGGGACCATCGGGAGGTGTATTTCGACCCAAGAGGCTACATGGGTTGTGGTAGGATGAATAAAATCCCTTAGTGGGATGGCCGAAGTCCCACAGAAGGCCCATGTGGCTGGGAAGAAATTCCAAAGATAAAAAGGTGGAAATAAGGAAGGAGTCCTAATCCTACTAGGAGTGGAGGAGGAGGACTCCTCCTCTCCACTTAGACCGAAGCCTCCTAGGGCTGGCCCTTGTGCCAAGCCTCCTCCTCTCCTCCTCCTATATATACTAGAGGTTTTAGGGTTTTTTGCAACAGATTTTCAGCCACGTGCAACCCTACCCTCTAGTCCATAGTTTCTGCTCTAGATCGGTTTCAGCAGTGCTTAGGCGAAGCCCTGCTGGAATTACTCCACCACCATCGCTACAACGCTATCGCGCTGCCGGAGAACTCATCTACCTCTCCGCTCCCTGTTGTTGGATCAAGAAGGCAGAGATCGTCATCAAGCCGTACGTGTGCTGAACACGGAGGTGTCGTCCGTTTGGTACTAGATCGGGACGGATCGTGATTGGATCTTGGGACGCTCGACCATTTGGATCGCGAAGACGTTTGACTACATCAACCGCGTTTCTTAACGCTTCCCTCTTAGTGATCTGCAAGGGTACGTAGATCCACTCTCCCTCTCGTAGATGCTCATCACCATGGATAGATCTTGCGTGTGCGTAGGAAATTTTTTGTTTCCCATGCAACGTTCCCCAACAATGATAGCACTGTAGCTCTGTACACCCCGTGTACACACTATACGCCACTTTTGGGATCCCCTCTGGAGTATAAAAGGAGGCCCAGGGCGATACGGTAGAGGACTTTTGACCTCTCGACTTTTGGGACTTTCTAGCTCACGTACGTGTGGCAGCTGCTCATAGCGCTCCTGTAACTAGAACCCTAAGAATACTCTCAATACAACCAAGCAGGAGTAGGGTTTTACGCATCCGTGCGGCCCGAACCTGGGTAAAAGATCCCCGCGTGATGTTCATCAGACCGGCTCTTTGTGCGATCCTCTCCCCTGCCTAACCGAAAGGGGTCCCTATGATCCCATAGGTGTTCGTTCCCACGACACCATCTTTATATCGCAAAACTATTGCAAGTAATCAAACATATCATATTCAGTGATCTACAAGTTTTATGTAGGATTTTATGACTAACCATGTGAATGACCAACTCATGTTAACTCTCTAAATAGATATAAGTGAAGCATGAGAGTTTAATTATTTCTACAAAAGATATGCCCATGCTCTAACAAATAGAAGTAAAGCAAAAGAGCATTCTACAAATGGCGGTTTTCTATGTGTAGAGAAACACGCAATCCAAACTTCAAATGATATAAGTGAAGCACATGAAGCATTCTATAAAGCCATACTCAAAAGATATAAGTGAGGTGCAAAGAGCCTTCTATAAATCAACCAAGGACTTTCTCATGCCAGCATGGTGCATTGTAAAATAAAAATAAAAAGCACACGACGCTTCAAGATCTACGCATATCATGTGACGAATAAAAATATAGCTCCAAGTAAAATTACCAATGGTTGTTAGAAGAAAGAGGGGATGCCTTACGGGGCATCCCCAAGCTTAGTTTCTTGGGAGTCCTTGAATATTACCTTGGGGGGCCTCGGGCATCCCCAAGCTTAGTCTCTTTCCACTCCTTATACCTTCATCCATCGTGATCTCACCCAAACATGACAACTTCAATCACACAAAACTTAACAAAACTCTCGTGAGATTCGTTAATATAATAAAGCAAATTACCACTTTAAGTATTGTTGCAAACCCATTCACATTTATTTTTTCATTTTATCTAATGCATTATAACTTCTTTATGGCTTATACCACCGATAAAATCAATAGTTTCATCAAAACTAGCAAAACAATGCATCAAAAACAAAATCTATCTTAAACAGGATAGTCTGTAGAAATCTGAACATTTACTATACTTCTATAACTCTACCAATTCTGAAAAATGAGGAAAAAATAAAAAAAAATTGCATAGCAGTACTGTGTACAAATTTCATAAACAAGTTTCTGTTTTTGCATTGCACACACCAAACATGCAATCTAATCATCCTAAAGGCAAATCTTGGCACATTATTTTTATAATACAAGGGATTTATACAAGGGGATAATTATTTTTGTTGAAAATTTTCTATAATTAAGATTCGCAAAGTTTCCATGGGCATGAACAAAGTTCAAGGAGCTCCCCCACTTCACGGTGCTCGTCCTTCTTACTTTCACTTCTCTTTTTGAAAATGATTTAGGTTCCCCTCTTTATTTTTTTGTTTTTGAACCATATAAAAGCACACAACAGAATAAAATTACTCTCTAAAACTTCCGGGTTGCCTCCCTGGCAGCGCTTTCTTTAAAGACATTAAGCTAGGCATAAAGTGCTCAAGTAATTGATCCACTCGGATCCCAAGGTATATCAAAGCCAATTTTAATTAACAATGATTTGTAATTTAGTAGTGAGCACAAAGTAACATATATCATGCAACAGCAAAGTCTAACTCTCTTCCTATGCACCCGCATGTCACAAAAGAACAATTCATGCACATAAAGTAAAGGACGATACATAACATAAGCAGTTTCTTGCAATTCTATTGTGTTGGAAACATAGAGAGGTGGAGATGTAGTTCCTCTCTCATAATAATTGCAAGTAGGAACAACAAGCACATGCATATTATATCTATCAAAATCATCATGTGCAATAGTGGAAGATAATAGGACTATCATGCATGGGTGCAATAGCAACAATTTCATTCTTAAAATAAGGAACTATAGCAAGTTCATCTCCATAAGCATAATTCATATTGGTTTTATGTCCACAAGTATAGCAAGCATCAAGTTCATCAAAAATAGGTATTTCAAACGAATCCAAGGGATCATAGCATTCAACCTTCGATAAGCATGAAGGGAAATTAAACAATGTATGAGTTGAAGAGTTACTCTCATTAGAAGGTGGGCACGGGTAGCTAGTATGATCTTCCTCCTTTTGTTCTTCGCTCTCTTTGTCATCTTTTTCATCAAATGAGCTCACAGTGTCATCATTTTCTTCTTCCATAGATTCCTACAAAATATTAGTATCTTCTTGGACAGCGGAGACTTTCTCAATAAAAGCATTAATACTGGCATTATATTTATAATTTTCATAGAAATATCGAAGTATAGCAAGATTTTCATATGTGTAAACAGCATCATCATAATTTTCATACTCCTCAAACAAACATTTAATTTCACAAGCACCCATAAAAGCAATGAATACTTCTATTCGTTCCACATCATAGTAATCATATATACCATTAGCATAAGAAGCCAAGGTTTCATTATCATTAAATTTACATGAAAAGGGAAGGTGTGGAGCCTTCCACCTAGAGCAATAAGTATAATCATATCTCAAGCATAAATTCTGAACATACCAATGTAACATATGAATTTGATCCCATAACAGTTTCCCTTTTTGAGTCAAGCGATAATCCCTAAAGTATTCATGTTAACCCAACGTGTGTCCCATTATATAACTGAACGGGGTTTTCTCGGGATTACTAAAGTAGTGCATAATATCTTTCACATAATGAGCATCGAGGGTTTTAGGAGGTTCCCCATCTCCATGAGTAGCAAGTACACCTAATTTGTTTGGTATTTCGTGTTCCATATCCGTAGCTAAATATAGAGAACAACTTAGAACAGCAAATAAAATCTACTTAGAAATAAAGCAAACAAGCACACACGAGAATATTCACCCCACGCTATTGCTCCTCGGCAACGGCGCCAGAAAAAGGTCTTGATAACCCACAACTATAGAGGATCGGTTGTAGCCTCTTTCGATAAGTAAGAGTGTCGAACCCAACGAGGATCTAAAGGTAGAACAAATATTCCCTCAAGTTCTATCGACCACCGATACAACTCTATGGACGCTTAACGTTCGCTTTACCTAGAACTAATACAAATCTAGAAGTACTTTGTAGGTGTTGCGGGATAGGTTTGCAAGATAATAAAGAACATGTAAATAAAAACTAGGGGCTTTTTAGATAAATTTACAATTAAGTTAGTTTAACGAGTGTGGAAAAGTGGTGGTAGGAGTTGCGGAATTGTCCCTAAGCAATTGACTAAGTTACTAGACCGATAGCAAGTTCTATATGGGAGAGGCCACTTGTAGCATGTCATCCCTTACTTGGAATTATATGCACTTATGATTGGAACAATTAGAAAGCGTCCGCAACTACTAAAATTCATTAAGGTAAAACCCAACCATAGCATTAAGATATACTGGTCCCCCTTCAGTCTCGTATGCATCAATTTCTATGCTAGGCTGAAGCTGCTATCACTTTTGCCCTCCAATACATAGTCCTATCAACATAAAACTAACCCTATGGTGTGATCCATGCGTGCACTCATATGATGGGAACCAAAGGACAGCAACATAACCACAAGCAAATTAAACCAATCATACCAATTAACCAATCACCGATAGGACAACAAAAATCTACTCAGACATCATAGGATGACAACACATCATTGGATAATAATCTTAAAGCACCATGTTCAAGTAGAGGGTATAGCAGGTTGTGGGAGAGTGGACCGCTAAATATAGATGGGGGAAGGCGATGAAGATGTTGGGGAAGATGATGGACGTGTTGGTGTAGTTCGCCATCACACGGTGATTGCCCCGACGGCGTTCCGATGCCACCGGGAGAGAGGGGGAGAGAGACCCCTCCTTCTTCTTGTTCCTTGACCCCCCCCCCTAGATGGGAGGAGGGTTTACCTTCTGGTCCTTGGCTTCCATGGCAGTGGAGGGCCAAGATCCCCTCCGAGATTGGATCTCTCTCTCTCTCTCTGTTTCCTTATGTTTCTGCCCTCCCATATTCTGGCCTTTCACCGTTTCTTAAATTTACAGAAATCCGTAACTTTGATTGGGCTGAAAATTTAACACGATTTTTATCCGGATTTTAGCTTTCCTGTGGCAAAATAAGGGCACCAACTGCATTACGGGGTGACCGCAAGGGTCCAGGGCACGCCCCTATGGCTTGTGAGCCCCTCAGGCATCGTCTCACGTTGATTCTTTTTCCCAAAAATCACATATATTCCAAAAAAATCTCCGTAAGTTTTTATTGTGTTTGGACTTTGTTTGGTATGGATATTTCGTGAAACAAAAAACATGCAACAAACAAGAACTGACACTGGGCACTGGATCAATATGTTAGTCCCAAAATAGTATAAAATTTGTCGAAAGTATATGAAAGTTGTAGAATATTGGCATGAAACAACCAATAAGTATAGATACGAAGGAGATGTATCAGTGCCACCGCTGCCACACACCATCGTCACCGCCGCTTCCCCTAGCCGTTGCAGCCGCCGTGTGTCCCCGTCGCTCCTACCATTAGCCGCCTCTACACATCGCGCCGTCACCGCCGCTGTATGTCGATGACATCCATCGCTTCCGCCACCTCACCCCACTACACCGACCCTTTGCTGTCATGGCCTCCTCGGTCTCCTCAGTCTCCTCCGGTAGTAACCTGTTAGCCGGCCCGGACATTGCCCTTGTTCGCGATCTCAACATCTTCGACCGTGTTCCGGTGATCCTTTATCAGTCCACCGCATCCTACTCCACATGGAAGAGGTACTTCTCCTTGGTATTCCGTGAGTATCTACTACACAGTCATGTTGATGGCACTATGGACTTTCAGCTCATGGTGAACAACGAGGACTGGATGATTCTCGATGCCACCATCATCCATTGGTTCAACCTCACCATCTCCAAGGACCTCTTTCACACGGTGGTGGATGACGACGACGATGCTTATGCCGTTTGGACCAAGCTCAATGGTCTCTTCACCGACAACAAGCTTCAGTGCAAGGTTCTCCTTCACGATGAGTTTTATGGGTGCTAGCAGCTTGATTCATCCATCGATGATTTCTGCATGTGTCTCAAAAAGCTTGCCGATGAGCTCCATGATCTTGGAAAGACGGTCGGCGACGAGCTCCTCATCAGCACCCTCATCGCCGGTGTTAACGAGGAATTCGGGAACGCTGCCTCCAACCTTACCTTCATCCTGGATCCCACCTTCCCTAAGGTGATGGTGTACCTCAAGCTTGAGGAGCACCGGATGAAGATGGCGCGATCCCGGGCCATGCATACCGCCCTCACCACCGGCACCCGTGGCCCGGTGTGCCTTGCTCCTCAGTTGCGCCCTGTGCCTGGCTTCTCGCACCCGCAGGCGCCGGCCCCCTTCCCTCCGCAGCAGCCGCCCCCCTGCCAATGATGCTCGGGGTGGTGGGGGTAGGCGCGGCGGTCGGCACGATGGGCATCGTTAGAAGCAGCAGCCACCAACGCATTCAGGGAGGCGCCCGTCCATAGAAGCTGTTCCAGCCGGCCCCGTGGTACGCCGGCCAGAACCCCTAGACTGGCGTCGTGCATGCCTACTCCATGCTGGTTCCCAATGCACCTGCTCCCGGCATCCTCGGCTCACGGCCCCTCTCGCATCAGGCATTTTACGCCGTGCCACACTCGTATGTACTGCCCTACGGGCCCCTCTCCTTCGGCCACCCGCTGCAGCCGGAGGGTTGTCGTCGTTGTCCCTACCGGCCCTACCACAATCATCGGCTCCTGCGCTTCCGCCAGCACCTTGGGATCCGGCCTTGTTGGTGGCCCTGCACTCCACCCCCACGTCGTCTAACTACACAGGCCGCGGGGATTGGTACATGGATCCCCGTGCTACGACTCACATGGCTGCTCATCCCGGTACCCTCCACACCTCCTATCCTGTCAACACCTTTACTCGTATCACCGTCGGCGACTATTCCTCTCTTCCCATTACTCACATAGGACATGCATCGTTTCCTTCAATTCCCACACCCCTCTCTTTATCTAACATCTTAGGTTCGCCCAATCTTATTAAAAATCTTGTTTCTGTTAAATACTTTACACATGAAAATTCCGTCATCGTAAATTTTTACATGTTTGGTTTCTCTATTAAGGACGCCCGTACCCAGATGCTGCTCCGCTGATGTGACAGCCCTAATGACCTCTACTCGGTTCACTCCAAAGCCTCCACCACCTCCGCCGCTCCTATCACCCTCGCCACCGGTGTGGACCTTTGGCATGCTCGCTTGGGTCATCCCAACCCCATCACCCTTCGTCACATACTTAGGAGTTTTTCATTCACGTGTAATAAGATCGATGATTACTCTTGCCATGCTTGTCGTCTTGGCAAACATGCTAGGCTTTCTTTTAGGACATCTTCTCATGTTGCTTCCTATCCGTCTGAATTAATTCACAGTGATGTATGGACATCTCCAGTTTCTAGCAATACGGGCTATCTCTACTATCTCGGCATCCTTGATGATTTTTCGCATTACGTGTGGACCTTTCCGTTGTGGCACAAGTCCGATACTATCGCTGCTCTCGCCGCATTTTACTCCTATGTTTCTATGCAGTTTGGGCATCCCATTCTCGCGTTCCAAACCGACAGCGGGAAGGAGTTCGACAACTTGGATGTTTGCACTCTCTTCACCACACATGGCACGACTTTTCGTCTCAATTGCCCCTATACTTCGCAACAGAACGATCGCGCTGAACGCGTTCTTCGCACTCTTAACCACTATGTTTGCACGCTCCTGTTTCACGCCAATGTGCCGTCGCACTTCTGGACTAACGCTCTTTCCACTGCATCACTTCTTCTTAACCTTTGCCCCTCCCGCACTCGTGGAAAATTTTGTTCCTCACAACCTTCTCTTTGGTGCACCACCCTCTTAGGACGAGCTTCGCATCTTCGGCTATCTCTCCTACCCTAGCATCGCCGCTACCGCGCCACATAATCTTGCACCTCGATCTGTTGCTCGCGTCTTTCTTGGCTACCCACCCAACACCAAAGGATATCGCTGCTACGATCCCGTCTCACACCGTGTGTTCACCTCGCGACATGTTTACTTTGATGAGAAGGTGTTTCCCTTTCAGCAGATACATGTTGCCATTGCCTCACTGCCGGCCACTGGTGTCCCTTCTACGACACCGTCTGGTGGACGGTCCCGTTCAGCTCTCGGACCGCCACCAGGTTTCAGCGCCCCTGATGACGTGGGTCAAGTTGTGGCCACTGGTCGCGCCCCCTCACCACCCGACCGTCCGTCCTCTAGCGCGGTCGCTGACTCGACGTCACCCGCCCCCTCGGCCTCTAGAGCGGTCGGGGATTCTCCTACCTCGCCATCGTCGACCGAGGCCCCCTCGACCTATGGCGCGACCAGGGCCTCTGCTGCCTCGCCATCCTTGACCGAGGCCTGTTCATCCTCATCCTCACCTGCCGTGGTGCCGGTGTTGCCACCTCACCCTACGACACAGTCTCGGACCGGTGTCCTGTTGGGAAACGTTGCATGGGAAACAAAAAAATTCCTACGCTTCACCAAGATCAATCTAGGAGATGAGCATCTACGAGAGGAGAGATCGGATCCACATACCCTTGTAGATCGCTAAGCGGAAGCATTAAGATACGCGGTTGATGTAGTCGAACGTCTTCGCGATCCAAATCGCAAGCCGTCCCACGAACTCCCGATCAAGTGCCGAACGGACGGCACATCCGCCTTCAGCACACGTACAACTCGATGATGATCACCGCCTTCTTGATCCAGCAAGAGGGAGAGGAGAGGTAGATGGGTTCTCCGGCAGCACAATGGCATGGCGGCAGCGGTGGTGGAGCTGATTCGGTAGAGCTTCGCTAAGCAGCGCCGAACCAATCTACTAGAGGAGAAGCAATCGGGGAGGGAGGAAGGGCTGCACCGTGGCTTATAGTCTGGCTACCCTCCTCCCTCTATCATATATATAGGGGGGAGGGGAGAAGGGGCTGCGCCCTAGGGTTCCCACCCCTAGGGGCGGCGGCCAAGATGGGGGACGACGGCCAAGGGGTGGCTTGGCCCCCAAGCCAAGGTGGCCCGCCCCCCTTTAGGGTTTCTCCCTCACCCCCTTCGTCCACATGGGGCTTGTGGGAGGGGCGGATAGCCCACCAAGGGATGGTGTGCCTTCTCTCAAAGCCCATGGAGCCTTTCGTGGCAGGTGGACCCAACCAGTGGACCCCCGAAACACTTCCGGCATTCCCATCAAAAAACCGGCAAGTCCCAAAACTTTTCCGGAACCCAAATACCGACTTTCTATATATGAATCTTTACCTCCAGAACATTCCGAAGTTCCTCGTCACGTCCGGGACCTCATCCGGGACTCCAAACAACCTTCATACACCAACATACATAACTCATCCATACCAATTCGTCTTAAGTGTGCAGACCCTGCGGGTTCGAGAACTATGTAGACATGACCGAGAGACCTCTACGGTCAATAACTAATAGCGGGACATGGATGCCCATACTGGTTCCTACATGTTCTATGAAGATCTTTATCGGTTGAACCTCTATGTCAAGGATTCAGATAATCCTGTGCGATGTTCTCTTTGTCTATCGGCATGTTACTTGCCCGAGATTTAATCGTCGGTATCTCCATGCCTAGTTCAATCTCGTTACCGTTAAGTCTCTTTACTCGTTCCGTAATACAAGATCCTGCGGCTAACACATTATTCACTTTGCTTGCAAGGCTTTTTGTGATGTTGTATTATTGAGTGGGCCCTGAGATACCTCTCCGTCACACAGAGTAACAAATCCCAGTCTTGATCCATGCCAACCCAAGATACACCCTCGGAGATACCTGTAGAGCACCTTTATAGTCACCCAGTTACGTTGCGATGTTTGATACACACAAGGTACTCCTCTGGTGTCAGTGAGTTGCATGATCTCATGGTCATAGGAATAGATACTTGACATGCAGGAAACTATAGCAATAAAGTGACACGGTCATATGATATGTTTATAGTTTGGGTCTTGTCCATCACATCATTCTCCCAATGATGTGATCTCGTTATCAAGTGACATCTTATGTCTATGGCTAGGAAACCTTGGCCATCTTTGATCAACAAGCTAGTCTACTAGAGGCATATTAGGGACACAGTGTTTGTCTATGTATCCTCACATGCAATGTGTTTCCAATCAATACAATTATAGCATGGATAATAGACGATTATCATGAACAAGGAAATATAATAATAACCATTTATTATTGCCTCTAGGGAATATTTCTAACATGTCCAACGTCCGAGCCTACGGTACTCTAGCGATGAGTATCTCCTCACTGCATCGACCTATGAGCCATCCCCAATTCCCGCATCCACTCAGGCAGCCCTTCGCGATCCTCATTGGCTTACCGCGATGCAGGACGAGTTCGACGCTCTTCAGCGGAACCGCACTTGGACGTTGGTTCCCCGACTGCCTTGTGCCAACGTCATCAGCGGCAGGCGGGTTTTTTGTCATAAGACCCACTCCGATGGCACTCTTGAGCGCTACAAGGCTTGCTAGGTGGTCTGTAGTTTTCATCAGCGTGCTGGAGTTGACTTCACTGAGACATTTGCACCGGTTGTCAAACCAGGCACGATATGTATTGTTCTTCAGTTGGCGGTCTCTCACGGATGGCCGGTTCATGAGATGGATGTCTCCAATGACTTTCTTCATGGTCAACTTGCCGAGAAGGTCTACTGTGAGCAACCCACTGGTTTCGTTGACGCCACTCATCCTGGCCACGTGTGCTTGCTGTCTCGGTCCCTCTATGGCCTCAAGCAAACACCTCAAGCCTGGTACCAACGTATCACCAGTTTTCTGCAGATGGTGGGCTTTCGTGTTACCCGCTCGGACGCCTTGTTGTTCGTCTATCACCATGGCGACACGAGTACTTACTTGTTACTATACGTCGACGACATCATCCTGATGGCGTCCTCCGCAACCCTTCTCCAGGAGATCACTAACCGGCTGCGTGATGAGTTTGGCATCAAGGATTTGGGTGCTCTCCATTACTTCCTTGGCATCGAGGTTGTTCAGCGTCCCGACGACTTCTTTGTTCATCAACAGAAGTATGTGCATGAGCTGCTTCAGCATGCTGGTATGCTGAACTATCATCATGTTGCTACTCCTGTTGACACGAAGGCCTAGGTTTCTATTCTGGATGGTTCCCCGGTGTCGATGCCCCTTTCTACCGGTCCATTGTTGGTGCTCTCTAGTATCTTACGCTCACTAGACCAGACTTGCAGTATGTTGTCCAGCAGGTGTGTCTTCACATGCACGCCCCTCGTGACTCCCATTGGATACTCGCGAAACGGATTCTCCGCTATATCTGTGGCACAATGTCCCTCTGATTCACTCTCACGGCATCCCCCTCTATGGAGATGGTGGCCTATTCCGATGTTGATTGGGCTGGCTGTCCTGATACACGATGCTCCACTTCTGGCTACTACGTCTACCTTGGTCCCTCCCTTGTCTTGTGGTCGTCAAAACGACAACCCACGGTGTCACGCTCTAGCGCGGAGACTGAGTACCGAGCAGTGGCGAACGCAGTCACCGAGTGCACTTGGCTTCGACGGCTACTTTAGGAGTTGCATCACGACGTGTCGCCGGCCACGATTGTCTACTGCGACAACATCTCTGTCGTGTACCTTTCCGCCAACCCCGTTCATCATAGTCATACGAAGCAGATCGAGCTCGACATCCACTTTATGCGTGAACAGGTAGCCCTTGGCCGCACTCGGGTTCTCCATGTTTCGACCGCACAACAGTTTGCAGATGTGATGACTAAGGGACTGCCTACTTCCACCTTCGAGGAGTTTCGATCCAGTCTCTGTGTCTCTGGTGGCGCTTTGACTGCCCGGGGGTGTTGAATATATTTGTGCATGTATATTGTGTCGTAAGCCCACCTCCGAGTTTTCCTGTATAATTGAGGCAGAGGCCCATCTTGTACATCATATCTACATGCCTAGTGCACCCGATCAATGCATTGTGAGTTGCACGGCCTAACCCTAAGTCTCAACATTCATCCCTGCGTCAGCATCCACCGAAGTTTTGTCTTGCACATACCATACTTAATAAGAATTGCCTATGAGCAGACGACCGCCAGCCAGCCCACTAGTTGTGTCTATTCCATGCCTTCGCTCGTCCACGTATCATCATTTTTTCCGGCTTTCTTCGTTCTTTTCTGATTTTCTTGGCTTTCCTTTTTCGGTTTTCTTTGTTACGTCTTTGGTTTTCCTAGTGTTTTGAACAGTTTTCTTTTTTTCCTTATTTATACTTGGTTTTCTTTATTTATTTCTTTATTTTGTTTCCAGACTTTAATTATTTCTTTGTATTTTTGTTTTTCACATGTTTTTACTTTTTCATATGTGTTGTGCATTTCTCATACACATTTAAATTTTTTGAAATAATGTTCCAATTTTTTACAAAACATGTGTTGAATATATTTCTCCAATCCATTTTAAATATTTTCTCAAATACATGCTGAAACATTTTAAGAATGATAAAAACATTTTATTTGAACTATGAAAACATTTTAGTACACTGTAGAAATATATATTTAAAATATCACGAACACATTTGTTAAGCTTGTGAAGATTATTTTAAATGTTGCATACATTTTTTTAGTGTGTGCTATATTTTTGTTTTAATTACACGAACATTTTCTTACACTGCATATTGAAGTGCTATGCTCATTTTTTAAAATGTGTGACATTTTATAATTATGTGAAACTTTTTTGATACATATTATCAACATTTTCTTACACATATTTAACATTTAAATTTTGATTCATGTTATATTTTTTTCGTACACATAAAAGATATTTTATATACACATTTAAAATTTCTCAAAAAATTATATAAAGTGTTTTTTAATAAATGTAATATGACAAAAAAATAAAAATAAAAATAAAAATGTGAAGCAAAAAATCACACATGATGTCATCATGATATTTGCATGACACCATAAAGTGGTTGCTGGGCCGGCCTAGCTCGGAGTCCCTGAAACGAGCTGTACCTCAGCGACGCAACAAGAGATACATAGCCGCTCCCATAAACATCCACCTTATAGATCGTATCCACATATTTGGCACGAGAAATCCAAACCAAAATATATTTAACTCACATCGGCGAGCATGGGCCTATGGCCCAAATAACAGGACCAGAGGCCACTTCGCCTGTCTCAGTATTACCCTCATATTCTTGTGTCGACCACAACAAGACCAGGGGCAGTTTTTTTAGTAGAATAAGCTTGTGTGAAAATAAGTCTCAAATAAGGATGTGTGAAAATAAGCTTTAGATAACAAGTCAACTACTTTTTTGCAACTACCGTTTTTCAGTTTATTTGTAGTATAGCTAGTGAAAAGATTGCAATGCCCTTGAACCGTAATGTTGTTATGATTAAAAGTTTGTAGTGTGTTTCCGCATTGTATGAACACATAAAAATTGTTTTAAAAACTTCATGAAATGTTACAAGTCGAACAAAAGGAATATTATTGTCTCAGATGAATAAATATCACAAAATTTTAAATATTACGATAAAAACTATGGTGGCCTTGGTACTTCATCATCAACTTGAGAACATAAGATAGCCTTATCATCATCTACCGTCTATAATAAATGTAGACGAGTAAATTATCATCTATCACAAATTGTCATTTCATTGTCTACAAGTATCAACTATATTCAAAAACAAAATCCTCATTGTCTACAGCTATCAAATATGTCCAGTGTAATTTATCATCTATCAAATATGCTCATTGTCTCGCATGCTCATTGTCTCACATAGCACACACAAGCATGAAATAATTCTCACTGCTCAATGCGACCACAAGCATGATAAGAAAATACACGGTTTGTCATCGATGCCAAGTTTGAATGCGGACAACAAGGGGAGAAATAGAGCGGGCGGATAGCATCAAGGTAGATGCCTAGGGTCAAGGTCAAAACACTACGGGAGCTTGTCTAGGGGTAGTTCAATCTGGGAGGCAGCAACCGTAACGTGGATGACGAAATGGGCGGCGGAAACCTGGAGATGACGGGGGGAAGTCGACGATGCAGGGTGAGTGAAGCATTGAGATGGGTGGTAGCTAGCCGAGGCTGGCCATGGTGAGAGTGGGGAGACCGAGGGAAGGACATGGAGCGGAGGTGCCAGGAGGATGGGATAGGAAAGGCCGCTTTGGAGGGAAGGGCGGGGCGTTGTGACGCCAGAGGAAAGGGTTAGAAGCGGCGTTGGTTCTCCTGGACGAACCCAACTTCTGCATCGGAAGGGGCATAACTGTGCGGGACAAGCGAATGTTTCCACATAGGATGGTTGTGGGCAATGAGGGACTAGCTCAGAGGTAGTTTCAATATAATATGTGTGAACTTTAGTGGCAAGGAGATATACCCATTTGATTTTAAATGGTCGGCTGCCGGAAGCAGCTCTTCCCCCTAACTTTTTCTCTGTGAAGGAAAGGGAGGTGGAAATAAGTTAAGCACCGAGCCCAAAACGAGTTTTTTGGGGCTTCTAGCTTATTTCCATAATAAGTTGTTAGAAGCCTTAAAAGAAGTGGCCCTGGGACTTATGTGCCCGACAAAATATTTGTTAACCCATCCTGATGACTACACTTTCACTACAACTCCTAGAGCCACTTGCTTGTCTTCATGGCACCACCATTCAAACTGGCTGGACTCGGCCCACCACCTTGTACTAGACTATAGTTGTGATGACACTTGCGGCATTGAGGTCGTGGACAATGTTGAACCAATGCAGGCATCGAACTAGTGCAGAAAATTAAGTGTTCATACAAATCAAAATGATCTTTCTTTATTCTGTGTGGCTTGATTAACTTCAATCCAATTACACACATAGATATAACATCTTCCGTAGAGACCCTACGATATATCAAATTCGGGAAGTGAAGTAAGCTTGTCAATGTAATATTTGTAATTTTTTGTTATCTCAAATCATTCTAGTTTTAGGGACCAACAATTCTCGCATAGGCTATGACAACATAAAGGAAAAAAGGCCACAGCTAAAGCTTCACTTGTTGTGTACATGCACTTGGTTTATAATTAGATAGATCAATATGGCACTTGTAAACAACATTACGTATATCTTCTAAATATATTATTGTCGGAGATATGTCCTAATAACATCATGACCGATTGTCACTACAATGAGGATCTACTGCCCAACCATGGCCCTATGCCCCTATCCGACTCGGAGGATAATTGGCCGTTTAATGATTGGATCATAGTACCTTATCCCTCTAGAGACTTGAGTTTTACTACCTGATTACCTTTATGTCATTGGCTTTCTACACAACTTACCTCTCCTTGTTCCGATCTTCGGAGTATTGAACGCCAGCGAGCCCTGGGATCGAGGTAGAGAGAAGAGACAACAAATAGTTGCGCAATATATATAATATAGTTCTCTTTAAGTAAAACCAAGATTCCTTATGCATACACGGGGCTCTAAGGCTAGGCCCTCACTTTTCAGGAAGATCGTGGGTGCTGCTAGCCACGCCGCCCAAGTCCCATCCGTGGTAAGTAGTAATGGGCACGCCCTACCTGAGGTGATTAGAGCCGGTTTACTTTTGTTTTTTTATTTCTTTACTTTTTACAAAAATGCATTTTGCTTCTTTTTTTTCAATTAAATTTCCTTTTGTTTATTTATTCATTTCCGGTTTTATTTGTTCTTGTGGTTATTATTCTATAACTTTTGTATACATTAACAAAAAAATTCGAATAATGTCTAACATTTTTATACATTTAATATTTCCCAAATGCTTTATTAACATTTTCTAAACAATTGTTCAACATTTTTTCAAAATTCTTGATTAACATTTATACATTCATGGTAACAAAAATCATTATTTTCTGAATACATGATCAATAAGTTTTCTATACACATTCAACATTTTTTGAATGCTTGATTAAAAAGATTTCATACTTGTTCAACATTTTTTAAAGAATAGAGTGTTTTTCTTAATATATATTTAGAATATTTTAAACTATAAATGAAGTTTATAAATAAAACAGAAAGCAAAAAAAAAAAGGTGGAGGACTGCTGCGTGCGCGGGCTGGTCCATCTTGCTCGCCCCTTCATCGAATTGGAACTTGAACTTGCTGAAAACGAGATATAGGTTGCCTCCTCTTGAAAAGCACCAACCACCAACAAATATGGCGATTCCTTTTTTTTAGGGGAGTATGGCGATTCCTATTTAGCTTTGCAGACGCTAGTTCTTATTATTTTTTGCAAACGGGCGCTTACAGGCATGCTGGTTGGGCCAGGCCCATTTGGTTTCCTCTTTTTTCTGTTAAAACAGGAAATAAAAAGTGGGTCGTGAAGGATTCAAACTGCGACCTGCTCGTCATAGTTTGGCGATGTGTTAACCTCTTAACCTATTTTTCTTCTGTTCGTTCTTTTTTCCTTTTTGTTTCGTTTTCCTTTTTTTCTTTTTTCTTTTCTTTGTTTTTTTCTTTGCCCGATCCGATAAATTGTTTTACAAATACATGTACTCTTTTTTTAAACGGATGAACCATTTTTAAATTGATGGATTTATTTTTTAAATTTTGGTGACCTTTTTTTCAATATCAATGAACTTTTTTTTCCATTTCGATGAACTTTCTCAAAACCGATGAACTTTTTTCCAAATTTTAGTGAACACTTTTAGAAATTCTGCAAAGTTTTTACAGAATTTTTGATCCATTTACTAAAACTCATGATTTTTTAAATTTGTGAACATTTTCCCAAAAACCTTGAACATTTTTTAAATCACTATTTTACGATTTTTTTCCTACTTCCAGTATTTTTGTATTATTTTAATTGTCAACCGCACACTACATGGGCCGGCCCACAAGGAGGGTCGCTTCAGGTGCCGGTTCCCCAACGTGGCACTAAAGGCTACACATAAGAGGCCCCGCAAATGCTGGCTTAACATTTTTTGTATTCATAAATAAAAAATCATTATTTGCTGGATGGGAGCTGCTACGCGTCGGCCGGTGGAAAGATCCACCGCCTCGCGAGCCGTTCGATTAGGTAGCGCGAGCCGTTCAATCCTTCTATTTAATTTTCTGCAACGATGCATTTGTTGCAAAATATGTTCTTATCTGATCACTTGCAAGAAGATCTTTACTTTGAAACCTTATCTTCTATAGTTTTCTGCAACAAGATCCTTGTGACAAAATCTCTTCTACTTTAATTTTTTGCAACAATATCCTTGCAAAAATTGCAAGAACATCTCCCGTGGTGTCTAGTTTTTTGTTCGCGTCTAATTTTCCGCAACAAGATCCTTGTTGTAAAAATTACAAGGCGCGTCTAATTTTCTGCAACAAGACCCATATTGCAATAAATGAACCAACATATCATGTCGCGTCTAATTTTTCACAACAAGATCCTTGTTGTAAAGATTACAACAACATCTACCGTCGCGTCTAATTTTCTACGACAAAACCCTTGTTGCCAAAATTACAACAACGTCTCCCAACGCTTCCTGTGACAAGACCCAAAAATTGCAAGAAATTTATTGTTGCGTGTGAGCTTGAGGAGGCGAGAGCCATGGACGCGGGCGCTCGTCCAGGACGGCGGCAACATCAAAAGGCGTGCAATAGCAGATGTGGCTTCATAGGCGGGCGGTGCGGTCTGACGGCTTCTAGCACACGCGTAGCCGGCAGGCAGCACCGCGGTGGCCGGTTTCCAGCATCTACGCACCAGCCACGGGTGCCTACCACTCACATGTTGCTGTACCAGCCACAGGCCATGAAGCACACTTCGTTGGAGAGACGCATGGCATGAAGGTAGTATGCTGTGACTATAGAGCTCAATGTAGAGGATGAATAAGGTAAAGAAAGGAACGAGTGGCTTTCCATCGCTTAGCTACGGAGATAAGAGGAAAAAAAGAATGGTCAGCGGACGCGTGGCGCACGCCTGAGGAGGCGGACCATGCGGTATAATCCGTCGGTTGATGGTTATCGTTTTCCTTTTTGGACACATGATCAACCATTTTTCTATACACTTTCAAAAAAAATCTGAATGGTTGACTAACATTTTTTATATGTCTAAAACATTTCACTAGTAATGCCTAACATTATTTCATACAAATCTAACATTTCCCAAATACTTAATTGATATGTTTTAACGTAATATTTCAATATTTTAGTTCAGAATGCTTGATTAAAAATTTCATATTCGTGATAAATAAATATATATATATATATATATATATATATATATATATATATAGTAATATTATTCATCACCCAGAGTGCAGAATAAGCTATTCTTCATCCGAGGTAATCTTACGATCATTTTAGGAATAAATTACATTGGTTATACAATTAGATTGATTCACTACGTAAAATTTTGGCATAAGAAAGCAAAATTATTGGTCATAAGCCATAAAAATATATTTTATGTGTATTTTGCACTATTTTTTACATTCGTAATTTTACGTGACATAAAATATTTTTTACGGTGATCTAATATTTTCTTACGTTCTCTTTTTATTTATGAAGTGCGAAAAATAATTACGGGACATAAAAATACGACGCATTGGTGTTAAAATAGAGGGTGGTGAAGAATAACTATTCCTCACCTAGGGTGACAAATAGCGCAACCCTATATATATATATATTAAATTATAGCTGAAAGTTTAAAAATAAAATAGAAAACGAAAAAAACTAAAAAAAGGTAGAGGATAGCCACGTGCATGGGCTGGTCCATCTCGCTAGCCCCTTCGGCGAGTCGGAAGGTGAACTCGCTGAAGACGGGATATAGGGATGTCATGGTGGATGCCTTTTCTTGAAACATCCATGAAATATGGCGATTCCTATTTAGCGTTGTAGGCTTCCGTTCTTTTTGTTTTTGCCAAGAATTAAAAACATGAATTGTTTTAAATAAGATTTTTTTTCTCGCAGACTTTGAACATTCTTGCGGGGAAGCCGAAACAAACTTACCCTATACCTAAAATAAAATAAAAATCTTGAAACTTGAATGTTGTTCGGCTTGATAAAAAGATATTCTAACATAATCAACTAAAACAAAGATATCTTAACTTAATAGAAAGATTGTATGTTCAAAATTTCATCTAAATATTGTTAGTCCATCTAGTGCCCCTTAGTGATTTTGGTGTATTGAAGACTTATAGGTTAAGGAACTAATGTTTTTGTGAGTGTACACAGGCTCTATAAGTCGATGAGGAGTTTGATATATTCGGAGATTACCGACCCCTAAAAATGTATGTCTTCAACTGAAGACTTTGGTGAAGACTTTGGCATTCCCTGAAGACTGTAAAAATCAAGAAGTTGGTGTCACCTTGAAGATATGAACGAGGACTATGAAGCGTGAAGACTTTTGTTTTCGTAGTTTCCTTTCCTTTCTTTGAGTCATAGGAAACACCGTACAGTTAAAGGGGGCCGAGGTAATATTAAGGAAAATTTCCAGCTGATGCTCAACTCCAGAAGCCTCAACCTATCCAATCCTTCGAGTGAAGCCTTTGGAAATCTCTTGCAGTTCAGTCAAGTTCTTCAGTGACAGAGACGAAGTTCTTCTGGTCTCTAATGAAATTGTTCTGACTAAGGAGTTAGGATTTCGCCAGTGCGAATTGCCTACAAGTGAGGAACATGATAAGCCTGAGGACTTTCATAGTTCGAAATTCCGACCATTGATGTGCTTAGCGTCAGCTGTCCCCAATAATCTTATCCACATAACGGTCATATCATTGGGGGCATTTATGTCTTATCATGTCAGGTTGCACCCTGGTTATAAATAGCCACCCCCCACAACCACTAGTTGGTTGGCTGCTCCGATAGAAAACTGGCACTTGTTATTTGAGAGCAACCCATCCTTCGAGGACTTTGAGAGAAAATCATCAGTGAGGAAAAACCCATAACCAAACCACCAAATCCAAAGTGATTGAGCATCACTGAAGAAATTCCTGTGTGGAACCGATGCTTGTTACCTTTGAGGACTGTGTATCCTCCAGACGGTTAGGCGTCATGGTCTAGTGCATCCTGCAGTCAATTGGGGATCACGGAGTGACCTTGGTCTAGAGCATCCGACAGTAAATTGTGGATCGTCGGGTGACCAGTATGTGAGGGTTTTGGAAGTCTACCATGAAGACTTACCACAAGTGTTGGGCGAGGACTTTGTGACCTTAACTCAAGGAGAATATGATAAGGACTATGTGTCCTAGTACTGTGTGTCCTCTGGTTTAAATACCAGACCGCTCCAAACCAGACGTACGGCTATCACAACAGTTGGAACTGGGACATGAAACCAATGTCTTCATCGAGCTACTTGGTTCTATTTCCTCAACCCATCTATTCCTCGTATACTTGTTGATGAAATTGATTGTTACTGTTTGAAGAATTTGACTGAAGACTTTCACTATTTCCTCACCTCAAATTCTACAAGTTACCTTGTTCCTCACCTGCTTATCTTGTATCACGCTACTTGTAATTTGTGCATGTTTTATTTCATCATGATGACTATGTTGTTGCTATGTTTTTCATGCACTTGAGTACTTAATCCGCTGCTAGTTATTCATCACATTTCAAATTCCTCAAGTGATGAATTTGTAAAAATCGCCTATTCACCCTCCCTCTAGTCAATATAACGCACTTTCAATTGGTATCAGAGCAAGATACTCCCTTGTTCTGTGTGATTTTGGTTTAACAACCTAGAGTTCTAGTTATGTTGACTGCAGGTATGATCAAGGTTTCTGCAAGATGTCCTACCTTCGATGGACGGACTACCCCTACTGGAAGAACAAGATGCGCATGCATCTTGAGGCAATTGACAACGATCTCTGATACGTTGTGGAAAATGGTGTTCCCCGCATTTCTCCGACTGTTACTACTGCTGATACGAAGAGATTCAAGCAACTCGATTCTCAAGCGAAGAATATCATCTGTGGCCATCTGAGCAAAGGTCAGTATGGCAGAGTGAGTGCTTTGGAGACTGCTAAGCTTATGTGGGATAGGCTATCCAAAGTCAACGAAGGTGTTTCCACTCAACATGACTCTCATGTTGATGTTCTTCACAATCTCTTCAACCGCTTCAAGAGACTCGGCAATGAAAATGTTTAGCAAACTTTTGATCATCTCACTGATATCTCTAATGAGCTTCAAGCATTGGGTGCCACTGATATCACTGACCATGAAGTGGTGAAGAAACTGCTAAGATCTCTTGATTCCTCATTTGATACTCTGGCTTTGATGATTCAAGAGCGTGGAGACTACAAGTCACTTGATCCTGCTGATATTCTTGAGAGACTCAATACTCATGAATTCCCAACAAGCTGAGAAGAGAGACCTCTACGGGGCAAGCTATGGAAGATCTCGTGCTCTGAAGGCAAAAGCAATTTCCTCATCCGAAGGCAAAGATTCTGATAGTAGCCTTGGTGATCCTGAAGAACCGAGTCAGGAGCTAGCAATGCTCGTGAGGAAATTCCAGAAGTTCTCAAGGAGAGGTGGATTTGGAAAGTCATCAAAAAGTGGTTTGAGAAAATCAGATTCCTCAGATGACTACAAGAAGAGAACTTGTCACAAATGCAAGAAATCTGGTCACTTCATCTTTGACTGTCCTCTCTAGGAAAAAGAATCAAAGAAGAAAAAGAAGAAGTACAAGGACGACAGTTCTGATGATTTGAAGAAAAAGAAGAAATCTTCAAAGTCCTCATCTGCAAAGTCCTCATCTTCAAAGTCCTCAATGCACAAGAAGAATGGTTCCAGAAAGGCTCGGGCTTTCATTGACAAGGAAATGGACTCAGAAGAAGAATCTGAAGAATATGAAGAAGAGGAAGAATCGGAGGTGGAATCTGAATCTGGAGTCGCTAGCCTCGCTCTTGCTACTGCTTTCGTCACCAAGTCCATCTTCAACGATGAAGAAAATGACTACTCCAACGACTCTGACATCAGCAATGATGATTACGCTCCCACCTTTGCTTCATGACTAAAGGTTCCAAGGTACATAAGCATCAGTCCTCCTCTGAATCAAGTGATGGTGAATCTGATGAATATGTGAAACCTAGCTATGCCAAACTTGCTAATATTGCTACTAGGCAACAAAGTGCACTTGAAAAGCTTCAGAAAATGCTAGACAAAAGCGATGATCTATTGAATGAGGAAGTGGATGGACTCAAACTCTGTCTGACGATCTCAAAAGTCTTCAGACAAAGTATGATAACCTTTAGAGTCATCATAATGCTCTCTTAGCCAATCATGAGAAGCTTTCTTATGAATTTCTTCAAAGAAAGCAACATCTTGAGAAACTAAGGGTGTCACATGAGGATCTCCAAAGGGAAAATGATTCCTTACTAGCTCAACAAATCAGTACCGCTCAGGAAGAATTTATTCCACCTTGTTTGAAATGCATCGAACGTGAAACTGCTAATTCTTCACTTAAATGTTCAAATGCTTCTATTGTTGCAAATTCTTCAACTATTCCAGTGGTCACAAATTCCTCATCTGAGGATACCACAAGTATCACTGACAAAAATGCAGGGTTGAAGGAATTGTATGTAATAGGCATGTACAAAAGTCTCAAAGGCATCAAACCCTTTGCGATGTTCTCAAAAAGCAGATTCTGAACAGGAACCCTAGGAAAGAGGGTATTGCCTTTGAGAGGAAACTCAACGCTGATGGATCGTACTGGACATCTGAGCAGTACCCCAAAACCTCATGGGTTGCTGCAAAAGGACCTCATGTAGATTCATCCACTTTATCCAGCTTTACTTGTGAAACTTCATATTCCTCTCATGAGTCATTTGACTCCAACTACAAATTCTTCAAAAATTAGAAAGGTGAAGTATTTGCCAGATTTGTTGGAAGTAACTGCAGGAACGGTTCTCCTATGAAGAAAATCTGGGTTCCCAAGAGCTATCTACAAAATCTTCAAGTGAATGTCCTCACGACACCACTCATGAAGAATAGGAACCCCGGATCAAATTCCTCATATGGATCAAAGTCTTCACTTGGACCAAATTCCTCAAATGGTCAAAAATATCATTCTCATGCTAATGCTTCTGTTTCATAGGGAAAATCTAAGAGTTCTGAATATGTGCATTATTCTTCAAATCATTATGTTCATAAGTCCTCGAAGAATTTCTCTGCTTATTCATATGAGTACTCTAACCCTCGTCCTGTGAAACGAAGCACACTTGCTTCAATGCCTCCCTTCTCATATGGTGCTCACAGAATGATGAACTCTTTGCCACCCCTCCAGATGTGGGTGGTGAAGAAATTGAACTAATTTCTTATGCAGGGTCAGGTCTCCAGATGAACTTGAACATCTGATGAATCTGCTGGAGACCTGAGGAAATGCTGGAAAGGACGCAAGCTAACCATGTAGAAATGAATTCCTCATTTCTCACGTCCTCACACTACTTGCTTACTATCTTGTGTGATGCAATTCTGTCTGATGAAATTGATGCCATATTATTCACTCTGAAGCATATGAGTTCGTAAGTTGTACTAATTCATTTGTAGGATGAACCTCCAAAAGCTACTGAGTGGGTCCTCGATAGTGGATGGACAAACCACATGACTAGTGACAAGAATCTACTGATGAATTTTCCACTTGCTCCATCTCATCTGAAGCATATCACCTATGCAGACAAAGGAAAAAAGCAAGGTATTGGGTCTAGGTAAGGTTGCAATCTCAAAGGACCGAACCATGGATAAGGTGATGTTAGTCGAATCCCTCGATTTCAACCTTATGTCTGTCTCAATGTTTTGTGATCTTGATATGGTTATCGTATTTGGAAAATATCGGTGTGTTGTCATCATGAAATCTGACAATTCCAAAGTCTTCGAAGGCTTTAGGAGAGGAGATTTGTATATTGTTGATTTCTCTACAGGTCCTCAGCCTGCCACATGCCTACTTGCAAAATCCTCAGAAGGCTGGCTATGGCATCGATGACTTGGACATGTTGGTATGAGGAACTTGCACACACTCGTGAAGAAAAAGCACGTCATTGGCATTGAAGGTATCAAATTCCTCAAGGACCACCTTTGTGGTGCATATGAGTCTGGGAAGATGACGAGATCCAAGCATCCCTCGAAGACAATCATGACCACGACTCGACCCTTTGAATTGCTTCACATGGATCTCTTTGGCCCCACTCATTACTCCACACTAACAAATTCTTCAAGTATGTATGGCTTTGTCATTGTTGATGATTACTCTCGTTACACTTGGGTGCATATTATTCTGTACAAGTCTGAAGTGCAGGATGTCTTCAGACGATTTGCTTCAAGGGCCTCCATGAACTTCGACGTCACGATCAAGCATATAAGGAGTGATAATGGGACTGAGTTCAAGAACACCAATCTTGATGAATATCTTGATGAACTTGGTATTACTCATGAGTTATCTGCCCCATATACTCCTCAGCAGAACGGCTTCGTGGAGCGCAAGAACAGGACTCTTGTTAAGATGGCTTGCACCATGCTTGATGAATACAAGACTCCTCGTCACTTCTGGCCTGAGGCAATTGATACTGCATGCCACATCATCAACAAGGTATATCTTCACAAATTCTTCAAGAAGACTTTGTATGAACTTATGACTGGCAAGAAACCCAATGTAAGTTATCTAAAAGTCTTTGGTGCAAAATGCTGGATTAGAGATCCTCACCACAGTTCTAAATTTGCACCGAAAGCACATGAAGGTTTTATGCTTGGTTACGGAAAGGAATCGCACACCTACAGAGTCTTCAACACCTACCACCACAAGGTTGTTTAAACTGTAGATGTGCGGTTTGATGAAACTAATGGCTCGCAAAGAGAGCACCTGCCTTCTGTGCTAGATATGAACAATCTCCTGAGGAATCCATTAAGCTGAAGGCCACTAAGGACGTCATACCCACTGAGGAAGTCATTCCAACGAATGAAGACATCCATGCTGATATACCTGAAGAAAATGATGTTGATGAAGATCCTCAGCCACGTCAACCTGCTCACCCAAGAGTTGCAAATGAAGTGCAGATTGACAAAATCATCGATGACATCAATGCACCAGGTCCCCTCACTCGCTCAAGAGCTTCACATTTGACTAACTTTTGTGGGCACTTTGCCTTTGTCTCAATCAGAGAGCCCACCAAAGTTGATGAAGCATTCAAGGAGCCCGAGTGGATTCAAGCTATGCAAGAGGAACTGCATCAATTCAAGCTCAACAACGTGTGGGAACTTGTCAAGCGGCCAGATCCTCGCAAGCATAACATCATAAGTACCAAGTGGATCTACCGCAACAAGCAAGATCAAAATGGCCTTGTGGCGAGGAATAAGGCTTGTCTTGAAGCTCAAGGCTACACAGAGGTTGAAGGAATTGACTTTGATGAAACTTTTGCACCTGTTGCTAGACTTGAAGCTATTCGCATATTGCTTGCTTATGCTAACCATTATGATATCATCTTATATCAAATGGATGTTAAAAGTGCATTCCTCAATGGTAAGCTTGATTAAGAAGTATATGTTGCTCAACCCCCCGGTTTTGAAGACCCTAAGCATCCTGAAAAAGTCTTCAGACTCAACAAGGCCCTCTATGGCCTCAAGCAGGCCCCTTGGGCGTGGTATGACACTCTGAAGGAATTCCTTAGGAAGAAAGGCTTCGAACCCGGTTCACTCGACCCAACTCTTTTCACAAAATCCTATGACAATGAACTATTCATATGCCAAATATACGTAGACGATATTATCTTTGGCTCTACTGACAAACATTATAGTGATGAATTTGCCTATATGATGAGTGAAGAATATCAAATGTCTATGATGAGAGACTTGAAATTCTTCTTAGGTCTTCAAATTCGTCAGCAAGACAATGGCATCTTCATATCTCAAGAGAAATAGCTCAAGGATGTTCTGAGGAAATTCGACATGCAAGATTGCAAAGGCATCAAAACTCCAATGCCTTCAAAAGGCCACCTCTGCACTGATGAAAATGGTAAAGATTTCGATCAGAAGGTATATCGCTCCATGATTGGCTCATTATTGTATCTACGTGCATCTAGGTCTGATATTATGTTGTGTGTTTGCATGTGTGCCCGATTCCAAGCAACACCGAAGGAATCACACCATAAGGCTGTGAAACATATTCTTCGATAATTAGCTCACACACCAACGCTTGGATTATGGTATCCCAACGGCTCAAATCTTCACCATGTCGGATACTCTGATGCTGACTATGTTGGAGATCGTGTGGATCGTAAGTCAACCTCAGGCACATGTCATTTCCTTAGACGATCTTTAGTCTGTTGGTGCTCGAAGAAGCAGAACTGCGTGTCACTATCTACTACTAAAGCTAAGTACATTGTTGTTGGTTCATGTTGCGCTCAATTGCTGTGGATGAAGCAAACCCTCAAGGACTATGGCATCAAGTTGAAGAATGTGCCTCTCTACTGTGACAACGAGAGTGTCATCAAGATTGCTTACAACCCAGTTCAGCATTCGAAGACCAAGCACATCCAGATTCGTCATCACTTTCTTCGAGATCATGTACTCAAGGGCGACATCGCCATCGACCACATCCCTATTGAAGAACAACTGTCCGACATCTTCACAAAGCCCTTGGATGAAAAGAGATTTTGCAAGTTGCGATGTGAGCTAAATATCTTAGAATCTTTGAATGTTCTTTGAAAAAGGACACACATCCTAACACTTATGCAAAATTGATGACTTAGATCTGCAACACATGAAGTAACATTTTTCTTCAATCAATGAAGAATAACCCTCTAAGTGTGAAGTAATTAATGAAGAATTTGATTCTTAGAACCCTACGACAATTGTACGCGGTGTCTGAATTCATCATTCTTATACGGTGGGTCACGCCACCAACAATAGTTCAAATTCTTCAAAGTTGAGTTTTCTTCATTTTTGCAAATTCTTCAAACTTTCAAATTACTCAAGTTTGCATATTCCTCAACTTTTCAAATTCATCAACTTTTCAAATTCTTCAAACTATGAAACTCATGTTCTTTGTTGACTATATACATATATATTTGAGTTTTCAATGTCCTCAACAGCAGTCACTTATCGCTAATTCTTCAAGTTGATTTTCATCTAAGTGAATGTGATCGGACCCTTTCCCCCTCTATGCTAAACTCAACCCAGTCTGTTCACAAATTCTTCATATGCGTTCTAGTTTGAAACTCGTTCGAAGTCTTCACTGTGTCCTTGACAGCTGAAGAATTTGTGAACGGAAACTTTAAAATTTTCACTATCAAAATTTTCGACGTTTCCAGCTCAAACGGTTCCGATTCCCATGACTGGATAACTCACGATCCCCCACTATCGCCACTTCTTAGTATGTGGGTGACACATGTTGCATGGAGAGCAAGGGTCATGGGCAATCTTGTCCAAAATCTTCGGACATATTGGTTTCACCTCCGCTATAAATACCCCCTTCCCTTTCACTGTGCTTGGTTACTCCTCACTCCTACTCTCTCAACCTCTCCCGAGCTCCGACCTAGCGCCACCGCTAAAATCATCGCCGCCAGTGTGGAAGAGCTTCACTGCCTCGACCTTGCCGTCGTCGTACTTGCATTGGCCGCGGAAGTCTTCACCCCACCGCCGTTGTAGCTGTCTCCCTCTGCCAAGCTAGGGCATGGGAGATCTGGACTGACGAACTTCCTCAATCTCATCTCATAGTTTGTCGTGTTCTTCATCAGGGTAAATAAAAGCTATTTTTAATACACTTGTTTGATCTTCAAGTTTTCCTCAATCTTCACAAAGGTGTTTATTCTTCAAGAATCTCATTCTAAAGCACCTTACATGTTCATACACTTGATGTTTTTCCCTAAGTTATGATTTTCTTCAAGATTCCTCAATTGTGTGAATCCTCAAAATTTGCACAACTCTGGAACCTAAGAAAAAGAACACTTAGTGAAATTCCTCAAGACACCCATGGTCAAATTCCTCACTCTTGATTTTATTGAAAAACTTCTCAGAACGCATATGACCTCTTCAAATTCCTCGCACCTATACTCTGTTCACAGGTACAAACATGTCCGCTGATGAATCACTAGGTTCTCATCAACTTAACTCATTTGCAGTGTTTCTTGAGGAAAAACTGTGCACCTCTTCAAAATCATCAAAAGTTCAGATTCCTCAAGCGAAGAAAATGGCTGATGGAAAGAAACCACAGAAAGGTGGAAAGAAACCAGATGTGCGGACTGCCTTTGAAATACCCGAGGACTTGTATGAGGAATATTGCACGCCTGATGAAGCAACTCATGGCAAAGAAACAACTAAGCAGCGAAAGATTCGTTTGCAAAAAATTGAGAGAAGATGGGCAAAGGAGTGGAAGGAATATCGTTATGTCACTCCTAAATATATGATGAAATTCGCTGTGAAACCCCCTTGCAGCAGGCGTCCCTTGGCTCCAAATCAAATAGATGATCCCACTAGTCTCAAGACTAGTAATGACTCTCCTCGTGTATGGGAGAAACAGCAAGCCAAGCTGGCAAAGAGAGCAAAAGAGGTCGTGAAGAAATTCAATGAAGACTCTGCTGCTGCTGCCACTGCCGGAGCCTCTGCAAGTGCTCCAAAGAAATCGATGATGAAGAAATCTGTTGTGAAGTCAAATTCTTCAACCTCAAAATCAGCACAGCAGATTCCTCAAGCTCAGTCCTCAAAGGCCTCAGCCGCTGGTTCAGTAGTTGCTCAGTACTCTGCTGCTGCTACAAAGTCCTCAACTCCTGTGCACCTTGCATCATGTCAGAGGACAGAGGGATTCTCAATTTCTTCAAAGGTCTTTGCACGCCCCTCTACTCAAGCAAAGTCTTCAACAAGTCCTACTGTGTTGAAACTGAAGGAAACTGCTGGACGAGGTCAAAGACCAAGTCCTCACACATGCAAAGCTGTGGTAACTGTACCCTCAGGATCTAAGGTAGATGATGAAGCTGTTGATGAAGAATTGGAAGAAATCACCAGAGAAAGTCAGCAAAAGGCTGCAATAGGCAAAGGTAGCTTTGTTCCTCTCACGCTGGATCCCAAGATGATCCTCAACTTCATTGACATATGGCATGAGGTGTTGGGAGACGTAGTAGTAAATCAAAAAAAATCGTACGTGTTCACCAAGATCCATCTATGGAGAAACCAGCAACGAGTGGGGATAGTGCATCTTCATACCTTTGAAGATCGCAAAGCGGAAGCGTTACAAGAACACGGTTGGTGGAGTCGTACTCGTAGCGATTCAGATCACGGTGGATTCCGATCTTAGCGCCGAACAACGGCACCTCCGCACAACACACGTGCAACCTGATGACGTCTCCTACGCCTTGATCCATCAAGGAGGAAGGAGAGGTTGAGGGAGAGCTCCGGCAGCACGACGGCGTGGTGACGGTGGAGCTGCGTGGTACTCCGGCAGAGCTTCGCTAAGCACTACGGAGAACGAGGAGTAGGAGGAGTAGGGCTGCACCAAGGGAGGAAGAAACTTGTGTTCTTGGCAGCCCCAAAAACCCCACTATTTATAGGAGGAGGAGGAGGAGGGAGCGCACATCCCTAGGGTTCCCACCCTAGGAGCCGGCGGCAGCCCAGATGGCATCTGGTGCGGCGGCCAGGAGAGGGAGTGGGAGGGGCGGCGCCCTAGGTGGGCCTAGGGCCCATCTTCCCCTAGGGTTTGCCCCCCTCCCACCTGTGTTGCGCCTTGGGCCCTTGTGGGGGGCGCACCAGCCCACCTAGGGGCTGGTTCCCTCCCACTTGCGGCCCATGCAGCCCTCCGGTGCCTATGGCCCAATTTGGTGGACCCCTGGAACCCTTCCGGTGGTCCCGGTATGTTACCGGTGATGCTCGGCACACTTCCGGTCACCAAAACCTCACTTCCTATATATGAATCTTTACCTCCGGACCATTTAGGAGCTCCTTGTGATGTACTGGATATCATCAGGGACTCCAAACAACCTTCGGGGTCCACACACACTATTTCCATATAACCCTAGCGTCATCGAACCTTAAGTGTGTAGACCCTACGGGTTCGGGAGGCACGTAGACATGACCGAGACACCTCTCCGGTCAATAACCAACAACGGGATCTGGATACCCATGTTGGCTCCCACATGCTCCACGATGATCTCATCGGATGAACCACGATGTCGGGGATTCAATCAATCCCTTATACAATTCCCTTTGTCTACCGGTATGATACTTGCCCAAGATTCAATCGTCGGTATCCCTATACCTTGTTCAATCTCGTTACCGGCAAGTCTCTTTACTCATTCCGTAACAATCATCCCGTGGTTAACTCCTTAGTCACATTGAGCTCATTATGATGATGTCTTACCGAGTGGTCCCAAAGATACCTCTCCGTCACACGGAGTGACAAATCCGAGTCTCGATTCGTGCCAACCCAACAAACACTTTGGGAGATACTCGTAGTGTACCTTTATAGCCATCCGGTTACGTTGTGACGTTTGGCACACCCAAAGTATTCCTACGGTATGCGGGAGTTGCACAATCTCATGGTCTAAGGAAACGATACTTGACATTAAAAAAGCTTTAGCAGACGAACTACACGATCTTGTGCTATGCTTAGGATTGGGTCTTGTCCATCACATCATTCTCCTAATGATGTGATCCCGTTATCAACGACATCTAATGTCCATGGTCATGAAACCGTGACCATCTATTGATCAACGAGCTAGCCAACTAGAGGCTCACTAGGGACATGTTGTGGTCTATGTATTCACACATGCATTACGGTTTCCGGTTAATACAATTATAGCATGAACAATAGACAATTATCATGAACAAGGGAATACAATAATAACCATTTTATTATTGCCTCTAGGGCATAGTTTCAATAGTCTCCCACTTGCACTAGAGTCAATAATCTAGTTACATTATGATGAATCGAACACCCATAGAGTTCTGGTGTTGATCATGTTTCGCTCGTGAGAGAGGTTTAGTCAATGGATCTGCGACATTCAGATCCGTATGTACTTTACAAATATCTATATCTCCTTCCTGAATGTAATCACGAATGGAGTTGAAGCGGCGTTTGATGTGTCTTGTCTTCTTGTGAAACCTGGGCTCTTTGGCAAGGGCAATAGCTCCACACAGAATAGAGTCATCGAGCCCGATGCATTGGGAATCACTCCTAGGTCGGTGATGAACTCCTTCATCCAGACTCCTTCCTTTGCTGCTTCTGAAGTAGCTATGTACTCCGCTTCACATGTAGATGCCGCCATGATGCTTTGCTTGCTGCTACACCAGCTTACTGCCCCTCCATTCAAAATATACACGTATCCGGTTTGTGACTTGGAGTCATCCAGATCTGTGTCGAAGCTAGCATCGATGTAACCCCTTACGACGAGCTCTTTGGCACCTCGATATACGAGAAACATGTCCTTGGTCAGGTACTTTGGGATATTCTTGACCGCTGTCCAGTGTTCTGCTCCGGGATCACTTTGGTACCTCCCTACTATACTTATGGCAAGGTTCACATCAGGTCTGGTACACAGCATGGCATACATAATAGAGCCTATGGCTGAAGCATAGGGAATGACACTCATCTCTTCACTATCCTTTGTCGTGGTCGGGCATTGAGTCATACTCAATCTCACACCCTGTAACACAGGCAAGAACCCCTTCTTGGACTAATCCATATTGAACTTCTTCAATATCTTGTCAAGGTATGTGCTTTGTGAAAGACCTATGAGGTGTCTTGATCTATCTCTATAGATCTTGATGCCTAATATGTAGGCAGCTTCTCCAAGGTCCTTCATTGAAAAACACTTATTCAAGTAGGCCTTTATGCTTTCCAAAAGTTCTATATCATTTCCCATCAACAATATGGCATCCACATATAATATGAGAAATGCTACAGAGCTTCCACTCACTTTCTTGTAAATACAGGGTTCTCCATAAACCTGCATAAACCCAAATGCTTTAATCACCTCATTAAAGCGAATGTTCCAACTCCGAGATGCTTGCACCAGCCCATAGATGGACCGTTGGAGCTTGCATACCTTGTTAGCATCTTTAGGATGGACAAAACCTTCCGGCTGCATAATATACAGTTCTTCCTTAAGGAAGCCATTAAGGAATGTCGTTTTGACGTCCATTTGCCAGATTTCATAATCATAAAATGCAGCAATTGCTAACATGATTCGGACGAACTTCAGCATCACTACGGGTGAGAAAGTCTCATCGTAGTCAACTCCTTGAACTTGTCGATAACCCTTAGCGACAAGCCGAGCCTTATAGACGGTCACATTACCATCTCTGTCAGTGTTCTCCTTAAAGATCCATTTATTTACTATGGCTCGCTTATCATCAGGCAAGTCCACCAAAGTCCATACTTTGTTCTCATACATGGATCCTCTCTCGGATTTCATGGCTTCAAGCCATTTGTTTGAATCTGGGCCCGCCATCACTTCTTCATAGTTCGAAGGTTCACTGTTGTCCAACAACATGATCTCCAGGACAGGGTTGCCGTACCACTCTGGTGCGGAACGTGTCCTAGTGGACCTTTGAATAGCAACTTGATCTGAAGTTTCATGATCATCATCATTAACTTCCTCTCCAGCCACTGCAGGCTCCACAGAAACAACTTCCTGTGCTCCGCTACTCTCCGCTTCGAGTGGAGGTACAATTACCTCATCAAGTTCTATTTTCCTCCCACTTACTTCTTTAGAGAGAAACTCTTTGTTTAGAAAGGATCCATTCTAGAGTGCGATAACGACGTTCAGACACACCATTTCGCTGAGGTGTGCCAGGCGGCATGAGTTGTGAAACAATTCCACATTTCCTTAGGTGTGTGCCAAAATCGTGACTCAAATATTCTCCGCCACGATCAGATCGTAGGCACTTTATTTTCCTGTCACGTTGATTCTCTACCTCATTCTTAAATTCCTTGAACTTTTCAAAGGTTTCAGACTTGTGCTTCATTAAGTAGACATACCCATATCTGCTCAAGTCATCAATGAGGGTGAGAACATAACGGTAGCCACCGCGAGCCTTGACGCACATTGGACCGCATACATAAGTATGTATTATCTCTAACAAGTCACTTGCTCGCTCCATTGTTCCGGAGAACGGAGTCTTGGTCATCTTGCCCATGAGGCATGGTTTGCACATGTCAAATGATTCACAATCAAGAGACTCCAAAAGTCCATCAGCATGGAGTTTCTTCATGCGTTTGACACCAATATGACCAAGGAGGCAGTGCCACATGTAAGTGGGACTATCGTTATCAATCATACATCTTTTGGTACTCACACTATGGACATGTGTAACATCACGTTCGAGATTCATCAAAAATAAACCATTGACCAGCGGGGCATGGCCATAAAACATTTCTCTTGTATAAATAGAACAAACATTATTCTAAGATTTAAATGAGTAGCCATCTCTCATCAAGTGAGATCCAGATACAATGTTCATGCTCAAAGCTGGTACTAAATAACAATTATTAAGGTTTGAAACTAATCCCGAAGGTAGATGTAGAGGTAGCGTGCTGACGGCGATCACATCGACCCTAGAACCATTCCCGACGCGCATTGTCACCTCGTCCATTGCCAGTCTCCACTTATTCCGCAGCTCCTGCTTGGAGTTACAAATGTGAACTACACCGATATCAAATACCCAGGAGCTACTACGAGCGCTGGTAAGGTACACATTAATAACAAGTATATCACATATACCTTTAACGTTGCCGGTGTTCTTATCCGCTAAGTACTTGGGGCAGTTCCGCTTCCAGTGACCGATACCCTTGCAATAAAAGCACTCAGTCTCAGGCTTGGGTCCATTCTTGTTCTTCTTCCCAACAACTTGCTTACCGGGCGCGGCAACTGCTTTGCCATCCTTCTTGAAGTTCTTCTTACCCTTGCCTTTCTTGAAACTAGTGGTATTATTCACCATCAACACTTGATGCTCCTTTTTGATCTCGGCCTCCGCTGATTTCAGCATTGAGTACAACTCAGGAATGGACTTCTCCATACCCTGCATGTTGTATTTCATCACAAAGCTCTTGTAGCTAGGTGGAAGCGACTGGAGGATTCTGTCAATGACCGAGTCATTCGGAAGATTAACTCCCAGCTAAGTCAAGCGGTTGTGCAACCGAGTCATTTTGAGTATGTGATCACTGACAAAACTATTTTCCTCCATCTTACAACTGAAGAACTTGTCAGAGACATCATATCTCTCTACCCGGGCATGAGCTTGGAAAACCAATTTCAGCTCTTGGAACATCTCATATGCTCCGTGTTGCTCAAAACGCTTTTGGAGCCCCGGTTCTAAACTGTAAAGCATGCCGCACTGAACCAGCGAGTAATCATCACAGCATGACTGCCAAGCGTTCATAACATCTTGATCCGCTGGGAAAATGGGTGCGTCACCTAGCGGTGCATCAAGGACATACTATATCTTGGAAGCTATGAGGATGATCCTCAAGCTACGGACCCAGTCCGCATACTTGCTTCCATCGTCTATCATCTTGGTTTTCTCTAGGAACACGTTGAAGTTGAGGATGACATTAGCGTTGGCCATTGGATCTACAATATAGATTGTAAAGACAATTTTAGACTAAGTTCATGATAATTAAGTTCACATAATCAAATTATTTAATGAACTCCCACTTAGATAGACATCTCTCTAGTCATCCAAGTGACACATGATCCACGTCAACTAGCCCGTGTCCGATCATCACGTGAGACGGATTAGTCATCCATGGTGAACATCTCCATGTTGATCGTATCTTCTATACGACTCATGTTCGACCTTTCGGTTTTCCATGTTTCGAGGCCATGTCTGTACACGCTAGGCTCGTCAAGTCAACTGAAGTGTATCGCGTGTGTAAATCTGGCTTACACCCGTTGTATGCGAATGTTAGAACCTATCACACCCGATCATCACGTGGTGCTTTGGAACAATGATCCTTAGCAATGGTGCACAATTAGGGTGAACACATTTCTTGAAATTTTAGTGAGAGATCATCTTATTTAGCTACCATCGTTCTAAGAAAATAAGGTGTAAACATGATAAACATCAGATGCAATCAATATAGTGACATGATATGGCAAATATCATCTTGCTCCTTTGATGTCCATCTTCGGGGCACCATGATCATCAATGTCACCGGCACGAAACCATGATCTCCATCATCGTTTCATGAAGTTGTCTTGCCAACTATTACTTCTACTACTATGGCTAACGATTAGCAATAAAGTAAAGTAATTACATGGCGTTTACGATTGACACGCAGGTCATACAATAAAATAAGACAACTCCTATGGCTCCTGTCGGTTGTCATACTCATTGACATGCAAGTCGTGAATCCTATTACAAGAACATGATCAATCTCATACATCACAATGCATCACATCACATCCTTTGGCCATATCACATCACAAGGCATATGCTGCAAAAACAAGTTAGACGTCCTCTAATTTGTAGTTGCAAGTTTTTACGTGGCTGCTATAGGTTTCTAGCGTGCCTTGGACCCTCCTCCAAGGAGGAGAGCTTTGGACGAAGGTGGGGAAGAGTCCACCTCCCACAAGGGAGGTGGATCTCCTCCTTTTAAATCCTTTTGCCCTTTATCTCTTGATCCCAGCCGCATGGGCCTTTCTAGAAGGTCTTGGCCAGCCTAATAAGGGCTGGCACACCTCCTCTAAGGGCCCACAAAGTCCTATGGTCTATGTATTCACACCCAAAGTATTCCTACGGTATCCGGGAATTGCACAATCTCATGGTCTAAGGAAACGATACTTGACATTGAAAAGCTTTAGCAAACGAACTACACGATCTTGTGCTATGCTTAGGATTGGGTCTTGTCCATCACATCATTCTCCTAATGATGTGATCCCGTTATCAACGACATCCAATGTCCATGGTCATGAAACCATGACCATCTATTGATCAACGAGCTAGTCAACTAGAGGCTCACTAGGGACATGTTGTGGTCTATGTATTCACACATGTATTACGGTTTCCGGTCAACACAATTATAGCATGAATAATAGAAAATTATCATGAACTAGGAAATAAAATAATAACCATTTTATTATTGCCTCTAGGGCATATTTCCAACAGGTCAAGCGTCAGTTTGCTTCAATTCTTGAGAACATGGTTGTGACGCAAAACTCTGTGAAGAAAAATCACTACTATGTGCATGAAGTCTTCAATCACACTTGGGCCATTCTATCTCACCTCAAGACTCCTGAAGAACTGAAGGAACTGTTGGAAATATGCCCTAGAAGCAATAAATAAAGTCTTTATTATTATATTTCCTTGTTCATGATAATCGTTTATTATCCATGCTATAATTGTATTGATTGGAAACACATTACATGTGTGGGTAAATAGATAACACTTTGTCCCTAGTATGCCTCTAGTGAACTAGCTCGTTGATCAAAGATGGTCAAGGTTTCCTAGCCATTGACATGTGATGTCATTTGATAACGGGATCACATCATTAGGAGAATGATGTGATGGACAAGACCCAAACTACAAACGTAGCATATGATCGTGTCAGTTTATTGCTACTGTTTTCTGCATGTCAAGTATATGTTCCTATGACCATGAGATCATGCAACTCACGGACATCGGAGGAGTGCCTTGTGTGTATCAAATGTCGCAACGTAACTGGGTGACTATAAAGGTGCTCTACAGGTATCTTCGAGGGTGTCTGTTGAGTTGGCATGGATCAAGACTGGGATTTGTTACTCCGTGTGGCGGAGAGGTATCTCAGGGCCCACTCGGTAATACAACATCACAATAAGCCTTGCAAGCAGTGACTAAGTGTTAGTCACGGTATCTTGTATTACGGAACGAGTAAAGAGACTTTCCGGCAACGAGGTTGAACTAGGTATGGAGATACCGACGACCGAATCTCGGGCAAGTAACATACGAAGAACAAAGGGAACATCATACGGGATTAACTGAATCCTTGACATAGAGGTTCGACCAATAAAAATCTTCGTAGAATATGTAGGAACCAATATGGGCATCTAGATCCCGCTATTGGTTATTGACCGTAGAGGTGTCTCGGTCATGTCTACATAGTTCTCGAACCCGCAGGGTCTGCACACTTAAGGTTCGGTGACGTTTCGGTAGTATAGAGTTATGTATGGTGGTGACTGAAGGTTATTCGGAGTCCCGGATGAGATCCCGAACGTCACGAGGATCTCCGAAATGGTCCGGAGGTAAAGATTGATATATAGGAAGTCCTGTTTTGGTCGCCGAAAAAGTTTCAGGCTAATCAGTAATGCACCGGGAGTGCCGGTAGTGTACCGGGAGACCACCGGGAGGGGTATTTCGACCCAAGAGGCTTCATGGGCTGTGGGAGAATAATTACCAGCCTTTTGTGGGATCGTGGAAGTCCCACACAAGGCCCATGTGTCTGGGAAGAAAATCCCAAAGGGAAAAAGGTGGAAAAAAGGCCAAAAAGGAGGAATCCTAGTCCTACTAGGATTGGAGGAGGAGTTCTCCTCTCCCTCCCGACTTCGGCCGAACCAAAGGAGGTTTGGCCCTTGCGCCAAGCCTCTCCTCCCTTCCTCCTATATATACTAGTGGGTTTTAGGGGTTTTGTGCAGAATTTTTAGCCACATGTTGCCCGTTCCTCCAGTGCATAGTTTCTCCTCTAGATCGGATTTCTGCAGTGCTTAGGCGAAGCCCTACTGGAATAGCTCCACCACCATCGCCGAAGCGCCATCACACTGCCGGAGAACTCTTCTTCCTCTCCGCTCCCTCTTGCTGGATCAAGACGGCAGAGATCGTCATCAAGCCGTATGTGTGCTGAACGCGGAGGTGCCGTCCGTTCGGCGCTAGATCGGAACGACCGTGATCAAGTTCGCGGGACGGATCGTGATCAAGTTTGCAAGACGGATCGTGATTGGATCGCGGGACGGATCATGATTGGATCGCGGGACGCTCGGCAATTTGGATCGTGAAGATGTTCGACTACACCAACCGTGTTTCTTAACGCTTCCCGCTTAGCGATCTATAAGGGTATGTAGATCCACTCTCCCTCTCGTAGATGCTCATCACCATGGATAGGTCTTGCGTGAACGTAGGATTTTTTTTGTTTCCCATGCGACGTTCCCCAACAGCTGGATCTTGAGGAAAATCTTGACTAGGCTCGTCCACCACAGAAGAAATTCAAGAATGTTCAAGTTCCTTAGCTGGTAACAAGTTCATATTCTTCATCGTGCGAGACCGATGAAGTTGAGGACATTGATGACACTGCGGCAGGCCCTGCATCGACAAATGACCCTGACAACGCTGGCGCTCCTTCCTCACCAACAAGATGAAATCCTTCAAGGGGCGTTAGTCCTCACTTTTTCGTCCCTTTTGGTCTGCGATGACAAAGGGGGAGAAAATTTGAGTTAGTCTTCAAGCGGGTCTCTCTATATATGGGTTGTGTTTTTTTTGTTTAAGTTACAACTCTCGCTCTTCTGAAGCTTTTGTTGGTTGAGTTGTAAACTTAAGTCCGATTGTTGTCTGACTCTTTTGAACTGCTTTCCGCATGCTTATTTCCTCAAGCACCTTAATGCATGCATGCTAAATTTCGTGATACACCATTTTGATCATGCATTTCAAATTCTTCATATCATATGTTCAAATGCGTGTATGAATTACAAGATATAGGGGGAGTTCTCCATGTTTTTAACCTACCATGTGAATTTGCACTCCAAAGCAATTTCCTCAAATATGCACATCTTCAGGGGGAGTTATTCTATATCTTGCAATCAAATTCCTCAAACTCAGTATTTACACTTCATAGTATTATCCCCGTTGAAAACTTAACCTATTTGTCATCAATCACCAAAACGGGGGAGATTGTTAGTGCATTAGTGCCCCTTAGTGATTTTGGTGTATTGAAGACTTATAGGTTAAGGAACTAATGTGTTTGTGAGTGTACACAGGCTCTATAAGTCGATGAGGAGTTTGATATATTCCGAGATTACCGACCCCTAAAAATGTATGTCTTCAACTGAAGACTTTGGTGAAGACTTTGCTGAAGACTTTGGCATTCCCTGAAGACTTTGAAAATGAAGAAGTGGGTGTGACCTTGAAGATATGAATGAGGACTATGAAGCGTGAAGACTTTTGTTTTTGTAGTTTCATTTCCTTTCTTTGAGTCATAGGAAACACCGTACTGTTAAAGGGGGCCGAGGTAATATTAAGGAAAATTTCCAACTGATGCTCAACTCCAAAAGCCTCAACCTATCCAATCCTTCGAGTGAAGCCTTTGGAAATCTCTTGCAGTTCAGTCAAGTTCTTCAGTGATAGAGACAAAGTTCTTCCGGTCTCTGATGAAATTGTTCTGACTAAGGAGTTAGGATTTCGCCAGTGCGAATTGCTTACAAGTGAGGAACATGATAAGCCTGAGGACTTTCATAGTTCGAAATTTCGACCGTTGATGTGTTAGCGCCAGCTGTCCCCAATCATCTTATCCACATAACGGTCATATTATTTGGGGCATTTATGTCTTATCATGTCAGGTTGCACACTGGCTATAAATAGCCACCCCCCACAACCACTAGTTGGTTGGCTGCTCCGAGAGAAAACTGACACTTGTCATTTGAGAGCAACCCATCCTACGAGGACTTTGAGAGAAAATCATCAGTGAGGAAAAACCCACAACCAAACCACCAAACCCAAAGTGATTTAACATCACTGAAGAAATTCCTGTGTTGAACCGACGCTTGTTACCTTTGAGGACTGTGTATCCTCCAGACGGTTAGGCGTCATGGTCTAGTGCATTCTGCAGTCAATTGGGGATCACGGAGTGTCCTTGGTCTAGAGCATCCAACATGGAATTGTGGATCACCGTGTGACCAGTTTGTGAGGGTTTTGGAAGTCTACCTTGAAGACTTACCACGAGTGTTGGGCGAGGACTTTGTTACCTTAGATCAAGGAGAATACGGCAAGGACTGTGTGTCCTCTGGTTTAAATACCAGGCCGCTTCAAACTAGACGTATGACTGTCACAGCAGTTGGAACTACATCATTAAACCATTGTCTTCATCGAGCTATCTGGTTCTATTTCCTCAACCCCTCTATTCCTCGTATACTTGTTGATGAAATTGATTGTTACTGTTTGAAGAATTTGACTGAAGACTTTCACTATTTCCTCACCTCAAATTCTTCAAGTTATCTTGTTCCTCACCTGCTTATCCTGTATCACGCTACTTGTAATCTGTGCGTGTTTTATTTCATCATGATGACTGTGATGTTGCTATGTTTTTTATGCACTTGAGTACTTAATCCGCTGCTAGTTATTCACCACATTTCAAATTTCTCAAGTTGAAATTCCTCAAGTGATAAATTTGTAAAAATCGCCTATTCACCCCCCCTCTAGTCGATATAACGCACTTTCAAATATACTTAAGTGGGATATTGTTTCAATTAATTAATTTTAACACAAACACCATATGGCAATTAGTAATTTTATTTATATTTCCATTTATAAACTGATTTTCATTAGGCCGTCGGTGAATGCATTTGGACGAACAAGCTTCAATTGGATTGACATTGTGATGAGCAGTGGGTGTAGAGAGGAGAGATACTTCAGCCAGTAGCTTGTGCCTCGTCAAGCGAGTAAATCATGTTTCAGTGGGGGATATAAATTGTTGACGTATATAAATTGGTATTGTTGATTCCTCGTGGAAGCAGCTTGTTGATTCCTCCGACATCGTTGACGTATATAAATTGGTACTGTCCAGTACAAGAGAGCAATATGGGACTATTTAATAGTATATGAACAAACATAAATTACTGCTATGTTGCCTTGTCCGGGCCTTGGTCCGGGCCGGGATTTGGTACTCTTCTACGGGCATTGGGCCAGATCGGGTGAACAACACAGCTTGTGTATGCTATATCAAACATCTGTCTGTGCATAAGACCATAAATGTTGGTTGGTCTGGTGGATAGCTCTCATGGTTCTAAAGTATTGATCCTGTGTTTGAACCCCTGCTTTAGCATTTTATTTTTTGATGAAAAAAACAGTACGAGCCAGGTGATGTATGATGTTGGTTGGTCTGGTGGCTAGCTCGCATGGTTCTAAAGTGCTGGTCTTGTGTTCCAACCCCTGCTTTGATATTTTATTTTTTGATGAAAAAAAATAGTATGAGCCAGGCGACGTATGAAAATTTAGTCCGAGTTAGGCGACGTATAAAGATGATTTTGATGACAAAAAAATGGAGAAGCAATCCTTCATTTAATATTATATATATTAGGTAGAGAATAGAATATTTCCATGCGTTATAACGGGAGAAAGAATATCCATACAGGACGACACCCTTCTAGTAAAAGAATACATCATGCAAGGCTCGAGGATCGGGCTATAGGAATACGGCAGACATACATGAAATTTTGAACATATGAGAATGAGATAATTATTTTTGAAAGACCAATCAAAAAATAATAAAAGGTCTAGTTTTCTAAGAATATTCACGCTTGAAGTCATTTTTAGTCTAAAGTTATTTCTAAGCTACCTGTTCTAACTCCTAACCGTATGCCTAACAAAGTGACACGGAAAATTAACGTTAGAATGACATACCAATGACCGCGACAAGGTTATGGCGAAATTTCCAACACGCGGTTCACGTCTACACGTGGCACGGATCATGTGACACAACCAACAAAACAATAGGAAATTGAACAATGTCTAGGAGATTGGCGACATCTAGGTGAATATATGGGTGCTAAAAAACATCATTAAGCACGACGTGGGATTGCCTTAGTCGATGTAACTTAACAACATAATTTATCCTTTAAGATGCATTGTTCACGATTTTCTTCATTTAAATAGATTTTTCTTGTCGATGCAATCCTGGTGGCGTGTGGATTCGACCGAGGAAGCTCTTATGTGTTGCGGATGATAACAATGGCTAGATGCTTCGAGATGACGACATCGGCATCAGGTTGCTGTGGCGGCTGAGGGCAATGGTTGTATGCCTTGGAAAGAAGTATAGGAACACGGCAAAAACATGGTTATTGTTGTATTGTATTTTAAAAAAAGTTAGTATGACCTATTCTTGTTCATGTATTACATGACAAATAATTATAGCCATATATTGTATACTATAGTAGAGCTTTGCAACATACCAGCAAGCTTCCAAAAGAAATGATCGATTGATCACAAGTCAAGGCCCTAGTGAAGAGGTACACTCGGACAACTGTTGAGCCGTTTGGCCGAGTCTTCGTCCATGGTCACCTTTCTTCCTATTCGACGCGTAGGTCGCTGTCTAGCAACCTAGCTATCGCGTATCTCTGGTCTACCTCTTCACATTATGGGCCAGTCCAGTCTAGTTTTTTCCCACCAGGTTTTGGAAGGTTCTAGAGAGCTTCCATAAACTATTTTTTCCTTATTTTTCTTTGCTATTTCTTTGATTTTTAATACTTTTCATATTTTAGTTTTTCCCCTTTCCCCCTTTTTTATCTTCATATTAATATTTTTCCTTTTCGAAGATTATATTTTTATTTTCTTTTTATATTTTCTTTTAAATTTTGCAAACATATTTTCCAATTCAAGAACTATTTAAGATCATAAACATTTTTGAAAATCATGAACATATTTTAAAATCTTGTATATTTTTTATGAAACAATGAACATTTTCAAATTTGCGATTTTTTTCTAGTTACTTTGAACATTGTTTTTGAAACTTTTGAACGTTTTTAAGAATCACTGAACATTTTTTGAATCGTTGAAGAATCTTGGAATGGAGCAAAAAGAAAATAGCTGGTGATTTTTCAAATCGATTAACATTTTTTGTTTGAGGAATTTTTAAATGCATGACCTTTTTTAATTCATGATAAAAAATGTTAACATTGTTTGAAAAATTGTTGAACATGTTTTGAATTCTTGATTTTTTTTCGAACTCTTGGATATTTTCCAATATCATGGAAGTTATTTTTAAATGACATTTTTTTATTAATTGTAAAAAATTCCAAAATTCTTATTTTGTTTTAAAAATTCGTTTTTTCTAAAGTATTTTAAAGAAGAAAAACAAAAATGGAAAATGATTCAAGAAAAAAAAAGAAAAAATAGGGGCTACCCCTCCCCGCTCATGGGCTCTAATAGGCCGCGCGGGTGGGTGGAATCAATAGCTTGTAGTTTCGTTGGGATAAACAAAGTTGTCCTAGAGCAGGTGGTCTGTTACCTGTAGACAAACTTTTTTTTCGATTCAACGGACCAAAACTGAGGTAGGACGTACGAGAAAGATTAATTTGACGAAAAAGTATGGAGAAACAATCCTCCCTTTAATATTATTAGGTAGAGATAGAGATTTGTCTTTTGTTCGTTCTCTTTTCCTTTTTGTTTTTGTTTTTTCTTCTTTCCATGGCCCTAACAATTATTTTTGCAGATACATGAACTATTGTTTTTCAATTGAACTTCAAAAAGATGAACTGTCTTTTAAAATCCATGAACTTTTTTTGGATTTAGATGATCTTTTTTCAAATCAGATGAACTTTTTTTCAATTTTGATGAACTTTTTTCAAAATTGATGAACTTTTATTTAAAAGAGTTGAATTATTTTTCAACGATTAACTATATGTGATGACCATTTGGGACACCTAGGTGCTTGGGCTCCTTTGCTACAAACCATCGGATTAAGCTGAGATGTGTGTACTTTTTCATTTTTGATGAACTTTTATTTAAAAGAGTTGAATTATTTTTCAACGATTAACTATATGTGATGACCATTTGGGACACCTAGGTGCTTGGGCTCCTTTGCTACAAACCATCGGATTAAGCTGAGATGTGTGTACTTGTACTAGTACTGAAATGTTTCATTAGGAAATAATTATTGCTAATTGCTTGATATGAAAACTTAATGCCCACATTTAAAATGGAAAGAGAAAATGAGCAATTAATGATCACATGCATGGTATGTGGACTTTTCTATAGAGAACAAGAACTCATATTTTATTGATGCAGTGTACTTTCTTGGAGAAACGTATGTTACATGGCAACATATTCATGTTATATTTTGGGAGAAAATAATTTGTGCTTATAATATCTTAGGTATATATGTATACACAAAAAAGTATCTCATTATTAGGTATGTCCCCGTTAAAAGTATATATATTTTTTATATGTCTTCAGGACATATAGATGTATTAAGAAATGAGCTTGTGCATACAATATATTAGGTATATGTAGATACCCTATATCTTAGATATATGTAAATTATATAATTTTTGGGTATATGTCCAGTAAAATTTACAGGTATGTCTCGAAATAATATATGTGTATCAAAAAAAGGGTATGTGGGTATGATATCTTAGGTCCACGTACACACGGGACAAATCATGTGTGGGTATATTGAAAAAAAAATCATCTGTGGGTATCAGCATGCATCAGATTTTCCTAAATGTAAAATAATAAACAGTATAACATTTTACATTATTTGGTAACCTTAATTTTTACAGAAATAATAGGCATTAAAAATGTGACCCGACCTTTTTTCTAAAATACTAAATACCAAAGTAAAACTTTGGGAAATGCAAAAACGTCCTAAGTATTCATGCAAACCTTTTGGACAAGATTTCGTATTACTTGGTTTGTATAACATACCTTATAAAAATCATAGTGTACATACATACCCTCTTTATTTGGAAAGAAATCTTTGCTAGGAAACAATAGTATATTTGTTTTCTTGGCAAGCAATCAATGTCCGTTCATGGTCATAGTGCATGCAAACAAAATTTGGAAAGTCCTTTTGTCATGAATTATACATCATGCACTATGAATATGAGTTGCCATATAGTGGGCTTAGGTGCCCAGGCACCTAAGTGCCCCAAACAATTTACCTGTATATATAGGACTGTATTTTTCTATATAGGACAAATGTTTCGTACGATCTGATGTAGTTACTCCCATTTTTGTTTCGTATGTTTCAGATAGTATCTATCATATCGAAGTATATGCACGCGTGTAGTATATAACAATGTTTAGGTAGTATATATACTACTTTTTAGGTAGTATGTATCATCTTTTGAGCATACTCTATTTTACGTACAAGTATGTATTAATTTCATAAATTTAATAAAAACTATGGGCACCCTTATAAATTTTTTAGATAACTCATTTTGGACTATGTTAGATATAGTATATGAACATACTAAAAATGACAGAGTAGAATATATATTAGCATACGGTAGTATATGAGACATTGGTGTAACTACACCCGGTCGTAGGATGAAAAAATACATCCTATCACCTAGGGGAGTTACCCTACATGTTTAATATACTACCATGTGCTAGTATATATACTATTTTATTATTGTAAGTATGTTGACACTATATAAGATACTTCAAAGCGAGTTACATGAAAAAATTACAAGTTGGACCATGGGTTTTATTATATTTCTGAAATATGTATATATTTGTATGTAAAAGGGAGCATACTCAAAATACGAGACATACTATCAAAAAAGTATTATATATACAACCTAAACATTCTTATATAATATATACTACACGCACATACTCTCCGATTTGATAGATACTACATACGGCATATAAAACTGAAGTGGTGGGAATCGCTCTCCAATGTCCAAAAGTTACCAGTCGTCCGGTGGCTCACGAAAGACCGGACATCCGAAGTGGGCAGGACTTCCGACGATTTGGCTCGGATGCGGGGACGCCGGATTTCTGGGGGGAGATTGGACGTCCGGTGGCATGATCCTCTGGAAGGCGTCGGTCTTCTATCAATTTGGTGCTGGATCGGAAGCACCGGATTTCCCGAGTGGAGCGGGCGGTATGTCGTTGGGACGTGTTAGACGTTCCGACATTGCCGATTGTTCTGCCGTTGTAGAGTTCAGCTTGGCCTTCGGGCTGGCTAATTCATAGGGCCCCGGACGTCCTGTAAGGACCGGTCGTTCGGTGGTTGTAGCATGCCGAGAACTCCTCCTTGAGCTTTTTGTGCTTGGCTTCCTCGTCGTCTTGTCCATTATTCGTAGTTGTCCTATGGACTTCCTCTGAGTACCAAATCACGCATGGTGTTCCCGCTTCAGATAGTAGCCATGTCTCACATGAGGAAAGTGTATGTTCTAAGAGGAGCAAGTTCACCTTAGTTTCGATAGCCCTTGCACTATCTCTAGTCATTGGTCCACTTGGTGTCTTGGAAGGCGAAGCTACGTCCATGGGGATGACCACAGGATGCTCTGCATCATCTCCCCCTGGGAAAGACCCGTCCTCGGATCGACATCCTCATCACCATGGTAGGGATAAAGGTCCTTGACGTTGAAAATGTCGCTCATATTGTACTTGTCGGATGGAATGTAGATCCTATAAGCATTGTTGTTGTAGCGTGCCAACACCTTGAAAGGTCGATCAGCACAAGGAAAGAGCTTAGACTTGCACTCGTTGGGGAATCGCTCCTTGCGTAGGTGCAACCACACAAGGTCACCGGTGCTGAACACCATGGGATGCTTGTTCGTGTTTATCTTGGTGGCGAGGCGTTCCACTTCTTGCTCGATCGTGCGCCTTGTATCTTCATGCATCTTCTTGATGTAGCTAGCCCTTGCATTTGCGTCCATGTTCATTTGCTCTTGAAGTGGTAGTGGGAGGATGTCCAATGGGGACAAAGGGTTGAAGCCGTAGACCATCTTGAAGGGAGACTTGTCGGTAGTGGAGTGGCGTGCGCGATTGTAGGCGTACTCGGCGATGGGCAAACATTCTTCCCATTCCTAGATGTTCTTCTTGATCAACACGCGGAGTAGCATATATAGAGTCCGGTTGGTGACCTCCATTTGTTCGTCGGTTCGTGGGGGATAAGCCGAAGAGAAGAGTAGCTTGATTTCAAGCCTGGCGCAATGTGTCTTCCAAAAATATTTTAGGAACTTGACGTCTCTCCAACACAATGGTATTGGGAACTCCATGTATCCTCAAGATTTCCCTACAAAAGATATTTGCAACATCTGAAGCATCGTCTATCTTGTGTCATGGAATAAAATGAGCCATTTTGGAGAAACGGTCCATAACAACAAATATGGAATATTTTCCATTCTTTGTTCTAGGCAAACCAAGCACAAAGTCCATGCTTATATCTTCCCAATGAGCAAATGGTATTGGAAGAGGCATGTATAAACCATGGGATTGAGCTTTAGACTTAGCTTTGCGACATGCTGAGCAACGGTTGGTGTGCCACATCACGAAACATATCGGGCGAAAAGTACTTGTTGGAGAATGAATAGTGTGGTAAATATCATGTCGCGTCCGAAGTGACCCATGAGTCGTCCATCGTGAGCCTCTTGCAAAAGTAGTGAACGCAAAGAAGACTCAGGAATACAAAGTTTGTTAGCATGCATAAGATAGCCAAGTTTTAATTATTAGCTTGTCATTTAGTATTAAGTATCATGCTCATACAAGTCTTTTATATGATCAAAACCAATGACATTCAATTAAAGTTGAGTGATTAGGATGCATTTACGGGGAAGAGCATCTGCTGAAACATTTTCTTTACATTTGATGTACTTAATGACACAAGGAAAGGATTCAATGAATCCACTCCATTTGGCATGATATATATTCAACTTTGTTTGACCTTTAAGGTAATTGAGAGTTTCATGATCGGTAGTAATAACAAATTCACGTGGTCTAAGGCAATGCTCCCAAATATGTAAAACTCTCACCAAAGCATATAATTCCTTATCATATATAGGATATTTAAGTTGAGCATCGAAAAGTTTCTCACTAAAATACGCAATTCGACACTTCTCTTGCATTAAGATACCACCAATGCCATTACCACTAGCGACACAATGCACTTCAAAAGTTTTATAAAAATGGGTAATGTGAACATGGTGCATGCGTAAGTGATACGTCCATTTTGCATCATGATTTCTTACTGTTATTTATAATGTTTTTATGCATAATAATGTTTTGGGGAGTAATTCTAATACCTTTTCTCTCATAATTTGCAAGTTTTGCACAAAGAGGGAGAATACCAGCAGCTGGAATTCTAGACCTGAAAAGGCATATACGAGATACTTATTCTGCACATCTTCAAATGAGCTGAAACTTTACGGAGATTTTTTTGGAATATATAACGAATATTGGAGCAAATAACTACCGGAGTGGGTCCACCTAGTGAGCACGATACACCAGGGCACGCCAGGCCCCCAAGCACGCCCTCGTGGGTGGTGCTCACCCACGCCCACCTCCAGAGCCCATCTTATGGTATATATTGTGGCTTGACCTAGAAAAATCAAGAGAGGACTTTCGGCACGGAGCGCCACCGTCTCGAGGCAGAACTTGGGCAGGAGCACTTTTGCCCTCCGGCGAAGTGATTCCGCCGGAGGAACTTCCCTCCGGAAGGGGAAATCGAAGCCATCGTCATCACCAACAACTCTCTCATCTTTGCGAGACCATTCTTCACCAACATATTCAATAGCACCATCTCCTCTCAAACCCTAGTTCATCTCTTGTGTTCAAACTTTGTACCGGAACCTCAGTTACCTGTGGGTGACTAGTAGTTATGATTACCTTGTGTAGTTGATTGCTATATGGTTTATTTGGTGGAAGATTATATGTCCAGTTCCATTATGCTATTCAATACCCCTATGGTCTTGAGCATGAATATTATTTGTGAGTAATTAACTTTGTTCTTGAGGTCATGGGAGAAGTCATGTTGCAAGTAATCATGTGAATTTGATACGTGTTCAATATTTTGATGATATGTATGTTGTGATTCCCTTAGTGGTGTCATATGAACGTCGACTACATGACACTTCACCATCCTTGGGCCTAAGGGAATGCATTGAGGAGTAGTTATTAGATGACGGGTTGCTAGAGTGACATAAGGTTAAACCCTAGTTTATGCGCTACTTCGTAAGGGGATGATTTGGATCCACATGTGTAATGCTATGATTAGATGTTATCTTAATACTTCTCTCGTAGTTGCGGATGCTTGCGAGGGGGTTAATATTAAGTGGGAAGTTTTTCAAGTAAGAACATCACCCAAGCACCGGTCCACCCACATATCAAATTATCAAAGTAGCGAACACAAATCAAACCAACATGATGAAAGTGACTGGTTGAAATTCCCGTGTACCCTCAAGAACACTTTTCTTATTATAAGAGATCATTTTGGCATGTCCTTTGCCTCAAAAGGATTGGGAAACCTTGCTACACCTTATTTACCGTTACCATTACTTGCTCGTTACAAATTGCCTTGTTATCAAACTACTTGCTACTTACAATTTCAGTGCTTACAGAAATTACCTTGCTGAAAACCGCTTATCATTTCCTTCCGCTTCTCGTTGGGTTTGACACTCTTACTTATCGAAAGGACTATGATTGATCCCCTATACTTGTGGGTCATCAAGACTCTTTTAGGCGCCGTTGCCGGCGAGTGAAGCGCTCTTGGTAAGTGGAAATCGGTAAGGAAAAATTTATACTATGTGCTCAAATTTATTGTCACTTGTTACTATGGAGAACAATCCTTTGAGGGGTTTGTTCGGGGTATCTTCACCTTGACCGGAACCACAATTAGTTGCCCCTCAACTTACAACACCCACTGAAAATATTGGTTACGAAATTCCTTCGGGTATGTTAGAACAAGTGTTAGCTAATCTTTATGCAGGAGACGGAACTGAGCATCTCGATATGCACCTAATACATGTGGATAAATTTTTTGGATTGTTTAAGCTTGCAGGTTTATCCGGAGATGAAGTCAAGAATAAGTTTTTCCCTTTATCTTTGAAGGGAAAATCATTGACATGGTATAGGCTATGTTGATGATATTGGATCATGGAACTGGAATCGATTGAAATTGGGATTCCACCAAAAGTTTTATCCTGTGCATCTAGTTCATCGTGATCAGAATTATATATATATATATAATTTTTGGCCTCGTGAAGGATAAAGAAAAGCTCTAGCTTGGAGGAGGCTTAAATAAATGTTATATTCATGCACCAATTATGACCTCTCGAGAGAAATTATTATTCAAAAAATTTATGCTCGGCTTTCTCATAATGATCGATCCATGCTTGATACTTCTTGTACTGGTTCTTTTATGAAGAAGACTATTGAATTCAGGTGGGATCTCTTGGAATGAATTAAACACAACTCTGAAGATTGGAAACTCGACGAAGGTAATGAGTCAGGTATTAAGTTTGAATTTAATTGTGTTAAATCTTTTATGAATACCGATGATTTTCACAAGTTTAGCACTAAATATGGACTTCACTCTGAGATAGTAGTATTTTTTTTGAATCATTTGCTGCTCATGTTGATCTCCCTAAGGATAAGTTGTTTAAATAGCATCCCCCTATTAAAAAAGAAATCAAAGAACCGGTTATAGCTAAAGAAGAAACTATCATTTACAATGTTGATCCAGTTGTGCCTACTGCTTACATTGAAAAAACACCTTTCCCCATTAGGATAAAGGAACATGCCAAGGCATCAACTATGGTTCACAAGAGTAATGTTAAAGCACTTAAGCCCTCTGAACAAATTAAAGTAGAATGTAGTGTTTTTATGGTTAAAGACCTCTTGGTAGAAAATATTGATGGGCATGTTATTTACTTCTATGATGAAGCGGCTAGAATTGCTAAACCAATGAAAAAAGATAAACATAGACCCGTAGTTGGCATGCTTGTTCACTCAGTTAAAATAGGAGATCACTGTCATGGCTTATGTGATTTGGGTGCTAGTGTGAGTGATATTCCTTTTACTTTATACCAATAAATTACAAATGACATAGCACATACTGAAATAGAAGACACTGATGTTACTATTAAACTTGCTAATAGAGACACCATCACACCACTTGGGATTGTTAGAGATGTTGAAGTCTTGTGTGGGAAAATAAAATATCCTACAGTTTTTCCAGTTCTTGGTTCCCCACAAGATGAATTTTGTCCCATTATCTTTGGTAGACCTTTCTTGAATACTGTTAATGTTATGATAGATTTTCAAAAAGAAAACCGTCAGTGTTATGTTTGGTAATGTGTCTCATGAGTTTAATTTTCCAAGTTTAGTAGACAACCTCGTGACCGTGATAAAGAATTACCTAGTAAGGATGAAAAAATTGGTCTTGTTTCTATTGTCGTTCCTCCTACCGATCCACTAGAATAATATTTGCTAGACCATGAAAATGATATGCACTTTCGTGAAAGAAATGAAATAGATAAAATTTTCTTTGAACAACAACCTCTACAAAAACAAAATTTGCCTATTGAAACTCTGGGAGGTCCTCCTCCACCTAAAGGTGATCCTGTGTTTGAATTGAAACAATTGTGTGACACTCTCAAGTATGCGTATCTTGATGAGAAAAAGATATATCCTGTTATTATTAGTACTAACCTTTAAGAACATGAAGAATAAAGATTATTAAAAATTCGGAGGAAGCACCAGGCTTCTATTGGATATACTCTTGATGATCTTAAGGGCATTAGTCCCACTCTATGTCAGCACAAGATCAATATGGAACCTGATGCTAAATCCATTATTGATCACCAACGACGGTTGAATCCTAAGATGAAAGAAGTGGTAAGAACTGAAATATTAAAGCTTCTGGAAGCAGGTATAATCTATCCCATAGCTGATAGTAGATGGGTAAGTCCCGTTCATTGTGTCCCTAAGAAAGGAGGTCTTACTGTTGTTCCTAATGATAAAAATGAACTTATTCCACAGAGAATTGTCATCGGCTATAGGATGGTAATTGATTTTAGAATATTAAATAAAGCCACTAGAAAAGATCATTACCCTCTGCCTTTCATTGATCAAATTCTAGAAAGATTATTTAAGCAAACACACTTTTGTTTCCTGGATGGATATTCTGGTTTCTCTCAAATACATGTGTCACAATCTGATCAAGAGGAAATCACCTTTACTTGTCCTTTTGGAACCTATGCTTATAGACGTATGCCTTTTGGTTTATGCAGTGCACCTTCTACCTTTCAAAGATATATGACTGCTATATTCTCTGCTTTTTGTGAAAAGATTGTGGAGGTTTTCATAGGTGATTTTCCTATTTATGGAACTTCTTTTGATGGTTGCTTAAGCAACCTCAATCGAGTTTTGCATAGATGTGGACAAACTAATATTGTCTTGAATTGGGAGAAGTGCCACTTTATGGTTAATGAAGGTATTGTCTCGGGGCATAAAATCTCCGAACGAGGCATTGAGGTGGATCAAGCTAAATTTTATGCAATTGAGAAAATGTCATGTCCTAAAGATATTAAAGGTATTCGAAGTTTCCTTGGTCATGTTGGTTTCTATAGGAGGTTTATTGAATACTTCTCAAAAAAATCTAGGCCTGTTGGGGATATAACCCCGCGGTGAGACCCGCCCCAGAGGCTCCGGGTCACACCTGGCGGCTCATACACCAGCCCAAGGATGGGCCTTGAAGACTCAAGCCCAAGACGTTGGGCGGTTTGCCAAGATGGGAAAAGACGTGGCCCGGATGGAGAAGGTATGAAGATCCGGGCAGGTGAGCCACCCAGAGACAGCTTGCTCAGGAAGGCCAGACAATGTAGAGATAGACTCGGACACGTTGTGAGAGTCGGTTACGACTTGTATGACCCGTGGTCTTGACCTCCTATATAAAGGCGAGACCCGGGGCGACGTAGACAGAGACTAACTAACCGAGAGCTAGGTCAAGCAATTCCGCTCCCTTGTAATCAAGATTCCAAGCAATACAAGCACAAGCAGGACATAGGCTTTTACCTCTACTTGAGGGGCCAAACCTGGGTAAACCTGTGTCCTTCGTCCCGATCAACCCCTTTGAGTCCATCACCTTAGCGATGGCCTCGAATCTAAGTCCTCGGACATCCGCCGTGTCAAAACCACGACAGTTGGCGCCCACCGTGGGGCTAGCGCTCGGTGGTGTTGAATTCTCAAAGGGCTCTCTCCCAGGGTTCGAGGGATACGTGGTCGGAAGGATGAGCAAAAGTCGTCGCAGCCGGTTCTACATCGACGACGCTGACTGGGGTCCTGAGGCCGACTCTGTCGAATATGGGTTCTGGGTTCCCTTTGGCGGAATCCACGTCTTCATCAGCAAGGTTGACGGATCTACGCCCGGGTCGGACGTCTGCACCAACATCATCGAGCCGGCTCGGCGCGCGCAACCCGCCCAACACGTGCGACCCGCCCGTGCTAACCCAGGCCGGAAGCATGTCTTCGTGGGCTTCACTCAAGGGATGGATCTTGAGGCCTCTATGTCGCAGGAGACTCTCATCTATTCAGAGGACGGGTCTTCAAGTGGAGAGGCGGAATCAATCTACCCGCTTCACAACGGCTGGCTCGGGGGCTACGACGAGCTTTACCGCGAGTCGAAGCGTTCTGAGCCGGTGGATCATAGGCTGCCGATTCATGCGGCCGTGTTCATGGCAGGGTCAACGCCGGGCACGAGCAGCACAGCCGCCGGAGCCGCAAAGACGGGGGCTGACCCGCCACCGCCGGCTCAGGTTCTTCTAGATCTGATGAACGAGCTCGCAACCCTGATGGCGACTGAAGTCACACCGGATAATCAAACGGCCCGGAATTTGGAGATCACAAGGCTTAAGGACCGAATGGCGGAGGTCCAACAGGAGATTGGCAAGTTAAAGGCTCATATGGATGCGGAGGCAGAGCGCCTTAGGACAGATGCTTTCCGCCTTGAGCTAGAGCAACAGTCGGCAGCTGCGGTGCAGCGGATGAGGCATCCGTCCCGCTTACCAGAACAATATGAGGCCGGGAATCGTTTTAACTCGCCAGGAACGGGACGGACAGCGGACGTGCCTGGGAGTCGGCCAGCGGCTCGACAACAGCTTAACCTGCCCCGACGAAACCAGGCCTCACCAGCGGCTTTTCTAACATCGGCGGGTCACTACTCAAACCCGGCAGTGAACATGGTGGCCGCAGCAACCCGGCTTGAAACAATCCCTATTCCAAATGAGGCGCCCTTTGCAGAAGAGGTGCAGAACGCCCTTGGATACCTTCAAACGGTGATGGCCCAGCAAAAGAAGTATACTTACAGCCGGAGCCGCGTGCATTCAACCACCCTCCCCAGCCATAGCTACAGCCGGCGCTATGAGTCGCCGGTGGGTTCTAGTAGTGGTAGACACCAGGAGCTACTGCGAGATGATCAGACAGCTCTGGAGGCACAAGCGCTAGCAGACTGAGCGAGAGTACATCAAGAGGCAGCGGCTCTGGCAGCGGCGGCTCATCAAGAGCTCACGCATTCCATCTTAGTTGGAGCGGGAGTAGCCACTAGGGCCGTGGGAGTCCCGTGCTTGGTGTCGGCTCTACGGAACGAGCGTCTGCCGAAGGATTTAAAGGCCCTCGTAAGGTCCCGAATTACACTGCAGACTTGCCCCTAGAGGCCTGGATTGAAAGTTATGAGCTGGCTATAGAAATGTTGGATGTCAGTGACGTGGTCTCGCCAAATACTTTATCATGATGTTGGAAGGTCCGGCTCGCACTGGTTGAAGGGTTTGCCACCCAATACCGTCAACTCATGGGCTGAGCTGAAAGCAAGGTTCATCAAAAAAATTCAAGGAACTTGCAAGCAGCCTATGAAGATTGTGCATCTGGATCACTGTGTTCAACAGGAGAATGAGTCGGCTCATCATTGGGTCCGGCGGGTGTCGACTATCATCCACTCGTCTGAACAGATCACGGTAGCTCAAGCGATGCTGATCCTGGAGAAGAACTGTCATTTCGTCCCTTTGAAGCAGAAGCTCGGCCGGCTCAAACACACATGTCAGGACATGGGAGAACTCATGGTGGTCTCACAAAGTATGCCGACTCTGATAACACAAAGGATCCGGGCTTTGATGAGGAGAAAACTGGTCAGGGTAAAAAGAATAACCATGGCAAGGGTGCAACAGGCAACAGTAACCAAAGCAAGAGGAAGAATCCGGATGGCGGGTCAGAATTGGTGGCCAACGCCAGCACCGGCCACAATCGACCTAAGGGCAATGGGAAGTTTAGTCCACCTTTTAACAAGGGTAAAAGTCCTTTCAACTTAGAGGAGATGCTCATCAAACCTTGCCCGGAGCATGGCCGGCTCGACAGACCGGCGGGTCACACGTGGGACAATTTCCACATCATGCAGAAGTTCAAGGACCACATCATGCGACAACATAACAACGATGGTGGTGGCCCGCCCAGCGGATCAGGACCAGGCGGGTTAGGAGACAGGTTTGGGTCTGGCAGCTTAGGTTCCGGTCATCATGGCCAGGGCAATCAAGGAGGACATCATCATCACTCTGGTGGCCATCATCAGCAACAGAATAATCAGTCTGGATATCAGAGTAATCCAAAGCAGCTCAGTTCAGGCCAGTATCATGTTTTTACAACTAGCCTTAACAAGCAGGATCAGAAAGTGCACAAACGGGCTGTTAATGCGATTGCATCGGCTCTACCGCGATACTTGAAGTGGTCTGAGTATGACATCACGTGGAGCCGGGAGGATCACCCGTCGCCTGTAGATGCCCCGGGGCGGCTAGCCCTTGTGGTCGCCCCCCAAGTGGGAGGATATATGTTGAATAAGGTACTTATGGATGGTGGCAGTAGCGTCAATATCCTGTACTATGACACTTTTCGGCGGATGAAGCTGCTTGATAAAGACCTTAAGCCCTCCTCGATAGTCTTTCATGGTGTGGTGCCTGGCAAGTCAGCTTACCCCGTGGATAGGATCTCCTTGGAAGTTGCCTTTGGTGATGAGTACAACTACAGGGTAGAGTCCTTGTGGTTTGAAGTAGTCAAAATCAAGAGCCCCTATCATGCCTAGTTTGGGCGACCGGCTTACGCCAAGTTCATGGCTAGGCCCTGCTATGTCTATTTGCAGCTCAAGATGCCCGGGTTAAAAGGAACGATTACTTTTCATGGTGATCAGAATACGGCTATTGAGTGTGAGGAAGGAGACGTGGCTTACGCGGAATCAAGTTGTGCTGAGGCAGAGCTCAAGTTTTATAAGGAAAATGTTGACCCGGAGGACATGACTCCGCTGAAAAAGCCTACCACAGAGGTTGAGCCACCCCTGAAATTTTTGGCGGATGATACCAAGTTGGTGGATTTCACTCCGGGCGACTCATCTCAATAGTTCACTATTGAGGCCAATATGGATCCCAAATAGGAAAGCACGCTCATCGAATTCATCCGTGAGAATCGGGACATCTTCGCATGGAAACCTTCTGACATGCTGGGTGTACCGAGAGAGTTCGATGAGCACCACCTTAATGTGGATCCTAAGTTTAAACCTATCAAGCAATTTCTACGGCGGTTCAACAAGGAGAGACGCAAGGTCATCGGGGAAGAGGTCGCCCGGCTCTTGGCAGTGGGTTTCATTGTTGAGGTCATTCACTCGGAGTGGCTTGCTAACCCAATGCTCGTGCTCAAGAAGAACGGCACATGGCGTATGTGCATAGATTACATGGATCTTAACAAAGCTTGTCCGGCTGATCCCTTTGCTCTTCCTCGCATGGATCAGATCATCGATGCTACGGTGGGTTGTGAGAGTTTATGTTTCCTGGATGCGTATTCTGGATATCATCAGATCAAGATGGCAGTCAAGGACCAAGAGAAGATGACTTTCATCACGCCTTTTGGTGCCTTCTGCTACGTGTCTATGCATTTCGGGCTCAAGAGTGCCCAGGTGACTTACCAACGCTGTGTGCAGAATTGTCTTCATAGCCAAATTGGGCGTAACGTTCACGCATATGTGGATGACATTGTGATCAAGTCAAGGAAGAAGGAGACTCTACTTGACGACCTGAAGGAGACCTTCGACAATCCGCGGGTCTATAAGATGATGCTTAACCTGACGAAGTGTGTCTTTGGTGTTCCGGCAGGCAAGCTCCTAGGATTTCTGGTTTCTGAGCGTGGCATCGAAGCTAACCCGGATAAGGTCAAGGCTATCACCTTCTTGGCTGAGCCGGCATGCATCAATGATGTTCAACGCCTGGCAGGGCGGATTGCCGCGTTGAGCCGGTTTATAAGCCGCCTTGGTGAGAAAACCATCCCCTGATATCAAATGATGAAAAACACAGACAATTTTGTCTGGAGTACGGCGGCGGGTGAAGCGTTTGAGGTGCTCAAGAAGCAACTTACTAAGCCACCGGTCTTAGCCGCTCCAACTGAGAAAGAACCCTTGCTCTTGTACGTGGCGACTAACAACAGGGATGTCAGCGCTGCAATCATGGTCGAGCGCAAGAAGGCAGGGAAGGAATATCCGGTTCAGAGGCCGGTTTATTATATCAGTGAGGTCCTAACAGAGTCCAAGCAGAGGTATCCACATTGGCAGAAGCTAGTATATGGGGTGTTCATGGCCAACCGCAAGCTGAAGCACTATTTCTTAGGACACCAGATCACCGTGGTCAGCTCTACCCCATTGGGAGACATAATTCAAAACAGAGAAGCCACTGGAAGGATTGCTAAGTGGGCATTGGATCTGGGACCTCTCAATCTGAAATACGTACCTCATACGGCTGTCAAGTCTCAAGCCCTTGTGGATTTCGTAAACGACTGGTTAGAGTCTCAGGCGCCCGAAGAAAAGCCGGATAACACATACTGTACAATACACTTTGATGGGTCCAGGCAGCTGGAAGGATCAGGGGCAGGAGTTGTCTTAACCTCCCCCAAGGGTGATAAGTTTTGTTATGTGCTACGACTGATGTTCCCTTGTACTAACAATGCAGCTGAGTACGAAGCCCAGCTTCATGGCCTCAGGGTGGCTAAGGAGATGAACTTAAGCCGGTTAGGTGCTTCAGCAACTTAGATCTTGTGGCTCAGCAAGTTTCAGGCACCTGGGACTCCAAGGATCCATGAATGGCGGCTTATCGTCAGGCGGTGGATATCATCGCTGGTCACTTCAAGGGTTATCAGGTGGATCATATTGATTGTCACAGGAACGAGGCGGCTGACGCCCTATCAAGGTTAGGCTCTCAACGAAAGCTGGTGCCGTCTAACGTCTTTTTGGATGTTTTACACCACCCGTCAGTTAAGTTGCCTTTAGAGGAAGACTTAGCCATTCCTGACCCGAAGGGACAGCTAGTGGCGGCTCTGCATGCTATTCCAGATTGGACTATACCTTACTTGGCGTACTTGGCTCGTGGCGAGTTACCTGATGATGAAAATCTGGCCAGACAGATCACCAGACGGTCTAAGTCCATGATGATAGTCAATGGCGAGTTACATAAGTGCAGCGTCACCGACGTGTTTCAGCATTGTGTCTCACCAAAGGAGGGTAAGGAAATCTTGAATGAAATTCATGCTGGCGATTGTGCACATCACACCGGCTCAAAATCTCTGGTGGCCAAGGCTTTTAGGCACGATTTCTTCTGGTTGACGGCTCACAAGGATGTAGAGGATCTGGTCCGCAAGTGCGACGGTTGTCAAAAGTTTGGCCGGCGTGCTCATGTTCCGGATCAAGAATTGCGCATGATTCCAATCACTTGGCCGTTTGCAGTATGGGGGCTAGATATGGTCGGGCCTTTCAAGAGATCCAAGGACAAAAAGACACATCTCTTGGTGGCGGTTGATAAGTTTACCAAATGGGTAGAGGTTGAGCCGGTTAGCAAGTGTGATGCGGCTACGACGGTTCAGTTTATTAAAAAGCTAATCTACCATTTTGGTTACCCTCATAGTATCATCACGGACAATGGCACGAACCTGTCCAAGGGGGCTATGAAAACATTCTGCAACATTGAGCACATCCGGCTTGATGTTTCTGCGGTTGCTCATCCACAGTCCAACGGTCAGGCGGAGCGTGCTAACCAAGAAATCCTAAGAGGTATCAAGCCCCGGCTTATGGTTCCTTTATAGCGAACGCCGGTTTGTTGGGTGGAGGAGTTGCTGTCCGTCTTATGGAGCATCAGGACTACCCCCAACAGATCAACGGGTTATACACCTTTCTTCATGGTTTACGGTGCAGAGGCCGTGTTACCAAGTGACATCCGTCATGACTCACCACGAGTGGCGGCTTACGTTGAGACGGACAATGAGACGACACGTCAAGACGCGTTGGATGCCCTAGAGGAGAAACGTGATCTGGCGGCGGCTCGTTCGGCGATTTATCAGCAAGACCTGCACCGCTATCATAGCCGAAGAGTCAAGACCCGGACGTTTCAAGAAGGCAACTTAGTGTTGCGAGTGATCCAAGACCAGAGAAATATGCATAAGTTGTCTCCTCCATGGGAAGGACCTTTCGTGGTCAGCAGAAATCTCAACAATGGGTCATATTACCTCATTGACATCCGAGACGATTCAGATACCTCGGGGCAGGAGACCCGCCGTCCGTGGAACATAGCGCATCTATGGCCCTACTATACGTAAGTTGTTGAGACTTGACATTGTACACTATCATTGTACATATCATATTTATATATGAATAAAAGTTGGCATCCCTGCAAGCCAGGGCCTCTACCGTTTCGCATATCTCAATCTATGCAAACACATGATCGTCCAGGGGGCTTCCCACCCTCCGGGTGTAGCTTATCAAACCCTATCGGTCGGCTCTCAAGCCAAAAAGTTGACTCCATCAACATGATCGTCCAAGGGGCTTCCCACCCATCGAGTGTAGCTTATCAAACCCGATCGGTCGGCTCTTAAGCCAAATAGTTGATTCTGTCAACAAAGGTCACTTGGGGGCTTCCCACCCATCGGGTGTAGCTTACACACCTTCTTGATCGGCTCTTAAGCCAAACAGGGATAAACCTGCCTGTAAGCTGATGCTACTCTGCTAGGTGACCTGCCGAACTCTTACCAGTTAATCTCGCCTAGAGACCCTGAGCCGGTTCAAAGCAATTGACGGCCAATCTCCATAGAGACCCTGTACTCGTCAAGGTTAAAACGGCGGCTCTTGTCACGTGAGGGCTGGCTTACGGAAAGCTAGGATAAACTCTCCCACTTACTACCGACTCTCCTCTATGTGGCCCATTCATACTCTTAGACAGTTAATCCTTGAGGACCCTGTACTGTTTAAGGTTAAAACGACGGATTTGTGTCACGTGAGAGGAAGTTTTTGGGCTATCAGGGTACTCATGCCCTACCGTGCCTCTTCTGGGTCGTCACACTTCCTTTTAGTTAATCTCGTTTAGAGACCCTGAGCCGGTTCAAAAACTTAACGACCAATCTCCACAGAGACCCTGTACTGTTAAGGAGTTTTAAGTGGCGAGTCAACCCAGTAGAACCGGCACATGAGCTGTTTTTGAAAAACAAGTTAGGAAAGACACAACATCTTTGGGTTATCCTATTTTAAGCCGCCCTTCTAACAAATGTAAAGATACATCTATTCTTGCAGGTTGATTAAACCGCCAAGAGCCGGCAAAGCATCCAGTATGAAAATGCAAGGAAGATGACATATATTAAGCCGAACAATTCAACATGTGCACAATGGCACAGTTCTGGCAAAGGCACAGTTTACTACAAGCCTATTACAGATGCTCTATGTAGATCTCAAAAATGATTCAAAGTTTTTACACTGCTCATGGCGGGTCATAAAGCCAGCTTATCCATGGCATCACCAAATTCATCAGTTGGCTGGCGGGTCACCCTGCTCCGAGTCTTCGGCCTCCATGATCTGAAGATTGTCCATGTCCCAGTTGTAGTGGGTTAAAGCCGCAAAGTTTCCCTCTTCAAAGAAGGGGGACGGGTCAAGTTCAGAAGCAAAGAGGTGCTTACTGCGGGCAGGCATCAGGTCCTTGGCTTCAATGAGGGGGCCACGGATTCTCTTCTGATCGGTGCTGTAAGTCGCCTGGTATGTTGCCAGGTTTACTTCCTCTGCCAACACAGAAGCAAGGACTTTGGAAGACTTCACACATCGTGCGTAGTCAGCTTCTGTAAACTCTGAGCCATCATCTTTCTTGGAGGGAAACCCGTCCATCATGTCTTCAGGGGTCAACTCTGGAGCAAAGGCCAACGCCCGGCTTATGGCTGCGATAGCTCCCTGTCAGGCGGCTGATTTCTTCAGCTCTATGATCTGTTTTGGCAGGGTGGAAAGCAGTTCTATAACCCCCTTCAAAGTCGGAGGGAGATTATCCTTGAAAAGCACCGCCTTGATCGTGAAGACGGCTCCGCAGTATAGCTGCTCTGTCAAAGTATAGACAACCTTGAGAGGTAGCAGACTGTCAGAGGCAAGTTTACGGCTCCTTGGACCTGCATAAGCCGGATTTTTGGTCATAAGTCGTCAGTGTTCAAACGATTTTTTTGCTAAGTATTCAAATACTTACCAAATATGGCGGCTGACAACTTCCCGATATGGCGTTTCAAGGACTGCAGCTCATCTGATACGATCACAAGCCGCTGGTTAGCGTCGTCTGCTCGTTGAGACAGGGCAGCTTGTTCTGTCTCAGCCGATTTTTTGAAGGCGTCAAATCCAACCATAATTTTTGTCAATTCTTCGGCAAGGAGCCGGCATTTCTCATCGGCTTCGCTTCGGGCGGCTTGTTGAGTGGCTAGCTGGCCTTTCAAGCCGGTTAATTCAGAGCCGGCCTCAGTTAAAGCTTCCTGTGACATATTGAAATCAAGATGAGGATTAAGTTGTCATAATAATATATCATAAGTTGAGGAAGGTTAAGACAATGTTATACAAGTCTCAAGCATATTGCAAGCAATAAGTTTGACACTTGGGGGCTAATGACTATTTGTTCTCCAAACACTACAAGGAAGCTCTGACTCAATATTATCAAAATTGAGCCGGCCCTTGGGGGCTACACTTTGGCTTCTAAGGTTATCTACATCTGAAGCTCTGACTCAATATTATCAAAATTGAGCTGGCCTTTGGGGGCTACACTTTGGCTTCTAAGGTTATCTACATCTGAAGCCCCGACTCAATATTATCAAAATTGAGCCGGCCCTTGGGGGCTACGGATGACTCTCTATAGGCCTACAGGCTAGCTATTTCTACTTCTAAATAAGATTTGAAGACCCGGCTTATCATTAGCAAATACGAAGCCAGACCTTGGGGACTAAGTAAGGATAGAAGGTAGCAGAGTATGAGTACCTCATATTTCTTTTTCATTAAGTTTACGAACTTGAGTTCCATGTCCCGGCTGATGGAGAGGCGATTTAAATAGCCGGCGTGCAGCTCGTCACCTGTTAACTTTTCCAGCACGGTGAATTCAAAGTCCATCTTGTCTGAAGCCTCGGACCTCTCAGTATGTTTTGTCAAAACATGAGCCGGAGGAGTTTGGAAGTCGGACCCAGTAACAAAGACGTTCAGGATAGTTAATTCATCAGTAGCCTTTGAAGGGCTCGGTGGCTTGGAATGGGGCCTTGGAGGGCTCTCTGGAATCATATCATCGGTCGCCGGTTCGGCAGAATGGTGAGCCTCTTCAAGTGCCTCTTTGGAAGCTGCCGAGGGGTCAACATGCGGCACGGGAGAATCCGGCTTGGCAGGCTCCGGCTCTTGAGCTTTGTGGCCAAGGGTAGACCCGCTGGTCTTCCTTCGTTTTGCATGGGCCCTAAAAAACGCAAGAGGTTATGATTAGAGCTTTACATATAATACAAATTTGAACATAAGTATAAAGGATACAACTCCGGATTAATCTTCAGAGGCGGCAGAGCAGTTCCGGTAGAGTCACCGGAGGAAGGGGGTGATTCCTGAAAAATAGTTAAGACAATATAAGACAATGTCGAATTGCAAAAGACAGGATGGACAAGTAAGTCAGGTTGAACAGGTACCTCAGCCGACCGCTTCCGTTGAGTCGGAGATGATCCGACCATGAGATCCTTGGAGCCGGTGCTCCGGGTCTGGCATCGAGAGGTTTGTTGTTGCTTTTTCAAAAGAAAATGCGGGTCTAAGTAAGAAATAGGATGATAAAGTGGGACTTTCTGGATGACCCGTCATATCTTCTGTGGAACAACATGTTCTAAGTCGGATGAAACGTAAGTTACCTTAGGAACGTTGGCGTGGCTCGTTTCCGTTTCGTCCTGTGAAATAATTATTGTCAATAAGGTGCATAAAGAGACGGCCAAAAGAATCAGTTTCTACCTCTAAGTCGTCAGTTTCCGGCTGTTCCTCGGGCTGTTCTTGGGGTACATGTTTCTTCTTCCGGCCTTCAATTTTCTTTTTTGACTTCTTTGGAGGAGGAACGTACTTCTTTTTCCAGAAGCTGGAGTTTTCCTGAAGGTATAAGCCGGCAAAAGGTTGAGAGGTTACAAAGTATAAGCTAATACAGAGATAAGGACATCGAGAGTCACCCTTACATCTGGGGCCGAGTTTTCGACACAGAAAGGTGCCAGTCCAATGGCACTGCAAGCTCCTGAAGATTCATGGACATGGCTCCTGATGGCAGCCACAATATCATCTTCTGACAGTGTTGTTCGATTAAAGCAGAGGGGGGCATCAGACTGGCCTGTATATTTGTACATGAGGCGACTGCGCCGGCTCAAGGGCATGATCCTCCCAGAAATCCAGCAGCGGATCAAATCCAGTCCCGTCAGTCCATTGGCCATAAGGGCTTTAATTTTTGCGTGAGCCGAAGCGTGCTTTGCCCGCTCAGTGGTTGACAGTCGGCCAGGAAGCTCAGAGGTTGTCTTGAGTCGGGATGGACGATAACCTGGCAGGGGATGCTCTCCTTCTGGGGAGGTGTCTTTGCAGTAAAACCCAGTCTTCTTCCAGTCTTTAGGATGACTCGGCATCTGAACAGCCGAAAAGCTTATGTCCCGGCGTCTCTGAATGGAAATCCCGCCAAGCTCTAAGATGGGGCGGACCTTCACCTCTGTCTGGCGGTTTGCATAAAAAAATCACGAAATAGACCAAAGGATGGCTCTGTTTGCAAGTAGACTTCACTAAGTACTTGGAAGTTGCATATGTTGGAGACGGAATTGGGAGCGAGGTCTTGAGGGCGCAGCTTGAAGAAGTGAAGAACGTCTCGAAAGAATTTTGAGCCGGGGGGAACAAACCCGCGCTCGAGATGATCTGAAAACACAACTACCTCGCCCTCCTGAGGAACGGGCTTCAGCTCATTACCCGGAACCCGCCAATGGATGACATCCTTCGCGGGTAAGGTACCCGTGTTTACAAAATCCATCAGGAACTCTTTAGTGATAGCAGAGCCGACCCAATTGCATGAATTGGATGCACGAGACATGGCGGCGACTCGATACCGCGCAAAGTAACAATGTGCGGCGGGTCAGAAGATGCTAGGCGGCTAAAGGCGGCTAAAAAGTTCAAGGTTCTATAAAGTTAAGCCGCCAAGAGTTGTTTGGCGAGAGCCAAAATTTCGCTGGCGGGTCAAGTCTACGAGAAGAGGAAGCAAAATTTCACTAAGTGTGGAAAACAAGTTTTACAAACTACCTATGCAGTTATAGATCTACAAAACAGAGGGGAATCAAGTTTAACCTAGACTCAGTGATGAACAGTCGAACCAGTGACGTTTGTGAAGATAGCGAATGGAGCAACTACAGATCTGCATGATGCTATTGTCATTCTACTATGGTGCTCCGCAATGGAAAGGAAGGCAATATATTATCCGCTGATGTAGGCATTATCTACCATTACGAAGAAGCTCGTGTTCTAGGCGGGCAGAGGACTTCATGAAACCCTACCGAAATTTCGGATCTATGGAAGGAGAAGAACTTATCGCAAGGGATGCGACGGACGCGGGGGAATCTCTGGTACAATCAGGTCGATGCAGCGGCCCGGCGTGACGTCGGTGCGGAAGCTTCGCCGAAGCAAGATACGCTGGAGCGGCGGCGGCGGGAGGAAGAAGAAGAAGTGCGAAGTGGAGAAGGAAATGAAATCCGCTCCTCGTGGTCCTATTTAATAGGCAAAAGGTGGAAACGGGCGCGAGAATCTAGGCGAGGGATATTGATTGACCGAGGCGGACGCCTCGATTCTCGGGCCATCCATTTAATAAGGGAAAGATTCGTTGTGGTCGTTAGAGGATCTTTCTGACATATTTGATATGACGTCACGGCGGGTCATTTTGTTTTACTTTTAGGTGACATAAGCGAGACTCGCCACCAGTTAAGGAGGCTGAAATGAGCAAGCTCAAATCAACCTGGGGCATAATGTTGGGGATATAACACCATGGTGAGACCCGCCCCAGAGGCTCCGGGTCACACCTGACGGCTCATACACCATCCCAAGGATGGGCCTTGAAGACTCAAGCCCAAGACGTTGGGCGGTTTGCCAAGATGGGCTAAGAAGTGGACCGGACGAAGAAGGTATGAAGACCCGGGCGGGTGAGCCGCCCGGAGACAGCTTGCTCAGGAAGGCAAGACAATGTAGAGATAGACTCAGACATGTTGTGAGAGTCGGTTACGACTTGTATGACCCGTGGTCTTGACCTCCTATATAAAGGCGAGACCCGGGGCGACTTAGACAGAGACTAACTAACCGAGAGCTAGTTCAAGCGATTCTGCTCCCTTGTAATCGAGATTCCAAGCAATACAAGCACAAGCAGGACATAGGCTTTTACCTCTACTTGAGGGGCCGAACCTAGGTAAACCTGTATCCTTCATCTCGATCAACCCCTTTGAGTCCATCACCTTAGCGATGGCCTCGAATCTAAGTCCTCAGACATCCGCCATGTCAAAACCACGACAAGGCCTCTTACTAATCTTTTACAAAAGGATATTCCCTTTGTTTTTTATGATGATTGTGTAGAAGCCTTTGAAACACTTAAGAAAGCCTTAACCGCTGCACCTATCATTCAACCACCTGTTTGGAACTTGCCTTTTGAAATTATGTGTGATGCTAGTGATTATGATATTGGTTCTGTTCTAGGACAAAGAGTCGATAAGAAATTAGATGTTGTCCATTATGCTTGAAAAACTCTAGACATTGCCCAAAGAAATTATGCTACTACTGAAAAGGAATTTTTAGCAGTTGTGTTTACTTGTGATAAATTCAGATCTTACATTGTTGATTCCAAAGCTATTGTTCACACTAATCATGCTTCTATAAAATATCTTATGGAACAGAAAGATGATATACCTAGACTCATTAGGTGGGTTCTTTTGCTTTAAGAATTTGATTTTCATATTACCGATAGGAAAGGAGCTGAGAATCTCGTGTTGGAAATATGCCCTAGAGGCAATAATAAATTGGTTATTATCATATTTCCTTGTTCATGATAATCGTTTGTTATCCATGCTATAGTTGTGTTGATCGAAAACTCAGATACATGTGTGGATACATAGACAACACCATGTCCCTATTATGCCTCTAATAGACTAGCTCGTTGATCAAAAATGGCTATGGTTTCCTAGTCATGGACATGAGATGTCATTTGATAACCGGATCACGTCATTAGGAGAATGATGTGATGGACAAGACCCAAACTACAAACGTAGCATATGATTGTGTCAGTTTATTGCTACTGTTTTCTGCATATCAAGTATTTGTTCCTATGACCATGAGATCATGCAACTCACTAACACCGGAGGAGTACTTTGTGTGTATCAAACGTCGCAACGTAACTAGGTGACTATAAAGGTGCTCTACAGGTATCTCCGAGGGTGTCTGTTGGGTTGGCATGGATCAAGACTGGGATTTGTTACTCTGTGTGACGGAGAGGTATCTCAGGGCCCACTCGGTAATACAACATCACAATAAGCCTTGCAAGCAATTTGACTAAGTGTTAGTCACGGGATCTTGTATTACGGAACGAGTAAAGAGACTTGCCGGTAACGAGGTTGAACTAGGTATGGAGATACCGACGATCGAATCTCGGGCAAGTAACATACGAAGAACAAAGGGAACATTATACGGGATTAACTCAATCCTTGACACAGAGGTTCGACCGATAAACATCTTCGTAGAATATGTAGGAACCAATATGGGCATCCATGTCCCGCTATTGGTTATTGACTGTAGACATGTCTCGGTCATTTCTACATAGTTCTCGAACCCGCAGGGTCTGCACACTTAAGGTTCGGTGATGTTTCGGTAGTATAGATTTATGTATGGTGGTGACCGAAGGTTGTTTGGAGTCCTGGATGAGATCCCGGACGTCACGAGGAGCTCCGGAATGGTCCAGAGGTAAATATTGATATATAGGAAGTCTTGTTTTGATCACCGGAAAAGTTTTGGGCTCATCGGTAGTGTACCGGGAGTGCCGGTAGTTTACCGGGGGACCATCGGGAGAGGTATTTTGATCTAAGAGGCTACATGGCCTGTGGGAGGAGGTAAATCAGCCCCTGGTGGGCTGGCCGAAGCCTCCTCTAAGGGCCCATGCGGCTGGAGTGGTTTGAGAAGGAAAAAAATCCAAAGGTGGAGAGGTGGAAAGAGTTTCCAAGTGGAAAGGAGGAATCCTACTCCTAATAGGATTGGAGTAGGACTCCTCCACCTCCAATTTCGACCAAACCTTGAGGGTTTGAGGTTGCCTCCTCCCCTCCCTCCCTCCTATATATACTAGAGGATTTAGAGGAAAAAGCTAACCCTAATAGCCACGTGCTACCTCTCCTCTAGATCGGTTTTCAGCGGTGGTTAGGCGAAGCCCTGCTGGAATAGCTCCACCACCATCGCCGCAATGCCGTCGTGCTGCCGGAGAACTCATCTACCTCTCCGCTCCATCTTGTTGTATCAAGAAGGCGGAGATCGTCATCGAGCTGTACGTGTGCTGAACACGGAGGTGCCGTCCGTTCGGCGCTAGATCGGAAGGACCGTGATCAAGATCGCAAGACGGATCATGATGAGATCGCGGGACGGATCGTGATGAGTTCGTGGGACGGATCATGATTGGATCGCGGGACGGATCATGATGAGATCGCGGGATGCTCGGCGATTTGGATCGCGAAGACGTTCAACTACACGAACCGTGTTTCTTAAAGCTTCCCGCTTTGCGATCTACAAGGATATGTAGATCCACTCTCCCTCTCGTAGATGCTCATCACCATGGATAGATCTTGTGTGTGCATAGGAAAAATATTGTTTCCCATGCAACATTCCCCAACAGTGGCATCATGAGCTAGGTCTATGTGTAGATGAGATCTCGAGTAGAACACAAAGAGTTTGTGGGCGTTGATGCTTAGATTGCTTCCTCCCTTGGTCGTCTTTTGTTTCAGCGGTATTGTGGGATGAAGCGTCCCGGACCAACCTTACGAGAGACCGGTTCCATCGACTAACGTGTAACTTTGTTGCACAAAGATGGCTGGCGGGTGTCTGTTTCTCCTACTTTAGTTGGATCGAATTCAACTAAGGTGGTCCTTGAGAAGGTTGAAAAGCAACTTATGTATCACCGTTGTGGTTTATGCGTAGGTGGGAATTGTTCTTGCTAGATACCCATAGCAGCCACGTAAAACATGCAACACCAATTAGAGGACGTCTAACTTGTTTTTGCAGGGTATGTTGTGATGTGATATGGCCAATTACATGATGAGATATATGTGATGTATGAGATGATCATGTGTTGTATAGAATATCACGACTTGCATGTCGATGAGTACGGCAACTGGCAGGAGCCATAGTGTTGTCTTTAATTATTGTATGACCTGCGTGTCAATCTTTAAGCGCTATGTAATGCTTTACTTTATCTCTAAACGGTAGCAATAGTAGTAGACGCATGGTGGGCGCGACAACCCCGATGGCGACACATTGATGGAGATCAAGATGATGGAGATCATGGTGTCATGCCGGTGACGATGGAGGTCATGTCGGTGCTTTCAAGATGGAGATCAAAAGCACAAGTTCATGGCCATATCATGTCACTTATGATTTGCATGTGATGTTAATCCTTTTATGCACCTTGTTTTGCTTAGGACGACGGTAGCATTATAAGGTGATCCCTCACTTAATTTCAAGATAAATTGTGTTCTCCCCGAGTGTGCACCGTTGCGAAAGTTCGTCGTGTAGAGACACCACGTGATGATCGGGTGTGATAGACTCTACATTCACATACAACGGGTGCAAGCCAGTGTTGCACATGCAGAACACTCGGGTTAAACTTGACGAGCCTAGCATGTACAGACATGGCCTTGGAACACAAGAGACCGAAAGGTCGAACATGAGTCATATAGTAGATATGATCAACATGATGATGTTCACCATTGAAACCACCTCAACTCACGTGATAATCGGACTTGAGTTGGTGAATTTGGATCATGTATCACTCGAATGACCGGAGGGATGTCAATTTGAGTGGGAGTTCTTAAGTAATTAATTTAACTCATTATCATGAACATAGTCAGTAGTGTCTTTGCAAAATTATGTTGTAGATTACTATCTCACGCTGTAGCTCCCTTGAATTTCTATATGTTCCTAGATAAATAGAGTTGAATGATGACGGTATCAATATTGCGGACTGGGTCCGTGATCTGAGGATTGTCCTCATTGCTGCATAGAAGGCTTATGTCCTTAATGCACCGCTCGGTGCGCCAACCCCTCTAGCGTCGTCTGTAGATGTTGTGAACATCTGACAGGCACGTTCTGATGACTACTTGATAGTTTAGTGCGTCATGCATTACGACTTAGAATTGAGGCTCCAAAACATTTTGAACGTCATGAAACATATGAGATATTCTAAGAGTTGAAATTAGGATCTCAGGCTCGTGCCCGTGTTGCGAGATATGAGATCTCCAACAAGATTCTTTGCGTGCAGGATGAAAGAGAATAGCTCAATCGTTGAGCATGTGCTCAAATTGTCTGGGTGCTACAATCGCTTGAATCGAGTGGGAGTTGATCTTCCAGATAAGATAGTGATTGATATAGTCCTCCAAGTCACTGTCACTAAGCTACTAGAACTTGGTGATGAACTATAAAATGCCAGGGATAGAAATAATGATCCCTTAGCTATTCGCGATGTTTGACACCGCAAAGGTAGAAATCAAGAAGGAGCGTCAAGTGTTGATGCTTAGTAAAAACCACTAGTTTCGAGAAGGGCAAGGGCAAGGAGGGAAACTTCATGGATGGGAAGTCAGTTGCTGCTCCAGTGAAGCAACCCAAAGTTGAACCCAAACCCGAGACTAAGTGCTTCGATTATGAGGAGAGCGGTCGCTGAAGCGGAACAACCCTAGATACTTGGTAGATAAGAAGGCTTGCAACGTCAACAGAAGTATATTTGATATACGTGTTATTGATGTATACCTTGCGAGTACTCCTAGTAGCACCTGGGTATTGGATACCAGTTCAGTTGCTAAATGTTAGTAACTCGAAATAAAAGCTACAGAATAAACGGAGAACTAGCTAAGGGTGAGGTGACCATGTGTGTTGGAAATGTTTCCAAGGTTGATGTGATCAACATCGCACGCTCTCTCTACCTTTGGGATTAGTGACGAACCTAAATAAATGTTATTTGGTGTTTTGTGTTGAGCATGAACGTGATTAGATCGTGTTTATTGCAACATGGTTATTCATTTAAGTTAGAGAATAATGGCTATTCTGTTTACATGAATAATACCTTCAATGGTCATGCACCCAGTGAGAATGGTTTGTTGAATCTTGATCGTAGTAATACAAATGTTCATAACATTGATGCCAAAAGATATAAAGTTAATAATGATAGTACCACATACTTGTGGCACTGCCGCTAAATGTCATATTGGTATAAAGTGCATGAAGAAACTCCATGTTGATGGATCTTTGGACTCATTCGATTTCGAATCAGTTGAGACATGCGAACCATGCCTCTTGGGCAAGATGACTAAGGACCCTGTTTTCCGGATTGATGGAGCGGGCAAGTGATTTATTGGAAATGATACATGTTGATGTCTGCAATCCAATGAGTCTTGTAGCATGCGGAGGATATCATTATTTTCTTACCTTCACTGATGATTTGAGTAGATATAGTGTATATTTACTTAATGAAACACAAGTATGAATCATTTGAAAGGTTCAAGCAAATTCAGAGTGAAGTTTAAGATAATCGTGACAAGAAGATAAAAATGTCTGCGATATTTTCGTGGAGGTGAATATCTGAGTTACGAGTTTGGCATACAACTTTAGACAATGTGAAAGTCGTTTCACAACTCACGCCACCTGGAACACCATAGTATGATGGTGTGTCCGAACGTCATAGTCGTGCTCTATTGGATATGGTGCGGGCTATGATGTCTCTTATCGTTTTGCTACTATAGTTTTGGGGTTATGCATTAGAGACAACTACATTCACTTTAAATAGGGCACCATCTAAATCCGTTGAGATGACACCATGTGAATTATGGTTTGATAGAAACCTAAGCTGTCATTTCTTAATGTTTGGGGCTGCGATGCTTGTGTGGAAAAATGTTTTCACCTAATGAGCTTGAACCCAAAGCGGACAAATGCATCTTCATAGATTACCCTAAGAACAGTTGGGTGAACCTTCTATCTCAGATCCAAGCATAAAGTGTTTGTTGCTAAAACAGGTCCTTTCCCGAGAAAAAGTTCCTCTCGAAAGAATTGAGTGGGAGGAAGATAAAACTTGATGAGGTTGTTGAACCTTTGTTTCAACCAGAGAGTAGCGCAGCGCAGAAAGATGTTTATGTGGAACCTACGTCAGTTGAATAGGAAATAAATGATGATGATCATGAAACTTCGGATCAAGTTACTATCGAACCTCGTAGGTCGACAAGGATGCATACTGCTCCTGAGTGGTACGGCAACCCTGTCTTGGAGGTCATGTTATTGGACAACGATGAACCTACGAGATATGGAGAAGAGATGATGGGCCCGGATTTTGACAAATGGTTAGAGGCCATGAATTCCGAGAAAGGATCCATGTATGAAAACCAATTATAGACTTTGGTAGACTTGCTCGTTGGATGGCAGGTTGTCGAGTACAAATGGACCTTTGAGATGAAGACACACGCTGATGGTAAATGTCACCATTTATAAAGCTCGACTTGTCATAGAGAAGTTTCCAACAAGTTCAAAGAGTTGACTGCGATGAGACTTTCTCACTCGTAGCAATGCTAAAGTCTGTTGGAATTATGTTAGTAGTTGCTGCATTTTTCAATTATGAAATATAGCAGATGGATGACAAATCACCGTTTCCTTAACAGTTTACTTGAGGAAAAGTTGTATGTGATACAACCAGAAGGTTTTGTCAGTCCTAAGGATGCTAAAAGGTGAGCAAGCTTCAGTGATCCTTCTATGGACTGAAGCAAGCATCTCGGAGTTGGAATATACACTTTGATGAGGTGATCAAAGTTTTTGAGTCTATACAAAGTTTATGAGAAACTTGTATTTACAATAAAGTGAGTGGGAGCACTATAGAGTTTCTGATAAGCATATGTGGTTGACATATTGTTGATTGGAAATGATGTAGAATTTCTGGAAAGCATAAAGGGTTGTTTGAAAGGAGTTTTTCAAAGGAAGACCTGGATAAAGCTACCTAATTGTTGAGCATCATGATCTATAGAGATAGATCAAGATGCTTGATGAGACTTTGAATGAGTACATACCTTTACAAGATTTTGAAAGAGTTCAAATGGATTAGTCAGAGAGAAGTGTTCTCGCCTGCTTTGTAAGGTGTGAAGTTGAGTGAGACTCAAAGATCGACCACGGCAGAAGAAAGAGAAAGGACGAATGTCATCCCCAATGCCTTAGCCATAGGCTGTGTATAGTATGCCATGTTGTGTACCGCACCTGTGTGTGCCTTGCCATGAGTCCATCAAGGGGTACAAGAGTGATCCAGGAGTGGATCACTGGACAGCGGTCAAGATCATCCTTAGTAACTAAAATACTAAGGAAATGTTTCTCGATTATGGAGGTAAGAAAGAGTTCGTTGTAAAGAGTTACATCGATGCAAGATTTGACACCAATCCGGATGACTCTTAGTAGCAATCCGGATACGTATAGTAGAGCAGCCATTTGGAATAGCTCCAAGTGGAGTGTGATAGCAGTGTTTACAGTTTGACATAGAGATTTGCAAAGTACACACGGATCTAAATGTCGCAGACCCGTTGACTATAAGACCTCTCTCACATGCAAAGCATGATCGAGCCCTAGAACTCATTGGGTGTTAGATTCATAACAATGCAAATCACATGGTGATGTGAACTGGATTATTGACTCTAGTGCAAGTGGAAGACTGTTGGAAATATGCCCTAGAGGGAATAATAAATTGGTTATTATCATATTTCCTTGTTCATGATAATAGTTTATTAAACATGTTATAATTGTGTTGATCAGAAACTCAAATACATGTGTGGATACATAGACAACACCATGTCCCTAGTATGCCTCTAATAGACTAGCTTGTTGATCAAAGATGGCTATGGTTTCCTAGTCATGGACATGAGATGTCATTTGATAACGGGATCACGTCATTAGGAGAATGATGTGATGGACAAGACCCAAACTACAAACGTAGCATATGATCGTGTCAGTTATTGCTACTATTTTCTGCATGTCAAGTATTTGTTCCTATGACCATGAGATCATGCAACTCACTGACACCGGAGGAGTACCTTGTGTGTATCAAATGTCGCAACGTAACTGGGTGACTATAAAGGTGCTCTATAGGTATCTCCGAGGGTGTCTGTTGGGTTGGCATGGATCAAGACTAGGATTTCTTACTCCGTGTGACAGAGAGGTATCTCAGGGCCCACTCGGTAATACAACATCACAATAAGCCTTGCAAGCAATGTGACTAAGTGTTAGTCACGAGATCTTGTATTACGGAACGAGTAAAGAGACTTGACAGTAACAAGGTTGAACTAGGTATGGAGATACCGACGATCGAATCTCGGGCCAGTAACATACCGAAGAACAAAGGGAACATTATACGGGATTAACTCAATCCTTGACATAGAGGTTCGACCGATAAAGATCTTCGTAGAATATGTAGGAACCAATATGGGCATCCAGGTCCCGCTATTGGTTATTGACCGTAGAGGTGTCTCGATCATGACTACATAGTTCTCGAACCCGCAGGGTCTGCACACTTAAGGTTCGGTGACGTTTCGGTAGTATAGAGTTATGTATGGTGGTGACCGAAGGTTGTTCAGAGTCCTGGATGCGATCCCGGACGTCACGAGGAGCTCCGAAATGGTCCGGAGGTAAAGATTGATATATAGGAAGTCCTGTTTTGGTCGCCGGAAAAGTTTTGGGCTCATTGGTAGTGTACCGGGGGACCATCGGGAGAGGTATTTCGACCCAAGTGGCTACATGGGCTGTGGGAGGAGGTAAACCAGCCCCTGGTGGGCTGGACGAAGCCTCCTCTAAGGGCCCATGCGGCTGGAGTGGTTTGAGAAGGAAAAAATCCAAAGGTGGAGAGGTGGAAAGAGTTTCCAAGTGGAAAGGAGGAATCCTACTCCTAATAGGATTGGAGTAGGACTCCTCCACCTCCAATTTCGACCAAACCTTGAGGGTTTGAGGCTGCCTCCTCCCCTCCCTCCCTCCTATATATACTAGAGGATTTCGAGGAAAAAGCTAACCCTAATAGCCACGTGCTACCTCTCCTCTAGATCGCAGTTTCTCCTCTAGATCGGTTTTCAGCGATGCTTAGGCGAAGCCCTGCTGGAATAGCTCCACCACCATTGCCGCAATGCCGTCGTGCTTCCGGAGAACTCATCTACCTCTCCGCTCCCTCTTGTTGTATCAAGAAGGAGGAGATCGTCATCGAGCTATACGTGTGCTGAACGCGGAGGTGCCGTCCGTTCGGCGCTAGATCGGAAGGACTGTGATCAAGATCGCGAGACGGGTCATGATGAGATCGCGGGACGGATCGTGATGAGTTCGTGGGACGGATCATGATTGGATCGCGGGACGGATCATGATGAGATCGCGGGATGCTCGGCGATTTGGATCGCGAAGACGTTCAACTACACCAACTGTGTTTCTTAACGCTTCCCGCTTAGCGATCTACAAGGGTATGTAGATCCACTCTCCCTCTCATAGATGCTCATCACCATGGATAGATCTTGCGTGTGCATAGGATTTTTTTTGTTTCCCATGCAACGTTCCCCAACGCCCCGTAGCTGATAACTTGTCTAGGTTAGAAAATATTCTTGATAACCCACTACTTGTTGATGATAGTTTTCCTGATGAACAATTAGCTGCAATAAATGTTTGTCAAAACACTCCTTGGTATGCTGATTATGCTAACTACATTGTTGCTAAATATATACCACCTAGCTTCACATGCTAACAAAAGAAAAAATCTTCCATGATTAAGGCACTACTTTTGGGATGACCCACATCTTTATAAGGAAGGAGTAGATGGTATTATTAGACGTTGTGTACCTGAGCATGAACAGGAACAAATCCTACGGAAGTGTCATTCCAAAGCCTATGGAGGACATCATGCTAGAGATAGAACTACCCATAAGGTATTACAATCTAGTTTTTATTGGCCTACTCTCTTCAAGGATGCCCCTAAGTTTGTCTTATCTTGTGATGAATGCCAAAGAATTGGTAATATCGCTAAGCGTCAGGAAATGGCTATGAATTATTCACTTGTTGTTGAACCATTTGATGTCTGGGTTTTTGATTATATGGGACATTTTCCTTCCTCTAATGGATACACTCATATTTTGGTTGATGTTGATTATGTCACTAAGTGGGTAGAGGCTATTCCAACTAGTAGTGCTGATCATAAAACTTCCATTAAAATTCTTAAAGAAGTTATTTTCCCGAGGTTTGGAGTCCCTAGATATCGAATTACTCATGGCAGTTCACACTTTATCCATGGCTCTTTCCGTAAGATGCTTGCTAAATATGATGTTAACCATATAATTGCATCAGCCTATCATCCTCAATCTAGTAGTCAAGTTTAACTTAGCAATAGAGAAATAAAATTGATATTACAAAAAACTGTCAATAGGTCCCGAAAGAATTGGTCTAAGAAACTGGATGACGCACTTTGGGCCCATATAATAGCTTATAAAAATCCTATGGGTATGTCTCCATAGAAAATGGTATACGGAAAAGCTTGTCATTTGCCTCTAGAGTTAGAACACAAAACATTCTGGGCAATTAAATAACTAAACTATGACTTCAAACTTGCCGGTGAAAAGAGGTTATTTGATATTAGCTCACTAGATGAATGGAGAACCCAAGCTTATGAAAATGCCAAACTATTCAAAGAAAAAAAACTAAAAGATGGCATGAAAAAAGAATCCAAAAGCAAGAATTCAAAGTTGGAGAATATGTTCTTTTGTAAAATTATCATTTCATATTTTTTGCAGGAAAATTTCTCTCCAAATGGGAAGGACAATATGTTATCGAAGAGGTTTATCGCTCTGGAGCTATCAAGATTAATAATGCCGAAGGTACTAACCCAAAGGTGGTCAATGGACAAAGAATTAAACACTATATCTTAGGTACACTTATTAATGTTGAAAGTAATGTTATCCAAACCATATCATTGGAGGAACACATAAGAGAAACCTTCCGAAACACTCCAGAATCGTGAAAAATAAGAGGTACGTGATACGGTAAGTAAACGGACTCCGAAAAATTCGCACAAATATTTTCTGTCAGTTTTGGAATATTAGAAAAATAGGAAAATAATTAATAAATAGGAAAGCAACCGAGGTGAGCACGATACACCAGGGCGCGCCTGCCCTCCCTCACGCGCCCTGGTGGTTGGTTCCCACCTTGGGAACCTTCCTGGCTCTGTTTTCCTTCTATTTACTTGATTTCCAAGAAAAACAATTCTCTCTATATATCCCCGATCATTTTGACCCCCGCGTAGCGGAAATATTCTCTGTTCTTGTTTCATGTTGTTTTTTAAACTGATCCGAAAATATGTCGTCTCAAGATTCAGAGGGAGAGAGCTATGTATACAATTATGTTGCTGATCCAAAGATCTTTGGGGAAATTTACCCATATTTGTGGTGCTCGGAGGAGGAAGAAGACACCAACCTGGAGGAAACAGAAGACACTGGCCCGGACGCTGGCTCAGATGAAGATGAAGCTCCACTACCTCAACTTGGAGATATGCATGTGGAGTTCAAGAAGTAAAGCCTCCCTAATGGTGGGAATGAACCCAATACTCCTTTCATCCCTTCTCATTTTCTGCAGGAGAGCAAGGCAGCTCTATGCAAGAGGATATTGAAACTTGAGCAAGAGAATGACTATTTAAGGGAAGAGAACTTCATCCTCAAGTGTAAATTGGAGAAGAAGAATAATACTTCTTCATCACCACCTCCTTCATCATTATCACCACCAAAGGAGACTTGAGCACGCGGGTATGGGCACTCCCCTTGGCTTGAGCCAAGTTTGGGGGAGATGCCCCTATATCGTATCACCATCACTTTTTATCTTTACCTTTTATTTCGATCCTTAGCTTTTTCGTGGTTTAGTTGAATAAAATTTTAGTATGATCAATTTTCGAGTGTTAGTTTCATGATCTATCTATCTATGTAATCGAGTGAGAGTTATATAATAAAGTTTAGTTTGAGCCTTTGCTTCTTTACTTTCTTGTTGCAGTCAAAATAAAAGAGGAAATAAATGAGAAAAGATCATATGCCAATCGTATGGTGAGTAATGCAATTACATGAAGAAAAGTATAGTGGTAAAATTTATTGGAGATTGGCAAACGTAGCATTAGTCAATAATGCAACTCATGAAAGAATTAATTAGGGAAGAGAAGATTCACATGCAAATAAACTATCTTGGACATCTTTTATGATTGTGAGCCTCCATCAAATATTATATGCCAAAATTGCTGACGCTGGACAAGGAAGACAACGTAATGATTTATGTTTGTTCATATTCACATAGAAGTTATATTGTCATAGATCCTTTAACATATGGTGCTTGATCAATATCCTTGCTAGCCAAAAATTCTGCACTAAGTAGAGATACTAATTGTGCATCCAAAAACCCCAAACCCAAACTCATGTTTTGAGAGTCCACCATACCTACCTATGGATTGAAAAAGATCCTTCAAGTAAGTTGTCATCGGTGCACCAAGGCAATAAAAATTGCTTCTAAATATCTTTGATCAATTAGTGTAAGAGAAAATTGAGCGTTATATGAACTTATGATGGCAAAGTAATAAAAGCGACAAACTACATAATAAAGGTTGTCATCGTAGGGGGGAATATAACGTGACATTCTTTTACACTAAGAGATTTGGTATGCAAACTAAAAAGCGCATTGCAACCTTTGCTTCCCTCTGCGAAGGGCCTATCTTTTACCATAATGCATTTACTTTTATGCAAGAGTCAAAGTATTCTTCCCTATTCCTTTTTATTTTCTTCTTTTACAAGTATCATGTGGTGAGGAAAGATCTAGGCACACACACCCAGTTGGATATGAGTGAGCATGAGTTATTATTGTTGACATCACCCTTAAGGTGAATATGTTGGGAGGCAAAATTATAAGCACCTATCTTTTTATGTGTCCGGTTGAAACTTTTTGCTCATGCGTTTGCTGTGAGTGTCAGCAATCATGAAAGACTAAATGATGGTTGAGTATGCGGACTTGCCAAAAGGCTCCGGCATGAGACCCTTCCTAAAAATATGATGAATTGTAGTTGCAAAGTTGACTGATAACATAGTTTTTTGGTTTCTAATAAAGTTTATGCTTTATACTTCTACGTTGCTATGAATTGTTACTTGTTCATGTGAAGTTATATGATGTTGTTATGAAATAAATATTAGATGAAAGAGTTTTATGTTAAAGTTTGTTTTTCTGTTATGATAAAAGTATGATGCTACTATGTTCGTATTTTGCTTTTATCGACACATCTCTCTCAAACCATGTGGGCATGTTGTTCGATACCGGTTTTCGCTTGAGGACAAGTGAGGTCTAAGCTTGGGGGAGTTGATACGTCCATTTTGCATCATGATTTCTTACTGTTATTTACAATGTTTTTATGCATAATAATGTTTTGGGGAGTAATTCTAATGCCTTTTCTCTCATAATTTGCAAGGTTTGCACAAAGAGGGAGAATACCGGCGGCTGGAATTCTAGACCTGAAAAGCCATATCATAGATACCTATTCTGCACATCTTCAAATGAGCTGAAACTTTACAGAGAATTTTTATGGAATATATGGTGAATATTGGAGCAAATAACTACCGGAGGGGGCACCTGGTGAGCACGATACACGAGGGCGCGCCAGGCCCCCCCAGGCATGCCCTGGTGGGTGGTGCTCACCCAGGCCCATCCTCGGAGCCCATCTTCTCGTATATATTGTGGTTTGACCTAGAAAAAATCAAGAGAGGACTTTCAGGATGGTACGCGGCCATCTCGAGACGGAACTTGAGCAGGAGCACTTTTGCCCTCCGATGGAGCAATTCCACCAGGGGAACTTCCCCTCCCGGAGGGGGGAATCGAAGCCATCGTCATCACCAACAACCCTCTCATCTTTGGGAGGCCATTATTCATCAACATATTTAACATCACCATCTCCTCTCAAACCCTAGTTCATATCTTGTGTCCAATCTTTGTACCGGAACCTCAGATTGGTACTTGTGGGTGACTAGTAGTGTTGATTACCTTGTGTAGTTGATTGCTGTATGGTTTATTTGGTGGAGATTATATGTACAGATCCATTATACTATTCAATACCCTGCTAGTCATGATCATGAATATCATTTGTGAGTAGTTACCTTTGTTCTTGAGTTCATGGGAGAAGTCATGTTGCAAGTAATCATGTGAATTTGATATGTGTTCGATATTTTGATGATATGTATGTTGTGATTCCCTTAGTGGTGTCATGTGAACGTCGACTAGATGACACTTCACCATCCTTGGGCCTAAGGGAATGCATTGTGGAGTAGTTATTAGATGATTGGTTGCTAGAGTGACAGAAGCTTAAACCCTAGTTTATGCGCTACTTCGTAAGGGGCAGATTTGGATCCACATGTTTAATGCTATGGTTTGATATTATCTTAATACTTTTCTCGTAGTTGTGGATGCTTGCGAGGGGGTTAATCATAAGTGGGAAGTTATTCAAGTAAGAACAGTACCCAAGCATCGGTCCACCCACATATCAAATTATCAAAGTAGCAAACAAAAATCAACCCAACATGATGAAAGTGATTGGATAAAATTCCCGTGTACCCTCAAGAACACTTTGCTTATTATAAGAAATCGTTTTGGCCTATCACTTGCCTCAAAAGGATTGGGCTACCTTGCTGCACCTTATTTACCATTATCATTACTTGCTCGTTACAAATTGCCTTGATTTGATTCCAAGTCATGATGGGAGGCTCACCTTTTTCTCTTCGTCACCCAATCACTTGCTCCCACCAAATGAGAACATAATATTGGAATTCAAGTGAAGCCATGGTGATCTTATTTTCCTCTTTATAGTTGAGAAGACAGAATATCTTGTCTACCTTGAGGGCCAATGAGATATAGTCTTTGGGATCGGTGCTTCTAGAAAACTTAGGCATGTTGAACTTGAGCTTGACATAGCGTTGTTCATCTTGTTGTGGTGAGTAAGATGCCCTTGTCTTGGATGAGGTGCTTCATCGTCGGGCTCGTCTTGATTTTCTTGAGGTCGTTGGCGAGGGAAACGTGATTAGTTCCCCGTTATTGGTGCTCTTCATTGCGATCAGCTTCGTCTTGACGTTCGTGCCAGAGTGCCTCTTCTTCCCGCAGTTGGCGGCTGCGCGCGGACAAGGTGTGAGTTGCTTCTCGGAGTGCATGTTGAGCTTGAAGCGATTGTTCTTCATGGCGGTGTTGTTCTTCGCGTTATTGTTCTTGTTCTTGTTCTTGGTCCAAAGCGTCTTGTTCTTGGCAACAATGTCGTTCACGCTCGCGAACGCGATTTGCAATCCATTTCCATGGAAAGGATTTTCCAAATCTTGTGATCACAACGGTCGTCTCAATGATGAGGGCGATCTCCTAGAGGACTTGCGCATGAAGAAGTCTGATCAGTGGTGGTTTGAGTGGCGAAGTCTTGACGATGTAGATGTTAAGGACACATGGTTAACCATTAAGGCATGAAACTCTTTAATTTGGCTTATTTGGATTGGTGTCGAGGTAGTCCCACATACGTCCCTCCGATTGGCACAAGTCGGTGGCGAGTTTTTGATGCGGTCGCACAAAACGTCTTGTGATTGACACATGACTTTTTGTGCGTCAAAGAAGTGAAGCTTGGTCATCTAGATGTTTGCGTTGTTGTCTTCCTCCTCAAATATCAGGTTGGATGTGCTTATCCTATCCATCACACTCGAGGGAAATGTGAGCGGGAGAATGTGAAGAACAATACTAAGTTTACCTTTTTGGATGTTGAAACTGCATCAATGATCACTCAATGTGGTATGATGGAAGCAGTAGAATTGCTATCGGAGCTTGTCATTCTCACACCTACATAAATAAGGCTTGTAGAGGATCTTGGTTAGGATAAGTGGCACAAAATTTAAGCAAAGTTAAGTCAAGATATTGATAATATTGAAAAGGATTCACAAATTTTATGTTAAGCAAATAGACCACAACCTATAGTGTCACTCGGAACGCACACACAGAGATAGATGAGATTCGTGCAACCAAGGAATGAGGACAAACCGTGTTACCACAGAAAATATTTTGTTGCACGAATACTAGAGAGACTCTAGCATGATTACTCGAATGGGTGGGTACACACTTGTGCACAACCTATTGGAGACAAAATGTGTCGTCTTTCTATCCCAAGTATGCTATGTATGTATGAACCAAGATGATCGATGGTATGAAATCTGGCGTGATACTAATGCTTATAAGCTCTTTGAATTCTTTTGTTTGCTTAAAGCTTTTCTTTCAATTTTTTTGTATGATGGTTTGGCCACTTATGCAAAATGCACAATCCAAGATAGCAATGACGTATGCACGGGAACTTATGACACAAGATGATATTGAGGTACGAAAATGAAGCTATGCGGCATATGTATCATTATAGGCACAAGTAGCATTGCCCGACAATTCTCAAATGGCTAGTCTCGGTGGGCAAGATACACAAAATGGCTCTCGGTAACAATACAAGAACAAGGAAATATACAATCATGTCGTCAAAATTACCGTCCTTTCTTATGGTTGGTGTGAATGAGGCATATGATATCATAGACGACGTTCGTGCCGATGATGAGCAGTGGTGATGATGATGATGATGTCGAACCGTTCCTAAGTAGCCGAAACGCCTTAGGAAACGGAAACCGCAACTCAAAATCTCAATGGTGATGTGGGATTTTTAGAAGGGTTATGATGAAAAAATGTGTAAGAAATGGTGGAGGCTAAAAATTCTCGCGTGGGAAAATTTCATTTTCGTCAGGTTTTATTGGAAGTCCGAAGTTAGTCTCACGTCTATGGTTGGATGGTGTCCGGACGTCCGGTGGCTTGATGTTGTCCGGACGTCCGGAAAAGGCCGGTCATCCGGGTGGTTCGCAGTTGTCCGGACGACTAACTAATTTCATTTTTGCCAGGTTTTATCAAAAGTCCAGAGTTAGTCAGACGTCCGATGGATGGATGGTGTTTGACCTTTTCCGGACGTCCAGACACCATCCAGCCACTGGACGTCCGACGAACTCCACACTTCCAAGAAAACACTGGTCGTCCGGTGGCTACCAATTTCAAGAGTTTGACCTCGGAAAAGAGGATGAACTCATGGAGTTTGGTTATAAGAGAAAAAATGGGCAGAACTAACGGGTAAAAGTGAGGAGAAGTGTGGGGAAAGGCCAGATCTACTCACCAAACACCAAATTCATGGATCAAAACCAACAAAATCACAAAAGAACACTAAATTGCAAAAAAATGGTATGTCTATTTTTATGGGGATTTTCGAAATTGGGTTAAAACACACAAATTAGGCTACCAAAAGGGGGGAATGAGGCTCCAAGATGTGAATCAACCTATGCTCTGATCCAAGATGATGTAGGGCCAAGCCCTATATGAGACCTTGTTCATACTTGGAGGTGAGGAAGGAGAGGAAATAACACAAATCACTCAAGACAAAGTCCAATCACACATCTACTAAATCCATACAACACACAAGAGGATACAAGATGCAAGATCAACCACCAGAAATAGGTAAAAGTGATAGTTCTTTCCAACTTAGAGGATCTTCCCACAAGTGGGGCCTTCACATCCACTAGGGATCTCCTCACATGGATGTCATCTCCACGGGGGAGGAGGTAGTGGAAGGAGACAAAGCTTAGTTCTACACATATGCTTTGCTAACCCTAATTCGTCCAAGGGATGATGTGTGTATGTGTGTGTGTGTGAGAGAGAGAGAGGTACATGGGCCAAGGCCTGAGTGGTTGTGCGCAGACAGGCTCTGGACGTCCGGAAGTTACCTGTCGTGTGGTGGCTCACGAAGGACCAGACGTCCGGAGCGGGCTGGACTTCCGACGATTTGGCTCGTATGCGGGGACATCGGATTTCCGGAGGGGGGTCGGATGTCCGGTGACATAGTCGTCCGGAAGGCGTCGGTCTTCTGTCAATTTGGTGCTCGACCGGAAGCATTGTATTTCTACACGAGTGGATAGTCGGTCGCTAGGACTTGTCGGTCGGTCGATCGCTGGGACGTATCGAACGTTCGAACATTGTCGGTCGTCTGACTGTTGTAGAGTTTGGCCGGGCCTTCAGGCTGGCTGATTCTCAGGGCACCGGACGTCCGGTGGTTGTAACATGTCGGCTACTCCCCGTAGAGCTTCTGGCGCTTGGCGTTCTCGTCATCTTGTCCATTGTTTGTAGTTGTCCTATGGCCTTCCTCCGAGTACGTGATCACACATAGTGTTCCCGCTTGAGGTAGTAGCCATGTCTCACGTGAGGAAAGTGTATGTCTTTGAGAGGAGCGAGTTCACCTTGATATTGATAGCCCTTGCACGAGCTCTAGTTATTGGTCTACTTGGTGTCTTTGAAGACAAAGTTATATCCATGGGGATGACCGTAAGATGCTCTGCGTCATAGGAGCTCCCACAAATGCTTGATTAATATTTTTATATCCATGATAAAAAAATCATTATTTTCTAAATGCAGGATCAACAATTTTTCTATACACATTCAACATTTTTCTGAATACTTGATTAACATTTTTTGTAAACGTCAACAACATTTTTCTTAATAATGTCTACCATTTTTATACACATTATTTTTTTTTCAAAATACTTGATTGAGTTTTTTAAAATAGCTATTTAGTATTTTTTTTAGAAAGATTAATTAGCATATTTATATTCATCATTAAAAAATCATTATTTTCTGAATACATGATGAACAAATTTTTTATACACATTTAACATTTTTTGCAAATGCTTCTTTAACATTTTTAAATACTTGTTCAACATTCGGAAGATGAAAAGCACCAACCACCGTGAAATATTCCGGCAGAAAGCTCCCAATCCCCTACCAGCCAAGCGTGTCACGATGCGATGCAGCTAGCCTCGAGTCAAGTCCACTGCATCACTCATCTCATCCACTAGGAACTTCCCCAGCACACTTTCCCCGTGAAAGACCCCAAACCTTTGAGTCCCTACCGTGAAAACAAACGCCACGACCAGCTGTTCGCCACGTCAAGCCGAGTCCCCGGTACCATCGACCCGACCCCCGAATCTCGTCGTTTGCGCCGGTGGCACCCCACCAGCCACCACCACCACCAGCTGCACCTGGGCCATAGCCGCATAAAACAAATAAAATTATAATTAAGCCGCCACCGCTCTCACTTACCGGTGGGCCGGCCAGCATGTGGGTTCCAGAACCACCCACAGTTTTCTTTGCCCATCAACTTTCCTCCCAAGCATCACAAAAAAATAAAAAAGCTTTCCGCCCAAGCACCACGTCACGGTCCCCGCCTCGAACCCTCTTGTCCTGCACCCCTCCCCGCGGGTTTATATACGCGCCCCGTCCACCTCCTCTGGACCTGAGCTCAAGCGGAACCCGCACACCCTCGCTCTCTCCTCCTTCTTCTTCTTCTTCCTCTCCTCCGGGGCAAGAGTGTGAGGATTATACGCACAGCTCTGCTCCGCGCAAGCAAGCAAGCTCTGTCCTCATGGCCTGCGCCTTCTTCTTCGACGCGGAGCCGCTGGGCGAGCCCGGGCTGCGCCTGCACGGGCCGGAGCTGGAGCTGGACGCCTGCGCGCTCTGCACCAAGCCGCTGCAGGGCAACAGCGACATCTACATGTACAAGGGGGACACCCCCTTCTGCAGCGAGGACTGTCGCTACGAGCAAATGCACTTTGACGCCGCCATGGCGAGGCAGCAGGCCAGCGCCAGACGGAAGCAGCAGCAGCAGCAGCAGCAGGCCCAGGCGCAGCTCGGCGTGCCCGGAGCGCCGGCGCCCGTGTCCACCAAGGCCGACGTGTCCGTGGCGAGCTAGTTGAGCCGCGCCGCATCGGGGTTAGCTAGTAGGAACTATGTACCCCTTTTGCCTTGGGTTGAAGAAGAAGGGCGATGCGGGATTCTTGGACGGCCAGTGTTTTTGCCCTGGCATCCGGTGCCGATCGATCTCATCTGTTGATCTGCACACACTGGGCAATCGGACCAGGATCACCGCGGGCTTTTGATTGGCCCCCTTTTGGGGCCTTGGGTTTGGGTACGAGAGGAGAGAGCGGGTGTGCAAGAGCACCGTCGCTGTGTAATTATTCAAGGCAATCGATGTAAAGTATTTCTCCAAATTTTGAAGGAAATCCAATCATGTTTACTCTTTTCTCAACGAGCATATTGTTTCAACCAGCAAATGTTTGTTCGGATGGTACAATTAAGAAAACTATGGAAGGATTGGCCACCCAAGAATCAGAGGCACAATTCCGTTCACTTGCTAAAATTACAGCTCGTGCTTAACGTTGTAATCTGCAACAGAACAGCAAACGAATATTATTTTCTCTCCTTTTCTTTTGCGGGGAGCTAGCGCATCCAACTTGATGCATTATTCTGCAACAGAAAGCAGTTCGCCATGTTTATTGCGGAAGCGAAATGCTACTTGTATCTCTGAAAAATACTAAACCCGGTCGGCCCAACAAATCATGTAACTGAACCTGGTCTATTTATCAGTTATAAATACAAATATAATGAACTAAACGAATCTCCAACGAGTCCGCTTCACCAAATTTTCATTCGGTGAAGCGAGTAAACAAAGCGCCGAAGCGGAGAAAATCAAATCAACCACACACAACCGGATTTCCAAGTGAGTAAACGAAAGGCCACAGTGGAGGAAATCAAATCAATCATGATACGTGCCCCAACCGGCCAATCCTCCGGCGTCAGATTCGTCTAACGTCTCAATTATTTTACTGTTTTCCGCACGCCTCGCGACTCAGCGCCGAGTCACTGAAAAGTACGGGAACATTTCCGCGCGAAAGTAAACATGGGAATCGTCCGGGAGGGAGGGGTCGCGTCACGGCCGGGCTGGATGGTGTGGACGTGCAACCGCCCATGTGTCCGATCCTTACGAGGTGGAGACTGTGACTCAGCGCGTGTCCCGGGCCCCACCGCTGGAAAAACCAAGCGCTTTTTTTTATTCCCGCCTCCCGGCCCCAGTCCGCGGAGGACATCTGTGTGGGCGTCGGATGCCCCCGGTGGAATATTACTCTTTTCACGGCTAATATTATTCTGCGCCGAAAGTCCGGAACGCATGCGTCACTGTAGTCGTGGTACATGTAGTAATCGCTAGTAGTTTTTCACCGGCCACCCGCTGCCAACAAGTGTGCGTCGCTCCTTCTCCCCGGGGAAAACGAAGATCCACAGCGTGTAGCTATCACGAGACGGGCTAGCCGCACTGTTGGTTGCAGGCTCCAATGAATGATCACGCACAATGCTTCACTGTGAAGCAGCCGCGTAAACAAAGCCGAGCGCGGATCTCGATGAGGCTGTCTCCCGGAACGAAGCCTGCCCGGCTGACCGACAATGCCCCGCACCCAAAAGAAAATTACGGGTGAAGATTGTGCCTGGCGCGGTGCTAGCCTCTCGCTTAAACAACGCAGATCTCACGAGCTGCGTCCCGCTCTATGAAGATTTTGTACGAATACAAAACTAAAACTGTCCATGGCTGGTGCCGGTATATGACAGGTTCGTGCGTTTGATTGGGTGTAGTGTAGTAGACAAGATCTGCGCATGTGCGCCCACCTCCACAGTGTTCACAAGCTGCTGCCTGGCGGGCATGCACCACACCACAACACCCAAAGTTCACCCATGCAGTCCATGGACCACGGCACCAGGCCATGGAGAAAAGAGCGGCACCTTGATTTCTTTCACTTTCTTTTCTCAAAGTGGGCACTGTTGGTCTATAATTAGCATGCCTAACCACGTGGGCCACCTGGCCCGTATGTTGGCGAAAAGGCTGGCGCGCTAATTATCGGGCCTAGTACTACGGCCCGCGTTAGTTTATGCCGGTGGCCGCCCAATGATGTATAGATTTGATGCCCACGATTCCGACTAGTGGGGCAAGAAACAATTCTTTCGCGCTTATGTTATTGGGGCGGGTGTTACTGAGATCTTTCGCCCGGGAGAAAAGTAGAGCGTGCATTTGTTTGTTCAGGGGTACCTTTTTTTTTGAAAATTGTTCAGGGGTAGTTCGGTACTTGTGTTTCGTTCCCAATCCGTCGACGGTATTGGAATCGTACTCCAAGACTACGGGCGCTAGCACACAGGTTTGGGGTCTACATCGAGCGCGATGTCTCTGGAGCGATCTCTGTGCGTCACTATCAGTGGCTGGGACCCATCCACGTCGCCCGGACACAACATGGTTCCCGTCGTTTTCGCCGCCGTGGAGCCACGTCTGCCATCGGGCCAACCCACCGCGCATGGCGCCATGGGCCCGTGTCGGAAGCCGCGAATAAAGAAACCGGACCGCTCCATCGTCCTTGGTTAGCCTCGTCCGGACGGCGCATGGTATTGCGTGGCCCTGTGGGCTTGGTCTTGCCCCGCCCGCGCCGGACATCTTCTCTCGTCGCCGGTCCGTGTCCGCCCCCGCTCAACCATATATACCCGGACCCCAGTTTGGTTCAGCACAGCAAACACTCAACCTCCCATTCCCGGCGCACCAGACCAAAGGCAACGACGCAGTGACACGAACGCAAAATGGCCTGCGCCTTCTTCTTCGACGCCGAGCCGGTGGGCGAGCCCGGCGTGCACGCCCTGGACGCGTGCGCGCTCTGCACCAAGCCGCTGGCAAGGGACAGTGACATTTTCATGTACAGAGGGGACACGCCCTTCTGCAGCGACGAGTGCCGGCACGACCAGATGCAGCTGGACGTCGCCTGCGCCAGGCAAGCGGCCAAGGCGGCCGCCCGGAGGCAGAAGCAGTTCTCGTTGGGGACGGAGTCCGGGCGTGCACGACGGGAGTCTTGGGAGGTGTCCGTCGCGAGCTAACCGGCGAGAGCGGCGACCTGGGTATATGTACCTGAGGCAGCAAGATCTGCGTGCGCGAAGACGCCGTCGCCCGTGGCCAACTGATCAGCGCGGAATCGAGGAGACTCTCCTTGATTGAAGAAGCAAGACGCGGGGTATTGGAGTAGCTTACGGAAGGCCGGCGCTGCACGGGCCCGCCGGTCAAGTGATTTGGGCATATACGCAGCGGAAAAAGAGCTGGACTGGATCTGAACAATTCAATCAAACTAGATTCTCCACGGCATTAGGCGGCCATGTGTGCCCCTCAGCTCTCCTTCTTTTCTGCGTTAATGTCACTTCTGTATGAGAGCGAATTTGCAGTGGTACTTTCACTGAGTAAACTATCAAGCGAATTGGCATATGCCTTTGTGAAATCCTGTTTCTGTTTACCACACGATTTAAAACTGAAATATTTATAGTCTTTCTTTTCGGTGAGAGTGGCCAATGGCCCCATTTTCATGGCCTTTTACAGGAGAAGATCAACATCACTTACATCTCTGACAGAAATTGCAAGTAAACAGAAATAATTTGGCCACTAATCTGCGCCGGCGCGCCAGGCGGGTCAGCCCCTGACCGTCCGATTCAGCCACGCGCAGCCATCTGATTGGATCTGCGTTTTTTTCCACTTGTCTTTATCCTGGTGCGTTCTTTTTTTTTCCCACTTGTTTTTATCCTGGTTTAGTCTCATCTGCCATTGCCTGACGAAATTTTCTGTAGCCCTCCAGCACACCTCCTCCCTGGCCTCCTGCCTGCAGCTTCGTGTGTCGGTTCGCCGTCGCCGCTCGCCGTATCAGTCGTCTGACATTTTTAACCTCTGTCGTCGTCTTCTTCGCGATAGGATGCCATCTCTTCCTCTCGCGTGTCCGGCTTCTGCGAGTCAGCCGCACCTTCTTTCCCCAAGCTCTGCACCCGTCTCTCCCGCACACATCTCGTCCTGTCTTCGGCCGCCTCGCCCCGTTACAACCCTCATCAGCATCTCGCGCAGCTCATCACCGTGTATGTAGCAAAAATCTTCGCCGGTGGTAGCAAACCCGAAGAACAGTTGCAGTGAACCGCCGTCGCGACCGTTGCGGGTTGTAGCAAAAACGTCGTCGTCATCGCCACAGCTAAGTCGTGAAGCATGTAGCAAACCACGACGCTGGTAGTAGATTTTTTGATATTGACAATAGCTAGCCTTGACATATGTTGTCGTGGTTGAAGCTTTTTACGATGCTGATAGAAGCTTTTTGCGATGGCACTGATGAGCCGTCCCGTCACTGATGATATTTAATGAATTGGTTGTGGCAGAGAGAAGCGGATATAAACTCAACTTGTTTTTGTTTTTCTAAATATGTTTAACCTAGTTTCCATGATTCAACATATTATGACCAAACATGTTCGCAATGATAGTTACAGATTATAGTTGCTCATGCCATGCTCAAGTAGCTAGGAGTGGATAATGATTTATCTAGATGTCAACATGCATTAAAATGGTTGTGATGTAGTATGATGATATGGTATCCTCCTCTGAATGTTTCAAGTGGCTTGACTTGGCACATGTTCACACTGGTTGTTGAATCAAAACCAACAAGGCCTTATTGATATTTATGTTCATGGTGTCCATATCCTACTCATGATAGCATTCAATGTTTATTATTCATGATGCATGTTTATGACTGTATTCGCTCTCCAGCTGGCCGCTTCTCAATCTATTTGCTAGCCTTCACCTGTAATAAGTGGGAATTTTGCTTGTGCATCAAAACCTTAAACCAAAGTTATTCCAAATGAGTCCACCATAGCTACCTATATGCGGTATTACCCTGCTGTTCCAAGTAAATTTGCATGTGCTACCTCTAAAATTTCAAATGAACATCTATTTTGGTTGCCTGGGCCGCTCATGGAGCGACAGGGGGTGATCAGTATCTTCCATGTTAAGCGGGTTACTCTCATGACGAGTGTTTATTCACACATCCTTGCACGAGAAGGGTGGTAATAGGGATTCCTAGTCTCGAAATAAAAATAAATGCAAATAATTAAACAAAACATCCCCAGGAATGTTGTTGATTTGGATGGTTTCCGTGGATTCAGCTCATCATGGAGTGTGCTTGTTGGTGGAGGGGGAGTAAACCTTTACTCTTACCGCTTGGGAACCGCCGCTAATTTGTTTAACATGGAAGATACTGATAGCTCTTGGTCGTAACATTGACAAGAAAGGTGTACCTCCCAATTTTATAATTATCTCTTATTTAAGCCTTTAGCTCTAGCACCTCTGCAAATCCCTACTTCCCTCTGCGAAGGGACTATTTGTTTACTTTAATGTTGAGTCATCACCTTATCAAATAAGCGCCAGATCTGAGAGCACTATTGTCATCCTCATGCATTGTGCATAGTGAATGTTGGATGCATCATGAATGGAACATTTCTACCATGAATTACAATGTTTAGTCGTTGCTTGAACTTTGGAGGTGCTCTGCATTTATGTTTTGCACTCTCAGAAAGGGCTAGTGAGATACCACTATTGTCATATTATATCATGATTGTTTCGACAAATGTTTGCACTTGAGATATCGTATTATTGCTTGATAGTTGCTTGTGACATTGATATGATTTAATATAATCTTTAAGAGTTATTGTTGACATGGTTAGTCATAATCTTTGCTGAAAACCTCGGTGCTACTTAACCATATGTATGTAAACAAGAACAAAAAAGTTTGTAAAAGTTCACTTTCAGTTTCTCAACTGAATTGATTGAGGACAAGCAAGGCTTTAAGCCAGGGGGATTTGATACGTCTCCATCCTATCTACTTTTCCTAACGCTTTTGTTCTTGTTTTGGACTCTAATTTGCATGGTTTCAATGAAACTAACCCGGACTGACGCTGTTTTCATTAGAACTACCATTGTGTTGTTTTTGTGGAGAAATAAAATTTCTCGGAAAGGAACAAAAATACTTGGAGAATTATTTTGGAATATGTGAGGATTATTGGAGCCAGAAACCACCAAAGAGGGGGTCCAGGGGACCTAAAACACACCAGGGCGCGCGAGCCCCCCTAGCGTGGCTGGTGGGTGGTGCTCACCACGTGGGCCCCTAACCCTAATTCCAGTGCTATAAAATCATGTTTTTCCAAAAAAACAATCGAGGAGAAAGTTTCATGGCATTTCATGATACGGAGCCGCAGCCACCTCCTGTTCTTCATCGGGAGGCCAGATCTGGAGCCCGTTTGGGGCTCCGGAGAGGGGAATCTTCGGTCTCCGTTACCAACCCTCCTTTCCATCGCCAATTCCATGATGCTCCACAATGCGAGTGAGTAATTCCTTCGTGGGCTTGCTGGTCGGTGAGGAGTTGGATGAGATCCATCATGTAATCGAGTTAGTTTTGTTAGGGCTTGATCACTAGTATCCACTATGTTCTAAGATTGATGTTTCTATGACTTTGCCATGCTTAATGCTTGTCATTAGGGGCCGAGTGCCATGATTTCGGATCTGAACCATTTATGTTATCATCATTATATATATATATATATATATATATATATATATATATATATATTCTTGATCCGATCTTGCCTAGTCATATGCACCTATTACCAGTTATGATCTGTCAACCCCATAATGATAATATTTGGGATACTTCACGGTGATGACCGTAGTTTGAGGAGTTCATGTGTTCACTAAGTGTTAATCCTTTGTTCTGGTTCTCTATTAAAAAGAGTCCTTAATATCCCTTAGTTTCCTTATTGACCCTGCTGCCACGGGATGGTAGGACAAAACATGTCTTGCAAGCTCTTTTGCATAAGCACAGATGACTATATACGGAACACATGCCTACATTACATTGATGAATGGGAGCTTGTTCTATGTTGCCCTAGGTTATGATTGTTATATGATGAATATCATCCAATGAATACACCGATCTAGTGCCTACGAGTTTTCTACTTATTGATCTTGCTAAGTTACTGCTGCTGTTTGTTGGGGAACGTTGCATGGGAAACAAAAAATTCCTACGCACACGCAAGATCGATCCATGGTGATGAGCATCTACGAGAGGGAGAGTGGATCTACAGATCCTTGTAGATCGCTAAGCGGGAAGCGTTAACAAACGTGGTTGGTGTAGTCGAACGTCTTTGTGATCCAAATCGCCGAGCATCCCGCGATCTCATCATGATACATCCCGTGATCCAATCACGATCTGGCCTGCGAACTCATCACGATCCGTCCCGCGATCTCATCACGATCCGTCTCGCGATCTTGATCGCGGTCCTTTCGATCTAGCGTCGAACGGACGACACCTCCGCGTTCAGCACACGTACAGCTCGATGACGATCTCCGCCTTCTTGATCCAACAAGAGGGAGCGGGGAGGTAGATGAGTTCTCCGGAAGCGCGACGGCGTTGCGGCGATGGTGGTGGAGCTATTCCAGCAGGCTTCGCCTAAGCACCGCTGAAAACCGATCTAGAGGAGAAACTGCAATCTAGAGGAGAGGTAGCATGTGGCTATTAGGGTTAGCTTTTTCCGCTAAATTCTCTAGTATATATAGGAGGGAGAAAGGGGATGAGGCAGCCTCAAACCCTCAAGGTTTGGTCGAAATTGGAGGTGGAGGAGTCCTACTCCAATCCTATTTGGAGTAGGATTCCTCCTTTCCGCTTGGAAACCCTTTCCACCTCTCCACCTTTGCATATTTTCCTTCTCAAACCACTCCAGCCACATGGGCCCTAATAGGAGGCTTCGGCAAGCCCACTAGGGCCTGGTTTACCTCCTCCCACAGCCCATGTAGCATCTTGGGTCGAAATACCTCTCCCGATGGTCCCTCGGTACACTACCGATGACCCCGAAACTTTTCCGGCGACCAAAATAGGACTTCCTATATATCAATCTTTACCTCCGGACCATTCCGGAGCTCCTTGTAATTTCCGGGATCTCATCCGGGACTCCGAACAACCTTAGGTAACTAGCATATATAACTCTATACTACCAAAACGTCAACGAACCTTAAGTGTGCAGACCCTGTGGGTTCGAGAACTATGTAGACATGACCGAGACACCTCTACGGTCAATAATCAATAGCGGGACCTGAATGCCCATATTGGTTCCTACATATTCTACGAAGATTTTTATCAGTCGAACCTATATGTCAAGGATTCAGTTAATGTCGTATGATGTTCCCTTTGTTCTTCGGTATGTTCCTTGCCCGAGATTCGATCGTCGGTATCTCCATACCTAGTTCAATCTCATTATCGGCAAGTCTCTTTACTCATTCCGTAATACAAGATCCCATGACTAACACTAAGTTACATTGCTTGCAAGGCTTATTGTGATGTTGTATTACCGAGTGGGCCCTAACATACCTCTCCTTCACACGGTGTAACAAATCCTAGTCTTGATCCATGCCAACCCAACAGACACCCTCAGAGATACCTGTAGAGCACCTTTATAGTCACCCAGTTACGTTGCGATGTTTGATACACACAAGTTACTCCTCTAGCGTTAGTGATTTGCATGATCTCATGATTATAGGAACATATACTTGACATGCAGAAAATAGTAGCAATAAACTGACACGATCATATGCTACGTTTGTAGTTTGGGTCTTCTCCATCACATCATTCTCCTAATGATGTGATCCCGTTATCAAATGACATCTCATGTCCATCACTAGGAGACCATAGCCATCTTTGATCAGTGAGCTAGTCTATTAGAGGCATACTAGGGACATGGTGCTGTCTATTTATCCACACATGTATGTAAGTTTCCTATCAATAAAATTATAGCATGGATAATAAACAATTATCATGAGCAAGGAAATACGATAATAACCAATTTATTATTGCCGCTAGGGCATATTTCCAACAGCCTCCCACTTGAGAGTCAATAACCTAGTTCACATCACCATGTGATCCGCATTGTTATGAATCTAACACCCAATGAGTTCTGGGGCTCGATCATGCTTTGCATGTGAGAGAGGTCTTTTAGTCAACGGGTATGTGACATTTAGATTCGTGTGTACTTTGCAAATCTATATGTTAAACTGTAAATATTGCTACCACACTCCACTTGGAGCTATTCCAAATGGCTTCTCCACTATACGTATCCGGATTGCTACTAAGAGTCATCCGGATTGGTGTTAATGCTTGCATCGACGTAACTCTTTACGACGAACTCTTTATCACCTTCATAATCGAGAAACATTTCCTTAGTCTTTTAGTTACTAAGGATAATCTTAACCGATGTCCAGTGATCCACTCCTGGATCACTCTTGTACCCGTTGATGGACTCATGGCAAGGCACACACAGGTGCGGTACACAGCTTGGCATACTATACAGAGCTTATGGCTAAGGCATAGGGGATGACTTTCGTCCTTTCTCTTTCTTCTATCGTGGTCGAGCTTTGAGTCTCACTCAACTTCACACCTTACAAAGCAGGCGAGAACACTTCTCTCTGACTGATCCATTTTGAACTCTTTCATAAACTTGTCAAGGTATGTACTCATTGAAAGTCTCATCAAGCATCTTGATCTATCTCTATAGATCTTGATGCTCAACAATTAGGTAGCTTTATCCAGGTCTTCCTTTGAAAAACTTCTTTCAAACAACCCTTTATGCTTTCTGGAAATTCTACATCATTTCCGACCAACAATATGTCAACCACATATGCTTATCAGAAACTCTATAGTGCTCCCACTCACTTTATTCTAAATACAAGTTTCTCATAAACTTTGTATAGACTCAAAAACTTTGATCACCTCATGAAAGTGTATATTCCAATTCCGAGATGCTTGCTTCAGTCCATAGAAGGATCACTGAAGCTTGCTCACCTTTTCGCATTCTTAGGACAGACAAAACCTTCTGGTTGTATCACATACAACCTTTCCTCAAGTCAACCATTAAGGAAACGATGTTTTGACATCCATCTGCCAGATTTCATAATTGAAAAATGCAGCAACTGCTAACATAATTCCAACAGACTTTAGCATCGCTACGAGTGAGAAAGTCTCATCGTAGTCAACTCCTTCAACTTGCCGGAAACTTCTTTGCGGCAAGTCGAGCTTTATAAATGGGGACATTCACCATCAGCGTATGTCTTCATTTTAAAGATCCATTTGTACTCAACCACCTGCCGTCCAACGAGCAAGTCCACCAAAGTCTATACTTGGTTTTCATACATAGATCCTTTCTCTTATCCATAGCTTGTAGGTTCACCGTTGTCCAACAACATGACCTCTAAGACAGGGTTGTCGTACCACTCAGGAGCAGTGCACGTCCTTGTCGACCTACGAGGTTCGATAGTAACTTGATCCGGAGCTTCATGATCATCATCATTAACTTCCTTTTCAACTAACGTAGGATCCACGGAAACATCTTTCTGCGTTGCGCTACTCTCTGGTTGAAACAAAGGTTCAACAACCTCATCAAGTTCTATCTTCCTCCCACTCAATTCTTTCGAGAGAAACTCTTTCTCGAGAAAGGACCCATTTTATCAACAACACTTTGTGCTTGGATCTATGATAGAAAGTTCACCCAACTATTACATTAGGGTATTCTATGAAGATGCATTTGTCCGATTTGGGTTCAAGCTCATTAGGTGAAAACATTTTCCACACAAGTGTCGCAGCCCTAAACATTAAGATATGATAGCTTAGGTTGCTATCAAACCATAATTCACATGGTGTCATCTCAACGGATTTAGATGGTGCCCTATTTAAAGTGAATGTAGTTGTCTCTAATGCATAACCCCAAAATTATAGTAACGAAACAATAAGAGACATCATAGCATGCCCCATATCGAATAGAGCACGACTATGACGTTCGGACACACCATCACACTATGATGTTCCACGTGGCGTGAGTTGTGAAACAACTTTCACATTATCTAAAGTTCTATGCCAAATTCGTAACTCAGATATTCACCTCCATGATCATATTGCAGACATTTTTATCTTCTTGTCACGATGATCTCAAACTTCACTCTAAATTTGCTTGAACCTTTCAAACGATTCAGACTTGTGTTTCATTAAGTAAATATACACTATATCTACTCAAATCATCAGTGAAGGTAAGAAAACAACGATATCCACTTCACGCTACAAGACTCATTGGATTGCATACATCAACATGTATCATTTCCAATAAATCACTTGCCCGCTCCATCAATCCGGAAAACGGGGTCCTTAGTCATCTTGCCCAAGAGGCATGGTTCGCATGACTCAACTGATTCGAAATCAAATGAGTCCAAAGATCCATCAGCATGGAGTTTCTTCACGCGCTTTATACCAATATGACATTTAGCGGAAGTGCCACAAGTATGTGGTACTATCATTATTAACTTTGTATCTTTTGGCATCAATGTTATGAACATTTGTATTACTACTATCAAGATTCAACAAACCATTCTCACTGGGTGCATGACCATTGTTTCATGTAAACAGAATAACCATTATTCTCTAACTTAAATGAATAACCATGTTGCAATAAACACGATCTAATCACATTCATGCTCAACGCAAAACACCAAATAACATTTATTTAGCTTTGTCACTAATCCCGAAGGTAGAGAGAGCGTTCGATGTTGATCACATCAACCTTGGAAACATTTCCAACACACATTGTCACCTCACCCTTAGCTAGTTCCCGTTCATTCCGTAGCTTTTATTTCGAGTTACTAACATTTAGCAACCGAACTGGTATCCAATACCCAGGTGCTACTAGGAGTACTAGCAAGGTACACATCAATAACACGTATATCAAATATACTTCTGTCGACGTTGCCAGCCTTCTTATCTACCAAGTATCTAGGGTTGTTCCGCTTCAGCGACCGCTCTCCTCATAATTGAAGCACTTAGTCTCAGGTTTGGGTTCAACTTTGGGTTGCTTCACTGGAGCAGCAACTGACTTGCCATCCATGAAGTTTCCCTCCTTGCCCTTGCCCTTCTCGAAACTAGTGGTTTTTACTAACCATCAACACTTGACGCTCCTTCTTGATTTCTACCTTCGCGGTGTCAAACATCGCGAATAGCTCAGGGATCATTATTTCTATCCCTGGCATTTTATAGTTCATCACCAAGTTCTAGTAGCTTAGTGATAGTGACTTGGAGAACTATATCAATCACTATCTTATCTGGAAGATCAACTCCCACTCGATTCAAGCGATTGTAGCACCCAGACAATCTGAGCACATGCTTAACGATTGAGATATACTCTTTCATCTTGCAGGCAAAGAATCTTGTTAGAGATCTCATATCTCGCAACACGAGCACGAGCCTGAGATCCTAATTTCAGCTCTTAGAACATCTCATATGTTCCGTGACGTTCAAAACGTTTCGGAGCCTCAATTCTAAGCCGTAATGCATGATGCAGTAAACTATCAAGTAGTCATCAGAACGTGCCTGTCAGATGTTCACAACATCTACAGACGATGCTAGAGGGTTTGGCGCACCGAGCGGTGCATTAAGGACATAAGCCTTCTATGCAGCAATGAGGACAATCCTCAGATCATGGACCCAGTCCGCAATTTTGCTACCATCATCTTTCAACTCTATTTCTCTAGGAACATATAAAAATTCAAGGGAGCTACATCGCAATCAAGTAATCTACAACATAATTTGCAAAGACACATCTGACTATGTTCATGATAATGAGTTCAATTAATCATATTACTGAAGAACTCCCACTCAAATTGACATCCCTCCGGTCATTCGAGTGATACATGATCCAAATTCACCAACTGAAGTCCGATCATCACATGAGTTGAGGTGGTTTCAATGGTGAACATCATCATGTTAATCATATCTACTATATGACTCATGTTCGACCTTTCGGTCTCTTGTGTTTCGAGGCCATGTCTATACATGCTAAGCTCGACAAGTTTAACCCGAGTGTTCTGCATGTGCAACACTGGCTTGCACCCGTTGTATGTGAACGTAGAGTCTATCACACCCGATCATCATGTGGTGTATCGACACGACAAACTTTCGCAAGAGTGCACACTCAGGGAGAACACAATTTATCTTGAAATTAAGTGAGGGATCACCTTATAATGCTACCGTCGTCCTAAGCAAAAAAAGGTGCATAAAAGGATTAACATCACAAGCAAATCATAAGTGACATGATATGGCCATGAAATTGTGCTTTTGGTCTCCATCTTGAAAGCACAAGCATGATCTCCATCGTCACCGGCATGACACCATGATCTCCATCATCTTGATCTCCATCAACATGGCGCCATCGGGGTTGTCGCGCCCACCATGCTTCTACTACTATTGCTAACTTTTAGCGATAAAGTAAAGCATTACATAGTGCTTAATGATTGACACGCAGGTCATACAATAATTAAAGACAACCCTATGGCTCCGGCCGGTTGCCATACTCATCGACATGCAAGTCGTGATACTCTATACAATACATGATCATCTCATACATCACATATATCTCATCATGTAATTGGCCATATCACATCACAACATACCCTGCAAAAACAAGTTAGACATCCTCTAATTGTTGTTGCATGTTTTACATGGCTGCTATGGGTATCTAGCAAGAATAATTCTCACCTACGCAAAACTACAACGGTGATACATAAATTGCTTTTCAACCTTCTCAAGGACCGCCTTTGTCGAATCCGGTCCAACTAAAGTACGAGAAACAGACACCCGCCAGCCATCTTTGTGCAACGAAGTTACACGTCATCTACACATAGACCTAGCTCATGATGCCACTGTTGGGGAACGTTGCATGGGAAACAAAAAATTTCCTATGCACACGCAAGATCTATCCATGGTGATGAGCATCTACAAGAGGAGAATGGATCTACATACCCTTGTAGATCGCTAAGCGGGAAGCGTTAAGAAACACGGTTGGTGTAGTCGAATGTCTTCGCGATCCAAATCACGAAGCATCCCGTAATTCATCACGATCCGTCCCGCGATTCAATCATGATCCAACCCGCGAACTCATTACGATCCGTCCAGCGATCTCATCACGATCCATCTCGCGATCTTGATCGCGGTCCTTCCGATCTAGCACCGAACGGACGGCACCTCCGCGTTCAGCACACGTACAGCTTGATGACGATCTCCGCCTTCTTGATCAAGCAAGAGGGAGCGGAGAGGTATATGAGTTCTCTGGCAGCGTGACGGCGTTGCGGCAATGGTGGTGGAGCTATTCCAGCAAGGCTTCGCCTAAGCACCGCTGAAAACTGATCTAGAGGAGAAACTGCGATCTAGAGGAGAGGTAGCTCGTGGCTATTAGGGTTAGCTTTTTCCTCTAAATCCTCTAGTATATATAGGAGGGAGGAAGGGGAGGAGGTAGCCTCAAACCCTCAAGGTTTGGTCGAAATTGGAGGTGGAGGAGTCCTATTAGGAGTAGGATTCCTCATTTCCACTTGGAAACCCTTTCCACCTCTGCACCTTTGGATTTTTTCCTTCTCAAGCCACTCCAGCTGCATGGGGCCTTAGAGGAGGCTTCGGCCTGCCCACCAGGGTCTGGTTTATGTCCTCCCACAGTCCATGTAGCCTCTTGGGTCGAAATACCTCTCCCGATGGTCCTCCGATACACTACCGGCACACTACCGATGAGCCCGAAACTTTTTCGGCACCAAAACAGGACTTTCTATATATCAATCTTTACCTCCGGACCATTCCGGATATCCTTGTGACATCCAGGATCTCATACGGGACTCCAAACAACCTTCGTTCACCACCATACATAACTCTATACTACCAAAACGTTAACGAACCTTAAGTGTGAAGACCCTGCGGGTTCGAGAACTATGTAGACATGACCGAGACACCTCTACGGTCAATAACCAATAGCGAGACCCAGCTTCCCATATTGGTTCCTACATATTCTACGAATATCTTTATCGGTCGAACCTCTATGTCAAGGATTCAGTTAATCCCATATGATGTTCCCTTTGTTCTTCGGTATGTTACTTGCCCGAGATTCGATCGTCGGTATCTCCATACCTAGTTCAATCTCGTTACCGACAAGTCTCTTTACTCGTTCCGTAATACAAGATCTCATGACTAACACTTAGTCACATTGCTTGCAAGGATTATTGTGATGTTGTATTACCGAGTGGGACCTGAGATACCTTTCCGTCACACGGAGTAACAAATCCCACTCTTGATCCATGCCAACCCAACAGACACCCTCGGAGATACCTGTAGAGCACCTTTATAGTCACCCAGTTACATTGCGACGTTTGATACACACAAGGTACTCCCCCGGCGTCAGTGATTTGCATGATCTCATGGTCATAGGAACATATACTTGACATGCAGAAAATAGTAGCAATAAACTGAAACAATCATATGCTACGTTTGTAGTTTGGGTCTTGTCCATCACATCATTATTCTAATGATGTGATCCCGTTATCAAATTGTTGGGGAACGTTGCATGGGAAACAAAAAATTTCCTACGCACACGCAAGATCTATCCATGGTGATGAGCATCTACGAGAGGGAGAGTGGATCTACATACCCTTGTAGATCGCTAAGCAATAAGCATTAAGAAACGCGGTTGGTGTAGTCGAACGTCTTCGTGATCCAAATCGCCGAGCATCCCGTGATCTCATCATGATTCGTCCTGCAATCCAATCACGATCCGTCCCGCGAACTCATCACGATCCATCCCGTGATCTCATCATGATTCGTCTCGCGATCTTGATCACGGTCCTTCCGATCTAGCGCCGAACGGACGACACCTCCGCGTTCAGCACACGTACAGCTTGATGACGATCTCCGCCTTCTTGATCCAGCAAGAGGGAGCGGAGAGTTAGATGTGTTCTCTAGCAGCGCAATGGCGTTGCGGCAATGGTGGTGGAGCTATTCCAGTAGGGCTTCGCCTAAGCACCGCTGAAAACCGATCTAGAGGAGAAACTCTCCGCCCTCTTGACGATCTCCGCCTTATTGATCCAGCAAGAGGGAGAGCAGATACTTGTAGAGCACCTTTATAGTCACCCAGTTACGTTGCGACGTTAGATACACACAAGGTACTCCTCCGGTGTCAGGGAGTTGCATGATCTCATGGTCATAGGAACAAATACTTGACATGCAGAAAACGGTAGCAATAAACTGACACGATCATATGCTACGTTTGGAGTTTGGGTCTTGTCCATCACATCATTCTCCTAATGACGTGATCCCGTTATCAAATGACATCTCATATCCATGACTAGGAAACCATAGCTATCTTTGATCAACGAGCTAGTCTATTAGAGGCATACTAGGGACATGGTATTGTCTATGTATCGACACATGTATCTGAGTTTCCGATCAACACAATTATAGCATGGATAATAAATGATTATCATGAACAAGGAAATATGATAATAACTAATTTATTATTGCCTCTAGGGCATATTTCCAACACAAATGACATCTCATGTCCATGACTAGGAAACCAGAGCCATCTTTGATCAACGAGCTAGTCTATTAGAGGCATACTAGGGATATGGTGTTGTCTATGTATCCACACATGTATCTGAGTTTCCAATCAATACAATTATAGCATGGATAATAAACGATTATCATGATCGAGGAAATATGATAATAACCAATTTATTATTGCCTCTAGGGCATATTTCCAACACCGTTGTCACTATTGCACTTGCTACAGAACTATTACTGCTAGTGTTACCGCTACTATTACTGTTGCTACTGCTATCAAACTATCATATTACTGTGCTACTGATCACTTTGTTGCAGATATTTATCTCCAGGTGTGGTTGAATTGATAAATTAACTACTAATACTCTCAAATATTCTTTGGCTCCCCTTGTATTGAATCTATAAATTTGGGTTGAATACTTTATCCTCAAAAATTGTTGAGTTCCCCTATACTTGTGGGTTATCACCTTGCCAGAGGGGGTATCGATCACGAGGGCCTCTTAATCAACCTTGCTGCCCTCATGATGATGCGTGAGTAGTTCACCAGGGACCTACAGTTATGTAGTTAGTACCGAGATGGCTATCTCTCTCTCTTTTGATCTTCAATACAATGGTCATTGCATCTTCGCTTTGATCCATCTGATGTAACTCTTTTGTGCAGTGCGTTTGTTGGGATCCGATGAATTGTGGGTTTATGTTTAGATTATTCATGAAAAGTATTTCAGTCGTCTCTGAAATTATTATGATTCTTAATTGAATGATCATTATAGCTTCGTAATTCTCTCCAATATATTGATTTTCCTTGGCCAAGTAGATGGATCTATCTTCAGTGAGAGAGGTGCGTTGTATTGGGTTTAACCTGATGATTTTCTATATCCAAGTGACAAAAGGGGACAAGTTGCATCTTTGTGTTGTTTCCACTAAGGATAAAACGATGGGGTTTATTCATATTGCTTGAGTTTGATTTGTCTAAATCATTGTTGAGGATATCGCTTATTGTTACCGTCTCGGTCAGCTGGGGATTAGAGATTAATCGGAAATCGATCGATTAATTGATTTTATCGATCGACTCTTAATCGACCATTTTTGACAAATCCCAGGTTCCCAACATTGCCATATGCTATATTTAACACTAAAGATGTATTGGACCAAAGTGCTACCTTGATTATTAGCCTCTGAATCCTCGTATAATGGAAAAATAGGGAAATAGTACATATTGCATAACAAAGTCCACAAAAACACAAAAAAAATTTTTTTGCAAACATAGTGCTAGGAGTATGCATGATTTATCAAAAGATTCCTGATAAATTGCTTGTTAGAGTGATAAATCGACCCAAAAGATAAACGGTGAAGATAAGGCATAATCTTATCGGTCACCCCACGAGTAGCAATAAATCGCTTAATCAGAAGATTTTTTGAATAGTGGTCTAAATCATGTCATCGTTTTCCATGCATTATTCTGTTTGTCATGAACTTAATACGTAGAGAGGCAAGCATAGAAGTGCTCTTGAAGTGGAGTAATAGTAATAGGTGCAGGCAGGAGTCGGCCTATTTGTCTTGGAAGTGATGCCTATATACACATGATCATTACCATGAACATCGCATAACTATGTGCTTTTCTATCAATTGCCCAACAGTAATTTGTTTACCCACCGTATGCTTATTTTCATGAGAGATGCCCCTAGGGAAAATTATGGGCCTGGGTATATTCACTTATATAATTACAAACTTATCATTACCTTGATGTTCTTGTTAACCTTTTATTTTATTTTGCAATTTACAATTATCTACACACTTCACTTGCTTGCAAATAACGAGATCAAGGGAATTCACAACCCTCTTGCCCGCGTTGGGTGCAAGTTGTTTGCTCTTTTGTGTGCAGGCGTTGAAGACGGTTGTGGATTGATATTCCTATTGGTTCGATAAACATTGGTTTCATAACTGAGGGAAATACTTACCCGTATTGTGCCGCAATTACCCTTTCCTCTTCACGGGAAACCCGATGCAGATTACAAGCATCAGTGCTTATCTTGATGAAAAGAGATTTATATTGTTATTATTAGTGCTAACCTTTCAAAGCATGAAGAAAAGAGATTACTTAGGACTCTGAAGAAGCATTGAACTACTTTTCGATATACTATTGCTGATCTTTACGGCATTAGTCCCACTCTATGTCTACATAAGTTTAATATGGAACTGGATGCTAAACCTGTCGTTTATCATCAACATCGTCTGAATCCAAGAATGAAGGAAGTGGTAAGAACTCAAATACTAAAGTTTTGGGGGGCAGGTATAATCTATCCCATAGCTGATATTAGATGGGTAAGTCATGTTCATTGTGTTCCTAAAAAAGGAGGTATAATTGTTGTTCCTAATGATAAAAATGGAATTATCCCACAAAGGATAGTAATTGGTTATAGGATGGTAATTGATTTCAGGAAATTAAACAAAGCTACTAGAAAAGATCATTACCGCTTGCCTTTTTATTGGTCAAATATCAGAAAGATTATCTAAGCATGCACACTTTTATTTCCTTGATGGATATTCTTTTTTTCTCAAATACATGTGTCAAAAGAAGATCAAGAGAAAACTACTTTTGCTTGTTTGTTTGGAACTTATGCTTATAGGCGTATGCCTTTTGGTTAATGTAATGCACCTATTACCTTGCAAAGATGTGTGACTGCCATATTCTCTTATTTTTGTGAAAAGATTGTTAATGTATTCATGGACAATTTTTCCATTTACGGGACTTCTATTGATGATTTCCTCAGCAACCTTGAGAGAGTTTTGTAGAGGTGTGAAGAAACTGGTCTTGTCTTGAATTGGGAGAAGTGCCACTTGTGGTGAATGAAGTTACAGTACTTGGGCATAAAAATTCCGAACAAGTTATTGAAGTAGACAAGGCTAAAGTTGATGCAATAGATAAACTGCCATGTCATAGAGATGTTAAGGTATAAGGAGCTGATACGTCCATTTTGCATCATGATTTCCTACTGTTACTTATAATATTTTTATGCATAATGATGCTTTAAGGGGTAATTCTACTGCCTTTTCTCTTATAATATGCCAGGTTTACACAAAGAGGGAGAATGTCGGCAGCTGGAATTCTGGACCTGAAAAAGCATATCAGAGATGCTTATTCCGCACATCTCCAAATAAGCCAAAACTTAACAGGGAATTGTTTTGAAATATATAAAAAATAACGAGCAAATAACTACCGGAGGGGGCCACCTGGTGACCACAAGACACCAGGGTGTGCCAGACCGGCCCACCTCCTGTACCCATCTTTTGGTACTTAAGGTCTTTTGACCTTGAAAAAATCAGGAAGGGACTTTTGGGGTGGAACACCGCCGTGTCGAGGCAGAACTTGGGCAGGAGCACGTCTGCCCTCAAGCGGAGTGATTCCGCAGGGGAAACTTCCCTCGCGGAGGGGAAATCGAAGCCATCGTCATCACCAATAGCCCTCTCATCTTTGGGAGGCCAATCTTCATCAACATCTTCAACAACACAATCTCCTCTCAAATCCTATTTCATCTCTTGTGTTCAATCTTTGTACCGGAACCTTAGATTGGTACCTATGGGTGACTAGTAGTGTCGATTACAACTCATAGTTAACTACTATATGGTTTATTTGGTGGAAGATTATATGTTCAGATCTATTGTACTATTTAATACCCCTATGATCTTGCGCGTGAATATCATTTGTGAGTCGTTACCTTTTTCTCAAGGTCACGGGAGAAGTCATGTTGCAAGTAATCATGTAAATTTGATATGTGTTCGATATTTTGATGATGTGAATGTTGTGATTCCCTTAGTGGTTTCATGTGAACGTCGACTGCATGACACTTTGCCATCTTTGGGCCTAAGGGAATGCATTCTGGAGGAGTTATTATATGATGGGTTGCTAGACGGACAGAAGCTTAAACCCTAGTTTATGTGCTATTTCGTAAGGGGCTGATTTGTATCCAAATGTTTAATGCTACGGTTAGAAATTATCTTAATACTTTTCTCGTAGTTGCGGATGCTTGCGAGAGGGTTTATCGTAAGTGGGTGGTTTGTTCAAGTAAGAACAACACCCAAGTACCGGCCCCCCACATATCATTTTATAAAGTAGTGAACGCAAATCAAACCAACATGATGGAAGTGACTAGATGAAATTCCCGTGTACCCTAATGAACGCTTTGCTTATTATAAAAGACCATTTCGGCCAGTCCTTTTCCACAAAAGGATTGGGCTACCTTGCTGCACTTTATTTTGTTGGAAATATTCCCTAGAGGCAATAATAAATTAGTTATTATCATATTTCCTTCTTCATGATAATCGTTTATTATCCATGCTATAATTGTATTGATTGGAAACTAAATACATGTGTGGGTATATAGACAACACTGTATCCCTAGTATGCCTCTAGTAAACTAGCTCGTTGATCAAAGATGGTCAATGTTTCCTAGCCATTGACATGAGATGTCATTTGATAATGGGATCACATCATTAGGAGAATGATGTGATGGACAAGACCCAAACTATAAACGTAGCATATGATCGTGTCAGTTTATTGCTATAGTTTTCTGCATGTCAAGTATCTGTTCCTATGACCATGAGATCATGCAACTCACTAACACCGGAGGAGTACCTTGTGTGTATCAAACGTCACAACGTAACTGGGTGACTATAAAAGTGCTCTACAGGTATCTCCAAGGGTGTCTATTGGGTTGGCATGGATCAAGACTGGGATTTGTTACTCCGTGTGATGGAGAGGTATCTCAGGGCCCATTCGGTAATACAACATCACAACAAGACTTGCAAGCAATGTGACTAAAGTGTTAGCCATGGGATCTTGTATTACAGAGCGAGTAAAGAAACTTGTCGGTAACGAGGTTTAACTAGGTATACAGATACCGACGATCGAATCTCGGGCAAGTAACATACCGAAGAACAAAGGGAATAGCATACGAGATTAATTGAATCCTTGACATAGAGGTTCGACCGATAAAGATCTTCATAGAATATGTAGGAACCAATATGGGCATCCAATTCCCGCTATTGGTTATTGACTGTAGAGGTGTCTCGGTCATGTCTACATAGTTCTCGAACCCGCAGGTTCTGCACACTTAAGGTTTAGTGACGTTTCGGTAGTATAGAGTTATGTATGGTGGTGACTGAAGGTTGTTCCGAGTCCTGAATGAGATTTCGGACATCACGAGGAGCTTCGGAATGGTCCGGAGGTAAAGATTGATATATGGGATAATAGTGTTTGGTCTCCGGAAGGGTTCCGGAATTCATGAGAAATATTTCGGATGTTTCCCAAAATGTTCGGGGTACAAGGACACTTTATTTGGGCCAACGGGTAAATCCCATGAGGCTTTAGGAAGGTGCAAAAGATGTTTTGTGGAGGCCAAGGGCCAGACGCCAGGGACCCTAGCGTCTGGGGCCAGACGTCGAGGACCTTGGCGTCTGGTCCTGGAGTCCGAGAAGGACTCTTGCCTTGCGGGCAAACCGACCTTGAGGAGGATTTTTCTCCATGTTTCGACCCCAAGGCTCAGCACATAAATAAAGGGGCGGGGCTAGCACTTGGAACACATCAAGAAACCCTAAGCAAGGTGCTGCCTCTCCTCTAGTTTGTAGTTTCTCCACTAGATCAGTTTTGGCGGTGCTTAGGCGAAGCCCTGCTGGAATTGCTCCACCACCATCGCCGCAATGTCGTCGCACTGCCGGCGAACTCTTCTACCTCTCCTCTCCCTCTTGCTGGATCAAGAAGGTGTAGATCGTCATCGAGTTGTACATGTGCTGAACACGGAGGTGTCGTCCGTTCGGCGCTAGATCGGAAGGACCGTGATTAAGATGGCGAGACGATTCGTGATTGGATCGTGGGACGGATCATGATGAGATCGTGGGACGGATCATGATTGGATCGTGGGACGGATCGTGATGGGATCGCAAGACGTTCGGCGATTTGGATCACAAAGACGTTTGACTACATCAACGGCGTTTCTTAACGCTTCCCGCTTAGCGATCTACAAGGGTATGTAGATCCACTCTCCCTCTCGTAGATGCTCATCACCATGGATAGATCTTGCATGTGCGTAGGAAATTTTTTGTTTCCCATGCAACATTCCCCAACAGTGGCATCATGAGCTAGGTCTATGTGTAGATGAGATCTTGAGTAGAAGACAAAGATTTTGTGGGCGTTGATGCTTAGATTGCTTCCTCCCTTGGTCATGTTTTGGTTCAATGGTATTATGGGATGAAGCGGCCCGGACCAACCTTACTCGTACGCTTACGAGAGACCGGTTCCATCGACTAACGTGTAACTTCATTGCAGAAAGATGCCTAGCGGGTGTCTATTTCTCCTACTTTAGTTGGATCGGTTTTGACTAAGGCGGTCCTTGAGAAGGTTGAAAAGCAACTTATGTATCACCGTTGTGGTTTATGCATAGGTGAGAATTGTTCTTGCTAGATACCCGTAGCAGCCACGTAAAACATGCAACAACAATTAGAGGACGTCTAACTTGTTTTTGCAGGGTATGTTGTGATGTGATATGGCCAATTACATGATGAGATATATGTGATGTATGAGATGATCATGTGTTGTATAGAATATCACGACTTGCATGTCGATGAGTACGACAACCGACAGGAGCCATAGGGTTGTGTTTAATTATTGTATGACCTGCGTGTCAATCATTAAGCGCTTTGTAATGCTTTACTTTATCTCTAAACGGTAGCAATAGTAGAAGCATGGTGAGTGCGACAACCACGATGGTGACACGTTGATGGAGATCAAGATGATGGAGCCCATGGTTTCATGCCGGTGATGATGGAGATAATGCCGGTGCTTTCAAGATGGAGATCAAAAGCATAAGTTCATGGCCATATCATGTCACTTATGATTTGCATGTGATGTTAATCCTTTTATGCACCTTGTTTTGCTTAGGACGACGGTATAATTATAAGGTGATCCCTCACTCAATTTCAAGATAAATTGTGTTCTCCCCGAGTGTGAACCGTTGCGAAAGTTTCATCGTGTCGAGACACCACGTGATGATCGGGTGTGATAGACTCTACGTTCACATACAACGGGTGCAAGCCAGTGTTGCACATGCAGAACACTCGGGTTAAACTTGACGAGCCTAGCATGTACAGACATGGCCTCAGAACACAAGAGACCGAAAGGTCGAACATGAGTCATATAGTAGATATGATTAACATGATGATGTTCACCATTGAAACCACCTCAACTCACGTGACGGACTTGAGTTGGTGAATTTGGATTATGTATCACTTGAACGACCAGAGGGATGTCAATTTGAGTGGGAGTTCTTCTGTAATATGATTAAGTGAACTCATTATCATGAACATAGTCAGTAGTGTCTTTGCAAATTATGTTGTATATTACTTGCTCGCGTTGTAGCTCCCTTGAATTTTTATATGTTCCTAGAGAAATAGAGTTGAAAGATGATCGAAGCAATATTGTGGACTGGGTCTATGATATGAGGATTGTCCGCATTGCTGCAGAGAAGGCTTATGTCCTTAATGCACCGCTCGGTGCGCCAACCCCTCTAGCGTCGTATGTAGATGTTGTGAACATCTGACAGGCACATTCTGATGACTACTTGATAGTTTAGTGTGTCATGCATTACGGCTTAGAATTGAGGCTCCGAAACATTTTGAATGTCACGGAACATATGAGATGTTCTAAGAGCTGAAATTAGTATCTCAGGCTTGTGCCCGTGTTGCAAGATATGAGATCTCCAACAAGATTCTTTGCCTGCAAGATGAAAGTGAATAGCTCAATCATTGAGCATGTGCTCAGATTGTTTGGGTGCTACAATCGCTTGAATCGAGTGGGAGTTGATCTTCCGGATAAGATAGTGATTGATATAGTTCTCCAAGTCACTGTCACTAAGCTACTAGAACTTGGTGATGAACTATAAAATGCCAGGGATAGAAATAATGATCCCTGAGCTGTTCGCGATGTTTGACACCGCGAATGTAGAAATCAAGAAGGAGCCTTAAGTGTTGATGGTTAGTAAAACCACTAGTTTCAAGAAGGGCAAGAGCAAGGAGGGAAACTTCATGGATGGCAAGTCAGTTGCTGCTCCAGTAAAGCAACCCAAAGTTGAACCAAAACCCGAGACTAAGTGTTTCGATTATGAGGAGAGCGGTCGTTGAAGCGGAACAAACCTAGATACCTTGGCAGATAAGAAGGCTGGCAACGTCGACAGAAGTATATTTGGTATATGTGTTAATGATGTGTACCTTGCGAGTACTCCTAGTAGCACCTGGGTATTGGATACCAGTTCGGTTGCTAAATGTTAGTAACTCGAAATAAAAGCTACGGAAAAAACGGAAAACTAGCTAAGGGTGAGGTGAAAATGTGTGTTGGAAATGTTTCCAAGGTTGATGTGATCAACATCGCACGCTCTCTCTACCTTCGGGATTAGTGACGAACCTAAATAAATGTTATTTGGTGTTTTGCGTTAAGCATGAACGTGATTAGATCGTGTTTATTGCAACATGGTTGTTCATTTAAGTTAGAGAATAATGGTTATATATTTTGTTTACATGAATGATACCTTCAATTGTCATGCACCTAGTGAGAATGGTTTGTTGAATCTCGATCGTAGTAATACACATGTTCACAACATTGATGCCAAAAGATACAAAGTTAATAATGATAGTACCACATACTTGTGGCACTTCCGCTAAATGTCATATTGGTATAAAGCTCATGAAGAAACTCCATGTTGATGGATCTTTGGACTCATTCAATTTCTAATCGGTTGAGACATGCGAACCATGCCTCTTGGGCAAGATGACTAAGGACCCCGTTTTCCAGATTGATGGAGCGGGCAAGTGATTTATTGGAAATGATACATGTTGATGTATGCAATAGAATGAGTCTTGTAGAGTGTGGTGGATATCGTTATTTTCTTACCTTCACTAATGATTTGAGTAGATATAGTGTATATTTACTTAATGAAACACAAGTCTGAATCGTTTGAAAGGTTCAAGCACATTCAGAGTGAAGTTTAAGATCATCGTGACAAGAAGATAAAAATGTCTGTGATATGATCGTGGAGGTGAATATCTGAGTTAGGAGTTTGGCGTACAACTTTAGAAAATGTGAAAGTTGTTTCACAACTCACGCCACCTGGAACACCATAGTGTGATGGTGTGTCTGAACGTCATAGTCATGCTCTATTATATATGGTGCGTTCTATGATGTCTCTTATCGTTTTACCACTATCATTTTTTCGGGTTACGCACTAGAGACAACTACATTCACTTTAAAAGGGGCACCATCGAAATCCGTTGAGATGACCCCATATGGTTTGGCGGAAACCTAAGCGGTCATTTCTTAATGTTTGGGGCTGCGACGCTTGTGTGAAAAATTGTTTTCACCTAATGAGCACGAACCCAAAGCGGACAAATGCATCATCATAGAATACCCTAAGAGCAGCTGGGTAAACCTTCTATCTAATATCCAAGCATAAAGTGTTTGTTTCTGAAACTGGGTCCTTTCTTGAGAAAAAGTTTCTCTCGAAAGAATTGAGTGGGAGGAAGATAGAACTTGATGAGGTTGTTGAACCTTTGTTCAACCAGAGAGTAGCGCAGCACAGAAAGATGTTTTCGTGGAGCCTACGTCAGTTCAATAGCAAGTTAATGATGATGATCATGAAGCTTCGGATCGAGTTACTATCGAACCTCGTAGGTCGACAAGGATACATATTGCTCCTGAGTGGTACGACAACCCTGTCTTGGAGGTCATGTTGTTGGACAACGATGAACCTACAAGATATGGAGAAGCGATGATGGGCACAGATTCTGACAAATGGTTAGAGGCCATGAAATCCGAGAAATGATCCATGTATGAAAACCAAGTATAGACTTTGGTAGATTTGCTCATTGGACGGCAGCTCGTTAAGTACAAATGGATCTTTAAAATGAAGACAGACGCTGATGGTGAATGTCACCATTTATAAAGCTTGACTTGTCGTAAAGAAATTTTCGACAAGTTCAAGGAGTTGACTGCGATGAGACTTTCTCACTTGTAGTGATGCTAAAATCTGTTGGAATTATGTTAGCAGTTGCTGCATTTTTTAATTATGAAATCTGGCAGATGGATGTCAATACATCATTTCGTTAACGGTTTATTTGAGGAAAGGTTGTATGTGATACAACTAGAAGGCTTTGTCTGTCCTAAGGATGGTAAAAGGTGTGCAAACTCCAGTGATCCTTCTATGGACTGGAGCAAGCATCTCGGAGTTGGAATATACGCTTTGATGAGGTGATCAAAGTTTTTGAGTCTATACAAAGTTTATGAGAAACTTGTATTTACAATAAAGTGAGTGGGAGCACTATAGAGTTTCTGATAAGCATATGTGGATAACATGTTGTTGATTGAAAGTGATGTAGAATTTCTGGAAAGCATAAAGGGTTGTTTGAAAAGAGTTTTTCAAAGGAAAACCTGGATAAAGCTACCTAATTGTTGAGCATCAAGATCTATAGAGATAGATCAGAATGCTTGATAAGACTTCCAATAAGTACATACATTGACAAGTTTTTGAAAGAGTTCAAAATGGATCAGTCACAGAAAGAGTTCTTGCCTAATTTGTAAGCTGTGAAGTTGAGTGAGACTCAAAGCTCGACCACGGCAGAAGAGAGAGAAATGACGAAGGTCGTCCCCTATGCTTTAGCCATAGGCTCTACATAGTATGCCATGTTGTGTATCGCATCTGTGTGTGCCTTGCCATGAGTCTGTCAAGGGGTACAAGAGTAATCCAGGAGTGGATCACTGGACAGCGGTCAAAATTATCCTTACTAACCTGCAGACTAAGGAAATGTTTTCTCGATTATGGAGGTGATAACGAGTTCTTCGTAAAGACTTAACACCAATCCGGATGACTCTTAGTAGCAATCCGAATACGTATAATGGAGCACCCATTTGGAATAGCTCCAAGTGGAGTGTGGTAGCAGTGTCTACAGTATGACATAGAGATTTGCAAAGTACACATGGATCTGAATGACGCAGACCTGTTGACTAAAAGAACTCTCTCACATGCAAAGCATGATTGAGCCCCAGAACTCATTAGGTGTTAGATTCCTAACAATGCAAATCACATGGTGATGTGAACTAGATTATTGACTCTAGTGCAAGTGGGAGACTGTTGGAAATATGCCCTACACGCAATAATAAATTAGTTATTATCATATTTCCTTGTTAATGATAATCGTTTATTATCCATGCTATAGTTGTATTGATTGGAAACTAAATACATGTGTGGGTATATAGACAACACTGTGTCCCTAGTATGCCTCTAGTAAACTAGCTCGTTGATCAAAGATGGTCAAGGTTTCCTAGCCATTGACATGAGATGTCATTTGATAACGGGATCACATCATTAGGAGAATGATGTGATGGACAAGACCCAAGCTATAAACATAGCATATGATCGTGTCACTTTATTGCTATAGTTTTCTGCATGTCAAGTATCTGTTCCTATGACCATGAGATCATGCAACTCACTAACACCAGAGGAGTACCTTGTGTGTATCAAACGTCGCAACGTAACTAGGTGACTATAAAGGTGCTCTATAGGTACCTCCGAGGGTGTCTATTGGGTTGGCATGGATCAAGACTGGGATTTGTTACTCCATGTGATGGAGAGGTATCTCAGGGCCCACTCGGTAATACAACATCACAACAAGCCTTGCAAGCTATGTGACTAAACTGTTAGCCACGGGATCTTGTATTACGGAACGAGTAAAGAGACTTGCCAGTAACGAGGTTGAACTAGGTATACAGATATCGACGATCGAATCTCGGGCAAGTAACATACCGAAGAACAAAGGGAACAGCATACGGGATTAACTGAATCCTTGACATAGAGGTTCGACCGATAAAGATCTTCATAGAATATGTAGGAACCAATATGGGCATCCAGGTCCCGATATTGGTTATTGACCATAGAGGTGTCTCGGTCATGTCTATATAGTTCTCGAACCCGCACGTTCTGCACACTAAAGGTTCAGTGACGTTTCGGTAGTATAGAGTTATGTATGGTGGTGACCGAAGGTTGTTCCGAGTCCATGATGAGATCCTGGACGTCACGAGGTGCTCCGGATTGGTCTGAAGGTAAAGATTTATATATGGGATAATAGTGTTTGGTCTCCGGAAGGGTTCAGGAATTCACCGGAAATAGTTTCGGATGTTTCCTGAAATGTTCGGGGTACAAGGACACTTTATTTGGGACAAGGGGTAAAGCCCATGAGGCTTTAGGAAGGTGCAAAAGATGTTTTGCGGAGGCCATGGGCCAAACACCAGGGACCCTGGCGTCTGGGGCCAGACGCCGAGGAACTTGGCGTCTGGTCCTGGTGTCCGAGAAGGAGTCTTGCCTTGCGGGCAAACCGACCTTGAGGAGGATTTTTCTCCAAGTTTCGACCCCAAGGCTCAGCATATAAATAAAGGGGTGGGCTAGCACTTGGAACACATCAAGAAACTCTAAGCCACGTGCTGCCTCTCCTCTAATTCATAGTTTCTCCTCTAGATCGGTTTCAGCGGTGCTTAGGCGAAGCCCTGCTGGAATTGCTCCACCACCATCGCCGCAACGTTGTCGCGCTATCGCAGAACTCGTCTACCTCACCGCTCCCTCTTGCTAGATCAAGAAGGTGGAGATCGTCATTGAGCTGTACGTGTGCTGAACGCGGAGGTGTCGTTCGTTCGGCCCTAGATCGGAAGGATCGTGATCAAGATCGCGAGATGATTCGTGATTGGATCATGGGACGGATCGTGATGAGATCGCGGGACGGATCGTGATTGGATTGCGAGACGGATCATGATGGGATCGCGGGACGTTTGGTGATTTGGATTACGAAGACGTTTGACTACATCAACAGCGTTTCTTAACGCTTCCCGCTTAGCGATCTACAACGGTATGTTGATCCACTCTCCCTCTCGTAGATGCTCATCACCATGGATAGATCTTGCATGTGCGTAGGAATTTTTTTGTTTCCCATTAAACGTTCCCCAACATATTTAGCATTACTGTTACTTGCTCGTTACCAATTATCTTGCTATCAAACTACCTGTTACCTACAATTTCAGTGCTTGCAGAAATTATCTTGCTGAAAACCGCTTTTCATTTCCTTGTGTTCCTCATTGGGTTTGACACTCTTACTTATCGAAAGGACTACGATTGACCCCTTATACTTGTGGGTCATCAAGACTCTTTTCGGGTGCGGTTGCCGGGGAATGATGCGCTCTTGGTAAGTGGAAATCGGTAAGGAAAAACTTATACTATGTGTTGAAATTTATTGTCACTTGCTACTATGGAAAACAATCCTTTGAGAGGTTTGTTCGGGGTATCTTCACATCGACCGGAACCACAATTAGTTGCCCCTCAACCTACTGCACCTACTGAAAATATTGGTTATGAAATTCCTTCGGATATGATAGAATGACTGCTAGCTAATCCTTATGCAGGAGACGGAGCAGAATATCCTGATACGCATCTAATACATGTCGATGAAATTTGTGAATTATTCAAGCTTGCAGGTTTACCCAGAGATGAAGTGAAAAATAAGGTTTTCCCTTTATCTTTGAAGGGAAAATCATGGACATGGTATAGGCCATGTGATGATATTGGATCATGGAACTAGAATCGATTGAAATTGGAATTCCACCAACAGTTCTATCCTATGCATCTAGTTCATCATGATCGAAATTATATCTATAATTTTTGGCCTCATGAAGGAGAAATCATCGCTCTAGCTTGGGGGAGGCTTAATTAAATTTTATATTCTTTCCCCGATCATGATTTCTCTAGAGAAATCATTATTCAAAAAAGTTATGCTCAGCTTTCTCATAATAATCGATCCATGCTCGATACTTCTTGTACTCGTTCTTTTATGAAGAAGACTATTGAATTCAAGTAGGATCTCTTAGAAAGTATTAAACACAACTCTGAAGATTGGGAACTCGATGAAGGTAATGAGTCAGGTATTAAGCTTAAGTTTGATTATTTGAAATCTTTTATGAATACCGATGCTTTTCACAAGTTTAGCACTAAATATGGAATTGACTCTAAGATAGTAGCCTCTTATTGTGAATCATTTGCTACTCATGCTGATCTACCTAAGGAGAAGTGGTTTAAATATCACCCCCTATTAAATAAGAAATTAAAGAACCGGTAAAATCTAAATATAAAACCATCATTTACAATGTTGATCCAGTTGTGCCTGCTACTTATATTGAACAAACACCTTTACCTGTTAGGATAAAGGAACATGCTACGGTATCAACCATGGTTTGAAAAAGTAATATTAAAGCACCTAAGCCCTCAGAACAAATTAAAGTAGAACTTAGTGTTGCTATGTTTAAAGATCTTGTGGTTGAAAATATTGATGGGCATGTTATTTACTTCTGTGATGAAGCTGCTAGAATTGCCAAACCCGACGAAAAAGATAAACATAGACCCGTAGTTGGCATGCCTGTTTTCTCAGTTAAAATAGGAGATCATTGCTATCATGGTTTATGTGACATGGGTGCTAGTGTGAGTGTTATTCCTTTTACTTTATACCAAGAAATTATGAATGACATAGCACATGCTAAAATAGAAGACATTGATGTTACTATTAAACTTGCTAATAGACACATCATCACACCACTTAGGATTGTTAGAGATGTTGAAGTCTTGTGTGGGAAAATAAAATATCCTACTGATTTTCTAGTTGTTGGTTCCCCACAAGATGTCTTTTGTCCCATTATCTTTCATAGACCTTTCTTGAATACTGTTAATGCTCACATAGATTGCAAGAGAGAAACCGTCAGTGTTAATTTTGGTGATGTGTCTCATGAGTTTAACTTTTCCAAGTTTAGTAGACAACCCCGTAATAAATAATTATCTAGTAAGGATGAAATAATTGGTCTTGCTTCTATCGTCGTTCCTCCTACTGATCCACTAGAACCATATTTGCTAGACCATGAAAATGATATGCATTTTCTTGAAAGAAATGAAATAGATAAAAATTTCTTTGAACAACAACCACTCCTAAAACAAAATTTGCCTATTGAAACTCTAGGAGGTTCTCCTCCACCTAAAAGGTGACCCTGTGTTTGAATTAAAACAATTACCTCACACTTTGAAGTATGCTTATCTTCATGAGAAAAAGATATATCCTGTTATTCTTAGCGCTGACCTTTCAGAACATGAAGAAGAAGAAAATTTAAAAATTCTGAGGAAGCACCGGTCTGCTAATGGAGATACTCTTGATGATCTTAAGGGTGTTAGTCACACTCTATGTCAACACAAGATTAATATGGAACCCAAAGCTAAACTCGTTGTTGATCACGAACGACGACTGAATCCTAAGATGAAAGAAGTGGTAAGAACAAAAATATTAAAGCTTCTGGAAGTAGGTATAATTTATCCCATAACTGATAGTAGATGGGTAAGTTTCGTTCATTGTGTCCCTAAGAAGGGAGGTATTACTGTTGTTCCTAATGATAAAAATGAACTTATCTCACAGAGAATTGTCACTCGCTATAGAATGGTAATTGATTTTAGGAAATTAAATAAAGCTACTAGAAAAGATCAATACTCTCTGCCTTTCATTGATCAAATGATAGAAAGATTATCTAAGCACACACACTTTTGTTTTCTGGATGGGTATTCTGGTTTCTCTCAAATACCTCTATCACAACTTGATCAAGAGAAAACCACCTTTACTTGTCCTTTTGGAACCTATGCTTATAGACATATGCCTTTTGGTTTATGAAATGCACCTGCTACCTTTCAAAGATGTATGACTGGTATATTCTATGATTTTTGTGAAAAGACTGTGGAGGTTTTCATGGATGATTTTTTTGTTTACGGAACTTCTTTTGATGATTGCTTAAGCAACCTTGATCGAGTTTTGGATAGATGTGAACAAACTAATCTCATTTTGAATTGGGAGAAGTGCCACTTTATGATTAATGAAGGTATTGCCTTGGGGCATACAATATCTGAACGAGCTATTGAAGTAGATAGAGCTAAAGTTGATGCAACTGAGAAAATGCCATGTCCTAATGATATTAAAGGTATTCGGAGTTTCCTTGGTCATGTTGGTTTCGATAGGAGGTTTATTAAAGACTTCTTAAAATTTCTAGGCCTCTCACTAATCTTTTACACAAGGATATTCCATTTGTTTTTATGATGATTGTCTAGAAGCCTTTGAAACACTTAAGAAAGCCTTAACTTCTGCACCTATTGTTCAACCACCTAATTGGAACTTGCCTTTTGAAACTATGTCTAATACAAGTGATTATGTTGTTGGTGCTGTTCTAGGACAAATAGTTGATAAGAAATTAAATGTTATCCATTTTGCTAGCAAAACTCTAGACAGTGCCCAAAGAAATTATGCTACTACTAAAAAAGAAGTTTTAGCAGTTGTGTTTGCTTGTGATAAATTTAGATCTTACATCGGTGATTCCAAGGTTATTGTTCACACTGATCATGTTGCTATAAACTATCTTATGGAAAAGAAAGATACTAAACCTAGACTCATTAGGTGGGCTCTCTTGCTTCAAGAATTTGATTTACATATCACTGATAGGAAATGAGCTAAGAACCCCGTAGCTGATAACTTGTCTAGGTTAGAAAATATTCTTGGTGACCCGCTACCTATTGATGATAATTTTCCTCATGAATAGTTAGCTGCAATAAATGTTTCTCAAAACACTCCTTGGTATGCTGATTGTGCTAACTACTTTGTTGCTAAATATATACCACCTAGTTTCACACACCAACAAAAGAAAAAAAATCTTGTATGATTGAAGACATTACTTTTGGGATGACCCACATCTTTATGAAGAAGGGGTAGATGGTATTATTAGACATTGTGTACCAGAGCATGAACAGGAACAAATCCTACTGAAGTGTCATTCTCAAGCCTATGGAGGACATCATGTGGGATATAGAACTATGCATAAGATATTGAAATCTGGTTTTTATTGGCCTTCTCTCTTCAAGGATGCCCGAAAATTTGTCTTGTCTTGTGGTGAATGTCAAAGAATTGGTAATATCGGTAAAGTTGGGAAATGCCTATGAATTATTCACTTATTGTTGAACCAATTGATGTTTGGGGTTTTGACTATATGGAACCTTTTCCTTCCTCTAATGGGTATGCTCATATTTTGGTTGCTGTTGATTATGGTACTAAAAGGGTACAGGCTATTCCAACTAGTAGTGTCGATCACAACACCTCCATTAAAATGCTCAAAGAAGTTATTTTCCCAAGGTTTGGAGTCCCTAGATATTTAATGACTGATGGTGGTTCACAGTTTATTCATGGTGCTTTCCGTAAAATGCTTGCTAAATATGATGTTAACCATAGAATTGCATCATCCTATCATGCTCAATCTAGTGGTTAAGTTGAACTTAGCAATAGAGAAATAAAATTAATATTACAAAAAACTTTCAATAGGCCCCGAAAGAATTGGTCCAAGAAACTAGAAGATGCATGATACGTCTCAAACGTATCTATAATTTTTGCTGGTTCCATGTTGTTATATTATCAATCTTGGATGTTTTACAATCATTTTATACCAACTTTATATCATTTTTTGGCACTAACCTATTGACATAGTGCCAAAGTGAAAGTTGTTTTGTTTGCTTGTTTTTACTTCGTAGAAAATCAGTACCAAACAGATCCGAAACGCTGCGGGAATTTTTGTGGAATTTTTTGTTGGGTAACGCGACAGAAACCAAAAATTTCTGGTATAGCGAGCACGCCCAGGACCACTATGGAGACTGCATACAAGGTTTGATCTGATCCGTACCGACTCGAAGCGCAGCGGTAGAAGAGTCGGTGGAGATCGTTGGTGCAGATCCCCGCAGCTAGGATTTTACAACCTCCCAACCGCGAGGATGTACTCCCTCGTCGGACAGCCCTTCGGGAGGCGGTCGGACAGTCCCCCGGACGATGTCGCGGACAGCCCTTCGGGAGGACCCTCGAAACTCGAACGAAGACTCGGACAGCCCTACGGGAGGACACACGAACAGCCCCTCGGGCAAAAGATCAAAACTACGACCTCTCTACGGGTTTGCACACATACGGTGTCATCTATCCGGCAGGGCTTCGCCGTCCAGAACTAGTTCCTGCCGGAACCCAGACCGCCTTTCGGCTCTACAAAAGACTCTTTTCGTGGGAGGGAGAGAGAGAGCTTGCAAAGCAAAGCATGTGTATGAGAGCACAAGGATGAAGAGATGGCAGCCCACATCTCCTCTATTTATAGGAAAACCAAGGGGTAGGGTTGGGACTTGAAAATACCAAACTACCCCCACTTTATGTCACACATAAAAAACTATAAGAAGGAAAAAGGGGTGCCATGTGGAGCTCCATGGAGGAGCTCCACCCTTGGCCGGCCAACCCTTGGGGGGGCCATGAGGAGCTAACTTGCTCCCCAATCCCTTCTAGAAGCCTTTTTGGAAATATCAAAAAAGGTCCTTTTCCATAAATATCCAAAAAGCACTTTCACTATTCACGACGACATTTTTCAGCGTCCGATCAAACTAAAAATATTTATGTGGGCTTAGAACAATTCTAGTACCCCCACTAAAATAATTTTTAATGTGATCCGGAACAATTCTGGAATAGTGACTTTCATCTGCGAAAAGCATCTGAAGCGGTTCCGGCAGCTCCGGAACATTTCCGGTTTTTCTTCCAAAAAATTCCCAGAAGTTTCCAGAATGATTCTGGCACCGTCCAAGAATTATCAGGCATGTGCCGAAACCAATTTGACTTAATGGTATCCCCTGAAACTACTTTTTAGTTTTACCGAAACTGTTTCGGTGACCTGTCTGTGGAACTTTTCCGCTGTCCGAAACTTTTCCGGTGTTCGAAACTTTTCGGTGATTTTCTCTCAGACTCCCTATCTAGTATTCAACAGATAGATGACCCTTAAGCGTGTGACCCTATAGGTTTGGTGAAGCATAGACATGACCTGGAACCCCTTCCGATCAATGATCAACATCGGAGCCGTGGACACCCATATTGACCCCTATACCCACACGAATGAATATTCGAGTGAACCTTCAGTTGCCGTGAGCTATTCCTGTTGCTTCGTGATATGTTACAATTACCCGAGGTGAGACATGTAGGCATCCTCGTGGATCAACAACTTGTCCACTATGCCAGTTACCTCGTTGCCGGTATTGTTCTCTTTTCTCGTTCCCGTGTTCCGGCATCCCCGTGATCAAATCACAAAGTGTCTGGCCAGACGATGATGGATATCGTAACACCGAGAGGGCCCAGAGATATCTCTCCATGGTCGGAGGAGCAAATCCCAATCTTGAGCTAACAAGTTACTTGACATACTTTTCCATGAACCCGTAAGCCGCTGTAATAGGCACCCATTTACGGATGATGTTTAACAAACCCCAAAGTTCAGGAAGCAAGCATGAAGAAACTCGATACTCTCATGGTCTAAGGAATTATGCAAACGTTAACCATCTCTGTGTTATTAACCATTAACTTGTGACGAATGTATCTCATAGCATAACATCAATTCGGATCGATTCAACATGAGTGTTCTACCAACATCGCGTCCTCAAAATTGCCGGCATAGCCATGCCCATGATCAGGAAAACAGGACCATCATGCAACACTTGAGCCAGTCTTAGAGGCAAGACTAGGAATACAATGTACCATTTATTATACCACACATGCACATGAGTTTCCCTCCAAGCCTCGTTTAATTTGTAGACTCGAGAATCATTGCAGTTATAGCATGGAACATAAACATTCATTACAAACTTTGGAGATACAAAATAACTGTTATTACTGCCTCTAGGGCATATCTCCTACAGACTCCCACTTGCACTAGAGTCATAATCCAGTTACATGGCTTCCCTAACACCAATGGCTATCCGGTGTTTCTCATGCTTTGCTCGTGGTAGAGGCTTTGTCATCGGGTCTGACACATTCAGATCCGTGTGAACTTTGCGTACTTTCACTAAACCTTCTTCGACATGATGTCGAATGAGTTTATATTTGCGTTGAATATGCATTGTCTTATGGTGCGAACATGGCTCCCTTGCCTGAGCCACGGCGCCACTATTATCACAATAGATCTCCACCGGGTCCAGAGCACTTGGAACCACACCAAGGTCTCCAAGAAATTGCTTGATACCTAAAGCTTGCTTGGAGGCTTCAGAAGCAGCAACATATTCCGCCTCCGTCGTAGAATCCTCCACAGTCTTTTGTTTGGAACTTTTCCAATCAACTGCACCGCCGTTCAATATGAAAACATAGCCAGATTGAGATTTGAAGTCATCTGGGTCAGTCATGAAGCCTGCATCAGTGTAACAACTTACAATGAGCTCTTCATCACCTCCGTACACAAGGAGTAAATCCTTGGTCCTTCTGAGGTACTTAAGAATACCCTTGACTGCGGCCCAGTGTTCCAATCCTGGATCACCTTGGTACCGACTTCTAACACTTAGCGCATAGGAAACATCCGGCCTTGTACATAGCATGGCATACATAATAGAACCAACTGCCGAAGCATATGGAATATCATTCATTTGTACTCGCTCATCGAGGGTCCAAGGACTCTGATTCTTGCAAAGCACTGTGCCAGGTGACATGGGGAGTAGGCCTTTCTTGGAGTTCTCCATGTTGAACCTTTTCAACACCTTGTCAATGTATGTGCTTTGGCTAAGCGCTATTAGGTGTCTTGATCTATCTCTATAGATCCTGATGCCCAATACATATGCCGCTTCACCTAAGTCTTTCATTGAAAAACTCCTTTTCAATGAGTCTTTTATTTCGCTAAGAAAATTCACATCATTTCCAATCAACAATATGTCATCCACATACAAGATTAGAAATGCTTTTGCGCTCCCACTAAACTTCTTGTAAACACAAGATTCTTCATCGTTCCTGATGAAGCCAAACTCTTTGACAACTTCATCAAAACGAATGTTCCAGCTCCTTGATGCTTGCTTCAGACCATAAATGGCTTTCTGAAGCTTACATACCTTTCTAGCATTCTTAGGATCGACAAAACCTTCTGGCTGTATCATGTATACATCCTGTTCAAGGTTTCCATTTAGGAAAGCCGTTTTGACATCCATCTGCCATATTTCATAATTGAAATAAGCAGAAATTGCTAGTAATATACGAACAGACCTAAGCATAGCTACGGGCGAGAAAGTCTCGTCGTAGTCCACTCTTGGAACTTGCGTGAACCCTTTCGTGAAAATTCTAGCTTTGTGGATAGTAATGTTACCATCCGCGTCCATCTTTCTTTTGAAAATCCATTTACAACCAATGGGTTTTACGCCATCTGGAAGTTCTTCCAAGTTCCAAACTTGGTTCTCGTACATGGATTCCATTTCGGATCTCATGGCCTTGTGCCATTCCCTTGAGCTAGGCCCTGCCATCGCTTCCTTGTAGTGCGCAGGTTCATCGTCTTCAAGAATGAAGATTTTGTTATGAAACCACTCAGGTGGCTGGATAGCCCTACCTGATCTGCGCGGTTCAGTAACAACATTGTCTGAAGTTTCCACATCACATGAGACAACTTCCGGCTCGGTTGTAGGGATAATTTGCGGAATTACTTCCGGTTCCTTAGCCATATCAACGGTTGCCAAAGATTCACTAATCTCATTAAGTTGTACTGTCCTCCCACTCAATTCTTTAGCGAGAAATTCTTTCTCGAGAAAGTGTGCAACCTTTGCGACAAACATTTTGCCTTCGGACTGGTGGTAGAAGGAATATCCAATGGTGTTATTTGGATAACCTACAAAGTAACATTTGTCTGATCTAGGTTCTAGTTTGGTTGGCTGTAAACGTTTTACATATGCCTCACAACCCCAAACCTTGAGATGCGACACACTAGGTATCTTCCCACACCACATCTCATGTGGTGTCGTCTCAACAGACTTAGACGGCGCTCTGTTTAATGTATAAGCGACAGTGAGTAGTGCATGACCCCAAAAAGATATCGGTAGATCTGTAAGAGACATCATCGACCTTACCATGTCTAACGGGGTTCGGTTATGTCGTTCTGACACTCCATTTCGCTGTGGAGTGCCGGGAGGCGTAAGCTGTGAAACGATTCCACAGTCACTCGGATGTTTTACAAACTCATGACTAAGATATTCGCCTCCGCGATCAGACCGCAGAAACTTAATCTTTTTGTCACGATGATTTTCTACCTCATTCTGAAAATCTTTGAACTTTTCAAAGGTTTCCGACTTATGCTTCATCAAGTAGATATAGCCATACCAACTTAAATCATCAGTAAAAGTGACGAAGTAAAAATACCCACCTCGTGCAGCCGTGTTCATTGGACCACATACATCACTGTGTATTATTTCCAATAATTCACCCGCCCGTTCAGGATGACCCGTGAACGGCGTCTTGGTCATTTTTCCCATCAAGCAAGCTTCACATGTGTCAAATGATTCAAAATCAAGGGACGGTAAAACTCCATCTTTATGGAGTCTTTGCATGCGTTTCTTTCCGATGTGGCCAAGCCGACAGTGCCACAAGTAAGTGGTGGTGGTATCAGCCTTCTTAAGGCATTTAGCATTCATGTTAAAGACATCATTTCCACAATCAAGATTCAGTATGAAAAGGCCCCCAACAATGGGTGCAAATCCATAAAACATATCCTTACAATAAAGTGAACAACCATTGTTCTCAGACTTGTAGGAGTACCCATCGTGTACTAAACATGATCCAGAGATAATGTTTCTACACAATAACGGAACAAAATATCAGTTACTAAGTTCCAAAATAAATCCTGAAGGGAGACGTAGAGGCATAATGCCGACGGCTTGAGAGGCGATCCCAGCGCCGTTCCCGACACGCATCACGACTTCATTCTTTGCCAGTTTGTGCACCTTCTGAAGCCCCTGTATCGAGTTGCAAATGTGAGCAACCGATCCGGTATCAAATACCCAAGACTTAGAATTTTCGCTAGCAAGCAAAACGTCAGTGACATTAACTTGTATAACAATTATACCTTTTCCGGTTTTCCCGGACTTCTTATCTTCCAGATACTTCTTGCAGTTTCTCTTCCAGTGTCCTGTGCCCTTGCAGTAGAAGCACTCAGTTTCATTCTTGGCTCCGCCCTTAGATTTGCGTTGGAAGCCAGTCTTACCGGCGCCCTTGCCCTTCTTTGGCTTGCCTTTCTTTTTGAAACTGGCAGTTTTATTCACAAGCAACACTTGCTTGCGATTTTTTTGCAGTCCTCCTTCAGCAGTTTTCAGTATGGCAAGCACCTCATTTGCTGTTTTGTCCATCCCATTCATGTTGTAGTTCATGATAAAACCGCCATAAGATGGGGGGAGTGAACCTAGCAACAAGTCCATAACATGCTCTTCTGGAAGTGGGAATTCCAGGATTTTAAGCCTTTCAGCGTAGCCAATCATATTAACTACGTGCTCGCCAACTGAACTGCCCTCAGCCATCTTGGTCTCCGCCATCATTTTCATGATGTCAAAACGTTCAGACCGTGCATTAAACTTGTAAAGAGCATCCAGATCCTTGATCATATCAAAGGAGTTATGGAATTCAAAACGTTTTTGAAGCTCTGAACTCATGCAAGACAGCATGAGGCACTGCACTAAGTTGTAATCATCATCCTTAGTGGCCCAGACATTTTGTATGTCTGCCGCGGCTGTTGCCGCCGGTTTAGGAGGAAGAGGTCCGTCAAGCACATACACTTTCTTAGCACCCCGGAGGACAATCCTCAGGGTACGGACCCAGTCCGCATAGTTGTTTCCATTCGCAGCTAACTTCTCTTTCTCTAACATAGGGCCTAAGTTGAACGCGGTGTTGCTTGCCATTTGATCTACAACGGAAAACACAAGTTCATTTAGACTTTGTTCATAATGATTTTTGGCACTAGTGAATAAATAATTTTTTATTCTAAGGTGCACTCCCACTCAAATCAATATCTCTCATAATTGATTGTGAGTGATGCAAGACCCAACTTTTAATTCAGCGTCAACGATGTAACCATCTCAAGTGACGAGAATTTCAATTGGTAGGCCAACTTGCCAATCACATCTCTATGTGACTCTTGTTCATCTTTCGATGCATGTGTTCCGAGCTCATGACTTTCATGCCTGAACGTCAAGACAACCAAGTGATCTCGCTGCGAGGTCTCAACTCACCCGCCTCACACTTCTCTAATCGTTCGTACCCATGTAACCATGTGATACCCCGAAGAGATAGGTGCCGTGACGGTGCTACACTTGCGAGAACACTAACTACTTGATATTCTAAGTGAGAGATCACCCTAATAAAAAGAGACTACCGCGCAATTAAGAAGGGTGCATCAAGAGGGATAAACATCTCAGGCAATTCATAATAGCATGATATGGTATAGCCCCTTCTGACGGAGAAGTCAAGTATTTCTTCGTCTTCGGCCTTCGCGTCGGTGTTCACCTTTGCGAAGATTGCCACCACCTTGTCGATGCACCAGATAATATTGATATCTTTATAGCTAATAAAATAAGTGCATTACATAAGGTTCACACGCAGGTCATTAAAGTGCAATCATATGGCTCCAGCCATCATGCCGAATCATGACACGCAGGTCATGTTAATTACATCATATAGCCATCTCATACATAATCAAATTGAGTATGAGCATTGCTATACCACATCACATGCAAACCATCCTGCAAAACCAAGTTAGACGCCTCTAATCGGTTTATACAAAATTTTATTTTACGTGGCTTCTAAGGTTTTGACTCAAACCGCAGCTACCAACGTTTATCATCAAGTATGATAATTCAAGTTGCTAGATTAAATTTCTAGGGTGTATGAAACACGAGATGATAAAATCTCGAGCCCCATACTAAACTTCGTCATATCTGTGACCCCCGTGCAGATCATATCTGCATTGCCCTTTCGTCTATGAAACATCCATCTTTCTTTGACTATGGTGGAACCCAAAGAACTGTTAGCACTTCGTTGATCTGTCAATCAGCATACTCAGGAGCAGCATGAAAGGATCGCGGATTGCCAGAACTTTGTAAGATTCCACCATTCCGTCAAGATATGGACTATGCAAATTCACGGGAAGCAAGAGGAACATCGGGTAACAGATTTCATCTGCTACCCGCACAAATAATTTTTAGCAATAGATCTCATCTACTACAAAATTATACTATGCAATACCCATACATCTCATGTATTCTAGATCATAACATGCATCTACTCATAGCCTGACAAAAGATCGAAACTACGACCTCTCTACGGGGTTGCACACATACGGTGTCATCTATCCGGCAGGGCTTCGCCGTCCAAAACTTGTTCCTGCCGGAACCCAGACAGCCTTTCGGCTCTACGAAAGACTCTTTTCGTGGGAGGGAGAGAGAGAGCTTGAAAATCAAAGCATGTGTATGAGAGCACAAGGATGAAGAGATGGCATCCCACATCTCCTCTATTTATAGGAAAACCAAGGGGTAGGGTTGGGACTTGAAAATACCAAACTACCCCCACTTTATGTCACACATAAAAAACCATAAGAAGGAAAAAGGGGTGCCATGTGGAGCTCCATGGAGGAGCTCCACCCTTGGCTGGCCAACCCTTGGGGGGCCCCCCATGAGGAGCCAACTTGCTCCCCAATCCCTTCTAGAAGCCTTTTTGGAAATATCCAAAAAGGTCCTTTTCCATAAATATCCAAAAAGCACTTTCACTATTCACGACGACATTTTTCAGCGTCCGATCGAGCTGAAAATATTTATGTGGGCTTAGAACAATTCTAGTACCCCACTAAAATAATTTTTAATGCGATCCGGAACAATTCAGGAATAGTGATTTTCATCTGCAAAAAGCATCTGAAGCGGTTCCGACAGCTCCGGAACATTTCCGGTTTTTCTTCCGGAAAATTCCCAAAAGTTTCCAGAATGATTCTGGCACCCTCCAAGAATTATCAGGCATGTGCCGAAACCAATTTGACTTAATGGTATCCCCTAAAACTACTTTTTAGTTTTACCAAAACTGTTCCGGTGACCTGTCTGCGGAACTTTTCCGCTGTCCGAAACTTTTCCGGTGTCCGAAACTTTTCGGTGATTTTCTCTCAGACTCCTTGTCTAGTATTCAACAGATAGATGACCCTTAAGCATGTGAACCTATAGGTTCGGTGAAGCATAGACATGACCTGGAACCCCTTCCGATCAATGATCAACATCGGAGCCGTGGACACCCATATTGACCCCTATACCCACACGAATGAATATTCGAGTGAACCTTTAGTTGACATGAGCTATTCCTGTTGCTTCGCGATATGTTACAATTACCCAAGGTGAGACATGTAGGCATCCTCGTGGATCAACAACTTGTCCACTATGCCAGTTACCTCGTTGTCGGTATTGTTCTCTTTTCTCGTTCCCATGTTCCGGCATCCCCGTGATCAAATCACAAAGTGTGTGGCCAGACGATGATGGATACCGTAACACCGAGAGGGCCCAGAGATATCTCTCCATCGTCGGAGGAGCAAATCCCAATCTTGAGCTAACAAGTTACTTGACATACTTTTCCATGAACCCATAAGCCGCCGTAATAGCCACCCATTTACGGATGACGTTTAACAAACCCCAAAGTTCATGAAGCAACCATGAAGAAACCCGATACTCTCATGGTCTAAGGAATTATGCAAATGTTAACCATCTCTGTGTTATTAACCATTAACTTGTGACGAATGTATCTCATAGCATAACATCAATTCGGATCGATTCAACACGAGCGTTCTACCAACATCGCGTCCTCAAAATTGCCAGCATAGCCATGCCCATGATCAGAAAAATAGGACCATCATGCAACACTTGAGCCAGTCTTAGAGGCAAGACTAGGAATACAATTTACCGTTTATTATACCACACGTGCACATGAGTTTCCCTCCAAGCCTCGTTTAATTTGTAGACTCAAGAATCATTGCAGTTATAGCATGGAACATAATCATTCATTACAAACTTTGGAGATACAAAAAAACTGTTATTACTGCCTCTAGGGCATATCTCCTACATTTTTATGGACCAGAAGAGCCAACATGGGCCAAAGATCACCAGAAGAGGGGGCCCAGGGTGGCCACCCTTCACCAGGGCGCACTATTACTTACTCATTACCAATTATCTTGTTATCAAACTACTTGTTACCTACAATTTCATTGCTTGCAGAAATTTCGTTGCTGAAAATTGCTTGTCATTTCCTTCTGCTCCTTGTTGGGTTCGACACTCTTACTTATCGAAAGGACTACGATTGACCCGTTATACTTGTGGGTCATCAGGAGCTTCCTTGGTCATGCTGGTTTCTATGGGCGATTGATTAAAGATTTCTCAAACATTTGTAGGCCGTTAACTAATCTTCTTCAAAAACATATTTCATTTGTTTTTTATGATGATTGTGTAGAAGACTTTGAAATACTTAAGAAAGCATTGATTACTGCACCTATTGTTCAACCGTCTGATTGGAACTTAATTACCATTTGAAATTATGTGTGATGCTAATGATTGTCTTGTTGGTATTGTTCTAAGTCAAAGAGTAGATAATAAATTGAATGTTATTCATTATGCTAGTAAGACTCTAGATAGTGCTCCAAGAAATTATGCTGCTACCGAGAAAGAATTTTTAGCAGTTGTGCTTGCATGTCAGAAGTTTAGACCTTATATCATTGATTCCGAAGTTACTATTCACATTGATCATGCTGCTATTAAATCTCTGTTGAAAGATGCTAATCCTAGACTAATTAGGTGGGTGCTTTTACTTCAAGAGTTTCATTTGCATATAGTTGATAGAAAGGGAGCTTAGAATCCCATAGCAGATAACTTCCCTAGGATGGAAAATGTTCTTGATGACCCACTACCTATTGATGATAATTTTCCTGATGAGTAATTAGTTGTTATAAAAGCTTCTCGTGATACTCCTTGCCATGCAGATTATGCTAATTACATTGTTGCTAAACATATACCACCTAGTTTCACCTACCAATAAAAGCAAAAGTTCGTCTTTGATGTAAGACATTACTTTTTGGATGACCCGCATCTATATGAAGAGGGAGTATATGATGTTATTTTACGTTGTGTATCTGAGCATGAACAAGAATGTATCCTTCGAAAGTGTCATTCCAAGGCCTATGGAGGCACCACGCTGGTGACAGAACTACACACAAGGTACTACAGTCTGGTTTTTATTGGCCTACTGTTTTTAGAGATGCACGTAAGTTTGTCCTTTCTTGTGATGAATGTCAAAAGATTGGTAACATTGGTAGACGTTAGGAAATGCCTATGAATTATTCACTTGCCATTGAACCATTTGATGTTTGGGTTTTTTGATTATATGGGACCTTTTCCTTCCTCTAATGGGTACACTCATATTTCTAGTTGTTCTTGGTTACGTTACTAAGTGGGTAGAAGCTATTCCAACTAGTAGTGTTGATCACAACACTTTTTTTAAAAATGCTTAAATAAGTTATCTTGGATGTTTTACAATCATTGTATAGAAACTTTGTATCATTTTTTTGCACTGACCTATTGACATAGTGCCAAAGTGATAGTTGTTTTTTTTCTTGTTTTTTACTTCGTACAAAATCAGTACCAAACGGATCCCAAACACTGCGGAGATTTTTGTGGAATTTTTATGGATCAGAAGAGCCAAGATGGGCCAAAGATCACCAGAAGAGGGGCCCAGGGTGGCCACCCTCCACCAGGGTGCTCTAGAGGCCCCTCGCGCGGCCTAGTAGAGGGTGGGCACCTCGGGACTCCCCCAACCGACTATCGAGCCTATAAATTAATAGAAAATCATAAAACTCTAGGGGAGTCTACGAAACATAATTCCAGCCGCCACAAGTTTCAAAACCTCGAGATCCAATCTAACACCATCACGGAGGAGTTCATCTTCATCATAGGTGCCTCTCTGATGATGTGTGAGCAATAGACCTATGGATCTGTAGGCAATAGCTAGATGGCTTCCTCTCTCTCTCTATATGATTGTCAATACAATGGTATCTTGGAGATCTATTTGATGTAATGACTTTTGTGGTGTGTTTGTTGGGATCTGATGAATTTCGAGTTCATGATCAGTTTCTATCCATGAATATGATTCGAGTCTTCTTTGATCTCTTATTTGCGTGATTACTTGTGGCCTCGTATTTCTCCTTCGAATCTTTGGTTTAGTTAGGCCAACTAGATCGATTTTTCTTGCCATGGCAAGAGGTGCTTTATGATGGGTTCGATCTTGTGGTGTTCTTTCCCAGTGAGAGAAGGGGCAGCAAGTCACGCATGTATCATTGCCATTAAGGATAACAAGATGGGGTCTATTCCTACATGAATAGATCTTGTCTACATCATGTCATCCTTCTTATTGCATTACTCCGTTTCTTCATGAGCTTAATACACTAGATGCATGCTGGATAGCGGTCGATGTGTGGATTAATAGAAGTAGATGCAGAATCGTTTCGGTCTACTTATCTTGGACGTGATGCATATATAATGATCATTGGCTGGATATCATCATGATTATTTGATCTTCTATCAATTACCCAACAGTAATTTGTTCACCCATCGTGTGCTATACTCATGAGAGAAGCCACTAGTGAAACCTACGACCCCGGGTCTAGTTTTCCAACATATTGCTTTTCGATCTACTATTTGCATCTTTTGTTTTCAGATGTATTAATCCAAAAAAATCAAAAATACCTTGTTGCACTTTTTATTTATTTATTTTAGTATGTGTTCTTGCGAGATATATTTGCCAAAACTATCATTACCCAACCTATCTTATTACCTTAGAGAGCTTGACAACCTCTCTTTCACGTCGGGTTGCATGTATTTGTTATTTGTGTGGAGGTGTTGTTTACGTGGGTGCGTTATCTTCCTCTACGGCTTGATACCTTGGTTTCATGATTGAGGAAATACTTAGCATTGTTGTGTTGTATCATCCCTTCCTCTTTGGGGAAATACTGATGTAGTCTCAAGCCACGTCAATGTACTTTGGGCCTATAGAATAGCTTGTAAAAATCCTATGCGTATGTCTCCATACAAAATGGTATATGGGAAAGATTGTCATTTGACTCTAGAGTTAGAACATAAAGCATTTTGGGAAATTAAAGAACTCAACTAAGACTTCAAACTTGGGGGTGAAAAGAGGTTATTTGATATTATCTCACTAGATGAATGGAGAACCCAAGCTTATGAAAAATGCCAAACTATTCAAAGAAAAGGTTAAAAGATGGCATGACAAAAAGAATACAAAAGCGGGAATTCAAAGTTGGAGAATATGTTATTTTGTAAAACTCTCATTTTAGAATTTTTTTTGTAGGAAAACTTCTTTCCAAATGGGAAGGACCATATGTTATCGAAGAGGTTTATCGCTCTGGAGCTATGAAGATTAATAATGTCGAAGGTACTAACCTGAAGGTGGTGAATGGACATAGAATTAAACACTATATCTCAGGTACGCCTATTAATGTTGAAAGCAATATTATCCAAACCATGGCACCGGAGGAACACATAAAAGAAACCTTCCACAACACTCCAGAATCTTGAAAAAGAGGAGGTATGTGATACCGTAAGTAAACAGACTCTGGGAAATCCGCAAAAATACTTTCTGTTAGTTTTGAAATAATACAAAAATTAGCAAAATAAGAAATAAATAGGAAAGCAACCGAGGTGAGCATGATACACCAAGGCATGCCTACCCTACCTGGCGTGCCCTGGTGGGTTGTGCCCTCCTCGGCCACCTTCCCGACTCCGTTTTCCTTCCATATGCTTGTTTCCCATGATAAAAAAATCTCTACATATATCCTCAATTATTTTGACCACCGCATCGCAGAAAAATCCCCTGTTCTTCTTTCGTTTTGTTTTCCTATCAGATATATCAAGCCAGGCACCATGTCTTTGTCCTCCTCCAATAACATAGAATAAGATGCTTGGTTGATGAAAATGGAGCTGAAGACAAAGGAGCCAAAAGAATCCAACAATGAAGGCAAGGGTAAGGAAGCTATGAGGGATCAAACTCAAGAAGGAGGGCAATCCAAGCCCACAGAAGAGGAGGAAGAAGAAGTTATCCTTCGACCTTATTACAATCATCTCACCCCACTGAAATTGTAGATTTTAGGGCTTTCAAAACGGTGCGTGTTCATAATAAATTTCTCATCCGTGAAAATATTTTGCTAGAGGAGCACATCACCACCCTTCAGAGTGTCATCCATAAACTGGAGTACCTATTGAGGCTAAAGTATGACACTTTATCACCACCGTCTTCATCAACTTCACCACCAAAGGAGACTTGAGTACACGGGTATGGGCACTCTCCTCGGCTTGAGCCAAGCCCGGGGGAGATGCCCCTGTATATTATCACCATCACTTTTATTTACCTTTACTTATTTTATTTTGATCCTTAGCTATTTCGTGATTTAGTAGAATAAAAGTTTAGTATGATCTATTTTTGAGTGCTAGTTTCGTGATCTATCTATCTATGTAATTTAGTGTGAGTTGTATAATAAAGTTTAGTTTGATCTTTTTCTCCTTTACTTTCTTGTTGCAATCATAATAAAAAGAAAATAAATGAAAAGGATCATATACTAATCTTATGGTAAGTAATGACATCACGTAAGGAAAAGTATAAGTGGTAAAATTTATTGGAAATTGACAAACATAGCATTTGTCAATGATGAAATTCATGAAAGAGTTAATTAGGGAAGATAAGATTCACATGCAAATACACTATCTTGGACATCTTTTATGATTGTGAGCCCCCATTAAATATTATATGCCAAAATTGTTGACGTTGGACAAGGAAGACAACGTAATGATTTACGTTTGTTCATATTCACATAGAAGTTATATTGTCATAATCCTTCAACATGTGGTGCTTTCTCAATATCTTTGCTAGCCAAAAATTCCACACTAAGTAGAGATACTACTTATGCATCCAAAAAACCTAAACCCAAACTCATGTTTTGAGAGAAAACCATACCTACCTATGAACTGAGTAAGATCCTTCAAGCAAGTTGTCATCGATGCACTAAGGCAATAAAACTTGCTTCTAAATGTGTTTGATCAATTAGTGTAAGAGAAAATTAAGTGTTGTACAAACTTGTGATGGAAAATTAATAAAAGTGGAAGACTGCATAATAAAGGTTGCTATCATAAGGGATAATATAACATGACGTTCTTTTGCATTAAGGGATTTGGCATACAAACTAAAAGGCACATGACAACCTCTGCTCCCCTCTGCGAATGGCCTATCTTTTACTTTTATGTACTTAATTTTATGCAAGAGTCAAAGTATTCTTCCCTATTCCTTTTTTTACTTTTTCTTTTTGCAAGCATCATGTGGTGAGGAAAGATCTAGGCAAATATATCCAGTTGGATATGAGTAAGCATGAGTTATTATTGTTGACATCACCCTTGAGGTGAATACGTTGGGAGGTGAAACTATAAGCCCCTATCTTTCTATGTGTCCGGTTAAAACTTTTTGCTCATGGGTATGCTGTGAGTGCTAGCAATCATAGAAGATTAAATGATGGTTGAGTATGTGGACTTGCCAAAATGCTCCGACACGAGACCCTTCCTTAAAATATGATGAATTGTAGTTGCAAAGTTGACTAAGAACATAGTTTGTTGGTTTCTAATAAGGTTTATGCTTTATACTTCTATGTTGTGACGAATTGTTACTTGTTCATGAGAAGTTATATGATGAAGTTATATAATAAAAGTTATGTGAAAAAGTCCTATGACAAAGTTTGTTGTTGCTATGATAATAAGCATGGTACTACTATGTCCGTATTTTGTTTTTATCGACACCTCTCTCTCTCAAACTATGTGGACATGTTTTTCGATATCGTCTTCCGCTTGAGGACAAACGCGGTCTAAGCTTGGGGGTTGATATGTCCATTTTGCATCATGATTTCCTACTGTTATTTATAATGTTTTATGCATAATAATGCTTTATGGAGTAATTATAATGCCTTTTCTATCATAATATGCAAGGTTTACACAAAGAGGGAGAGTGCCAGCAACTGGAATTCTGGACCTGAAAAAACATATCAGAGACACCTGTTCTGCACATCTCCAAACAAGTTGAAACTTCATGGAGAATTATTTTGGAATATATGAAAAATACTAGAGCAAATAACTACCGAAGGGGGGACACCTGGTGACCAATACACCAGGGCGAGCCAGCCCCCCTCCCCCTAAGAGCGCCCTGGTGGGTTGTGGCCAGCCCGGCCCACCTTCTGTGCCCACCATTTGGTACTTAAGGTCTTTTGACCTAGAAAAAATCAGAAGGGGACTTTCGGAATGGAATGCCACCGTCTCTAGGCGGAACTTGGCAAGGAGCACTTTTGCCCTCCGGCGGAGCGATTCCACCGGGGGAACTTTCCTCCCAGAGGGGGAAATCGAAGTCATCGTCATCACTAACAACCCTCTCATCTTTTGGAGGCCAATCTTCATCGACATCTTCAACAACACCATCTCCTCTCAAACCCTAGTTCATCTGTTGTGTTCAATCTTTGTACCGGAACCTCAGATTGGTAGCTATGGGTGAATAGTAGTGTTGATTACATCTCGCAGTTGATTACTACATGGTTTATTTGGTGGAAATTATATGTTTAGATCCATTATGCTATTTAATATCCATCTTATCTTGAGCATGAATATCATTTGTGAGTAGTTACATTTGTTCTTGAGGTCACGAGAGAAGTCATGTTGCAAGTAATCATGTGAAGTTGATATGTGTTTTATATTTTGATGATATGAATGTTGTGATTCCCTTAGTGGTGTCATGTGAATGTCGACTACATGACACTTCACCATCTTTGGGCCTAACGGAATGCATTGTGGAGTAGTTATTAGATGATGGGTTGCTAGAGTGATAAAAGCTTAAACCCTTGTTTATGCGATATTTCGTAAGGGGCTGATTTGGTTCGAAATGTTTAATGCTATGGTTAGATTTTATCTTAATAATTTTCTTGTAGTTGCGGATGCTTGCGAGGGGGTTAATCACAAGTGGGAGGTTTGTACAAGTAAGAACAGCACCCAAGCACCTGTCCACCCACATATCAAATTATCAAAGTAACGAATGCAAATCAAACCGGTCCACCCGTTTTAGCATGTCCTTTGCCACAAAAGGATTGGGCTACCTTGTTGCAATTTATTTACCGTTACCGTTACTTACTCATTACCAATTATCTTGCTATCAAACTACCTGTTACCTACAATTTCATTGCTTGCAGAAATTTCCTTGCTGAAAACTGCTTGTCATTTCCTTCTGCTCCTCGTTGGGTTCAACACTCTTACTTATCGAAAGGACTACGATTGACCCCTTATACTTGTGGGTCATCAGGAGCTTCCTTGGTCATGCTGGTTTCTATGGGCGGTTCATTAAAGATTTCTCAAACATTTGTAGACCGTTAAGAAAATCTTCTTCAAAAAGATATTCATTTGTTTTTATGATGATTGTGTAGAAGCCTTTGAAATACTTAAGAAAGCATTGATTACTGCACCTACTGTTCAACCACCCGATTGGAACTTAATTACCGTTTGAAATTATGTGTGATGCTAATGATTGTCTTGTTGGTATTGTTCTAGGTCAAAGAGTAGATAATAAATTGAATGTTATTCATTATGCTAGTAAGACTCTAGACAGTGCTCCAAGAAATTATGCTGCTACCAAGAAAGAATTTTTAGCAGTTGTGCTTGCATGTCACAAGTTTTAGACCTTATATCGTTGATTCTAAATTTACTATTCACACTGATCATGCTGCTATTAAATCTCTATTGAAAAATAAAGATGTTAAGCCTATACTAATTAGGTGGGTGCTTTTACTTCAAGAGTTTCATTTGCATATTGTTGATAGAAAGGGAGCTTAGAATCCCGGAGCAGATAACTTGTCTAGGATGGAAAATGTTCTTGATGACTCACTACCTATTGATGATAATTTTCCTAATGAGTAATTAGTTGTTATAAAAGCTTCTCGTGATACTCCTTGGCATGCAGATTATGCTAATTACATTATTGTTAAACATATACCACCTGGTTTCACCTACCAATAAAAGCAAAAGTTCGTCTTTGATGTAAGACATTACTTTTTGGATGACCCACATCTATATGAAGAGGGAGTATATGATGTTATTTGACATTGTGTACCTGAGCATGAACAAGAACGTATCCTTCAAAAGTGTCATTCCGAGGCCTATGGAGGGCACCACGCTGGTGACAGAACTGCACACAAGGTACTACAGTCTGGTTTTTATTGGCCTACTATTTTTAGAGATGCACGTAAGTTTGTCCTTTCTTGTGATGAATGTCAAAAGATTGGTAACATTGGTAGACGTTAGGAAATGCCTATAAATTATTCACTTGCCATTGAACCATTTGATGTTTGGGTTTTTTGATTATATGGGACCTTTTCCTTCCTCTAATGGGTACACTCATATTCTAGTTAATCTTGGTTACGTTACTAAGTGGGTAGAAGCTATTCCAACTAGTAGTGTTGATCACAACACTTCTTTTTAAAATGCTTAAATAAGTTATATTCCCGAGGTTTGGAGTACCTAGATATTTAATGACTGATGGTGGTTCCCATTTTATTCATGGAGCTTTCCGTAAACTTCTAGATAAATATGATGCAATAATCTCAAGTTTCCTCCCTATGTGTTGAAAATCTATAAGATATGCTTGTTTTGCCTTCCTATGCTAGTTGATTCTTGCTCCCATAAATTGTTTGCTCACAAAATCCCTATGCATAGAAAGAGGGTTAGACTTAAATGTGCTTGTCGTATGCTTCATGTTGCTCCCATTGTGTTTCAATTCTTCACTTTTATGTGAGCATCATAGAAATCATCGTGCCTAGCTAAAAATGCTTTAAAGAAAAGCGCTTGTTGGGAGACAACCAACACTTTTCCTTTATGTTTTGTGTGTTCACATGACTAAGCTATTGTACTAATCATGTTTTGTGTCTTTTATTTCAATAAAGTGCCAAGTAAAGCCTTTGGGATAGTGTGGATACTTGTTAGTTTGATTCTCTACAAAAGTAGAAACTTTTATGTCCAGTGCAGAATTACTCTGATTTTACTGGAGAGTCAAATAGTTCTGAAATTTTTACACAGTTTTTCTATGCCAATTCTATGATTTTTCCTAATTTTTCAGAATTTTTTAGAGATAGGAAATCTGGATTTCATTCAGATCTTCCCACATTGTTCTGTTTGTGAAAAATTCTGTTTTGCATGCATAGTTTGCTTGTTTTAGTGTTTTCGTAGCTTATATTCAGGGCCATAAATTATGTAATGATATAATATAGTAGGCATTATGATAGAACAATTGTGAATCTTGTCTTTATAGTACCTAAGTGAATGATCTATCTGTAATACACTAACCCATCTCGCGAAGTTCCGTTAAGTTTTGTGTGATTGAAATTTTCAAGTTTTGGGTAAGACACCGATAGAGAATAAGGAGTGGTAAAAACCTAATATTGGGAATGCCAAAGGCATCCCCAAGTCAATATCCAAGGAAGACTCGAGTGTCTAAGCTTGGGGACGCCCCGGAAGGTGATACGTCTCCAACGTATCTATTATTTTTGCTTGTGCCATGCTATTATATTATCATTCTTGGATGTTTTACAATCATTATACTACAAATTTATATTATTTTTGGGACTAACCTATTAACCTAGAGCCCAGTCCAGTTCCTGTTTTTTCCGTGTTTTGGGGTTTTACAGAAAAGGAATAACAAACGGAGCCCAAATGGAATAAAATCTACGGTGAAATTTTATGGACCAGAAGAAGCCCACGGAGAGTTCGAGTTGGGCCAGGCGAGCCACAAGGCCACCACAAGCCTGGGGGCGCCCCCCCTAGGGCGTGCCCCTGGCTTGTCATCACCTCATGGCCCATCCTGACTTGTTTTCAGCTCCATAAAATCCTATAAATAGAGAAACCTCCCAAAACAAACCTAGATCGGGAGTTCAGCCGCCGCAAGCCTCTAGATCCACAAAAAAACAATTGGGAGCCTGTTTCGGCACCCTGCCAGAGGGGGAAACCCTCACCGGAGGCCATCTTCATCATCCCGGTGCCCTCCATGATGAGGAGGGAGTAGTTCACCATCGGGGCTGAGGGTATGTACCAGTAGCTATGTGTTTGATCTCTCTCTCTCTCTCGTGTTCTTGAGATGACACAATCTTGATGTACCGTGAGCTTTATTGATATAGATGAATCATATGGAGTTTTCCCCTCTCTATCTTGTTGTGATGAATTGAGTTTTCCCTTTGAAGTTTTCTTATCAGATTGAGTCTTTAAGGATTTGAGAACACTTGATGTATGTCTTGCGATGGGATATCCGTGGTGACAATGGGATGTTCTATTGATCCACTTTATGTATGTTTTGGTGATCAACTTACGGGTTTCGTGACCTTGGGAATCTATGCATAGGGGTTGGCACACGTTTTTGTCTTGACTTTCCGGTAGAAACTTTGGGGCACTCTTTGAAGTTCTTTGTGTTGGATTGAACATGATGAATCTGAAATTATGTGATGCATATCATATAATCAAGCCCATGGGTACTTGTGGTGACATTGGAGTATCTAGGTGATATTAGGGTTTTGGTTGATGTGTATCTTAAGGTGTTATTTTAGTATGAACTCTAGGGCTGTTTGTGACACTTATAGGGATAGCTCATAAGATTGATCGAAAAAGATAACTTTGAGGTGGTTTCATACCCTATAATAATTTATTCATTAGTTCTCCACTATTTGTGACTTTGGAGTGAACTCTTTGTCGCACGAGAGGTATTTACATATGATTCAAGTATGTCAGTATTGTTGAGAGAAATTGTACTAGTGAAAGTATGGACCCTAGGCCTTGTTTCCAAGCATTTATACAACGTTTTGCTCGTTGTTTACTATTTGTTACCTTGCTGTTTTTATATTTTCAGATTACAAAAACCTATATCTACCATCCATATTGCACTTGTATCACATCTCTTCGCCGAACTAGTGCACCTATACAATTTACCATCGTATTGGGTGTGTTGGGGACACAAGAGACTCTTTGTTATTTGGTAGCAGGGTTGTTAGAGAGAGACCATCTTCATCCTAGACCTCCCACGGATTGATAAACCTTAGGTCATCCACTTGAGGGAAAATTGCCCTGTCCTACAAAACTCTGCACTTGGAGGCACAACACGAGTCTACAAGACGAAGGTTGTGTAGTAGACATCAGAAGGCATCCCCTCTTTCGTCTTCAACACTAGAGGTATATCTTACTTGGAACTATATTTTTATTCATCACATAATATGAGTTTTGCTTGGATCATCGTTTTATTTTGTTAAAATTTGCTTGCTTTTATTTATAATCTTGTTTTCCAGTAAAAAGTTCCAAGTATTGCCTTTTTAGGATGCCTGAATTGCATGTTTGATGTGTGTTGTATTAAAACAGAAACTTTTATTGTAGTGTTTCAATATTCATATTTTAATGGAACATGGAAAGTTTGACACTCATAGTATTGGTCATAGTATAAATTTTTTATCATGTCCTAAATTTTATCATAGTATTGACAATCATGGTATAATTTTCATATTTTGGTTTAGCAAGTAAAATCTATTTAAGTTTGACAATCATAGTATTGGTCATACAAGCAATTCATGAATGATTAGTATAAGGAAGAGAACTTTCACATACAAATATATTATCTTGGACATCTTTTATGATTGTGAATATCCATTAAATTATTTTCAACCTTGATCAAATTGCTGAAGTTGGACGAGGAAGACAACTTAATAGTTATGTTTAGGTATATTTGCATAGAAGTTATATATGTTTTGGATCCTCCAACTTGTGGTGCTTGTTTAGAACCTTTTGCTAGCCAAAAACTTCATACTAGGTAGAAATAGTACTTGTGCATCCAAATCCTTAAGTCAAGTTTCTTCCATGAGAGTCCATCATACCTACCTATATATGGTATTTCACTACCATTCTAAGTAAATTTGCATGTGCCACCTCTAAACATTCAAATAAACATACGTTCTGTGTGCTCGTACTCCCCATGAAGCGACGAGGCAGTCTTTATCTTCCATGCTAAGCGGGTTATTCTCAAGATGAGTGTTTATTCATTTTTCATCGCACGAGACAGGCTGGTAAAAAGGATACCCAATCCTGCATAATGAAAAAATAAATAAACAGAAACTCCCCCTAGAAAGTTGATTGCTTGGAGGGCAACCGTGGATTCGGCCAGCCATGGAACGTGTTTGAATGGTGGACGGGGAGTAAAATTTCAATATTTTTGGGAACTGCCAATAATGTGATTAGCATGGAAGATATTGAAAACTCTATTCTGGCGTTGACAGGGAAAGTATACCACTCGAAATCACATATTCATCTTTGTTTTAAAACAATGAGCTCTGGCAGCTCTACAAATCCTTGCTTCTCTCCGCAAAGCGACAATCTATTAGTTTTTATGTTATTTACTTTCATGTTATTTACTTATCATGTTGAGTCAGCTTCTTATTCCAACCTCAACCTATTAGTTAGCAAGCATCACATGGTGGGGAAAGATCCAAACACATATATCCAGTCAAATATATTTGATCATGATTAATTATTGTTGACAATTATCTTTATGATAAGTGTCTTGGGTGGCAAAACATTAAGCTCCTATCTTTCTCTATGTTCGATGGATGTTGTTTGTTCCAGAAATATGCTTTGAGTCTTAGCAATCATAGAAGACTATATGATTATTGAGTATGTGGATCTCTTACTTAGACTTTATGATGCATTGAAATTGTTTATTGACTAAGAACATATGTTATTATGTTTCAAGAGAATGCATTGTCTGAACCATGCCATGTGAATTGACTGCTACTCTATCATGATGAATTTTATGAGAAAAAAGTTGCTGGTTATGATGCTAGAAAAGTGACTAAAATTATCATTGATCAAACTTAGATATTATGCTAGCATTCACACTTCATAAATTACTTCTTTTATCATATACCTACTCGAGGACGAGCAGGAATAAGCTTGAGGATGTTGATACGTCTCCAACGTATCGATAATTTATGAACTATGCATGTCGTGTTTACCTATGTTTACAATACTTTTATATGGTTTTAATGCACTTTATATGATTTATTTAGAACTAACCCGAACTAACGTTGTTTTTTGTACAATTACTGTGGTGTTGTTTTTGTGTAGAAAATAAAAATTCTCAGAATCGCCCAAAACTTTTTATGATTTTAACCACCAGAGGGGAGCCACATGTGGGCCACATGCCAACATGGCGCGTCCACACCACCCCCCCCCCCCCCCGGGGCACACCCTGATGGCTTATGGGGCCAACGTGGCTCTGATTAGCGTGATTCCAACGCTAAAAATCCTATATATACATAAATTTTTAGAAATAAACAGAGACTCTCCGCTCCATCGCCGCAACTCTTTGTATCGACAAAAACCCATCTGGAGCCTTTCTAGTACCCTTTGGAGGGGGTAAATCATCTTCGGTGACCATCTTCATCATCCAGGCGGAGGCCATGACGAGGAGGCAGTAGTTCACCCTCGAGGCTAATGGTATGTACTAGTAGCTATGTGTTTAATCTCTCTCCCTCGTGTTCTTGAGATGGCACAATCTTTATGTATCAAGGGCTTTGTTAATATAGTTGGATCATATGCTGTTCTTTCCTTGCTTTTTTGTTGTGCTAAATTGAATCTTTCCCTTTAAGATCTCATTATGTTGGATTGAATAATTTGGCTTGAGAACACTTGATGTACGTCTTGCATGTGGATACCCATAGTGAAAATGGGGTATTCTATTGATTTACTTGATATATGTCGTGGCATCAACTTGCGGAATCCGGTGAGCTTGGGGATCTATGCATAGGGGTTGATTGCACGTTTTCATACCACGTTCTTCGATAGAATCTTGGGGTACTCTTTGAAGTTCTTTGTGTTCTATTGAATATGATGAACCTCAAATTGTTTGATGCATGTTGGCAATTAAACCACGGATACTTAAGGTGGCATTGGAGTACCTAGGTGACATTAGGGTTGATTGATGTGTATCATAGGTGTTATTCTAGTACGAACTCTAGGGTTGTTCGTGACACTTATAGGAATAGACCAAAAGATTGATCGGAAAGAATAACTTTGAGGTGGTTCTACTACCTACACTAGTTTCATCTTATGTTCTCCGCTAGATAGGAACTTTGGAGTGATTCTTTGTTGCACCTTGAGGGAAGATCATATGATTCTATTATATTAGCATTGTGAGAGATCACACTAGTAAAGTATGAATCCTAGGCCTTATTTATAAGCATTTATACAATGTTTTGCTCGCTGTTTGCCACTTGCTATTGTTTTTATATTTTCAGGTTAAAAAATCTATATCTACTATTCATATTGCACTTGTATCACCATCTCTTCACTGGACTAGTGCACTTATACAATTTGCCATTGTGTTGGGTGTGTTGGGGACACAAGATATATCTTGTATTTGATTGCAGAGTTGTTTGAGCATCCTACACCTCCCACGGAATGATAAACCTTAGGTCATCCACTTGAGGGAAACTTTCTACTATCCTACAAAACTCTACGCTTGGAGGCCCAACAGAGTCTACAAGAATAAAGTTGCGTAGTAGACATCAAGCTATTTTCTCGCGTCGTTGCGTCATAACCAAAAACTCTTGCGTAGTAACCAAAAAATTTACAAACTTTTTGCAGGTCATATACTAAGCTAATGCTTAGATCCATACGTGGTTGTTACTCACGCCTGCGGAGTCCAGGGAGCTTTTGGTTACTGGGTGCAACCGATGGGAGACGGTAGCACGGGCTATCTTCAACCGATTTGGAAGGCGCCAAACTAATAGGCTAGGTGTTTAGTCATCGTAGTGTGTTATAGTTTTGCCGGATGTGGCATTTATTTTACCTTTGCTTTTTTTGCCTCTATATGAGAGCTTTTGCTGGATATTACACTTTTGTGGAACCTTTTCACTTAATAAAATGTATGCATGCATCATCGTCATGTAGAGGCCGGGGGTGACCCTCCTTTTCCCAACAAAAATAGATGGTCATTTTTTCGTAGAGAGATGTCGTTACATCCCAATGCAACGTTCAGAGTTGTTAAGGTCTCGGTGGCGCACCAAAGCGCGCCCTCGCTTCTACTCTGTGACTATTCTTGAGCTAATTTCTATGCCAAAAGCTTAGAGCATCTAGAACCAGAACTTGCAAAAATGATCCCTCAAACGTCCGCGGATGCGCCTGGGCGCGTCCGCAGGGAGTGATCGGGCATGCTTCAAATAAACATTGTTGCAACCGGATATCTGCTACTAGATTCTCAAATCCATACAAAAGCATGCAGACATAAAAACCTACGTAGCATGGATCTCCGCTTTGTCCTCCTTCAGCTCTCTCTCCAGCGAGTCCGGAGGGGGACCCGCAGCCCCTCCTCCTCGCCATTCTCTAATTTGCCTCCGCCTCCATCATGTTCAAGCACAAAGCATGGGATCTTCGTCTCGTCCTCCTCCATCGTCTCTGGTAGCTCCTCCTCCTTCGTCTCCGATGAGTTCGAAGGGAGACCCGCAGCGACGCGGGCAACGCGCCGAGCCTAGATCTCTGACTCGATCTGCATCCGACGCTCTGGCGTGAGTATAACGTAGGTGGTGATCCTATGGTGGACCATACTGACGTCGGAGAGCGGGGAAAAGGGGGACGTCGGTGGATGGGCTCGGTTGGCGACGGAGGGAGGGAGAAGGTGGATGTGCTAGGGCTGGGGGATGTCGGCTGGCTTAAATAGCCGGCTATGCCTCGGGCGGCGAGCCGGAGCAGCGCCACGTGGCGTTCACACCGCGCCGACGGTCGAGGCGCCCGTCGGACTGTCGGCGTTCCGCATAAGTCTGCGTGAGGCCCGTCGTCATGTCGACGTGGTGGGCATGCCTAGGCTCCCCATATTCTCCTCATATTGGAGCTGGATATGAGGGGTGCCGGTCAGCCCTGACGTTTGAGACCCGTTTGAGGGGGGCGACTGTGTCGATTTTTTATGACCGGTCACTGACCGGGTAGCCTGCCTAGGCGTTTGAGACGGATATGAAAAGTCCGGTTGTAGATGCTCTTACATAGCCTACGTAACAAGAGGGGGAGTAGTATGTGTATGTCGCATGTGTTTTCTTGAATTTAGACACATTACATGTTAAAATCGTGTATTATGTGCAATGAAAAACTCAAGCACAGTTTATGTTTTAGAACAGATGGGGTGAATACTTATAAAATACGAAAATGAATACTTGCATTCTAATGTTCGTATAGGAGAAAAACTATAAGAATCGTTGCAGCTATCCTGGAGGTAAAATCCGACGCTTGTAATTATCAGTAAACTAGACAAGACTGCTAAAAAAATGCAGAACTTCCAAGTGGAAGTGATGACACTCCAGTTTGCGCATTCTTTGACATTTTTCGCACTTTTGCTTTGTTTCTTTGTTGTATCACGTGTTCTGTAGTCATCGCCGAGTCACTGGAAATTGTGTGAGCGAGGAATGATGTGGACGTGCAAGAGAAGATGTGCCCGGCCCGGTCAGCACCAGCGAGGCGGTGACTCACTTGCATACGAAGGACGTCGTATCGTTGTGCCGACCCTCTCCGCGTCAAACAAAAAGCAACCGCCTTTAGCAAACTAGCTGTAGCCCCCACTGTGCTACCAATTTAGAAATCATCACGGAGAAAAGAGTAACTTGATTTTTGTGTGGAGGCGAGCGTGCAACCACTTCCCACCGTGCATGTCAGCTACTAGTATAGCAGAGTGTTCTGCACCGGTCACTGTCTGCCGAACAAAATTATTTGCAGACTTCAAAGATTACGTACCTAGTAGAACTGGTTCACTGTTAAGTCTGGCACTACTCAACATAGCTGCCCCTAGAATGAAGCATGCCCGTGTGACCGGCACCAAAACTACTACTACCGGTGGAACTTTGGCTGCAAGGTAATTTGCAACTGTAATTTGCAATAACTACAACTAAATACTAATCTACTATTACAGTTTCTAATGTGCAACTGTAATTTGCAGTCTGCAAGGTGCATCCGCCTTGGCTGGAAACGTGCTCGGCAACCCGATGATAAAGAGCATCTATAACTCACCCGTCGTACTCCCTCAAACGTCGGGACAAGTTTGTCGGTTATCGAACGGTCATAAAATTTTGATCCAATCAAGCCTTTTAAATCGGGCTCAAATTCTGAAATGTCAGGTATCTCTTATATCTAGCCTAAATATGAGACGGGTATGAAGACGTTCAGACATGCCTGTCACACCCCCCGACGACGTTGTGGTCCCATGCGAACTCGTCGGAAACCCGACGGTTTGACGGACGCGTGACGCCGCTCCGGCTCGTCGTGCGAGGTCATAGTTGGCTATTTAAGCCGGCCGGCGTCTCTCGTTCCTAGCACATCCACCTCCTTCCTTCCTTCAGTGTAATCCGAGCCCGTCCGCCTCCTCTCCCTCTCTTTCCCATGCTCTCCGACGTCAGTATGGTTCGTCGTAGGATCACCATCTATGCTATGACACACTTTGTATGGATTTGAATTTTTTTGTATAAGATGTCCGGTTACAACAATGTTTATTTGGGACGTGTCCGGTTACTCGCGGAGACTTTGAGGAGCAATTTTTGTTATACGTGGTTATAGTTGTGTAGATGCTCTAAAACCAACTGACAGCATTCCGGTTAAAGAGCACACATCTCAAAGTCATGAGCTGCATTCTTCTGCCCAAAGTTCTCAGTCGTGCTGGATCTCGAGGCTGGGTGGACGCGTCGGTTTGCTTGTGGGCACAGGCTGCGTGACAAGATGTGTACGCGTGCCGATCTCCCGGTGTCTTGGCTTAGTCGTACCATGCTGCTGCCTGGCGCCGTGGCATTAGCTGGTTTTCTTTTTTGTTTATGTTATATGATAATCAGATCTTTCGTCAAAAGAAAAGTAGATCGAGCATTTGTTTGTTCAGGGGTACTCTTTCTTTAATTTGTTCAGGGGTACTTCGGTACTTGTATTCCGTTCCCAAATCCGTCGATGGTATTGGTATCGTGCTCCAAGACCACGGGCGCTAGCACACAGGTTTGGGGTACATGGACGGCGACGTCGCTGGAGCGATCTCTGTACGTCACTCTCAGTGTCCGGGACCCGTCCACGTCGGCCGGACATAACAAAGTTCCCGTCGTTTCGCCGCCGTGGAGCCACGTCTGCCATCGGGCCACCCACCGCATGATCCATGCGTCCGTGTCCGAACCCACGAATAGAAGAAACCGAACCGCTCCGTCGTCCATGGTATTGCGTGACCCTGGGGGCTCTTCTCGCCCGCACGGCCGCACCGGACCTCTTCTCTCCTTGCGGGTCCGTGCCCGTCCCGGCGCAACTATATATACCCAGACCCCAGTCTGGTTCAGCACAGCAAACACTCATCCTCTCCCACTCCCAAGGCACCAAAAGCAACAAAAAAAAAGGCACCAAAAGCAACAACGCACTACGAAGCTAGCTACGCGCACGAGCTCGCCATGGACGCATCGGCAGCCTGCGCCTTCTTCTTCGACGCCGAGCCGGTGGGCGAGCCCGGCGTGCACGCCCTGGACGCGTGCGCGCTCTGCACCAAGCCGCTGGCGCGGGACAGCGACATCTTCATGTACAGAGGGGACACGCCCTTCTGCAGCGACGAGTGCCGGCACGAGCAGATGCGGCTCGACGCCGCCTGCGCCAGGCAGGCGGCCGCCCGGAGGCAGAAGCAGTTCTCTTCCGGAACGGGGTCCGGGCGTGCACGCCGGGAGTCCTGGGAGGTGTCCGTCGCGAGCTAACCGGCGAGAGTTCAAAGCTGCGTACCGCACTCGAGCCAAGAAGATCTTGCACGAAGCCGCCGTCGCCCGTGGCCAACTGATCAGAGCGAGATCGACGAGACTCGCCTTGGTTGAAGAGGGAAGACGCGGGTCGTCGGAGTTGATCACGGCAGGTCGGCGCTGCATGTGCCGCCGTGATCTGGGCATAAACACGGCGGAAAAGGAGCTGGACTAGATCTGAACTTCTGAAGAAGTCAATCAAACAAGATTCTGCACGCCCTAAACCGGCCATGTGTGCCCCTAGGCTCTCCTTTTCTCTTGCCCCAGTGCCACTTCTGTGTGAGAGCGAATTCGCAATAGGCAATAGCACTTTCACTGGGCAAACTGTCGAGCGAATCGACATGTAACATGTCTTTGTGCAGTCTTGTTTCTGTCCATGATTCCGCCAGCGTGCGTGCGTGCTAATAGGATTTAACTAGCTAAACCGTTTGATGTTTACAACACGATTTTGAACTGAATTTTTTTCCAGACCTGGGGTGTCAGTCAAAAATTGAATCCCCTACCAATCTGAGGCCTAAACTCGATCGACAAAAACTAGAACAGTCTCCATCGACTGAACATCAACAAGACAACTCCTACAGTCCTACTTTCTGCCTCGAGTTAGGAATTTCAATTGTTTTGCGGATTGTTTGTGGTGGGCCCCACGCTGTGTTCCTTCATAGTGAGCGAGCCAGACATTCCATGGGCTTGGGCTTCTTCGGGCCTGGCCTTTTACAAACACGGCACAAAAGTGTCTTAGTGTGAGCCAGTCCTAATAAATGTATAGTGATTGGTGTCTAGTACGGTATTTGTAAAAGCAATCTGATTTTATCAGAGAAAGAAGAAGGGTAATATGTTTGAAATTACGATTGTCTTTATTGGTCATTGTACTGCCTATTTATCATTCCATTAAAAAATAGTCTGTGCGCTGCAGCGACCGTGTCATAATTTGTTTTACTACTCTAGTGGTTCATACTCCCCCCCCCCCTCTCTCACGCACTCACTCTTGAAGCTGAAAATAGTGAGAAAGAAGACACGGCCTTCTGCAGCATTCTGTCCAGGATCGATAAAATATGAATACTAAAGATCATCGAAACATTTTTGTAATGGTGAAAGAGGTTTATTGGAGTAAGATCTTCTCTATGTTTTTTATGTTGTCGTGGGTCATTGACCACAAACTCGAGCCCTTCTAATTTTAAGCTGCATTAGAGCATCTACAGCCGTAACTTGCAAATCCGGTCCCTCAAATGCCCGGAATACTTTAAATTAAAAACCTCAAATTCATATTATTACATGCAACGTAAACCTGATATTAAGCGAAGGTCGTCTGGCTCCGTCGTGCCCAAGTCCGGCGGCTGGCTGCGCCCCTCGTAGTGTCGGTCTGATCGCCGGCAAGGTAGAGTAGGACACGGGACACTAGCCGGCTCACAAGACTCGATCTCCCGCCATCTCTCATGCCCTACTCTTCCTCGTCGGAGCCCATAATCTGAGCGGTACCGATGGACGTGAGGTCGATGACAGATCCTTCCTAGGAGGAGCCGACCGTCCACCACGACGCGATTGCGGCGCCTGCACTGGTGCACCCTACGGGGCGCCAGATAGTGTGACTCTGCCTCTCCAATGTCCACTGCCGCGAGGGCCTTGGCCGCCTCCCGCGCCCGCTCCATCACCCGACGGGCATGCCACGCCATGACAGCGTCCGAGGACGGCCATGCTTCGTGCTCGGCACGCCAACGGAGGGTTGCGCGTCCGCCAAGGCGTTTAGATGCCAAACGGACCGCGCCGCCGTTGGTGAGGCAGCGACGTCGGATCCAAGCACCGGATGTACCCACGCAATGGATTACCGGTGTTGCGAGTCTGAGTGCTGTCTTCGGGCGACTGCCTCCCGAGAGTGGCGGAGCGCAAGCCGGACGGCCATCTCCTCCTCGAGCGCGTGGGATGAGCTTGTGGTCGACGAATCTGGAGGTGAAGGGCTTGGATCCGCTCCCCGCCATGGCGAAGAAGGTCGGAGATCGTCGGGGGTGAGTCAGGTGGCGGATGGGAGTGAAAAGGAGTTGAGTGTAGTGGCTAGGGTTTGGCCCGGCGAGCGGATGAGGACGAATATATGTGGGATTTGTGAGACAACGTTGGGATCGGTGGTGGGCCGGGCGTGTCAGGCAGGCACGCCCGGGCTCCCTCATATTTGGGCTGGATATGAGGGGTGTTGGTTAGCCCAGGCGTTTGAGGCCCGTTTGAGGGGCCCGGCTGGGTCGGTTTTTTGTGACCGGTCAGTGATCGGGCGGCCTGACCTGATGTTTGAGGGAGGTATGAGAGGTCCGGCTACAGATGCTCTTAGGCAGCTTCTTATGCCTTCTTACGAACCAATAATTGATTCCAACAAAAAAATGGCTAGATGAAAGAAAATCACTTGTATGAAAACAAATGTTCTCATCGCATCAGCCTCCTCTTCAGCATGGGGGAGGCCATTGGTTAGGCCATTGGGAGGGAGGGGTGTCTCTGACGCGGTTTGGCCACCCACCACCAGCGCGAGGGTGCGTCGGTCGTGGACGAGGTCCGCTCTCTTTTCTCTCCCTTTCCATGAGGTCTCCTCGTGTTGGATCTGCTTTGGTCAGGATGCTCAATGGCGGCTCCATTGGTGGTCAGGATTGCTGGTCGGTGCTCGGCTCGTGCTCATGGAGGTGCTCTAGGGGATCCGGGTGTCGGGCGGTGGCCTGGCTGGTGGGTGTTGCGGGGCTCGTGGGCGGGGCTCGCAGCTTGGGTGTTGGTTGGCCATCATGGTTGTGTGGGCATCGTAATGACTAGTGGTCGGTGTTCCGGAGCGTGTTGTCTGGGTGAAAACCTTGTCTGATTTTGGTCAGACCGACGGTGACAGTGTCCTTGGGCGTCGTTTCCTTCTTGAAGTCCTAGTCACGATTGCTCCGTGACCTCCACATATCTCTAGCAAAAATCTTGATCCTTTGGATCTGGCGGTGGTGGCATGCTTGCGTCGTGCCCTTCCTGAAGGCACTGCCTTGGAGTTCTCGGATTGGCGCTTAGTTTCGTATCTTAGTGTGTTGATTTGAGAGCTTCGTCCTCTCCTAGCGTTGCTTAATGTATATCTTATGTTTGTTGGGAGTTGTTCGGAGTGTTATTGTTTATCCTTAACACCTTTGTATCTTGCCTTGGGTGCGTTGTGGTCTCGTGTTGTACGGCTAGAGTTGTCCATTGCTTTAGAATATATAGCAGGGGAACCCTTTTTGTCATATCCACGCATTCGCAAATCCATTCCGTTTCAATATTCTTTCGCTCTTTCTGAATCAATCTTTTATGTCTACACCAAGGCACCAAAAAAGAATACTTTGTAAAAAATGAACATCAAGAATATAACTTTTTAATTGATCTAAAATCACGCAGGAGACATCAGAATAAAGAAAACTTACATATCAATAGAACTATAAGATGAAAACATTGGTAATATAAATTTCGAATAGACGTAAAGTTATTTTGTAAAATAAGAATGAATAATCTTAGAAAGTGGTGTTCTAGTAGAGTACCAAACGGACGGAAACTAACATCAGATTCGCCAAATTAAAATTGTTTACATGTAACACAAACAAAGGATGACAATAGAGTAACTATCTTGTTTCTGCAACAACGACAATGAATTATATGTCTGACACGCATCCTTAATTCTCTAACCAGCCTCATTAATTTCTCTGCCCACTTTTGGAGCGGCACCTCATCTTTGTCATTATCTGACGTGTGATTTTCACATGGACTTAGGGTATAAGTTGGAAGGAGCCAAAGGATCTCACTTAGCCGGGGTTGATTTTGAAAAGTCAACATACAACAAATACATGCAGAAATGTGCATGGAATGTGTGTGCATCAACCCGATGTGACCTTCAAAGAAGATATAAGATGGAAACTGAAATCAAGAGCTAAAACATGTCTCAAAGTACAAAATTCTAAGAGTAGACACATTAAAAATACGCAAAGAGGTGTTCCGGTTTTTTTTTGAAACAACCAAACTAATAATAGTACGATATAACAAGCATTAGAGGCACCGTAGTTGTAATATACGAAAATCGTGTACCTCTGAATGAACTCGAGTGTATGCGAAGGGGGGGCACTCACATGGAAAATTGCATCAACAAGCAACCCTGTACAATCAATAAGTGTCTTCCTTTCCCCCATAAGCTTATTTGCCATTCCATTTGAACCTTTGCCCCATCTCAAGACAAATGAAAGCCTCAGTAATGTCTATTCATAATGTCAATCCATTTTTCTTACTACTACCGTTTATCTTGGAGAAACAATGCTCATGGATCTGCTCTTGAGCAAGAAGTAGTAAAGATGCAAAGTGGATAAGGTTTCCATGCTCTTTGTAACTCCTTACCTCTTCAAGTAGTTTATTTGTTTTCTCCACTAGCAGTCTAGTTTAATTTAAATGGAGGTAGTAGCTTTTTTTTTGCGGGTGAAATGGAGGTAGTAGCTTTGTACTTATTTTTGCGAGGGAGCTTTGTACTTGTTTCTTCATAAACTAAACTATACCGAGACGGGAGCAGTATCACAACCTGCAGAGGAAACCAAATTTTTCTACTTGACGCAAACAATTTCTACTCGAAGCAAGGTCAGATAAAAAAACATAAAGAAAAGGGAACAATGTTACAACAAGTAGAGCAAACCCAAATTTCTTGCTACTTGATGCGCAATCGATTTATGTTCAAAGCAATGTGAGATAAATGTCAACACTTCTAGATGGTGGAAGGTGTCAAGGAGGAGCTGATGCTTTTGTTTGAGAAGCACAAGCTGCATGCTTACGTTGTGCCTCAAACGCGATGATGTCGGCAAGGAAGGTTGGGTCGGAGGCATCGACGGTGAAGATTAGGACGTCAGGGGCAGGCCCCAACGCCACGGTCCTAGTTGCGGCTGGCGAGCTCGAGGGTGTGAAAGGCAAGTCGTTGTGTGGGCAAGAACTTAGGCCCCTCGTGCATGACATACATGTCGTAGAAACCCAGGGCTCGAAAAATGACAACGACAAAAATGTCGGGTTGCTGTACTGGCGCCGCCCTGGGTATGGCATGCATGATTGGTTTGGATTCTCGAAAACCCGAGTGCAGCTGCTACGATGACGGCTGGGCAACACACCTCGTCGGGAACAACTCTGATGCACGTGTTCCTATTGTCTCCTCCGTAGGGAAGGGTTTAAGGTGATAGGAAGACGGGCGGCTGCACGGCGGCAGATGGAGATATGGATTGACTGACCCAACTAGTTTTTTTTTCGTTTGGAAGGGCGGGTGGTGGATAAATAAAACTGAAAACACTGAGTGTAGGAGTGGGGCTTTGTTGCATAATAAATATTAAAAAAAACGCTTTGTGGAGTGCAGCTTTACCTATCAAATACAAAAAATACTAATGTAGAGAAGAGGAGTCTTCTATTCATATAGAAAAAACCTTTCAGACAAATTCATATGAATAGTTATAGTTTTCGTGGAGGTAAAACGAAAACCTCTTTGTAATCAGCAAACTAGCCAAGATTGCTAAAAAAAAATTCATAACTTGCAAGTGGAAGTGATGACACTCCAATTTGCGTATTCTTTGACGTTCGTACCTTTCCTTTTTCTTTGAGGATCTTTTTCCTTTATTTCTTTGCTGTATCACGTGCCATCAAGTCATCGCGGAGTCACTGGAAATTGCGTGAGCGAGAAATGACCAACTGAAGGACGTGGACGTGCAACAGAAAATGCGCTCAGCCCGATCAGCAGCAGGCAGGCGGTGACTCGGTTGCATACGGAGCACGTCATATCGAATGTCGACACCCTCCGCGTCAAAACAAAAACTAACCGCCTTTTCAAACTAGCTGTAGACCCCACTCTTCAGCCAATACTACGAATCAAATTCTGAAGTCATCTCGGAGAAAAGAGTTCTTAAAATTTTTGTGAAGGCGAGCGTGCAACCATTTCCCACCGTGCACGTCAGCTACCAGTAGCAGAGTGTTCTGCACGGGTCATTGTCTGTTGAGTAAGGACATGTATAATAATGCCATATGGATACATATGTTTCATGGGGCAACACAGCACATGACTAGTCCGTTCAAGGACCACACCCTCTCGAGAGCAGGATGCCGATCGAGATGGAGCGCCAACCTAGGCTTTCCTTGGGCTTGCCTTGCCCCAACATCTAAATAAAGGGCGGGCGCTGAAAAGGAAAAAATAGCTTGAGGTATCTATATTGATTTGTTCTCATCAATGCAAGCTACCACTAATGACCTCATCAAAAAAAAAAGATAAAAAATTTGATACACATGTATCTCTACTTTTCACTTTAACTTTTTAATTTTTTGTATTGGATCGTACTTTTTCTTCTCAAGCACTCGTCTTCTATTAAGGATCCCGTTACCCCATCCATACTTACATCCAAACCTACGTGACATGTGAAACATCATCCTAATGCTATGCATTAGCATGCTCTAAGATTACTTGCACACTCCAAAGATTACATGCAACTGCTCCACTGTTAAGCCACGCACTAAACAAAGCCAGGCACAGATCTCGACAGAGCTGCCCCCTAGGACGAAGCCTGCCCGTCTGACCGGCAATGCCAGATGCCATTGGCCCCTAGTGTATTCGCACCACGGACGTCGACCCCAAAAACTACCACTGGAATCTTCCGGCGTGTGCACCTGTAAAGTGCAGCCTGCAAGGTGCATCCCCCTTGGCCCGAACCGTGCTGGCACCCTCTGGGTTAAAGAAAGAAACGTACGTACATCTCGTGTGTGCCGCATGCCCGCATCCTCCACTCCGAAGTTCTCAGCGTACTGGATGTCTGGATCTCGAGTGGCCGGATGCACCGGTTCGTTGCTTGTGGGCGTGCCAAGCTCATGTGCGTTTGGTTGCGCAGACAAGATGTGTACGCGTGCCAACTCCCGAGTGACCCGGCTACTGTTCACGAGGTGCTGCCCGGCGCCGTGGCACGCATGCAGTGCACATCCATAAGATTCACGTACGGAGCAGGCGAGCAGCATTTCCTGGTGAAAAAGAAGTGGCATCAACACCTTTTGTGGATTCCTTTGTGTTTATTTTTTCTTGTAAAAAGTGACATGAATGATACTCCTGCCACCAAGTGCGCACGCATTTGACCTCTCTTGTCATTAGCGTGCCTAACCATGTGTGGTGCCACTCCGGCCTGTCGCCTTGTGTTTGTTTGTCAAAGTGCTGACACCCTAATTACCCGCACTAAGATGTTTGCGTTACTTTAATTCAAAGCTAGAGTAGATCTGATGCCCTCGTTCCCGACAAGTGGCAAGGAGGATGCTTGTGTTAATTATTGACGTGAGATTGTCCTTTTGCCGGAGAAAAGCGGAGCAAGTGTAAGTGTTCGTATTTGCAATACAGCCTCAATCGACCACCCAAAGTGCTATCAGCGTTTTTTCGTAAGAGTACATCGACATGGACATTCTAAGCACACCACGATGTCCACAAAACCATGCTCCTTGGTTCCATATTTCATCCCTTGCTCCTGTGCCGTTCTCAAGCGGCATCGGGCGTCAACCCTAGCCGCGAGAGGAGGGCCAAGGTTGCGACCAACCTGTCGTCGTTGCCGCAGGCGGTGGCCCCTGGCCAGGGGATCGCATGGGACAGCCTTGGCAAGGGCGGGCACTCGAGATTTCCCTTGCTGCTCTGCGTGCGTGATGGTTGGACGACGGTTGGTGGCCGACCTGTTCGGTTAGGTGGTGGTCGAGCATCTTCGGAAGAAATCTTATCTTTGGTTTGCCGGATTCAATGACGACGACGACGCTTGTGGGAGTTGTCCTCTTCCTTGGAAGCGTTACTGATGTGTGGTGCTCCACCCCTCTTCCCGTGGCCATGGCTCCGAAGGGAAACCCCAGATCTGCGGGATCTAATGATGAAGATGTCTTCACGGCTTCTTCCTTCTTGGGGGCATCGTATCATAGCCGGCTACATCTGGAGATCGGTGGATGGGGACATCTTCGCCGCGTGGTTTGTCAAGGCGGCTGTTTCGGGGGCGTTGATTTCTGTTTGGCAACGATAATGTCGTCGGGACGAGCTTTTGTTGCAGCTCGGGCATCGGTACTCGAATCTTCCCGACGTGACCGAGGTGCTCCTCCGTGGGTTGCTGGTTGCTTTGAAGTCGGAGCTGCGTGGAGCGGGTCCAGATGGTGACGATGACAGGCACCCGGTGGTTGTTTGCGGAGGGCACGGATGATGCGAGTCTTGCATCTTTTCCAAGCTCGTCGTTAAAGTCAGAGTTGTCGGTAGTTTGCGTATTTGGCCTTGTGTTGGCATGTGTTGTCATGGCTTCTGTGTAGCTGTTTGCGGGTTGGTTTTGATGATGGGCAACTTGGTGAAGTCTGAGTCCCCATTCGGAGGTAACCGGTGATGAAGATGACGCTTGTGCTGCCTCGACGGATGTCTTTTCTTCTTTGCAGCTCATGTTACATGTCGGTGGCCAGGTTGGCCAGTGGTGCCCATATAAGTGGGTTGGCTTGTATCGGTTTTAGCCGGGTTCTCGTTAATTAATCGGACAATTCTTACTCCTTTCTTAATCAATGAAATGGCAAGCCTTTTGCCTCGTTTCAAAAAAAAACATGGGTATTCTATAGAGACCCTCCCAAATCAAGCGCGTCTCCAACATAAATTTGCTTTCTTTTGTGTACCATGCTTAAGAGAAACTCTAACCGATGCCTAAAAAGGAGATGGGTATTTGTCCGAGTAAAGTTAGTGGAATAAACTTTTACGCCTCTATAGTGAACGCACCTACTTGATTCCCTGAACTTAGTGGATTAAAACTAATTGCAAATTTTTTCCTAGCCGCATGAACTTCAAACACTTTACAATATATCATCGAACATGCATAACTCATCCATTAACAAGTATATTGTTTCATAACATAACCCTAACAAGCATATAATTAAAACATGCATAGTTTATTCAAAAGGCATTACTTCACTGAACAATTTTTGATTCAAAATCACCACAAAAATAGCATATGTTATGTTGTGGATCGAGGCCAACAAATGGCATGCACAAACTCAAACAATGTCCTTGCTAGAGGAATCACCACCGCCACCACGACACACATGGCCACCATCACCATCACCACCACCCTCTCGGCCGTTGTCAGAGTTAAATCTAGCGGATCTCGGGTAGGGGGTTCTGAGCTAGTTATCTTAGCTTAATGGTAACAGGAAAATGAGGGTTACGATGTTTTGCCTAGGTTTGGACCCTTTTGAAGAGGTAAAACCATATGTCCTTCTTCTATTGTATTGATTTTGAATGGGGTACAAAGTTAGGATGATCTACCTCGAGATCATGTGTGAATGTCTCCAACCCTACGGACTAAAATAAACCCTTTGACTTATATAAAGGGTTACGATGTTTTACCCGAGATACATAAGGTTACATATAGGCCGGTTACATCAAGAGATATCTATGCCAATGATTCAAATATGTCTTAAAGTTGTGTGCCAAGTGCTCACGAGATTCCGTCTTGATTACACCATGGGGCATGGCAAACGTGGCCCACTTTTTAGTTGTCCCGACGTACTTGGCCCAACCCATGATTTAAGGGCCGACATGATTAGCACCCCTTCGTCCATGATACTACCAGTCTATGCCACCACCACCACCACCGCCACCATTTCGAAGAGAGACTTTTGTTTGGGTCAAGATCTCCCCACGAGTGAGCTCCCAATACTTTCTTGCGGTTTGATTCATTGTGGTTTGTTTCATGAACATGATAGCACAATCTTCGGTTTTCTTGGCATCGCAAAGCCTCTCCTTCTCAATTGCAAGTATACACTCCTCCTCCTTCAACTTTCTCTCTTCGGACACCAACTTGGACTTCCATTTCTCATCCTCCAAGATGTTGAGCTCATTCCACCTCGCCATTTTTTCTTTGTTGTGTTCGTTCGCCAACACCTTCTTGGCCTCATGCATGGCCACAAGTTCTTCTTAGTATGTGACACCATATCCACTTATCTTCTTTCTCTCTTTGGCATTTTTGTTCCCTTCCAGTCTATTGCTGGCCTTTTCATCCACCTGGTCATCCTCCTTAACGAATATGCTCAACCTCTTTGGAGTGGTCTGCGCAACTCTCTTGATTCACTTCATATTTTTCCAAAGATCTTTTTAGCAATGATACAACGCGGAGGGCTTGTGGCTGAACTTCTTCTTCATATGCTTGAAGAGTTCTTGAATGTATGGGCCATACTCCATGACTTGCACACCACTAGGAGGTGCATGATTCACTTGATTGATTCAACCGGACCATCGATTGCATTGGTCGTGTATGGTGCCCCAACGATGCCCAAGAGACCCTTGCGTACGACTTGATGTCACCTCCACAGAGCTTGTAGTACTCTGCATATTTATCCCAAAACATGTCCTTGGTTTGATATATTCCAACTGATGCATCTATGGAGATGTCCATCCAAGCATAGCATAGAGCAATATCTTCAACATGATCGTAGTTGTGAGTTTGTGACCTCGGCGTGCTTCAGTCACCTCCTCAAATTCTTCTTTTTTGGCCACCTCCTCTTCGACCATCTCCTCTCTAGCCACCTCTTCTTCGGCCACCTCCGAATGGTCCCAAATTGAACCATAATTCAGATCATCTAACCCCATCGTAGCTGAAGACTCAAAGACGCCAAGAATTTGGTTGTGTTCATCTCCAAACCACAACAACAAAACTAACAAACTCCATCCTCATCAGTCATGAACAATCACCGTCAAATTCATTGGCCGAAATGAAAAAGAAGTTTTTTTTATCTTGCTAGCAATTCCTTGGGCACTTGGCGGCTGGGACCCCATTTGCCGACAGAGGCGGCTGGACGCACCGAAGCAATGCCATATGGGTGGCCAGAGATGTTGCATGAGGCGTCGTACGTGGATGGGGTAGGGGAGTGGCCTTCTTATTCTTCTTCTTCTTTTGAGTGGCCTCCTTGACAAGGGTCGACACCACGACCGTCGGTTTCCTTGTTGTCTTGTCGTCGGCGATATTGGCGAGGAGGTGCAAGGGCCGATGCCAAATTCGTCGGTTTCCAAGCTCTCTTGCCGCCGACAGAAGGGTGTCCTCTTCGGCGAGGGCTGATGCCACAACCGTCAATTTTTTAGCTCGCTTACCGTCAATGAGAGAGGCGGGAGGTGGTCGAACATCACCGGAGAGGCAGTGGCCACCCCATCGTCCTTGTTCGCGATTGGAGCCGGTATTTGTGGTCGGTGGAGATTTTTCATCCCCAACCTCTTTTTCGGTGCAGGAAGCAACACGACGGTGATTTCCAGCAGAGGCAAGCTGATAGGGTGGTGGAAGCATCTTGATTACCCATTTCAGTGATGGGTACGATCATCGATGGTGACGATAGTGCGTGAGGCGGCGGCGGTGGGAACGGTGCAGCCGCGTGGGAGGGAGAAAGAGACGGGATAAGTTTTACTCGGTCACGTGGGCGCCGAGCATATTTAGGCGTCGTGTGGATGAGAGATTTTTGACGGAGGAGTAAATTTGTTACTCCTTTTGTCTAGAGTTACTTGTCGTAGAAGTTGATAGAATTGTATGTATCTTGAACCAAAATACGCCTATATACATCCATTTCCATGAGAAGTAATTCAGAATGGAGGAAGTAGAATTTAGGAGTTCGGCTAGATGCCGGTTAAAGTTGTAAACCAAAGCTAGGTACTCATCCATAGACTTTTAAGGAATACAAATTTTTAAGGGATCCATAAAAGTTGCCTTAAGCATGTGTGCTACCTCCATCCCTATTAAAAGTGTTGGGACCCTATTTATCAGCACTATATGTCTATATGATTTAACCCAAGCTAGATTAGATCTGATGCCCTCGATTCCAACAGGTTACACAACGAATGCTGGCATTAATTATGAACTCCTATACTTACTTACTACTCTCTACGCCCAGAACTAGTTAACGCTCAATCAAATGTATCTAGCGCTAAAATGTTTCTAAATACATCCGTTTAAGCATGAAGTAATTCTAGACGAAAAAATATTATCTTTACTTGAGAAAAAATATTTCTACGTGTTCATAAGAAAATGGGATTACAACATCACACATACACCCAAGCAAGATAAAGCAAGAAGAACATTTGTCCTGGTACAAATGCAAATAGGAGTCCCAAACAAAAAAAAATAGTGCAAACAAGTCCTTGAAGCTCACTTCACATAGAAAAGCAACAATCCAGTCCCGTCACCCACGATCCACGAAATGTCACCAGAGGGGAAAGAGATGAAGATCCATTACACCTAACACCGAAGGAGCACATCGCGACCAAAGTCGCTTAATGGGCCGAAGAACACGTCCACCGCGAATGGCAGAACAATTTCCTATGTGGCATGTCGGTTGGGAGACAATCTCGTGCCAACCTCCGGACTTCACCACCGATGTATTCCTCCGATGAAGTCGAAGAAGTGCAGCGAGGCTACATGCCATCGTTTACCAACCGAGCACTTGCACAACCATTCTCTTGCTTATGTCGCCATTGGCCATGGTTGGAACAACAACTGCCGACCCATACATAGAAAAAACTAGCCTCGCTGTTTTGATAAACAAGTGAGGGACACGAGTCAACGACCTGTCGGCATTGCCCAGGAGAACACCACCGAGATGGGGAACACGAGTCAATGAGTGAACGACCTGTTGGCAACGAGTCACCGAGTCAACGAGTCACCAAGATGGGGAACAAGTGAGGGACATGAGTCAACGACTTGTCGGCAAAAATATTCGACGGAGCGCTGCTGCCGCTTCCATCGAAGCCGTGCCACCATGAAAACTATTGCTAACCTATCAACAGGTGACGCCAAAGCACCGGGGATCTCCACACCCTATGGCACCGGAACAACAAACGGGAGGAGGGAGATGATAATCCCCAAGCACAAAGAATCATCATAGCAATTTCCAAAGACGGTAGTAGTAAGTATGGCATGTTGAATCCACAAGGAGTTAAAGGTAAGATCAATATTATCTCAAGTCCTATCTGCCACTGATACGACTGTACGTAAACCGAGCGTTTGCTTTTATCTAGAAACGAGAAATAAAACTATATTATGGGTATAAAGAGGGTAGATTTGCATGATATAGGAGAACTAAAACCTTAAAATATGTGATGCCTAATAAAGTAAGAATATATTACAATATCTTACAAATAGCGATTGTGGCATAATAATGGTATGATGTACATAATTGTCCTAGGCAATTGATAACAAGATCGGTAAATGAGTGAGAGGCATGAGCTAACATACTTTCATACATGGATCGTATGAACTTATGATTGGACCTCTAGCAAGCATCTGAAACTACTAGGAATTATTAAGGTAAACCCAACCATAGCATTAAGTATCAAATCCCCTTTACTCTCATACGCAACAACCCCCCACCCCCACCCGACTCGATGTAAGCTTCTGCCACTCTAGCCACCAACTATAAGCGAGTTATGAACGTATTGCAACACCCTACAGTGGGAATCCCCCATGTGTGCGCGGCACAAAAGGCACCATAGGACAACAACAAAATAAAACATACAACTCAAACCAACCAGGCTCATCAATCAACCCAAAGGACAAAAGAAATCTACTCAAACATCATAGGATGGCAACACATAATTGGATAACAATATGTGGCATAAACTGTCATGTTCAAGTAGGGGATTACAGCGGGGTGCAAGAGAGTGGACCGATGAAAATAGATGAGGGAGGTGATGAAGACGGTGATGTTGATGAAGACGATCACTAGAGCTATGGTTCCCCTAACGACACTTCAGCGCCACCCTAAGAGAGGGGAAGAGTGTCTCCCCCTTGGACTTCCTCCTTCATGGCCTCCCCCCAAATGGGGAGAGGTTCTCCCCTCTAGTCCTTGGCCTCCATGGCGCCCGGAGGGGCGGGAGCCCCTTCGAGATTGGATCTCTCTCTCTCTCTCTCTCTCTCTCTCTCTTTGTATATATATGTGTGTGTGTGTGTGTGTTTCCTTATGTTTATGTGTCCCTGTTTATGGCCGAAAACCATTTCTTATATTCCCAAAGATCCGTACATCCGATTGGTCTGAAATTTTGAGGGGATTTCTAACTGGAAATTATCTTTCTTGCGCAAAAGAAGGGATCCAACTACCTTACGAGGTGCCCACAAGGAAACCCAACGCAGGCAGGGGGTGGGGTCATGCCATGCTACCTTGTGGAGCCCTCTTTTATCTCATTTGAAGTTCATTTGGTATGATTTCTCTGCCAAACAAAAAGATGCAGAAAACAAGAACGGGCATTGGGCACTCGATTAATAAGTTAGTCCATAAAAATAATATAAAAGTGCACCCAAACCATATAACACTATTGTAAACATGGCATGAATACTTCATAAATTATAGATACGTTGGAGACATATCAGCATCTCCAAGCTTAATTCTTGCTCATCCTCGAGTATCTAAATGATAATAACAAATAATTTATGAAGTGTGAATTCTAGTATATTGCATGAGCTTGATCAATGATAATTTCAAACACTTTTTCTAGCATCAATATACATCATAAACACTAGCTTATCTCATAAAACTTAGCATGTTAAGTAGGAAGCTATGCACATGTTTAAAGTGTAGACCATAAACTTTATTAAGCAACAAACTATGTTCTCAGTCATCAAACAAATACCATTCATTTTATTTTTAGGAAGGGTCTATGTAAGAGCATTTTTTAGCAAATTCCACATACTCAACTATCATTTAGTGTTTCATGATTGCTGACGCTCAAAGCATGTTTTTAGAACTAACCGTCTCAATCAAACACATAGGAAGATAGGGGCTTAATGTTTTTCCTCCCAACTTATTTATCTGAGGGATAATGTCAACAATAATAACTCATGATCACCTATATTCAACTGGATATATGTGCCTGGATCATTCCCTACCTGGTAGGAACTGGATCCCTACCAGGGCGTGCTCTCAGGTTGTAGGGGTGGAAGGAGGGATGGCGTGGAGGAAGGCGTGGTCGCCGGCGCTGGGGCACCGTCGTTGTGTGAGAGAGAGAGAGATGGCGTAGGGGGTGTGGCTAGGGTTAGGTCTCTCGGCTCCCTTGGGGAAGCCGAGCAAATATGATTGCTTCTGCTTAATCGCAAAACGGGTCCTTACATGAGTTTATATAATCCTCCTAATAAGATAATTGGGCTAAGCCCCTAATAACGATAAGATAACTGGGACACTACGAACTGGGCTAAGCCCCTAATATGCCAGTCATAACATCTCTCCCCGCCTGCACAAACAGCTCGTCCTCGAGCTCGAAGGCACGGAAGATCAACGGCCGGCAAACACCTCTGCGTCAACTGGGGGGGGGCTGGTCGCCGAGCCCGGCGGCGGTGGTGTCCTCCTCAATGTAGTCTGCAACCTCCGGGTAGAAGAGGCATGGGCAGACGTGGCCCGGTACGTAGGGCTCATTGCAGTTGAAGCACAACCCTTGGCGGCGACGCTCGATTTGCTCGGCCGGGGTGAGCCGGCGGAACGGGCGTGCCACAGCCGTGGCGAGGGGGGCACGGAAGCTTGGGCAGGCCGACCCTGCGCGGAAACTTCCGGCCAGGGTGGCGGCCCCATGGCTTGGGGCGGTGGCGCCTGCTGGATGGCCACCGCGGGAGGTGGCGCCTGCTGGATGGCCACCGCGCGGCGCTCGAACGCGCGGGCGTAGTACATGGCCGTTTGGAGGTCCTGTGGCCCGCGCATCTCCACGTCCACACGGATGTGGTCCGGTAGGCCGCCGATGAAGAGCTCAGCCCACTGACGAGCTGAAATGTCAGGGGCGTGGCAGGCCAGTGCCTGGAAGCGATCAGCAAAGCCTTGCACCGAGGAGAGGAACGAAAGGCGCCCAAGCTCCGCCAAACGGCCCCCGCGTATAGGCGGACCAAAGCGCAAGAGGCACAACCTGCGGAAGCGCTCCCATGGTGGCATGCTGCCCTCGTCCTGTTCGAGGGCGTAGTACCACGTCTACGCGGCTCCTCGGAGATGATACGAGGCGATCCAGGTGCGGTCGGACACGAGCATGCGCTGCCCCCTGAAAAATTGGTCGCATTGGTTCAGCCAATTCAGGGGGTCGACGGTGCCGTGGTAGGTCGCGAGCTCCAGCTTGGAGAATCTCGGCGACGGTTGGGCATGGACGATGGGCGGGTGTACCTCGTCTGCACGGAACAGCAAGGATGACGGGGCCGAGTGGGCGGGCATCAAGGTGCCGCCCTGGAACAGGGGCCCGTCGACGCTGGCGAATGGCTCGGCGAGGCCCGAGGACCCGCCAAACTTCATGGCTGGTGCGTCGCCGACGGGGGCAGCACGTGTGGCCCAACCGAGGCCGTCGTATAGACCGGCTCAAGGGACCCGGCGAGCCAAGCCGGGAACGGAGACGGCGACGGGGGAAACCGAACCTGGTGGATGGGCACCCCCGGGGCCGTCGTCGGGATGCCCGGGCCCACGGTTGCCAGTGGCGACGGCTGCAGCTGTTGTTGCTGCTACATGGTGGAGGCGCCGGGGTTCGCCTCTGGTGGCAGCTGTCATGGCAGCTGTTGCATGACGGCGGCGACGGGGGTCGCCGAGGCTGGCGGCTGCTACGGCGGTAGGGCGGTGGCGAAGGGCACTGGTGGCTGTGGCACATAGGATCTCGCGAGGAACATGCAGATGCCCGCGACCGCCTGGGTGAGATCCCGGATGGCAGCCATCATCTCCTCCGGGGTGAAGACGATAGGAACGGGCACGGCGGAGGTAACCGGCACTGGCAAGAGTGGGGCGTCGGACGTGGTGGCCATCGGAGCGGTCGTCGCGGTCGGCAGCAGAAGGGTCAGGGTGGGTGGCGGTGAGGACATGATCGCACCGAAGCTACCTGATACCAAATTGGTAGGAACCGGATCCCTACCAGGGCGTGCTCTCAGGTTGTAGGGGTGGAAGGAGGGATGGTGTGGAGGAAGGCGTGGTCGTTGGCGCTGGGGCGCCGTCGTTGTGTGTGTGTGAGAGAGAGAGATGGGGCAGGGGGTGCGGCTAGGGTTAGGTCTCTCGGCTCCCTTGGGTAAGCCAAGCAAATATGATTGCTTCTGCTTAATCTCAAAACGGGTCCTTACATGAGTTTATATAATCCTCCTAATAAGATAATTGGGCTAAGCCCCTAATAACGATAAGATAAGTGGGCCACCACGAACTGGGCTAAGCCCCTAATATGCCGGTTATAACACTACGACATAATGTTTACCCACTAAAGAATAAATAGAGAGGAATAGGGATGAACATTACTAACTCTTGCATAAAAGTAAATACAGAAAATTAAAAGATAGGCCCTTAGCACAGGGAAGCAGAGGTTGTCATCCGCTTTTTATTTTTGGATATGCATGCTCTTAATGGAAAGGAACATCACTTTATATTGCCCCTTGTGATAGCAACCTTTATTATGGAGTCCATCACTTTTATTTCTTCACCATCACAAGTTCATACAAAGCTTATTTTCCCTTCTAATAAAATATCATACATATTTAGGATCAATTTTTATTGCTTTTTGCACCGATGGCAACTTACTTTAAGGATCTTATAAAGTCCATATATAGATATGGTGGACTCTCATGACAAGAAACTAGGTTTAAAGTTTGGGTGCACATATAGTATCTTTACTTAGTACGAATGTTTAGATAGCAAAAGATCTTAAACAAACATCACATGTTAGAGAATCCATGACACTATATCTTGTATGTGAATATAATCAGACATAACCCATTACGTTATCTTCCTTGGGCAATGTCAACTACTTGATCAATTTTGAAAATAATTAATGGGGGCTCACAATTATAGAATATGTTCAAGATAGTATATTTATATGTGTTCTCTCTTCCTTCAAGATTCTTTCATGAATTTTTCAAGTGACCAATGCTATGTTCGCTAACTTTCAATAAATTTTACCACTTATACTTCTTGTATGTGAATTCTTTACTCCCCATGGGACAAGCATATGAAGCATATATTATTTCATGTTTTTGACATTCAATTCATTCAAAAGTTTTCTCTTAGTATGTAAGTGACGCACAAGAGTGAATGACGAACTACTCCAAAAGATATAAGTGAAGATCAATTAGTAGTCAAACAATTAAGTAGCTATGTGAAGACTCTGTCCAAAAAAAAGATTTCAGATCCAAGTACTTTAATAAAAACAACAAGCAAAATTAAAACATGCTCCAATCAAAACAAATATCATGTGAATAAAAATATAGATCCAAGTAAGATATATTGATAGTTTTAAAGACGAAAGAGAGGATGCCTTCCGCGGCATCCCCAAGCATAGATGCTTGAGTCCTCCTTGAAGATTACCTCGGGGTGCCTTGGGCATCCCCAAGCTTAGGGTATTTCCACTTTTTATTCTATTCATACCGATATCTCACCCAAAACTTGGAAACTTCAATCACACAAAACATAACGGAACTTGTGAGATTGGTTAGTGTAATAATAAATAAATCATTCACTTTGGTACTGTCAAGACACGATCCAAAATTATTCTCACATAATGCCTACTCTATCATTTACACAATTTATATCACTTAATATAAGCTATGGAAATGCTAAAACAATCAAACTATTCAAACAAAACAGATTCTGTCAAAAACGGTACAGTCTGTAATGATCTGAACTAGAACCATACTTATGTAACTCCAAATATTTTGGAAATTAGGAAAGCCTAAATAATTTATAACAAAATATTTAGTAAAAAATTCAGAATTTAATGATTCTCAAGTAAAAAAATTAAAATCAAATATTGTGTGCAAAAGCTTTTGTTTTTGCACAGAATCAAATCTACTGTTATTTGCACTGGCCCAAAGGTCTTACTTGGCACTTTATTGAAATAAAAGATACATGTCATGATTAGTACAATATCTTAATCATGTAGACACACAAAACAGTAAACATAAATAGTAGGTAGCCTCCACACAAGCACTTTTTTGTAAAACTTTTTAGCTAGGCATTGATATATAATGATACTCACTTGAAGGTAAGAGAATTAACTAGCATAAGAAGGTATAACAAGTGCAATTTCAAAATTTCAACACATGGAGAGGGAACTTGATATTATTGAGAGGATATTCATCATTATGAAAAATTTACAAGAATAATAATTACTTATATAAATACTATCACAATAATTATCATAAGTAGAAACATTGTTCTCATTGTAATCTATTGAAATTTCTTCCAAAATAGTGAAATCATCGCTAGATAAAGTTATGACATATCCAAATCCACCTTAATTATTATTCTAATAAGTCAACACCCTACAAAATAGTGGGATCATTGCTACATAGAGTTGATAGTCTTCCAAACCCACTTTCGATGATAATTTCATTCATACTCTAAAAGATATAAGTGAAGTTCATAGAGCATTATATATTTTGATTTTGGATATTGTTCTCTCTATGAACAATATCCAAAATCAAAATATATAAGTGAATCACAGTAAGCATTCTATAAAGCCATATTCAAAAGATTTAAGTGAAGCACAAAGAGCAATTTATAAAGTCATACTCAAAAGATTTAATTGAAGCGCATGAAGCATTCTATAAAGCCACACTCAAAAGATTTAAGTGACGCGCATGAAGCATTATATAAATCAACCAAGGACTATCTCATACCATCAGGGTGCATAAAATGAAAGTGAAGAATAAACACAAAATATGCTCCAAGAATTTACTTATATCATGTGAACAAAACAAAAAACGAGACATATCGATAATTGCCAAAGAAGAAAGATGGGATGCCTTCCGGGGCATCCCCAAACTTAGACGCTTGAGTATCCTTAACTATTTACTTGGGGTGCCTTGGACATCCCCACGCTTGAACTTTTGCCTCTCCTTATTCTTCTCATATTGATACCCCCTCGATCTTCAAACACTTCATCCACACAAAACATAACATAACTTTCTATTAGAGGGGTTAGAACATATAACATCAAATCACATCATGTCCTTCTATAACCATATTGCACAATGATAATCAAACATTACCCACTATATGCTATCACAATTCTATGGCTCCCAATTCAATGGGGATCAACAAGATTTCAAACACAAACAAATAAAGAAACTATAACAACAATTTGTAAAAACATGACAGTCTGTAAAGATGTAGATTAAACATATAATTCTATAACTACATTTTTTGAAAATTAGTAAGGAATAAAAAATGCATAGCAGTATTGTGTAAAATTTCAGATTTTTTTTCACGTTTCATTAAATATAGAAATTCAAACACTACAATAAAAGTTCTGCTTTTGCAAAGCATACACCAAACAAGCAATTTAAACACCCTAAATGTAAATATTGGCACATTATTTTTATGGCACTCTGCTATAGACAAGGGTATAATTATTTTATGAGAAACTTTCATGATTTTTTTTACATTGTTTCCATGCGCACGAACACAGGTGTTCAAGGTCGACCCTCACTTCTTCAATGTAGAACTTTCCAATCGCTTCTCCTTTTGAAACAATTTAGGTTCCCTTCTTTTTTATTTTTTAATAATTAAATGACACACATAATAAAGTTTATATTACAAAAAATAAGAAAACACTCTCTAAAACTTTCGGGTTGTCTCACAGGAAGCACTTTCTTCAAAGCCTTTAAGCTAGGCATAAGAGGCAAGTAATTTTTTTGTATTTTGTATTTTTTTACTTTTTTTGTTTCATCCATAACTAAAGAAAGAAAACAAGAAAGAAAAAACAAAAGGAAAAAAAGGAAAAACAAAATCTATTCAGTGATGGAAGCAAACAAGCATACACGAAAATATAAACCCCGCGCTATTGCTCCCCGGCAATGGCGTCAGAAAAGAGGTCGGTAATCCCAAAGTGCAAGGAATCATCATAGCAATTTCCAAAGATGGAAGTGGTAAGTATGGAATGTCAAACCCACAAGGAGCTAAAAGTAAGATCAATATTCTCTCAAGTCCAATCTGCGAGTGATACGACTGTACGTACACCGAGCGTTTGCTTTTATCTAGAAACGAAAAATAAAACTATGTTGTGGGTATAAAGAGGATAGCTTTTCATGATATAAGAGAAATAAAACCTAAAAATAGGTGCTTCCAAAATAAAGTAAGAATATATTATAATATATTACAAATAACGAGTGTGGAACAATGATGCTATGGTGTGCGGAATTGTCCTAGGAAATTAATATAAGATTGGTAATAATTTTTGCAATTTTACATGAGGGAGAGGCATGAGCTAACATAGTTTTCGTACTTGGATCATATGAACTTATGAGTGGACCTTTAGCAAGCATCCACAACTACTAGAAATCATTAAGGTAAACCAAATCATAGAATTAAGTGTCAAGTCCCCTTTACTCCCATACGCAATAATCTCCTTACTCGGGTGTAAACTTCTGTCACACTAGTCACCCACTATAAGATAATTATGAACGTATTGCAATATCCTACAACGAGAATCCCCTACGCGTGCATGGCAAGGAAGGCACCATAGGACAACACAAAATAAAACATACAACTTGAACCAATCAAGATCACCAACCAACTCAAAGGACAAAAGAAATCTACTCAAACATCATAGGATGGCAACACATCATTGGATAATAGTATGTGGCACAAAGAACCATGTTCAAGTAGGGGATTACAATGGGATGCGGGATAATGGACCGCTGAAAATAGATGAGGGAGATGATGAAGACGATCACTGTGGCGATGGTTCCCCCGGCGACACTCCGACACCACCGGGAGAGAGGGTAAGATAGTCTCCCCCTCAGGCTTCCTCCTCCATGGCCTCCCCCATCGATGGGGAGAGGTTCTCCCCTCTAGTCCTTGGGCCCCATGGTACCCGGAGGGGCGAGAGCCCCTCCCAGATTGGATCTCTCTCTGTTTCTGCATCCCTGTTTCTGGCCGAAAACCGTTTCTTATATTCCCGGAATCTGTAACTCGGATTGGGAAGAAATTTTGAGGGAATTTTATCTGGATATTGTCTTTCTTACAATGAAAGAAGGGCTCAAACCGCCTTACAAGGTTCCCATAAGGCAACTTGATGTGGCGAGGGGGTGGGTTCGTGCCCTGTTGCCATGTGGGACCCACGAGCATCGCCTTGTGTTGATTCTTCTTCCTAAAAATCCCATATGTTCCAAAATAATTCTCCATAAAATTTTATCGTGCTTGGACTTCGTTTGGTATGTTTTTGTGCAAAACAAAAACATGTAGAAAACAGGAACTGACATGGGGCACTAGATTAATAAGTTAGTCCATAAAAATAATATAAAAGTGCACCAAACCCAGATAAAACAATTGTAAATATGGCATGAATACTTCATAAATTATAGATACGTGGGAGACGTATTAAGAGATCCCACGGGCTCGCCGACGGCCTATCTTGAGCACACATTTGGTGTGAGAAGCGGCGCAGCTCTCCTTATTTTTCTGTCCTAATAGCCCAGTTTTTCATAGAGGCCAACTCCTACGCATGAGCCCAAATGGACTTCCCTTTCGTCCTCATTTTCTCTGTTTGGGTATGGGAATGGGCCGACATCTGGTCTGTTTTGTGGATGCGCTGGTCGTACGCCCAACGCGCGGACGCATCTAGTCCACCACGGCCTAGGAAAGGCCGTAGTACTATTCAATATAAATCAAACATTCAAAATAGTTTTGAAATAGTTTTGCAACCAAATTGAAATAACTCTACTTCCATGTTGAAATACAAAGCACAAGCAAATAGCTTAATACAACCCAATTGAAATTGTCTTGAATATATGGCAATCAAATGAATCGATACATTTACTGGTTGTCAGTGTGAGTCCACATGTGCTCAACCAAGTCATCCTGAAGCTGCATATGAGTATGCCAATTGTGCATTTCATGATGAAATTAGGTAAATTGTTCAAAGGTTGCCGGTTCTTGGTGCATAGGCTCAACATTTTGACCCTGAAAATCAAATCCTTGGTCGTAGATGCCATCATCATGCCCATGTTCCATGATCATGTTGTGCATGATCACACAAACAATCATCACCTCCCACAGTTTCTTAGTGCTCCATGTGGTTGCAGGGTTTCAAACGATACCCCATCATGATTGGAGCACACTAAAAGCATGCTCCACATCCTTCCTAGCACTCTTTTGCATTTGGGAAAATCTGCTTCTCTTATCTCCTTATGGATTAGGAATTGTCTTCACAAGAGTTGACCACTGAGGATAGATACCATCAGCTAGTAGTACCCTTTCTTCTAACAGTGGTCATTGATCTCAAAGTTGACATCTGGAGATTAGCCTTCTGCAAGCCTTGCGAACACTGGCAAACACTTAAGCATGATGATATCATTGTTAAAACCAGCCATGCCGAAGAAAGAGTGCCAAATCCAAAGATCTTGAGAAGCCATGGCTTCTACTATGACAATGCAACCTTTCACATGCACCATGTACTGGTCCTGCCAAGCAAATGGACAGTTCTTCCACTTCTGGTGCAGACAGTCTATACTATCAAGCATGCCCGACCAGCCCCTCTCAGCATTGATTGGAAACAACCTCTGTGTGTCAGCGGCATTTGGCTTCTCAAGTACTCAGGGCCAAACACTGCCATCACAACCTTGCAAAAAGTGTACATTGATTGAAGGCATGTGGACTCACTCATACACATGTACTCATTCACAAGATCGCCTGGAATTTCATAAGAAAGCATGCAGATATTCGTGGTGCATTTCTAAGAACCCAAGCTTGCCAAGGGCATCCTATTTGCACTCAAAGTATGAGTTATATGCTACCACTCCCTCTCTAATATGGTTGAACACATGCCTCACTATATAGAATCGACGACGGAGTTGATGTGGTTTGTAGAGCGGGCCATTCTCAAAGTACGACATAGAGCAAGGTGTGGTAGTTCTCCCTATTGCGGTTCAAGGCTGGAGCATGACCTGAGACTGATGCCCTAAACCGAGGCCATTGCCTAGCAATGTGGTCACTGTCGACCAATGCAGCCACCACAATGTCTTAGTTATCCGAGGACAAATCATCCGATGAGCAAATGAAATTGTAAAAAAGTACTCATTTCCACTGTCCATGATACCTGGAGAACAAAGTGTCGAACACCTTGCAGCTGTGGTGGAGGCGTGAACAGGAAGAGAACCTCGAGCTACCTCACAAGCAGAATGTCAGGTTGGCGTTGGCGTTCGGCGCCCTGTTGCTATGCAACGCCTGCCGAAAGGTGTTGATGTCGATGGGCGTCATCGCAAGCCGTTGCTGCACTCCGCACCGGAAGAGCCACAAACACTGGAAAAAACTCCTCTGAAATGTGTGGGGGCTGACTATGGCATGGGGGTGATTGTGGCGTGGGCGGATGGCAAGTTTAGAGAGGAAGACGGGTGGGGAAAATGCCTACGGGCGGCGACGATGATGGGACGGAGGAAGGGGCAAGGGAATAGAAAAAAGGGTGTGTGTCCCCGACGGACGGTCCAGGGGAGGACTAGGGCGAACATGTCGTCCTTCCGTGTGTTGTCCGTTCAGCGCATACATGGCCTAAATTTTGGCTCGGATGGAACGAAAATAGACGGAAAGCGGAAAAATGTACATTTGCTCCATACGTCAGGCTAGGTTTCTATCCGTTTATCCTTAAACGGACACGGACGGACCATTTGGGTTGGAGTTGTCCTAAGGGAAAGTCCAACACATGGCCCCAAATCGTCTGCCCGCGTCCATTTGGGAGTAAACAAACACAAACCACGGCCCAACACGCGAGAGAAAACAGATAAATGTCTGTTGTCGGTCCGCTTTCAACCCATTCCCGACCCAAGTTTGGGCCGCGTTTGCGGCCAAACGGACATGCGCGGATGGGCGCGTCACTTGCCCTTGTCCTTCCCTGGCCTGCCCATCGGGGGACACAGCCCCACCATCGTTGACGCAACTCACGTCGTCCACCTTGTTTTGTCGGTCGGTGGCACGACCCCTTTTCTTCATCCCCTTTTCTCACTCCGCCCTCCGCCTGCGGTCGTCCATCTTGCTTTGCTGCCTGCGAAGGGACTCGATGTGCCCTTTCCGGCCGCATATCCACCACGACCACAAGGTGTTCGACTCTTTTCTCATTAGGTACCATGGATAGCGGCGATGATTATTTCTTTCACAACATCGTTTGTTCATCAGATGATTCGTCCTCGGACGATGAGGACATAGTGGTGGCAGCATTGGTTGTCCATGACCACAAGAGTAGGATGCGGCCTCGGTTCAGGGGAGCAATCCCCGGCCATGCTCTGGCCTTGAACCGCAATAGGGAGAAAGGGCACGCCCTCCTCTATTCCGATTACTTTGAGAATAACGCACTCTACAAACCTCATCAATTTTGCCGTCCCTTTCGAATGAGAAGGCATTGTTGGGGAACGTTGCATGGAAAACAAAAAATTTCCTACGCACACGCAAGATCTATCCATGATGATGAGCATCTACGATAGGGAGAGTGGATCTACATATCCTTGTAGATCGCTAAGCGGGAAGCGCTAAGAAACGCGGTTGGTGTAGTCGAACGTCTTCGCGATCCAAATCGCCGAGCATCCCATGATCTCATCACGATCCGTCCCGCGATCCAATCATGATCCGTCCCGCGAACTCATCACGATCCGTCCCACGATCTCATCACGATCCGTCCCGCGATCTCATCATGTTTTGTCCCGCGAACTCATCATGATCCGCCCCGCGATCTCATCACGATCCGTCTCGCGATCTTGATCACGGTCCTTCCGATCTAGCACCGAACAGACGGCACCTCCGCGTTCAGCACACGTACAGCTTGATGACGATCTCCACCTTCTTAATCCAGCAAGAGGGAGCGGAGAGGTAGAAGAGTTCTCCGGCAGCATGACGGCGCTCCGGGGATGGTGGTGGAGCTATTCCGGCAGGGCTTCGTCTAAGCACTGCAGAAATCCGATCTAGAGAAGAAACTATGCACTGGAGGAACGGGTAGCACGTGGCTGAAAATCTCGTGCGAAAAACCCTAAAACCTCTAGTATATATAGGAGGAAGAGAGGAGGAGGCTTGGCTCCCAAGGAGCCAGCCCTTGGGTCGGCTGAACCAAGGAGGATTGGAGGATTCCTCCTCCAATTCTAGTAGGACTAGGACTCCTCCTTATTTTTGCCTTTTTTTTGCCTTTTCCCACCTTTTTCTCTTTGGGCTTTTCTTCCCAACCGCATGGTCCTTGTGTGGGACTTCCACGAGCCCACTAAGGACTGGTATTTACTCTCCCACAGCCCATGTAGCCTCTTGAGTCGAAATACCCCTCCCGGTGGTCTCCCGGTACACTATCGGCACTCCCGGTACACTATCGATGAGCCCGAAACCTTTCCGGCGACCAAAACAGGACTTCCTATATATCAATATTTACCTCCGGACCATTCTGGAGCTCCTCATGACGTCTAGGATCTCATTCGGGACTCCGAACAACCTTCAGTCACCACCATACATAACTCTATACTACCAAAACGTCACCGAACCTTAAGTGTGCAGACCCTGCGGGTTCAAGAACTATGTAGACATGACCGAGACACTTCTATGGTCAATAACCAATAGCGGGACCTGGATGCCCATATTGGTTCCTACATATTCTACTAAGATCTTTATCGGTCGAACCTTTATATCAAGGATTCAGTTAATCCCGTCTGATGTTCCCTTTGTTCTTCGGTATGTTACTTTCCCGAGATTCGATCGTCGGTATCTCCATACCTAGTTCAACCTTGTTACTGGCAAGTCTCTTTACTCGTTCCGTAATACAAGATCCCGTGACTAAAACTTAGTCACATTGCTTGCAAGGCTTATTGTGATATTGTATTACTGAGTGGGCCCTGAGATACCTCTCCGTCACACGGAGTAACAAATCCCAGTCTTGATCCATGCCAACCCAACAGACACCCTCGGAGATACCTGTAGAGCACCTTTATAGTCACCCAGTTACGTTGTGACGTTTGATACACACAAGGTACTCCTCCGGTGTCAGTGAGTTGCATGATCTCATGGTCATAGGAACATATACTTGACATGCAGAAAACAGTAGCAATAAACTGACACGATCATATGCTACGTTTGTAGTTTGGGTCTTGTCCATCACATCATTCTCCTAATGATGTGATCCCATTACCAAATGACATCTCATGTCCATGACTAGGAAACCATAGCCATCTCTGATCAACGAGCTAGTCTATTAGAGGCATACTAGGGACATGGTGTTGTCTATGTATCCACACATGTATCTGAGTTTCCGATAAATACAATTATAGCATGGATAATAAACGATTATCATGAACAAGGAAATATGATAATAACTAATTTATTATTGCCTCTAGGGCATTTTTCCAACAGTCTCCCAGTTGCACTAGAGTCAATAATCTAGTTCACATCACCATGTGATTCGCATTGTTATGAATCTAACACCCACTGAGTTCTGGGGCTCGATCATGCTTTGCATGTGAGAGAGGTCTTATAGTCAACGGGTCTGTGACATTCAGATCCGTATGTACTTTGCAAATCTCTATGTCAAACTGTAAACACTGCTACCACACTCCACTTGGTACTATTCCAAATGGCTGCTCCACTATACGTATTCGGATTGCTACTAAGAGTCATCCAGATTAGTGTTAAAGCTTGCATCGACGTAACTCTTTACGACGAACCCTTTATCACCTTCATAATCGAGAAACGTTTCCTTAGTCTTTTAATCACTAAGGATAATATTGACCGCTGTCCAGTGATCCACTTCTGGATCACTCTTGTACCCCTTAACGGACTCATGGCAAGGCACACACAGGTGTGATACACAGCATGCATACTATACAGAGCCTATGGCTAAGGCATAGGGGACAACATTCGTCCTTTCTCTTTCTTCTGCCGTTGTTGAGCTTTGAGTCTCACTCAACTTCACACCTTGCAAATCAGGCGAGAACTCTTTCTCTAACTGATCCATTTTGAACTCTTTCAAAATCTTCTCAAGGTATGTACTCATTGAAAGTCTCACAAGCATCTTGATCTATCTCTATAGATCTTGATGCTCAACAATTAGGTAGCTTTATCGAGGTCTTCCTTTGAAAAACTCTTTTCAAACAACCATTTATGCTTTTCAGAAATTCTACATCATTTCCGATCAACAATATGTCATCCACATATACTTATCAGAAATTTTGTAGTGCTCCCACTCACTTTATTGTAAATACAAGTTTCTCGTAAACTTTGTATAGACTCAAAAACTTTGATCACCTCATCAAAGTGTATATTACAACTCCGAGATGCTTGCTTCAGTTCATAGAAGAATCACTGAAGCTTGCACACCTTTTAGCATCCTTAGGACTGACAAAACCTTCTGTTGTATCACATACAACCTTTCCTCAAGTAAACCGTTAAGGAAACTATGTTTTGATATCCATCTGCTCGATTTCATAATTGAAAAATGCAGCAACTGCTAACATAATTCAAACAGACTTTAGCATCGCTACGAGTGAGAAAGTCTCATCGTAGTCAACTCCTTGAACTTGTTGTAAACTTCTTTGCAACAAGTCGAGCTTTACAAATGGTGACATTTACCATGAGCGTATGTCTTCATTTTAAACACCCATTTGTACTCAACGACCTGCCGTCCAACGAGCAAGTCTACCAAAGTCTATACTTGGTTTTCATACATGGATCCTTTCTCGGATTTCATGGCCTCTAGCCGTTTGTCGGAATCCGGGCCCATCATCGCTTCTCCACAGCTCGTAGGTTCATCGTTATCCAACAACATGACCTCCAAGACAGGGTTGTCGTACCGCTCAGGAGCAGTACACATCCTTGTCGACCTACGAGGTTCGATAGTAACTTGATCTGAAGCTTCGTGATCATCATCATTAACTTCCTCTTCAACTAACATAGGCTTCACAAAAACAAAATCCTGCGCTGCGCTACTCTCTGGTTGAACAAAGGTTCAACAACCTCATCAAGTTCTATCTTCCTCCCACTCAATTCTTTCGAGAGAAACTCTTTCTCGAGAAAGGACCCAGTTTTAGCAACAAACACTTTATGCTTGGATCTGAGATAGAAGGTTTACCCAACTGTCTTTAGGGTATTCTATGAAGATGCATTTGTCCGCTTTGGGTTTGAGCTCATTAGGTGAAAACCTTTTTCACATAAGTGTTGCAGCCCCAAACATTAAGAAATGACAGCTTAGGTTTCTATCAAACCATAATTCACACGGTGTCATCTCAACGGATTTAGATGGTGCCCTATCTAAAGTGAATGTAGTTGTCTCTAATGCATAACACCAAAATTATAGTAGCAAAACGATAAGAGACATCATAGCAAGCACCATTTTCAATAGAGCACGACTATGACGTTCGAACACACCATCACACTATGGTGTTCCAGGTGGCGTGAGTTGTGAAATAACTTTCACATTGTCTAAAGTTGTATGCCAAACTCATAACTCAGATATTTACCTCCACGATCATATCGCGGACATTTTTATCTTCTTGTCATGATGATCTTAAACTTCACTCTGAATTTGCTTGAACCTTTCAAACGATTCAGACTTGTATTTCATTAAGTAAATATACACTATATCTACTCAATCATTAGTGAAGGTAAGAAAATAACGATATCCACCGCACGCTACAAGACTCATTGGATTGCATACATCAACATGTATCATTTCCAATAAATCACTTGCCCGCTCGATCCATCTGGAAACGGGGTCCTTAGTCATCTTGCCCAAGAGGCATGGTTCGCATGTCTCAACCGATTCGAAATCGAATGAGTCCAAAGATCCATCAGCATGGAGTTTCTTCATGTGCTTTATACCAATATGACATTTAGCGGCAGTGCCACAAGTATGTGGTACTATCATTATTAACTTTGTATATTTTGGCATCAATGTTATGAACATGTGTATTGCTACGATCAAGATTCAACAAACCATTCTCACTGGGTGCATGACCATTGAAGGTATTATTCATGTAAACAGAATAACCATTATTCTCTAACTTAAATGAATAATTGTGTTGCAATAAACACGATCTAATCACGTTTATGCTCAACGCAAAATACCAAATAACATTTATTTAGGTTTGTCACTAATCCCGAAGGTAGAGAGAGCGTGCGATGTTGATCACATCAACCTTGAAACATTTCCAACACACATCGCCACCTCACCCTTAGCTAGTTCTCCGTTTATTCCGTAGCTTTTGTTTCGAGTTATTAACATTTAGCAACCGAACCGGTATCCAATACCCAGGTGCTACTAGGAGTACTCACAAGGTACACATCATTAACATGTATATCAAATATACTTCTGTCGATGTTGCCAGCCTTCTTATCTTCCAAGTATCTAGGGTTGTTCCGCTTCGGCGACCGCTCTCCTCATAATCGAAGCACTTAGTCTCGGGTTTGGGTTCAACTTTGGGTTGCTTCACTGGAGCAGCAACTGACTTGCTATCCATCAAGTTTCCCTCCTTGGTCTTGCCCTTCTCGAAACTAGTGGTTTGACTAACCATCAACACTTGACGCTCCTTCTTGATTTCTACCTTCGTGGTGTCAAACATCGCGAATAGCTCACGGATCATTATTTCTATCCCTGGCATTTTATAGTTCATCACCAAGTTATAGTAGCTTTAGTGACAGTGACTTGGAGAACTATATCAATCACTATCTTATCTAGAAGATCAACTCCCACTCGATTCAAGCGATTGTAGCACCCAGACAATCTGAGCACATGCTCAACGATTGAGCTATTCTCTTTCATCTTGCAGGCAAAGAATCTTGTTGGAGATCTCATATCTCGCAACACGGGCATGAGCCTGAGATCCTAATTTCAGCTCTTAGAACATCTCATATGTTCCGTGACGTTCAAAACATTTCGGAGCCTCAATTCTAAGCCGTGATGCATGACGCACTAAACTATCAAGTAGTCATCAGAACATGCGTGTCAGATGTTCACAACATCTACAGACGACGCTAGAGGGGTTGGCGCACCGAGCGGTGCATTAAGAACATAAGCCTTCTGTGCAGCAACGAGGACAATCCTCAGATCACGAAGCCAGTCCGTAATATTGCTACCATCATCTTTCAACTCTATTTCTCTAGGAACATATCAAAATTCAAGGGAGCTACAGCGTGAGCTAGTAATCTACAACACAGTTTGCAAAGACACTACTGACTATGTTCATGATAATGAGTTCAATTAATCATATTACTTAAGAACTCCCATTCAAATTGACATCCCTCCGGTCATTCGAGTGATACATGATCCAAATTCACCAACTCAAGTCCGATCATCACGTGAGTTGAGGTGGTTTCAATGGTGAACATCATCATGTTGATCATATCTGCTATATGACTCATGTTCGACCTTTCGGTCTCTTGTGTTTCGAGGCCATGTCTGTACATGCTAGGCTCGTCAAGTTTAACCCGAGTGTTCTACATGTGCAACACTGGCTTGCACCCGTTGTATGTGAACGTAGAGTCTATCACACCTGATCATCACGTGGTGTCTCAACACGACGAACTTTTGCAATGGTGCACACTCGGGGAGAACACAATTCATCTTTAAATTTAAGTGAGGGATCACCTTATAATGCTACCATCGTCCTAAGAAATACAAGGTGCATAAAAGGATGAACATCACATGCAAATCATAAGTGACATGATATGGCCATGAACTTGTGCTTTTGATCTCCATCTTGAAAGCACCGGCATGGTCTCCATCGTCACCGGCACAACACCATGATCTCCATCAACTTGTCGCCATCAGGGTTGTCGCGCCCATCATGCTTGTACTACTATTGCTACCTTTTAACGATAAAGTAAAGCATTACATAGCGCTTAATGATTGACACGCAGGTCATACAATAATTAAAGACAACCCTATGGCTCCTGCCGGTTGCCATACTCATCGACATGCAAGTCGTGATATTCTATACAACACATGATCATCTCATAAATCACATATATCACATCATGTAATTGGCCATGTCACATAACAACATACCCTGCAAAAACAAGTTAGACGTCATCTAATTGTTGTTGCATGTTTTACGTGGCTCCTATGGGTATCTAGCAAGAACAATACTCATCTATGAAAAAACCACAATGGTGATACACTAGTTGCTTTTCAACCTTCTCAAGGACCGCCTTTGTCGAATCCGATCCAACTAAAGTGAGAGAAACTGGCACCCGCAAGCCATCTATGCAACAAGTTGCGGTTGAGGGAACCGGTCTCTCGTAAGCGTGCGACTAATTTTGGTCCGGGCCGCTTCATCTCACAATACCGCTGAACCAAAACACGACCAAGGGAGGAAGCAATCTAAGCATCAACGCCCACAAACTCTTTGTGTTCTACACGAGATCTCATCTACACATAGACCTAGCTCATGATGCCACTGTTGGGGAACGTTGCATGGGAAACAAAAAAATTCCTACGCACACGCAAGATCTATCCCTGGTGATGAGCATCTACGAGAGGGAGAGTGGATCTACATACCCTTGTAGATCGCTAAGCGGGAAGCGTTAGAAACGCGGTTGGTGTAGTCGAACGTCTTCGCGATCCAAATCGCCGAGCATCCCGTGATCTCATCACGATCCGTCCCGCGATCCAATCACGGTCCGTCCCACGAACTCATCATGATCCGTCTCGCGATCTCATCACGATCCGTCCCGCGAACTCATCACGATCCGTCCCGCGATCTCATCACGATCCGTCCTGCGAACTCATCATGATCCGTCTCGCAATCTTGATCACGGTCCTTCCGATCTAGCGCCGAACGAACGGCACCTCCGTGTTCAGCACACATACAGCTTGATGACGATATCCACCTTCTTGATCCGGCAAGAGGGAGCGGACAGGTAGAAGAGTTCTTCGGCAGCCTGACGGCGCTCCGGCGATGGTGGTGGAGCTATTCCGACAGGGCTTCGCCTAAGCACTTCAGAAATCCGATCTAGAGGAGAAACTATGCACTGGAGGAACGGGTAGCACGTGGCTGAAAATCTCGTGCGAAAAACCCTAAAACCTCTAGTATATATAGGAGGAAGAGAGGAGGAGGCTTGGATCCCAAGGAGCCAGCCCTTGGGTCAGCCGAACCAAGGAGGATTGGAGGATTCCTCCTCCAATCCTAGTAGGACTAGGACTCCTCCTTTTTTTTGCCTTTTCCACCTTTTTCTCTTTGGGCTTTTCTTCCCAGCCGCATGGGCCTTGTGTGGGACTTCCACCAGCCCACTAAGGGTTGGTATTTACTGTCCCACAGCCCATTTAGCCTCTTGGGTCGAAATACCCCTCCCGATGGTCTCCCGGTACACTACCGACACTCCCGGTACACTACCGATGAGCCCGAAACCTTTCCGGCGACCAAAACAGGACTTCCTATATATCAATCTTTACCTCCGGACCATTCCGGATCTCCTCGTGATGTCCGGGATCTCATTCGGGACTCCGAACAACCTTGGTTCACCACCATACATAACTCTATACTGCCGAAACGTCGTCGAACCTTAAGTGTGCAGACCCTGCGGGTTCGAGAACTATGTAGACATGACCGAGACACTTCTACGGTCAATAACCAATAGCGGGACCTGGATGCCCATATTTGTTCCTACATATTCTATGAAGATCTTTATCGGTCGAACCTTTATGTCAAGGATTCAGTTAATCCCGTATGATGTTCCCTTTGTTCTTCGGTATGTTACTTGCCCGAGATTCGATCGTCGGTATCTTCATACCTAGTTCAACCTCGTTACTGGCAAGTCTCTTTACTCGTTCCGTAATACAAGATCCCGTGACTAACACTTAGTCACATTTCTTGCAAGGCTTATTGTGATGTTGTATTACCGAGTGGGCCCTGAGATACCTCTCCGTCACACGGAGTAACAAATCCCAGTCTTGATCCATGCCAACCCAACAGACACCCTCGGAGATACCTGTAGAGCACCTTTATAGTCACCCAGTTACGTTACGACGTTTGATACACACAAGGTACTCCTCCGGTGTCAGTGAGTTGCATGATCTCATGGTCATAGGAACATATACTTGACATGTAGAAAATAGTAGCAATAAACTGACACGATCATATGCTATTTTTGTAGTTTGGGTCTTGTCCATCACATCATTCTCCTAATGATGTGATCCCGTTACCAAATGACATCTCATGTTTATGACTAGGAAACCATAGCCATCTTTGATCAACGAGCTAGTCTATTAGAGGCATACTAGGGACATGGTGTTGTCTATGTATCCACACATGTATCTGAGTTTCTGATCAACACAATTATAGCATGGATAATAAACGATTATCATGAACAAGGAAATATGATAATAACTAATTTATTATTGCCTCTAGGGCATATTTCCAACAGGCATGTGTTCAATCGTATTCGAGAGGGAGTAGTAGCATATGACCCATACTTTGATTGCAAAGAGGATGCCCTTGGGAAGTTTGGCTTCTCTTCTTATCAGAAATGCATTGCGTCTATTCGCATGCTTGCATATGAAAGTCCTGGTGATCTTGTGGATGAGTATGGTTGTATGAGTGAATCCACGTGCCTCCAATCAATGTAAAGTTTCTACAAGGACGAGGTGGCTGTGTTTGGCCCTGTATACCCGAGAGAGCCAAATGTCGCTTATACAAAGAGGTTGTTGTCGATCAATGCCGGGAGGGGCTTTTCGGGCATGCTTGGTAGTATCGATTGTATGCATTGGAAATGAAAGAACTCTCCATTTGCTTGGCAGGGGCAGTACAAGGGGCATGTGAAATGTTTCACTGTCATACTTGAAGTGGTGGCTTCACAAGATCTGTGGATATGACATTCTTTCTTTGGCATGGATGGTTCACACAATGATATTAGCGTTCTTCAACATTCTCAAGTGTTTGCAAGGCTTGCAGAAGGCCACTCCCCGGAGGTTAATTTTGATATCAATGGCCACCATTACAACAAGGGATATTACCTAGCTAATAATATCTATTCCTAGTGGTCCACTCTTGTGAAGACCATATTCAATCCTCAAGGAGAGAAGAGACAGAGGTTTGCCCAAATGCAGGAAAGTGTTAGGAAATATGTGGAGTGTACATTTGGTGTGATTCAGTCTCGATGGGGCATCGTTCGAAACCATGCATGGACATGGAGCACCCAGAAGCTTTGAGAGGTAATAACTACTGATGTGATCATGCACAACATAATCATTGACGATGAGCGTGACGACAACATCTACGACCAAGGGTTTGATTTTCAGGTTAAGAATTTTGAGCTTGAGCACCCATCTCCTGCAACATTTCAACACTTCGTCCAATTTCATCGTGAGATGCATGATCGGGACACTCATAGCCAACTGTAAGATGACTTGGTTGAGCACACGCGGGATCACACTCGCAATCAGTAGATCTATCGATTTAATCTCTTTTCGTACGCATAAACTTTGAGTGTTTTTTAAGACTATTTGATATTTTCAAAATTTCGATTGAGTTGTAATAAAAGACTTTTTCAAACATGAAAGATTTAAACTATTTTTGTTATGCTTGATTTTATTGTACTCGGCTTCCGTCGAACTAGATGAAGCCGAGAATGCAGCCACATGTTAACCGCACGATTATCACAAATACAAATCCGAACGAATACGAACTCATCCATACCTAAATGGACAAAATCCAGGTAAAACGGACGTCCGTTTAAGATGGTGCGGTGGAATTGCCTTGAGACGACGTGGCCATTCTACAGACTCCTCTAGTCCTGTCCGTTTGTATAAAGAACTCGGGACCAAACCCGTCCACGTCACACATAACTCCGTCGTCGCCGTCGATCTAGTCGCGGTGGAGCGGAGCCCGTGGCCCACGTTAGCCATCGAGCCAACCACCGCAATACACCCAGGCATGTGGGAATAAACAAGTCGAATCACTCCCTCGTCCATGGTTAGCCCCATACCGCGCACCGGACCATGGTTTCCTGGCCGCCACGGCACCAATAATAGGGTTGCCGTGCTCCGTTCGCCCATATATACCCAGCCTCCCACTTGGCAGCTCCACTAAACTCACCTACCTCTCCCCCCGCTAAGAGCAGCAACGAACTCTGAATTTTTAGCTCTGAAGCAGCTCAAGCTCGGGTTTGCTAGCTTCTCTTCCTGACCCTATACCATGGCGGCATCAGTAGCGTGCGCCTTCTTCTTCGACGCCGAGCCGGTCGGCGAGACCGGCAAGTACGCGCTGGACGCGTGCGCGCTCTGCGCCAAGCCGCTGGCGCGGGACAGCGACGTCTTCATGTACAGAGGCGACACGCCCTACTGCAGCGAGGAGTGTCGCCACGAGCAGATGCACCTCGACGCCGTCTCCGCCAGGCAGGCCGCCCGGAGGCAGCAGCGGTTCTCGTCAGGAGCAGAGTCCGGGTGTGCACGCCGGAGGGTATCCGTCGCGTGCTAACTGGCGAGAGTGCCGGCTTACATACGTCCCGACGAAGAAAGGTTATTATGCTTTGAGCCACGAGATCTGCGTGCACCAAGCCGCTGATGTCCGTGGCTAGCTGATCGAGCAGAGCGAGATCGAGGAGACTTGCCTGATTGAAGAAGCAAGATGCGGGTCACCGGAGTTGCCCACGGCAGGCCGGCGCTGCACGTGCCATCGGTCATGTGATTTGGGCATAAACGCAGCGGAAAAGGGGCTGGATCTGAAGAAAGTCAAGCAATCAAGATTCACCACGGTTTAACTTTGAGGCTGTCACTTTTTTTATTCTGCGTTAATGTCAGTTATGTATAAGAACTCATCTGCAATAGCACTCTCAATCTCCTGGGTAAACTTTCAAACGAATCGATATATAACATGCCTCGTGTCATCCTGTTTCTGTTCGTGAAGAAGCGTGTTAACGGGATTTCTTATTGTTATTGAATGAGGTGCCACGTCTCGGAAAATACAAACGGAGCCCGAGCTACAGGAAGCTCGTTTTCATAATTATATTTTCTGGAGTGGAAAAAAGTTCAACTTTATTTGTGGACATACACCCTCATGTATACTGCATATTTGCAAAATTTTACAGCATTATACTTTTAGATGTGGCGTACAGAAAAATGGAAATACATATTTTTTTAACGACCTTTATTATTTTTGTTGTTTGGCCGGATTATTTTTTTGTACAGTCTACAAATCACAGCATTTCTAGACGAAATTTAACACTGTCTTGCACAAACACATATATCTTTCCATGTATTTTTTTAGGATTTCTTTCTTCTATATTTTTTGAATTACTATTCTAAAATACCAAGCTCCCAGAAGCCGGGCCTCCAAAACTTCGCACTATGCCACACCTCCGTTATCTATTATTTACTTTAGTCCAAAAAAAGTGTCACAACCTTAAAGATCGGACGGAGTAACTACTAGCACACATGCCAATGCATTGTAACTGAAGAAAACGCGAGGGAGTAATATGCTCCATGATTGGCCGGAGTGATAAATCATGTCGTTCTGGTCGATGACACCCGCCCACTACCTCCTCCTAGTCAAATGCTCGCCCCTATCCGTAGGACCTCGAAGATTCCGCTTCGAGAGATTCTGGCCACGTATGAACGACTACCTGCAGGTTGTCGAGGAAACGTGGAGCTCTGCGCCTCATGACCTGGAGCCTTTTCGGTGCATTGTGGCTCACCTGGAGCTGACGGCGTGGCGAGTGCAAAGTTGGAGTGGCGTTTCATAGGACATGGCTCCCGCCAAGTCTTGGTTCTCAGCTCATCGCGCGCCTTGACGAGGCGTGGGACTTCCACACGCTCAACTCTCCTCAGGCCTCGCTTTGTCACCGCCTCAAGGAGGCTTACCTAGGCCTTGTGTCTCTTGCTCGGTAACGTGCATGTTTCTCTTGCCATGCATGTCCTCGCCTTTTCCGCATTCACGTAGCCCATCGAAAAGCAGAAGAATAGTATTCTCGAGCTCAAGGTGGGTTGATGCCTCGGTCTCCGACCTCGTGGCCATTGCGGAGGCGACCTTCCACCAATACATTGCCATCTTGGGTACACATGAGGAGCGGTCATACTCCATGGAACTTGTCATGGTGCATGTTTGACCCTTGGACCTTTCTGACCTCGAGGCTCCTTTCTTGAAAGAGGAGATTATTGGCGCGCCATTAAGAGCTTACCCTTCGGTAGGGCACCCGGACCGAACAGTTTCACCGCGGAGTTTCTTCGCAGTGCATGGGAGATCATCAAGCATGCCATCAACAACATCTTTGGCAAGCTTCACTCTATGAAAGACCAAGGCTTACATAAGCTCAACGAGGCACTACTCACGCTACTTCCCAAGAGACACACACGGTATCTCTATCCGTCTTAGTGGATTCACGGGTAGAGGGGATGTCAAGGGCATCGATAGTGAATTCACGACAACTTGCATCGTGCGAGGGCATGAGAAGAATAAGGCGAGCCGTAATGGCTATTGGAGTGCATCGTGCCTCCACTTCCCTTCAACAGAGATGTACTTCCCCCCCCCCCAGGAGAGAACTCTGAAAACACATCCTCGTCTTCGTTTGCAGTTACTTCTATCATTCACCCTATGAACGACAAAGGCTTCCGTAAGCTCAACGAGGCACTGCCACCTATTCATTGTTGAGGCTAAATTTTTGCAAAAGGAGTTGAAAAAAATGTTAGTCGCCTATTCCCAACTCCCTCTAGTCGACCAGACCGATCCTTTAAGGAGGCGGCTTATTTTTTAAGATGCCAAAAGAACTGACCCCAAATACATAAACAAGTAGAGTAAAAAACATGAACAATTACGGTAGAATTATTACAAATTATGAAAGCACTAACGACTAAGCCGACTTATTCTACAAAAACGCCTTCAAGAAGGCATAAAAATCCTCATGTTGTTAGTGCCATTTATGACCGGAGATGACCAGGACAAGGATTTTCATCCTGGTTGTTGAGGCTAACTAGTGAAGACCAAAACCTCAACAAAAAATAAAACACCTTCAACAACAAGATGACGTACGTTCGTCGCTGCTGAGGATGTCCAATCAAGGCTAGAAAAAAGTTTTCACTCCGTACATAAAGTGGCGTTTCCAGTCAGCATCTTGATGACACATCTTCAAATAGTCACACTGCCTATGCTCAACGCCATGCCATAGTAGCGGTAGGAGAAGGGTGTGGCGTCCTCCCACCCTAGACGACCTCCACAATAGTTGTGGGGACATCTATGATGCGACCCGAAGTTGAAAGTTACCACTCCACACCGACATGAGCCGCCCTGCGGCATCCACCACATTCCCAGGGCTGCTACCCCGGCGTCCTTAGTATGGACAATGCGGACACCACCTTGCTTGATGCCGACAAAGAGGTATCGATGCACCCCGAGCCCCATCAATGTACGGTGCTTGCGCTAGGAGCCATATGCTCGTCAACGCCCACTGTACACGGCCTTGTGGCGCGCAGGGCCATCACGGTTGCCGCAACATCTTTCTGTGCCACTCGTCATACCGTCGTCACACAATGTTGATTGAACATGTTGTGCATAGGTTTGTCGTCCGTCAAAATCGTCCCACAGCATCCGCTCATAGTCCTTGCACAACATCGATCAAGCAAGCCACGCCGTTGCCCCAGCGTCGGGGTGTGAAGTCCGCACGCACCTTCGCGCCTCGACCATTTGCTTCCTCAGGCGATGCTAGAACAGTGCCATCACGGACCGCAAAAGGCATGCTATCTCCATGTGATCCCGTCGTGTGTCCTCACTATTGGGTAGATTCAAATTTTTGATTTAAATGCAGTATAATTCAATCCTTAGGAAAATCCATATATGGTTACATCCTACCAATCAAACGACCATCATAGAATAAAATTCAAAGGATTGCAATTCTCCAAAATTTCCATGAAAATCCTTAGTCAAGAGACCCGAAGGGCTCCTTTGAAACAAATGAATCTTATTGGATTTTTGGAAGATTTGAATCCTTAGGATTTTTTTCCTGGAATGGTCGTTTGATTTGTAGGATTGGAATTCTTTGAAATATTTCCATATGATTCATTTGTACTTCATTTTGAAGGAAAATTTCCATCCACTTAAAGGTCTATATAGAATTCTTTTGTTTTTCAACGCTATCAAACACACTTCCAAATCCTACAGGATAGAAAAAGACACAACACTATATTCTTATGTTTTTTTATTCCTGTATTTTAAAAATCCTGCGAAGCAAAGAGGCCCGAAAAAGGCTGGATGTCCAAGTGAAAAATATGACGCTGCAATTTTCAGCTTAGTCGAATGTTTCGTACATTCGTTTTGTTTCTTTGGCGGTGTATCATGTGTCCTCTAGTCACCGCCGAGTCACCGGAAATTGTGTGAGCGAGCAATGGCCAGGCTGGAAGACGTGCAACGGAAGAGATGTGCCAGGTCAGCACCAGGCAGCCAGTGACTCAATTGCATACGAAGGACGTCGTATCGTTGTGTCGACACTCTCAGTTTGAAACAAAAACCAAACGCTTTAGCAGACTAGCTCTAGCTCTAGTCCCCACTCTGCAACCAACACCAATCGAACTCTGGACCCATCACAGCGAAAAGAGTTCTCACGAAAATTCTGGAGGCGAGCATCCCACCATCTTCCATTGTCACTGTGTGCCGAACGAGATTACGTGCAGCTGGTTCATTGCTAAAGCAAACAAAGCCAGACACCAAACTAAGCCGGGCACTCGTTCTAAGAGCATATACACACGCATCCCTCGCAGCCGTCTCGATCATTCACCGGTCACAAAAAAATGATCCAGACAGGTTCTTTATACCCATCTCAAATGCATGTCTGACCGACACCCCTCTATGCGTCTTAAATACGAGGACGATATGAGAGGTTACGGACACGTCCGGACACGTTCGGTCAGTTCGTCAAATAGGACGCGACCCCGTCTGGACATCTTTTCTCTTTCTTTATTCGTTTCTTTCTTTCTCTCTTTTATCCACCAATCATGTGAAGTGACCAGACATATAAAAATATATAAAAAATGTGGCTGCACGAACGAAAAAAAATAGAAGAATCAAATCTATAATTCGTGACTGAAAATGCTTTAAAAAGAAGCATGCACTAAACAAAGCGGGCGTAGATCTCGACAGAGCCGCCCCCTAGGACGAAGCCTGCCCGCCTGCCCGGTGATGCGAGATGCCATCTACTTGCGGCATGAAAACCTATCACGAGAATCTTCAGGCATGCGATTGTTAATTACGGCTTGCATGTTGCAACCGCAAGTGCATCCCTCTTGTTCCGGATGACACCAACTGGCAGCTCACGGTTAGATACTCACAATGGAAAGTAACATACAGTAGTAATATGTATATGTTACTAATCTAAGTTATTACCTCCATAATGGATAGTAACATAGGAGTAGTAACATTGAACCCTTCATTTATTAGTTTATAGACTCATCTTGTCTTGGTATGTGGTGTGTTACTCATAATAGTAATAACATAGTATGTTACTCAATTTCTTTCTCTTCTTATTAATTAGTCGTTACATCATATTTTTTATTTATGTAGTATCTATATTAATATCTATATTACTTTCATTGTGAATAATCTTAAACAACCAACGCACATCTCGTGAGCCGCACTCATCCTTCTTCCCAAAGTTTCAGCGTACCGGTAGATCTCAAGTTTGGCGTGTGACAAGGTGGTTCGTTTGATTGAGGAGACAAGAACTTTACACGTGCCAACCTCCCGGTGTCTCGGCTACTGTAGACGAGGTGCGACCTGGCGCGCATGCACTGCACAGCCCCAAAGATGCCCGGATGGAGCACCGGCCGGTGAAAAAGAAGTGGCATCAAACTCTTTGCTGGGTTTTTTTTGGCTTAGTTTTTCTCTTAAGAAAAGGGCACGAATGATATACCACCGGGTGCGCATGCAGTTGCCGTCGCTTGTCATTAGCGTGCCTGTCCAACCTGCTCCTTGTGTTTGTTTGTTGTATAGTGCTGGAGCCCTAATAATCGACACTAAGACGCTCATGTTAATTTAATCCAAGCTAGATCGAAACCTAGAGTAGATCTGATGCCCTCGTTCTCGACAAGTGTCACAGCGGTAATAATTGACGTCAATGCTCTTATCTGCAGCGAAAAGCGGAGCAAGCGCTCGTATTTGCTGTCCTAATCGATCGCCCTGTTTTTCTACACGTCGACGTGGACACTCTACACAGACTTCTCGATTCCTCTCCGTTTGTCCGGCCCACCCCGTCCACGTCAGGCATAACTTCGCCCTCGTCGTTCTCGCCCCGGTGGCCCACGTTAGCCATCGAGCCAACCACCGCAATACACTCAAGCATGCCGGAATAAACAAGCCGGACCGCTCCCATCGTCCATGGTTAACCCCATACCGCGCACCGGACCATGGTTTCCCTGGCCGCCACTGCACCAATAATGGCCTTCCCGTCCATATATACCCGCCACCCCGCTTCGCACCACGGCACCAAACTCACCCACCTCTCTCCTCCTCCTCCGAGCTACACCAAGAGCAGCAACGAGCTGTGACCGAGTAGCAGCCTTCTCTGAATCTCTCTCTCTCTCTCTCTATATATCTCCCGAGCCATATAGCAGCGCCATGGCGGCATCGGTGGCCTGCGCCTTCTTCTTCGACGCCGAGCCGGTGGGTGAGCCCGGAAAGCACGCGCTGGACGCGTGCGCGCTCTGCGCCAAGCCGCTGGCGCGGGACAGCGACGTGTTCATGTACCGAGGGGACACGCCCTTCTGCAGCGAGGAGTGCCGGCACGAGCAGATGCACCTCGACGCCGTCTGCGCCAGGCAGGCCGCCCGGAGGCAGCAGCGGTTCTCGGCGGAGGCGGAGTGCCACCGTGGGCAGCGGCAGTCCAGGAAGGTGTCCATCGCGAGCTAGCCAAGATCTGAATTCTGAAGAAAACAGCAGTTGTATTCTGAATGTCTGCGTCTCTCCTTGTTGTTGAACCGGAGGAGGCATCGGATGCAGCTTGGCGCCGCCTACGGGAGGCCGGGCAGGAAAAGCATCAGGCGGCACGAAGCATAGGTGCCTGTAGTTTTCCCGCATGTGTCCATGGCAAGCTAATTAAGCTGCCCGGATGGGAGGAAATTGTACTCCTTCTTGGTCGGTGTGCGCCGTGCTGGTGAATTATTTGATTAGAAACGAAAACAGAAAAGTAAACGCCATGGATCTGAAGAGACCAATCAAAAATGATTCACAATTTGTCTATCTTCAGTTTGGGTCGCATGTCTGCCCACTCTCTTATTTCTTTCCCCTAAATGACTGAATCCTGTTTAGTTTTGGCCTTTTGGGTACACGCTGCACTATAGCACCGTCGCTGTAAACTGTTCATGGCAATCGATAAAAGATATTGTTGCCCTAATTTTTATTACGTTGTCCGGCTTTATAGCGCAGTGTAATCTCCTCTCCCCTCAGCCGCCGTCGCCTGGGGCGTCACAGGGCAAATCTCTCGTGGCCTCGCAGCGGCGACGGTTTTCTTATCAGATCTAGATCTTTTTAGAGGCGGCGCTCCTTTCCGGTCAGATCGAAGGCGGTGGCGTAGATTAACGGGGGCATCGCTATGGTGCGGCGGCGGCGGTGGAGGACGGCACCTGCAACGGCGGATCCGGTCTTGACTCAATTGAGCTGATTCGTTGTGCTACCAATCTCAATCGTTGTCAGCGATGCACTGCTTCTGAACTTGATGTGTGACACGAGGAAGTCTGGGGCACCGGCCCTAGGCTTGGTGGTGGTGGCCTTGAGGTGGTCGGTCGGCTGCCTGTGCATGGAATGAGGACTGGCGGCTCTCGGTGAAAGCCGTGATCCGACTTCGGTCGTGGCGGGTGACGCCGGCGGCTACGCGTTGTTACCTTCTTGAAGGCGTCACCTTTGCAGTCTACGTCTTCTCACTCGCGGTCCAGTCAGTGTCGGACTGCTTTGGCATCGTGGTGGTGCCACGGCCGGTCAGGCGGCAACGACTGGATCCTTTGATCTAGTCTCCGGCAGAGAAGGCGGCGACCCGTGCACAAGAAGCTGGATGGAGTTCTCCGAATAGATCTGGATGGAAACCTGCTCTTGGCTAGATGCCAAGGCCGACGATGGCAACGTTCTACGGCGTAGTTCCCTTCTTAAAGGTATCGTCGAGGAGAAGTTCTAGACCACTATCTGCTACCTCCGGGGGGAAACCTTAGATCGATAGGTCAGAAGACGACGGCGTGCTTGTGTCGTCTCCCCCTTGGGGCGTCATTTTTGGAGGTGTACGCAGGCTCGGGGGACCAATGGATGTTTTCTTTGGTGGAGCGGTGCTTCATCCTGCACATTGAAGGCGACGGATCTCGATGGCGTGGTGCCCTGGTGATTAGGCGTCTGATGTGCGAAGATGACGCAGGAGGGCGACACTGTCTCGCATCATGGTGGCGTTGATAGCAGCTAGGCCGGGCAAGGTGGATGCGTCAGTATAGTTCTGAAGATAAATTGGTGGCAGTTGGCGACGCAGACCTCTAAGTATGCGCCGGACCGATGGGTATCGTATACCCGGCATATGGCTTGGTTGGGGCCTCAAGTCTTAGATGTTAGGTTTGGATGCGAGATCTGTTTGGTATTATGCTCAGACTATCAGCATTTCTTCATCAACTGTATGGAACTAGCAACATATGTTGCCTAGATAATGACTTCAGTCTTACTGATATATTACTTTATAAGGTTTTTTATAAATAATTAGTAAAATGACTGAATATATCGATCGGGTCTTCTTTTTTTAAAAACAACAACAGACAGACAGCGTCGCAGTGACTCACAGCATACGGAGCAGATCGTACCATTGTGTCGGCACTCTCCGCGTCAAACAAAAGCTTTAGTACTCCAAGGTTATTACTGGAGTAGTACGTAGTACGGGTAGTCCCCAGTCCACAACAAACACCATTTTGGAGTCATCACGGGAAAACAATTCTTACAAGTTTTGTACGTAAGCATGCGACCATTCTAGACCAGTCAAGCAAGATTACTTTCAGACTCCCATGGTTACGTGCAAATGCTTCACTTGTAAACAATTTGGGTGCAGATCTCGACAAAGCTGCTCCCTGGAAGGAAGCCTGCCCGTCTGACCGGCATTGCAAGATGGCATTTGCCCGTAGTATATTCCCTCAAGATGACACAAGCACTACTGCCACCAGTGGAATCTTGAGGCGTGTGCATCTGTAACTGCAGCCTGCAAGGTGCCCCCCCCCCCTTGGTCCAGAGCGCGCACGGCTGGCAGCCTCCCGGTTAAACAACGCGCATCGCGTGAGCCGCATATGTCTCCCCAAAGTATTCAGCGCACCAAATCTCGAGCGGCTTGCTTGTGGGCGCTGGACGCTGGTGCGTGACGGGCTGATTCGTTTGATTGCGCAGACAAGATGTGTACGCGTGCCAAGCTCCCGGTGTCGCGGCTAGTGGTACCACGGTGCTGCCTGGCGCCGTGGCGCGCATGCACTGCACTTCCCCAAGATTCCTGTATGGAGCACCGACTGGTAAGAAGTGCATCCATCTATTTTTTGGGTTTCTTTTGTGCTTATATATGTTTTGGTTCTTCTGACAAGCGCACTAATGATACACTCCTACAACCAAGTGGCCATGCATTAGTTATGTCTTGTCAGTGTAGCATCCTACCATGTGCCTCGGTGCCTGTCCATTATGTATGTTTGCTTGTTACCCTAATTACCAGCACCAAGACGTTTGCTTAAGTTTAATCCAATGGTAGAGTAGACCCCCCAAAAGAAAAGGAGCTAGAGGAGATTTGATGCCCTCGTTCCTGACAAGTGGCACATCGGATGCTTGTGCGTAAATTATTGACGCCCATACTTACTCTTACTGCTCCTATGACTTGTTTACAGCCTTGTTTAGCTGGGAAAAGCGTCACACGTGCCGGTATTTCCAGTCCTGATCAATCGACCCGTTTTTCTCTACGTCGACATGGACATTTTACAGAGACTCTTCTTCGTTTGTATAAGAACCCGGGACGGGACCAACCCCATCCATGTCACACATAACTCCGTCGCGTCGTCGTTCTCGTCGCGGTGGCCCACGTTAGCCATCGAGCCAACCACTGCAGCACACCCAAGCATGCTGGAATAAACAAGTCGAACCGGTCCCTTCGTCCATGGTTAGACCCATACCGCGCACCGGACCATGGTTTCCCAGCTCGCCGGTGCACCAATAATGGCCTTGACCTGCTCCGTCCGTCCATATATACCCGCCCTCCCGCCTCGCGCCGCTGCACCAAACTCACCCACCTTTTCCCCAGTCCTCTGAAGCACGAGTCTGAGCTAGCTAGAAGAAGCCCCTGTCCCCAGCCGTGAACCATGGCGGCATCAGTAGCCTGCGCCTTCTTCTTCGACGCCGAGCCGGCCGGCGAGCCCGGCAAGCACGCGCTGGACGCGTGCGCGCTCTGCGCCAAGCGGCTGGCGCGCGACAGCGACGTCTTCATGTACAGAGGGGACACGCCCTTCTGCAGCGAGGAGTGCCGGCGCGAGCAGATGCACCTCGACACCGTCTCCGCCAGGCAGGCTGCCCGGAGACAGCAGCGGTTCTCGGCGGAAACGGAGTCGCACCGTGGGCAGCGGCAGTCCAGGAAGGTGTCCATCGCGAGCTAGCCGGCCGGACGCTGATAGTTTTGTTTGGACAAATTCTGAAGAAAACAGCAGCTGTATTCTGAAGAGCCACCGACGTTGTTTTCGGAGGCATCAGGTGGTAGGTGCCTGTAGCTTCCCATACGTGTCCATGGCAAGCTAATTGAGGTGCCCGAGTGGGAGGAAATTGTACCTATTCTTGATCAGTCTGCTGTGCCGATGATTTGATTTGGCTGGAAACGAAACAGAAAAGCCATGGATCTGAAGTAACCAATCAAACATGATTTCACAATTTCACAGTTTAGGCCACTCGTGTGTGCCCTATCTTATTTCGTTTCCCTGAATGATTGCATCCTGTTAGGTTTTCAGGTATGACATCCTAGGGACACCGTGCAACAACATTGTCACTAAAAACATCTACAGCCGGATTTGCATCCGCACAAAGTTGATAAGCTGAACTGCATTTTAATCTTCAGGAATTTCAACTTGTTATCCAAGTGCTTCAAAATCATTGGTTGGGCTACATCATCATCCCATCCTCAATGATCATATTATGCAAAATAACACAACATGTCATCAGCTGTCACAAAATTTCTGATTCCCACATCATTGCAGCCCACGAACAATTTCCCAACGCGCATGCAACACTCCGAATGTCCTCTCCACATCCTTCCTAACTGCTTCCTGCATTGTTGTGAAGTGCTTTTGTTTGTGCCATATGGTTCGGATATGGTCTTCACAAATGCAGCCGACTGAGGATATATGCCACTGGCAATATAGTATCCCATGTTGTAGTCTCGACCGTTGACGATGTAGTTGCACGGAGGTGATTCCCCGTTGCAAAGCCTCTTGAACACCGGAGATCGTTGAAGCACGTTGATGTCGTTGTGCGAACCTGTCATTTCAAAGAAAGCATGTCAAATCGATAAGTCATGTGATGCCACCACTTCTAGTATGATGGTGGCCTCTCTTGTTTGACCTTGATACATTCCTAGCAAACCTTTGGGACAGTTCTTCCATTGTCAATGCATGCAATCGATTGATCCGAGCATTCCTGGAAACCCTCTGGCCTCTCCAATAGCCAACAACTTCTCTGTGTCATGTGCATTTGGTTCTCTCAGATACTCTGGTCAAAACACCTTGACCATAGCATGGGCAAACTTGACAATAGTCTTCACGCATGTGCTCTCCCCCATCACGACCATCTAACCAACGACATTTGCCATAGTATCAAGTGCAAGCATCCTCAGAGCAGTCGTGCACTTGTGCTTGGCAGAGAAAGAGAGTTGACCGCAATGATCTTTGTGAGCTTAAAGTAGTCATCGTGCACCTCCAGTCCCTCCACAATGCGCAAAAACAATGGTTTTTTGCATGCGAAAACAACGACAAAACCATGGATCATTCGGGAAAATTGGCTTTGGAGAAAAGTAATCCTTCTGCAGTAGCTTTGCTCCGGATACCCTATCCCGATTGCTGATTCTTCTCCCTTCGATTGAGCCCTTGAAATTAAGGATATGCTCCACTTTCCGGTCCATTTCCTCTTGCATGCTCATGAGCATTATCATGTCCACTTCTTCGTACAAATCCGATGAATCGAAGAACTCGTCTTGAATCAGTTGATCAAGCTCCGTCGGTCCATACTCCTTGTCGAACGAAGCATCAGAATCCATCATTTCCTCTAAAAATTTGACCAACAAATCTGGTTAGGCATTCGGTTGAACACATCCAGTGCAAGGAAGAGCCAAAGAGTTGACGAACGTACCACGGTGTCTTCTGGGCCGGCGATGGCGTCCTCTGCGACGAGGTCGGGATAGATGATCCCTCTGACGGAGCGGCCCGAGGGGGGGGGGTGGCAGAGGCTACTAGACGACGGAGCTGGGAGACAGATGATGACTGTGATCTGCGTTGGGTTTTCCGTGAAGAGGAACGGGTTATCGTAGCACAATTCGGGTAAGTATTTCCCTCAGTTATGAAACCAAGGTTTATCGAACCAATAGGAGTACCAATCCTCAACCGTCTTCAGCGACTGCACAGAAAGAAACAAACAACTTGCACCCAACGCGGGCAAGAGGGTTGTCAATCCCCTTGATCTCGTTATTTGCAAGCAAATGAGGTGTGTAGATAATTGTAAATTGCAAAATAAAATAAAACACAAATAATGGCAGCAAGGTAGTAGTACCGCTTGTAAATATATAAGTGAATAGACCCGGGGGCCGTAGTGTTCCCTAGTGGCATCTCTCATGGCAAATGCATATGGTGGGTAAACAAATTAGTGTTGGGAAATTGATAGAAAAACGAATAATTATGCGATGTTCACAGCAATGATTATGTGTATATAGACATCACATCCATAAGAAAATAGGCCGACTCTTGCCTGCACCTATTAATATTACTCCACTTCAAGAGCGCTTCTATGCTTGCCTCTCTACGTATTAACTAAAAACAGAGTAATGCTTGGAGAACAATGACATGATGTAGACAAAGTAAACTAAATTAATATAAATAAACCCCATCATTTTATCCTTAGTAACAACAACACAAAGACGCATCTTGTCCCTTTCTGTCACTGGGTTATAGAAATTCGCCACGTTGAACCTACTACAACGCACCACTCGCACTGAAGAAATATTAATCTAGTTGGCCAAACTATCTCAATAGATCGGAGATCATTACGAAGCTATGATGATCATGCAATTAAGAATCATAATAATCAGAGGTGACTCAAATACTTTTCATGAATAATCTGAACATAAACCCACAATTCATCGGATCCCAACAAACACACCATACAAAAGGATTACATCGGATAGATCAAAGCGAAGATGTGATGAACATTGTATTGATGATCATAAGAGAGAGAGAGATTGCCATCTAGGTACTGCCTACGGACCCGTAGGTCTGTGGTGAACTACTCACACATCATGGTGAGGGCAGCAAGGTTGATGTAGAGGCCCTTCGTAATTGATCTCCCCACCAGCAGATAGGCGGAACAGAGGTTTAAATGGCCTCCCGTCGGAACAGAGACTTGCGGCGATGGAAAAAGTGTTTCGGGAGTGCTTATAGGGTTTTTGGAATATATGAGGATTTACAGGCCAGAAAACGACGTCGGGAGGGGCGCCAGGGGGCCACAAGCTATCTGGTCGCGCCCCCTAGGGTGCGGCCAAATGGCTTGTGAGGCCCTGGCACACCTCCTGGCACTCCTTTGATGCTTATCGTGCTTCCTATTGTCCAGAAAATACATTAAAGTTTCCTTGTATTTGGACTCTGTTTGATAAAGCAAACCCACAAAGCAAGAGAACACGCAGAAAACAACAACTGGCACTTGGCACTAGGTCAATATGTTAGTTCTCAAAAATATTATTAATTGGTAAACAAATGCCCCAAAAGTATCCTAGAATGATAATATATCAGCATGGAACAATCAAAAATTATATATACATTGGAGACGTATCAAGCATCCCCAAGCTTAACACCTGCTCGTCCTTGAGTAGGTAAATGATAAAAACAGAATTTTTGATGTGACATGCTATCCATAATGTAATCTCTTGTATGTATGATCATTGAGAATTGAAGAATTAACAAACAACAACATAATCATATTTATTAAGTATAAGCAACATAAATATTTCTTTTCAAAGTATATGATCCTAAAAGAATGTTTACCCCCATCCATCTTATTATATTAGCAAGGTATGACTCCATCTTCACCACATAAATACATATGTTAAGCACCACGGTGTCCAAATCAGGCAATTGGATCGTACTTTTTCAATATGCATCAACTTTTTATTCTTCACGCAATACATGAGCGTGAACCATTGGACATATCATATAGGTGGAATAGAATATGGTGATAGGTATCAATGGGGTAAAAAGTGGAGAAGATAGTCTCACATCAACTAGGCGTATCAACGATCTATGGAGATGCTCATCGATAGATGTCAATGCGAGGAGTAGGGATTGCCATGCAAATGATGCACTAGAGCTACAAGTGTGTGAAAGCTCTAGTGAAGCTAAGTGGGGTGTGCATCCAACTTGCTTGCTCATGAAGACCTAGGGCGTTTGAGGAAGCCCTTCATTGGAATATACAAGCTAAGTTTATTTTGATAAGGTAATTCCCACTAGCATATGGAAGTGATAGCATAGGAGACTCTCGCTATGAAGAGCATGTTGCCACTTTGAGGCACAAGTGTGGTAAAGGTTAGTAGCAAAGTCCCTTCTCTATTTTCTCTCATTTTTTAATATATGGTGGGCTCATTTGGCCTCCCCCATTTTTATTTTATTTTTCGTGCAGAGTCTCATCCCGACTTGTGGGGGAATCATAGTATCCATCATTCTTTCTTGACTGGGACAATGCTCTAATAAGGATGATCATCACACTTTTATTTACTTACAACTCAATATGAAGAACTAATAGGAAGATATGACTCTCTGTGAATGCCTCTGGCAGTGTACCAAGATGTGCAATGATCTAGCATGACATGTATCAAAAACATGATGGAAGGTGGCTTTGCCACAAATACTATGTCAGCTCTATATGATCATGCAAAGCGATATGACGATGGACGAACTAGTCATGTGAAGTGACGATGGAATTTGCATGGCATTATATCTCAGAATGGCTATGGAAATGCCATAATAGGAAGGTATGGTGGCTGTTTTGAGTAAGATATAATGAGGCTTATGTGCAACAAAGCGTATCATGCCGCGGGGTGTGGATGCACCGGCGAAAGTTGCAGCAATTCTCGAGGTGAGAATGGGCTATGCACGATACCGAACAGGATAGCAAATATGAAAAGGTGGAGATGTGTATGTCCAAGGTGTCATATTAGTCATAAAGAACTCACATACTTATTGTGAAGTTTTATTAGTTTTATCACACATCAAAGCACTACTCGCATGCCCCAAGGGAGGAGGTTGGTAGGAATTAACCATCGCGCGCCCCCGACTCGAAACAACACTAGGATTTTAACGAGGAATAAGAATGCTCACACATCATCACCATGCCTCTTTAATATTTAGATGAATAACAATTTAACACCCCCATAATTTCGACATTTATATGAATCAACAATTATGGACTTACACCTTTTTCATATTACCACATCAATGTCATTAACTCGCAATTTCTCTATATGTGCTACATGATGGTTTTGATTATCATTCATTGAATGCCTATTATTTTAGGACTAATCTTATGACCCATGCAAATTACCATCATTATTTATTAAACTCTCAAACAAATATAAGTGAAGAACGAGAGCATATTATTTCCATAAAATCTACACGCCATCGTGCTTGAAAAGATATGAGTGAAGTACTAGAGCAACTGCCAAGCTCAAAAGATACAAGTGAAGCACATAGAGTATTCTAACAAATTGTAATGAAGGTGAGTCTCTCTCAAATAGTTTTTTCCAGCAAATGATGATTCTGGTAAACAGAAACTAAAAGCAAACAAAAACAAATGACGCTCCAAGCAAAACTCATATCATGTGATGAATAAAAATGTAGCTCCAAGTGACATACCGATGGTTTGAGACGAAAGAGGGGATGCCTTCCGGGGCATGCCCAACCTTAGACGCTTGAGTCTTCCTTAGAATAATACTTGGGGTTCCTTGGGCATCCCCAAGCTTAGTATCTTGCTACTCCTTATTCCATGGTCCATCGCGATCGCACTCAAAACTTGAAAACTTCAATCACACAAAACTCAACAAAACTTCGTGAGATCCGTTAGTATAAGAAACATATTGCATACTTTAGGTACTGTTGTAAATTTATTATTAATTTATTGCATAATACTTACTGTATTCTAACTTATCGATGACTTATACCTCCCGATATAATCCATAGCATCATCAAAACAAGCAAACTATACAGGCAAAACAGAATCTGTTTAAAACAGAACAGTTTGTAGCAATCTGTAAAGGTCCCATACTTATGTAACTCTAAAAATTCTGAAAAATTAGGAAAACGTGGAAAATTTCTACAGAAATACTGTGTAAAAATTTCAAGAATTGATCGCGCTCCAGCAGAGAATTAGAAATTCTCCACTCGAGGTGAAAGTTTCTGTTTTTGCACAACATCAACCATACTCATCAAATAAGTCATCCCAAAGCTTTACTTGACACAAACACTAATTAAACGTAAAAACATAATAATTAAAGAGGCAATAATCATGTCAACACAAAATAACAGCAACAAAAAACAAAAATTAAGATAACTATTGGGTTGCCTCCCAACAAGCGCTATTGTTTTATGCCCCTATCTAGGCATAATGCACAGTTTCAAGTGTTCTCATCTTTGACACTCAACCCATAGGTGTCTCTCATGGATGATTAATAAGGTGGTTTAATAATCTTTTTAGGGAAGTGTTCCAGCCCCTTCTTTAATGGTAATTGGAACCTTATGTTTCCCTCCTTCATATCAATGATTGCACCTATAGTTCGTAAAAATCCAAGTATTATGGGACAAGAAGGATTGCAACCAATAACACGAAAAATTAAATCCACATGCACATAATTATTATTTGAAATAATAAGCACAATATTAATTCTACCTAAAGGTTTCTTGATGGTAGAATCCACAAAATGCAAATTTAGGGAACATGCTTCAATATTTGTGAAACCAAGCACATCACATAAAGTTTTAGGAATGGTTGAAACAGTAGCACCAAGATCACACAAAGCATTGCATTCATATTTATTTATATTTATTTTAATAGTTGGTTCCCACTCATCATGCAATTTTCTAGGAATAGAAACTTCAAGTTCAAGTTTCTCATCAGGAGCTTTCATCATAGCTTCTATTATAAGTTCGGTAAAAGCTTTATTTTATTCATAAGCATTGGGTGAGATAATAATGGATTGCAACAAGGAAATACATTATAATATAGAACATTTATCATAATTAAAGTCCTTATAATCCAAGATAGTGGCACATCACTAGCTAACATTTTGACATCTCCAAACCAGCTTTTGTCAATTTCAGCAGCAAGGTTATCATCCTCCAAGCAAACGGGACGCTCCACAACTAGAGTTGAGTTATATCTAGTCCCTTTATAATTTATATTCAAAGATGTAAACAAATATTTAATAGGAGAAACACCAATCGTTTTAATATCTTCATCATTATTCCGGTAAAAACCGGGTGGAAGAGCCTTTTCTAGGAATTCTCGCTTAGCCCTCAACTTAGCGGTCCTATCCTTACTTTCATTAATAGATATTTGGATAGATTTAATAGACTCATTATAATCATGCTTAGGTGGCAGCACCTTGTTTTTAAGAGTTTCTACATCGAGAGCACTTCTATCCATGTTTTTAGCCAAAGTATCAACAACATGCAATTTTTCTTCTACCATAGTATTGAAAACTTTTTGAGAAGTAATAAATTCCTAAATTGTGTTCTCAAGATAAGAAGGTATTTTATTAGAATTTGTAGAATGATTCCATAATAATTACCATAAGAATTTCCATATTTATTAGAGGAATTACCGGGATATGGCCTAGCATTGAAATTTCCTCTATAAGCATTGTTGTTGAAATTCTTTCGCGAGATAAAGTTCACATCAATAGCATCATTATTTTGCCCAATAAATGTATACAAAGGCACATCATTAGGATCAACATGAGTATTTTTATTAGCAACCACATTCATAACAACTTCCACTTTTTCACTCAAGTAGCAATTTCTTCAACAAAATTTACCTTCTTACGAGTTGGAGCTCTTTCGGTATGCCATTGAGAATAATTTGTCATAATATTGTCCATATGTTTTGTGGCCTCTCCTAAGGTCACATCCATGAAGGTAATACTGATGCAGCAAAGTAGATAAGTATTTCCCTCAGTTGTTGAGAACCATGGTATCAATCGAGTAGGAGGAACAAGAAAGTCACCAATGAATGCACCTACACAAACAATCAAAATCTTGCACCCAACACTATAAAGGGGTTGTCAACCCCTTCGCAATTATTTGTAAGGATTAGATCCGATAGATAAAGATGTAAACGAGAACAGAAAGTAAAAGGTAAATAAATTGCAGCAAAGTATTTTTGGTATTTTTGGCTTATAGATCTGAAAGTATATTATGGAAAGTAGACTCGGGGGCCATATGTTTCACTAGAGGCTTCCCTCTCGAAGGAAAATATCATGGTGGGTAAACAAATTACTGTCAAGAAATTGATAGAAAAGTGAATAATCATGTAGTTATCCAAGGTAATGATCATGCATATAGGCATCACGTTCGTATCAAGTAGACCGAAACTATTTTGCATCTACTACTATTACTCCACACATCGACCGACTCCTGCCTACATCTAGAGTATTAAGTTCAAGAAGAACAAAGTAACGCATTAAAAAAGATGATATGATGTAGAGGGATAAACTCAAGCAATATGATGAAAACCCCATCTTGTTACCCTTGATGGCAACCAAGGTTTTAAATTGTGGCCGCTACCTCTGCTATTGCGGGCGCTATTGCGGCGTTATGATACAGCGGATTTGTCACGGTTTTACACTATTGCGGATGTTAGAGAGATATTCTGGCCCATGTAATGCTGGTGTGATGCGTGCATAGCGCTTTGGCTCCATATGATAGTGTGCATGCATGCCATGCACTACTGTCATAGCTCCTATACATAGCCTGCTACTACACGATCTTGCTCCTTGGTTTGCTACATGCATGAAGTGATGCTAGCCTACTACACGTTGAAAAGTGGACAGACTCTTCAGAGCAAACCGAAACTTAGTTTTTTTACATGGAACACAAAACTGTTGCTACAGGTGAAGACTACTCCGTGCACCAAGTTGACTAATTTGAGATGATGATGCCGGCTGGAGGAATTCTTTAATTAAAATATTTGGGTGTGAATATGGATGCATGAGGACCATATTTTTCCTTCGGTGTTTACACTATACTTTAATTACAATATTGGAGGAGTAGCCAACAACTTTTGATCATAGGGACAACTTGAGTGCATGCGACTTAGTGACACATAGATTATACAAATACAAATGATATTGCACAATTTAAATGCCATCATTGTAAATGGTGTAAAAGTATACACAACAACATAAAAATAGTTTTTATATAAATCCACTATGCGGACATAGGGTCCGCAACAGCGCCCGCAATCCACAATCCGCTACAACCATCCAAATCCGCAGCGAGTCCGCTATTCACTATTTAAAACCATGATGGCAACAATGCAATACGTGCCTCGCTACCCCTACTATGTCACTGGGTGAGGACACCGCAATATTGAACCCAAAACCAAGCACTTCTCCCATTGCAAGAATTACCAATCTAGTTGGCCAAACCAAACCAATAACTCGAAGAGACTTGCAAGGATGTGAAATCATGCAAATAATAATTTAGAGGAGATTCAAATAAGATTCATGGATAATCTGAACATAAACTCACAATTCATCGGATCTTGACAAACACACCACAAAAGAGGATTACATCGGATAGATCTCCATGAAGATCAGGAAGAACATGGTATTGAGGATCAAAGAGAGAGAAGAAGCCATCTAGCTACTAGCTATGGACCCGTAGGTCTGTGGTGGACTACTCACACACCATCGAAGGGGCAATGGAGTTGATGTAGATGCCCTTCGTGATTGAAACCCCCTCCGGCAGATTACCGAAAAAGGCTCCAAGATTGGATCTCTTGGGAACGGAGGCTTCTGGCGGAGGAAAAGTATTTGCGTGGCTCTTTTTGATGTTAGGGGAATATTTGGGAATTTATAGGCCAAAGATTTGGGTTAGGAGACCTGCCGGGAGGCGACAAGCCTACTAGGCACGGCCAGGGGCCCCGCGCCTAGCAGGCTTGTGGCTCCCCGGCAAGGTCCGTGCCGTGCACTCCAAGCCTGGTTGATTTGTTTCCTTCCTGAAAAATTCCTTCTGAAGGTTTTATTCATTTTGGACTCCGTTTAATATTCCATATCTGCAAAACTCAAAAACAAGGAAAAACAACAACTGGCACTAGGCTCTAGATTAATAGGTTAGTCCTAAAATACCATATTAATGCATATAAAACATCCAAAACATGTAATATAATAGCATGCCATCACAAAAAATAATACATCCTTTGGAGACGTATCAGCATCCCCAAGCTTAATTCCTGCTCGTCCTCGAGTAGGTAAATGATAAAAACATAATTTTTGATGTGGAGTGCTACCTAACATATTTATCCATGTAATATTCTTTATTGTGGCATGAATAATCAGATCCGTAAGACTCAAAACAAAAGCTTAATATTGATATAAAAACAATAATGTTTCAAGCATACTAGCAAAGCAATTGTATCTCTTCAAAATAAAATGGGAAAAGAGAGTTATCCCTACAATACCATATAGTCTGGCTATGCTCCATCTTCCCCATAGAAAGTATTTATATCATGCACAACCCCGATGAAAAGTCAAGCAATTGTTTTCACACCTTTATTTTCTCAAACTTTTTCAACTCTCACGCAATACATGAGCGTGAGACATGGATATAACACTATAGGTGGAATAGAATATGGTGGAGGTTGTCAAGGAAAGGGAGAAGATAGCCTCACATCAACTAGGCGTATCAACGGGCCATGGAGATGCCCATTAATAGATATCAATGTGAGTGAGTAGGGATTGCCATGCAAACGGATGCACTAGAGCTATAAGTGTATCAAAGCTGAAAAAGGAACTAAGTGGACGTGCATCATGAAGAAAAATTCCACTAAGTATATGAAAGTGACAAAATAGGAGACTCTCAATCATGAAGATCATGGTGCTAGTTTGAAGCACAAGTGTGGAAAACGGTAGTAGCAATGTCCCTTCTCTCTTTTATCTCATTTTTGGTGGGCATCTAAGGCCTTATTTATTTAATTTTTTATTTTGGCTTCCCTGGCCTTTTTTTTCATAAAGTCCGGAATCTCATCCCTACTTGTGAGGGAATCATAGCTTCCATCATCCTTTCCTCATATGGGACATGTTGTAATAATGATAATCATCACACTTTTATTTACTTATAACTCAAAATAAAATTACCACTCATACCTATGACAAAATATGACTCTATATGCATTATGGAAGTGATGGTGCATGTCAAAAAAAGGAAACGGTGGAAGTTGCATGGCAATAAATCTCAAAATGGCTATGGAAATGCCATAAGAGGTAGGTATGGTGGCTTTTTTGAGGAAAGATATATGGTGGCTGTTTTGAGGAAGGTATATGGTGGCTGTTTTGAGGAAGGTGTTTGTTGTACCAGCTTAAGTTGCACGGTACTAGAGAGGCTAGCAAAGGTGGAAGGGTGAGAGTGCGTATAATCCATGGACTCAACATTAGTCATAAAGAACTCACATAATTATTGAAAAAGTCTATTAGTCATTGAAGAAAAGTATTAAACACATTCTCCTAGGGGATAGGTTGGTAGGAGTTAACCATCGCGTGCTCCCGACCCTCACACAAAGGTCGACAATCTATAAACAAGTGATGCTCCGAGTTCCTTACATAACGGTTCACCATACTTGCATGCTACGGGAATCACAAACCTTTACACAGGTATTTTTACCAAATCACAATTACTTCCTAACATGACCCTCAACTTTACCATCTTTATATCTCAAAACTTTATGTAAGGAATCAAACTTCTCATAAATACTCAATGCACTTAATATGGAAGTTTTTTTTATTATGTCCCTCTTGGATGCCTATCATATTAGGACTAAATTCATAACCTAGACCAATTACCATGCTGTTTTTAGAGACTCTCAAAATAATATAAGTGAGGTAAGAGAGTTCAATAATTTCTATAAAACGCAAACACCACCGTGCTCTAAAAGATATAAGTGAAGCACATAGAGCAAAATTGCCTAAGTCAAAAGATATAAGTGAAGCACACAGAGCATTCTAAAACATTCACGATCCAGCGTGTCCTTCTAAAAAAATGTGTGAAGCAAGGATGATTGTGGCAAACTAACAAGCAAATACTCATATCATACAAGACGCTCCAAGCAAAACACATATCATGTGGTGAATAAAAATATAGCCTCAAGTAAATTTACCGATGGATTGAAGATGAAAGAGGGGATGCCTTCCGGGGCATCCCCAAGCTTAGGCTCTTTGGCATCCTTGAATATGACTTGGGGTACCTTGGGCATACCCAGGCTTAGGCTTTTGCCAATCCTTATTCCATAGTCCATCAAATCTTTACCCAAAACTTGAAAACTTCACAACACAAAACTCAACAGAAAACTCGTGAGATCCGTTAGTATAAGAAAATAAATCACCACTTTAGGTAATGTTGTGAACTCATTCTTTATTGATATTGGTGTTATAACTAGTGTATTCTAACTTCTCCATGGTTCATACCCCATGATACAACCCAAAGATCCATCAAAATAGGCAAACAACTCAAAGAAAACAGAATCTGTCAAAAACAGAACAGTCTGTAGCAATCTGAAAACTTCGTATATTTATGTAACTTAAAACATTCTGAAAAATTAGTAAAACCTGGGAAATTTATATATCAATCTTGTGTAAAATTTTCAGACTCATTTGACGCTCTGAAAAGTTTATAAAATTCCTGGACTGAGCGTAAAAGTTTCTGTTTTTCAGCAAGATCAAAGCAACAACTACCATAGATCACCCCAAAGGTTTTACTTGGTTCAAACACTAATTAAAAAACCAAAACACACTACAGAAGTAATAATGTCGGAAACACTCAAGAACAGAAGAAAAATAGAACACAAAAATAAAATTGGGTTGCCTCCCAACAAGCGCTATTGTTTAACGCCCCTAGCTAGGCAAAACGCAGTAGATCTAGGTATGGTCATCTTTGGTACTCCATCCAAAAGTATCTATCATAATAGACTCATAAGGCAATCTTATTTTCTTTCTAAGAATGTGTTCCATGCCTTTCCTTAATAGAAATTGGAATCTAATGTTTCCTTCCTTCATGTCAATAATTGCACCAATCGTTCTAAGGAAAGGTCTACCAAGAATAATAGGACATGTAGGATTGCAATATATATCAAGAACAATGAAATCTACGGGCACATAATTCCTATTTGCAACAATAAGAACATAATTAATCATTCCCATAGCTTTCTTTATAGTGGAATCCGCAAGATGCAAATTTAGAGAGCAATCATCAAGATCATGGTGACCTAGCACATCACATAAAGTTTTCGAAATCATGGAAACACTAGCACCCAAATCACAAAAAGCATGGCACTCATAATCTTTGATTTCAATCTTTATAGTAGGTTCCCACTCATCATGAATCTTTCTAGTAATAGAAACTTCTAACTCAAGTTTTTCTTCAAACGATTTCATCATAGCATCAACTATATGTTTAGTAAAAGCCTTATTTTGACTATAAGCATGAGGAGAATTCATCATGGATTGTAACAAGGAAATACAATCAATCAAACAGAAACTATCATAATTAAATTCCTTGAAATCCAAAAGAGTGGGTTCATTGCTATTTAAAGTTTTGACCTCTTCAATCCCACTTTTATCAATCTTAGCATTAAGATCTAGAAACTCCGAATCATTGGGACGCTCTTTAACTAAATTTGACTTATCTCCAGCCCCATCTTTATAAAGATTTACATTGGAAAAACAAATATTCAGTAGGGGTCACACCAATCACTTTAAGATCTTCATCGTTATTATCATGAGAACACACCTTTTCAATTCATTCACGCTTAGCACGTATTCTAGCGGTTCTTTCTTTACTTCCATCCATAGAAATTATCATAGATTTTAGAGACTCATTAATATAATGCTTAGGTGGAGTAGATCTAACTTTCAAAGAATCAATCTCAAGCAAAATTCTATCAATGCTCCTAGCCAAATCATCAATCTTGAGCACTTTTTCTTCAATTGTTGCATTGAAAACCTTTTGTGAACCAATAAATTCTTTATCAATATTCTCAAGATCAGAGGGAATCCAATTATAATTTCCATAAGAATAGTTGTAGGAATTACCATAATTATTAGAGGAATAAGTAGGAAACGGCATAGTGTTGAAATTACCTCTATACGCGTTATTACCAAAATTGTTCCTACCAACAAAATTCACATCCATAGATTCATTATTATTTCCAATCAAAGAAGATAAAGGCATATCATTAGGATCAATAGGAGCACTCTTACTAGCAAACAATTCCATCAATTCATCCATCTTTTCACTCAAAATATTTATTTCTTCAATAGCATGCACATTTTTACTAGTAGGAGATCTTTTGGTATGCCATTGAGAGTAGTTTTTCATAATATTATCTAGGAATTTAGTAGCTTCTCCTAACGTGATTTCCATAAAAGTACCACCCGCGGCGGAATCTAAAAGATTCCTAGATGGAAAATTCAATCCCGCATAGAAAATTTGTATAATCATCCATAAACTCAAACCATGTACAACATGCTCATGATCATTAATTTTATCCTCTCCCAAGATTGTGCAACATGCTCATGATCAAGTTGCTTAAAATTCATTATATCGCTCCTAATGGAGATGATCTTAGCGGGCGGAAAGTACTTGGAAATAAAAGCATCTTTACACTTATTCCAAGAATCAATACTATTTTTAGGCAAAGATGAAAACCAAGTTTTACCACGATCTCGAAGTGAAAATGGAAATAGCTTCAATTTAACAATATCATTATCCACATGTTTTTTATTTTGCATATCACACAACTCAATGAAAGTACTTAGATGGGATGCGGCATCTTCACTAGGAAGGCCAGAAAATTGTTCTTTCATAACAAGATTAAGCAAGGCAGCATTTATTTCATAAGATTCCGCACTAGTGGCGGGAGAAATCGGAGTACTAATAAAATCATTATTATTAGTATTGGAAAAGTAACACAACTTGGTATTTTCAGACATCGTGACAAAGCAAGCAATCAAGCACACAAGCAAACGAAAGGCAAACGGAAGAAGGGCGAATAAAAAGGCAAATCTTTTTGGTATTTTCTGAAAATCATTTTGGAAGTGGGGGAGAGGAAAACGAGAGGCAAATAGCAAATAATATAAATGCAAGAGATGAGTTTGTGATGGGTACTTGGTAGGCTTGATGTGTATCCTCCCCGGCAACGGCGCCAGAAATCCTTCTTGCTACCTCTCGACCGTGCGTTGGTTTTTCCTTGAAGAGGAAAGGGTGATGCAATGAAGTAGATAAGTATTTCCCTCAGTTGTTGAGAACCAATGTATCAATCTAGTAGGAGGAACAAGCAAGTCACCAATGGATGCGCCTACATAGACACTCAAACACTTGCACCGAACGCTATAAAGGGGTTGTCAATCCCTTCACGATTATTTGCAAGGATTAGATCGATAGATATAGATGTAAATGAGAACGGAAAGTAAAAGGTAAATAAATTGCACTAAAGTATTTTTGGTTTACAGATCTGAAAGTATATTATGGAAAGTAGACCCCGTGGCCATAGGTTTCACTAGAGGCTTCTCTCTCGAAGGAAAATATCATGGTGGGTAAACAAATTACTGCCAAGCAATTGATAGAAAAGCAAATAATCATGTAGTCATCCAAGGCAATGATCATGCATATAGGCATGATAACCCACACATATAGGGGATCGCAACAGTTTTCGAGGGTAGAGTATTCAACCCAAATTTATTGATTCGACACAAGGGGAGCCAAAGAATATTCTCGAGTATTCGCAGCTGAGTTGTCAATTCAACCACACCTGAAAGACTTAATATCTACAGTAAAGTATTCAGTAGCAAAGTAGTATGGAAGTAACGGTAACGGTAGCAAAAGTAATAGTAGCAGTTTTATAGTGATTGTAACAGTAGCAGCAGAGAAGTAACTTAGCAAAGATCGGTATGTGGAAAGCTCGTGGGCAATGGATCAGTGATGGATAATTACGTTGTATAGCATTCATCATGCAACAGTTATAACATAGGGTGACACAGAACTAGCTCCAATTCATCAATGTAATGTAGGCATGTATTCCATATATAGTCATACGTGCTTATGGAAAAGAACTGGCATGACATCTTTTGTCCTACCCCCCCGTGGCAGCAGGGTCCTAATGGAAACTAAGGTATATTAAGGCCTCCTTTTAATAGAGGACAAGACCAAAGCATTAGCACTTAGTGAATACATGAACTCCTCAAACTATGGTAATCACCGGAAAGGATCCCAGTTATTGTGACCCTCGGGGATGCGGATCATAACTCATAATAGGTGTATAGAACTTGAAAGATAGGATCAAGAACACATATATATTCATGAAAACGTAATAGGTTCAGATCTGAAATCATGGTACTCGGGCCCTAGTGACAAGCATTAAGCATAGCAAAGTCATAGCAACATCAATCTCAGAACAGTGGATACTAGGCATCAAACCCTAACAAAACTAACTCGACTACATGATAAATCTCATCCAAACCATCACCGTCCAGCAAGCCTACGATGGGATTACTCACGAACGGCGGAGAGCATCATGGAATTGGTGATGAAGGATGGTTGGTGATGACAATGGCATCGATTTCCCCTCTCCGGAGCCCAAAACAGACTCCAGATCTGGTCTCCCGAGGAAGAACAGGAGGTGGCGGCGGCTCCGTATTGTGAAACGCAATGAACTCTTCTCTCTCATTTTTTCCTCCACGAATAGGGTTATATGGAGTTGGAGATGAGGTCGGAGGAGCCATGAGGGCCCCACAAGCGTGCTAGGCACGACGAGGGGGGTGGCCGCACCTAGCAGGCTTGTGGCCTGCAGGTGCCCCCCCTCTGGTTGATTCTTGCGCCAGTATTTTTTATTAAATCCAAAAATATTCTCCGCAAATTTTTAGGATGATCTGAGAACTTTAATTTCTGCACAAAAATAACACCAAGGCAATTCTGCTGAAACAACGTCAGTCCGGGTTAGTTCCATTCAAATCATGCAAATTAGAGTCCAAAACAAGGGCAAAAGAGTTTGGAAAAGTTGATACGATGGAGACGTATCAACTCCCCCAAGCTTAACCCATTGCTTATCCTCAAGCAATTCAGTTGATAAACTGAAAGTGATAAAGAAAAACTTTAACAAACTCTATTTGATCTTGCTGTTGTAAATGCGTCTAACTGATGTTCATATTTTCAGTCCATGATCTTTGCTGAAAATCTGAACATCAGTTAGACGTATTTACAACAACAAGATCAAATAGAGTTTGCTAAAGTTTTTCTTTATCACATTCAGTTTATCAACTGAATTGCTTGAGGAGAAGCAATGGGTTAATCTTGGGGAGTTGATACGTCTCCATCGTATCCACTTTTCCAAACTCTTTTGCCCTTGTTTTGGACTCTAATTTGCATGACTTGAATGGAACTAACCCGGACTGACGCTGTTTTCAGCAGAATTGCCTTGGTGTTATTTTTGTGCTGAAATAAAAGTTCTTGGATCATCCTGAAAATTTACGAAGAATACTTTTGGAATTAATAAAAAATACTGCCGCAAGAATCAACCAGTGGGGGGGGGGGCATCTGCATGCCACAATCCTGCTAGGCGCGACCACCCCCTGGCTATGCGTAGCAGGCTTGTGCGGCCCCTGTGGCTCCTCGAATGCCCATCTTATCCTATATGAAGTGTTTTGAATTGAAAAAAAAACCAAAAGAGAGCTTTCAGGACGAAGCGCCATTGTCTCGAGGCGGAACTTGGGCAGAACCAATCTAGAGCTCCGACAGGGCTGTTCTGCCGGGGAAACTTCCCTCCCGGAGGGGTAAATCGAAGCCATCGTCATCACCAACGATCCTCTCATCGAGAGGGGGTCAATCTCCATCAACATCTTCACCAACACCATCTCCTCCTCAAACCCTAGTTCATGTCTCGTATCCGATCTTTGTCTCAACACCTCAGATTGGCACCTGTGGGTTGCTAGTAGTGTTGATTACTCCTTGTAGTTGATGCTAGTTGGTTTACCTGGTGGAAGATCATATGTTCAGATACTTTATGATAATTAATACTCCTCTGATCTTGAATATGAACATGCTTTGTGAGTAGTTACGTTTGTTCCTAAGGACATGGGATAAGTCTTGTTATAAGTAATCATGTGAATTTGGTATTCATTCGATATTTTGACGAGATGTATGTTGTCTCTCCTCTAGTGGTGTTATGTGAACATCGACTACATAACACTCCACCATTATTTGGGCCTAGGGGAAGGCATTGGGATGTAATAAGTAGATGATGGGTTGCTAGAGTGACAGAAGCTTAAACCCTAGTTTATGCGTTGCTTTGTAAGGGCTGATTTGGATCCACATGTTTCATGCTATGGTTAGGTTTACCTTAATTCTTCTTTCGTAGTTGAGGATCCTTGCGATAGGGGTTAATCATAAGTGGGAGGTTTTTCCAAGTAAGTGAAGCACCCAAGCACCGGTCCACCCACATATCAAATTATCAAAGTAACGACGCGAATCAAATGAGCATGATGAAAACTAGCTTGATAGAAATTCCCATGTGTCCTCAGGAGTGCTTTGCTTTATATAATAGTTTGTCCAGACCTGTCCTTTGCTACAAAAAGGATTGGGCTACCTTTCTGCACCTTTGCTACACTTGTTACTTGTTACTCGTTACGAATTATCTTATCACAAGACTATTTGTTACCGATAATTTCAGTGCTTGGAGAGAATACCTTACTGGAAACCGCTTGTCATTTCCTTTCGCTCCTCGTTGGGTTCGACACTCTTACTTATCGAAAGGACTACAATATATCCCCTATACTTGTGGGTCATCACAAAACAGAGTGTCTATTTGAATGTTTAGAGTTTGGCACATGCAAATTTACTTGGAACGATAGGTAAATACCGCATATAGGTAGGTATGGTGGACTCATATGGAAAAACCTTGGGGTTGAGGAATTGGATACACAAGCAGTATTCCCGCTTAGTACAAGTGAAGGCTAGCAGAAGACTGGGGGGCGACTAACTAGAGAGCGACACAGTCATCAACATGCTTTGAGATTAACCAACATTGAATGTAAGAATGAGTAGGATATAAATCACTATGAACATAAATATCGTAGAGGCTATGTTGATTTTGTTTCAACTACATGCATGAACATGTGCCAAGTCAAGCCACTTGAATCGTTCAGAGGATGATACCATCCCATCATACTACATCACAACCATTTTAATATGCATGTTGGCACCCAAAACAAACCATTATCCACTCTTAGGTAATTAAGCATGGCATGAGTAACTATAATCACTAATTGTCATTGCAAATATGTTTCACCCATAATGAACTAAATTCGGAATGATGAGCTAATCATATTTAAAAAAGCAAGCTAGGTCGAGTTCATACCAGCTTTTCTCCATCTCAATCTTTTCATCAAATATCGCCATTATTGCATTTCACTTGCACGACTAAACAGTGGGGATAATAATAATAGTGCACGTGCATTGGACTAAGCTGGAATTTGCAAACAATAACTCAAAGGAGAAGACAAGGTAACATGTACTCTCTAATAGGTAAACAATAATCCATATGAGAGCCACTCGACATTTTCATTGTGGTCTTCTCCTTACGACCTAAAGAAAGAAAGATCAAAACAAGAACGAGAAAACTATTTACACGGGAAAGCTCCCAACAAACAAAAGAAGAACGGAAAATATTTTTGGCTTTTCTTTTAATGCTACAGCTAAGCAACTAGAAGGTAAAGCTAGAACTATTTTTTTGTATTTTTCTCAAATTTAAATAAACACACAAGAAGAAAGCAAAACAAGAAAATAAACTACCATGGATGGTACAATGAAAGAGTATGAACATCGAATACTAAGATGAGTGTGTGAACATGAATGTAAAGTCGGTGAGAATACGTACTCCCCAAGCTTAGGCTTTTGGCCTAAGTTGGTCTATGGCCATGACTGGAAAGAGCTCTCCCCCGAATACTTAGGAGCATCCTCATAGTTCCATTGGTTGGCGAGCTCCTATGGCTCCCACTGAAAAACTGGCTCCAGGTATGGATCAAGGGCTGGTGCTGGTTCCGGAGCTGGGGGTTGCGTCAGACCCTAATATCTGTAAATGTCTCGGGTCATAATGGTGTACCTGCCTAAGCGAATATAGAACAAAGAAGAAGCAGGCAGAGTAATAATTTCACAAGTACCCTGGCTAAAAACTAAGTTGTAAAGCAACCTCCTATCATCATTTTTCTTAATAACATTATGAGCTACCATACCGTCATAATCTAAAAACTTTGTGGGTAGCAGCCTCTCATCTTTCTCATTAAGCCTAATGGGTATCTCAAAATGTTTGGCCAAACAAGATGCATAGATACCTCTGAATATTGCCCCCTTCAAACGGTTGGTGTTCAACCGTTGGGCCACCATAGCGCCCAAACTAAAAGTTCTATCAACAAATAAAGCATGGCACAAAATGGCGAGGTCAGGGGCACTAATACTTCTACTCTCCCAGTGACCAACTAAACACCTTCCCGCAAATAATGAATAATAGCGTAGCACAGGAAAATGTAAACTAGCCGCTCTTTCCTTTGACACACCTCTCTCTTCCCCCACAGTGACTGTGGCAATAAAATCTTCCATGTCTCGATGATGTGATTCCCTGATGCTGCCCTCATAGGGTATTTTGAAAACTTTGCAAAAATGATAAAGGTTCATTTTCTTAGGCAGATCATATAAGTGAAATTCTACTGTAGGAGGGTCTTCCCTAGAATGAAAGTGAAAATTTTGCACAAAGGTATTCGTGAGCAAATGGTACCGGTCACACTAATCATTGAGGAAGTCGATGATGCTTGCATTCTTGGCCAAATAATAGAAATCTTCATAAATGTCGGCCACCCTCAAGAATGTGTCACACGGCCATTCGCATGGTCGAACTTCTGCGACTTGAGGAAGATTATACTTGGCTTTCTCCTTCATCTCATTTTCGTCTTCCTTAGAACTCCAGCTTGAAGAGCCTCTTAACAATCTCCTCAGCATTTCATTCTCAGAAAAATTCTAAAAATTTTAGTGACTCAAAAATAAAGGTGCACAAAACTCAACAAAACTCATAGCAACTACTCCCTCAAGTACCTAGAGGCTATATTGATACGTCCATTTTGCATCATGCTTTTATATTGACATATTGCATTACGGGCTGTTATTACACGTTTTGATACAATACTTATGCCTGTTCTGTCTTATTTTACAAGGTTTACATGAAGAGGGAGAATGCCGGCAGCTGGAATTCTCGACTGGAAAAGGAGCAAATCTGAGATACCTATTCTGCACAACTCTAAAAGTCCTGAAAATTTACGGAGAATATTTTTGGAATTAATAAAAAATACTGGCGCAAGAATCAACCAGAGGGGGCCACCTACAGGCCCCAAGCCTACTAGGTGTGGCCACCCCCTGGCCGCGCCTAGCAGGCTTGTGGGGCCCCAATGGCTCCTCCGACTCCCATCTTCTCCTATATGAAGCGTTTTGACCTGGAAAAAAAATCAGAAGAGAGCTTTCGGGACGAAGCGCCGCCGTATTGAGGCGGAACTTGGGCAGAACCAATTTGGAGCTCCGGCAAGGCTGTTCTGCTGAGAAAACTTCCCTCCCGGAGGGGTAATTCGAAGCTATCGTCATCACCAACGATCCTCTCATCAATCTCCATCAACATCTTTAGCAGCACCATCTCCTCTCCAAACCCTAGTTCATGTCTCGTATCCGATCTTTGTCTCAACACCTCAGATTGGTACCCGTGGGTTGCTAGTAGTGTTGATTACTCCTTGTAGTTGATGCTAGTTGGCTTACTTGGTGGAAGATCATATGTTCAGATCCTTTATGATAATTAATACTCCTCTGATCTTGAACATGAACATGCTTTGTGAGTAGTTCCGTTTGTTCCTGGGGATGGATAAGTCTTGTTATAAGTAATAATGTGAATTTGGTATTCGTTCGATATTTTGATGAGATGTATGTTGTCTCTCCTCTAGTGGTGTTATGTGAACGTCGACTACATAACACTTCACCATTATTTGGGCCTAGGGGAAGGCATTGGGAAGTAATAAGTAAATTATGGGTTGCTAGTGTGACAGAAGCTTAAACCCTAGTTTATGCGTTGCTTCGTAAGGGGCTGATTCGGATCCACACGTTTCATGCTATGGTTAGGTTTACCTTAATTCTTCTTTCATAGGTGCGGATGCTTGCGATAGGGGTCAATCAAAAGTGGGAGGTTTGTCCAAGTAAGGGCAGCACCCAAGCACCGGTCCACCCACATATCAAATTATCAAAGTAACGAACGTGAAACAAATGAGCATGATGAAAACTAGCTTGCCAGAAATTCCCATGTGTCCTCGGGAGCGTTTTGCTTTATATAAGAGTTTGTCCAGGCCTGTCCTTTGCTACAAAAAGGATTGGGCTACCATGCTGCACCTTTGCTACACTTGTTACTTGCTACTCGTTACGAATTATCTTATCACAAAACTACTCCCTCCGTCCCATAATGTAAGATGTTTTTTGACACTACACTAGTGTTAAAAAACGTCTTACATTATGGGACGGAGGGAGCATGTGTTACCGATAATTTCAGTGGTTGCAGAGAATACCTTACTGGAAACCACTTGTCATTTCCTACTGCTCCTCGTTGGGTTCGACACTCTTACTTATCGAAAGTACTACGATAGATCCCCTATACTTGTGGGTCATCAAGACTCTTTTCTGGCACCGTTTCCGGGGAGTGAAGCGCCTTTGGTAAGTGGAATCTGGTAAGGAAAAAATTATATAGTGTGCTGAAATTTACTATCACTTGTCACTATGGAAAGTAATCCTTTGAGGGGATTGTTCGGAGTATCTTCAGCTCGACCGGAAACACAAAGAGTTGTCCCTCAACCTACTGAACCTACTGAAAATATTTATTATGAAATTCCTTCTGGTATGATAGAGAAACTGCTAGCTAATGCTTATGCAGGAGATGGAACACTACATCCTTATTTGCATCTAATCTATGCGGGTGAAGTTTGTGGATTATTTAAGCTTATAGGTCTACCCGAGGATCACGTCAAGAAGAAGTTATTTCCTTTATCTTTGAAGGAGAAGGAATTGGCATGGTATAGGCTATGTGATGATATTGGATCATGGAGCTACAACCGATTGAAGATGGAATTTCATCAGAAGTTCTATCCTATGCATGTATTTAATCGTGATTGGAATTATATTTATAATTTTTGGCCTCATGAAGGAGAAAGAATCGCTCAAGCTTGGGGGAGGCTTAAGTCAATGTTATATTCATGCCCCAATCATGAGCTCTCGAGAGAAACTATTATTCAGATTTTTTTGCTCGACTTTCTCGTAATGATTAATCCATGCTCGATACTTCTTGTGCTGGTTCCTATATGAAGAAATATATTGATTTCAAATGGGATTTATTGGAAAGAATTAAACACAACTCTAAAGATTGGGAATTCGATGAAGGTAAGGAGTCAGGTATGAACCTTAAGTTTGATGGTGTTAAATATTTCATAAACACCAATGCTTTTCGTGAATTTAGCACCAAATATGGACTTGACTCTTAGATGGTAGCTTCTTTTTGTGAATCTTTTGTTGCTCATGTTGATCTCCCCAAGGAGAAGTGGTTTAAATATCGTCCTCCCATTGAAGTGAAAGTAGTTGAACCTATTAAAGTTTAAGAGAAAACTATTACTTATCATGTTGATCCTGTTATTCCCACTGCTTATATTGAGAAACCACCTTTCCCTGTTAGAATAAAGGATCATGCTAAAGCTTCTACTGTGGTTCGTAAGAATTGTGCTAGAACACCTACACCCCCTGAGCAAATTGAAGTTGAGCCTAGTATTGCTATGGTTAAGGATCTCTTGGTTGATAATATTGATGGGCATGTTATTCAATTTTGTGATGAAGCAGCTAGAATTGCTAAACCTGATGCTAAACATAAACATAGACCCATTATTGGCACGCCTGTTGTTTCTGTTAAAATAGGAGATCATTGTTATCATGGCTTATGTGATATGGGTGCAAGTGTGAGTGCAATTCCCTTTTCCTTACATAAAGAGATTATGAATGACATTGCACCAGCTGAGTTAGAGGAAATTGATGTTACAATTAAGCTCGCCAATATAAACACTATATCACCAGTGGGGATTATTAGAGATATTGAAGTCTTGTGTGGGAAAATAAAATATCCTACTGATTTTCTTGTTCTTGGTTCGGTTCCCCACAAGATGATTTTTGTCCCATTATATTTGGTAGACCCTTCTTGAATACCGTTAATGCCAGGATAGATTGTTAGAAGGAAACGATTACCGTAAGTTTTGGGGAAACGTCTCATGAGTTTAATTTCTCTAAATTTTGTAGGCAACCCCATGATAAATAATTGCCTACTGAGGATGAAATTATTGCTGTTGCCTCTATTGCAGTGCCTCCTACTGATCCTTTAGAGCAATATTTGCTAGACCATGAAAATGATATGCATATGAATGAAAGGAATTAAATAGATAGGATTTTCTTTGATCAACATCCTATCCTGAAACACAACTTGCCTATTGAAATACTTGGGGATCCTCCTCCACCCAAGGGCGATCCCGTGTTCGAGCTTAAACAATTACCAGATACTTTGATATATGATTCTCTTGATGAAAAGAAGATATATCATGTTATTATTAGTGCCAACCTTTCAGAGCATGAAGAACAGAGATTATTGAAAACTCTGAAGAAGCACCATGCTGCTATTGGATATACTCTTGATGATCTTAAGGGCATTAGTCCCACTCTATGTTAGCACAAAATTAAAACAGAGCCTGATGCTAAATCAGTTGTTGATCACCAACAACGGTTGAATCCTAAAATGAAGGAAGTGGTAAGAAATGAAATATTAAAGCTTCTGGAGGCAGGTATCATTTACCCTATTGCTAATAGTAGATGGGTTAGCCCCGTTCATTGTGTCCCTAATAAAGGAGGTATTACCGTAGTTCCTAATGATAAAACGGAATTGATCCCGCGGAAAATTGTTACAGGTTATACAATGGTAATTGACTTAAGGAAATTGAATAAAGCTACTAGAAAAGATCATTACCCTCTAACTTTCATTGATGAAATGCTAGAAAGATTATCCAAACACACACATTTCTACTTTCTAGATGGTTATTCCGGTTTCTCTCAAATACTTGTGTCAAATGAGGACCAAGAGAAAACCACCTATACCTGCCCTTTTGGTACCTTTACTTATAGACGTATGCCTTTTGGTTTATGCAATACACCTGCTACCTTTCAAAGATGCCTGCCTGCTATATTCTCTGATTTTTGTGAAAGGATTGTTGAGGTTTTCATGGATGATTTTTCCGTTTACGGAACTTCTTTTGTTGATTGTTTGAGCAACCTTGATCGAGTTTTGCAGAGATCTGAAGAAACTAATCTTGTCTTGAATTGGGAAAAGTGCCACTTTATGGTGAATGAAGGCATTGTCTTGGGACATAAAATTTCCGAAAGAGGTATTGAAGTTGATAAGGCTAAAGTTGATGCTATTGAAAAGATGGCGTGTCCTACGGATATTAGAGGTATAAGAAGTTTCCTTAGTCATGATGGTTTCTATAGGAGATTTATTAAAGATTTCTCTAAGATTTCTAGGCAACTCACTAATATTTTGCAAAAAGATGTCCTATTCATTTTTGATGATGATTGTGTAGAAGATTTTGAAATTCTCAAGAATGCTTTGATTTCTGCACCTGTTGTTCAACCACCTGATTGGAACCTACCTTTTGAAATTATGTGTGATGCTAGTGATTATGCCATTGGTGCTGTTCAAGGACAAAGAGTTGATAAGAAATTAAATGTTATTCATTATGCTAGCAAAACTCTAGACAATGCTCAAAGAAACTATGCTACAACTAAAAAGGAATTTTTAGCAGTTGAGTTCGCTTGTGATAAGTTTAGACCCTATATTGTTGATTCTAAAGTAACTGTTCAGACTGATCATGCTGCTATTAAGTATCTAATGGAAAATAAAGATACTAAACCTAGACTGATCAGGTGTGTTCTTCTACTACAAAATTTGATTTGCATGTTGTTGATAGAAAGGGTGCTGATAATATTGGTATTATGCCCTAGAGGCAATAAATAAAGTGTTTATTATTATATTTCCTCGTTCATGATAATTGTTTATTATCCATGCTATAATTGTATTGATTGGAAACACATTACATGTGTGGATAGATAGACAACACTTTGTCCCTAGTGTGCCTCTAGTAGACTAGCTTGTTGATCAAATATGGTCAAGGTTTCCTAGCCATTTACATAAGATGTCATTTGATAACGGGATCACATCATTAGGAGAATGATGGGATGGACAAGACCCAAACTATAAACGTAGCATATGATCGTGTCAGTTCATTACTACCGTTTTCTGCATGCCAAGTATATGTTCCTACGACCATGATATCGTGCAACTCACGGACACCAAAGGAGTGCCTTGTGTGTATAAAATGTCACAACGTAACTGGGTGACTATAAAGGTGCTCTATAGGTATCTCCGAGGGTGTCTGTTGGGTTGGCATGGATCAACACTGGGATTTGTTACTCCATGTGACGGAGAGGTATCTTAGGGCCCACTCGGTAATACAACATCACAACAATCCTTGCAAGCAATGTGACTAAGTGTTAGTCATGGGATCTTGTATTATGGAACGAGTAAAGAGACTTGCCGGTAACGAGGTTGAACTAGGTATGGAGATACCGACGTCGAATCTCGGGCAAGTAACATACCGAAGAACAAAGGGAATGTCATACGGGATTAACTGAATCCTTGACATAGAAGTTCGAACGATAAAGATCTTCGTAGAATATGTAGGAAACAATATGGGCATCCAGGTCCCGCTATTGGTTACCCGCAGGGTCTGCACACTTAAGGTTTGGTGACATTTCGGTAGTATAGAGTTATGCATGGTGGTGACCAAAGGTTGTTCAGAGTCCCGAATGAGATCCCGGACATCACGAGGAGCTCCGGAATGGTCTGGAGGTAAATATTGATATATAGGAAGTCCTGTTTTGGTCACTGAAAAAGTTCCGGGCTCATCTGTAGTGTACCGGGAGTGCTTGGAGGGTACCGGGTGACCATCGGAAGGTGTATTTCGACCCAAGAGGCTACATGGGCTGTGGGAGGATAAATACCAGCCCTTAGTGGTCTGTCCAAAGTCCCACACAAGTCCCATGCGGCTGGGAAGAAATTCCAAAGTGGAAAAGGTGGAAAAAAGGCAAAAAGGTGGAAATAAGGAAGGAGTCCTAATCCCACTAGGAGTGGAGGAGGAGGACTCCTCCTCTCCACTTCGGCCGAACCAAAGAGGGTTTGGCCCTTGCGCCAAGCCTCCTCCTCCTCTTCTCCTATATATACTATAGGTTTTAGGTTTTGCACATAGATTTTCAACCACGTGCAACCCTAGCCTCTAGTCCGTAGTTTCTCCTCTAGATCGGTTTCAGCTGTGCTTAGGCGAAGCCCTACTAAGATTACTCCACCACCATCGCCACAGCACTGTCACGCTGCTGGAGAACTCGTCTACCTCTCTGCTCCCTCTTGCTGGATCAAGAAGGCGGAGATCGTCATCAAGCTGTACATGTGCTGAACGCGGAGGTGCCGTCCGTTTGGTGCTAGATTGGGATGGATCGTGATTGGATCGCGGGATGCTCGGCGATTTGGATCGCGAAGACATTCAACTACATCAACTGCGTTTCTTCCCACTTCCCGCTTAGCGATCTACAAGGGTACGTAGATCCACTCTCCCTCTCGTAGATGCTCATCACCATGGATAGATCTTGCGTGTGTGTAGGATTTTTTTGTTTCCCATGCAACGGTCCCCAACAGATAACCCCGTAGGAGATAACTTGTCTAGGTTAAAGAATGTTCTTGATGACCCACTACCTATTTATGATAGCTTTCCTCATGAACAATTATCTATCATAAATTCTTCTCATAATGCTCCTTGGTATGCTCATTATGCTAATTACATTGTCGCTAAATTTATACCGCCTAGTTTCACATACCAAAAAATGAAAAAGTTTTTCTATGATTTAAGACATTACTTCTAGGATGACCCACACCTTTATAAATAAGAAGTAGATGGTTTTATTAGACGTTGTGTACCTAAGCATGAACAGGAACAGATCCTACGGAAGTGTCATTCCGAGGCCTACGGAGGACACCATGCTGGAGATAGGACTGCACATAAGGTATTACAATCTGGTTTTTATTGGCCTACTCTCTTCAAGGATGCTAGTAAGTTTGTCTTGTCATGTGATGAATGTCAAGGAATTGGCAATATTAGTAGACGCCCGGAAATGCCTATGAAATACTCTCTCATTATTGAACCATTTGATGTTTGGGGTTTTGATTATATGGGACCTTTTCCAACGTCCAACGGGTATACTCATATATTAGTTGCTGTTGATTATGCTACTAAGTGGGTAGAAGCTATTCCAACTAGTAGTGCTGATCACAACACCTCTATTAAGATGCTTAAAGACGTTATTTTCCCTAGATTTGGAGTCCCTAGATATTTAATGACTGATGGTGGTTCACATTTTATACATGGTGCTTTCCGTAAATTGCTTGCTAAGTATGATGTTAATCATAGAATTGCATCCCCTTATCATCCTCAGTCGAGTGGTCAAGTAGAATTAAGCAATAGAGAAATTAAATTGATCTTGCAAAAGACGGTTAATAGATCTAGGAAGAATTGCTCTAAGAAACTTGACGATGCATTATGGTCTTATAGAACTGCTTACAAGAATCTAATGGGCATGTCTCCGTATAAGATGGTTTATGGTAAAGCATGTCACTTACCTGTATAGCTAGAGCATTAAACTTATTAGGCAATCAAATAGCTCAACTATGATTTCAAACTTGCTGGTGAGAAGAGGTTATTTGACATTGGCTGACTTGATGAATGGAGAACCCAAGCCTATGAGAATGCCAAGTTGTTTAAAGAGAAAGTTAAGAGATGGCATGATAAAAGGATACAAAAGCGCGAATTCAATGTAGGTGATCATGTCTTGCTATACAATTCTCGTTTAAGATTTTTTGTAGGCAAACTTCTCTCCAAATGGGAAGGGCCTTATATCATTGAGGAAGTATATTTTTTCGGTGCCATCAAGATCAACAACGCTGAAGGCACAAATCCGAAGGTGGTAAACGGGCAAACAATCAAACATTATATTTCTGGTACTCCCATTAATGTTGAGACCAATGTTATCAATACCATAACTCCCAAAGAGCATATTAGGGAGACTTACCGGAACATTTCAGACTTTGAAAAGGAATAGGTACATGGTATGGTAAGTAAACCGACTCTAAAAGTTTCCCAGTAGCAATTCTACTCAGTTTTGGAATATAAAAAAACAGGAAAAGAAAAAGCAGCCCGAAGGACGCATGGGGAGGTGACAAGCCTGCTAGGCGCGGCCACCCCCTGGTTTGCACTTTTGCATCACGACAATACCTCCTGTTTTCGTTTTGAGTTGTTTCTGCAGCAGATTTAGAGCAAGAAGTCGTCGCAAGAGTCGACCGAGGAGAGTCGTGTTTCTTACCCGACACAGGAGCCCGAGGTATACATTGAAGCTAACCACTTTGGGCGAACCACGGAGGAGGATATGAAGGCTAACTTAAAAAGGGTGGATGCCATGGAGCAAGACCAAGAAGTTAACTCTCATCCACAACCTGGGGATGTTGGAGGAACTTCTGAGTGCAGCAATCCTGAATTCGGTCATTCCTCCCAATGCTAAATTTCTTACTTATGAAAACTTGAAAAAGGTGTTTTCTTTTCACCCACAGCAATGAGGCATCCCTGGGTGAAGGGATCTCTAACCGTCAATGGAAAACTGCACAAGGAAGTAATGGATCTCATGTAGCAAAATAATATGCTTGAAGAGGAGAATCGCATTCTGAAGGGTATCATCGCCAAGAACATCGCACCATCACCTCCGAAGAAGGACACCTGACCACATGGGTATGGGCACTCCCCTTGGCTTGTGCAAACTTGGGGGAGGTGCCCCGGTATCGTATCACACCACACCTTTTTCCTTTTTCGTTTTTATCTTTCCTAGTTCGATCCTTTTAGATTTTGTTTTGATCTAGTAAAATAAAGTTTTAGTACGATCTAACTTTTACTTTTTGCTTTTGCTCCCCTTATGTAAGCAAGTCCGAGATATATATAAAAAAGTAGTTTTGATGAGAGGGCTTTGCTAGATTACTATGCTCTTGAAAGTAATCAATATGGAACAATAGAACAAAAGCATAGAGAATACATAGTGATCTTATGGGAAGTGATGACTTCACATATAAAAAGTATGGTGATTGAAAATTGCTGGGAGTTAACGAACATACTAATTGGTCAGTGGTGCAATTGAAAGGAAGTGATAAAGAAAGAGAGATTCACATATAAATATATCATCTTGGAAATCTTTTATGATTGTGACCACTCATTAAAATATTACATGCCAAGAAGTTGATGTTGGACAAGGAAGACAACATAATAGGTTATGCTTGCTTGCCTCCGGATAGAAGTTATATGGTTTTAGATCCTCCAACATGTCGTGCTTGCTTCCACCTCGTATTAGCCAAAACTTCCGCACCAAGTAGAGATACTACTTGTGCATCCAAACACCTCAACCCAGTTTTGCCATGAGAGCCCACCATACCTACCTATGGATTGAATAAGATCCTTCAAGTAAGTTTTCATCGGTGCTAAAGGCAATAAAAATTGCTCCTAAATATGTGTGATCTTTTATTGTAAGGGAAATAAGCGTTGTACGAACTTGTGATAGTAAACAAATAAAAGCGAGAGACTGCATAATAAAGGTTGCTATCACAAAGGGCAACACAACGTGGCGTTCCTATGCACTAAGAGTTTGTGCATCCAAATATATAAAGCGCATGACAACCTCTGCTTCCCTCTGTGAAGGGCCTATCTATTACTTTTTATTTTTAGTACTTACCTTTATGCAAGAGTCATGGTGGTCATGAGTTATTATTATTGGCAAGCATTATGTGTTGAGGAATGATCTAGAGTCATATATCCACTCGGATGTGGGTGATCATGAGTTATTATTGTTGACATCAGCCTTGAGGTGAATAGTTGGGAGGCAAAACTATAAGCCCCTGTCTTTCTCTGTGTCCGATTGAAGCTTTGATCTCATGGGTACCACGTGAGTGTTAGGAATTGTGAAAGACTAAAAGATGATTGAGTATGTGGATTTCCTTTACAAGCTCTTATATTGACTCTTTCCGATGTTATGATAAATTGTCAATTGCTTTAATGACCGAGATCATAGTTTGTTGGTTGTCAATAGAGTTCTTGGTTCATACTTTATCTTGTGAATGAATTGTTACTCTAGCATAAAGAATCTCATACAATGAGTATTGCTATTATAAAGTTGATCATGATGCCCTCAAGTCCGTATTTTATTTTATCGACACCTCTATCTCTAAACATGTGGACATATTCATCGATCTCGGCTTTTGCTTGAGGTCAAGCGAGGTCTAAGCTTGTGGGAGTCGATACGTCCATTTTGCATCATGCTTTTATATTGATATTTATTGCATTATGGGTTGTTATTAGATGTTTTGGTACAATACTTATGCCTTTTCTCTATTATTTTACAAGGTTTACTTGAAGATGGAGAATGCCGGCAGCAGGAATTCTGGACTAAAAAGGAGAAAATATGAGATACCTATTCTTCACAACTCCAAAAGTCCTAAAAATTTACGAAGGATATTTTTGGAATTAATAAAAATACCGGCGCAAGAATCAACCAGAGGGGGGCCACCTGCAGGCCACAAGCCTGCTAGGCGCGGCCACCCCCTGGCCGCGCCTAGCAGGCTTGTGGGCCCCTATGGCTCCTCCGACGCCCATCTTCTCCTATATGAAGTGTTTTGACCTGGAAAAAATCAGAAGAGAGATTTTGGGATGAAGCGCCACCGTCTCGAGGCGGAACTTGGGCAGAACCAATCTAGAGTTCCGGCAGGGCTATTCTACCGGGGAAACTTCCCTCCGAGAGGGGGAAATCGAAGCCATCGTCATCACCAACGATCCTCTCATCGGGAGGGGGTCAATCTCCATCAACATCTTCACCAGCACCATCTCCTCTCTAAACCCTGGTTCATCTCTCTTATTTGATCTTTGTCTCAACACCTCAGATTGGTACCTATGGGTTGCTAGTAGTGTTGATTACTCCTTGTAGTTGATGCTAGTTGGTTTACTTGGTGGAAGATCATATATTCAGATCCTTTATGATAATTAATACTCCTGTGATCATGAACATGAATATGCTTTGTGAGTAGTTATGTTTGTTCGTGAGGACATGGGATAAGTCTTCTTATAAGTAATCATGTGAATTTGGTATTCGTTCGATATTTTGATGAGATGTATGTTGTCACTCCTCTAGTGGTGTTATGTGAACGTCGACTACATAACACTTCACCATTATTTTGGCCTAGGGGAAGGCATTGGGAAGTAATAAGTAGATGATGTATTGCTAGAGTGACAGAAGCTTAAACCCTAGTTTATGCGTTGCTTCGTAAGGGGCTGATTTGGAACCACATGTTTCATGCTATGGTTAGGTTTACCTTAATTCTTCTTTCCTAGTTGCAGATGCTTGTGATAGGGTTTAATCATAAGTGGGAGGTTTGTCCAAGTAAGGGCAGCACCCAAGCACCAGTCCACCCACATATCAAATTATCAAAGTAATGAATGCAAATCAAATGAGCATGATGAAAACTAGCTTGACAGAAATTCCGATTTGTCCTCGGGAGCACTTTGCTTTATATAAGAGTTTGTACAGGCCCGTCGTTTGCTACAAAAAGGATTGGGCTACCTTGCTGCAGTATTGCTACACTTGTTACTTGTTACTTGTTACAAATTATCTTATCACAAAACTATCTGTTACCGATAATTTCAGTGCTTGCAGAGAATACCTTACTGGAAACTGCTTGTCATTTCCTTATGCTCCTCGTTGGGTTCGACACTCTTACTTATCGAAAGGACTATGATAGATCCCCTATACTTGTGGGTCATCATATATCATGCATCAAAACTACTTGGGACCATATAAATTTAACATGCAAACTCAAGAACAAGGTCTCCTCGGCAGCAAAAATTTGCAATATATAAAGCACTAGAACAAAAACTAATTGGACCATTGGGAAGTCACATACCGAGGAACAATCTCCCAAAACAGTTTGCGAATGAAGCTTTGCACAAGGAGATCGAAAATGGCAGCAAAATGAGCTAGAACACTGGTTTGAGCAATGGCGGAATTTTTTCTATAGGAAGATGAAGTGAATGGGTGCTTGAATAAGTGAAGGGGGGCCACGTGGGACCCACAAACCTGCTAGGAGCGGCCAGGGGGTGGTCGTGCCTTGTGGGCTTGTGGCCCACTGGTGCAGCCCCCTGGAGTGTGCTCAGTGCCAAATATTTTTAAATATTCCAGAAAAAATCATACTCCATTTTCAAGGCATTTGAAGAACTTTCATTTTTAGGTCACTTTTTTATTGCACGGGAAACTCGGAAAACAGGAAAATAATAGCATTCTTCCTTAATTTCATCTAGCTAACAGAAAGTAAAAGTTGGGTACAGGGAGTTGTGATTTCTAAATTGATCCATCTCATGCTCATCAAAAGGAATCCATCAATAAGGTTGATCAAGTCTTATTAACAAACTTCTTTCGAATAACATGAAACCGTAGAATTTTTGAATAACACTAAGTTACCTATATGGGGATATGCTTGTCCCCAATAATAAGTATATCATATTTCTTCTTGACAGTAGGAAGAGGGAATTTAAAGTCTCCAATAATAATCTTTGGAATTTTTTAATTGGATTTGATACTATGAAGTTGAGGTTGTTTCTTCAGAAAGTGTACATTATGCTCATTACCATTAATATGAAAAGTGACATTTCCCTTGTTGCAATCAATAACAGCCCCCGCAGTATTCAAAAACGGTCTACCAAGGATGATCGACATACTGTCGTCCTTGGGAATGTCGAGAATAACAAAGTACGTTAAGTTAGTAGCATTTGCAAGTACGACAGGTACATCCTCACAAGTATTGATAGGTAGAGCAGTTGATTTATCAGCCCTTTGCAAAGAGATTTCAGTAGGTGTCAACTTATTCAAATCAAGTCTATGATATAAATAGAAAGGCATAACACTAACACCAGCTCCCAAATCACATAAGGCAGTTTTAACATAATTCCTTTTAATAGAGCATGGTATAGTTGGTATTCCGGGATCTCCTAATTTCTTTGGTACTCCACCCTTAAAAGTATAATGAGCAAGCATGGTGGAAATCTCAACTTCCAGTATCTTTCTTTTATTAGTCACAATATCTTTCATATACTTAGCATAAGGAGACATTTTCAAATTTCAGTCATGCGCATACGCAAAAAGACAGGTCTAAGCATCTCAACAAAGTGCTCAAAATCCTCTTCATCCTTTTTCTTGGATGGTTTAGGAGGAAAGGGCATGGGTTTCTGAACCCATGGTTCTCTTTGTTTACCATGCTTCCTAGCAATAAAATCTCTTTTGGCATATCTCTTATTCTTAGGTTGTGGGTTATCAAGATCAATAACAGGTTCAATCTCCACATCATTACCATTACTAGGGTGAGCATCAACATGAACATCATCATTAATATTATCACTCGGCTCATGTTCATCACCAGATTGTGTCTAAGCATCAGAAACAGAAATATCATTTGGGTTTTCAGGTGTATCTGTAACAGGTTCACTAGCAGCATACAAGGTTCTATCATCATCCTTATTCCTCCTATTATTGGAACCACTATGTGCATCAATATTACCCCTTTGAGAATCTTGTTCAATTCTCTTAGGATGGCCCTCAGGATACAAAGGTTCCCGAGTCATTCATCCACCTCTAGTCACAACTTTAACAGAATGATCATTGTTCTTACTATTCATCTCATTAAGCAAATCATTCTAAGCTTTAAGTACTTGTTCTACTTGAGTAGTACCATGGAAGCATGTTTACTAATAAGTTTAAGATCATTGATAGTTCTACTCATATAATCACCTAAGCGATCAAGCATGAAAGCCTTATGTTTGAATTGTCTACTAACATAAGCATTAAAAATTTCTTGCTTAACAACAAAATTATCAAACTCGTCCAAGCATTGGCTAGCAGACTTATTATAAGGAATATCGCTTTCATCTAATCTACGAAGAGAATTTACCTCTACTATGTGTGTCGGGTTATCAATACCTTGTATTTCTTCAATAGGTGGTAGATACTTAACATCTTCAGCTTTAATACCTTTTTCTTTCATAGATTTCTTTGCCTCTTGCATATCTTCATGACTGAGAAATAGAATACCTCTTTTCTTAGGAGTTGGCTTCGGAGGTAGTTCGGGAATAGTCCAATCATTATCATTGCTCAATATATTATTCAATAATATTTCAGCTTGTTCAACAGTTCGTTCCCTGAAAACACAACCAGCACAGCTATCTAGGTGGTCCCTAGAAGCATCGGTTAGTCCATTATAAAAGATATCAAGTATTTCATTTTTCTTGAGAGGATGATCAGGCAAAGCATTAAGTAATTGGAGAAGCCTCCCCCAAGCTTGTGGGATACTCTCTTCTTCAAATTGCACAAATTTAAATATTTCATGCAAGGCAACCTGTTTCTTATGGGCAGGAAAATATTTTTCAGAGAAGCGATATATCATATCCTGGGGACTACGCACACAACCAGGAGCAAGAGCATTAAACCATATCTTAGCATCACCCTTTAATGAGAAAGGAAACAACTTAAGTATATAGTAATAATGAATTTTTTCCTCATGAGTAAATAGGGTGGTTATACATTCAATTTAGTAAGATGTGCCACAACAGTTTCAGATTCATAACCATGGAAAGGATCAGATTCAACCAAAGTAATTAACTCATGATCAACAGAGAATTCATAATCCTTATTAGTAACAAAGATAGGTGAGTTACCAGACTTAGGATCATATTTCATTCTAGCATTCAAAGATTTTTCTTTCCACTTGCATAGTAATTTCTTAAGATCATCTCTATCATTACAAGCAAGAAAGTCCCTAGCTACCTCTCCTTCCATAACATAACCCTCAGGAATATCAGGCAATTCATATCTAGGAGATCTAGGTCTAGCAAGTGTCTCAAAGTGTCCAGTTTCAATATTTTCATCAATTTCAGAAGTATCATAATTTTCAGCATTGACTCTAGCAATTTGTTCATCAAGAAATTCACCTAGTTGCACAGTATTATCAAGCAAAGTATCATCATAAGCATCATGCATAGAAGAAATGGCATAATCAATTACTTGCGACATATCAGAATTACTACCAGGTGGTGGTGTCACAAACTTACTCATAACAGAAGGTGAATCAAGTGCAGAGCTAGATGAAAGTTCCTTACCTCCCCTCCTAGTAGAGGGATAGATCTTGGTTTTTGGATCTTTCAGATTGTTCATAGTGATCAACAAATATAAATCACCAGAACATTTCAGACTCCAAAAAGGAATAGGTATGTGGTACAGTAAGCAAAAAAGACTCCAAAACTTCTACAATGGAAAATTTTATCTGTTTTGGAATATTTCAAAAGCTAGGAACATTTAAAGTATTCCGAATAGTGCACGAGGAGGCGACAAGCCTGCTCGGCGTGGCCACCCCTTGGCCGCGCCCCTGGGGCTTGTGGCCACCTCGTGCACCACCCGGACTCCCTTTTCTTGTGGCATACTCCTTCGGGTCGTTAAAAATTCATTATATAATCTCCCGAAGGTTTTGACTCTTGTATCACGACAATACCTCCCGTTTCCTTTTTGAGTTATTTCTGTAGCAGATTTAGAGCAATATGTCGTCCCAAGACTCTGATGGGGAGAGCTTCATATCGCATTATCTTGCCAGTCCCAAGCTCTATGGGGACTAGGACCCTTATGGATTGTTCTCAAAGGAGGAACAAGAAGGCAAGTATGAGGAAGAAAGCTTGGATGAAGAAGAGGCCTCCCTACTTCAGCTAGGAGATATGCACGTGGAGTTCAAGAAATCAAGCCTCCCAAACACAAGGTGAAAACCCAAGGTTCTATTTATCCCTTCTTGTTGTTGGTGAACGTTGCATGGGAAACAAAAAATTTCCTACGCACACGCAAGATCTATCCATGGTGATGAGCATCTATGACAGGGAGAGTGGATCTACATACCCTTGTAGATCGCTAAGCGGGAAGCGTTAAGAAACGCGGTTGGTGTAGTCGAACGTCTTCGCGATCCAAATCGCCAACCATCCCGCGATCTCATCATGATCCGTCCCGCGATCCAATCATGATCCTTCCAACGATCTCATCACGATCCGTCCCGCGATCTCATCACGATCCGTCCCGCGATCCAATCACGAATCGTGTCGCGATCTTGATCACCGTTCTTCCGATCTAGCGCCGAACGGACGACACCTCCGCGTTCAGCACACGTACGGCTTGATGACAATCTCCACCTTCTTGATCCAGCAAGAGGGAGCAGAGAGGTAGATGAGTTCTCCAGCAGTGTAACGGCACCGCGGCGATGGTGGTGGAGCAATTCCGACAGGGCTTCACCTAAGCACCGCAGAAAACCGATCTAGAGGAGAAACTATACACTAGAGGAACGGGTAGCACATGGCTGAAAATCAAGTGCCAAAAACCCTAAAACCTCTAGTATATATAAGAGGAAGAGAGGAGGAGTCTTATCCCTCAAGGGGCCAGCCCTAGGCTTCGGCCGAACCAAGGAGGAGAGGAGGAATCCTCCTCCAATCCTAGTAGGACTAGGACTCCTCCTTATTTTGGTCTTTTTGCCTTTTTCCACCTTTTTCGCTTTGGGCTTTTCTTCCCAGCCGCATCGGCCTTGTGTGGGACTTACACCATCCCACTAGGTCTGGTATTCACTCTCCCATAGCCCATGTAGCCTCTTGGATCGAAATACCCCTCCCGATGGTCTCCCGGTACACTACCGACACTCCAGGTACACTACCGATGAGCCTGAAACTTTTCCGGCGACAAAAATAGGACTTCCTATATATCAATCTTTACCTCAGGACCATTCCGGATCTCCTCGTGATGTACGGGATCTCACTCGGGACTCCGAACAACCTTAGGTCACCACCATACATAAATCTATACTACCAAAACGTCACCGAACCTTAAGTGTGCAGACCCTGCGGGTTCAAGAACTATGTAGACATGACCGAGACACCTCTACGGTCAATAACCAATAGCGGGACCCGGATGCCCATATTGGTTCCTACATATTCTACGAAGATCTTTATCAGTCGAACCTCTATGTCAAGGATTCAGTTAATCCCGTATGATGTTCCCTTTGTTCTTTGGTATGTTACTTGCCCGAGATTCGATCGTTGGTATCTCCAGACCTCGTTCAACCTTGTTACCGGCAAGTCTATTTACTCGTTCCATAATACAAGACCCCGTGGCTAACACTTAGTCACATTATTTGCATGGATTATTGTGATGTTGTATTACCGAGGTGGGCCCTGAGATACCTCTCCGTCACACGGAGTGACAAATCCCAGTCTTGATCGATGCCAACCCAAAAGACACTGTCGGAGATACCTATGGAGCACCTTTATAGTCACCCAATTACGTTGCGACGTTTGATACACACAAGGTACTCCTCTGGTATCAATGAGTTACATGATCTCATGGTCATAGGAACAGATACTTGAAATGCAGAAAACTATAGCAATAAACTGACACGATCATATGCTACGTTTATAGATTGGGTCTTGTCCATCACATCATTCTCCTAATGACATGATCCCGTTATCAAATGACATCTCATGTCCATGGCTAGGAAACCTTAACCATCTTTGATCAACGAGCCAGTCTACTAGAGGCATACTAGGGACATGTTGTTGTCTATGTATCCACACATGTATCCAAGTTTCCGATCAATACAATTCTAGCATGGATAATAAACGATTATCCTGAACATGGAAATATGATAATAACTAATTTATTATTGCCTCTAGGGCATATTTCCAATAGTCTCCCACTTGCACTAGAGTCAATAATCTAGTCCACATCACCATGTGATTCGTATTGTTATGAATCCAACACCCAATGAGTTCTGGGGCTCAATCATGCTTTGCATGTGAGAGAGGTCTTATAGTCAACGGGTCTGTGACATTCAAATTCGTGTGTACTTTGCAAATCTCTATGTCAAACTGTAAACACTGGTACTACACTCCATTTGGTACTATTCCAAATGGCTCCTCCACTATACGTATCCAGATTGCTACTCCGAGTCATCCGGATTGGTGTTAAAGCTTGCATCAACGTAACTCTTTATGACGAACTCTTTATAACCTCCATAAATGAGAAACATCTCCTTAGTACTCTAGTTACTAAGGATAATTTTGACCGCTGTCCAGTGATCCACTCCTAGATCATTCTTGTACCCCTTGACAGACTCATGGCAAGGCACACATCAAGTGAGGTACACATGATGGCATAATATAGAGCCTATGGCTAAGGCATAGGGGATGACATTCATCCTTTCTCTTTCTTCTGCCGTGGTCGAGCTTTGAGTCTTACTCAACTTCACACCTTACAAATCAGGCAAGAACTCTTTCTCTGACTGATCCATTTTGAACTCTTTCAAAAACTTGTCAAGGTATGTACTCATTGAAAGTCTCATCAAGTATCTTGATCTATCTCTATAGATCTTGATGCTCAACAATTAGGTAGCTTTATCCAGGTCTTCCTTTGAAAAACTCTTTTCAAACAAACGTTTATGCTTTCCAGAAATTCTACATCATTTCTAATCAACAATATGTCAACCACATATGCTTACTAGAAACTCTATAGTGCTCCCACTCACTTTATTGTAAATACAAGTTTCTCATAAACTTTGTATAGACTCAAAAACTTTGATCACCTCATAAAAGTGTATATTCCAACTCCGAGATGCTTGCTTCAGTTCATAGAAGGATCATTGAAGCTTGCACACCTTTTAGCATCCTTAGGACAGTCAAAACCTTCTGGTTGTATCTCATACAACCTTTCCTCAAGGAAGGAAACGATGTTTTGACATCCATCTGCCAGATTTCATAATTGAAAAATGCACTGCTAACGTAATTCCAATAGATTTTAGCATCGCTACGAGTGAGAAAGTCTCATCGCAGTCAACTCCTTGAACTTGTCGAAAACTTCTTTGCGACAAGTCGAGCTCTATAAATGCTGATATTTACCATTAGCGTCTGTCATCATCTGAAAGGTCCATTTGTACTCGACCACCTACCGTCCAACGAGCAAGTCTACCAAAGTCTATACTTGGTTTTCATACATGGATCCTTTCTCGGATTTCATGGCCTCTAACCATTTGTCGGAATCCAGGCCCATCATCGCTTCTCCATAGCTCGTAGGTTCATCGTTGTCCAACAACATGACCTCTAAGACAGGGTTGTCGTACCACTCAGGAGCAGTACATGTCCATGTCGACCTACGAGGTTCGATAGTAACATGATCCGAAGTTTCATGATCATTATCATTAACTTCTTTTTCATCTAACGTAGGCTTCACAGAAACATCTTCCTATGCTGCACTACTCTCTCATCGAAACAAAGGTTCAATAACCTCATTAAGTTCTATCTTCCTCCGACTCAATTCTTCCGAGAGAAACTTTTTCTCAAGAAAGGACCCAGTTTTAGCAACAAACATTTTATGCTTGGATCTGAGATAGAAGTTTCACCCAACTGTTCTTAGGGTATTCTATGAAGATGCATTTGTCCGCTTTGGGTTCGAGCTCATTAGGTGAAAACATTTTCCATACAAGCGTCGCAGCCCCAAACATTAAGAAATGCTTAGGTTTCTATCAAACCATAATTCACACGGTGTCATCTCAATGGATTTAGATGGTGCCCTATTTAAAGTGAATGTAGTTGTCTCTAATGCATAACCCCAAAACGATAGTGGCAAAACGATAAGAGACATCATAGTACGCACCATATCCAATAGAGTACGACTATGACGTTTGGACACACCATCACACTAGGGTGTTCCAGGTGGCGTGAGTTGTGAAACAACTTTTCACATTGTCTTAAGTTGTATGCCAAACTCGTAACTCAGATATTCACCTCCATGATCATATCACAGACATTTTTATCTTCTTGTTACGATGATCTTAAACTTCACTCTGAATTTGCTTGAACTCTTCAAACGATTCCGACTTGTGTTTCATTAAGTAAATATACACTATATCTACTCAAATCATTAGTGAAGGTTAAGAAAATAACGATATCCACCGCATGCTACAAGACTCGTTGGATTGCATACATCAACATGTATCATTTCCAATAAATCATTTTCCTGCTCCATCAAACCGAAAACGGGGTCCTTAGTCATCTTGCCCAAGAGGCATGGTTCGCATGTCTCAACTGATTCGAAATTGAATCAGTCCAAAGATCCGTCAGCATGGAGTTTCTTCATGCGATTTATACCAATATGACATTTAGCGGCAGTGTCACAAGTATGTGGTACTATCATTATTAACTTTGTATCTTTTGGCATCAATGTTATGAACATGTTTATTACTACGATCAAGATTCAACAAACCATTTTCACTGGGTGCATGACCATTGAAGGTATTATTCACGTAAACAGAAGAACCATTATTCTCTAACTTAAATGAATAATCGTGTTGCAATAAACACGATCTAATCAAGTTCATGCTCAACGCAAAACACCAAATACCATTTATTTAGGTTCGTCACTAATCCCGAAGGTAGAGAGAGCGTGCGATGTTGATCACATCAACCTTGGAACCATTTCCAACACACATCGTCACCTCACCCTTAGCTAGTTCTCCGTTTATTCCGTAGCTTTTATTTCGAGTTACTAACATTTAGCAACTGAACTGGTATCCAATACCCAGGTGCTATTAGGAGTACTAGCAAGGTACGCATTAATAACACATACATCAAATATACTTCTGTCGACGTTGCGAGCCTTCTTATCTACCAAGTATCTAGGGTTGTTCCGCTTCAGCGATCGTTCTCCTCATAATAGAAGCACTTAGTCTCGGGTTTGGGTTCAACGTTGGGTTTCTTCATTGGAGCAGCAACTGACTTGCCATACATGAAGTTTCCCTTCTTGCCCTTGCCCTTCTCGAAATTAGTGGTTTTACTAACCATCAACACTTGACGCTCCTTCTTCATTTCTACCTTCGCGGTGTCAAACATCATGAACAGCTCAGGGATCATTATTTCTATCCATGGCATTTTATAGTTCATCACAAAGTTCTAGCATCTTAGTGGCACTAACTTGGAGAACTATACCAATCACTATCTTATCTGGAAGATCAACTCCCACTCGATTCAAGCAATTGTACCACCCAGACAATCTCAACACATGCTCAATGGTTGAGCTATTCTCCTTCATCTTGCAGGCAAAGAATCTTGTTGGAGATCTCATATCTCACAACACGGGCACGAGCCTGAGATCCCAATTTCATCTCTTAGAACATCTCGTATGTTCCGTGACGTTCAAAACGTTTCGGAGCCTCAATTCTAAGCCGTAATGCATGACACACTAAACTATCAAGTAGTATCAGAACGTGCCTGTCAGATGTTCACAACATCTACAGACGATGCTAGAGGGCTTGGGGCACCGAGCGGTGCATTAAGGACATAAGCCTTCTATGCAGAAATGAGGACAATCCTCAGATCACGGACCCATTCCGCAATATTGCTACCATCATATTTCAACTCTATTTATCTAGGAACATACAAAAAATCAAGGGAGCTACCGCGTGAGCTAGTTATCTACAACATAATTTGCAAAGACACTTTAACTATGTGCATGATAATGAGTTCAATTAATCATAATACCTAAGAACTCCCACTCAAATTGACATCCCTCTGGTCATCCGAGTGATACATGATCCAAATTCACCAACTCAAGTGCGATCATCACGTGAGTTGAGGTAGTTTCAATGGTGAACATCATCATGTTGATCATATCTACTATATGACTCATGTTCGACCTTTCGATCTCTTGTGTTCCGAGGCCATGTCTGTACATGCTAGTCTCGTCAAGTTTAACCCGAGTGTACTACATGTGCAACACTGGCTTGTACCCATTGTATGTGAACGTAGAGTCTATCACACCCGATCATCACGTGGTGTCTCGACACGACGAACTTTCGCAACGGTGCACACTCGGGGAGAACACCAATTTATCTTGAAATTAAGTGAGGGATAACCTTATAATGCTACTGTCGTCCTAAGCAAAACAAGGTGCATAAAAGGATTAACATCACATGCAAATCATAAGTGACATGATATGGCTATGAACTTGTGCTTTTGATATCCATCTTGAAAGCATCGACACGATCTCCATTGTCACCGGCATGATACCATGATCTCCATCATCTTGATCTCCATCGGGTTGTCGCGCCCACAATGCTTCTACTACTATTGCTACCGTTTAGCAATAAAGTAAAGCATTACATAGCGCTTAATGATTGACACGCATGTCATACAATAATCAAAGACAACACTATGGCTCCTGCCAGTTGTCGTACTCATCGACATGCAAGTCGTGATATTCTATACAACACATGATCATCTCATACATCACATATATCTCATCTTGTAATTAGCCATATCACATCACAACATACCCTGCAAAAACAAGTTAGATGTCCTCTAATTGTTGTTGCATGTTTTACGTGGCTGCTAAGGGTATCTAGCAAGAACCATTCTCACCTACGCAAAACCACAACGGTGATACATAAATTGCTTTTCAACCTTCACAAGGACCGCCTTTGTCGAATCCGATCCAACTAAAGTAGGAGAAACAGACACCCACCAGTCATCTTTGTGCAACGAAGTTACACGTGAGTCGATGGAACCGGTCTCTCGTAAGCGTACGAGTAAGGTTGGTCCGGGCCGCTTCATCCCACAATACCGCTGAACCAAACACGACCAAGGGAGGAAGCAATCTAATCATCAACGCCCACAAACTCTTTGTGTTCTACTCGAGATCTCATCTACACATACACCTAGCTCATGATGCCACTATTGGTGAACGTTGCATGGGAAACAAAAAATTTCCTACACACACGCAAGATCTATCCGTGGTGATGAGCATTTACGAGAGGGAGAGTGGATCTACATACCCTTGTAGATCTCTAAGCGGGAAGCGTTAAGAACCGCGGTTGGTGTAGTCGAATGTCTTCGTGATTCAAATCGCCGAGAATCCCGCGATCTCATCACGATCTGTACCGCAATCCAATCACGATCCGTCCCACGAACTCATCACGATCCATCCCGCGATCCAATCACGAATCGTCTCGCGATCTTGATCGTGGTCCTTCCGATCTAGCACCAAACGGACGACACCTCCGCCTTTAGCACACGTACAGCTTGATGACGATCTCCGCCTTCCTGAGCCAGCAAGAGGGAATGGAGAGTTAGACGAGTTCTCTGGCAGGGTAACGGCGCCGCGGCAATGGTTGTGGAGCAATTCCGGCAGGGCTTCGCCTAAGCACTGCAGAAAACCGATCTAGAGGAGAAACTATGCACTAGAGGAACGGGTAGCACCTGGCTGAAAATCATGTGCCAAAATCCTAAAACCTCTAGTATATATAAGAGGAAGATAGGAGGAGGCTTGGCCCTCAAGGGGCCAGCCCTAGGCTTCTGCCGAACCAAGGAGGAGAGGAGGAATCCTCTTCCAATCCTAGTAGGACTAGGACTCCTCCTTCTTTTGGTCTTTTTGCCTTTTTCCACCTTTTTCTCTGTGGGCTTTTCTTCCCAGCCGCATGGGCCTTGTGTGGGACTTCCACCAGCCCACTAAGGGCTGGTATTCACTCTCCCACAGCCCATGTAGCCTCTTGGGTCGAAATACCCCTCCCGATGGTCTCCCGGTACATTACTGGCACTCCCGGTACACTACCGATGAGCCAGAAACTTTTCCGGCGACCAAAATAGGACTTCCTATATATCAATATTTACCTCCGGACCATTCCGAAGCTCCTCATGATGTCCGGGATCTCATCCAAGACTCCGAACAACCTTCAGTCACCACTATACATAACTCTATACTACCGAAACGTCACCGAGCCTTAAGTGTGCAGACCCTGCGGGTTTGAGAACTATGTAGACATGACCGAGACATCTCTACGGTCAATAACCAATAGCGGGACCTAGATGCCCATATTGGTTCCTACATATTCTACGAAGATCTTTATCGGTCGAACCTCTATGTCAAGGATTTAGTTAGTCTCGTATGATGTTCCCTTTGTTCTTCGGTATTTTACTTGCGCGAGATTCGATCGTTGGTATCTCCATACCTAGTTCAACCTCGTTACCGGCAGGTCTCTTTACGTGTTTCGTAATACCAGACCCCGTGGCTAACACTTTGTCACATTGCTTGCAAGGCTTATTGTGATGTTGTATTACCGAGTGGGCCCTGAGATACATCTCCGTCACACGGAGTGACAAATCCCAGTCTTGATCCATGCCAACCCAAAAGACACCCTCGGAGATACCTGTAGAGCACCTTTATAGTCACCCAGTTACGTTGCGATGTTTGATACACACAAGGTACTCCTCCGGTGTCAGTGAGTTACATGATCTCATGGTCATAGGAACAGATACTTGACATGCAGAAAACTGTACTAATAAACCGACACGATCATATGCTTCATTTATAGTTTGGGTCTTGTCCATCACATCATTCTACTAATGACGTGATCCCATTATCAAATGACATCTCATGTCCATGGCTAGGAAACCTTAACCATCTTTGATCATCGAGCCAGTCTACTAGAGGCATACTAGGGACATGGTGTTGTCTATGTATCCACACATGTATCTTAGTTTCCGATTAATACAATTCTAGCATGGATAATAAACGATTATCCTGAACACGGAAATATGATAATAGCTAATTTATTATTGCCTCTAGGGCATATTTCCAACACTCGTTTCCTGCAGGATACCATGGAAGAATTATGTCAAAGAATATTGAAGCTCGAGCTGGAAGTGGACGATTTGAGGGAAAATAATTTTATGCTTAGGAGGAAACTAGAAAGGGTTCCAACCCCATCAACAACTCTCACATCATCACCTCTGAAGCAAGAGAACTAAACACATGGGTATGGGCACTCCCCTTGGCTTGTGCCAATCTTGGGGGAGGTGCCCCGGTATCGTATCACCATCACATCTTTTATTTTTATTTTTATTTTCATCTTCTTTTCTTAGTTTAATCCTTTTTGTTATATCTTGATCTAGTAGAATAAAGTTTTCGTGTGATCTAGCTTTGAGTTTTGCTTTATGATTCCTCCTATGTAAGCAAGTCCTTGAGTTAGATAATAAAAAGTGCTTGTGAGTTTGAGGGCTTTGCTTGTTTGGTATGATCTTAATCTTGAGAAGCATAAAATAGATAGAAGTGTAGAATAAAAGCAAAGAGTACATATGAAAATCTTATGGGGAGTGATGACTTCACATATTAAAAGTATGTCTATTGAAACCTGGGTTGATAAACATAGTTGTCGGTCACTGGGGCAATTAAAAGGAAGTAATAAACAAAGAGAGGTCCACATATAAATATATTATGTTGGACATCTTTTATGATTGTGAGCACTCATTAAAATATTATATGTTAAGAATTTGATGTTGGATAAGGAATACAACATAATGGGTTATGTTTGCTTATTTCTGAATAGAAGTTATATTGTTATAGATCCCTCAACATGTGTCGCTTGCTTCGACCTCATATCATCCAAAACTTCCGCACCAAGTAGAGATACTACTTGTGCATCCAAACACCCCTAACCCATTTTTGCCATGAGAGTCCACCATACCTACCTAAGGATAGAATAAGATCCTTCAAGTAAGTTGTCATCGGTGCAAGCACTAAAAATTGCTCTCTAAATATGTGTGATCTATTAGTGTGAGGAAAATAAACTTCATACGAACTTGTGATAGGGAAGAAATAAAAGCGATAGATTGCATACTAAAGTTCTCTATCTCAAGGGGCAATATAAAGTGACGTTCTTTTGCATTAAGAGATTGTGCATCCAATTATAAAAGCGCATGACAACCTCTGCTTCCCTCTGCGAAGGGCCTATCTGTTACTTTTATTTTCTAGTACTTACCTTTATGCAAGAGTCGTGGTGCTCTCAATCGCCTTCGCTATTTTCGCCTGTATCTTCTGGCAAGTGTCACGTGTTGGGGAAAGATCTAGGCACATATACCCACTCGGAAGTGGATGGACATGAGTTATTACTGTTGACGTTACCCTTGAGGTAAATAGTTGGGAGGCAACACTATAAGCCCCTATATTTCTCTTTGTCCGATTGAAACTTTGAACTCATAGGTACCTCGTGAGTGTTAGCAATTGTGAAATACTAAAAGATGATTGAGTATGTGGGTTTGCTTTACAAGCTCTTATATTGACTCTTTCCTACGTTATGATAAATTGGAATTGCTTCAACGACTGAGATCATATTTTGTGAGTTCTCAATAGAGTTCTTGATTCATACTATGCCATTGTGAATGAATTATTACTTTATCATAAGAAATTATATGTCAATATATGTTGCTGCTCTAAATATGATCATGATGCCTTCATGTCCGTATTTTATTTTATTGACACCTCTATCTCTAAACATGTGGGCATATTTATTGATCTCGGCTTCCGCTTGAGGACAAGCCAGGTCTAAGCTTGGGGGGAGTTGATACGTCCATTTTGCATCATGATTTTATATGGATATTTATTGAATTATGGGCTGTTATTACACATTTTGGTACAATACTTATGCCTTTTCTCTCTTATTTTACAAGGTTTACATGAAGAGGGAGAATACCGGCAGCTGGAATTTTGGACTCGAAAAGGAGCAAATCTGAGATACCTATTCTGCAAAATCCACAAGTCCTGAAAATCTATGGAGAATTATATTGGAATATATAAAAAATACTGGGCGAAAGAAATACACCAGGGGGCCCACCAGGGAGCCACAAGCCTGCTGGGCGAAGCCACCCCCTGGTCGCACCTAGCGAGCTTGTGGCCCACCTGGCAGCCCTTCGGTGTCCATCTTCTACTATATTGAGGGTTTCATCGAGGAAAAAATCATAAGAGACCTTTCGCGACGAAGCGCCGACGTGTCGAGGTGGAAGTTGGACAGAACCAATCTAGAGGTTCAGCAGGGCGATCCTACCGGTGAAACTTCCCTCCGGGAGAGGGAAATCAAAGCCATCATCATCACCAACGATCCTTTCATCGATAGGGGGTCAATATCCATCAATATCTTCATCAACACCATGTCCTCCCCAAACCCTAGTTCATCTTTTGTATCCGATCTTTGTCTCAAAACCTCAGGTTGGTACCTATGGGTTGCTAGTAGTGTTGATTACTCCTTGTAGTTGATGCTAGTTGGTTTACTTGGTGGAAGATTATATGTTAAGATCCTTGATCATCACTTATACTTCTCTGATTATGAACATGAATATGTTTTGTGAGTAGTTACGTTTGTTCCCAAGGACATGGGATAAGTTTTGTTATAAGTAATCATGTGAATTTGGTATTCATTCCATATTTTGATGAGATGTATGTTGTCTCTCCTCTAGTGGTGTTATGTGAACGTTGACTACATAACACTTCACCATTGTTTGGGCCTAGATGAATGCATTGGGAAGTAATAAGTAGCTGATGGGTTGCTAGAGTGACAGAAGCTTAAACTCAAGTTTATGCGTTGCTTCGTAAGGGGCTGATTTGGATCCACACGTTTCATGCTACGGTTAGATTTATCTTAATTCTTCTTTCATAGTTGTAGATGCTTGCGGGAGGGGTTAATCATAAGTGAGAGGCTTGTCCAAGTAATGAAAACACCCAAGCACCTGTCCACCCACATATCAAATTATCAAAGTAGCGAATGTGAATCAAATGAGCATGATGAAAACTAGCTTGACATAAATTCCCATGTGTCCTCGGGAGCGCTTTGCTTTATATAAGAGTTTGTCCAGGCTTGTCCTTTTCTATAAAAAGGATTGGGCCACCTTTCTGCACCTTTGTTACAATTGTTACTTGCTACCCGTTACGAATTACCTTATCACAAAACTATCTGCTGCCGATAATTTCAGTGCTTGCAGAGAATACCTTACTGAGAACTGCTTGTTATTTCCTTCTGCTCCTCGTTGGATTCGACACTCTTGCTTCTCGAAAGGACTACGATAGATCCCCTATACTTGTGGGTCACAAGAGAGTATCACGGAATTGGTGATGATGGATGGTTGGTGATGATGATGGTGTCCATTTCCCCTCTCCGAAGCCCAAAACGGACTCCAGATCTGGTCTCCCGGGGAAGAACAGGAGGTGGCGGTGGCTCCGTATCGTGAAACGCGATGAACTCTTCTCTCTGATTTTTTCTGTGCGAATATGGTTATATGGTGTTTGAGATGAGGTCGGAGGAGCCACGAGGGCCCCACAAGCGTAATAGGCGCGGCCAGGGGGTGGCTACGCCTAGCAGGTTTGTGACCTGCTAGTTGCCCCCCTTTGGTTGATTCTTGCATTAGTATTTTTTATTAAATACAAAAATATTCTCCGTAAATTTTCAGGATGATCCGAGAACTTTTATTTCTGCACAAAAATAACACCAAGGCAATTCTGCTGAAAGCAACGTCAGTCTGGGTTAGTTCCATTCAAATCATGCAAATTAGAGTCCAAAACAAGGGCAAAAGAATTTGGAAAATTGGATATGATGGAGATGTATCAAGGCATCACTTCTGTATCAAGTAGACCAAAACGATTCTGCATCTACTACTATTACTCCACACATCGACCGACTCCTGCCTGCATCCAGAGTATTAAGTTCAAGAAGAACAGAGTAACACATTAAGAAAGATGGCATGATGTAGAGGGATAAACTCAAGTAATATGATGAGAATCCCTTCTTGTTACCCTTGATGGAAACAATACAATACGTGCCTCACCACCCCTACTATGTCACTTGGTGAGCACACCGCAAGATTCAACCCAAAACCAAGCACTTCTCCCATTGCAAGAATTACCAATCTAGTTGGCAAACCAAACCAATAACTCGAAGAGACTTGCAAGGAGATGAAATCATGAAAATACGAATTCAGAGGAGATTCAAATAAGATTCATGGATAATCCGAACGTAAACTCACAATTCATCGGAGCTTGACAAACACACCACAAAATAGGATTACATTGGATAGATCTCCACGAAGATCATCAAGAACATGGTATTGAGGATCAAAGGGAGAGAAGAAGCCATCTAGCTACTAGCTATGGACCCATAGGACTGTGGTGACTACTCACGCATCATCGGAGGGGCAATGGAGTTGATGTAGATGCCCTCCGTGATCGAAACCCCCTCCGACAGATTACCAGAAAAGGCTCCAAGATTGGATCTCTCGGGAACGGAGGCTTCCGATGGCGGAAAAAATATCTGCATGGCTCTTTTTGGTGTTGGGGGAATATTTGGGAATTTAAGGCCAACGATTAGGTTTAGGAGACCTGTCGGGAGTCGACAAGTCTCCTAGGAGCGGCTAGGGGGTTGCGTCGAGCAGGCTTGTGACTCCCTGGCAGGGTCCATACCGTGCACTCCAAGCCTGGTTGATTTGTTTCCTGTCAGAAAAATCCTTCTGAAGGTTTTATTCCGTTTGGACTCCATTTAATATTCCATATCGGCAAAACTCAAAAAGAATGAAAAAAACAAAAACTCGCACTAGGCTCTAGATTAATAGGTTAGTCCCAAAAATAATATAAAATAGCATATTAATGCATATAAACATCCAAAACAAATAATATAATAGCATGCCGTCATAAAAAATTATAGATACATTGGATACATATCAACCACCTGCAACAAAATCTAGAAGATTTCTAGACACAAAGTTTAGTCCAGCATAGATATTTTGGATAATCATCCACAAGTTTAGACCATGAGTTGGGCAATTTCTTATCCTTAATTTCGATATCTCCCATGATTGTGCAACAAGCTCATGATCTTGGTGTTTAAAATTCATTATTTGATTTCTAAGGGAGATGATCTTAGCAGGAGGAAAATACTTGGCAATGAAAGCATCTTTACTTTTATCCCATGTTCCAATACTATTACGAGATAAAGATGAAAACCAAGCTTTAGCTTTATCTCTTAGTGAAAAAGGAAATAATTTTAATTTCACAATATAATTATACATATCCTTTTTCTTTCGCATATCACATAATTTAACAAAGGTATTAAGATGAGCAGCGAGATCCTCATTAGGACTTCCCGAAAATTGATCTTTCATGACAAGATTCAACAATGCAGCATTAATATCAAAAGCGTCCACACTAGTGGCGGGTGGTATAGGAGTACTAATAAAATCATTAGTATTAGTATTTGATAAGTCACACAATTTAGTAGCATCTTGAGACATGGTGACAAAGCAAGCAAAGCAACAAGCAAGACAAGTAAACTAGGAAGCAACAATCAAAGATAAATATTTTTGTATTTTTAATTTTAAAGTGACAAACTAAATATAACAGCAAATAAAAATAATAAAAAGTGAATGAAAATTTGTGAGGAGCTACTTGATAGTTGGTGATGGTATTCCTTGGCAAGGGCACCAGAAATCCTTCGTGATGACCGTGATCTGCGTTGGGTTTTCCGTGAACTGGAACGAGTTATCGCAGCACAATGCGGGTAAGTATTTCCCTCAGTTATGAAAAAAGGTTTATAGAACCAATAGGTATACCAATCCTCAACCGTCTTCAGCGACTACACACAAAGAAACAAACAACTTGCTCCCAACGTTGTCAATCCCCTTGATCTCGTTATTTGCAAGCAAATGAGGTGTGTAGATAATTGTAAATTGCGAAATAAAATAAAAACACAAATAATGGCAGAAAGGTAGTACTAGCATTTATAAATATATAAGCGAATAGACCCGGGGGCCGTAGTGTTCCCTAGTGGCATCTCTCATGGCAAAGGCATATGGTGGGTAAACAAATTACTGTTGGGCAATTGATAGAAAAGCGAATAATTATGCGATGTTCACTGCAATGATCATGTGTATATAGGCATCACATCCATAAGAAAATAGGCCGACTCCCGCCTCCACCTATTACTATTACTCCACTTCAAGAGCGCTTCTATGCATGCCTCCTACTATTTAAGTAAAAACAGAGTAATGCTTGGAGAACAATGACATGATGTAGACAAAGTCAACTCAATTAATATGAATAAACCCCATCATTTTATCCTTAGTAGCAGCAACACAAAGATGCATCTTGTCCCTTCCTCTCACTAGGATATAGAAATTCGCCAGGTTGAACCTACTACAACACACCACTCCCACTGAAGAAATATTAATCTAGTTGGCAAACTATCTCAATAGATCGAAGAGCATTAAGAAGCTATGATGATCATGCAATTAAGTATCATAATAATCAGAGGTGACTCAAATACTTTTCACGAATAATCTGAAAATAAACCCACAATTCACCGGATCCCAACAAATACACCATACAAAAGGATTACATCGGATAGATCAAAGCAAAGATGCGATCAACATTGTATTGATGATCATAAGAGATAGAGATTTCCATCTAGGCACTGCCTACGGACCCGTAGGTCTATGGTGAACTACTCACACATCATGGTGAGGGCAGCAAGGTTGATGTAGATGCCCTTCGTGATTGATCTCCCCTCGAGCAGATCGCCGGAATGGAGGTTTAGATGGCCTCCCATCAGAACAAAGACTTGGGGCAGCGGAAAGAGTGTTTCGGGAGCACTTATAGGGTTTTTGGAATATATGAGGATTTATAGCCCAGAGAACGACGTCGGGAGGGGCACCAAGGGGCCACAAGCTATCCGGCCGTGCCCCCCTAGGGCGCGCCCAGAGGCTTGTGAGGCCCTGGTAAACCTCTTGGCACTCCTCTGATGCTTGTCGTGCTTCATATTGTCCAGAAAAAAAATTAAAGTTTCATTGTATTTGGACTCCGTTTGATAAAGCAAACATGCAAAGCTAAAAAACGCAAAAAACAACAACTAGCACTTGGCACTAGGTCAATAGGTTAGTGCTAAAAAATAATATAAATTGGTAAAAAAATGCCCAAAAGTATCCTAGAACGATAATATATCAGCATGGAACAATAAAAAATTATAGATACGTTGGAGATGTATCAACGGACAACGCCATGAGGAAGAAGAGAGCAAAACAACAAATGGATCCGGCAGTTCTGTGGGGTGGGTTTGCTGCAATTTGTGATGGGTTCAGGATGTCAGGTTCGACGTGGCTATCATGCCGAGCGCCCAGGTTCCCCCATATCTGCCCCTTATTTGGGCAGATTATGAGGGGTGCTGGTCAGCCCGGGCATTTGAGGCCCATTTGAGGGGTCCTGTTGGGTCACGTTTTTGTGACCGACCAGTGACCAGGTGACCTGCCCAGGAGTTTGAGACGTGTTTGAGGGGTCTGGTTGTACATGCTCTAAGGGCATATCCAAAGCTGACCCAAAATTTTGCTCAAACATCTGTCCTAAGACAGGGAAGCAGTTTGTTGACGCTGATGTTGGAGAGTGCCATCCAATGCCATTCGCATATATTTTGAACATGACTAGAACTAGGATGACGAAATTCATTCAAACCGGATGGATATAATTAAAATCCAGACATAATTTACGTACAAAGGGCGATATTTTGACTGTTTAACTAAAAACTAAAAAATATATCCTAAACCCTATACCGGACGACCATCCCGTACACGTGGCCTCCTTGTGGTGCCGCAGCGTCGTCGTTGTCCCTCCAGCGACGGAAGGAAGCCGGAGGGTTGCGATAGTCTTGTTTGATGACTGCCTACCGCTTACGGTGTAGCCGCTCTGCCTCCTGCTACGTGTTGCGGAGTGCCGCCGCGGCAACTACCGACGACGTCGGTGGATCCCTGACAGTGGCCTTGACCTTGCCGACATCGATGGAGGTCTCAGTAAGGAACCACTCCTTGACGTACTTGACGATCTCGCTGTTGAGGCAGGGGTGGCGCCTGCCGGCCGTCTCACTGATGGTGACAGAGTGATCGAGGGCCCATGCGGTGACGAGGACCGGGTCATTGCAAACCCATTCTAGCATTGCATCGGTCTTGGCGAACAAGGAGCAGTAGGCGGCGTTGCTCTGGTCGTACCATGCCTGCTTCCGCTATGCGTGCTCCTCCTTGGAGATGTCGTACCTTGAGACTAAGGGACCATCGACACCATCACCTCCGAGGTAATGGAGGATGTGGTTGTTCCTTCTTTATCGCCGGCGAAAACTCCTCCTTGATGGCTTGTCGGTGGTTGCGATGGGGCAATGAGGCAGGACCGTCAATGCACACGTATTGGCTCTGCACCAATGACGACGCAAGATCGTCCTTGACGTAGTCGCGCGGGGGTGAGGGTGGGGGAGGTGTCTCTTCCTTGACCCATTGGGGTGGGAATGCAGTAGTGTGCTGGGCAAGATGGCTCCTCTGTGGCCCACGTCGACTTTGGTGGCGCAAGTTCCATCTAACGAGTGAGCGCTCTGTCATGATCTTCATCTGGTAGAAGAATGATTTGTCCATGAGATCTGATACCGCGAGGTGACTCGGTTGATGTTGCGCTCTGGTTCTTGTCGGAGGAGTAGGGGCGATGGGGCCCAAAGAGTGGGGGCGTGGTGCCAAGATCCACCGAAGTATGAACTCCCTCCTCCAACTCCTATTGGCATGGATCAGCATGACTTCAGCATCACCATTTTAGGAGGAGGGCTCAGAGAGGTGGAGGACGACCTCAAAGAAGAGGAGGGGATCGGAGAGGAGGAGGTGTGGATGTGCATTGTCGGAGCATAGCTTAAGTAGTCCTAGCCAGACCAAGTGAAAGGGCGGTCAACCCGCTTCAATGCCGCACAACGGTCTAAGTTGGTTTCTTGGGATGCAGCATCCGCATTGAAACAGCGACGCCCCACGGACGCCTCATCCTCAGAGGTCATGTCCGTTAGCGACCCCTACCATCTAGTCAAATCACGGGCATCAATGCGAGTCGCTACATGCTCTGGGACGACATGAATGCAACACGACATGCAGCATGGGCGTTTGACGGAATGCGGGAGAGGCGGATGAGATTTTTTGCTAGGACAGGGCAGTCAGAAACGTACGTGGGAATGGTCCGGACGCCCACAAATCCTCCGACCCCTCACTTTGTCTACGGTTAGCGAGAAAAATGCACCCGAATCGTCGACCAGACCGATAGAGACTCGCGTTGGATGGCTCTTGTGTCCGGACCACGTGGTACGAAAGTATGCGGAATATTTAAGAGTCCGTGTTGAAGATGCCCTAATTTACAATCATGTCTCCTGAATTTATATGCAGTGATGCAAGTTATAGGTACACCCATGGGTCTCGTTTAAATAGGATCTTTGTTTTTAGTGACACATGCCTATGGTTAGAAGGTAGAAAATGTCTCAAATACGAAACAACAAGCAGTAAAATTACCTTTTTCATATCCTAATTTTTTAATCAACCACCGCGACTTTCAAATGGGCTTAAGTTTTGAATATCAAATGAAAACATCAAATTAATGTACCTAACAAAGGGAATTAAATGATACGGTGCAAGAGTTACTATATTTTATAGTTATAAGAAAATCATTATAATTGGGCCAATAAATTCCTAATTTTCTTTGGTGTAATATCATAAATAATGCATTATTATTTGATATCAAGCAATGATGGGCTTTGATACAAAGAAATGCAACAATATATATGCACATCCCACTCTATGGCCTCCTTTGGTCCGTAGGAATGTTGTAGGATAGGATTGTCAAAGGAAAAAAAATCCTATGAAGCCCTTTGGTTTTAGGAATGAATTCCTATTCTTGTATAGGTTAGGAACCAATCTTTCACATTTCATATGAAAAAAAGTATTAGCCTAGACTCAATGGAAAATATTCCTATCCTATGCATCAAATGACATGTCTTTCTTTATAGGAATTGAGATGGATGTCATCTCACTTCCTATGATATTCGTATTCCTATGATATTATAATCCTATGAACCAAAGGAGGCCTAATTCATATCACAATATTGTATGACGAAACTTGAATGTCGCCGTACCACAACTATGGGGCCACAACAAGCCCATTTAGGTTCCGTGTGAGGAGCGCAACGCATGAAGAGGAGGAACAACCAACGACATCAAACACAATCTTTACCCAGGTTCGGGCCGCCCAAAGGTGTAAAATCCTACTCCTGCTTTGGTGTGGATTAATTGGCTAAGTCCTATTACGAGCGAGTGCAGCCCTTGCCGGCAGTGTGAAGGAGGATGCTACTAGCTAGTGCAAATGGACAAAGGTTCGAATCCCTAAAATGGTGGTCATGGGCCTCCTTTTATAACTCAAGGTTTCACCAATAATGGCATTTGAGTGGTTGTAAAGTCGATTGATAGCTACAGTCTTATCATACCTAATTTTGACGGCATAGGACATAAACATTAAATGCGTCGCTAGGTGTCATGCCCTGCTTGATGCCGGGAAGGGGTCCTCCTCCACCTGTCCCGTTAGCCCATCTACCTTTTATTACCATGCCATGTGGGTGGTCCTATGTTAATAAAGGTGTCTTGCATTTAGTGATTCACCAGGTACCTAGACAGACTCTACCTAACCACCTTCACGTTCGCCACCTGTCAGCAGAACTCTGCGAGCCCACCATGTATTAACAGATTCCTGACGAGTAGGTGGGAGTGGAGCGACAGAAGGGCAGGGAGCTTGTGCCGCCGCGGCAACTACCGACGACGTCGGTGGATCCCTGACAGTGGCCTTGACCTTGCCGACATCGATGGAGGTCTCACTAAGGAACCACTCCTTGACGTACTTGACGATCTCGCTGTTGAGGCAGGGGTGGCACCTGCCGGCCGTCTCACTGATGGTGACAGAGTGATCGAGGGCCCATGCGGTGACGAGGACCGGGTCATTGCAAACCCATTCTAGCATTGCATCGGTCTTGGCGAACAAGGAGCAGTAGGCGGCGTTGCTCTGGTCGTACCATGCCTGCTTCCGCTATGCGTGCTCCTCCTTGGAGACGTCGTACCTTGAGACTAAGGGACCATCGACACCATCACCTCTGAGGTAATGGAGGATGTGGTTGTTCCTTCTTTATCGCCGGCGAAAACTCCTCCTTGATGGCTTGTCGGTGGTTGCGATGGGGCAATGAGGCAGGACCGTCAATGCACACGTATCGGCTCTGCACCAATGACGACGCAAGATCGTCCTTGACGTAGTCGCGCGGGGGAGAGGGTGGGGGAGGTGTCTCTTCCTTGACCCATTGGGGTGGGAATGCAGTAGTGTGCTGGGCAAGATGGCTCCTCTGTGGCCCACGTCGACTTTGGTGGCGCAAGTTCCATCTAACGAGTGAGCGCTCTGTCATGATCTTCATCTGGTAGAAGAATGATTTGTCCATGAGATCTGATACCGCGAGGTGACTCGGTTGATGTTGCGCTCTGGTTCTTGTCGGAGGAGTAGGGGCGATGGGGCCCAAAGAGTGGGGGCGTGGTGCCAAGATCCACCGAAGTATGAACTCCCTCCTCCAACTCCTATTGGCATGGATCAGCATGACTTCAGCATCACCATTTTAGGAGGAGGGCTCAGAGAGGTGGAGGACGACCTCAAAGAAGAGGAGGGGATCGGAGAGGAGGAGGTGTGGATGTGCATTGTCGGAGCATAGCTTAAGTAGTCCTAGCCAGACCAAGTGAAAGGGCGGTCAACCCGCTTCAATGCCGCACAACGGTCTAAGTTGGTTTCTTGGGATGCAGCATCCGCATTGAAACAGCAACGCCCCACGGACGCCTCATCCTCAGAGGTCATGTCCGTTAGCGACCCCTACCATCTAGTCAAATCACGGGCATCAATGTGAGTCGCTACATGCTCTGGGACGACATGAATGCAACACGACATGTAGCATGGGCGTTTGACGGAATGCGGGAGAGGCGGATGAGATTTTTTGCTAGGACAGGGCAGTCAGAAACGTACGTGGGAATGGTCCGGACGCCCACAAATCCTCCGACCCCTCACTTTGTCTACGGTTAGCGAGAAAAATGCACCCGAATCGTCGACCAGACCGATAGAGACTCGCGTTGGATGGCTCTTGTGTCCGGACCACGTGGTACGAAAGTATGCGGAATATTTAAGAGTCCGTGTTGAAGATGCCCTAATTTACAATCATGTCTCCTGAATTTATATGCAGTGATGCAAGTTATAGGTACACCCATGGGTCTCGTTTAAATAGGATCTTTGTTTTTAGTGACACATGCCTATGGTTAGAAGGTAGAAAATGTCTCAAATACGAAACAACAAGCAGTAAAATTACCTTTTTCATATCCTAATTTTTTAATCAACCACCGCGACTTTCAAATGGGCTTAAGTTTTGAATATCAAATGAAAACATCAAATTAATGTACCTAACAAAGGGAATTAAATGATACGGTGCAAGAGTTACTATATTTTATAGTTATAAGAAAATCATTATAATTGGGCCAATAAATTCCTAATTTTCTTTGGTGTAATATCATAAATAATGCATTATTATTTGATATCAAGCAATGATGGGCTTTGATACAAAGAAATGCAACAATATATATGCACATCCCACTCTATGGCCTCCTTTGGTCCGTAGGAATGTTGTAGGATAGGATTGTCAAAGGAAAAAAAATCCTATGAAGCCCTTTGGTTTTAGGAATGAATTCCTATTCTTGTATAGGTTAGGAACCAATCTTTCACATTTCATATGAAAAAAAGTATTAGCCTAGACTCAATGGAAAATATTCCTATCCTATGCATCAAATGACATGTCTTTCTTTATAGGAATTGAGATGGATGTCATCTCACTTCCTATGATATTCGTATTCCTATGATATTATAATCCTATGAACCAAAGGAGGCCTAATTCATATCACAATATTGTATGACGAAACTTGAATGTCGCCGTACCACAACTATGGGGCCACAACAAGCCCATTTAGGTTCCGTGTGAGGAGCGCAACGCATGAAGAGGAGGAACAACCAACGACATCAAACACAATCTTTACCCAGGTTCGGGCCGCCCAAAGGTGTAAAATCCTACTCCTGCTTTGGTGTGGATTAATTGGCTAAGTCCTATTACGAGCGAGTGCAGCCCTTGCCGGCAGTGTGAAGGAGGATGCTACTAGCTAGTGCAAATGGACAAAGGTTCGAATCCCTAAAATGGTGGTCATGGGCCTCCTTTTATAACTCAATGTTTCACCAATAATGGCATTTGAGTGGTTGTAAAGTCGATTGATAGCTACAGTCTTATCATACCTAATTTTGACGGCATAGGACATAAACATTAAATGCGTCGCTAGGTGTCATGCCCTGCTTGATGCTGGGAAGGGGTCCTCCTTCACCTGTCCCGTTAGCTCATCTACCTTTTATTACCATGCCATGTGGGTGGTCCTATGTTAATAAAGGTGTCTTGCATTTAGTGATTCACCAGGTACCTAGACAGACTCTACCTAACCACCTTCACGTTCGCCACCTGTCAGCAGAACTCTGCGAGCCCACCATGTATTAACAGATTCCTGACGAGTAGGTGGGAGTGGAGCGGCAGAAGGGCAGGGAGCTTGCTAGGTCTTAACTTGCTAGCTTCGTGAGAGTACTTCCACGGGAAGGCATGCTTCCCGAGGGGGAGGTCTTGGTACTTATTGTGCCTTGAGCTTAGAGATGGTTTCTAGTACTTCTCGGTGACCTGCCTGGAGGTCTTCTTCACGGTACTGATCCACCATGCCTTGATCGCCTTGTATCCTTTCTGGCATGGAGGCTACAATTTATCGGTGTGCGGTCATGGGTATGAACACCCGTTGTTCGCTACACCGATATTGACCTTAATCAAGCTAACAAAAAGATGTAGGACGAAAATAGATCCTAATCATCCTTAGAAAAACATATGTCTCGAAGATAATGTAAACTTCATCTCGCCACTCAAGAAAACAGATGGCATGATAAAAACGGCAAAAAGGCATTACAATAAATGAATATGAAATGGGGGAAAGGAGATGTAGAGAATTGTTTTATTTTACATGCTACACACATTTAAAAATCTCATGAGAAAAATAGTATATCCAATTGTTCCTCAACCTACACTACAAGAATAATATTCTTATATTGTGCATCAATCTAAATTTTGAATTGTCTCTTGTCAACATACATGGGCTCTTTTTTCAGTAACCCTCAAAACTTTTTAATAAAACCACTTCACCTTGTTTGAACTTCTAGATATTTGAAGTGTGATCTATGTTGATCTGATCAACAAAAACACACACTGAATTATCTCTCAATTTACTTAATGGGCATCCAATAACTGTATGATAAAATGTGGATACTCCTGTTACCTATTTTGCTCTACATGGTAACATACAAATAACATTGTGTATAATTAGAAGACACAATCTTTTCAAGAGTCATCACTTCACACCAATTAAGAACAAAGATTAAGGATTAAACAGTTCCCCTAACAATCATTAGGCCATTCCACCTTGTCAATATATTTATTTGCACCTTTATATTTTTGCACTCTTTTGTTCTTCAGGTCCATAGTATCGTAAGCTGCATTCGATGGTAGTCATGCGAGAAATATTAGATTGATATTGCAAAGAGAGCCTTGTCACACAAGCATCAAAATGATATCAATATGCAGCGAACATCAGATTTTAGGCCTGCCAAATCAAGTGTTTTTAGGACAAATTATGTTATCTTAAGGATGGTAATTTCCTTTAGCAAGCATGGCAAAATCTTTCATGTTTAGTTTTATGCAAGGATTTGTCGTGCTTGCCAAAAGATATTTCCATATTTGATACATCATAAATTGCCATAAAAATAGTTTGTCACCCCTAAAAATCTGTCAAATTTTAAACATTACCGATAAAAAAACATGAATAACTATTGTGATGCATTGAATGCGTGGCTAGTCCTAGTCCCCATGGAATCAAGACCTAGTTGATCTGGTAGTGTGGGAAATTGGTGGTTTTAGCTCAAGTTTCCAGAGATTAATATCATGTTTAGTATTCCTTATAGACTAGATCAGCTCCCCTCCTCTAATGGAACTCGTAGTTGCATTCTCATCAGGTTCGGGAAAAGATGATCTAGTGGATGGACTCTAACCCTAACCTTCTCCTAGTTGAATTAGTACACTTTGGTTGATGAACATGAGATACAAGTCACCCACAAACCACCACTTCCTCCTCCCTCGCAGCACAAAGGAACCAGACAAAATATCCAACGATATGGGGCGCAATACAAGAAATATGTCAACTTATGTCCTTCTAGCAGTGACCCTGGAGGAAATGGTCATAAATCTACAACCATTTTAGACCAATTGGTCATAAGCTATTCGGGGGGGGGGATCCAAACGCTAAACCATAGCAACCAATTTGGTTAGAAAGGTCGCAATTTCCTAACACAAAATGGTCTTAAAGCACACATCACTGGTCCGACGCCTTATTTCTAGCTGATCATGACCAATATAGATGGTCATAACCTTGTAAATTGTGGAGCATTGCTATGACTAGGCGCCACCTCATCAGTTTTGCCTATGTGTCATGTCCATGTGTCAATTTTCGCCCCAAGTTGTGAAGGAGACTACATTTCTGTTATTCCAAAGATTCCCAAAAAATTCTCATAAATACTTTGGATCATATATTCCTCAAATATGTCAAAACCCTTCCTTGCCTAGTTCAAAAATAATTCAAGAAGATTCATTTTCCTATTTTGTTCAGAATAACACTTTGTGAAGGAAGTGTTATTTATATTTTTTGGATTACCCTCAAAAAATTTGGGCACTTTTATATATCCAAATCATGGCCCCATGACAAAATTCAGATCCATTTGCCTATTAAATCTTCCTCAGCAAATTTCCAAAGTTTCTGTTCAGCTAGAAGCTTTGTGAAGTAAGTACTAGATAGGCATCTCCTAGTGAGCTGATTTTCTACCACATATTTTGTATGCCAAAATCATATCTCTCCATAAAATTTGATCCCCATCTAATAATCCATGTGAGCTCACCATCAAATCTTTGTTTCTGGTAATATTTTCAGTTTCTGAAGCAGGTATATTTTATATTGCTTTATAATTTCTGAAAATTGACCAGGAGATTACCGTGTCAATAGAACCTCTCTATACCAAATTTTATCTGATTTTAATGTAGCCAATGTTCCTCAATATTTTCCCCAATTTTTTGTTCAGTGGGGAGCATTGTGAAGGAAATACCACTTTTATTTATTCAAATGTTATGAAGATTCTACAGTACCTTCATATTACCAAGTTGTCATCCTCCACCAAATTAGAACTCAATCCAATGATCTATGCGAGCCCAGAATCAAGTTCTATTTTCTGGCCAGATTAGCACATTGTAAAGCAGGGGCTACCTAGAACCCTCATATTGCCCTCAAACTTTTTGGACATTCTTACATGCTCAAAGCTTTGCACGGTGACAATATTCAGCTCCATTTGCGTAGTAAATCTTCCTCGGTAAATTTAAAAGTTTCTATCCAGAGAGAAGCTTTTTGAAGGAAGTACTATCTAGGTTTCTCTAAATTCTGTGAGATTTTATCAAATTTTCCATATGCTCAAATCACAAACCTACAAAAAATTTGAGATCATTTCATTTAGCCAATTTCTCTCAATAATTTTCCCAAGTTTCTGTCCAAAGAAGAGCATTGTGAAGGAAGTACAAATTTTGCATGTCCATCTGTTATTAAATATTGACAGTGCTTTTATATGCCCAAATAAACAGTCTTCGCCAAATTTCAGCTCAATCCACGCATTCATTTGAGCCTAGCTTCAACATCCATATTTCGGGTCATATTTTCAGTTTGGGAAGCAACTATATTTTATATTGCTTAATTATTTTTGACAATTTACCAGGGAATGTTCCTACCTGCATAACTTACGTCCACCAAAATTGAGCTCATTTAATTTAGCCAATTCCTCTCAATAATTTTCCCAATTTTCTGTCCACAGAAGAGCATTGTGAAGGAAGTGCCACTTTGGCATGTCCAAATGGTATCAAATTTTTACAGTACTTTTCTATGACCAAATTACCATGCTCCACAAAATTTCATCTCAATACATTCATCCATTTGAGCCTAGCATCAACATCCATTATTTTTCATAGTGTGGTACTTTGCAAAGCAAGTGCCACCTAGGATCCTTCATTTGAGCTGAAAATTCGCCAAGACAGTCTCCTTAGTAGATGATGATCCTCGTGAGATTAGTGTAGTCTCATCGTGAGATTCTTCTGTTGTATTATTCTTCCTGACACCTATCGGGGGAGTGACCAACTCACCAGACATGCCTAGGCCACTGAGAACGTGTGGCGATGCCACGGTCACTCGGTGACCACACGTCTGGCATGCCGGTTTACGTGCTCTGGAGTTGGGGCCCTCGGACACCATCCAAACCTCGACGTCTCACCACCATACTATGTATTTCTGATGAAATGGATACTTATGTACCTACAAAAGATTTTTGGAAAAAAATAAAGAGCAAGCTATAAGGCAGTTGCAGTTCAAATTTGACCCACTTCCCGCTGAATCGTCATATATTTCTTCTTTTAACGAGAGATGGATCAAAACTTCTGACACCCAACCATTTTTTCAATTATACATTAAATGTGTACTAATATTTTAGAAAAATGATTTGGTCCAATTTTGCAATAAATATATGGTATGTCCTTCACAAAAAAAACTCATTTTGGGCTCTCGAAAAATGGGAACTGATTTTTCTGTCCAAAGAAAATGAAAACTTCCTTAGGAACCATTGTTTGTCATTCCAATATGCACCATTGCACACAATATGAGATCATTTGAGGAAACTATGCCATGAATGTGGCCATAAGATTGATCATTTGGCTTGAAAGCCATGAATCTTCTGACATGATAGCTCATTTCTGAGAACATTTATTTTTTAATAATTGCCATATTACTAGTTTATTATTTTTCCTGGTAACTTGGTCACATATAATGACACAATGCGAAGGTTTTCCAATTTTGTTTTTAGAATTTTTCATGTCCATTTCAAAATGCGGTCAAAACAGCGGCCATGACCGTTCCTAGATAGGGGTTTAATCTTGAAAAACATTAGTGTATCTATGATAAAATAGATACTTATGTGCCTAAAAATGATTTTTGGAAAAAATAAAGAGCAAACTATGAGGCAGCTGTAGTTCAAATTTGACCCACTTCCATCTGTATCACCGGAAATTTGTCTTTTTGACGAGAGGTGGCCCAACGCTTTTAATACTCAACCATTTGGTCAATTGTACATTAAATATGGCCTAATATTTTATAAAATTGATTCAATCCAATTTTACAACAAATATATGGTAGGTCCTTCACAAAAAAAACTCATTTTGGGCTCTCGAAAAATGGAAAATGATTTTTCCGTCCAAAGAAAAGGAAACCTTCCTTAGGCAACATTGTTTATCATGCCAATATGCACCATTGCGCACAATATGAGATCATTTGAGGAAACTATGCCATGAATGTGGCCATAAGATTGATCATTTGGCTTGAAAGCCATAATCTTCACACATGATAGCTCATTTCTGAGAACATTTTTTTTAATAATTGCCATATTACTAGTTTATTATTTTTTGTGGTAACTTGGTCACATATAATGACACAATGCGAAGGTTTTCCAATTTTTTTTAGAATTTTTCATGTCTATTTCAAAATGCGGTCAAAATAGCGGGCATGACCATTCCTAGATAGGGGTTGAATCTTGAAAACATTTGGTGTATCTCTGATTAAATAGATACTTATGAGCCTAAAAATTATTTTTGGAAAAAATAAAGAGCAAAGGGAGTTGTAGTTCAACTTTGACCCACTTCGTCTTGGATCAGCGAAAATTTGTCTTTTTCACGAGAGGTGGCTCAATGATTTTGACACTCAACCATTTGGTCAATTGTACATTAGATATGGCCTAATATTTTATAAAATTGATTTGGTCCAATTTTACAAAAAATATATTGTAGGTCCATCACAAAAAAACTCATTTTGGGCACTCAAAAAATGGAAAATTAATTTTCCATCCAAATAAAATGAAAACTTAGGCAACATTGTTTGTCATTCAATTATGCACTATTGTACACAATATGAGATCAGTTGAGGAAACTATGCTATGAATCTGGCCATAAGATTGATCATTTGGCTTGAAAGGCATGAATCTTCACACATGATACCTCATTTCTAAGAACATTTATTTTTTCATAATTGCCGTATTACAAGTTTATTATTTTTCCTGGTAACTTGGTCACATATAATGACACAATGCGAATGTTTTCCTATTTTTTGATGTTTTGAGAATATTTCATGCCCATTTCAAAATGCGGTCAAAATAGAGGGCATGGCCGTTCCTAGATAGGGGTTGAATCTTGAAAAACTTTTGGTGTATCTCTGATGAAATAGATACTTATGTACCTAAAAATGTATTTTGGAAAAAATAAATAGCAAACTATGAGGGAGTTGCAGTTCAAATTTTACCCACTTCCTCTTGAATCAGCGATTTTTTTTCTTTTTTACGAAGGTGGCTCAAAGCTTTTGACACTGAACCATTTGTTAAATTGTACATTAAAAATCGCCGAATATTTTATAAAATTGATTTAGTCCAATTTGGAAACAAATATACGGTAGGTCCTTCAGAAAACAACTCATTTTGGGCACTCAAAAAATGAAAAATGATTTATTTGTCCAAAGAAAATAAAAAATTCCTTAGGCAACATTGTTTGCCATTCCAAGATGCACCGTATGAGATTATTTTTTTGAAATTTTCAAGTGAAAAAGTAGAAGTAAAGCAAAAGGATGCTGATGTAGATTTTTTTAAAACATAATTTGCCTTTTTGATGAGAGGTGGATCGAAAGCATTTGACATGTAAAGATTTGGTCAAGTGTACCTAAAATGTTGTCTTAGAGTTTTGCAAAATGGAATGGTGCCATTTTGAAAAAAATATTTGGTAGATTCTTCACAAAAAACAACATTTTTGGCACCCCAAAAATGGAAAATATTTTTTTTGTAAAAAAGCATTTCTCGTAACACTTTTTTAAAGATATTTGTATTATTCCAATCCCAAGTTTGTTAGTTTTCCTAAAAACTAGGTCACATTTGGTGACACAATGTGAATGTTTTCATTTTTTTTAATTTCTCATATCATAAAACTTTTTATACAATTCAACACATTATTTTTTAGTCGATTACGACCAATTTAGATGGTCATAACATGTATCGAATTCTGCTTCGTCCATGTGCATGTCACGCGGATCATATCTCAAACGTCGTCGGATGTTTCCACATCCGACGACAACTTGTTCTTCCTATCCCCCCTTTGTCTAAAAAAACTCCCTTACCCTCTCACCCTCGCTCTCCTACCTCGTCCCCATCTCTCTCCCGCACTCCACCCTCGTCCCCATCTCTCTCGCCGCCACCACCAACAACACCCGATCCCAACGACCTCCGGCGGGAATCAACGGCGCCCATCACCCCAACGTGACCCCCATGCTCTGCTCTTCCCTCGTGTCAGGTGAGATCCTAAGCGCGCGTCCTCGAATAGCCAAGTGCGACCGTCTCCCGTCGTTAGGGTTTCGTTCGCTGATGGATCTAGCGTCGGCCGGTGATGATGGCCACTGGATCCATGACCTCGGAGGCTCGTCCCATAGGATACGGGAGTAGTGCGGCGCACCTTGTAGCTACCAGTCAGGGACGAGCACAACGGCTCGAGGATGAGAGACGGCCTGATGGCTTGTTAGACGGGATTTTCCTCCTAATCTTTCTTCGTCGTCAGATCTATCCGTCCGTAACCGTAAGCGGCCTCAGACACCCCACCTCTTTCCCATTCTATCCCTCCTGCCGCCGTCGCCGGCCCTTCATCTGACCAGGCCGAATGATTCCCCTCTCCGCCTCCTTGCTGTCATAGGTGATTCCATCGAGGGTGGGCGACATACATGGTGATGGCTATAGCGGCGCTCACGGTGATGCACGAGCTGGCCCTGCCGCTCCGCGCGTTGGGGGACCTGGCGGCAGCCACCATGATCTCGTCGGAGGAGGTCGTCATCATCATGCAGTGCACCTCGCTCAGTAACGCCTCCTCCATCTCGCCCGCTTCCCCCTGTCACCCCAACCCCAAGCCTTATGCACTACAGGAATCAACAACTTTGCCGTCAGCCATGCCTCACGGCAAAGGCATGCATGGCGGACAGCAAAGGCTTTGCCATCTGCCAGTAGACGGCCAACCGTCCGGCTGAATAAGCTACGGTAAAGGGCGCTTTACCGTCTGCTGGCGGACGACAAAGATGCAAAGGTCTTTGCCGTCAGCGAGCAGACGGCAAAGGCCATGGACGGCACACGTGGCAGCTTAAGTCCGTTAAAGGGGTTAACGGCGTGCTTTGCCGTCCACTGGCAGACAACAAAGATGCAAGTTCTTTGCCGTCTTCCAGCGGACAACAAAGCAACGGTTTCTTTGCCATCTACCGGCTGACGGCAAATATGCAAAGTTCTTTGCCGTCTGCCAGCAGACGGCAAAGCAACCACATAGGCTAGCCTAGTACCACCCCAGGTTGCAAAGGTAGCTGCCACATGGCAGCTTTGCCGTCTGCCAGCAGACGACAAAGAGCCTGTATAGCCCCTGTTTTTTCTGTTTTTTCTTAAATTCATTCAATTTCACAGAATTTCATATATATATATACACACATTTGAAAATACTTTCAACAAACATACCAACACATATCCAACAATAAGTTACCAATACATATCCAACAACAAGTTTCTAACAACAAGTTTCCAACAACATATCCAACAAGTTTCCAACAACATATCCAACAACAAAGTTCATCGTACACAATCAAAATAAAAAGGAAGCACAAGGAGAAGAGTAGACTCCATCAACGCAAGCTTTCTCATCTAAAACAAATCTGCAAATTTGGAAAGAAGAAAGATAGAAGAAGAAGAAGAAGAAGAAGAAGAAGACTAGCTAGAAGAAGAAGAAGAAGAAAAAGAGGAAGAAGAAGAAGAAGAAGAGGAAGAATTTTTCTTCTCTTTCTTTTTATCCTCTCCTCTTCTTTATCTTCTTCTTCTTCTAACTAAGGTAGGTAAAAATGCCATTTTTAGCTAAGCTAGGTAAAAATGCTAAGTGTAGGTCATTTTAGAGCTAAGATAGGTAAATAGGTCATTTTGGAGCTTTGTAAGGTTATTATGTCCTTTTCGAGGAAAATAAGCTAAGTCTCTGTCATTTTAGAGCTATACCAAGGTTATCATGCCATTTTTTACCTAAGTATGCTAAGTATGTCATAAATGAACTAAAGAAGCTAAGTATAGGTCATTTTTGAGCTAACCTAGGTAGTTATGCCATTTTGAGCTAACTAATCATATTTATTCATTTTGGAGGACAAAATGGCAAGTGTAGGTCATTTTAGAGCTATCCTAGTTATAATAGGTCATTTTGGAGGTAGTTAAGGTTATTTTGTCATTTTGGAGGAAAATAAGCTAAGTATATGTCATTTTGGAGCTAAACCAAGGTTATCATGCCATTTTTTACCTAAGTATGCTTAGTATGTCAGAAATGAATTAAAGAAGCTAAGTGTAGGTCACTTTGGAGCTAAATAGGTCATTTCTTAAGCTAATTATGCATTTGTTAAGAAAAACACTTGGGAAAACTTACCATCATCATGGAGGTGAAGGACCGGTCGGGTTTGCGCCAGTGTGAGACTGAGAAGGACCGGTTGGGATTGCGGCTGACGCAGAAGGATCGATTGATGCTTGTCGGGAGGCACGTTGCACCAAAGATCATTTGCAATGTCGCCTTAGCATGATTCAACTCAAATGTGAGTACTAGTAACTAATGACCATTCAAATGAAACTCACCGTCGGTGCTATAGCAATCTGGGGCATCGACGGAGGGGTCTGACCATTGTTCTGGCACACGGTCTGCACATTTTGTTTTCACGAGTCAGTCATATTAGTTAGTGACGAAACGAACATTACATGCATGATTTCGCTAATATGCAGGAGAAACTTACCACGAGGAGCTCGTATAGGGCCCGTTGAGATGCGGCGTTCCTCCAATAGCCTAGCCGTCCTCTTCTCCATGTCCCTCTCCCTCTGCGTCGCCTGCCTGTTTGCCTCTGCCAGAAGCTCCTAGGGACTAGCCTCGATGGCGAGCTCCATTGGCCGTGGACGAGGCATTATCTTAGGATCGGAGCTCGTCTGGCGCTTCTTGATCTCTGGGAGAGTTCTAGGACAATGTATCAGTCCATCCCCAATGGCTATCGAGCCATGGGGCCTCCCGCCACCAGATATCATCATGAGCTCTGGATCAAAAGGACTCTGGCTTGAAGTCCTCCCCTTTCCTCGCCTTCCTATCATCTCTGTACCTCATGAGCTTGTTGTGGGAGGAGATGTTGCTGAAGCTCTCTGGATGATCGAGGTCATCCTTAGAGAATGCCTTGGCCTTCTTGTACGAGGCAATATGGGCCATGTCATAGAGGTCGAACAACAGTGGCACCTCCTTCTTGTTTTGTCGCGCCTAAAAGAGAGGAACAAAATATTAGTTAAGGGCTCAATCTAGCATGAAGAATGAAATTGCATGAATCATGAAGCAAACCACATACCCAGTGATCCCCGTACTCAAACAGGCTGGAGCTCCCTTGATGGTGTGGCACACCTTTCATTTGGGCATGCTTATCCTTGGCCTTGTTGTGGTCGGCTAGCCATTTGGGAGAGAACCACTCATCCACCAATGCCTCCCAACAGTCCATCCTATCCGCACACCATCTTGGGGGCACCTAAGTTAGACAAGAGAAATTTCAGCGCTACGCCTACGAATCAAATCAAGGAAACTAAGTACAAGGCCTTAAGAATAGGTCATTACCTTCATGTACTTCTCCTTACTCGGAAATATTTTGTGGCACTTCTTCTTGGCCCTCTTAATGTTAGTCGAGGCATAGTAGTCTCGAATAGCCTGCACCCGAGCCTTGTGCCGTAAGTTCTGAACTAGGCGATTGCACTCGGCTACGAGAACAATAGCCCCGTCCGCCTCGTGTTCCTCAAGACACCTGTAGAAGGTCTGCAATCAAATAAGACACCACTGATTAGTACAGTCACTAGGTGTTGTTGATTTTTAATTCTATAAAGGAGAAATTACCCAAAACCGACGGATCACAATGTCGGCCACCGTCTCGCACAAGACACCGTCGACCCTCTCCTCCGGCGGGGCCAGGGGCAACCACGTACAGCTCCCAGGTCAGTGCTACCTGTGGAACCTCACCCTCACCGGGCAACTGGACCTTCCCCGGGAAGTGGTGCCGGAGAAGCACACCAAGGACCTGGTTGGGCCTACAGACACCAGGGTCTTGTTTCTAACCCCTGTAGTATGACAAGGCCAACACATTAGATATTAATTTGAAGAAACATGAAGGCAAAAGGTTAAAAAAGAGTAAATGCACTTACTTCTCCGCATTAGGCACAATCAACCACCTCTGATCGCGGGTCGTCGGCACGGGCGGGAGCTTTGTACAACCACACTGGTAGACCTTCTTGCCCTCCTCAACCAGCTCGCCCTCGCTATAGCTGTCCTCAGAAAAGTTTTCCTCGCCACCATCAGCATGGCCACTAGCCTCCGGAGTCACGTGGGACAAAGACTCTGGGACTGGAGTCTAATGAGATGAAGACTCTCGGAACGGAGTCTCCTAGGATGAAGGCTCGGTGACCCGAGGCTCATCGGCCCGAAGCTCGGTGACCGGAGTCCGAGACGGGTCCAAGTCAGACGGGTCCAGCTGAGACGGAGCACTTCTGTGGTCGGGAGAATCAGATGAGGGTGGCAGCGAGGAAGGCGCAACAGCCTTCCTACCTCTAGCACCTCTCTTCTTCTTCCCCCGACCTCTCTCGGTCAAAGAAGAAGCGCCCGCCGGTGTCTGCATACAGTGTACCAACGCTCTCCGGAGTTGCTGGGGTGGAATAATAGCACCCCTCCCAGCACGCGCCGAGGAAGGAGGCTTAGAGCGCTCTCGACCAGCGCCCACCATCTGTCAACACATGCAATGACAAAGAGTGAACGAATTAGTTCAACATAGAAAAATTTAATACCTAATGACATGAACTAATTAATAATATATATGTACATAATAATAATTGAATACCTAACATTACTAATATTAAACTTCATCGTCTATATATGCTCCAGGATCAATAAATGCATACTCATCATCACTATCAGTAATGACGTGTTCATCAGCACCATCAATAAATGCATCAACATGTGGAAGGCCTCCTTTATGTAATCGGTCAAGCATTGGAAGGTCATCCGCCGCAGTAACCTCTTCTTCTTCTGTCTTTTCTTGTTCCGGCTCAGGGGTGAAGTCAGATTCACTGTCGCTGTCTACCTCAATGTTCTGGGGTGAAGTAGAGCGGTTCTTGAAACGTTTTTTTTGGAAACATGTCTTTCTTGGAAGAATTCTCCTTCATATGTGTCTGGGTTAATGTGAGGCTCATAATCATCTTCATTGAGGGCAGGTGGTCTAAAATGTGGCGGCACATCATAAACGACATCCCAACCATTCAGATTTGGATCCGTTTGGCAGGCCCACGGTAGATAGAAAACTTGGGTTGCCTGTTGAGCCGTAATATAGACACCGGGAACATCTGAGCCCTATATGTTCATGAGTCCTTCTAGTCTCCTTTGGCTGGAACCAATAACATTTGAAGACTACGACGTTTGGTGGGTTTTCAGCAAAGAATGTAAGTTCATGAATTGCTTTAACTCTTCCATAATACTCGACCCCTCCTTCGCCGACAGCGAAGACAACAATTTGTAGACTTTCGGTCGGCCAGAGATAGCTCTTTGCCAAAAGTACGAAAACGATACCCGTTGATGTCGTATTTGTCTAATGAACGGACCTTATAGTCAAAACCATTAGCGACTTGTCTCACTTCGGAGTCCATAGACTCTGCATTAGCCTACAATTTTAATACGAAAGGATTATTGCATTAGCCGCAAACCAGACGAAGAAATGAAATCGTATAATGGAAATTACCGTTTGCTTGAACCAAGAGATGAAACCGGGATAGCCGCCTCCATGCTTTGCCAGAAGCTCATACTCTTCGATGGAATCCTTTTGGATCACCGCTCCATCCGAGAATTTGGCGACGTATCGACTGTATCACATATCCGGGAATAAGAGCATTTCAAAGGAATTAGAAGTTGCGAAACAATGTACCGAGAACTTACTCGATGTACGGCCGCACTTCTGTTAGGTTGTTGAAGATATACAATGAAATGGTCCGCCATTCTTCGACATCCAACGCTATTGCTTTCGAAGCATCGGCTGGTGCGAGCTTCCCTTTGAATAGGGTGAGGTTGGATCGACCTTTTTCAGGGTCGCCATCATTGTACTGAGGCTTCGGATTATGCAAATGACGATTCTTGGCTTTGTAGTGTGCTGTCACGAAGTTTGCTGCCTCCTCAGTAATGAATGCCTCGGCCATCGATGCTTCTACTCTATGTTTATTTTTACATTTTCCTTGAAGCGTCTTCTGCAACCTCTTAGTTGCAAAGCACCAACGATTTTGCACGGGCCCCCCAATCTTGCCTCGGTCGGGAGATGCAAAATCAATTGCTGCATTGGATTAAAGAAGCCCGGTGGAAGATCTTTTCTAACTTGCAGATCAACTCCGACACCAACTCTTCCAGTTCGTCTAGCACGTCAAGCGATAGTTCTTTCGCACAAAGATCACGAAATAAATAGCTCAGCTCTCCCAGTACTAGTCATTCATCCTCAGGGATAAAGCCAAGCAACATCACCGGCATTACCCGCTCAAGCCATATGTGCCAATCATGACTCTTGAGAACCAAATATTTTCAATTTGTCAAGACTCGCTCCCGTCTTTAGATTTGCTGCATCCCCATCAGGGAACATCAACTAAATTTTCACCCACAAGATCATTTCGCTCATAGCTGGCCTTCTAACATTGAACCATGCCTTTGGCTTCCTCTAGTTCTTCTTTCTTTTCGGTTGTCGTATATTTTGTAACGGTCTATCACATAGAGCCTCCTGATCGACTCTAGCCTTAGGATTATCCTTCGACTTTCCCTCTATGCTGAACAATGTACCAAAAAGGGCCTCCGCGATATTCTTTTCAGTGTGTATCACGTCGATGTTGCGTGGGCAAAGGAGGTCTTTAAAGTAAGGCAGATCCCACAAACATATCTTGTGAGTCCAGGCGTGTTCTGTATTATACCCTTTGAAATACCCTGGAGGATTTGGATCCGGCTCGAGAGCGTTTATCTGATCCAGGATCTGTTGGCCTGTCAACGCAGGTGGTGCAATGTTTTTGACAACTCTACCTTTGATGAAATTCTTCTTGTCTTTTTTTAACTTATGGTCAGGATCCAGGAACCTTCTATGCATGTCGAAGTAAGAAACCTAGCGACCCGCCTACAGCCAACGGAACTCAAGGGCTGCCTTGCATGTGGGGCACGGGAACCTTCCATGCACACACCAGCCAACGAATAGTGCATACGCTGGCAAGTCATGCGACGAGTACATGTACCACACATGCATTTTGAAGTTCTTTTTTGTAGCGGCCTTATATGTCTTGATCCCATTATCCCAGGCTTCTTGCAATTCATCCTTAAGCGGCTGCGTGTACACATTCATATTCTTCCCCGGATATTTGGGCCTTGGAATTATCAACGTCAGGAAAATGTTCTTTCTTTTCCTAATCTCTCCGAGGGGAGATTGAGTGGAATGAAAAATATAGGCCAACAACTGTATTGTGATGCCGTTATACCATACACATTGAACCCATCCGTGTTGATGGCAACTCGAGGATGCCTTGGATCGGCCGCTTTATCCTTATGTAGTGCATCGAAGTGCTTCCACACAAAAGCGTCTGAAGTGTGTCCCAACATCTGATTCCCATCTGCATCTAGTTCTGTTCTTTTTCCCAATTTATGCCACGTCATCTGTCTAGCCGTCTCGTCGACCATGAAAATACGTTGAAGTCTTGGTGTGATTGGCAGATACCGAAGAACCTTGACTGGGATTTTGGTCTGACTCTTCTCACCCATACCGTTGTCTACCAGAACATACCTGGAAGCATTGGAAATGGGACAATAGTTGAAGCCCGCATACTCAAGCCTAAATAAGGCACATCCATTCTCATAGGCATCTATCTTCTCATAGGACATCTTAAGCGCATGTAGCATTTTGTCCGACTGGTACAAGTTTGCTGGCAATACATGGCCTTTGGGTAGAAAGCGTCCAAATATGGCCATCATCGCGTCGTAGCATTCTCTGCCTAGGTCGAACTGAGCCTTCAGCGCCATTACTTGCGCGATGGCATCCAGCTGACAAAACTCAGTGTGCTCATGGAGAGGACGTTTTGAAGACTCCAACATTTCATAGAAGGCCTTTGCAGATTCCTCCATCTCATCGTCCGAATCCCGAGCATCATCAAAGTCTTGCATCATGTCTTCGATCCCGGTACCATGCTCGTCGGTGCGAGGACGAACCACCTCAGCTCTGGCACGTTGGGCAGACTCACCATGAAATGTCCAGACCGTATAATTAGGCGTAAAACCCCACTTCTGCAGGTGTTTGATCATTTCAAACTCTGACTTCTTCATAAAGTTGTCTGTCCATTTGCAAATGCGACTCTCACAAACTCCTTGGATTTTGTTATCCATTCACGGGTCATGTCTTTCTGACTAGTGTGACCGGTGTACATCCACCCACGATCACTCATCCTGCCAAGCTACTGGACACACAAAAAATATATACATAATTCAGCAAACCATATTCATCAGTTAATAGAGTTTGTCAGTTTTATTACGTCGATGCAACCTAGACACTAGTAGGTAAAGATAGGTCCTAATCCCACCCGAGTATGTGTAGATTGGGTTCATTTTCCCATGCTCTGCTCCGGACCCGACGCACAATTTCGGTAGCACCTCCCCGCTGTACTCCTGATACACGTCTCGGCAATAAGCAGAGAGGATGTGTACCCGGAGAAAAACAGGAAGGCACTGACGACTGCATCGGATCCGGAGCAGAGCATATGGGAAAACTAACCCAATCTACAAATACTCGGGCTGTCCTTGGATAATGTTGGACAGTTCGAAAGAATCACAGTTATAAATATGCTAATGAATGCATATCTATAGATGTAACCCTTCCGAACGGGAGATGCATAGTGGTCACGCATACTGATGATTGAAGACACATATAGCTAGCAAGTTTCATCGGCACGAAGACCGGAATAGAGGAAATGAAGGGGGAGGAGGAGATGTCATTTGTGCTCACCCACGAACGCAGGGGCGGAGCTTGTCGAACGCACGGGGAGGTCATCGAACACCAGACCCTCGCAGCGACGAAACAACTGCACATTTAAAACCACCTGATCAACATAAATATGATGTTTTGTATAACAAAATCGCAAAATATATGACCTAACTCACAATTCACAAATATACGACCCCGTCGGTCTCTGGAAGGCCGAAGAGCACCTTTTTCGGGATCGGGGTGTCGGGGGTGTCATGTCGGGGTCGAGGTGTCGGGGGTGTCGTGTCTGGGTAGGGGTGATGTGTCGGGGTCAGGCATGCCGTGTCGGGGTGTCGTATCGGGGGTTGGGGTGTCGATGGTGTCGTGTCGGGGTCGACCCTCGACTCCTTTTCCCCTAGATCCTCGGGGTCGGGGGTCGGGGGTCTTCTTCTTCTTCCTCTTCTTCTTCTGCTTCTGCTCCTCCTATTCTTCTTCTTCTTCTTCCTTCTTTTCCTTCTCCTCCTCCATTTCTCCTACTTCTCCTCTTCTCCTCCTTTTCTTATTCTTCTCCTCTTCTCCTCCTTTTCTTCTTCTTCTTCTTCTTCTTCTTCTTCTTCTTCTTCTTCTTCTTCTTCTTCTTCTTCTTCTTCTTCTTCTTCTTCTTCTTCTTCTT